>CM077026.1:5000000-7500000 GCA_039090855.1 Macrothele yani
TGAGTGGTTTTGTCATTTTCAGCTTTTGACTTTGTTGGTTTTACTTTTCAATAGATTTTAATGTTCTCATTTCATTTAAATTTCACCATTTCGTACTCGGTTTTGTGCTGTTTCATTCATGTTTTACTCCATTTGTCGTTTTTACCGTTCGTTGTGATATGTCCTTTCGACTGCTGATATATGTTCACTAGCAGAGGAAGCCGGACAACAATGGATGGTAGGCCTACTTTTCAAAGTTGGGGTAAGTCCTTTTGATTGTGCTGCTTGTCGTTTGCTTGTAGCTAATATTACCAGGAATCTGTTGACTTCTGCTTAAAATTGCTAGTATAAACACGTGAAGAACAGTATTTTGCTACTGTAAATGTAGTTATTGATTCGACGGCAGATTCGTTCGTATATTTTGTTTTGAAAGTGAATACTTATTCATATCCGAAAATATTTGGACATCGGTGACATATGTGTTCCTATAGCTACGGAAATCTTTTGAAGGGTCATGAATGGCTTGAACTTGTGGAAAAGCATGCTTTTCTGCATGATGTTGTTAAAACTCGTGAGCCTGCGGAGTATGATTATACATTTTCGGAGGAAATATTGTAGTTGCGCATCGTTTAGAACCGTTGAAACCTTTTATGAGCAAAAGGGTCGAAAAATATATACGTTTGCGGGGAGGAGCAAGTTTTTTTTTTGTACGCTCAGTGGTGAAAGTGTTCCCCTGACTAGTGGCGAACTAAAATACATATCTCAAAAAAAAAAAAAAAAAATTGCTGTGGAACTATACCGAGGGAATATTGGCTCACATTTTATTTGTATCTATGAATTCTATGCGTAATTTGTGTAAGATAGTTACGTTTGAAAATTTTTTCTCTGATTTTACAGTTTTCAGAGCTTTTCACCCGAGGCAATTAATTGTGTCCTTCGGACTCTAAGCTGAAGGGCGGTAGCCAGAGGGAATGTTCGTATTCGACTGTTCATATCAGGGGCGTATTTAGAGGGGGAACCAGAGAGGCCTTGTTCCCCACAAAAGTGTTTCATTTTTTACAGTTTTTGGTTAAAATGCGACTTATACATTAGAAAAAAATACCTTAATTTAATAAAAATGCATCAACTTTCATCAGAAAAATGTGCTTTAAATATTTTCTTCTAGTTTCCATTAACTTTGATTTTGTTCTGGTGGATTTCAAAAGCTTCCATTTTTCGTCGGCCCTTCCCCCCCCCCCAGAAAATTCTATATATGCCCCTGGTTCGTATCATTCAGTACGTTATACCGCAGGGTGGAATGCTGAACTAGTAACAATGTTGCAGGCTTGATTTAGAATAAATTTAATCGATAAATAATAACATCTATTAAACTTCTTGTACACCAATTACGCTTAAAATAGTTTCAAGGAACGTAGACAGCAAACTGCAGTTTGCTGTCTATCTTCTTTGAAAAAGCCATCTTGTAGATGTGCGAAAGCTTGGAAACATCAGTTTGCTGTCTACCTTTCTTGAAAAAGCCATTTGGTTTATGTGCGAAAGCTTGGAAACATCAGTTTTCTGTCTACCTTCCTTGAAAAAGCCATTTGATTGATGTCCAAAAGCTTGGAAACATCAGTTTGCTGTCTACCTTCATTGAAAAAGCCATCTGGTTGATGTGCGAAACTTGAAAACTTCAGTTTACTGCTTACCTTCCTTGAAAAAGCCATCTGGTTGATGTGCGAAAGCTTGGAAACTTCAGTTTACTGCCTATACTCCTTGATAACGCATCTGGTTGATGTGCGAAAGCTTGGAAACATCCGTTTGCTGTCTACCTTCCTTGAAAAAGCCATCTGGTTGATGTGCGAAAACTTGGAAACTTCAGTTTGCTGTCTACCTTCCTTGAAAAAGCCATCTAGTTGATGTGCGAAAGCTTGGAAACTTTTATTTATAATCTACGCCAAAGAAATTCGGATTACTAGTACAGTTATACTGTTTTATGGTTAATAGGGTATACTAACCTGTGGGCAGAGGCGTAACTATGATTTTCTTAGCCCGGGTGAACCGCAAAATATTGCTCCCCCTTCATCTGTCTTTCTATCTTATATACTGTATATGTAATGTACATCATTACAAGTTTCATAGTGTATATTAGTATATAAATGCACAAAACAAAATTATTAACTTTGCATCCCAATGTTGTCTCTATATGGGAGACGCAATCAGACCGGGAACGGAGAAGTAGCCACCGGAGAACTGCCGACATGTACATATACGAAGAACTGGCCACATTGCAATTTCAGTGCCGTAAAATTGTTCTGAATAAACAAATATCGTGTGCTATATTTCCCACTACCTGAGCAACTATTGTTCACATTTTTTTTTAATATTTCATTTTCAATAAAAAAAGGAAAGACATTTCCATGATTTTCGGACCAAAGACAGCGGAGAACTCGCCCCCAGACAACTGACCACAAAAATTTTAAGGGACCGTATAAAAATTGCGTTCCTGCCTGCTCCATGGCCACGTCTCCAGAGGTTGGTTATTTTAGTCACATAAAGTTCCCTAATTTCGTATTTTCTTAATTGCGATATTTAATGCCATTCTTTATAAAACAATACTTCTAATCAACAACTCAACAAAAGAATTTCATGATTTATGGACTACAGCTCAACAAATTCTCTGCGGGCATGTGCAAACGCAGGAAACCTGTCCGGGGGCAGGGCTTAGGTCCAAAAATATAAATCATTTCTGGTCCGATCCGGAGAATTTCAGCGTTTGCAAACCAGACGCGGACTGGACCGCCTGGATACCGGGAGAATTCCCGGTGGGCCGCCAAATTCTGGGCCGGTAGGCCTTATGTTAATTCAAAAAAAAAAAAAAGTAAATATATGCTTGCACATCAATATTCTTGTAGAAGAAAAGCAAGTAATAGTAAAATGACAAAGTTCGTCTGCCACATTAACGGCTTCAAAAAAAAAAAAAAACTTTCCTGGCAAATATTCTGTTAAACCAAATTCTGTTATTCTGGTTTGGTACACCCCCTACCCGTTTCTTGAAGTGCTAATTTAAGCCCCGTCCCTTCGGGCTGATATCCATTACCTCAATACGCTTTTGCCAATCGCAGTTGAATAGTCAATATAATCTAATCAATTATGCTGTCAATAATAGTTTGGGATAGAAACACGAAATTTATTGTGTATGTTGTTGCATTGAGGTTCACCTACAGCAATTTTTTTGGATTGCTGCTTCTTACATATACATTCTTCTTTTCTTTCTTTTTTTGTACGAGATCTGCATCTGATTTACTACTTTTTTTTTTTTTTTTTGGCCTCCCAGTTTCACGAATTCTTGAACTGCAGTTCCGGGAAGTCTATTTCAACTAAAGTTACACGATTTTTTCCATTTGAAAGTAATTAAATAAAAACTAATTTTCACTTTCTTTCATTCCACTCACTTTATAAGTTGGTACCGAAATTTTGGCCATTTTCAATTTTCTCAAGATATCTTATTTTGCGATTATTTTACTAACGATAGGTAAATCTTCGAAAAGAAATTAATTTTTGTCACATTTGGATTTCCGTTCAAGCGAAGAAACTATTACAAATTCTGAATTCGGTTATCGCAATAAAATTCATAACAATGGAAAAGTCTACAATCTCTCTCAGAGAATGTTTGTTGCTTGTCAGCAACGGAAGTAATTTTTTCTTCCATGAAATTTTACTAGAGAGCTGCGATGTGCCCAAAAAAATGGGTAAAATGTTGTTAAATGTTATTGCCTCAATTCAGAAAACCTCAATGATTCGTAAACTTGTGTTAAAAAGATGTTTAAATACACTCATTGTCATTAAAATCCTCGCACCAAGAAAAAACCGCGCGAAACTCGGCGAATAGCTGCAAGGAGGGCAGACATGCAAATGATTAAAGTTTCGCGCGATTCCGCATGCCCGCGCGTCCTAGACCAACGCTGCAATCGCAATCCTTGGGGCTTATAAGGCGTCGCGCAGGAAGCTTCCACATTCGTGCCGAAGTGCACGATAAGAGTCAGGTGAGGTCCCTGAGCGATAGACATGCCGAGGAGCCGCCGTAATGTGCGTAGCGGCAACTGACGGAGTTTGAACGAGGCTGTATCGTCGTGATGAGAGAGGCAGGGTGGCAAGCGCGCAGAATAGGCCGCCATTTGGGCCGGTCGGACAGTATGGTGCGATTATGTCGGGAGCAACGGCAACGGCAAGGCACCCAGACACGGCGGACAGGCTGTGGACGACCCAAACACACCACCAGCAGAAACGACCGTGGGATCGTGAGAGCGGCACGCACAAATGCAACGACGTCCTTGTCCAATATCCAGAGACATTTGGCGGCTGTTCAAGGGACTCCTGTGTCTGCAAGAACCGTTTCCAGACACCTGGCAGAGGCCAATCTGCATTCTCGACGGCCCTTACGTTTTCAGCCATTAACACCTGACCATCGTCGGCGTCGATTGCAGTGGTGTCAGTTGCGAGCAACGTGGAATTCTACACTCTGGTGACGTATAGTGTTCAGCGATAAATACTGCTTCTGTATGGGAACGGACGACCACCGTGTGAATGTAGAGGACCGCAGGTGAGCGCTACAATCCCGACCTCCCTGTAGAGCTGCACACGTCCCGAATTGCAGGCATGGTGGTCTGGGGAGCTATCGCGTATGACAGCCGGACTTACCTCGCAGTGATCCGAGAGACGTTGACATCCCAGCGCTACGTACAAGAGATCTTGCGGCCCCATGTGCTGCGCCTTTCCTGGCGGGGCGGTCCGGAGCCATTTTACAACAAGATAACGCCTGTCCGCACACGGCTTGAGTTTCCCAGGAGTGTCTACATCATGCTTCGACGCTTCCGTGGCCTGCCAGATTGCCTGATCTCTCGCCCATCGAGCACATGTCGGACCAGATGAGACGCCAGCTTTCTCCATGTCCCAATGTTCGTGATTTAGAGTGTTAGTTGCAAGAAGTGTGGGTCAATCTGTCCCAGAATAACATACGGCGTCTCTTTGACTACATGCCGGACCGTATCACCGCATGTATCAGGGCACCAGGAGGTCCAACGTGGTACTAACGCTGACCGGAATGTGTACCGTATGTCCGCGGGAAATCGTCCTGCTGCTGTGATATCGTAATCACTTCTGTCCTTAGTATATACCATCTCACTACTAAAATCTCATTTCAATCCGACGCCTCCTTCTTGGTGCGCGGATATTTATGATAATGAGTGTAATTAACAATGATGCTGACATAATGAGGGGTTTGGGGGGGGGGGGTTACCTTCATATTTTTCCCAACAGTGGCCTACTCAAAATCCACTTTCAGAGCGGTTTATGAATTATCAGTCCGCCACTGTTGCAAACTACAACTGTACAAAATTTCTCCGGGCATCTGCTACCGCAGGAAACCTGTCTGTGGGAGATGAGAGATGAGGGGAGGAGCTTAATGCCAAAAATATAAAGATTAAAAGGTTAAATGGGGAGATTTTCAGTGTTTGCAAACTGCAACTCAAAAAATTCTCTGGGGCATGTGCAAACCCAGGAAACCTGTATGGGGGAAGGGGAAGAGGAGTAATACTAAAAGCACCAGTGTAACATTCGAACAAAGAATTCCGCACAAAGAATTCCTGGTCTGATCGGGAGCAGATTTTCAGCGTTTGTGAACTACAACTCAACAAATTCCCTGAGGGCATGCACAAACGCAGGAAACCTGTCTGGTGGGTGGTTGATTAATACCAAAAATATGAAATATAAAGAATTTTTGGTCCGATCGGGAGATTTTCAGCGTTTACAAACTGCAGCTCAACAAGTTTCCTGCGGGCACGTGGAAACACAGGCAACCTGTCTGTTGATAAACCCCCGACAGGTTTCCTGCGGTAGTAGATGCCCGTAGAGATTTTGTAGAGTTGTAGCTTATAAACGGTGAAAATCTCCGGATCGGACCAGAAACTCTTTATATTTTTGGTATTAAGCCCCTTCCCCGCGAGAGGTTTCCTGCGTTTGCACATGCCCGCAGAGCATTTGTTGAGCTTTATAAACCCTGAAATTCCTTTGTTGAGTTGTAGATTATAAACACTTTTTAAAAAGAATTACATTTAAATATCTTAATTAAGAAAATACGAAATTATGGAAACTTTACGTGCCGCCCCGGTGGCGCAGTGGTCTAAGGCTCTGGCCTCTGATCATTCGTCCGTAAGGGGTCCGGGTTCGAATCCCGGTCAGGCATGGATGTTGTGTTTGTCTTACGGCACTTGCTCTCTCCCTTCCCTGGAACCAGTGATAATAAATTAGGGACGGGCGACTGCTTATAGCCCATTGAGTTGCTTACGGTGGTCGTTAAACCTTCAATCAAAAAAAAAAAAAAAACTTTACGTGACTCAGATAAAAAAACCTATGGGGACGTGGCCACGAAGTGGTCAAAGGCGCAATTTTGATAACGGCCCCTTAAAATTTTCTTGGCCAGTTTTCCTAGGGCCACTTCTCCTACACCCCAGTCAGACTGACCGTTTTGTACAGCTTTACACAACTGCTTCGGACCTCTTCGGTACTACATCAAACGGACCGAATGCAACTGGATGTCGTGGCCCACAGTCGCAGTAATGATCCTCAATAAGTAATAATCGCAGTAATGATCCTCAACAAGTAATAATCGCAGTAATGATCCTCAACAAGTAATAATCGCAGTAATGATCCTCAACAAGTAATAATCGCAGTAATGATCCTCAACAAGTAATAATCGCAGTAATGATCCTCAACAAGTAATAATCGCAGTAATGATCCTCAACAAGTAATAATCGCAGTAATGATCCTCAACAAGTAATAATCGCAGTAATGATCCTCAACAAGTAATAATCGCAGTAATGATCCTCAATAAGTAATAATCGCAGTAATGATCCTCAACAAGTAATAATCGCAGTAATGATCCTCAACAAGTAATAATCGCAGTAATGATCCTCAACAAGTAATAATCGCAGTAATGATCCTCAACAAGTAATAATCGCAGTAATGATCCTCAACAAGTAATAATCGCAGTAATGATCCTCAACAAGTAATAATCGCAGTAATGATCCTCAACAAGTAATAATCGCAGTAATGATCCTCAACGAGTAATAATCGCAGTAATGATCCTCAACAAGTAATAATCGCAGTAATGATCCTCAACAAGTAATAATCGCAGTAATGATCCTCAACAAGTAATAATCGCAGTAATGATCCTCAACAAGTAATAATCGCAGTAATGATCCTCAACAAGTAATAATCGCAGTAATGATCCTCAACAAGTAATAATCGCAGTAATGATCCTCAACGAGTAATAATCGCAGTAATGATCCTCAACAAGTAATAATCGCAGTAATGATCCTCAATAAGTAATAATCGCAGTAATGATCCTCAATAAGTAATAATCGCAGTAATGATCCTCAACAAGTAATAATCGCAGTAATGATCCTCAACGAGTAATAATCGCAGTAATGATCCTCAACAAGTAATAATCGCAGTAATGATCCTCAACAAGTAATAATCGCAGTAATGATCCTCAACGAGTAATAATCGCAGTAATGATCCTCAACAAGTAATAATCGCAGTAATGATCCTCAACAAGTAATAATCGCAGTAATGATCCTCAACAAGTAATAATCGCAGTAATGATCCTCAACAAGTAATAATCGCAGTAATGATCCTCAACAAGTAATAATCGCAGTAATGATCCTCAACAAGTAATAATCGCAGTAATGATCCTCAACAAGTAATAATCGCAGTAATGATCCTCAATAAGTAATAATCGCAGTAATGATCCTCAACAAGTAATAATCGCAGTAATGATCCTCAACAAGTAATAATCGCAGTAATGATCCTCAACAAGTAATAATCGCAGTAATGATCCGCAGTCGTAGAAATCCTCAACAATGTGAACGATATTCTTCTTTTGAAACGTACGTACACCCGTACCTCTATTTATGAATGTGAGCAACTGATATTCTCTGAACATTTTGAAGAAGAAATGTAAATTTGAATTTGTCAAGATTACCGGAACTGGCGCAGCATATTCAGTGGCGTACCGGAAAAACTCGAGGCCCTTTTGTAAAAATCCAATAACTTTCAATTACAAAAAATTTTAACTTCCATATTATTAAGTAGGCTTTACAGGTGTTTTAATAAATCAAATTCTTTGAAACCTGCGAGTATTTTTCGTAAAATCAAAATTATTTCACTTTATTACGTGAAACACAAATGTCTACGTTAGAATTACTGGTAAAATGCTAACCCTGGTTACCGATACAAATTACTACACAAAATACTTACGTCAAAGTTAATCATATCATGCAAAATTTGTTATTTTAAAGAATTAAGACCTGCTTTTTGAAATGCCTCAGGATTGCACACACAAAACATGCAACTGTCGTGTGACAATGTCTAATGACTTTTCCGATTTTATAAATCGGAAAAGTGAATGTGTGACAATTTTTACAATTTGAATGTGTGACAATTTTTCCAGTGGGGCAGTTTTCCAAATTTCCGAATTATGTGTGGCAGTTTTCCAAGGTGCCTAACGAGGAGAAGGAACTCTCTTCTTTGTCTGAATTTTCATTCCGGTTCATTTGAGTTTAGGGCAACAGGCCACAAAAGTTCAAAGGGGGGGGAGCTATAAAGATTGCCGTTTCTGGGCCTATATTAAGAACTGAATTGGGAACTCTAAACAAACGAATTTCGGGAAAACGTTCCATGTAAGCCGAGTGAGAATTGTATTTTAATTTGAAAAAATAAATTGAAGAGGATCCGAGGTACACTTGGTTTGGGGGGCTCTACCTCCAACTTCCGTAATTTTATATTCTGGACCTCTAGAGTCGGTCAGTGTATCCTACATGTTACCCCTGAAGAGCTCTTAGGAACCACGAATTTTCAGGAGGGCTGTGAATTCACTCCACCCTCCTGAAAATTCGTGGTTGTGTACAGAATCATTATATAAAGCATGGTACTAATGTTTACAGCTCTACGTCCATTTTAACATTTTGGGGGAAAGCCCCCCGAAGCTCACGGACTTCGCGGACACTTCAAAGGGAACATCCTGGATACACTGACTAATATTACAGAAGTTGGAGGTAGTGCCCCCCCCACCACCAAGTGTACCTCGGATCCTCAGCAATTTATTTCTTCAAATTAAAGTACAATTCTCGCTTTTGGCTTACATGGAACGTTTTCTCGAAATTCGTTTGTTTGGAGTTCCCAATTCAGTTCTCAATATAAACCCAGAAACGGCAATCTTAATCCCCCCTCACCCTTGAACTTTTGTGGCCAGTTGCCCTAAACTCAACCGGCATGAAAATTCAGACAAACAAAAGAGTTTTTCCCCCGGCCCCTTAATGAAAACCATGTGGCTAGAACCCCCCCCCCCCTCCCCTTCCTTAATCCGGCCCTGTGTTGATCATGTAAATGGATAACTGTTTCGTTGGAGTTGGATTTTATTTCCCTGACTTTTTTTTCCGGTGGCTTTTTCTTCCTGGATTTTTTTCCGTGGATCTTTTTTCCTTGGATTTTTTTCCTAGATTCAAATAACGCAGACATATAAAATGTGTGTGAGAGAGAAAGAATCCGCACAGACAAACAAACTGGTTTTGGACAATTGTAAAACGGTAACCAAAAGTCCGGTGCCCAAATGTTCTAAACTCGTTCTGTATATCAAAATTTCAAAAAGCTACGGAACGTCTTTTGAGAGTCATGCTCCTAACTAATGTTTGCATTTCAATACACTTTGTAATTTTGAGGGTATATCAGTTAACGATTATAAATCACTAAAGATTAAGTAGGACTACTATCACTAGCAATTCCGAAAGCTTTCATTTGTCTTTTTTTTTTTTTTTTAGCTAATGGTTTCTTTTTTTTTAATGTGTCTACTCTGATTTTCGTAGCTCATGATAGATGTCGCTGCTATAACATCTTGCTGAAACGATTTTGGTATGCCTTCGGGTGAGTCAGCGGTGACTGGAGCAGATGAGCCGTGGAAGAATACCGAGCTCCCGCCATTCATTCGATCCTCCCCCAGAATTCATTTGCTACGAGTTCGCTTGAAAGCCTGTCAGGGAAGTGGAAAGGAAAGGAGGTTGAGTGAGGGGGGGGGAGAAAACGGGCTCAGGGGCGATGAGAAAATGCGGTGCCACATTCTGTGGTCAGTTCACGCGGATTTACGGAAGGGGTGGAACATGGGGGGTGGCCAGAAGCAAAAGGGTGCAGTTACTTGGTCAAAAAGGGAACAGTAGTGAAAAGGGATTTGAGAACATCTGGAGCAATCACTGGACTTCGAAGAATTTAGCTACTGGCAGAAATGGCCGCACAACAATGAAAATCGACATTTTGGGAGGACATGATTAGGAGTGCGTTTCGCAGCAGATGAGTAATGAGTGATGGAAAAAATATAATGAACATGGCTACGCTGTTTGTAAGCTGAAGAAATAATGATATTTTCAGTAAAATTTCGACTGATGTGTCTTACTTAAGAGGTGACCTTGAAAAAAACTGGTTTTTGGCCTTTTACCTTCGTGAAGTTGGCCGAATTCTCGTTAGCAGAAACGAATATTTTAAAGCCCTAAACATAAATGTGGCGACAGAGGAACTGAGAAAATATTACTACATGATACTTTGCATCACTATGCTAACATCGACAGAACTCTAGAAATGCTTTACTCACAAATGGTTGTTCATTAATATTATGAAATTCTAGAGCCTTTTTATGGTATTTGGATAATTATTTCTTTTGAATTTTCCAATCTAAAAAATTCCATTTTTTTTCAAAAAGAATTATATATATTTCAAAGAGCTATTTCTGTTGGAAACATTTAGTCAAGATAAGTGCACAATTAAACAAGAGAGATCACATCGAATTTTCAGTTGTATCATTTAGAAGAAAAACTGCGCTTCTTGAAAAAGGAATTTCACCTAAAATGGTCTTCGTTATAAATGGTATCGAATGGAAAAAATAACTATATACTTCAATCGGATATTTAGATGCAATGATAAAATGGATTTTGAATTCGACAGTATCTGCCTTTATGCCCTCTAGCGACGAAGTTATGCATCAGAAAAAAGTGGAAAGCAAGGAAGCTGATGATGGCTTCACATTTTAGGCTTCTCAGCAGAAAACGAATTTATTTTTTTTAATCAGACTAATACGAGATGGTTTGATATGCTAAAAGACGAAGGCGAAACGATGAAACGAAAGAAGAAAACATTTTAGAAATATGGTGTCCACAAGCGGACGGAGAAAGTGGTGAAATAAGCAAGCACGTTTTTTTTGGTGGGGGGGGGGTCTTTTTTTTATGAAGACGTGCTAAAAGACGAAAGCCAATGAAAGAAGAAAACATTAAAAAACCTGAATGAAGTGAAAAGTGCTAAGGCAGTCAATTAGGTATGGATTAAAAAACATGTAACAGACATAATTAGTACGGAGACTAGGTTGAAAAACTGGCATTTAATATTTATGAAAGGTAATCATAAAAAAAGTTAATCGAAAATTCCCAGAATTTTGGCACTCTTCGGAAAATGAGACAAAAGACCAAAATGCCTGCACGGAAGTGACGAGGAAAGACAGAGAAGTCTACAAACACGCACGCACACTGGCGGACAAAACTGAACTTGTCGTAGTCATTATCATCTCTTCGTTTCAAAACGCTTTCTGTTTTTTAATTTTTACTTTTTTTTTCATGTAACGCGCTTTACATGAGACATATTTTATTTTAATGAGCACTAATATGCATTTATGTTACAGAGAAAATTATGCATCAAAAGAAGTGGAAAATTAAATTATTTCTTCACCTCCATCTCAACATTAAAAAAAGGGGGGAAAATTAGAAAGAACATTTCATTCTGATTCCTAGAAATACAAATGTTTCCACTCCGAATTCTAAAAGCACAGATATCGTGTCCTCGTGGATGCACATGTGCGTTATTAAATCCTTAAAGTATATTCTCCTTCCGGTAGGCTTCCTAAGAATAATTTCCTCTTGAATAAGAATTATATTGGAACAGCCTGGGGAGAAATTTCTCCTCCAGGATAAGCTCGAAAATATTTCCAAAATCTTAGGCACACTTTCCATCTATCTATCAGGGGTAAAAAAATCAAAAAAAATATCTAATTTCAAGAAACGGAGACTATCTAGAACAATTATTTAGGCATTCACAAGCAGTTTATCTATGGATGTCTAAAGAATGACGGGAACACGTCGTCAGACATTTACAAGCAGTTTGCTTTTGAAAGTCAGAAGACTGACAGCAACACACCTTCAGATATTTGCAAGTAATTCGCGTATGTATAGTCTAAAGTTTAATTGCTTATGAATGTCTAAAGACTGAGACCTTGTTTAAAGACTTAGGTATTTAGACATTATGATATTACTCAGGATGTAAGATTCTCCTACCCAGTTCAGGTCAAAATGAGTAAATATGTATTTATATTTTTAGTATGCACGATCTAATTAGGAAAAATATCTTCTTTTTTTTGTAATTTAGTCAGAGTCGTGAGAAATGAAAATGTAGCTGGCAACAAGCTCCAAAAAGATAAAGTAGCAAAAGATTAAACCCCACATTACCGTTCAACCCCTTTTGAAAACACATTAACGAGTCTACACAAACTGTGATTGGGTGCGGTATTGTTATAAATAGAGGTATATACTAATGTGTTGTGCTAATGCATCGGTTACATGCTTTATGCTGATTTCGTGTCAGCGGGTGGAGATGTAGAGAAAGTAGCATAAGTACGAATGACTTCAAAGCCGCTGTACGAAGGGATTAAGTGACCGACAAATATACCATTGGAACATACATAAATGATTGTAACCCTGAATAGGGGGCTTTATTTTGGGTTGACGTCTGGCATGTATAATCGGATTTTTTTTTTTTTTTTTTTACTTGGCACTTGATGATAATGGAATCGCCTATTTTTGAGGGTGCAAGCATTTTGGGTGTGACAAGTCGAAGCATCTCTCTCCCCACCCACTGCATTATTGTCTGCCTCATTGTCTCACATTGCTTGCTGGGGAGAGAGATCTCACTGTTCCCTTAAGAAGGATCACTTAAAAGACAAAGAAGCCCTCTTTGCCCTTTCAGATCAAGTAATGTTTACTGCCATGCTTTCCACAAGAATTCCGCCCTAGGGTGAGACTACTACGGAACCCTTCTCCTGCTTCCTTCTTGCTGAAAATCACATGTGTTTAGACCCGGGAAGTGCTTGCTGCGCCTCCAAAATCAGGCGATTCCATTATTGTCAAGTGCCAAGAAAAAAATATCCGACTATACGTACAGATCACGAGCAGAACGGGAAATGTTTCAGCTGTCCAGCGGAGAATTCGCAGAGAGTAATTTTCTGACCGCTTTAAACGCACGAAGAACGGGAAAAGTTTTTGTCATTCAAGGATCAGAGTAGAGATCTGTATGGGCTGGCCTGTCCCGAAAAACCCGTACTTGACCCGGCCCTCGGACCGGGCCTGTATAGTGGAAGGTTTAGCTTTTGCACCAATATTAAGGAAAAACGTTTCAGCTTACAAGACGAGGAAAGATTTACTTTTAAATAATCAGATAGCGAAGATCACGGAGTGAAACGAAGGACATGAAAGTACATACGTCACGGGATGCGTTGATTAATTACAACTGAAATTGGCAAGCTGGGCTGCACGAAGAGACTGAAATGAGCCGGTTTATTTCATTTTTTATTTCTTTAAAGGTTGAAATCAAATTCCGTTTTCGCTTCGTTTGGCTTCAGAGACTAAAATATGCGGCTTTTTCTCTGTTTCGAGAAAACAGACTTTTCAGTTTTACGAAACCAGATGATTAAGCTTCTGGTGAGATTCGTTGCTATAGAGGAGATGAAGAAGTTCGTAATATTTGTTTGCATATTTGGGGATCGAAGCTGCCTTGTTCGTACTTAAGTGTGGAAAAGGAAATGCGTTTACATTTGTAACAGAAGTAGATAGTCACTTCATCCCTGGGAGGAATTTCTACGAGAAATGGCACGTCTCTCTGCGTTACATTCTGTTTATTACTTAATAGTTCAGCTCAGTAGAGCAGCTTTCTTTATCCAGAGGAAGCCTTGCGCTATTTGCTATAAGTAGCGGTGAACGCGGGATAAAAGTCTGAAACGGGCAGGGTCGTTACGGACCGGGCTGAGCTTTCCAAATAAAGACCAGTGAGTAATGCGAGGAAGCGCAGCTCTTGCCCCAGTCGTACGTAGGCTGGAGGAGCGTTAAGTTATTAACTAAACTACGGCATTAAGAGAAAATTTCAATTTCTCTATTGGTTGATGGAACGGAAAAACAACGAAACCGAGTTATTCTTCTTGGAAACGTCTATTGAAGAGTTTAAATTTAATGGACTTTGAGCATTTATAGACTGTTCCTATACCGAGGGCCGTTGGTTTGGAACAGAGCCCATTTAAGAGGGAAGCTAGGGGGCTGCAGCCCCAGGCCCCGAATTTTCATGGTGCCCCAGAATTATGCAGGATCAGTGGCGTACCCAGAAATTAATTTTAGGGGGTGCATATCGTCGCCGCAATGTCAAAATCACGAGTGCGAAATTTTGTAGTTTGACTTGTCGCTATTTAAAAATTTAATTTAATCAAAGAATCACTTTTGCAATTGCATCATACTGCTCAAACACTATACATAACATTTACGTCAAGTTGCATCTGTATTATGCGTAAGTGAATAAAATTTTATATGTCAAAGTCGACAATCGGAAAATTCTCACATTCTTGGTTTTATCACTGCAGCTACGATATCATTCCTTCCTAAAGTGATGAGAAAATGTGCATGAGAACTTGCATTTTTATTTTTTTTTACAAATACTAATAATTACAAAGTAATGTTCATTCTACGTTTTTGTTTTCCTGCTATGGTATGCACTCAAGATAAAAGGCTTACCCCCTTCCTCCTCCAGCCCCCATCATTCATTAGACTGACGCCCTGACCACTACAACATCAGTTCGTTTTCTTCTTCCTTTGGTGGCATACAAGTGAGAAATGCGCGCGGGATAGGCTTTAACAATAGGCACATGTGACCTCGTCTGACCATTCCAAATAAAGAAGTAACTAAGGGCAATTTAAGGAAGACCAGAATGGCGACACTAGCAAAATAACGTCACTGGCAGTTTTTATCAATTTTTGATACTAGACAAAGTTATTTGGGGGTGCATATGGCCCTTTGCCCCCCACCCCACACCCGTACGCCATTGTGCAGGATGCTTGAAGAATTGACAGAGTTCTACAGTTTTTTATTTCTTTTGAGACAGTACAGCGAAAACTATAAGAAACTGCCTTGTGAAAAAAAATTATATTTCTTTCCCCTTTTTTAAGAGGAGTCAGCAAATAGTATAGTCGCCCCCAGTCCATCCTAAATTTTTCGAAATCATTACAGAACCCAGCAAAAACAGTCTTGCTGGCTGCCAAGCACTATATTGCCGTCAATAAAATGCCCCGGCGGCCAACAGTTAGCACCCCACCTCATCAGTTGTCATATGCCAGAACAAGGCCATCAGTTATCCATCACAAGCTGTGGCTGACACAAGCGGCCCTTAAGAGGCCCTGCAAGTACGTGCCATAAATGATGGCTAGCCTAATTTGGTCCGTCAGTGTCCCGGCAGTGGCAGCCGGTAATCACGTGACGTAACTGATGCCTTTCCGAATGTTGTCGTCAATTTCCTAGTAGTAGTGAAAAACCCCAGATAATCACAGTTCATCAAAGACACACACACACAACTGGTTTTTTTTTTTTCAACGAAACTCCTGCATAATGTCACGGGGCTGAGGTAATTTCCTCAACAGGTCCGGCTAGTAACCCGATGGCTGTTTTTTTGGGTTTTTTTAACATCCGCCAAAACAACACGATAGCAAGGGCGTCGTCTTCAACTAACTGGTACCACGAAAGACTGTGCACGTGTCGCTTCAGCGCATGCGCAGTCCCGCTACTTCCACCTCCTGTTGGGGTTGTTTCGGTTGCCAGCTACTGGCCACTTGGTAGGCCCGTAATCTACGGTGATGCTGCAGGACCATCAATGGCTACCAACTAATGGCGCTGCCACCAACGAATCGCTACCGTACCGTGAGTGGCAGATTTCAGCCAGCAGTGACCCATCACTGCCAGCAGCTTCCCAACACTTGTGTTTTTGCTGGCAAGTTTTTTTGTACACATCTGTAATTGGGGAAAATTTTCATACATTAAGAAATCGTTTGAATCATGATATTTAGATCATATTATTTTTTTCACTACTTCGATACAGCCTAGGTAATTTGAACAAGCTGAACGGGGGAGGGGGGGTGATTACAGCAGAACTGAACTGGTATCCATTTTTCAACCATGCATTTTTGCATTTTCTTGCTAACACTGATTCGTCCATGAATCATGGGCAAAACACTTCAATATGGCGGGGATATTTCTATGGCTTCCTCATCATATTTTGGGAATGTTTTCTCCGGGGTATTTGTTATTCTGCCTCCTATAGTGAAATCTTGGTCTTGGATGTGACTGTAGGGCTGCATTTGAAGCCTTGCGACTCGACGCATTTTTTTTTTTTTTTCAAGGCCTGTTGGCGCCAGGTTAATTTTTAACCTCCCTTAATTGGACTTTTAAAAAGTTTTATTTATTCAATCATCGCCCACCGAAATCGACATTTTTTTAACACAAATAATCTTAACCGATTTTTTTTCTCTTTCTTCTTCACACACACACACTCTTTCTCTCTCTTGCCTGCCCCCTTCCCCCACCCGCGCATGCCTGATGAAGTCGATACTCCTGGGCCGATCTTCGGAGCGCCAGGCCACAACTTTTTTCAAGATTTCATCATTGCTGAGGCCCAAAAAATACTGCCAGCCCCCGGGCCTCCTCTCCTGTCTTCTTAAATCGGCTTTGGTTTGGAACACAGATCATTAAGGGAAAAAATGAAGCCAGTGGAGTCAAAGCACTGAGGAAACGAACGAAGATAAACATAAGGCTCTGGCGAATTTCAATTCCTTACACGATCGTATACATAAAGTGGCAGAATGCTTATCGCAGAGTGTTACACAAGGTTCAAATAAGTACGATTAGAGTAAACTGGTGATAAGTGACGTCTTACGATTTTCTCGTTGTAGCTAGGATTTTTGCATCATTCCAAGCTGAAACTTTACGTAAAAACCGAAGATACAACAGCCGTTTGTCTACTAACATGAAGAAGATGTCACAACATCAAATTATTAGTAGTTGTTTATTATCTAAACATTAACAACGATTGGTAGAGATAAGGCTCAACTTCAATAAAATCTTAACACTAGAATAACTCACTGGTAATCTGACAATTTTTAGCTCGATAACAAAAATTCACTTGAAGACGACAAATCATTCGACCACACTTTTCATCCTAGCAAGGTCATATACATATATGCTCTTTTTCTTGACTTGACTGCCATAGAATTCCTAAAAAGACTTTTGGAGTTTCCGACGTAACATTGAGTTCAGAAGGTATATCGAGAGATCACCAAAAATTGACATAAGAGACAGTCAACAAAAACAAAAAGTTAAATAGGTATTATAATTTACAGCTTTCACAAGCAGGCTAATGGGAATAGGTCGTTAGACATTCACGAACAGTTGTGTACTTATGTCTAACGACTCACACGAACAGATTTTTTAATTTCCACAGGAAGTATACGCACGGATGTCAAAAGAACGAATCGGATAGACATTTTTCAGCAGTTTGTATATCTGAACGAGTATCAACAACGAAATCGATAAACCCAGAGCACAGCAAACGGCACATCTTTCCCAACAGAAAGATGTTGGCACCATAAAAAGGGGTAATAGCTGCATGACGGAACCAACGTTCAGTAGGCGAAATATTTTGTTGAGTATTAATTGAGAGAGACAATACGTATCAATCATGATGGGTTCTAATCGGATGTAGGTAAAAATACCCCCGCGAAAAAATACCCCTGAAAACTGAAAAGCGGAAAAAATGCCCCCGGAAGAAATACCTCCAGAACAAAAGGTTCACTGTAAACTGCCACCCAGGAACACTGATGTGCGGCAGTGTCCGGGGTGGCAATTTACCGGCAACCCTGCCACACATCTTCAGCAACTTGGCTACAAAAGTTCAAGGCGGGGGGGTCTATAAAGATTGCCGTTTCTGGGCCTATATTGAGAACTGAATTGGGAACTCCAAACGAATTTCGCGAAAACGTTCCATGTAAGCCAAGCGAGCATTGTACTTTAATTTGAAGAAATAAATTGCCTAGGTTCACTTGGTTGGGGGGGGGAGGTACTCTACCCTGAACTTCCGTAATAACATATTCTGGGCCGCTGGAGTCTGCTATTGTATCCAGGAATTTCCCCTTGAAGTGTCCGTGAGGTCCACGAGCTTGGGGGGCTTTCCCCCAAAATGTTCAAATGGACGTAGAGCTGTAAACATTAGTACCATGCTTGATATAATGATTCTGTACACGACCAGGAATTTTCAGGAGGGTGGGAAACCCCCCCCCCCAGTTTCTAAGAGTTATTCAGGGGTAACATCGAGGATGCACTGACCGACTTCAAATTAAAGTACAATTCTCGCTTGGCTTACATGGAAGGTTTTCGCGAAATTCATTTGGAGTTTCCAATTCAGTTCTCAATATAGGCTCAGAAAAGGCAATCTTTATAGCCCACCCCCTGAACTTTTGTGGCCAAGTTGCTGAAAGATGTGTGGCAGAGTTGCCGGTAAATCCATCCCGGACACTGCCGCACATCAGTGTTCCTGTGTGGCAGTTTACAGTGAACCGTTTGTTCTGGGGGTATTTCTTCCGGGGGTATTTTTTCCGCTTTTCAGTTTTCAGGGGTATTTTCTCCGGGGGTATTTTTACCGTTTACCGTTCTAATCATAATTCGCATGTACTGTAACAACCACGAAAACAACAATGTTGTAGAGTGTATGTCATATTGGTAAGCCACTGGCACTGTACTGCAGAGAGACAGACAAATGTATATCTGCAAATAACAGCGCAATTTTTCTTTGCTCTTAGCATTGCTGTGGATAAAAAGTTAATACGGATTCTTTGGAAACGCATTTGTTTTCTCTTTTCCTATGATAGAGAAAGGAATCAAATCAATAGCAACTTAAGTAATAGGTGATCACAAGAGAGGGATATTAGCGAGAATAGCCTTATACCCAGGAGGACTTTGCCACTTAAGTGTTAATCTTCAAAACATTAACGACAAAACAGGGTGTGGTGAATTAACGCCCTGAAAGCAACAAATAGCAGCCATAAAAATCAGTAGCAGCCTTCCCTCCCAAGTTTCTGGCGGGTGTGGGGGAAACAGCAGCTATCCCATCCCTACTGACCCACATGCATCATTAGCGCCATTTACTACAAGGGGTGGTCATGGATTTCATTCAGTCTTTCGGCCAGAGAGGCCGTGATTATTGACAGCAGCCGACTCCTCTGGCTGCGGGCTACAAAGAAAAAAATGAAAACATTGTTGATGAATGAGAGAGATGTCTGCAGGCGAGTCGTCCCTGTCAAACTCCGGCGACATTGTAGGAAACTGAACCACGCTTCTGTAAACGTACTTAGCTGCGATTTTCTTGAGCGAGGAACCTAATTCCGTTGGGTGAAACACAGCGGCGGAAGCGATCAACTCGGTTCCTATATTTCACGGAGGAAGATGTTCTCAAGATAAACAACATGAGCTCTATCTTGATCCAAACAAGAACATTTTATCCTTCTGTCTATCGTAGGGGCGTATTTAGAGGGGGTGGGGGCAAGGGGGCATTCGCCCTCTTTTATTTTTTTATGTTTTAGGTTAAAATGACTTACATTTTTAAAAAAAAACCCGCACTAATTTAATAAAGATGCAACAGCTTACATTAGAAAAATAAAATTCTTTACTTTTTTTCTTCGATTTTTCATTAACTTTTAATTTGTCCTGGTGGATTTCAATAACTTCCATTTTTCGACGGCCCCCGAAAGAAAGATTCTACAACGCCTCTGTTAGATGGTGCAATGACCCAGTTTCTTGCTCAAAAATCAAACGCTCGTAGTTTATTTCTACTTCCGCGAGAGATGTTATTGGTTAAATAATTTGAATTGAATATTTTTGTGTATAGAATTAGGAAGGTAACTTCGAAGATAAATTTTTGAAGCAACAGTTCTGCAAAAAAACTGGAATGGAAAAAATTGCACAATTTTTTTTTTTTTGTAAATTTTTGAAACATGCACATAATATGATCGGCCGATTTTGCAAAAAATTAGGCTACAATATCATGTAGTATAGTCAGGGGCGTATTTTGGGAAGAGCCAATGGGGCCTTGACCCATCGAAAGTGTTTCATTTTTTCGTGTCTTAGGTTAAAATGCGACATGCATTAAAACAAACTGTCTAATTTAATAAAAATGTGTCAACTTACATTACAAGAAAAGCTTAAATTTTTTCTTCTATTTTTCATTAACTTTTATTTTGTTCTATTGGATTTCAAAAACTTCAATTTTTTGTCAGCTCCCCCGAAAAAAAAATTGTATACGCCCCTGGTCTATCAATATCATCTTCATTGTCAACCATTATCAATCCACTGCTGGACGAAGGTCTCTCCAAGCCTCTTCCACAACAGTCTGTCTTGTGCCAGTCTCCTCCATGTTACTCCCGCATACTTTGGAATTTCATCTACCCATCTCCCATGTGGTCTTCTTCTGGGTCTTTTCCTGTCCCTTGGAATCCAATCTATAATTTCGACTGTCCATCGATGGTCTTTTCTTCTGGCAGTATGTCCAGCCCATTGCCATTTCAAGGATTTTACTCTGATCATGATGTCTTCCACTCTTGTCATTTTTCTGATCCACAAGTTCCTCTTCTTATCTCTCCTGGTTACATCAAGCATGCACCTCTCCATGCTGCTTTGAGTTGTCTGCAGCCTTTGTATGTCTCTTTTAGTTAAGGTCCACGTCTCTGCACCATACGTAAGCACTAGAAGGATGCATTGATCAAACACTTTTCTTTTAAGACATAATGGCATATTGCTCTTGAAAATTATGCTGTTTCTTCCAAAAGCTCTCCAGGCAAGTTTTCTACGCCGATTAATTTCTTCATCAATGTGACCCTCACTTGATATCTGCTGTCCAAGATAAACGTACACATCTGTTATCTCCAGCTTTTCTCCATCAATCGATATATCTTCATTTTTTGCAAAAGCATTGTACATCTCTTTTGTGTTTTGAAAGTTCATTTTTAATCCCACTTCTTTACTCTTGTCAGAAGTGGGATTAAAAGAAGCTATTTTTGAAGCTTTTCAAATGCGGCTAAAGAAAAATTTAAACTATACTTACCGTTCAAAAAGTACCACCAAATTATACTCAAAATAGTGTAACTATACTAAAAAATCCGAAATTTCTTGGCGTAGAATAAAGATAATTTTTATATAAAGATAATCTTATTATAAGATATATGTAAAAATAATCTTATTATGAGATATATGTAAAGATAATCTTATTATAAAGATAATCTTTAAATAAATATAATCTTTATTCTACGCCAAGAATTTTCGAATTTTTTAGCATAGTTATACTATTTTGAGTATACTTACCGTATCCATCCCCTCCCCCTCTTTTCTTTTTTATTTCTATAGGCAGTTGTTATATTTACAAGGGAATATGGGAATAAATGCACATTTAAGCTCTAAATGTTATAAACTGGGATTGGAACGGCGACAATGTTATAAAGGGAAGTTTTGACCTAACTAACGAACTAATGGAACGGTATACCAATGTTATAGTAAGATTAAAAAAATAGAAATCATCATCATCATCATCATTGTCAACCATTATCAATCCACTGCTGGACGAAGGTCTCCCCAAGTTTCCTCCACAACGGTCTGTCTTGTGCCAGTCTCCTCCATGTCACTCCCGCATATTTACGAATTTCATCCACCCATCTCCCATGTGGTCTTTTTCTGGGTCTTTTCCTGTCCCTTGGAATCCAATCTAAAATTTCGGCTGTCCATCTATGGTCTGTCCTTCTGGCAGTATGTCCAGCCCATTGCCATTTCAGGAATTTAACTCTGATCATGATGTCTTCCACTCTCGTCATTTTTCGGATCCACGAGTTCCTCTTCTTATCTCTCCTGGTTATACCAAGCATGCACCTCTCCATGCTTCTTTGAGTTGTCTGCAGCCTTTGTATGTCTCTTTTAGTTAAGGTCCACGTCTCTGCACCATACGTAAGCACTGGAAGGATGCATTGATCAAACACTTTTCTTTTAAGACATAATGGCATATTGCTCTTGAAAATTATGCTGTTTCTTCCAAAAGCTCTCCAGGCAAGTTTTGTACGCCGATTAATTTCTTCATCAATGTGACCCTCACTTGATATCTGCTGTCCAAGATAAACATACGTATCTGTTATCTCCAGTTTTTCTCCATCAATCGATAAATCTTCATTTCTTGTAAAAGCATTGAACATCACTTTTGTCTTCTGAAAGTTCATTTTTAATCCCACTTCTTTACTCTTGTCAGCAAGTTCCTGGATCATACTCTGCAGCTCTGATGGGGTAGTTGCAAAAATGACTACGTCATCAGCAAAACGAAGGTGGGTTAGATAATCTCCATTAATCTTTATCCCTTTGTTTTCCCAGTTCAGTGATTGAAAGACATTTTCCAATGTGGCATTAAAGAGCTTCGGAGATATGGTGTCACCTTGTCTCACTCCCTTTCCAATTTTTATGTGTGTTGTATTTTCAAACAGCCGAATCTTTGCACTTGCATTTTCATAGATGTTATTAATAATATTAATGTATGCATCTTCAATACCGCAGGATTTCAGAGCCGTGGTAACTGCTGATGGTTTCACCGAATCAAAGGCTTTTTCATAATCGATAAAAGCCATGCACAATGGAAGTTCATATTCCCTCGCTCTTTCAATTAGTTCTCTCAGCACATGGATATGATCTATTGTGCTGTAGCCACTCCTGAATCCAGCTTGTTCTCTCGGTTGAGCCATGTCCAGTGTTACCTTCAAGCGGTGTGAAAGAACTTTAGTGAAGATTTTATAAACCACTGATAGGAGGCTGATAGGTCTGTAGTTCCTGAGATCCTCAATGTCACCTTTTTTATGTAGCAGGATCATTGTAGCATTGTTCCAATCCTCAGGAATCTTCCCTTCATTAAGGCATCGAGTGAAAATTTGGGCGAGTACTGTTTCAATTTCTCCACTTGCTTCTTGTATGATGTCTATAGTAATTCCATCTTCTCCTGGAGCTTTCCCCCGCTTCATGTTCTTGATTGCATGTGCAACTTCTGCTGGGAGGACTGGAAGAACTCTGGTACCTTTCATGATGTCTGGAGTACATGTATCATCCCTTTCATATAATTTGGAGTAGAAATCTTTCACTCTTGTCAAAATTTCGCCTCTATTTCTTGTTATAGAACCATCTTCTTTTCTCAGAGCCATAATCTGTTTTCTTCCCTTACTGAGATGTCCCTTTGCTATCTTTAGGCTTTGGTTGTTTTCAATTGCTTTCCTCACTAGTTCACAGTTGAATTTTCTTACGTCTTCAGTGATACTTTTTCGTACTGTCTTGCATAGCTCTATATATTCCACTTTGGAAGTCACATCTTCTTTAGTTGTCCTCATCTCTCTTCTTTTGCATCAACATTTTGGTTTTTCCTGATAATTTGTTTACATGCAACTTGTTCTTAGACCCAGCTAATTTTGTTGCTGTTTCCATAAGAGCTTTGGTTACTTTTCTGTTAACTTCCGAAATATCCACTTCTTCCGATGTTAGGCCTTCTAAAGCAGAGAATCTGTTCTTCAGTTCCAACTTGAAAGTATTATGGTGTTTTTTAAGGTTGGTTATGTCAATACATTTTGTTTGTCTTATGAGCTTGCCACGTTCCAGTTTAGTGTTGAGGTGCATCTTACATCTCACCAATCTATGGTCACTACCTGTGTTGAACTTGTTTAGCACACTGCAGTCTTCGATGACGAATTTTTTGTTACACATAATAAAATCAATTTCACTTGTCGTCCCAATTGGATGTCTCCATGTCCATTTCCTGTGTGGCTTTTTCTTGAAAAAGGAATTCAAGATGAAAAATCCTTCTGCCTCTGCAAACTCAACGAGAGTATTTCCACGCTGGTTTCTGTTGCCGTGACCGAATTTACCTACTGAAGTTTCATTCTGTTGCCGGTGCCCTATTTTTGCATTGAAATCTCCCATAATTATCTTCAAGTGCTGCTTACCTTTATTATTTAGATGACGAATTTCCTCATAAAATTCTTCAATTTCTTCTTCAGGATGACTTGTGGTGGGTGCATACGTTTGAATAATCTGAGCCTGGTATCTTCTCGATAGTTGGATAACGAGTCGTGCAGCTCTGTCAGAGGAACTTTCAACTTCTACCACTTTATCCTTCAGTTTCTTGTTTATTATAAATCCAACACCACTAGTTCTGCCAGTATCTGTCCCACGATAATAGAAGAGATGTCCACTTTTCAGTTCAATGAGATCTTCTCCTTTTCTCCTTACCTCACTTAGCCCCACGATGTCCCACTTGATCCTTTGTAGTTCCTCTTCCAATTCAAGAAGCCTTGAATCAGAAGATAGGGAGCGTCCGTTGTAGGTAGCCAAGGTCAGCATCAAATGGCAGCCTAGTCCGGTCCTCCGGGGATTCTTAGCACCCTCTGCCTTCATGTCGCACTGGCCGCTGCCTTGGCCAGGTACATTCCAGCTGCCGGAGACTGAGGGCCAAGATTTAAGTTGTAGAGTCATTTTGGAGGTGTTTGGCCATAACTCACAAATACTCCTTAAAATACAAGAAAGTACCGCGTTGTGATTTACTCTTTCTCCGTCACCGATATGAGGAAGTAGAAGTACCGCCCGTGAATTTGTATTGTTAGTAAGCTGCTGTAATTTAAAAACTGTATTTTTTTTTAACCTTTATTGTATTTTACCGAGAACACACGACATGAACCTGGAAATAACTTTATGACTCAGGTTTAACAAATAACAACATTTTAATATCCAATATCTGTAAAAAAAACAGAACACATAATTATTTGTAGTGGGGGAACGTTCGAACGTTTGTAATAGTGGTAAATGTAAATAACCTTTAATAATAGCGTAATTGAACGGGAATATTTATTTTATGAAATGTAATGTAATGTAAATATCTTTTAATTGTTGAATTTTAATGAATATGTAAATAATTATGAATCCTTGCAGTTTTAGAATGTTTTAAAAGTAATCGTGGGAAACTTCTTAAGGATATGATTTTTGAGTTCGATTTTGGAAAGCCAGTAAGTCACCGGAAGCGATTAGTTTATCGGAGTACATCCTGGAGTGGACAAAACACAGGATTTCGTGTAAAGATAGCTACTATAGAAGAAGGATTTTTTCAGAGTTTTAAAGCGACTCATTAGGAAGGACTTCAGTTCTCGAGAAAGGGGTTTCCTCAGGGTGATGATTAGGCAGCGGACATTAGGACGCAGAGGAAAAGTGTGTTTTTCGGACGAGAGGCTGGAAGGCGCGTTTTTGAGAAGTAGTACAGACACGGGAGGAGAACGTTACTTCTGAAGGTGGAATGATGACGTGTGTTAGAGGAAAACGCGACTTCTGAAGGTGGAATGATGACGTGTGTTAGGGGAGAATGCGACTGACGGAGTAGAGGGAAGACGTTGGGAGGTTTTGGGAGCAAGGAGTGATTTTGGGAGGGGGTGCGTTTTCATCGCGCCCGACCGGTAAGCATGAATGTATAGCGAGGAGTTATAGAACATGAGAGATGGTCTAATCACAGGTGGCTCGGAGTAATAATTTAACAATTAAGTAAGCAAAATCACGAAAATAAAGGATTTTATCAAACATCAAATCGCTTCTGTTGAATGAACTATTACTTCTCTATTGATGTTTACAGTGCTCAAGGAACCTTGCAATCTTCTGATTCAAACCTATTTCAGTAATTTAAGAAAGAGTTAAAACAGCACTGTTACACGTTAACAAATTAGATCATTATCGACAATATTTTTATCTGAATTTTACTAAAATCCTCAAATTACTCCTTAGTCACTAATAAAAATCAGCAACCCCATTCCCTCTATTAAGAAATTACGGAAACGGATCACGGTACGTGAATTACGGAGGAAAAGGAAGAAAAATCAAACTTATCTTTTTTTTCTCTCAACTTCTTGTTCCATCACAGCAAAAACACAAGTGTTGCGAAACTGCCGCCCGCCATCTAGCAGTGATGGGTACTGCTGGCTGAAATCTGCCGCTCACGGTAAGGTAGCTAGCAATCCATTGGCGTCAGTGCCATCAGTTGGCAGCCGTTGATAGCCCTGCAGCATCGCGGTGAATTACGCGCCTCCAAGCAGGAGTCACGAGTGGCCTGGAGCTGGCAACCGAAGTAACCCAACACGAGGTGCAAGCAGCGGGACTGCGCATACGAAGGAGCAACATGTGCACAGTCTCTCCCCAGAAAAAACAAAAGTGTTGGGAAACTGGTGGCCACCAGCTGGCAGTGATGGGTCACTGCTGGCTGAAATCTGCTGCTCACGGCACGGCAGCGCCATCAGCTGGCAGCCATTGATGGCACTGCAGCATTGCCGTGAATTGCGGGCCTCCGAGCAAGTGCCACTAGTGGCCCGTAGCTGGCAACAGAAGCAACCCCAACACGAGGTGGAAGCAACGGGCTACGCATGCGCAAAAGCAACAAGTGCTGTGTCTCTCGTGGTACCAGTTAGTTGAAGACGACGCTATCGCCATCGTGTTGTTTTTGTGGATGTTAAGAAAAAAACAACATATGTAGTGAGGCGAATTAATTTCCCAATGAGATATGCCACGTAGACGAAGATTACCGTCGGAAAGAAAATATTAAAAAAATTATTAATGAACTGTAAGAAGTAGTCAATTACTCTCATGTATTTATAGAAACTCATTTCATAGCAAAATTCCTGCACTAACACACGAAGAATCCAGAATACAGACAGCCACGAAATACACCCACTCCATTCCCATGAATCGCTAAAAATAACGACAAGTAAAATAAAATATCTTTCCTCTTTAGAACAAATGTAGTTTCGGACCACGGAAAGGAAAGATACAATGTTAAAAATGTAACAGAATGTGGCATGAACGAGTAAATATGTTAATTAAGCAATCGCCTTTCAAGACCACAAGGACAACACAAAATTTTGGAAATCGCCTTTAAGTTGGTACACTCGTTGAAAATGAGTGAAGTTCCCTTAAGGTAATTAAAAACAATCATTACGTTGAAAAAATAAATTTATGAAAAATATGAAACTGACATTTATGAAAAATACCTCGCAATATTTTAAAATTAAAAAAAGAACCATTCGTTTACCTAAGAAATGTGCTATGTAATATTTTTTCAAATGTATTTTTGTTTCCCCAAATTCAAGTATAATTGTCACTTGTCTTACGGTGAACATTTTCTCGATCAAACTCTTTCTATAGGGCCAAGAAACGGCAATTGTTATACGGCCCCTTAAACATTTGTGCCCAAATGTCCGGCCCCGTCTTTCAGACAGAAAATCGTAAATATGTCTTAATTTCTTAATGATAATGAGATATGAATGAAAAAAATGTTTTGTACATAACTTGCTCAACTAGGGAGAAATATAGGAACACTATAATTTTTTACGCAGCGCAATTTCATTGTTCTAAAAGGGAATGTACCAAAATGTCCGGTGTCCAAATGTTCGAACTCCGTTGATGACGCCGCTGAAATGCAAAATTGAAACATTCGTAAAAATAATGAAAATATTCAATTGCGTAGAGAGTTCTTGATCCCGCTGCTGTTTCATATCTTAGGGTTACTAATTACAATTTATACAAATTATAATATATATTAATTACAATTTATTTAAGCATCTGAAACCCCTTACGGCGCCTTCGTATAATTGGCGCCTATGGTAGAGACCACACTGGTATACCCTAGTTACGTGTGCGGTTCTGCCTACCCACAACAACAGAAGTATAAACTCTCGTAATGGAATGATAATGATACGAGTATGTTGAGACTCGTATCATTTTCATTCCATTACGATAATGATATGATATGATACGAGTATGTTCAGTATAAACTCTCGTAATGGAATGATAATGATACGAGTATGTTCAGACGACACTGTTTCGCATTAAATTTGTTAAAAATAGTTGATAATGCATGTATCGAAATAAAACTATAACGAAACTAACATAAATTAATAAATATATCGAGAAATGCTGCTTCGATTTTGATCAGCGATTTGATCACAGTATAAATTCTGGAATTACTAATACCACTGCGTTTGTGGAAAATAAAAATAAGCCTTTAGTCCTGTCTTATCAAATCCGATTTAGTCTTAAATAAGCAGGTAACAAAATTAACTTTTGGAAAAAAACCTGAACATTTTGTCAAACGTTAACTATGAAGTGAAAAAGAAAGGTTAACATAAACTATTAATTTGCTTTTCCATTTTCATTACTAATATATATTTTGTTCTCTACGTGTTTCTCTAACTTCGGAGTTTCGAATGAAGCTATCCGTATTGTGACTGACATCTAAACAAATATCGCTCGTTAAACAAAGGGCAGGAAAGTAAAGATCCCCAACAGATGTTTCCTCGTCTCTTTCTGCCAAAAGGAAGGACTAAAAAAAAAAAAGTAAGCAAATGTCGAAGAAAGAGAGACTACTTCCTCAAATCAGAGGTTACCCCACACAGAGCAGAAGAGAAAAGTTGTAGAGCAACATGAGACGGCCCCCGTATGTGCAAGGAGACGACCAGGCTACAATGGAGTCACACCCTGGCTGACTGACTTGTATGGAGGGTCTCTTGTGAGCACTGAATGGGAATTGGATTCTTTCCTCTTTCACCGCGGGCAGCTGCACAGAAACCTTAGCCTTGGACCTCAGGTAACAACAGAAGCCCTTACTCTTCAGTGGCCCAGCATCTACTTACCCTGTTTCACCTACGATCAAAATTTCCCATTTCAGGACGATATGATGCCACGTTAACCGAAAAGATATATCGATATATAATTGGAAAAATTAGCATTAAAAAGTATTTAAACAAAATGAAAAAAATCACAAATAAAACTGCTTTTCGTCAGAATAGTTCTTATACAACTGCTATTTAAAGACAGTACTTAAAAGACACTTCCGTGTAAAGGAGCAGATTTACTCACATCACTGGAATTACATAAATAATTGAATCAGTAAAGGTTTCAGATGTCGGTCAGTCAAACTCGATAAGTCCACATGGCAGAACTATTGGATTACAGTAAGCCATGAACATACAACTGCCTTTGATTAAAAACTCATTGACGCTTCTAATTTAATGGCCTATTTTTAGTTCTTTCGTATTTTGTTTGCCAGTGCTCGAAATGGGCCGGTATAGGTCGGTATGGCATACCGGTACTTCTTTTTTTCCCTAGTATTTCATACCGGTACTTTTTTATCCGGAATTTACATACCGGCACTTTTTTATCCGGAATTTACATACCGACACTAATTTTAGTAGGAGGAACTGCAGGAATGAATTTTTTTTTTGTCGCTGACTGACGAGGGTGCATTCTTAAAAACCGTTAACTCGATATTAAATCATGAAAGGTTGCTTCGACTAGCGAATCCTGTGATGGTTAAATTCAAATTGATCGGAAACTTGAAACTTGGTCGTTCTGGGTGGTGTAGTGGTTAGCATACCTAGGCGTTTTCTAGGAGACGCGGGTTCGAGCCCCGCTCCAGGACGATGAAAATTTTCAAGTTTTCGGATATTATCTGACTTACCATCCTTGTCACATTTACGCCAAAAATCGGATTGTCATCTTCAAAATTTGGATATTAAATACTCCACATACGTAATCTGCCCTGGGTACTTTTTTCTTACTTTGTGATATTCAAATATTGTCTACGGAAGTCTGTAAAGTATTGTATTATTTTAAAGTGACAAAATAGTGTTTATTGAATTTCAGCAATAGGTTACAAACTTAATGGTGATTACTAAATATCAATAATGGGTTACGAACATTATTTTACATTATAGATTGTTCTCAGTGTGATATAGGCATAAGGCCTTTTCGCAGTCAGGACAAAAGTCTGATGTTTCTTTTCTCTTTCCCTTGGACCAACACACAACACATCTCCGGAGAGGTTCTTTCCTTGAAGCTGTACTGGGAATATCTTCCGGGAAGCAGCGACTGAGGTGACGAGAAGGTCTTGGAGATTTAGAAGGTCGACCTATTGTAGGTCGCATCACTCCCCCAAATGATGACAAGTTCTCACCGAGTGTCATTTGAAAAACCAGTCTTTGAAGTTTTCCACTATGCTTCTTGTTGAGGACAAAGGCATTTAGGCAAACCAAGTCAATCAAGTACCGGAACGTCTTCTGGTAATACTTCTTGAGACGTTCCCGACTGCTTTTGTAGCTGTGGAGTTGACTGTCATTCTTATCCACACCTCCCATATTCTTATTATATTCCCGGGCTACCGCTGGTTCTTCGATGGTTCCCTTTCTTGTGTTTATCTTCTCCATGGAATCATCGTGAATAGTGCTTACAAGAGTTACATCACGCTTATCTTTCCATTTCATTATTATCATATTCTTCTTTCGATAGCCTGCAACTGTTTCGCATTTCTGTAATTTTGCCTTCTTCACAAATTGTGGAAACTGCTTTCGGTTATACCTCATGGTCCCCACAATGTCGATATGCTGTTACAAAGCATATCGACCAATGTCGGGCTAGTATACCAATTATCAAGGTACAAATAATACCCCTTATTCAGTAGATCATTACTAAGTTCAAGAACTATTATTGCAGTTGTTCTCTCTTCTGGATAGTTCTGACCGTATACAATATCCTTGCCAGTATACACAATGAACTTCCAAACATATCCTGAACTACACTCACACAGTTTGTACAGCTTCATACCAAATCTGCGGGGTTTTGAGGGTATGTACTGTACCCAACTCAGTCGTCCGCTCCAGAGGAGAAGTGATTCATTTACACAAACATTTTGCTAAGGAGTATAGATGGAGGAAAATTTGTTTTGGAGATGGTTCAGGATTGGCTGTATTTTGTAGAGTTTCTTACTAATACGGTAAACTCTACAGCGACGTCTTATGCCGTCACTCCCAAGAGAAATCCGCGAGAAATTTGATGATCGGCTTATACCGTCATACCCACTATAGAAGTCTAATGCTAAAACGTCTATAGACGTCGTACCCAGTTAAGGGGTTAAACATACAAACCTTATGTGCCTCGTGCCTTTGAGAAAAAGCTGTGTTGAACCGTAAAGGGTAGGGGAGTGAGTATATGAGCTATGTATGCGTCCAATCCTTCAAAGGATGGAAATGAAGTTACTCATAGCACATGATCACATCTTGCCCAAGCTCCAGATCATCAGACCAAAGATGTCTCTAATTTTTATTATATCATTAATTTAATATATTCAATTTCAAGAGGTTCTTAAAATGTAGAATGAAGAATTGGGAGTAATAGATTAAACTCAAATTTTAGATTTGCAGCTATGCGAATAAACTTTTCGAATTCGGACTTTTTTTTTCTTTTCTTTTTGAGGGTGGTGAGATTGCTATTAATTTAAGACTGATTATTCATTCTGATTGCGAAGATTCTAATTGCCAGACTTTCTACTTCATCAAAGTCCCTGTATAGTAAGAGGGCTGTCTTTTCGACTCGAGACCTTAAAGTTCTGGGTTCAAGTCCAGCTGAATCCTTAATGATTAGCCGAGGTTCAGAAGTCTGGTTTATCCGTTGGTCCTGAGGAATAGACTTCTCGTTCTAAACGAGTCTAACCCCAATCCTTGGTGTAGTATTTTATTTATTTATTTATTTGAGATTTAACGACCACCGTGAGCAACTCAATGGGCTGCAAGCAGTCGCCCGTCCCTAATTTAGGGCCACTGGCTCGAGAGAAGGGAGAGAGCCAGTGCCGTAAGACAAACACAACATCCATGCTTTACCGGAATTCGAACCCAGACCCCATGCGGACGAATGCTCAGAAGCCATCGCTTAGACCACTGTGCCACCGGGGCGGCCGATGTAACATAAATAATGCCCGCTGGATCCCCAAACCAATCAACTGAAATCGACCGCTATCGTTTCTGACTTATGGTGCAACAGTATTCCACGGAATTGTCAATTACATTTCCACACAAAGCAGTTTTTCTTGATTTTCTAGCGAAGGTATTGTGTCCGGATGATTTTAAACTAAATATGAGCATACCTGCACTTCAAAATTTCCATTTCGAGCGCTGGCTAAGATCATGTTTACCTCCAGCAAGGTTAGCATTAGACTAAAAGAGTCATTACCTAAATCTTAAGGCGAATTATTTCTCATGGGATTTGTTTCTAAAGCGAATGGTATGAATAATTGCAATGCTAAATTCATGTGTAAATAAATAGTGTGTGTGTGTGTGTATTTGGAGGGAGTCTTCAGTATAAATTAGGGGAAAACAAAGATAAAAAGTCTGAATACGACAAGACAAAAGCTGTAGCAAGATAAATAAGTAAATAAATAATAATAATAATAATAATAAACATTTACCCTTATCGGCACTCAAAAGGCACGGGAAAATTCATGGGAGACGAATCCCTATAGTCTTAACACATATCTTCATTACTTCATTATCAACCGTTTTCAATCCCCAACTGGATGAAGGTCAGCCTAAGTTTCTTCCACAACTCTTTGTCCTGAGCTATTATCTTTCGCATGTCGCACTGGCATACTTTTGAATTTCACCCCCCGCCCCTCTCCTCCGGAGTTTTCTTCTGGGTCTTTTCCTATTCCTTGATATCCAGCCTAATATTTCAGTTGTCCAACGGTGGGCGGTTCTTCTGGTTATATGTCCATCACACTACCTGAAGTCTTTTCTTTGATCATGATGTCATCAACTCCTGTCTTTTTTCTGATCCATGAGTTCCATTTCCCATCCATCCTGATTACACCAAGCATGCATCTCTGAATGCTTGATTTTTCGGTAGCCTTTGTATGTACGTATGCCTCTTTTAGGTAAGGTCCGTGTCTTTGGTCCACAAAACAGAACTGGAAGAATGCACTGATTAAACACTTTTCTTTTAAGACGTAATGGTACATTGCTGTTGAACAGGGCCGTAGCTACCAGGAGGGCATAGAGGACGATTGCCCTTCCAGGATGGTCATACCAGGGGCGTAATTTCATGCTCTGAGGACCCGTAAAAAATAGAAATGAACAAAGTGTCAATAAATTTGCCCAACATTTAAACTCAAAAACAAAATTATACTCTTTGATATGTTCTTTTGTAAATACTTTAGTTAGCTGCATACACTATTACGCGCAGCTAACCAACGTACAGAATTCACACTGAGTTGTGGGCCAGCTCATACGGATGCATGGAATTGTCCGAAACAGTGGATGGAGGTTCAGAAATGCCTAACCTCCATGACCTTTCCAAATACGTCTTAAAGACGAAGGGCTAATTAGTCATTTGTGCTCTGTCGCCAAAAGTTCTTCTGAGAATTTAACTTTGAGCAGAATTTTTCCAAGCCCTACTCCGAAAACATCTTCCTATTGTTACGTTTATAATCTAACACTCATTCACTCTGTGCTGGCTTGTTTCCATTTTGCATTTGTGCACGTGTTGTGTTGTCGGTCTTCACAAAACTTTTACGTTTCACTTGATATTTAGAACCGTTGGCTCTTTGGTATTCACCTAATTTTTTAATTTTGAGTAAAATTATGTCGAAAACTGGAAGTGAGATTTTTTAATGGTCATAATACTTTCTTATAATGAAGGTATGAGAAAGTAGGAACTGCTTACTCTCAATTAGAGTGGAGGTAAGGAATTTTTGAACTCAAAGGAGCGCAATTTCAAGGCTCGCCCTCCCAGATAAGCACGGCCGGTGCTAAGCTCCCTATACTCCAATTCACCCTAAAAGTGTACTACTGGGAAAGGCGGAAGAGCCTTATCACATCTCGTCGTGGAACGTTAGAACGGTATCCATCCGCGTTACTGTGCTCTTCTACTGTTTCCTTTCTGATGCCCCCACCCACCCACACAACTCACAAGCAGTGGAATTCTGGTGAGGCCGAACTGCTTCCCCTACTGCCTTCGAGTTTCCCCAGTTGCCAATTTATTGCCCCTGTGTTGTTATTGTTGTGAGAGGTCTTCCACCCCTTCCCCCTGTTCGAGTTGTATCCCAAGTGGGCAGAAATACCCGAAAGTGCGAAGCTCTTGATTCAGCAACTTCTCAGAACAAATTTATTTCTAAAAGCGCTCTAAATTCTGGAATTTTTTTTTAGATAGCAATTTTGTCTGATAAACTGTTGAGCAAACAAAAATGGATTCTAAGCAATAATTCTGATGCTTTTCGCTCTAAATGCTAGGGACTATTTTTCTCAGCGGAGGTAGCTGTTTCGTACCCTTCATAGTGGTTCACTCTTAGTTTTACTTAGAGTATAGGAAATCCTTCCCTCCCCTCCCCCTCACATTTTTTATACATTTCTGTAGCTAAGCATACTGCATTTATACAGTGTTCAAGGGGCAAAAGTGCGATGTATTACATGTGAACTAAATAGAAAGGAACTAATGGAAACTACCGTCTTACTAATCTAATGTAAATTAAAGTGAAATTAAAATATCATTTTGCGTGCTTTATTGTTCGCAACAAAATTAGTAACAAGTGTCTTCAAATCCATGTCACGCGAAATTTTTAATTCCATCAATAACGTGGATAACCTAACAAGGTTCTTTCCTGGGTTCCCCGACAGACGAAATAAAAAAAAGAAAAGAATTCCAACTGAGTGAATATAGTGATATAGCCTCTCTTTGTCGTGTCCGTGTTGTCGTGTCCGTGTTGTCGTGTCCGTGTTCTCATTAGAAAATAATCTTAGTGTCACGGTTTCTAACCTTTAGGCGTTCAGCATTGCTACTATTTGTGATAGAAGTGGACAGCTTTGATGTTTTCATTGAAAGTCGGATAACATAGAATCCATTTTCTTTAAAAAAATTGTGTCGCCCTCAGTCGTTGCCTGACTTGCCTGCTGCATATACAGTAGACGGGCTGGATTTATGTCAGTTTTTCGATAAATATATTTCGCGTTGGATTTACTGCAAGATGACTTACCCAGACTATAGGCGCAGGTCTCCGTTTCTTAGTTTACTTAAGTGGTAAGAATTCGCATGTTAATTCAAAAGCACAACAGAAAATAAGAGGTTTTATTTTTAATCTTTTTTGTTCAATTTTTTTCTCATTTATTACTCATTTGATTTCATCAACTCTAAATCTTGGCGCCCAAGGCAGCCGCCTAGTTCGCCTAGTGGTTGAACAGGCCCTGCAGATAAGAAAAGCTTACTATGTTCCTGCTGTTGAATAAAAATATATATGTATATCTGTATTCATTCTACAGCAGAATTTTGGCTTTCTTCCTAATGCTCTGTAGCCAAGCTGTATACGCCTATTAATTTTTCTTGATATCTGTTGTCCAAGGTCGATTAGGCATCACCAGGGGCTGACTTAGACAGTTTGGGGCTCTGGGCAGGAGACTATCGGGTGCCCCCTGGCATCCCGTGTTATGTACATGCATGTATGATTAAAGACCGGTTATATAATTATTATTGGCAGATTAAGACATCGATTTGCTAATAATATGGTGTTCTATTTATTTGTGGAAATTATAATTGTCATTTCCATGTGTTCAACGTACAATTCTGGAATTACCATTGTGAGAGCGGGAACATTATCGATGCACGACACATAATTAATGGAACATTATGCCTGTGTAATCAGGAGGTCACACGTTAAATGAACTAGTAATAAGGACATTATGTTTTATAATGTAATACCAAAATTAATGTATGTTGTATGGACGTACGATGGAAGCATCCATATATGTATTTTTTGTAATGGAACTTGGAATGTATTCCACGAAGACAAAGAACTTTTGAAAGTTCTAGAACATTTCTTAAAGGTATTTGGAAGCTCAAAGAAAGCCAGAAGTTCTCATGCCCAGCAAAAGAGACACCTTTCTCGGGTACGATAAAAATCGACCCATTAAGGTAATGGCATCCGGCAAACATTGTTTCACGAAGAACAGGCACCGAGAAGTCTGGCTGTCTGCCCATCAGTATTGTATGCATACAGGAAAGTGTATTGTGCTCAATGTGCTTGTATCTTTTGCAGTAAGTTAAGCCAGTCTAAGGAACTCGTCGATGCGGTACATCAAAACGGTCCGACTATCCAGTGGAAAGACTAAATGCCTGCCGACCGGATAGGCGCGTCGAGCCGACGAAGGGGGGCAAACGCGCTGGTCACGATGACGTAGCTTACCAACGGAGAGAGGAGGAGTATGAGGCCCTCGGGCCAAGGAAGCGAAAGAGTGGAGAGCGCCAAGCGAGGGAAGTAGTCTGTCTGTTGTTTGCGGAACGGAGAGGAGCAGGAGAAGCTCCAGGAGACGTGGCTCGAAAGTTTTTCGGGTGCATGTGTACCCAGAGTACGGGTACGGGATGGTTCAGTCATACCATGGATGGTGACAGAACTATTATTTTCTAAGTTAGCGGAAATCGGTGACACAGGTCTCAGGAACGGAGACTCTCACGATTTCTTCCGTTAGCCGGAGAGTCTAACTTAGGCATCTGTGAAACAGGTCCCAGACGGGGACTCTCACAGATTGCTTTGGTCATCGGATAGATAGGAAATACAGAGAGAAACAGGTCACAAGTCTTATGCGCTATCGAAAAAGACTCTCTCTCTCTCTCTCTCTCTCTAGTTCAAGAGTATTGGTAGATGATAGGCGCCAATTTGTATGCTGGCTGATTACAAACTTTTCTTTTTCCACTGGACGAAGGACTTTTGATTTACTCCTACGGAGAGCGTTTTCTTTTTCTACGGACAAACTTACTTGCAAGAACCCCCTATATTATTCATTAAATTTTGTTAAGTTTTAATCAAGTCTTTCTGCATTACTTTGTGGAAATTAGTAGGTTTTTTTATCTGGAGTTTTCAGCAGTCTCGATCTATCCTCCTGGTTCACAGATATTCCTAATAGTAAAGCGGGGAGGAGTCGTCCGTTCACTCAATACTAATATTGTAAGTTCTTGGGAACGAACCTTGTGCTTCTATCGGCTGTGAGGGGGTCCTGTAACGTGGACGACAGCGAAACATAATTTAGGGCGTGCCCACATAATTAGCTGGGTACGTTCGCCCCTACAACCATTTTAACTTTCTTCAGTGGATGAACATTGCGAATCAGTTTGATGCAAAGCAAGTAATATATAACTATATTTTGGGGCCAACTCGAAGGTTGGGGCCCTATGCACGGGCCCCGAATGCCCTCCCGTAAATCAGGCCCTGGGCATCACTATAACTTCTAAATTTTTCTTCACCTCTTGTTAAAGCATTATACAATACTTTTGTTTTCTGAAAATTCATCTTTAACCCTACTTCTTTACTGTTGTCAGCAAGTTCCTGAATCATACTGTGCAGCTCTGAAGGGGCGCTTACAAAAATGACTATGTCGACAGCAAAACGAAGCTGAGCTAAACTCTCTCCATGGTCATTAATCCGTTTCTTTCTAGTTCAACGGTTGGAAGACATTCTGCAATGATACGCCTAGAGAGCTTGAGAGATAGGGCGTCTCCTTGTTTCACTCCCTTTCCAGTTTTTATTTGTGTGATCTTTGAACAGTCGAGCCTTTGCAATTGCATTTTCATAGATATTATTAGAGCGAGAGAGAGATTTAGGCTTCTCTATTATTTTTCATTTTATTCTGTTTTACAAATTTTTGCCGCCATGAGGATGCTTATGAGTTTCATTTTGTAACTTGAGACAAGTAATATAATTTATAAAGACGGTGTCATTTATAAAAAATACGCAGACTAGTCTAACTTCAATTCGGCATGTGTTCTAAATGTTTCAGCTCTTCCGGAGAGAAGGGTAGCTTCAGGGCGGAATGAGAGGAAAATTTAAGGAGCTGCAGCCTAACTTCCCATAACTAGCCCCAGTGATCGAAATGAGCCGGTATACCCCGGTATGGCATACCAACACTTCTTTTTTTCCTAGTATTTCATACCGGCATTTTTTTTACCCTGAATTTACATACCGGCACTAATTTTAGTAGTGGGACTGAAGAATTATTTATTTATTTATTTATTTATTTATTTATTAGTTATTTTTATTTTGTCCTTGTCTTACAAGCACGCATTCTTAAACATAAAAACCTTATGTGCCTCGTGCCCTTGAGAAATAGCTGTGTGAGAACCGTACAGGGTAGGGGAGTGGAGTACACATGAGCTTCAAAGGATGGAAATGAAGCTACCCATAGCGCACGATCACTCTTGCCCAAGACTCAGATCATCCAGCTAAAGATGTCTGTGATTTTTATTTTATCATTAATTTAATACATTCAATTTAAAGAGATTATTCATGGAACGAAGAATTTGGAGTAATAGATTACACACAAATTTTCCATTGTTCTTTAATTTTGCAACAATGAGTATTAACTTTTTTCACTTCAAGCTTTTTTTCTGAAGGGCGGTGAGATTGCTTTTAATTTAGGACTAAATATTCATTCCCTTTGCGGTGGTTCTAATTCCCCGACTTTGTACCTCATAGAAGTCTCTATTGGATTGGGGCTGCGCTCTCGGCTCGGGATCTTAAAGTTCTTGGTTAGAAACCCGCTGATCCACTAATGATTAGCCGAGGTTCGGATGTCTCGTTAATCCGTTGGTCCCGGAGTACAGACTCCTCGCTATAAACAAGTTTAACCCCAGTCCTCGGTGTAGCATAAATAGTGCCCGCTGGGGTCCACAAAACAACTAACTCTATTCGATCGCCATCGTTCCTGACTTATGCTGCAATAGTATTCCACGGAATTGTCAATTGCATTTTCAAACAATGGAGTTTTTCTTCCGAGCATTATTTTAACTTTTTCAGTTTCGGAGATTTTCTCGCGAAGGTATTTTTTCCGGAGAATTTTTTAGCTAAAAACGAGCATACAGGCACTTCAAAATTTTCATTTCGAACCCCGAAGCGTACGTCCCGCCCAGTCGCCAAGAGGCCCAAAAACAAATCAAATATGAAAAATTAAATCTAAAAGGACGTAAATTTAATATTTGGTGGATTAAGAAGCAGCATGTTGAATTTTTTGAATGATCCACTGCGAATTCATAGGTTCCTTCATAAAGGTGTAGCTAGACAACGGGAACTTCAGCAGCAGATATATTTTTATTAGATCGAATAGATGCCGTTTTGTTCTATTCGACTGATAATCGAGGAGGCAAAAGATGCAAACCTGAGAACAAAACAAACCAGGAAGTCAAATCTCCTACCCCAAAAGACCCACAGAAGACTTCTGTATTTATTTTAGCTGCTGCAACAATGCATTTGATACACTTATCCAATATATGAGTAATGTCCTAATAACAGTTAAAATTAATGGATAAATTATCGCACCAATGCTGAAGTAATGAGTGAGTCAAAATTCGGTTATACACTCATTGTCATAAAAATCCGTGCACCAAGAAGGAGGCATCGGATTGAAATGAGATAATAGTAGTGAGATGGTATATACTAAGGACAGAAGTGATTACGATATCACAGCAGCAGGACGATTTCCCGCGGACATACGGTACACATTCCGGTCAGCGTTAGTACCGCGTTGGACCTCCTGGTGCCCTGATACATGCGGTGATACAGTCCGGCATGGAGTCAAAGAGACGCCGTAGGTTGTTCTGTGACAAATTGGCCCACACTTCTTGCAACTGACGCTCTAAGTCACCAAAACTGGGACATGGAGAAAATTGGCGTCCCATCTGGTCCCACATGTGCTCGATGGGCGAGAGATCAGGCGATCTGGCAGGTCACGGAAGCGTCGAAGCATGACGTAGACAGTACTGGGGAACCCGAGCCGTGTGCGGACGGTCGTTATCTTGTTGTAAAATGGTTCCGGACCGCCCCGCCAGGTAAGGCAGCACATGGGGCCGCAGAATCTCCTGTACGTAGCGCTGGGCTGTCAACATCCCTCGGATCACTGCGAGGGAAGTCCGGCTGTCATACGCGATGGCTCACCAGACCATCACGCCTGCAGTTCAGGACGTGTGCCGCCGTACAGTGAAGCTGGGATTGTAGCGCTCACCTGCGGTCCTCCAGACTCTGTCACGGTAGTCGTCCATTCCTATACAGAAGCGGGACTTGTCTCTGAACGCTATACTTCGCCAGTCCGTAGCATTCCACGTTGCGTGATGCTGATACCACTGCAATCGACGCCGACGATGGTCATGCCAATGACGGAAACCCTAAGGTCCGTCGAGAGTGCATATTCGCCTCTTCCAAGCGTCTGGAAATGGTTCTGGCGGATACAGGAGTCCCTTGTACAGCTGCCACAGGTATCTGGATATTGGACAAGGACGTCGTTGCATCTGTGCGCGCCTCTCTCACGATCCCACGGTCGTATCTGCTGGTGGTGCGTTTGGGTCGTCCAGAGCCAGTCGGCCGTGTTTGGGTTCCTTCCCGTGTTCATTGATCCCAACGCGATCGCACCGTACTGTCCAAAGGGCCCAAATGGCAGCCGATACGGCGCGCCGGCTACACTGCCTCTCTCATCCCGACGATACGGCCTTGTTTAAACTCCATCAGTTACCCGTATGCACATTTACGGCGGCTCCTCGGCGTGCCTATCGCTCAGGGATTTTACTTGACTGTTGCCGTGCACTTCGGCACGAATGTGGTCTGCGATAAGGTTATTATGTTATCGTGTGTGTGTGTGTGCGCGCGTGTGTGTGTTTTTATAGAGCCACAGTGTGTTAACGAAATTTTAAATGTTGTTGTTTTTTTACTTTAATTTTTATTTACTCAAATATTTGATTTTCTTTAAGAAGTGTGCACACTTTTGGTAGCAGCTTTCATTTCTGTCATTTTTATTGCCTGCTATAATATATTATTTTTTTACGGCCTCTATGGGGTAAGGGCCATAGAGCACGCCCATATAATCCCCTTCTATATGACAAAGTTCAAATGCACTTGGAGGGAAAACTCCGTTACAAGAAAGGTAGGATACAAAGATAATAAATCGATAATTGGAGGTTGGTTGCATTTCATGTATGGATTAGCATTTTTAGATCCAGAAGAAGTCGCAGACTCGTTTGTGGAAGACCTTATGCCTATTCAGCCGAATGATTCAAGAGCACAGCAGTTTTCTGATTATTAGCGGATAATTACGTAGCCGAAGAATCAAAGTTTCCACCGTTTTTATGGGCTGGCAACAAATGCATGTGAATCATTTCATGCACGATTCAACAGTAACTTCTACCATGCTCGTCCAAATTTATATACCTTTGTCGAAATTATAAAGCAAATTCAAGTAGATGTTTGCCCACTAAAAAATAGTGTTAAAGTGCAGAAAATAATAACCAATGTAAAGTACAAAAAGATGAAAGAAATTGTTGATAGTTTTCTAGAAAAAGTATAAAAAGAAAAAAATTACAAGAATAAACTTTTTGAAATGCGTGTCTTACAATTACAAAAAGCAAAAATGACTACTGTACTGTATGTTCATACTTTGTGGTAGGTGCTATGTTGCAGAACTTACTGTATGCTTATATTTAATGCGTGCAGTTCGGGCTATCTTTGATTCCGCCTTTTTCATTCCTCCCGTGCAGTTAGCCTGTATTTGCATTTCTTGCCGTGCAGTTGACCAACACCGCCTCTATGATTTCAGAAGAAAACGTCGAATCAGCATCTATATGTTAAGAAGAAATGTATCACAGAACACTTCGGGATATGAGCATGAATAGCACTTACTTTTGTGTTTACTCAGTTGTTCTTTCAATGTTTTGAAAATGCCACAGCCAATGTAGCCTGCAGAACATAGCGTAAGTGTAAAGATAAAATACATTCAGCTGCACTAATGATACACTGCGCTGAATTTAATGGTATTTCTGAGTAAGAAGCAAATGATTGAGGATAGATATACATACTGCCGGTATTCAGTTTTGTGTCATGCAGTTTCTGTGACAACACTATGAGTACATTTTGAATGTAGATATTGGAACTCTTCGTCTTGGAGATTTTCACTTCAGGACTTATTTGAATGAAACGATTCTGTAGGTATCTGCATGAGTGAACTGAAGTTATCTCGAGAAGTGACAAAGCAACTGGCCACTGGGGAGCTTGATTATTTCTGGAACTACCAGAGGATGGGTTGTTGCTCTTTCTGAAGACCATGGATAAACTTTTTGCATCCTAAATTTTTATGGTAAGTTAGTGAATTTGGGTGTCTTGCATCGATACGGAGGCATTTCGGAGAATCAATTTGCTGTTGTGTTCTGCCATTTAATTCAGCATTACAGGATGATTTGCATTTCAAATAAAGGGCCATCTCGCGTAAGTCCGAATCCTACCGTTAGCACCAAAATTCTATTTAAATAAAAAGGAACTATATACCAACTGTACTCAAATAGTATAACTATACTAGATACCTGAAATTTCTTGGTGTCGAATAGAAATCAAAATTTCCAAGCTTTCGCACATTAACTAGATGGATTTTTCAAGGGAAAAAAAAGTCTATTTGTTGTAAGGTCGGCGCCTCTATTTCTGGCTTCCTTGCGTGAAGCTCACAGTAGCTACCGCTACGCTACTTTTCAACTTATACTACACTGGAAAAAAATTTATGAAATTTACGAGCCACTTTCCGTCATTTCTTTCGTGAATTAACGAAGCATATTTCTAATACAACATTTCCCGTGAAATGAAATGACGGGAAGAAACCTGAATTTCACGGATTTTTCGTACCACGGGAAAATTCTGAATTTTTTAGAAACCTTTCCACAGTTTCTTTCTTATATTTACAGTGAATTACAGTTTTAGAGATGTGTTTACGGAAAATTCTGAATTTTCAGAAACCTTTCCCCAGTTCATTTCGTATATTAACGGAAAAACTCCGTTCTCACTTTTTCCGTATCCGCATGACGAGAAATTACTGGAAATAGGAATGACTGGTGAGAATACTTGAGGTTTGATTAACTTTTAACTTTCAATCGTCTGTCGAATTTTGAAGTTCCGTAGCGAGATCGGATATTGTGGATAGCATATCTCATGAATTTTTTTTATTGTGGCACAGGATATTTCTCCTCCCCTTCCCTATTTTGTGAACCAGCTATTAAATATATATATATATTGTGTTACTGTAAGAAACCGGGTACTTAACTTATTGTACAGATGTTTATACGATGATGTCTATGTATCAGTCTTTGGACAACTTAAGACAAAAGCTATTCTAGTTTTGAAGAGTAAATTTTATATTTAGGAGCTTTTTTTTTCTTTCTTGGTGAAATAATACTATAAAAAAGTATATTTTACCTTTCTAAAAGATAGCTGAAAGTCATTGTCAGTTTTAAAAATAAAGATGCAAAGCATTTTGTTGCTTTGAAAAAGCACGATGAAAAATGCTTAATTTGTGAAAAGTCCTCCAACAAAAAAAATATTTCAAACCTATTAAAAGAAAAAAAAGCTGCAACAGAAAATAAAATGACTAAATCACTCATATTAATGACAAAAAAATAATAAAAAAAACTTCATTGTCACACAATTTGTTGTACGATGTACGTGACTCGAGTTTCCGAGTGTCTTTTTTCTCAGTTGTTAAAGGCGTACGTGTGGTACCTGTTCAAACGGCCCTGGTTGAATTCTGACTAGAACAGAAAGATTATCTGGAGAACGGGCTGGAAAATGCAGGGTCGTCGGTTTTGTGAAATTTCAGTTTAAACACGGAAAAACCTGAAATAAACGGAATTTCTGACTACGGAAAATCTGTGAAAATACGGAAATTAAAATAAACGGGTACTTTTTAAAACGGAAATTTCTGAAAAACACGGATACCTACCGGTAACTTTGCTGCACGTTATTTTCAGAAATTTTCTGTGAATTCACAGCACTTATTTTTTACAGTGTACTTAAAAATATTTTAGTCTGCGATAAGCAAGACCCCTTCTCGCCTTTACTATATTCAGTAGACAACACATTAAAGATAGGGGTGATGGGCAGCAGAGGTGACGACTTCACTAAATTATTGAAGGGCCAGTCTCTTATATTGTCAGCAGGAAAATAAAGAGAAGAGCAAAAAGATAAACTACGAGATTCCACGAATATTTTTAAACGCACGTGCAATTGCTCCTCAGCAAATGAACAAGGAAACAGAAATATTTTTTGCTGAATATTAATATTTTTGAAAGTGAAATTAAGCCTGCAATTTTATAAAAATATTCCGAGAGATTTTGTTTCCAAACGTTTATAAAAAAATATGATAAATTAGTCAAATAAAGAACGAGACGCGGAAAAGATAAATAGGTAAAGGCGTTAGCGATTATACGTTTCTGTATTTTTATTTATTTTGTTTTTGATAATTGTTTTAAACGTCACGAGAACATGTTGAAAAAAATACGGTGCTGGCAACCCAGTTTCTTATCAAATGAGCAATGCTGAATATGAGAATAAAGTTTACTTATTTTGTTATTTATTAAGTTTTTGGAAGTAAATCGCTTTAGTCACATAAGGTGGAGCTTGGTCAAACTTATGAGGCCAAGGTGATTATTTAATTAAACAGGACGCAACATTTTGGGTGGGCACTGCCACCCTAGTAAAATTATTAGGAGAGCAAGATTCACCTTGCCCCCAAATAGTCGGCACCTGTGATGGACAGTTGACATGTACATCTCCCGCGCACAGTGGAACAGACACAAACCGAACGCAGGTGATAAACAGGCTGACCTTCTGTCCGCAACAGTGTATCGCAATCGACGAAGATGGATAAACGTGGTGATCTGAGCGACTTTGATCGTGGACGCATTGTCGGCTCAAGACAGATGTGTTATTTTATCGCCCAAGTTATAAGAACCCTAGGGTTCCCGAGCACAACCCTATCAATGGTTTACCCCAAGTGTACCATCAAAGGACGTACCAGCGCCCTGAGAGAAAGCTGTGGATGACCAGGGTCGACATAAACTATTCAGGCTTGCACAGACATGACTATCCAGGCTTGCACAGACATAGACTATCCAGGCTTGCACAGACATAGACTATCCAGGCTCGCACAGACATAGACTATCCAGGCTTGCACAGACATAGACTATCCAGGCTTGCACAGGCATGACTATCCAGGCTTGCAGAAACATGACTATCTAGGCTTGCACAGAAATAGACTATCCAGGCTTGCACAGACATAGACTATCCAGGCTTGCACAGACATAGACTATCCAGGCTTGCACAGACATAGACTATCCAGGCTTGCACAGACATAGACTATCCAGGCTTGCACAGACATAGATTATCCAGGCTTGCACAGACATGACTATCCAGGCTTGCACAGACATGACTATCCAGGCTTGCAGAAACATGACTATCTAGGCTTGCACAGACATAGACTATCCAGGCTTGCACAGACATACACTATCCAGGCTTGCACAGACATAGACTATCCAGGCTTGCACAGACATACACTATCCAGGCTTGCACAGACATAGACTATCCAGGCTTGCACAGACATAGACTATCCAGGCTTGCACAGACATAGACTATCTAGGCTTGCACAGACATGACTATCCAGGCTTACACAGACATAGAGTATCCAGGCTTGCACAGACATAGACTATCCAGGCTTGCACAGACATAGACTATCCAGGCTTGCACAGACATGACTATCCAGGCTTGCACAGACATAGACTATCCAGGCTTGCACAGACATAGACTATCCAGGCTTGCAGAGGCATGACTATCCAGGCTTGCACAGACATGACTATCCAGGCTTGCACAGACATGACCATCCAGATTTGCACAGACATAGACTATCCAGGCTTGCAGAGGCATGACTATCCAGGCTTGCACAAACTATCCAAGCTTGCACAGACATGACTATCCAGGCTTGCACTGACATGACCATCCAGGCTTGCACTGACATAGACTATCCGGGCTTGCACAGACATAGACTATCCAGGCTTGCACAGACATAGACTATCCAGGCTTGCACAGACATAGACTATCCAGGCTTGCACAGACATGACTATCCAGGCTTGCAGAAACATGACTATCCAGGCTTGCACAGACATAGACTATCCAGGCTTGCAGAGGCATGACTATCCAGGCTTGCACAGACTATCCAGGCTTGCACAGACATGACTATCCAGGCTTTCACGGACATGACCATCCAGATTTGCACAGACATAGACTATCCAGGCTTGCAGAGGCATGACTATCCAGGCTTGCACAGACTATCCAGGCTTGCACAGACATGACTATCCAGGCTTGCACTGACATGACCACCAGGCTTGCACAGACATAGACTATCCAGGCTTGCACAGACATAGACTATCCAGGCTTGCACAGACATGACTATCCAGGCTTGCAGAAACATGACTATCCAGGCTTGCACAGACATAGACTATCCAGGCTTGCAGAGGCATGACTATCCAGGCTTGCACAGACTATCCAGGCTTGCACAGACATGACTATCCAGGCTTGCACTGACATGACCACCAGGCTTGCACAGACATAGACTATCCAGGCTTGCACAGACATAGACTATCCAGGCTTGCACAGACATGACTATCCAGGCTTGCAGAAACATGACTATCCAGGCTTGCACAGACATAGACTATCCAGGCTTGCAGAGGCATGACTATCCAGGCTTGCAAAGACTATCCAGGCTTGCACAGACATGACTATCCAGGCTTGCACAGACATGACCATCCAGATTTGCACAGACATAGACTATCCAGGCTTGCAGAGGCATGACTATCCAGGCTTGCACAGACTATCCAGGCTTGTACAGACATGACTATCCAGGCTTGCACAGACATGACTATCCAGGCTTGCACAGACATGACTATCCAGGCTTGCACGGACATAGACTATCCAGGCTTGCACAGACCGACAGCTTGGCAACAGCGGCGCAAATCACATCTGCGTAAATTGTCAGAGGCCTAAGCAGAGTCAGCGAGGAAACGGTACGGCTCAGGCTGCATGCCTTGCGCTACGGAAGTCGACGCCCTACTCGTGTGCCACTGTCGACTGCTCGTCATCGGACATTACGCCTCGCCTGGTGCCGGGAAAATCAAAACTAGACCCGTTTGGAATGGCGCCACGTCGTGTGGTTAAATAAATTCCGTTTTCAGCTGTACTTAGCTGATGGGAATGTGCCAGTATGGCGTCGACAGCATGAAACCTAGGCCCCGTCGTTCTAGGTCGTCTCTTTTCATAGCGGTGGTGGCTCCGTGATGGTTTGGGAGCCTCTTCATGGAACACATTAGATCCCTTAGTGTTTCTGGATATGTCCTTACACGCTGGGCGGCACCAGGCTGCTTACCTACACGCTCATGGCCTTCGCACATCCTTTGGCCGATGGTCTGTTCCAGTAGGACAATGCGCCACCGCACTGGACCCCGATCACCCAGGCATGACTCGAGGAACACTCATTTGAGTTTGGAACCATTCAGTGGTTGCCAAGGTCGCCGGATTTAAACCCCGTGGAAGATCTCTGGGATGCCGTAGAGCAGAATACCAGATCTATGAATCCCGGATCGACGTCTCGGGTGGAAGTGTGGGTAATGCTGCTGCAGGAATGGCTGGCATTAGCTCCGGAAACCCTGCAGCTTCTGGTGGAATCGATACCTCGGCGTGTACAGGCCGTTATTCGCGCTAGAGGAAATATGTCCTCTAGCGCGAATAACGGCCTGTACACACATTATGTCCATTGAGTGCATAATGTACGTATCTGGTAATCAAGGCGACTGAAAGGCGTTTGTTTCATTCTTCAGTCAAACAGGCATAAATGACTTGACGATGTATTTCCAAAACTTTATAGATACTTTATTAGAGACTCATAACGATTTTCCTGTCGAGCTGTTTCCGGGGTGTCGTAGAAAACACAATCTCGTCGAGTCTGCCTTTTCCTCTGTGTATTCGCTTCGGCCACTCCCTGACTGAACTCGGACGCTAGGTCCCCTTACTACGGGAGCCTCCTTACATACACTCATCGTCAAAAAAATAGTTGCACACAGGAGGACGTGTCGGATTGCAATGCTATTCGGGAGGACGGTAAAGGTTACCAGAAACAATAAATTATTAAACATTGAGACTGATATGGGCAATATTTCTTGAGCTACATGCCAATAAGCAGTTTCTCTCAGTATGGCGTCGGGCCGCCATGTTTTTGCTCACGCACCCTGCCAGACGTCTCATCATGGAGTTGCACAGGTTTCTAATGGTGTCCTGCGATAAGCCATCCCATGCTGCTTGAATCTCCTCACGCAGTTTCTGCAGATTCTGCAGTAGGGGTGGAGTGTGGATGACGCATCCAATAGCACCCCACACATTTTCAATCAGCGATAGGTATGGCGATGCGGTTGGCCGTGACAGAGTGTCAGTGCCTTGAAGGCAAGCTCTCGAGACAGCAGCGGTATGCGGGTGAGCGTTGTCCTGTTGGAAAATTGCACCGGAGTGAGCGTTCAGAAAGATGGGGCCACTGGTTGCAGGACCTCATTAACGTAACGTTGGGCTGTCAAAGTGCCTGTAATGAACATCAAAGGTGATCTGGTATCGTAGGCGATTGCATCCCACACCATGACACCAGGCCTTCTGGATGTGTGACGCTTGACAACAAACCGTTCATCTTGGCGCTGACCAGGGTGTCTCCACACACAGATTCATTGGTCGTCTCCTCCAAGACAAAAGCGGGACTCGTCACTAAAGATCACCCACTGTCATTCTGAGTGGCTCCACGACAGTCTGGCACGACACCATTGCAATCTTTACCGACAATGCAATGGTGTTAAGGGCACTTGTCGTAACGGTCTGCGTGCGTGTAGTATTACGTCGTGCAGCCTTCTGCCAATGGTGCTGTCACTATTCAGACGATGCATGGAGGGCACCACTTCTCGCTGAATATCCGCAATCGTGGCTGTTGGGTCACTCAGCGCATGCCGGACAACCCGTCAGTCATCTCTCTCCGTGGTTCGTCTAGGTCTCTCACACCCTTCCTGTCGCTGCTGCATGCCTTGTTATATCCACTGCCGCCAACAGCGTGCTATGGTGGTATCCGTACGAGCAGTATAGCGCAATACGGCGATAAGACCATCCAGCTTCCCGGAGCCTGACGATGCGGCCCCTCTCGAACTCCTCCAACTGCTCGAATTGCTTCCGAACTTTTCTCCGAGGCATGCTTCACTTGCAAAGGATGCAACCAACACGAGTCAGAATGATAAGCATACGTAACGGGACGACCTTATATAGCCGGTCAGGCACAGCGCTACGACCCCTCCTTGTTGGCATCACATGCGCGGCCGAGCGTGATACTTAAATCATTTGCATGTCTCACGATGTCAAACCTACCCACCAAGTTTCAATTCTTTCGGTTGCTTCCTTCTAGGTGCAACTATTTTTTTGACGATGAGTTTGTATGCCCGCAGGCTGCCATGAGCTTGACCACTCGTTCCTTCTATCTCCGTGTACACCGCAAGACTGTAATCGTTGTTTGCAAAGAAGTAACTAACTCCTCTTCTTGGTGTCAGCGTAATCACTCCCTGGCTTTTGTCGTGGAGTCACAAACACCACACACACACACATCACGCACGCATACGCACACACACCACATACACACACGCACGCACACGCATACGCACACGCACCACATACACACACACACGCACGCACACACACACACAAAGAAAGAAAAAGAAAGAAAAAAAAACTACGTGCATACAATTGGCCTATACCACGTGATCTACACGAAGATCGTATTTTCCATCGACGGTTGCGAGAACATTCAAAACGGTAACCCGATACAGTATAATTACATAATCCTACCATTTCCTGTGGCTCCTTTACACATCGGCGATTCTCTGAAGTTACTGCCAGCTGCATAAGGCAGCTTAAGAGTGGTTTCCACAACGTCAGAGTCTCTAGATATTAAGAGAATTCTGCCTCCATTGTCCGTTCGCAGGATTTACCTGGTGTTTCCGAAGACCTGCTTGCACTAACCTAAAGGCTCAAGCCCCTGTTTCTTTACGAAGCAATTTTCCTTCGAACGTGTGCAGAAATGGCCAAAAAGTATAAGTCACAAATATGAAATGTTCATCATAACTCTCCTTTAATATCTATTAATTATTCACATTATGCATCTCTTCACGTTCGAATAAATTAAATAGTTATTTAATTGTAGGCGACTCTTACAGGTATCACCTATGCTTCTCGTTCCGAGGGATAAGACGGTTCTACTAAACAGGGCATATTTAAGCCTCCGAGCTTTCTCTAAGAGAAGTTGATGGCTTTTTGAAGCTTTTGGAAGATTACAAATGGGATCAGAACGCGCGTAAAGCAGACTGTTAATAACTTTAAACCTCAGGCGTTCTTTTGTTACTACACTTCTCATCTGAATGGATTTTTTGTTATGAGGAAGGAGACAGACTTAAGCATTGGACTCTATATTTCAGGTCAACCTAAAAGTGTACTGTTTTGGAAGGTATGGTAATCAGCTTACAGAGTCTCCGTAGAGTGCAAGAACGGTATCAACCTGCGTTACACTGTGCTACTGTACTTGCTGGCAAGCATTATTCCAGCCCTGACACCCATTTACAACTTTGTAACCTAACGGAAGCTCATCGCATCGTACTTTCTTTTCTCTCCTCTCTTTCTCTCACTCTCACTCTCTCTCTCACCCCTATGGCAGCTTAGGCACACCCCCGCGCCTTTCCCCAAATGTCAATTTATTGTCTCGGTGGTGCGAATGTTCGGAGAAGTCTTATACCCTACCACCCCCTTTCCAAATTATGTACGTTTTCCAGCTGGATAATCAGCCGCCGAAAAAGCCTTGATTGAGTAACTTCTGATATCAAATCTATTTTTAAAACTCTCTGTGATTTTGAAAATTTCTCTTAAATAACAATTTTGCACCGTAAACTGCTTAAGAAACAAAACTGGATTCTGAGCAATAATTCTAACGCTTTCCGCTCCATTACTTTTTTGTAGCTGAGGTAGCTGTTCCGTACCTTACACTATAATACGCACTTACTGTAGATTGACCTGCAGTATGTTTGAAGAGGATACTGTGATTGCGGACGGTCTAATGAAAGCGGAAATGCAATCCGAGAGTGAATTCTTTCCACTATCAAGCAGCCTTTTGTCCGTTTTATGTGACGTCGGAGTAGATTTGCGCGTTCATCAGTCGGTTATCCTTCGAAACGGGAAATATTGACGTGACCTGTGTTTCTTCTTTATTTGGACGGACTGTATATTTCCATAGGACTGGCCTTACCAAAATGCTCAGTTCGCTGCAGTTTTCATTAGATCGTTCTCACGAGCACATCGCCAAAAATACAGGGGCGTCGCTAGACTTCGAAATCAATATGGGCGACAGGTGGGTGAGCATTATTTTCGGTGGAGCAAGCTTCATAGCAACTTTTTTTACGAAATATTAAAAGAACAGATTTTTAATGGGTTTTTTTCCCCTTTGAATTGAAGGTTAAACGACCACCGCGAGCAACTCAATGGGCTATAAGCAGTCGCCCGTCCCTAATTAAGGGTCATTGCTTCCAGGAAAGGGAAAGAGCCCGTGCTGTAAGACAAACACAACATCCATGCCTCACCGGGATTCGAACCTAGACTCTTCTCTGACGAATAGTCACAAGCCAGTGCTTAGACTACCGCGCCACCTTTCAATGCTTTTCACTACCTGCTATACGAAAGAATTCGTGCAATTCCGACCCCCATCCACCTGGACACACCTACATACATGAACCTGACTAGTTACGCCACGGGTGTAAAATACAAGTGTTGGTGGAATGTCGCCTTCAAATTTTGGCTTATGAAATTAGTACTGCACTTGAACAATTTATTTTAAGGAAATGCCGCTTCTGTTTATCTAAATCAAATTTTAACGTTGTGCCCCGCAGACACAATACCTAATCCCTCCTTAACTTCCTTCCTTCCAGCCAGCGACTTTGTCTTGCACTCCTCTCATACAAAGCAGTCGTCTGCCACTTTCTGCACTTTCACTGTCCAGGGGTAGTCTTAAGAGCGCTAGTGTAACTTTAGACTCCACATTTCGTGTTGGAATCCCCTATTTTGTAAAGAAAACAAACAGAGCAATTAGTAGTGACCCCCTCAGTGAATTCCTATTCACCCTCCTCATTAGCCCCCTGGCCATACAAATATGAAAAAGAGGCTGAAACTAAGGAATTGGAACAGTGGAGAACAACTGAATTTTCAGGGCTCTGCAATACTATTTTGATAATCTTTTTGGGAGACATAAACAACGCACTTCCTATAGGGGAAAATACGTAGGATTACATGAAATAAAGCACAAGACTTATTACTTGGCAAAGTGCAGACTATATTTTAAAGTTAAATATATAAAAAAAGGGCACAGTGTGAACTGGGTGGGCGGCAGAGTGGGCAAAAAAATTTCAGCGCACCCCATTGGTGACGTCCCTGCAAAAATATGAAAACCCTGCAACTATTTCCAGTTTACAGGAAACAAAAGAGCATCGACAAAAACTCTCCTATTTTTTATGGTTTATCACATTCGCGTATTCCGCCTCCTCAGGAGACTAGGAAATTTGTTGCTGATGTGCTTAAATGCATTAAATGAACATTTATAGAGAAACTGGGAGAAAATTTAATCGACGGAAAAGAGCACGAAGCTTTCTCTAAGTAAAGTTTTTTTTTTTTTTTTTTTCCTTTTTTATGGGAAACTCAAACTTGCGGTTATTAAGTCACTGAGATTGTCTGAAGTTGATGTTAAAATAGTTGCAGTTACTATTTATACCAAGCCCGAAAAAGAAAAAGTAAAGAGAAAAGTACTGTCTGTCGGATAAGAGCCTCCGGGAGAAAGTCCCATGGAACCGGTGCTTAAGAAACGATTTCGAAACAAAGCTAAGCCTGTTGATCTCCACGGTGTCAGAGGATGATCTTGTTCCTTTGGAATCGGCAAGAGACGAGACCCAGGGGAGGAGAAAGTCATGGAGAGCTCCATGTATTTTATTTTGTTCTCCCATCCGCGCTTATTCTCCGGTGAAAAGAATGGCAAGTACCCGATTAGATGTGAGATGTGTTCACCGTTAGATAAGAGACATACGACGTTGGTCTTGTGTGCTTCATTCCACTAAACTGATTTATCCTACGAATAATGGACGGCAGTATAATTCGTCGCACTGTGTCAAGACGCCTTTTTCTTCTTTCCGTTCTGAAAGCACAGGCTCTTGGAGGATAAAGACAAAAAGAGGACCTCTCCACCGCTTTGAGGATGCTTCCGAACTCTACTCGCCTTTCCTCTTTTCTTAGAAACGGCCAATTAGCGAATTTTAGCGCGAACGACTTTTAATTCAATCTTCCGGAATAAAAATCAAGATGAATCCCGTCTCGTGTTTAACGAGGAAATTCTAAAGATTACATAATAGCGTCAGAAAATCCCACCCCAACGGAGATATAGGCCTATTCAGTGACTAACACATTGCTCTTTCTTGATAGTATTGATAGCATTGCTGATATTATAACGAAGTGAATTTCTCCGTCATTTTTATCCGCGCAGGGGCTAGAACCCGGATCCCCTCATTCCGGAACAAGTCACTCTACCAATTGAGCTACGCGGACGTTTTATTCTGATTCCTATCTGCCTTTATGTCGTGTGCGTCCTTCTAGCAGGTACGTCACATCTCCTGGTACGTTACAATATACACAGGTACATCTAAACAATTCCAGCAGGTGCTTTGGAAATTAATACCTTTTCAGTTTTCACCATGTGTTGTGGAGTCGAATTTTAAGTTAATTTCTATGTTTCAAAAATTGTTTCTGCCGTAATTTCAACAATGTGCTGCGAAGTTTCATTAATTTCTACCAAATGTTGAAAAGATGAGTTTTTCATTTATTTCTACTATGTGCTAAGGCAGCGGTTCCCAACCTTTTCTACCTTATTCCTCCCCTATCGGGACTAGCTTGCAATGGCGCCTCTCCCCCTGCGGAGTACGCACAGGTGTTCATTGCTATATAATGAGTATTTATTTTCTTTTATTATAAATTCAATGATACCGGTAAGGCTTGATCGGAAATATTAAGCAAAAATACAACTGCACTACTAAAAATACAAATATACCTACCTACTGCACTTTTCACAAATAAAGTGGGTAATATCTGTACATAGTATACAACCAGGAGTTTATTCCTCCTGAATAAAGTTATAATAATACAAATTAAGAAAACGTTTTTCATTTCGTTCACAAACTGTGCACATCAATGTGGAACATGAGCTTGTTTTGAATTGCACAAACGATCGATGTTTGGTTCTAACTGTGTCAGTCCCACACGCAGGTAGTTCTCCAAATTGAGACGATTTCTGTACTTCGTTTTAACTGCAGCCATTGCTGAAAATGCAGCTTCACACAGGTATCTTGTTATAGCCACTGCAGCTTATAGCCCATTGAGTTGCATCGACTCGCGCCTCCCAAGGGAGGCGCGCCTCACCGGTTGCGCACCTAGGTGCTGAGGGGATTAATTCTTCGTTTATTGTTAATTCGCTATCTAAAAACCTTACTAGAGTATAATTTTTTAATATAATTGTTAAGCTTTACAAAACCAGTAATCAAGCTCCATATCATCATCATCATTGTCAACCATTATCAATCCAGTGCTGGATGAAGGTCTCCCCAAGTTTCTTCCACAATTGTCTGTCTTGGCCGCCCCGGTGGCGCAGTGGTCTAAGCGATGGCCTCTGATCATTCGTCCGAACGGGCTCCGGGTTCGAATCCCGGTGAGGCATGGATGTTGTGTTTGTCTTACGGCACTGGCTCTCTCCCTTCCCTGGAACCAGTGACCCTAAATTAGAGACGGGCGACTGCTTATAGCCCATTGAGTTGCTCACGGTAATCGTTAAACCTTCGATCAAAAAAAAAAAAAAAAAAAAAATTGTTTGTCTTCAGCCTGTCTTCCCCATGTCACTTCGGCATGCTTTCGAATTTCATTCATCCATCTCCAATGGGGTCTTCTTCTGAGTCTTTTTCTGTTCTTCGGAATTCAGTCTAAAATTGCGGTTGTCCATCGGTGGTCGGTTCTTCTGGCAACATATCCAGCCCATTGCCATTTCAGTGATTTCACTCTGGTCATGATGTCGTCCACTCTTGTCATTTTCCTTATCCACAAGTTCCTTTTCGTATCTTTCCTGGTTACACCAAGCATGCACTATCTCTCCATGCTCCTTTGAGTTGTTTGCAGTGTTTGTGTGTCTTTTTTACGGTTTCCGACAGTAGGTTGATGAAGCGTACATGTTCCAACGCTGTCTGTCCGTCCGTCTGCATGATAACTCGCGTAAAAATGGTTCGATTTCGATGAAATTTTAGTATGTGGTAGAGGACGACCTGGGGACAAATTTTATTGAAAATGAAAGAAATGGAGTCAAAGGTCAGGACATAGGAGCGCGATTCATTCCACTGTACTTATGAGTCATAACTTAAGTAAAAATGGTTCGACTGCGACCAAACTTTATCATGTTGTTACGGAGGTATACTGAATCTATTCTGTTGAATATCTTCGAAATCGGGTAGAAGGTCAGGACACAGAAGCGATATTTATTCCACAGCCATTACCCTCATAACTTGACTAAAAATGCTTCGATTGCGACAAAACTTTATCATGTTGTTCCGGGGGTATACTGCAGAACCGGTTCTGTTGAATATCATCGAAATGGGGTCCAAAGTCAGGGCACAGGAGCGAGATTTATTACACAGCCATTATCCTCATAACTTGAGTAATAACTTGAGTAATGATTTCTGGAACAAATGTTGGAAAGAAAGCGTATCGTAATCAATGCATCGCATGATTTTACTAACTTGTTTAGTTAAGGTCCATGTCTCTGCTCTATATGTAAGCACTGGCAGGATGCACTGATTAAACATTTTTTCTTTTAAGACATAATGACATGCTGCTCTTAAAAATTGTACTGTTCCTTCCAAAAGCTCTCCATCCAAGTTTTATACGTGGATTAATTTTTTCATCAATATGACTTTCACCCACCCCAAAGCTCGTATATATATATATGTATAATCACTGTGAGCCAGTTTCCACCATGTAAGTCCGACATGCTTCCAAATTTCATCATCACCCTTCTCCCACATGGTCTGCTTCTGAGTCTTTTCTTGTCCCTTGGAATCCAGTCTAGTGTTTCAGTACTCCAACGGTGGTCAGTTCTACTACCAACATGTCCAATGCCATTTTACGAATTTTAATTTGATCATGATGTCATCAGCTCCCGTCATTTTCCTCATAAATGAGTTCCTTTTCCTATCCTTTCTAGTTACACAAAACATGCACCTCTCCACGCTTCTTTCAGTAGTTTACAGCCTCTGGATGATTTTTTAAGTTATGGTCCATGTCTCTCATCCATAAGTAAGAGCTGGAATGGTGCATTAATTAAACACTTTCTTTTAAGAAATAATAGTATTTGCTCTTGAAAATTATACTGTTTCTTCCCAAATGTTCCCCAACCAAGTTTTACACGCTTATTAAGATCTTCTTTCATGCGGCCCTCACTTGATATCAGTTGTCCAAAGTAAATGTAGGCATCCCTCTCTTGATCTCTGTTGTCTAAGGTAAATGTAGGCATCAGTTCCTTCTAGAATTGCTCCATCAATGTGTGTGTGTGTGTGTGTGTGTGTGTGTGTGAGAGAGAGAGAGAGAGAGAGAGAGAGAGAGAGAGAGAATGACAAGAACTAAAGCATCAGGTTGATGTGGTCCTAAATGTTGTAATTCTGTCTTTTTGGTGCAGAAAACATCGACATCTTTATTTCGTTCACTAAAATCAAAATTTTGAATTTTGGAAAAATCTTCGCTTATTGTCCATTATTTCTTGTCCCATTATTAAATGGGACAAGCAACTCAGAGAAACGGGAAGTTTGTTGCCGATGACTGGTAAACATGCTAAACGTCATGCAAACCGACGCCCACGAAATTGTTTTTCACTTCAGAGAATAGGCGGAAGTCACATGGCGCCAGTTCCGGTGAATACGGAGGATGCGCCATCATTTCGATCCTATATCTTGGATGCCCTGCTTCGTAAGCAAAGCACGATGTGCTGGGGCATTATCTTGATGCAAAATCTAACCAGTTTGTGCATATTATGGGCGTTTTGGGGATTTTTTTTCTTTCGAGGACCTTTGAGAACTTGAGAATGATATGCACCTGTAACAGTTTTCCCTTGTGGAACAACATGATCATGCACAATTCCACTTTTATCGAAGAAAACCATGTGCATGACCTTCCCTGCATTTGCTTTAAACTTTTTCTGTCTTGGATCTGGGAGTCTGGGAGTGTTTCCATTGGGTTCCCTGTTGTTTTGTCTCTGGATCGAAATGGTGAAAAAATGTTTACCCCGCATGTGACGACTCGATCCAAAAAGTGTGGTTTACGCCGTAGCCGGCACTTTCATTGGCTACTATTGATAACACGATTTGCCTTGTGTTTATATGTGAATAAATGGGGAATCCACTTTACAGCGATTTTTCGATACCTCAACTGGTTTGTCACAATGTCATCAACGGAACAAACGGACATCTGCATCACATTATATTAACCACCTCAATGGTCATTCCGCGGTCTTCGCTGGAGAGCATCGATTGTATTGACATTAACCTCCGTAGTCGTTGTCGAAGGCTTACCGGAGAGTGACGCATCTTCCAGACACTCTTGTGCCACTCAAAAACTAGTACGCGGGACAAAGCATCTTCCTTATAAGCTGTTTTAATAATTTCGTGCGTTTCTCCTGCTGTTTTATTCAAACGCACGCAAAATTTTATAGCTGCTCTTTGCTTTAGTTTTAAATCCATACTGGGTTACAAAAACACGTCCGAACTCTACGCCGTCTACTTCAAGAATGAACTAGCGGAGCGCTGTAACGACGCGTCGTCATGTGACAGACCATGAACTAGCGGAGCGCTGTAACGACGCGTCGTCATGTTCCGAGACAGACAGCTGCCTTTTTCTGCGTGAGTTTGTTTTGGCGCTATGACGTCAGTCTCGTTAATTTTTGAACGACCTATATACTTATAACTCTGAAAATGTATAAGCAAAACTTCAAATTTTAAAGATATTGCTATAGAAAATACGAACCTCTACATTTTAAAAATGCAGTATTTAATGTAGAAAACAAACGTTTGTTGCACTTACCACTAATGGAACACTATTCCTGAATTTAGTCCACTTTCATTTTCGTGCAAACTTTCCTGGAAAAGATATGTGCCGTATCGTATTTTTATAAATACGGGATTAATAATAGGCCTTGGGCATTATATTTCAATTATAATTTCAAAAAGCTGTGGCATTTCAGCCTGAGATGAATTTTTTGGACGTAAAATTTATTTCATTGCCCACTGGTTATAGTGAAAGCATTTTGAGTGCTCTCGTTTACAGAGGCATAACTAAGGTGGAGCAGGTGGGACGGCTCAAAAGAGGGTGCCAAAATCACTGCTTACAATCTGACTAAAGAGGGAATTGAAATTTTTGCACCAGTTTGCGACGCAGTTTTGACTCATCATAACTTGCCATTTATGCCATTAGGGAAATTAATTATGATGTGTTTCACCAGTCTCGGTAACCTTGGCAACTTAATTTTCGCTTTTCTTCTCCAAAATGTTTAGGGGATGTTAGCAGCTAACATTAAGAAATGAAGCCGCACTTATACGTACGTTGCAAGATAAGGATACCGTTCACATTGTAGAAGATTCTCCGGGAACTAATCGATCATTACTGCGATTCGCCACGACTTCCCGCTGCTTTCAGACTGCTTGATGTAGTACCGACTGTTAGGAAAAGTTGAACGGTCATTGTTTAATTATACCTCCCACACAGAGATAACAGGTGACATTGGAGTGTGACGTTAATTTTGTTTTGTCGAGAAGTTTATGTTTACCATCATCACTAAAATCAATCCACTACTGGATAAAGGTTTTCCCAGGCCTCTTCCGCAACTTTCTGACTTGAGACACTGTCCTGCATGTCACACCTGCAAGCTTTCGAATTTCATTCATGTGTCACGTGGTATTCTCCTGTCCCTTGGAGTCCCGTCTAGCATTTCAATTGTTCAACGATGTAGTCAGTTCTTTTATCAATATTTTCATGTTTCTTTTTTTTTTCTCGTGCCCGACTTAATTGAATGCCGACCGTGAGTGATTAATAAAGAATTGGTAATGTTTTGTGATTTTTTTTTTCGATTTCACTTATATATACAACTTTTACACTCCTTTATAACATTTACTCATTTAGTAATTTAAATTTTATAGACACTACTTATTTAGATAAAACTATCATAAGTATTTAGAAACAAAAAGTTCCAGGTTTAAAAAAGAAAAAAACATAAACTGAAATCTACTTCTCATCTACTACAAAATAAATCTAAGTCCTTATGGATCCAATAAAAATTTACATAAAATTTGTAGTAATTATTTTAGATTATTCATCCGTACAGATCTTTCACATCAATTTTGTAGGGGGCAGCCTGACCTGGAAGAACAACTGGGAACAGGTTCTGTAGAATTAATTTAGAATCACTCCTTTAGGGAACACTAAAAAGAGTCCTATAGTGAAGTGATTCTTTAAAAAGGGGAAAATAGACAAATAAAAATAAAATAAAAAATATCAAGTAATTTAGAAAGATAGTAAAGATTTGAAGACAAATTTGCCACAGGAAAACTAAAGTTTCACAACATAAATTTTTTTTTTTTTTTTGGATCCTTTTTTAAAATTCTTTTTATTATCTTTTATTATTTGTATCATCTTATTCAAGTGCTGCACTGAACTCTCACGGTAATACACGCTTCTACCACAGTTTAATCGCCCGTGTTATGTTGCATCATTTATTTGACAACTCAATATTCTAGTGCCTATACATATCAATGTACAACTCTAGTGATGCACTTTTGCAACAATTTTGTATTGTTTTGATGATTGCCCTTCTGGGAACTTTGAGGCATTGTGCTTTTGTAGGTGTCTGACCGCATTGTCATGCTCAATCGACCTCTTATTGTAATTCTTTGAGTTTGTTATAGTTAACTGTAGAACTTTTTCACTATGTGATTCCTATTTTACCTGAGACAGATTGTCTTAGGGGTTATTTTTGTTTTTCTTCAATACTCGCGATTGTTTAAGTGATGTTATACTGTATAGTGTTTGCATTGTGCGGGATCTTTATTGTACATAACATATGGATTTTTTTTTTCAGTCTTTTAGCCTGTCAAAAATTTGAAGGTTTTGTTTCATTTCTGATGGGTCTCACAGGTCAGGTTTTTTATATGGATTTACTTTAAAATTCCACTCAATAGAATCGGAGTTTATTGAGCACAATGCGTGTACTTAGTTTGTGTGTCTGTTTATAAATTTATTTAGCGTTCACTGTTATTTCCTTTAATTTCGCTGTAGTTCAATGTTTATATCTTAAAACTTCGGTTGTAATTTGTCATTACTTCTGTCATATTGTAACATCCATTTGTTTTACATTTCGTTGTATCTTGAATTACTTTGCATGAGACAGGTGGTCAGGAGTGCGACTTTGCTTAACTACTGGCTGCATATATGTTGTGTTGTACCATATGTGTTGCTTATTCTTTTGTATACGTTTTGTATTGATTGGTGTTCAGCAGGTCTTGTGTTATAAATGACTGCTATACTGTGTTGATTTCACTTTTGCCAGTGTAAAAGTCTCGTCACTGTACTCTGCTATAAGATGATCTTGTTAAGGTGGACGTCTAGTGATTTTGCTTCCTACACTTCCAATGGGCAAACTTCTGTACACATTTTTCATAATTGATGCATTCCGAAGGATGAAAATTTGAACATCGATTAAAATAACTTCATATTATAACGTGGAATACTTAATATTTTCTAAAATATAATCATAATTACATTAAAAATTAGTAACTTTTCCTTTGATGGTGTTGAGACCAGAAAAATGATGGCGCGACCGGTCATTGATGACGTCAGTAGACAAACAAATGTTGGATTGCTTAATTATGGTTATGTTTAAAAAAATATTAAGTATTACAAGTTATAGTTATTTTAATCAATGTTCAAATTTTCATCCTTGGGAACGCATTAATTATGAAAAAAATGTGTACAGAAGTTTGCCCATTGGAAATATAGGAAGCAAAATCACTAGACGTCCACCTTAAGCTGTATAGAGATACATGGAACTTTTATTGTTTGGCTTGTACATTATTTCATTGTGTATATGTGCGGTTTTCGCCTTTCAGAGTTTTTTTAATAAACTAGGTATGCTCTGCTTATCTACAGCTTTTAACACCTCTTCCTATAAGGAAAATGGCAAGAGTTGATGGCATTCATTACGATTAAAGTAAAATCCCTGATATGGCAATGGGCTGGACACACACACTCAGAAAGATAGAGAGAGAGAGAGAGAGAGAGAGAGAGAGAGAGAGAGAGAGATGGGGGGGGGGGCGCAATATTTTGTGGTCTGCCCGGAGCGCACAAATACTTACGTACGCCTCCGCTCCTTTATACACTGCCTGACAAAAAAAATGCCGCACCATGAAGGAATGCTCGAAAACAGACCAAACTGCACACGCAGATAGCCAAGTAGGTCCTGAACAAATGATTTAATTGTCATATACAGACTATGCTTCAGTGGCCGAATATACAGGATGATCAATAAGGAGTATGGCCCACATTTTGGGCTATGCAGCGTTGAATCCGACGTGGCATAGAGGCAATTAGAGTACGAATAGAGCCCTGGGGTATCGTGAACCATGCGGTGTTGATCCGAGTCCACAGTTGATCTTCATTTTGCGGGGGTGGGAGGGTACTCAACCGACGTACAATCGTGTCCGACAGATGCTCGATGTACGAGAGGTCAGGGGATCGTGCTGGTCACGGAAGCATTCTCACACCGTGTAAAGCATTCATGCTGATCCCAGCGGTATGTGGCCAGACACTATCCTGTTGTAAAACGGCGTTTGGAATGCCCTGCAGACATGGTAGTGCCACGGGCTGTACGCCTCGTCCGTCAACATAGCGACGTGCCGTCAATGTGCCCGTAATGCGTACCAGCGGTGAGCTGCTGTTGGCGCTGATCGCACCCCACACCATGATTCCACGTCGCCGGGCTGTGTGGTGCTCCACAGTGGCGGAGGAACCCACCCGTTGGCCACGTCGCCTCCAGACTCTCACACGGCGATCTTCCGTGGTGAGACAGAACGGCGATTCGTCGCTGAACACCCCACGGTTCTATTCGGCACCCCACGCAGCTCTGGAGCTACACCACGCCAAGCGGTGACGACGATGGCTCGCTGTTAAGGGTAGCCTTCGAAACGGACAGCTGGACAGCAAACCAGATACAGCCAATCGGCTCGACACTGTCCGTGTCGATACCGGAGCATCCGAGCCTCCCCGTACACTCTGAAAAATGTCGCCCGTTGTGGCCTGTGGGTCCGCTACGTCATGACGTCGGATGCAACGATCGGTGCGCTCGGACGTCCGTCTCGGGGCTCCGATCTCCCTACGACATTGCAGAGATCCTTCTTGGGATCACTGTCTCCAAATGCGACCGACCGTTGTGGCATCACGTTGCGTTTCTTCCGCAATACGACGCAAGGACCATCCGGCGGTACGAAGGCCTACGATGACACCTCTCGTGAACTCATCCGTTTGACAAAATCTCGTACAACAGCGTCTTAACGGCATTGGCAGCCCTTTTTCGTTCTCCAGACACGGTTACAGCAGAACCACTCACTTCTCGCGGCCGTGACGACGCGACGTTTCGACTAATGGCCTCACGGGCTGGTTGTCCGCTTATATCCCGCGCGCCGTTCACGCGATTGGCCTGCAAATGCACTCATTTGCATAACTTGTACGTATGCACCCACTCTGCAATTTGCGTGACGCTGCGTTCACGTCTTCGAGGTGTGGCATCTTTTTTTTTTTTTTTTTTTTGTCAGGCAGTGTATCATGATTAATGGGAACTGTTTTCATCACATCTTAGACAACAAGAGGTTTGGGAAAAGTTTGGTGTTGGTAGAATTATAACACTTTCATTGTCATCCCTGTCACTGCTGTTCTCACGGACTTTCATTTTAATCCGGTTATCAATTGTCAAAAGTGATGACGTTGCAAGTTCGTAATCACAGTCGGTATAATCCTCAAAAGTCTCTGTGCTTAAATTCGACCAAATTTCGACTGTTATTATCACTGATTCCAAATTGTCCGATTCAAAAAAATTATTTTAACACCGGATTCCATTTATCTTGTGGAGCGCTTTAGGCTTGTATTTGAGGGGTTTTATAGTTCACATTTCTGTCGTTAGGTGGTGTTTGTGTACGTCTTTTGGAAGCTGTATCTCTGCTTCTAAAAACCCTATTGTGAAATTTCTTTATTTTACTGTAAGCCAATTGCTGCGCTAAAGATGGGGGACATTATTATCTTCTTTAATTAATGCGCATATTTCCCGCTAGGGGGCGTAAAAGTCATTTTTTCTGGCTGTCTCTGGTGCCGGGAGACGTATTTGAAAAGTTCTTTTTCCTTAGCATAGCTTTTGCCATGAAGAATACTTTTCGCCTGTTTTCAACTTTTACAATATGCCAAAATTCTTGCGCTAGGAAGAGCAGGATTGCATCATGTTTCCTTCAATGTTTCTTCTTTTAATTCTTTGATTTGAAAATCTCTTTGTCTCCAATACTTCTTTGTGCTACGAGAAACGTTTTGTGCAGCATTTGTCAATTTTCGTAGCATACTTTTTAGCCGCTGGTGGAAGTAAGTAGCTGTTTCTTTTCTGGATGTTTTATCGATTGTAGAAATCCGGTTAAATTTTTTTCCTAACAGGTTCCTTTGACTATGAATAAATTTGATAAATTTTATTCCCGTTGAAAAGGATTCGAAAGACGTGCTCATTACAACCGAAAGCTCGGTGCCATCTTTCTCGTTCACTATCTGCGGTCTAACCTTTTGCCAAGCCGTGGCTACGAAGTGCTTAGCTTTGAAAATGCCAATTTTCGCTTTTACCAATTTAACCTGTTTAAAGTATCCACGACAGATTTATGTCCGCCTCACTAGATGGCTGTATCAACGAAAAAGAAGGGAAGTTTGCAATAAAAAAAGCGGGTGAATCTTCTTGTTCTCCAATGGCTCAAAAAAAGGGAAGTTTTTCTTTTTAGCTGGAAAATGGAAATATATAAACGAAACTTACAGTCTGAGAAATAAGGTACAGCTGAAATAAATTAACGTTAACGCACATCAAAGTCTGCCGGGACTGCAGGAATTCAACGTATATATGATAAAAACGTATAATACATATGATCGGTGCTCTACTGTATTTTCAAGTGGGAAAATTTTTCATTGAAAAAGATACCAAGAGTTTAGTAAATTTTCTTCGTGAATTTTCGTTCTTCTCGCATTTTTATATTCATGCGATTTTTTGTTGGGACAAAAAGCATGCGGTCTCGGGCAATTTATCTTTTCAGTTTTAGCACCAGTCTCAGTTCCGCTGATGCAGTTAAATGGAATCCACTCGCTGTGTGCGCCTTGTCAGGTGAAAGTGCAAATAAGTTGGAAATTTACAGAAATGCATCATCAGTAAAGTTTTTCATCGGTGCATTATTTGCCATTCAGGGATCAACTCTAACGATGGTAACAGGGCATTCATTGAGATCGAGAAAGACAAGAAAAGATTGTATTTGTACCATTATCACTGCGTATAAAGGGTTTCAAGAGTAAGCATTGGGCATATTAGCGTCTAAGATACTCGACAGAAAATTCGGCCAGTGTTGAACGACAGAAATACGATGTCAAGGTACTACAGGCGTGGCGCAGTCAGTGAATCACCAGCCTCGTGGTTCTGAGGTAAGCGACTGCCGGGGGTTCTAATTCCGCTGCTGACCGCCCAGCTCGCGTTTTTCCGTGAATGCGTGGATGAATCTCTAAATGGTCCCTGGATGAACGGAACCATTTCTAGGGGTTACTCTTCGGAACTTGATGAGAAACGCAACAGGAAATCTCCTCATTCCCCGAAATATTCCTTACTATGATAATATTATAGTAACGAATATTCGTTATAATTTAGAATATATTAGAGACCCTCAAGTAACACTGGATCAAACATGGCAGTTGATAATGACCAACATCATACTTACTATCTTTTAAAAATTGAGTGTAATAAACTGATCTTTTTTTAGTCAATATTCAAGAACTAGCGTATAGCCCGTCCTAGGACGGTTGTTTTTTAGCTTTAAATAAATATTAGTATATAGGGGATGTTGTCCGTCCTGCGACGGAGTGAAATTTTTAATTGAAGCAGATTGAAAACAAATCAAATAGACGCCGGATTTGTGTAAGGAAACATAGTAAAAACTTATACAGTAAGAACTTATTCATGTTAGAACTAAAAATCATATGCTATTTATGGCGGTTTTTCAAAAGACCTCGCGATGAATAACATTACGTGTAAAATATTTGTTGTTTAACAGTTGTAGATTAGAGCATTTAGATTGATCGATATTTTGCAAAATGTGTAATATAATCAGCACTAAACTCTTAAAGTTGTTTTCGTGTAAACTTACCTTAATAACTTTTTCTTTGATCTTTCGCGTTAAATGACTTTTTCTCCGACACACTTGTTATTCTCTTTACGGCTTGTTTTAGACTGTCCTATTCGATGGTTAGCTTTAAACTTCATAACAAAGCTTTTTCTTCAAAATAATGCGACGTCTGGTATTACAAATCGGAACTATGTAAATTCTCGACAATGTGCTGTTGGGGCGACATCTGGTTTTAGATGCAATCTTGCTCACTTTGACATCTCAAGATTTTAGTTTTTATTGTAGGTTACGGCGTTTAGATAGATCGATATTTTCCAAAATGTTTGGTATAATCAGCACTAAACTCGGAAAGTTAGTTAAATTAAAAAATAATTAAAGCGTACAAATTAGTATTCGAATTGTGCTGAATTAAATTAATGTTGTACAAACGGAACTTGTCGTGATATTAAGATTTTAAATCGAATTTTGTAGAAAAAACTCGAGTCATTGATAATCTAATGTTTTTAAATTAGCACGCGATCACCTTGACATCTCAACGTGCAAACTCAGCTTACTGTGATATCAAGAATTCAATTCGAATTTTGTAGATCCGATAAATAGAACTAGAGTCATTGATAATCCATTGTTTTTAAATTAGCACGAGATCACATTGACATCTAAAAGGGATCGCGTGCAATTATATAGCAGGCAATCATTTTGATATCGCGAGAGTACACACCAATTGTTCGATAAGTGATAGCGCAACAATACGGACGTTGCTGTGACGTCAAGCGTTCTAGAAAGACAGACGGAGCTGGGTGTTTATATTATTAATACTTAGTAAAGTTTTCGAGGAATTTTTATACATTGAAATTTTAACCAAAACAACAACAAAAGTCGCCTTTGTATCAGACAGTCACCTTGGGTTTGCTATAAAAAGGCCAGAGCGGCCAAAAAACAAAACAAAAATAAATAAATAAATAAATAAATAAATAAATAAATAAATAAATAAAAAGGAAGTAATTTACTTAGACGGTGCAGAAATGAAGAAATCCTTTTTACCTGGGAAGCATACTTCAGCTAATCGAATATTATATTTGGGACTCGTTGGACTGATGAGCCATTACATGATGACCACCTACTTAATAAGCTGTAGGGCCCACTTTATCCACCAAACCAGCGGTCACTCGGCGAGCCATGGATTCTATGAGGTGGCGATAGGTATCCTGGGGTATCTGGTACCATAATGTCCCCAGCAGGTCCTCTAGTTCCCGTAGATTTCGGGGTGGCGGTGAATTAGCGCGAACCCGCTTTTCCAAGTCGAACCACAAATGTTTGATTGGGTTCATGCCAGGTGAATCTGGAGGTCAGGGCATTAACAGAAAGTCATCAACATGATCCTCGAACCACTCCTTGACGATTCTGGCAGTGTGGCATGCCACATTGTCCTGTTGGTAATGTTCATCAGTCATCATCAGCAGGGAACACAGTTGCCATGAATGGGTGAACTTGATCCGCAACGATGTTCAGATACATGACAGCTGTCAGGGATTGTGCTATTGGGATAATGGGGCCTAAAATGTCCCAAGAAAACATCGCCCACTGCATAACACCTCCGCCACAGGTCTGTTTCCGCCCAACAGTGCATCCAGGTGCCCTGCACTCGGCCATCTACGTGATGCACTAGGAATCTTGATTCGTCAGACCAGGCCACTTTCTTCCAATCATCTGCGGTCCAATCTCAGTGATCTTGGGCCCATTTCATGCATTGTTCGCGATGACGTGCAGTGAGCATGAGGACCCGGCTGGGTCTAAGGCTACGCAGGCCCATGCGCAGAAGGCTGCGATGAACTGTGTGCTGCTGCACATTGCCCTAATCACTACTGTTGTGGCTGCGGGTGCTTTGTCGCACTGTGGCCCTGTGGTCGCGGTGAACAATGCGCGACAGTATCCGCTCCACTGTGGAATAATGAGCTGCGGACCCACGGCTGGACGACGGTTCTTCGTTTGTCCATCTGTGCACCACTTTTGATACGTACTCACTACAGCGGCACGTGATCAACCCACAAGCCGCGCCGTTTCCGGGATCGTAGTTCCGAGGCGCCATGCCATCACAATTTGTCCTTTATCAAACTCCGATAAATCGGCAACTTTTTCCCATTCTGACTCCGAACACTCTGCTAACCGAAATCCGGTCCCCGGGTTGTATATATACTTCTCTGTGAACTTCACCTGCTCCACCGTTCGGTCTCCAGGCGTGCTTATTTCTCTAGGCTGGTGTAGTCATAATGGAATGGCTTGTCGGTGTACTTCAAGATCAGTTGCGTTCTACTTTATTTTCGTCTTTGTTTATCATATTTAAATTGAAAAAAGTGCTACATTCAGTGAGCTCCACAAGGCCTGCTTTGAAACTTATTAATGGCAACTATAAATATTATTTTATGATATATCTTGTACAAGGATGTAGGCAATTTAGTTTGATCTTTAGGCATGTCTACTTTAAGTCTTGTAATTTGCTCTCAGGCTGGGCTACTAAAGGGCCTCACTCGGTCTTTTGTCAGAAAAGTATGTTAATGAGTAAAGCATAGGCATTGTTCCGTATAAAAAAATATCTAACTTCGTTTCCTGTTATTAACTTCAAGGACTCCAAGCATCCGAATTACCTTAAGTTCTATTCTCTTCGATCTTACGTAGATGGATCCTTTAAGTGCTTCTGTAATCAATCAAGGCGGATGAAGAAATCGAATTTATTAAGGACATAGTTGAAGATTACATGTGGGAAAGCATGACGAAAGGAAATTCATTTGTCGCATGCGCTGCATTTTTGTTTTTGTTCTCTCTATTAATGTTAAATTCATTCTGAAAAAAAGAAAAAGAAAAAAAAAGGGTAATAAAATGGGGAAAAAAGTTCCATCAACATACAGTTCATTTTGATGCAAAAACGACCAGCATTACATCTCCTTTCATGAATAAAAAAAAAAAAAAAAAGAAAAAGAAAGTTAGAGAAAGACAAAAAGAAACCAAAAATCACTGAAATTTTACGTTCCACAATATTCCAGAATCAATTTTTTTTATTGGAACCAGCTTGTCTTGTCCAAAAATTATTTTCTGCGCAAATTCAAAAAACCGTGTCACACATTTTTCTAAACTAACCCAAAATTGTTCTTTCACAACACCTCTTTAAGAGGGACTGGAAGATAATCAGAGATATCGTAATACAGTAGGACCGTGTCTATACGTTTCTTACTTATATACGTTTTTCTCATTTAACCGTAAAATGTCACCAGCCTAGAAATTCTGAATTACCCTTAAAGTTAAACTTTATCAGTTGTACGGTAATCGCATTAGTTGGCTTTTCATTTATACGTTAAATTGTGGTGGTGTGAATCAGAAATTCAAATCACGTGACTGCCGTTTACCAAACTCTCTTCCTACCTTCTCATTTTGCCGCGAATTCCGTTTTGCATTTTCGAATATCCCCCTCCTCCTTTACCTCTCCCTATCTCATCTTATCCCCCTGCTATATGCAGGGCCGGTTCAACCATTAGGCGAACTAGGCAGCTGCCTAGGGCGCTTAAATATGAGGGCGTTAAGATTTAGAGTTGATAAAATCAAATAAGTTAATAAATGAGAAAAAAAAAGTAAAACCAAAGGCAGTTTTATTTTCTGTTGTCTATTCGATATAGTTTGCGAATTCTTACTCATTGAGAAACGTAGATCTGTTCTTATAGAATGGGTAAGTCAGCTTTCCACGAAGCGCGGATCTGTCAAAAAACTGCCATAAACCAGGATCGTCCCTATACAGCAGGGAAGTCAGGCGACGCCTGAGGAGGGCACAAGATTTTTTCAAAGAAAATGGATTCCGTGGTGTCTGGCATTCAATGAAAATATCTATTTCAGACCGTCCACTTATTCCATCACAATTATTGGCAATGTTCAACGTCTAAGGTTCTTCGGGACGGGCGGGAGAATTAACAACCATTGTAAGCAACTCGATGGCTATAAGCAGCTGAACGTCCCTATTTCGGACTACTGTAGGCCGCGGGTAGCCTAGTGGTCAGCGTTCGTGGCTGCCACAGAGATAACCTCAGGTTCGATCGTGGGCAGGTACGAACGCTCGAACCACTAAACACCCGCCGTGCGTCGGATGGGCACGTTAAGCCGTCGGACCCTGGGTACTGGCCACCCGGTAATAAATAAGGGCGTCTTCCTCACCCTTTCTACCTCACTTCCGTGTCACTTTCCTATCGGGCACTGTAACCCAAATCTCCTAGCTTCCTACTTCTAAGGGTTGTTTAAGACCTGGGGTCAGACACTCCCTTCCTAAAATCCTCTACATCTGATCTATTTCGGACTACTGATTCCAGGAAAGAGAGAGAGAGAGAGAGAGAGAGAGAGAAAGCAGTGTCGTAAGACAAACACAACGTCCACGTTTCATCGGGATTCAAACCGGGAACCATCTAGGACGAATCGTCAAAAGCCAGGGTTTAGACCACTGCGTTGCCGGAGCAGCTTGCCTAAAAGCTAGTAAATGTCTTACTCAGACAATTTTCTAGTAAGAACAGGAGTAAGAGTAAGAGAGGCGCTGCTACTATATTCATTCCACTGAAATCCTTTTTTTTTTTTTTTTTTTTTTTTGTGCTCTATGGGGTGATGCAGGAAAGAGCCTTGTTGGGCTATATGCATTATCGATCGAACAAAAACTTGCCCGTTAAGTAGATTTGAAGACACTTGTTGATAATTTTGCGAAAATATAGCACACAAAATGATATTTTAATTTAATTTTCATTTTCATTGGACCAGTAAGTAAATGGGTGTAGTAGTTTCCACGAGTTTCTTTCTAACTAGTTTACATCGTATTTTTGCATCTTGAAATAATTATTGAATAAATGCAATATGTTTGGCCACACAAACAATAATAAATTTTTGGAGGCGCAAGGCGGATAGACTGCGTAGGGCGCCAAACACCCTAGCACCGGCTTTGGCTATATGACTCACTCTACGGAATGTGAATGTTCCTCCTGAGCTACCATTGGTCAGCTCAGTTGGCACCTGCAATAGACACCTGCACTTGCTTGACGTTGTCATACCAGAATCTTTCCTTGAGACATTCGTATTCATTCACCTTTTCGCATCGGGGACATCACTTCACGATCTCGTAAAGTTTTGTCTTCAAAAAGAAAAAATGGAGATTTTGAAGGAAGCTGGTGAAATCGCATGCTGATGGAAACGGCTTTAGCTGCAAAATCAAAAATTCGCGTTCCGATTTTTATGACGATAATTTATAAACGTAACGATGTTGAGCAGAATAGAACGTTTTCAGGTTTAACTTGAAACTGGGAAGTTTGAGAAAGACAAGGACATTGTTCTTCGATTCCTAGAGAAGTGCCGTGCTACTAACATCCCCATAAGTGGGCAAATTTCACTGAAAAGACCAAGGAAGTCGGAAAAAGCAAAAGAATGTAAACAAAGATGCAAAGATGCAAAGATGCAATTTTTTTTTTTTTTTTTTTTTTAGCTGGATGGTTCAAAAATTGACATGACAGTTTGGAAAATTCTGGGGGTGAATCTGCTGAAGTATCTTTTCATAGTGTGAACGAATGGAAGAGGAATTTACCAAACATTACCAACGGATTCGATCGCAAGCACATTTTCAATATCGATGAGACGGTGCATTTCTTTAATTTACTGTCATCGAAAACATCACCTTTTAAAAAGTTACACTGTCATGGTGGAAAAACAAAAACCGACTGACTGTCCTTTGTGCTGTAACTCCGGTGGAAGTAAAAAATTAACACTCTTCATCATCGAAAAATATGTAAGACCCCGTTTAATCTGTAAGACCCCGTTGTTTCAGAAATGTAAAACTCTACCCCACGGTGTACACCGTCAACACTAAGTCATGGATGACGGTTGTACTTTTTTTCCCGATTGGATGAAAAAATAGGTGCGAAAAAGAAGAGGGAGATACGAAAGATCCTGCTGTTTATCGATTGTTGTCGCACCCATTCACAAGACGTGCAAAATTCTGTGAAAAACGCCAGATTTGTATTTTTGCCCCCAAATTGCACGGGTTGTCTTTAGCTAACGTGTTTAGGGATGGCCATTAATCAATCGTCTTAAGGATTGTTACCGACATTGAAATAAAACACAAGGCAGCTTACCTTGGTACACGATACATCAATAAAATTAATCCATGGTTTAAAACCTGAGTTGATGAACCATAACTTTAATTATGCTCAAGATACAAGTTAAAACCTGATGATAATTAAATACATTTCTTAAGAACTTTTGTCCATCCTGAAGACGGGATCCAGGGTGGACCTGAAAGTTCTTATGAAGTGTTTTTAATTATCATCAGGTTTTCACTTGTATCTTGAGCATAATTAAAGTTATGGTTCATCAACTCAGGTTTTAAACCATGGATTAATTTTATTGATGTATCGTGTACCAAGGTAAGCTGCCTTGTGTTTTACTTTAATGTTTTCAGCTGCATGAAAGTATTTGTAGATTGTTACAGACAGCGATTAGTGCAGCTCGCGCACAAAAATACACTCTTTGCCTCCCCCCTAAAATGAAGCACCTAGAAGGAATCATTCAATCAAAGTGAAAATTAGTATGTGAATGTTCATGAGTAGTAAAGGAAATTATTGTAATTCCAGAGCAGTTGGGCCATTTATTTGGATAAAACAGCTACATGAGTGGAACAAGTCAATACGTTGTAGCGCCACCTCTGGCTCGGATACATGCAGTTACCCGGCTTGGCATAGAAGCATACAGTTCACGGATACTGTCTTGAGATAAAGGAGATGCTGTCCAAATTGTGGAGCAGTTCGCCGACATACCGGGTGTAGTCATGTCCGAAACATGTTCGATCGGTGAGAGATCGGGCAATCGGGCTGGCCGTGGAAGGGTGTCGACATTACGGAGGCAGGCCTGGGAGAGCCATGTCGTTGTGTGGCCGGGCATCCTGTTGAAAAATTGCTCAGTGATGCTGCAATAGCAATGGAAACACAACAGGACGTAGAATGTCGTTGACGTACCGTTGTGCCGTGAGGGTGGTACGGAGGACTACCAAGGGTGTCCGGCTACCGTAGGAAAAGGCTGCCCAGACAGGCACTGCCGATGTGTGAGCCGTGTGCCATTGCACAGTAAAGACAGGATCCGTGAGCTGGCCGGCTCGTCTCCAGACACGTATGCACCGGTCATCAGCGCCAAGTGTAAACCGTGACTCATCACTGAAGACAACACGACGCCACTATCCCACGTTGATTGGGCCTGACACCACTGCAACCGGTGCCAGCGATGCTCGCAACTCAGTGGTAGGCGGCGGATTGCCCTCCTTGAATGTAATCCCCATGTGACGCATGTCTGTGGTAGGTGGCAGAGTGGCCTCCTCGATTGTGATCCCCGTGACGCAAGTCAGTGGTAGGCGGCGGAGTGGCCTCCTCGAATGTAATTCCCCGTGACGCAAGTCAGTGGTAGGCGGCGGAGTGCCCTCCTCGAATGTAATCCCCATGACGCAAGTCAGTGGTAGGCGGCGGAGTGGCCTCCTCGAATGTAATTCCCCGTGACGCAACTCAGTGGTAGGCGGCGGAGTGGCCTCATCGAATGTAATCCCCGTGACGCAACTCAGTGGTAGGCGGCGGAGTGGCCTCCTCGAATGTAATCCCCGTGACGCAAGTCCCCTGGCTACGGTAGATGTCTACTTCTGTGCTTGTAGACGACGCAAAATAGCTACAGATGGTTGAGAGCGACAAATTGGGTTCCGTTCGTGCGGCTGTCACAATCGCTCGATTCTCGAGGTTTAGCGTTGTCTTCGGCCCTCCAGTGCTCGCGTGAACATACGGCGATGAGCTGCTGCGACCTACTTTGTTGCTGGATCTCAGTGGTATTCCTCATGCTCAGTTTCAACAAGATAATGCCCGCGCGCTCACTGCCAACAGCAGCAGTCAATACTTTAAATGTGTCCTGGTGCTGTCCAGGCCAATAGGGTTCCTAGACTTCTCCCCAACAGAGAACGTATGGGATGTCATTGGCAGACGACTTAACACCTCTGCTAGACTCCTTCGCGATATCGATTAATTGTGGCCTCAGGTCAACGGCGCATGGTCAGCGATACTTTAGGTCACCATCCGGGGACTTTTTCATTAATGCTACTCCGTGTTGCTGAATGTGTGACCCAGCATGGAGGCCATAGGCCACATTAAACTGTATCTTCGCCCATCAGGCCACATTTTACTGTATCTTCGTCCATCAGACCACATTATAATGTATCTTCGCTCATCAGGCGACATTATACTGTATCTTCGCCCATCAGGCCACATTACACTGTATCTTTGTCCATCAGACCTCATTATACTGTATCTTCGTCCATCAGACCACATTATACTGTATCTTCGTCCACCAGACCACATTATAATGTATCTTCGCTCATCAGGCCACATTATACTGTATCTTCGCCCATCAGGCCACATTTTACTGTATCTTCGCCCATCAGGCCACATTACACTGTATCTTCGTCCATCAGACCACATTATACTGTATCTTCGTCCACCAGACCACATTATACTGTATCTTCGTCCATCAGACCACATTATAATGTATCTTCGCTCATCAGGCCACATTATACTGTATCTTCGCCCATCAGGCCACATTACACTGTATCTTCGCCCATCAGGCCACATTATACTGTATCTTCGCCCATCAGGCCACATTATACTGTATCTTCGTCCATCATACCACATTATACTGTATCTTCGTCCACCAGACCACATTACACTGTATCTTCGTCCATCAGACCTCATTATACTGTATCTTCGTCCATCAGACCACATTATACTGTATCTTCGTCCACCAGACCACATTATAATGTATCTTCGCTCATCAGGCCACATTATACTGTATCTTCGCCCATCAGGCCACATTTTACTGTATCTTCGCCCATCAGGCCACATTACACTGTATCTTCGTCCATCAGACCACATTATACTGTATCTTCGCCCATCAGGCCACATTTTACTGTATCTTCGCCCATCAGGCCACATTTTACTGTATCTTCGCCCATCAGGCCACATTACACTGTATCTTCGTCTATCAGACCACATTATACTGTATCTTCGTCCATCAGACCACATTATAATGTATCTCCGCTCACCAGGCCACATTATACTGTATCTTCGCCCATCAGGCCACATTTTACTGTATCTTCGCCCATCAGGCCACATTTTACTGTATCTTCGTCCATCAGACCACATTATACTGTATCTTCGTCCATCAGACCACATTATAATGTATCTTCGCTCATCAGGCCACATTATACTGTATCTTCGCCCATCAGGCCACATTATACTGTATCTTCGTCCATCAGACCACATTATAATGTATCTTCGCTCATCAAGCCACATTATACTGTATCTTCGCCCATCAGGCCACATTATACTGTATCTTCGCCCATCAGGCCACATTATACTGTATCTTCGTCCATCAGACCACATTATACTGTATCTTCGTCCACCAGACCACATTATAATGTATTTTCGCTCATCAGGCCACATTACACTGTATCTTCGCCCATCAGGCCACATTGTACTGTATCTTCGTCCATTAGGCCACATTATACTCAAGGAGGTTAGAATAATACTTCTGGAGATGCCCTGAGTGTCTTAACCGTGAAGCCTCAAGGTGTGGGACTTTGAGGTTGTTTACATGCATGGGCGTGCTGATAGTCCCCGCAACCCCTGCAGTACAGGTGGGCCTCGTGGTTAAGAGGGCCTATAGCGTCAGCAGACGTATTTTTCAAAATTTTTGCTAAAACTTCATATGAAACTGGCTAAAGAAATAGCTAGGAATCTTTGATGCCGCCCGGTGGCACAGTGGTCTAAGCGATGGGTTCTGATCATTCGTCCGAGATGGATCCGGGTTGGAATCACGGTGAGGCATGGATGTTGTGTTTGTGTTACGTCGCTGGCTCTCTCTCCCTTCCCTGGAGTCAGTGGCCCTAAATTATTGACGGGCGACTGCTTATAGTTCACTGAGTTGCTCACGGTGGTCGTTAAACCTCCAATAAAAAAAAAAAAAGAAGTCTTTGACGGCTACTTTGAATGAAGTATTAAAAAGAAAAGCAATTTTTTTTCAGTAAATAAGTAAGATCTTCGAGAAGTCATTTCACTTAAGTTTATAAAAACTGGGTGACGGGAAACCAGCAATTCCACAGGACTTCAGGCCCCTTTTCACAGGTATAGTAATAGTTCCATATACATGTACAGTATATTAACCAGAGAATATAAATAAATATCAGTCATAGAATGTGAATAAATATCAGAATATGTACAATTTTTAAATCAATGAGGATATGGCGTGTTATATGTATCATGTATAACATTTGCTTGCACATAACTAGCTATCCTTTAGAATATAATTAGTTAAAAGGTGTTCGCGGGAACGAGAAAACACAAGCCAGTGTCATTTTTTTTATAACAGAATCAAAGCAAAAGATTTTTACTATGTGCAAAATATTGTGACACTAAGTTAAGTGTGTATTTTATATTCAAGAGCAAATAATTTAAGTAATTTTACTCTTTTTGTGCCACAGTTCTTAGTTATTATTATTTTTTTATTTATTTATATATGTTCTGTATTTTCATACAAATCGGAAGGTCATTAGACACTGCCATACGGCCGTAACGTGTTTTGTGTGTGTGATCGTGAAGTATTTCAAAAAATCTGAGCTTCGTTCTCTAAAAGAATAGAATTTGCGTGATATTATTAACTTTGGCGTAAGTGTTTTGTAATACTTTGTATTGGTATAGAACTAGGTCAGTCATTTTAATTACAACGTGTACATTTGTGTTACATGCAATAAAGTGTAACAGTTTTTTGTTTTATGAAAAATACCTAGTTTTTCAGGTACGCCACTGTTTACCCATGCAGTTTCAGCCATGTAGTTTCAGCTGTGTGTATTTTGGAGTTGCGTGGTTTTGGAGTTGCGTGGTTTTGGGTTGCAGAAAGCGTGTTAATGTTTAACCGGAATGAAATATATTTCATACACGAGTGACTTAAGAGCAAAACTGAAGACTAAGGAAAAAATTTTAGAATTTAACACGAAGGGTGCAAAATAACCTGAAAATCAAAACGCGCAACGCAGCAGTTTTGAAAATTCAGAATTCACATTCTATAAAGAAGATACCTAAGCAAAAAAATACATATATAATTTTGACTCACACCTAGTACAACATAGAAAAGGTTATGTATCTACCTGTGTGAGTAAAAGGAGAAAAGATAAAAAAATAAAATAAAACAACTGAATGTAGAAGGTGTCGAGAATACTGAGCCCTGGCTTTATCAAGGACCAGCAAAAACTCTGCATTTTCTCACTTCTACAAAGACCTAGTTGGAAATGGGTTTCTGCAAGGCCATAGATGCAAGTAACATTCCCACCTAAAATAGTTTAAAAAATATATATATAAGTCATGTCCTCCGTAGAGTAGCATGACCTAGCACTAGTTAACAATTTCGCTTGCATCCATTAACCTTCATGGCCAGACCCATGCTCTTCATCTGTTACTATTAAACAGAGAGAAGAAGATTAAAGAGAACTCAAGCTGTGAGAGTGACATAATAAATAGAAATGATTTTCAGCTATAACGAAATTCCAAGTTCGTTTGAGAGAGAATTTAAACCTGAAAAACAATGCAAAAGAAATCCAAATTTTACATTGCAATTAAAAAAGGAAATGTTAATTTATAACGAACAGATTTTTGAAAGAAAACTTGAGTCTAAAACCCCCTACTCTACAACTTATGACAGCACGAAAACGAGAATAAGTTAAAGATAATAATTAACTAAAGAAAACTTTGTGAAAGTTATATACCTTAAACAGTTAGTTGCAATATGTACAAAGTATTTCAGCAGTGCTTTAAGTGCATAATTAATTAGTTATTAAGAACTTTACTACTTTGAAAAAACAGCGCATAGACAGCGCATAGAAAAGGAACATGCTTAGCCATCTTCTGTTCCTAGGTATCCCAAAAGACGCTCAAAGTTACAAAGAAAAGTAAGAGTTAAAACCCGCATAAATGTTAACAGACAAACCAATGCTTAAAAGCTGAAAAGCTAAAAAACGACAGAGAAAAGGTACATAAAGTACAAACATTGAACTTATAAAACCTAGAACCCAAAAACAAGGAAGAGAGCTTACCTCTTGTGTGACAAAAACTTTTCTCCTCACAAGAGGAGAACATGGCTGACCTCTTCCGCCACTCCCTAGACGCTGGGGGGCAGTGAGGGTGGGGCTGATGGCCTCCTCATACAGCAAGAAACCAACGCGCGGAGATTTTAACCAGAGAAAAAAATATATAAACTTAAGACTGTGGATCTGTATGATCAGAATGAGCAGAATTAACTCTCCAGAATACATGAGAAATATTATAAAATACACGAGCAGTTTATTTAATAATCTTTGCATGTATTAAATCACCTTAGTGAGCTTCTATAGATTAATCAGAATCTTATTAATTTTAATGTTGGTTTTACTATTTTTAGTATAGCTATCCTAGTGATGAATAACTAGTTTTCTTTTTTATTTGTTTTTATTTTCTTTTATAAACAGATTTTAAAGCTTTTTTTGTGATTTTGTTTATATTATTTAATTTTTTGTTTTAATAGGACCGTCATATCCATAGCACTAAGGTTCCTTTAGGTAGTTAATAGGCATCCTCTAGCCAACTTCCTTACGGCTTTGATTGGTCAGAATCATATTATTAACTGTAGAAAATTAAAGCAGATCTGCCAACCTTACTCTATTATTCAGAATAATTTTTCTTAAAGTTCTTTTGATGAAAGAAGAAGGAATTTCGTTCTCTAGAAAACTTTCTAATAGTATATTAATGTGGTAATTGAAATCCAAATTGTTGCTGCAAATTCTTGAAATTCTTAGGACCTGAGAAATTAGTACATTCTCAATTACTTTGGTTGAAATGTTATTATTCCAGTGTAGATATTTAATTACTTTGAAAGGAAAATTAACTCTTTTATCAAAGAGGCTAATAGATGGGTTACCTCTGTTGAGCTTAATGCTTAAGTCTAGGAACTCAAGTTCCTGATTACTGTGGTTGGTTTTACATAAGTTAAGAGAGCTAGGATAGATATTATCAAAATCACTCTCTATAACTTCTGAATTATTGATACACAGCAGATCATCAATATATCTAAAAGTGTAAAGGTAGTTATCTGAGCAGGTGGGGTGATTTTTAATGAATTTATATTCCTTAAAGAACAGGAATAGATTAGCGATATTTGTGGACGTTGATGTTCCCATTGGAATACCGTTCACTTGCTTATAGAGAGTATTATTATATAAGATATGGTTATTTTTTATGCAGCAATTGAGATAAGAGTTCCAAGTTCCTACATCAACAAATTGGTTAAGTTTAAATTCTGCATACAGCTCTTTAAAGGTAGTGATTATATCTGATAGAGGCAGATTAGTATATAGGTTTTCAAAATCATTTTCAATTTTAACCTTACGTTTTTTTTTTTTTTTTTTTTTTTTTTAGCACGTCTTTTGTAAAAAAAAGATCGTGCTTATGTTATCGGTTTGTCCGTCCGTCTGTAGACAAGATACGATATCTCTGCAACTATTGGTCCGATTTGAACAATTCTTTTTTGCATTGGGAAGCTTGAAATATGCGAATGATGATCCTTCATTTCGTTTTTTTCCACGATGTACGATTTCGCCGCAAGAAGGCGTAAAAGCAGATGATGTCGAATTCAAATACACATTTCATTCCAAATATTTGCTTCTAAACATCGGATTGAAAAAATTATTTCATTGTTCGCTTCCATTTATGTTAAAGAGTATTTCAGGTATAGTTACCTTTTCAAATTACACTTAGATTTTCCGCTAGGGGACGTTAAAGTAAATTACATTTCCCCGATATCTCTTCTTCTAAAACTCCTATTTGAAAAATGTTTTCTTTAGCGGATGCAGCTCCTGATGGAAAATCTTTTGCATATAATTTCTAATTTTTTGTGAAGAATATTTTGGCCACCAGGGGCCGTAAATGTTAATTTTTGCTTCTGATGTATTTGCAGCAAAATATGAGCTTCTAAAATCTCGATTGAAAAAAGTCGTTTGTTGACCGATACTACTCATGTCGACAAACCTTTTAGGAACATTTTCTTTTTGAAATAATGCATGGTTTACATCTACGCCAGGGGGCGTAGATGTATATCTTATTTTTGTCAATAACTCTACTTCTAGGAGTGCGATTTGAAAAATTCCTTCTGTTTTGGATAGTGTTTCCGATGCGAAATGTTTCCCAATAAATTCAAAATTTTCAAGTAAATCACAGACTTTCCGCTAGGGGGCGCAAAGGTAAATTGCGTTTTCTGCGTTATTTCTGCTCCTAAAATTCCGATTTGAAAAATTCTTCCTGTATCGCATACAGCACCTGATGGAAAATATTTTTCAATTCCTTATGTTTGGTAAAGAATGGTTTGGCCACCAGGGGGCATAAGTGTTAATTTCTGTTTCTGATGTATTTGCAGCAAAATCTGGGCTCCTGAAATCTCGACTAAATTTTTTTTTTTTTTTTGTCTTGGACCGGTACAGCTCATATCAAAAAACCTTTTGAGAATACTTTCTTCCTAAAATAATGCATAGTCTTCCCACCAGTGGGCTTAAAGTCACACCTTATTTTTGTCGATATCTCTGTTTTTAAGAGTGCGATTTGAAAAATTATTTCTATGCTGGAGAACGTTTCGGGTGCGAAATGTTTCTCATATAAATTCATATTTTTCTTAACGCACAAGTCTGCAACCAGAGGGCGTAAGCTCACGATTCCCTTTACAGCAATATCTGAGGAATTAAAAACCCAATTGAAAAACTTCTTTCTTCCGTCAGATACTATTGTTTTCCATGCCGGTTGCACTGAATTTGAATAGCTTTGATATATTTAATTTGCGTCAGAACGGATTCAGAAGACATGCTCACCACACCCGAAAATTCGGTGTCATCTTTCTTGTTTTAATCTGCACTAACGTTCATATATTTCGATTGAAGATAAGAATGGGAAAGAGACTCAAAATAATGAATTTTTTAAATCCAGCCTTTTTTCACACATCGACAGCAAATTACAATGCAAAACTGGAAACATTTGCAACGAAAGGATGCGATTCGGCCAACGCAAAATACATTACAATAGCCTTGAAAACCGTCAGCTTTTCAATACTTTGACGGCCGTCGCTCGCGGTTATAGGCTTCTTCACGCAAGGTGGTTCTGTCCCATTAACAAGGGCATCGCCAGATATTTTAGTCAAACCTCCTGTTATACTGTGACCTCCAGGGCCGTAGAGAGCGAGCTCGGGGCCCAGTGGAATGAAATCTTCGCCCCCCCCCACGTCGGCTCCTCTACTAACAATCCATATTTCCGTTTCCTCACCTACCCCCCACCCACCATTCCCCTACTTCCCGACAACTTGACCGGTTGCAACTCTTCAATTTTTCTTTTGCGGTGGATAATTTTTCCTATTCTCCCCTCCGCACATCAGTGATATGTCGTTGCAAAACATATCACTGATGTGCGGAGGGGTGATGATGTGCAGTGATATGTACTGTAGTTGCAAAACACATCACTGATGTGTGGACAGGTCCGTAGCCAGACAGAGGAGTTGGTAGGGGCAGCTGATGATTGAGGTCGGGCGAAGGATATAAAGAGGTCGGGTAAAAGATACCAAAGTGGTGGGTTGCCGATGGCCCTGTGGTTAACGTTCGGGACTGCCACGGAAAAGTCTCAGGGTCGATCCCAGGAAGGTAAGAACGTTCGAACTACTAAATATTCTCCGTACATCGGGTGGGCACGTGAAGCCGTCGCACGCCAAGTACTGGCCCCGAGGATATAAATAAAGGCCTCTTTCCCTCCCTTTCTACCTCGCTTCCGTGTGACTTTCCTGCACTTCAAGCCAAATCTCCTAGCTTCCTACTTCCAAGGGTTGTTTAAGACCTGGGGTCAGACACTACCATACTAATATCCTCTACATAAATCTCTAATATCTATAAAAGAGGTCGGGCACTGGACTGTAATGTGAGTCGCTAGGATGGGCAAAAGGAAACGCAGCTCGGACGCTGCCCGTCTTGCTCCTTCCCTGGCTACGGCCCTGTGTGTGGATAATTAGAAAAAAAAAAAACTTTAGAAACGGGCTCTGGGCCTCCTTAGGGGCTCAGGCTCCGGTGCTACAGCAACCCCCCCCCCTCCTCTCGTCAGGTCTGATGACCTTTCAGGCCACATTATACTGTATCTTCGACAATCGCTTTCACGCAATCCCTTAGAAATTAAATCACTTCTTTTCCACCTACTTGTCTACACGTGTGGTACGCGTTTCGTTTCACTTCGTCATGGTGTGGAATTTTCTATGTCGAGCAGAGTAGGTTAAAGACAGCGGGAAGTTTTCTGGATGTATTTCTCATTGACTTTCGGATGCCTCTTTTTTTTTTTTTTTTTTTTTTTTTCACAGGGTTTAAACCACCACTGCCAAAAAAAAAAAAAAAAAAAACCCACCTTATTATGGGAAAAATCTCTAATAATTTGCTATTGTTAAAAATTAGGTAGCAAATATTTTGTTGTATTGGAAGCACTAACGTCACATTAGCTACACTGGGGCTTAACCGTATACATGGAAAGTCGGCATCCAGAAGACTGAAATAAAACTCAATGCCAGCTTCCAAAATATGATGTATTGCAGTGCAAACATCTCTACTGCGTGGAATTAGGTTTTTATTGCGGAAGTAGTACTAGTTGTCAGTGCTTGAAAAATTGCCCCTTCAGCGAGGACTGTTTAATGTTTTGTTGAAGGATGATAGAAACTTCAGATTGAAGTTCATGTGGATGTTGTTGTTTTTCATTATAATATTTTCCCTCATTTTCTTAAATTTTTTTAATTAATTCCTCTAAATATTCAGTTACAAACAAAAAAATTAGACAAAATATAAGGGGGGGGGATCGTCCAAAAACCTATAGGGGGCTTTCATAGATTTTCGGTGGGGGGCTAAGCACCCCCGAGAAGATGCCTGAATACATCACTGTATGCACTGTTATCCTCCCGCTGCAGCACTTCTGTATTTGCATTTGGTCGCCTTTAATCTAACGAATTTGCAGACTCTCTTCTCTTTGCCAAGTGGCATAATACTTTGTATCTACTCTAACCCTGTCATTTAAATCTACCACTATATGTAAAAGATGAAAGGCAACTAACAGACGTATTCCTTCTACTGGCAATCAGTTACCTCTATTTTTGTACTATCTCGGTTACTCCTTCCTTGGTTCTTGTTAAAGTCACCAGCTAAAAGAACTACATATGGCACTGGTGTTGATACGAAGGTTTTCATTATTTTTCAAGAGTAGACTTTGTTGTTAGCCATTTCCTTTTCTTGTTACGTGATATCGTGTGGCATCGCAAAGGCACTTTCATATACGTATGCGAGCTTGTCACCCGCATCGCGTGGAAAGAACGTGACTTTTACTTTGCATCAAGCACGCTTACAATCGCCCAGCAACGATAAACTGATACTTCTCCGCAAAATAGTAGAAGAAGCTCATTGTTAGATGGAACAGAACAACATTAATATGTGTAAACATGGAATAAAATGGGGTCAAGAGTCAGTAGTGCATTTAACCTGAAACGCATACAAAGTCCCTAGACGTAGGACTTTACCCTCACACCCTTATTAACCTATGCGATGCTTCGTTTATGAGGTGGGTGTTCTTTCGACCACGTGTTTAACATTCAGTTGGAGAGCTTACTTAAAGTTGCTTCCCCTGCAATGCTCCACTAACTAAAAATAATTGCCTTAGGTCAGAACAGGAGCAAGCTTTTCTTATTTGGGAGGGCGAAACATGAAATTACGCCCCTTCGAGTTCAAGAAGAGTAATTTCAACACTTTCATTCAAACACTACACATGTTTTACTTTTCCATACTTCCGTTATAAGAAAGTTTTATGATCGATCAAATATCTCACCCTTAATTTTACTAAAAAGTGTAAAAACTAGGTAAATACCCAAGAGTCAACGATTTAAATATCGAGTAAAACGTAAAAACTATATATGTGAACGCCAACAACGCAAATGTAGAATGAAACACAAACCAACACAGAATGAGGTGATATTACATAGTAAACGTAACAAATAGGAAGATGTTTTCGGAGTAGGGCTTGGAAAACTTCCGTTCAAGGTTAAACGCACACACACGAAAGCTTTCTGCGACAGCGCATAAATGACTAATTAGCTCTTCATTCCTACGGCGTGTTCGGAAAGGTCATGGAGGTTAGGCATATCCGCATATTGTTTTATATGCCTGCATCCGCTCTTTCGGACAATGCCTTTTATACATACTAGAGGTTCACACCTCACATGTAGGTTACTTTGTATCATGGTTGGTCGCACGGGATACTGCATGAGGCTAATTAAAGTCTTAAAAAATGAAATACTGAAGTGTATAACATTCTTTTTCAGTTACAATTTTCAGTACATTTATTCATACGTTGTGCATTTCTATTTCTTAAGATCCTCAGAACATGGATTTACCTCCCTAGTATGACCATTCTGGGAGGGCACCCCTCTCCCGGTAGCTACGGCCTTGCCTTAGGCCCAAGGATGAGCAAACTATGGCCCGGCGGTGTGTTCAATCCGACCCGCGGGATAAATGAAAGAATTTAAAAGTGTTTCTTCTCTTAGGCATGAAACATCATTTAATCTGGAAAACGTTGTTTGAAATTTACTTTTCTATTCTGAAATGTTCTGCATTAATTTCTGGGTGCAGTTTCAAGATAGAATCGATTTCATGTTTCAAAAAAGCTGTTTCCAATCTGCTTACAACAGGTGCTGCAACCCGTCTTTATTTAAAGTCCCTCGAAAAAGACACCAACCACGTTGAATGACAAGATGTCCACTAATGCCGGAGGGGAGGGGGTGGGTGGATGCGGGTGTTGTTGGGGCCTGATTTACGGGAGGACATTCAGAGCACGTGCCCAGATGCCAACCTTTGAGGGTGGACCCCCCCCAAATATAGTGATACATTAATTGCTTTGCATCAAGTTTATAGCTATATATATCAAGTAATATATAATATTGCATCATTTACACCTCAGTATCAAGCGACACGACAAAAGAAAAATAATCAATCATGAAATAACTGACTCCAATCGTGATGGGTCAGTCATCTCTTTGCTTTGCGTCGCGTCACTTGATGCACTGAGGAGTAAGTCGATCTAACAATTGCATGTGGTCAGCGAAGATGGACAGGCAGCCATTGGTGTTCAGGGACCCATCCAGTGGTACCAGCAGTCCCAGGTCATACCAGAAAAACATCCCCTAGACATGCGCACTGCCACCGCCAGCCTGTATTTGACCGACAAGCGTGTTCGGGCGTTTGTTCTCGTGTGTCTGACGCCGTATCCGCCGCCGCCAGTCACTTCCATGGAATAGAAATCTCGACTCGTCGGAGAAGGCAACCTTTTCCCACTCTTCCACTGTCCAATGACAGTAATCCCACGCGAGCTGCAGGCGTCGTTGCCGATGGACGTGGGTTAACGTGGACGCCTTGACGCAGCGTCGACTCCGGAGACTCATGCGTAACAGGGTTCGCTCTACTGTTACCGGGAACACGTACCTGGGTGTCCCAGCGTTCATTTGCGTGGTCGATTGCTGCACTGTTGCACGCCGATTGTCTCTTACCAGTCGACGTTTTCTTCTCGGGGTCGACGGCTTATGGGGCTCCACAGTTATAACGTCAGGAGACACTTGGTTTGCCAGCGATTCCTTCTTGGTACACCGTTATAACAGCACCTCGCGAACAGCCCACGAAGTCTGCTGTTTCTGAGATGCTTCCACCCTTGGTACGGTAGATGATGATCATTCCTTTTTGAACGCCCGTTAAATTATTACTTCTGCCCATTCTGCTCACGTCACGCACTATGGCTCATCTCTCCTGGCCGGCCGCTTATATTTCCGTGTGGTCGATCTTGTCACGTGCACTCTGTCACGCGGCTGGACGGGTACACCGTGATTTCATGGGTGGTCATATTATTCTGATACGACTGTGTACATAGATTTTAACTTAAAGATATATACAGAGGTTGCAGACAACTCAAAGAAGCGTGAAGAGGTGCATGCGTCTTGTAACCACGAAACATAGGAAAAGGAACTCATATCGATAAAAAAAAAAAAATGATAGGAGTTGATGGCATCATGATGAGGTGGCAGTGGGAAGGACATATAACCAGAAGAACTCCCCACCATTGGACAACTGAAATATTAAGCTTTATGTCAAGGAATAGGAAAAGACCCAGAAGAAAACCCCAGGGAGTGTGGATGGATGGAATTCAAAAGTATGCAATGGAAGAGTAACTCAGGGCAGAGAGTTGTGAAAGATACCTTGGGATTGATAATTGTTGTAGAGGATTTTTCGACAACTATGTGTGCCTGAGTGTGTGCGTGTGCACGCGCATATGTGTACACCAAAGAGCTAAAACATTATGACCAGTGCGTCTTTATGCAAATCGAAGCAACTGCATATAAACGACAGCGCATGTGAAGATCATGAAACTCTGTTAATCAGTGTTGTTGTTCTTCAGATGGGAAAGGCAACGGACTTAAACGAATTTCACAAAGGCCAAATTGTAATGGCCAGACGACTTGATCGGAACATTTCCGAGGCAGCAAGGCTATGGGGTGTCAGTCGTGGTTACTACCTTCAAAAAGCGATCCGAGGAAGGAACAATCACGAACCGCCGGCAAGGTGCCCTAGAGGTGAGCGAAGGCTATCCGGTATGCTACAAGCTAACAGAAGGGATACTGTGGCGCAACTCGCCGGTAATTTGAATGCTGGTGACGAGAGTAATGTGTCACAACACGCAGTACATCGAACTCAGCTGAAAATGGGGCTGCGTAGCCGCAGGCCGCTCGGAGTGCCCATGCTAACCTCGGTTCACAGTCGAAAGCGCCTACAATGGTCACGCGAACATCAGAACTGGACCTTGAATGGTTGAAAAAAGGTCGTCTGATCCAATGAATCTCATTTCCTGTTGCATTATGTGGACGGGAAGATACGTGTGCGTCGTTTACCTGGGGAAGTGTTGGCACGGGGATGCATCGTGGGACGAAAACAAGCCGGTGGAGAGAGCGTAATGCTTTGGGAAATGTTCTACTGGGAACCCTTGGTCCAGTCATTAATTCACAGGTAACTATGACGTGTCTATCACTTACCTATACACCATTACAGACCAGGTACATCCTTTTGTGGCAACGGTATTCCTCTCAAGTAATGCCTTCTTTCAGTAAGATAATGCGCCATATCACATTGTCCGGATTGTTTGAGAATGGTCCGTGGAATATGAGGAAGGCTTTCAGGTATCGTCCTGGCCTCCAGATTTCCCAGATATCTAATCGAGCATGTGTGGCTTGTGTTGGAACAGTAAATTCGATCTGCGACAGCTCAACCACGTAATTTACAAGAGTTAAAGGATCTACTGGTAATGTGTTGGTACCAGATACAACAAAGCACCTTTAGAAATCTTGTACCGTCTATGCTTCGCCGGTTTGAACTATTTTCGCAACACGTGGAGAATCAACATCGTATTAAGTAGGTGGTTATAATTTTTTGGCTCCTCGGTGTAAATGTATATATTAAACCTTTCTTATTTTCGGTAAGCTTTTTCCATCTTGTTCAGTCAATTACGAGTTTTTCCTGCTTCTATCATTCTGTTTCCTCGATTGCAAATGACTGCCGTCAAACTTTCATTTAACTTTGTTCTGAGTTCTCCTCTCCGTTTGCTGTCTGGTACTGTAGAATTTAATACCTATTTGGAATCATTTCCCATTCGACACACATGTCCATATCATCTCAGTATGTTTTCATGAACTTTTTCTTCAACCGAAGAAGTACTATGCTCAATTTTAATATCAACGTTACTAATCCTGTTTCTTTGCTTAATTCACTTATTTCCCCCAGGTATTCCTTTTACCACCGAGGTCTGCACCTTCTAATTCCTACAGAGTAGCATCAACTCGCACTTCTATAAGAAAAAATATTCTAAATATTTTTGGTCGCACACACCAAGTTTTCTTTCCTGCCTAACTTCTTTTTGGTAAAAATATTCTTGCCCTGCTGGTAAAAGACTTACCCTGTTTTGCCAGTTCTGTGGTCTACATACGTATCTAACCTTATCAATATTTAGACGCAAGCAGTTAACAAGAATCCAATAGCGTAACCTTTGAAATTAATGTTTCAATGAAAAAAGGAAAGAGAAGAGACTACGCTAAATGAAAGTTATAGAACTGGATGAAAGGAAATAATTTGTTGTCAGATTCATAAAAATTTAAGATCAGAAGTTTCTTTTATTACACAACCCAGGAAACCTAAAGAGAATTGCATCATTTCAAAACATTGTATCTACGAATGAATAATGATTCTCGTGCTAAATGGTATACTAAAAACAAAATATAGCTGTCTGAGCAGCTATATTTGTTTTTCAGATACTAAATAAGCGATGTTATTTATTTACATTTCAAAAATTACACACACGTAATTTAAAAAACAACCATAGCGAGATCTTTCGGAGGTACTATACCTCCATCTTCAAGCCTAGCGTGCAGAAATCAGACCAGATCATATGTAGAGGATTTCAGGAAGAGAGTATCTGATCCCAGGTCTTAGACAATCCTTAGAAATAGGAAGCTAGGAGATTTAGGCTAGAGTGCCCGATAAGAAAGTGACACCGAAGCGAGGTAGAAAGGAGGAGGAAGACGCCCTTATTTATTACCGGGGTCCGGTACCCGGTGTCCGACGGCTTAACGTGCCCATCCGACGCACGGCGGATATTTAGTGGTTCGAGCGTTCGCGCCTGCCTAGGATCGAACCTGATATTTTTTTGTGGCAGTTACGAACGTTGACCACTAGGGCATCCGCGGCCCTGCTTGAAGAAATCAGACCACATCATGTCATATGTAGAGGATTTTAGGAATGCAGTGACTGACCCCAGGTCTTAAACAACCCTCAGAAATATGAAGCTAGAAGATTTGGGCTGGAGTGCCCGATAAGAAAGTGACACGGAACCTACGTAGAAAGGGGAAGGAAGACGCCCTTATTTATTACTGGGGTCAGTACTAGGGGTACAATGGCTTAATGTGCCCAATCGATGCACGGCAGATATTTAGTGGTTCGAGCGTTCGTACCTACTTGGGATCGAACCTGAGGTTTTCCCTGTGGCAGTCACAAACGCTGACCACTAGGCCACCAGCGGCCCGCGTGCAGTAATGGAAATGTCCCGACTATAAATACACTCACAAGCAATACCATCATGCCCCAGTCGAGAAGAGTACATTGCCAACTGAAAGAAACAATATTATAGAAGATAGAAAGTGACGTCATAGTTATGAGTTATTCATGAGGTACGTCCGAATCATCAGGAAGGCAGTTCTTTAGAAGAAAACTCCAGGATGAAGGCACAGACAACGGTAATTCGTCTTTGCAACAGGAGGACAAGTAACGTTGAATGCACAGGCTTTCTGTAAAAAATAACAGAGATATTTTATCAGAAGCGACAGCAAGAATGGAGGATTTATTCCATTCTGTATAAAATTCTCCCTCAGCAACAGTCCGGGCTAAAGCAGTCGAAGAATGTCCTGAAAGAATATCATATTTTTTTTATACGATATTCATTATCATATAAAAAATTGTTACTTTCCTATCGGGCAATCTAGCCCAAATCTCCTAGCTTCCTATTTCTAAGGGTTGTTTAAGACCTGGGGTAAGACACTCCTTCCTAAAATCCTTTACATACAAGTATGATCTGACCTGATTTCTGCACGCTAGGCCTGAAGATGGAGGTATAGTACCTCCGAAAGATCTCGCTATGGTTGTTTTTTAAATTACGTGTGTGTAGTTTTTAAAATGTAAGTAAATAACATATTTTATTTAGCATCTGGTGAGTTGTTATCGTGCTCAGACAGCTGTATTTTGTTTTTAGTATACATTGCATCTACTTTTGTGCCAAGTAATAAAAAAAGGCATAACAATCTTGTCTGAGAGATGTTTTTAGCAATGTTTAACCATAAACCATAATAACCGTTCTTCTGTTTTCTTAAGAATAATTTTTCCCCGAAGAGAATAATCTCATGTTTGAGCTATCATATTACTCGAGTTGATGAACAGTGATTACATTTGGGTGATTTCGAAAATTTTGCCCAGTTCTGTAACGCACTTTTAGTGAATTTTTTCTATCAAAATGTCATTTCATATACACTATCTACGAACAAGTAATTGGACACCCCTGCAATCGACGATATCTGCGGTACTGATACCCGTCACGGCCTCCGCCGTTAAATATCGTGTGGGAAACAACAACGCAACCAGTCGTATGCAAGATGCCACGCAGTTCGGAGCTCTCTGATTTCGAGAAAGGTGTAATCGTCGGGTATCACAGAAATGATCGATCCATACGTGACATATCCAGCGAGTTGAAGTACCCAAAATCGACAGTGGCCTACGTGATTGGCAAGTGGAAGATGAGAGGTGACTGTCGGAATGTGCCCGACCCGGCAGACCCACAAAACTGGGAGTTAGAGACCGACGGGTGCTGGCCAGAGACATTCGGAAGAACCGCACCAAATCGATGGACCACATCCCCGAGGAGTTTTAACAGGCATCCGGGAGTGTTCTTTTGATGAATACCATCCGTAAGGAAGCCCATTTGCTCGGTTATCATGGACGTGCTGCCACCCACAAGCCTTTGATCACCAAGTCCAATAGCGCTGCTCTGCTAACGTGGTGCAAAGAACGTCGACAGTGTACCGTTGAACAGTGGAAACAGGTTCTCTGGAGCGACGAATCAAGGTTCACCCTCTACCGTTCGGATGGCAGGGTCTGGGTTTGGTGTCTGCCTGGAGAACGCCTCCTGCCGGAATGTATTGTGCCAACTGTGAAGTTCGGCGGCGGTGGAATTATGCTATGGGGGTGTTTCTCCTGGTATGGCACGTGACCCTTGGTCGCAATTCCTGGTAGGCTCAACGCCGAGACCTACTGCACCATTTTGGATGACCATGTGCTTCCTACGTTGTGGCAGTTTTACGGGGTGGACCCATGTTACTTTCAGGATGACAATGCCACCTGTCATGCTGTGAGGTCCACCATGGTTTGGTATGGTGACAATGGGGTTAATCGAATGGACTGGCCTGCGCAGAGCCCGGACCTTAACCCTATCGAGCACCTCTGGGACGAGTTGGAGCGTCGACTTAAGGGGTGCCCCCACCGTCCGAAATCGGTGAAGGAACTGACCTGTCTTCTCCAAGCCGAGTGGAAGAAAATACCGCTAGCCGTCGTACAACGCCTGGTTGAGAGTATGCCCCGGAGGGTCGCAGCTGTAATCGCCGCTCGTGGAGGCTCCACCAACTATTGAAGGTGAATAAACTTTGTTTTCCTTTGCTATCACAGGTGTCCTATTACTTGTTGGTAGATAGTGTAGTATTCGCATGTTTTTTCCCACTCCACAGAGACTCAACACAGAGATTAATATTCTAAACGATTTGTCCAGTAAGTGCATAGCAGATAATCTAGTGCTGTGTACAATAAATTTTACCTCTGACAGCCAATTTTCCATAAATAATAATAATAATAATAATAATACCTAGATCTCTGGTGAAAACTTGTATCAGCTCAGCAACACCAATCAATGATAATTTTGCTGTTTATGTTTGATTGTCATAGGCTGTGCTTCGTATATTTTGAATAAAGTAAATAATAATAATAATTACTTATGTGTTGTAGACCGCAGCTTGATGCTTAAGGTCACCCAAGACCCAAAATCCAAGTAGTAATTCTCAATACGTACCACATCGTACGACGATTTTCAAACCATGAGTGACTTTGTCTTTACTTGAGTTCATATGCGTACTGACAAGTCGACCATGCTTCAGATGCCATTGCTGTAGATGAGAGAAAATCAAATCAAATCAAATAATAATAATAACAACAGCAATAATAATAATAATAATAATACCTCAAACATAGCTAAATAATGTTTTTGCTGGAAGGATTTTTTGTTCTGATCTTCAACATTATTTTCTCCTCTCTTTCGAAGATAATGGTTTCCTTTCACACTCAAAAACTGCACAAAGTCCTCTATAAGCAGAAAAGGCACATCTCCACTCTTTAAGTGAGCCAAAATCAGTGCAAATTTTAATTTATACTAATTGTACAAGATACAGTGTCATCTTTTTGACAGAAATTGTAATACAAAATATTCGTCAACTTAGCTAGGCAAATTCTACGTGATGTAAGTACAGAGGATGTTTTCACATTTTAGAACGATTTTCTAGCAAAATAATTAATGTTTAAAGTAAAATTATTTCTTTCTTAAATGTTTCATCTGATAGCCCTTTCTCTGGATGTGAACCTAAGTAATTTCCAAGATAACAGGGCATTTCTTAAAACTGAAAGTGGTATTTTATTTCACTCTTCTTCCACTGCTTTCTGTAGTCCAATAATAGGCCCGTGTTTAGAGAGCACTCTTTTTAGTACTCCGAAGGGTACAATAGTCTATTGGTGATACATCAGGGGACTTTCAAGTAATATGAGCAAAAACATATACACTTGATACCCGTCTCTTTTTTCATTTTTTTCCAAACAACAGAGTGGTAAATTTGGATGTATGAATGGTAGCCTTATCTTGATGGAGTTCTACTCCTTGAAGGTTCTGTGGATAAAGGAATTTTATTTCCTATTTAAATACAGGGTTGAAACATTATTTCGGTAATATATAGAATTGATTTTAACATTCTTTTCAACTTTTTTTAACTTTAATCTCCATGTATGAGAAACCAGCATTAATCATGAATCCTTTACTGAAACTTTCTTTGGATTCTTGGAACCAAGTTTGTAATTCTTTTTCTGTTCTTTTACGATACTAAATCGACCTTTTTTATTGTTAAATTCATTTAGGTATATCCTTGCTTCATCAATAGTCACAATAAATTTCCATCTGTCTCCGGCTAAATGATTTTCATAAAGAAGTCTACACCGTGTTCTGCGCTCAGCCACGTGCCTGGGCAAAAGGTAGTCAATATTATGTTTGTTTGTTTTTAAGATTCAAATTTTTGTTTATTACCTTGTTATCATTTGATACAGAGATTTTTAATGACTTAGTGATTGCTCTTTGGGTCGCTGGATTTTGTGTTTAAGACTAGAGACCTTACTTTTGAAACGAATATCCAAAGGAGGTAAAAGTATATTCCTTCTTCTGATATTCGTTTGGTGTTCTTTTTCCTGTTAAAAGCAATGCTTGACCATTTTTACCCCTATTATTAATAATATTGCGTATTTTACATTTAGAAATGCTAATTCCATGATTTCCACAGCATTTTTAAATTACAGAATACGAATGTTTCCTTTCTTAAGGTGGTTCCACCTAAAATCTCTGCCTTATGTTTCCAATGGTAATACCTTCTTTACATATTTTCTTCGCAATTACTGTATTCCCAAAGATGAAAATTTTCATATCGATAAAACTAACTTTAAGTTATAGCATGGGATACTTAATACTTGCTAAAACATAACCATAACTAAGCAATCCAACATTTGTTTGTCTACTGACGTCATCAATGTACAGGTCGTACCATCTATTAACAGGTCTGAACATTACTCAAAGAAAAATAATTGATTTTTAATATAATCATGATTATCTTTTAGCAAGTATTAAGTATCCATGCTATAACTTAAAGTTAGCTTTACCGATGTGCAAATTTTCATCTTTGGGAATACATTAATTGCGAAGAAAATATGTAAAGAAATTTTATCATTGGAAACATAAAGCAGAGATTTTAGGTGGAACCACCTTAAAGAGCAAAAACATAACCTTCTATCCACAGTTTGTTTACGTGCGCCATTATCTCAGCAGACGTTTCTCTTTCGTGTTCATCTAACACGCTATTGCCAGTTTCAATTCTTTGAACTTTTATTATTTTCTGTAATTTCTTATCATAAACGTTCTAAAAAGGTGTCAACATCCTCTCTAGTTTACACAAGGACGTCGCTAAGAGGGAGCCCACCTTGAAAATTGTCTTGTCCACCCTGCAGCCCACCCAGTTCAAGATGTGCCATAGTTAAAAAATTTTAACTTTAAAATATAATCTCTAATTTGCAGAGGGCTAATGACCCGTGTTTTTAGTCGTGCAGCCCTACGTATTTCCCCCTAGAAAGTGCGTTTTTCTTTCTCCGTAGAAAAGTTATCAACAGAGCTGGTGAGGGGAAAGAGACGTCCCCGAGTTTACCATATACTGTATGAACATCCGCAGGACCATGAAAATTCAGTTCTTCACTCGTCCAAATCCTAAATTTAAGCCTTCTTTCAAGTTAGTGTAACCAGAGGCGAATGAAGAGGGTGAATAGGAATTCACTGAGGTCATTAGTAATTGCTCCGCTGTTTATGCTCCTAACACGGTGTATGGCTCCTAAGCAGGGATTCCAACACGGAAAGTGGAGTCTAAAGCTTATACCATCGCTCTTAAGCCTGCCCTAAGGTAATGAGCGAGTAGCTCGTAGATGGCCACTGCTTTGGAAGAGATGAGTGCAAGACAACGTTGCTGGTTTGAAGGAAACGATTGAAGAAGGGAAAGTTATTGTCTACCTGTTGGAATCGTACTAACTTGAGCTGATGAGGGAAATGAGCAGGTTATCATACTAACTTGAACATTTCCCGTCAACCCTAATCCACGAAAACATTTGCTTTAAGACCTTTCTGTTAGGCATGAAATTTTCTTTTAATCAGGGCATGTTACTGGTGCTGGTGGCAGTGTGTCATGTTTATTATGCGGGTATGTAACTCTTTATATTTTACTAATTTTATTAAAAATGGATTGACAGAACATTAGCAAAAAATGACTCCAAACTTTAGATTCTTTTGTATTCCCAAAAGTACAAAAACTTTAAGACAGTTCTAAAATTAATGAGAAAAACGGAACACAAATTCTTTCTTTCAGTGTTTATAAGTAAATTTGTTATCAAACTTGCCCCAGCAAAAATACTACTCGCCCATTCATCGGCCATCCTGATTTCGAAGTCTAGAGACGTCCCCGAGTTTACCATATACTGTATGAACCCAGGCCGGTAGCCAGACAGAGAAGTTGGTAGAGGCGTCTGATTATTGAGGTCGGGCGAAGGATATAAAGAGGTCGGGCAAAACATATAAAAGAGGTGGGCTGTGGATAGACCCGGGGTCAACGTTCGGGACTACCACAGAAAAGTCTCAGAATCGATCCCTGGCCGGTAGGAACGCTCGAACACTAAATATTCGTCGTGCATCGGATGGGCACATTGAGCCGTCGGACCCCGAGTACTGTCTAACGTTGTAAATAAAGGCGTCTTTCCCTCTTATTTTTTATTTTTTGGTTGGAGGTTTAACGACCACCGTGAGCAACTCGATGGCTGTAAGCAGTCGTCCGTTCCTAATTTAGGGTCACTGGTTCCAGAGGAGGGAGAGAACTAGTGTCTTAAGACAAACACAACATCCATGTCTCACCGGGATTCGAACCCGGACCCATCTGCACTTAGACCACTGCGCCACCGGGACGACCCCTCCCTTTCTACCTTGCTTCCGTGTGACTTTCCTGTCCGGCACTTTAGCCCAAATCTCCTAGCTTCCTACTTCCAAAGGTTGTTTAATACCTGGGACCAGACACTATCTTCCTAAAATCCTCTACATAAATCTCTAATCTCTATAAAAGAGGTCGGGCACTGGACTGTAGTGTGAGTCGCTAGAACGGGCAAAAGGAAACGCAGCTCGGGTGCCGCCCGTCTTGGCCTTCCCCTGGCTACGGCCCTGCATGAACCTCTCTAGTGTATTTCTGAATTTTGAGATGCAGTTCTCTACCCATGATGAAGTTCACATTCTTTTTAACTCAGAAATTCTACGTGGATATGTCAGTCTTAATGTGCTTATATACTGAAAAGGAATTTCTTTCTGCGCATATTTCTTCAGAGGTACCATACAGTCCTTTTGCAAAATCTCTGTCTTTGGATGGATGCAACTAAAGCGCCAATGAGGTTGGAAGTTGTGCACCGGTTATACGCAGGGCCTTTTTATCACATTTTAGGGCCCTGGCCCAGAAAATTTTGAGGGGCCTTTTTCACCTGGACCATTCAGTTCCTCTTCTTCAGGCTTTCCTTATTAGTAATTTTTGTTTGAAAATACAATTTTTTTTAGGGGATGTTATGTGCTATAAAAATATAAAATACGTTGATAAGCAAGTAAACTCTTCTCAAAAGGAAAATAAAACAGATGTGGGAAGATAGAAACTGAATTTAAAACAGTAATTACAACTAAAATTAATACATAATACCCAGAAAAATGAAATAACATTGAGATCCAATAAGAGTAATATATTTCCTAAATGCCATTCATCATATCGACAAAAAAGTATTAATAAAAAGACCGTAAATTAAAATATGAACAAACCGAAATTTCAGTATCTCACGTTTAACCTCATTTCCTGCATGTATTTAATGCTTTCTTTCCTGGTTCAAGTGCTGGGTCGAACAGGTCACAGAGGGGAAATAATGCGTTTGTTGTTCTTGTCCAGTATTGAAATGGAGCTTGACAAGAAGCATTTTCGTGCAATGATTCTACATGACATTGAACGTGGTACAGAAGATATTCACACATTTTTAGAACGTTTTTGATAAGAAATTATAGAAAATAAAAGAAGTTCAGACAATTGAAACTGGCAACAGCGGGTTAGATGAACATAAAAGAAACATCTGCTACAGTTAAATATCGTCTGCTAAGAAAATGGCGCATGTAAATAAGCTGTGCATAGAAGGTTATGTTTTTGCTCTTTTCGAAGAACAAGATTCGTATTCTGTAATTAAAATACGCTGCGAAAATCATGGATTTTTATTTTTATTTTTGATTGAAGGTTAAACGACCACCGTGAGCAACTCAATGGGCTATAAGCAGTCGCCCGTCCCTAATTTAGGATCACTGGTTCCAGGGAAGGAAGAGAGCCAGGGCCCTAAGACAAACACAACATCCATGCCTCACCGGGATTCGAACCCTGACCCTTCTCGAACGAATGGTCATAAGCCAGCGCTTAGACCACTGCGCCACCCGAGCGACATAATGGAATTAGCATTTCTAAATGTAAAATAAGCAATATTATCAAAATAGAGGGAAAAATCATCAAGCATTACTTTTAAGAGGGAAAAGGACACCAAACAGATATCCAAAGAAGGTGCGCACTTTTCGACTATTTCAAAAGTAAGGTCTCCAGTCTTTAAAATAAATAAATAAATAAATCAACCAACCCAAAGACCAATCGAAGTCGTTAGAAACCCGTGTATCAATTGCAAACAAGGTAATGAATAAATATTTGAATCTGAAATGAAAGCAAAAACATAATGTTTACCGCCTTTTGCCTATAGGCACGTGGCTGAGCGTAGAACACGGCGTAGGCTTCTTTATGAAAATCACTTAGCCAGAGACAGATGGAAGTTTATTGTTACTATTGACGGAGCATAGATCTGCCTGAACGACTGTAAAAAAACATGTCGACTTATTATCGAAAAAGAACAGAAAAAGACTTTCAAACTTGGTTCCAAGAATCCAAAGAAAGTTTCAGTAAAGGATTCATGATTACTGCTGGTTTCTCGTTCAAGGGGAAATTAAAGTTAAGAAAAGTTACAATGTTAAAATCAATTCTACATATTACCAAAATAGTGTTTTAACTCCTATATTTAAAGAGGAAATACTGTTCCCTTATCCACAGAGCCTTCTTTCTTTGTTTTTTTTTTCTTTCTTTATCGGAGGTTTCTTTTTTTTTTTATTCTTATTGGACCTGGTGGTACAGACACGACAAACGGGAAGACATAAACATGATACAGATATTTCACAGCAACAAGTACAAATCATGCATGGTTTACAGCATGCGAAATGATCAATTTACACAGATATAGCCAGTGTTCATCATGTAACGCATTTTGAACAAGTATATATCAAACATGGATTTTTCAGTATTCTAAATGACCAATGTACACAGATAACCAGTGTTGGACAAGCAACACATTGAGAGCCAGTGCCGAAAGACAAACACAAACATCCACGCCTCACCAGGGTTCGAACCCGGACCCCTTTCGGATGAATGATCAGAAGCCATCGCTTAGACCAGGGCTTCCCAAACTTTTTGAGACCGCGCCGCCCTTCACATGTCACATTTATCGTGCGACGCCCCTGTTCCCAAAATAAAAAAAAATTGCCCAAATTCGTATTTTTTAAAAGAAAATAGTCATTTATATTACTAGCTTGTATTCTTTTTAATGTAAAATGCAAAATTGGAATAAATTTACAGAACTGAATAAGAAGAAATTGATGAGATAGGCATATTTTTACAATGGAAAAACTCTTCATTTGATTTTCATATTTTTACAGTAATTCTAGAAACTACCTAACAGAGGTATTTGTGTCTTAAAGGGATGGGGAAGCTTGTTGCTCGTCACACAAAACATCGAATCTGGGGACAGTGTTCGATGTAGCTACGCGGATCTCCTTCTCAACGTTAACTTTGCTTCTATATCATTATTTTATTACCGCCAGAGCTGAAAATCCTGCCTCGCAAAGGTAGGATGTGGCAAAGAGAGAATTATTCTTACGGCTTTCTTGCTCAATTCTGGGTACTCATTTGCCACACTGTTTCAAAACTGTGGCAGAGTTATGGAAGAGAATGTCATTTTCAGTGTAGAGTCTGAAGAAATGTCTATTAACTATTCCTGCTCAGTAGTAGTGAAGGTTGATGGTGGACCTGTTGTAAATGCGTCTGTACCCCACTTGTGTTCATCTGTTTGTGGAGGAAAATAAATTTACATGTTGCGTTTCACTATGAATTATAAGTTTTAATTTTTCCTTATAGTCGCGACACCCTGATTGGGAAACTCTGGCTTAGACCACTGCGCCATCGGGGCGGCTACACAGAGCCTTCTAAGGGTAGAACTCCCATCGTGATAAAGCTACCAGTCATGCATTTAAAGCTACCACTCTGTTTCTTGAAACAATGACAGAACAGACGAGTATTCAGTCTGCATCGTTTGCTGATATTCCTTCAAAGTCCCCTGATGTGTTATTACCAATGGACTATTGTGCCTTCGGACTGCTAAAAAGAGCGCTTTCTAAACGTAGACCTAAAACAATGATTGGACTATCGAAAGCAGTGGAAGAAAAGTGGAATAAAATACTACTACTGATTTTAAGAAATACCCTGTTAACTTGTAAATCTAGATGTATGTTCATAATCCAGCGAAAGGGCTATCAGACAGAACGTTTAAGAAAGAAATAATCTTGCTTTAAACATTAATCATATGTTGGAAAACCGTTCTAAAAATGTGTGAAAATTCTCTGTATAAACGAATTTGCAAATGAATTTCCTACTCACAGTCTGTCCTTACTAATCCTTACTATTTCTTGATTTATGACCCCAAATTCCAGTATACAATAAAATAAACTTCACACATTAAATTAAATAAAACTAAAATAAAATTCGTTTATGGGGACTCTGTCTGGGTGCTAGCGGGCATCGCTGTCCCACGCGTCAAGAAGGTACTGTTTGTATGTTTCAGTAAAACTGTTTTATTTTTATTAATTTCAATCAAATTTATAAACATGCCCCTGAACCTGATCAAACTTACTTTTCAATAAAGTTTAGTGATGTCCTAATCCAAATCAGAAACAAATTTAGGTACAAGGATATGAGATTTCACATCTGGAACGCACATTTGTGATTTGAAGGAAGGAATATATATATATATAGAAAAGTGTTTGATCAATGCATCCTTCCAGTGCTTACGTATGGTGCAGAGACGTGGACCTTAACTAAAAGAGACATACAAAGGCTGCAGACAACTCAAAGCAGCATGGAGAGGTGCATGCTTGGTGTAACCACGAGAGATAAGAAGAGGAACTCGTGGATCCCAAAAATGACAAGAGTGGAAGACATCATCAGCCGAAATTTTAGATTGGATTCCAAGGGACAGGAAAAGACCCAGAAGAAGACCACATGGGAGATGGGTGGATGAAATTCGAAAGTATGCGGGACTGACATGGAGGAGACTGGCACAAGACAGACCGTTGTGGAGGAAACTTGGGGAGACCTTCGTCCAGCAGTGGATTGATAATGGTTGACAATGATGATATATATATATATATATATATATATATCATCATCATCATCATTGTCAACCATTATCAATCCACTGCTGGACGAAGGTCTCCCCAAGTTTCCTCCACAACGGTCTGTCTTGTGCCAGTCTCTTCCATGTCACTCCCGCATATTTACGAATTTCATCCACCCATCTCCCATGTGGTCTTTTTCTGGGTCTTTTCCTGTCCCTTGGAATCCAATCTAAAATTTCGGCTGTCCATCTATGGTCTGTCCTTCTGGCAGTATGTCCAGCCCATTGCCATTTCAGGGATTTAACTCTGATCATGATGTCTTCCACTCTCGTCATTTTTCGGATCCACGAGTTCCTCTTCTTATCTCTCCTGGTTATACCAAGCATGCACCTCTCCATGCTACTTTGAGTTGTCTGCAGCCTTTGTATGTCTCTTTTAGTTAAGGTCCACGTCTCTGCACCATACGTAAGCACTGGAAGGATGCATTGATCAAACACTTTTCTTTTAAGACATAATGGCATATTGCTCTTGAAAATTATGCTGTTTCTTCCAAAAGCTCTCCAGGCAAGTTTTGTACGCCGATTAATTTCTTCATCAATGTGACCCTCACTTGATATCTGCTGTCCAAGATAAACATACGTATCTGTTATCTCCAGTTTTTCTCCATCAATCGATAAATCTTCATTTCTTGTAAAAGCATTGAACATCATTTTTGTCTTCTGAAAGTTCATTTTTAATCCCACTTCTTTACTCTTGTCAGCAAGTTCCTGGATCATACTCTGCAGCTCTGATGGGGTAGTTGCAAAAATGACTACGTCATCAGCAAAACGAAGGTGGGTTAGATAATCTCCATTAATCTTTATCCCTTTGTTTTCCCAGTTCAGTGATTGAAAGACATTTTCCAATGTGACATTAAAGAGCTTCGGAGATATGGTGTCACCTTGTCTCACTCCCTTTCCAATTTTTATGTGTGTTGTATTTTCAAACAGCCGAATCTTTGCACTTGCATTTTCATAGATGTTATTAATAATATTAATGTATGCATCTTCAATACCGCAGGATTTCAGAGCCGTGGTAACTGCTGATGGTTTCACCGAATCAAAGGCTTTTTCATAATCGATAAAAGCCATGCACAATGGAAGTTCATATTCCCTCGCTCTTTCAATTAGTTCTCTCAGTACGTGGATATGATCTATTGTGCTGTAGCCACTCCTGAATCCAGCTTGTTCTCTCGGTTGAGCCATGTCCAGTGTTACCTTCAAGCGGTGTGAAAGAACTTTAGTGAAGATTTTATAAACCACTGATAGGAGGCTGATAGGTCTGTAGTTCCTGAGATTCTCAATGTCACCTTTTTTATGTAGCAGGATCATTGTAGCATTGTTCCAATCCTCAGGAATCTTTCCTTCATTAAGGCATCGAGTGAAAATTTGGGCGAGTACTGTTTCAATTTCTCCACTTGCTTCTTGTATGATGTCTATAGTAATTCCATCTTCTCCTGGAGCTTTCCCCCGCTTCATGTTCTTGATTGCATGAGCAACTTCTGCTGGGAGGACTGGAAGAACTCTGGTACCTTTCATGATGTCTGGAGTACATGTATCATCCCTTTCATATAATTTGGAGTAGAAATCTTTCACTCTTGTCAAAATATATGCCGAAGGAATTAGCGATAATATGGAATAGTGAAGAATTAACTAGCAAAAATGAAATTTAAAAAGTGGACATATATATGAATGTGAATAGAAGAACGCAGAAATCACAATGGGAAACCAGACTACCATCATCAGGAGAGCATCAGCCTGGAGAGTGTGGCGTTTCAAGTATCAGTATACGACTAGAAACAAACCAATAGTCGACTGACCATGCTCCCTAAGCCACTGAAACCTAAAAACGGAATAGAATAAGAAACACCCAAATGACAAAACTGAAATAAATTTAGGGAACAGAGACTTACCAGATGCGGCTGAATCCTACAGCTGGGCTTAGTAAGGCGTCTAAAAATCGGGAGACTGAAATATAAACGGAAGGAACACTGTCTCTCGAGTTTTAGATGCCTTACTAAGTCCAGATGCAGATGCAGCCGCCATCTGGTAAGTCTCTGTTCCCTAAATTTATTTCAGTTTTGTCATTTGGGTGTTTCTTATTCTATTCCTTTTAGGTTTCCGTGGCTTAGGGAGCATGGTCAGTCGACTATTAGTTTATTTCTAGTTGTTTACTGATACCTGAAACGCCACACTCTCCAGGTTGATGCTCTCCTGATGGCAGCAGTCTGGTTTTCCATTATGATTTCTACGTTCTTCTATTCACATTCATATATATGTCCACTTTTTAAATTTCATTTTTTCTAGTTAATTCTTCACTATTCCATATATATAAGTGTTTGATCAATGCATCCTTCCAGTGCTTACGTATGGTGCAGAGACGTGGACCTTAACTAAAAGAGACATACAAAGGCTGCAGACAACTCAAAGCAGCATGGAGAGGTGCATGCTTGATGTAACCAGGAGTGATAAGAAGAGAAACTCGTTGATCAGAAAAACGACAAGAATGGAAGACATCATGATCAGAGTTAAATCCCTGAAATGGCAATGGGCTGGACATACTGCCAGAAGGACAGACCATCGATGGACAGCCGAAATTTTAGATTGGATTCCAAGGGACAGGAAAAGACCCAGAAGAAGACCACATGGGAGATGGGTAGATGAAATTCCAAAGTATGCGGGAGTAACATGGAGGAGACTGGCACAAGACAGACCGTTGTGGAAGAAGCTTGGAGATACCTTCGTCCAGCAGTGGATTGATAATGGTTGACAATGATGATGATGATATATATATCATTGTCAACCATTATCAATCCACTGCTGGATGAAGGTCTTCCAAAGTTTCTCCCACAACTGTCTGTCTTGAGTTGAGCCAGTCTCCTCCATGTCACTTCGGCATGCTTTCGGATTTCATCCACTCATTTCCCACGGGGGCTTCTTCTGGGTCTTTTTCTGCCCTTTAATATCCAGTCTAAAATTTCGGTTGTCCATCGGTGGTCGGTTCTTCTGACAATATGTCCAGCCCATTGCCATATCAAGGAGCATGCCGGAGTAACATGGAGGAGACAGGCTCAAGACAGACAGTTCTGGAAGAAATTTGTTGAGACATTCATCCATCGGAGGATTGAAAATGGTTGACAATAATGATGATTATGATATATATGGCTTCATTTCAACGACGAAGGTTTGCGAATTTGGAATGTTTACCTATGTCAAGCCTTCTTTCGTTTGTTATTAGATTCCCTTCTTTTTTTCTCTCTGTACTTGAAAAAAAAATCGAATTCGTAAAAGATTTATATCTCAACCATGTTATTTAAATATGAATTCTTAAAATATTTATATCTCAACCATGTTATTTAAAATATTTCTTCAGGGAAATTTGTTTTCCAATCCATCCAACAGAAGAAATATATGTCGAATTCTGTGTTAAAAATATTTCTATCTGAAGCCGTTGAAGACGATTTCATCAATCTGGCAACATTGCAATCACAATTTAATGCAATACCAATGTTTGAGAAGTCATTTTTAAAGAGCTGTCAGTCGTAAACGTAAGTAATTAGTCTTGCCTACGGAAATTCAGGGAGTTTCGAAAAACATATCTTCAGTCGCTTCCCTAACCAAGTTTTTCCAAAATTCAGGATTCCAGAGTCCAAATTTTTTGTTTCGGAATGAGATGGCACACGTTTTTGGCCTTAGGGTCAAAATTAAAATTGGCTAGCTCCATAGCACACGAAGAAATTTCAAATCACGATAACTGTTAACAACAGCTCGAAATTCTAATTAAAACTGCCTAAAGGAAAAGAGGGAAAATACTGACATCTCGGAATTTAATCCGATTTCCCCAAGATCATTATCACTCTTTCTTTGTAAAGCCTTTTTTCTCTCCCCTATTTATCTCTTTTATCTTTTTCTTTCTCCTTTTCTTGTTTGTTTGCCGGCCGTTAGAGAGTGAAAAAAAAGGGGGAGGGGAAAAAAAAGGAACAGCTGTAGCGAACGCTCCCGTACATCTGACCTTGTTTCCTCTGCGATCGGCTCTCTCCGGCAAAATGGATGAGCGAACCGGAAAAATCGGCTTGCTGAGTCACGTGATTCGCAGAGCGGGCTTATTTACATAGGAGAGAGACTTCAACAAAGTTGTACACGGGCGCCGTATCGGGACAAAGACTGCCGCGGACGCAGTTCCAAAATAAGGACGCCTCACTCCACCATGAGGTACGTATGAACGTGGACTTTTTTAACCCTCACGATCCTCGGCCATCTTCGCGTAGCGAGGAATGCTCGCTTATCACCAAAAGTGTATCTCCGGGATGCGAAAGGTAAGCCTAAAAACCAAAGAAGATGCATTGGTGGCGTGGGCTTTTGTTACTCGGCCCAGCAGGGGAATTATTCCAGCAGTTATGCAAAAAGAAAAACTCCCGGAGTTAAGCGTGGCGTTTTTACACCTCTCTGCAGCCCTCCTGTGTGAATCCTGGTAAGCTGAGTGCGTTTTTATAGCCGGCTTTTAATGTGCAGCTCATTTCCTGAGACTTATGTTCTTGATAACGTTACGTGCAGTAATTTCCGATGCACAGCCGGCCATAAGGGATTCATCCATCCACTCTGCTCTTCATATTCTCCATGGAGCTGGCCTCTCCATCCCTCGAGTGTGATCCAGCCATTTGATTACAGTCTTTCATATTTATTCGTTATAATTAGTGATATTTTTTCGAAGCTGCTTTGTCGAAGGAAAAAAAGAGTAATGAATTTTCCAGCGAAACATTTCTGACATCTTTTTCTGCGGACTCGATCGAAATCCGTAACGATTTTTATCCCAGCTCGGAGTTGCGCTGTTTGTCAGCTCCTTTCTAGCTTAGTTACTTTGTATATAGTAAGGCGATTTCAAGGTTATGTCTGTATTTTTCTGTTTTCTGTTGAAGTGTACGTGTATTCCGTTTCTTTTTAAACCTGTCTTGGGGGGAATCTATTGTAACAATCTCTCTCGCACGTTGCAATACCCACCAAAACACTACGGTTGTTCACCATTACAACTATTTCTTCATTCATATTTGTTTTTATACCCATTAAAGCCGTCAGGGTTAGCTGCTGCTTTTGATTTATACGCATTTTCAAGTTGATGTCGTCCTGTTAACCAGTCGAGAATAATATTATTATTGTAAAATACAAACGATCGGCATCGTAAACACGATTTTTGTGCGATATAGAATGACCCCTTCCCTGAAAACAACACTCATCCCTTTGAAATTGAAAGACAGTCATTTTCACTTTACATTTCAACGCTTGCTTAAGGAGGTATACAACAATTTTAGATCTTGAAATATCGAAATTATTACGTGTTCAAGTTAATCAGATTTTCTTTCCAAATAAGTTTGTACGTGTGATGTGCCTGTTACATTTTTCAAAATTTACTTCCAAGTGTGGATTACTAACGCTTTGGAATGTGTAAGACAATTTTTTTGTTTATGTATTTATGCATGAGTTTAATATAATCAGCGGATTTATCGTCATTTTATGTTTTTATTCTGTTGATGTTACCTTGCAGTAGTTAAACAAGCAAGTTTTGTTTTTCAGATTTTGCTTAAACGTACTAAGTTTCATTTCCAATGTATTGAATGTAGCAACACACGATGATTTCAGGATTTTTTTGTTTGAGTTAATACTTTCTTCAGTGAGGTTTCCCATGAGCAAGAACCTGTCTTTGATTTTTAGCTATTGTAAACAAAGACGTGCATTTTGGCAGCGTTTGTATTTATTTATTTAATCATGAACAACTTTTGGTTTAAAAAATAACAAGGACTTCGGATATATTTTTTTGAAAATTATATCAGCATTTTCTTATTTATTTTTACTCAGGAATGAGAAAAATGTGAGACCAGTTCTGCATGAACCAGTGATTTGGTGTATCATTTTTTTTGGTTGTCAGCTGTACAGTGTACAAACCAGAAAAATGCTTTTAATGAATACATATCTTGAACTTGTTTGATGGTTTCATTGAGTAAATGTAAGCATAATTTTGCAGTAGAACTGGTTGGTGCACTTTTAAAAAATCAATGATCCTTTGATGTTATTCAAAATCATCAGCATAAATATCTTGGAAGACAACCTTTGCTCTTATCAATAATTGTCATTCAACATTCATTTCATTTTCCCTTTTTTTTCTTGTTCAATGTGCACCTTCAGTCAGTTATTTCAGAATCATATTATTCGTAGTAAATGATCTCCACTGTTTATGCTGATCATGTTTTGATTTGTGGCCAGAAGTTTGGTCTTAATTTTTCATCATATCATCAGTATTATATTTTTATTTGAAATTCCACAACCCTTCAATTATAACCTTAGTATCCATACCAAGTTTCTGAATGCAATCCTTGTCAGCAATGTTTTAATTTTTGTTTGTAGCCAATTTTTAAAACATGTTTCTAAAAATGCCTGTGTTCACCATCAAATAGAATTTATCCCTTTGCTTGATTTAGGGTGGCACAAATTTATGTTGTGGCAGCACCAAGTTCTAAGTTAAATGATTTCCACAATTTCTAAGTTTTGTACAGTGGCTATTCAATATTGTATATGTGGGTGGTGTATAAACTTAGCACCAAACCTTATTTGCATTTATTAAGTGACATTTTTTATTCATTGCTTAGTAACTTTGCAGGAAAAATGTCTTTCTGCAAAATCTCCATTCCCATTGATATCACTCTTGCTAGAATGGTTCTTTAACGTCCTCCGCTTCACAGAAAATCATTATCAGTGCTTGTGATCATTGTTTTGGTAATTATTTTTGGTTTTTCGTATGAGAACTTTTCTATTTGAAATTTTCAGCTGTAAATACAAGAAGCAAAAACTTAAAAAAATTCAGTCATGATCTCATTTCACGTTTTAAAATTTTTGACAGCATATATTTTATAATACAGTTTTAAAATTGATTCTTGGTTATTGTGATATGATTTTTAGCAGAGCAATTCAGATAAAGTCATTTTATATTCTTCATAATATAACATATGAGAGACCATGTTAATAGGAAACAAAATAGCAACATATTCTCATCAGTTTCTTCATGTATGTTTTTAGATGTGTAAAGAGGAGGGGCAGCAAGCTTTACTATGATCAACAGTTTTTTTCTTATCATATTTTTAGATAATTATCCTTGAAACTGACCTTTGTTTATCTTTGTGTGCTACGTTTGTGTACCCTCCACTCACGTATTTAGTTATTTGCTGTTAAATTATGTTGTCCATTGCAGTAATAGAATGTTTTTAAAAATTACATTGCTCAGCATTCTTAGCTATTTCATTATTTTCAGAACATGAAAGGAACTCAAATCAATTCATACAACTAAAATTTTCAGATCATTAAGAGATTCAAATCTTTGTAATATGTTTTTTTTTTTATTCTTGTTTCCAACTGATTTCAGTAGCTCCTGAACCCTAAAAGTAGTTCATTATGCCACAAACACTGGGATTAAAACAATAACCCACTGATTTCTTTCTCTGAAATCAGTGGATTATTGTTTAAATCCCAGTGTTTTGTAGCATAGAGACACTACGATTGATTTTTGTCGATGCAGCTGATTCCTCAATGAAAATGCATCCTTCTGGTGGAAATTTAGCTCATGTCATCTGAAGCCTATTTTAAAATGGGAAGTGTAAATAGACTTTCAAACTGCTCTAGTAATGGTGCCTGCTTTTGCTCAGCAAAGGTTCTGTTGCCTGAAGCAGAAATCCAGGTTGACATTGGCACTTCTCATATATAAACATCATAGAAAGAAATAATCTTAATAATGAAGGCATGGTGATGTGTTATTTCGTGGTAACTCACTACCTTTATTCAAAATGGCCAACTCTTTACAAATGCGGGAATCTCCGAATTTAATTTCCAGTGGCTACACATTACCATGATTTTTTTATGTACAAAGATCGATCAGAAAAAGGTTATACGTTCAAGTAGGAGAAAGGAAAACTCGCCAACCAAGAAATGTTTGTGTGAAGTGACAAAGAATATAAAGCACTATTTCTCGAGGAAATCACCGTGACGATTCAGAGATTTGTTGGATCGCACGACCAGCTCGTCCATCCCGGACTGAAGAAATTCATGTCCTTGCAGATGTAGCCAGTTTGTTGCAGTTGTTTTCACATCATCACACGTGAAGCGAGTACCAAACAGCTGCTATTTCAGGGCACGAAAGAGGTGAAACTCACTAGGAGCCAAGTTTGGGCTGTAGGCCATGTGCTTCTGCACCTCCTACCGGAATTTGTGGAGCAATAGTGTTGGTGAAGTGCTGCCTCGTGTTATTGTGAAGGAGAATGACGCCATCACTCAGCAGACCTGGTCATTTTCATCAGATGCTCTCGTGCAGTTTTTTTAGCATAGCATAGTACTGATCAGCGTTAATGATGCGTCCATGATCTAAGAAGTCCACTAAAAGCATACCCAAAGAATCCCAGAAAGTGGATGCAATGATTTTTCCAGCAGACAGTGTGACTTTAAACTACCTCCTGGCAGTGAAGCAGCATATTTCTATTGTATGGAAGCTCTCTTGCTTGTGGGAGCAAAGTGATGGAGCCACGTTTCATCCACAGTCACAATACGGTCAAAAAGCTCTGTCCATCTTCAGTGCAACACTGCAGGAACTTCATGCTGCTTTGTGATCAGTGGATAATGAACATGGCACCCATCTGGCATAAACCTTGGAGTACTGTAAAACACCCACCACAAGATGTTGAACAATGCCGTAGCTCAAACCCAGTTTGGAGGCAGTATGGTGCAAAGTTACCCTTCGTTCATTTTGAATCATTTCGATAATATGTCAGTAGTGATCTCGGTTGTCAACGAACTTGGACATCCACTATTTATGCAATGTTGGTTCCCAACATCTTTCCTGCCAAATTGAAGTGAATGGCACCATTTTGCCACATGTTGTCGAGACATCTCATTGTCACTGTAAGCTTCAATGAACTGTCTATGAATTTTGGCTGCGGGAACATTCTTGGCCCAAGAAAGCCTTATCACTGTTTCCCTTTGACTTGAGACCACGTTTCCAACTCTGTTGTCATTTCAAAATGTCACTGTGGATCTCACACTGGGCACAGGAGTTTACAGAGGTGCCTGAAGCACTAGTGCCATCTCTCGAACATGCACATTATCTATGCTACGCGTACGACATCCCTCATTTATAGGTGTTGAAAAATGCAATCTCCCAGGGTGACCAAAAAAATTGTCCGTGCCACCACGGAAAACATCACTGAAAAATGTATAATTCAAAAATTTGCAAGCCCCGAAATTATTATTATTTTTTGTTTTTCAGGGAGAGAGAAGCCAAAGGCTGAGGGTAAAACATTATTTTTTGGACAGAACTGTAGATGACTTTGATATTTTATATCCCCCTACCCTCCTTGCTGGTCCAATGTTTTGATTCTGGTCACTTAAAAATTTAGCTGGCCACCAGATTTCAGAATATTTTTCTATACCTGTGCATTTATTTATATAGCACATGTACCCGTTTTTTCTGATCGACCTACAAATATATTTTCTTCAGAAAAATATTTTTTTATTAGTTTTAGTTAATTTATAGCAATGGTTGCTTGAGTTGTATGCATGTAGAGAAATATGCAAGAATACCACAAATTTGATAAGTCATACTGCTATTTTGCCTGTACCATTGGTATTTATGTAGAATTTGGTCACTGATTAAAAGCTCATTCAGCTCTTTAACCCTTTATCCAGGTGAAACGAATTAACTTGGCATTAGCAAAATGGGTGAAAATCGGCTTGAACGAATATAGTCGCTATCTAAGAAGTGGGCTAAATGCACCTGGAACAGGTAAAGTAAAGGAACCTCTATATCAGAAAGTAAAGTAAAGTCTGTATTAGAAAGCATTGCTTTCCCCTTAGGTCTTAGTTTTGTTCAAAGTAGTTATTTAGGAGGATGATTAATGACAATAATCCTTCTGACTGATTAGCTGTGAATGCTATGACAGTGGATACCAATATAAGAAAGGGGAGGGAAGATGTTTAGTCCCTTGTTTCCTCACCATGTTTTGGGCATGCAGCGGAAAATAAAGGACTCGAATGGAATGCATGTCGCCAGTGACAGGTTTATGATACATACTAGTGAGATGAGTAGGGAAAAGCTATTGTTTTGCTGTTTTTCTAAAACCTGACCTCTGTGTGAATATTTCTGTTTGGGGAGCTCAGAAAATTTTGGGCACCATTGGGTTCAGGCATGTCAGCCACTCATCCATTGAGCCAAAAACTCACTTCTGTTCAATTTCAGGCACAATGTGCATTTACCCATTCATCGACGGTGGCCTTACGCAATTAAGAAATTTCGAAGATTAGATTGTCTGCCTCTCAGTATGGTTACTCCAATGATATGGTTGATTCAGTCCTAAGGAAAATACGTATATTGGTCGTCACATACTACTTTGTCAAGTGAGCATAGACCAATTAAATATGTAGGATCATTACCATATATCCTGAACATTACAGATATCCTCAAAAATCTTTGTCATCATTACAATATGGGTTTTGGTGAACGAACACGTTATATGCTTTTGACAATTATAAGTGATAGAAACATCACTTTGAACAAGTGCTGTGGTATTTATATGATCCCATTGAAGACATTAGACCTTGAATGTGCTAATTGTGTTTATGTTGGTTTTACACTTTGCACCTTAAAGACTGGTTTAAAAGAAAATCAATACAGTGTTAAAATTGGCTTATTAAAAACATCCTTGTCACGTTTATTACGTAGCGGATCTCACTATCCATGTTGGGAGGAAGCTGTCATTCTTGCTACCCCCTGCTCCAAAGCTTCAGTTCTGCTAACAGAAAGCATGTATATTTATAAATATGGTGAGGTAGGTTGTAATGATGATACTCCCTGTTACATTCCTTTACCTTGGAATATGCTGCTTAATGAGAATAAACACCTAGAGACTTAAAGCCATCACACTTTCATATTAATACATAAGTGTACATTGACATGCTTGTAATCGTATATCAATTGTTATCATATCATATAACTTTAAAGGTGGACCTTCCTATGCATGTGGGTTATCACATGATCACGTCTCATCTTTATAATTATACCTAACTGTCATCACTCTGTTCCAGTTGCGCTTTTTGCATCTGAGGGTGTGTCTATTGCGAACCTGAAAGGTCTAATGTGTGTGTGTATATATTTTAAATTGTATTTCACTACATCAAAGTGCTTTTAACCTATCAGTGGTTTTAATTGGACCCAACTATGATCATGTACAGATAGATGGATGAAAGGTATTTAGAGATACAACTTTAGCACGATTGAATCTTCACTAGCACTTAAAGAATTAAATAATTAGATTTTACTTAACAGATAATGACAATATGAATTCTGTTTATGGAAATAAAAGTACACTAAATTTCGTTGTTAGCATTCATTAACTTACCAAATATATACCTTTTTTCACATGTCATTAGTACATGATGTTAGAATATCTTTTTAATGGAAATGTTTTTGTATGTCAACATATTATCAGTATACTTTGCTAGAGAGAGGCTAAAACAATTTTTATGCAGTTTTGATAACCTAAATTTATAGTAATATACCTTTGTATTTATATAAGTTTTTTATGTTTATATATTATGTGATAGTAATTATTTTGTCATGAGAATGAATTACTACATGTTAAATTTATTTTTATGTAAGAAAAAGGTCAGTTTTAAATACATATCCATTGCAGTAAAGTATGGTTCAGTGGGTCCTTTTTGAAAAATGAAAAAGAAAACAGTTGTTTTTAAGTCAATACCCACTGCAGTAAAGTGTGATACAATGTGATGATCATATGTAGAGGATTTTAGGAAGGGAGTGTCTGACCCCAGGTCTTAAACAACCCTTTAGAAATAGGAAACTAGGAGATTTGGGCTAGAGCGCCCGATAGGGAAGTGACACGGAAGCGAAGTAGAGAGGGGGAAGAAGACGCCCTTATTTATTACCGAGCGGCCAGTACCCGGGGTCCGACGGCTTAACGTGCCCATCCGACACACAGCGGATATTTAGTGGATCGAGCGTTCGTACCTGCCTGGGATCGAACCTGAGGCCCTTTCCGTGGCAGTCACAAACGTTGCCCACTAGGCCACCCGCGGCCCTGTGATGCAACAGGTAGGCCCTGCCACTTAAATACATACATATGCAGGGGTAGGAATTGTCTTAAAATTCCTGATTTTTCTTCTTTGTGCTGAATGTCCTTAATTTTCATTGTTCTGTCCTAAAATTTTGAAAGAACAAATTACTTTTGAAATCTGACCTTTTTTTAAATTTATTTATTGAAGGCAACTGCAGTCGGCAATAATGAAAATTTGCATGCAACAAAAATTTCAGTGTTTCTTAATATGGAACTTTTACAAGTACTTTCAGATACTGATGTCATAAAATATATAGAAAGCTGTGTGAAACTTGAGTAACAAATAGTTGATTAAGCAAATGTATCACATAAGCGCCACTCCAGTGGTGCAGTTGTCTAAGACCATTTATCCCAGATGGGTTCAGGTTTGAATCCTGGTGAGGCATGGATGTTGGGTTTGTCTTACGGCACTGGTTCTCTCAGCATGCCCAGATTTCTGCGCGGACAACCTAAATTATCTTTCGGCAACTATTTGTGTATCACAATTAGGATTTATGGAATAAGATGTTTTTACCAGTTAATATCAACCAAAGATTAAAAATAAAAATTACCTAATATGTTCAACAGGCACTTATGAAATGGTGAATGTTGTGTATATTATTTTAGTTTTAATACATTCAGTAATGTGTTGTGTTAGTTATAATTGCATGCTGAATTCAATATAACAAACATTTTTCCAACCTGGGAGATAAAACAATCATTAAAAAAAGTGGGAAGGAAAACAGGATTTTTTTTTTCCGGTAATATATTAAACTTACTCACAAGTCTTAGTATAGAATCAAAAACTGGCCCTATTTCAAAAGTTTGGTACTAGACAACGATTAAAAAGCACATTTTTATTTATTTTCTTATTCATCTTAAAGGAAATTATTGCGCAAATGCCCTTCTGATTTATTTTTTCGAGCAGTCCGTGAGATTTATAAAACTTTACGCCTATGCTGTATGTACCTAGACTTTCTTACAAAAACACTTACTTTTGGCTTTACTCAGAAATAGAAATTATGTTTAGCTGAACCCTTATTTTTCATTTTCTCTGAGTTTTTATTCATTAGCAGACATTACTGGCCTTTAGTTGACTATCAAGGCCAATTCTCAATGCTTTGAATTCAGTTCTTAATGTTTGTTGTCACTGTATGCAATGTGAATTCAAATATAATACCCAGAGTTGTATAAAAGCTAGGGTCAATCCATGCAGCATTTGGTACCGTTAGGTGGTATCTTTACAAAAATATTTTTTAGCTCAAAACAGTATCTTCACAAAAATATTTTGAACTGTGATGGTGTCTTATCTTTCAGTAAAATTTTATCTTAAGAAAAATATTTTAGTTTGAGAGGCATCTTGGATATTATATTTAACTGTGCCTTCTTTCCTTTTTTTTTTTTTTTTTTTTATGTCGTTATGAACTGTTTACAGTAAATTGGCCTCTGACAGATCTGTATCAATCACTGTGTCATCGCAGCTGAGGTGAACCTCTCTGAAAGGAACCCCAAAGCATTATGGGAGCATTTTTTCCTCGGATGCATTTTCCACGGCCAACTCAAAATTAGGCATGAGCATATTGGTGGATACTCATTTTCAAAACATTCATGCATTGGTGGTATCGGTAGAAATTTTCGATGTATCAGCTAAAACATCGATGTTCTGCTAAAGAGCTGAAAAATTCGCATCTTTCCCATCTGCAGCAGTTATAGGCCCATCGATAACTGAATTGCTGTTCAATATATCGGTGGTAGCTCACTAATTCAACATTGAGTAACCATAATATTTGTTAAAACGCTTGATGTATCGGCTCCTGTAATATCGAGAATAAAAACTCTATTTTTGGCTATGAAGCATCGAAAAAAATGGCAAAAAAGTTGTAAATCCATCACATAGAAGAGGTGATATTCCCCTTCTCTTTATAAAAATACAAAACAGAAATTTATTAAATGGGGGGGGGGGGGGAGGGTATCGATTCCTATAACATCGAAGAAAAGAACTCTATTTTCAGTGATGAAACATTGAACAAAACAGCGAAAAAATCTCTAATTCACGACATAAGATTGTATTCTTGATTTCAAAGACTACTGTCTTGTGACACTTATATATATATATTAAGGTAATACAACGTTTTTGTCACAATTATTTATTTTTTCAAGCCGACCATGGTTTCGCAGGGTATTGACCTAGCTTCATCAGGACGAATATTCAAATTGTATATGACATCATAAATGGTGTTTGCAGTCACATGTTTTGGTTAGATGCTTCCACGCGCTTGATAGAAATCGTGTGGATGCCATGTCATTAACAAGTTGCGAACAACACTTCCTTTTAATGGCGTAAAACTCATACACAATTCAAGCCGAGCTTTGGCGCTCACCGGGAGGCTTAGTCTGGGCTAAGCTTTCAAAGCCAGCCTTCTTAGAGGTAGTCACTTACAATGTTGTTACAATTCAAAAATTTGATATTATAGAACCAAACAGTTTCATTTCACGTCGAGGTTCATGTATAGACATATCACATGCAGAGTCCGTGTTTTAAAATGTGATCATGCAGTATTGAGAGGAATGACCTGTTGTTTCCTTGGTGCTTGTTCAGGAGATTTCTCCAGGCATCTGATATCTCACAAGACAAGTTTTCGTTGCTTGGGTGTGGGTGAGTCATCTCACGATCTCAAGACTTTCACGCGTGGCTAAAAAAAAAAAAAAAAAAACTGTGCTTCCACAATCATCAAAACAGAAAACTTGCTGCAAATTCAAAAAGCGTGAACCACAATTAGCAAGAGATTAAGAATAAATTAGAATAAATAAAAAAGTAACTGAAAAAATAAAATAACTGTCAGAATAATTATTATAGATGATTAAAATACTACTCTAAATACAAAAATATGCAAATTTCACAAAAGTAAGGTAAATTCACAAAAATAGGCAGAATTTCACAAAAATGGGTATGATCTTTGAAAACCTTGGGTAGACTCCTGAAAAGTAAAAGGTATCTGCGTAACAGAAAACTTGCTGCAAACCTGTGAAGCACAAACCCACAGTAACAATAGAATAAGATAATCTATAGAAAAATTAATAAAACAATAAATTATTACTAGATTCTAATGATTAGTACATCACAATTGAATGTGCAACAAATGGACCTCTATGGCAAAATATTAAAGTAATGGACTACGAACGTCATAAAAACAAGAGACTAATTAGAGAAAGTTTTTATGTCCAGAATATCAGCTCCAGTAATGAACCTTCAAAATTTATAAATAGCATTTTCAACAATTAAAATACAGTAGACTTACAAAATACATAAGGAAAATATTTTAATTTAATAACTGGCAACTGTAGAGGAACCTGAAAATAAAATTTAAATTCTTTCTGTGTAAACAAAACTTTTGGTACGGTTCCTATACATTGAGAAAAGACCTTGATAAAATCTAGAGGCCAGAACATCTGTAAAAACAAAAGAAATCAGATGTGAAAAATAAATGAAAGTTCAAGTTAAAATTGAATTAAGTATATTAATCTGAGTAAACCATAGTGAATGTTATAATTGTACACTTTTATTTTTAATCTACTGGCAAAAAGTATCTGTTTGCTTTCATTATCGGAATCTGATTTTCGTTTTTGTTTGTTTGTTTTTGCCAAGCTACTATTGTCATGTCATGTCATTGGGTTTATTCTCTGTGCTTTGGTGAATCCTCATTTGCATTCTATGAAACCATGAAGACTTGACCTGGTAAAAGTAAATCAGCATCACATTCTCTGCAAAATGATGAATCACTGTTTAACCATCAAAGCATCTTTATCTTCACCATTAAGTTTTTTGTGAGATGGAATGGAAATCTTGCACTTTTGAAACAGTTTTTTCACCTGTCAGTATTGTAACTCTGCTGAAATGCAAACACACCTATGTGGGATGTGTGGACACTGTATGCTTGGACAGGCTGTGTAGTGATTCAATGATATCATAGCAAGTTTTCTGATAGCAATTCTTTTTTTTTTTTTTTTTTTTCTGGGGGAGGGGGTTACATGAGAAAACACATCCTGTTTTGATATTTGATATTCAGGCAGATGATGACAGCAAAATATAAATTCATTCAGTTAGAAAAGGTGATATTTTGTGAATAACACCTACAGAATGTCTGCATTTCTTGCCCCTTTACCAACTACATTTTATTTATTAACCATTGGTAGTATTTCTCAGAAGCTAAGTTCTGATTCATTCTACAATTCAGCATTCCTCAGAAAGTAAGTTGTGATCATGGGCACCAATAGGTTAGTTTTCCGGAAGGGCAAAACGAAATTGTAACTACAAATAACATATACAAACACCATATGCAAATTTCCACTGTGCCTTCTTGTTATCTAACTGTTTTATCACACTCTCAATATAAAAATTTAATTGGAAACCAGAAGATCCAAAACTACATAAAATATAAACATATACAGTTCCCATTTGGAAAGAAACCAAAAAAGTTGCCCCTTTCATCAACAAGGCATCTCTGCGTTTCCCAGAGAGCATTGAAATTTTGTTCACCAAAAACTGCAATTCACAGACCCCTCACCAAATCCCATTTACTTGGATCTGTCTTCTAAAATCTGGCAACAGTTTCAACACCCCAACTTCAAATTGTAGTTCTGGCAACCAGCCCATCGCAGGTGATCAAGGTCGTAGGATGACCGAAAGCTACCGCTAAACAAACCTTTTACCGTACGTGACTCTGTGTGTTTCGCTCGTTTTATATGCTTATGTGTTATTGTCGCGTGAAGCCTGAGTTTTAAACCATACATAAAATAGATGGATCAATGAAATTTGATAACATGTTAGGTCTATAAGGTAATTTCTTTGTTGTTCTTTTGGTCACTTGTGTCACATGTACCATGAAACCCCAGAGACTACTTAATCATTCATCAGGAATGAAAAAATACCTTCAAGACAAATTTCTGGGAAAAACTTTAAGAAATCTTTCTTTGTTCAGCAGTAAATAGCTGCTGCAAAGGATGATATAGTTTTTTTTTGTTTTGTTTTTTGCCTTCCATACTTTTCCATATTGTATGTATGCTGTTATCTGGCATGCAATGAGAAATTTCATTATGAGTACTTTCTACCATAAATTTCTGCTTTTTCTACTGGAAATCCTCAATATTTTTTGCTAATTTTTACTGCATATACAGTCATCCAAAAGTTCCACAGAAAATTAACTATAGAGTTAGTGTTATTGCAAAAATCTCTGTAGTACCTTCCATGAACAAAGGCCATGGGCCGATTTCAAAGAGAGGGCAAATGCCCCCTTATATGGGCACCCATGGCTATGATTCATTCAGTGATGCAACATAACTCAGAAAGTAAGAGTTACAATTTAAATGCTTTAGCTGTGCATTCCACTGAATGAAATCGTGTCTTCCCTTCGATATCAAATGCAGCTAAAAATGTGTTTAGTAAATACAGTTATCTGTACATTTAGAAATGCAGCATAGTTTGTGTCATATCTTACAAGTCACCAAAGGAAAACCAGATGTGAAAAATGATCAGCAGATAGTCTTGTGATTAAGTATCTTCTATTTATTGAAAGTATTGTGTTTTTACATTAACAGTTTGGCTTTATATTTATTTATTTATTAACAGTCTGGCTATTTGGTATCATATACAAGGGGTGTCTGATAAGTATCCGGATTTTTATTCCTATCAATACAAAAGCGTGTGTATGATCGTATGTATGCGTGAAACTATTACGACTACTTTCAGTGAAGCTCCATAAAAGCTGAGTGGCTTGATACTGATGTTAGGTGGCGCTGTCGATCAAAAAAATTGCGGCTATGTTAAGTATTCAGTTCTAGCAGCGAACAATAGTGAAATTTTTAACGATAGAAGGCTTAAAGGCCGTGGACATAATAAGAAGATTTCAGACAGTGTATGGTGATGTGGCTATGTCTCGTTCTAGTATTTATGAATGGGTTACGAAGTTCAAAGCTGGCCACGGGAGCCTTGAAGATGAGGCACGGTCAGGTACGCATACCACGGCGATGACTGATTAAATGATTAAAAGGATTCACAACTTGATTAAAGGTGACAGACGCATCCGTGGTCGGGATATTGCCACAGAATTGGATATCAGTAAAGATTATGTTGGACAAATTATTCATGAACATCTCAGCTATAGGAAGATCTGTGCCAGATAGGTACCCTGAATGCTTACAGCAATGCATGAACGACAAAGGCTAGACATCTGCAATGAACTGGTACAGTGCTGCGATGAGTTAGGTGACTCATTCCTGGGATGCATAATCACATATGATGAAACATAGATTCGAACCCATGGACAGTTCGAACCTGAGACAAAACGGCAAAGTATGCAATGGCTGTGTCAGAATTTGCCCCTATCAAAGAAGTTCAAAGTTGGTTTGTCGGCATCTAAGATCATGGCTACTGTCTTCTGGGACAAACATGGTATTCTTCTGGTTGAGTACTTGGCAAAAAATGAAACAATAAATGCAAAGACCTATGTGAAGACACTGAGAAAATTTATGCAGCGTATCCAGACCAAATGGCCAACATTGAAAAAAAAATCAAGTGTTGCTTCAGCATGATAACACTCGCCCGCATATTGCTAAACCAGTGCAGGCAGAAATCGCGAAACAGGGGTGAACCGTTCTTCCGCACCCTGCTTACAGTCCGGACGTGACACCTTCCAATTTTCATGTTTTTGGTCCCTTGAAGAATAATCTTTATGGCCACCACTATGAGAGCATGGGCAATCTGCGAGCGGCTGTCCGTCGATGGATTCGCAACACCTTTGCTGATTTCTTCACTACCAGAATGAATCGACTTGTTGATCGGTGGAGGAAATGCATTGCGCTGAACGGAGATTACGTGGAAAAGTGGCTTTGACTGTTCATACCACTGTAGTACGTATGTGAGTATCATATTTATGCACCCTGTACATGTTCTATTTCTCTCCTGTAATTGATAAGAATAAAAATCTGGATACTTATCGGACACCCCTTGTATTTTATTTGTAGAGAAAGACTCAAATGGTGAGTATGGAGCGAGGCTTTGAAGTTTGCACATTAGCCTGATTTTGTGAATGACTTGAAATAAAGCTCTCTGGCAAGACAAAGAAGAAAGTAAAAGAAAAAAAAATACTGTGCCTTCCCACACCGCTTTGCATTACAGCAATTCTTGTTGAAGTACAGGTGTTGTACCAGAGTGTAAGCTGGGTCAAAAAATGCTAACATGGGAAAAAAGTTGTAGCAAAATTCTAAAGATAGTTAGCCGCTTTTGGCGCTCAGATAGTCCTAACCTCAATTGAATTGTTAACACCAACAATGCTTTAGACATCAGTGGAAAACTAATGTTCTATGGCCTTGTGGAAATGCCATAGATGTCACAGCTGACTCTGGTTTAAACTTTGAATGAGGAAAGGGGTCTATACCTCTAGCCTCTATAATCTTAACCGTGTCCCACCCTTTATGGAGTGTATGGAGGAGAAGGGGGTGATTGAGCCAACAGGTGCTGTAGGAACATACCTTTAAGGACTAAGAAAATAGTAGCAGAGTGCAATTCACTGCCAGAATTTTGGAAGCTTTGGTTTTCAAAGAAATAGAAAAGCCAGAACAGAATCTGCTGCTGGTTAATATTTAAATGGCTGGTGCTATTTTGCTACAGACTCTAATTTTTCTCTCGCATTTGGAATGACTCGTCGCATTTTGTGAAAATAGGGACCGTAGCTTAACCTCTGTGTTGTACATGCATCTTATTCACTTAACCATGTTTCCCATGTGACTTATGTATATTCCTGAAACTGAAAACTCGTAAGGGCTTAATCAAAAAATACTTTTATCATAGTAAAATCCATTTATTTACTTTCATAAAAAAGTGCATAAAGTCAGCAAGCTTTTGCTCTATACTTGGAGGCTTTTTCAAGGCAGTGAACTGGCTTAAACGCAGAGAATTAGAACACGTAAGAAACAAAGATGATTTTTTAAAAAATAACATGGAAGACATCACAAGAGGTATTTGTTATGTGTATGGGTTATTCCATGTCAGATCAACACAGTTTGGAATTGAATTCTCCCTTGACCTCTCAGATTTTGAGGAAACATGGTGTATCAAGTGTCCTTACATAGTTATGAATATAAATCTTAAAAAAATTCTGCCTTCTGTTCAAAAGTTATTAACTCTTAATTATTTTAATTTTTATTAAAAATTGCTGCATCCTGAAATAGTTAACTGCCATTTTCTCAGGAACCAGATGACATACAGACCTGGGAAATGTCTCATTTTAAAGCTCTTTTGATGGGCTTTAATTTGATATTAAACATAGCAGAGTTAAAAAATATTTTTTTTAAAACCACATTTAATTTTTAAGTTTAAATTTTCCAAAAATGACAATTTTTAAATTTTGAAAAAATTCACAAAATTACTTTATACTATCCTCTCACATTCATTTTGGGATCACAACGAGATAAGGTGATACAGGGAGCACAAGTTCCACATGTGTGGAGAAAATGTCAATTTAATTTTTAAAATACAATGGTAAATTTATGACAAAAAAATATTATCCAAATTTAAATGCTTTGTATTGTAGAAAGCAGAAAACAGAAAAAAATCTTATTGAGTGTCCTCCCCCCCCTCCCCTCATCCCATCCTCTACTTAGCTTGAGGACCATTGGACAAGCTTGAACGGGCTGCTCATACCTGTTTAAAACATGCGGATAAGCATGTTTTTCAGTTAGTCCACCATTAGAGCTTCTTCTTGTAGGTTCACTTGAATTGTGCTGTGCCATTGTTGTTCCCTTAAAATCCAGAGCTGTGAGTGATTCTAATGTGATTTTTGAGTGTTCATCATACTACTTGCAAATTATTATTATTATTCCATTAATAATCATCTCTATCATGAATTCCAGTGGAAAGACAGTGAGTGCTTTAAATTGTTTTAACTCTTTAAAAAAGCCTCAGCACTCCCATGTAAGAAAGGGATTAAGATCTGTTATGCCATGGATATGTTCATTGATACCAGGAATGCCTGAAAATTTCAAAGTCTGTGATAGCTGTAGAAAGAAGCTTTCAAAGCTGAAGAATGAGAGTAGGCCTACCACAGAGGATCTCCCCAGCACCAGCCAGTGTGATTCTCATTTTGGGAATGATGGAAGATCTGATGATGATATTGGGAAAATATGGAGATGAAAATGAAGTGAAAGTTACATTTCTTCACCCATCAGGACCTTCTTTTTCTTATGCCTCAACACCTGATGTGCTCTGGATTCCTTCTACTGGTGTAATTTGCTAAGTGAATCCTGTCACATCAACTGGTTGGGCTTATACTCTACCAGAAGGGGAAATGAAGATTTCAGATGTCATTAAACACTTCTTAGACTCAAGAAAAGACCATTTGACTTGAGTTAGCAGCAGCCACCCCTTACTTCCAGCATATTGACAAATACTATGTTAATTTTAGCCGTAAGCTGCTAAAATCGGTGTTTTTTTCTTGTAAATTGAATTCAATTTTTTTAGTTCCTTATACTTAGGAAACATAAAAAAAAAAAAAAAAAAGAATTAAGCACTATCATAATTTCTTAAACTACCAGTAATAAGTCAGCTAGATTCATCTAAAGCTAGGCTTTTGTGTAATGCTAGATCTAATATGGTTGCTATTTCTTCATACATGTGAAACTTGAACTCTCTGTATCACCTGACCCCATTATGATCCCAAAATGAAACTTTGTAAGAGGATAGTACAAAGTAATTTTGTGATTTTTTTTTTCAGAATTTTAAAATTGTTGTTCCTTGAAAAATTAAAATTTTAAAAATTTAATTTAGTTTTTAAGAAAAATGCAATTTTTAACTCTGTCATCTTTAATATCAAATTAAAGCCCATCAAAAGAGCTTTAAAATGAGGCATTACCCAGGTCTATATCATCTGGTTTCTGAGAAAATAGCAGTTAACTAATTTAGGATGCAGCAATTTTTAATAAAAATTAAAATAATTAAAATTCAATAACTTTTGAACAGGAGAATTTTTTTAAGATTTGGAATGACCCTTCATTTATCATGCAATTAAACACAGTGTGCTGCAATGTTTCCATCCTTTAATAGTGCATGCCAGACCATATAATTGCATGCTAGTTTGTTGGAGAGGAGTTTGACTGTTTCCCTGATGGCCTTCTCTTTAAAGTTCGTGTAAGGGGGCAGTTCTTTTGATGTTATTCCACATAGGAATGGATGAGCAATGCATGGCTACTCTGGCAAGTGCTGTATTCTGCATGTTTTGGTTGACACTTTGCATGCGTTCTTTACATCTAGGGTCTAAGGATCATCACATTGTTATTCCATGTCAAATCAACCAATGAAATGGCCATTCTTTTGATTTCCTTGAAATTTGGTGTGATTGTTAGGCATGTAGGCTTATGCATAAATCCCAAATTTTAGCTCTGTCCACCCAAAGGTATCAAACTACATGACCTTGAAAATTAGAAAATCATGGCATCTGGGCAATCTTTGGGTAGTTGTATCTCGTCACCTAATTGGGCTAGAAGGCTGAAATTTGTCTTTTTATAGCATTTTGTATGAGCTCTTAAAACATGTGCTGAAAAATTAACTAAAATTATGTTGATCTTTTCCAGGTTACAGAAATAATCTGTGACCTTAAAATAAAAAAAAAACTGTAATTTTAAAATTTTGAAAAAATTACATGGTATCATTACAATATACATAATATCTAAGGTATTTTTCCTGATATTGTCAAAGTATTTCGCACGTTGTTTGCTCTGTGAGGCATGTGCTCCCGGCCCGAGAGGTCTCTTATGTTACGGACCTTTGGTTAGTTATAATTTTTTTTTTGCAGAAATAAAACAGTTAGCTTTTACATTTTCAGTTCCACATTCATTCATTTGACAAACTGGTTTGGCTGCCCTTGATTACTAAGCAAAAACTTTTCTTCCCAATCAATGTTGAAAGCACATACTGTAATGTCTTCTTCATACTTCCTTTTTAAGGTCAACAACTTACTAACAGACATTTCTAAAATGAAAGCACATACTGTAATGTCTTCTTCATACTTCCTTTTTAAGGTCAACAACTTACTAACAGACATTTCTAAAATGAAAGCACAATGTGGCGCCAACCATTCACATTACTTACCTTTTACGATCGCCGTTCAAAAGACACTGTGTTAAGAGAGAGAATCACTTCCTCATCACTCGCTAGCACTACGTGACTATGTCAACAAATAACGCCAACAGACGGGGAGCTCCCGAGCTTGTGTGACCTCCAGGTTGGTTCTCACCACACAACGTTCATTTTTTTTTTTTTTTTTTTTTTTTTTTTTTTGCTTTAACTTCGGCTGTGTCTTCAGTGAAGACAAGATGTCACTGATTTATAACTGCGATAACAGTGACAATGGAATTAGGCTGATGGTTTCCTGCCCCCTGCGATAGTAGCAGGCAGGGGTACCAGCTTTGCTTTCTGACACATGCAAGCAAACAAAACACACTTGTGAAGGCAACCTTGATTTGTGTATTTTTGCCAATTGCTTTAAGAATTTTTTTTTTTTCTTTTTTTAAATAGGGTATCGAAATTTTGAAGGTTTCCATGTGCCACTAAATTGCACGTGGGCCAGGGTTGGCCGCCACTGATCTAGAATAAAAGTGAAGAGCTGAAAAGCTGTAAATTCTTACTGTACTACCGAAAAGTTAGAATTTTCAAAACTTGCAGGATTAATTCAGTTTTCAGAGAGAGAGAGAGAGTTCAGTGGAAATAGGAATTTTATCAACTTGAAACCCAAAGCCAGAAAAGATATTAAAACAAGAGACAGCCAATCTCGTGCAAGATTTTTATTGCCATGATTATGTTAGCAGGCCAATGCTTGGGGAAAAAGATTGTTGCAGTATTAGTACTAGCTGAAAAAAAAGGCTTCTTGTTAAACAACCTGAAAGATATTTACAAACAGTTTAAGGCTGCATACCCAGAGAAGAAAATTGGCTTCTCAAAGTTTGCAGAACTGCATCGAAAAAATTGTATCCTTGTTGGAACAAGTAGTGCATGTAGTATATGTGCATCACAACTCATCAAAACTTTAAAGTCATTTTTTTAGGGTGGCGGATGGCAAAACTACTGAAGATAAACTCTCTATTAAAGTTATGAAGAATGCATTGCAAGAGTTATATGCAACCCTTTACTTCCTGCATGCTACTTCAGTAAATGCCAATATTGCCCCAGGATCGGATTTACTGAAAAGTTTCAATATTGATCTTGTGGAAAAGAATGGTATCCCTACTTCTCTGGAAATTGCACTGTACTTCTCTCTCAGTTGTTTTTCACCATCTTTCTAAGGTTGTTACTGAGTATGCTTTAGTTATCTTTGAAGAAATGCTCCTTAGAAAGCAGCTAATTGTTTTTTACTACACGTTAAAACCTTAATGTAATTACAGTTTCATTCTTCAGAATCAGAAAAAAAAATTGCATATTGTATATTCAGTTACAATTGAGAAAAAAAGTTGAAACAATAAACTTCAACCATAGCAACCAAAAAATATAAAGAAAAATATCCATTCATTGCATGAATAAAAAATAGTTTTAGATGAATTGAAGCAAAATGTATCAGTAGTTGACAGCACTAACAAAACGCATCGTAGAGCCAAAGGTGCAAAAATTGTGCAAAAATTCAAACAAAAGTGGAAATATATAACATCTTTTAGGCTGAGAGCTGCAGTTATCTTTGATGAAGTTTAGAATATGACCCAAACACAGTAAATTGAATCATCAACAATTATGATTTCCAATTATTCAGAAGCTACTTTTTAAAAGCAGCGAGCGACTGCTACAACTACATTCTTAAAAAAGTGATTACTGCTATTACTTTTTTTTTTTAAGTAGCTAGTTTACACTATTTTTGAGCTACTTTTTATGTTTAGATTTAAGATAAAAGTACATATTTCGATTATCTTTTATATGTACATTCATACATGGTATTAAGAGCCAAATACCAAGGTAGATGATACAAATAATATATCTTTGTATTTACTTCTTAGCTGTGATTATGAGATGTAATGAATTTTAACACATGTTAATTCCAGAACTGCAGATTTCTGAGGGTTAAAATATGTGGAAATGCTGGTAGGGAGGGGTTTTTTTTTATCATTAGATATTAAGTTATCCACTATCTGATTTTTATAATTTTTTTACGCATAAACACGCATAAGCATTCTTGTCTACAAACAAAAGCACTTCATTTGCTTAGTGCATTTTTATAAGGATGTTATACTTTAAAGTGTGATGTGTATTACATACATATTTCTGAACAAAATGGAAATGGGGAGATAATCATTCCTTTCTCATCCTGAAAGTGATATAATAAAGCATCGACACTCACCAATGGTTTATTTCACTGCTTGTAGATAGAAAAAAAATTGTCTCCACATTTAGGGGATTGGAAAAATGTACCCCCACATTTCCACAAATGTGTTTCTTGGTATGTATGGTTCACCACTTATGTGGGCTTTTAAATAGTAAATATATATGTTCAGCAGGCTAAAAGGGTACCCTATTAAAAATGTGGTTGAAGGTTTGGCTTGCGTACACGATATAAGGCAAGTCAGATATGAGATTGTAAGGAGGGTAAAGTCAGCCGTTGCTCCAGAAAATGACGCTTCAGGAAATGTGTGGTTTAAAGAATTTTTTTACTGCTTTGTTTTATAAGTAGCATGATTTGTTGAGTAATTTTCCACTATAAGCTACTTTATGTGTGCTACTGGTGCAACTGTATTTGTCTATTTGTAGAGATGCTATATGCCACGCTACTTCCAATCAATGATAATATCTTAAGATGAACACAGTTGTGAGAAAGTACATACACCAAATTCTAACATTTGTTGTTATTCAACATGTGAAACAATGTTTCAGGGTATTTAAAAATTCTGTTTTGCAAAATGAAAAAATGTGAAAATTGCTGGTCATTTGCACACACTAAAGTGTGCTACGATCTTAACTTACTGAATAGTCACCATTTTCACTATCTATTACAGCTTTTCATGACATTACAAGAAAAGTGGCAATCTGGTATCCAATACTGTATCCATCTGAGTGATGGTTCAATGTGTAACTTTATTTTTTGAAGGGATTTATACTAATTACATTTAAGTTCTGAAATATTCAATCACAGCAAACATCTTCAACTCGGAGGAAGTGACATTTTACTTTTGATGGTTCTGGAAAGGGTCTGAGAACATAAATGTTCATGAAAACAATGTTAGCATATTCCCTAGCTGGGAGTAAAACCAAGTTCTTTATTGCAAGATGTTAATCTTATAACCATCCGGATCTCAACATTTATCAATGAAACTTACTCTATTGGAAGCACTTAGTGCAGCATCAACAGCTGTTTATTGAAGCACAAAAACAACATCCATAAAGAAAACTGACACATCACTGGTCACCCTAACTTTGGAGGACACTTCTGCTGAACTTCCTTTCGACTAACACTAAGCAAATTGCCCTGTTTGTTAATGATTTTTTGTTACATTAGTAGGAAAATCTGCAAATTTTTCTCGGCCTCCAAACTGAAATTTTAATTCTCCTTTTATTATTCTGTTAATATGGAAGTCAATTTTAAAAGAGAAATAAATAATACAACTTTACAGATCTGGCAAGTATTGACTATCGTCCATCCCTTACAAAATTGAAAAAGGCTGAAGTTTCAGTCGAAAACTTCCTTACTTTAATTTTTTTTTTTTTTTTTGTAACTTAAGTAAGCATTGTTGGCCTGATGGTGCAGTGGTCTAAGTGCTGGCTTCTGACCATTCATCCAATATGGGTCCGAGTTCAAATCCTGGTGAGTCATAAATGTTGTGTTTGTTTCATGGTGCTAGATCTTTCCCTTCCTTGGAACCAGTGGCCCTAAATTATGGACGGACAACTGCATAGGCATAGTATGGGGGCACATGCCCCCAAACTTCAGGAAGTTTAAATGTGGTGTCCATCATACGATGGGGCAGCAAATATGAGTGGGAGTTTTAATCAATTCTCTACGAAATTCAAACAGGAAGAACTAAGATTTATGCACACACTGTTATGCTCACTTTTTAGGCTGAAGTGGCTGTGACTCACTTTTTGTGAGGAAATAAAATTACGGCAGAATACTGTCAATATATTGAAATCATTATATGATATTCGTGCTCCCCCCCCCCAAAACTTCTTGATCATGCTAATCTGATGGGAGACTGCTTATAAGCCCATTGAACTGCTCAAGGTGGTGGTTAAAACCCAAATTAAAAAAAACAACAACATAAAAAAAACTTAAGCATGTTTTTAAAGTTCTAATGCTTGTTATTTATGGTTATGTGTTTATGTCAAAATTTATCATGGACAGAAGAGCAATAGAAGAAAGTGATGTGGTCAGATGATTTACACTATTTCTTTTTCCACGGATGGTCAATAGAGAGTGTAGCAAGGACTTTTTGACACACTGGAGCCAGTATACCATATGAACATAATCCGACACATGCCATCAGGTGTGTTGTGTTGTGACAGACTGGGTCCGCAGATAACAGTGGAAGTTAAAATTAATTTAGGGAATACCTAAGTGTTGTAGCAGACCAGGTGCACTGCAGTGTTAGACTGTTTTCCTGCATGCGATGGCCTCTTTATGGATGATAGTATAACAGCTTGTCGCACGAGAATGATTTGATGAGCGCAAGGACTTCCATCATCTCTGGTCGCCACACTCCCTTGATCTCAATCCTATTGAGAATGTCTTTGGTATGCATGTTCTTTTCTGTCAACACTGATAGAGCAGAATTATGCAATATTTTGATGCTCAGATGGCTATATTTGGACCAAAACAAACCCAAGCACCTCATAGAATCCATGTCACTTGACACTAAATAAAAGCATAAATTTTTTTTTCTTGGTCATTGTGTATATTTCCTTCTGCTTGGTGGAAATTGATGTCACACCCTGTGGACATGAAAAGCTTCAAGGGACTTAACAGTGTTTCAGTTCTCAGATGTTATTCCCAGTACACAAAAAGTTAGTGAAATATTGTAAATATCAACTTTATAAAAAATAGAAGATATCATGTAATAAAATACTAATTAACTTGGTAATTAAAATAAAATGTGTTCACTTTGACAAAAGGGTATTTTAAACTGATTATTTATTACAAAGTCAAAATTTTCACGATTTTGAGAGTTGTGCTATAAGCATCATGAAAGAATTATAAAAGTGAATGGTTTTATGCCCTTTAGCATTATTAATTGTAGCAATCTTATTATGAGTGATGAAATCAATAATTCTTTGCGGAAAATATCTACTTGAAGAAATTAGCTTAGAGTTAATGTAACTAAATATACATAATATCTAAGGTATTGTTTATCTGATATTGTCAAAGTATTTCGCACGTTGTTGCTCTGTAAGGCACGTGCTCCTGGCCCGAGAAATCTTTTATGTTACAGGTTTTTTGGTTAGTTATAAACTTTTTTAGAAATAAAACAGTTAGGTTATATATTTTCAGTTAAAAAAAACGGGCATCTACTTCCACACGAGGGTTCCTCATGTGTGTGTAGTCCTGGAGTTGCATGTCGGGAATCGAAGGAAAGGTTTGCGGCCTGTATGTGTTAGGGGATTTGTTTCTCACGTGTCGCCAAAATAACCCGTAACATAAAAGACCTCTCGAGAAGGGAGCACGTGCCTCACAGAGCAATACCTTAGATATTATGTATATTTAATATAAAGCACGTTTACAACATAAGACAACCCTTAATGAATTGCATATTTTGTTAATGTAACTATTTGTCCATTGTGAAAAATTTATGACATTACAGGAAAATATGAAAACACAAAAATTGAAGAAAATATTAAACATCCTATAAGAATAATTTGCCTCTAAAATTTATGAAGTTCATAAATTTTAATCAGTAATTGCTTTATTTGGGAAAGTAAAATGGTTTTGTTGCATAATTACAATTGTTAGTTGGTTTTAATATTAAATCTGATAAAATGCTCCTTTCTTTTTTTCTGTCTTTTTAATTGTAGGTGAACCTTTAACCCAGACTATTATTTGTAACAGGATGATATTTTGTACTAGAATTTCCCTTTTGTGCTCATCTAAGATGAAGACCCGTTGCTTTGCTAGACTAGGAAATATTAGTGATGTAAGTCAGCTTTTTCCCAAATAGTTTGTGTATGTGCATGCAAGTGTTTTCTGTGCTTACATTAAATATTATAGGCTTTATTTAAGAATAAAATTATAATCTGTACTGATATTTCTATATGTTAACATGCATTTTTACCCATGCAGGTAAAATATCGAAGATAAACATTTATTTCTACTTTAAATATTATGCAAACTAAAGTTACTGAATGTTTGGCTGGGCATTGGCTTTGATCACAATAAGTAAAAAAAAGGATCTACAGTTTCTGAAATGTTAAGGTATTGATAGAATAAAATGAGTTATTAAATGATAAAAATATTTCCACAACTTTCACAATAAAACTATTAAAACTATGCTATTTGTTTACCAAAGTTAGTGATATGCGTTATATAGTACTAATGTAATGGGATGTGGAGATACAGAAGTACCTTTTAAGGGTAAGAAAAAAGAGAGAGGTTGAAAAGTATTATAAAGCGTGTGGGATGATTTTGGAAATTCTTCTGAGCACTGAAACTGCCACTTGGACGTTTCTTTTTGCTATATCTTAATAATTTGGAGGTCTTTCTTAGCAATGGGCATGAGAAACTAATTCTACTAGACAAGTTCTTACAGTTCTTTGGGTGTGTTAAGACTGCAGCCTAGCCAGAAGTTCTTGTGATTGTAATTTATGCAAATAAAAGTGCTCATGTGAATATTTAAATTGCAGTAAAGTGTTGTGAACATGAGGTTTGTTCACCTGCATATAGTATTCAACTGAACTGAGGGGGAAAAATGATCAGTTACTTTATTAATGCATTAAAAAATGTTGGAGTGCTGAAACACTTTTGTTGGTTAATGCATGAGTGATAAAACAACATTAAACAATGTTGATGAAATTATGGTGAGCATTTCAAATTTAATATTATGTTGAAGTAAGTAAATGTCATATTTCTAGTATTCGTAATTTTAATGAAATTTGCCATTAGTATATTAATTTTATTGTTTCATAAAAAGCTCTCATTTTGATCTCAGACATTTGTTCTCCCAGTTCTATAAACCATGTGATGGAGTAACAGGGTTTGTAGAACTGTGTTATGCAACACAGTTTCTTAATGTTGTTGCTTACATTGTAAGCAGTGAGGTTTCTTAAGTAATTCTTTTGATGGGGAATAACTTCTAAAATTTCTTCTGCAGAGTTCAAAATTAAAAATCTCTAAATAAGATTTGACTGTGTCCATGTCCTTGAAACATTTGATTTCTCCAGAGTACCTTTTAAGGGTAAGAAAAAGGACATTGGTTATGCAGGAAAAATTCTTGTACAAGTGTTAAGTGTCACATACTTTGAGTTTTAAAATAACGAGTTTTGGTATAGGTGCATTAGCATTTTTAACCATCCATATAAGTGCATAGTTTTCAGAAATGCTGCATGGTATTGTTATTGTGTGGAAGGTGCACAGTTTACTCTTGTGCATGTCCGAAAGTCCTTTCTCAAGAAAAAGTGAGGCATTTTAATGTCATTAGCTTTTTTTTTTTTTTTATGTCCTTAAGTATGATTAACCAAGTTGCAGGTTCTTTTTGGTTTTTTTTTAGTGCAATTTTATGATTAATATAAGTATGTAATCATTGTATGATTGGACTTAAATAACTTCTGGTAATTTCAGGTTGGTGTATTACCATGTCCCAAATAAGTCAATTAGGAGACATGTTTTAAAGCAGTTAATGAATGAATTCATAGCTGTCTCATGTTTTGTAAAAAAATATTTATGATTTTTTTATAGTTACTCTAGAAGTAATAAAATACTCATTTGATGGCTCTTCTGAAGAATTTTATCTCTTCTTTAGATCAGTAACGTGCTTAGTTGTATTTCTGATAAAGATATGATGATACCTTTTCTTTTTGGTATTTCCACTCCTTCTGATTTCTCTTTTTAATTTCCCATTATGGAAATAAAACTCAGTAGAAAAATCACCTTCCACAGAGGACATTTAAAAAGCTTCAGAGAATTAAAAATTTCCTGTGAAACTAGCTGCAAGGACTTAATAATAAAGTTAAATGATTATTTTCAATTTTAAGCTGCTAAATGAAGGTAACTTTCAGAAGACTAAAATATACAATATTCGGTGTAGTTGTGGTCTTGGCTGCATAGCAAAAAGTGGGAGAAGTTGAATTCCCATTTGAACAACATCATAAGTTAGCAGTGAGAAATATGTCAAGTGAAATGGGATTAGATATAGGCATGCAAGTACTGGATGTGAAATGAAAATGAGAATCAATTAAATTCATAAATTAAGAGCTTTTAGTAATAAAAAGGGGAATCAGAAGTGGAATGCCTAGTGCTCTGAATGTCAAAGTGAAGAAATTCATCCAAGCATGAGCCCTGTAGCAGAATCGCAATGGTGGGCAGTGTAAGTAGCAGATTTTATTTTGGTCCTGGAGACAAAAGCAATATCCTCAAATCCGTATTAAATTCTCCTCACTTGGAAACTCTCTATTGTATGTGCAAGTTTTACATCTTTCATAAATTTTTGAAAGTGGAAGTTCGATGGAGTGATGATTTCCCCAGTAATTGCATATTTTTTTTTCTCGTGATGTTCCGTCTGTTTGGTATTGTTATTAAATATCAGTTTATTGCATATAAAATGCAAAGTAACGTATTTCACTTCATATAATAAGCAGACCGTGAATTTCAGATTTTTATTTTCTTTTGTATAATCTGTGGTGGCATATAATCCACAAGCCATGAAATTCAGAAGAGAAAAGAAAAAACAAATTCTTACACACCATCCATGGCATGGAATAATATGTTAACCATGAAATTTGGCGATCAACAATTTTTTCCTTCGTTTTGTTACATGTCAACATATCCACAGAACATGAAATTCAGGGGGAAAAATATCATCATATAATCTGCACCTGTTATGTTGATCCCGAATAATTATTTTTGAGAGAAAAGTCACAATTCACAGGATGACCCGAAAGTCCTGAGAAGTATGAAAACAATCTTATTATTAAAAAAGTTACTATCATTTCTTAAATATTTTCATGCTATCTTCAAGTGACAATAAAGAACAAAAATCCCTATGTATTAACGAAGTCATGGCAAAATCCTTGTTATATCAAAAACAAGAAGAATTTTATTGTGAAGAATTCTTGTATTATGTCAAAAATGAAAATGCGTGTGATCGGACCCCCATACCCCCATATTTTGAAACATGGTAACCCCATTAAAAATATGCATTCCTGTTTCATCTTTTGTTTGAAATACAAGTGCATTTTTTATGTAAATATTCTGATTTCAGGAGATTACCTGCCCAATCCAATGATAAACTCCCATAACGTATTTCATAAACTGCTCTCTCAATCTCAAACAATATCACCAAACAGAAGTCATCGCTCTTTCCACGTTGATAAGTGAGTCACGGAAAAATTCTCATTGGCCGCCACCAGGAATCGAACCCAGGGTCTTCCAGTTATGTGCCGGACATACTACCATAGCACCACAGTGGCCTCGAATTCTCCTGACTCACATGTGATTTGACTGCCAATTCACATGGCAGGTTGCTTCATGGAGCCCCGCACAATGCAGGGGATTCACTAAAGATGGAAAGTAGCGAAAGCAGCATGCAAACCTGCCATGTGGTTTGACAGTTAAATCACATGTGAGTCTGGAGAATTCGAGGCCGCTGTGGTGCGGTGGTCGCATGTCCGGCGCGTAACTGGAAGACCCTGGGTTCAATTCCCGGTGGCGGCCAATGAGAATTTTTTCGTGACTCACTTATTAACGTGGAAAGAGCGATGACTTCTGTTTGATGTTCGTGATCCACGTTGAGTGTATGAATTAATCTCAAACAATATCTTTGTCAAATTTATAAATGAATAAAACAAATTTCTTTTACATTTTTGAGTGAATAACCTACTTAATATCAATTAAAACCATATTCTTTTAATCAAGAATTGTGGCTCAAAATTAGATAAACTGCTAGTAATTTACTAGTAAATAAGAATTTAACTATTTATAAAAACTTGTTCATTTCTGGAATTACATTCAACATCCAAATTTCAATACTTGCAAATTTTGAATCATAATATTTCTATTAACGTTTTTTTTCAAATATTTAAACATTTTCACAAGCCTTCTGCACTCAAAGAATTATGAAAATTAAACCACACTAGTCCAAATATAAAAAAAAGAAAAAAATTCCTGTTGAGGCTGAGCTTATTAAGCAACCTTCTTAAACTGATCATAAAAGAACAGAAATATTTTATATCAGCTTAATCTTTACCTTTCACTGTACTCAAATTCATCAGTTACCATCATTTTGCTACACTAAAGTTTTTCACAACAGTGTTTACAAACATAGATTTTGGATAGATTTGAGAATCACAAAACTTAAATTTCATTCGGTAAACTATACATTCAGGATGCTTTTCCAGCATCCAGTCATCAGCCATTTGATCTTTTTTTGGAACTCAGTCATTTTCCTTGATATTTTGGATTCATCAAGTTTGTAAGGTAATGAAAGGGTTGAAGTGCTTGATTTATCCTTTCTGTCATCTGTTGTTGGTATGATTTAAGATCAGAACTATCAATGAGATCTTTCCAGCATTCTACAGCATCAGAAATGTTTTGTCTTTTCAGTGTGGAGAATGTCAACTACTCCGCTGTCTTCTTTCACTTGTTTGAGCATATGCACTGCTTCCTTATAAATATTCACATTTTCTAAAAAAATTTGACGCTTTATGGAGTTTGTATTTCATATGTATTTCTACATATAAGTGATAGTTTTTTAGATAGGAGTTTATGCAGCCCATTTAGGAATTCCACCGTGTGGCATTTGGATGCTGTGACATCAAACTAGCGTTTTCTTTTAGCAATCCATGGGGCTGATGGTGGTTTTGAAAGTGCTTCTGTGCCTAAGTTATGTGCTTTAGAATATATGTGTTTGTAATTTCATTACCCAACAGGTTGACACAATGAGCTGAACATCCATATGTTATCAGATTTTCATATTCACTTTCTAAAAGTTCTGTCATTTTCACCATCTTATTTTCACTATAGTATGTATGGCAAAGACCTGTGTACCTAGTCTTATCTTGCAGAAATCAATTCATGTCTTGGCAATTTCTGCATGATACTCAGCTGTTTTTTGTTTTTGTTTTTATTATTATCATTGCTCTCGCAATCTGCGGCATTTAAAAGGAAAGAACTTGCTCTGGAATGCTTGTTGCAGTTATGGCATCATTGGTCACACTTGACTGTCCATCTAACATCAGTGTGACACTGCTGTCATTGATATTTAAATGCTTTTTAAATGAATCATCAACTTCAGAACATATGCACAGTGTTCTGTAGTTTCCCTCCAAAATAATTATGATTAGGACCAGTATAACCAGGTTGCAAGGCTTTTATCATCTCTTTATATTCTTCACCAAAAGCTGCATTAAAAGCAATGTTATTTACATAAAAGAACTTTGCAATTTTTAAATCTAATATAGATTGCTCCTTATTTGCAGTCTTTATGGTAAATCCAGACATTAATTAAACTTCTAATATGGTTTTTTTTCTTCTAGAAAACATTTATTTTAAATCACAAATTTTTAGAGAAAACTCTTCTCCTTCATCAGGCAGTCTTTTGTTGTCATTCTTTCTCCGTCACTAACACCAAACCATAACCATGTTAGTGATGGAGGAAGAGTGACAACAAAAGACTGCCTGATGAAGGAAAAGAGTTTCCTGAAAATTTGTGATTTAAAATAAATAATTCCTAGAAGAAAAAAAAAACATATTAAAAGTTTGATTAAGTATTTAATTTAAGAAACTAGGAAGCCAGTTTTCAACATGAGCTTTATTCAAAGAATCCAGACATTAATTTTTGGTATTCACCATAGTTACCTCTTCAAGAACTTCCTTCTGATCAGAATTTGAATCTGTTATTTCTGTTTCTAGTAAAAATGGTGGAGATGTGCTTGGTCTATATTTTCTTGAATGTTTGTGAAAACAGTTTTGTATTCTTTCATACTTGGCACTGATTCTGTACCACAATGATCACATTTTATCTTGTTCTTGTCCGTCTCACTAATTTACCCTCTTCCAATTCCTATTGGCATGATTTATTTTGAAAATCAAAATAAACCAGATTTCTCAAATAAATAAATAATAAGTTATTTATTTATTTATTTTGGAGAATCACTGAATCACAGAAAAGAAAGCACAAGGAAGCATACCATTAACTCTAACCCACCCAACAGCATGTAAAAGGAGCAAGGAGGGTAACAAACAAAGGAGAAACTTATTGAAAAGGGTTAGACCCCCACAAAAAAGGAAATGGTGGGGTGGGTAGTAGGGCTGCTTGTAAAACAAGAGATAGGTGCTCACAAACCATCATCACTCACTGGCTATTATTTTAAACTCTGTAGGGTTGGAGAAGTTTCACCCACCCCACACTTTGACTAGACAGGGTGGGGTAGAGATTGAGGAAGTTTCACTCACCCTTCTTTTACTACTGCTGTGACAGGAGCAGGATGGATTCAGAGGCGAAATTTACCTTAAGAGATATAACGAGTTCCCCAAATAAACAAAATATTTTTTACTCTGTAATGAAGCAACAAATATGCATATTAGCATCTGTAGTGGCTTATGACATTTATTATTATTTGCATGTAGAATGGTGTTTGTTTTTCATCCTTCCCCCAGAAAAAAATTGGCAACTTTTAAAATGGCCATTAGAAAAGTAATAATAAAATGATTGTGGGAGTATTAATGGTTATGGGAGTATTTATAATAAATAAATACTCCCACAACCATTTCAGGGTGCTGATGATCATCACGATGTCTCATGCATACTTTTGCCCACTTATCTTATACCTCCTTGCGTTCTGTCATGTTGTTCTAAACACTTTGGAAAAACCTGTAACTTTCAATGCTGAGATGCTGTGCCATGTATTCAAAGAAATGGACTTCCATGAAAATGTATGCAGAGTGACAAAAGACACTCATGCTGAGCATTTGTGAGGTACAGAATAAAACTTGGTGAGTTTACTTGCAGAATTTACAAAAATTATATGTTCCTATCTCAAGTGCAGTACATACCGCAATTTTTTAAAACCCTGGCAATCATTCTGAATAACCCTGTATAATTAACCCCCTCCCCTTCCCAAAAAGGTAGGCTACTAAATGGCAAGAATTTTTAAACATACCTAATCAGTTATTTTTGAAGTTTTAAAAAATTGTGGCACAATTTAAAACATTACCTGAAAGCTTTGTCAAATGTGCATTAATTTTTTTTTCAGGTTATGAATCGGAAAATGTACAACTTCAGTTTAAATATACAGCTGAGTGGCCATTTATTTCTGCAATTATACATGAATATCACCATTTTATGATGAAATATAAAAAAGCCCAATAAGACTCGCTGTCAATCATCATGGGTTTTTTTCCACTCTGATTGAAAGAGTTACAAATCTGAGTGAGGTAAAGCTACCTGGGGACCAAATATTAATAAATAAATAAATAAATAAATAAATACAGGGTGGATCAAAAGTCCAAACATTCATTAAAAAAATAATAATGGCAGACACATTTAGTTGCTGTAATTGATAGGTTAACTCAAAATGTTTTTTTCCACATCATTAACGCACTTCAATGTATGCACTAGCTGTTGCTCGAAGCACATCAAAGTGATATTTAATTTCCAACCATGTGCATTCTAAAACAGATGTAACTGTTGCAGTTATTTGAGTTTTCCTTTCTTCATCACCCAAAGCAAGGTTGTATGATGAATTTTCTCCTCTCTTGTAGCGCTTTGTGAGGTTTTTACAGGGCTACATATGTAAGCTTGGCATATCTGTTTGACAGCATTTGTCCTCTAAAGGGCTTGCTTGTCATGTTTTTTCTCTGCCAAGAACACTTCCAGCTTTCAGGACCCTTTTGTGCCAGATTAAGATGTATTTGAACTTTGTTCAGAAATTTATTCTCACTTGTGTAACAGACTTTGTTTTGAAATACCCAATTGTCACTGGTGGCTTTCTCATGGGGAGTAGCCATTTTGAACACAAATGCTTGTGATGGATCATTAGCTCCATCTGTATTGCTCTGCAATTTAAATATGCAGTAACTCTTTGAGTTGCTTTAGCAAAATCATTGAACCACATACCTGTATTTTTATTAAATTTATTTAAGTGAATTTTTAAAATGTGTCAAGAACTTTTGGGCCATCCTGTACATATGTCTATAAGTTTTCAAAGTTCTAATTTTGCAGCATAAATTATGTGAAGGTTCCATGTTTTCATAAAATCACTTTTCAAACATGCCATTTTTACGATGTTTGTTAAGTTCCATTTTGTAATAATGGCTTAACAGTTAAAACTTTTTCCATGTTATTTTCTTTGGCAACCAATGCACTTCTCAATTGTTAAATACAAAAAATATTAACAAGAACTTAAACATGAAATTGCATCGTACCTTTAGGCTGTATCGAAAGTCGGACTTTGCCACTGACGGGATAATTTCACTTTGTTTGCGAAGTCAAAAGTATCGGCAATAATGGATTATAAATGCCCCATTATGAATTATTATACTAAAAGGATTACAGAAATACTCAATCTGCAACGACAACGAAATTACTGCTAGGCCATTCCGCGGTCGGCAGGATAATTTCTCACTATGTTGTACAACGAATATTCAGAGTTGAAATTACTAACCAACAACCAAGTCAAAGATATCATCTCCAGATGAACAAGAAGTTAAAATAATACTTGACCAGGAATTTAAAACAAAAGAACTTAGCAAGCAATTTAAATTTTTTTCTGTAAAAAATGTTTTAGAAAGTAATAGCCACGAACCAACAACGAAATAATGATATACTACCTCAGATGCCAAGAGATGAATATATGAGTACAAACATCCTACTAATAAAATCAAACGAGACAAAAAATATTGTAGTAAATTTCAATATGTAAAGCAGATTGCAAACATAATTAAAAAAGAATGTAAAAAACATCAACTTGATATTAGTATCACTAAAAGATTACAAAGGCATGATCATGAATAATGGAGAAAAACAAAGCTTTTAGATAGTGCTGGTGTATACCATTCCAATAAATTCATTCAATCACAACAATAGAATTAAATACATAGGAAGAACAAAAAAGAAACTGCAAAACCATTTACTACAACCTATGAAAAATTGGGAAAAAAGAGAAGAAAAAAACAGCACTAGTACAGTATTGTGGTTAAAATAAGGCAATTCCAATTTTTAAAGATACTGAAATAGGTTTGCAAGTAACCTACTGAAAAAATTATTTGTTATGCTGAAGCTATAATTATAGAAAAACTAAAAAAACAACAACTGTAACATCAGTAGTGGAATAGAGTTACCAATTCCCTGGGAGATTCTCATTGAAGAAGAAGATAAACTACAAAAAAAGAACTGGCAACAAAATATATCATATCCAACTAAACTGGAATTTCCACACACAGAGAGTTTTGGGTTCACCAGAGGAGAAAGTGGCAACATTACAATACGATGACGTAATCGAAACAGATAATGGCTGAGATCGGGAATTCGAGGTATGTGGCATAACCCTCGTACAGTGCGGAGACAATGGAGGACTCTGTGTTCCTGATAATGGCAACCATTAGTTGCTGAAATGTGCATTGGACAGTACAACCAGGGAGTCCATATGAGGTTTTGGTGACTTGTGCCTTCTTATATTGTGGTATTTTAACGTTTTGATGTTCATTATTTTGTTGTTGGTTCGTGGCTATTACTTTCTAGAACATTTAAAAAAAATCAATTGCTATGTTTTAAGTTTGCCAAGTTCTTTCGTTTTAAATTCCTGGTCAAGTGATATTTTAATTTCTTGTTCATCTGGAGATGATATCTTTGACTTGGTTGTTGGCTAGTATTTTCAACTCTGTGAATATTTGTTGTACAACATAGTGAGAAATTATCCTGCCGATCGCAGAATGGCCTAGCAGTGATTTTGTTGTCGTTGCAGATTGAGTGATTCCTTTAATCCTTTTAGTATAATAATTCATAGTGTGACATTTATAATTCCATTATTGGCGATACTTGATAACAGAGTGAAATTATCCCATCAGTGGCAACGTCCGACTTTCGATACAGCATAAAGGTACGTTGCAATTTCATTTTTAAGTTCTTGTTAATATTTTTGATATTTAACAATTGAGAAGTGCATTGGTTGCCAAAGAAAACAACTTGGAAAAGGTTTTAACTGTTAAGCCATTATTACAAAATGGAACTTAACAAACATCGTAATACGTTTTAGCATGTTTTTATCTCGGCATATCGAGAATAGTATATATGCCATTTTTAATTTAATAACTTCCTGAAAGTACTGAAAAATGTTACCAAATTTCCCCATAGAGCGGCCCTACATTACCATATTTTAAATTGAATTCCTAGATCCTTCCCCATCCACATGAAAAGTTTATCACCAGGTAATTTGGCATGTTGATATTGATTTTACTAGGTGATGAGTAACTGTACAGCAGATCAACATTGATATTTTGTGCAGTATTGTTGTACTTCAAATAATCATGTCACTTTTCCCCCATCTCTACCATTTGTAAGTGACAGACTCTCATAACCAAAATTTTTGTGAATGAAATGAAATTTTATACAGAACATTATTTTATATTTGTGTATATGTTTTTTTAAGAAACAGCTAGAGAAGCAGTTGAGAAAGCTTTTCTGGAAACATGAAGTAGAAAATTACTACATGCCCCATTAAAAGAAACATGATGTGGCACCATCATGTTTCTTTTAATGGGGCATGTATTGTTTGAGGAAGGAATTAGAAAAAGTAATTAATGCTGGTTTGCAGTATTTCTTTCTGTCCATTGCAATATTTTTTGCCTCTATATGTATTTTTCTGTTGGTCATAATTTCATTAAGTGATATACAACGGCCGTTCCGTTAAAACAGTAAAATCGTACAAAATGAAGAAATATAGGTACAGCAAAATATATGTTATTCTTTCTCAAAGTATCTTCCCTCGGATGATATGCAATGGTCCCATTGTTCAGTCCACTTTTAAAAGCATGTGGCGAATGTATTTTGTGGAAGCTGCTTTAGCCACCACTGTACAGCTTGAAAAACGCCAGAATCTGTGTTGAATGTTGCGCTATGCAACTTCTCCTTCATTGTTGGAAACAATCAGAAATCGCATGGGGCAAGGTCAGGACTGTAGGCAGGCTGTGGCATGATTTCAACACTGCATTTTGTAAGAAACTGTTGAACATGTGGGCAGGTATTATATGGTGTAGGGTCCACTTGCCCACCAGTTCTGACCACTTAATCAATATGTGTCATCGCAGACGCTTCAAGACTGAAATGTAATACTCAGCATTGACAGGAATTTGTGGTGGAATGGTATGGCATGCTAGTAGACTACACCTTTATGATAAAAAAAAATTATCATCACCACGTTCCCAGCTGATTTGGTTTGGTGGACCTTTTTTTGCAAAGGAGGTGAGCCTGTGTGTTTCCAGACACTCGTTGCACACTTCATGAGGGGTCGAAATAGTGGACCCATGTTTCATCGGCAGTTATTACTGTGTTTAGAAAGTTTGGATCCTTTGTAATAATTTGTTTCCACTCATGACACACCTGAACTCTGGCTAACAATTTTTCTCGTCAGGTGATTAGATACCCATCTGGAACACACACGATGGAGCAGTAATTTGTCGCATAGAATACAGAATGCTGATGTTTTTGAAATATTTGTTGATGCTGCTATGTCTTCAGACATCATTTGTCGATCTTCTTGTAGGATTATCCAAACAGTGTTAACAGTATGCTTCATAACAACACTTGCAGGTCGACCAGGCCTAGGAGCGAGTTCTGCTTACACACGCCTTTTTACGCTTTCCAACCATAGGTTGAAGAAGCGTATATGCTCCAGCCTCGTCCGTCTGTCCGCACGATAACTGGCGTAAACATGGTTCGATTTCGATGAAATTTTAGCATGTGGTAGGGGACCACCTGGGGACGAACCCTATTGAAAATAGGACAAATGGGGTCAAAGGTCACGACATAGGAGCGGGATCCATTCCATTGCCCTTATGCATCATAACTTGCATAAATATAGTTCGATTTCAATGAAATTGTACTATATGGTAGGGGACCGCCTGGGGACAAACCCTATTCGAAATGGGTGAAGTGGGGTCAAAGGTCATGTCAGACAAAAGAACAGGATGCATTCCATTGCCCGTATGCGTCATAACATGCGTAAAAATGGTTCCATTTCGATGAAATTTTAGTATGTGGTAGGGGATCACCTGGGGACGAACCCTATTGAAAATAGGACAAATGGGGTCAAAGGTCACGACATAGGAGCGGGATTCATTCCATTGCCCTTATGCATCATAACTTGCGTAAATATGGTTCGATTTCAATGAAATTGTACTATATGGTAGGGGACCGCCTGGGGACAAACCCTATTCAAAATGGGTGAAGTGGGGTCAAAGGTCATGTCAGACAAAAGAACAGGATGCATTCCATTGCCCGTATGCGTCATAACATGCGTAAAAATGGTTCCATTTCGATGAAATTTTAGTATGTGGTAGGGGATCACCTGGGGACGAACCCTATTGAAAATGGACAGAATGGGGTCAAAGGTCAGGACGTAGAATTGGGATCCATTCCATCGCCCTTATCCCATATTATTAAGGTGGACGTCAAGTAATTTTGCTTCCTATACTTCCAACGGAAAAACTTTTGTACACATTTCCTTCACAATTAATGTGTCCCAAGGATGCAAATTTGAACATCGATTAAAATAACTTCATATTATAACTTGGAATATTTAATATTTTCTAAAACATAATCATAATTATATTAAAAATCAATAACTTTTCCTTTGGCGGTGTTGAAACCAGAAAAAGGATGGCGCGACCCGTACTTTGATGACGTCAGTAGACAAACAAATGTTGGATTGAATAATTATGGTTATGTTTTAGAAAATATTAATTCAAGTTATAAAATAAAGCTATTTTATATAGAAAATATTAATTCCAAGTTATAAAATAAAGCTATTTTAATTGATATTCAAATTTTCATCCTTGTGAACTCATTAATTGTCCGAAAAAAAGATGACGCGACTTGTACTTTCAAGACGTCGGTAGACAAAGAAATGTTGGATTGCATAATTATGGTTATGTTTTAGAAAATATTAAGTATTCCAAGTTATAAAATGAAAATATTTTAATCGATGTTCAAATTTTCATCCTTTGGAACGCATTAATTGGGAAGAAAATGTGTACAGAAATTTTTCCATTCAAAGTACAGGAAGCAGAATTACTTGATGTTCACCTTAAAGGAACAATTCTTGTATGTATGTAAATTCTTTTTTTTTTTTTTTTTTTTTTTGATTTTAGGTTTAACGACCACCGTGAGCAACTCAATGGGCTATAAGCAGTCGCCCATTTAGGGTCACTGGTTCCAGGGAAGGGAGAGAGCCAGTGCCGTAAGACAAACACAACTACCCGGACCCCTTTCGGACGAATGATCAGAGGCCATCGCTTAGACCACTGCGCCACCGGGGCGGCAAATTTTATTTTGAAAACGGCTGTAAGGATTTTGATGAAAGTCGTTAACCTACCGTTTTCTGGTACTAGAAATTGATTTAGCTTAATCTCGACTTTAGGAAAATTCGTTTAGTGGGTTAAATAACCACCACAAATTACAAAGTTTTTAGTGTCATGGCATCATCACATTAATGTTATCCATGCTTAGGAATCTTATGACGTCATACTCTCTCATTTCAGATGTTGGCGCATGGTCACGCCATCTGTCTCATTACGTCACACGTTGTGTGCGGATCCTATTAAAGTTTTATGATATCACACTCTTGCGAGCAGATGGTCATGATTCCCATCTGCCTCATTAGGTCACGCGTTGTGTGCATATGTTCGTCCGCACGATAACTTCTGTAAAAATCATTCGATTTCGATGAAATTATAGTATGTGGTAGGGGAACACCTGTGAAGGAACCCTATTGAAAGTGAACGAAATGGGGTCAAAGGTCAGGACATAGGAGCAGGATCCATTCCACGGCTCTTATGTGTCATAACTAACGCAAAAAAGGTTCGATTTCAACTAAATTTTAGTATGTGGTAAGGGACCACCTGGGGACAAACCCTAATGAAAATGGGCAAAATGGAGTAAAGGTCAGGACATAGGAGCGGAATCACTTCCATCGCCATTATGCGTCATAACTTACGTAAAAATTATTCGATCTGGATGAAATGTTAGTATGTTGTAGAGGCCTGCCTGGGGACGAATCCTATTGAAAATGGGCAAAATGGGGTCAAAGGTTAGGACACAGGAGCGGGATCTATTCCATAGCCCTTATGCATCATAACTTACGTCAAATTGCTTCGATTGCGACAAAACTTTATCATGTTATTTGGGAGGTATACTGAACCAGTTCTGTTGAATGTCATCAAAATGGGATCAAAGGTCAGGGCACAGGAGCGAGATTTATTCCACAGCCATTATCCTCACAACTTGAGTAATGATTTCTGGTATGTTGGAAAGCGTATCATAATCAATTCATTGCATGATTTTACTAAATTGTTTGAAATCATAGGGCCATCTAAAAATCGTTGACTCACCCAAACATTTATCTTTGTAAGCTTTTTTCATTAAATCAACTGTTTCTGGAGCCGTTTTACCTAAACAACAGCAAAATTTTATCGCACAACGCATTTCACTTCTTAACTGTGAATCACTCACTTCCATAGATGCATGGCGAAATGCAATTGTACCTTAAACAACTCCACAATAACAAAACCAGAATCATCTGCCACGGCTAATAACTGTTGCCATAGATACTTCCATAATTCAGTTACTCGTCTGTGTGGTTATTTTTTTCCCTTTGCACTGTTGCCAACTCAAAAAAAATTACTCTCAGTTTTTATGCAATGGCCTTTGTATATATGTTATCATTATCAACCATTCTCATCTACTGCTGGATGAAGGTCTCCCCAAGTCTCACAAACCTCTGTTTTGAGCAATTTTTTTCAATGTCATGATGGCATGCTTTTGAACTTTATCCACCCATCTTCTGTGTCTGTTACTTGGTATTTAGTCTAGCATTTCAGTTGTATTGTTCAGTTCTAGCAATATGTCCAGCCATTTCTGAGTATTATCTTGGAAGTTGTTTTTTCATGATCAAAAAGTGAAGACCCTCAAAAGGTCTTTGATCTTAATGTCCTCCACTCGTGTCATTTCCCTGATCCAAGTGTTGTTCCTCTTTCTATCTTTCCTGGTTACACCAAGCATACATCTCTCCATGCTTCTTTCAGTATTTGGCCACTTCTGGATGCCCTGTCCATGTCTGTGATCCGTAAGTAAGAACTGGAAGGATGCTTTGATGAAACACTTGTTTTAAGACATAATGGTAAATTGCTCTTTAAAATTGTACTGCTTTTTCCAAATGCTCTCCATCCAAGTTTTATATACCGATTAATTTCTTCCTTGACGTGGCCCTTGCTTTGACATCTCATGTCGATCACCCCAAAATTTGCATTTTCAACCTTTAAATCTTCAGTTCTTGTAAAAACATTGTACATCAGTTTTGTGTTCTACCAAGTTTATCTTTAATCTCACTTCTTTACTCTTGTTCAGCAAGTTCCTGGAATATAGATGTACTGCTTGAGATTGAAACTACCCCACCCAGAAAGAGTGAGCCAGAAATCATCAGAGACATAGAATATCAGGTGGATATTACATGATTTAATTTTCAAGGCAGTACATCAGTTTGACAGGATCACACACACCCACACATATGCCAGCAGTCAATTCTTTTTATGTCCATCATATTGTGCAATGCAATCAGATGCATGGCATGGCATGAAGTGATGCAGTGCTTTAATACTGTCATGGGGTATGTAAGGTCACACAACAGTTACTTTGTCCCATAATCCAGTGGCATTCTAAGGTGGGCAACAAAAAATTTGCGAGCATCATCCAATGAGGTCACATGCATGCTTGGTAGGTGATAGATCCAGAGATCTCGCTGGCCATGTGAGCATATAGATCCCTTGTAAGCACACTCAGGAAATGTTAGTAGTATGTGGCCGAGCATTAAAAAAAAGTAATAATAACAGCCTCCAGGATAGTACTTAGAAATGGCAGCAACACAGGTTGTAAAATATAATCCTTTTTCTGACAGGGCTATCACCATGCTTGATGCATATCAGAGGTGACTGGCTATCTTAACTAATCGCAACTCACACAAGGACAGCTGGATCCTCCCTACAGATATGTCATTTGCAGATGGGAACTCAGTGCTTGTTTGCACAGATGCATAATTGGGACTCATTGCTAAATATGACATGGCACCATTCCTGTTGCTATGCAGCTGTGCTAAAACACCTTTCTAGCAAAGTTTGGCAATGCCCTATAGTCAGTGGTAGTCAGCGTAATGGCTGCCGGGAGCTCAGACCTGCCTCTGCTAATCTGTTCATTGTCCAAATCATGACAAGGATGTCTATGGTCACTACAGCCTATTGATCTCTTCAGTTGCATGTAGTTCCACAATTGCAGGGTGATAAATATGCCAACTGATGTGTTATGACATCTGCCTGACCACACCAGCCCCACTACTAAACCACTGTTGTCAACAGTGTCAAATTGTTCTGGCATCTTGATGCACATGGGCCACAATTCAGCAAATTGACCAACCAGCTTCTTGGAGGCCTATGATTCTTCCTGTCTCAAACATACCCAGCTGATAATAGAGTTGGTGACAAGCTCTATGAGGCATCTTTGCTTTGGATATGCTGATTTGTGATGCTCTTGGAGAATTTTTTATACTTTACACAAGCTTCTGGTGCAAAGTACACGAGAAGCTTGTGCAAAATACACTGATGTGCAAAAATTAAGGACGAAGAGGAGAAATTAGCATAACAGCGGAATGAGCAGGCAGAACGGACCGAAAGACCACTCAGGAGATAGACTAGGGTCTGGTACGGTAGGGCATGCACATATATGCAGCACGACGTAGGGGAGGGAGTGTCAGAAGGGTATAAAGCACACGGGTGGTGTACGCTCAGCAATTTAGTGAAAGCTATTGCACGGTGTACATCGGTTTGAACGATGTTGAGTTGCTGCCACCGTGTGATATGGCCAACAGGCAATCCAGTAGATGACATCTGGATGACTTAACCCGAGGTCGCGTCATTCGGAAGTTAGAAGAAGGTTGAAGTGTGACTACTGTGGCCGAGGAGTTACAGATCGCTCACAGCATCGTTTCATGAGCTTGGAGAGCATTTCAAATGACAGGAACAGCTGTCCGAGAGTTTAGCAGTGGTCGTCCACGAGCAACCACGGCAGCGGACGACTGGTATATTGCCCTACAGGCGAAAAGAGACAGACGGCAGACAGCGGGAGAAATCGCAAGGCACATGCAACAGACAACTGGACGTCCGTTATCGCGTTTTACCATGGCCAGGAGGCTGCACAAAGGTGGTCTATTTGCACGGCGACCAGTACGGTGTGTGCCATTAGCGCCTGCTCATCGAAGACGGTGGTTTCTGTGGTGCCAGGAACACAAGAACTGGACACATCAGCAATGGGGTCGAGTTCTCTTTACGGATGAGAGCCAATTTAGTCCGACGAGTGATTCTGGACGTATACACATCTGGAGAGAGCAGGGAACACGCAATCACACCTCCAACATCATCGAAACGGTCCAGTTTGGAGGTGGCAGAGTTCTCGGTTGGGACGGTATCATGCTTGGTAGCCGTACTGACCTCCACATCTTCCAAGGAGGTTCAGTCACTGGTGTCCGCTATTGTACCGAGGTTCTCCTGCCTCACGTGCTTCTGTTTAGAGGTGCTGTGGGTCCTGAGTTCCTCTTCATGGACGACAACGCTACACCTCGTCATACAGTGGCTGTTGCAGAGCTGTTGGAGAGTGAAGATATTCAACTCATAGATTGGCCCGCAAGGTCCCCGGACCTGAATCCAATCGAACACATGTGGAACCTTCTCGGGAGAAAGCTTAGCAGTCACCAGCCGCCAGGAATGGGCCGCGATGCCTCAACAGCTCCTTGACAACCTCGTCCTCGGCATGGACAGACGTTGTAAATCCTGCAACACAGTCAGGGGTGATCATATCCCTTACTAAAGACTGGATTTTTCTTGGCAGCCGCCTGTCACATGGACGTTTCTGTCTTCTGTCCAGTTGTGCTCGAAGCTACATTTTCAATAAAGTGCCTTTGTATCCTTTGGATTCCTTGTTTGGACGATTTTGCTCACTTGTCCCATATTATTACATCTTGGAGATCTTATGGTATGATTTGAGTCGATGTGGAGCACTTCTGCACGACGTTACATTCTAAAAACCGTCTCGTCCTTAATTTTTGCACGCCAGTATATGAGTTTTAGGTCCTTAACTACATCTAGCCAAGTAATTCTGCACATTATGTTTATTTCATGAAACAAGAGGTGGCAAGTTTGGTTTCTCCTGTAAGTTATGTGTTTTGTTTTGTATTGATGTTTACAGTGTTTTTTTTTTTTTTTTTTTCAAGTCAGATAATGAGCATATTCTCTGTCACTCTGTGTTAATGCAAAAATCCATGACAGCTGACCAAATAAGTGGGAAATTACACGGTTACATGTTGTTATTGGGGCCCATCCTGCATTCATTGATGTTTTGTTGATTTTCTATGATTTCAATAATGAATATTTGAGTAGTTCCTTTTTCGAAATAAATAAATAGAGGCTCTGAATTTTTCAGTGCATCTTGATGTTTCTTGGCTTTCTGCAAGTGTATTCATGGCAGTTTTAAAAAATGAGTTTCTGTCTGGGAAATCTAAAATTGCAAGAACTCTAATCACTTTTTTACTGTCCCTATCATCAGTTTACTCTTGAGCATGCGTTGGCGTGTTCTCTACTGAAAAAAAAATTTAATTATATTAGACATCATCAAATGAAACCTGATCGACCCAAGTTATTAATACAGATGAAAAGTTACATAAAAACTGTGATAGCAATAGTAAGATCAATGTATAAGGACACATGAATGCTCTAGATTTCATTAGAATAAGTCTCTGTAGGCATTCAGACAGGCATCCTACAGGGTGGTGAGGCGTCAAATACTGTCTGAGAAAAACGACTTTGGCTGCTCCTTGAACCATTTGAACTTTGCAGCCTTTACTTCATCATCTGTATGGACTTTGTGCTCCTTTAGAGCTTTTTTTTCACATGGTAACAAATCGGGGCTGACAATCTGACAATCTGTGTGGGCAAGAATCTCCCACCTTTTCCTTATGAAAGCATCATGAATACTTCTGGCAATATGTGGACATGCATTGTCATGAAGAATAATCACTCCAGATGAAAACATACCGGGTCATTTATTCTTTATGGCTTTATTCAGATTGTTGAGTGTTGGCGTGTAGCACTGTGCATTGATTTTTACAGCATGCTCTTTAAGCTCTAGCAACAAAGGTCATTCATTGTCCAAAAACATGGTTAGCGTAGCCTTACCAGCTGAAGCTTGTGTCTTAATTTTTTGGGTTTTGGTGATCCAGAATGCTTCCATTGCATACTCACCAATTTGCTAGATGTTTCAAAATGGTGACGGCAGGATTCACAGTAAGAAATCATCACCCTTTTCTTGGTAACGCATCAAGTGTTCCAAACTCAAACCCATTTGTTGTTCTTTTTGGTGGTGTATCAACAGCCGAGGTACCCATTGGGAACACACCTTCATATATTTCAGCTTGTTTTTAACCACGCTTTGTACTATACCAAAAGAAATGTTAAATATTTTTGCTGGCAAATGTAAGCTCCTTTGATTGTACAACTTTATTGTTTCATCAGTATTGGCCATGGCTTCATCTGTTACAACAATATGATCTTGACTTGGATGTGGCAAATCCTTTATTTCCTCACGTCCTTCCCAAAACATTCGTGCTCAATCACACACACACGCAGTAACTATTCTTTTCAACACACATTTCTCACTATATAGTGTGAAAAAACTATTCTTATAATACGTGGAAAATATGTCATGATAACAATCACATTAGAAAACTTTAACATTTCATCGTCCTGGAGCGACAAAATTTTCAAGTTAAATTTCATCGCTCCAGGGCGATGAAATTTTCAAGTTTTCTGATGTAATTGATATTATGTGAGAAACAGTACATACAGTCAATTCAGAGATGTCTAATTGCTGGATGGATTCTGAATAACATCAGCCATGTTAGCAGGCATCTGGAACCTACATGCATCCGGTGTATATAACCAACTAGTTCTCAATTATTATGTGGAATGCAACTATCATGCCACATACCGCATGAGCATATTTCATGCCCAGCTGACCACGTGACAGAGCAAATGGGTTTCATTTGATCACACCTCATATATATATATATAATGTATTGTCTCTTCTTAATAGTATGTGAATTCTGAATATTCGTGACTGCTGCGTTGCGCGTCTTGATCTTCAGGTTTTTTTGCAAATTTCATATTCAATTCTTAGGTAATATCTTTGTTTTTGTCTCTGCTCTCTCTCTCTCTCTATATATATATATAAAGAAAAAAGTGTAGATCACCCAACTTGAAAACTTCTTCATTGCCATACATTTGTATTTTTAATTTGCAAATGTTCATGGATTTTTCATTTTAATGTTAAAGTTGATATTATATGCAGTGACTGTTATCCTTGCTGTTTTGTGCTGAGTTTTTAAGTCTAAGATATGCATGTTTTTTTCTTTTTAGATGTTCCCCTTATGAGTATGAATGAAAACAACAGACATGTGTCTGTTCCACAGCCCTTGCCTGCCACTTATGCTCCTCCTGTTCCTCCTCGTTTACCTCCAGTGGGGCCTGGTCCAGGGCAGAGGCCATATCTGGGGCAGCAGCAGCCATGGATGCCTGCAGCAGTACATTCACATTCTCCTGCATATCACATGGCCCATACTACTTATCCACCTAACTTTGGCATGGCAGAAAATGCCAAGCCTAATATACCTGCACCCGGGTACCATCCGCCATCTACGCATCATAGTTTTATGCAGCATCATCCGCCGTATGACACCCACTTCCAACGCCCACCTTTTGCCAAGTCACAAGACGTACTGCACAGCCATCCAAACTCTAAGCCGCACAGTCACTTCCCTCCGATGAGGAATTACAACTCCATGAACCCCCCATACAACGAAGTGCCAAAAGAATCTCAGCAACTCAATAAGCAAAGTGGATTTGCAGAGACAAAGTGTGTCAGCCAGAATGTTCATAAGGACCATTCAAATTCATACGGCTTGGAAAAAAACGGAAAGAGTGAATCACCATTGCCATCAGATGAGAAGAGCGACTCCGAAAACAATACTACGGAGTCCTGTGCTGACGATTCTCGTTCTCCTCTCAGTAGTGGGAAGCAAGATGGCTTTCCACAATCAAGAAATGCTGCTTCTCCAAACTTTTCCAATAAGCATAAACAATTCAGTGTTGATTCAAATCCAAAGAAGTGCAAGTTTGATTATAACCTCCATAGAAAAGCAGCAGCTACCGCCACTACTCCATTGGAATCAAAGTCTCATCCACCTAGTGGGATGGATAGCAATATTAAACCCAGGCCAGAAAACATGCAAAGCTACGTACCTTATGGAATGAAGTCTCATAATCCATTACTTTCATCTAATGAAAACATGTTCAACATGTTTGACGGGGAGAGAGGGCAGGGTCTCAACCATGCTACTCCTCCCTCCACAAATATGCACACCAATCATAGTTTAACTCCAGAACAAATGCACTTTCGGAATGCCATTAACCGTGGCCCTGGGCACAGTGTTCCTAATGACAAAGAGCGTATAGCAGCAGATCTGGAATATTCTGAAAAAAGCAATAACTCTGATAACGTCTTCCAAGTTCCTTCAGTGTCTTCGACTACACCACCAAAGATTTTTCCACCATTGCAACCATCACCTGTTTCAGATGCCTGGGATGAAAGTAAATTCATGGGCTCCCAGGATGGTTTAGATTTAGACAAATTGCCGAGAAAGAAGCGGAAGAGATGTGGTGAATGCCCAGGTTGCCTCACGAAACAAAATTGTGGACGCTGTGGACCATGTAGAAGTGTCAGAAGCCACCAGATATGCAAAATGAGAAAATGTGACCATCTCAAGACCAAGAAAGAGAAGGTAAGTAAAATTGCTCTGAATGTGTCTTTATCTGTGATTTGTAAATTAAGTGTTTATATTAGGTTTTCTGAATCAATTCTATGAGGTGTGAAGCAAAATCATAAGATAAAGGAAAACTGAGGGAGGGAGGGAGATATTGTAATACTTCACATACAGAAAATTTTGGTGTTGAATTGGTTTGTAGGATTACAAATTACTATGTACTAATTGTCTTGAATACTGCATGTATTTTCTGAAATGTATGTCAAGACATTATTTTAAAGTATTTAATATAGCTTTATGAAGTTAGAATTCATATTGTGAAAAATAGTGACTTTAACAAACTGAAAAAAATGTAGTACTGGTATATTTGAGGCTCCCTGAGCATGTGGTTGCAAAGTATTTGCCCTGTTTTTGTTTGTTTGTTTTTTCTTTATGTTCTGATGGAAAATAGATATAAAAACAGGAAACATATAGTGTATAGTATCAATTCTGTTGTTGTTGTTAAACCATTACTCCCCAAAGGTATTTTATTTGTTCTTAGTTTAAATAGCTGAAGGTTGCAATATATTAAGGGAATGAATGAGTTGGCAAAATGAGTTTGCATGCCACCTATTCAGCTGAAGACAAAGTAGTGTTGTCTAACTTTCTTGTTAGTGCAGTGATCTGAAGGATGTCGGAAGCAGTACTTAACAATAGTAGTTGTAAAAGTTACTCAAAACTGCCTGCTTATGGGAAAGAGAAAATTAAAGGGTGTTGCATTTTTATGCAAACTGCTTTCTGCACAGCATCAAAAAGGTCAGGATTGATATCAAAGTATTGTCTAAATGTGGAAAAAATACTCTGTGTAATAAATGAGGCCATGGCATCTCTGAATTTTTGGTATTGTAGTGACATGTCAGTTTTACTGGTTGTTCAAAGGTGCATTATGTTCTTTCAATTTCAGGTGTCTTAATTTTTAAACTAGAACCTAGCTCATTAGGACAACTGCACCAGAGTCATTTTTGCCATTTTGACAGAAGTGCTCAATAATTATAGTTGTTTATCATGGTACCTCTTCTTGCTATTTCTAACCCTTCTTCAAGTTTCCTCTTTATAACGTGTTACTGGCAGATGATTATTTTTACTGAGTCCCATTTTATGAAGCGTCTGGTTTCCCAAAAATGTCTGTGCACCCAGTCCTGTTAGTCATGTTTTTGACAGCTGTTTTGTGTTCTTCCTCCCCAAGTTTTTTTCATCTACCTGTTCCTTGCATGTAGCTTAGTCCACAATTATAGTATATCATGTAAACAGCTTCTTATAGCAGGGTGTGTTCTTAATGTTGCTTTAAGAGCTTGAAAGAATTTCTTAATTTTGTTGTCCAGTTCTGAAGCAAGCCTGATCCCATATTTTTACTGATTCTTTTTAGCTCTTCAAACAGTCCTTTGTGGTAAGTAATTTTTGTGGAGATTTTGAAAGTTTTCTTTGTTCTTTTTTTATTATGAAAAATCCCTGAAATGGCAGTGAGCTTGAACATATTGCTAGAACTGATTGCTGTTGGGCAACTGAAAACTAGACTGGATATTAAGGGGCTGGAAAAGACCCCAGGAGAGATGGGTGGATGAAATTTAAAAGCATGCTATATTGACTTGGACGAAAATTAATTGCTTAAGATGGGGAACTGTGGTAGAGACTTGAGGGAAACCATCTAGCAGTGGATTGTTAATGCTAGATGTTGATGATAATACAACCAAAAGCTATTTGGGGGAAAAACTGTGATCTAGCTTGGAACAGAAAACCTAACTCTTTCTGAAATAGATTTAGCAGTAAAAGAACTTTCAAAAAGTGGGGTAAAATTTCAGTGTAAGCTCTGATATTTGTTTTATCATCACAAGATCTTCATTGTTTATGTGCTTGTTAGAAAGTCTTGTTATTCATTTAGTCAATATGCTGAATGATTCAACAGCCTTTCAAATCTTTTTCTGAAAAGCTAGAAGAATCTTTGCGGTTTTCCTGCAATGCAATGAAGCTGGTATCACTAGGCGTCCGGTAATATTTAACGAAGTATTGCGCAGTTCTTAAAACGAACTCGACGCAGATTTTTTATAACAATTAGAGAATTAGAGTGGAAGCGGACATATTTCACTTAACCAAGCGCTCAGTTGATTTGTGCCTAAACACTTGCATCTTGCACTTAAAATACTAAAGCAATATTATTTCCAGGAAAAGATTAGACAAGGAGGTGAGAAACCTAGATTGAAACTGCAAGTCACTGTAATGTTAAAAGGTTCTAGTAAGAACTGAGTTGCTCAATTTAATATTTAAAGATAAAGTAAGTGCAAAAGGTTACTAGCTAACTATCCTGCACTTAAAATACTAAAACAACTATTATTTCAAGGGAAAGATTAGAAAAGGAGGTGAGAAGCCTAGATTGAAACTGCAAGTCACAGTAAATGTGACAAGGTTCTAGGAAAAACTGAGTACCTTAACTTAATGTTTAGAGATAACGTAAGTGCAATAGGTTACTAGCTAACTATCCAGCTCTTAAAATACTAAAACACCTATTATTTCAAGGGAAACATTAGAAATGGTGGTGAGAAGTCTAGACGAGATGTGACAAATTCTTGACGTACAACACTGAACTTCAAATGTCGCTCGGTTAACTTACGGTTTTCCAGTCTATTTATCTTAAAGATCTTTATGTGCCTGTGCTGGGGCCCGAAAACCGATGGTTGGGCGCTAGCTCCTCATTTGAGACGTGCGTCTCTTTATCGCCTGAATGGCCATTTGTAGTCATTATACCCTGAAATAAAAAACAGTGAAAAAGAAAGCGGGGTGGTAGTCAAAATTATGAGATCATCGATGGTTTTGTATTACAAAAAGATTGTGAATTCGAGAGCTGAGTACCGCCCTGCAATACCTCAGTCTCTCCGCATGGCCTTATTATATGAGTTTCATGATATTCCTCTTGCCGGCTACTTAGGCATACGAAAAACTCGTACTAAGCTGTCCCAGGATGATGTGTTCTGCTTGTGGAACAATTTTGAACTTGTTAATTTTGGTCACCGGATAAGTGAACTTAAGGCGACGTTGTTCAAGGAATAATCACTTAAATTGAGATAGTTAACATTGGTAGTTTGTGATAGTGCTCGCGTTTGATGATATGCATGTTCGTCCCATCCAATTTGACATTTGGCAGGCTTTAATGTCAAACCTGCATTATCTAACCACGTTACGACTCATTCGGGAGCAAAAAAAACTGCGACCGCTTGCAATTCAAAAGACCTTTATTAAACCAAAAACATATCACAAAACAATTACAGGCACCGGGATAGCAAAGTGCACATAGGCTCACCGGTTAAGAAAAAAAGACTCAAGTTTGTTTCCATATGTCTGTTGTGTGTAAAAGATTAAAGCAGAATAAATTTAAGTAAAGCACAATGAAAACTGAATGTGGTGCAACAGGTACTGTAATATTTATTTCAAAATAACCTTCATTAGAAAGGCGAAATGTACCATAGAGTCTGAATTGCTCTAAAGGGATTTTTGATGCAAAATTAATGATGTGATTATTTATTACCTCTTTTATTTTATTTTCTGTGTTTTTAAATGAGCCATTTTTAAAGTCCAATTTAATAAAAAGAAAGCCTGTTGTACTGAAAGTGATATAGAATATTAAGTAAATTGTTGTGGTATGGAACAGCAGATGAAGTAGTATCTGTGATATTTACTATTTTATGTATTCTGTGTATATCATTTTTTCCCACTCTATTCTTTATTATTTTTATGTGTTGGCCATTCCACATTCTAAAATTTATATTGTAGTGTCAAAACTAAAATTTGTTTTTGCATTCCCTGTTAGTCTGGAAAGCAAGCGATTACACTGTGCACAAATTGTGCATTTGTAGGTTGTAAGGTTAAGAGGAAATGGAAGCCAGTCTCTTGACTATTTTTAGTAGTTTTAGTCTCTTGGTATTTCACAGAATTCTTAAGTTTCATTAAAATCTTAGGGTTTTTGGATTACTATAGGTGTGGGTGAGGGGGAGAGAGAGAGAAGCTGAAGCAAAAATTATATGTTAGGAATCATTAAAAATTCTTTATCTTTCTTACGTTTCTACTAGGATATTTTAACTTATATGTTTTATATAATTATTCTAAAACTTATTATTTTTCGTCTTCAAAACTGCCTGTCTACAGTAATTCGATTTTTACCATCTCTCATTTTGGTGGTGTTTAGATTACTGTGCATGTATTATTTGGCTTTCATGGGAAATTGGAAAATTTAATATAAAAGATAAATCACCAGGGGCGATTTTGTTTTCTTGTTTTAAACTAAGGAACAATATGAAAATAGTTTGAATACATCTAATTTAGCAATTAATGTGTTGACAAAGTATGGTACTAATTCAGATGAACAAATGATGGGTGTTGGGCAAAATTCGAAATGTAAAAAAAAAAAAAGCAATTCTTCAGATTAACCTCAGATAGCCTTAAAAGAGATCAAGGAATCTGAAATGTAATGTTCTTGCCTTTACTAGCAATTTAATGCTTTAATATGTGATGTTTTTTCCTTCCATAGCTCTTATGATGATCAGGAAAGAATTTTTATTTCTTCAGCAGCAATGCTGATGCTAACAACTAAAATTTTGACTTTCTAACATTCACAGCTTGCAAGTTAATATGTAGTTAATTAATTTCTAAAGCACATGAATTTTATTCAGATCTATCTATACGTGTATTTCAGTTAGAAGTATAATCTCCAGGTTGGTGGAATGAGATAGACAAGGGTGTCGGAACTATTTTTTGACAATGGGGGCAAGATATCAGGATATACAATTTTCGGTCAAATCATGAAACTTATAGTGCTTTTGTAAAACAGGACGTGATGACGTCATTTGAGCATGGTACAGATAAAAAGATTATATCAATAAAATCTAAATGAATATAAATCTTGAATTTTATCTATATCATTGAGTTAACGACATAAAACATTTTACTCAGATAATAAATGATGTTAAACTGTTATGGCCGCCCCGGTGGCTCAGTGGTCTAAGTGCTGGCTTATGACCATACGTCCGAGAAGGGTCTGGGTTCGAATCCCGGTAAGTCATAGATGTTGTGTTTGTCTTACGGCACTGGCTGTCTCCCTTCCCTGGAACCAGTGGCCCTAGCTTATGGACAAGCTACTGCTTATAGCCAATCAAGTTTCTTACGGTGGTTGTTAAGCCTTCAATAAAGAAAATAAAAATTAATGAATTAAACAGTAAATGGTTGAAATCCGTTTTTTAATGGCGTAGAATACAAACTACAGTGTACAAGCAAGCTTTCGTCACTCACGGGTGGCTTCTTCAGGCAGCAAAGCTAAATGTAAACACTAAATTAGAAATACAAACAGTTCCAGAAGTTTTCAAAATTTAAACACAGAATAAAATAAATTCGGGATGTCCAGGATCGAGTGCCAGACGTAAGGTAACTCTTTAGAGGTGTCTACATTGCAGACGTTGGGGTTAGACATAATTTCTACTGGCTCTCTATAAGCTGTGGCTCTAGCCGTTGTGTATGGGGCTATTTTTCGGATTTCTTGCCACCTAGGTGTGACGGCATGGTTCTTGACATCTCTCGCTAGTGCCATTGTGAGTCTTTCGTACATTACGTCATGTTTGTGCTCCCGGAGTCATACTTTGAGCGAGTGTTTTGGCATGCCAATGTTCTCCTTGATTGAGCAGTCAGAGTACTCAAAGAGGGATTGCATAGACTCCGGTGTTTTGAAGGTCAGTGGTAATTCGTTTTTCAAGTGTGAGGTGTGAGGCAATCATTTTTGGAGTCTTGATGTCTATGTCAAGCCGGAGTTTTCTTAGGGTGTTTTTTAAAAAAAGTATGAGAAACCTGGGATGTATGGGCATGATCCAATATACTGGAGAAATGGTTTACTTCTCTGCGTACTAGGGTTGGTGACGGTTAATTCTGCCCTTTTGATGATATTGTCACAAAAAACGTGCAACCTTGCCTACCATCCGCTGCCTTAAGAAGGATCCAACAGTGATTTTTACTCTAACAGATAAATGGGCCAATTAGCCATAATGGACAGATTGCATTATGAGTCAAAAATCAATGATTTTATACTCCAGTCAGAGTCAACATTCTTGAATAAAGATCCGCTGAACTGATGGATCGCTAAGGTAAAGAAGGTTGCTAAAATGAAGGATCTTCCAGAATCCCTCACGAAATGGGCTAGATTGCCACCGGGACCAAAGACCCCACTAATTGTTGCCAGACTTAAACATCACAAGCCGGGAAACCCCGTGTGACCAATAGTCTCAAGGAAATCTGCCCCGTCTTATTACCTAGAGAAAGAGCTCGCCAAGTTCTTGTTCCCCTTTTTACCGCTGTCTGATACAGTTCTCCGCTCATCGGAAGAATTCATCGAAAGAATATGGAACTTATCGATAGGACCTACCCATATATTAGGTAGTTTCGACGTTAAGTCACTCTACCCATCTGTACCGGTAGAAGAAGCAGTGGAGTTGTTAAAAAGCTTTAGCCAACTCCAGTTTGTTCACAGAAATCTTGCTCTCGGAAATAGCAGATGTAATTGACCTTGTCACAGGATCTAATTTCTTCAGCCATAAGAATCGGATCTATAGGCAATCCAGAGAGGTTTCCATGGGCTCAGTGGTATTAACTTAACAGAAGCTGTCTTGCGCCCACTTGAAAATAGAATCCTCGCTATGCATTCACCTTCCCCAAGCATCTGGCTGCACTATGCAGATGATATTTTCTTCATGTGGAACAAAGGCGAAGCAATGCTCAAGCATTTTTTCTCTATCATCAATTCTGAACATCCGAACATAAAGTTCACTATGGAAATAGAGAATGAATCCTCGTTGCCTTTCCTGGATGTCCTTGTCAAGAAAACAGACTGGACACCTCGCTACGCAAGTCTATTACAAACCTGTGTATGTGCCGAACGTAATCACTCCGGATTCATTTTGCCCAAATACCCAAAAGCTGGCCCTAATAAGACACGGAGCCAGACTTGCGATCGCCCTTTCTTCGAATACTCCAGCCTGATTGAAAGAGATAAATTATCTGCGAACATTAGCGTCTACAGCTGGGTTTAACAGCCACCAAGTGGACGACATCATCAACAGGGCAAAATTAACCGTCATCAACCCTAGTAAGCAGAGAAGTAAACCATTTCTCCAGTATATTGGATCATGCCCATACATCCCAGGTTTCTCATACTTTTTAAAAAACACCCTCAGAAAACTCCGGCTTGACGATAGGCATCAAGGCTCCGAAAACAATTGTCTCATACCTCAACACTCGAAAAACGAATTACCACTAAACTTCAAGACTCCAGAGTATACGCAATCCCTCTTGAGCACCCTGACTGCTCAATCAAGGAGTACATTGGCACGAAAACGCTCGCTCAAAGTACGATTCCAGGAGCACAAACGTGACGTAATGTACGGAAGACTCTCAATGATACTAGCGAGAGATGTCAACAACCATGCCACCACACCTAGGTGGTAAGAAATTCGAAAAGTAGCCCCATACACAACGGCTAGAGCCACAGCTTATAGAGATACAGTAGAAATTCTGTCTAACCCTGTCGTCTGCAATGTAGACATCTCTAAAGAGTTACCTTACGTCTGGCACTTGATCCTGGGCATCCCGAAATGCTGAATCACGCATCAAGTGTCACATGTGAGTGGCAATGTCATTGTTTAAGCAGTTTTTTTTTATTCTGTGTTTAAATTTTGAAAAGTTCTAGAACTGTTTGTATTTCTAATTTAGTGTTTACATTTAGCTTTGCTGCCTCAAGAAGCCACCTGTGAGTGGTGAAAACTTGCTTGTACACTGTAGTTTGTATTCTACACCATTAAAGACGGATTTCAACCATTTACTGTTATTGATTTAGGCATATTCTACCCGATTATAATTCATTTTAATGAATTGAACATTGCCACATTAGTATGCATTCCATGACAGCTGTAGTCCTTATGTTACTTATAAAACTATACATGTAAGTATAAAAATATATCTCATTCTCTTCCCCTTTCATTTTCTTTCCTCTAAGTCAGACTTATTTTACTGTACATAAATTAAATAAAGAACATTCCTGCTACTTTTATAGAAACACGGTACCTTTCAGGAATTTCGGTTTTAACCCGCGTCTCAGGAATCGGAATAAAAAATTCATAGTTCTAGTTGGTTAATAATTAACATAGATAATATTTTGTTTTATTAGAAGTTATAAATGGCATGAAATTAAAGAAAAAAATTCAATTTATTTGATTTCCAATGAAATTGAAAAGAAAGCAAAGTGAGGGGCAAATGTGATGCTTCGCTCTTGCGCGCAAATGAGTATGGGGGCACCTCCCCCTGCCCCTGCAGTTCTGAGTCACTGGAGATAGAAATGGAGGTATGAGCATTCAGTTTCTACTACAGGAGATATAGTTTACAAGCTTTCTGTGGAGTTTACCACATGGATGATAGTTACAGGTGGCATTCCTTATGCCAGAAATAAAAATCTATGTAATAAAACCTTGTGTGTAACAAAACATGTAACACATGATTACATTGTAATGCTCAATAAGTGGGACAAAATCATGTTGTTAATGAAACATTTTCTACTAAAACTTAAAGAAGCATAGGATATATTTTTTCAACATTTCCTTAAACTACTTACATTTTCTGATATGTTAAAGCAAGTTCAGTCTGTTTATACCTTTCTGTACATTGTAGACTAGTGGGTTTAAAGCATTTATTTTCACATATCCACTTTCATTGATTAAAAAAAAGAGGAACTCAGTTTTTGAAAATGGAGTATTCAGATTTTAATCAGTAGAAAAGGTTTTTCATGTAACAGTAAAATTAAATTATTTTATTCTGGCTTTTTTTTTTTTTTTTTTAAGTATCACCTAAATTTTAAGAATGGTGGATATAAATAAGAACCTTTGATTGAGACTCTGTCTTTGATCACTGTGAGTGAGAAAGAAATGCTGGCTTTGTTTTTAAGTATCACCTAAATTTTAAGAATGGTGGATATAAATAAGAACCTTTGATTGAGACTCTGTCTTTGATCACTGTGAGTGAGAAAGAAATGCTGGCTTTGTTTTTAAGTATCACCTAAATTTTAAGAATGGTGGATATAAATAAGAACCTTTGGTTGAGACTCGATCACTGTGAGTGAGAAAGGAATGCCTCCTGAATTCACGTGAAGAACTGATTCTCCGGTTTGTTTCTGGATATTTCCAAATAAACTGGGAAATTGAATTACATACTGGAATTACCATTATTGTTGCTTAGTATTTCCAGGGTAAAAATATGGTGAGCATTTGTGAAAGGATTGTTTCTCTGCTATCTGTTTTATATTCTATTATTTCCCACCTTGTTTCTGTATTCCTTTCAGGTGCTTCTAATAGATTTGATAAAATTGTATGAGCTGTTTATATAATACTGTGAGTGTGATGTCACTAAGTCATGTGATAGCTCCACTGATCATTTTAAAACATTTGTGATTAACTACATGTGTCTAAACCCCCCCCCCCAAAGAGGTGTTCTTGTAACATCAAATTTAAAAATGAATAATTCTGTACTATTTCAGTAGTTTCTTTCTCTTTCTTCCTTTCTTTCCATATAGACATTTTTTCATGTATTGAGCAAAATTTATTTAAAAATTATTTTTGAAATTTTGTTTTAAAAAACACAGTGAGAATTAGTGTGACAAAAAGTAAGGGCATATCACAGCTAACAATTTACTATGTGTTTAACTACAGAGTCTTAAGAAGTTGCAATATGAGATGTGTTTCGAAGAGTTAATTGGCTTTTTCTTAAGGATATTTTATAAGAGTCAAAAACTATAGTGCATAGTATTATGGCCAGTTTTATTTTCCAGTTTTAAACTTTGGAACTGTTCAAAAGAAATTCATTTTCCTTGATTAAATACCTGTAGGTGTAATTTTCTGGGAAAAAAATGTAACCAGGTTAGGAATTTTAAACTTTCATTATATATCATAGGGATGAATAAGTTTGCAAAGCAATATATGCAATGCAGCATGGCCCTACCTAACTAGACATGAAGTGGGTGTTTGGTGGCTGAGCTTCTTATGTCATGACACAAAACTGTACAAGTTAGGACAAGGACTTAGTATAGTACTGTGACATTGACAGCAATGTCATAATGCTGCAAAAAATACATAGCAAAAATGTTGGAAAGGCAATAGAGAGAATCAATGAGTTCTCCAAGTTGTTAGTTAATCAGGTGAACTGCTTTTTTCTGCAATTCCTTTAGAAGTTTAATAATTTGGGGGCATTAACCTAGATGTGGTAGAAGTACTCTGGAGTGGATAAACTTGCAGTTTACACAACTCACCATGGAAATCACAACACTGAGAAGCAGTTGATGTACAGACATGCAAATCATGTGACACCATGTGCTACTGAGATATGCAAATGGCTTCATGGCAATAGTTCACGTGAGCCTAGTTGAGTATAGTTTAACGGCAGCCAGTGATTGGAAAGCTTTTTAAAAGTAGCTAGCAACTGCTACAACTATATTCTTGAAAAAATAGCTTGCTACTACTACTTTTTCAAAAAGCAGATAGCTACATTATTTTTTAAAGTAGCTATTTTTTAAATTTAGTCTTTAGTTAAAAATGGAAATTCTGAAGATAATTTTTATATGTATATTCTTACATATAGGCATTGAGTGCTAAATAGCAAGGTAAATTACACAAGTAATTTATCTGTGTATTAACCTCAGCTGTGATCATCATATGTAATACATTTTATCTCATTCAGTGGCTTGTATTACAGGCTAGCTGATATGCCCAGGTAACTCAAATAAAAACACTATCAACAAGTAACTGTGAATTTATTTTCTTTGCTAGAGAATTGAATCTCGCTATCAAATGTCATCTATAAAATCTCTAACTGGATCATCTTGTATGTGCTGTCTTCTCAAGACTTCTCTGTAAATAGCTTAAAGTAAGGAAGTTAATATTTTATGGTTAACAGTTTGGCTACCTTTCACAGTGTAAGTCAAGTCAGGTACGTGAAGGTAGGCACTTAACTTTCCTGTTCCAGCCAGTAATGTTCCATGAAATCTGGAAATGTCATGTGATTTGAAGAATTAACTTTTTTTAAAAGTGGCATGAATTGTAGCATAATTCTCTGCTACAAGCTGCTTAATTTTTTAGGATGCTACAGTAGCAGTGCTACATGTAGCGTGCTATTTCCGATCACTTACGACAGCACATTTACAGGCTTGCGTTGTAGTAAAGCAGATGTATAGGGTTAAGTGTGTTCATCAAAAATGTTTTAAATATTCTGTGAATGTGCTGACAAGACACCTGTGTTCTATTGACTGACATGCAGTTTTAGAGGATTGTCGATATGTAAGAACTGGGTCTCAAGCTTATGAGTAATGTCTGCATGCATGTAAGGCGATGCTAGCACAGTGTAATGTTTCATGTCATGCTATGTCACAGAGCACCAACTGACATGACAGGAATAAAGTAGACCAACATGCCACACCACAGCATATGAAGATTGAAGATTGCCTATTCTGTAGAGGGTTCGTGATCTGTTTGTTCACCATGGTGACTGTGCTGCTACAGGTGTAGAAGTATCCACTCAAATAGTGCAACGATGTTTACTTTGCTGGTAATGGGTGAGGTGTCCAGCCTGGGATGTCGTGTTGCTACCACATCACAGGGCTCGTTGGGGGGGGGGGGCTATACTGGACTGTTGAGTGGAGTAAATAGCATGGTAAACAAAGTCATCGCTCTTTCCACATTTACCAACGCACAGCAACCGAAAAATTGTTATTCAGCCACCGCCGGAGAATTGAATCCCGGATCTCTCAATATCTAGCCGAACGCGTTACCCTTACACCACGGTGGCCAACAATCTACGGCGCTATGTGCGTTTTTCTGTCAGCATCTGAAATTATAAATTCGTAAGATGGGCTCAGCTACTGAGACGTCTCCGTCTGGTGGGCATTAACGGCACTGGCTATATATTAATTATAGCAATTAAATCCAAAGGGCGAGATCCAAAGTGAAAATCCTCTTAGAGGGATGTCTTCGTTTATTCACTGACGCCACGTATTTGGAGGATTTTCACTTTGGATCTCGCTCTTTGGATTTAACTGCTATAATTAATATATAGCCAGTGCTGTTAATGCCCACCAGATTGAGATGTCTCAGTAGCTGAGCCCATCTTACGGATTTATAATGTCAGATGCTGACAGAAAAACGCACATAGCGCCGTAGATTGTTGGCCACCGTGGTGTAAGGGTAACGCGCTCGGCTAGATATTGAGAGATCCGGGATTCGATTCTCCGGCGGTGGCTGAATAACAATTTTTCGGTTGCTGTGCATTGCAAAACGCGGAAAGAGCGATGTCTTTGTTTATTCATTGACTTGGAGGATTTTCAAGTAGCATGGTATTCAGGGATGATTCCAGGTTCTGTTATGCCAGGTAGCTATCACATCTTTATGATGCCATCATTAACAATAATATGCAGCTGCATTTATGATCAGTTAACATATAATGCTGCAGCATGGTATGTTGGTGTAGGGTGGAATCCAGTACAATTCTGTGAAAGCACTACATCAGTGTGATGCTGCAACAGTGTCATATCTGATTCTGTCATTTAACCTTTCCTTGCAGCCACAGTAGGGCAACACTCATCATCAGAAAGTATGCTGTTAGAAGCAGTCTTGTTTTGTTCCCATGAAGTTTCTGTATTTTTATTGAATCTTTGTTTAAGCAGAGAGGCAGTTTCTTATGCAGAAGAATATAATTATAAATTCTTGCTTATAGTTAGGTCATCACAATATGCACCAGATTGTCAACTTTGTGACTAAATAAGAGTGCAATGTGTCTCTTCATATGAGCAAGGAATAAATGGTTATCAAAATTTCAACAACATTGTTTACTTTGTACTGGTCTCTTTCTGTTGTATCACATGTTTTATTTTACTTAATATAATTTTTCTTAGCAACTATTTTTCATTTTCAAATCATAACTATAAACTTTTTCTTTAAATGAAATTTTCTTTTAAATCACAGGGCTAAGAATATTTCCAATTTATAGATGCAGTTTCTCCAAAAAATTTCTTTACCTTTTTAGTTCTTGTTGTTCGGCTATGCTGATTTTAGATATTCTGGGTGTCGTGGTTGTCAGCACCTTATTATTATTATCATCATTATTATTTTTGTTTGTTTGTTTTTGATGGAAAATAAATTAGTTTTGATATGAGGGAGAGTGAAAAATTTCTGTAATAATAAGTTTCTACTCTACGAAAAATTACTAGCCATACAGTGTTAATTAAAATTGATGTTAAATTTGATGTTAAGTAAAACCTAACATCAAATTTAACTAATATAAAATATATAACATCAAAAATATAATGTAAAATCTCCTAACCGAAAGGCTAAATTGTGGTTATGTGTTATTTGAATAGAGAATAGTAAAATTAGAAAATTTTCATTTTGAGGAATTGTCCTGATATCATTGGTTCAAACTTGAAAATTAACTGATTCTTCCATATATTAATGGATTAGGTCCATTGTGGGGATACAGCCCTTATGTCTACTCCCTACTTCAACAATACCATTTAAGAGAATGTTTCAGTGTGGAACCCTGCAACTTTAAAATTGTAAAACTAGGATTGTACTTTCACTTTGATTGTAAATAAAAGGTAAAGGTAGAACTTCAGTTCTAAATCCCAAAGAAAGTTTATGTACAACTTCCCCTGTATTGCTATCTCATAGTGCATGTCCAAATACAGGTATGTAGTCTGCTGTATCCCTTGTGAAAAAACATTAGCTGATGTGTTTGAAACCCTAGCAAAACTTATTTGATTTTTGGGCATATTTTACACATTAGTTTGGTGCAGATGAAATGTCTGCCTTCAGTGTTTAAGATATATTTGAAGCACCAGCAGAACGTTGTCATCCAGCAATGTCATACAGTTGGAATATATGTGGTTTCTGAATTGTGTGCCTCCTTTCGTGACAAGCATCAAGTGCACAGGCTTTGGTCAAAGTGAACCCTGGAGACAGGCCAGTTGATCATAATTTTTCTGCACGAGTTCCAACTCGGTCGTTCCGCTGGTGATCCTGGGGAAAGTGAAAAATCTGGATGCCGTACGAATAGCCAGTAAGACACATTATCTGGAGGTGTGCATTTCCTACCTTGCCAGGCATAGACGAGGTATTTAAGCATCTGATTGTAACCTGCAATAAAAAGTGAGTCTCCTTCAACAATCGTAAGCAATCAATACATTGGTTGGATGCCATGGGACCACCTAAACATTGTTCAAAGCCACCCACCCGACAACTGCTGGAAGTGCTGGTTCTTGTATGATGATCTGCTGCTGGCTTGACTCATCATTCATTTTTCTGACCAGGTGAAACCACCAGTTTGGACTGTTGTTCCGAGATGCATCAGATGTACAAGAAAGCTACCAAGCACACTGTTTTGGTCAACTGGCATAGGGTCCTTCTATTGCTTGATAACACTCACCCACATATCTCCCGTAGGACCATCCAACAAATTCATCAGTTGGACTATGACACTCTGCTGCACTCCGCATCAGTGGCAACACTAGCCGCTCAGAACTGGGTGGGCTATTAGGGGAGCTAAGTATGATGGGAGGGAGGGGGCACAAATTTTGAAATGTTTGGCAAAAATTTTGGGCAAAAATTCTGCTCATATGCATTTTACCTTACGCTGATAATGTTATCCCTAGTAAAAAATGTTTTTTAGTGAATACTGTATGTAGTATTTATTCAGTGTATATAGTATGGAAACCATGGATAGAAATCACTATGGCAAGTTACTTTTTCTTAGCAATTTTAGTTTACTTAGGTCATTTTTTTTTTTTGCTTTTGTTTTTATGCTTTCATAAGGCTGTTTATGAACTTTAGTTTGTAACTTGACAAGGAATGTCTATTTCTCTTTCTCCCTCTCTCTCTAAGCTATAATTACAAAAATGGTGTGCTTCTACTACTCTCTTAGAAATTCGTTCAGAGGACTCTCTCGATTTCCCAGAACTACAAACACTAAGTTTAACAAATTCTTTTTATATAAAATTTTCAGTGAATTCGAGAAATTCACATACATTTATCAAAGTTTCCTAGAATCTTAGATGGTTGCCCCCTGCCATATGTTTCAACTGCTTAAATATTTTGGCAGAAGGGGGGCTAAAGGGTGGGCTCAAAGAAAAGTTGGCACCATACCCATAGCATCACACCTGCCCTGCATATTCCCAAGACCTTACTCCCATGGATTATCATCTCTTCCAGCATCTGGATCATTCTCTGGCAGGGTAGACCTTCCCAAATGGCAAGCTATGTGTTAGGCTGGTGTGTGCCATTGCCCTGTGTCAGGGCGGTTGCAACGCTCCTAGCCATTACTTCCCCACCAGAATTTACTACTTTGCCCCCCCCCACACTCTCTCTCTCTCTCTCTCTCTCTCTCTCTCTCTCTCACACACACACACACACGACTAGGACGTATTGTGCAGTAGACAGATATTCAAATAAACAGATACACAAATTACTCTCCTAAAACGTTTTATGTAATGCAACAGTTTTAGTGCAACCACAAGTCGATTACTTCAGAACGCATGTTACTAAATTGAATTCAAATTCTAACATACTACAAATTTTCACCCCTTTTGCTTCTTCAAGTTTTATTACGCAAGACAGGCAATGCAATACTAATAACATTAGGTATGCAAACCCCATTAATCATTAGCCTGTCATTTCTTTAGACAACATTCAAAATTAATTAAAGCAAAAAAGTGACAGTCAACTCTGGGTATGTAAGCACTATTAATTTTAAACTCCTAATAGTACAACATGCATCAATGAACACCACATGAAAATAAACCAATTTCAAATAACTTTCAATTATCCTACAACCCCACTTTAAACTCTGCCAACAACTATTAATTATACAAAGGAAAAAACTTTTGCACTCGCGTACTAGGATTTAATGGTATTCTTCTGATGACCCCCGGCACACACACAACAGGCTCAATGAGAAGAAAAGTTCACACACAAAAATATCTTCAAGTGAATCACTGGATGATGAGTATTCCATGTAAAAAAAAAAAGTTCTGGTATCTTTTGCTAGTTCAAGAAAAGACACTCTTGCATTCTCAAGAGAAAACTTGAAAGAGATAGCAATTCGTCTCCAAAGAAATTCAGCCATGGAGATTCCCTTCCGGCAGATATTCGACCGTCCCGCTTCACCACTTGAAGCCAACGAGCCTTCCTGCATGGTTTTCCAAGGAGAAATCAAACTGCACCTGCATGCCACACGCACAGCAAGTGTGCAAACAATACCACACAAAAAAAAAACCAAAAAAAAAAAAAAAACCGAGCAGGCGAGAAATAAAGATCACCAATTTGTAGCACCAAGAGACCTTGAGCTCCAATCAAGCCACTCTACTACGAGTGGCGTCAGCTCCGGTACATTTTTGCATATAAGTATTTTCCACACATCAAATCCTTAATCATAACTCACAACTTAATAAATTCCAATATTATATAAATAAAATATACAACAGTTTATTTTACAAATAACACATAATGAACAATTTATACAATTGTTTTTTGTGACCTCAGCACGTGAGCAACTACAAATATTCTAAATAAAGTATTTAGAATTTCCACCTGTATATAAAAAAAACTTTCTCAAATTATGAACACTATTAATTTAACTTTACATTTACGTTATTTTTATCCTAGCGACTTCGGGACTAATCCCACCAAAATGTCACTGTGGGCCATTGCTCTGTGTCAGGCTGGTGTGTATCATTGCTATGTGACAGGCTGGTGTGTGTCATTGCTATGTGTCATTTCCTCACAGACTCCAGAGTTTTACCACAGTGGGATCCGATTCACATCCTCGTGACCTATTGGCAGAAGTGTGTCAATTTAGAAGGGAACTAGGCTAGTAGTTTAATAAGTATAATAATGTTAAGCAAAACATTTTATTTTTTTCGATTGGGGAAGGGGTCGTTAAAAGTACCACCCAGCTAAAATTTCTTGTTGCCCAGCTGTAAAAAAAACCCAGAAAAACTAGAGAGAACACTACACGCTACTACTTCCCTCAGTCATGAATCAATACCAAATAAGAATAGGCTTAATGTTGATCCTTGGTGTGCTTCATATATTACATCAAATTTTTATGTCTCCTTCATGCTACTTTTCACGTGTGTGGGAATTTCTGAACATTTCCTTATCAATGACACATATTTTTGTGGCACAGTTTTCTTTCTTAGGCAATTAATTCTATATTTTCAGCAGTGGCAATTTCAGTTTAAGGTTTTCTGCACATTTTTTTTTATTATTATTTTGTTCTGTTAATCTGTATTGATAGGAAATTTTAAATTTTATAATCTTAGCCTAAAATGCAAATTAAATGTTCTAAATCATTTAATACTTGAAAATTTTCTGGATTCCAAAATTCTAAAAGCGCATTAAAAAAAAAACTTTAAAAAAAACTCATGTATTCTTCCAAGTTTTTTAAAAGTTTTTTAGGTCTTATAACATGGTAAAAAATAAATACTGCTTTGCAGAAAATGCATTATAAGAAAATAATTTAGAGCACACTAAGCCTTGCTGGGTTGAAATATTTTAAGTGAGCAAATGGATCACAGTGGGAAAAAATATATATATTGCATATACAGTATAATACAGTAGCAAAACATTATGACCCTTCCTCCCATCTGATGTTTGGACCATTTCCATCATGGCAGTGCACACACGTGAAGGTCAAGGGCATGTGTGTGTGTGTATATATATATATATCATCATCATCATCATCATCATTGTCAACCATTATCAATCCACTGCTGGACGAAGGTCTCCCCAAGTTTCCTCCACAACGGTCTGTCTTGTGCCAGTCTCCTCCATGTCACCCCTGCATACTTTCGAATTTCATCCACCCATCTCCCATGTGGTCTTCTTCTGGGTCTTTTCCTGTCCCTTGGAATCCAATCTAAAATTTCGGGTGCCCATCGATGATCTGTCCTTCTGGCAGTATGTCCAGCCCATTGCCATTTCAGGGATTTGACTCTGATCATGATGTCTTCCACTCTTGTCATTTTTCGGATCCACGAGTTCCTCTTCTTATCTCTCCTGGTTACACCAAGTATGCACCTCTCCATGCTTTTTTGAGTTGTCTGCAGCCTTTGTATGTCTCTTTTAGTTAAGGTCCACGTCATTGCACCATACGTAAGCACTGGAAGGATGCATTGATCAAACACTTTTCTTTTAAGACATAATGGCATATTGCTCTTGAAAATTATGCTGTTTCTTCCAAAAGCTCTCCAGGCAAGTTTTGTACGCCGATTAATTTCTTCATCAATGTGACCCTCACTTGATATCTGCTGTCCAAGATAAACGTACGTGTCTGTTATCTCCAGCTTTTCTCCATCAATCGATAAATCTTCATTTCTTGTAAAAGCATTGAACATCACTTTTGTCTTCTGAAAGTTCATTTTTAATCCCACTTCTTTACTCTTGTCAGCAAGTTCCTGGATCATACTCTGCAGCTTTGATGGGGTAGTTGCAAAAATGACTACGTCATCAGCAAAACGAAGGTGGGTTAGATAATCTCCATTAATCTTTATCCCCTTGTTTTCCCAGCTCAGTGACTGAAAAACACCCTCCAATGTGGCATTAAAGAGCTTCGGAGATATGGTGTCACCTTGTCTCACTCACTTTCCAATTTTTATGTGTGTTGTATTTTCAAACAGCCTAATCTTTGCACTTGCATTTTCATAGATGTTATTAATAATATTAATGTATGCATCTTCAATACCGCAGGTTTTCAGAGCCATTGTAACTGCTGATGGTTTCACCGAATCAAAGGCTTTTTCATAATCGATAAAAGCCATGCACAATGGAAGTTCATATTCCCTCGCTCTTTCAATTAGTTCTCTCAGCACATGGATATGATCTATTGTGCTGTAGCCACTCCTGAATCCAGCTTGTTCTCTCGGTTGAGCCATGTCCAGTGTTACCTTCAAGCGGTGTGAAAGAACTTTAGTGAAGATTTTATAAACTACTGATAGGAGGCTGATAGGTCTGTAGTTTCCGAGATCCTCAATGTCACCTTTCTTATGTAGCAGGATCATTGTAGCGGTGTTCCAATCCTCAGGAATCTTTCCTTCATTAAGGCATCGAGTGAAAATTTGGGCGAGTACTGTTTCGATTTCTCCACTTGCTTCTTGTATGATGTCTACAGTAATTCCATCTTCTCCTGGAGCTTTTCCCCGCTTCATGTTCTTGATTGCATGTGCAACTTCTGCTGGGAGGACTGGAGGAACTCTGGTACTGGTATCTTTCATGATGTCTGGAGTGCATGTATCATCCCTTTCATATAATTTGGAGTAGAAATCTTTCACTCTTGTTAAAATTTCGCCTCTATTTCTTGTTACAGAACCATCTTCTTTTCTCAGTGCCATAATCTGTTTTCTTCCCTTACTGAGATGTCCCTTTGCTATCTTTAGGCTTTGGTTGTTTTCATTTGCTTTCCTCACTAGTTCACAGTTGAATTTTCTTACGTCTTCAGTGATACTTTTTCGTACTGTCTTGCATAGCTCTATATATTCCACTTTGGAAGTCACATCTTCTTTAGTTGTCCTCATCTCTCTTCTTTTGCATCAACATTTTCGTTTTTCCTGATAATTTATTTACATGCAACTTGTTCTTAGACCCAGCTAATTTTGTTGCTGTTTCCATAAGAGCTTTGGTTACTTTTCTGTTAACTTCAGAGATGTCCACTTCTTCCGATGTTAGGCCTTCTAAAGCAGAGAACCTGTTCTTCAGTTCCAACTTGAAGGTATTGGTGTTTTTTAAGGTTGGTGTTTTTTAAGGTTGGTTATGTCAATACATTTTGTTTGTCTTATGAGTTTGCCACGTTCAAGTTTAGTGTTGAGGTGCATCTTACATCTCACCAATCTATGGTCACTACCTGTGTTGAACTTGTTTAGCACACTGCAGTCTTCTATGACGAATTTTTTGTTACACATAATAAAATCAATTTCACTTGTCTTCCCATTTGGATGTCTCCATGTCCATTTCCTGTGTGGCTTTTTCTTGAAGAAGGAGTTCAAGATGAAAAACCCTTCTGCCTCTGCAAACTCTACGAGAGTATTTCCACGCTGGTTTCTGTTGCCGTGACCGAATTTACCTACTGAAGTTTCATTCTGTTGCCGTTGCCCTATTTTTGCATTGAAATCTCCCATAATTATTTTCAAGTGCTGCTTACCTTTATTATTTAGATGACAAATTTCCTCATAAAATTCTTTAATTTCTTCTTCAGGATGACTTGTGGTGGGTGCATAAGTTTGAATAATCTGAGCCTGGTATCTTCTCGATAGTTGGATAACAAGTCGTGCAGCTCTGTCAGAGGAACTTTCAACTTCTACCACTTTATCCTTCAGTTTCTTGTTTATTATAAATCCAACACCACTAGTTCTGCCAGTATCTGTCCCACGATAGTAGAAGAGATGTCCACTTTTCAGTTCGATGAGATCTTCTCCTTTTCTCCTTACCTCACTTAGCCCGACGATGTCCCACTTGATCCTTTGTAGTTCCTCTTCCAATTCAAGAAGCCTTGAATCAGAAGATAGGGAGCGTCCATTGTACGTTGCCAAGGTCAGCATCAGATGGCAGCCTTGTCCGGTCCTCCGGGGATTCTTAGCACCCTCTGCCTTCATGTCGCACTGGCCGCTGCCTTGGCCAGGTACATTCCAGCTGCCGGAGACTGAGGGCCAAGATTTAAGTTGTGGAGTCATTTTGGAGGGGTTTGGCCATAACTCACCACGCTGGCCAAGCGGGTTGGTGAGTGTGGGATAGAATTTCCTCTAATCCCGATGGTATAGTTATACCGCTATGGGCGGTCGTCAGAGCCCCTTTAGTGGGAACAGGATGCACCACGAGAAGGCGGTGTTGACATTTGTCAAGGAGAGGCTGTGATGTTACGCATCACCTGACCTTACATCATATTTATTTATATACTCTCGTTGAGTTTGCAGAGGCAGAAGGGTTTTTCATCTTGAACTCCTTCTTCAAGAAAAAGCCACACAGGAAATGGACATGGAGACATCCAAATGGGACGACAAGTGAAATTGATTTTATTATGTGTAACAAAAAATTCGTCATAGAAGACTGAAGTGTGCTAAACAAGTTCAACACAGGTAGTGACCATAGATTGGTGAGATGTAAGATGCACCTCAACACTAAACTTGAACGTGGCAAGCTCATAAGACAAACAAAATCTATTGACATAACCAACCTTAAAAAACACTATAATAACTTCAAGTTGGAACTGAAGAACAGGTTCTCTGCTTTAGAAGGCCTAACATCATAAGAAGTGGACATCTCTGAAGTTAACAGAAAAGTAACCAAAGCTCTTATGGAAACAGCAACAAAATTAGCTGGGTCTAAGAACAAGTTGCATGTAAATAAATTATCAGGAAAAACGAAAATGTTGATGCAAAAAAGAAGAGAGATGAGGACAACTAAAGAAGATGTGACTTCCAAAGTGGAATATATAGAGCTATGCAAGACAGTAAGAAAAAGTATCACTGAAGACGTAAGAAAATTCAACTGTGAACTAGTGAGGAAAGCAATTGAAAACAACCAAAGCCTAAAGATAGCAAAGGGACATCTCAGTAAGGGAAGAAAACAGATTATGGCACTGAGAAAAGAAGATGGTTCTGTAACAAGAAATAGAGGCGAAATTTTGACAAGAGTGAAAGATTTCTACTCCAAATTATATGAAAGGGATGATATACATGCACTCCAGACATCATGAAAGATACCAGTACCAGAGTTCCTCCAGTCCTTCCAGCAGAAGTTGCACATGCAATCAAGAACATGAAGCGGGGAAATGCTCCAGGAGAAGATGGAATTACTGTAGACATCATACAAGAAGCAAGTGGAGAAATCGAAACAGTACTCGCCCAAATTTTCACTCGATGCCTTAATGAAGGAAAGATTCCTGAGGATTGGAACACCACTACAATGATCCTGCTACATAAGAAAGGTGACATTGAGGATCTCGGAAACTACAGACCTATCAGCCTCCTATCAGTAGTTTATAAAATCTTCACTAAAGTTCTTTCACACCGCTTGAAGGTAACACTGGACATGGCTCAACCGAGAGAACAAGCTGGATTCAGGAGTGGCTACAGCACAATAGATCATATCCACGTACTGAGAGAACTAACTGAAAGAGCGAGGGAATATGAACTTCCATTGTGCATGGCTTTTATCGATTATGAAAAAGCCTTTGATTCGGTGAAACAGTTACAATGGCTCTGAAAACCTGCGGTATTGAAGATGCATACATTAATATTATTAATAACATCTATGAAAATGCAAGTGCAAAGATTAGGCTGTTTGAAAATACAACACACGTAAAAATTGGAAAGGGAGTGAGACAAGGTGACACCATATCTCCGAAGCTCTTTAATGCCACTTTGGAGGGTGTCTTTCAGTCGCTGAGCTGGGAAAACAAGGGGATAAAGATTAATGGAGATTATCTAACCCACCTTCGTTTTGCTGATGACGTAGTCATTTTTGCAATTACCCCATCAGAGCTGCAGAGTATGATCCAGGAACTTGCTGAGAAGAGTAAAGAAGTGGGATTAAAAATGAACTTTCAGAAGACAAAAGTGATGTTCAATGCTTTTACAAGAAATGAAGATTTATCGATTGATGGAGAAAAGCTGGAGATAACAGACACGTACGTTTATCTTGGACAGCAGATATCAAGTGAGGGTCACATTGATGAAGAAATTAATCGGCGTACAAAACTTGCCTGGAGAGCTTTTGGAAGAAACAGCATAATTTTCAAGAGCAATATGCCATTATGTCTTAAAAGAAAAGTGTTTGATCAATGCATCCTTCCAGTGCTTACATATGGTGCAGAGACGTGGACCTTAACTAAAAGAGACATACAAAGGCTGCAGACAACTCAAAGAAGCATGGAGAGGTGCATACTTGGTGTAACCAGGAGAGATAAGAAGAGGAACTCGTGGATCCGAAAAATGACAAGAGTGGAAGACATCATGATCAGAGTTAAATCCCTGAAATGGCAATGGGCTGGACATATTGCCAGAAGGACAGATCATCGATGGACAGCCGAAATTTTAGATTGGATTCCAAGGGACAGGAAAAGACCCAGAAGAAGACCACATGGGAGATGGGTGGATGAAATTCGAAAGTATGCACGGGTGACATGGAGGAGACTGGCACAAGACAGACCGTTGTGGAGGAAACTTGGGAAGACCTTCGTCCAGCAGTGGATTGATAATGGTTGACAATGATGATGATCATCATCATCATTGTCAACCATTATCAATCCACTGCTGGACGAAGGTCTCCCAAGTTTCCTCCACAACGGTCTGCAGTGGATTGATAATGGTTGACAATGATGTCCAGCAGTGGATTGATAATGGTTGACAATGATGATGATCATCATCATCATTGTCAACCATTATCAATCCACTGCTGGACGAAGGTCTCCCCAAGTTTCCTCCACAACGGTCTGTCTTGTGCCAGTCTCCTCCATGTCACCCCTGCATACTTTCGAATTTCATCCACCCATCTCCCATGTGGTCTTCTTCTGGGTCTTTTCCTGTCCCTTGGAATCCAATCTAAAATTTCGGCTGTCCATCGATGATCTGTCCTTCTGGCAGTATGTCCAGCCCATTGCCATTTCAGAGATTTGACTCTGATCATGATCATCATTGTCAACCATTATCAATCCACTGCTGGACGAAGGTCTCCCCAAGTTTCCTCCACAACGGTCTGTCTTGTGCCAGTCTCCTCCATGTCACCCCTGCATACTTTCGAATTTCATCCACCCATCTCCCATGTGGTCTTCTTCTGGGTCTTTTCCTATCCCTTGGAATCCAATCTAAAATTTCGGGTGTCCATCAATGATCTGTCCTTCTGGCAGTATGTCCAGCCCATTGCCATTTCAGGGATTTGACTCTGATCATGATGTCTTCCACTCTTGTCATTTTTCGGATCCACGAGTTCCTCTTCTTATCTCTCCTGGTGTTACACCAAGCATGCACCTCTGCATGCTGCTTTGAGTTGTCTGCAGTCTTTGTATCTCTCTTTTAGTTAAGGTCCACGTCTCTGCACCATACGTAAGCACTGGTAGGATGCATTGATCAAACACTTTTCTTTTAAGACATAATGGCATATTGCTCTTGAAAATTATGCTGTTTCTTCCAAAAGCTCTCCAGGCAAGTTTTGTACACCGATTAATTTCTTCATCAATGTGACCCTCACTTGATATCTGCTGTCCAAGATAAACGTACGTGTCTGTTATCTCCAGCTTTTCTCCATCAATCGATAAATCTTCATTTCTTGTAAAAGCATTGAACATCACTTTTGTCTTCTGAAAGTTCATTTTTAATCCCACTTCTTTACTCTTGTGAGCAAGTTCCTGGATCATACTCTGCAGCTTTGATGGGGTAGTTGCAAAAATGACTACGTCATCAGCAAAATGAAGGTGGGTTAGATAATCTCCATTAATCTTTGTCCCCTTGTTTTCCCAGCTCAGCGACTGAAAGACACCCTCCAATGTGGCATTAAAAAGCTTCAGAGATATGGTGTCACCTTGTCTCACCCCTTTCCAATTTTTATGTGTGTTGTATTTTCAAACAGCCGAATCTTTGCAGTTGCATTTTCATAGATGTTATTAATAATATTAATGTATGCATCTTCAATACCGCAGGATCTCAGAGCCATTGTAACTGCTGATGGTTTCACTGAATCAAAGGCTTTTTTCATAATCGATGAAAGCATTTCATCGATTATGAAAAAGGAAGTTCATATTCTCTCGCTCTTTCAATTAGTTCTCTCAGTACGTGGATATGATCTATTGTGCTGTAGCCACTCCTGAATCCAGCTTGTTCTCTCGGTTGAGCAATGTCCAGTGTGAAAATTTGGGCGAGTACTGTTTCGATTTCTCCACTTGCTTCTTGTATGATGTCTACAGTAATTCCATCTTCTCCTGGAGCTTCTCCCCGCTTCATGTTCTTGATTGCATGTGCAACTTCTGCTGGAAGGACTGGAGGAACTCTGGTACTGGTACCTTTTATGATGTCTGAAGTGCATGTATCATCCATTTCATATAATTTGTAGTAGAAATCTTTCACTCTTGTCAAAATTTCGCCTCTATTTCTTGTTACAGAACCATCTTCTTTTCTCAGTGCCATAATCTGTTTTCTTCCCTTACTGAGATGTCCCTTTGCTATCTTTAGGCTTTGGTTGTTTTCATTTGCTTTCCTCACTAGTTCACAGTTGAATTTTCTTACGTCTTCAGTGATACTTTTTCGTACTGTCTTGCATAGCTCTATATATTCCACTTTGGAAGTCACATCTTCTTTAGTTGTCCTCATCTCTTCTTCTTTTTTGCATCAACATTTTCGTTTTTCCTGATAATTTATTTACATGCAACTTGTTCTTAGACCCAGCTAATTTTGTTGCTGTTTCCATAAGAGCTTTGGTTACTTTTCTGTTAACTTCAGAGATGTCCACTTCTTCCGATGTTAGGCCTTCTAAAGCAGAGAACCTGTTCTTCAGTTCCAACTTGAAGGTATTGGTGTTTTTTAAGGTTGGTGTTTTTTAAGGTTGGTTATGTCAATACATTTTGTTTGTCTTATGAGTTTGCCACGTTCAAGTTTAGTGTTGAGGTGCATCTTACATCTCACCAATCTATGGTCACTACCTGTGTTGAACTTGTTTAGCACACTGCAGTCTTCTATGACGAATTTTTTGTTACACATAATAAAATCAATTTCACTTGTCTTCCCATTTGGATGTCTCCATGTCCATTTCCTGTGTGGCTTTTTCTTGAAGAAGGAGTTCAAGATGAAAAACCCTTCTGCCTCTGCAAACTCTACGAGAGTATTTCCACGCTGGTTTCTGTTGCCGTGACCGAATTTACCTACTGAAGTTTCATTCTGTTGCCGTTGCCCTATTTTTGCATTGAAATCTCCCATAATTATTTTCAAGTGCTGCTTACCTTTATTATTTAGATGACAAATTTCCTCATAAAATTCTTTAATTTCTTCTTCAGGATGACTTGTGGTGGGTGCATAAGTTTGAATAATCTGAGCCTGGTATCTTCTCGATAGTTGGATAACAAGTCGTGCAGCTCTGTCAGAGGAACTTTCAACTTCTACCACTTTATCCTTCAGTTTCTTGTTTATTATAAATCCAACACCACTAGTTCTGCCAGTATCTGTCCCACGATAGTAGAAGAGATGTCCACTTTTCAGTTCGATGAGATCTTCTCCTTTTCTCCTTACCTCACTTAGCCCGACGATGTCCCACTTGATCCTTTGTAGTTCCTCTTCCAATTCAAGAAGCCTTGAATCAGAAGATAGGGAGCGTCCATTGTACGTTGCCAAGGTCAGCATCAGATGGCAGCCTTGTCCGGTCCTCCGGGGATTCTTAGCACCCTCTGCCTTCATGTCGCACTGGCCGCTGCCTTGGCCAGGTACATTCCAGCTGCCGGAGACTGAGGGCCAAGATTTAAGTTGTGGAGTCATTTTGGAGGGGTTTGGCCATAACTCACCACGCTGGCCAAGCGGGTTGGTGAGTGTGGGATAGAATTTCCTCTAATCCCGATGGTATAGTTATACCGCTATGGGCGGTCGTCAGAGCCCCTTTAGTGGGAACAGGATGCACCACGAGAAGGCGGTGTTGACATTTGTCAAGGAGAGGCTGTGATGTTACGCATCACCTGACCTTACATCATATTTATTTATATACTCTCGTTGAGTTTGCAGAGGCAGAAGGGTTTTTCATCTTGAACTCCTTCTTCAAGAAAAAGCCACACAGGAAATGGACATGGAGACATCCAAATGGGACGACAAGTGAAATTGATTTTATTATGTGTAACAAAAAATTCGTCATAGAAGACTGAAGTGTGCTAAACAAGTTCAACACAGGTAGTGACCATAGATTGGTGAGATGTAAGATGCACCTCAACACTAAACTTGAACGTGGCAAGCTCATAAGACAAACAAAATCTATTGACATAACCAACCTTAAAAAACACTATAATAACTTCAAGTTGGAACTGAAGAACAGGTTCTCTGCTTTAGAAGGCCTAACATCATAAGAAGTGGACATCTCTGAAGTTAACAGAAAAGTAACCAAAGCTCTTATGGAAACAGCAACAAAATTAGCTGGGTCTAAGAACAAGTTGCATGTAAATAAATTATCAGGAAAAACGAAAATGTTGATGCAAAAAGAAGAGAGATGAGGACAACTAAAGAAGATGTGACTTCCAAAGTGGAATATATAGAGCTATGCAAGACAGTAAGAAAAAGTATCACTGAAGACGTAAGAAAATTCAACTGTGAACTAGTGAGGAAAGCAATTGAAAACAACCAAAGCCTAAAGATAGCAAAGGGACATCTCAGTAAGGGAAGAAAACAGATTATGGCACTGAGAAAAGAAGATGGTTCTGTAACAAGAAATAGAGGCGAAATTTTGACAAGAGTGAAAGATTTCTACTCCAAATTATATGAAAGGGATGATATACATGCACTCCAGACATCATGAAAGATACCAGTACCAGAGTTCCTCCAGTCCTTCCAGCAGAAGTTGCACATGCAATCAAGAACATGAAGCGGGGAAATGCTCCAGGAGAAGATGGAATTACTGTAGACATCATACAAGAAGCAAGTGGAGAAATCGAAACAGTACTCGCCCAAATTTTCACTCGATGCCTTAATGAAGGAAAGATTCCTGAGGATTGGAACACCACTACAATGATCCTGCTACATAAGAAAGGTGACATTGAGGATCTCGGAAACTACAGACCTATCAGCCTCCTATCAGTAGTTTATAAAATCTTCACTAAAGTTCTTTCACACCGCTTGAAGGTAACACTGGACATGGCTCAACCGAGAGAACAAGCTGGATTCAGGAGTGGCTACAGCACAATAGATCATATCCACGTACTGAGAGAACTAACTGAAAGAGCGAGGGAATATGAACTTCCATTGTGCATGGCTTTTATCGATTATGAAAAAGCCTTTGATTCGGTGAAACCATCAGCAGTTACAATGGCTCTGAAAACCTGCGGTATTGAAGATGCATACATTAATATTATTAATAACATCTATGAAAATGCAAGTGCAAAGATTAGGCTGTTTGAAAATACAACACACGTAAAAATTGGAAAGGGAGTGAGACAAGGTGACACCATATCTCCGAAGCTCTTTAATGCCACTTTGGAGGGTGTCTTTCAGTCGCTGAGCTGGGAAAACAAGGGGATAAAGATTAATGGAGATTATCTAACCCACCTTCGTTTTGCTGATGACGTAGTCATTTTTGCAATTACCCCATCAGAGCTGCAGAGTATGATCCAGGAACTTGCTGAGAAGAGTAAAGAAGTGGGATTAAAAATGAACTTTCAGAAGACAAAAGTGATGTTCAATGCTTTTACAAGAAATGAAGATTTATCGATTGATGGAGAAAAGCTGGAGATAACAGACACGTACGTTTATCTTGGACAGCAGATATCAAGTGAGGGTCACATTGATGAAGAAATTAATCGGCGTACAAAACTTGCCTGGAGAGCTTTTGGAAGAAACAGCATAATTTTCAAGAGCAATATGCCATTATGTCTTAAAAGAAAAGTGTTTGATCAATGCATCCTTCCAGTGCTTACGTATGGTGCAGAGACGTGGACCTTAACTAAAAGAGACATACAAAGGCTGCAGACAACTCAAAGAAGCATGGAGAGGTGCATACTTGGTGTAACCAGGAGAGATAAGAAGAGGAACTCGTGGATCCGAAAAATGACAAGAGTGGAAGACATCATGATCAGAGTTAAATCCCTGAAATGGCAATGGGCTGGACATATTGCCAGAAGGACAGATCATCGATGGACAGCCGAAATTTTAGATTGGATTCCAAGGGACAGGAAAAGACCCAGAAGAAGACCACATGGGAGATGGGTGGATGAAATTCGAAAGTATGCACGGGTGACATGGAGGAGACTGGCACAAGACAGACCGTTGTGGAGGAAACTTGGGAAGACCTTCGTCCAGCAGTGGATTGATAATGGTTGACAATGATGATGATCATCATCATCATTGTCAACCATTATCAATCCACTGCTGGACGAAGGTCTCCCCAAGTTTCCTCCACAACGGTCTGCAGTGGATTGATAATGGTTGACAATGATGTCCAGCAGTGGATTGATAATGGTTGACAATGATGATGATCATCATCATCATTGTCAACCATTATCAATCCACTGCTGGACGAAGGTCTCCCCAAGTTTCCTCCACAACGGTCTGTCTTGTGCCAGTCTCCTCCATGTCACCCCTGCATACTTTCGAATTTCATCCACCCATCTCCCATGTGGTCTTCTTCTGGGTCTTTTCCTGTCCCTTGGAATCCAATCTAAAATTTCGGCTGTCCATCGATGATCTGTCCTTCTGGCAGTATGTCCAGCCCATTGCCATTTCAGAGATTTGACTCTGATCATGATCATCATTGTCAACCATTATCAATCCACTGCTGGACGAAGGTCTCCCCAAGTTTCCTCCACAACGGTCTGTCTTGTGCCAGTCTCCTCCATGTCACCCCTGCATACTTTCGAATTTCATCCACCCATCTCCCATGTGGTCTTCTTCTGGGTCTTTTCCTATCCCTTGGAATCCAATCTAAAATTTCGGGTGTCCATCAATGATCTGTCCTTCTGGCAGTATGTCCAGCCCATTGCCATTTCAGGGATTTGACTCTGATCATGATGTCTTCCACTCTTGTCATTTTTCGGATCCACGAGTTCCTCTTCTTATCTCTCCTGGTGTTACACCAAGCATGCACCTCTGCATGCTGCTTTGAGTTGTCTGCAGTCTTTGTATCTCTCTTTTAGTTAAGGTCCACGTCTCTGCACCATACGTAAGCACTGGTAGGATGCATTGATCAAACACTTTTCTTTTAAGACATAATGGCATATTGCTCTTGAAAATTATGCTGTTTCTTCCAAAAGCTCTCCAGGCAAGTTTTGTACACCGATTAATTTCTTCATCAATGTGACCCTCACTTGATATCTGCTGTCCAAGATAAACGTACGTGTCTGTTATCTCCAGCTTTTCTCCATCAATCGATAAATCTTCATTTCTTGTAAAAGCATTGAACATCACTTTTGTCTTCTGAAAGTTCATTTTTAATCCCACTTCTTTACTCTTGTGAGCAAGTTCCTGGATCATACTCTGCAGCTTTGATGGGGTAGTTGCAAAAATGACTACGTCATCAGCAAAATGAAGGTGGGTTAGATAATCTCCATTAATCTTTGTCCCCTTGTTTTCCCAGCTCAGCGACTGAAAGACACCCTCCAATGTGGCATTAAAGAGCTTCAGAGATATGGTGTCACCTTGTCTCACCCCTTTCCAATTTTTATGTGTGTTGTATTTTCAAACAGCCGAATCTTTGCACTTGCATTTTCATAGATGTTATTAATAATATTAATGTATGCATCTTCAATACCGCAGGATCTCAGAGCCATTGTAACTGCTGATGGTTTCACTGAATCAAAGGCTTTTTTATAATCGATGAAAGCATTTCATCGATTATGAAAAAGGAAGTTCATATTCTCTCGCTCTTTCAATTAGTTCTCTCAGTACGTGGATATGATCTATTGTGATGTAGCCACTCCTGAATCCAGCTTGTTCTCTCGGTTGAGCAATGTCCAGTGTGAAAATTTGGGCGAGTACTGTTTCGATTTCTCCACTTGCTTCTTGTATGATGTCTACAGTAATTCCATCTTCTCCTGGAGCTTCTCCCCGCTTCATGTTCTTGATTGCATGTGCAACTTCTGCTGGAAGGACTGGAGGAACTCTGGTACTGGTACCTTTTATGATGTCTGAAGTGCATGTATCATCCATTTCATATAATTTGTAGTAGAAATCTTTCACTCTTGTCAAAATTTCACCTCTATTTCTTGTTACAGAATCATCTTCTTTTCTCAGTGCCATAATCTGTTTTCTTCCCTTACTGAGATGTCTCTTTGCTATCTTTAGGCTTTGGTTGTTTTCAATTGCTTTCCTCACTAGTTCACAGTTGAATTTCCTTACGTCTTCAGTGATACTTTTTCTTACTGTCTTGCATAGCTGTATATATTCCACTTTGAAAGTCACATCTTCTTTAGTTGTCGTCATCTCTCTTCTTTTTGCATCAACGTTTTGGTTTTTCCTGATAATTTGTTCACATGCAACTTGTTCTTAGACCCAGCTAATTTTGTTGCTGTTTCCATAAGAGCTTTGGTTACTTTTCTGTTAACTTCAGAGATGTCCACTTCTTCCGATGTTAGGCCTTCTAAAGCAGAGAACCTGTTCTTCAGTTCCAACTTGAAGTTATTATAGTGTTTTTTAAGGTTGGTTATGTCAATAGATTTTGTTTGTCTTATGAGCTTGCCACGTTCAAGTTTAGTGTTGAGGTGCATCTTACATCTCACCAATCTATGGTCACTACCTGTGTTGAACTTGTTTAGCACACTGCAGTCTTCTATGACGAATTTTTTGTTACACATAAAAAAATCAATTTCACTTCTCGTCCCATTTGGATGTCTCCATGTCCATGTCCTGTGTGGCTTTTTCTTGAAGAAGGAGTTCAAGATGAAAAACCCTTCTGCCTCTGCAAACTCTACGAGAGTATTTCCACGCTGGTTTCTGTTGCCGTTGCCCTATTTTTGCATTGAAATCTCCCATAATTATCTTTAAGTGCTGCTTACCTTTATTATTTAGATGACGAATTTCCTCATAAAATTCTTTAATTTCTTCTTCAGCATGACTTGTGGTGGGTGCATAAGTTTGAATAATCTGAGCCTGGTATCTTTTCGAGAGTTGGATAACGAGTCGTGCAGCTCTGTCAGAGGAACTTTCAACTTCTACAACTTTATCCTTCAGTTTCTTGTTTATTATAAATCCAACACCACTAGTTCTGCCAGTATCAGTCCCACGATAGTAGAAGAGATGTCCACTTTTCAGTTCAATGAGATCTTCTCCTTTTCTCCTTACCTCACTTAGCCCGACGATGTCCCACTTGATCCTTTGTAGTTTTTTTTTCCAATTCAAGAAGCCTTGAATCAGAAGATAGGGAGCGTCCATTATACGTAGCCAAGGTCAGCATCAGGTGGCAGCCTAGTCCGGTCCTCCGGGGATTCTTAGCACCCTCTGCCTTCATGTCGCACTGGCCGCTGCCTTGGCCAGGTACATTCCAGCTGCCGGAGACTGAGGGCCAAGATTTAAGTTGTGGAATCATTTTGGAGGGGTTTGGCCATAACTCACCATGCTGGCCCAGCGGGTTGGTGAGTGTAGGATAGCATTTCCTCTAATCCCGATGGTATAGTTATACCGCTATTGGCGGTCGTCAGAGCCCCTTTAGTGGGAACAGGATGCACCACGAGAAGGCGGGGTTGACATTTGTCAAGGAGAGGCTGTGATGTTACACATCACCTGACCTTACATATATATATATATATTATCATCATCATCATCAACCATTATCAATCCACTGCTGGACGAAGGTCTCCCCAAGTTTCTTCCACAACGGGGTGTCTACTCTATCCCTGTCAACACTTCCATAGGCGTTGCCCACTATATTGGTAGTACTTACCAAAGCATCAACCACCAATTGGTGGAACATATCGCTGATGTTAAGAAAGACAACCCTTCCAACCTCCCTTTCAATTTTAACCATCAGTGATACATTCCCGATTCCCGATTGGCGAAATGTTAAACGTATCACTCCGTTCAGCAAACTTAAAGCCCTCAGGTACCGCGAAAGCATTGACATCTTCCTTACTCCTAACACCTGCAATACAGACGCACCTTTTAACATACCTATCATTTGAAAAGCTATTTTGAAATCTTGCAATAACTGATGCTTATACCACGTGTTTCATTCCATGGCTGATGTAGGTAGAGGTCACTACCGAAACGTCCCACCACTAATAACTTTTTACGTAGCTCATGCGTGATATGTCGACATCAAGAATTATTCTAATATATGTACTGTATGTCTGTAAACTGGTGCTGCATGTGGACCCTCTACCACAGACACTGGACAAGCTGCAGGCAGCACTTATGTGGATATGGTACAACATACCAGTCGATAGCTTCCAGTGATTTTGGGGGTCCACACCTCAACAAGTGGTCACTGGGGTACTGGTTTGTTAAGAATGAGAACCTACACAATAAGTGGTCATAAGGTTTTGCTTCTACAGAGTATGTTATGCTTTTAAAGTGGATGCTTTGTGATAACACAGGATACCCTCAGAAGGCCAGTAATGCTGAGCTCTACTTTATCTATTAAGCATTTGTAAGAGAAATGCTTTATTTTTATATTCATAACTTCCAGACTTTGTACTTCAACTTAAAATAAGGTTTATCAAGCAAGGTGCACTGTAGTCAATATTTTTAATCAATATATTTGACTATCATCAATTTGTCCTGTAGTCAATATTTTTCAATCTACAGATTACTTGCACTTGTTTTCACCTGTCTGGCTGTAGCATTATAAAAGTAAGCATTATACATATTTGGTAAGATTATATGGAAGAACTACTGTTTCAGTCATACAGTAGGATCTGTGAGATGAAGTTGTGTCATAGACAGGGGTTGATTCAGGTTTTTAAAGATGATGCCAATTTTTGTGAAATTTTGCCTATTTTTGTGCCTAAAGTAATTTTACCAAAATTGTTAAAAACAAATAAAGAACGTCTAAAGTACACGAAAGGTTCAAAGTGGCACACATAGAATCATATCATTGTCAGATCAGGACTACCAAAATACCATTGCCCAGATGCAAGGGACATTAAAATGATTGTTCTGGGAATGGGAATGAGAAATCAAGTTGCCTGGCCTGGCAGGGTATGATTAAAAAAAAAAAAAAAATCCTTGCATGGTTTCACAGCAAAAGTCTGAATGCCACCTCACTCCAGTAGCTCATTAGTTAAATACAATATCATACACTGAGAAGGTAATAAAGTTGTACTCCAGTTAGTACTGTACAAAGAAAGCGATCGAGGGAAACAACTGCCCATGGTTACATCACTGCAAATGTTTGAAATGCTCTCTGTGAGCAGTAATGCGTACCGTACAGCTTCAGCTGAGTGATTGCCATGCATGTTCCAGAAGTGACAGAGTATTATTCCACATTGTTGTACAACCATCTACAATTATTTGGCAAAGAGCCTGTTTCTTAGGCATTGATGTAGCCTAAGCATCATCCGGCAGCTGTCCCCATATAAAATTATCCAGTGAATTCATATTGAGAGATTATGATGGCCATGCAATTTGCCCACCTCTGCCTATCCAGTGACCAGGATTGGCACAATTGAGATGTTTTCTAACTGTTCAGTAAAAATGCATGGGTACCGTGTCATGCATTGAATCACATACACCAGTATGTTACTAATGACACATTTTTCAGCAGTTCCTCCTCCAAGAAGTGCTGGCTGTTGTGTGGCAGTGGCAAGAACAGAGACCGATGAGATAGTTTTCAATGATGCTGTTTCAAATATTCACGTGAAATCTTTGCTGATGTTGATACTGCATGATTTCATGTGGATTATCCTGCAACAAGTGATACATGTTGTTAAAGTTCACAATGCCATCTCAGGTGAATTGTGATTCATCCATAAAAACCACAACATTGAGAAAACCAGGTTCTGTGCATTTTTGCAGAAGCCGCTGAGCTGAGTCGAGGAGGAAACTGTTGATGAGAGTACCTGTAGCTGTTGCACATGATAAGGATACAGTTTCTGCTGATGGCATATATGCCATGCAGTAGAATTTGATGCACCCAACTCTGCAGCTATTCTTGTGCTAGAGTCCATGCTTCTCTGCTACTATATCCAGCAGCCATTCTTTTAGTGCAGGTAAACACATGTCTGAGTTGCCACCAATGTGTAGTGTGAGACAACTGTGTGCAAAAGCCATACCATAGAGATGCTGTTCTTCATTGCTATTTCCATTTGCTTGTACATATGCGAAATGAATGCCAGCCTATTCGGCCTCGTGGCAAACGGAGTCTGCATTTTCACTGTCGTACAAACCTATTTGGCAGTGTCAACCTTGTTACTTTTTCACTTGCATATAACATCTGATGTGAGTGCTTAGTGAACTGACTGCCACTTTGCCATAAGTAGTGTTATTGCACATCAAAATTATATTATTTTGTCACACATTTGCATTCATACCTAATGCTGTAACTTCAAAAGATGTCCATTTCCATAGCACCATAACTTCTGCACTGTCTTTCATACCATGGAAGGCAGTTAGCCTCATGCCAAATTTTGTACTTCAACAAAAGCTACTGTATATCTCTCTGGGAAAGTGTTTCTGGCCCTAATTATGTGCCTTTTTGATTTTCATTCTTTTCTTTATTATTATTTTTTAAAAATCAGAATCGGTGGTAAAAACAAGTTCCCAAAATTTGGCTGAAACATTTTAGAAACACCCTGTGTTGCACTAATTGACTGTATAAGCAAGTTAACCATACACATACAGTATGAAAGCATTCTTGGCAAGAAGTATCTTTTTTCAATAGTAGACTGACTATATTGCACTCTTAATGAATTTTTACTGGGAGAAAATATGTTAACAAATTGCAGATTTTGAGGAAACAATTTAGGTATGTTGGAGGCATTAAAAACTTAGTGTATTGTTGAAATGGGAATCAGTGGGAAATAAATGGAAGTATTCAAAGAATTAGAAAAATTCAACCAAAATATAGTAGGCATCAGTGAGGCTAAAATTTGGGTCATGGTAATGTGAACTGGTTGGCAAATTTAGCAATAAGTAATTTATTTAGCATGATTTATTGTGGTGTAAGAATAGTCTTAGCATGTGACAGTATACAATGGCTGCCAAAGTAATTATCTGGGAACCTGTAAATCAGCATATTCTGCAAATTGTTTTTAAACTGATAGTTTGATATGAAAGTTGTGGCCTGTGGACAAGTGAAGGGTTCTAGTGAGGATGTGTATTGTTAAAACCAAAGAACAGAAAAGAGGATTCCTGAATGTTTTAATTGGTAGGGTTGGAAACAAAAGCAAGAGAGGACTCCAAGATGTAGTATGAAAATTTAGAGAAAGTTATTTAGAAAGTACTAAAGGAAAAGAAAGATTAAAGTGTAGACAGTGAATTCAAAATTTGTTACAGTATTTTCAGGCATGAAAATATTCTCATTTAGTAAGCAGTTCAGTAAAAATATAACAATATCATTGTGGGAAAGTTTTTAAGAATTGTGATTAAGGACATTAGAGATTGCTGAAAGTTTATTTCAGTAGTGATCAATTTTTTGGTGACATCTACTTTCAGAGTCAATTGTTATATAGTTAAAAAATTATATCTAAAAAGTACTAAGCATCTGAGAAAGAGGATAGAGTTTAACTTTGTTGTGAATGAAAATACAGAGACAACTGGAGAGACAGCAGGTGTTGATTTGGATGAAGGAGTTCTGGACAGTCATTAATACTGGTAAGCAGGGGTCGAGAAATGCTGTCACCTGGTCGCTAAGGGTGACCAAAAAACTGTCCAGGCCACCACAGAAAACATTACTGAAGAACACGTAAATCAAGAATTTGCAAGCCCCAGAAAAAAAAAAAAAAAAAAAAAAAAATTAGAAAGTACCATTTTTTTTTCTAGGGGGAGAGAAGCTAATGGCTGAAAGTAAAACATTTTTTGAACAAAAGTGTACATGACTTTGATATCATATATACCTATACCCCCCCCCCCCCCCCCCCCCCCCCCGATGGTCCAATGTTTTGATCCTGGCCAGTAAAGAAGTTAGCTGGCCACTAGATTTCAGAATATTTTTCAACACCCGCCGGAAAGGTAGGAGATTCTGCAATATTTCTGTGAAGTGTGGTAGTTATACAAGATTTTATGGAACAATTCAGAATTTGTTAAGCATAGTGGAATAACAGGTGTTTATTGGTTACACTGGGTAATTAAGTTTGTATGAGAAACTGGCATGGTTCCTAATGAATGGCAAAGCTCCAGTCTTGTGCCAGTTTACAAGAAAATAAACAATCTAAAACAAGATGGATTGATCGTGTTAATGAACCATTAGTGATGGAGGTAGTGATTTTTCAGTGGCAGGAAATTGTACAATGCACCAAGAGAAATGGGGAAATTTATAGGTAATCAGCATTAATTTTAATTTTGGTTCAATTTTCATTTCAGTTCCTGCTTCTGTGGTTTTTATTTGTGTGCAGCAGCAAAAAAAAAAAAAAAAAATACACACTGAAGTTACGTAAAAATAAGAAAATGATATGGGAGTTTCCAAACTGTCTCTCGTCTTTTTCCTCACCAAAGTTGTGGAATACCTTTTGGTTGAAATACTAGAGGTATAGTTCAAAAGCTCCCATACCATTTTCTTATTGCCACATAATTTAAGCTTGTATTTCATTTTTAGTGCTGTGTTTCTAATAGTTACGTATTTTGCTCATTTCTCTCTTTTGTTTATGTATTGTGCCTTACCAATCTGAACACCTTGGTTGAAATAGGTATGATACAATAATAATTAGGGACTAAACATCACTTGTTGTCAGGCAGGGCCACCTCTTAAATCACCCCCACCCCATATCAAATGATCGTTTGATTGCAAATAAACCTCCAAAAGTACTTCTTTACTGTAATGCTTAGTATTTTTATTTTTTTTTTTTACTTTTTTTAATTACTGTAAAACCTGTGTAAGTTGGCCACTCACGGTTCCAAATAATTGTGGCCAACTAAGGGAGTTCGGAATCAAAGTGAATGGTATATGTGCCGTATGTTAACATCGAAAATGAATTCATAGCAACCGTTTTAAGTACTGCATGCAACACTGTTTATGCAGAACATATAAGTACAGTACCACTAAATAAATGATATAAGCTTGATTCTAAACTGGAAAGACATTCACAGAATGGTGAATACAGTACAATATGTACAGTATTTGTTATTTAGTACAGTATAAGTAGTGCGTACATCTAAAAATATGTGAAAGGACATTACTTACATTACTTGTCCATTTCCAATTAGTGTATCCTTATTACGTATTAACTTCACAGCAAATATTATGTATTCTTTTGAATATAGTCAATCATAGTTTTCTGCTGAGTTACTTTAAATTTTGTTTGGGTCCAGTGCTTTTCAATTTCTACATGAACTCTGATGAGTTCTTTTAGTAAAGCAGGATAATTTGCAGATGCATAGTGCTGTACATTTTACCCTAATTTTCTGTTGCGAGCCATCTAATCATTGAACTACTTTACAGCATAAACTAAAAGAAACTTGGCCTGTTGCCTGGAGTAAAAGAAAGAACCCCACATCCAAACAATAACTTATTCTAGAAAATTCCTCTGACTTTAGAAACACACCATCTGCACAAAGGCAAACCTTTATATTGGGTTGTCGGAAAAGTCACGACATATTTTAGCTATGTTTTGCAAAGGTCATTTATTGATAGAAAGAACAAAGATCAATCAATGATATAATGCTCGTTTTGTTCAATAACCTTTTGCCATCTTTCAGTGAGCTGCAGAATGCCTCGTTCATAGAAGGACCTGTCTTTCGTGGCGAAAAACTGTACAAGGTGCTGATTTACAGCCTCATCTGAATTGAACATTATACCACGCAAGGACTGTTGAAGATAGCAAAACAAGTGGAAGTCTGATGGCGCAAGGTCAGGCGATTATGCTAGGTGTGGCAACACATCCCACCGAAGCTCCAATAATTTTTGGCGGGTGATCAAACTTGTGTGTGGTCTTGCGTTGTCATGATGGAACACAACACCTTTACGATGAACAAGCTCTGGACGTTTCTGAATGATGGATTCGTTCAAACTGTCCAATTGCTGACAGTACACATTCAAATTGATTGTTTGGTTCCATGGTTGAAGCTCGAAAAACACGACACCTTTAAAATCCACCACACTGAGACCAGAACCTTCCGCTGATGAATATCTGCTTTGGATGTCGTTTGAGGCGAAGCAGCACGTCGGGACCAAGAAAGTTTGCGCAGCACCTTGTTGTACACAATCCACTTTTCGTCACCAGTTATCAGTCGCTTCAAAAAAGATTGTTTTCCTCACGTTTAATGAGCATATTGCAGATGTTTCTACGCGCCTTCAGTTGAGCTTCTTTGAGTTCATGAGGAACCCACACATTGAGCTTGCTTACGTATCCCAGCTTCTTCAGGTGATCGTGAACGCTTGAATGATGGATCTGCAATGTGTCAGCAATCTCTCGTGTCGTGTAACGTGGGTTTGACTCGATCAATGCCTTGATTTGGTCGTCATCAACCTCGGTTGGCCTCCGGACCGAGGAGCATCGTTGAGGTCAAAATCACTAGCACGGAATTTTGCGAACCGCCGCTGGCACTGACGTTCTTGTAGAGTATTATCACCGTACACTTTACGCAACTTTTCACAAGCTTGACGCACGTTCTTCCCTTTACGGAAGTAAAACTGTAAAATATGGCGAAAATGCACAGTTTGGTCTTCCATCTTCAACTTGATGTCAAATCTCCGCAAATCAACCAAATCGCTCACTATTCCTTTTAGACTGCAGCTAGAACTGGCACCTGTCGAATGCCATAGCGATAACAAAGCTGCGCATGCCTCTAGTACTTTCAAAACCGCCCAACCGCCATCGGGTGCCAAAATACATCATGACTTTTCCGACAACCCAATAGAAATACCCAACCACTGCTAAGCTCTGATGGCAATTTGTATGCATGCCTCTTAAGAAAATCTCAACCCTCAGTGTTTTAAACACACACACACACACACACACACACACACACGTGGTACCATCTCTCACTGTGCCTGAAGGGGTTGGCCAGATGTTGCTGATTACACTAATAATTTCACACATTCTATTGCTACTTAAAAAAAAAAAAAAAGAAAAGATTTTGAAGCATTCGGTCAACTTTGAGAGTTTTTGGGTGCAGTTTTACTACAGACAAATTTGAAGTTTAACAGAGTTGGGTGGCCAATTTTCAAGTTAGACAGGTGGCCAAGTTACAGAGGTTTTGCTCTGTGTTACTGCATAGGATATTTGTCGTTCCATGAAAAAGTGGTCAACTCAGGCAGGTGGCCAACTTTTACGAGTTTTTACTGTATATAAGTTTTGGCATTTCTGTGATAAGATACAAGGGAAGTGATAAGACACATGTTATGTTGTAACATGTGTTTTATCACTTCCCCTTTATGGAATACATCTGTTCATTTTTTCTTAGGAAGAGATATATAGATAGACACAGCACATTTCTGTTCCATGGGTTATTTGTTTTTTGCCCCTTTATATTTCTTTTTGAATATAGCAAATCCACCCCCAGAATGAGTTATAGTAAGCAACTTAAAATGCTTCATTAGATACAATGTTCAAAAAAGAACAACAACAAAAAAAAAACACATAAGTAACTTCTACTATTTGTTTTGAAAGAAAAAATGAAGAAAACAAAGAATATACATATATAGTAAGAATTTTTTAAATATAAAACCATAGTAAAAAAGTAATTTTTGCTGAAAAAACAGGAAGATTATGTGAAGGTAGTAAAAGTCTGTGTGTGTCACACAGTGCATAGCAGATAAGAACTTTAAAATATTCAAAATTAAATAACTGTAATAAAGTGAGACATTTGCCTTAAAACCAGTACTCTCAACAAATGATACATTTTTTAACTAGTATGCTGAAAACATGAGGTAAGCTGGAGTAAACAGGGTGAAGATAAAATTTGAATTCAAGTGGAACGGTAGGAGTCTAACCTCTACATATTCTAACCTTAACGACGCTAGATGGCAGCACAATATGCTTTGATTAAAGAATGCAGCCGGAGAATATTCCAAAGCTCTTAACACTCAGATACTTGGGACTTTGCTGTCCTGGGTGGTGTAACGGACAGCATGCTAGACCAATAATCGGGAGATGTGGGTTCGATTCTTGCTCCAGGGCAATGAAATTTTCAGGTTTTCTGATGTGATTGATATTACGTGTGCAATAAAAATTACAGTCAATTTGACGATGTCTGATTGCTGTGTTAATTATATCATAACCTCTACATGATTGACTCATCAGGGAAGCCAAATTATGGGCAGCACACTCTCTCAGTATAAACCAGTGCAATGCTGGGTTTCATCATTTTTGTTGACTAATGGTTAATATTCTAAAATATGCCAAATGAAGTAGGATTGAGAACACCTGAATTTAAAAAAAAACTAAAGTGATGTTAAAAACTAAATATTCTGTAAACATGGGGTTGGTATCTTTCACTTTATCAAAAGGAATTATATGTAACTGGCAATAATTTCTGATTTTTGCTGACAAGCCTAAAAACTTAGTACCCATTTGTATGTAATTCCTTTTCATAAAGTGAAAAATACCAACTCCATCTTTAATTTTTTTTATTTTGCTAACCCCCCCCCCCCCCCCCCCCACACACACACACTCCAGTACTGCCTATTTATTTATAATTATTTTTCATGAAGTGAAAAATACCAAACCCGTCTTTAAATTTACGATTTTTGCCAACCAATCTAAAACTTACTGCCAATTTAACATATATTTATATAAGGGCTTTAAAAATACTATGCCCAAGAAATGCCCGATGCATGTAAATTATTAGCTTGGGCAGGTACAAAAAAAAAAAAAAAAAACCCTAGTTGCCTGGTAGGATAACTAAATTTTAAAAAATAAGTTTGCAGTGGAGAATTTTCTTCTACATGAAAAAAAAAAAAAAAAGCAGTCGTCGGATATCACTTTTCATTGGGGGTGGACCACAACGGGATGTATCACACAGCCCCTGGAGAGGTTGGGCCTCTGGTATAACTTGAGCGAGTAATGCAAGATGCATGCTTTTGTGCATTGAACATTTGTAATACAGACCCTTAAAATGGCAATGCAAAAGATTAATATAAAATTTATCATATTTCTTAACTTAAAAGAAATGAGGCTTCTAATTTTGTTAACTTAAAAGATAAGTTTTCCTGGGCATCCAGCTTAAATAATTTCTGTACATGCCCAGTTGGGCATGTAAATTTTAAGATATTTTTCAAGCCCTGTATATATTATATTATATTCCAAAAGTAATGTTTTTCTGCACACCCCCCCTTTTTTTTTCAAAATTTTTTGCACATTATGATATGTAGCTTATTATTAAAGTGTTTCTTGTGTAGTTCCACATGGTAACTGTAATTCAAGCAATTTTGTAATTGTGATCATCTTTTTAAAAAATGGAAAGTAATTTACTAAGTGAAGAACATTTGCAACTTTGTATGCTTCGCAAATTTCGTATAGGAAACAATGCAACTACAGCAGCAAGCAACTTTTTAACAAAGTATATCCAGAAGTGGTGAATGTGAGGAAATGTCAGAGGTGGTTTTTGAAGTTCAGAAGTAGTGATTTTGGTTCACAGAATGATCCAAGATCTGATAGACCTTCACATGTTGATGACAAACATTATCAAGCTATAGGTGAGAAAAATCCCCAACAGGCACTGGATGAATTGCAGAAACATCAAGTGTAGCTATAGTAATAGCTTTCCGTCACTTGCAAGCAATGGGAAAGGCAAACAAGCTTGAAATATGGGTTCCTCATGCCCTAAGGTGGACGATAAACTTCAATGCATGTCCATTTGTTCAATACTTCTATCTAGACAAAAAAATGACCCTTTTTTTTGGACAGGATACTTATGAGTGATAAAAAGTGGGTATTATACGAAAATCCTATTCACAACCAGCAATGGCTATTACCCAGTGAAACCCCTAAAGCAACAGCAAAACCGACTATTCATAGGAAAAAAGTTTTACTGTGCATTTGGTGGGGATGAAAGGGTCTAATTCATTATGAGCTCCTAAAACCCAATGAAACTATTGATTCACTCTACTTTGATCAACTTACTTGTCTTCATGCACAAATTTCACTCAAGCTGCCTGCAATAGCCAATAGAAAATGAGTCCTCCTTCTCCTTGACAACGCTCGCCCTCACACCTCAGGAGCATGTGACAAAAAAATCAAGGAATTTGGTTGGGAGGTGCTACCTCATCCACCATACAGCACTGATATGGCACCTTCCAATTCCCATTTGTCTTTATCAATGCAACATTACTTAACTGGTAAACATTTCAAAACATTTGATGATGTCAAAAATGGTATCGAACAGTATTTGGAGTCCCAAGGGCCAGGGTTTTACAAAGATGGTATCAGTAACTTAGTTTCAAGACGGGGACAGGCGATAAACAATTATAGTGATTACATTTCTGACTAAATATAAGTGCTTGCTTGTGATGTTGCTTCAAAGTTCCACTAAAAAACATTACTTTTGGGATGACCTAATGTATATGCAGTCAAACTTCTGAATAACGGTCGTTACTTGGACCGTGAAAAAGAGACCGCTGTTGGGAGGTTAGGCCTAGGTTAATTCCTAGTCTGCTGCTTTGGTACAAAAGTAGAATAATTGCACAAAGCTTATGCACAAGGAAAGTGGTTTCAGAATTTTCTCCAAAAGTGGAATGCTGAATGAAACTCAGTATAACAATTTAAAATAAAATTGTGGTGTAGAGGATTTTAGGAAAGTAGCATCTGACCCATTGCTTCATACTTTCCTTTAGAAATATGAAGCTACGAAGTTAAGTTTAGGGTACGTTAGGGAAGAGAAAAATGCTAGACAGTGAAGTTGAACTGCATAGTTAGCTAGCCGTGCGCCAAAATATAGGAACAGAGCCAACAGGGACCAATCAAAGATATACTGCCGTCAACAAAGAACATTTAACACCCCCACCCAGGTTGTGATTGAAATATACACAGGAGCTGCAGTTCACTTCACATAGAACTAAACTTTTAACTCCTTTCTTTTCATTTAAGCACATCATTGTACTCGCTGTAATACAAATCATTGTGTTCAAGGAACAGTGGCATTCTTAATTCTTAGCAGCATTCTTTACTCCTATCTTATCCCTTTTGCCTAAGTACTGAAAGAACAGCGTAAAATCCCAAAGGATAAGGTGTCTGTTAGATCTCTTTCAGGTATGGCTGGGTGTCCGTTGGCCGTTGCAAAGAGGTTTCACTGTTTGGAGGGTATCGCATAGGCGCCGACTGGGGGGGAGCAAGGTGAATCTTGCCCCTATAATCATTTTACTGAGGGGGGAAGTGCCCGCCCAATATTTTTTGTCCTGTTTAATTAAATAACCATTTTGGTCTCACAAGGTGGACCAAGATTTACCTTATGAGGCCAAAGCTATTAATTAAAAAAAATGATAAATAACAAAACAAGCTTTTTTCCCATATTCAGCATTGCTCATTTGATAAGAAACTTGATTGCCAGCCCTGTATTAATAGTGTTTGACATGTTCTCATGATATGTGGTAAATGTTCAAAACAATTATAAAAAATAAAATAAATAAAAATACAGAAATGTATAATTTCTAGCGTCTTTGTTTATCTATTTATTTTTTCATTTATTGTTTTTTATTTGAGTAACCCCGCTAATTTCTTATTTTTTGTGAACATTAGAAATAAAATCTCTGGATATTTTTATAAAATCCAGGCTAAATTTTATTTAAAAAAATATTAATATTCAGCAAAGGAATATTTCTGGTTCCGTGTTCATTTACTGATGAGCAATTACAACTGGATTTTAAAATATGCGCCCAGTCTCGTAATTTATCTTTTTGCCCCCCCCAATAATTTGGTGAAGTCGGCGCCCCTGGGGTATCGTTAATGTTAATCCTACGGCAGCTGTTTTGTACCAATTAAAACTTGCCGTTGCTCGGAGGTGCCCGTTAAAGGAGGTTTCACTGTATATATGCCCCAGCAATCCCCCATCATTGGTTATGACATGCAAATAATCTATCGCAGTTAATTTTATTTTTCTCTAGACTTAAATAACTGAAGGATGTTTATAAGAAATGTTCAGTAAGGGAACCCAGAGCTTTGGAAAAGTATGAATGAACATGTTGGCAGAGTGATTTAGATGCCATTCACTCAGCTGAATACAAAAGGGGTGCTGGTGGACCGTTCTCCTCCTTTTTTTTTTTTTATTATGTTTTCTTTTAGGATGGCAGAAAGTGTAATTATTCGAGCAGAGGTAGGACAAATGGGAAGTTTATTAGTGACCAGTTGGGAAACTGCTGGAGGTTACCGATTGTTGAGATGAGTGCCTGTTATAGTAATTGCAAAAGATACATAGAGCTGTTTTTCCACATCTGTGGAAAGGTGTAGAAAGAATTCGTGAGCACTGGGTTGTAAATCAGATGTATTGGGTTGATGCATAAGTTTATGCTGTTTTTTTCACTGCACTAAAGGAATGTATTACATCAGAAGAGAAAACGGAATCAATCAACAATGTACCCCTCCCCATTGTTTACATCGTGTCCCAACATCTGGATAGATCTGCAACATTGGCACACCCACGGAGGAAGCTTTGGGGGCTTAAGCAGGGCCAAACTAGATTCTTCCAAGGAGATTAAGAGCGACGTACGTCACAAATTAAACATTCAAAAATATTATTTTACATGTTCAAAAAATTACATAGTGTTTTCTATTACAGGGTGTCTTCTTCCCAAAGCGATTAAAAGCAACGTATGTCCAACGTACGTCACACATTGTGTTCGTATACTGTATATATATTGGGCTATCGGAAAAGTCATGACATATTTTAGCCATGTTTTGCAAAGGTCATTTATTGATAGAAAGAACAAAGATCAATCAATGATATAATGCTCGTTTTGTTCGATAACGTTTTGCCATATTTCAGTGAGCTGCAGAATACCTCGTTCATAGAAGGACCTGTCTTTCGTGGCGAAAAACTGTAGAAGGTGCTGATTTGCAGCCTCATCTGAATTGAACGTTATACCACGCAAGGACTGTTGAAGAGAGCGAAAATTGGGCTGCGGATGACCTAGCGATCAGCGTTCATGATTGCCATAGGGATGAACTGAGGTTCGATCCTGGGCAGGTACGAACGTGTTCGAACCACTAAATACCCGCCGTGCGTCGGATGGGCACGTTAAGCCGTCGGACCCCGGGTATTGGCCCCCGGTAATGAAAAAGGGCGTCTTTCTCCCCCTTTCTACCTCGCTTCCGTGTTACTTTCCTATCGGGCACTCTAGCCCAAATCTCCTAGCTTCCTATTTTTAGCGTTGTTCAAGACCTGGGGTCAGACACTCTCTTCCTAAAATCCTCTACATCTGATCTGAAGAGACCGAAACAAGCGGAAGTCTGACAGCGCAAGGTCAGTCGAGTATGCTGGGTGTGGCAAAACATCCCACCCAAGCTACAATAATTTTTGGCGTGTGATCAAACTTGTGTGTGGTCTCGCGTTGTCGTGATGGAACACAACACCTTTACGATGAACGAGGTCTGGACGTTTCTGAATGATGGATTCGTTCAAACTGTCCAATTACCGACACTACACATTCGAATTGATTGTTTGGTTCCGTGGTAGGAGCTCGAAAAACACGACACCTTTAAAATCCCACCACACTGAGACCAGAACTTTCCGCTGATGAATGTCTGCTTTGGATGTCGTTTGAGGCGAAGCAGCACGTCGGGACCAAGACCGTTTGCGCAGCACCTTGTTGTACACAATCCACTTTTCGTCAACAGTTATCAGTCGCTTCAAAAAGGATCGTTTTCCTCACTTTTAATGAGCATATCGCAGATGTTTATACGCGCCGTCAGTTGAGCTTCTTTGAGTTCATGAGAAACCCACACATTGAGCTTGCTTATACGTATCCCAGCTTCTTCAGGTGATCGTGAACGCTCGCTTGAATGATGGATGTGCAATGTGTCTGCAATCTCTCGTGTCGTGTAACGTCGGTTTGACTCAATCAATGCCTTGATTTGGTCGTCATCAACATCGGTTGGCCTCCTGGACCAAGGACCATCGTTGAGGTCAAAATCATCAGTACGGAATTTTGCGAACCACCGCTGGCACTGACGTTCTTGTAGAGTATTATCACCGTACACTTTGCGCAACTTTTCACAAAATTGACGCGCGTTCTTCCCTTTACGGAAGTAAAGGGAAGAACGCGAAAATGCACAGTTTGGTCTTCCATCTTCAACTCAATGTCAAGTCAACCAAATCGCTCACTATTCCTTTTAGACTGCAGCTAGAACTGGCACCTGTCGAATTCCATAGCGATACCAGAGTTGCGTATGCCTCTAGTACTTCCACAACCGCCCAACCGCCATCGGGTGCCAAAATACGTCATGACTTTTCCGGCAACCCAATATATAGCCCCCTACAACAGGAATTCCTGGGTACGCCACTGGTCTGCAATGCCATTCTTGAAAGAATGGGCAGGTTTTGCTGTGAAGAAATGATCAAGGAAATTCTGGAGATCAACGCCATTGTTGAACGTTCTGCCACGGAGTGCATTCAACAGAGATCGGAACAGGTGATGTTCTGAAGGGGCGACATATGAGGAATAGACCGGATGTCTCCCATTTCGTGTCCTGAATGGCCAATCTGGTCATGTTTGCACTGTGTGGGCGTGCATTATCATTTTGGAGGACACCATGGCGCCGATGCGGCCGTTTCTGCTCAATTGCTTCCTTCACACGGCGAAGTTACTAACAATAGAGTGCAGCGTTGATGGTCCGATTCCTCGGCAGCATTTCCCAGTGAATAATGCCTTCCATGTCCCAACAGACACACAACATGATCTTCGCAGGATGAAGGTCATGTTTTGGACGTGGTGTGGGCGTCTTGTTTGGGCTTAACCATTCCCTTCGATTCCTGAAATTCACGTACAGGTACCACTTTTCATTTCCAATAACAATACGTGATGGAAAGCGTTGCTGAGAACATTAGCGATAACGAGCAAGTAAAGAACCATATATGGCAACAAGCTGATTCTTGTTGTCCTCGGTGGACGTGTGAGGTACCCAAGACCCCAATTTCTGGACCTTTCCTGGTACGTTCCAGGTGTCGCACCACTGTGGCCTGATCACAGTCCATCTCAGTGTCCAATTCGCGTGCGGTTTGGCGCGGATAAAAGTGGATGATATGGTTCAAACGATCCTCATCAAAGTGAGATGGATGACCTGAGCGTGGAGAGTCGTTGAGATCAAAATTGCCACCTCGGAATCGCTCAAACCATTTGCGGGCTGTCCTCGGAGCAGTAGCATCCTTTCCATACAGAGCTCAAATTTGTCGAGTAGCATCGGCGGCTGTGGATCCCTTGTCAAACTCGTAGAGGAGCAGGTGTCGGAAATGTTCATTCCTCTCTACTTGACACTCCATATTTTCGGACCTGAAAAACCAAAAAACCATTAGCCACAATCACACAACGTAATAGGATTTAGATACACGATATTACTGGCTACATTTTGATATACAGCTGGCCATTTGCACTTTCACTACTGATCTGGGAAACACTCGTGAAGTAAAACGGCATGAACTTATGCATCAACCCAATATTACTCTTTCTTCAAGCTCTCTGATTTCATGACAGTTGTGTTCAGGTAGTGTCTCTAAAAATTCTGTCTGCCTGAAATGTTCGTTTCAACACCAATAGAAATTGTCAAAATAATTAGATGTTATGTTTTAAAAGCGTTTAGGAAAAAATAGCTATGGAAATAGCGGCATCAATTTTTGAATTTGATAACTAATATCAGATGTTTAATACTTTAAGTTTCGTAGGGGTTTAACTGTTAACAGAGATAAGTGAGAAAATGCATATTTTTGCGTTTTAATGCGCATGCGCAAAACATGTTTTCGTCCTCATTCCCTTCAATAAGACGCTTTTGGGTCATCCATTGTACAGTTTTATAACTTTTCTGTGCAGGCGTTTTGTGAAAGTGAGATTTTAAGTTATTTGATTTGAAATTCATATTTTTTCCTTAGACCTAAGCCCTAGTATTTGCTGCCATTTCTTTTGAGAAATGTTGACTGAGAGCGCTCAGAAGTTCGTTTGTGACGCGATGTCGCAAAGGTTACACAGAAAATCGACAACTTGACCACTGACATGTATGTGTCTTACTCTTACCAACTAGCCACTTGCAATTTTTTGTATTGCAAAACAGTAACGTAAAAAAGATGCTGGTTTGGTTATATTGATCAGCTGCTGTCATAGGAACGAGTGGAAATTTCGCCAGTTCATTTGTAATGCAATAATATTTTGTTGAAATAGCTCTTGAAATAAACGTATGAAGTCACATTCGGTTCATAATTTGGATCTCAGTATGTTCCCTTTGTCAGAATTAATTGCCGCAAAAATATTTCGTCCGATTATGCTTTGTTTCTTCTGATCGTTCGTGTATGTGGAGACGAGATTCGTAGATCAATATTTCCAGTTTACCATTTTTTTCTGATATTAGATTTCATTTTTAGCCGTTTCCCTTAAAGCTGGTGCAATGAAATATAACAACAGAAAACAATTCCCGACATTCAGATCACCTTAACTCTGCGTTCCCCCTGCCCCCACCCAAAATAAAATAAAATAAAATAAAAAATAAATAAAAATAAAAAAGATGCGTACAGAAAGTTGCAACGTGTTTCTCTCTCTTTCGTGTGCTTAGCTTGCTTGGAAGCTTTTATCTTTGGGCTGCAGTTTTAAAATGTCGGCTGTAAAAGCGCCATTGCTCCAGTTTTCGTCGCTGGTGCTGCATTCGTAATGTATTTCGTTTCCCTCTGCACCAGAAAAAATCAATAGCAAAAATGCTGAAGACTGGAATCTTTATTGAAAATGGCGGTCGTTGAACTAGCGAGAGCGAGAGAACGCCAAGCGCTTTCTCCTGCGAAATGTGAAGTAAATAAATCACTGTAAAAACCAATCTCTTACTTGTCACAACGCCGTGCTTCTGGAACTTAATATTTTGTGCTTCTACACGACGAGTAAAACGCCGGATCGTTTAGTTTGCGCGGCCATGTTATTTTATAACTATCTCGCCATGTTACGCGATTGCTTTCTAATTTTAGTGAGTTAAAATTTCTGCTTCGATCCGTTCCTTTTAATCTCGCTCTGTAAACGCTGCTGGCGTTGTTAAGCGAGATAACGTTTTAAATGCGCATAATAGACTTCGGAATTCCGGTGAATTTACCGAATAAAAGAGAAACAGCACAAAGCGGCGCGTTAATTCACTGTTCATCTTTTTCAGTTCAAAAATATAAGAAATTTTTGCCCACACCGACGATTATTTATTTCTACCCAAAATCAAATTGAGATTTTCGTTTTGACGACTTCTTGATCATCTTGGCCTAGAAGCCGTTGCTAGTCCCAGAATTACAGTCATGGTGTTTGTTCTAAGTCAGGGAAGAGCCAGTGGCCGAAAAACGAACAATAACCGTATCGAGCTCGGGTCAACAGCGAGGGCTCAGAATTCCTCGTGTGCCACGTATCTACCTTGTCTTCGGTAGGGGTTGAAATCGCTAATGCATCGATTAATGGTTAAAATGTAAGCTAGACGAGGTCGCTTGTAGGTAGGTAAGAGCTGTAGCGAGCAACTTTTTGCTTTAGTTTGAGCAAGGCCATCTAGAACAGAGTTAGAAACGGGTCAAAAATTTTGGACCCGGACAATTCTACTTTGAACTATAAATTCGAATATCAATCCGCTGCTGGATGAAGATCTCATTATCAATCCGCTTGCTGGACGAAGATCTCTCCCCAAGTTTCTTCAACAACGGACTGTCTTCGCCCAGTCTTCTCAACCCATGCCCACGTAATATTCTTCTGGGTCTTTTCCTGTCCCTTGGAATCCAGTCTAAAATTTCGGTTGTTCATCGGTGGTCCGTTCTCCTGGCCAGCGCATTGCCATTTCAGGGATTTTACTCTGATCGGGATGTCTTCCACTCTTGTCATTTTATTTATCCACGAGTTACTCTTTTACGCTTTCCAACCGTAGGTTGAAGAAGCGCATATGCTCCAGCTTTGTCCGTTCGTCCGTCCGCGCCATAACTGGCGTAAAAATAAGTCGATTTCGATGAAATTTTAGTATGGGGTAGGGGACCACCCGGAGACGAACCCTATTGAAAATGGGACAAATGGGGTCAAAGGTCACGACGTAGGAGCGGGATCATTCCATTACCCTTATGAGTCATAACTTGCGTAAATATGGTTCGATTTCAATGAAAGTTTACTATATGGTAGGAGACCACCTAGGGACGAACCCTGTTGAAAATGGGACAAATGGGGTCAAAGGTCACGACGTAGGAGCGGGATCATTCCATTACCCTTATGCGTCATAACTTGCGTAAATATGGTTCGATTTCAATGAAAGTTTACTATGTGGTAGGAGACCGCCTGGGGACGAACCCTATTCAAAATGGGTGAAGGTCAGGACATAAGATCGGGATGCATTCCATTGCCCTCATGCGTCGTGTAACGTGCGTAAAAATGGTTCGATTTCGATGAAATTTCAGTATGTAGTAGGAGACCACCTGGGGACGAACCCTATTGAAAATGGACGAAATGTGGTCAAAGGTCAGGACATAGGATTGCGATCCATTCCATTGTTCTTATCCCATATTATTAAGGTGGACGTCAAGTAATTTTGCTTCCTATACTTCCAATGGAAAACTTTTGTACACATTTCCTTCACAATTAATGTGTTCCCAAGGATGAGAATTTGAACATCGATTAAAATAACCATATTTTAACTTGGAAAACTTAATATTTTCTAAAGCATAACCATAATTATATTAAAATTCAATAACTTTTCCTTTGGTGGTGTTGAAACCAGAGAAAAGATGGCGCGACCTGTACTTTGATGACGTCAGTGGACAAAAAAATGTTGGATTGCATTATTACGGTTATGGTTTAGAAAATATTAAGTATTCCATGTTATGAAATGAAGCTATTTTAATCGATGTTCAAATTTTCATCCTTGTGAACGCATTAATTGTCCAGAAAAAGTTGGCGCGACCTGTATTTTCATGACGTCAGTAGACAAACAAATGTTGAATTGCATAATTATGGTTATGTTTTAGAAAATATTAAGTATTCCAAGTTATAAAATGAAGATATTTTAATCGATGTTCAAATTTTCATCCTTGGGAACGCATTAATTGTGAAGAAAATGTGTACAAAAGTTTTACCATTGGAAGTATAGGAAGCAAAGTTACTTGACGTCCACCTTAAAGTAGCAATTCTTGTATGTATGTGTGTATGTACATTTTATTTTGAAAACGGCTCTAAGAATTTTGATGAAAGTCGTTAACCTACCGTTTTCTGGTACTGGAAATCGATTTAGCTTGATCTCGACTTTAGAAGAATTCGTTTAGTGGGTTAAATAACCACCCCGAAATATAACGTTTTTAGTGATGGCGTTGTTCCATTAATGTTACCAATGCTTAGAAATCTTATGACGTCACAACTCGCGTTTGAGAATGTTGGCGCGCGGTCACGCCATCTGTCTCTTTACATCACGCGTTGTGTGTGGATCCTATTAAAGATTTATGACGTCACACTTTTGCGGCGGGTAGATGGTCGCGATTCCCATCTGCCTCATTACGTCACGCATTGTGTGCGTATGTCCGTCAGCACGATAACTCGCGTAAGAACCGTTGGATTTCGATGAAATTTTAGTATCTGGTAGGGGATCACCTGGGAAGGAACTTATTTAAAGTGAACGAAATATGGTCAAAGGTCAGTACATAGGAGAGGGATCCATTCCACTTCTGTTATGCGCCATAACTAACGTAAAAAAGGTTCGATTTCGATGAAATTTTAGTATGTGGTAGGGGACCACCTGGCGACAAACCTTATTGAAAATGGGCGAAATGGGGTCAAAGGTTAGGACACAGGAGCGGGATCTATTCCATAGCCCTTATGCATCATAACTTACGTAAAAATGCTTCGATTGCGACAAAACTTTATCATGTTATTTCGGAGGTATACCAAACCGGTTCTGTTGAATATCATCGAAATGGGATCAAAGGTCAGGGCACAGGACCGAGATTTATTCCACAGACATTATTCTCATAACTTGAGTGATAACTTGAGTAATGCTTTCTGTAATGTTGGAAAGCGTATTATAATCAATGCATTGCATGATTTTACTAACTTGTTTTATCCTTCTTGGTTACACCAAGCATCATCTCTCTCTGTTGCTTACAGTTGTCTGCAGTATTTGTATGTATTTTTTTAGTTAAGGTCCACGTCTCTACTCCGTACGTAAGCAATGGAAGGATGCATTGATTAAACACTTTTCTTTTGAAACCTAATGGCATATTACTCTTGAAAATTGTACTGCTCTTTCTAAAAGCTCTCCAACCAAGTTTTTTACGCCGATTAATTTCTTCATCAATGTGACCCCCGCTTGATGTCTGCTGACCAAGGTAAATGTAGGAATTGGTTATCTCCAGCTTTTCCCCATCAACTGATAAATCTTCATTTCTTGTAAAAGCATTGTACTTCAGTTTTTTCTTCTGAAATTTCATTTTCAATCCCATTTCTTTACTCTTTTCAGCAGGTTCCTGGATCATACTCTGCATCTCTGAAGGGTTTTTTGAAATATTTTTGTTTTTTCTTTTCAAAAATTAAACGGAAATCAAACCTGGTCGAAATCGGGTCAGGAACACCTTGACCCGACCGGTTTGACCCGCAAGAATGTGTCGACCCGTGACCCGTTTCCATCTCTGTTCTAGAAAACGTAAGGCCATGACATTAGAGAGATGAGTTCCCTCTTTCAGTGACGTCACGCGGAAACCACTGCTTCCGATTGGTTTCTAACGCTGTCGCGCATGACGTCAAACACGACCCCGGCATCTCAGTCCGTATAACATGAGAGTGACGTCACAAACGGAGGGAACTCATCTCTGTAATGTCATGGCCTTGCCCTTTCTAGATGGCCTTGGTTTTGAGCCACGAGCGTTGATACGCAAAAATTTCACCATAAGCATGCTTCATTATCTGTACAGAAATAATGCTAAATATTAATACTCTGTCAGTTCGTGAAACCATGGAAATTCGCGGTCATCATAATTTACCACACATGGATGTTCCTTTCACTCTCTTTTCAAAGCTTTAATTAGTTCAAAAACATTGGTTCGACATGATCCCATATTTCATTAGGAACGTAATGTTGCAGAATCAGCTGGGACTTTTATCCCTCCAAACCTTTTAAGCCTTTAACTGCTGGCCCCTCTCTGCGGTATTTGCCATTTTCTTCCACCGCTATTGAGCTTCTGAATTGACTGACAGAAGGTGCTGTACTAAATAAAGAACACACAATGACACAAATAACGATGAATGCACTGAAGACGCAGTTGTTACGAAACCTTTTCCATTGTACTCGCAAGCTGAGTATGCCGACGTGGACCGTAACAGAAGTTTTCGAAGACATTCGATATTAATTTGTATACCGCAATTAAAAATTATTTATAATTAATAATTAACAGACCTGTTTGTAATGCGGGTGTGACCCGGAATTCCGGGTTTTGTCACATTCCAAACCTCTAAATCCGGGTTTTTAAGTTTTAGAAGAATTTGAGATGCTTCTGACATTTCATTTCTAAAACTGCTACAAAATGATAACTAAAAGTTCAAGTTCCATTTTCTTTGGGAATTACACATGTCCGTGTGGATGGTGAATGTAGAGGATTTGTGACACCTTGAGTGTTTCTTTTGTTATCAAACAAGCTCTCAAAATAACAGCCTGCTGAAAGGAAGGCTTTTTTTTTTTCATTATTTTGAAAGTTGCATCTACATTAAATGATTTGATTATAGGTATTAGATTCGGTTAATCCAATGAGCTATTTTTAGAAATTGAATGAAATCCACTGTAGGCTTCAAGTAAAACTGATCCACATAGACTGCTCAATTAACATATAATATGAAGTGCGAAATTTGAGTTCAAAGATGCAATGCCTGAAAGATTTTACACAGTGAAAGAAAATTTGGTACGAGAAAAGATGCGAAGTTTAACTGCACAAGCACTAGGGCCTATTTGTTGTGTAGCTAGTTTATATGTGCGTAATATAAATATTCGTAATATGCATTATATGCATATTGGCACTGAGCTGAGAGTTTCAGAGTTTCTTGTGTCACCTCATAATCATAAAAGGGACACAAAATACGGTAAAGTAGCCAAGGCACTATCCAGAGAAGTCAAATTCAAGTCCGCTACTCCGTCTTTAAATAACCTTGCGCTACTCCTATGTGGGATGATATAAAGAAATTAAGAACAGCCATTTGGGAAACTTTGGAGATCATTACCAACAGCGATACTTGCAATCATTGTGTCTCACTCGAGTTGCCACGAATTTGGAACCAATTCTTCAAGTAACGCCTTTTCTCTACCAGGATCCCGCGTGCAGCCAACGTGATGCCTCGTATCTTTAAATGAATATAACTTCGCATCTATTTATTGTCAAGTTCCCGCGTTCAATTTGTTAAGCGTTCTATTTTTCAGTTTGCAGTTTCTGTCTAACTTCCTTGAAAAAGCCATCTGGTTGATGTGCGAAAGCTTGGAAACGCTTATGTGTTTATTTCCTACGTATCATTAGTATAATGTTACTATTTACACTGTAATTAATTAATCTTGCAACATCAGCTAAAACTATTTCGATATGTAGAATTGTTCCGTTTGTAACAGTCATTACAGTTTCGTTGTGTTTCTCTAATAACTTCATCTCTAATGCATTCCATTTACTTCTGTAATAACTTCGAGTGGTGCAGGGCGTTATATGCTGGTTCTTCGTAATGATGAGCCTGGGTTCTTTTTTTTTTTTTTTTTTTTTTTTTGATTGGAGGTTTAACGACCACCGTGAGCAACTCAATGGGCTATAAGCAGTCGCCCGTCCCTAATTTAGGGTCACTGGTTCCAGGGAAGGGAGAGAGCCAGTGCCGTAAGACAAACACAACATCCATGCCTCACCGGGATTCGAACCCGGACCCCTTACGGACGAATGATCAGAGGCCAGCGCCTTAGACCACTGCGCCACCGGGGCGGCAAAGAGCCTGGGTTCGAATCACAGCGTCTTTATGTTCGTTGTTACGGTACTACTATTATCTTCCATGGAATCGGTGGCCGTACACTAGGAAGTGGTTCCGCTTTCTAGAAGTAAATGATGCTCGTGAAACCCTCTAAAAATATATTAATAATAATAATAATAAGAATAATAATAATAACAGAAAAAAATTAAACTTTGCCATCCGGGGGACGAGTTGTCAGAGGAGTAGGGTTCTTACCATTCGTCCTAGTCGGGCCCGAGTTTTGAGTTCCGGATGAGACTTGGTGGAGTGTTTGTCTTACGGCGTTGGCTGTGTCCTTACCTGAAACCAGTGACCCTAAATTAGGGACGGGTGACTGTTTAGAGTTTCTCATGATGGTTGTGTTCATGCCAAATTAGAGTTGCTCATGCCAATAACAATAATAATAAACCTTCATGTATTCCAGCAGCTTTTCTGATAACTTTTCTGACTTTTATTATACTCAGTAGTGCAGATGATTTATGCTGGTGACTGAAATTAAAGTGTAGTTCTCAGGAGACATATTGAGTCTTGTTACCTTCGTTTTACGTTACATAATTTCTTTGTACATACTACCTTGGCATGAGTGTGAATTCATTTTTATCTATTTTATTAGTAGTCCGATTCCCCCAGTTAAAGAATTTTAATATTCAAAAACAGGTATTTCGGGAATAATAATAATAATAAAAAAAATATTCACACGTTGACTGCCAAAATAGAAATTAACTCGTATTTGATGATCTGGTCCCGGACATACGAAGCAATTCGCGGAACTTTGTTTTACGACAATAAGCCATTTTTACGAGGTTTGGTAATAATTATATATCATAATTTTGGTTTTGAATAATTTAACATGCCGAACTCAAATTGGCGTCGCAGACCCATTTACCCAAATAAGCCTTGAGTCCGTCGCACTTCAAATATGATGTGATGTGTAGTAAAATTTGTTTTTGTTTGCAAAATTCGATTTTACTCCGTTGCCAACGCGAAACGAAGGAATTTGTAACTGTACCCGGGTGCCAATCAATTGGGGGCCGGAAAAATTGAATTGATGTTGCTGCCCAAGTTGGAAATGCGCTACGGCAAATAATTTTGTTGTATGGTAACACACTTTTCACATGTAGGAAATTTCCTTACAATTGTATATTCACAACATTTTTTTTTTCTCGGAGTTTAACGACCACTCTGATTAACTCTAAGGGCCCTAAATTTTGAGCAACTAGTTCCAGGGAAGCGAAAGAGCCCAGCGCCAGCAGACAAAAACACGTCCCATTTCTCATCCGGGTCCATCTCGGACGAATCCTCAGAATCCAACGCCTCGGACAGCTCTGCCATCATTGTGGCGATAATTTTTTTAGTTTTGTTTTTGTCAAGTGCTCTTTGATACGGCCCGGCCTTATTCATAGCATATGCTTTTTTTTTCGTTGCTGATTTAGATTAAAGTGAAATAAATTCTCGAAATATATTCAATCAGTATATTGGGTTGATGCATAAGTTCATGCCGTTTTTTTCACCGCACTACAGGAATATATTACATCAGAAGGTAAAACGGAATCAATCAACTGTGTATCCTCTCCCCATTGTTTACGATGGTGTCCAACGTTTGGATAGGTCTGCAATGCCATTCTTGAAAAAACGTGCAGGCTAAGAAATGATCAAGGAATTTCTGGAGATCAACATCATTGTTGAACGTTCTGCCACGGAGTGCATTCGACAGAGATCGGAACAGGTGATAGTCTGAAGGGGCGACATCTGGGGAATAAACCGGATGTGGAAGGATCTCCCATTTCATGTCTTGAATGGCCATTTTGGTCATGTTTGCACTGTGAGAGCGTGCGTTATCATGTTGCAGAAGGACACCATGGCGCCGATGTGGCCGTTTTTGCTGAATTGCTCCCTCCACACGGCGGAGTTGCTCACAATAGAGTGCAGCGTTGATGGTCCGATTCCTTAGCAGCATTTCCCAGTGAATAATGCCTTCCATGTCCCACCAGACACACAACATGATCTTCGCAGGATGAAGGTCATGTTTTGGACTTGGTGTGGGCGTCTTGTTTGGGCTTAACCATTCCCTCCGATACCTGAAATTCACGTACAGGCACCACTTTTTATCTTCAGTAACAATACGCGACAGAAAGGGTTTGTATTGCTGAGAACATTCGCGATAACGGCCGAGCAAAGAACCACATTTGGCAAGAAGCTGATTCTTGTTGTCCTCGGTGAGAGTGTGAGGCACCTAAGGCCCCAATTTCTGGACCTTTCCCATACGTTCCAGGTGTCGCACCACTGTGGCCTGATCACAGTCCATCTCAGTGGCCAATTCGCGTGTAGTTTGACGCTGATCCAAGTGGATGAGGTGGTTCAAACGATCCTCATCAAAGTTAGATGAACAATCTAAGCGTGTAGAGTCGTTCAGGTCAAAATTGCCACCTCGCAACTGCTCAAACCATTTGCGGGCTGTCCTCAGAGCAATAGCATCCTCCCCATGCACAGCACAAATTTGTCGAGTGGCCTCGGCGGCTGTGGATCCCTTGTTAAACTCTTAGAGGAGCAGATGTCGGAAATGTTCATTCCTCTCTACTTGACACTCCATAGTTCCGGACCTGAAAACCAAAAAACCGTCAGCCACAATCACACAACGCATTATGATTTAGATACGTCAACGAGACGTAGTCTCGTGCCACGACTAAAACTTGGTCGATATCAGCCGTCTTGGCACGGTATAATTTCTTTATTGAGTAGTTTAAAATCACTCTACATTAAAAGCAACATTAAAACACCCCCACAAGAACTTTCAGGACCCTATGGGTCCCTTCATCAGGTGGTATGTACACTGAAAGCTGTAGCATGGATAATCTATGATTTAAGTGGACTGCGCTGGTTATACACTGAGGATCAATTGAATTAGAGGCAGCTGGCGTTATGCAAATGTTGCGCTGTGGGCGGCCCTGTAAACGGAAACGACATGACGTATGCAGCGATCCGACAATATAAGGAGTGATGCGACGGGAATCAGTAAGAGTCGGATGCAGTATGAGTAAGACGAAGGATCTAAGCGCATTTGATCGTGGGCAAATTGTCGGGGCCCGACGAATGGGTCATTCCATCTCGGAAGTCGTGCAGGCACTGAGATTTTCACGAGCCACTGTGTCACGGGTGCACCGTGAGTACATCGAATCCGGTTAAACCATCCCTGCAAGAGCCAACTGCCGTGGACAACAGCGTGTGGATGAGCGGGGTCATCGTCGGCTAGCTCGCATTGTAACAGCGGATAGACAGGCCACAGTGCAAGAAATGACTCGGCAATTTAACGCTGGTACACAAAAACGTGTAAGCAGCCACACCATTCAGAACCATATCCTCGCTATGGAACACAGAAGCCATCGTACCACGAGAGTACCGCTGCTGACCGCACATCACATGGTGCAAAGATTAGCATGATCACGGGAGCATCGCCACTGGACCCTAGACATGTGGGAAAATGTTGCCTGGACTGATGAGTTGAGATTCACGTTGGTACATGCGGATGGCAAGATACGAGTATAGCGCAAACCACATGAAGCGATGGATCCTTCTTGCCAGCAGGGTACTCTTCAAGCTGGTGGGGGTGGCATTCTCGTCTGGGGACTGTTTACGTGGACTGAAATGGGACCCCTGGTACGTGTGACATCGTCCCTCACAGGTCAATGTTACCGGGATATCCTGGACGACCATTTGCTCCCGTTCGTGCGTCGTCAACATCCCACTGGGGACGTCATCCTGCAACAAGACAATGCACCGTGCCATCGCTCCCGAATTCTATCCGAATGGTTGGATGAACACTCCACCGACGTGACCTCGCTTCCTTGGCCAGCTAGGTCACCTGACCTCAATCCCATCGAGCACATCTGGGATGCCATCGAGAGAGATGTTCAAGGTTCTGACCCCTCCATCAAATCTTCGTGAACTGTGGGAGCTTGTTCAGGGGTCGTGGATCCGTATGGCTTCCCAACGCTTCCGGTGTCTTGTCGAGTCCATGCCGAGACGAATCGCCGCCGTCATCAGGGCGGAAGGTGGTGCTACACGTTACTAGACAGGTATGTCGATTTCAATTGCTCTTTAGTGTAGTTACGCATGCTCCAATCCCTTAGCGAATTAGTTAAGCATAGATTAAATATTGGTTATGTACATAAAGGTATAAAGCATTGGTTACATTTCAAAAAAGAGATTACACTAGATGCAAGACAAACATAAATATACAACCGACAATAGAAGACCCCCTTTCCATTGAAACAGTTCCCAAAACAAGTTAATTTCGCACCAAAATTAAGTGAAAATAAAAATAAAAGCAAAGAGAACAAAACAAATCAGTCCCCCCTTTTTCTTAACTCCTAGCTGAGGCACTCCCCCCCCCCGGAACAAGGAAGGGAGGCGGGTGCCTCAGCTAGGAGTTAAGAAGGTGGAGGGGGACTGATTTGGACTGGTTTATTTTGTTCTCTTTGCTTTTATTTTTACTTAATTTTAGTGGAAATTTAACTTGCGTAGGGAGGTGTTTCAATGGAAAGCAGGGGAGGGAGAGGGGGTCTTCTATTATCGTTTGTGTCTTGCATCTAGTGTAATCTCTTTTTGAAATGTAACCAAGGCTTTATACCTTTATGTACATAACCAATATTTAGCCTATGCTTAACTGATTCACTAAGGGATTGGAGCATGCGCAACTATAACCAGCGCAGTCCACTTAAATCATAGATTATCCATGCTACAGCTTTCAGTGTACATCAATGGCATAGCCAGAGAGAGGGGTTGCGGGATTTGAACCCTTCCCTTGAGGGGAGACAGTAGGAATTTAAAGCGATGTACACGTGCATACGAGGTTTTCACCAATGAACCAAACCCATGGATCCCCCCCCCCTTAAAAAATTTCTGGCTACGCCACTGGTGTACATACTATCTGATGAAGGGACTCATCAGGTGGTTGGTATGCACACCATACACTGAAAGTTCTTGTGGGGGTGTTTTAATGTTGCTTTTAATGTAAAGTGCTTTTAAACTACTCATTAAAGAAAATATACTGTGCCAAGACGGCTGATATCGACCAAGTTTCAAAATAATTTAGATACACGATATTACTGGCTACATTTTGATGTACAACTGGCCATCTGTACTGTCACTATACTGACCTGGGAAACACTCGTGAAATAAAACGGCATGAACTTATGCATCAACCCAATAGAAATAGAACGAACTTTTCTGAAGTAGGCGCTTACCGATGCTCGAGTCACTTTCCGAATAACCTATGTTGTTGTTTTTCAAGGGGGCGCAAATTATACAGAGTGGACAGTCTAACGACCACTATGAAAGGCTTTCCTTCATTAAGAAAAAATTTAGTTAAAAAACCGTGGTAGGTAGAATCAAGCGCTTTGTAGCATGATGCATGTGTAAACTAGTAGTTTTGGGGTTTTTTTTATTCGTTTCTTTTTTTTTTTACTTTCGTAAAGTACACCTCTACATGAGCGCCGTTCGTTGCTTGGAGCACATCTACTAGGTATTCGATTTCTCACCATGTTTTGCCTAACATCTGTTTGGAGGCTTTGGCAATAGCATCTGTTACCCTTCCTGTGCAGAGTTTCAATATCAAACACTGGTGTTGAATAGACTTTATCATTGACATAACCCAACAGGAAAAAGTCTACGGGTGTTAGGTCGGGTGACCGTGGCGGCCATGATGTTGGAATGTCCCTCCCAAGGCCTCTGTCGGGAAATGTGTTGTTGAGAAATTTCTGAGCAACTAATCTCCAGTGTGGTGGGGCACCATCCTGCTGGAAAATTTCCCATGGTTGACATTTGTTCAACTGAGGTACAACATAAAAGCTGCATCATGACCAGGTACACATTTGCTGTTCTTGTGCGTTCAAAAAAAAAAAAAAAAAAAAGAAGGACAGGTTCGATTACTTCTTGTGCATGAGACCACACGAAACATGGTCTGTTTTTCTAAGACAACATGGGAATTTTCTGATGCCCGTATGCAGACACTGAGTCTGTTTACTTCATCAGAGGTGTGAAAAGCAGCCTCATCCGAAAAACATACGCTGCAGATAGTAGCTGTTGTCATCGATAAGCTGTAAAATCTGAGTTGCAAAAGCTGCACACAACCTGCACTTTGTACGCATACTAAAGAAGACTTTTGTGTAAAATTTTCTCCAGTGTAGTACAAAAGATTTCGAGTTCAGACGAAACTCGGAGTGTGGATTTCGAGGGATTCCGTACGAAAGCTTGTTCGCACTGCATCAACAGTTTCTTCACTAACACTCGGTCGGCACATTTGTTTGATGTCATCAACCCTTCCTGTGTCCTTAAGCTTTCCATATCAAGCTGTTATGTTTTTATGATGAAGTTTGGACGTCCGTACTGTTCTTTCTTTAGAAATTACGCTGAACAGTTATCGGTGATTTGGTATTGTAGTACCACAGAACACATTACGTATTTTCCTGCAAAGACGCTATTTTGACTTATTGCGCTGGCAGCGCCAGCTAGTTTTTCACTTATGAACAAACAAAATAAATACATTAATTAAATAAACATATATAATTGAACTCAGAGATGAATGACGAGTCTTATCAACATGGTTCATCACTGTCGAGCAGAATGTACTTGATCTGAGCAATTTCAGGTGTTTTGACTTTTCAAGACATTTTTTTATTAATGCAATGCGTGGACCCAAAAACTTTCGCAGAAGGATTCCGTTTATGTTGGTTCTCCACATATTCGATTCCGTGGTCGCATGGTGGTCTGTGTTTCAAACCCGTAACGCGTGGATGATGTTCGATGGTTGCGGCATTCTCCCTACTGTGGAGCCATCAGCTTCAAATTATGGATGGTCAAATATAAGTAACCAACGTTAGAGATCAGATCAGATCAGATCAGATCCTACGTAAGGGAGTTTCTGACCCCAGGGAGCTTAAACAAGCCTTAGAAGTACGAAGCTAGAGTTTCCCATAGGAAAGTAACACAGAAGCGAGGTAGAAAGGGGGAGGAAGACGCCCTTACATATAACCGTGTTCATCCGACGCACGGCGAGTATTTAGTGGTTCGAACGTTCGTACCTGCCCAGGATCGAACCTGAGGCTATCTCCACGGCAGTCACGAACGCTGACCACTAGGCCACCCGCGTCCCCTGCGTCAGAAATGCTCATGGCAGTGGGTTTTGTATCAGTGGCGACGCCAGCAGTTCAGAGCTGGGGGGGGGGGGCAAATTTTCGGCAGTAATTCTGCCAAAAAAATCCGTAGATTTTACCCGACGTTGAGTTGAGGATGTTACCCCCGGCAAATAACAAGTATCAGATACATATTGATGTAGTAGTGCTTATGCAGTGTATGTACTTGTAGTAATGAAAACCATGGATGTACGAATAACACACGGACGTATTTAGAGGTGGGAAAGGGGCTTTGCCTCCCGAAAGTGTTTCATTTTTTTACGATTTTGGTTATGCGACTTACATTAGAAAAAAAAAAGCTTTAATTTAATAAAAATGCATCAACGTACATTGAGAAAACATGCTTTAATTTTTTCTTCTATTGTTCATTAACTTTTATTTTGTCCTGGTGGATTTCAAAAACTTCAATTCTTCGTCACCCCTCCGCCCCCTTTAAAAAATTCTGTATACGTCCCTGGAATAAAAAGTTACTGTTTCTTCGCAATTTTAGCGTACTTAGGTCTTTTTATATATATATATATATATATATATTCTTCTAACGCTTTTTATGAATTTTAGTTTTCCTCCTGACAAGGAATGTCTAACACAACACTCTTAAACTATGGTGTCGTACTATTATTCTCTTAGACATTCGTTCAAAGGATTCCCTGCATTTCACAGTACAACACTAAATGTAACAGAAAAAAATTATATAACAAAATTTTTGTGAATTGGAAAAATTCACATATGTATATTCCAAGTTCCTTAAAATCTTACATGGTTGCACTAGGCGTTGGTTCTAAATGCTTAAATATGGGGGGGGGCTCAAAGAAAAGTTGGGTTATCCCGTCGTTGCTGGGTCGCTGGAGGCCTCAAGAAAACTTGGGCTCGAACGTCGACCATGTTTTGTATTGTTTAAAAACAAGCAGATGCCATCCGCTTCCTCGTATGTTGTATTTATTGTTGACTATCAACGATTTTTATGAGCTATGCTGTTGTTTCACGAAGAGCTAGAATTTTATTTAGTGAAAAGCGTGGACAATTGTTCCAAGCAAATGGTCAAAAATGAAATACAGTGCCGTTTTCGTCATTTGTAAAAGGCGGCACATGAGCTTGAGCCACGTGGATTTCGATTGATCAGTTTCGTATGACCGATCCGTGGGACCCCTATGACGTATGGCCCTGCCATCGTTGGCTGGAAAACCGGAGGTAGGTGGGCGTTTTTCGCCACATGACTGGAATGGCAGTGAACAGTTGTGCACGAAGCGCGACCTGTTTGTTTGCACGTCCTCGTGCTGAACAGAAATAATTCATTATTATTGTGCCAGCACATTTCGAGGTTTTCCATCGTCCGTGCTAATGGCAGCAGCACGCTTTCCCAACTGAAACGAAACGAGACCATATACTCTGAAATTTGGCATTCGAGATAGTCAAGCCTGTGAAAAAAAGAAAAAAGAAAAAAAGATCGACCAGCGAAGGACATGTTCCTAAAAAGTGATGCATCACGTCAAATATTTGTTTATTTTTCAATAAATAACGTTTTTTCTTTATAACAATAACGTTTTATGTTTTAATTAAATAAAAAAAAATTCTTCTTTTGATTACATAGATCAAAATTTTTCGTTTGTATATTGCATTTTTCGAATTTGTGGCGCGAGCCATCATTATATTAAAAGGGCGAAGTATTTTCTTTTAAGAGAGATTTTTGGTGTGTTCGCCATGTTTAATTGCTCTATAACAACTCCTAGATATCCGCTTCCACCAGTGTTTCAGGCATGCTTCATGTTTGGGGCCTAGTGACCCACGGAAACTTGAAGCAGTAGTACGGATAACAACAGTTAACCATGGTGAAAAGATGTATTTCTCTGTCCCCTCTCCCCAGGCGGCGGAAGGTAGGGAGACCCGGGAATCCAGACCCCCCCTGGAATTTCATGTCTCCCTCACTGAGGGAGTCTTCCTACGAAACGTCATAACAATTTGTAGTTCACTTATGAATTAACGTTTTTTTTTTTTATGAAGGTTTCGTGGAGGCCAGCATGTCCACGTTTCGCAGCTTTCTGGAAAACGCTTCAAGTGCAATTTTGAAAACTGATTTTGCACAAACAAGTTGAAAAGTGAACTCAACGTTGTGTTCCTCACTTTAAAAAAAGATCGTTAAAAGTTTTCAAGTGGCAATGGGCTGGATATATTGCCAGGAAATATTAGAATGGATTCCAAGGAGAGAAGACCACCTGCCTGATTCGAAAGCATGCTGGAGTGACTTGAAAGAGATAGGCTTAAGACATGAACTTGTGGAGGCCTCCATCCAGCAGTGGATTGATAACGGTTGATGATGATATGTTCGAGTAAATACATATATGTGTATCCTACGGGGGTCCCCCCGTCATTTTTATTGTTTTGACTCTCGGAGAAGTTGGACCCCCCCTGTAATTATTGAGTTCCGCCGCTCATGCCCCTCCCCCTTCTGAAGAAAATGTTATAAAACCACGCCGGGCCTCTGCTACCACCAGAATGAAGTAAATGTTCATTTCATTACCCCTGTGATGACCCTCGCTATATTTACGTCTCTTTATGAATATGCCAGCGAGAGTCATCACATTTTATTTTGGTTCGATCAAGCTCAAGACCAGATGCTGTCATTTCCTCTCTACTCTGTTGACGCCTCTGAGAAAACTGACCTGGTTCGATACACAGAATCACACACTTGAAAAAATTGAGTCCAGACTTTTCTTTGTAACAGGAACAATCAAATGGTTTTAATTCTACTTTACTCCGTAGCTTGGGAATTAACGTAATGCGGTGAGTGAGAAACTCGCATATTCCAGCATTTGTCCGTCTTTCAGACTTGGACTTCTTACTTTCAGCTCGACTACTACCGTAGTTCTCGTAATATGCCTCATGACATCATCAGCTCAAAGGACCCGAGGCCTTCCAAAAACGTTCCGTTCTACTTAGACGCCAAAGGATCAAATGATCATATGTAGAGGATTTTAGGAAGGGAGTGTCTGACCCCAGGTCTTAAACAACCCTTAGAAATAGGAAGCTAGGAGATTTGGGCTAGAGTGCCCGTTAGGAAAGTGACACGGAAGCGAAGTAGAAAGGGGAGGAAGACGCCCTTATTTATTACCGGGCGGCCAGTACCCGAAGTCCGACGGCTTAACGTGCCCATCCGACGCACGGCGGAGATTTAGTGGATCGAGCGTTCGTACCTACCTGGGATCGAACCTGAGGCCCTTTCCGTGGCAGTCACGAACGTTGCCCACTAGGCCACCCGCGGCCCTAGACGCCAAAGGATGTCTCTCCTCCCTTCAAATCAAAGACAGTCTGCCTAAACACACCACGTATTTCTCCTCTCCTCATTGTGATCCGGGGTTAATCCCTTGCTAGTTTGACTACCTGTAAACTGACCTTAAACGCGCGTCTCTCATTCACACGCGTCTAAAGCGATAATCTCTTGTCCAGCAGTTTCAGTACAATACATTTCTACTACCTATCTTGACATCTGCCCCAAAATAGCGCGAACAAATATAGTTTAATATGTTCATGGGAATGAACATATTAAACTATATTTGCAAAGAACCATTTCTGAACCGGGGTTGGAAAATGTTATAACCCTCGTATTAGACATAAAGAGTGGGCATGTTAATGTTCAGGATTACAATTAAAAAGTACTGCGGTGTTCTTGTGAGTCACAATTGCAGTTCTCTAAAAGTATGGTGAAGAACCTACACTGATGTAAGCGTAAAATCTCATTGAAGTGCTCTTAAGTCATGATTGCTTTAATGCAGAAAAGCGTATTCGAAGCCTAGCGTGGTGATAGTTTAAAGGAATGCTGTTCTTCAGAGAACCTGCAAGTCATAGTTGCGTTTGTACTTTTCTGTTGGAAAGGCCGTCATCGGCGGTAGGCACAGATTCCACAGGATGGTAATTTTACAGCATAACTCGAGATCTCATTTGCGTCGACACATGAAACCATTATACATCCCGAAGCTAATACGGATAATACTTTTTTTTTCAGTTTTTTTTTTTTGGTATTGAAAGGAATGTGTTGGTATTATGAAACATTAGTTCTTATCCGACGAAGTGCTGTATCAGTCAGCGACTTTCTTCTTTGTTGAAAACATACGAAGTTTCAGTCTTTGATTGCAGCCCCGTCATCAGCAGCATCCATATTTTGAGTATGAAATATTTGCCCTAATTGATTATTAAAAATTATGCAGACATATTGTATGTTCCTATCCCGGGAGAAAAAAGAAATGTAAGTGCAGGTAGATTTCCATTGCTTTTTGGAATCCTCGTGAAACAGGTGTGCGTGTGGTTTATCCTTCGGTTCCGGGGTAGGAGTTGTTCTGACTAATCGTACTGTATAAGCAATGGAAATGGGGAATAAAATATATGTATATGGTTGCAGAATTAATGCTGCACAAGACCACCTTTTCATCTGGTGAATAAAGATCGTTGGTAAGGAAAAATTTGACCGAAGCCCCATTCTGTGTAGCGTTACGAAAAATTCATGACAATGGGGCGTGAAATAGGACTACCGGTATAGGTTCTGTCATTCAAAATGCTTTATTGTATGCAAATATTTTCTTTGAAAAATTGTGCCTAAAAATTAGAAAAGAACGAAAGGAAGTAAGGAGAAATAAAATGCTGATACAAAAAGTGTAACATTCCGTTCTAAACGGCTCCGTAAATACATTTTAAAAGATTTGACCACAGCTTCTGCCATCAATTCGATTAAACTAAAACCGGATCATTTATTATTATTATTATTATTTTTTTTTTATGATTGAAGGTTTAACGACCACCGTGAGCAACTCAATGTGCTATAAGCAGTCGCCCGTTCCTAATTTAGGGTCACTAGTTCCGAGAGAGCCAGCGCCGTAAGACAAACACAATATCCATGCCTCACCGGGATTCGAACCCGGATCCTTCTCGGACGAATGGTCATAAGCCAGCGCCTAGACCACGACCATAAGCCAAGCCAGCGCCTAGACCACTTGACCACGACCATAAGCCAGCGCCTAGACCACTGCGCCATAATAATAATAATAATGATTCCACCTCTTCCTAAGGGTTTTCTCTTCCTTCCGGGACGAGTACGACCTACCAAGTCTGGGAAGGCCGCCCCGGTGGCGCAGTGGTCTAAGCGATGGCCTCTGATCATTCGTCCGTAAGTGGTCCGGGTTCGAATCCCGGTGAGGCATGGATGTTGTGTTTGTCTTACGGCGCTGGCTCTCTCCCTTCTCTGGAACCAGTGGCCCTAAATTAGGGACGGGCGACTGCTTATAGCCCATTGAGTTGCTCACGGTGGTCGTTAAACCTCCAATCCAAGTCTAGGAAGTGGTATTTCTTTCTCTCAGTTGTCCAGGAACTTCCTTATTATCCTATTAGTGTTCAGGATAGCTGCCTTCTGTAGTTCCATGGTGTTAGGTTGCAGGTCTAGTGTCTGTATAGAGCTGCGAATGGTCTTAGGTACAACTCCTGTGGCTGATATTACTATGGGGACGGTGGTGACGTTCTCCATATGTCACATTTCCTGGACTTCGTATCGTAGGTCGTTATATTATTATTATGAGATTCCACCTCTTTCTGAGGTTTTTCTTCTCTTCCTTCCGGGACGGGTATGACCTACCAAGTCTTGGAAGTTGTATTTCTTTCTCTCAGTTGTCCAGGAACTTCCCTACTATCCTACTAGTGTTCAGGATAGCTTCCTTACTATCCTACAGTGTTCAGGATAGCCGCCTTCTGTAGTTCCATGTACGTGTTAGGTTGCAGGTCTAGTGTCTGTATAGAGCTGCGAATGGTCTTAGGTACAACTCCTGTGGCTGATATTACTATGGGGACGGTGTTGACGTTCTCCATATGCCACATTTCCTTGACTTCGTATCGTAGGTCGTTATACTTTGACAGCTTCTCTCCGTTCGCCTTCTGGATGTTGCACGTGTTGGACACGGCTATGTCAATGAGGTATGTTGACTTCTTCTCCTTGTCGACCAGGACGATGTCGGGCCGATTGTGGGAGATAGTCTTATCTGTTCTGATCGATCTGTCCCAGTATATCTTGTGGGCGTTGTTCTCTAGAAGCGTTCTTGGCTCATATTTGTAGTAGGGGACAGGCTCAGTTGTGATGAGGTGGTGCTTTCTTGCCAATTTCTGATGGAGGATCTTGGCGATTTGATTGTTCCTGTTCGTGTTTTTTGTGTGAGAACTCTGCTCTGCACCCTGCCCTGATATGTTGGTTGGTCTATGGCGCTTGATGACATTGCCATTTATTGTTATTATTATTTTAGATAAAAAAATTGCGTTTTTAGGAAAACACACAGGAACTGTATTCATACATAAGCATTTTTTTTTTTTTTTTATTGGAGGTTTAACGACCACCGTGAGCAACTCAATGGGCTATAAGCAGTCGCCCGTCCCTAATTTAGGGTCACTGGTTCCAGGGAAGGGAGAGAGCCAGTGCCGTAAGACAAACACAACATCCATGCCTGACCAGGATTCGAACCCGGACCCCTTACGGACGAATGATCAGAGGCCAACGCCTTAGACCACTGCGCCACCGGGGCGGCCATAAGCATTTTATGTACTCTCAACTCACGATAACTGCAAATAGGCCCGTGTGGAAACTCATAGCGTTCACTGACTTATATAAGTAGTTTATTATAGCAATCTATTAATATTTTAAATACAGTAGTAAGCTATTATATAGTAGAAGTAGTTTGCCACTATAGATGGCAAAAACTTTTCGATGTTATTTGACCAGTTCAAATAGAATGCTTTTTAACTTTTAGGGGTGTAAGATCTTTTATTTTATATTACAAGATAACAAGACTTGCGAATTTTTAGGCGTACTTCATTCAGTTTGTTTGTCTTATTATAAAATACCATAACAGCTGTTACCTCGTCAGTCGACGTCACTGCGAATGCAGCTCTCGGAACTAAAAGCAAGAAAAACATTTTGGCGTAGTGATCCGAATGAGCTAGTTGGTCGCGCTGAGAAGGAATTAATTTCTATTGCCTTGTGTTTTCAGAGCATCATTTCCAGCGGATTCTGTCGTGAATATGAAAATAGTTCTCTTGCAAAGATTGCCGTAGATGCATTGCTTGTGCCTTCATGTTTCATCCTAGAACAAGGACAGAACTCCGACAGACACAGTCTGGACACTCGGAAACACCAACAACTGTTCCGTACTGGTTGTATCCGTGTTTTGTAACTAACAACCCAAAGATGGAGCGTCCCTAGCTTTCTGTGCGCATGGGGATGGGGTTCGTTAAAAGGCACAAGAACGAGAACTGTTGAAACAAGTGACAGATGTGCAGCCTTTGTGAAAAATATCTATCGAACACTTCCGTCTCCTTTCAACATGGCAGGATAATTTCCCGCCGGAAACTACATTCAAAGGTCACGAGACAATGTGCAGAGCTGGGGAAACAGATTCGGAATTTATTTAAATACGGTGCGAGTTCATTTTAAGTAAGAATATGATTTTTTTTTTTTTTTTAATTTGGTTTTCTTAACTGTGCTGGATTTATGTCACTGATTGCTGTTGTATAATTCATGGAAAGGCTTCTGTGAGAAGGGAAAGCAGTAGGTGTTCTTAACAGAACATTTTATTTTACGCAGGTAGTCATGCGTGATTATTAAACCTCGTGAAGCAACAGAACAAATAGTAAATGTTAACGCCGTTTTCGTCTTAGCAGCTGATTGCACTATAAAACATCAAAACGCAGTTCAGACAGTTCATAGCGTAGAAAACAACCGGAGGAACATCTGCCGATATGAATTAAATGGAAGGAGCCATAAGAGATTGGTTACGGGGTTTAAAAAAAATAAAAAATTGTATCGTGAACATTTTAAGAGTAGTGAACGTAGGAAGTTAGTCGTTACATTGCGTTCATAAAAATGCTTGTATGGTTTTTTTTCTTTTGGACGACCCCTGAGTTTCATTGTGTGGAGGTTCAGCTCGTATTCGTGTAAGAGGGCCTTTTCCCCACCTCATCCGTCTATTCACCCCTGTGACCTGGCAGCTGTGTTCGTTCGGTTAACAATAGTTCGATCCCCGGGATTTAATAAACCACACGACGCAGACGTCGTTGTATGAGTCAGCTGCGCACGCTCGCTGCACTTCCATTTGGTTTGCATTTCTCTCTGCTGATGCCACTGAAAAGGAAGCTTGATGAACGAATTACAATCACGCAGATGCACTCGCGGCGGTCGATGGCAAATAGCGAAATCCCACTTCCGCGAAGTACGACTTCGTTAACAGCGGAGAAACCGAAAATTGTTTAGTTTTCCTGACGCATATGTAATAATCACATTCTCTGAACGTGATATTTCTCAACATCCATTAATTTTTCCCCCCTGCACTTGCAACCAGTGTTGTGTTTGCTGTGGACAACAATGACATCCACTTTTAGCATTAATTTTGTTATTTTGCGATATATACCGATTTATATAAATTCGAAGGAAAACAAACTGAAAAAGGCTTAACCACTTTTTTTTTTTTTTTTTGCCGATGTCGCATTTTTCATAATGCTGGAAAAGACTAGAAGGGCGTGGCTATTTGAACTGCTACACAAAGGAAAAGCATTTAGCGATGACACGAAACGAAGCGAGTGGAGAAGGAAGTTCTGTGGCAGCGGATGCCACTGAATTGTGGCAATAGAAGACAGTATTGTCATGAACATTTCACAGTAAAAGACTAATCTTTAAGGTGGTTCCCCTAAAATATCTGCCTTATGTTTCCAATGGTAAAATTTCTTTACATATTTTCTTCGCAATTAATGCATTCCCAAGGATGAAAAGTTGAACATTGATAAAACTAACTTTAAGTTATAGCATGGGATACGTAATACTTGCTAAAACATAACCATAATTAAGCAATCCAACATTTGTTAGTCTACTGACGTCATTAATGTACAGGCCGCGCCGTCTATTAAGAGGTTTGAACATTACTTAAAGAAAACTGATTGATTTTTAATATAATTATGGTTAAGTTTTGGTAAGTATTAAGCATCCCATGCTATAACTTAAAGTTAGTTTTATCGATGTGCAAATTTTCATCCTTGGGAATACATTAACTGCGAAGAAAATATGTACAGAAGTTTTACCATTGAAAACATTAGGCAGAGATTTTGGGTGGAACCACCTTAATGTTGCGTTAATAATTTTTTCCCGGTTGCTGGCAACACTACACCTTTTGCTATGGCATTTAAAATATGGCTTCTCTCCGATTGGTGGTGTCCGCTCAGAATATCAAGTGTGATTTTTATGGTTTCATACTATTTCTACCCCGCACAGTACGTTGATTGTGTTTACCCAAACATTTTAATGATCGTTGCTTTGCATTCACGCGCGGTTTGGTAGAATTAAGCATTACTGTAGGGATTATTTATATTTTCTTTCTTTTTTCATTTCTTTGTTTCTTGTAACGAGCTTTTACATTATACACGACTTTCATCCTTCCACGTCGAGTGTAGTCTCGGAGCCAATTCTGTGGGGGAGTTGATCACTTCAACAAAGAGTTGCTCCTCCATTTCGGCATGCATAGCATAGCATTGCTTTGCACTGGCATTATTCTGTTCAGGCTCGTACCACCATTCCATTCCGACGACGTACGTTAAGTGCAGTTCAGTTTTGCCTTAATTTTTTCGTGCCCAATTTCCCCACAGACACACACAACGTCTTTTCTTAGGAATATTTCCAAAACTAGTGACATCAAGAAAGTTTAGTGTTGGCATCGAAACAATACTTCCTACAACTAGAGTTTTTGAATAGTCTACTATTTTCTTAAGATCGTGCTTATGTTCTGCGTTGGTAGTTCTGTCCACCATAATGCTATGCCGAAAATACCCAGAATGAGTCACAAGCATGTCAAGTGAAGGTGTTTCTTGTTTCGAGAATAGAAAAGTCTTGCTTTAAAACGGTGTTAGGCAGGGACGAAGACTTTACCAAATTATTGGCGGGCGTGAAGAGATCAGATGTAGGAGGGGCACGTTTCTTCCATTGTCAGGAGAAAAATAAAAAAAAGGGCAAAAAGATAAACTACAAGATTCGACGTATATTTTAAAACGCAATTGTAATTGCTTATCAGCAAATGAACGAGGAAATCAAAATATCCTTTTGCTGAATATTAGTATTTTAAAAAATAAAATTTAGCCTGTGATTTTATAAAAATGTCCACGAAAATTTAATTTCCAAACGTTTATAAAAAATATTAGAAATGAGCGGGGTTACTCAAACAAAGAACAAGAAGCACAAAAAATAAGTGCACGTAGATAAATAAAGGCGCTAAAAGTTTTATGTTCCTGTATTTTTATTTATTTTATTTTTGATAATTGTTTTAAACATTTACCACACATCACGAAAACATGTCGAACACAATATGGGGCTAGCAATCCAGTTTCTTATCAAATGAACAATGCTGAATATGGGAAAAAGAGTTTTTATTTATTTTGTTATTTATTAATTTTTTGAAAATAAATCGCTTTGGTCTCATAAGGTGGAGCTTGGTCCACCCTAAAGCGATTAATTAATCAGGACGAAAAATATTGGGTGGGCACTACCCCCTCCCCAGTAAAATTATTGGAGGGCGAGATTCACCTTGCCCCCCCTCCTAGTTGGCGCCTATGGTGTTTGGTTTTACCTAAGCAGCTGGAGCATTGATAAAGAGGTGGATGCTGCATGTGCGTTAAGTTCACCACCAAGCAGACTGAGAACTTACCTTTTGTAAGGATGCTAACTAGATTCAGAACAATGCCAGTTTTGTTATATTTGTCTGTCTGTGAAGTCTAGATTTTTAAATTTCCTGTGCATTTCTTTATATTGCAGAACAGACCTAATTTTACTAAGTGAAGCAGGAGTTGCAAACAATTTTGTCATTAAGTAATTCTTTATAAGAAATAATAAATCAAATATTGTATAAGTTCTGGGCTGTTTCTTTATAGAATATTTTCTTTATAACGTATAGAATATTTTTTTATAACTTATAGAATATTTTCTTTATAACTTATAGAATATTTGGTTTGTTATTTCTGAGAATCACTGTCTACTCCGGGTAAGCCAACTTTATAGCTTTCAAGTATTTTAAGTTTTGTCATTAACATGTACGGCGCTCTCTCGGAATTTAACGAATTTCAACCCGCTTGAAATAGAGTTCTTGAAGAGGTGGAACTAATTAAAAGGACTTCCCCTTATATCTTATGAAATGAGTTTTTTGCTCCAGTTTATAGGTACCGTTCAAGGCATAGAGATATGCCATTCAGGAAGGAGTTGACCATATAAACTAAGACCTAACTGTAATGAGACATAATCCAAAGTAAATACCGGCTTGGATGAACTGCAGCATAAGAAATTTTATAGGTCCATATAGGCAAGTTTAAAACCAACATGTTTTTTCCTTATCAAAATACATTTCTCTACACATTTTTTTGGGGGTGAGGGGGTGCAAGTTGGTACAGAAAAAAAAAAACACACACACAATAAAAATAATCGAAATTTTTGTTACCAGTTTGGATACTTAATGCTGCAAAAAATCTCCTTGTGTTCTTGCAGGATAAGTAGATTAGTCATACCCAGATGCAAAACCATGGATGGCATTGCGAAGTTTAAAAAATCTATGGAAAATATTAAGGAAATCAGTTATTTAATTACCTAAGCACATGGTGCATCTTAAGATAATGTATAGGGCTCAGTAAGCCATCTTCTAAACACCCCTTAAATACCCACATTAAATGATAGTGGGTCATTCCACATAAAATCACCAAGGGCTGGTTGCTTGACCATTTTATTTATATTTTTTTATTTTCACCATAGTACCATTAGTATGTAGACCAAAACAATCTTTAGTTGGTTTTTTTTTCATCTGCTGCCATTTTCGATGTGAACCTATTTTTACTTGCTGCGGCAGGCGAAAATTCGGGTTTTCGAGGGTTCACGGAAATTTCTGTAATTCCTTAACTACTTAAAATAACTTAACAAACTTTTTTTACTATGAAAAGTAGACATTTTGAGCTTTCAGAAAAGATACTTAAGTCGTGTGTACTTAAGATACTTAAGTCGTCCGCGTAGACTAAAATTAACTTAAATTCGGCAAATGTGATTTGCAAAATAGCCATATTTAGGTAGCTATAACTCAGGTAGAGCTGAAAACCACTGACTAAATTTTTTTTCCGACCAACTATGGAAAGTTATCTTTTAGCCCATCAGGAAAAAATTTCACGTTTTAAATCCCTTCCTTTTTTTTTTTATTTTTTAACCCTAAATTTGCCGAATTTGTAAAATTACGTATTTCAAAGTCAAATATCTTAAAAGGGGCGACCTGCAAAAGAAATTGACAATTTTTCTGTTGACTTGCCTATTGATATCCTATCAGAGGTATGAATTTCATTTTGTGGTTCAGCGGGGTTTCAGAATTACGAGTACTTTAAACTCTGGTAAAAAAAGCACTTTTGCAAAAATCAATGAAAGATGCTTTTAGGCTGTTATTCATGAATATATGTTATGTTATACACATATATTAAAAACTTATAAGGTAAGCTCAAAGTATCATACTTTAAAGTATAAAAATGTAAATTTTTTTAAGAATGTTTTAAATTATATGTATAACATTTGCCCATGAATAACAGCCTCTTTTAATTTTTGCAAGTGTTTTTTTTTACCGGAGTTTAAGTGCTCATAATTATCAAACCACGCTGAACCACAAAATGAAATTCATACTTACGGATAGGATATGAATAGATAAATTTACAGAAAAAATGTGGTAGGTGGTCCCCCTTTCCAGATATTTGTCCTTGAAATATGTAATTTGTACAATTTTGGGAATGAGAGTAGTTTATTTTTACCAGAGTTTCAGTATTCAGACTTCTCAAACCACGCTGAACCACAAAATCAAATTCATACCACCGATAGGATACTAATAGGCGAGTTTACAGGAAAATTGTCAATATTTTTGCAGGTCGCCCTTTGAAGATATTTGACATTGAAATGTGAAAATTTGGGAATAAGAGTGTTGTTGTTTTTTACCAGAGTGTAAATACTCATAATTCTGAAACCACGCTGAACCACAAAATGAAATTCATACCACTGATAGGATACTAATAGGTGAGTTTACAGAAAAAATTGACACATTTTTTGCAAAACTCTCTTTTAAAATATTTGACCTTGAAAAAATGTAATTTTCGCAAATTTGGCAAATTTAGGGTTTAAAAAAATTAGGAAGGGATTTAAAATATGAAAATTTTTCCTGATGGGCTAAAAGCTGGATTTTCATAGTTGGTCAGAAAAAAATTTCAGTTTGTGATTTTTCATAACTACATATGGCAATTTTGCAAATCACATTTGCTGAATTTAAGGCTATTTTAGTCTATATGTAGAGTTCAAATTGCATATATTAGCTATTGAACGAAATTTACGTGGTACGTTAGTTATTGTATATACTACATACAATGTGTAGCAATATCACTGTTACTCACGTTTTATTATAAACGTAGTGGCTGTTGGACAAGGACGCGTTTAGGGCTATACTATTGTTGTAATTGATAAAAAGTTCAGACTTACCGTTTCAGCCTGGAAGCCCAGTTTTCATTGGGTAGATTATAAATAGCGTTCGGTTTTTTGTTTTGACTTCAGAATTAAAATCTTCTGTTAAAATTTCCTGTAGTTAACAAATTGTGTACGATAAAAGCATTTTTTTAATGCTTTTTATTGTACACAATTCGTTAACTACAGGAAATTTTCACAGAAGATTTTTATTGCGAAGTCAAAACAAAAAACCGAACGCTATTTATAATAATCTGCCCAAGGAAAACTGGGTTTCCAGGCTGAAAGGGTGAGTCTGAACTTTTTATCAATTTCAACAATAGTATAGCCCTAAACGCGTCCTTGTCCAACAGCCACTACGTTTATAATAAAACGTGAGTAACAGTGATATTGCTACACATTGTATGTAGTATATACAATAAATATTTTAGTCTACATGGACTAAAAGCTACCTACACACGACTTAAGTAACATTTTCTGAAAGTTCAAAATATTTACTTTCATAGTAAAAAAAGTTTAAGTTATCTTAAGTAGTTAAAGAGTTACAGCCATTTCTGTGAACCCTCGAAAACCCGAATTTTCGCCTGTCGCTGCAAGTAAAAATAGGCCCACATCTAAATTGGCATCAGATAAAAAAACGACTAAAAATTGTTTTGGTTTACTTGCTAACGATACTAACATTGGTGAGAATACAAATAATAATAATAATAATAATAATAATAATAATAATAAAATGGTCAAGCAACCATTTATCCTGAACTTTGATGATTTCAGGAATATATATTTAAGATGAAGAACATTTCAATGACCCATATCTGAAATGTTCTTCATCTTTTATACATTCCTAAAGATATTTCGGTGTTGAGCGTAATGCTGCACTATTTCTACCAATACGCTATTAAGAACATAAAATGAGAAAAAGCACCAGGGGAAAATGGCATTATCATGGACACTGTACTGTGCAGGAAAGCAATTGAGGAAATAGAAACTCGCTAAAGTGTTCACTAGATGTCTCAACAAAGGGAAGATTCCTGATGACTGGAACCAGGGCCGGCCTTTGGCATAGGCAAGCAAGGCGGTTGCCTAGTGCCGCTAATTCTAGGGCCTGCTGCTGATTTTAATCATATATCGATTTCTGTCATCATCCGATTTTTAACCTGTATTATCTTAAAAATAAATAAATAAATAAAATCACTAAAAAGATAAGCAGTCGAAGTATGCCTTTTCTCTTGTCCCACTAGTTTTTTTTTTTTTGGAGGGATGCCGCTAAGTGAATCAATAAAAAAATAGCTGTTCCCCTTCTTTATGCTTTTCAGGAAAGTTTAGTTTCTTTTCTGCCGGCTTTACATATAAAACGGCAATAACAAAGGAGAAATGTGTAGGTAGTAAACAGAACGCTAGACAAAAGTTTGTTTCCAGGGTTGAGTGAAAAGCAGAACGCCTGAGATTTGCTAATTTAACCGAATTACAATTCCCACACTTTTGACTACAGTAGATCGTTTGACTGATGTAAATATAAATGAGTTATGTTCCTTATGAGAGGATGAGGGCTACAGAATAATCAAAAAATTGCAAAAAAAAAAGAAAAAAGTGTGGGTAACACCCACTCCCGGTTTCAACCAGTGTAATTAGCGTATGAGTTCTTAATAAGCCTTCTGGGTATTAAATTTCATGCCGATAGCTGCCATGGATTTTGAGTCATATATGTATGTAAAAAGAAAGAAAAAATTGGCCGCCCCGGTGGCGCAGTGGTCTAAGCGCTGGCTTATGACCATTCGTCCGAGATGGGTCCGGGTTCGACTCCCGGTGAGGCATGGATGTTGTTTTTGTATTAAAGCACTGGCTCAATCACTGTTATTAATTAGGACTGCTTATATCCTGTTGAGTTGTTCACGGTGGTCGTTAAATCCCCAATAAAAAAAAAATTGAAAAAAATGTCACGTGGAAAACAGCCATTTCCGGTTCCCCGATTTGTATCAAAATCTTTAACAGCACATCAGGCTGTAACAAAAAACCCAATTATTAAATTTCGCCTTGATAGCTATAATAATTTTCAACAAACCACACACACACACCACCGTGAAAATAGTTAAATCATGCTCAAGGGAACCTGTTGAAAAATGTATTTGTATTTCTGTTGAAAAATGTATTTGTTGAAAAATGTAAAAAGTGTATTTCTGTTGAAAAATCGCTGTTGATTACACAGGTCTGCAACCAAAAAACTGCACAGGATTTTTATACTGTTTCTTATAGATTTTTACTCACTGAAACCGGGAAAAATACTCAAAAAATTCCATCACGTCAGGTTTTCTTGCAAAACTCGTGTTTGTAGTTTCATTTAGAGTGAAACTCCCGTTTAACTCGAAATCTGGTATCCTATTCTTGATTCTAAAAATCCTATGCAAAAGTGATTTCTTACTTTCATTTAATATGCATTAGAGTGAGACTCAAGAATAAATACAAAGAGAAAATGACCGGAATTGGGCAGTGGAAGGGTGGCACGGCAAGGGTAGTGTTAGCGGTGTGAGGATGCTCAGGTTGATCATTTCCCAACCGGTTTAATTTGTTTATAGCGAAAAGTGAGGAATCTTACTGGCTGGGTTGAGCATGTTTATACACGTTCTCTAGGTTATTAGGAATGAGTATAAACAAGCGTATTGTCAGATTTGATCATGTTTCAACATGCTAAATAAGTTCATGATCTAGGTTGCTTTGGTTATGTTGCATAGCTTATATAGATGACTACTGGATATTCGAGGCTAAAAGTGCCTAGAGAATCCCTCGAAAGCATTAATTTTTATCTTTAAGAACGGGAAAAAAAGATACTTTTTGCTGTTTTTTTTTTATTTATGTGCAGTGCCATTTTGGATTTTTTTTTATTGCCCAGAGGAAGAAGCAGGTGTTGCCGATTAACCTGCCAGCTATTTCACTGGTCTTTTTGAAGGGAGCGAGGCTAGTTTCCATCTGCTTCACCACAGGAAAAGTGTTTGCTTCTAGATGTACGGAGAGTCGGTGTGTGTACTCAATGCGGTGTATACAAACAGCGAGGAGTCACACTCAGTTTACATTTGGCATTCAAACGTGACTGTGCTCGTGTTTTTAGTTATATATTATCGCTCCAAGAGGTTGTGTTATTTCTCCTGACAACGTTTGTTTTATTTGTGGTGAATACACTGTTAAAAGTCAACAAAGAAACATAAGTGATTTCGTGAAGAAAGTGTATTTTGCTTACTTCAAGTTGAAACTTGGGGATCAAGACAAAGCCTAGGCTCCTCGTAAGGTGTGCAGAAGGTGCGATCTCCGTTTGTGGTTTAAGGGTAAGAAACACTCATTTCGTTTTGGCATTCCTATGATGTGGCGTGAACATCAAAACCACACTACCGACTGCTATTTCTGTTCGGTAGATGTGAAAGGTTTCAATACAAAAAAAAAAATATCTTACACAAACCTAAATTCAGCTATTCGTCCAGTGCCTCATAGCTCTGCAATACCAGTTCCACACCCACCTTCCTGTTTGGATGATATCCTGAGTGATTCTGAGGACGGAAACACATTACCTCCCCAGGACGAATCTAGTTCAGATTTTTCTGTTGATGAGGGACCCTAACTTTTTATCAGAGCGAGCTCAATGACCTGGTTAGAGATTTAGGCCTTTCAAAAGATGCTGCCGAATTGCTGGGGTCATGATTAAAAAATAAAGACCTGCTGTCACCCGGAACCTCATTTTCGTGGTACAGGCACCGAGAGAGAGAATTCACTACATTTTTCTCCAAAGAGGAAATCTCGTTTTTTGTAGTGATGTTCAAGGGCTAATGAAGATTTTGAAATAGAATATGATTCATCTGAGTGGCGCCTATTCATTGATTCCTCAAAACAGTCTTGCTGCATAGTGGGAATAAATTTGCATCACTTCCTGTAGGACACTCTGTGCATTTGGAGGAAAACTATAACGATATTTTATTTTATTATATTCTTAAGAAAATAAAATATCAAGAACATCGCTGGATGCTTTGTGGAGACTTCAAAATACTAACCGTGTTGTTGGGCCAGCAGGCAGGTTATACGAAATATCCCTGCTTCCTTTGCTTGTAGGACAGTCGAGCCAGAGATCTGAATTGGACAAAAACTGACTGGCCACTTCGAGACGCCTTAATCCCCGGCGAAAATAACTTCATTAATACAACCTTGATTCCTCCTAAAAAGGTTTTATTACCACCTCTTCATATTAAATTGGGGCTTATGAAGCAGTTTGTGAAATCACTGCCTTTTGATGGGGAATGTTTCAGATATCTGTGTTCCAAGTTTCCAAAACTGTCTGAAGCCAAGTTTGAAAGAGGTAGTTTTTACTGGCCCCGACATACAGAAACTGTTATCCGATCCCCTCTTTTCATTAACAATGGGAGAAAAAGAAAAAGAAGCTTGGCACTATTTCAAAGACGTAGTGCACAAGTTTTTGGGTAGTACTAAAGACCCTCACTACAAAACCATTGTACAACGCATGTTGGCTGCGTATAAAGCTCCCCGCACGGGGATAACTGGTTTTCCAGTTATTTGGGGAGCGGCGCCCCCACGGCCCGAGCTGACCTTGTGACGGTTTTTATTGCTTTCTAGTATTTGTGCTTTCACGTCACCGCAGGGACAGCTGTTCATCCAGCTGATGGGGAGTAGCGACCCCACGGCCCCAGCCGAAATGTTATGTTTGATTTTTCCCATTACAACTTTGTGTTGCCACCACCTTGACAGCACTTGCCTCAGTTGTAGGTTGCTGAGGTTGTGATTATGCGCCAGCCCTTTCCTTTCCTCTCGCTTTCCTCTCCCTTTCCTGTTTTTACTTTCTTCTCCACTACCTGTTCTTCTTTTCTTCTCCATTTTCTGTTCCTCTCTTGTTTTTCCGGGCTGGTTTGCTAGACCTACCTGCACGTTTGCCGTGTGCGGTGACCCGTAAGGTGGAAAAAGGGATGCTGGAGGCTGAGGTTTCTGGTGGCCAGGTTGTAGTTGTCGCCAGTCGCCAACACTCCTCTTTGCCCCTGCTTCACCCTAAACGGGCGGCTAGGAACTAACCCGCTCCTAGTCAATCGGCTTGTTGTTACGTACAACAGGGTGAGTTTGGGGATAGTGCGAGTATGCCAAAGGGGTGTTACCAAGACCTGGGAATGTCGCGGTACTCGCTGAGCGCATGTCTGCGCTATCAACATGCTAAATCCGTTGCTTAACCCTAGAGTCGTGTCCTGCGTCCAATTGGGCTTGCGGACCTCCGGCTTTCCCCTGTTGGGCTCGGTTGTGGGCGGGGAAATCGGCGGACGAACTTTTCACTTCTATTCATGGCTAACAAAAAAATTCCCAAGAACTTCAAACAAAGCGGCCCATAGAGGAAGGGTCACCCCTCCTAACAAGAAACCTACACCTGATTCTGCCAATGTTCGGTTCTTTTGCATCCACTCCTTGGACGCTTCAAACCCATTAAACACCAGAAGCCCCTTCTGGATAAATAAAGCATTGCAATCAATTGCCAGCTCTCCTAAGAGCGTTAAGAAGCTCCTATCTGGTGATCTTCTTGTTGAGATGTCGAGTCCCAGATATGCTACAGTGCTTTTAAACACTACCTCTTTTAGATTGTCCAGTAAAAGTTACCCCTCACGGCTACCTCAATTCCTCACGAGGTGTTATCTCTTCTCAAGACCTTCTGGAGTGCAGTGACCAAGAACTTCTGGAGGAATTGAAAGACCAACAAGTGAGTGGAGTCCGGCGCATCCTATTTCGGCGAAATGGCCAATCTGTCCCATCTCGAAACATCATACTGACCTTTAACACCCCATCCCTGCCAACATCAATCAAGGCAGGGTATCTACACCTTGAAGTGCGCCCCTTCATACCAAGTCCTCTACGATGCTTCAAATGTCAAGCATCTGGTCACTCCCAGCAGTCTTGCGGCAGCACTGCTCGGTGTGGGCGTTGTGCAGCAACAGACCATACTTTGCAAGATTGCCATGCCGAAGCCGAGCTGTGCTTCAACTGCAAGGGATCCCATGCAGCATCATCGAGAGACTGTCCAAAGTGGAAAGAGGAAAAAGAGATCCAACGCATTAAGACCGTTGAGGGAATCTCCTACCCAGAGGCCAGAAGAAAGGTCGTCCCAAGTCAATTAGATCGGCGATCCTATGCATCAGCGGTTGTTGCAAGGACTACAGTCGGTACACAGACTGATAGCCAAATCCCAGTGAATTGTCCCTACAAGCTAGACGACATCATAGCTGCTGGTCTGGCAGCACTGAAATCCCGAGCTAGGGACGCGAAAGCTCCAACAACCACTATGCCTAAACCTGCTGCAACTAACACCAGCACCACCGGGACTTCAACAACCCCGGGAGGAAAGAGAAAGGAAAAAGAGAAGAAATCTCCAAACTCTCATCATAAGAACCAGGATCGGGTAAGATCATCTGCGACACAGGAACCAAGATACCGCCCCATTTTACCACCAGAGACTACAGGGCGTCGGACAAAACAGTCCCAAGCGCAAATGAACATTGCTGACGAACTGATGGAATCGGACAACTATTAGTTGTCTCAGTCTTTCTCGGGTTTTGTTTTTCGTTTTTTCTTTTTCTCATTCACCACACTTCAAACCATGGGTCAAATCGTTCAGTGGAACTGTCGAGGCTTTCGGACAAGACATGACGACGTGAAACATCTGCTTTCGTCATACTCTCCGGTGTGCCTTTGCCTCCAGGAGACAAAACTTAAACCATCAGACCTGCTTTCAGTTCGAGGCTACACTGCATTTCGGAAAGATAATGTTTCAGGAGATATAGCTTGCGGGGGAGTTGCCATCCTTGTCCCCCACAGTGTTCCAGTTTCTCCCGTTGCGGTCTCAACATCTTTACAAGCCGTTGCGGTGCGTATCTCCATGCCTGTGCCTCTAACTGTTTGCAGCGTCTATCTGCCGCCGGATGAGGACGTGAGCGTGTCCATTCTTGAGAACTTAGTTGAGCAGCTGCCGTCACCTGGTCTTCTTCTGGGTGATTTCAATGCTCATAATCCATTATGGGGTAGTGTCAGAACAGACACACGAGGCCGTAGGATCGAATCTCTTCTTTCCTCGACCTCTTTGTGCCTGTTTAACACCGGTGCTGACACTTACTCCCACGAGCCCTACACGAAGTTTCAGTGCGATCGATTTATCTTTGGGTCTACCATCGGTTATGGCCGACTGGTCGTGGACGGTGTGTAACGACCTTCATGGAAGCGACCACTTCCCAACTGTACTTAGATATAACATGAGCGTGCCATCTTCTGCCTCCCGCCCTCCTCGTTGGAAGATGGATCGTGCCAAGTGAGAGGTCTTCACATCGTCAGCAGTGATATCTTCTGCCATGGTGACCCGGGGGTCAATTGACGCAGCTGTTACTGATGTCGCAACGTGTATCATTCAGGCAGCGGATCTCTTTATCCCAAAGACATCAACGACGCTCCCAAGAAGTCCGAAGCCTTGGTGGAACCCTGATTGCGCAGCGGCTAGGAGAGCTCAACATATAAGACCTGGTGTACTTTTCGGCGTTATCCAACCGAGGCTAATCTTGTTAAATTTAAAAGAGCAAAATCTTACGCTTGGTTGGTGCGTCGACGAAGCAAGAGGGAGTCTTGGATGAAGTACGTTTCATCTATTAATTCACGTGCTAGTTCAAAAACTGTTTGGGAAAAAATTCGTAAGATCCGGGGAAACTATAGTTCCCACCAAATTTCAATTCTTGAGAGTAACGGCTGCACGCATGCTGAAGTAGAGGAGATTGTGGATTGCTTGGGCGAAGCGTTTGCCTCGGTGTCTAGTTCTCAGGCGTATCTCTCGTCCTTTCAGAGGATTAAGACAACCGCGGAACGCCAGAGAATCTCCTTTGCTCATTTTTATAACACTGAGTATAACTCCCCCTTCAAAATGGTTGAACTTCGGGTGGCTCTGCATCGGTCCGGTGCAACATCTGTCGGTCCCGACGGCATCCACTATGACATGATCCGTCATCTCTCGCAGTCGTCTCTCGAGAATCTGCTAGTGCTTTTCAACCGCATTTGGTTGGAGCACAGTTTCCCGGACTCTTGGCGGAAAGCTTTTGTTTTACCTTTTCCCAAGCCTGGCAAAGACCCCAAGTTTCCCTCTAGTTATCGGCTAATTGCCCTCACTAGCTGTCTGTGCAAAATCCTTGAACGAATGGTTAATTCCCGGCTAATTTATTTTTTAGAAGAACATCGAATACTGTCTCCATCACAAAGCTGCTTCCGCCATCATCGTTCAGCTCCTGACCATCTCCTGCTCCTTGAGACGCCTGTTCGTGAGGCGTTCGTACGTAGGCAGCACCTGGTGTCTGTATTTTTTGACATCGAAAAGGCTTACGATAGAGCGTGGCGTCACGGTATTCTCCGTGACCTCCACGAAAATGGGTTGCGGGGAAACCTCCCAACATTCATTGCCAGATTCCTTCGTAACCGCGTGTTCCAGGTGTGCCTGGGTACGACGCTCTCTGCTCTTTTCTATCAAGAACAAGGTGTCCCTCAAGGCAGCATTCTATCGGTGACTCTGTTCATCCTCCGCATAAACTGTCTTCTCAAAAATCTTCCTCCGGCGGTTTCGGCTACCATTTATGTTGACGACCTTCACATCTTCTGTTCGTCATCAAGCATGCATTTCGTTGAAAGGCAGCTGCAGTCTGCAATTACCCAGATTGTTATAGCGGCTAACAATAATGGGTTTGTTATTTCTCCCGACAAGACAGCCCGTGTCCATTTCTGCCGGAGGCGTGTCCTCCATCCCGATCCAGAGTTCTATTTGGATTGTGCAGCCATTCCAGTTTTGCCGGAAACCAAGTTCATTGGTTTGACCGTTGACCGTGCGCTCACCTTTCGCTCACACATTCGACGGCTAAGGACTTCCTGTCTGAGAGCTTTGTCTATCCTTAAGATCCGTGCCTCAGTCTGCTGGGGTGCAGACAGGACTTCCTTGTTCCGTATTTACCATTCTCTCATTCGGTCTAAACTGGATTATGGCTGTATGGTGTATGGCTCTGCGCGTCCTTCCGTTCTCCGGCTGTTAGATACCATCCACCATCAAGCGCTGCGTCTTTGTACGGGAGTATTTCGCACGTCACCCATTCCCAGCCTTTATGCCGACGCGAACGAACCGTTGCTTCATTTACGCCGTCTGCAGCTGTCTCTTCAATTTTACCTGAAACTTAAATCTCTCTCAGACCATCCTTTATACGATGCAGTTTTTCATCCCCAGCATGCTCGTTTGTTCGAGATCCGTCCCTCGTGCATTCGAACCTTCGGTCTTCGTATGGCGGCCGTAGCTCGTGATGCAGGGCTCGACTTGTCACTCGTTGGAGAGACCAGGGGCTTTGAGGATCCCCCATGGCATCCTCTTGGTGTCATGGTTGATACCAGCTTTACATCTTTTGACAAGTCCGCAACCCCTGCGTCAGTGTACCAGCAGCTCTTCGCTGAACACCGTTACGTCAATGCAGACTTTATTCCTGTTTTCACCGATGGATCTAAGGCGGCTGGTGTTGTTGGATCCGCCGCCGTCTGCGTTGACGAAGTTTCTGTTGTCCGCATTCCTACTGAGGCCAAGGTGTTTTCGGCGGAGATGCATGCTGTGTATCTTGCACTTGTTCACGTGCAGTCGAGCTCTCATCAGCGTGCTATTGTGTACACTGATTCGTTGAGTGTTGTGCAATCATTGTCATCTTTGGATTTCACTGGCCATCCACTTCTTTTTACCGTACGGAGACTTCTTCGTTCTTTGCTCGAGGCTGATGATGGTTCTGCTGGATTCCTGGGCATGTTGGGATCCCAGGGAACGAGTCTGCTGATGCTGCTGCTAGATCTGCCTCCTCTTTGGTCGTCACACCCTTGCCACTGTTCCACCGTGATTTTCGCTTTCTTGTTCACGATCATATCAGACGAACGTGGCGAAATCTGCGGGACCAACAGGTGGAGAATAAACTGCACCGTATAAAACCTAACCTTGGAGTCTGGAAATCATCGTGTCGCCGGAACCGTTGGGTAGAAGTTGTTCTTGCGCGTCTCCGCATTGGGCATTGTCGCTTCACGCATAGCTATTTGCTGTGTGGCGACACTGCCCCAGTGTGTGAGGCGTGCGACTGTTTACTCACCGTCTCTCATGTTTTGTGCAGTTGTGTTCGTTTTCGTTATCATCGGTTTCACTATTTTCAGTCTCATCTGCTGGACGAGGGCGCAGCTACGCTTCAAAAGCTTTTGGGCGACCACTGCGACACTCTCGCAGTATTTTCCTTTTTAAAACAGATTAATGTTTTAAAACCTATTTAAAAAAATAAAAATAAAAAAAATAAATAAAAAAGACGGGAAAAAAACGATGATAATAATAATAGTAAAAATAAATAAATAATAAAAATATGTATCTTCCTTGTTTTTGGGTTCTAGGTTTTATAAGTTCAATGTTTGTACTTCATGTACTTTTTCTCTGTCGTTTTTTAGCTTTTCAGCTTTTAGGCATTGGTTTGTCTGTTAACATTTTTGCGGGTTTTAACTCTTTCTTTTCTTTGTAACTTTGAGCGTCTTTTGGGGTACCTAGGAAGAGAAGATGGCTAAGCTTGTTCCTTTTCTATGCGCTGTCTATGCGCTGTTTCTTCAAAGTAGTTAAGTTCTTAATAACTAATTAATTATGCACTTAAAGCACTGCTGAAATACTTTGTACATATTGCAACTAACTGTTTAAGGTATATAACTTTCACAAAGTTTTCTTTAGTTAATTATTATCTTTAGCTTATTCTCGTTTTCGTGCTGTCATAAGTTGTAGAGTAGGGGGTTTTAGACTCAAGTTTTCTTTCAAAATTCTGTTCGTTAAAAATTAATATTTCCTTTTTTAATTGCAATGTAAAAATTTGGATTTCTTTTGCATTGATTTTCAGGTTTAAATTCTCTCTCAAACGAACTTGGAATTTCGTTATGGCTGAAAATCATTTCTAATTATTATGTCACTCTCACAGCTTGAGTTCTCTTTAATCTTCTTCTCTCTGTTTAATAGTAACAGATGAAGAGCATGGGTCGGGCCAGGAAGGTTAATGGATGCAAGCGAAATTGTTAACTAGTGCTAGGTCATGCAACTCTACGGAGGACATGACATATATATATTTTTTAAACTATTTTAGGTGGGAATGTTACTTGCATCTATGGCCTTGCAGAAACCCATTTCCAACTAGGTCTTTGTGGAAGTGAGAAAATGCAGAGTTTTTGCTGGTCCTTGATAAAGCCAAGGCTCAGTATTCTCGACACCTTCTACATTCAGTTGTTTTATTTTATTTTTTTATCTTTTCTCCTTTTACTCACACAGGTAGATACATAACCTTTTCTATGTTGTACTAGGTGTGAGTCAAAATTATATTTGTATTTTTTTGCTTAGGTATCTTCTTTTTAGAATGTGAATTCTGAATTTTCAAAACTGCTGCGTTGCGCGTTCTGATTTTCAGGTTATTTTGCAACCTTCGTTTTAAATTCTAAAGTTTTTCCTCAGTCTTCAGTTTTGCTCTTAGGTATATATATATATATATCAACTACCCCATCAGAGCTGCAGAGTATGATCCAGGAACTTGCTGACAAGAGTAAAGAAGTGGGATTAAAAATGAACTTTCAGAAGACAAAAGTGATGTTCAATGCTTTTACAAGAAATGAAGATTTATCGATTGATGGAGAAAAGCTGGAGATAACAGACACGTACGTTTATCTTGGACAGCAGATATCAAGTGAGGGTCACATTGGTGAAGAAATTAATCGGCGTACAAAACTTGCCTGGAGAGCTTTTGGAAGAAACAGCATAATTTTCAAGAGCAATATGCCATTATGTCTTAAAAGAAAAGTGTTTGATCAATGCATCCTTCCAGTGCTTACGTATGGTGCAGAGACGTGGACCTTAACTAAAAGAGACATACAAAGGCTGCAGACAACTCAAAGAAGCATGGAGGGTGCATGCTTGGTATAACCAGGAGAGATAAGAAGAGGAACTCGTGGATCCGAAAAATGACAAGAGTGGAAGACATCATGATCAGAGTTAAATCCCTGAAATGGCAATGGGCTGGACATACTGCCAGAAGGACAGATCATCGATGGACAGCCGAAATTTTAGATTGGATTCCAAGGGACAGGAAAAGACCCAGAAGAAGACCACATGGGAGATGGGTGGATGAAATTCGAAAGTATGCAGGGGTGACATGGAGGAGACTGGCACAAGACAGACCGTTGTGGAGGAAACTTGGGGAGACCTTCGTCCAGCAGTGGATTGATAATGGTTGACAATGATGATGATGATGATGATATATATATATATAAACCTAATTAACTAACTAGTCCTCACAGCTTTCATCATTCTCTTTTCTTACCTTTACCAAGTCTGTCTGCTATTAATCATTTCACCCCGCTTTTAAAAATCTTTAACTGATAGCTCTCTGTGTCTGGCGCTCTTTGGCCAAACCTGGCCCTTGCGCCACTAAAATCAACTAACTAACTAAATAACTGCGTATAAAGCTCAGGATGCAAGATGAGCTTAAAAGTTCATTTCTTACACTCCCATGTCGACTATTTTCCCGAAAACTTGGGAGCCCTCAGTGAAGAGCGGGGTGAAAGATTTCACCAGGATGTCTGTGATATCGAGAGACGCTACCAAGGACGATGGGACGTCAATATGCTAGCTGACTGCTGTTGGATGCTCAAGCGGGAAACAGAAAGCGGAAGCGTGTTCGGAGAAGAAGAAAAGGTTTCATAGGCAAAAAGAATGAACACGGAATGTTAAATACATTTCATGAAGAAATTGTTTGTTTATTATAAGAAATATTTTTTAGTTCATTGTAATGAAATGGTGGTTTTCTCATTATTGGTATGCTTTTTTATATGCAAACACCTTGTATTTTGCAAAAAAACTGTACGTGATGGAGGGAAATGGAGGTCATTTTTAGATTCAGCATACTCGAAAACATAATATTTACCAAAAACATCCCATGCAGCTGAAAAAAAAATTATTTTTTTGCAGACCTGTGTAATTTCCTGTTTCCATTGTTATAATCCGTCTCTTTTCACGTTTCTCTGACACGTTTTTTGACTACGCGCGGCTACTATCCAAATGGACAACCAACACAACTTCGGAGAATGAAAGACAAAATGGTCTAACTGTGTGCCAATGCACGCCGTCGATAAGCGATCCCAGATGGTCACTGTTTTGACATCTAGCGTTTTCCCACTGCCGAGTTCACCAGCGCCATCTCGTAGTCGTAGTTGTAAGCGGAAGATGCGCCACAAAATGTAACAGCGTAAGTTTGGGACTTACAGTAATGCCAGATATCTTAATTACAGCATATGAAATCAATTAAAATCGACAAATCATGTGCATAATAAATCGGCTTTTAATCAATGTGTTCCAGACGTGTAATCAATACGTTCGATACGGAAGTCAATCGAACGTATATCGATTAAAGGTTCACTAAAAAATTTTTACGGATTTTAATTCTTGAAAATTGGCAGGTCGACATAAAGCAAGTCTTCAGTTCTGATGATCCGTTGTTCAGAAATTATGTGTAAGTGATGTCAGTCCACGTGTTATTTATGTTCTTGACCAATGAATATTCAGTTTTCCTACGCTGACATGGCAGATATTCATTTGATCTATGCCACGAGCAAAGAGAAACAGCAGGTAAGCTCAGCGTCTGCACAAAATAGCCTTTCCTCAACGACGTTGTCCAGCCAGGATACTTTCGAAGCTATCTGTCGGTGTCTTCGAGAGACGGAATCTTATTCGTCTGTTAGCCGCCCCGGTGGCGCAGTGGTCTAAGCGATGGCCTCTGATCATTCGTCCGAACGGGGTCCGGGTTCGAATCCCGGTGAGGCATGGATGTTGTGTTTGTCTTACGGCACTGGCTCTCTCTCTTCCCTGGAACCAGTGACCCTAAATTAGGGACGGGCGACTGCTTATAGCCCATTGAGTTGCTCACGGTGGTCGTTAAACCTCCAATCAAATAAAGAAAAATATTCGTCTGTTATTGTAAACCGAGGGTGAGGACCGAACACCTGCGTTAGCGGAAAAGGTCCTGGACTTGGTCAGTGGTCACAAAGGATCCCGGAACTTGCATGAGAACAGTAGCAGCAGACATAGGTATTTCACATTCAACTGGATGCATGGATGGATGGATATAAGAATTTGTCGTAGCGAGCATCTTGACTCATATCACATGCAGCTGCGGGGAAGCCCTCATGCAAGCACCCCGTCTCGGCATCAGTAGAGGTTTCATGTGAATGTTTGGGCTGGCATTTTTGATAACTCCCTTATCAGTCCTCCCCTACCAACGCTGAACTTACAGTCATAGGCACATTTCTTGGAGGCGGAAGTACTTGCATTTCTGGGAGACATGCCATTCATTGGCAAAATACTATTGCATATGATTCATGCACGATGCCCCGCAACACCTTTAGCCGTACTGTTCGAAAATACCTGAATCGCACGTATCCTGCCCGTTGTATTGGTTCAGGTGGACCAAATGTACGCCTACATAACTCGGAAGGAAACCGTTTTCGTCTTAATATCCATAGAAACTTTTTTCATCAATGTGTGCAGTAGAACACATTCCCAAAGTTTGCATATGCTGAATTGTCATTGTTGTAATAGTCTTGGAGAAAGTGTTACCATGGCACTGACTAGTTTTGGCCTTGTCTATCATGATTTTTTTCATGTTATAGATTTTAGATCCGAGTCTTTAAAACCATTACTTTCTTGTTCCGAGAAGTTTAATACAATATATTTTTGTTACCGTATTTCATGTTCAGGGCCTTTTCGCGGAACATTAACAGGCCTTTCAAAGGCCGTGCCCTCCACTGTAAGAAACTTCGTAGAGAGCGAGGATTTTTGCAGTTTATTTTTTTTTTATTTTCAAGCGTTTATTATTATTATTATTTTTCCTCTCTTGCAATTATTATTGAAGCCGCACTAAATTGTAATGGCACTCACCAATGAATCAGCCTCCACCCGCTGCCTAAAAATGATGCTATGATCGCCCGATGGCTGTTTTCGTATTTTCAGCAACTACACTGTTAATTAAACTGGGTTTCCCTAATTTAACCTTTTCTTGGCTTTTCATTCATTGAAAGGTTTGGTAATTCAAGTGATCCATTCTCACACACAACACATTAGTCAGTTTCCTCCGTTGGCTTTACCAGGATGAGTCAAATGTTCGACCTGTTTTGAGCTATACATGATGTGCTTTCATCGCTGTGCGAAACCTGTGCCAGCGTCGACTGGGTACCGCGGTGACGTGCTGATGACGTGAATTTGGCACGGAGCCACACTGCGTTATCAAATGAGCAGAGGATGGTGGTAGATGAAGATTCTGTTCGGGTGTTAAATGCGAGTTAACTGCAGTGGCATGCAGCAGCCGCGAGAGAAAGTTGTGCAGTTGAATGTGATGAAACAGTAGACAGCAGCACTGCATGAAAATGGATTCCGTGCTTGGGACACTGGTCTCGAAGACAAGCCGAGGTCAGGACATCCAACGACCACGAATACTGAACCCATGGTCGAAGCTGTGACAGCAAACACCGATACCAGTACACGACAATTGGCAGCTGAGGTAAGGTCTTCCCAATCCAGCATAGTTCCCAACACCTGCAGCAGCTTGGTCTTTTCCTCCATGTACCATGGAATAGTCAAACCCCGATACCAGTACACGACAACTGGCAGCAGAGCTGGGGTCTTTCCAATCTACCATGGTTCATCATCTGCACCAGCTTGGTTTTTCACCAGGCGCCATTGAATATTTCGCTATGAATTGGCACCCCGAGCAGGCAAAAGAACGTGTTGCTGCCAAATGATTTGGGATTGGCAAAGATTGCTGCCAAAACCTGTGGATTTGGCGTCGTACTGGTTTTGGCGTTTTATCGTCACAGCTGATGAATAGTGGATATTACCACCCAGCAAAAACACAAGTGTTGGGAAACTACTAGCCACCAGCTGGCAGTGATGGGTCACTATTGGCTGAAATCTGCCGCTCACGGACCGGTAACGGTCCGTTGGTGGCAGCGCCACCAGTTGGCAGCCATTGATGTCTCTGCAGCATCGCCGTGAATTGCGGGCCTCCAAGCAAGTGCCACTAGTGAGTCGTAGCTGGCAACCGATGTAAACCCAGCACCTGGTGGAAGCAACGGGACTGCGCACGCGCAGAAGCAACGCGTACTGTCTGTCTCGTGGTACCAGTTAGTTCAAGACGACGCTATCGCTTTTGTGTTATTTTAGTGGATGTTAAGAAAAAAAAACATATGTAGAGAGGCGAATTAATTTCCTATAATGAAATGCCACGTCGACGAAGATATCAGATTAAGCCATTAAATACACCCCACTCCATTCCCATGAACAACAAATAATAATTTCTGTGTAACCTTTCGTTTTAACATACACTAAACCGCTTAAAACAAAAGTCCTGGGGAAAACATTAAAAAAAGTTACGTTGGGAAAAAAAAAAATTATACGCGTACGAAATTTATCAATTATTTGAAAAAGAAAAAAGAACGCTATGTGGATATAAATGTACTCATCCATGGGTTGAATACACAAGACTGGAGGAATTCACTTCTAAAAATAACGAGAAGTAAAATAAAATATATTTCCTCTTTAAAACAAATGTAGCAGAATGGGACATGAACGGGTAAATATATTTATTCAACAATCACCTTTCAAGATCAGCACGAAACTTTTGAAAGCGCCTTTAATTTGGTACACTTGTTGAAAATGAGTGAAGTTCCCTTAAGGTAAAAAAAAAAAAAAAAAAAAATCGTTACGTTGCAAAAAATAAATTTATGAAATATATGAAACTGACATTTGTGAAAATACCTCGCAATATTGTAAAATTAAAAGAGAACCATCGTTACACATTCCGCAGGATAGAGGCTCAGCTTCAAGCAAACGCTCGTGCGTGGTAAATCAGTCCCATTGGTAGAGCGCCCGCTTCCCACGCAGACTGTCCTTGGTTCGTTACCACCCAGATCCAAACCGGCGTTTTTGAGGACCTGTTGAGAAAATTTCTCCAGCACAGTGCTGTAGTGCTGATGTTTCATAAGGCGAAAAACAAAAAGTTGTTGTAGCTTTGGGAAACTGCGGGTATTCTTTATTTTATTTTTATTTTTTTATGGCTACTACTGGGAAATCGGCGTACAAGATTCGGCAAGCCATCAGTTACGTCACGTGATTGCCACTGCCGGGAAACTAGCGGACCACATTAGGCTAGCAATCATTTATGGCACGTGCTTGCATGGCCGCCGAAGGTCCACTTGTGGCAGCTACTGCCTGTGATGGATAACTAATGGCCCTGTTCTGGCATATGAAAACTGATGGTATGCCACTGCTGGCCCATGTGGTGGCCGCCCGGACATTTTATTGACGGTTGGGCGGCGGCAGCATAGTGCTGGGTACGTTATTCTACCTCTGAGAAGTAGTGGCTTAGGCCATACCACGAAGTACAGGCACTGGTGCAAAGAGAGCGATTCGAGAGAAAAGTTATGCTGTGCATTTGGTGGAATTGTGAGGGTCCTGTTCACTGGGAACTCGTGCCAGACGGTCAGGCTGTGGATGGGAACCTCTATGCCGAATGGCTGCAGCGGGTGCATGATGCTCTGCGCCCACGCTACGCCACGCTCACCGATAGGAAGGGGACGTTGCTGCAAGTAAAAAATGCTCCAAGTCACATCTCCTGAGTGTCTGCCGAAAACTATACTCGGGACAAAGCTGTCCTGGTTACAGTGTTAATGTTGTGGAACCGATTTACCGACAAGATATCTCTTGTTTATCAGTATTTCACCGCGCACTAATGGGGTGCCGTGGCATATGTCGCGGACCCTTCTCCCTAAAGGGGTAATTTAAGCCAAGACAAATGGAAACTTCCCGCGTTCCATCACGATGTCCCCCGTCAACCTCCACACCTTCTCAACCTTGCTGACCAGCAGCGAAATGATTTCTGAATGAGTATTTTGAAACAGTAACCACGAAGAATAGGGCAAGCTTAGTGACTGCCAAGCCATTATCTGCTCACTTACCCTCAGGCTAACACAATTCTCTCCTCCCGCTCGCAGTAAATATCCTCCGTGCATGTTGTATGGCCTCTTTGAAGCAAAACAGAAGTGACAATGACGTCGTCAAAATGCGAATATTTGTATTTTTTAGAAACTCGACCGAAACCGGGATCTACATTTTTTTAATGTACGTACATACAACATTTAGAGCATCTACATATCCATGTGCTGTTTTAGGTCTCAGTTCAAGCTTGAACACGAGCTTTTCAACTGGAACTATATTATGCAGTGGAAGTAAACACACTTTAACTTTAAATCCATATTCAGGTTAGCCTTGCCTCGAGTATAGAGTAATTGAGAAAATTTGAGATCCTACATATAGTCTGGAATTTGCCCCTTCCGACCAGGGGCGGATTCGGGATTTTCGTGAGGGGGGGGGGGGTAAGTGTCGGGAATAACCAGGGACCTTTCTGATATTTTCCCGCAAAATGAAAAAGTGTTCTTAGTATGTCTATAAATTCTTCCAGTTAATTAACGAAAGTAATATACTTTTAAGTAATACTTTCTTTCACGAAAAAATATTCAATAAACCCTGGTCAAATCGAAGCTTTTCCTTGGTTCCTGAGGGGTAGCGCCTTCTCTGGATCCGTCCCTAAATCCAACAACCACCTGTTTCGCTCCGTGACCTATTTCCCACAAGGACGTCTCTTCAGTGGTAGATATGATAAAATTTGCGATTAGAATGTTTCTGCCGTCGAAACCAGTAGAGTGATACCGCCGCGGAATCGTGTGTCTAGTGGAACAAAGGACTATATAAAACCACTGCAAAATGAGGTGAGCGTGTATAGTTTTCCTGCATCATTAAACTTTTAGCTGCAAACGGGATAAACTTTTGACTCATGCAATATTTGCGCTAAGTATACTAGTTCATCAGGGAACAAGAATTATATCAATAAACGCATCTCCGGCGATCGAGCGCTCCTGGCCAATTGCTCAAATTAGTCTCGGATGAGGCATGGGTGGCGCGATTGCCCCTTCCCCCGAAATGAAAACGGGTCGACACTTTCTTGTGGGTCGAACGGGTCGGGGTTAAGGTGTTCCTGACCCGAGTTTATTTCCATTTTATTTTTGAAAATAAAAAGAAAATATCTCAAAGAAAAATACGCATTATGGAATTTTCTGCTTGACATTTGTGCCCGCTTAGTGAAAAATGATTTGTCACGCAAAACTATTGTCGTCTCTTTCTTATAGCAACGAAGATTTCCACCGACCGACGATACGGCGCCGACGTTATACAAACCGACACTGTATCGTATAACCATACTTCCTTTGCATTTGTTTTCAGTGTGATTGTCCGGAGCAACGTACAGGCAAACCTGCTTCTCTGCTGCTTCACTCTCTCACACCTCGCTTGCCGCATTGTAAGACTGAGAGTTACTTTTTACATCGCATGTTTTGCATTGAGCGTTCAGAGGTTTTCGTTTGACGTTAAATCTCCCTGCGGGAAGATATGCTCACCATATCCTTATTCTTATTAAAAATCTTAGGTTTTAATCTCCTGGCAGGAAAATATGCTCACCATATCCACGTCTTCAAAAATATCTGAAAAGTTACATGCCCAGCTAGGTATTACCGCGCCAAACCCCGTTTGGGGACTTAAGGGCATAAATTTTGTTACTGAATTTCGATCGATTAAGTGGCAACAATGACATTGGGTTTCCTAGTATAGGCGACCCAGTCTCATCGTTAAGACCTGAAAGCGTTGTGTTTCAATCGAGGTTGTCGCAAGAACTCATATGTCGCAAAGAAATTAAGTTTAAAAACTATCATCTCACTTGTTATGCATGAAATCGTGGTATCTTTAAAGACAGAAAACTGTTTACTTTAATTGAACCAAACCCGACACTTGTACTCATTTGCAGAGCAGCAAGAAGAAAAACACGTTGTTTAAAGAAACAAATATAGAATTTATTTTAGCATATTTCTTAATTTATTATGTACAAATTAATGGTGGGACCAGATTAAGTTATATTAAGACATCGCTACAAAAAAGTTACGGTTTATCTTTAGATAGATAGAAATAGAAACGTTCCTATCACTCCAACTACTACGAGGGGAGCAATAATCAAAATTAAGAGAATTTGCACATTTTGTCGAATTTCTGAAAAACTAATGGACACATTTTAATGAAATTTGGTTTGGATACACAGTTATATAAGAGAAAAAATTATACCATACAACAGTCATGGTACGCACTCATGATCATCAGTAAGGCTCATCAGCGCAGGAATGTCCAAAATCCACGTTGCAAGATCGAACATAAGATCACTAAAATATGGGATATGGTCCCCTCTCACGGTCATACAGCTCTCACAGCGCAACGTCATACTGGAAACGAGGCAGTTGATGAATCCCTGTGGCAGTCGGTCCCACTCCTGCAGCAACGAAGTTTTCAGCTCCTGGATGGTTTTCGGAGGGGGTGGGGGTTGGGGTGGCGAGCTGCAATTGCCCTCCCAAGAGCGTTCCAGACATGTTCGATAGGGTTTAGGTCTGGCGATCTGACTGGCCAATCCATCCGGTGAATATCCTCACTTTCAAGATAATCGTCGACCAGGTGAGCTCTATGTGGACGAGCGTTGTCGTCCGTAAAAAGGAACCGCGGGCCAACTGCGCCCCTGAAAAGTCTAACATAGGGCTGCAAGTTCTCATCCCTGTACCTCTCAGCAGTCAGGGAGCCTCTGTCAAACACATGGAGAGCTGTGCGGCCGTCCAACATGATGCCTGCCCAGACCATGACAGCTCTACTGCCATAGCGGTCCCTTTCTCGGATGTTGGACGAAAGGTATCGGGTCCCAGGTTCTCTCCAGATGAAGATACGTCGAGAATCAGTGTCCAGACTGAATCGCGACTCGTCTGTGAAGAGAACGTTACCCCGCTGAAGTCTGGTCCAAGGCTGATGTTGTCTGCACCATGCTAAACGCGCTTTCTTGTGTGCTGAAGTGAGCGGGACGCAAACAGCGAGTCTTCTGGCAAAAAGCCCACTCTCATGAAGCCTTCGGGAAACATTAACCCTTGAAACTCGGGTTCCAGTGGCGGCATGCAGCTCACGAGATAGCTGTGCAGCTGTAGCAGTCCTGTGGCGCCTCGCTGAAAGTGCCAAATAACGATCTTCATTGGCCATCGTGGCTCTTGGACGGCCTTGCCCAGGCCTTCTCGATATGGACCCGGTGTCCTTAAACTGTTTCCACAAATTGCAGACGACACTGGGCGTTACATTGAGCTCTGTAGCAACCTGCACTTGCGATAAACCTACCTCCAATCTACCGACGATTCTCCACCTCATTCCGTCATCAATACGTTCATGGCAACTCATTTTACCTGATTGCTTATGAAATTGAACCAACTCCTTCAAGAAACACAACGAATGTCGCCGAGGAGTACGAGCGAACTAATCACGGAAAAAGCCACGTGTGTTTTTCATGCCCTCCGCTGTCACAGCTCCGCCCACACGCACGTGTACGCTTACGTATTCGACACTGCAAATTTGCATTCTTATTCGGCGGCATAATTTGTACCTTTGGTTCCGTACTTTTTGTGAAAATCGACAAAATGTGCTAATTCTCTTAATTTTGAACACCAGTGTATTTCATTTCTAAAAATATTTGGATGATGTCCTTCCCTAAAATCTTCCAATGTTCAACACAGATCCGAGGGTTGATGAGGGAGCGAGTCTTCTTGCGTCCGCGATCTTGGGGCTGTTATCCTCCGTGGATAAAACGCAGCCCGGGAGCTCTCGACAAATATCTTCTCTAATCTATCTTTCCTTGGGTACCTAACATCCTACTGGATTTGGGACCGACCTTTTGACTCTCGTACAGCAAGGCATTTCTTGCCAACCGACAACCACCGACTTCCGACTCTCTCGATAACTTCCATGGACTTCTACAGATGACAACCTCCCTGAGTTCTCAAAGTTTAGTTTCGTTTTCGCTTACAATCATGCTGCTAGGCGTGTTCCTCCCTCATGGAAGCGTCCCTCGCACCTTCATTGATTTCTGCTCCCCCTCCTCGTTCGACTTGCCGTCCGGTGGATGTTGACCAGTGGCTACTTCGAGCAGATGTTCTCCTGGCCGGCTGACCATCTGCTGCGCTAAGCCCTTTAAAAAAATTATTTGGCTCTAACTGTCACCCTGTTTCGGAGTTCTGTTATCGGACCATCAGAGGAAACCCTTTTTAAATCTTTAAGTATGCTCGAAGGCACGTGTGCCTGACTGAATTATGTTCCCCGCCGCAGAGCCTGGGTGACAGTTAATACCTAGCCTTGCCTTCTTACCAGATTTAGGATTCTTTCTTAGACTTCCGTATAGTCACCACTGACCCATTGTTAGTTAGGGTAGCATTATGTAATCCGCAGTGCTGTTGCTTTGCAAATGCCGGGAAATTAAAAATACCTTTCACTTTGTTTACGGAATTTTGCACCTGGCCTGGCGTTTGTATTTCGATCTGCCCACGCGAAGGGAAAGCAAGAAGAAGAAGAAGAAGAAAAAAAGAAACCAGCGAATCCTTATGCGGCCTGGGTCGAGATAATATTTCCTGCACCCAATTAGGAGTTACTCTAATCCAGAAATATTTAATTAATTATGTTAATTAACCAACATAATTAATGTAAATTTTATAATTAATGTTATTATGTTAATTAATTAGCACATTTAATTAGGTAATTAAATCCCGAATTTGGGTGTTTCTTTACCAGAAGCAATGTGCCCGAAATTACGAAATTAGAAGAATTTTCGCGGCAACATGGGCATGTGCAGAAATTATTTGCTTGTCCAGGTAGTAAAAGTTGAATGCCCAAGAAAATTTCTCTTTTAAAGTAACAAATCATAACCCCTTTTTCCTCCACGTGACACTCCAGGAGGAGCGGTTGTGGTATCTATGAATACGTCATCTGCGTACACGTGACACGTGGCCACATTTGACATTAACTGTGTATGTATATTACTTGTGCTATTGTACCCACTGTATAGTCTTTCACCTGAGGATGTGCTAGATGCTAGCACGAAAGTTCTAATGTTTTAACATACCGTATGTAGTTTTCTTAACTTGCACACAGTGCGTCAAAGAATTTTTAAGACTGGCGCTTGATTTCAGCCTACGGTGGCGCCACCAGTGTAATCGCAAATGCTTTATAAACCGTGACCGTCTGCTTGCCAAAAGTACTGCGCAGTTGTTAAAGTAACTCAAACGAAACGGCAGTTCATTAGAGAAGTAAAATTTTTTTCATGTTGAATTATTAAGATGGAACAAAGGGCTGTTATTAAATTTAACGCAAAACTTGGTAAGAATGCCTCGGAAACGTACCAAATGATGAAACAAGTTTACGGTGAGTTTCGTTTAAGTAGATCAAATGTTTTCCTGTGGCACAAACGTTTTTTGGACGGAAGAGATACGCTAGAAGATGATAAGCATACCGGAAGACCAAGTTCATCTAGGACACCTGAGATTATTGAAAAAGTGCGTGATTTCGTGGCAAACAATCGATGTGCGTCACTAAGAATGATGGAAGAGTCTTTAAACATCAACAAAGAAACTATTCGAACCATCCTGCATGAAGATTTGGGCAAAACAAAAGTCTGTGCTAAATTTGTTCCACATACGTTAAGCAATGAACAAAAATCAAGAGAAGTGCACATTGCAGAAACATCATTTCAGCCGATGGAAATGATAAAAACTTCTTAAAATCGATTGTTACAGGTGATGAGACATGGTGTTTTCAACATGATTCTAAAACAAAGCGACAAAGTGCGGAATGGAAGTAAAAAACTCACCACAAGCCAAAAAATCAAGAAAAGTTCAATCGAAAATCAAAACAATGCTCATTACATTCTTCGATAGTAAGGGTATCCACAAAGAATTTGTTCCAAGTGGACAAACAATTACTGCTTAGTTTTATTTAAATGTTTTGAGGCGTTTGATGGGCAGAATTCGTCGCATTCGTCCAGAATATCTGGATGAAAACAGTTGGTGTTTGTTGCACGATAATGCACCCAGTCACACCTCACTTCTTGTTCGTAGATTTTTGGCGAAAAATAACGTCTGTGTGTTAAATCATCCACCGTATTCGCCTGATTTAGCACCCTGCTACTTTTCTTTATTCCCAAAACTTAAAATGACGTTTAAAAGGGTGTTATTTTGATGATATTTCGACCATACAAACAGCTTCGACGCGTGCTTTGGAGGCAATTCCGCAAAGTGAACTGGAACAGGCATTCGAATCATTATTCAATCGCTGTAACAAGTGTATTGAAGCCAGAGGGACTTATTTTGAATAACAAACCAAAACAAATTATAATTTCTTGTTTCTATTTCATTTTACAGACTCAGTCTTAAAAATTCTTTGCTGCATGTGTATATAGTTTTTAACTTAGAAGCGTTTTAGTAAATAAATTTTATTAATTGAAGTAACGTCAACACTTCAAATACATCGTGCACAGACAGCGTTTCCCAATCCTTTAGTTCAAATCCGAGACCCCCCCTTTTTTTTTTTTTTTTTATGAAATTAAAAAATATGATAGACTTTTCGATTTTTTTTTTATTTGTTTTGCATTTCCGTTTTAAGGGTCTGTGTTCGAAATGTTCCATGTACAAAAGCGTGTATGTGAAGTTTTAAGATGATGCTGAAATTGTTATGAAATTATATGATGATGAAACTGGCATTTCAGAAATTTAGTGATTCTGCCATGTTCCTTTCGCCTTTGTCACTAAACACCGGAGGCTAGTTCCGCATCCCGTCGCTGACTGTAAGTAAACAGCACTTGTAGCAAAACTACATATGGTTCCAATTTCTGGACCTAGAAGCATTATATAATTAAAGAAGTGATATTCTTTTGTCCTTGGCACTCTGTAACGAATAATACAACTTCCGGTGATTAGCAGTGAAATGAAACACGATATGCGACGACTGTCTATTCCAAACTTTTTTTTATTTTTAAAATTCCGGGCAATTAGATTTTGTTTTTTTTTTCCCTGTCTAGGCCAATAATTTAGATGTCCTGGGCATCACGGACATGGTATTTTTTCAAGCCCTAATTTATCCTTATTCTTACTAAAAAATCAGTTAAATATTGTACCAAAAACCCATTAAATTCTAACACATGTCACTAAAATATTTGCCTACATAAAAGGTCAGCCGCCCCGCCCCGGTGGCGCAGGGGTTTAAGCTATGGCCTCTGATCATTCGTCCGAAAGGGGTCCGGGTTCGAATCCCGGTGAGGCATGGATGTTGTGCTTGTCTTACGGCACTGGCGCTCTCCCTTCCCTGGAACCAGTGGCCCTAAATTAGGGACGGGCAACTGCTTATAGCCCATTCAGTTGCTCACGGTGGTCGTTAAACCTCCAATCCATCCATCCATCCTCCTGCTGAAATAGTGCATAATTTTTCCACCAGGGATCGTACACGTATAGCTTATTTTTATCCATATCTATGTTTCTAGGAGTACGATTTAAAAAATTATTTCTTTGTTGGAGAACATTTTCGGTGCGAACTGTTTCTCATATAATTTCAAATATTTCTTAACGCCCAAGTGCGCCACTAGAGGGCGTGAGTTCACGTTTCCGTTTACAGCAATAGTTACGGGACTAATAATTTTCTGCTAGGGGGCGTAACGGTAAATAGCAATTTCCCCAATATCTCTGCTTCTAAAAGTCTGATTTGAAAAATTCTTCCTGCGTTGGATACAGCTCTTGAAGGGAAATGTTTTGCATATAATTCCTATTTTTGGTAAAGAATGTTTTGGCCACCAGGGGGTGTAAGGGTTTATTTTTGCTTCTGGTGTATTTGCAATAAAACTTGAGCTCGAAACTCGAATAAAAAAATTCCTTCGTGGACCGATACCGCTCACCTCCAGAAACTTTTTGAGAATACCTCCTGCTTAAATAGTGCATAATTTTTCCACCAGGAGTGTATACGTATGTCTTATTTTTGTCCATATCTCTGTTTCTAGAAGTACGATTTGAAAAATTCTTTCTTTCTTGGAGAACATTTTTGGTGCGAAATGTTTCTAAAATAATTTCAAATTCTTAACTTACAAGTGTGCCACTAAAGTGCGTAAGTTTGTCTCCGTTTACAGCAATATCTACAGGACTAATAACCCGATTGACAAATATTCTCTTGACAAATATGAAAACTCCTTGTGTATATTTTTTTCCCAAAATAATGCAAAATTTTGCCACTAGGGAGCGCAAATATTTAATCTATTTTTCTCAATATCTGTACTTCTAAATGTCCGATTTAAAAAATTATTTTAACAACAGATATTTACCTTATGGAACACTTTAGGTTTGTATTTGAGAAGGTTTGTAGTTCACAATTCTGCCGCCAGGAGGTGTTTATGTACCTCCATTTGCAGCCTATCTCTGCCTCTAAAAACTCTATTGAGAAATATCTTTTTTTACTGTATGCCATTTGCTATAATAAAGATGGAGAGTGAACAAGATTTTTGCTACAATAAGAAGATCCTCTTCAAATAATGTGTACAACATATTATTTGAAGGGGTTGTAATATTATTTGAAGGGGTTTTCCCTAGGGGTTGTAAAAGTCAAAACGATATTTTTTTTTTTTTTTTTTGCTACCTCTCCTTCTGGGAGACGTATTTGAAATTTTTTTTTTCCTTAGAATAATTTTTGCTATGAGGATACCATTAGCTAGCCTGTTTCAACTTTTCCATTGTGCAAAATTCTTCCACTAAAAGGTATACAGTTATATCATGTCTCCTTCTCTATCTCTTCTTTTAACTGTTTGATTTGAAAATCCTTTTATCGCTAATACCTTCCTTCTGCTATGCGAAACGTTTCTTGAACCAGTTGTTAATTTTCGTAACATACTTTTTAGCCACTGGTGGAAGTAAGTAACTGATGTTTTATAAGTAGCTGATTTTTTTTTTTTTTGTGGGTTTTTTTGACCTTTACTGAAATTTTCTAATGAATGCTTTATATAAAAATTTGCCATAAAATTAGATTGCTTTCTATATCAAAAATTTAAATCTAGTTGTTTCTTAATATTTTCTGAGCAAACTAATCACTTTGCATCTTCAGTAATTAGTTTTCTAATCATGCCCAGTTAAATTGCCTTGATCACTTATGAATGCAGTTGTACACAGCCCTTGAATTTAAGGTTTTCCCGTTATTCTCTTTCATTTCATGTTGGAAATTTTTGTGCATACTTTGTTAGCTGGCAAGTACAAATTTAAAACTTAGCTACAGCATCAGTATTATGTTTGAAATTCCTTCCCTAAATAAAATGTAACACAAATACTTGCTCCCATGATTATGTGTTTAAGAAATAACAATCCCTTTGGTCCTTTGAAAAAGTTCCAAATATTTCATCTTTCCTTACCCTTAAATTTCCAATGTAAGCATTATTTCAAAATAATTAAATATAAATAGTATTTTATGTATTGATTGTGTGGTATATGAAAGCATTTTAAGAGTAATGCCACATACCTATGTATTTTTGGGTTTTATGTTGTTGTTTTTTTAATTGTGTAATTAGCTTCAAATTGAACTAAAGCCAAAGTAGAAAAAACAAAAGTTTCTCAAAATCAGTGTGGTATAGCATACAAAAGTTTAGTAGATTTAAACTTATTCACATTTTCAGTGACGGTTTTGGTATTTCAGTATTTATTAGTGATTCTAAGTTTTTGATTAGTTGCAGTGGACAACATTTTTAATATTCTACATTATGTACTAAGTTTGCCCAAGCATGTAAGAAGTTGTTTGTTGTAGGTTACAGGTTGAACAGACCTATGGTTTCATTATATTTTAAGTAAGAGCATTTGGATCGTATGTCCTGGAAATGTCCTGGAATTTTGTGATGGAAAAAGCGTATAAACCATGTATGGATGAAGATGGTCGGTTAACAGATCCTTGTAACGTTTGCCATTCAGTGTTTGTGGGATGATAACCAAGGGACTTAGGGCTTGCGAGGAAAAAGCTCCCCAGACCAGAGCACAACCTACACCGGCCTGTTGAACCTCCCCTGGCCATATGCGAAACCCGGACATCAGCGTGGGGTGCAGCAGGAAACGTGACTCGTCACTCCAGACGATCTTCTTCCATCTGTCGAGGGTCCATTGCCGACGTTCATTGGCCAATGCGAGGCGTTGTTTGCAATGACTGGGTGTCATCATGGGTACCCTCGTTGGTCTCCGGCTGTGGAACCCCAGGTGAAGAAAGGTATGGTGCATGTGGAAATAGGTGGAACGCTGTTATACTGGTGGGTGAGCTGGGTGTCACACGTTGTTGCTGAGATACCAATCGTGACACCCGACGCTCACCTCTAGGATCGACCGCGCGTGGCTGACCAATGTGAGCCGTTCTATACTGGTGTCTGTACATGGTTAATCCAGTCCTGGTACATACACCCTTAACACAGTAGTACGGGAGCAGCCAACAAGTGCGGCTATTTCCGAAATATTGGCACCTGCCTTCCGGACCCCAAACTATCTGGTCGCGATCAAATTGACTTAAGTCGCCTCGTTTCCTCATTACCGGCAAACGTCTACTGATTTTGTAGAGGGGATGATAAGTGTGCAGAATTTACAGTAGCCACACGTGACGTTGATATCACTTGGTATTTTGTTATCACTCCGAATATATAAAACGGGGGGTGTTCCTAATGCAAAGCTAACTCAGTGTACGTTTACAATATACATCCATGTAGGTCATTCACCTTTGTTTTGCTAATGACGTCGTCATCTTTGCAACTACCCCTTCAGAGCTGCAGCGTATGATCCAAGAACTTGCTGACGAGAGAAAGGAAGTGGGATTAAAAATGAACTTTCAGAAGACAAAAGTGATGTACAATGCTTTTACAGGAAACTAAGATTTAGCGATTGATGGAGAAAAGCTTGAGACAACCGATTCCTACATTTATCTTGGGCAGCAGATATCAAGTGAGGGTCACATTGATGAAGAAATTAATCGGCGTATAAAACTTGGATGGAGAGCTTTTGGAAGAAAGAGTACAATTTTAAAGATAATTATGCCAGTATTTCTCAAAAGAAAAGTGTTTAATCAATACATCCTGCCAATGCTTACGTATGGAGCCGAGGCATGAACCTTAACTAAAAAAGACATACAAAGACTGCAGACAACTCAAAGCAGTATGGAGAGATGCATGCTTGGTGTAACCAGGAAAGATAAGAAGAGGAACTTGTGGATAAGGAAAATGAATGGAGTGGACGACATCATGACCACAGTGAAATCCCTGAAATGGCAATGGGCTGGACATGTTGCCAGAAGAACGTACAACCGATGGACTACCGAAATTTTAGACTGGATACCGAGGGACAGGAAAAGACCCAGAAGAAGACCCCATGGGAGATGGAAGGATGAAATTCGAAAGTATGCTGGAGTGACGTGGAGGAGACAGGCCCAAGACAGACAATTGTGGAAGAAATTTGGGGAGACCTTCATTCAGCATTGGATTGATAATGGTTGATGATGATGATGTCATTACATATAGAAATCCCCCCCCCACCCTCCCATTTTATAGCTCTCTAATGATAGCTGCTTTGTCGTTTACAGAAAACACTTTCCTCTTAGTCATTTTGTCAACTGTAAAACTTTTAACATTTCCTACTTGACGGCTACGAGAGATTGACAGCTATTTAACGACGTACGTAACACAACAGTAGCGCCTAACGTCCGATGCAATGCCCACTTGGAGGATGAAATGGGCAATGGACACAATTTCAGGAATTGCTGTCTCCTATTTCCCCTCAGACCGCATCCCATTCCAATATTCCCCCATTCTCTCTCTGCAATTGTCTCCCGGAAATCCACGTAGTACATATAAGTGAACCTCACTCTCCTCTGTTTTTGCCTTGTAGTAGGTCGCCTGTTTTCAACTCGGCTGGCGCGATACTCCCAAGACATAGCATCTTGACACAAGAGGCAATGAGTTTTTGAGCATTTTGCTATGAGCATTTGATGTACTTCCTTCCCATTGCTTTTCTATCAACATTCTTTCACTAGCATACCAAGTTTCTACTGCGCTCCTGCCATTTTGTCTGTATGCCACCCTTCTGCAGTGCACAGCAGGTTCTCTGCCTCGTGAAATATGGAATTTCATTTAATTTTGTTACTACTGTTGTTAAAATTTTTCATCTTAGCATTTATTTCTACTGTTAAGTCCGGGGATTTCGTCAAATTTTATTCGTTACAAACGATCAAATTAGCTTGAGTTAGCATTGTACCAAAGAAAAGTTCGTGTTCTGCTCGTTACATGTGGGTATACTGTACATTCATTTGATTTCATTTACACCATTTTGAATTTATAGTATAGTTTAATACTAGCGCATACAGTTTTGTTGTAAAATGAGTTTAATGTACGCATAAAGACCTAATTTTTACAAAAATTAAACGATACTACCTTCAGGGGCGGATTTACAGAGAAGTTCAGGCGCTGGCCCCCGCGATGTTGACCCCCCTAGTGATTGTGTGTGTGTGTGTGTGTGTGTGTGTGTGTGTGTGTGTGTGTGTGTGTGTGTGTGTGAGAGAGAGAATTTTTTTTTTTTTCATTTTTCTTTAAAGAAGAGGGGGTGGGAGGTGGTAGAGCGAGTGGTTAAATAAACTGTTTTGGGTTAGGGAGCATGATTCCGCCTGAACTCCAAATTTACTAGCTTAAATATTGGCTGACTAAAATCATTTTGAGAACATGTTGCTTAATACTATACTACTACTACTGAGATCAGAGACTGGGATGTCATTTCTGGAAAATTTGTGTAGAATGTAATGAACATCTTGCTCTTTAATTTCGTATTTAATACTGCCGCCCCTTCTTCCCTTAAAAATTCTTTTTCCTAGTCTTGTTTAAGAGACAATTACTAGACTGCTACAGTACGAGTAAAATTGTATTAGTAAAGTTGGTTTTAAGAGACACGCTGATCGATTTCATTCATGTTCGGGCTCTTTAGGGAAATTCACTGAGGTGGAATCTAATGATATCCATTAAAGCAGTGCCATAAACTAGCCATCTGGAATATGTTAAATGTCAGTACTGTGTTTCAGTGACCATCCGTGTACAAGTTCCGACTTTGCTTCTTTAACAAAGACTTTCCCACTTGGAACTTCCGCTATTTCTTCTCCTTCACGGAATCACATGACCTCTAAATATTAAATTTCCTCTTGATAGCTAATAATAGTGTTTGAGTTATAGGCTACGGTTATAGCTGCAGCAAACCACGTGACACCATCTTAGAAATGGGCAAATCATGTTAGGGGGAACTCAAAGTGTGTACAGTAAAGTGTCGATAATCCGGGTCCCGACAAACCGAGTTCCGCTTAATCCGAGGTCATTCGCGATGGTATATAAAAAAAAAAAAATGGGGAAAATCAGATTCGAGGGAGCCACGGATGGCCTAGTGGTTAGCGAGTCAGACTATCGACGCAATGTCCTCAGGTTCGAACCTGGGCTGATCGTTCAGAGATGGTGTGATTTACTAACAATCGCTGAATATCCGCCGTGCATCGGACGAGCACGTTAAGTGACGGCCCCCAGGTTAAACCCACTGGTTAAATAAGTATCCTTTCCTATGCCCCCCCCTGAAATTCTCTCACCCCTCTGTGTGCAACATCGTACTTGTATGGTGGCGCCATCTACTGTACTCTAATCTCACTACAAACTGTTCTGTCAAAGTCGCTAGACTTGCTCTCATTCCTTCCGTTTCTGTGTCCTGCCCAAAAGGCGATCTCGCTGTAGGTGGCTGGGACCTAAACTCTACTCACTGTGGACAGAAGTCCTACAAGAAAATGACAAAAAAAAAAAAAATCAGATTCGAGGTGCTCGCGAATTGTTCGCGTAATCTGCTCAAAAATGAAGAAGCAATGATGAAGGAAAAACTCTAAAAAAAGCAATCTCACAAACGTAGTTTCACAGATACCCGGATGCGAGAATGCACCAGAAAATTGCATGACCGATTGGCTTTCCTGCAATGACAAGGAAGAAATTACAGATGAAGCAATTATTCACATAGTTGCTAATGAAAAGGATTCGGAATCGGACGAAAATGGAACTGACTGTGCGCAAGAAAAAGTAATTTCTTTGCGGAAGGTACGGCGCAAGCGGGCGCTAGAGACTTCCCTTAGATACGTAGCAGCAACTGGAATAATTGCCAGCTGATGTAATTTTTCTGAAAAGATGGAGAGATAGCGCTGCAAAAAAAAAAAAAAAAAGAAAGAAAAAAAGATGCTCCGCGAAAAAGTAGGACATTAGATTATTTTTTTTTCGTCGTTAATATATAATGTATGTCATAGTCTTTGTTTTAGACATTTTTGCTAACATTTTCATTGATCATTCAAAATCGTTTCTACGAGTTTTAGGTTCATATTTAACTACCTTAGCTATAACGTAATCCTTTTTCGTGAGCAAGATTGGTGTTATGCTATGCCTAAAACAAAACCATGTCTAAGGAAAAGTTAAACTAAATGAGAATACGATGCAATAGTTTCTAATTACGCTTTACGGCCAGACGAAACATATGCAGAAGTCAAACTTACAATAACCTTTTATTGGTCCAGCAATATTTGAAGAACTCCACAATATGGCACTACAAGTTGTAAATTTCACATTTATCTTAACAGCGATCGAACATCACACACACACACACACACACACACACTGAGCAACTGCTGTATCGTCCTTTTTATCTATCATTCTTATCACATTCATACGTCACTCGCTCTGACCTCAATTGTGTTGCCAACCTTATTCTTGTGAGAGAGAAGATATCACGTTAAGTTTGGAAAGTGTAAAGGAGAACAAACTCAAATTTACATAGGAAAAGGAACTAAATAGTACGTCACACTTCATTCAGAATCGTGCCCGTGTTTTGAAATTCCCTTAATCCGAGTTTGTTCTGGTCCCGATTAACTCGGATTATCGAAACTACTGTATTTCTGTTGAAATCTCGAAGTCGAATTACAAAAAAAAATATTTTTTTTTTCAAAAAATCATCTTTGTTTTTTTACGCCCACTGGAGTGCGAAAGTTTGGCGAATCTTTGTGCTTATTACACTACAAAAATAAACGCATTTAATACGCTGTGTGTGTTTCTTGAGTATTCACGGTCTGGTGTATTTAAAATAACGTTACCTTGCTGTACCGCCACCGTTTGTTACTTCACATTGTGGCGTTACATCAAGGGTAGCGTTGAATCAAATTGGCCAATTAATTTTAAGTAACCCAAATTTTGTTAATTATGGTTGTTCGAAAATCATAATTAGCATTAAATTAAATGCATGTTAATTAGAAAAATAATTTAATTTTACGTTTTGTACTGCTGTGCAGCATTTCCATCTCGGAAGAATCTGGTGTGCATTAATTAAATGCGCAAATTTATTTTGCGTAGTAGGAAGACAAAGTTAACATTTTAGTTATAAGGAATTTAAAGGCATGTTTTTAACCTTAGGAATTGTTACTCTATTTTAAATTTTGCTATACTTATTAAAATAATTAAAGCAACTGCGTGTCCAAAAAACACATTTTTTTTATTGTAATGCATACAAACTGAAGTGCCAGAAAAACTGATACAGACGAGCTTATGCAAAATACATAGCAACGTCACCTATGCGCGTACTCGGTTGCGTCCGCCAGTGCGTATGTAAAGCGATAGACATCCTTGCCAGCTGTCAGAGCTGTTTTCGGCATGTGCATGACAAGTAATAACGATTTTAGCGATTTTCAACGCGGTGTCATAGTTAACGCTCGTGAGATGGGCCATAGTATTTCGGAGGTAGAAACGAATTTCGGATTTTCACGGACGACCATTGCAAGGGTGTACCGTGACTACAAGAATTCCGGCAAAACCTCCAATCTACGATACCAGTGTGGCCGTAAAAAGACATTGGGTGAACGTGACCATCGTCGGCTGTCATGAATCGTTTCACGCGATAAGCGTGCAACACTCTCGCAGGTATCATCGGAATTCAATGCTGGAGCCTCAACAAGCATCAGCGTCCGGACTGTGCAACGTACCCTGCACGATATGGGCTTTGGGAGCCGACGCCCAACTCGAGTCCCCTTGATAGGTGCACGACACAGAGCAATGCGCCTTGCTTGGGCACGGCAACACCCCCACTGGGCACTTGATGACTGGAAACACGTAGCCTGGTCTGACGAGTCGCGTTTTCAACTGTATCGGGCAGATGGAAGGATTCGTGTGTGGCGCAAACCCCATGAAGTCATGGATCCCGCCTGTCAACAGGGAACTGTACCGGCTGGGGGGGGGCGTAATGGTATGGTGTGTGTTTAGCTGGACTTTACTGGGAGCCTGGGACCCCTGGTACGTCTGCAAACGTCTGTAACCGGCCAGCGCTGTGTGCGCATCCTTTCTGACGAGGTACACCCGTTCATGTCTTGCATTCATGCTGATGGGTTGGGCCTGGTCCAACAGGACAATGCACCTCCACACAAGTGTCGGGATGCCACATTATGGTTAGAAGAGCATTCATCTGAGTTTGGGGTGTTGCCGTTCCCACCCAAGTCCCCAGATCTGAACGTGATAGAACACATTTGGGATGCCATGCAACGCGCTGTCGAACGCAGGAATCAGAGACCTCGGAATACGCCCGAATTGCGGAACGCTCTGCATGAAGTATGGTGTGCATTGCCTACAGCATATTTCCAGAAACTAGTGGAGTCCGTGGCCCATCGTATTTCTGCAGTCCTGCGCTCCCGTGGGGGACATACCAAGTATTAGACTGGTGTAACATATTTCTGGCACTTCAGTGTTCACTATATTGACAAAAGTCACCGGACACCCCTTCAAAAGAAAATGAACGGAACCACTGCGTTGTTAAGATACGCGGTACAGCTGCAAACGGTATAAAAACAAGCCTGCAGCTGACCGCGATTATATCGCACTGTGAAGTTGAGTGAAAATGTCGCGGTGGGAGAGAACTGACTTTGAGATAGGAAAGATTGTTGGGTGTTATATCAGTGGGTTGTGCATAAGAGAAACTGAGAGGCGTTTAAACATACCCAAGTCAACTGTTTTGGATGTACTGAATAAGCGGAAGACACATGGCGTGCCTGAAGCAGCAAAACGTACCGGCAGACCAAAGAAAATCAGTGATAGAGGATGTCGAAGCCTCAGGAGAGTCGTTGCAGCTAATCGACGGAGTTCTGCCCTAGACCTCAGTGTACAGGTGAGTAACAGTGCTGGAACCTCGGTATGTACACGTACCATGCAGAGAACTTTATTCCATGGGTTACCGTGATCGTGCGGCTGCTCATAAGCCTTTCATCTCCACTCGGAATGCTACTAGTCGTTTAGCATGATGTAAAGGACATTTATCGTAGACCGTAGATCAATGGAAACGGGTCCTATGGACTGATGAATCCAGATACGCGATTCATCAGCCTGATGGCAGTGTGTGGGTATGGCGGCAGCTGGGGGAACACTATTTACCACAGTGTACTGCTCCTGCGGTCAAGTTTGGAGCTGGCAGTGTACTCGTGTGGGGGTGTTTTTCGTGGTATGGTCCCGGCCCATTGGTTATCGTGGAGAAACTTGTTAACCAGCACTTCTACGTCGATATTCTGAACAATTATGCCCTACCAACTTTGTGGCAATACTATGGAACCGAGCCTTGTTGGTACCAGCAGGTTAATGCCCTGAGCCATAAAGCAACGACTGTTACGGTGTATAATTCCGTATCGTGTGTGGACTGGCCAGCACGGAGCCCTAATCTTAGTGCCATAGAGCACCTATGAGATGAATTAGAGCGCCGCATAAGAAGTTTGGAACCAAGGCTTGCTACTAAGCAGCAGTTAGCAGCAACTATGTACTGAATGGAAGCGCACTCTATCGCTGTACTCCGAGACCTTGTCGAAAGCATGTCTCGAAGGGTCAGTGCATGCATATTCAGGCCAAAGGTGGTTTCAGAATCGCTTTAATGTAACAAAACAGAGGAGACGAGCAACATGGAATCGTATCAAAGAAAAAAAAAAGGACAGGAATGATACAAACTAATAAAAGCGATGATATGTACATTGAATGAGCAATGCTTGAGGAAGAACAAAATGATCACAGGCGGGGCACCGCAGTGCGAAAGAATATCAAAAAGTGAATGCAGAGTCTTAACTCACTGTGAGATGTAACGGACTTCTTGTAACAGCGAACCACGGGTTCACTGGCGACCACGTAGCATAGAAGGAGCTTTCACGGCATGCGGAGATGGTAGACTGATATTCCTGCTGTACCACCGTGCACAGAGTAACGGAAATCATGGTGAAAGGTAAAGTCCTAAGTGCGCCATCTATGAAAAAGTGTTGATGAGTGGCAGTTCGTCTCTTGTAGAAGGAGTAAGTCGCCCCAAGGGGCGAGAGATCTTCCAGAACGACAGCATTAGCGAGGGGGTTAGCACCCCCCTCCTACAATTCAGAGTGGTGACCTTGAATAGGTAAGTCCGACGTCGGGTGAAGGGCAGCTATGGCAGCTTTCTGGAATATGTCGAGGCGATTGATGATACCACGACACCACAAGACGTAGTCGGGTTGCTTGGCCATTATGCCGAAGGAATTTAAGGATGGAGATTGCTTGGTCGAAGACCTCGAGAAGAACTGCTTTAAACTGCTGTAAAAATATGAGAGAAGCCTCCCGATTTGTTTTATGAGTGAGAAACTCGTAAAAATCTTCAAAGGAGACAAGTTCTGAAGGAAGGAGGCATTGGTAAGCAGGGTCGAGAAATCTTCAAACGTCGGCACAGGACCCTTGGACTTTGAAGAGGAAGAGCTCGAACGTGACACTTGGAGCCTGCTAGAGACTTGGAGCTCGAACGTGACACTTGGAGCCTGAACGGAGACTTGGAGCCTGCTAGACGGGTGAAACGATGTGGGCGGCCAGTCGGAAAAGGTGATTTCTTCTTTTTCCTCCGGGCCTCGGTACTGGTAGTAGAGCGACGTTTACCGTAGATCGATGACACACGAGATGTGGAATCAGGAAAGTTCCACCTCATCGCCGGGAGCAAAAGTGCCGACGGTGAATGAAACTTGAGGATCAGCCGTGATGTCCTCTGATGGAGAGAGAACACGGGAAGGCAAGGAGGAGTCAAGCGGAGGAAAATCCGACAGAGTGAAGAAAGCAACATCGGAAGACGCGTGCTGATCGAAGGCTTTAATCAGATTTTCGGCAGAACTGGGTCCAGGAGGTGCAGACGCTGGAGGAGGCATGGCAGCAGAAACGGAGGAAGAGGTAGAATGCTGCCTTGGAGCTACAGGAGGCAGTGGCTCTGCATGGGGCATTGAGCTTGCTGATGGCCGTAAGCCTTGCAGCGTTAGCAATGAGCAGAGGTGAGGAGTTCAATACGGCGACGCTCGTTACCGCAACGAACATCGAGGAACCGTGGAAACTTTATGAGATGCTCTTCCGACGGGAAGATGATGCGAGCATTCTACGGAAGCCACAGATATGTTTATCATCGGGGTCAGAGGAGAGAGTCTTCACTGGGCTGACTACTCTGCCGCATCGACTAAGTGCAGCACACAGCTTATCATCAGAGATCTCCGAGGGGACCGCATGTAGAGAGACCAGAACAGGATGCTGGGCGATAGATTCGGCTAAGAGGTGACGATCGCCAATTGATAGACCCCGAGACAAGACAAGCTCGGCATATTCTTCGAGAAATAAACAATCACAGTTCGTGGCTTTCGGGTGAGGTGGGTGATGGCACCAGAAGGAAGCATCTTCTTGAGAGCGGAGCTGTACTGTTTCAAAGGAGTGTTGGGCAGCGCATCGAAACTAACCCCCAACTCGAGGGTCGAATGAAGACGTTGACCAGCAGGAGAGTTCTCCGGAATGTCTAATAAGATGGTGTCACCTTTGAGAGTAACCTAAGAATCCATAGGGGGCATTAGAGACGAGGAGAAAGCCGTTGGAATACCAGAGGCAGCCGCAGAATACGTGCGTGCAGAAGCGCCTCCTCTGGAAGGCATTGACGCTGCATAAGACAATGTACTGAGGCAGTAGAAACTGTAGAGGGCAAATTAGCGACTCCAACAGAGACGTCCATGAATTCATCATCGTCAGCAGAGGCCAGGCACGTCATATCCACGTTCTCAATGGCAGAGTCTGAGACCTGATTGGAGAAAACGTGCAAATAACAGGAGGAAAATAAAGAGGCTCTCGCCTAGCAACCGAAGATGATTGATCGGCTGCGTCTCTGTCGTTGAAGAGGCGACGCGAGGAGCTGCAGCGATGCGGGCGGGAACAGCGCCCTCATCGGCAGATGCCATAATCAATGGCAAGGGTTAACGAAGAAAAGGACCAGCTCGGTGTGGAAATTAAAACACTGATAATGAAAAAAAATAAGGACTCACCCACTCGTGAGGGATCTTAAACGAAAGCACAGACCTTTAACTTCGGCACACACACAGAAGAATAATGATGGGGCACACAAAACACGTACGTGAAGCACTCAATCACTGAGCTCGTGAAAACACGTGTAGGCCAAAGGTGGACCGACACCGTACTAATGTATATGTATGTCAATAAATGCCGTGTTGTATTTCTCTTCTAGGTGTCCGGTGACTTTTGTCAATAGACTGTATTTTTAATAGAATTAAAAAAAACAACAGGTTTTGTTGAAGTGATAATTTTTATAGCAGTCATTTGCAAAAAGGTGGGGAGTTACTTCTAGAAATCACAAAATACTTCTTCAAAATCATGTGAGAAGTATTTTTACTCCCCGTTCAAAAGCTCACCGCGACCTCTGGTGGTATTATTCAAGGGTGGCGGTACATCGATAGTGGACTGTATATTGTATATTCCATGTCCCTGCTTCTGAAAATCAAATTGGAGAGTTTTTTTTTTTTTTTTTATTCCCATTGGATACCCTTCGTTATGAAGAATATTAACGCACACCTTCTACTTGAGATTATGCGCGGTTTTTCCGTTAGGGACGTAGATGTATGTTCTACATGCCTCGCAAGTTGTTTTTGTAATTTTTTTTTTTTTTTTTTTTGCTTTGGATAGCTTCCACTACTGGGAAAATTTCGCGTGCATTGCCTGGATTTTCATCATTCTCAATATTCTGCCTCCAGGGATGACTACTAACAGTGGTGCAGTCGAGACCTGGCGGCGCCAGGTTATTTTTTACCTAACTGAGTGAGACTTTTTTAAATTCATTTAAATAATCGTTGCTCATCGAAATCGACATTTTTTACAACAAATAATCTTAATCGAGTGTTTTCTTTTTTTTTTTTTTTTGTTCACACTCTCCCGTTGTTTTTTTTTTTGTTTTTTTCGTAGTGGCTGTGCACATATCCGTAGACCTTTTTTTTTTTTTTACCGAAACCACCTCACAGAAAATAGCTAGTGAAGTGGGCACCAGACAATATGTGTGTGTGTGCAAAGGTGTAACTAGGGGGAGGGGGAACCCGGGCGGCTACCCCGGGCGCATCTCAAGAGAGGGCGCAAAAAACTACTGTTTAAAGTTTGATTAAAATTGGAATTTTAACTTTTATACCATTATCTGGTACACTTAAAATTCGAATTTCTTCCGCAGAATGTTCAGAGGATTGTAGTTGTTGACATTCAGGAATGAAGGGGCAGTTATGTGGTCCGTCCAACTAAAGAAGAACTAAGCCTTCGTCGACAACTATGGGGCCCGCTGTTTTTCTTTCGTTGTATAAACTCTTACGTACGGTGCAAGATAAGGATGCTGTTCACATTGTTCAGGATTTTCTGGTGGCTCTTCGATCATTTCTGTGGCTGCGAGCCACTACTACCACCTAAAATCTATCCATTTGATGTGGTACCGAAGGGGGCCGCGGGTGGCCTAGTGGTCAACGTTCGTGACTGCCACGGAGAAGACCTCGGATTCGATCCCAGGCAGGTACGAACGCTCGAACCACTAAATATCCGCCGTGCGTTGGATGGGCACGTTAAGCCGTCGGGCCCCGGGTATTAGCCACCCGGTAATAAATAAGGGCGTCTTCCACCCCCATTCTACCTCGCTTCCGTGTCACTTTCCTGTCGGGCACTCTAGCCCAAATCTCCTAGCTTCATATTTCTAAGGGTTGTTTAAGACCTGTGGTCAGACACTCCCTTCCTAAAATCCTCTACATATGATCTGATCTGTTACCGAAGATCCGAACTCTCAGGCAGTTACAAAAAGCTACACAAATAATCACAGTTTGATTGTGCCTCCCGCGTAAAGTGGAGGGGAGGGGCTTTTTTCGGGGGAAGCATTGCAGTATAACATTAACTCTGTATTTTGTCGAGTAGTGTATTGCACTGCCTGACATAAATTATTACTAATATAACAAAGTTCTCTCTCTCTCTCTCTCTCTATTTATCTATCATCATCATAATTGTCAACCAATATCAATCCACTACTGGATGAAGGTCTCCCAAGGTTTCCTCCGCAAATGTGTGTCTTGAGCCTGTCTCCTCCATGTTACTCAATCATGCTTTTGAATTTCATCTATCCATCTCCCACGTGGTCTTTCTTCTGGGTCTTTTCCTGTCCCTAGGTATCCAGTCTAGAATTTCGGTTGTCCATGGGTGATCCGTTCTTCTGACCACATGTCCAGCCCATTGTCATTTCAGGGATTTTACTCTGATCATGATGTCTTCCACTCTTGTCATTTTCCTTATCCACTCGTTCCTTTTCTTTTCTTTCCTGTTTATACCAAGCATGCATCTCTCCATGCCTCTTTCATTGTCTGCTGCCTTTGAATGTCTTTTTTAGTTAAAGTTCATGTCTCTGCTCCATATATAAAAAGTGGAAGGATGCATTGATTAAACACTTTTCTTTTAAGACACAGTGGCATATTGCTCTTGCAAATTCTATTGTTTACTAATATCGTATATATAAGAAAGATGGGGATGGGAGTGGCTGCGCAAAAACTTGTGGTTTGCCCCGTGCGCAAAAATGGCTAATTGGCTAATTACGCCTCTGTGTGTGTGTGTGTTCGATTTCTCCCCCTCCCCGCATATGTCATAGGTGTCAACTTTTACGGATTTTCCGTAGTTTGTATGGATTTTCACTCCATCTCACGGTTTTACGGAAGTCACCCAAAAAACTACGGCAAAGCCCACGCACGCAATTTTTTATTTTTTACCGTCTTTCTTTTGGTCGAAAAAACACACATTACAAGTAGTCCCTATATACGCCTTTGTTGTTCTGACTTCCCCAGCAAACGGAGGCGGAGCTTCTCATATGCTGTTTGTCACGTGATTCCATGTACAGTCATTTGAGAGTGCAGTTTAGCAAAAATTGAGAGGGAGCTCAGCTCAGCGCCTTTTGGGAACTCTTTACATTGATTACATGTGGCTTTGTACTTGTCAAAATTCGGGTGCAGACGTTTTAACTCTTTCCGCTTGACTCTCGGGTGACACCTATTACAAAATCTCCGAATAGCTCGCGCGGCAGGTGTGACCCGTCACGCCGATGACGCCTCTATAGCTCATATGTCGGGGCTCGCGAGACATTTCTTTTTCGCCAAATAGGTCGGGTGTCACCCACCACGACGATGACGCCTCTTTAGCTTGTATATCGGGGCTCGCGAGACATTTCTTTTTCACCGAATAGATAAAAAGAAATGCCATCGTCGTGTCGGTTGTCACCCACCATACCGATGATGCCTCTATAACTCGTATATCGGGGCTCGCGAGGAATTTCTTTTTCGCCGAATAGGTCGGGTGTTATCCTCCACGCCTATGACGCCTCTATAGCTCGTATGTCGGTGCTCGCGAGACATTTCTTTTTCGCCAAATAGGTCGGGTGTTATCCTCCACGCCTATGACGCCTCTATAGCTCGTATGTCGGTGCTCGCGAGACATTTCTTTTTCGCCAAATAGGTCGGGTGTCACCCACCACGACGATGACGCCTCTTTAGCTTGTATATCGGGGCTCGCGAGACATTTCTTTTTCACCGAATAGATAAAAAGAAATGTCATCGTCGTGTCGGTTGTCACCCACCATACCGACGACGCCTCTGTAGCTCGTATGTCGGGGCTGGCGAGCCAAAGCTGAACTTTCATTGCATAATTTTTAAATAAAACTACATTTTGAAACTTATTCATTTTATTAAAAAGTGTTATAAACGATTTTGAGATTTTAAAATAAATATTTTTGATATACTGAAAATCTTACTGAAGGTCTAAGCGGTTTTACTGAAAACTTCGGATTTTTTTTTACTGATGACCCCTTTCTCAGGTTGGCATCTCTGATATGTGATGGAGTCGATAACTCCTGGGCTGGTCTCAGGCCTTTTTTTAGGACTGTACTACCGACTACTGATACATACTGAGTTTTTATTTGAAGCCAATACCTTCGCCTTTTAAATTCCGAAAGAAAAAAAAAAAAAAGAGTTGCCGAACTTTCTGTTACACTGCACGTGCTTCAAAAGGGAGCCTAAAAGCAGAATTTTTCCTGCTCATAAAAAAAAAAAATTATACTAAAGTTTTGTAATTTTTTACACAGAAGTTAAAGTGAAACTTGACGTAACTCATCAGTAAATGAATCTTTTGAGTCAACAACGTAAATAATCTTTAAAAAAATTATTAAATGATTTTTATTCAGATTTTATTTTTAGTCCATTTTACTTTCACCCGAAATATAATAAATACCCCAGGGAGGGCTGATGTTCTGCAAGTTTTGCTTCTTGCATTATGTAACGGCTTTGTGTGCCGGTTGTTCAGGACGGGAAGTGTAGCTCATTCTTCAGAACACCTTCGGTTTCTCTAATAACAAGCTTCAGTTTGCAGAAGTTTATTTTAAATCATTTGAACTCAGTTTCTCATATCGGAGAAACCAGAACATTTGTATTCATGCAGGTGAGTAATTTTCGTCTGTGTATAGTCCAGAAAAGCGAGAGATTTGGGAATATACCACAGCATATATTACTTGAAGGATGTAAGGTCAGGTGATGCGTAACATCACAGCCTCTCCTTGACAAATGTCAACCCCGCCTTCTCGTGGTGCATCCTGTTCCCACTAAAGGGGCTCTGACGACCACCAATAGCGGTATAACTATACCATCGGGATTAGAGGAAATGCTATCCCACACTCACCAACCCGCTTGGCCAGCGTGGTGAGTTATGGCCAAACCCCTCCAAAATGACTCCACGACTTAAATCTTGGCCCTCAGTCTCCGGCAGCTGGAATGTATCTGGCCAAGGCAGCGGCCAGTGCGACATGAAGGCAGAGGGTGCTAAGAATCCCCGGAGGACGGGACTAGGCTGCCATCTGATGCTGACCTTGGCTACATATAATGGACGCTCCCTATCTTCTGATTCAAGGCTTCTTGAATTGGAAGAGGAACTACAAAGGATGAAATGGGACATCATCGGCCTAAGTGAGGTAAGGAGAAAAGGAGATCTCATTGAACTGAAAAGTGGACATCTCTTCTACTATCGTGGGACAGATACTGGCAGAACTAGTGGTGTTGGATTTATAATAAACAAGAAACTGAAGGATAAAGTTGTAGAAGTTGAAAGTTCCTCTGACAGAGCTGCACGACTCATTATCCAACTCTCAAGAAGATACCAGGCTCAGATTATTCAAACATATGCACCCACCACAAGTCATCCTGAAGAAGAAATTGAAGAATTTTATGAGGAAATTCGTCATCTAAATAATAAAGGTAAGCAGCACTTGAAGATAATTATGGGAGATTTCAATGCAAAAATAGGGCAACGACAACAGAATGAAACTTCAGTAGGTAAATTCGGTCACGGCAACAGAAACCAGCGTGGAAATACTCTCGTTGAGTTTGCAGAGGCAGAAGGGTTTTTCATCATGAACTCCTTTTTCAAGAAAAAGCCACACAGGAAAAGGACATGGAGACATCCAAATGGGACGACAAGTGAAATTGATTTTATTATGTGTAACAAAAAATTCGTCATAGAAGACTGCAGTGGGCTAAACAAGTTCAACACAGGTAGTGACCATAGATTGGTGAGATGTAAGATGCACCTCAACACTAAACTTGAACGTGGCAAGCTCATAAGACAAACAAAATGTATTGACATAACCAACCTTACAAAACACCATAATACCTTCAAGTTGGAACTGAAGAACAGATTATCTGCTTTAGAAGGCCTAACATCGGAAGAAGTGGATATTTCGGAAGTTAACAGAAAAGTAACCAAAGCTCTAATGGAAACAGCAACAAAATTAGCTGGGTCTAAGAACAAGTTGCATGTGAACAAATTATCAGGAAAAACCAAAATGTTGATGCAAAAAAGAAGAGAGATGAGGACATATATAGAGCTATGCAAGACAGTACGAAAAAGTATCACTGAAGACGTAAGGAAATTCAACTGTGAACTAGTCAGGAAAGCAATTGAAAACAACCAAAGCCTAAAGATAGCAAGGGGACATCTCAGAAAGGGAAGAAAACAGATTATGGCGCTGAGAAAAGATGGTTCTGTAACAAGAAATAGAGGCGAAATTTTGACAAGAGTGAAAGATTTCTACTCCAAATTATATGAAAGGGATGATACATGTACTTCAGGCATCATGAAAGGTACCAGAGTTCTTCCAGTCCTCCCATCAGAAGTTGCACATGCAATCAAGAACATGAAGTGGGAAAAAGCTCCAGGAGAAGATGGAATTACTGTAGACATCATACAAGAAGCAAGTGGAGAAATCAAAACAGTACTCGCCCAAATTTTCACTCGATGCCTTAAGGAAGGGAAGATTCCTGAGGATTGGAACAACGCTACAATGATCATGCTACATAAAAAAGGTGACATTGAGGATCTCAGGAACTACAGACCTATCAGCCTCCTATCAGTGGTTTATAAAATCTTCTCTAAAGTTCTTTCACACCGCTTGAAGGTAACACTGGACATGGCTCAACGGAGAGAACAAGCTGAATTCAGGAGTGGGTACAGCACAATAGATCATATCCACGTACTGAAAGAACTGATTGATAGAGCGAGGGAATATGAACTTCCATTGTGCATGGCTTTTGTCGATAATGAAAAGGCCTTTGATTCGGTGATACCATCAGCAGTTACAATGGCTCTAAAATCCTGCGGTATTGAAGATGCATACATTAATATTATTAATAACATCTATGAAAATGCAAGTCCAAAGATTCGGCTGTTTAAAAATACAACACACATAAAAATTGGAAAGGGAGTGAGACAAGGTCACACAATATCTCCGAAGCTCTTTAATGCCACATTGGAAAATGTCTTTCAATCAGTGAACTGGGAAAACAAAGGGATAAAGATTAATGGAGATTATCTAACCCACCTTCGTTTTGCTGATGACATAGTCATTTTTGCAACTACCCCTGCAGAGTATGATCCAGGAACTTGCTGACAAGAGTAAAGAAGTGGGATTAAAAATGAACTTTCAGAAGACAAAAGTGATGTTCAATGCTTTTACAAGAAATGAAGATTTATCGATTGATGGAGAAAAGCTGGAGATAACAGATGCGTACGTTTATCTTGGGACAGCAGATATCAAGTGAGGGTCACATTGATGAAGAAATTAATCGGCATACAAAACTTGCCTTGAGAAATTTTGGAAGAAACAGCATAATTTTCAAGAGCAATATGCCATTATGTCTTACAGAATGAAACTTCAGTAGGTAAATTCGGTCACGGCATTGCCACTGAAGAGAAATAAAAGTGTTTGATCAATGCATCCTTCCAGTGCTTACGTATGGTGCAGAGACGTGGACCTTAACTAAAAGAGACATACAAAGGCTACAGACAACTCAAAGGGGCATGGAGAGGTGCATACTTGGTGTAACCAGGAGAGATAAAAAGAGGAACTTGTGGATCCGAAAAATGACAAGAGTGGAAGACATCATGATCAGAGTTAAATCCGTGAAATGGCAATGGGCTGGCTGGAAATACTGCCAGAAAGACAGACCATCGATGGACAGCCGAAATTTTAGATTGGATTCCAAGGGACAGGAAAAGACCCAGAAGAAGATTACATGGGAGATGAGTGGATGAAATTCGTAAGTATGCGGGAGTGACATGGAGGAGACTGGCACAAGACAGACCTTTGTGGAGGAAACTTGGGGAGACCTTCGTCCAGCAGTGGATTGATAATGGTTGACATTGGTGATGATGATGATATTACTTGAGATGCAGTCATATTGAGAGTCTTACATGTTATGTTCCCTTTTTGTAGAACCCGTCGGAAGGGTGAGATTAGATTCTCAAACTGCGCTCGTCGTGCTGTTCAAGTTAGCAGGAGCAGGGGAATACATACGAACTCGCAACTCCCGTGCAGAGAATTAGTATTAATCTTTTAACCAGCGCATGGTTATTTTTAGTTTATTGACCATCAGGGGGGAAAAAAGTGACAAAAATGCGCGTTTGTGAGGAATAACTGGACTGTAGCCAGTAGCGCACCCATAAATTTCCCAAGGGGAGGGGGGGGACTGTGGCACACAGAATTTTCCCAAGGTGGGGTGACCCTCCCTAAATTTACCAGGAAAAATAGTCAGGTGCTATAACAATTAAGGAGGAGGTTGACTTTTGTACAATTATTCTTATCCAGTTACTAGTACTGTTGCAGTATAAGGAAGTTAAATGATTAGAAGAAGCAGTAGATGAAATTATTTTCCTGGTTAGATTTTTCTAAATTTATTTAACAGAACTACTCCCTTATAATTATTGTATGTTATAATTATGCAGTACATGACTAAGAAGTATATGTAGATCGCGTATTGTGGCTTTTTGTTTCAAACTTCGATGTAATAATTTTCCGCTGTCAACCCAGGGGGTGTGGGAACGTCCTTTGTTAGAAGATAAAAAAACGAAACCACCTGTAATTTAAGAGTTTCATTCTGTAAGCAAGCCGTTTTAAATATGACATATCATTATCGCAATAAATTTTTTTCAAAAGTGTTGAAGTAGAGATCAAAAATCGTGTTTCAACGAAGCCCAGGCAGAGGCAGTTTCATAGGCGACCTTTTATATTTCTGAAGTTCAGTGACTCTGTTGGCCCTTTTTAAGAAATTTCCTTCATCCCGTTGCAAACGAAGAGGACGGAAATTGGCAGACGAACAGGGACAGGAAAAAGTTCTCTGGTTTCTAGTCTGGGGTTTGGTCTCTTGGCCTTGATAACAGCGAAAGCCACGAGCCGCTGCCTGAAATACGTGCGGTGCTGGCCACCATCTTTAAAGGGAGTTAGCTGGGAAAAAGTGCAGCCGACGCTTCGTTGCTGTTATTGATTAGGGCTTTTTAAGCCGGATTCGTTTCTCTTTGCTTTGTCCAGAAAGGAACGCGTATTGTGTTACTTGTTTGGAGTGTTTTCAGCACATAGATATTCGTTGTGAGAAGAAAATAAAGTTGTAGATCTTCTTTGCCATTAATTCGGAAGAGTCGTGACCAGTTTGAGTTCACGAGGCGAAATTATTTACTGACATGGGCGTCTTTGTAGTGACGTGCGTGGATACATGTACGTGAGTGGCAATCGCTGCATTTGCGCCGTGTGTCGGTACCGTTGGTAAACAAAGATTTTCTTCTTGATTCATGAGTGTTGTTGTCGTAAGATAAAAAATTGAGAAGCGATTGAAGAAGCCCCATTACATTTACTTTAAAAGTGATGATATGAAGAAACCTGTAGTTTCCTACGTAAGTGAAATGGTTGAAATTTCCTTTTAGTGTGTGTCTGTTTTTTTATTTTATTTTTACTTCCCATATATATGCAATGCAATCTTAGGCACTAATTGTAAGAAAAGTAGATTATTAATTGGAGAAAAAGTAACTTTACCAAAACGGGAATTAACTGTATTTGGGAAGGTAATTATAAATTACAGAAATTACTTGGAATCATTGGGTATTAATGAATGTTCTTCCGTCTTTCATTATTTCTAATGTTTCTTTAATAAATTAGACAAGGCGCATGTTGTTATGTTTTTTATAATGAAATTTCGCATGAAAGTTGCCAGAAGCGACCTATTTAATTAAGTTCATTTGTTGTAAAGTTGCATATTAGTATTCGTGGTATCTGTTCTGATGTAATTCGTTGTTACAATAGAAAAGAAAAAAATAATTGGAAAGTACTAGCATTTCAACTAATAAACACACTCATGTCGTCGGTTGTTACAGAGTATATCTCGCTGGGCATCCGTTGGAGCACTAAGTAAGACATGAATGTCGATTTTGTTCAATTTTGGTTCTCTCCTGTCATTGGAATTGGCAGCTCGAAAGTTTAAGTACACCTTCAATTCTAGACTTCAGTACGCTTGGAGTCATTCAACTACGAAAGTAGAGTCTTGGCTGTGGGAATACTTTTTTACTAAGAGTTTAGTCATGGGGGAGAAGAGGTTGGGAACATCGTTTCCTCAAAAAATAATAATAAAATTTATTTACTGTACATTTGTCTGAATTTTGCGATAAAGTTTTAACTAACATTTGAGAAAGCATGCTAGTTTATATAACTCAGTTCTTACTGCTTCCCAATATTTCCGATCTTTTCTGGGGTATTTTTTATTTGCATCTTCAATATTTTGGTCCACGCCCATAAGGAAGTCCTGGGCGTATTATTTATTGGTTCGGTGATACAATTCAGATCACACTTAGTAGATGCTAATAAATACCTACTTCAGAGAAATGATCTGAAATATTGGGTAGCAATAAAAGTATCTCCGCCATAATAAAATGCGTTTCCAATTATTCGTGAAATATATATTTAAGAGCATATACAAATATATTTAAAAATAAGCATCCGATAAAGAATAACAAAGGACCAAGTGTACCTCGTGGGTATAGCCTAGGATCCCCACTGGGTGCGCTACTGCACTGAACAAAAAAGCAGCTATGAATCTCATACCTTCTCATTCCTCTTTAAAAAATGAAAAAAAATAAAGTTTTTGTGTGAATTATTCAGAGTTTTTATGTTGTTCTCTCTCTCTCTCTAAAGGCTGCGACGACTGCATCTTACGGAACTGGGAAAGGTGGAGGTGGAGGAGGATCGGACAGTCCACGAAGTAGTGTGTCTGATTCAGGAAAGGTCAACGGCAGTGGGTCATCGTATGTCGCTCAAGGAGAGACCCAGCCTGCTCAGTGTCAGCAGTTGCCCCTCACAAACCAAGGGGTAAGTTGTGTTCAGCATTATTAAGTTCCAAATTTTGTTTCAATTCATTCTGGATTAGTATTTAATTTCAACTTTTTGTTTTTTTAATTTGTTACTGTTATTCATAGTTAACACATTCAATTTAGTGATTTGCAATGAATAATGGGTAAAGCATTGTGCATAAGATTATACAGTTTTTCAAATGCACATTGTAACAAATTATACCTGAGTGACCAAAATTTTTAAAATGAAATTTGCGTGGAAATCCGAGTATAAATAGAGTGTGAGAAAACCTACCCAAAGCTCCTGAATTTAGTATTTGTATATCAAAATCAAAATTATGCAGGTTAAAGGAATGGACCTACTTTCTGTGGTTCTGGTTCTGTCTCAAATTCTGGTTAAAAGAGATGAACATAAGATGTATGTGTTTTTTGACTTTGGAATACTCAGAAAACACATACATCTTATGCATGGAAATGATATATATTTCAGTTATGTGTGTGTTTTCTAGTAATCTGAAGAATATTTTATCCCAAATCAATGTACTTACACAGATTTTTGTGAAGCTAAAATGTTATTCATTAGTAGATAGTAGATTATTCAAAGCAATCAGAATTGTGTAGTGAATTGCCTACATGTAGTTTACTGATCTCCATGCAACATCTGCTCTTGAAAATTAGATCGCTCTGGAGCAGGACCCATTATTGTAATTTTCAAGTTTTCTGAGGAGTTGTTATACGGGGAGACCAATAAACTACAGGCAGTGCAGTACAGAATTCTGATTGCTTTGAATAATCTAGTGAATTTCCCATTGATTTCTGAGGAACATTTCTTCTTTAATTTTCTATTATCCATTACAATTTTTTTTTATGAATAGATTTGAGAAGTTGCAATTGTTATGAATATACCTTTCATAAATGTAAACTATTGGAGAAGGAGCTGTGATTTAGATGGTAGATGAATTGATTAGGATGTCTTTCTGGTTTGATTTTTTATTCATTTATTATTAATGAATACAGTCATCCATTTTTTAAAAAAACAACTTTGTTATTTTTAAGAACTTTTTTATTTGTTTTACAAATTTATATATCTTTTTTATTGATTAAATAATTCATTGTATCCAATAATTTTTTTAATGTTGTTTGCCAATTGAAATATGCATTCCTATTTTAAATTAATGTGGGTACGTAATGATGTCAGTATACTTCTTGACTCTAAATGTGTTTCTGCTCAGAAGCATTGTGTGAAACACGTGGCAATGTTGATACCTCAAGTTGATCCTTCCCATATCTGTGTGTAGACCAATAGCACACTAGTTTCTTCTCAGGGAGGAGCCTAGTGATGACAAAGACTGCTCACACACGTACACACACCCATTGAGAAACACAAGAGGGTGGGTGGGTGGATGTCATGTGTAACCTTGTAGTGGTTGGTAAGATGTACATGTTTCCTGGCGGTATGCCATTTTCTGGCTTTCCATTTAGTTACTTTTACTTGCTGAACTTAACAAATAGCAGTGTTGAACTGTGAAATGCTTACATGCCTGTTTTGCTCCTGCGCGAAGTTAAGTTTTCATATTTCATACTTTAAAAAGTTAATCCATTTCAAAATTTATCTACCTGACATGAAATTCTGAATTTTTTTCTTTCGACATCAGTGTATTATCATGTATTTTTCCAGTTTAAATGTAATATGGAAAACTCAGCTGTAAAACAAAGTGAAACTTTAGTTTTAGAACTAGTGATTTTGTTTATAATCAGGGAAGTGGGAGGAATCTTTTTTTTTTTTCTTCCCCTGAGCTGTTTTGGGATGTACTTTCCTTCACATATTTGCTAATTTCTAAATGTCACATAATATGTGGAGCAATAAATAAGCATCTGCACCACTGTTGACCAATAGTATGTAGATTTTTTATTATTATTTTGGCAGGTTCATATTAATAAAAAAAATCGTGCTAAAATTCATTTTTTTATTGTTGCCATAATACAACAGGGTTGCATAGTCCTTATAAATCCTTAAAAGTCCTTAAGAAGTACTTTATTTTTTTCAGGGTGCTTAAAAGTCCTTAATTTTTGATAAAAATTACTAAAGGTACTTAAAAAGTACTTTTTTCTTCATAACTGGCTGTACGAAATAACTGAAAGTCTGTGGAAAAGCACAGGACAGTATGAGATAAGTAATTCATTGGAAAAACTGAAGGACTATGGGCTCTGTAAATAACGCATATCTAGCAGGTTCTTAGATATTGTTGTTTGTTCAAATCCCATCACCATCTCTTGGAACTGACAACTCGCTTTTGTATTTCCCTTTTTTGTATATGCAAGTAATGATTATTCATTTATACCAAGATAAAATTAAGTGCAAAATTGAAATATTCAACTCACAAATTTGACTGTGGTTTTGCAATTTAAACTATGAGATGATTAAGTGCAAAATTCAAATCTTGAACTTATAACTTTAACCACAGTTTGATAATTTACACATCCTTTATTGCATATGGGATTATTCTCTCACATAGTGAAAATGATTTGACCAGCAGAACTCTCTTTTAAATTTCATAAGTTCAACTTTATTACATCTCCTAGCATAAACTATATAGAAAAGTATTGCAAACCCAATTAGGGCATACTTCAATTTACATTGTTAAGTCATGTGTAAAAGTGTTTGGGCTATAGTATAATGTCTTTAAGGTGTTTGCAGTTGGTAAGGTCTTTAAAAAAATTGGTGAGAGGTGTTTAAATAGACCTTATTTTTTGTGGGAGGAAAAGGGTGGGAACCCTGTATAAACAGTGAAGGAAGGTGTGCTGTATTTCATGAGCATTATTTGGGTTTAAGGTATAAAATTTAATACTTCTTAACTAAATTTATTGAACCTCTCCTTTCCCTGCCCTAACACAGCTAATTACTTTCAAAATAATTTCAAAACAATTGGTTGACTTTTAGCCATGTGGTTCAAAGTTTACTATGATTTTCCAGCTACAATAAATATATTTACATTGCAACTAATTAATGAGTCAGTTGTCCTCACTTTTTTAAAAATATTGTTTTACCACATGCATTTTTGGATGAAAAGTGATGTTTCATAAAATAAGACAAAATGCTATGGACAGACTTGCCAGGTTTTATGATTTACCCGTAAAATTTGCGGAAATGTTACTTGTTTTGTGGTCTTACATTCAAGACGTTAATTTTACGGATTTAGCATTTCATCTGGGTTTTTTTTTTTTTTTTATGTCCTGATGATTTTGCATCCCCACCATTAACTTTTTTTTATTTAACTTAATCTATTTACAATAAGTCTGTGTTAGGAATAAAGTTCTTTTCAGCTACATGTTCTTATGTGGGAAAACTTCGTCTGTAGTTTCCCACATGTTTTAGGTTCTCGTTTTGCGTCATTTCAAACACTAAAGCTTGTACTATGCGTAAACTGAACTGTCCCAGCTTTGGGCATGTCTATCTCTCGCTATGTTTACCCCCTTTTCAAATAATGTATTGTTCATCCTCCAAGGTGCAACTTCTCAGTAGGCCTGCTTGTGGTGTCTAGCATTGGAGCACTGGTTTTTATTATCTCCAGTTCAAAATGCTGTCTCAGAATGTAGTTATCGTAGAAAAAAATTCAAATGGATTTTAAATCGGTGGAATTTTTGAGCCCAAGTCGATACCCCAACATGACAAAATTTTGGTATGCTATTCAGGACACATAGTAGACCAATCCTACTGAAAACGGTTATCAGCACTTGTGGGGACATTGTGCACATACACAAGATTCGTTCGTCAGAATTTCCGTGCAATAACTTCCATGAAAATTGACTGATTTGGATGGAATTCTTAATTATAAAATAGCACATGTGTGATAGCTTTTTATTTTAGAAATAATGTTCTGTAGTAAAGCAACAATTAAAAGTAAATATTTGGTTTGTGTAACATGTTGACTTTTAATTGTTGTGTTCACTACATTTAACCAGTATGCTAGATAAGTAATTTAATCAAAGATACCGATTAAATTTTTCATCAAATATATCAATGACATTTTTTTTATGGATTTCACTTTCTGAAAGTTGGCAGGTACGTACTGTATAGATAGAAATACCAATAATGCAAATGTTGTGAACAAACTAAACTCTGAAATCACAAATAAAGTTCAGGAACAAATTCAAGAAACATACAACAGTAGCTTCCACTCAACAAGGGAAATCACAAAAGAAAAAAACAACAACAATATTGATTTGCTACAGTCCTTCACCATTACTATGTTTGATGCATAGGTGCAAATATTATTATTTGATTCAGAGGACAGTTTTATCAAAATACTGTATGTTTCAGAATATAATTAACTTTTTTTCCAAAAAAAAAAAAAAAATGTCAAAATCTCCCTGCTTCTTATATACCAAAGGTTATTATTATTATCACCTTGAATGTATATGCATGTATACACTCAGTAGACAAAACATTAGAGATGGGGGTGATGCGCAGTTGACATGAGCACCCCCCCAGAGTTGAATAGACCCAAACCAAATGCAAGTGATAAATAGCAGACAGCAGGGTTTCCCCAACAGTGTAATCACAATTGACAAACATGGGTAAAAATGGTGATCTGAGCAACTTGGATCATAGATGCATTGCCAAATGGGTCATTCTTTCTCGTCTAAGTTGTAAGAACCCTTGGGTTCCCGAGGGCAGCTGTATGAAGAGTTTGCCATCTACAGACATACCAGAGATCCAGGCTCATGCAGACTAACCACTTGGCAACAGGGGTGCAAACCACATCCAGGTTTAATGTCAGAGACCCAAGCAATGTGAGCGAGCAAATGATACAGTGTACGCTGCATACCCTGGGCCACAGGAGCGGTGCCCTACTCATGTACCACTACTGACTGCTCGTTATTAGAAATTACTCGTTGCCTGGTGGCGCGAACATCATCTGCATAGTGGCACGATGACTTGTGTTCAGATGAATCTTGTTTTCAGCTGTACCGAGCTTATGGGAGGGTGCAAGTGTGGCATTGATAGCATTAGGCCATGGCCTTGTTGTGGTAGGTCGGCTCTGTTCCAGGTAGTAGTGGCTCTGTGATGGTTTGGGAAACCTCATGGGACACATTGTGTCTGGAGAGGTACTTAACCGCTGCATGCTACCAGCATCTACTGGCCGATCACCGCTTTCATGGCCATCGTTCATCCTGCTGCCAATGGTCTGTTCCAGCAGGAGATTGCTGAACACTGTTACGTCCATGCAGACTTTATTCCTGTTTTCACCGATGGATCTAAGGTGGCTGGTGTTGTTGGATCCGCTGCCGTCTGCATTGACGAAGTTTCTGTTACCCGCATTCCTACTGAGGCCACAGTGTTTTCGGCGGAGATGCATGCTGTGTATCTTGCACTTGTTCACGTGCAGTCGAGCTATCATCAGCGTGCTATTGTGTACACTGATTTGTTGAGTGTTGTGCAATCATTGTCATCTTTGGATTTCGCTGGCCACCCACTTCTTTTTACAGTACGGAGACTTCTTCGTTCTTTGCTCGAGGCTGATGTCCAGATTCGATTCTGCTGGATTCCTGGGCATGTTGGGATCCCAGGGAACGAGTCTGCTGCTGCTGCTAGATCTGCCTTCTCTTTGATCGTCACACCCTTGCCACTGTTTCACCGTGATTTTTGCTTTCTTGTTCACAATCATATCAGGCAAACGTGGCGGGGTCTGTAGGACCAACAGGTGGAGAATAAACTGCGCCGTATTAAACCTATCCTTGGAGTTTGGAAATCATCGTGTCGCCGGAACCATAGGGAAGAAGTTGTTCTTGTGCGTCTCTGCATTGGGCATTGTCGCGTCGTGCATAGCTATTTGCTGTGTGGCGTAACTGATAGTTCTGTGTCTGGCACTCTTTGGCCAAACCTGGCCCTTGCACCACTAAAATCAACTAACTAACTAACTAACTAACCAGCAGGAGAATGCACCATCCCACTTGGTAAAAACTACCAAGGTATGTCTTGAGAAACACTCATCTGAGTTTGGAACCATCCAGTGGCCCCAAGATCTGTGGAATTATATCGTGTGGAATTTCTAAGGGATGCCATGGAGCATAACATCAGATTCATGAATCCTGAACTGATGTCTCAGTGGTGTTGTGGATGATGCTGCAACAGGCATAGCTGGCATTACCTCCTGAAATCCTCCTGTGTCTGGTGAAGTTGATGGCTTGGCATGTACAAGTTGTTATTCGTGCTAGAGAACCACCATGCTATTTTGTAGGCATCTGTAATGTTTTGTCCATTGAGTGTATAAATTAGTTAAAAATGTCATCACTTTATCGTGGTTACAGTAACCGATATTCTTGTTCTACAATGTTACTGTGATTGTATGTTTATCCATTGTTAAGTACACATGTGTGCAGTGGTCATGGTAAGTTTTTGGACAGGGAGTAAAAATACTTCTCACATAATTTTTAAGGAGTATTTTGTGATTTTCTAGAAGTAGTATCCCCTCTCCCCAGTTTGCAAGCAATAAAAAAATTCTCACTTCTAAACAACTGGTTTTTTTTTATTCTATTAAAAATATATGCATTACAATAAAAAAATCTGTTTTTTGGACACACAATTATTTTAAATATTTTAGTAAGTGTAGTAAGATTTAAAATAGAGTAATAATTCCTAAGGTTAAAAATGTGCGTTCTTACCTCTAGGGCAGAGATGAAAATTCTGTGATGTATGTACATACAGTTCTTCCTACACCTGCAGTTTAGTATTACAACAGATCATAACTGAGAATGATCTCTTTCATTTAAAATACAGTAGCATACCTATACTAGTAATCAAAATTTCTTAGCATATATTATAAATAAAAGTTTCCAATCTTTCACACATCAACCAGATGGCTTTTTCTTTTGATTTATAATCTATGCCAAAAAGTTTGGATTACTATTATATTTATACTATTTTAAGAGTAATTGGTGTACAGTTCTGTGTTATTAATTAGTTTTGATCTCTTTCATGTTGTTAATAAGATATAGTCTGCTTTGTCAAGTTCAGTTCTGTTCATTTGCTAGAAGTCACTTATCTGTACTCTGAGAATTAAAATCCATGGCATATTCTCATTGTTCTTTTAATGGATATAACAGAGTGTCATCAGCAAGTTTTATTTTGATTTAGTGCTGTAATTAATACTTATAAATGTAGCCTTATTTTCTTGCTGCTTTTCCAGTAACAACAGCAGAAAAGTCCATATTACATACAACCTCTCCATTTTTGACTAAGAATGGAAGTCCTGTATCTGAAATTCTTGTTAAACCTTGCTGATGAATGTCATTAATCGATTTTTGCTTCTCATTCATAATGCAGTTTTGAGTAGAGAAACCTCCTTCACATGGTGCTGTGGTGAGTGAAATGATCAAACACAATCTGAGGTAATGCTGCAAAGCTTTCATAAGCAGGAGATCCATAAACAGCTGATGAAATGATTAGGTGACAAATAGGTAAATGTGTACATTAGCGTCCTAAATTATTTCATTGGAAAAATGTTAGTACCTGGAAAAAGTGCAACATACAGATTTTAGAGTATGGAAATTAATGGCAAATGGTGCAGAAATTTCATGTTTTAAATGTCTTTTAAAGATTTTTATCATAATATTTACCTGTAAGTGCGACGCTGTTAAGAGATGCTGCGGTAGGCCTAACTCATCGGTACAGTGAAGATACGAAGCTTTGCTCCGTTAAAAGAAAGGTTCGTTTCTATACCGAAGTGACGGGCAGAAGAATACAAGAGAAAGCGGTTACGTTGTTGGGAGGAGAGCGATAAATGTTGTAGTCATACGCTACAGAAAATATGTCCACATAATCCACCCTTTATTTTGTTATATCCTGTACGTTGTTGGCAGAAAAAACTGGATAACATCTCTTTGATTTGCAAAAGATACGTGAGATAAAAAGTGACCTGCAAACAAGGTATTAAGAGGAGAACCAAAACTGTACTGGCACAGCAAATCAGCTATGAATGAAAGCCATTCAAAGCATGACCAATATTATTCTTCCCCAGTTTTCTGTACAACATAGAAAGGCATATTCATACTTTCTATTTTGAATCAGGGAATCGTATGCGAAAGAACGAAAAATTTCTCAACATCTGCTTGAAAAACAATGACAAAACATGAACGAACTATATTCTGTAGCATATGAGTACAACATACTTCGCTCTCCTGGCAAGAATGTATGTGATTGCACTTGTAGTCATCCACATGTGAATTACACGCCACAACGAATCTTCCTTTCAACGGAGCAAATCTTCACATCGTCGACGTAATAGTGCATTAGGCCTACTGCAGCGTCTTTTAACAGCATTGCAATTACAAGTAAATATTAGGGCCGCCCATAAAGAGTACGTCTGTGATTTTTTACTATTTTTAGACCCCCTCCCCCATGTCACATTTCGTCCGATTGTTGACATCACCCTCCCTAAAAAGTACTTTCTAATTCCTGCAACCCTCTTTATTTTTGACGACTGCTTTCAGAAGTCCATTGAGAAACAGAAAGAAAACACTTAATTATTTAAAGGAATCTCCCATATATTTACACGTTTGCTTCAGAAAATATTTATTATTTAGGCATTAATTTATTCCCAAATGCCACCCGAACTTTATCATTCTGAAATAAAGATCTACAAATGAATGCATGCATTCAAGGTTGCATTATACTATCTAAAAAACACCTGATTATACTATCTACAAAATACGATAGATTTGGTAGTACAAATATGAGAATTTAATATTAATATTCTGATTTAACTATATATCATCAGAAATCTGAAATATTTCATACTTTTTTTTAACTATTAAAAGAAAAAAAAAGAGAAAACAAAATGAAGAAATGTTATCCACTATATTTTTGCCACTGGGCGTCTGAATTACTGAACCTCCTCCCCTCCCCATGTCGCATTTGGTCCGGTTGTCAGAAGCCCCTCCCCCTGTAATCTTGGACATACTTTATGGACGACCCCTTACGATAAAAATATTTAAAAGACATTTAAAACATGAATTTCTGCACCATTTGCCATTAATTTCCATACTCTAAAATCTGTATGTCACACTTTTTCCTTGTACTAACATTTTTCCGACAAAATAATTTAGGACACTAATCTAGACATTTACCAACAAATGTCCCTCATTTTCAATTCTTCATACCTTGTTAGAAATGGCGAAATTTCTGAAAATTCTTTTCTTAAATTTTCTTCCTTCAAAAAAGAAGTTTCTGTGCAGCAGTAATGAGCAATAATATCGTGTTTCCTCGCACCCCAAGATTTGTGAAACCGAGAAGAGATGCAGAGCGGAAGTGAGGAATTACATTCTTGTTGGCACAATTTCTATGTTGAACAGTAGAGGAAAAAAGTAGTATATAGTGATGATAATAATTAAAAAAAACAAAACAAAACAAACCTAGAGTTCAGGTCAAAATTGGGAGATGCGGTTTCGATTCCCGCTCCAGAGCAATGAAATTTTAAAAGTTTTCTGAGAGGTATTACATGGACGATCAGTAAGTGGTACAAACAAATTCAGAATTTACATTCTGTTTGCTTTGAATTTTCTAATGATTGATAAATTTTGAGGCAGTAAAAATATGTCCTAATGTTTTTTAGGAAGTAATTTTCATTTTTAATACAATCTCTGCATGTGTGTTTTTATGAGCCAGGACTGCTATCATTTAGACATGTGTATGTGTGCCTGTGTGCATACCCTTGCTTTCATCAGTTAATGATGTAAAATACAGTTTCAGCACATACCTCATATGGTGTACATAGCGATCTAAAATGGACATAAAAGGACAATCGTAATTCTTTTATAAAACCAAGTGATAGAAAAAGAAGAGGGTGGGGGAACACATCTTAGCATGAAACATCACAAGATATGCTTAAGACATCCACCAACAAACTGGGGGTTCAAAAGCATTAGTGCTGGCTGCCTTATTGGTGCTGGAAATTCGTTGGTTCACACAAAACTTGGGTAGACAAAACACAAAAATTTTATTCATTCACAGTTACATAAATACTGTAGAGTCGTAATTTTTGGAATAATCCTTTTGTGAAATGTGCAAATTGGGTTGAACTTGAAGTAATTTTTGGAAAAATCCTTTCATGAAACGTGTAAATTTTGCGTGAACTGGGCAGAACATACTTTTATTTGCAGTTTGCGATGAACGATACTGCCACATGTGTCTCGCTTTTTTGCTGTTCTCCAACAATGTGCAGAGGTTATCACATTGGCTTCTTTAACAGTATATTTCATTTCGAACAGTTCTTTGCAAACTTTAGATTTAGAAAAGAAAACAAAAAAAAATTCTCTTTCCCAGGAACTGTTTCTATGTCACAGAATACTGATAGACTTGTAGGAAGGTTATCTTACTTTGGCACATCAGCCATGCAGTGAGGATGACTATTCCAATAACAAAGGTCGTTGGCTGTATGAAGGCGTGACATAATGGACAAATTCTGCAGTGCAGGTATGCCATTGGCTGATGGAATGAGTGGCATTTCTCTATGTTGTTTTCACCAGTGGTATCGCACATTGCTCATTTCGTGAATCACAAGGACTCGGTGATTCACAAGCTGCTGTTTTTATGCATAAAGTTTTTTTTTCTTAATAAAAACCTTTAAAATGCCATTTTATTTTTTTCTTAAATTTTTCTCAAAAAATAATGGTACATCTTATATTCCAAAAAATATGGTATATTGAGCATTTTTTGACCCCAAAAACTTTTTGTATGCAACTAGAGTTGGCATTATGTTAAATTATTGCAGGCAACCATATACAGTTAAGCAAAAAAGAACAGTTTTAGTGTTAGTCAGTGATGTCACTAAGGAGTTGCAAAAATTTACATGGCATCCCCTGTTGCTAGCTCAAGGTTCAGAGTTTTTTAAGGGCATATTTGGGTTGTCAAAATTTATATAGAACTATTTTACATTGTTTTCTTCTGTGTTTGTATTCTGGAAAATATAATTGAGACTTATGTTATATTTAAATTCTAAATTTTGTTTTAATATGATGCCATACCATTTTTGAACTAATTTTGTCTGTCCCCCTACTTTTTTCATATTCCTCTCTCCTACCATTCCTGATATTTAAAGTCTAGCTCAGTGCTGGGGAGACTACTTTTGAAAAGTAGTTTGCTACAACTGCAGTTACAATTTCAAAATAGTAGTTTGCTACAAATAAAACTGCTTTTCCTGAAAAGTAGTTTTGCTATAACTACATCTTATAAAAGTAGTTTTGCCACAACTACTTTTCAAAAGTAGTTTTAAAAACTTTGTGGATAAAAACACACATGAATGTATTTATGAATCAGAGGTGTTTTCAGATGCTGGTCGTAGTAAATAAGTAGAGCTATCGCAGTGTGATTAAACATATTTGGATAAAATATGTAAATTTTTATTAAAATATATAAATTAAAAGAAAATTGCATTTTCATTTAAATAAAGACAAATAATTATAACGTATCTTCAGTGTGTTCTGATGCATACCTGTTCCAGTCCGAATTAATATAATAAAAATTCTGATGCTCATATTCAGCAGTCTTAACTGCTGTTTAGTTTATCATTGCAAAGATATGCCAGTAAAAATTTGTACAATGTGTAGTACTTACACTCATACAACAACATGACGTATGCACAGGAAGATGAACAAAGTGAGAAGATATACTACAATATACTAGTCCATTTAACTTCTGTAATAATTGCATTTTTAATTTTTATCATTGAGGAGTAATCTTGCGAGAACATCAGAAGCATTACAAAACAAGCGCTCCACTGAAGCACTACTGCTGTTTTTTCCCCGATGTGTAAATCAGTTGGAGTTAAGGGCCTTTAGGCTTTGAACTGAATTATGTGAGCCTGTAAGATTTTCAGTGACTTATTTATGTTGAGTGATGTATAGCATGGGTTAAAAAATTTAAATAACTTTTAGACCAAAATCAGGGCTTGAAAAATACCATGCTCGATATGCCCGGGGCATGTAAGTTATTGGCGTGGGCAAGCAAAAATGAAATCTAGTTGCCCGGTCAAGCAACTAGGTTTAAAGATAAAAAAAAAAAGAAGTTTGAAATAGAGAATTATCTACTCTAGAAAAAAAAAAAAAAAAAGACTCGTCGCATTTTTCATTTTACTGCAAATCACCAGAAATTGTATTATTGTTACGGAATGAATGCCAAGGCCAGGAGGATAGCGCTTCTTCAATTATATTATGCTATACATCCAGAAATTGGGGCCATACATAGTTTTGCTCCAGATGTCGTTTACAGTTAACGACGAGATGCATGCCTCGGATGAAACTAGCCTCCGGTGTTTAGTGAAAAAACGCATAAACTGCCATGAAACAGGAGGATGCAGACTGATGGGCAAAAAAGCTGTGCTTTATGAGGAGGGAGTGACAACAGAACATTTATTGCACAGCCCCAGGTGGGGTTGGGTTTCTAACATAACTTGGTCAAGCGAGGGAGGGGGAAGTGGAAGCTTCAGCCGGCGTGCACACCCACACACACGAACTGAGAGCGGAACTACTGAAACAAAAGCTAAGTTTCGTTTAAGAATGAGCCTGCGCAATGCGTTCCACTTAAACCGGGAGAAGGGTGAAAATTACTGACATTGATAACTTAGTTTATCTGTGAGAACAGTAGTTTGTGTTAGCTGCGGATATAAGTTGTATTTAGTAATGGATATGATTTTTTTGGAAAAAAATCCAGCAATGAGAGTATATCTCATAGTAAGCAATTATGTGAAATTCCCGATCTGTCAGTGGTTGTTACAAATTCATCTTCTGCATTGTTGAGTGACGTAATTTCAGAATCAGAATCTGCATCGTTGGCAAAATTGAAACTTATGCAAGCGGACTATGATAAAGTGTACACAAAAAAACGCCGTCGGACAGTTCAGGAATCTTGGATAAAAATATTTAATCGGCTAAAGTCAAATGACGACAAGACTATTATGTGGTGCACTGCTTACCAAAACCATCCTAAAATTGTCGATACCACCAGCAATTTTTTTAAGGAATGTGTTGTGTGTGTGTGTGTGGGGGGGGGGGTCCAGGTGATAATATAGTTTAATAATTATAAGTACACACAACAGTAGTCAAAAACGTAAGGATTGCCTTTGTTTCTAAACAATTCTTGGGATATTTTATGATGCAAAATCACTTCTGTTTGCACAAGAGAAAAATGTAAATAATTTTTACATTCAAAATTGTTGAAAACTACTTAAACTACTGCACAGTTAACTATGACTATTTTTTTGCAAAACACAGGACGTATATTAAAAATTCTTTGTGGAATAGCTTTTTTACGGGTCTTATAGAGGTTATTTTTCATCAAAGTTGGTTGTCAAATTTTCGAACTAAAGCCTAGTTCGTCATCAGGACTATGTCACTGGAGTAGTTGCTGCCACTCAATTGGAAGAGTCGTCCTGATGACGAACTAGGCTTTAGTTCGAAAATTTGACAACCAACTTTGAGGAAAAATAACCTCTATAAGACCCGTAAAAGCTATTCCACAATCACTATGAATAGAGGTGCCATAAAGCATTTACAACTAGGATTAAAAATTCTTGAAAATGACATAATCACTAAATTTCTCAAATGCCATCGATTACCTTTCTTAAAACTTAAGATATATGCTTTTGTGCACTTTGAACACAGACATTTGAAAATGGCGATGCAAAAGATGTATAAAAAGTTTAGCATAATTTTTAACTTTAAAAAATGAGGTTTCTGTCTTGTTGTCTTAAAAGATAAATTTTTATGGGTATGTAGATTTTACTTCTGGGCAAGTAAATATTTTCTTCACTTGCCCAGCTGGGCATGTAACTTTTCAGATATTTTTCAAGCCCTGAAAATATTGAACATATCTATCATGTAATTTTTTGCAATTTGATCATAAATTACGAATATTTCTCCTGAGCAGAATTTTGTGGAATAAAGGAAATCAATTGCTTTGTTGAACGCAAATTTGGAGCAACCTTTATGTAGGATTTGTGCTTATTCAAATGAACTAACTACTTGTAATGACAATTCCGTCTCACAGATGGCTGCACAATACCGTCTACACGAGAGCTTCACATATGTGGGCGACGCCCAGAGAGCAGAAGAGATAAGTGAAGGGGGAGAAGGTCGTTGGTCGTAGTTGTTTGTTGTGTGGAATGAATCCGTTTCAGTTGTTAATTAATGTCTTGTGTTACGTGTGTCTTGTGTTCAAATAAAGTGTTAAGGATAAAATTCCGATGCTCATATTCAGCAAATTGCTGATTGTAGTCGTAGTGCAAGATTGAATTCCCTTAGACGCCACAAGTCCAACATTTATGTTATTGGTGGATTCAGTTTTGGGCGCCTTTCTGAAATGAAAAAAAAATTGTCGATGCAATAAGCACACTATTTGCATTAAAAGAAAAACAAGTTGTTAGAGAAAGATGGAAAATAGATGGAACTTGAAAAATGTTCGAGACCCGTGCTACTGAATGAAAAAAAAAAAAAAAAAATGAAAAAACTTTTGAACCTGATACTAGAAACGGATACAAATAGAATACATTGCCTTTTTTATTTCTTTACACTGCATAACGGAAGAATTGTGAATAGTTAAAAAAGTGAAAAATATTTTGTGCATTGTCAGCTGCCTGATGAAAATGCATTTTTTTCTGTCGTTCTTTAAAAGTGGAAATGTCGTGGTAAGTAGAGATGCACATTAACCTCACAAGCAAGGAAACTTTTGAAAAATAGCATGGATCATCACTTTTATATGCCAGTTCAAAAGAAAATGAAAAAAAAAAAAAAAGAAAGAAAAGATTTGGGGCTGATGCATTGGTAATGTGCCTGTACCCGAACAAATGGATAGGTGGGAGGAAAAAATCATACTTGTATGTCATCTATCCATGTGAGAAATGGATGGATGAAATTCAAACGAATGCCGAAATGATATAAAGAAATTGTCTCGAGGCAGAAAGTTCTGCAGAGGATTTCAGAGGATTTTGGAAGATCTTCACCCAGCAATGGACTGAAAATGGTTGATGTTGATTACATATATATACTATATAATGCACACTTCTATTACATTAACTTTTTTTTTTTTTGTACTTTTCAGAATGTCACTTAAAACTCTAAGTCTATTGAATGATAGCTATATTGAAAAGCACTAATATAAATAGAATCATGTTATGAAATTAATAACATCAATTGTAGTAAGTGATGTATGAATGTGTAGTGGATGCTGTAATATGTAGTAAAATAGGAACACATAGGTTCTGTTAGTAGTGAATAATGAATGCTCAAACATGTTTTTAAAGACTCCAAGTTAACAAAAACAAAGAAATTAAAAAGAAAACCTCATTAGTGAACAAAGAAAACCTCATGCATGCATGAAAAAAAAACTAATAATCTGTGCATACACAAACACAGCTCATACTACTAGAAAGAAAAATTGTGAAGTAATGGCTTGGAGATAAAGTTTTAAAGTTTGATGTCATGATTTTGAAGCCAAAAGGCTTTTTGCGTCCTTTACCAGAAGCATGCACAGTAATACGATTTCCTTTTGTTGTTTCCCTTTTTAATTTACAATAATTATAGGAAACTGCCCAAAGAAGTTCTGTTTCAGCTTTCATTCTTAACTATAGTATTGTGAAATATATAACTAGGAGGTAAGCTCAAAGACGACAAGCCAAATAGATTGCACCAACTTTTAAAACTGAGATGCAAATGGAACATTTATGCATTCTCTGAAAGAATGGCCTTACAACAGTGTCTGACATTCACGTTGATAGCTTACTGAGGGTTCCCTGTTTTATGACTGTTCCTACCCCTCAGAGATGTCTCTTAGCCTTATTAGGTCATCCCCTTTTATGCTCCACCTACGATCGTGACCTATGACCTCGCATTGTAAAGGTCTTGCATCGTGTTAAAATAACATTTGTTCTTTCAAAGGTCAAGCTGAATTCTTCAAACGATTCCTTCTGTCAGTAAAATTGGTTACTCGTAAAAGTAGTGAAAAAATGTAGCGCAAAATTTCGTTACAACTACTTTGTAGCATGTTACAAACAAAACTACATTTTTATTTTTGTAGTTATGCTATTGGTACAAGTATGCTACACTACAAACTACAATCAAAGTAGCACACTATTATAATGTTGCTAATAATAGCGTGCTACTTCCCGGCACTGGTGTAGCTACATCATTGTCATTTGCCTTAAAAAGTTCTATAAAAAATAAATATTGTAATTTACAAGCAAAGATAAATAAATCAAAACTGTGAAAAAAGATAATGAATGAACGAATGAATAAAATGGTCTGAAATGAAATATCAAGAAAATCTCATCCCCTGCTTTCCTTCTGTGTATAGAAATCCTGAAAAAAATCCAAAAGAGAAATTGAAAATGAAAAGATTGTTAATATAAGCAGGCTCATGAGAGGGGCTAGCACAATGTTTTCTGCACCACAAATAGAAGGATTAGAAGAATATCACTGAAAATAAATTATAAGCTGCTGTTTTTATGCCTAAGATTTAACAAAATGTAAAAAGAATAAAAAAGCCCACAAATTTTAACATAAGAGCAACATAGAACCTAAGAGAGGAAAAGCACCAGGAAAGGCTAGGCCAAATGAGAATAGCAGGCCTGTCATCTCTATTCATGGGTGTGAAAAAAATAAGCATGAAAATTACTCATATAATAGATGGCACTAATAGGAATGTGAGAACTACTTTTATGATGTGAGATATACAATAGTGCGTGTTGAATAAAATTTAAAAATTTAGACAATGCTGTTGCCTTCAGAAAGAGCTTATAAAGCTTGGACTGCATAGGACGATACTTCCTCTGAAGACATTTAGTAAATGCATGAGGAACAAAATTGTGATATTATGGCCAACTTAATACTGTTTTTTTTTTTAATATATTGCTATGCCCCAGGGTGCCAGACTATCGAATAAAAATAGCTTTAAGAATTTAGAGATCAGGATGTCGGGCATTGACTGACGACCCGAAGGTAAACATTAGAATTTTGAATAATTTCTTGTGAGCTCTTTAACGCCGAAACCTTAGGTACCGGTGAAAAGAATTTAGCCTGTAATTTCACCAATCGAAACCAAGAAATTCTGACACTTATAAATTATTCATGCAACTTCAGAACTGGCATGTGACAACAGATATTTAATCAATTAAAAATAAAACATAAAGATAATGATGAAGATGTCTATTTACAGAGGATGGTGAAGGAGGGGTGTCAAATAGACTTGCCCCTTTTTGACATCGAAGGTATTGAAAGTATGCGGGAGTAACATGGAGGAGACTGGCACAAGACAGACCGTTGTGGAAGAAACTTGGGGAGACCTTCATCCAGCAGTGAATTGATAATGGTTGAAGATGATAATGATATATATAACTTATGCAGTGGTGTTAAAGAAATTATAAAAGTTGAAATTTGTTATAACAAAACTAAAGGGGGACAGAAAAAAATTCTAAACAACGTATTTTTATTAAAATGTATTATGAAATTTTTGTTAAAAAGTTGTACATACTACAGAAATTTTCATTATACATAAGACTGCAACACTGTAATTTCGAAATAGTGCCCATAGAGACAAGCAAAGGTAATGTATTTATAATAAGAAGTTTTTGCTAAGTAGTAATGAGATATATAAAATATATATATGAAATTACATACTGTATATATTTTTACTTATATGTATGTACATACACTGATAAGCCATTACATTATGACCGCTCCCAACCTAGAGAAATGAGCGTGCCTGGAGACCAAACGGTAGTGCAGGCGAAGTTCACAGAGCAGTATATATACAACCCGAGAACCAGCTTTCAGTTAGTAGAGTGTTCCGAGTCAGAATTGGAAACGCTGCCGATTTATCGGAGTTTGATAAAGGACAAATTGTGATGGCACGGCGCCTCGGAACTACGATCTCGGAAACGGTGTGGGTTGTTTGCGTGCCACAGTAGTGAATACGTATCAAAAGTGGTTCACAGATGGGCAAGCGACGAACCATCATCCAGCCACGTGTCGTTCGCAGCTCATTGATGCCACAGGGGAGCGGAGACTGTCGCGCATTGTTCACAGTGACCGCAGGGCCACAGTGCTGCAAATCGCCCGCAGCTACAACAGTGGTGATCAGGGCAATATGTCACAGCACATAGTTCATCACAGCCTTCCGTGTATTGGCCTGCGTAGCAGAAGACCCAGGCAGGTTCCCATGCTCACTGCACGTCATTGTCAGCAATGCACGAAATGGGCCCAAGATCATCGAGATGGGACCGTGTATAATTTAAAGAAAGTGGCCTGGTCTGATGAATCAAGCAAGATTCCTGGTGCATCACGTAGACGGCCGAGCGTGGATACGCCAATTACCAACGCAGACTATGGCACCTGGATGCACTGTTGAGCAGAAACATGCAGGGGGCAGTGTTATGTTGTAGGCGATGTTTTCTTCGTACATTTTATGCCCCATTATCCCAGTAGCACAATCCCTGACAGCTGTTAGGTATCTGAACATTGTTGTGGACCAAGTTTACCCATTCATGGCAACTGTGTTCCCTGCTGGTGATGGCCATTACCAACAGGATAATGTGCCATGCCGCACTGTCAGAATCAGCAAGGAGTGGTTCGAGGGACATGCTGGTGACTTTCTATTAATGCCCTGGCCCCCAAATTCACCTGGCAGGAGCCCAATCGAACATTTGTGGTTTGACTTGGAGAAAAGTGGGTTCACGCTAAATACCCCCCCCCCCCCGAAATGTATGGGAACTGGAGGACCTGCTGTTGGCATTATGGTACCAGATACGAGTGGCCACTGTTTTGTGGGCTAAAGGGGTGTCCTGCAGTTTATTAGGTAAGTGGTCATAATGTATTGGCTCATCAATGTACATGCTGTATTTTTATTCCCCCATAAAAATAATTTGTCTTTTATACATTTTAATAAAATATTGTCATATGCTTCAAGAAATAATGTACATACATACTGACATTACATATCTTTAATTTTAAAGTACTGTAATGAAAGCAATTTATTTAGTTTCATTTTGATGCAAAGCATGTTTACATACAGCAAACTACTGTATGAAACAGTTCAAACATACCTTTTGGATTTTGAAGTGCGATTTAAGTACAGTGTGCCTTTGTTTTTCCACGATGTCTTTAGTTATAACTGTATTTATAGCATTTAAATAGCTGCTAATTTCTTCAGTATAAAGTCCTCGGTTCCGTAAATAGTATCCTACTTTCTCTAAACATTCAATTGCATTTACTGGAGGAATACCATAATAACAGTTTAGATTTTCCATCTCATCTTTGTTGGGTGAATACTCATTTTCTTCAGACAAGGTTTTTTTGCAAAACATGTAGTCACCTTTGTTCTTTTGTTGGCGCTTCATGGCAGCTAAATCGTTTAGATTTTAAAGCGAGGAGAATTTGCTATGTTAAAGTTTTGCTTGAGCAGTTTTCTGAAGAATTTTACTTTGTAGTAAGGTGTTTTTCATTGTAAAGTATTTTGTTATAACACTTTATATTTGTTATATAAATACAGTATATCAAATAAGTTCACAATTTTTTTTTTCATTGTCACGTGCTTTTTGTTAAAACAAGTTTTGAGTGTATTAAGGAAGTTAGACTTACCCAGACAATACTGTCTATAGCAAACAAGCTACTGACAAATTCAAAAACTAAGTGAAGTTTTCTAAGTAATATCCGAATTTTAAAAAAAGAAAAAAAAAAAATATTTTGATGCCGCAATAAAATGTATTGCTACTATCAAAGTTTGGGTCGCCTTCCTACCATCAACTTATTCACAATTTCACTGAATATTTGTGTTGTCCCAATCTGTATAGTTTGAAAGTGTATAAGAATATTTATTTTTTTTACTTGGTTTATCATCAATGCAGTAGGAAAAAATATGACTAGATAAAATATTTTTTTTGTGAAACATTTTGGTGTTGTAGATGATGACCATATGCAACCCATATTGTATGTCCTGAAATTAAAAAAAAAACAAATCTTGGAAAATAAAATTTGCCACTCCCTCTGTATTGTGCTTTAATTCAACATACAGTTGTTCATCCCACATTTGCAGTATCTCCACTTTTGAAGATTCAATTGAAAAATTAATTTTTTGTCAGATGCTTTTGACTATAAAGTATGTTTTCTACATATGTACAATGATACCTACACTTTTCAAATACTGACAAAATAAAAATCATTGAGATTCTTTTCAGTCTGAAGGACATTTTTCATACATTTTCTGTGTAATTTAATTCAAGGTGTGCTTGAAAAGTTTTAGGACTGATTTTGTTTAAATGATACTACTACTGCCATCCTTTAGCCAGTGGTGAAACTATTCACTGTCAAACCTGAAACTGCTCAGTGCCAAGTTTCAGACATGCCACTCTGGAAAACTTTAAAAATCACCTGGCGAACCTGGAAAAGTCAGGGATATATATATATATATATATATATATATATATATATATATATATTTTTTTTTTTTTTTTTTTTTACGTTTGAGTGGGAACCCTGGTCCAGTAAATCTGGCTTTGCTGTCTCGTGTCCTTCTTGGTGCTGCATTTTGGGTGGCCAGCAGTGTACATTCCATGTTAAAACAAACACAAATTTTGGTCCAGAAAATATGGGTTGACTCATAATATGCTTGAATTTACTGTATGGTTTAAAAAGATAAATTTTACCATATTATTTATATATAAATACTTAGAAAGTAGAAAATTTTATTAATAATCAGGGTTTTAAAAAAATGCAGTATTTTTGAAAAAGCCCAGCCCAGGTGGGTTTTATTGGGTTTTTCAGGTTTTTTTTAGTTTAAAATGGTTCTTCAATATATTTAAACATTGATAGACAAGTTATACATATATATATATATGATTGCATTTGAAGTGGGGGCAGGGTAGGTATAGTCTTTTACATTTAAAATAATTCCCCAAATATTGTGTTTTAAAATCTTTGCCAAAATCAATGCAAATTTGCTGTAATATCTTAATATAATTTTATAAGCGTAATTTTGAAAGTTCTCAACACCCATTAGGGCAAAATTTTGTACGTGAATTTGCATTAACAAATAATTGGGCATTCATCTACTTGTTTTGATTGTTGATTTTTGTTAAACACTGCTTACAGTACACCCAAGCTTTTCATAGACTGATTTCAAATATTAAGTGCTTTATAATTGTTCAGTATGTTTGAAATGAGTTGGAGCAGAAAGCATTCGATTAAAAAAGCAATCAACTTCCTTAAGAAAAAAAAAAAGAAGAAGAAATGTGATATTGCTCTGAAAATTAAAAAAAAAAAAAAACTGATTAGGTTTTTCAAAGTGGATTTAAAAAAAAACCCTCAGGTTTTTTTGGGGCAGGTGGGTTCTTTTACAAACCCTGTTAATAATTCCTATACTAGTTATTTATTACTCACATATTATGGACATTTAAAACCTTACATGCAATGTATGTTTGTTATCTTAAAAAGATATTTTTATCTTGAAATGCAGTGTTTTTGAGGTCTTTGATAGAGGTTTTTGACGTGACGATTTAAACCATGGTTAAAACTGTCATGCGTCAAAAAACTGCCAACCCTGGTTCAAACACTGAGCAAGGAATGGCAAATCAAATTTTGCTTTAAAACAAGACTCCCACATTATGTGTGAACTTAGAATTTTAATGCACTCACAGTAGGCATGAACTTAGAATTTTAATTTCACGATATTACAACATCTACAGGTCTGACTGGAAAAATTACGTGTGAAACAGTAATTACAGTCAATTCGGCGATTTCTGATTGCCATGTTGATTATATCATGGAAAAATTATTTTAGCAACAGCTAGTTTCAGCTGTTATCAATGTAATTTTGACATGCTGTTTGAATTTCTAGATGCACTGATTTTGTACTAGAGGCAGGGCCATAGCTAGTGCCAAATTCTAGGTGAAGCTACAAATAATGCAGGGGAGACTAGAAAAATTTTAGGTACTTTCACAAATTAATTTTAACCTATATGATAGGTTAAAATATTTTATTATATTTGACATTATGTTATAGCAGTATTTATTGAAAAATTTGTAACACAGCAATACTGTTTCAAAGATATATATGTGTATCCCAAGCGTACCTCCTCTTTTGATTCCCCTAATGGCACCAAAAATGGAGGCACCTTCAGGACACTTCTTTTTCTTTTCAATATTTTTTAGAATGAAATGACTCAAAAACTGTTTAACATATAAAGACGAAATTTGATATTTTCATGCTTTGTTAAAAAAATGTTTATAGCCGATTTGGTTGGAATTTGACAAAAATATCCTTATATACAATAATGCGAAACTGTTCGTTAAAAGAAATTCGGATGAAATGTCTTTAAAGGAAAATAATTTTAAAATAACCAAAGATAACATACTGATAAATTTTATACAATGAATAATTAATTAACTACTAAAAGAAAGCTGAGAACAACACAATTAATTTAGTTACCTACTAACCTTCCTTTATTTTTACAACGCAGTATTTTATGTATACCTACATTCCATTTTCTTTATTTCATGATACATGCCACGTTGTTTGACAATTTGATGCCACGAGACATTATGTCATATTAATATCTGATATCTATATTATGTCACGTAACAGTATTTGAACTTATTCCTTCTTCTGTATCTGATGGTGGGTTCTAGGGAAACCCGAAAGTTCTTATATTTGTATATACAATAAAATCTTTAAATTCAGCCGACGAATTTAAATTTGTATTGTGATTGACTCTTGTTATTAAGATCGTGCATTGAATGAAGGCAACTACCTTGATTACTTTGGATCTATATCTATGTTTCTTTCTGTAAGTTCCATTTGAGAAATTTGTTTTCTATCTATATGCTGTGTAATTTTTGACAAGCTGGATTCAGGAGTGGCTACAGCACAATAGATCATATCCACGTACTGAGAGAACTAATTGAAAGAGCGAGGGAATATGAACTTCCATTGTGCATGGCTTTTATCGATTATGAAAAAGCCTTTGATTCGGTGAAACCATCAGCAGTTACAATGGCCCTGAAAACCTGCGGTGTTGAAGATGCGTACATTAATATTATTAATAACATCTATGAAAATGCAAGTGCAAAGATTCGGCTGTTTGAAAATACAACACATATAAAAATTGGAAAAGGAGTGAGACAAGGTGACACCATATCTCCGAAGCTCTTTAATGCCACATTGGAAAATGTCTTTCAATCACTGAACTGGGTAAACAAAGGGATAAAGATTAAAGGAGATTATCTAACCCACCTTCGTTTTGCTGATGACATTGTCATTTTTGCAACTACCCCATCAGAGCTGCAGAGTATGATCCAGGAACTTGCTGACAAGAGTAAAGAAGTGGGATTAAAAATGAACTTTCAGAAGACAAAAGGGATGTTCAATGCTTTTACAAATAATGAAGATTTATCGATTGATGGAGAAAAGCTGGAGATAACAGACACGTATGTTTATCTTGGACAGCAGATATCAAGTGAGGGTCACATTGATGAAGAAATTAATCGGCGTATAAAACTTGCCTGGAGAGCTTTTGGAAGAAACAGCATAATTTTCAAGAGCAATATGCCATTATGTCTGAAAAGAAAAGTGTTTGATCAATGCATCCTTCCAGTGCTTACGTATGGTGCACAGACGTGGACCTTAACTAAAATAGACATACAAAGGCTGCAGACAACTCAAAGCAGCATGGAGAGGTGCATGCTTGGTGTAACCAGGAGAGATAAGAAGGGGAACTCGTGGATCCGAAAAACCACAAGAGTGGAAGACATTATGATCAGAGTTAAATCCCTGAAATGGCAATGGGCTGGACATACTGCCAGAAGGACAGACCATCGATGGACAGCCGAAATTTTAGATTGGATTCCAAGGGACAAGAAAAGACCCAGAAGAAGACCACATAGAAGATGGGTGGATGAAATTCGAAAGTATGCGGTAGTGACATGGAGGAGACTGGCACAAGACAGACCGTTGTGGAGGAAACTTGGGGAGACCTTCGTCCAGCAGTGGGTTGATAATGGTTGATGATGATGACATAAAAGGAATAGGGATATCCTATTGCTGCATCACAGGTTGCTCCTAATTCTTTCAATATATTTGCTTTGAGGGGAAAAAAAAATCAGTGATGATAAACTTTAAATTTCCTCTTCAGGAAGACGCTTTGACGTCTGTAAATTCTGTTTTAGACGTTCTGTAAAGTGGATACAGTCTGTGGTGGTGCATTAACTTATTCAATTAAAATATAAATCGGTTAAAAGTCCTAAAAATGTTACTTACGGAAGTGCGTGTTCAGTCCAATGTCAATAGTTATTGAAAGTTTCTTTGTCCAAAGTTGTATCTTGCTTCAATATGGTCAGTTGTTAGGGTTAGTTCGAGAGCCATTTCGTCATAAGTTGTACCCTACTTCGGCTATGTCCAGATGTTAGAGTTAGCTCCGTTCTGGCTGTGTCGACATCATATTGAATGGGTAAAGGTTTCCAGATAATAATTAAAGATTCTTGAGTTAAGAGTTACTATTTACATATCACTTGAAGTTCCACATCGTACTTGGCCATTGGGGTTATTTCGTCAATGCTGCACTCTCGCATAATTGCTGAGGAAATCTTCAAGTTTGACCAGGTTCATAAAAAATTTAAAAAGCTTTAAAAGATTCCAGTTAAAATCATTATATACACCACTCCATACCGTCCACAGTCTCAATCGCCAGACGCGTGTTTCACCTAGGCTCAACCCTAGCGTTTTCAACAGAGACTTCACACCCTCTGTCGAAGTCTGCTATTTGAAAGTCTCGTGTCCACAGTGCGCATGTTCCTCATGTAACCCTTTGCCAATGCCATATAGTGTCAGGTCACATCAACTTTATCTTCATCTATGCCATTCTCACCCTTCCTTTTTCTCTTCCTCTCTCTCTCCTCTCCCTATTCAATTTCTTCTCAGTTTCGATCAGGTTCCTCCAGGCGTACGAAAGGTCATATGGACTGTTATTATTGCAGTTAAATAGTTTGGTCTTATTTATTAATACTGCTTCTGCTACTTGTATTGTTCTCATATTATTCTGCTGGTTTAATATTGCAATTCCTTCCCAATAGGGTACACATTGATTATCCAAACAGAAGTCAATAAGTGCTGTTTTATTCTCTCTTCTGCACTAGTTCTTCATGTGTTCAGTCAATCTGATTTTAATATTTCTTTTTGTACTGCCTATATATTGGTTGACAATTTTATTTTGATTATTTATTATTGGTATAGAATATACACCCGCTTTTTTAAGATTGGGGTCTTTCTGTGATAGTTACTAAGAGATTTCGTAATATCTCTTGTTCGTACACCAAAATCTAGGTCAAATTTTTTACATGTTTTCCTCATAATAGTTGTGATCTCCGTTATATATGGTAATGATCCACAAAATTTTATTACTTGTTGAGTCTGTGTACTCCTTTGTTGTTTATTTCTAGGGTTGTATTAATAAGGTTATTTTTTTTTTTCACATCATATCCGAAGTTTATTGCTGTGTTCTTTATCCAGTTTAATTCATTTTTTAGTAGTTGGGCGTTAGATGTATGAGTAAACGCTCTATTAATATATGATCGGAAAGCTGCAAATTTGTAAGATGCTGGGTGGTGAGAGTTCTCAGGAATGATATTAATGATGTTGTCAGGTTTTCTATATACTTGGAATTCGATGTTATTTTGTTTATGAGATAGTAATATATCTAAGTATGGTAAGACCCCAACCTTTTCATGCTCCACGGTAACATTAATTGTTTCGTAATAACCCTAACAACTGACCATATTGAAGCAAGATACCACTTTGGACAAAGAAACTCTCAATAACTACTGACGTCGGACTGAACACGCACTTTCGTGAGTAACATTTTTAGAACTTTTTACCGATTTATATTTTAATTGAATAAATTAATGCACCACCACAGACTGTATCCACTTTACAGAACGTGTAAAACAGAACTTACAGACGTCAAAGCGTCTTCCTGAAGAACCTTGTGGTCACGTAATGGTATGTGAACTTTATGATAGAATCACATGACATACACTGCCGGACAATTGCTAAGGACGGATGACAATAGCAACGATAGCAACCATAAAATGGAAGGCAGGAAAATGTGGAAATTAGCATAAGTGCGGGATACAGTAAGACGTGTTATGCGTATGCAAACTTTGGATTGCCGAACTTGTTCGTGACGTCATAGCGCTGATAAGAGATATAAAGAATTAGGCGCGTATTGACTGTTTCTGTTCAAACGCAAAGTTGAAAGGGAAAGAATCAATTGACGAACTTGCAATTTTCAGTATGTCTTCCCGACATCACCTAGATGATTTTACGCGTGGCCTTATTATTGGCAAGATTGAAGAAGGGCGAAAAATAACAGATGTTGCCAGGGGGTATGACGTCAGCCACAGTGTTGTTTCAAGGCTTTGGAAATCATTTCAAACAAATGGAGAGTGTAGCAAATGTCACGGGGGAGGTCGTGTTCGCAGTACGACACCTGCAGAAGATCGGTACATAGTGCTATCAACAGAAAGACACCGGCGCAGCACAGCTAGTGAGGTAGCAAATCAGTTTATGGCTGCTACTGGCAAGCGGATCTCTCGAAAAACTGTCGCCAGACGTTTGCATGAAGGAGGACTATACGCCCGCCGTCCTGTTGTGTGCATCCCATTGTCCAGACGTCACCGTTCTGCCCGTTTGCAATGGTGCCATCAACATCGCAATTGGTCTGATAACGACTGGTCTGCTGTCCTCTTCTCAGATGAGAGTAGATACAGTCTATCGTCTGATTGTCGACGACAATTGATCTGGCGTGATAGTGGTACTGCATATTTTCCAGCAAACATAGAGGAAAGGGACCGATATCCGACATGTAGTGTCATGGTATGAGCTGGCATTATGATCAGTGGCCGTACGTCCCTCTATGTGCTTCCAACTGGAACTATGACTGGCCAACGATACATAAATGATGTTCTGCTACCTCATGTTCGCATGTTCCGTGGTACTGTCGGTGATAGATTCATTTTCATGGACGACAACGCAACATGTCATCGAACAGTCGCTGTCCAGGAGTGTCTTGAGAGCGAGGATATTCAAAGCCTCGTATGGCCAGCACGTTCTCCAGATCTGAATCCCATTCAAAATGTGTGGGATGTTTTGGGGAGGAGTCTTGCTGGTCGCCAATGCCCTCCAATAAACAAGGACACCCTCATCCGTGCACTGACAGAGGAATGTGATAAATTACCCCAACAGCTGCTTGATAATGTTGTGCAAAGCATGACACGACGTGTGGAATCTTGCTTCTCCCTCCATGGTGGCCATATCCCGTATTGACATCTTACGCCGGAACGCTTGCGGACGGTAATTGCATTTTTTTCACGTTTACGTATTCTGCACAAAATTGCCTGTTTGTCCCTTGACCACGTTCCAAAGCCTTCTGGATTTCAGAGCACAATAAATTGTCTTTCTTGTTATGACCTGGCATTCTGACATTATTTTATTTCACTTGGTATCCAACCACACTTACTTTTTATGCGATATATAGCCGTTTATGATCCGTCCTTAGCAATTGTCCAGCAGTGTATAATGATTAAATTTCCTGTTGTAAGTTAAAAGAGCATGCTTCTATTGACATTGTCTCAAAAATAAAGATCTATACACCAGTTTCAACAATATCATTAAGTGGGCAAAAATGAAGGGTGGAGGAACAAGGACCAAATCACAAATAAAATTGGTACCATCTGTGGCACAGCATAAATTTGCAGGCTCTCATGCGGAATATGTTTTACTGTTCCTAATACAGAAAAATACTAGCACATCAGTGATCATAAGTCCTTCAGTCTGTCTTATAAACCTGTATTTAATGTTTAACTGGGGGGGGGGGCAATGTTTTTGCTCCTGTTAACCAAGTGATGTGCTCAAAAAATATAAAAGATGCTAAATGTAATGGGGGGGGTACAGAGTTTCCTAATTTCAATAACTAGACTTTTCTTCAAACTACTCCGACATCGGTTTGACATCGGTAACTGACCAAGACCTCTTTACTCGTCGCTGATAGTGAAAGTTTGAAACAGTTCTTTCTTCGTGCTACTTGGCCTCAAAAAGCATTAAATGGGGGGGGGGATATGTATAAATTCTTAAATGGGGTTCAAAATTCTGGCGGGGGGGGGGGCTGTACCCTGCTTGAGTTACGACGCTACGCCACCGCGTACAGTACAATCCATCTGTCATTTCTACCTGTTCCCGCGATTTGATCATAAAAATAGTGCGTAATTATTCATGTTTCTCGACTCATTGTTGCGATGTGAAAAGGCTCGGTTATTTGTACGGGAGAGACAATCATTTTCCGGGAGATTTATTTTTAATACTCATTGGCAGTTTTTAAATTAAAATGTTGTCAGATGCGTCTAAGAGTAGCTGACAGGCCCAATTGATCCTCCTATTATTTGTTTTGCAGATGTGAAACGTAGAAACCTGACCGGAGTTTTTTTTTTTTTGTTTTTCTCTGTGTGTCCTGTTAGTTTGCTATGCATTTAAAATTGATGACCAGGATGTGTGCACGCGGTTCTTCTTAATCAAAACTGATAGGCAGAAGATATTATGGCGATGAATGTGTCATTTGGATGGTCTGCCGTAGAAAAGTAATTGCTGTTGGGCTTTTTTGTTTCGATTCCTCTTCTCGCACAAGTTTTTAATACACATCTGTCAATAGCTGTAAATGAATGAACCCAGCTGACCTCTTTCTGCCAGTGCTTGGGTGGCTTAACCTCCCTCGTGAATAAATGAGCCTCGACCTTGGTTTGCTTGTGAACGAAATGGCGCTGTGTGGGAATTCGTGCTCTATTATTAAATCACTGTGAATAACTCGAAAAATGGTTTTCTCCCGACGTCACGAGCTTTCACTAGCGTTGATATGTATGCGGTATTGGGGCATCGATTATGAATAAATAAAACGAACTTCAGCGATCGAAGTCTAGCCCCTCCCCTTCCGGTTGTGTTTTCGGCCGTAGTTCAATTTGAAAGCTAATGCATTCATCCACGCATATCCAAAATATGGTTTTAGGCTTATGTTTTGACAGGTGGAATGCATATTGAAGATTAAAATTTTGGTTTGTGGCATGCTGCACTGTCACAGTGATCTCAATACTGCTACTTGTTCATTTAAGAAAATTACCTTTGCTGTCACCCTTTTTTTTTTTTTTTTTCTGCTGAACATCTCGAGAGTTGATTATGAGAATCAAATTTGTTTGGCGCCGTACGGTTGATCTAGGTATATTTGCCAAATAGTTCGACGAAGTGTGAGATCAAATTTTTCGGATTCATTTCATTCTCATAATGTACGCACCATAAAAAGTATGAAATATTAACTGAGCCAAGCACGAGTGGCAAATTTCAGCGTTCTTGTAGCTAAATAGTTTTTTTTTTTTTTTTCTTAGCGCGAGCAGTCCGATTAAAAAATAATGAAATCCTTAGTGCAAATGTATTAAATTAGGATCAATGTAAATTTAAATCGATTCCTTTTGTAAAATGCTGGACGGCAAGCGTGTTTTATTAACGCATTACTGGAAAGCACATAAGGTCGCGAAAACTGGTATCTGATTTAATTTCGTTACATTTGTCCAGAAAGGGAGAGGATCAAATAGAAAAAGATATAGAGACAGATAGGGGTTTTTGTTGTTGTTGTTGTTTCTCTTGCTGTCTAAAAAGGGAGCACTTGTTAAAAATTATTATTCTACCTCTTTCGTAATAAGGCTTAGTTAGAACCTTATTACGAAAGAGGTAGAATAATAAACGAAGCAGAACCGCGTAAACCTTTGAAGACTAATCCGATTTTTTTCTTATTTTTTTTATTTTTTTCTTTTCGCGTTCGATTTCTGGGACTACGAGAACGATGATTTCTGCATGTTATTGTTCCCAGTAGGTAGTGTGAATGTCTTTATGTTTTGAATTATATTGCCCTTGATTTTTTTTTTTTTTTCACCGCGTTCCGTGATTGGGAGGTAGAGCAAAATTGTCATTGTGTTTTGTAGTTCGTATGATGCGTAGTTTCTCCGTTAGGTGACATGAATTTCAAGATATCTATGCTTCAAAATATCAGATTCCATAAATTCCTTTTATAATCCTATAGTTACAACCAATATTATTCCAAGTAGTTTTTTAGCTTTTACAGAACAATAATTTTTCCACTAAGTGGCATAAATTTTGAGAAGTTTGACAATATCCCAGCTTCTAGACGTCGGGATCGAAAATTTATTTAAATAACTAGGGGCTGTATTATGTCTATATTTGCTGCTTTTTCAGATTCACTGTTTTTTTTTTACTAGACAGCATAAAACGTTTGTATTTGGAATTGTTCTCAGCTTTTGAAGTATCAGCTTGAAAAAAAAAATTAATAATTATTGTTAGTAACTATGACCAAAATTATATGAATTTTCCTAGCATTTCTCATGCAAAATCTTTCCTTTAGGTGATGTAAATAGATTAAAGTTGGTTGTCTCAGCTTTTGACTGTTAAATTTGAGATTTTTTTATTTATTTTTTTCCTCATTTATTTACAATTTCTGTTACCATTAAAGTGATGTTTCTCCTTTAGGTAATGTGACATTACACCTTCCCCTTTGGCACGGTATTTATACTTCATAAGATCTTATTTGAAAAATTATATTTTCTGAAGGCAGATTTCCACAGATTTTCCAGCATTTCTCCATTTGAAAATTTCCTGCTAGATAGTATTTTGCTGACTTTCCAGAGATCTAATAGGTACTCAAGTTTTCCACATGAAGTCCAGTGGGTGCTTGAGTTCTGAATGGGAAGTCCAATGGATTCTTGAGCTCTTTGCAAACTCACTGACAGGTGCATACATAAATATACTGTAGAACACTGATTGTACTCCAATTAGTCATGCAATTGAATTGGCAATAGGTTTTGAAAATTAGAACAGATATATAATTATATACACTTTTAATCTTTCTTATGCGCATTTTACAGTTATGCACTTTTGCAGTTATGTTTGTTTGTTTATTTATTTACAGGGCTTGAAAAATACCATGCCTGAGGCCTGTAAGTTATTGGCTTGTGCAGGTAAAAAATGAGTCTAGTTGCCCAGTTGGGCAACTCGATTCACTAGATCAGTTACAAGTTTGAAGCTGTCACTGCACGATATTACACATGTCAGAGAACCAACTCTTCACAAGGATTAAAAGATTTAATATGATCAAAAATACGAGTTAAATTATCATATTAAATCATTTAATCCTTGTGAAGAATTGGTTCATAAAAATACAAGTTTTTTATCATGTTAAATCTTTTAATCCTTGTGAAGAGTTGGTTCTCTAACATGTGTAATATCGTGCAGCGACAGCTTTAAACTTGTAATTAATGCACTTTGGCATGAAATATATTCTAATGACTAGATTCACTGGAATGGAGAATTTCTTCCTATAAGGAGAAAAAGACAGTAATCTCATATCATTTTCATTTTGCTACAAATTACCAGAAGTTGTATTATTGTTAGGGAGTGCCAAGGACAGGAGAATATCATTTCTTTAATTATATTATGCTCTAGGTCCAGAAATTGGGGCCATATGCAGTTTTGCTCCAAACTTTTACTCTTAGAGATGGGATGGTAGGGGGATGTGTGTGTGTGTGTGTGTGTGTGTGTGTGTGTGTGTGTGTGTGTGTGTGTGTGTGTGTGTGTGTGTGTGTGTGAACATAAATGGGATATCACACAGCTCCTGGTGAGGTTGGGTCTGGTATAACTTGAGTGAGTGAGGCAAGAAGTAAGAGCATGGAGGCCCTCGCCCATGAACAAACAGTGGTACTGCTGAAACGAAGGCTAAGTGTTGTTTAAAAATGAGCCTGCACTGCATTGAAGTTACTGATGCCGATACTTAGCTTATCTGAACAGCAGCTTGTCACTTCAGCTACAGTTGATCAAGTCGTGCTAAGTAATGTATTTCCCATTTTTATGTTATTTTATTTTTTTGGAAAAAAAAGTCCAGAAATGAGAGTAACTTCTTGTAAAGTATATATGTGAAATTCCCAATCGATGTGCAGTAGTTACTAATTCTTCTTCCGTATGTCTGAGTGATGTCATTTCAAAATCGGGATCTACATCGTTGGTAAAACAGAAACTTACACAAGTCATTTCAAAATCGGGATCTACATCATTGGTAAAACAGAAACTTACACAAGCAGGCACTACAATAAAGTGTGCAAAAAAAAAAAGTGCTGCCACATAGTTCAGGAATCGTACGTAAATAATTTAATTCGTAATCGTTGCTACACTATTTAAAATGTAATATATTCAAACTATGGTTATTTAATTATTCTGCAAAACAAGGATATATTTTAAAAAATTATGAACATGGCAGCATTACTAAATTTTTCAAACACCAATTTCAGCATCATTGCCTTTTGTAAAACTTGAGATACACGCTTTTGTGCCTTGAACATTTGGAATACAGACACTTTATTTGGCAGTGCAAAATATGAATAAAAAGTTTATCAAATTTGTTAACTTAAAAGAAATGAAGCTTCTGATTTGTTAACTTAAAAGATTAATTTTCCTAGGTATCCAACTTTTGCTACTTGGGTAAGGAAATAATTTCTGCACATGCCCAGTTAGACATGTAACTTTTAAGATATTTTTCAAGCCTTGTATTTATTTATTTTTTGGATGGGGAAACTTTTCCTCTTATTGTTATCAATGACTTGATGGGTGCCTGAGCTCCGAAGCTCTCATGTAGTCGGCCCCTATAAGAGATGCATTTTTCATAATGGATGGTTGCTTCTTCTAAAAGTCTAATATCAAGAAATTTCTTGCTAATGTTTAAAAAAATCTAAAATTGGTAAATAAAAAAAAGTTACTGTTTTTATTTTTATTTCTTTTAATTTTTTACAACTTTTCCATGAATGCATGGCACCCATTGGAAAACTTCAATGGATGCTTGAGCCCCAAAGAACCCACATGGTCTGTGTCTATGAGTAAATGCATACTTTAGTTAGGCCCAATGTCTCCAGTTGTAAAATTAGCATATGGATTTTTTTCCCCTTTCCTTTTTCAGATAGCATTATGTGGGTGGTTATATTTATTGTTGCATTTCAACATGAAACTGTTAATTTGCATGTATTTTCATTATTATTGTCTGTTTCATGCAGTTGAAAAATTGATTAAAAGGCATTTGATAATGTTTGAAAGTCATTTAATCCTTTAACCATCACATATTTTCATAAGAAATGATCTCAGGTTATATGTCCATAAAAATTCTTTTGAGCTTTTAGATTCAAGGGTTGCATGTCTGAATAAAATGCACTCATGGTTTTTATAAATGCCATTTTTTAAACTTTTGTAATAAAATAGAACGAGTCTTCTAAGTAAAATATCTTAATCTGAATTCACGAAAGTAGCAAACTGTAAACACACAAGTGGGGCTGATTTAAGCATTATATCTGGTAACTGGAATAAAATATTGCTGGTTTATTTTGTCAGTTTTGGTGTAAGTTACTCATCCCAGTATGTAAAAAGCTGTTTCATCTCCATTGTTCAGAATGAAATTGAGTTCAGAATTCCTCATGTGCAATGCAGATTTTTGGTTAATTCTGAAAAAAAACTTGTACAATTAATAATTCTTCAGCAACTTTGCAAATTCCTCAGTAATTTAGGTAAAAGTTGGATGAATCATAAGCATGGGCTTCTGGCTTCTAATACAGCAGGGTCTGAACTCAAATCTCAGGACAGGGTATACCAAATTAGAGATGTACTACTCTTATAGTGATAGGTGTTTATGGGATCACTAAATTAGGGATGGTAACTCCTTATAGCCGCAGATACTTATGGGGATCCCCAAATTAGAGATGGGCAACTCCTTATAGCCATAGATATTTATGGGGATCACTAAATTAGGGATGATAACTCTTTATAACCATAGATACTTATGGGGATCACCAAATTAGAGATAGGCACCTTATAGCCATAGATAGATGCTTATGGAGATCACTAAATTAAGGATGGGCAATTCCTTATAGACACAGATGCCTATAGGAATCACTAAATTAGGAATGGGCAACTCATTTCAGACATAGATACTTATGGGGATCACCAAATTAGAGATGGGCAACTCCTTATAGCCATAGATATTTATGGGGATCACTAAATTAGGGATGGGCTATTCCTTATAGACACAGATGCCTATATGAATCACTAAATTAGGAATGGACTCCTTTCAGACATAGATACTTATGGGGATCACTAAATTAGGGATGGTAACTCCTTATAGCTGTAGATACTTATAGGGATCTCCAAATTAGGGAGGAGCAACTCCTTATAGCCATAGATATTTATGGGGATCACTAAATTAGGGATGGTAACTCCTTATAGCTGTAAATACTTATGGGGATCACCAAATTAGGGATGAGCAACTCCTTATAGCCATAGATATTTATGGGGATCACTAAATTAAGGATGGGCAATTCCTTATAGACACAGATGCCTATAGGAATCACTAAATTAGGAATGGGCTACTCCTTTCAGACATACACTTATGGGGATCACTAAATTAGGGATGGGCAACTCCTTGTAGTCATTGATGCATAGATCACTAAATTGGGGATGAGTTCTTTATAGCCATAGATGTTTATGGGGATCACCTAATGCCTTCCCAACAACAACAAAAACAAGAATATACTTATGGGCCAGATTCAAATTCTTTTTCAGCAGGAGTAATAAGCAGTTAAATATCTTTTTAACAAGAATTCCTGTTGGAACTTCTATAACTTTGTAAATCTTAATGCCAAAAGTTATTGCAATGGCAAACATTTTTAGATGTATCTCAATTAAAAAAAAACCTGAATAATTATGCACCAAAAAAAAAATTGCCATTTTTATTTAACTTATTAGATCTAAAGTATCCATCTATTGCCTGCTGATTTCATAAATGGCTCCTTGTAACCACTTGGATTTTCTATTTAAAATAGTACTAGTGAAATTTCTTAGCATAGAATATAAATCAAAGTTTCCAAGCTTTCGCACATCATCCAGATGGCTTTTTCAAGGAAAGTAGACAGCTAACTGTAAACTGGAAAATGGAACACTTCAACACTTTGAACGTGGTGACTTGACTAGACAATAAATGAATAGGCGCAAATGTGATCAGACATTCGAAGAAACGAGGTCACGTTGGCTGATCACATTTGCGCCTATTCATTTATTATCTAGTCAAGTCACCACGTTCAAAGTGTTGAAGTGTTCCATTATCCAGTTTGCAGTTAGCTGTCTACTTTCCTTGAAAAAGCCATCTGGTTGATGTGCAAAAGCTTGGAAACTTTAATGTTTGATTTATATTCTACGCCAAGGAATTCGGATCAGTAGTACTATTTTAAGTGTAATTGGTGTACAGTTCCTTGTTATTAATTGGATTTTCTATTTTGTGTAGCACTGCCGATATTTTTTTTAAAGAAGTTTTAATTGTTAGATGATAGCATATCCTATCACAGCCCTTTTCACATGTCCTCTGTAAAAAAAAAAAAAAAAAAAAAGTGCATGCTTATACAGTAGTATCACTTGGTCTGTCTGTGGGCATCATATCTCTGTTACTGTTAGTCCTATTTGAAAAATTCTGTTTTTATTGGGAAACCCGAAATGTGAGAACGACAATCCTTGATGGCTGAACCTTCTTTGGTGTGTAACTTTGCCACTAGAGGGCATAAATGCAGATGTTGTTGAATTCAAAATATGTTTTATTCTGTATCATTGTTTCTAAAGATCAGATTGATAAAATTCTCTTTCCCTCAATACCATTTATAAAGAAAACTATTTTGAATTGAGCCTATTTTCCAAGAAATGAGCAGTTTTTCCACCAGGGGTGGCATAAAGTTAAATTGTGATTGCTCCAATATCTCAGTTTCTAAAAGTCTGATTTAAAAAATCATTTTTGCATCAGATAGAGTTCCAGGTTGAAAATATTCTGCATATAATTTTTAATTTTTGGTAAAGTATTATTTGGCACTAGGGAAATGTCTTTTCCTGTTTCTGATGTACACTTATATCATTTTTTTTTTAGCAATATCTGCAGTTCTGAAAACTTGATTGAATAAATTCCTTTGCTGTCAGATGTGGCTCACCAAGAAATACCTTTTGAGCATATTTTCTGCTTAAAATAATCTATAGTTTTTCCTCCTGGGGATGTAGATATGCATATTTTTCTTGATTTTTCCACTAGTAATCACCCAATTTGAAAAATGATTTTTTTAGTTGGACAGTGTTTCTGATGCAAAATGTATTATATATAATTTAAGATTTCTGATTTTGAGAAAAAACTGATTAAAAATTTGCACCCCCTAATGAGGAAATTGTGTTATTTGGGGCGCGAAATGCATGTAAAGTTTTTTCATAGTTAGAAGTATCTGACCGAAAAAAGATTTTTGAATTGGGATTTTAGATGCTCAGATATTGCCACAAATATGTTGTACATGGAAACATGAACTTAAGTACTCTAATGGCAAACTTGTGCATAAGAGAAATAATCTATAGTTTTACCTCCGGAGATATGCAAATTTTCTTGATTTTTCTGCTTCTAATCACCCAAATTGAAAACTTTTTTTTTTTTTTTTTATGAACAGTGTTTCTGATGCAAATTATTTTGCATGTAATTTAAAAATTCTCTTATGCACAAGTTTGCCATTAGAGGGCATGAGTTCACATTTCCATGTACAGCATATTTGTGGCAATATCTGAGCATCTAAAATCCCAATTTAAAAAATATTTTTTTGGTCAGATGCTTCTACTACTAAAAAACTTTATGCACATTTTGTGCCCCAAATATCACACAGTTTCATCACCAAAGGTGCAAATTTTTAATGAATTTTTTCTTAACGTTATTTTTAATACACCACACTGTGAATACTCAAGAAACGCATATAGCGTATTAAATCCGTTTATTTTTATGGTGTAATAAGCACCAAGATTTGCCAAGCTTTTTCTCCAAGCTTTATAGCAAAGGTCTATAAAGGCTGGATATAAGAAGGATGAAATAGACAGAATACACAGAACTGTAAGAAATTGTATAATGTCAGCAATAACAAAATCACCTAGTAAGACAATGAGATACGCAGGATCCATCACATATGTCCCAGGCTTTGCATATTGGTTAAAGAATTTGTTACGTAAATACAACATATTAATAGCAGTGAAGTCCCCGACCCCATTATCACATATGGTATCAAGCTGCAAGGAGAGACAGTGTAAAAAAGAAAAGGCAGGTATGTGCACTATACCATTAGTATATCCTGACAACACGGAAAAGATATATATCGGAATGACAAAGCGATCCTTGGACACTAGATGTAAAGAACATGTGGGAAGTGTCAACCAGAACATGCAGAATACAGCCCTCACCAGAGAAGTCATGCATTCATTGGCCGCTCCAGTATGGAATAGTATTAGAAGAATTGCCCCTTACACAAACTTTAAAGAGACTGCCATCAGGGAAACTGTCAAAATCCTCTCCAGCAAAGTAGCATGACTACCAATGGGTTTAGTATGTATTATTAAAAGACGGTAACATGCTGTGCCATGTAGTTATGTGCTAAAATTTCATGTAATATGCTTGTGATGCCACCCACATTATTTTCAAAAATCATCTTTGTTCCTTACGTGTTTCAATTCCCCGCATTTTTATGTCTACCCTTGCCTTGAAAAATCCTCTCAATGGAGTGCGAGAGCTTGGCGAATCTTTGTGCTTATTACGCCATAAAAATAAATGGGTTTAATACACTATATGCATTTCTTGAGTATATTTTTTTCTTAGTATCTCTGCCTTTAAAAGTCCAGCTGGAAAAATTATTTTAACACTGAATACTATTCACCGTGTGGAGTTCACAGTTTTACAACTAGGTGGTGTTAGTGTGTATTTCTGCTTGCAGCTATATTAGCACTTTGAAAAGTCCTGTTGAAAAAGGACCCTCTCACATTATGTGTTTTAAATTAGGTACCATTATCCCCTAGGTGGTGCAAGTGGGTTCTCTTTTTTGCTGAATTTTTTAATTTTCCAAATATCCACTTTGAAATATTTTATTGTGTTGGAAAAAATTCAAAGATATGCTCATTATGTCTACACCTGAGAATTTGGTGTGATTTTTCTTGTTATAACTGCTTTAGAACATGCACTATAAAAGATTCTCAAAAGCAGAAAAGTGAAAGCAAGATATTATCAGCCACATCTGAAATTCTCTTTATAATAAATATGTTGCATAAAAATGTCAAGTAATAGTGTAACATTTTTTTAAAAAACTCAGGCTTCACGTGACAATAACACATAAACATATAAAACAAGCGAAACACACAGAGTCACGTACGGTAGAAGGTTCGTTTAGTGGTAGCTTTAGGTCATCCTACGACCTTGATCACCCGCGATCGACTGGATGGGCTGGTTGCCAGAACTACAATTTGAAGTTGGGGTGTTGGAAATGTTGCCAGATTTTAGAAAAGAGATCCAAATAAATGGGATTTGGTGAGGGGTCTCTGAATTGCAGTTTTTGGTGAACAAAATTTCAGTGCTCTCTTGGAAATGCAGAGATGCCTTGTTGATGAAAGGGGCAAGTTTTTTGGTTTCTTTTCAAATGGGAACTGCAGAGGTGTCTTCAAGGGTTAGTGCAGATAAAGCTGTCTTTGGAAGACCATTGGAAACATCTTTTTTGTGTTCACCAAGTCTTGTTTTGATGCTTCAGTATGTGCTTCCAGTATACACTGAGAGACCAGAGGTAGTTGAAATAGGAATAGCATAAACTCCAGGGGTGTCCAAAGGTGAGACAGGATCCCCGTCTTTAAGCAGGCATATTGCAGAAGGGTTTGGTTTCACTGTGAGTGTAGCCCATAGTTTTGAAAAGTTTACACATCTTATAAGAGAAGGATCCATGGAAAGGGATGCAACCAATGAATGGTGGTTTTTCCATTATTATTGGTGAGAGAGCAGACAGATTTTTCAAGTGGGAATTTTGGAGGAATTTTTGAATTGTAGAAGGTGGGAACTGATGGGCTTTGGCAATTTTCTTTATGGTGTCAATTTCTTCATTGAAGGAAGATTCAGTGAATAAAGCTCATGTTGAGAAATGGCTTCCTAGTTTAATTGAATTAATAATCTAAAGCAACTTTTATGGAAATTTTACTAGGAAATTTTTTCTTTAATAGCAAATTTTCGGAGAAAACTCTTCTCCTTCTTCAGGCTGTCTTGTTGTTGTCACTTCTTACTTGTCACTATCACGGTTGCGGTTTACCTTGACGGTTACGGTTAACCTTCAGGTTGCAGACAATCCTGGCACGATTAACATAAGTTTTAAAGGCTGCAAATTTGTGAGCAGTTGAGGAGTGAGATGAAAATGGGATTAAGTTTGCTATTGCAGAGGGTTTTCTGTGGACAGATCTGTTGAGATGATTCCCTTGCCTTGCCAGGTGGACATCCAAAAAGTCAATGCCTTGCTGTGATTCTTCATTGATGGTGAATTTTATTGATGGGAACTTGAGGAAATCTTTTCAAGAAGAGATTGAAGGTCAGTTCTATTGTGTGGCCAAATTACAAAAATATCATCAACACATCGAAGCCAAATGGAAGGTTGTAGATTGTGTTCCATGACTATGTTTTTTTTTTTTTTCAATATGTTGCATGAAAACTTCAGCCAGAAGTGGAGAGAGAGGTGAACCCATTGGAAGTCCTTCTTGTTGACAGTAGTATTTGTTGTTGAACTTGAAACAATTAAGATCTCTCGGGTTCGAAGGCAGTCATACAAGTCTTTTGTTAGTGAGCCAGAGAGTGATTGGTTTTCTTTTAGCAATTGTACTAGCAGCATATGAGAGTGGAAAAGAGGGACTGAAAAGAAGAGAGAGACTACATCCAGAGTGTACATTTTGTCAGAGGGTTCAATGCTAGGAGGGAGTTTTCTAATGAACTCTTTAGTGGAGGAAATTGACAAAAGATGGCTGGAGGTGAGATGTTTACATTTTTCCACAATCCTCCTTTCAAGGTTACGAGTGGTCGAAGAGGGAAACCAGTTTTATGAAGTTTAATCTGGAAGAATAAGCGTGGCGTTCGGAAATATGGTGGTGGTGTAAAATCTCCAAGAAAGGTCTTTAGAGTGGGTTTCTTGTTGAGTCTTTCAACTGCAGTTTTAAGTTTGGGGGTGGCAAGGCAAGGGAATCATCTCAACAGATCTGTCTACAGAAAACCCTCTGCAATAGCAAACATAACCCCATTTTCATCCCACTTCCCAACTGCTCACAAATTTGTAGCCTTTAAAACTTATGTCAATCGTGCCAGGATTGTCTGCAACACTGAATCTTCCTTCAATGAAGAAATTGACACCATAAAGAAAATTGCCAAAGCCCATCAGTTCCCACCTTCTACACTTCAAAAATTCCTCCAAAATTCCCATTTGAACAATCTGTCTGCTCTCTTACCAAAAATAATGGAAAAACCACCATTCATTGGTTCTATCCCTTTCCATGGATCCTTCTGATATAAGATGTGTAAACTTTTCAAAACTATGGGCTACACTCTCACAGTGAAACCAAACCCTTCTGCAATAATGTGCCTGCTTAGAGACAGGGATCCTGTCTCACCTTTGGACACCCCTGGAGTTTATGCTATTCCTATTTCAACTTCCTCTGGTCTCTCAGTGTATATATTGGAAGCACATACCGAAGCATCAAAACAAGACTTGGTGAACACAAAAAAGATGTTTCCAATGGTCTTCCAAAGACAGCTTTATCTGCATTAACCCTTGAAGACACCTCTGCAGTTCCCATTTGAAAAGAAACCCAAAAATGTTGCCCCTTTCATCAACAAGCCATCTCTGTGTTTCCAAGAGAGCACTGAAATTTTGTTCACCAAAAACTGCAATTCAGAGACCCCTCACCAAATCCCATTTATTTGGATCTCTCTTCTAAAATCTGGCACCATTTCCAACACCCCAACTTCAAATTGTAGTTCTGGCAACTAGCCCATCCAGTCGATCGCGGGTGATCAAGGTCATAGGATGACACAAAGCTACCGCTAAACGAACCTTCTACCGTACGTGACTCTGTGTGTTTCGCTAGTTTTACATGCTTAGTGTAACATTTTCTATTAGTGCCAAACTGTAAATTAATATCAATTAGTGAAGAATCATGATGTTCCAGTTGACCCTGTTCTAAAAAATAAATTTTGTCCTAATTGCAGATGCAGAATTATCCCACTGATCAGTACCAGCCACAGGGCTGTACGAATTACAGATCTTCAGGAATGAACAGCAGCTCTTATGGCATGATGAACTCGCAGTATGGATGTTACTCACCACAAATGGGAACACACCCATCAAACATGCCACCCATGTTTAATAGCCCATCAAGAGTGAGTGCAGTTCCCCAGGCAGTGGATGAAGACTTGGACGGTACAGGCTCAACGCATCAGATGATGAATAACCGCTTAAAAACTCTGATACACAATCGGCAGACACAGAAAGAACATGGTCAACTGCTTCCCATTGGCAATCCAGTTTCAGATCAACTTCTTCCACATCCTGGAAATGCACAGAATGTGTATCCAACGCAGTATTTGCCTCCATCCAATCACCCTGAAAATGCTCACGGTTCCTCGCCATATCTTCCATCATCAGAAGGGCTTAGTTCATCCCTGCTGCAGTTACAGCAGCTCTCCCCGAGCTCGATAGAACCACAGAGAGTTCCTTATTCTCAAAGTTTTACGCAGCCATGGTCACAGCAAGCTGCACCATCACCCAGTAAAAGTATGCCAAAATGTGAAGCTTTGCTGTCTCCTAATTGCCAGTCACTGGACAAGCCTTCCCAAAATGGCCACGAAGAACAAGTGTGTGAGCAGCCGCCGCTTAAAGTTCTGGAGGAAGAGAGCAGCAGCACTGGTGAATCTTTAAATGTCGAGAATGCAAGCCGTGCCTTAGATCATAGCAGTGAGAATAAAGAAGAGCAGAATTCCATAAGCACACCTAATTGTACAAAGCCTGAACCCTCGCCACCAAAGTCTTCACCAGTGTGCGAAAGCAAGAATGATTCTAATTCACCAGGCCCTGACGACACCAAAACGGTTGAACAAAGCAGTTTAGAACAAGGTCCTCTAGTCTCTCCTTCAAGTAGTAGTGACTCAAAAACTGAAACTTGTGCAAATGTGCAAGTAACAGACTTGAATTCTACTGTGAATCAAGATAGCATACAACAGCCATCACCAGCTACAGCTTCATTGTCATCTTCATCAATGTCTTCATCTTCATCATCCACATCATCATCAGTTCATGTAGTATCTCATGAGAACACTCCTCAAATAAATAACTCTGTGGGAACAGTGATGCCAGTGAATGTACCTTCATGTTCCACAGAAGTGTCAGGGCCAGCTCCTGTCCAGACGTTGAGTGACGGTGTTAACTGTGATGAGTCCTCTGAATCGTCTCATTTTTTATTGAATACGACCACATCTATGAATACATATACAAGTATTATCAATACATATAATTTTGAATTATCTTTGGATGCCACACTAAGACCTCCAGTTTCAGCATCTGCTTCTGGTTGCAATCAAAATTTTGAAACTCCCTCTGCAACTGCTGTTCCGTGGTTTGTAGAAGGAGCTCCAAATTCAGCATACAATAGTTTTACCCAGCTTCCTATAGGGGAGGCCATTCCGTGTCAGGCATAGATAGTGGTCGTATTCAGGACTCTCACAGATCAGACTTATCATTGGATAGTATGAAAGACCTCCCCCTATCACACAGTTCACAAAGTAACTTTCAAAACACTGCTCCTTCAGATCCTCAGAACAACCAAACTGGCAAATCTAGCTCATCAATTTCCTCATCTGATAAAGATATAAGCTGGTCTGAGCGGTTGCGAGCAAATGCCAAATTGGAAGCACCTCGGTGCAACTGCTTTGGAAACGAGGAAGGTTTGTACTCACATTTCTCTCTTTCTTTCTCTCTTGTATTACAGTTTTTTCTTAGTGTGTGTGTGTTATTCTGAAAAATATGACAAACTGGGGTCTTCTAGTTGTAAGTTAACATCAGTATTATGTGTGTAGTGTTTTTCTCCCTAGATTTTTTTTTTTTAGAGCTAGGTGGCAAGAAATTTTAGCTGGGCGATACTTTGAATGACCTCTTACCCAATAAAAAAAAAATGTTTTGCTTAACATTATTATACTTGTTAAACATCTTTCACGGTGTAGTAGGCATTAATATAACATAACATATGATAAACCACATTAGAAAATTGTACATAAATGATAAAAAAAAGAAGAGTATCAAATATAAATCATATTTGGGACAGATTTCAGCCAGCTTTCATCAATATTGGTGGTGTATGTGGGAATAAGTGTTCCACTCTTACTATTATGTGCATTGTGAAAACGATCATTAAAAGAAATTTAGCTGGGCGGTAGAGAAAATTAGCTGGGTGGGCCACCCAGTAAAAAGGCTCTGGGGAAAACAATGGTGTGATAGTACTTCTTGTACTCATGTTAAAAGTATAACATGTTAACACTACCTGCCACTTGTTAAAAAAAAAAGAAAAAATTGTCTTTAACTTTGTCAATGATCTTCAAATCTATATGACTGTTGTGAGAAATCTTGACCACCTAAGATTTATTTACTTTGAAATAAAACTCTTAGAAACACTGGAATCAGACATTTTTTTCTGCCTCACCTTGTGAAGAATCTTTTAGTTCTTTGTCAAAAATTAATTTTTAAGGTGCTGAAGTGTTAGTTTGTGAAGTTTTCAGCAGAACAAGCTCATTCCTTATTATTCATTACTGTGTACACCTGCATATCCAAAAACACTGAAGTTGATGAAACACATAACATAAACTGTGGGAAGAGAAAACCAGAAGAAAATGCAATCAGAACAAATGAAAACCAGAACAAAATGCAAAATAAAAATTAATACTCACTGCATACTTTCTCCACTTTTTTCAGTCCATTGCAAGATTTTCAGTATCTAACACATTCCTATTTCTAACAGCCATTTTGTGCAATCAATCCATCTTTTTCTAGGTCTTCCCCTGCATTGCATTTTGTTCTGGTTTTCTGTTCCCACAGTTTATGTTATGTGTTTCATTAACTTATGTCTACAACAAGCTGCTATAGAACATAACAACTTATCATGGCAATCTTTCCTCTCCTACATGACACACATGCTCATACCATATCAAGTACATTTCCATTAAGCTATACCATATCAAGATACATTTCCATTAAGCTATACCATATCAAGATCCATCTTCATCAATATTGGTGGTGTATGTTGGAATAAGTAGTAAGCAATTATGTTTTCTTAAACAGAAGTACCTCAAAGCGTGTCTAGTACTTGAATCACCAATCTTGTCATGCCATTAAATTCATCTATTTTTTTGCTGATATTCCTTGTACCATTCATTATCATATAAGCTACATCCAACCACCTAATATGAGACATTTACTATGCAACCAGCACTCACTAGCATAGAAGAGAGCAATTTTAAATTCCATGTTGTAAGCAAGCAGCCAGCTTTGTGTTTTTGGCTGACCTCCTCTGTAGTCAAAATTGTCTTATACAGCTTTAGGGAGACTTTTAGTATTTTAGTAAATAATTCCGTTTATTGGCATAAAGAGACAAAGGAATACATTTTCCACAAGCTTTTGCCACCTTCGGATGGCTTCATCAGGAAGATAATATGCTAAAAAGAGTGGTAGGCAATGCATGTAACTAACAAACAAATTAAGAAGATGGTAGTATAGAACACGGTAAGTTACGTATAAAAGTGTTAAGGCAAATAAATATTCCTTGTCTCAACTTACCATTGCTGACACTTCTGCTATTCCACTTTGGTCCGATATAAAAAAGTTGACTTCCTTCCAAAATCGGTTTGTTTGCCGCCCCGGTGGCGCAGTGGTCTAAGCGATGGCCTCTGATCATTCGTCCGAAATGGGTCCGGGTTCGAATCCCGGTGAGGCATGGATGTTGTGTTTGTCTTATGGCACTGGCTCTCTCCCTTCCCTGGAACCAGTGATCCTAAATTAGGGACGGTCGACTGCTTATAGCCCATTGAGTTGCTCACAGTGGTCGTTAAACTTCCAATAAAAAAAAATCCATTTGCTCTGAGGTTTAGAGAAAGTTTGGAAGTTTTATTTTCTAAAAATTGCAACTCTGAGCTCCCCATTTTCGTTCCATACATCTAGAAATCCCTCATTGCATCACGTCACTCGGAGTTACTGTTACAAAACTTGCCTTTCCAATCTGGCAACGAAACAAATTGTAGTCGCACTGATGAAGGCCATAGTAATGGCTGAAATATATTTGCCTTAAGACTTTTATACATAACTTAGTGTGTTCTATACTACCATCATCTTAATTTGGATAATATTCTAAAATGGCAATTCAAACTATTTGTAAACAAAGTAAAGTAATATATCATACAGGCAAGCAAGAGCTCATTAACATGCACAAGGTCATGTGGCAATCAAAGAAATGAAATTTAAATAACGTGACAGAGTACAAATATTTCAGGCGCTTATCGGCTATGCTCTTTCATCTAGTAGGTGGGTGTGGTGGAACTATGTTGAGGAGGGTGCTCCATGCTGAGGGAAGCTCTGCGGAGACATCGGTGTTGCAAATGTTGCAGGAAATATATTCCTTTGCCTCTTTATGCCAATAAACAGAATTATTTACTAGATTTACTCTCTTGTTCAGCAGCCCTTATAGTACAGCTTTTAGTATTTTGTTAATTCTGTTACAATAGATTCCAGTTAATTGGACCATGATTAATTGGGGCAGCCATTTATTTGGGACAGTTTTTGAAGAACAGGAACAAATCAAGGATATAACATACATTTGCTTCACTTAATTATTTGGGCTACCACATTGTATTATCAGTACAGAGACTGTGTAGACATCACATGTGTAATGACTGATTTAGAGACCATTGCTTGATGAGTCAGTGCCGAATCACACAGTAATGAAGATGCATATATTTTGACAACGTAATAATTCTGCTTCTACTGACTGCTAAATGTATGCTTTTGATCACTACAGGTATATGGTGTATGTGTATAAACATAATGGCTTACTCTAAAGAAGGGTAACAAACAGTGTTTTTCTTTGTTTCCGTAAGATCCCTGCCAAGATATCACTAAAAGATCTAATACTAGCTAATAAAATTGTCTTACTCAACCAAATCAAAAGCTAAGTGTGTAAAACCAGTCATCACCAGCTGATGAAGATAACTGAAGCGCCAAAATCCACTGTCACATGCATGATAAGCCAGGAAGGCAAATTAGGAGGGAAATGGGTACATTGCATGTGCAACTGGAAAAATTGCAAAAATGGATGCAAGATGGCAAGGATCTAGATGTTGAGGAGACCCTCAATTGATAGCTCTTTTTTTTTTTTTTTTTTTACTGACAAAGTGTCAGTGAAGTGTCCAATGATGAAAATTAAGCTAAAAAGCAGAGTGTCACATGAGTTTTAAAGTAACAGATGAGTGGTTTTCTTGATGAAAATTCAGGCATGAGATTAAATTTAAAAATGCACAAGGTGAGAAACACAATGCTGATGCTGTGAGCACTGAACAATGGGAATCCACTGAACTGCCTTACTTGCTGATAAAACAGGTCTGCTGTACTGTGCCACACCAGAGAGGTAAGTTCCCGGAGTTAAAAACATGCAACACAGTTGGGTTAAAAAAAAAAAAAAAAGCAATGGTTCATGTAATTGTGTTGTGCTTTTGAGACATGTCAGGAAATGATAAACGAAAACTGTCAGTTTTCCACAGTAGCCTATTTGGTAAAGATCCCAAAATGTTGATGATAGTTTTCCATGTCAGGTTTGGGTGAATAATGTGCTGTATGAGAAGAATACCGGTTAACCGTTTTCGTGAAAATGGCTCCATAAAAAAAAGGTAAATTAGCAAATTATAAAATAAAGACTCTTGAAGGAGGTCTGGTGTGGTACAAGGTTCAGTGTGATGAAGAGGGAGGGACTGAAGGAAGGCGATTGCCTCGCAGTAAATATGGAGTAGCCATCTTGGTGAGAGAGCATTCAGATCCATTCAAACTAGTGACACAAACGTGAAATAAGGATTGCCCAGCGTGCGAAACATATGGATAGTGTCGGAGCAGATGGTGAACAAGAAAGCTGACGGATGAATTGGATGATACAGAACGCCTTGTATTTTAAAGCTATCAACAGCAGCCATATGATAGAAGCAATGTGAGCATGTCGTTTGAACATGAGTAATTGTTCTCCATATGAAATCTGCAAAGTTAGAGTGAAGGGAGCAATGGAAACATCGCAGGAGAGCATGAGCAGTCCACAGGTGTAACAAACTGGAGATGAAGAACATCTGAAGCAGAAGGGCCTGCTGATGATATGAAGCAAAATATTTGATTTGGGTCTAGGAATGTAGAGATGTCCGGATATTCTGGAGCAAAGGAAACCAAATGCATTAAGCCACTGCTGCCAGTTGACCAAACCAGAGGACCCAGAACTTCAAACTTGTGGCTGTCCACTAAGCACCCAGGGCCGATCCATGATCTTCAAACATGTGGCTGTCCAATAAGGCCATGTCCAGTGAGCCCACGCTAAGCTGTCCACTGATGTCACATCTGATCCATGGCTGTTCGCTGAGCGCCCAGGGCTGATTCATGAACTTCAAACTCGTGGCTGTCCAATGAGGCCATGTCCAGTGAGCCCACACTAGGCTGTCCACTGCAGCCATGTCTGATCCATGGCTGTTCACGCTAGGCTGTCCACTGAGCACCCAGGGCCGATCCATGAACTTCAAACTCGTGGTTGTCCACTGAGGCCACTTCCAGTGAGCCCACGCTAGGCTGTCCACTGAGGCCACGTCCAATCCATGAACTACAAACTTGTGGCTATCCACTGAACACCCCAGGGCCAATCCATGCGGGTGGGTTGCCCACGCTTTTAACCAGAGGCCTGAGCTTTTAGTGAGGTTCAGAGCAGCACTTGATTGAGCAGAATACAAATCATAAACAGCGGCTATAATAGGAAAGTCAGAATCTGCACTGACAAAAATAGTGACATCGTCTGTGTTAGCTGTGAGAACTACAGAGAGATTGCAAAGAAGGAGAAAGATGAGGGTGAAGTTGGACAAGAAAAGGTTCAAAAGCCAGGGCAAAGAGCTGGCCCAACAAGGGACAGCCTTGCCGGATACCAGTGTTAAACAGAAGAGCTGCTTTAAGGAATGAGGAGTTACATACATGAAAGGCGACACCCGAATAAAGCGAAAGAATAGTGTGATAAAAACGAAGAGGAAGCCCGAAGGGAAAGAGAGTAGAGAAAAGATATGTGATGTTAAGCGCTGACCAAGGTTGAAAAAAAACAAGAGGTTCATGAAAAATATTAGCGAGAGACTGAAGATTGGTAAGAAGAGAGAGATTCTGAACGATAGAATGGTTGGTGATTAAGTAAGTCTGGTCAGCATGACTGCATTAACACCCAGCATGACTCAGACTTGAAAGAACCAGCTTCATTAACATTCAGCATGACTCAAACTCGGGAGAACCAGATTCAGCCAAAGAGAAAGAATTTTAACGTAAAATTTTTAAGTAGCAAAATCAGGTGCCAGTTAGCAAGGATATGGAGGTTACCAGGCTTAGGAAGTAGTCAGAAAATATCCAAAGTAAAGGTGGGGAGTGGGAGAAGCAATCATAGCATTGAAAAACAACAATAAGGATGGGGAGCTAACAGAATATTATAATAACCAGTAGGGCTGGGGAATCTTGGATGAGGGGGATGAAAAATATGCTGAACAAAAAAAAATTATTAAAAGCATTGGCAAAGTGTGACCTTTTTAGTACTGTTACCAGAATTTTACATTGGGAAATTTACGAAGTAACTCACACAAAACAAAATGCATAATAATTATTTTCCACCTTTCAATTGTCAGACTTTGGCTCTAAAACATTATAGAACTCAACCGTATATTTTTTAACATCAGAACTGCGGTGATCATTTTCCACTCAAAAGAATCTAAAAATGGATTTAAAAAATTGAAATGAAAGGAGAGAGAGAGAGAGATTACTTCATTCGTATGTTTCACATGATGATACAGCAGTGCGGATTTTTATGATTTTCTTCAAAAAAAAAATTGTTTTCTAATAGAAATGTAGGGTAGTGCAGAAAAACTTATGTTGTAATTGCATGTTATTAGAAAAGCAGTTACTTTTATTTTCAAAATCTTTTGCTGCATAGTGGTCTGTGAATAGTAATTCTTACTGACCTAGATAGAAGACTGCGTTAGTTTATGTGCTGAAAAAATATTGGTTATTTTTTACCACCCTGCTTGAGAAAAAGATTATGAGTATGAAGTACAAAAGGTCTTGTGAGCGGTGTGTGATGGACGTTAATGAAGCTCAAGCTGTGTGCTGAGATCGTTGTAAATGGAGACCTTTGATACACCAACAGTAAGTAAATTCTGGTTCTGTCAGTTAAATGCTTACTTGGCACATAGTCTTTCCTTGGGGAGGTAACCTCTGATGATATAATATAATATGTATGTATGTATGTATGTATGTATGTATGTATGTATGTATGTATGTATGTATGTATGTATGTATGTATGTATGTATGTATGTATGTATGTATGTATGTATGTCTGTCTGTCTGTCTGTCTGTCTGTCTGTCTGTCTGTCCTCAATGTTTTCCTCAAACGCTGAACTCAGACAAAATTTTGTTCAATTTTTTCCAAACTGAATCGAATTAGCTATGGAAATAACATGTCCAAGAGATTTGAAATTCTGAAACTGTGTAAGTGATGCACACCATTTTTTATACAAACATTTGTTTTTTGAAAAGTGGTTGGTAAAGCCAATTTGCTTTTCTCAGCCAAATAGCCATAAGATGTTAAGGATCGTGAAAAATAGCTGACTGCATTTTTAGATTTGTTGTAATGTTTTTGTGAACTACCTTTTTCAATTTCATTTTCTTCATCATAATTTCTGGTAGAAAACTGAAAGTTCATGAAACCAGTAGCAACTACACGGGCATACTCTATCACAATACACACGTACATACATACATACATATCATATCATATCATATATCATATCATATCATCACATCACATCACATCAGAGATTACCTCTCCAAGGAAAGACCATGTGCCAAGTAAACATTTAACTGATAGAACTAGAATTTACTTACTGTTGGTGTATCAAATGTCTCCATTTACAACAATCTTGGCACACAGCTCGAACTTCATTAACGTCCATCACACACTGCTCACATCACCTCCTGTACTTCATACTCATAATCTTTTTCTCAAGCAGACATTCCTGAATTTGGGCCTTCCATGATTTCCTTGGCCTTTCTCTAACTTTCTTTCCTGCCACTTGGGCTGAATAAATTCCCTTAGTAAGTACCTCATCACTCATTCTTTCAACATGGCCAAACCACCTAAGAATATTAGTCTCCACATTACTAACAACATTTTGCCTCACATTACACATCTGCAACACATCTTCATTCCTCACATGATCAGCACGTGTCTTACCACAACCCCCGCAAATAACGCATCTCCCCATCTAACAAATGACACCTTTGTCTTTTCTTCAGAACACAGGTTTTATTGCCATACAGCAGAGTAGGAACAATTACACTTTCGTACCCAGCCATTCGAGACTTCCCTGAGAACCCTTCATTCCCGTGAAATCCTCCTAAGGCAGCTATGATTTTCAATGAAGAATTCACTCACCTACTAATTTCGCCATCTAATTTGTTCTCTCTGTCAAACATACTTCCTAAATATACAAACTCATTCACCTGGCCAATCACTGTGCCATTAAGACTTATCTTGCATTCAGTACGAACAGTTCCTTGCTCAAAAACCATAACTTTGGTTTTTCCTTATTTATACTCAGTTTGAATTTCATACAAACTTCGTACATCCGGGACAGTATACACTACAACTCACTTTTGCTCTTCACCAACAGGACAATGTCATCAGCATACAGCAATCTGCACACATGGATATCACCAAGACATAAACCAGTATTATCTATTTTGGCATCATGCATGCACACATCCATAAATATACTAAACAGCCATGGTGGCTTTACACAACCTTGTCTGACTCCTGCACCAATAGAAAACCAGTTTGATAAAACACCATTCACTTGTACATGGGCTCTACTGTCAGCATACATGGCTTTTACACTATTAAGTAGATTCCCACTAACACCATATTCATTCAGTACCTTCCACAAAAGTGTCATATTTACTCGGTCATAAGCTTTCTCTAAATCTATGAAGGCAAGAAAAACTTTACCAATAGCCAGATGCTTTTCAATCATAATGCGTAATGCAAAAATTTGGTTAGTGCAGCCATTACCAGGCTTAAAACCACTCTGTACATCACACACTATCTCTGATGTAAGACCTCGTACCTTATCAATAATGACCTGCTGAAACACTTTTCCTGTCATACTTAGCAAACTGATACCACGGTAGCTCGTGCATTCAGTCTGATCACCTTTTTCCTTGTACAAGGGAACAATGATAGCATCCCTCCAATCCTGAGGGACCATTCCTAACTCCCAACATAATTGGAAAATGGCAGTTAGCCAGTCGGAGAGTAACCACCATATTTTAGCATCTCAGCAGTTATGTCATACTCCCGAAGCCTTACCATTCTGAAGAGATTTTAGAGCTTTACACACTTCTTCTCTTGAGATCCCACCAGTGCTTGCATCTCTCACTATGACATCATCTGCTTCTGCTTCGGAATCACCTTTTCTTTCATGATCTAATAAATCACAGAAGTACTCACCCCATCTTTCACTTAGCTCCTTGGGCTCCCATATCATTTCTCCAATCCTATTCATTACAGAACTTAGAATGTTATTTCCCCTATTTTCCCTATGTCTTAAGTACTTCTGGAATGTTTTTCTATCTTTCCAAAGAGCCAAATCATGCTTTTCCTTCCCATCTTTTGCCCTACTCTTTGCTGCCTCATGCTTCTTACAGTGGTATTCATCCTCAGAAATTCTACCTTGTAACATCCCCAATTAAGCTTCCTTCTTTCTCTTTACTGCTTCTTTAACCTCACTGTTCCACCAAGCATCACCTTCAAAGTTACTCACTGTTGCTGTACCGCTGACCTCTTCAGCGACAGTGACAACTCAGTTCTTAAAACATGTCCACTTCTTTTCTACATACCTCTCTCTCGCATGCCTTCAACTCATTCAGACATTCACTGAGTAAATCAGAGTAATTTTGATGTTCTTCAGACAGCCTTTCAATCTTTATCCTTTTCACCACAGGCATCTTCCTAAACGTCCTTCTCCAACCAACATTCAGTTTCACCCGTGGTATTAACAGGTGATGATCAGAGCCAACAACTGCACCTCTCATGAGATGGGTAGCAACAACTAAGTGTTTCAGACGCTAATCATAAACAACAAAATCTGTTACATTCTTTAATCCTGGAGTACGATTCTCCCAAGCGTATGTGTGAATATACTTGTGGGTGAAAAACATAGTAGATACCCACAATCCATTTTCAATGCAGATTTCTCTTTCACTATTATCATTCACACCAGGATCATTGAACTGAACTAGAACGTTATCGGAAATCCCATTCTGAACACGTACTCTTGCATTGAAATCCCCTGCGACAATAACTTTCTCTTTAGCACCAAACAGGCTCAAAACAGTTTTCAGCTCATTCCAAAAGCCTTCTTTCTTATCAAAGGGATCTGAATACACTACAACGATTACTATTCTCTGAAGTTTCACTTTCAAACGAATCCAGAGAATTCTTTCACTTATGCAGCTGTAATGAATCAAGTTGTTCATCTTTTCACTTAAAATCACACCTACACCAGCCTGTCCTCTCTCATTGTCCAACACTCCAGACCACACACTCACTTTTCCATTCATTTCTTCAATCCCAACTTTTCTTCTTCAACTTTTCTTCTATCTGTTCCATTCATTCGTTCTATCCCACTCGATCGCAATACTAATATTTGAAGAGTTGACGTACATTTACTGTTTCTTCTTCTTGTTTGAAACACAGCGTGAAGAGAGGAATAAATAAAAATAATTTGCTAAGTAGTAATAAAATATTTGTCCAGATGCAGTAGGTAGTTCCTAAAACAAACTTGTGAAAAGCACTGAAATGAAAGCAAAAAAATTATTCACAACCTAAGAAATACTGTGTCACAAAACTAGCTGCTGGTGACATTCAGAGTATGCAGCATTCACATCTTTCCAGTCTCGTTTCTGATTTGTGTACAGGTGCAGTATGACACACTGGCATTGTTTTGTCACCAGTCAGAAAACTGGTTAAATGTGGCAGGCTGGTGTGCAATATCTTTTCAGAGTCAATATTTAATGAGCGACTTCATACATAACTTGCAGTACATTACTACACTGGTTTCCATAAATTAAGCAACAAGCCTAAAATTTACGATGATTGGGTGAAATATAGTTCAAATTGCACGACATTTGCATATGTTACGGGCGAAGGCATGCAGCATCGATGTACAGTAAGCAAATTAGTGGCGCTGATAGCGCTTTATGAAAATGCGCAAGAGCTTAAAACCAGCTGTTTTGGAGGGAGTCGCCAATTCATGTACGGTGGTGAATGACAAGATTTCAAGATAGCGATTTTGTTAACAAGGCTTTGAGATATCATTTACCAGCAGAGTTATGCTACAGAGCGATGGGCCGACTCGAAGCAGGGCAACGGTAAGAGGTTGATGCAAGATGGCTCAGTGTTGATCATTCTGTGGTCAGCAAGATGTGGCAGCAGTTAAAAGCCACAGGTGCAGCTTCCCGAAGTTACAGTGAAAGTAGGCCAATGGCAACAACCTCCACAGCTGACTAGTATTTGTGGCTTTCGGCATGGTGGGACAAAACGGCTACCCAATTTATTTCAGATCTGTGCTTGCGGCAGCCACCAGATAGACAGTATCAGCTTCGGTGGTATGCAGAAGGTTACATGCAGGAGGACTGTATGCCTGGCGACCGGTATTATGCATGCCCCTCACCCCCGAACCACCGGAGGGAACATTTCAGTTTCAATTGGACACTAATGCATGTGAACTGGACTCAACATCAGTGGAGATCCATTCTGTTTACCGATGAGTCACGATACTATTTAGAGTGATTCTCGCTGAGTTTACATCTGTAGAGAGGTTAGTTCTCACTATCTTCCCTCTAATATCCAGGAAGGGGACACATATGGTGGTGGTAGTGTTCTGGTGTGGGCAGGCATATTGTTAGGCAGCCGTACCAACCTCCATGTATTGCCACATGGAAACCCCAATGCTCAGAGGTACACAGACGACATCCTGGACCCTATTGTTTGTCCATATGCAGCTGCAATTGGTGATATATTTTACTTGCAGGCGTATAATGCCCGCCCTCACACAGTTCGCCTCATGCACCAGCACCTGGAATGAGAGACTATAGTCCATATAAAGTGGCCAGCACACTCTCCCAATCTGAATCCCATTGAGCATGTCTGGGATGCTCTCAGGAGGCGTGTTGCTGGCCTCCAGCCCCCTCCCCAAACCCGTCAGGGGCTCTGCTTTGCTCAAGCAATGGATGCAGCTACCGATGGAACTGCTCTACACCATGATTAACAGCATGGAGCATCACTGTTGGGCCTGTATTACTGTTGGAGGTAACCATACTCTGTATTGAAGTATCTTTTCCTACTTCATCTTGATACCTATATTTCTGTATTTTCATATTTGCAGCACTCATACAAAATGTACATGCTTTGTTATCACATGTTTTTACGTTGTTTTTGTTTTGTTGCATTTGGTCTGATAAAGCTTACCACCAAATTTCATCCGAATCGGTTGCATACTTTTTGAGTTATAATTTTTCCATGTGGTTTTTTAAAATATGGAAACCAGTGTATTTCCTATTTGAATAAACTATAATTATTTATTTGAAAAGGTTTCCTGTGGTAAGTAACGCAGGATACTAGCAGGCTTCACCCTTTCTGTGAATTGAACTTTACTGCCCTGGTGGTGCAGTGTTCTAAGCGATGGCTTCTGATCATTTGTCCCAGTTGGGTTTGAATCCCGGTAAGGCATGGATGTTGTGTTTGTCTTACAGCATTGGCTCTCTTCCTTCCCTGGAACGTGGTTGTTAAACACCCAATCAAAAAAAAAAAAAAAAAAAAGAATTGAACTTTAGTGAGAATCCCCTAGAAAATTAGCTCTTTATCATTGCATGCCCTTTATTTGAAAGAGTACCTTTTAGTGACAAGAATGTAACTGTTTTATACAATTTCCTCCTGCAAATCACAATAGCTAGCTTTTTTTTTTTTTTTAGGATTTTGTTAAAACTAATATCTGCGTGCATAAATTCCATTTAAAGGTCTTTGGTTTGCATTTCCAAATGTTTGATTTCTTTGTAAAGTACCCAGGTGCAGTGCTTTTGTTATGTATTTACACATCGTTATCCTATATACCTGACTATTTTAAAATTGTGTCAGTTATTTATTTTTCATAAGCGAATAATCAGATCTGAGATTTTAAAAAATATATGGAATTTTGGTATTCAAAACAAAAATGTTTGTGCCCAGTAGTTTTCACTGAACAACAAACATATCTGCTTAGCAGACCTGTTTATCCTGCAGAATGTTTACTTGATATCAAGGCTGTCATCCCATGTCTGTGTTCAATGTGGCCACAGTATATCACCAAATCAGAGGACATTTTCGTATGTGGGAAGTCAGAATTGTATTTTGTAATTTATTTTTCATTATTTTCAGTTTAGTTCGAATACGTAGGTGAGTCAAAAAGTTAGTTGCACTGCTTGATAAAAGAACACAGGATCGAAATTACAGAAAAATGTTATATGTACCTGAAAGTTCCATACAAAAGTTACTTTTCGACGTAATCACCTAGTTTATTGAAACATTTGTCGAGGCGTGGCACAAGTTTTTCTATGCCTTCTGCGAATAAATTCCGTCCAACGTCCGATAGCCATTGCTGGGTTGCAGCTTTCACCTCGTCATCCGAGTGATATCGTTGCTTTGCAAGTTCTTGTTTCATGGAACCGAAGACGTGGAAGTCGCATGGCGCATGATCTGGGCTATAAGGGGTGTGGTTCCACACATCCCACCTAAACTTTTTCAGAAGGTCCCTTGTTAGGTTGGCCGCATGCGGTCTCGCATTGTGGTGCAGGAGCACAATGCCTTTTAAAAGTTTACCTGGCCGTCGATTTTTAAGTGAATTGCGCAATCTCTTCAGGGTTTCACAATAAGGCGATGCTGTAATCGTGGCACCCTTCGGCATGAATTCGGTATGCACCACACCTTCTCTGTCGAAAAACAGCGTCAGCATCACCTTCCCCGCAGATGGAACTGTTCGGAACTTTTTCAAGTCGGGGAAGTGGAATGTTTCCACTCGAGAGAGCTGCGTTTCATATCAGGTGAGAAATGATGCACCCACGTTTTGTCTCCGCTCACAATGTTGTCCCAAAACTCATTTCCTTCCTGCTGATAATGCTTCAAGAATGCAAAGGCACTTTCAAAATGATTCCCTCTGTGTTCTTCAGTCAATAGACAAGGCACCCATCGAGCACAAACTTTATGGAATTCAGGATGCTGCACAATAATTGTATGCACACTTCCACATGAAATATTTAGTTCTTTTGTGATTTCATCTTCTGTTACTCGTCTGTTTGCAAGAATGAGTTCATTCACGCACGCAACATTCTTAGCCGCTGTCAAAGTTGACGGTCTTCCCTTGCGGTAATCGTCCTCGATATCAGTATGTCCGTTCTCGAACAAGATGCACCACTTTGCGATAGCTTGATGCGATATTGCGTTCTCACCGTACACTTCGTTCAACTGCCAAAAAATTTCAGTGCAGTTACACCCTTTTGCCCACAAAAAACAAATCACTTTGGATGCCACCTGCAGCTGCCGAGGCATGTTCACAACTTGTTAGCGAGCGAACTAAAACTACTGCGTAGAAGCAACTGTGGTACGTGCTGCAGAGAAATGCCAGCAGTGTTGCCACAAAGTGTCAACAAAATATCCTTTTATCGAAATGTTTTTCGGAAGAGTGCAACTAACTTTTTGACTGTCCCTTGTATATAGAATTTTGGTATTAAAAACAAAAATGTTTGTGCCCAGTAGTTCACTGAACAACAAACATATCTGCTAAGCAGACCTGTTTATCCCGCAGAATGTTTACTTGATATCAAGGCAGTCATCCCATCTCTGTGTTCGGTGTGGCTACAGTACATCACCAAATCAGAGGAAATTTTTGTATGTGGGAAGTAAAATTGTATTTTGTAATTTAGTTTTCATTAATTTCAGTTTAATTTTAATATTTATCTTTGAAAAGGCACTAGTATGTACCTATATTAAATGGAGTCTAGGCTCATTTATAAAAGTGACGCCGATGCCTGAGACAGTGCTAGATGTTGCCATGTCCACTCACTCACATCGTGCATTATCATTCCATGACACCTTTTTCTTTCAGTTTTCATTTTTAAAATGACTCTTAAAAGGATATTTTGTATGTTGGAGAAGTAGAAAATGTATTTCTTCTAAAGAAAATGTGACATTTTGTTTCTTACTAATGCAACACGATAACCTTGTGGTGGGTATGAAGGGAATCGTTACCTCCCAGAAAAAGAAGGTTAATTTATCTCAGTGCTCTAGGATTTGGACGTATGTAAAAAACAGATACGATGGAGAGCATTTGGCATCCCTTAAAAACAACAACTTCATTAGGGGAGAAACCAAGGATTTCGGTCAACAAGGTAAGATTAGATGAAGTCTCTCTCTCTTTTTTTTTTTTTTTTTTTAAAGAAATACTTTTTTTTTTTGGCTACCCCATCATATAAAATTTCCTTTTACGAGGGTGAGTCTAGCATTTGTCTTGTTTTCCACTATGCATAATGTTGGGCTTCATATCCTGTGTAAAACATATGCCAGCATTAGCTGGGTACCATGATGAGGTGGAACTCATGAGGCTGCTGATGTGCATTTGGCATGGAGCCACATCTTGTTATCAGGTGAGGAGGATGGAGATTGATAAACATGCTGCTTGGGTGCTGTTATGTCATTATTGGAAAAAAGGGTGAAACATGGCAGCAGCAGCAGTGTGAAAAATTCGTACAGTTGAAGGCGAGGAAACAAGGGCCACAACACTGCATGAAAATGGTTCCAGCATTTCTTTGCTGACTAGCAGAGGTCAGGACATCCAGTGACTGCTAACACTGATGCCCTGGTCAAAGCTGTGACAGAAACCCTGGTACCAGTACACAAAAATTGGCAGCTGAGGTGGGGTCTTTCCAATCATCAGTAATTCATCACTTGCACCAGCTTGACTTCTTCTCCAGGCATCACATCAAATGGTTTCTCATGCGTAGACACCCCAGCAGGTGGAACAATGTGTTGCTCTCTTTCATAGATTGCTCTCAAATCCAAAGAACAATTGATTTTGGTGTTGTACCATCACAGGTGACAGAAATTTGGATATTCTCATCCAAGATGGGTCCGGTTTCGAATCCCCGGATGAGGGATGGATGTTGTGTTTGTCTTTTGGCACTGTCTTTCTCCCTTCTGTGGAATCAGTTGCCCTAAATTAGGAATGGATGACTGCTTTTAAAGCCTACTGAGTTGCTCATGGTGGTCATTAAACCTCCAAGAAAGAAAGTGAATGTTCATAAATTATCCAACCAGTGGCTGAGGCTGCCCCAGTTATGCAAAGAGGGCAGTTCAAGAGGAAATTCATGCTATGCATGTGGTGGAATTGAGTTACCTGTGCACTGGGAACTCATGCCAGATGGTCAGGGTTAAATGGGAACCTCTGTGCTGAATAACTGCAGCAGGTCCACGATGCTCTGTGCCATCGCTACCCAACATTTATCAATAGGAAGCAGGCATTGCTACAAGTAGATAATGTTGCGAGTCACACCTACAAAGTGGTCTACTGCAAACTACATGAATAGGAATCTATTGAGATCCTACTCCATCCTCCATACAGTCTGGATCTTGCCCCATTCGACTACCACCAGTTTCTTTCTGTAGCCCATTTCCTACAAGGATGACACTTCACTTCAGTGGTGAATATGGAATCTGGCATCAGAGTTTTTGTCCTGGTAACCTGTTGAGTGGTACCACTGTGATATCGTGGCTCTGGTGGAACATTGGCAAAGGATTATAAAAAGCAACAGTCTGTAGTTGACTGAGTGTGTATGACCTGCCTTCTAATTTCAGCATCTAATTTGTTTTCCCTGTCAAACATGCTTCCTAAACAGACAAAATCATTCATCTGGTCTAAATCTATACCGTTTAGACTGATCTCGCATTCAGTATTAACAGTTCCTAGCTCAAAAGTCAAAACTTTGGTCTACCCCTTATTTGTTCTCTGATCAAATTTCATACAAACTTCGTACATCTGAACAACATGCTCTGCAACTCACTTTTGCTCTCTACCAGTAGGACTATGTCATCACCATTCAAGAAGCTGCACACACAGATATTACCAAGACATAAACCAATATTGTCTGTTTTCCACCACACATGCATACACATCCATAAACATTTTGAACAACCGTGGTGACATTGCACAATCTCATCTGACACCTTTACAAACACCCATTACCATTGCAAACCCATTCCACACTAAGATTGCCTGCCAAGAAAGCTAAAAGCTAGAAACATATTAAGACATAAGCTCATACGAAGTAGGATCCAAGAGTTCCCGGATGCCGCCTGTATGGCGAAGTATGAGTATTGCATGCCCATAGTGATTATTAGATTATTTTAAATCATTATCCCTCCCCTCCCAGGAAAATTAGTTTCATCCATCTATATCACACTCTTGCTGCGGTACATCTGGGTATTGTGAGCAACTTACACAGTGTTCGGCGATTGATGAAGCAGCACATTAACATTAAATTTTGCGTTCATTTGGGAAAAAGTCTAACACAAACTTACGAGATGTTAAAGTAAGTTTATGGCAGAAACACCCTGTCACATTCGCAGACATTTGACTGGAATCGACACTTCAGAGAAGGCAGACCGGAGGTTAAAGATGACAAACAAAGCTGGCAGCTAGTGACAGCTCGCACAGGTGAAAACATTTGGAGGGTTGCAGCCATTGTATGCACCAACAGACAATAAACGATTGAGCAAATGGGAAATTGGAGACTACGTGTCAACAGATACTAACATAGGATCTGAAGATTCACTGGGTGTGTCGACACATCATCCTACGCATGTTAATTGGAGATCAGTTGGCCATACAGATGGAAATTTTAGGTGATCTCGTAACTGCCGCCGACCAAGACCCACAATTTCTTAGAAGATTCATAATGGGGGATGGAAAGTGGTGCTTCCTTCTTCCTCGACCCTCAGACTAAGTAGGCATCAGCTACGTTAAAATCACCATCATCTCCATACAAGCAAAAATTCCGCCATGATCGCAGCAAAGGCAAGATCATGCTTAGAGGTCTTTTCGACATCCAGGGTTCATCTTGAATTTATCCCTGTAGGAAACACTGTCAACAAGCAGCTTTATCTGGACATCGTGCTATGTCTGTGTGAGTCTATCTGCAAGAATAGGCTTCAACTGTGGAGTAATCAATTGTGGGTACTGTTGCGTGACAATGCATCGGCACACAGGTCACTCCTCATTTATGAGTTTCTCACATAAGCAAGAACTGTTGTTCTCCCACACCCACCATACTCACCTGACCATGCCCCCTGCATCTTTCCCCTCATCCCTGAGCAGACACGCCAACTTCAGGGTCGTCAGTTTTTGAGCTCAGAAAAACTGAAAGAAATGCATCACCGGTTGCACTGAAGGACATTGCAAAGAATATGTTCCAGAAGTGCTTCGACGAACTCCACAGTTGCTGACAGAAGTGTTTTGTTGCAAGAGGGTCTTATTTTAAAGGAGGATATGCTTCGGCTGGTTGCACTGAAAGCCATTGCAAAGAATGGGTTCCAGAAGTGTTTTGATGATCTCCACAGTCACTGGCAGAAATGTTTTGCTGCAAGAGGGTCTTATTTTGAAGGAGGATATGCTTTGGCTGGTTGCACTGAAGGACATTGCCAAGAATGGGTTCCAGAAGTGCTTCAACGAACTCCACAGTTGCTGGCAGAAGTGTTTTGCTACAAGAGGGTCTTATTTTGAAGGAGGATATGCTTCGGCTGGTTGCACTGAAAGCCATTGCAAAGAATGGGTTCCAGAAGTGTTTCGATGATCTCCACAGTCACTGGCAGAAGTGTTTTGCTGCAAGAGGGTCTTATTTTGAAGGAGGATATGCTTTGGCTGGTTGCACTGAAGGACATTGCCAAGAATGGGTTCCAGAAGTGCTTCAACGAACTCCACAGTTGCTGGCAGAAGTGTTTTGCTACAAGAGGGTCTTATTTTGAAGGAGGATATGCTTCGGCTGGTTGCACTGAAAGCCATTGCAAAGAATGGGTTCCAGAAGTGTTTCGATGATCTCCACAGTCACTGGCAGAAGTGTTTTGCTGCAAGAGGGTCTTATTTTGAAGGAGGATATGCTTTGGCTGGTTGCACTGAAGGATATTGCAAAGAATGGGTTCCAGAAGTGCTTCGACGGACTCTACAGCTGGTAGCAGAAGTGTGTTGTTGCAAGAGGGTCTTATTTTGAAGGAGGATGCGCTTCAGCTTTGTAACTCTAACTATCTATGGACTTACGGAACCCAGTTCGGGAACTTTTGGATCCTACCTCCTATAACTCTAAATTTGGGAGGTGAACACTGAATCATTTTCAGAAAATCAGACTCTCTGATTAAATTCGTTAAGATTATGAACTCAAGAGTGCAAATACCAGACAAGTGCAAAGAAACAACTTGCTTTCAGATATTTGTAGTTGCCCAGTGTTATTTTTACTGTAAACTACAATGTATATTTTCAAATGATAGAGAATTTGATTTTGGAGTTCACTGAGATGTTTTGCTCCAGTTCAATGACTCTTGGCTAACAGTGTTTTTTGTGGCTTTAAGTTGCTGTAAAATGAGCACCAGTATTTTGAATTCTTTGGTAGTACTGCTGCAGTGGGGTGTGGGCAAAGCAGATGTTATGAGAAATCTAGAGTGTGAAAATGCCATTTATCTAATTTCAATTAAGTTTATAATCTAACTTTTTGTGTCTGAAGGTTTAAGTCATTGAGTGGCAGTTCTGTATGCTTTGCAAAAATAAATAACTAAATGAAATATTTTTTAATTATTATTGCATTATTGCAGCACCTGCAGATAAGGCTCCATATTATACTCAGCTTGGTACTGGACCATCTGTTTCAGCAATCAGAGAGCTAATGGAAGACCGGTAAGATAATATTTTATTTATTGTGTTTTAATTTCTGATCATATTTATTACATGCACTACTTTTTTTTTTTTTTTTTTTGTGTCATTGGTGCTTAAATTTCTAATAAGTTTAGATCACAAGTTTAGTTATAAGTTCTTTTTCATGGCATGAGGATATAATTTTTAGCACACACAAACAGTTAAAATGATATGTCATCTGAATACTAAAAACAGTGATATATCTAAGTTATGGAATGCAAAATTTAGACTTTTAAAGTACCATGGAGCCTTATAGTAGAACTTTATGAAGCTTCAAAAGAGTGGGAAACAAATTCATCTCATTCTTTGAGAAAACCTAACTTTTTTTGGTTGTGAAGGAGGAGGATTTATGGATAATGGAAGATGCAAAACATAGAAGCCTATTTGTTTGATATCTCAAATATGCAGTGGTCAAAAGAGCACCAAATTATGTGTACACATGACTTACACAGTCAAGTGGAGTTGACAGAAAAGAATAACTACCAGTGTTTGATTATCTTCTTGAATATGAATTCTCTATAATGTAATCATGATGGCAATGTGGCCATTGGGGAGAGAGAGAGGGAAAAAAAGAAAAAAAAAGCTGTGCATGGTAATGCCTTCAGCCATTATTGTTTATCTGAAAAACTGTGAAAACTAGTATAGTGTCCATCTAAAGGAATTAAGTCTACATCCCCCAAATTCTGAGTTTGCTCCCCAGGACAAGGCAGTTCTTTATAACTTAAAGTATTGTGTGCCAAGCCTTATTGGCCAATACCTCAGAGTAACCTATACTCCCATGGTCATAACTGTATAGGCCTGAAAGTAACACTTTGAATATATTAAACATAGTTATGCCTTTAGCAATAGTAGGAGGAATTCAATTCACGCATAACAGATAAATGTAGGTTATAGGAAAGCATGCTAGTCACATTAAAAAATTTTAGAAACACAGAAGCACTTTCAACACAACTTAGGTCTTGATCACTATGAAAAATCAGAGCAAGACTGGTTGCCAGATTTGGATTTCCAAGTTCTTCATTATTGTTGTTGCCAAACAATAGGAGTAGTTTCCAAGTGAGGGAGATAAAATAAGAACTATTGGTATTGCAGTTTGAAGAAGTAGATATTTCAGTGCTTTCCCAAAAATATAAAGCCCTTTTGTTAATGAAAGCAGCAATTTTCTTGGTATTTTTCCAGAGAAGCAGTGCTGAAGTATCTGAGAGAGTCATTAAAGCCAAGGGAAAATGAGGTCTAATCCTGGGTAGCATCCTTTTGTGTTCAGGCAGATGTTTAATAATGCTGCAAAATGTGTTACCAATGTAATAAACTGTGGTAACAAGTGCAAATAGGGATTTCATATGCACCAAGAACATTGATGTCTTTGGCTTTTCCTGTAGAATGAGTTTCATGATGGTAGATTGTATTTGATGCATTTGGTAGGTAGGCTGGTTAAGAAACAGAATACATCCAGCAAATTGAAATTGCCCGTTGACCTCTGAAGAACGAAGAGTAGTGGAATGAACTTTTTTTATGAATTTGTCCACCAAACCACTAGAGAATTAGTGGCCTTTAGCAGTTGTTACCCATGACATACTTCAGACAGTAGTTTTTAAGCATTGCAAATGTATTTTATTTGCTGAAGCTGTTGCCATGTCTAGTGAGGGAGTATTTTGGCTTTTGGAGTATATGATGAAAATAATTTATTTTAAATTATATGAATGTATGTTTATTAGATGAAAATGGTTGTAACTGTTGCAAAAAAAAAAAAATGTTAGATTGTGGTTAAACTGCTTCTAATTACACACTTGAAAGAAAAGTAATAGATTATGTTTTACTGATTTGATTTCACATGGCAAAATATTATAATATTCTAAAATTGAAACTTGTGCAGGGCTTGCAGATTTAGAAAATGAATGGTGCTGTGTTATGCTACATGACAATTTTTTTTTCATAGAAAAGTTAAGTTTTTTCAGTTTTATTTTGTTTGAATGGCACAATTCTACAAACCGTCACATATTAAAAGTTGTTCTGAGTAAATTTGGCAGATGTTGTACACATTTGCAGTGCTGATTGCAAATATGATATTAGTTTGAATCTTATCACATAAAGTTTATTTGCAAAATGATGTTGCCCTTTGGGCATAAGATATATATAAATTGTAAGTTATCAAATAAAAGAAAATGTAGAATTTTTTTTTAACTTTTGGAGGTACACCCATCTCATTTAAAACATTTGTGCATATATCTTTTGTTCTTACATTTAATGAGTTTCAGACTCCTTATGAAATCTGTCTTTTTCCCCCCAATACTACGATTCTTTTTACATTTTTTTCTATGCTGTCTCTCTGTGCTGCATTCAGCAATAGTCGCCCATCATTCTTTTTAGTGTTGCATTCTTATATATTATAAGAGCAAAAGTAATAATAATCACTACTCTATGATTCTTTGGTCCTTCCATATTATTGTTATACCAAAACAAATGGAATTTTCCTTTCACTGCCTCAATTCTTAATCACAAACAGCACAGACCTTACCTGGAGCCATACCAAACCCTTGTCCCCAAGCTTCACTCTAAAGTATGCATATTAGGCTTTTCTTTTTACTAAGTCTGTATGCTCCTCTGTTGTGTATTGTTTTTTTAATGACAAACCTCTGCACAAATGTTATAGAAACTGTCCAGGCAGTTAACTCATTCTCGTGTAGCCTATGCCACAGAAACTACCATTAACCACACTAAAATCAGACACAAATACAATTAGCAACTAATGGACAGCTGATCAGTGTGTAGACACAACTCCAATTGGCAGCTTTCACTTTCATAGAGCGGTGTATAGATGAGCTCAAATGTAAGTTCATACATGCTTGAACCGAATGTGCTTTTTGATAACGATTATGTCATCCTCCAAAATCTATACTTAAGTTTTAAGTGTTCTACTTTAGTTTAAAACCTATTGCAAATGACTTTTTACATTCAGTATATGAATTTTTGTTTTGTTTTTCATTCTGCTTACCTGTGAGTCTTGCTGTATGTTTTTTCATCCTTTCTAGGGTATACTTGCTCACTCAAACAATATGGTATTCACTACATCATGTCTTCAACAGTATTCTTAGAGCGGAATAATTTTTTAATTTAAAACTGCTAAAGACAAAGTTAATATCTGTAAAATCAAACATTAAGGTTTTCCAAAAACGTTTTTAGTTAAGACTTTGTTCATCTTTACTACAATGATCCTTTTAGGATAGAAAGATAGGAATTCAAGAACTGCTAGGACTGCAAAATCAAATGTTAAGAGGAGCCAGAACCATTTCTTTTCCAAAAAAAGAAAAAAAAACTGATCCTGGCTTACATCATTTACACATCATCCCACACTAGGATGCATCTATTTTCATGGACATCATCTACTAGACTTGGCTCACACTTATGAGCTTTTTGCTTTGTTCGGAAGGTGTCCAGTTACGTCATTGTCTTTTCAATTCTCATTGGTTATTGGGTTTTTCATGCTGTCTCTTCTGTAATCTTGTATCAGATTTGAGTTGGTCTCTTTTTTTATTGATATACCCCAACCTGTGGTAACAATTTCATGCTGTTTTTGATATACACCAACTTTGCGGTAACAATTTCTTGCTGTTTTTGATGCCCAGAAATCAGCTTCTGTTTTCCCAATACAGAACACATTTGCTTTTCAAACAGTATTAAATTGTAGCTGTATTATTTCTTTTTTATTTCAGTCAATTTAGGTGCTCAAATAACCTTATTTCTAAGTTTATTTTCATACTTCCTGTATAATTTTTTTTCATTTATGGTTGATTTGATAAAATTGTTAATTCATACACTGATTTATTATGATTTTTCTCCAGACAATTCTGTAGATCTTGTAATTTCTGTAACCAGTATGTTATCCTCTTTACAGATTTTTTTTAGACTTTAGTTACATGTAGGGTCATTGTTATGGCTAGACCATTTCAGTGGGGCTGAAACTCCCCCATCATATCTAAAGCACCCCCCTCCAATAATCTTACAATTACCTTGAAATAAGTTTTTCATTTAAGTTAAAGAATAAATTTCTGAACCTTTGTTAAGTTCAGAATATTGTTATGTATTTTAAATCAATGATAAAGAAAGAAGACTAAAAAAGTCAATTTCTTTAACTTAGGATGCTGCATCTCTGAGGCAGTGCACCTCATAGTGTCACCTCATCAATGAATCCAGGGTTCCCACGGTCCATAAAAAGGGCTTAATTTTTTTAGGGTGCTTAAAAGTCCTTATTTTTTGCCAGAAATTCTCCAAAGTGCTTAAAAAGTTTTTTTTTTTTTTTTTTTTCCCTGACTGACTGCATAAAATACTGAAGTTACAATGTTGTACATACAACTTCTGCTGCTGGTTGGCTATGTTGATGTGATGATGCCATGTGACGTCGGAAGAAAGCCTATGAGAGAGCATGTTGCAGGAGGAGCTCTTGTCAGTGACTCATCGCAAACTTGACTTTGTAATTTTGACTTTGGTTTTACAATTTAAGCCATGAAATAATTATGTGCTATATCCAAATCTAGATCTTGTAACTTTAACTACGGTTTTATGATTTACATTCTTTTTGTTGCACATGGGATTATTCTTTGATATGAAAACTGATTTGACGGCAGAACTGTCTTTTAAATTGCATAAATTCTAATTTATTACATCCACAAACCGAAATTATTGGGTATATAAATAAGTTTTGAGGGATTTGAGGCGAACAAAACATGTTGTTGGAGAACAGAAACAATATTTTAATATTAATCGAAGTATGCTCCCTTTGAAGCTACAACTTTACCCCATCTTTCGGGCAGTGAACGTATGCCCTGAAGGAAGAATTCTGGTTCCTTGGAAGAGATCCAGTTGTCCAGCCAATTTTTGATGTCTTCATGAGAACTAAACTGTTCTCCAGAAAGTGCTGACTGCATCGACCGGAACAAATGGTAATCCGATGGCGCAATATCTGGCGAATATGGCGGGTGGGGTAGTAGAACTTCCCAGTCAGATCCTTCTAAGTACTTTTTCACAGGTCGAGAAACATGTGGTCTTGCGATGTCATGCTGTAAGATGACTTTGTTGCGTCTATTCTCCCATTCCGGCCATTTTTACACGAGAGCTCATTTTAAACGCATTAATTGGGTTCCATACCGATCACCAGTAATAGTTTCTGATGGTTCCAGCAGTTCATAGTGGATCACGCCCTTCTGGTCCCACCAGATACACCGCATTACATTTGAACCATGGATATTGCGTTTTGGCGTTGAAGGACCTGGTTCACCTGGCTTCACCCACGCTTTCTGTCAATTAGGGTTATCGTACCATATCCATTTCTCGTTGGCAGTAATAATATGATGTAAAAAAAACCTTTCTTTTTGCCTTTGAAGCAGCAATTCGCAAATGGTTTTTTGACGTTCAAGGTCTCTTTTCCGCAAAGCATGTGGAACCCAATTCCCTTCTTTTTGCACCATTCCCATGGCAGCTAAACATTGTGAAATGCATGGTTGACTAACATTTGATGCTGCTACTAGTTCTTTTGGGGTCTGGCACGGATCTTCGTCGAGTAAAGCTTCCAATTCGGCATCCACAACTTTTTTGGATCGTCCAGAACATTCTTTATCACTGACATCGAAATTGTTTCTTTTGAATCATCTAAACCAGTACTCACATGTTTTTATGGATGGGGAATGTTCACCATAGATTTCTGACATTTAAGCTATAGCTGTCGGCAGCACTTTTCTTGACAATAAAGTAATGCACTAACACTTCTCGCAAATGCTGTTTTGTCGGGACGAAAGTTGCCATTTTTCATCGAGTAAAACAAATACGTCTTCTCACCTCAATCGAACGTCGTATACTGACACTGACAGCTGGCATCTCGTACTGCGATATCGCAGTGTTGCCACCTTAAAATACATGCAAGCAGTAATAAATACGACACCGAATGGAAATCCCTCAAAACTTATTTATATACCAATATATGCAGCAATATTGAAAGCTTCATCAACAGACTTCAGTTTCTATTGTTAAGTCATGTGTAAAAGTATATTTGAATATGTGTTATTTTTGCTTGTGCAATTTGTAAGGTTCTTAAAAAAAATTGTAGGGTGCTTAAAAGTCCTTAAAAGTGCTTATATTTTTTGTGAGAAAATGCGTGGGAACCCTGTTAACCAGATTACCTATCCAGCACACAGAGAACACATAGGATCTGCCATTAAATTAAAAGTGAAAACTCTCAAATCTGCTGTTTTATTGTTTTTCTCTGTGGAAGAAGGTGGATTGGGTGAGTGTGAGGTAATGACAAAAAAAAAAAAAAAAAAATGAAGCCCTGTTCAATGCCCCTAGCTATGTGATACCTCCCTAACCAAACAGAAATCTCATAGCATGAGTGGAGTTTGAATAGCTGAAGATGTCCAAGGAAATAAACAGAGGAAATGTATCTTAGTGCAGAACAATGTGCAAAGCCAGAACGAACAATTTGGAGAAGAATTTATTGGGGCACCTCTTAATGTTTGATTTGGCACTTCATGTTTGATTTCCTTAACTTCATTTTCAACCGTTCTTATGTTTGATTTTCTTAACTTCATTTTTCAACAGTTCTTTTCTTCATGATTGATTTTCTTAGCTTCATTTTCAACAGTTCTTGAATTCAAGTCATTCTACCTGAAGAGGATTATCATGAATGCAAGAGGAACGAAGTATAAAATAAAAATGCTTTTAACCATCCTTAGTGTTTGATTATTGCAGTTTTTAAATTTTGTTTTTAACAGTTTTAAATTCAAAAATTCTATTCTGTGAACGTTGTTAAGGGTGTAAGTGCAGCAAATACTATATTGACCGGGCAAGTGCCATAGAATGGATGCCAAAACATAAAACAAGACTGAGGTGTGTGGAATAAAAAAAAAAAAAGTCTTAGATTATTGAATGTAAAAAGTCATCTTTACCACAGATCTCAAAATAAAGTTTAGCACTAGAATATTTAAAATGTGAGCACAGAATTATTAGTCATTATCCCAAAGTATATTAATTTAAGAACCATGTAAAAATAAGCTTAAATAATAAGCATTACACACACACACATGTGGAGGAGACTGGCACAAGACAGACCGTTGTGGAGGAAACTTGGGGAGACCTTCGTCCAGCAGTGGATTGATAATGGTTGACAATGATGATGATGATGATGACACACACACACACGCACACACAACTCTATGGACAAAACATTAGAGATACCTACTTAATAGCATGTTCATCCTCCTCTAGCACAAATAGTAGCCTGTGCACATCAAGTCATCACCTCCAACAGATGCTGGTGGTATTGCCAGCCATGCCTGTTGCAATATTGTCCACAACTCCTCTTGGATCTGATGTTTTGCTCCATGGCATCCCAGAGAGCTTCCATGGGATTTAAATCCTGGGGGGGGGGGGGCACTGGATAATTCCAAACTCAGTTGAGTGTCCCTTTGGCCATTCCTGGGTGGTTGTGACCCGGTGGGGCAGCACATTGTCCAGCTGGCACAGACCATCAGCCAGCATATGCTGGTAGTGCAGTGGTTAAGAACCTCACTGGACATATTAACGAACCTAATGTGTCCCTTTAGAATTTCATAGAACATGTGTGGCATATGCTTGATCTTGCAGTGAGACGACGTTCACGAAAACCTGCTTTCTGCGGAAAGCTGTTAGAATGTTTGCATGCTTAGTGGGCCAACATTCCACAGGTCAAGGTAGCAGAACTCATTGATTCTATGCCCAACCGGGTTAAGGCTTTGAAGACAGCAAAGGGTGCGGCAACTAAGATTTTAATATGCATGTTTGACATTTGTATCAAGTGTATACTGTGAAATAAAGGTCAATGTTTGAAAATCAGGGTGTCTCTTTACTTATCGGTTGTCTCTGTATATACTCTCTCTCTCTCTCTCTCACACACACACACACACACACACACACACACACACACACACACACATGTATATATTATATGTTTGAAACCTGTTTCTACATGTTTCGTGATCCTCTTACCCCTTTCTTCCTTCAGCCCTTTTCCATCCTCTTTCCAAGTGTTACCAGATTCATGTTCAGACCTGTTACACAAGTTTGAGTGGTGATCAGGCACAATCAGTAGTTGATAAAACCTTTGCTTTTTGCTTAACCCAATAATTTAAAATTTTCATTTTGTAGAAAAACTGTACATGATAAAAAAAATTTGCAATCATTTTGAAATCAGCATATTGAAATTAACAAGAAATAGACAACAAATCTCAAACAATAAAAATGCTGTAGACCTGTGTTATAGACAGTGACATGAAGATCCAAAGTCTTGCTCTGTAACATTTAGCTTGAAATTCTCAAATTCAATTATCATACTCGGTTTTTTTTATTATTATTTTATGTATGTGTGTTAAGTATATGCCTTTCATGCATTAATGTTTAGTTATATGTGTGCAGATTTGGCCAAAAGGGAAACGCCATTCGAATTGAGAAACTCTTGTACTCTGGCAAAGAAGGTAAAACAACTCAAGGGTGCCCCATTGCCAAATGGGTAATCAGGAGATCTGGTCCCGAAGAAAAACTCTTGACTGTTATCCGACACCGACCAGGACACACCTGTAAGACTGCTTACATTATAATTGCACTTGTTGCTTGGGAAGGTGTTCCTCAGACAGTTGCAGATGACTTGTACAAGTCAATTGTTTACAAAACTGTGAACTTTGGAGTTCCCACTCAAAGGAGATGTGCAACAAATGAGCAGTAAGTTGTATGACACATTCTTTGGATTTTTTTAAACCAGATCCAATATTGCCATTTCTATAAGTTCAGGTATTCAAAAACTAGTAAGGAAACCTGGGTGGATTTTTACCTGAATAAAAAATAGAAAAAAGGTGTTTGTGTACAAAACTTTTAAAATGGCTTTTATTAACAACATTAAGAGCTCACCTTGGTCACTTTAATTCCTTAACTAGTGGAAAGTATTTTGAATGATATTGCAAAAATTCCAGTAACCAAAAAATGAAGAGAATACATAGTAATTTTATTAAGAATTTTACAAATAAAAAATATTTTTTTAATTATTTCTCTTTATACATAGTTGTTGAACGCCTCATTGTTCCAAGTGGGATATTTTGAGATATGATGTTCACTTGGAATGTGATTTCCTTGATTCATGATATTCGAATTTGAGATGTCAAAATTGTTTCTCTGCATATTGAGATTGAGGTATTAAAATTACTTATCTCTGTATTTAAACTTGAGATTTCAAGACCTGCCAATCTTTTTGGCCTGTCTTTTGTGAAAAATGGATGTGCTTATGGTATCACTATGTTTGTTTTTCTGTGGACAATATGTACTTACAACTATTAGTCCAATATGAAAAATTATTTTTTCATTGGGGAGCATGAAATGTGAGAACAGTGATACTTGCTTTCTGTTTCTTTTACAGTGCATAACTTCACCTCCAGAAGGCTTAAATGCAGATGCTATCAAATGAAAAATCCATTTTATTCCACATCATTTCTCCTAAATATTTGATTGAAAAAAAAAAAGTGCTTCTTACCTTTCATACCATTTGTAAAGAAGATACCATTTTGTTAGTTTCTTTTTCAAGAAAGGCAATGTTTTTACTGCTAGGAGCATGAAGGTAAACCGTGATTTCTCCTTCATATCTGCTTCTAAAAGTGTGATTTAAAAATTCCTTTTTGCATCAGATAGAATTCCTAGTGAGAAATGTTCCGCATGGAATTTTTTTATTTTTGATAAAAAACTGTTTTGCCACAAAGTAGCATAAGTGTTTATTTCTGTTTCTGATGTATTTGCAATAATTATCTGCATTTCTGGAAACTTGAATGAAGAAATTTTCTTTGTGGTCGTATTATCAGGGTTCGCACAGCCCCTGGAATCCTGAAAAAGTCATGGAACTCGACCCCCCCTCCCTTTTTTAGGCCTGTGAAGTTGTTGATTTTTAATATTTTTTTGAAAGGTCCTGGAATAGTCCTGGGAATTTTTCTTGTGGGGGAGGGGTGGGGTTCAAAAAACTGCTCACCAAAATGAGTATTTGGACTGATTGCATCATTTCATTCTAACTCCCTGTGGCATCTGCTGAGGATGACATCACTTCCTTCCATGGGTTGTGGAGACATGATGTTATCTCATGGGGCTGCTGCAATGAATATGTTTGAGTGTCATATTTCTAGCAACTTTGGTTTGTGGTACAGTGGAAGACGGATATAACACAGGTTCAATCATGTCCCCCAAACAATCATCTGCGGCTTAAGGTTCAAAGCATTCAGATTCGAATATACTAGTAGCAGCTAGCAGGTATCTCTATAACACAGTTATCACCTTGTCCCCATATATCCATTATAACAGGCTTCTACTGTATACCAGTTGTGTTTAGTTGGAGTCGCAACAGCATGCGGAAACCTTTCTGAGAGTCCAAGATGGCCATTCCTTCTACTCTCTTTCCTAGCTGAAGAAGATTCATACCTTGCCTCCTTGCTGCCAATGTGTGTGGCAATGGAATAGATGACTGTGGAGTAAGAAATCTTCAGTGCCATGACACAAAATATTTTTCATTTTATTATCACTGTGCTAAGTTTCAGATTGCTTCATTTAAGTTTTATACACAGCAGTTTTTATAAGGAAAAATGTTGCTACTTCATTGAAGATGTAGCACACACTGAAGTACCCTCTGTAATGGTGGAACCCATAAGCCCATAAGACTTTACAACAATGTACAAAAGCACATAATTAGAGATAACTAACTTAAATTAAGGTGAAGCACAGGTGCCAGCTGTAGGGGAGGGGTCAAGGTGAATCTTGCCCCCTTATAATTTTACGGGGTGTGGGGGGTGTGGCAGTGCCTACACAATATTTTTTCTCCTATTTATTAAAATAAGTTTTTGTGTGTCGATGTGATTTTTGAAATGCGTGAGTTGAAATATTTCTATAGAGAAAAAATGTTTTCCCGTGTTATTCAGTATATCGCGTGCTGTGCTAATTGCAAAAATGCATTTCTTTTCTTTACAGAAATGTATTATTCTTTATAAAATGGACCAAGCTCCACTTTATGAGGTCATAGTGATTTATTTCCAAAAAATTAATAAAATAACAAAATAAGTAAAAACTTTTTTCACATATTCAGCATTGCTCATTTGATAAGAAACTGGAGGCCAGCCCCGTATTGTGTTTGACATGTTCTCATGATAAGTAAATGTTTAAAACAATTATCGAAAATAAAATAAATAAATAATGAACTTATTCAGTGTAACTTGGATAATTCGAAGCTGAAGGGACCACAAAAATAATTTGAATTATCGACAAATTCGAATTAGGCAAGTTTGAATATGGGCACATTCAAAATTCACTTCAATACTGTAAAAAACAACATATTTATTCATAACATACAAAAAAAAGTACAGTATGGTAAATTTACATATTTTTTGTAAAAAAATCATGAAATTTTGGCCTGCTTATTGGAATTTATGTTATGGGTAAGTGTAAATTCCCCAAGTTTATCGAGTGAATGAAATAAACAGTCACATTCTGCTGTCCCTCAACAAACTTCCTTAGCTGTTGTAGGTGAACCAAGGCTTCTACTGAATTTGGAAGGTGCTCTTCAGGAAATTCTGGTCATTCCAGTTTTTCATCTGAAGATACACAGCAGGTCTTCTTATGCTCATATTCAAACTTGCCTAATTCGAATTTGTCAATAATTCGAATTATTCATAACATCAGCCAAGGTCTCGTCATCTGTGAGCTCACCACAAACAGCTAAATTGTCATCAACACTCGCAAATGCCTCATACGGTATATCACGGCCTACGTCTTCCCAGTACTCCACAGTGGGTATGATCTCCTCGCCACCATTACCTTGATGTAGTTGAGACTCATCATTGGGGTGCTGGAAGCATTCGTCTCCGAAGCAGTTGGCTATAGTTTCAGGTTTAACTTGTTGCTTCATCCAGAACAGTATGTACCCATTTTAAAAGATAATTGTTGAAAATACGAGAATACAAAAATGGGGTTTTCTTTGAATTAAACAAAAAAAGTTCGAATTAAAGGTTGTTTTTTTTTACATTATTTATATAGAAAATTCAAGGGATCAAATGAAAAATTCGATTTAACCAAGAATTTGAATTTAAAATGTTCGAATTAGAGAAGTTACACTGTACTCTCTGGAGCGCTTTTATTTACCTATTTATTTTTTTGCGCTTCTCGTTCTTTGTTTGAGTAACCCAGCAAATTTCTTATTTCTATTATAAACATTTAGGAGTATAATCCTTCTAAATATTTTTTATAAAATCATAGGCTGAATTGTATTTTTTCAAATATTAATGTTCAGCAAAAGAATATTTGGATTTTTTTGTTCATTGGCTGACGAACAATTACAATTCCATTTTAAAAGCGTTGAATCTCATAAACTATATCTTTTTGCTCTGTTGTTTTTGTTTCCTCTTGACAATGAAAGAAATGTGCCCCTCTTACGTCTGATCTCTTCATCCCCCCCCCCAATAATTTTGTGAAGTCTGTGCCCCTGTGGTAAAGTAGATCACTCCTTGTTACATTAGAAAATTAGAACTTTTTTTCAAAAAGCTCAAGTTGGGAGCTTTCAACCTTCTCTTAGGTTTTTATAATGCCAATGGAGGACTAAGATTCATCAGACCAATAAAGGACTTGGTCCTCCATTGGCATGATGAAGCTTTTGGCTTATGATCTATTTTAAAACAAGTTCTAATATCCTAATGTAACAAAGTGTGATCTATTGGGTTGATGCATAAGTCCATGCCGTTTTATTTCATGAGTGTTTCCCTGGTCTATAGTGATGGTGCAGATGGCCAGTTGTATATCAAAATGTAGCCAGCAATATTGCGTGTCTAAATCATAGTGCATTGTGTGATTGTTCCTGATGAATTTTTGGTTTTCAGGTCCAGAAGTACGGATTGTCAAGTAGAGAGGAATGAACATTTCCGACATCTGCTCCTCTATGAGTTTAACAAGCGATCCTCAGCTACCGAGGCTACTCGACAAATTTGTGCTGTGTATGGGGAGGATGCTGTTGCTCCGAGGACAGCCTGCAAATGGTTTGAGCAGTTCCGAGGTGGCAATTTTGATCTCAACAACTCACCACGCTCAGGTCGTCCATCTCGCTTTGATGAGGATCGTTTGAACCATTTCATGGATCCATGTCAAACCACACGCGAATTGGCCACTGAGATGGACTGTGATTAGGCCACCATGGTGTGACACCTGGAACATATGGGAAAGGTCCAGAAATCGGGGTCTTGGGTGCCTCACACTCTCACCGAGGACAACAAGAATCAGCTTCTTGCCAAATGTGGTTCCTTGCTTACCCGTTATCGTGAATGTTCTCAGCAATACAAACCCTTTCTGTCACGTATTGTTACTGGAGATGCCTGTACATGAATTTCAGACATTGGAGGGAATGGTTAAGTCCAAACATGATGTCCATGCCATGTCCAAAACATGACCTTCATCCTGTGAAGATCATGTTGTTTCTGATGGGACATGGAAGGCATTATTCACTGGGAAATGCTGCCGAGGAATTGGACCATCAACGCTGCACTCTATTGTGAGCAACTCCGCCGTGTGGAGGGAGCAATTCAGCAGAAACAGCCACATCGGCGCCATGGTGTCCTTCTCCAACATGATCATGCACATCCTCACAATGCAAACATGGCCAAAATGGCCATTCAGGACATGAAATGGGAGAGCCTTTCACATCCGGCCTATTCCTCAGATGTCGCCCCTTCAGACTATCACCTGTTCCGATCTCTGTCGAATGCACTTCGTGGCAGAACATTCAACAATGATGTTGATCTCCAAAATTTCCTTGATGATTTCTTCACAGCAAAACCTGCACGTTTTTTCAAGAATGGCATTGTAGACCTATCCAGACGTTGGAACCCCATCATAAACAATGTGTGTGTGTGTGTGTGTAGAGGGGGGATACCTAGTTTATTGACTCTGTTTTCCCTTCTGATGTAATACACTTCTGTAGTGCCATGAAAAAAAGGCATGAACTTATGCATCAACTCAATACTTTACCTTAATTTAGTTACCCACAGGACTTCATAAGAATTCTACATGCATAGTAAATTTCAACCCAATTTGTGAAATATGTAACAAAGCACCATGATTCTTTTACAGAGATTTTATACTGGGTTTTAGGATTTCATATAAAATCTCAAAATGCTACCTTTTTCCATCTCGTGCTCCACTTCCTTTGTTTCCACAAAGTGTGAGAGAAATTTCTCAGAGTCTGTTTCGCATTAGACACCGAATGTACGGTTATTTATTAAGACGACATTTTGTCTATGCTTAGTATTTGCACTTTGTATGTTGAATGAAGATTAACTCTATCGCACCTCTTTTGATGCTTTATAGATTTTAATTTCAATGCTGCGGACTAATGGACTAACACCTCACATTTTACTTTGAGGCTTTAGATTTACCGAGGATGGTGTGTTTGTTTCTCACATGGAACTTTCGGATATGCTTAAGGGCATTTTTTGGTCTCGAGGGAAGAGGAGGCGAAATGACAGTGGTCTCTGGTCTCGGAGAGTGAGTGGCCGCACATAGGAGGACGAAAGAATTGTCCCAGGATAGGCTGGGAAGTTTTAGGCTGACCGGCGAAAGCGGGAGAGTTAGGAAACATAGCACAGCTACAGACAACCTTTTTTAGGCTGACCGATCGAAAGCGGGAGAGTTAGGAAACATAGCACAGCTAACGGACAACCTTTGCAGGGAATTAAATGAAGAGAACAATAAAAGTTTCTTAGACATATTTACGGATCACAAGAATTATTTGCATACAATTATTATCATTTCGTTATTACATGTTAATTACTATCATCTTCAACCATACAAGACTTAGCAACTCAGCCACGCAATATTTATGAAGTTAGTATGAACATGTTAACAATTGATTGTTATTAATAATACTTGTTAACAATTAATTGTTTTATGAATTGTTAACAAGTTCATTGCTATCTTTGTTGCCTGTTGTTAACATGTTCATATTAACTTCATAAATATTGCATGTTTCCTAACTCTCCCGCTTTCGATCATCTCTCGCGCTGTCATGAAATCCCCTATCCTACCGGTCAGCCTAAAACTTCCCAGCCTACCCTGGGGCAATTCTTTCATCCTGCTATGTGCGACCGCTCGCTCTCCAAGACCAGAGACCACTGGACCACTGACATCTCACCTCCTCTTCCCTCGTGACCAAAAAATGCCATTAAGCATATCCGAAAGTTCCCCGTGAGAAACAAACACACCGTCCTCGGTAAATCTAAAGCCTCAAAGTAAAATGTGAGGGGCTAGTCCATTAGTGTAAGGCATCAAAAGAGGCGTGTAGAGTTAATCTCCATTCAACATACAAAGTGCAAAGACTAAGCATAGACAAAATGTCGTCTTAATAAATAACCGTACATCCGGTGTCTATTGGGGAACAGACTGAGAAATTTCTCTCACGCTTTGTGTAAACAAAGGAAGTGGAGAACGAGATGGAAAAAAGTCGCATTTTGATATTTTATATGGAATCCTAAAACCCAGTATAAAATCTCTGTAACAATTCTACCAAAATTTAATCTCCTGGAATTCTTTTGATGGACTCCTGGAAAAATCTTGGAATATATTTTCTGTAAATGTGTGCGAACTTCAGATATTGCTCACCCCAGAAAAACTTTTTTTTTCAGCATTTCTGGTGTTAAATGGTTTGCATAGAATTTCGAGTTTTTCGTAATGCACATGCCACTAGAGGGCACAACTTTACATTTCTGTTTACAGCATATTTGCAGCAGTATCTGCGCATCTAAAAACCTAACCAAAAAAATCCTTTGTTTTTTGTCAGACACTATTAACTATGAAAACATTTTATGCATATTTCCTGTCCAAAATAATACACAGTTTCTCCAATAGGGAATACAAATTTTTGATCTGTTGTTCTCAATATTTCTTCTTCTAAAAGTTATATTTTAAAAATTCTTTTATCTCCTCACACTATTCACCATGTGGAACATTGTGCATATACTTGCAAATATAAATTCTGGTTAAAAACATCTATAGCGGAGGCCAAAGCTGTTCTTAAATTTACATGCATACTAATATAATATTTACAAGGTTGCTTACCTCTTTTCACATTTCACCACACGTTACATTCTTTCTGCCCTTCATGCTTGGAAGAAAGAACCTGAAAACCAAAAATGGAACACCGCATCGGAAGCCTGAACCAAGCATGAAGGGCAGAAAGAATGTAACATGTGGTGAAATGTGAAAAAAGGTAAGCAACTTTGTAAATATTACTTGCAGATATTTTGTAGTTCACAGTTCTGGCACTATGTGGTGTTAGTGTGTATTTCTGTTTGCAATTGTATCTATATTCTAAAAATTTTGTTGATTTTTTTTTTTTTTTTTTTTTTTGTATGCCATTTGCTACAGAAAAGATTGGAAGCATGATCCTCTTTAAATGATGTACAGTTTTTCCATGAGGGAGCTTAAATGTCAAAACTTTTTTCCTGCAGTCGCTACTTCCAAAAGATGCATTTGAAAACTGGTTTTTCTTAGCATGGCTTTTGCCATGAATAGTACTTTTTCCTTAGCACAGCTTTTGCCATGAAGAATACTTTTTGCATAATTTTTTACTTTTCATTATTCAATATTATTCTGCCAGGGGTGTTAGCATATATTTCTATTTGAAAGAATTTATAGGATTCGAAAAGTCTTTTAGAAAAATACTGCCTTTTTTGGTAGGATTCTGTCCATTATGAAGAGCTGCACCCATTTTTTCTTTATGTAACACACAAATTTTCCATTGAAGGACATAAAGTTACATCATGTTTTCCTCTATATCCCTTTTTTAGTTGTTCAGTTTGAAAATCTCCTTTGCCTCTAATATATTTTGCTGTGAGAAGTCTTTTGTGCAAACAATTTGTTAATTTTCGTAACACACTTTTCAGCTGCTAGTGCGAGTAAGTAGGTATTTCTATTTGTGGATGTTATGTCAATGGTAGAAATACGATTGATTTTTTTAATTATGAATAAACCTGCTTGCATTGCATATTTTAAATCATGCACATTTCTTCCCAAGGTGGTGTAAGTGTCATTCTCTTTTTTTCCTGAATTTTTAGATTTTTAAAAAATCTGCTTTGAATTTCCCCATGTTGGAAAATATTCAAAATAAAGATGTGCTCCTTACAACCAAAAATTATGTCATCTTTCTTGTTTTTTTTTTTTTTTTTTTTTGCTTGTTTGTTTTTGAAGTGGTGGCATAGATCCATCCAATGCTAAAAATCCATTTTTAGCCAATGCTAAAAATCCATTTTTAGCATTATAGTACACTCAACTCACTTGAAAATGTGTTTTTTTCAGTGATGTAAATATGTAACATATTTAGAGTGTAATTGGATAGTATATGTTTAATTCCTGCTTGATGGTGATCAAAGTTCAAATTCTGGTTGTGTATGATTCAAATGTGTTGCTTAAATTTTGTGATATAAATTTCTCTCAATTTTGCTTTCTGTAAAGCAGACTAAGTTGGTTCCCCAGTCTTCCTCCAAAAGGACTGTTTAGACCAAAAAGTTGCTGATTTTCTGGAAAATGCCAATTGCATATTAAAATCTGTTCTTCTGAAAAGCTATAAAGCTAATTACATATTAAAATCTGATCTAAAAAGCTATGTAAAGTTGTCTATAGGTTTGCTAAAAAATCTTTGCAAACCTTCCAAGGAGATGCCAGAATATTACCTTACACCCAGGCTTCACTTGCAAATTAAGTTACGTAGACATCCAATTCATCCTCTTATCAAAAATACCTTGTGGGCTTCAGTTAACCAAAAAAAAAAAAAAAAAAAAAAAAAAGCAATTAGTCAGACTAAGTGCTGTATAGTATGCTTACAAAAAAAAAACATCCATATTCTGTTGTGTTAACCAAGGATTTGTCCAGAAAATTCCTTGCAACTTCGTTGTTGAATCATTTCTTTCAGTGCCATTCTTTGATGCCTACATGTTCCTGGTTAAGAAACTCATAGAACATCAAGAGTTCCAAGGTGTATTGATCAAGGAACAATGTGACTACCTCGGAACTTTGCAAAATTATTGCTGCTTTGCTTACAGTGAAATATACTACAAACCAAAACAAGGTTTACCAATGGGATCTCCACTTTTCCTGCTGCTTGCTGAAAATTATATGCAAAATTTGGAAAAATTATTTATTGTTCCATAGCACTTAAAACCCACCATTTGGCTAAGGTAATGTACAGGGAATTATAAAAATAATGGAAATACTTACTGTTTGTGGAAAACTTGTTATTAATAAGCTATAGGCACACTCCTGTTTCCAGAACAGATGCAGTTTGAATCGTAATAGACTTATACAAGTCATGCACATATAATAATGAAATTTGGGACCATTCTTCCTATGAAATATGTCCCAACTGTGCCAGTGATGTTCGAGATAGATAGTATGATCTGACCTTTTGCTCCAGATATTCTCACAAATTTTCAATAATATTGAGCTGGCCAGTGTAGCTGCTGTATCTCATCCTCATTCTCTGTAAACCACTGTGTTACATGTTTTGCCGAATTAATGGGTGCATTATCTGCTTAAAACCAGGGACAGTCATTAGGGAACAGTGTCTGCAACAATGGGTGCTGGTGAAGAGATTTGTGTAGATGTGCCACAATCCTGCAGAATAACCAACGGCCCTAAGTAATGCCATAATGGCACCCCACTGCATCAAGGATTTATCTCCATGCTTCACAGTTGGGGCGGTACGCTTCTGCAGGTTTTTGACAGATATACACTCTACCAGTGGTGAGAAACAGTGTGAAGCATGATTCATCAGACCGGAGGACATGTTGCCAGTCTTTAGCATCCCAGTTTTCATATGCTTTGCACCACCTTACGCCTTTTGTTGCATTGATGTTGGTAATCAAATGTTAGTGAAGTTTGACATAGCCATAAATACTGGCATGATGAAGTTTCCAGCAAACTGTTATGATGGAAACTGGATCATTCATTCTGACTGGTGTTCAGTTCTGCTGCGATTTGCAGTGCTGTGGTCTTGTGCTTCTATTGTGCAATCCGTGCCAACGTTCACCTATCCCTACCTGGCATTTACGTATGGGGTCCATAATTTGCACTTTTGGAGGCAACAGCATGTTCTTTTTGATAGGTAGTCATAATCTCCAACACAGTTTCCCATGTTACACCTACTATCTCTGCTGTTCTCATTACCAAAGCTTCTGCAAATGCACACAAATGATTATGCCTTTGTGAAGTCACAAGATCTGGCATTGTCAACAATTACTCCACAACAGCTGTTTCACCTGTGACTGTGGTACTGCTATGTGCTAAAAATGACATTCATATGTGCCTACCATGTACTGGAGATATTAAGAATAATTTTTTCATGAAGATTCATCAGTCCACAATTGCTGTTATTTCTCATTCAAATAATAGTTCCTTTTAAGTTTTCTGTTTCCACTTGATTTATCAAGTTATTGTATGTATGTCTTAGATGGCATATAATCTGTTTAGAAAGAGTTGTTTGCACACAAAGTACTTAATAAAGGATTGCTGCATGTTTAAATAAAATTTTAAGAAGGTGAAATCTGAGTAAGTGATAAATTTTATAGTATGTAGTATGTCGTTATGCACAACATGATTTTTAAAAGGAAAAAAAAATCAGTGGTTAGATACGCATTTAGTCTATCTGTTGGAGTGTTCCTTTCCTTGATCATCTGAAGCACAGATTGTTCCTACATAGCCGATCTGATGTATGGAAGAGTATGTTGTCATGTATTTGCGTGATTTTGTCAGTTTATGAGCAATATTTGAAGGTGACCAGACAAATTAAGAAGAAGGTAGTGTAGAACATGCTAAGTTACATATAAGAAGTTTAAGGCAAATATATTTCAGCCATTACTATGGCCTTCATCAGTGCAACTACGATTGGTTTTCGTTGCCAGATTGGAAAGGTTTTGTAATGATAACTCCGGGTGGTGTGATGCAATGAGGGATTTCCAGATGTAAGGAATGAAAATGATGAGCTCAGAGTTGCAATTTTTGGAAAATAAAATTTCCAAACTTTCTCTAAACCTCAGAGCATACTGATTTTGGAAGGGAGCCAACTTTTTAGTATCGGACCAAATTGGAATAGCAGAAGTGTCAGCCATGGTAAGAAGAGACAAGGAAGAGGAAGGTTTTCCAAATTTCACATCAGATTTGTGTTCCTGAAGTCTTGAGAGAAATTTTTGAAAGGAACTTCCTATGTACGCGGTTAATCCAACGTTAGTCTTGATCGGAATTTTTACACTCCAGGTGAAGAAAGCAGAGGTCTTGGGTCTCTGTCATTATGGAGGATAACAGAAATTGAAGGGGAAGAACGAATGGCAAGTCTATATCCTTCTCTTTTGAAGATACTGATGAGTTTGTAGGCAGAAGGTTCGTGGTAAGAGATTTTCCAATCTGGCAATGACAACCAATCGTAGTCACACCGATGAAGGCCATAGTAATGGCTGAAATATATTTGCCTTAAATTTTTTATACGTAACTTAGCATGTTCTACACTACCTTCTTCTTAATTTGTTTGTTAGTTGCGTGCATTGCCTACCACTCATTTATGGTGACCAGACCATATGCCATCTCCATGCCCTTTGTTAATTACTGTTTCCTTTAATGATATCACTATATTTTTTGTAATTTTTGTTGGGCTGTATATAATTTTTTTCTTACTTATTTTAAGTGCTTAAAAAATTGGCTTATTGATGGTGTTTTTACAAAATATCTAAATTGCATTCTAAACATTTCTCATAAATATATGCATTAACTTGGTTGGTTTTCTTTAATTTTTTAAATAACGAAATCATTTCCACATGAGAACACTTAGCAAAATAATTGCAAGTTCTTATATTAAATTATGTACAACTCTTTTTTCTTTCCTCTGTATCATTTTTTATTTTATATTTATTGTTTTGCAGGCGAACTTGTGCATGTCAAGGTCTTGATTCTGATACTTGTGGAGCCTCTTTCTCCTTCGGCTGCTCTTGGAGTATGTATTATAATGGCTGCAAATTTGCCCGAAGTAAACATGCCCGCAAATTTAAATTGGCAGAAGAAGTGGAGGTAAATGCATTTCTTATTTAGCTGATAGAAAATACTGGAGAGCTTAGGTGGTAAGGTACATACACCTTTGTGCTCTTCATAAAGTGTTAATTAATTTTTATTGTGTTTATTAAAAATAATTCATTGAGATATGGAGGATTTCCAAATTTTTCTGAAATCGTTTAGAGCCTGTTGAGATTTTGATTCCTGCCTGCCATACAAAATGAAATACTTGTACACCTTTTTTGAATTAAAAATCATTTATATTTTCAACTTTTATGACCAAAACTACAGTTCATATATGTATGTTTGAAATAATTGTCCAGAATTTCCTTCTGCGTGATTTTATATGAAAAGTAAATTTTTGAAGTAATGTTTAGAAGTATTTGGACAAAATATGAAGTGCTAGTTTATAGAAGCACTGAAAAAATATGCTCTATAATCATGTGGAAACAAACTGTTTATACCTGAAACAGTCATTTTTCCATGCATGTTTCTGTAGTACATCCTTATGATTGTACTCTAGTATTATTCATTTAAATGTTTTTATTGTGAAGCATGGTTTTTTATTTTAATAGTATAATATGTCTGATCAGTTTCCAATTTAAGTTCTTAGTTCTTTTTTCTCTCTGTTAAATATGAAGGTTAAAGAAAGCTTAATACTTTAAGATACCTACCTTATAAACAAACTCAAATAGCATGAGTTCAGTCACAAGAGGCCTTTGTTACTGTTTGCATTTAATTTTCAGTGATAATTTATATTGCAGGTAATAATGCTTAATTTGCTAAATGTTGGAAGATCCCTGTTTCATTAACATATGAAGACTGTTCAAATAACTATCGTATCCAAAGAATATTTTTTTTTCTTTTTGCAAAAAAAAACTATTAAACAAAACATGAATATGGTATTCACACTATGAAGATAACATCAAAACTGAAATGGCAGCTCATTTGTTTGTCTTAAATGCCAGCAGAATTGTTACATTAATGTTGAAGTCAAGCTGTTACATGTGCTGTGTATTTTTGTAAATACAAATAGGTATTGTTCTATGTTCCTCTTGAGTCAAAAAGTATACCTCAACCATGTAAGCATCATTTAGTGCCAGGAGCATATGCAGAAATTTTGCAGTAACAATCCAGTCTTCATCATTGTTTAAGAATTGAGATGGCTTTGCTCCTTACTTAAATCGGTCTTTGTGGATTGCTATCTTTTCAGCTCATGAGTTGAAATATCAAAATCTCATTCTATGAGGCCATTTTAGAATTTACATAATGCCATCTCTCCAATCATACTGTAAAAGCATGCACCAAATAGATTTGTCCAAGTTTAACATTATCTAGCACCATATTTTAACTGAAAAGGTAGAGAAAATTGCCTGTTTTGTGTTTGACCATATTCTGCTTTTATTTGGCTTGCAATTATTTCCTGAGCAAAGGTATGGTAAAAAAAAAAAAAAAAAACTTGGAAAAAAAACCTGTTCTAACAACAGAAGAAGAAAACTATCCTCACACTTTGATTTACTTTAGCTTACATTACACAACCTTGTCTTACTCATGCACCAATAGAAAACCATTTTGATAAAATACCATTCACTCGTACACAAGCTCTACTACCAGCATACATGGCTTTTACACTATTAAGTATGGTGTTACTGGGAATCTACTTAATAGTGTGAAAGCCATGTATGCTGGTAGTAGAGCTTGTGTACGAGTGAATGGTATTTTATCAAAATGGTTTTCTATTGGTGCAGGAGTTAGACAAGGTTGTGTGATGTCACCATGGCTGTTTAATATATATATGGACGTGTGCATGCGTGATGCCAAAATAGATGATAGTGGTTTATGTCTTGGTGATATCCGTGTGTGCAGATTGCTGTGTGCTGCTGACACTGTCCTGTTGGCAGAGAGCAAAAGTGAGTTGCAGAGTATGTTGTCCCAGATGTACGCAGTTTGCATGAAATTCAAACTGAGTATAAATAAAGGAAAAACCGAAGTTATGGTTTTTGAGAGAGGAACTGGTAGCACTGAAGGTAATGTGGCACAGTGATTGAGCTGGTGAGTGAGTTTGTGTATTTAGGAAGCATGTTTGACAGAGAGAACAAATTGGATGGTGAAATTAGTAGGCGAGTGAATTCTTCATTGAAAGTCATAGCTGCTCTGGGGGTTTTTCACAGGAATGATGGGTTCTCTAAAGAGTCCCGCATGGCTGTGTATGAAAGTGTAATTGTTCCTACTCTGATGTATGGCAGTGAAACCTGGGTACTGCAGAAGAAACATAAGAGTTGTTTGTGTACTGGAGAAATGCGTTACTTACAGAGGCAAGACACTGTCTGATTGTGTGAGGAATGAAGATGTGTTGCAGTTGTGTGATGTGAAGCAAAATGTTGTTAGCAAGGTGGAGACCAATATGCTTCGGTGGTTTGGCCATGTTGAAAGAATGAGTGATGAGATGCTTACTAAGAAAATCTTTTTAGCCCAAGTGGCAGGAAGGAAAGGCAGAGGAAGGCCAAGGAAGACATGGGTGGATCAGATTCAGGAGTGTCTGCATGAGAAAAAGATTATGAGTATGAATTATAAAAGATCCTGTGCACGGCGTGTAATGGACATCAGTGAAGCCCGAGTTGTATGTCAAGATCGCTGTAAATGGAGAAGTTTGATACAACAATAGTAAGTAAAAATATCTGGTAGTTTGTATTTCTTTTTGGAGCTAACTTCTGAATCTCGGAGAACAGGTTAGTGATATGTATGTATGTATGTATGTATGTATGTATGTATGTATGTATGTATGTATGTATGTATGTATGTATGTATGTAAAGTATTGCTTGTCTTGCATTTCATTATTAACCATTCTTATATCATGTAGTTAGTTTTGGTAATACAGTAGAACTTGCTTATAATAAAGAACTTGGAACCAATGGGAACCCTCATTAAATACAGTCACTCACAAGATCTGTTTTAGGGTGAAAATTCTCATCATGTGATGATATGCACATACGTTTATATTGTATGTCCACAAAACATGGATATATTGAAAGATTTAATTAACTACATTAGTAGTATAGTTAATTAAATCTTTCAAATATATTCAACTTGATGGCCATGTGATACTGACTGCTGTTTAACAATACAACACACATGAAGAAAAAGCAGCAACATTCCTCACAATGCAACACTCACTTGAAAGGTCAGAAGGGCATTGGACACCATTCCAGGAATTATTATTTCCTGTTTCCCCTCTGACAACTTCCCCATTCCATTACTCTCTTATCCCACTCCGTAACTGTCGTAAGTCCCACCATCCTCTTTTTTCATAGAAATATGTAGCCTGTTTTCAACTCTGCTGATGCAATACATCCAAGGCATAGTTCCTTGGAGTGGGTGACGTACAAACCTCTCTTTTTGATCATTTGATTTATTCCCTCCCCGTTGCTTTTCTATCAACATTATTCCACTAGCACACAAGTATTTCCCTATACTGGTCCAATTATGTCCTGTATGCCACTATTTCCATTCCCTTTCTATGTTGATTTCTGCCGTCTTTACACGATCATTACTCAAATAATAGATTCAAATAACACATTTGACTGTTTAAATGATTTAATGTGATGAAGTTAATTATTAAATTTATATAGTAAACATTAGAACTTTCAGGCCTGCAACGGACCCATCTTCAGATGTTATTAGCAGAATGGAACTGAGTATGATTTAAATACATTAATGTTATGTGTTTTTCTTGATATTGTCACCTGCTCGTGATGGACATCATATCTCGTGATGGTTTGTTAACATCAATAAATATATTACGTGTCAAGCAATATATACTTCTATCATTTATATTTGAGTTATGGAACTGATACCCAGAACCTTCCTAAAATGGAGACTGAAGCTTGCCAAAGAAGAAGTCCACCTGTCATTCCTGTTGAATTGCCGTGACTTAAAGTTTATTCCTAAACATCTATCTCATTATCCGAAACATCCCAAGATCAAAACGTGATGTGGTTGTTTTGTAAACAGCCGAGTTTTAAGAGACTGTCTTCCGAAGTCCGCCAAAAGAGAGGATTCTTGGACTTTCTACAACGTAAATCATACAACAGTTTTGTAAAGGTAACAAAATGGATCCACCCAATGATATTGGATAGAATGTTTAAAAAATTTACAGCTACATGTTCAACCGAAATATCCAAAATCCAATGTACGCATATTAAAAAACTTCGAAATCTGGTAGCAATTGAACTTGAAACCAAATGTAAAACAAATAACCATGGAATTAAACCAAATCGTTCTAACCCACAAAAATCTTTTATAAATTTCAGCCACATTCAGCTTAATTTCACCCAAATAAAAGCTCTTCAAACGGGGCTAAAATATGTTTACCCAGTATCAAAAATCAACAGGTACAAAATTATTCCGGACATCGAAAACATAATCAAGTCACTATCTCAGCCCATCCAAGAAGAAACAAGATATAAAGTGGCCAAAGCCATCACTTCATCAGCAAAAAGTAAACATTACCCTACTTTAAAGTGCAATCAAGAAGAAGAAAAACAACTACGACTACTCCAACAAGACCCGAGACTTGCTATAATTACAGCGGACAAAACTACTCAAGTTATTATACTTAATAAAGTTGACTATGATGCAAAGATGAATCAGGCCTTAGAAAAAATTTCACATGCAATTATACCTACTGACCCTACAGCAGCATTAAGTAGGTTGAAAAGTCAACATACTCTTCCACCTACCATCTCAGAGAACATGCATCAGCCTCCGGGTCCTAGAGTCCCTGAACTCTTTGGGAAATTAAAACTACATAAAGAAGGACATCCTGTCAGACCACTAGTGTCTAGTTATGCCAGCCCAACTAGGACATTAGAATATACTCTAGCTAAATTACTCTCACCATCAACAAAATGTTCTAAATTCTCAGTTTCCAGTTCATGTCAAGCCCTGGCCAAAATCAAAGAATTTTCATCTAAAGGAGCTAATTTCATGATGGCTTCATTGGATGTCATATCCTTTTTCCGAATGTTCCAATAAACACGGTGCATAATATTATTGAATCAAAACTAGAATCACGAGCAGCTTTCTCTACATCGGAGATTAAAGCCATTATTTCTGCCTTACGCTTAATACAAAACCGCTCATTTTTCCGATTTAATGGCAATATATATCGTCAACTGGAAGGCACACCAATGGGCTCCCCACTGTCGCCTATCTTAGCAGAAATTCTCTTACAGGAATTGGAGAATTATGTACTTGAATCGTTTCCAACTCCCCCTGGACTTTATTTACGCTACGTGGATGACGTTCTCATTTTTTGGCATTCCACTAAAGAATAGTTGAACCAGTTCACAGACTGCTTATCATCTCAATATCCATCTATTAAGTTCTCCGTGGAATTTGAAAAGAATTATACCTTACCTTTTTTGGATTTTTATTTTAAACGAGACCCTCATAGACAAACTGTTCAATATTCAGTGTATCAAAAAACCCACATCCTCTACTGTCATGATTCCATCTCAATCATCTCATCCATTAAACCAAAAACTCACATCCATCCAATTCCAAGTACGACGAGCATTTAGCCACTCATCGACAGTAACATTACGAAACCAAGAAATAGCCAAAATTAAAATATCAGCATCTCATCATGGCTACTCAGATGACATCGTTAATTCTATCGTAAAGAAAATAAATCGCACATTAGATACCGCATGAATAAAAGATTGTAGACCAGTTAAATATGTGGGATCACTACCATACATTCCCAGCATCATCAATATACTCAAAAACGTTTGTCATCGTCACAATATTGGCTTCGGTGTACGAACACACAATGTACTATCAGGAATAAAAAAATATAGAGACGTTGTTCCTTTGGACAACCGATATGGAGTATATGTCATCCCACTGAAGACAATCGACATTCAAGATGAAGATCGTATATATGTTGGATCTACACTTCGCTAATTAAAAACACGTTTAAAAGAGCACCAATATAACATTAAGACAAACTGATCAAGGACTACAACGGATCTCATTACCCATGTTGGAGCGAAGCCAATATCCTCGCCACGCCCTACTCAAAAACATCAATCCTCCTAATGGAAAGTCTATTTATTCACAAATATGGTGAAGTATGTTGCAATGATGATATTTCTTGTCACATCCCTTTACCTTGGAAAACGGTGCTTAATGAGTTATAACATATAGAAACTTACACCAATTATTTCCTTCATACATAGTTTTTAATACGTTGCTTGACACGTAATATATTTATCGATGTTAACAAACCATTCACGAGATATGATGTCTATCACGAGCAGGTAACAATATCAAGAAAACCACATGACATTAATGTATTTAAATCATACTCAGTTCCATTCTGCTAATAACATCTGAAGATGGGTCCGTTGCAGGCCTGAAAGTTCTAATGTATACTATATGAATTTAATAATTAACTTCATCACATTAAATCATCTAAACAGTCAAATGTGTTATTTGAATCTGTTATTTGAATAATGATTGTGTAAAGATGGCGGAAATCAACATAGAAAGTCAACGTAAACACGATATGAACATTTACTTAGTATTTCCATTCCTCCATTCCAAGAGTGTGAGCAAGAGATTTTATCTGCATCGTCAAATATGGAATTTCATTAAATGTTGTTACTGTGTGTTAAAAATGATCATCTTAGTTTTGCTCTCCCATCTTGAATCTGGAGACTTCATTAAATTTTATCTATAAGTTTACATTATACCAGTGTTCCTGTTTTGCTCTTTAAATATAAGATCTCACTAAATAAAGGCTCGCAATATGCGGGTTCCACTGTATTTCATTTTGCACATTTTGGTTTTCATTAATTTTGAAGTTTTAGGGATTCTTTATTGCCATTCTGTAGGAAATAGAGTTAGAAGAGAAGCTACAGGCGCTTGCTACAGATGTTGCTCCACTTTATGAGAGAATTGCTCCAGAATCTTTTAGTAATCAGGTGAGTTATTCTTTATGTTCTTAAGTGTAAAGAGATATCAGAGAGTAAAGCAGATGCACTCTTTTAAACAAAATTTATTTCTGTAAATTTGAGCATTACACCATTGTTTAGTTGGGAAATATTATGTCTTGGTAATTCCCATATGTTCAGGTGTACTGTTGACACAGTAGTGTTGGGGACAGCAAAAGTCAGTTGCAAAGTATGTTCCTCCAGATGTATCAAGTCTATATGAAATGTAAACTGAGTGTATATAAGTAGGGGTGGGGCAAACTTATGGCTTCTGAACAAGGAATTGTTAGTACTGAGTGCAAGATAAGTCTACATGGTACAGAGTTAGACCAGATGGGCAAGTTTGTATATTTAGGAAGCATGTTCGACAAAGAAAAATTATTTGTTGGTGAAATTAGTAGGCAAGTGAATTCATCTGTGACATCATAACTGCCTTAAGAGGATTTGACAAGAGTTGATGGGTTCTCTAAAAGGTCCCGAATGGTTGTGTATGAAAGTGTAAATGTTCTTTTTCTGATGTACAGTAGAGAAATCTGGGTACTGCAGAAGAAACACAGGAGTCATTCATGTGACAGAGAGATACTTATGGGGAGTTTGTAGGAAGATGCATTCTGATCATGTGAGAGATGGGTGGAAGAAATTCAAAAGCATGCCGGACTGGCATAGAGGAGACTGGCCCTAGGCAGAAAGTTATGAAAGAGGTTTGGGTAGACATTCATCCAGCCATGGATGGGCAATGGTTGATGGTGATACACATAAATACGACAAAAACAAAATTAGCATCACACTCCATTGTTGCCTGTTATCGTTATGTGGGAAGCACAAATAAACTGATTGTACAGCTTTTCCTAACTGCTTTGGACCCCGATACCACATCAAACAGAGTGAATGCAGCACATAGTGGCTCGCAGTCACTGTAATAATCAAATAGCCTCTGGAGAATCTTCAAGAATGTGAATGGCATCCTTAACTTTTAATGTATATGTAACTGAACTCTCATTTCTGAATGTGAGCAGCAAACATCCCCTGAACATTTTGAGGGGGAAATGTGAGTTTTAAGCTGCCAAAGCTGTCAAAACATTAAAAGCAAATTCTGTAAGTGGACAAATGACAAAGCATGGCATGAAAAAACCATCAGAAATTGGTGCAAAAGTTTCAATTCCAGTTTGAATCCAATTGTAAGAAGTGAACTTTTTACACCATCTCTTGAGCTGCGCCCAGGGCAGCCCTCCCTTCTTATTACTGTGTCAAGCCCCAACTAGGAACTTGTGAACATAAATTTGCTAACTGATTTTGATCATCTAAATGTGGCTACAATGACATTGGGTTTCCTAGATTCAGTGACCCAATCTCATTGTTTGGACCTGTACATGTTGTGTTTAATACGAGGTTGTCGCAAGAACTCGTATGTCGCAATGAAGTTCAGTTTAAAACTAACATTCTTGTATCGTGTTTATTTTATTTTATCTTGGTACCTCCAGAAAGAAAAAGGAAACGGTTTACCTACAAATAATCCTGCACCTGACACTCGTACTCATTTGCAGAGCAGCCAGCAAAGAAGAACACATTTGTTTAAAAAACAATTATAAAATTTAAATCAAGGTTTTGAAAAATGGGCTGTGAATGCACCAAGAAAATTTGCAACACGAGCGTGCCAATTTCCTTTTAATTGGTGTAAGAGTACAGACTAAAAAAACTAGAATGCTAGCTTTCACCCCCGAAGAAGGGCGGCTTCATCAGGCTAATGTTTACAAGGTTGAGTACAGAATCATACTTAGGAAATTTGAACTAAAAAAACCAGAAAAAACACCTAATAAGTATTTTATAAGCACGTGATGTTAAACATCTATTGTCATCTATTGTTTAACATCATATGCTCATAATGTACTTATTATGTTCTTTATTTTATTTTTTATTTTTTTCAAGCCGACCATGGTTTCGCTGGGTATTGACCTAGCTTCATCAGGACGAATGGCACGTAAATATTCAAATTGTATCATGACATCATTGTCAACCATTATCAATCCACTGCTGGACGAAGGTCTCCCCAAGTTTCCTCCACAACGGTCTGTCTTGTGCCAGTTGTTGTTTACAGTCACAAGTTTTGGCTAGATGCTTCCACGTGCTTATAGAAATGCCGTGGATGCCATGTCATTAACAAGTTGCGAAGACTTCTGGTATATATGGAAAGCTTCCAAAATATCAAGTTTGGTGGTTGAATCGGACATGTCAATTAGTTTTTCTTCTTCAAAGAGAAATTTATGGTCCTTTTTGTAACTGTTCAGCGATCGAGGACTTCTTTAGGTCACAATTCCGAATGTAGGTCTTGTGCTCCTTCAATCGAAAACGCAAGGCTCTACTCTATGGGTCTGTCCTATATATGAAGCTCCACATTCACATGGAATTTGATAAATTCCCCACGAGTTTTTGTCTTCAACATATTCCTTTGATCATAAAAATCTCATTTTGTTTATGGGTTTAAAAATCACCTTAAAATTAAAGGTTTTGAGAATTTTTGAAATTTTGAAGGCAGTGTCACGGGAAAATGTGATAATGGCAAAATTCTCTCCCAATGGGCACGTCACAGGAGTTAATGTGGAGATAGGCTTCGGTTTCCGGAATTTTGTTTGAGCCTTGTCTATAATGGAAGGGTTGTATCCTCACTGTACTGCAACACGTTTAAGGAAATAAAGTTATTTTTCCAAACTGTCTTTATCTGAACATGTATGTATTGCGCAATATACACAACTGTAAAAGGTGCTGAAGTTTTGTTGCCAACGGTGGAGGTGAGAAAACAGCAAAAGGTTTCCGATAAATTGTGGTTGCGAGAGATCCATTTGAGCGAGTTACCAGGACATCAAGGAATGGTAGGCATCCGTTATTTTCAGTTTCGTAGCTGAATTGAATGTGAGGATCAATGGAATTTTTAAGTTTGACTAATTCCGGAATTTCAGAATGTTTTCCCTTCCATAGAATAAAAGTATCGTTTACATGTCGTATCCAGAAGCCAAATTTCATGAGTTTGAAAAGTTTTTCTTCAAATCGACGCATGTAGATTTCACATAATATAGGTGATTGTGTACTGCCCATGGCTAAACCTTCCGTGTGTTCATAAAACGTTCCACGGAAAGTAAAACTGTTCTGTTTTATGCAAATGTCCACTAGTCTTGTTATTTCTTCTACTTCAGGTTGGCTGTAATCATGCTCTATAAGACTTGATTTTAGGGATTACAGAACTCCTTTTACTGGAACATTGGTAAACATAGATACCACATCAAAGGATTGATGTGGTATCTATGGTCTGCTTGAAAAAACAACAACATTTGTGACAACTACGTTGTATTATCTTAATCTATGTACTTAAAACGTGTTTTTTCTGTTTGTTTTAGTTGAAATTTCCTCAGTATGATTCTGTACTCAACCTTGTAAACATTAGCCTGATGAAGCCGCCCGTCTTCGGCAGTGAAAGCTAGCGTTCTGTTTTTTTTAGTTTGTGCTCTTACGCGAATTAAAAGGAAATCGGCACGCTTCTGTTGTTAAATGTAAAATTTATTTTGGCATATTGCTTAATTTATTTGCAGATTAATGGTGGGACCAGATAAATTATATTAAATTGCATCACTTCAAACATAGTTAGGTTAAGCTTAAAATTCATAGAACTGTTACCTACCAACCCAACTCATATGGTGTGTGCAATATTATTTCATTTTCAATTTTCATAAGTTACTCAACATGCAAGGGATTGAAATATTTGGACGATGTCTTCCCCGAATCCTCTGTCAGTCATCTCTTGGTCCTTGGGTTGATGATGGTCCTTTAGGAGGCCATATTGTTCCCTCGGTCGTGCTACATGCCCTTCATCCACCCGATGGGGCTGGTATCCTTCATATATAAAACGTGGCCTGGGTTTGCTTAAAGAGCCGTCGGTACTTTTGCAATTTTTCTCCTAACAATTTTGCATCTTTGTCACTGTGCACTTAACAACCTTTCACTTTTGCACCTCTCCGCTCCTAACAGTGTTGCATGGTTTTTCACTCCTCTGCGCTCCAAACCGTTTTTCGCGGTTTTTTCACCCCATATTTCTTCCAAGTTTTCCTTTTTATTTTTCCCTATCGTTTTCACTTCTCCAGTTCTCCTAGGTGTGTCCTTACCTCCTGGAGGTGTCACCTTCACCACCATTGGTTCCTGAGGGATCCCCTTAACCACAGTGTTTTGTCCTCCGGGAATGATGACCACTGGTCATTTCAAGCAGATGTTCTTCTGGCTAACTAAACATTTGCCAAGCTAAGTCCTTTAAAAATTTATTTGGCCCTAACTATCACCCCGTTTTCAAAGTTCTATTTTCAGGGTATTCTGGAATACATTTCTAAATCTTTAAGTACAATTGAAGCACATACGCATGCCTGAGTTATGTTCCCCGACACAGAGACATGGTGACAGAGTTGTTACATAAGTTTTACTTTCTGATCAAATTTAGGTAGGGCTTCTTTTGCAGACTCGTGCTGCGACCTATTGTTAGCTAAGGTTGTAGCATCTAATACCTACAGTACATTACATTGCCGTGCTTGTTCTTCTTTCCAAATGTCTGGCATGAATTATCTCGTTTTCAGAACTTTGCATCTGGCCTGGTGTCTGTGTTCTGATCTTTCCTTCCCACATGAACGGGAAGTGATAAAAAAAGAAAACAGCAAAATGTATATGCAACCTGGGGCGAAATAATCAGAAATTACTTTAAGTAAAATAATTAGGTAATTCATTTATGAATTTGTGTATTTATTATCCTGAAGCAATGTGCCTGAAATTATAATTTCCGCTGCAACATTGCCCCTAGTTACACTCTTATTTATGTATATCAGGAGGTAATAATTCAGTTCTTCTTTCTTTTCCCCAACCTAGTTATGCCCCTATTCATGTATATTAATGTGCATCAATTATTTGGAAATGCAAAGTCTCCGAAATTATTTGAAATGCAAAGTGGATGGAACTCAAGAGATGAGAGTTCAGTCAGGGTTGCCAGCCGACTGGGAAACCTGGGAAAATCAGGGTATCCGAAAAAAAGGCTAAAAATCAGGGAAAACTCAGGGAAAATAATTTTTTTAGCAAAAACCTGGAAAAGTCAGGGAAAATTAAACTGATAATTTTTTGTGTAATGAGTATGCAGTTACCAGAGATGGGAATTCTGTGCCAAAACAAAAATCTTGTGCCATCTTGCTACAAAAGGCAGATTTTGCGCCATTGTGGGTCAGAACCATCGTGCTCCATCGTCATCGGCAGTACTTTGGCACACTACATTCTCCGTGTGCACCATTCCGCTTGACGCTGAGTAAGACCATGCGGTGGAAAGAAAGATTCAGCGATTCCAAGTACTAAAGGGTTTTACGTAGTTACTATGGAAATCATCAGTCCGCTACAGACAACAGAAAACATCAAGTATGATATGGAATCGTCGTTCCGCTAAGACGACAGAAAATATCGAGTATGCTATGGAAATCATCGGTCTGCTGTGGCCGACGAAAAATGTCGAGTGTGCTATGGAAATCGTCGGTCCGCTACAGACAATGGAAAATGTCGAGTATGTTATGGAAATTGAAAGGCTCAATGAAATAATGTTATTAAACATCTGTGAAAAGCATATTTTCAAGATTCTAACACTTGTTAAATATTTTCAAGAATATTTCTTGGGTGTTGAGAATGTCACTTCGTTTCCTGTTTCTGCATAATAAATTTTTCCGTACAAGTTTCCTTTATTTATTTTTTTCTATGCCTGATTATATTTTTATTTTTGATGTTTTCTGATCATGTTCCTCATTTTTAATATGTTCAGTAATAGTGAAAAGGAGCGACCTCATATTTTTGAAGATTTTTTTTCTAGTGAAATGCATGTTTCCCTATTTCTAATACATACTTCTTCAAAACTAATCAGTAGAGAGCAATCGTTTTCTCCCCTTTCCCTTTTATTGAACGAAATGAAATTTCTAGATTGGTACTTTATCTGTTCGCCGTGGAATCCATGCCGTTTCCAAGCCCTGTAAAATTGTTTCACAGCAGAGCGAGCAATGCAGTATCGATTTTTCACTTTAATTTTCCATAAAATTCGTGTTTTTCCATTTCTTAGTCACTTCTTACTTATGTATGATATTTTTTCGTGGATTCGCGGAATTCTGCTTTTTCTGTCATCATTTGGGTTATTCTCGAGATCAATGCAAAACTGAAAAAAAAAAAATGTGGGGGTAAGTCTGGGGATGATATTTCATTCTCAAAACCTTCGAAAACGGAAGTTAAACGGAGTAAAGATTTTCCCCATAATCCTATTTTTTTTTCTCGTAATGTTTCTTCTGCCCAGTATTGTTATTAAATATCATTTTAATGTATAGGCGTTTTGATTATTTTGCCATTACTAGAAGTTTTACATTTTCTCTGAAGTTTTGCCAGGTCAGATGGGTGGAAAATGCAGCGGTTTCTCAGCAAGCTGTTCAGGTCTTCCCAGACATTAAAAAGTACATAAATAATATTCGATCGCTACCTAATACTTTTACTTGTGATCAGGTTGAAAAAGCTTGCATGGATAAACTTATTTTAGTAAAGTTGGCATTTTTTCATTTGTTTCATTAATGTTAGAACCGTTTCTTAAAAAGTTCCAGACTTCGAAACCGATGTTACCTTTCCTGTATGAATGATTTCCCAGTTAAGGAAAAAAATTGTCAAAAAGGAAGTTCTGGAATGTACTGAAGCTCCTGAAAATCATAATCTGCGAATTTTACCTGAAATTTCCTGCGAAATTATCTTCTGGGAAACCTAGAAAACTCAGGGAATTTTTAAAGCCAATATGAGTGGCAACCCTGTCAGTTTTTCTCCAAGACAATGTTGAGTTCTCTGAAGTGCTGGGAGTATGGATCGCATTGTAGTTGTATGCCAAAAGAGAATGTTTACATTCCAAAAGTAACAGAATTTTTTAGAGCTGAATGGTCTGTCAAAACAGGCTAGAGCACGCCATCCATCTCCATCATTGGCAAGGCATGACCTTTTTGATAGTGTAACCAAAATCCTACAATACAGAATATAAACGGTAATGCATAATAATAAAATATTATTAAAATGATGCACAATTAACATGTTTAAGTATTTCTTTAATCACTGAAGCTGAGTGTTCCTTTTGTATGCACGATTTTGTTTTTATGTCGCTTCTCTTACAGTTCCTTTTTTCCTTTTTAAAGCACAAATCTCTATGATTTAACTCACAGCATTAATGTTTGAATATTTGAAGGGTGCAACATAGGGCCCTTCAAATATTCATTCTGGTTGTTCCAAGCACAGCTTGAGGATAAAGAGAAAAGAAAAACCTGCTAAACAATAATAAAGTAGTTGTCCACATGCAGTAGGGAGCTCATAAAACAAATGTGAGAAAAACACAGAATTCAAAGGAGGAGAAATGATTCACAATCTGAAGGGCGCTCTAACAAAAAACGAAAATCTGGAATGGTGAAAGCGAAAATATGCTGCTCTGTGGGTTAGAGACTATCTCTTGGTTCTGCATTCAAGTGCAGTCTACAGAACTCTCTGTATTTTATAACTACTATCAAAATTAGAATCGTGCACATCTGACCTTGCCAATGGGTCTACTATCTGCTCATTCACAAGGCAGACCAGCACATGATATCTTCTGAAGGCCAATCTGGAATGAATGATTTCATAGGTAATTTGCATTGCATTAATGCTCATATTTGAGTAAATTATTTTTATTTAAAGCTGTTCCACTGGTAACACTGAATAGTAGCCCATTTCACCCCTGCTCTCCATAGTAACAGATATATATTTGAGAATTGCATGCAAACCAGAAATAATGTGAGAATTGTTAATACAGCAATTAGACATCTCTGAATTGCCTATATATGCATTGAATTGTATGTCTGATTGTTATATTAATGATTCTGACATATCTCCGTGTATGGTGAGAAGAACGTTTCTTCCACAGAAGAAATAATGTATTCATTTCTTAAAAGTGCATTGTTTTGTATGTTGCAACAATTGGCATACTTATTAGGTGGAAATCACAAGATATGAATCTTATTTCCCTCCTGAGCAAACATAATGGTTTCCCGTGGAGTTTTCCACATGATTTATTGGATGATGATGTTTCTATTGCAAAGAGTACTGGTTTCTGGATTATTATGCTTAGGAAGTTAACTGGTAATTAATTTTCTTGGTTTTTTTGTCTGGAACAGGGAAAATCTGTGATGATCTCTGGTATTATAAACACAATTTATAGCAAATTTAAAAATAAATAAATAATTATATAATCTTGTCCCACTGTGATAAAAGGGACATTAGGTTACATTGCATTATAGAATATTTTAGAATACAAAATAAGTTAAACTTTTACCTGTGCTTGGAAGAAAACGAAAAAATGTAGCTCTTCACCAGGTTCCACTTCATGTGTTTCTTTACTTGTTTGTATTCTGTGTGATATTTGGAGCATTAACTTCCTAGTAGACTTGTGGTTTGAAGATCATTTCGATATTGTACCTCAGCCTGTATTGCTGACTGAATTCATAGGTTACCACTGTACACAATTCTTCCAGGAATTCTTTAGGTCACGTATGTAGAAATTTTCATGCTTCAGGCATAGTACTGCAGATTGCTGTATGTATGCTGATTTTCTTTCTAACTTTTTGGGAGCTATGCTTGACACGGTTAATATCAGTATTGCATGAGTTTAAAAGGTTAATGTAAAAAGTTTTGAAAGAGCTGTAGAAAGAAAATACTAGTGTCAGAATCATTACTCTCTCTTCCTAACTAGTTTTGTTCTCTGGGTTTGTTGCATTTATCATGTACTTTGCCTGTACACTCATCAAGCATCCTCAGACTTACTCCATGCTTGGATATGGGGTGGTACTGAAAGTGGGCAGGGGTACACTTCTATAAGTCTACCAAAGCCATGGAAAGAATGAATAAAAATGAAAGAAATCGCTTAACAAGTGAATAACACAAGAGGTACTAGTACAACAAGTGTCCCCATAATAAAGAATTTAAACAGGTAACATCATCTGGACATGTTCAGTTAAAAAAACCATAAGTTTTAAAAGGAGAACCCTAAGAGAAGCAGATCCTACTGTCTACATAGAAAACAACTAGTATGTATTTTACGGAGCTTTGGTTGCTGTTACGAAAGTACAGACATACCGATGAAATTACGGGTAAAAAAACATTCGATTTTTCTGATGCAGAAAGCAATTTTCTCATCAACTTAAATTTTTTAGTTTGTTCTTCATCTTGGGTGGAAGGGGGTTAAAGCTGTGTTTTAGGTAATATAGATTTGTGTGTCTTAATTGGTAATCCCATGAGCTATCTGTCTACAAAAGGAAATCCAACAATAGGGAATGATAGCAGCCACTTGATGCTGGCTTAGCCTTTTGCCCCCATTTTACCCCTCCCATGATGCTCTCCATGCCACCTGCAGCTGCACAGAATGTGTGTGTTGTATTGTCACTGCTCTACTTGAATAGCCTTTTCTTTGTGCTCTATGGTCTCTACAGCACATGCTACTGTCGGATAGGTGGTAATCAGTTTTGTAATCGTGAAAGTTTATTATTATTTATTTATTTATTTATTTAAAATGAAGCATTCTTCAGGCCAAGCTTCTTCATCTAAAAAGAAAGTGTTTCCTAGACACATACCACAGAGACTGGCCCTGATTTTAAAAGTCACAGGTTTCTGTGAACCATGTGGTTTTTGCAGCATTTGTAGACGCGATTTTAGTATCACTTGTGGTGGGCAGCAATGGTGCACTCAGTGGGGGCGAGGGGTCCTCCTCATGAGGTATCACTTGGCCCTTCGTTCTTTGTTCTTGGTGGTTATTTGTAATTATACTTGTGTAGTTTTTAAATATGTAATTTACGAATAATTGGAAGTGCACTTTGATATGGTGGAGGTATTATTATCGCTTCTCAATATTTTGGGAGATGTTATCTCCGGAGTATTTTCATTTTCAATATTTTGGGCCACTCCAATAAAGAAATCTTGGGTGCACCACTGGAGCGTGGGATGATTGCCGAAGGCACACAGAATCGAAGAAGCATCAACATTCGAAGGAATGATTTTTCTTCATGCCTAGAGGTAAACTTTTATACACTTTCTGGTAGACAGTATTTTTTTATTCTTCCACAAGCAAAAAATTGTTTATCCGTTTTTTTTTGTTGTTTTTTTTTTCAAATAATATTGTTGTAGCAAACTGGGGTTTGTTGTCATGTTAAATACCCAAATTCGCCACTGTGGACTGGATTACAATAAATTATGGAATCTTTTTTTTTTTTTTTTTTTTTTTTTTTTTTTGTTACTGAAAACTACTTTAAGATGTTAGCATTTGTGTGATTGTAATTATTATAGTAAGTGTAGTTATCTTCAAAGTTGCCATTTGTACATCAGCAGCCAAAGTAAGGACAAAGTCCTTATATGCTGATGCACAGATGACAACTTTCGTCATAAGTACTTGTTACTACGTACTTAAGAATTTTATAAGCTGTTGTATGTATATTGGAATATGACAAAGTGAATTCTACATTTGTTCATTACCTTTCATAAGTAATTTCAAAACTTTAGCTGACAAAAAAGAACTATATTTTTATAGAAAAAGAATGGGCACAGAATATGAAGATGTGCTAAAAGTTTTATCCATATTTGTGTTTTTTCATTGAGTTTCTGATGTAATAGTTTATGTAACATAATAATGAATAAAATTGTTTAGATTGAATTTGAAAAGGAAGCAGCAGAGTGTCGTTTAGGATTGAAGATGGGCCGACCTTTCTCTGGGGTCACTGCTTGCATTGATTTCTGTGCTCATTCCCACAAAGATCTTCACAACATGAACAACGGGTGTACAGTGGTGAGTATCTACATTTTCTAATTCATCCAGCTTTCTTTTTCTTAATTTTCTGATCACTGTAGTATTCATTATGTTTCACATGACATGTGTGTGTCGGAAATTTTTCACTTTTTTTTTCTTTTTTGCTACCAGCTGTAGTTTTTATGTACGTGGGTCATTTCTGTGTCAAATCAACAAGGCTCACAACCAGACCCCTTTTGATTTCCTTGAAATTTGGTGTGATTGTTAGGCATGTAGGCTTATGCATAAATCCCAAATTTTAGCCCTTAACCCATGGGGTTTCAAATTACATGACCTTGAAAATTAGAAAATTGTGACCTGTGGACAATCTTTGAGCAGTTGTATTGCGCTACCTAATTGTGCTAGAAGGTTGAAATAAGTGTATTTTTATAGCATTTTATATGAGCTTTTAAAAAAGTCATGTGCTGAAAAATAAAAAAAATTGGTTGACCTTTTCAAGGTCACAGAAATAACCCTTAACCTTGAAATTAAAAAAAAAACAGTAATTTTAAAATTTTGAAAAAAATTATATGGCATCGTTAAGTTTTTGTTCACTAGTATGCCAACTTTTAATTTGGGACTGCAATGAGATTATTATTTATAAAATATTGAAATGAAATACACCATTGCCAAAAATGGCCTCAAAATGACGTAATGAAAAGTGAAAGTGTTTTTTGGGTTTAATATCCAATTTAAATTGGGAGGATTCATCAGTCAGAAGGTATCTCCATGATATGCTAAGTAGTAAACCTTTAATAACTATAATTTTTTGAACTGAAATGGTAAAAAAAAATAATATAGCAATGCCTTTGTAGTTTTAAAAGATTAAAAAAAAAAATCAACAAACTCTTCTGCTGATTTTGTCACACTTTCAGATGTTTGGTTAATAGATACCCACTGCTTAAATGTCACAGAATCAATATTATTCTTTTCACAAGATCCAATACTGAAATTTTTCAGTAAATCTGATTCGCGGGCAAAATTGGCATTTACGTAGCATGCAGGAAGTAAAGGATTACACATTACTCTTGTGATGCAGTCTTTATAGCTGTTAATTGGGAGTTTATGTTCAGTAGTTAATTTTGCCATATGACACCCTAAAAACATGACTTTTTAAAGTTTTGATAAATTGTGATGCACATATGTATACTACATGTACCACTTACTCCAACAATGATGCAACTTTTTTGAATGCTGTTCTGCAAACTTTGAGAAATCAATTTTTATCTCTGGGTATGCAGTCTTAAACTGTTAGTGAATATATTTCAGATTGTTTAATATGACCCCCCCCCTCTTTTTTTTTTTTTTTTTTTTTTTTGTAAATCTGTTTTTTTTTTCAGCTAGTACTGTTGTTATTGCAACAATCATATTTCCCATGCCCACCAATGCAATCATGGCAATAAAAATCTTGCACCAGATCAGCTGTCTCCTGTTTTAATATCTTTCTTAGCTTTAAGTTTTGTATATGGTTTTACCAAAACTTGCCATGTAATTTGAAATGCTGAATTCATCCTGCAAGTTTCAAAAACTCCAGCATTTTGGTAGTACAGTACGAATTTGCAGCTTTTAAGCTCTTCACTTTGTATCATTTAACATTTCTTTAAGCTGAGCAATAATTTGTTTTATGGTCAGATGTTCAAAGTTCAGCATCAGGGAAATATTAATGTAAAACTTTCTTTAGTAAAAACCATGTTTTTTTTTGTTTTTTTTTTTTTCCTAAGGATGTCACTAATTTAGGGTCACTGGTTCCAGGGAAGGGAGAGAGCCACTGCTGAAGACAAACACAAAATCCATGGAATTTTGAAACTTGCAGGATGAATTCATAAGCCAGTGCTTAGACCACTGCCTCTCTGGGGTAGATATTTCACCTTCACTGCTACTCTGGCTTATGATACATTAAGTATCAGCTTCATCACCTGTGAACTTTGAACTGATGAGGCTCTCATCAGTTAAAAGTTTACAAGCATATTTACTCTAAAAGATTTTTTTGTAACTTGCCACAGACTTTTTTACCAATAGGAAGTTTAACCATCAACTCTGAGGAACAGGACAATTATTCTTTTTCACATTATAGTGTCCCTTTTCTTAAAAAGAGTTATAACAAAGGTCTCTCTTAAACAGAAATTAAATCACTTACACAAATTTTTGTTATAACAAAGGTCTTAAATCTGTGACATTTTAACAATTAAAGAGGGGAACAATTTCAGCAGTAGTTTCCGATGGAAATAAAAAAAAAAATTTTTTTAAAGAAACTAGTAGTTTTTAATGCAACAAATTTTTGGTGTAATACCTTTTGAGACCAAAAGAGGAAGCAAAATGAAAAAAGCATAACAGCTTAGAGCATGACATATTAAAGACTTTGTATAACAACTAACAGAATGAAACCCGAAGTGTGAGTGCAGCTGACTGTTGTATTTAACTAATGAAAGTAAACAGAGCTGTGATTAGGTAATGAAAGTCAAAAGCAAACTGAAAACTAAACTTTCTATTTGTCATACCCCAAAGTGTTTCTGGTTTGGAAGGGATAGCATCAGTGGCATAGCCAGAAATTTCTTAAAGGTCCTTGGATTTAGTTCATTGGTGAAAGCCTCATATATACTGCTTTAAATTCGTATTCAATGCACCCTCAAATAGGTAGGTCTGGACCCCGAGGACCGTCCCCTTGGCTCTGCCTATGGATAGCATGGCTTGTATGCCACCCTGTGAAATACACAGGAAAAAACTTGGCGCCAAAAAAATCAGTGAAACCTCAGGGGAGAAACAAATGTTTTTGCTAAAAACTTGAAAAAAGCAGGGAACTTGTAATCCTATGCTATTCGGGGGAGGGAAGAACAACAATTCAACCACAAAAACGCATTGCTTTTATTTTTATTCCCAGCAGTCTTCCCACTCCTTCCTCCTTACACATACAATACATACAACAGAAAGATGCATTTATTACATCATATGGTGGCCAAATTTTGCTTTTCATTAATGTCATTTTTTTTCAGTCATTTTGTCACTTATTAGAGAATTTTAGGTCAAGATTCACTTAAGTCAGATATTTTATAAATAGTGATCCCATTGCTGTCCCAACTTGAAAGTAGGCATAGTAGTGAACAAAACCCTAACGATGCCATATTTTATTTTATTTCTACAGAATTTTAAAAATTACAGTTTTTCAAAATATTGAAGGTGAAATGTTATTTTGGTGACCTTGACAAGGTCAGCTTAATTTTATTTTTCAGCACATGATTTAAGAGCTCATATAAAATGCTATAAAAATACACTAATTTGAACCTTCTAGCCCAATTAGGTAACAAGATACAACTACTCAGATTGTCTGGAGGTCATGATTTTCTAATTTTCAAGGTCATGTAATTTAAAACCCCGTGGGTGGACAGGGCTAAAATTTGGGATTTATGCATAAGTCTACATGCCTAACAATCATACCAAATTTTAAGAAAATCAGAAGGGGTCAGGTTAAAAATGGCCATTTCATTAGTTGATTTGGCACATGATGGCCCATATATGGTCTTTCCAAGGTATTTTATTGGTGCCACATGATAATTTGGTTTCTGTAGTAAGATCGCAAAAATCATATTTCTTTCACTGACTTTCTTTTATTTTGTAGTAATAATAACATTAGTTTACAGGGTTTGCGTGGGTACTAAAATACTGGAAAAATCCTGAAACTCTATTTCCATTATTTCATACATACAGGGTGTCCGACACATTCTGGAAAGTCAGGGGAAATCAGGGAAAGTCAGGGAAATGAAAATTGGTCAGGGAAGGTCAGGGAAATGCCTGAAATGTTGGTAAAAGTCAGGGAAAATCAGTGATATTTTTAAAAAAGTCAGGGAAATTTCAATCACAGTTAGACTACAACTAGTTTTAACCCGACGTTGGGGAGTGACGCCTCATTGCCCAACACACTTGCACTTGGTGTTGCAGACAGTCACTAACTTCCCCTTCCTACTAATGTAACCTTGTATTTCCTACCTATTATTGTAAGTTGTGTTACATTACTTGTTAACATTTCTCTTTTTGTTTTAAGTCAAAGGAATAGAAGAAAATTTGTGATATAAGTTATACCTTGTTAAAAGGCAATTAAGACTGCAGCAATGTCACAGCATTGTGTGTTTAATGAACAATGGTTGGACAAACAATTAAATCCTGAGTTTTCTGGTTGGATAGCTGCTATGAACGGCAACAATGAATCAGCATTTTGTAAACTGTACTCTAAACCCTTCAAGCTTAGCAACATTGGGCGTCGGGCAATCTTCAGCCAGGGATATGGCCCTAATCATTTGAAAAACATCCGTGCTAAAATGTCTCAGCCCAGTCTTGCTTCTTTCACTTCCTCTGTGAAAAAAAAACTCTCTTTGTAATAATGAACTCTTGCCATCAACAAGCTCAGGAAATTTGGAATCAGTACTTCTAAAAAATATTGTCTAATGACTCAAATACTTATGTTGTGAAAGATTATGTGAAGCCCAGTGACCTTAATGCTTATGTACTGAAAGATGATATAACAAAGTCGGAAATAATATGGGCCATGGAAGTGTTGTCCAAGCGAATGTCTCTGAACTCTTGTACACAGATTAACAAAACGTTTCAGTTAATGTTTCCTGACAGTGCGATAGCTTCAAAATTTACTTTAGGCAAAAGCAAAGCATCTTATGTGATAAACCATGGATTGGCACCACATTTCAAAGAGTGTTTAATGGACGATCTGAAGCAGTGCTCTGACTTTGTAATTTGTTTTGATGAATCACTAAACAAAATTGCTCAGCGTGGGCAAATGGATCAGTTTGTTCGTTATTGGGACGTCAATCTGCAAAAAGTTTCCACTAGATACTTAAGTAGTGTGTTTTTAGGACGGGCAACAACTAATGACCTTATAGAGAAATTCATTAAAGGTGCACCTCTTCCCTTGGATAACATGCTACAAGTGTCAATGGATGGACCTAACGTTAATCTCAGCTTTCTTTAAAAGCTGAAAGATAAACTTAGAACTGAAAATCCAGATGGTAAATTATTAGTTGACATTGGAGTATGTGGTCTTCAGGTGGTCAATGGAGCTATGAAAACTGGGCTTGAAGCAGTGAAATGGGATATACATCACTTTCTGCTTAACTTGTACTACCTTTTAAAAGATAGTCCTCCTCGCCGTGCAAATTATACTATGATTACTGGATGTAAAGATTTCCCTTTGAAATTTTGCACTGTAAGGTGGTTGGAAAACGTTAATTGTTTGACTAGGGCATTGCTTGTCTATGATCATATCAAGAAATATGTTCAAGAATCATCGGTTTCCAGCAAACAGCACATGTTTCTTGCAGAATTCATGGAAAGTTCACTGTTGAAATGCAAATTGGCTGCATTTAGGACTATAGCTTCAGAGTGTGAATCATTTTTGAGAAGTTTCCAGAGCCCAAAGCCTTTAATTCCTTTCTTACCCACTGATTTGCTGGATCTGATGAAAAATTTGATGGCACGAAGCTTGAAGCCTGACAAATTAAGTGAAGCTGATAATGTCTCAAAACTATTAACTTTTGATGTATCAAAAAGTGAAAATCTTCTCTCAATTAAGAAAGTTGATATTGGATTTAGTGTTAAAAAGCTATTAAAAGAAGTGAAGTGCTCAGAAAAGGAGAAATTAGAGTTTAAGCTTGAATTTAGGAAACTTGTGACCAGTATGATTGAAAAACTTCGTGAGAAAAGCCCACTAAAATTTAAGTTTGTTCGTGGGGTAACTTGTTTGAACCCAAACATTATAGTGCAGCATCTGAGTCTATGCAAGAAGAGAATGGAAATTGTGCTCAAAGTTTTACTTAGTGCAAACAGGATTTCAGATGACTGTGCTGAAAAAGCTAATAAACAGTAAGCTTCATTGTGTGTAGAAGCTCAATCTGCTTTAAAAGTCTCTGTTTGAATTTTTAGGCAGTCATGATGATTCCATTGGATTAGACAAATTTTACAGTGCTCTACTTGACAACCAAAAACAATTCGATGAACTTTGGGATGTAATAAAAATTTGTCTCATTATGTCTCATGGAAATGCTTCAGTGGAAGGTGGATTTTCTGTCAATAAGTCTCTTCTTGTGGAAAATCTCCTGGAAGAATCCCTGATTTTCAGAGAACAGTTTTTGATGCCATTAAAAATGTGGGAGGAGTAGAACACATTGCCATCAATAGAAGGCTTCTTCTTTCTGTAAGAGCCTCCAGACAAAGATATCAGGATTATCTTGAGAAAACAAGTGTTCTTCAAAACGAAGAAGAAAGAAAACTGAAAGAAAAAAGAAAAATTGATCATGAGATAAAGGAATTGAAGGGAAAAAGACAAAGAGTATGGAAGGAACTAGAGTTGGAAGAAGCAGCATTGCAGCCAAAGATTTCAGATTGGGAAAAGAAGAAAAGTGGTGTGTAATATAAAAACAGTGACTGTGTTCTTACTGTAATATTTTTGTAGTAACTGTTCTGAATATTGTGTATGGGTTTGTTTGAGTGTTTCTTCAATAAATGTAAAACCATGAAAACAAGAGTAAACTTGAAATTAAAAAGGTGTGAGTTGGACAGCTATGGGGAAAGTGGAGGCCGATAAAAAAGAAAATTAAATGAGTCAGTTATTTGGGAAACTTTATAAGTCAAACGGAAATACTTTTAAATAATACAAGTTTCTGAATTATCCAATTCAATTTTATTTATTATCATGGCACATATATTGAAAAACTCAAATAAACCTATTTGTGTAAGGTCAGGGATTTCTTATATATTTGGTCAGGGAAAGTCACGGAAAGTCAGGAAAATCAGGTTTGATAATTCTGTGGACACCCTGTTAACATAGAAAGTATTTGAATTCTGTATTTTTGTTAAAGGTTTTGGAGTAATCACAAATTTTTCTTTAGAAATCATGTGAAATAATAGGATTTTTTGTTTTGTTGTTTGAATGGAAAACACATCAATTTTGCCACTTCTAATTACTGCCTAGTCAGTAATAGAGAAAGAGTAATTACCTCACATTGTATTGATATACCTGGGTAGTTCTGAGTGGGGCTGCACATGATGGTGATATTTTCTCTCATGTATGTGTAGCGCAGATGATATGTTATCTGTTCCATGGCACTGCAGTGCAATGCGAGAAGATATTGTTTGAGTGATCTCAATAGAATTCAGATACACGCTTTGTGGTGACCAGTAAAGATGGTGGAAGTAGCTTTCATGCTCGCCAAACCTCTGCTGAACACATTTTGCATGATGGATAGTAGCATTGTCATCCATGAAACAGCAATCACGTGCTGGATAAACAGTCAACATTGCAGAATGGACTTGATAGGCAACAATGTTCAGATAATACTTGGGGGACACCTGACCTATCAACAATAATATCAGGGGACCCATTCTGTACCAACAGAATGGGCCCCACACCATGACACTACCTCCAGAACCCTGAGTTGAACTCACAAGGCAAGCTAGGTCCATTGCATCATGGGGTTCTGACTAAACTCTCTGCCTTCCATCGGTACAGAGCAAGGTGTCCCACAACTCCTCTGACCACATTACTTTTTTCCAGTGTCCAATCATGATGTTCCTAACCCCGCTCTACACGAACATTCTGGTTCTTCGCAGAAATTAGTGATTTTCGTAAAGGCATGCAACTGCCAGTACTGATCCTCTTGAATTACCTGCATATGGTTTGCTGAGATATTGGTTGAAAACAGCTAAATGCTTCGGTCAGTTGCTGCACATAAGAAGTCTTGTTTCTCCGTACAAGCGTTTTCAGACGACGATGGTCTTGTTCCTGAGAGATTGTTGTCACGCCATAGTTACAGCTTTTAGACAAGCAATGTGGGTTATTTTTCCACTGATTACAGTCTCAGGATATCTCACCTTTTGAGAGACCAATAAGTTCTGCTGTCTTCAAAATAATCGCTCCGGCCAGACGGGTACCCACAAAAAAAAAAAAAAACTTTATTGAACTCCAAACGATCATTTGTTTTTCCCATTGTGATCAACACTACTGACAAACAGTAGTCTTAAATAGTTGCTTTGATCACTTGGGGATGCACATGACCACGTTTTTGCATATATGCTGCATAAAGTGATGTTTACGTATATCTGCATAAAGGTTTCTAATTCAGTGTCTGGTGTATGTACTTAACCCATAGCAACTTATGGGTCATGTTGCAGCATAGTTGGCATGGTGAATGGGACGTGAACAGTTCATCTACTCTGTTGATGATCTTCACCTGCTGTGGTCTAGCATCTTGGTCCACTTCCTTCCCATGGCGTCATTTGGTTTTCTGTGTCATAGTGCAAAATGCAACATTGTGAGGTGTCATGTTGCATTTCACACTATGGCATACACCACATTGACAAAAGCAAATGAATGGATCCGCTGCTTTGTTAAGATGCGTGGTACAGCTGCAAAGGGTATAAAATCAAGCCTGCAGCTGACCGTGATCATATCGCACTGTGAGGTTGAGTGAAAATGTCGCGGTGGGAGAAAACTGACTTTGAAAAAGGAAAGATTGTTGGGTGTTATATTAGTGGGTTATCCATGAGAGAAACCGAGAGGCGTTTAAACAAACCCAAGTCAAGTGTTTTGGATGTACTGAATAAGTGGAAGACACATGGCGTGCCTAAAGCAGCAAAAGGTACTGGCAAACCAAAGAAAATCAGTGATACAGGACATCGAAGCCTCAGGAGAGTCGTTACAGTTAATCGACGGAGTTCTGCACAAGGCCTCAGTGTACAGCTGAGTAAGAATGCTAGAACCTCGGTATGTATAGGTATCATTTGCAGATAACTTCATTCCATGGGTTACCGTGGTCGTTCGACTGCTCATAAGCCTTTCATCTCCTCTCGGAATGCTACTTGTTGTTTAGCATGGTGTAAAGAACATTTATCGTGGACCGTTGATCAATGGAAACAGGTCCTATGGACTGATGAATCCAGATACACGATCCATTAATCTGATGGCCATGGGTGGGTATGGCGGCAGCCGGGGAAACGCTATTTATCACAGTGAACTGTTCCTACGGTCAATTTTGGAGCTGGCAGTTTACTTGTGTGGGGGTGTTTTTCATGGTATGGTCCCGGCCCATTGCTTATCGTGGACAAACCTGTTAACCAGCACATCTACATTGATATTCCCGACAATTATGCCCTACCAACTCTGTGGCAATGCTATGTAACCGAACCTTGTTGGTACCAGCAGGATAATGCACTGAGCCATAAAGCAAGGACTGTTATGGCATGGTTTGACGATAATTCTGTATCGTGTGTGGACTGGCCAGCACAGAGCCCTGATCTTAATCCCATAGAGCACCTATGCGATGAATTAGAGCTCCGCATAAGAAGTTTGTAACCAAGGCTTACTACTAAGCAACAGTTAGCGGCAGCATTATGTACTGAATGGAAGCGCATACCTATCGCTGTGTTCCAAAACCTTGTCGAAAGCAAGTCTCAAAGGGTCAGTGCATGCAGGGCCAAATGTGGACTGACACCGTACTACAATGTCTCTAAATGCTATGTTGTGTTTCTCTTCTAGGTGTCTGGTGACTTTTGTCAATATAGTGTAGTGTGAAATGCAACATGATGAGGTGTGATGCAAAATTTGCTTGCATTGCACCTCACTCATGCAGATATTGGTTGCAAGCTATGATCCAGCTTTGACAGATTGATCATTTGCCACTCAGTCAAATAAATGTAGATGTCCGGTTGGCATATCAGCAGCATATCCAGTACATTTTCGATGAACATTACCCTAAACATCTGCCTTAGCATGAGGCAAGCCTTTATGTGCACCAACTTTAAACTCTGCTCAGCTAGTGACCAATCGCTGCAGAACTTCAAAAATGTGCATATCTTAGGTAGCCCATTGCCTCAATTCAATTTACATGCCTCTATGCGAACTCCTCTGTGTTACAATTTCCATGTTGAATAGTGAGATAATGTGTTTTAAGGATTTTATCCACATATTACGTGCAGAATTCCTCTACTTCAGTCAGTAAAGCAGAATTAAAATCAGGGGATTTTTGTTTTAATTTCTGTCTGGCTTTAGTAATTTCCCACTTACCTTAGTCATAACTAACTAATAATCTCCTTCTTTGTCTCCATCAGGTGGTAACGCTGACTAAACACCGTGGATGGGAAAAGCCTGAAGATGAACAACTGCATGTTTTACCCATGTATGTAATGGACAGTACAGATGAGTATGGAAGCAAAGAAGGTCAGCAAAGAAAAGTAATACAATAATATTTTCAATTTTTGTTATACCGTTTTCATTGTACTGTTGAATCTCATTATTACAAAGGCTTAAGTTCGGGGTGCTTATCGTAAGTATGGACTTCTTTTTTTTTTTCTACAGAATTTGAGGAGAACATTTAATTGTTTTCTGATTTGCAGTACAATGAAAACTTATGCTTGGGCATACAAATTTTATGCCATTTATTAATAAGTGATACAATAAACACATTTCAACAAATAGTTGAGTAATTTGAAAGAAATTTCTAGTGTTACTTGATGAGTGAGACTGCTTTAATAGGTAATCTACAGTATTATCCAATAAAATGTTAAATTTGGGTTTTTGGATGATAGATAACCTATCATCCAACAAGCCAGATGGTTTCCATGTGGGTAGTATGGCCTTTCCATTTGTAAGTCATCCATTAAATCATAGGTTTAAAATAGATTTTTTTTTCTAATGTCTATATGTGTGTGTGAGAGTGAAGAGCATATAGGTGCAAATTAGCACTCGCCTGATGGCGATTAACTGGCAACTTTGGTGATTTAATTTATTTCAGTGGTCTCCAGTTTGGCCATTTGTTATTTTTAATGCCAATTTACAAAAGTATAATAATTCAGAAGTAAAGGTAAAAGGAAGTGAAACCAGTCCTAACTAGAGATGGCAAAAAACCTTGATGTTTTTTAACAACAAAGTTTTGGCACCAATAATCGATGTTTTAACCTCGATGTTGCAAGAACCCTTTTAATGCGACACGGTCAATTCATCGGCCTGTACATTTTGTGCTAAAAGTGCTGTGGATTGAAAGATCAGCCCTCGATTTTGACCCAAGTAGTTCCTGAATCTGACAGCAGATATCAGCGTGAATGATAATATCATTTATTAATCATATTGTTTTAAAATGAAATCTCCACAAATCATACTGTCAAACAGTAATGTTATTGAAAAAATTATGAGAATATACAATAAGAATCGCAATGTAAGTTCGTGTTTGCAACTTCCCACGCACTTTTGCCGCGTGACGGGAGGAAGGCTAATTTTAGCCAAAACTTTTTTCCACTACAGTTGAGGCAAAGCTGTTCACAAGGGATTGTGGGTGAATTACAGAATGTTACACTGTCGGAAATAACTTTTTTGAGCCCCATTCAAAGTGCAATAACGCACAACTCGTAGTCCATTGACAACAGAATGTTTACTTTTCTTGTGGACTTTGCCACGCAGGAGAACAAAATGTGTTTTATTACTAGAAACTCTTCACATTATTTATTTCTTTTTTCCCAAACAAACCGACACGATTGCAAAACTCGGCGAATTACGAATCACCCACATCTTTTTCCAAATTCGTGTGTTAGCTGAGAACAAACTTTATTGACAGCTTGTTCCTCAGTATTTGCAGATGTGTGTTTCAAATCACCTTAGAATAACATCAGCCTGTAAGGAAATCTTGAAGTGGCTAGTTGTTAGTGAGAGTGAAAGTTTGCCAAGTGATAGTGATATCTTGGAATCACTTTAGAATAACATCAATCTGCAAGGGTTTATTCAAAATTAAGGGAGTTGTCATTATATTTCCTCATTTTTTTTTATTTTTTTTTTTGCAGAAGAAAAAACAGTCTTTCAAAATTTGTTTTGAATTTGCAATTTCTATTTTTAAAAAATTATTTCACATAAGTTTTTTTTAAACAAAATTCAGTTACCTGAAATGTAATATATTAATAAATATATATATATATATATATATATATATATATATATATATATAGGGATGTAAGGTCAGGTGATGCGTAACATCACAGCCTCTCCTTGACAAATGTCAACCCCGCCTTCTCGTGGTGCATCCTGTTCCCACTAAAGGGGCTCTGACGACCGCAAATAGCGGTATAACTATACCATCGGGATCAGAGGAAATGCTATCCCACACTCACCAACCCGCTTGGCCAGCGTGGTGAGTTATGGCCAAACCCCTCCAAAATGATTCCACAACTTAAATCTTGGCCCTCAGTCTCCGGCAGCTGGAATGTACCTGACCAAGGCAGCGGCCAGTGCGACATGAAGGCAGAGGGTGCTAAGAATCCCCGGAGGACCGGACTAGGCTGCCATCTGATGCTGACCTTGGCTACTTACAATGGACGCTCCCTATCTTCTGATTCAAGGCTTCTTGAATTGGAAGAGGAACTACATAGGATCAAGTGGGACATCGTGGGGCTAAGTGAGGTAAGGAGAAAAGGAGAAGATCTCATCGAACTGAAAAGTGGACATCTCTTCTACTATCGTGGGACAGATACTGGCAGAACTAGTGGTGTTGGATTTATAATAAACAAGAAACTGAAGGACAAAGTTGTAGAAGTTGAAAGTTCCTCTGACAGAGCTGCACGACTTGTTATCCAACTCTCGAAAAGATACCAGGCTCAGATTATTCAAACTTATGCACCCACCACAAGTCATCCTGAAGAAGAAATTGAAGAATTTTATGAGGAAATTTGTCATCTAAATAATAAAGGTAAGCAGCATTTGAAGATAATTATGGGAGATTTCAATGCAAAAATAGGGCAACGGCAACAGAATGAAACTTCAGTAGGTAAATTCGGTCACAGCAACAGAAACCAGCGTGGAAATACTCTCATTGAGTTTGCAGAGGCAGAAGGGTTTTTCATCTTGAACTCCTTCTTCAAGAAAAAGCCACACAGGAAATGGACATGGAGACATCCAAATGGGACGACAAGTGAAATTGATTTTATTATGTGTAACAAAAAATTCGTCATAGAAGACTGCAGTGTGCTAAACAAGTTCAACACAGGTAGTGACCATAGATTGGTGAGATGTAAGATGCACCTCAACACTAAACTTGAACGTGGCAAGCTCATAGGACAAACAAAATCTATTGACATAACCAACCTTAAAAAACACCATAATACCTTCAAGTTAGAACTGAAGAACAGGTTCTCTGCTTTAGAAGGCCTAACATCGGAAGAAGTGGACATCTCTGAAGTTAACAGAAAAGTAACCAAAGCTCTTATGGAAACAGCAACAAAATTAGCTGGGTCTAAGAACAAGTTGCATGTGAACAAATTATCAGGAAAAACCAAAATGTTGATGCAAAAAAGAAGAGAGATGAGGACAACTAAAGAAGATGTGACTTCCAAAGTGGAATATATAGAGCTATGCAAGACAGTAAGAAAAAGTATCACTGAAGACGTAAGGAAATTCAACTGTGAACTAGTGAGGAAAGCAATTGAAAACAACCAAAGCCTAAAGATAGCAAAGGGACATCTCAGTAAGGGAAGAAAACAGATTATGGCACTGAGAAAAGAAGATGGTTCTGTAACAAGAAATAGAGGCGAAATTTTGACAAGAGTGATAGATTTCTACTCCAAATTATGTGAAAGGGATGATATAGATGCACTCCAGACATCATGAAAGATACCAGTACCAGAGTTCCTCCAGTCCTTCCAGCAGAAGTTGCACATGCAATCAAGAACATGAAGCGAGGAAAAGCTCCAGGAGAAGATGGAATTACTGTAGACATCATACAAGAAGCAAGTGGAGAAATCGAAACAGTACTCGCCCAAATTTTCACTCGATGCCTTAATGAAGGAAAGATTCCTGAGGATTGGAACACCGCTACAATGATCCTGCTACATAAGAAAGGTGACATTGAGGATCTCGGAAACTACAGACCTATCAGCCTCCTATCAGTAGTTTATAAAATCTTCACTAAAGTTCTTTCACACCGCTTGAAGGTAACACTAGACATGGCTCAACCGAGAGAACAAGCTGGATTCAGGAGTGGCTACAGCACAATAGATCATATCCACGTGCTGAGAGAACTAATTGAAAGAGCGAGGGAATATGAACTTCCATTGTGCATGGCTTTTATCGATTATGAAAAAGCCTTTGATTCGGTGAAACCATCAGCAGTTACAATGGCTCTGAAAACCTGCGGTATTGAAGATGCATACATTAATATTATTGATAACATCTATGAAAATGCAAGTGCAAAGATTAGGCTGTTTGAAAATACAACACACGTAAAAATTGGAAAGGGAGTGAGACAAGGTGACACCATATCTCCGAAGCTCTTTAATGCCACATTGGAGGGTGTTTTTCAGTCACTGAGCTGGGAAAACAAGGGGATAAAGATTAATGGAGATTATCTAACCCACCTTCGTTTTGCTGATGACGTAGTCATTTTTGCAACTACCCCATCAGAGCTGCAGAGTATGATCCAGGAACTTGCTGACAAGAGTAAAGAAGTGGGATTAAAAATGAACTTTCAGAAGACAAAAGTGATGTTCAATGCTTTTACAAGAAATGAAGATTTATCGATTGATGGAGAAAAGCTGGAGATAACAGACACGTACGTTTATCTTGGACAGCAGATATCAAGTGAGGGTCACATTGGTGAAGAAATTAATCGGCGTACAAAACTTGCCTGGAGAGCTTTTGGAAGAAACAGCATAATTTTCAAGAGCAATATGCCATTATGTCTTAAAAGAAAAGTGTTTGATCAATGCATCCTTCCAGTGCTTACGTATGGTGCAGAGACGTGGACCTTAACTAAAAGAGACATACAAAGGCTGCAGACAACTCAAAGAGCATGGAGAGGTGCATGCTTGGTGTAACCAGGAGAGATAAGAAGAGGAACTCGTGGATCCAAAAAATGACAAGAGTGGAAGACATCATGATCAGAGTTAAATCCCTGAAATGGCAATGGGCTAGACATACTGCCAGAAGGACAGATCATCGATGGACAGCCGAAATTTTAGATTGGATTCCAAGGGACAGGAAAAGACCCAGAAGAAGACCACATGGGAGATGGGTGGATGAAATTCGAAAGTATGCAGGGGTGACATGGAGGAGACTGGCACAAGACAAACCGTTGTGGAGGAAACTTGGGGAGACCTTCGTCCAGCAGTGGATTGATAATGGTTGACAATGATGATGATGATGATGATATATATATATATATATATATCATCATCATTGTCAACCATTATCAATCCACTGCTGGACGAAGGTCTCCCCAAGTTTCCTCCACAACGGTCTATCTATATCATCATCATTGTCAACCATTATCAATCCACTGCTGGACGAAGGTCTCCCCAAGTTTCCTCCACAACGGTCTGTCTTGTGCCAGTCTCCTCCATGTCACTCCTGCATACTTATGAATTTCATCCACCCATCTCCCATGTGGTCTTCTTCTGGGTCTTTTCCTGTCCCTTGGAATCCAATCTAAAATTTTGGCTGTCCATCGATGGTCTGTCCTTCTGGCAGTATGTCCAGCTCATTGCCATTTCAGGGATTTAACTCTGACCATGATGTCTTCCACTCTTGTCATTTTTCGGATCCACAAGTTCCTCTTCTTATCTCTCCTGGTTATACCAAGCATGCACCTCCCCATGCTCTTTTGAGTTGTCTGCAGCCTGTGTATGTCTCTTTTAGTTAAGGTCCACGTCTCTGCACCATATGTAAGCACTGGAAGGATGCATTGATCAAACACTTTTCTTTTAAGACATAATGGCATATTGCTCTTGAAAATTATGCTGTTTCTTCCAAAAGCTCTCCAGGCAAGTTTTGTACGCCGATTAATTTCTTCATCAATGTGACCCTCACTTGATATCTGCTGTCCAAGATAAACGTACGTGTCTGTTATCTCCAGCTTTTCTCCATCAATCGATAAATCTTCATTTCTTGAAAAAGCATTGAACATCACTTTTGTCTTCTGAAAGTTCATTTTTAATTCCACTTCTTTACTCTTGTCAGCAAGTTCCTGGATCATACTCTGCAGCTCTGATGGGGTAATTGCAAAAATGATTACGTCATCAGCAAAACGAAGGTGAGTTAGATAATCTCCATTAATCTTTATCCCCTTGTTTTCCCAGCTCAGCGACTGAAAGACACCCTCCAATGTAGCATTAAAGAGCTTTGGAGATATGGTATCACCTTGTCTCACTCCCTTTCCAACTTTTATGTGTGCTGTATTCTCAAACAGCCGAATCTTTGCACTTGCATTTTCATAGATGTTATTAATAATATTAATGTATGCATCTTCAATACCGCAGGATTTCAGAGCCATTGCAACTGCTGATGGTTTCACCGAATCAAAGGCTTTTTCATAATCGATAAAAGCCATGCACAATGGAAGTTCATATTCCCTCGCTCTTTCAATTAGTTCTCTCAGTACGTGGATATGATCTATTGTGCTGTAGCCACTCCTGAATCCAGCTTGTTCTCTCGGTTGAGCCATGTCCAGTGTTACCTTCAAGCGGTGTGAAAGAACTTTAGTGAAGATTTTATAAACCACTGATAGGAGGCTGATAGGTCTGTAGTTCCCGAGATCCTCAATGTCACCTTTTTTATGTAGCAAGATCATTGTAGCGTTGTTCCAATCCTCAGGAATCTTCCCTTCATTAAGGCATCGAGTGAAAATTTGGGCGAGTACTGTTTCGATTTCTCCACTTGCTTCTTGTATGATGTCTACAGTAATTCCATCTTCTCCTGGAGCTTTTCCCCGCTTCATGTTCTTGATTGCATGTGCAACTTCTGCTGGGAGGACTGGAAGAACTCTGGTACTGGTACCTTTCATGATGTCTGGAGTACATGTATCATCCCTTTCATATAATTTGGAGTAGAAATCTTTCACTCTTGTCAAAATTTCACCTCTATTTCTTGTTACAGAACCATCTTCTTTTCTCAGTGCCATAATCTGTTTTCTACTCTTACTGAGATGTCCCTTTGCTATCTTTAGGCTTTGGTTGTTTTCAATTGCTTTCCTCACTAGTTTATAGTTGAATTTCCTTACGTCTTCAGTGATACTTTTTCGTACTGTCTTGCATAGCTCTATATATTCCACTTAGGAAGTTGCATCTTCTTTAGTTGTCCTCATCTCTCTTCTTTTTGCATCAACATTTTGGTTTTTCCTGATAAGTTGTTCACATGCAACTTGTTCTTAGACCCAGCTAATTTTGTTGCTGTTTCCATAAGAGCTTTGGTTACTTTTCTGTTAACTTCAGAAATATCCACTTCATCCGATGCTAGGCCTTCTAAAGCAGAGAATCTGTTCTTCAGTTCTAACTTGAAGGTATTATGGTGTTTTTTAAGGTTGGTTATGTCAATACATTTTGTTTGTCTTATGAGCTTGCCATGTTCAAGTTTAGTGTTGAGATGCATCTTACATCTCACCAATCTATGGTCACTACCTGTGTTGAACTTGTTTAGCACACTGCAGTCTTCTATGACGAATTTTTTGTTACACATAATAAAATCAATTTCACTTGTCATCCCATTTGGATGTCTCCATGTCCATTTCCTGTGTGACTTTTTCTTGAAAAAGGAGTTCAAGATGAAAAACCCTTCTGCCTCTGCAAACTCAACGAGAGTATTTCCATGCTGGTTTCTGTTGCCGTGACCGAATTTACCTACTGAAGTTTCATTCTGTTGCTGTTGCCGTTGCCCTATTTTTGCATTGAAATCTCCCATAATTATCTTTAAGTGCTGCTTACCTTTATTATTTAGATGATGAATTTCCTCATAAAATTCTTCAATTTCTTCTTCAGGATGACTTGTGGTGGGTGCATAAGTTTGAATTATCTGAGCCTGGTATCTTCTCGAGAGTTGGATAACGAGTCGTGCAACTCTGTCAGAGGAACTTTCAACTTCTACAACTTTATCTTTCAGTTTCTTGTTTATTATAAATCCAACACCACTAGTTCTGCCAGTATCTGTCCCACGATAGTAGAAGAGATGTCCACTTTTCAGTTCAATAAGATCTCCTTTTCTCCTTACCTCACTTAGCCCGATGATGTCCCACTTGATCCTTTGTAGTTCCTCTTCCAATTCAAGAAGCCTTGACTCAGAAGATGTATATATATATATATATATAAATGCCACAATAATTTTTAATTAACATAACCGCCCTCAATGGTGCGGAAAGAATAATTTAGTAAATGTTTTTGCATCCATCTATAACTTTCCTGGCCCAACCCATACTCGTCATCTGTCACAAAAAACAGAAAAACGTTTTCAAAAAATTCACAAGTTGTGAGAAGGCTAGAACAAATCAACAGCAAAATTCAGCTAAAACACGTGGTTGAGCAACCAAACCTCCCAAGAGAGGTTTGTAAAAATTGATGCATGAAAAATTTGTAAAGGCTGATGCATGAAAAATTTATAAAAATTGATGCATGGTGTTCAAAAGTATTTATATTTTCAAAGTTACACTGTTCATCTTTTATCTAAAATAGTGAAAGCTGCCATGCATTCATGATGGATAAAATTGTCATCCAAGGGCATTAAAAAAAAGACTATAATAAAGAAATGGGAAGGGAAACAAAGATATCAGCAAATGAAAATTTTAGTTTAGTATTGAAACACCACAGGTTTGTAAGGCTAACATTGAACAAAATTAAGATTTTTTTTATGTTTTTTTTTATTATTATTTTAAACATAGATAATACTAGTTTAGTTATTGTGGCATATGCAGAGATTTTTACTGCATATTTATTAATATAATTATGTTTTGTCTTGTGGTAAATGGTGTTCACACAAAAGTTTTACTGATGCACAAGTATGATGTATTTGTCTTACGGCACTGGCTCTCTCCCTTCCCTGGACCAGTGGCCCTAAATTAGGAATGGGCGACTGCTCATAGCCCACTGAGGTTGCTCACTGTGGTCGTTAAACCTCCAACCAAGAAGAAAGCTTGACACTTCCACATTTGTTTTGACAGATACCTCTGTCTCTCACTATTCCAACACTGGAAAAACTGCTGACAGTTAATTCCAGAATGAAAGAAAAATGCTTTGAACAAAACTTTAGTAGATCTTTGTTAAAGAGAGCTAAATTGGCTACTGTACATTCACTAAATAAGGATAAAGGTTAATTATGATTAAATAATGTATCAAAAATTAAGTACATATCTTGTATTAATGCTATTAATTGTATCTGGTTGACAACTATTTTCACTATGCTTTTTATTTTGCATATAAACATGCATTCTGCATTTAGAATAACTTTTTAAACATTAAAAATGCTCTGTACCAATAATACTACTGGAAAATTGCTCCTGCATCTGAAAAATGTCAATAAGAAATAGTGCTCATGTGATTTTATGAGCTGTAAAAAATCTCCTGATTTTTAGATTTTGAAGGTTGGCACGTCTGGAAGAGGAGTAATTGTTTTAGTAAAGGAAATGCTTTACAATGCATCAATTCCACTATGGAATGAAAGGAAACTAGTGGCCCCATTTACAACTTTCAGGGAAACTGTAGTCAAGGAGTCTTATTGAAATTATCACAAGACATGATATATGCAATGCTGTGATGGTGTATCTGTTGAACTGCTATCACTGTGGACCTCCATTCTCCACAGGCTCAGAACTCGAGAGAAACAAACCATGACTTGATATCTTTGTCTATTATATTACGTTAACATTGGACCCACATGCATGTTTGTATTGTTATATTTATGATTTCAAATCTTGTTTTGTTCTCTGGGTTTAATTTTAAACTCCATGTGGGTTATTGCTCGTCTAATTTAAATTTGCATTGACAGGCGAAAGCTTGGTGTATTAAAATACTTTTTCTTACTACATCAATTACAGATTTATATAACTTTATTGTCCTCTCAGTTATTAGGGGTGTATTTAGTATCCTTTGGACATATCCTTTAAGATTTCTCTCATGTGATGCCTGTTCAGGAATTTTTTTTAAAGAAAGTGTTTCTTCAATAATTAGAGCAATTATCTCTCCATGTGGAGCAGATTCTTGATGTGTGTGTGTGTGAGAGAGAGAGAGGGAGGGAGAGAGGAAGGGGGAGGGAGCAGTGATGTAGTTCTAAATAAAACAGTGCCTTAGCGGTGAACAAACTAGAAAAAATATATCCTCAAAATTTTAAAAATCTGATTCGTTTTTATTTTTTATTATTTTTTACTTTTCATTACTAATTACCAATATAAATTTATATTAAAACTGCATAATCTGAGCAGAGTCATATGCTAAGATTATAAAATTTTGTATTTAAATACAGCTCTGTGTCGTTCAATACAATTTCAAACATGCATTGGGAATATTTGTGAACTAAAACAGTAACATCAATTCAATATGACTAATGCGCTGTTTTTACTGATTTTATGGTAGATGTAGAAGATTTTTGTGTTGCCCGTAAGGAGTAGGAGAGTGAGTGCGGGGCATTACTTTTATTGGAGGTGTACCAGTGACGAGTTTTTTAATACAGTAAATGTCCATCACTGTCGTTTTCCCTCTGAGCACTGCAATCTTAACAAAACGGAGCAGCCATTTCCTACAAATTTATTTTGACTGCTGTCTAGACAAAAGAGTTCACTTCTCTTTGTGATAGAATCTTGCAATTTGTGAGATTCTATCACAAAAAGAAGTGGTTTTTTTTTTTGTTTTTTTTTTCACTAAAATACCTTCCTACACTTTTTCCCTGTTGAAATTTCTGGGCTTGTCTTTAGAATTTTTAATAATTGATAATCTATCTTTTTGAGAAGCTGATATACAGTTCTCAGAAAACTACTATGTTGTTGCAAACATGGGAATTCATTTTCCTGAAGTGCAACGACAAAGCTGTCATTTAATAAGGCAATTAAGTGCTTGCTCATTTTCATGTAAACAGTGTTTAATGTGATGACAAGAGAATCTTTCTTTGTTATTATCTCTCCCACTGAGTAACATGAGAACAAAAGTTTTCTCCACTGTTTGTTTTCATTTACATTAGAGCCCTGATGGGTCCAGCCGGGCCTGACCTGCTCAGTAGTTTAAAACTTACGGGCCGGGCCTACAATTTCATAGGCGGGCTTGGACCGGCCTGCACTTGCATGTGTACTGTGTAGTCAGATTGTTAATAAATTTAAGTCATTCTGTTTTTGAAGTCTCTGTTTTTCCCTTCTTCCCATCATCATATTTTTTGTTTCACACAATCATTCTTCTCTCCCACTTTGTGTTATTATTTATTTATTTATCTTGTGCGCTTCTTTTCGTCTTTGATCTTTGGCAGTCTCTCTCCCCTTTGAATCTATATTCCATTTATTTCAGAAGTTTACACCAGAAAAACACTTGCTCTGTACGATGATTTGCATTTATAGGAATTAGGAAACAATTAAAGCTTCAATATGCACTAATAAACTATTTTTTAGGCTTTGTCTTTATAATTTTGACTTGCTACTTGCATTGCTTTAAATATGAATGAATATTGGGTTGGGTAAATTAGATGTTCAAGGAGCAAAACAATCGGAAAATTGTGTTACATTTGGAGTGTTAACTGTTAACCATAAAGCAAGGTAGGAAAATTGGAAAAAATGATTCAAGTTAGGAAAAAATTAAACAAAACAATCGGAACATTGTGTTGCAATAGTTGTGTTAACTATTAACCATTAAACAAGTTCATTTGTGTGTGTGTAACTGAGCATCAGTTTATATTATGTTATTGGGGAAAATGTCAAAAAAGACAGTATTTGACTTGTATAAACAGTGATCTGAGCTTACGAAGGGTTCAATTATGAAATGACAATAATTTACTTAAGTTCACTGAATACTATTTGTTGCATTTGACGTATTTCTGGTTACTGGTGGGTTATTTAACTTGCTTATGCCCTCTTTTTACACAAGTTCCGAGTTATTCCAAAAAGTTACAGTACAAATACCATCTATGTTAAAGCAAGTGACAGTTATGCAAATGAAACATGTTGGGCCGGGTCGGGCATGGCATTAACTAGGTGGGTTCGAGTATAAAAATATTGCCTCTGCAGGGCTGTAATTTACATTAAAGTCCATTATAGAGTTCAAGTCAGGAGCTTGGATCTGTCACATGGTCAGTGGCTGATCGCAGGTGATTCTTCGAGAGCAAAGCAGCATGTTGTTTATAACATAAGTCTTGTGACTGCTTTTAACTTTTTTTTTTTTTTTTTTTTAGGACAGGTAGCAGCACTTGATACAGAGGCAGTGAGCATTGGGAGTTCTGGGGGTGAATATGAAATGTGTGAAGATTAACCATGCTACTGTGATGAAAATTGAAAGAAACAAATAATAAGGATACATACAGTAAACTTTAAAAAGGGAATCTGATTGTTTATGGTGGAAACAGCTGCCATGTATTCAGGCTAAAGCCTCCTGTAGTGACATTAGACATTCTCAAAGGAAAGAAAACTTTGACTTTTTGAATCTCTGAAACATTCAACATAATTTGAATATGCATATGCTTATTCTAGTTCTTATGTGTAGTAAAATTATGTGATTCTTCTTAAGTTATTTTAATGTGATTAAATTATAAATTTTTACAGATATTACACTCCATAGTAAATAGTGGTGTAGCACTGTCTTTTTAATTAAGTTTTCTTAATTAAAAAGACACAAAGAAAGTTTTTGAATTACTCTAGTGTGAGATATAGTGGAAATTCAACACACACACACACACACACACACACTGTTCTCTGAGATTCAGAGTTTAGCTCCACAAAGAAATACAAACTACCAGATAATTTTTACTTACTATTGCCATATCAAACTTCTCCATTTACAACGATCTTGACATACAACTCTGGCTTCACTGACATCCATCACACGCTGTACACAAGATCGTCTAAACTTCATACTCATAATCTTTTTCTCATGCAGACACTCCTGAATCTGATCCTCCCACGACTTCCTTGGCCTTCCTCTGCCTTTCCTTCCTGCCACTTGGGCTAAAAAGATTTTCTTAGTAAGCATCTCATCACTCATTCTTTCAACATGGTGGTGGAAATTCAAACTGAGTATAAATAAGTGGAAAACTAAAATTATGGTTTTTGAGCGAGGAACTGTTAGTACTAAATGCAACATGAGTCTAAATGGCACAGTGATAGACCAGGTGAACGAGTTTGTGTATTTAAAAAAGCATGTTTGACGAAGAAAACAAAATCGATGGTGAAATTTGTAGGCGAGTGAATTCTTCATTGAAAGTCAGAGCTGCTGTAGGAGGATTTCACAGGAATGATTGGCTCTCAAGAGAGTCCAGAATGGTTGTGTACGGAAGTGTAATTGTTCCTGCTGTGATGTATGGCAGTGAAACGTGGGTACTGCAGAAGAGACATAGGAGCAGTTTGTGTGTGGGAGAGATGCGTTACTTGCTGGGGTTAGTGGCAAGACCCTCTGATCGTGTGAAGAATGATGATGTGTTGCAGTTGCGTAATGTGAGGCAAAATATTGTTAGTAAGGTGGAGACTAATATCCTTGTTGAAAAGGGTGAGTGATGACATGCTTACTAAGGAAAGTTTTTCAGCTCAAGTGTGCTGGAAAGAAAAGTAGAGGAAGGCCAAGGAAATCATGGTAGGACCAGATTCAGGAGCGTCTGCATGAAAAAAAGATTATGAGTATAAAGTACAGAAGGTCTTGTGTACGTCATGTGATGGATGTCGGTGAATCTCGAGCTGTATGCCACGATCGCTGTAAATGGAGACGTTTGATACAGCAACAATAAGTAAATAATCAGTTAAACATTTATCTGGTGGATTGTCTTTCTTTGTGAAGTTAACCTCTGTATCTCAGAGAACAGCTTAATGATATGTATGTATATACACTATATTGACAAAAGTCACATGACACCTAGAAGAGAAACACAACATAGCATTTATTGACATACATTAGTACAGTGTCAGTCTACCTTTGGCCTTAGTGCATGCACTGACCCTTCGGGACAGGTTTTAGAACACGGCGATAGGTATGCGCTCCCATTCAGTACATAATGCTGCCGCTAACTGTTGCTTAGTAGTAGACCTTGGTTCCAAACCTCTTATGTGGAGCTCTAATTCAGCCCATAGGTGCTCTATGGGATTAAGATCAGGGCTCTGTGCTGGCCAATGCACACACAATAAGGAATTATTGTCAAACCATGCCGTAACAGTCCTTGCTTTATGGATCGGTGCATTATCCTGCTGGTACAACAAAGCTTGGTTCCATAGTATTGCCATAGGGTTGGTAAGGTATGATTGTCCAGAATATCAAGGTAGACATGCTGGTTAACAGGTTTGTCCACAATAACCAATGGGCCGGGACCATACCACGAAAAACACTCCCACACGAGTATGCTGCCAGCTCCAAACTTGACTATAGGAACAGTACACTGTGGTAAATAGCATTCTCCCGACTGCTGCCGTCCCCACACACAGCCATCAGACTGATAGATCGTGTATCTGGATTCATCAGTCCATGGGACCCATTTTCATTGATCTACGGTCCACGATAAATGTTCTTTACACCATGCTAAAGGACAAGTAGCTTTCCGAATGGAGATGAAAGGCTTATGAGCAGCTGCACGACCACAGTAACCCATTGAGTAAAGTTCTCTGTGAATGGTACGTGTACATACTGAGGTTCCAGCATTGTTACTCACCTGTACACTGAGGTCTTGTGCAGTACTCCATCAATTAGCTGTAGCGAATCTCCTGAGGCTTCAACGTCCTCTATCACTGATTTTATTTGGTCTGGCAGTACGTTTTGCTGCTTCAGTCTTTCACTTATTTGGCACATCCAAAACAGTTGACTTGGGTATGTTTAAATGCCTCTCGGTTTCTCTTATGGACAACCCACTAATATAATACCCAACAGTCTTTCCTTTCTCAAAGTCAGTTCTCTCCCATCGCGGCATTTTCACTCAACCTCACCGTGCAATATGATCACAGTCAGCTGCCAACTTGTTTTTATAGTGTTTGCAGCTGTACCGCGCATGTTAACAATGCAGCGGATCCGTTCATTTGCTTTTGAAGGGGTGTCTGGTGACTTTTGTCAATATAGTGTACTGTAATGTATGTATGTATGTATGTATGTATGTATGTATGTATGTATGTATGTATGTATGTATGTATGTATGTATGTAAGATCTTCTTAATGGTTCTGATCAGTGCATAAACTTGACCATTCCAGGAATACCCTGAGTATGTGTCCTCATGAAATTAAATTGGGACAGTGGCCACCAGTTTTTTGTGTATATTTGTAACTTCTTTACAGATACAAGTTTAAATGTGATATGTTTTGACTTTTGGTTTCATAACTCAGCAGTCACCTTACACATCCTGTTGTGTTCTAATTTCAGATTTTCACAGGAGCTGTAGAAGTGCTGAAAAAATATCCTGTAGATTTCAGAATTCGCTCAACTCCATTAGGACCCTGCAAGAGGAGAGGGAGGAAAGCAAAAGATGAAAGTGCATCCCCACAAAAAAATAAAGCATTGCTATTGCCAGTGTCTCCTGGCTTAAAATTTCATAAAACACAACATGCACATGAAAACATTGTGGGAGAGTGTGTAACACAACATGCACATGAAAACATTGTAGGAGAGTGCTTAAAAGCTTTTCCCCTTCCTCCACCATGTACTGACAAAAAGGTTGTATCTCACAGCTTCAGTGATAATGTGAAAGAACCCAGTAATTCTGTTGAAGACAGGTTTTTATCCGATATATTCACACAAAATAGTTTCATGTCTGTTAAACAAGAAAAATTGGACTATGCACACCCTTGTAATCATAAGTATGAAGAACACGTTAACTCTGATATAAATATTTTTAAAGCCACAGAAGGTCAAGAATCATTTTTCTCTCTTACGAATGGTTTTAATAATGTACCTTTTTTTAAGGATGAAAAAGTCAATTCCTTTAATGTTGTACCTTCCAGTTCAAATGAAAGAATGAGCTTAAATTTTTTCATGAATCAGGACAAAGGGAATTTACAGCCCCACTTCTTAATGATAATTGTTTTAATTCTGATTGTAATACTGTATCTAGTTCATTAGATCACTATAAACTCATAATTTCACCCCAGCATGTATCATCATATAAGAATACAAACAGACCGTTTTCTAATATAGAATCCCTGCCAACTGAATGTTTACCAAAACAGTTAGATTTCAGTTATGTACATCAGCCAAGTCATGACATCCACAACCTCAAAAATGAGTCATTTCCTTCCAGTCATATGGTGTCCCCAGGCTACAAATTTCAAAATCTTTCTGTTCTTAGTAGTCATAATTATGAGATGGATGTTTCTTCAACTGTACCCAGTAGAAATGTAGCACACCTATGTGTAAACAATAATTCATTACTAAAAGTGCACCAGCCAGTAAAGATGCATGCCATGGACTCATTTACACCTCTCAGGTATAAAATTTCTAATGACAAACTAAAACATTTCAGTCCTCTGAATTTCCAAGATTCTTTATTAAATGTAGGCACTTCATCTGGTGGTGATGTATCTTATTATCAACCAAATAAGTATTGTAGAACTGCACATGAAGAATATTTACCAAGTGTAGGTGATGCCCGTTATAATACTCACTTAGCAAACAATAATTCCAGTAAAATGTTCAATTTGAATAAATCACTTCAGCATGATGTTATTACATCAGGTAATGTCTTAACACAGAGGTCATCATGCTGCATGAGTAAGGATTCGTTTGTGGACAGTTCAAGTAGTTTACATGTAGAACAAAAATGTGAAGTCCAACTTCAAAATAACTCTAAAAATCATGCATTATTTTCTACAAACCAAAATTGTGAGTTCAAAAATACTATGTATGTTGATCTGTATCTTTCAAACAAAAATTTCAAATCGATTAATGGTGCCCAAGAAGTGGCTGTAGACTTATCATTGCCTCACATTGATTGTAACAGCAACCATAGTCTTACACCAATTAGTAAGCACAATATTCAGGATTCAAAATCTATTTACATGGATACAAAACAACCAGAACCATGTCAGAAGTTGAAATCAGCAGTGCTCACCCAAAATGCTCATCACAGCCATGCCAAACAGAAAAGTAAGTCTACAAAGTCACCATATTCCCTTTGGAAATTAAAGAATTTTCCAAACTTGCTTTCATTCTGGCCTTCACCAAAGAAAGCTGTAAGAAAAAAAAGAATAAGGTCAACAATTTGATTCCTCGGGTTCAAACTAATCCTCACAAAAGTGCTCCATCCATTTATGATAGTCCAGTCAAAGATAGATGTCATTACAAACATATTAGTTCAGATATATATGAGTTTGAAGATACTGATACTTTACAGAGCATAAAACCCTTCAGAAATAATGTAACTGATTGTACAGAAGTAAAATATAACCGTGCATTGAAATTGGATTCATCCTCCCAGCATGCTGTGAAAACAAAACTGGACTAAACAGTTTAGACGCTTCATGCAATCAAAACTTATACCAGGCTGCTTCCTGTATCCCTCAGAATTCAGCAAAAAGAGGAACTTCAAAATGCATGCATGAAGATGAATCATCTCCAAAAGTGACTTATTCACAATATGTTCATTCTTCCCTGAAACCCAATAGCTTCACTGAAATTCTTGCAAGTTTAAATAATGTTTTTGCACCCACAGATTCCTTTTTTCCTGAAGTAAAATAAAACAGGAAAAACATGGAAATGAAAGCCACACTACAACATATGCTATAGGAGGTTCAAATAATGTTTTTACTGCTACAGATGCTTATAATAAAATAAAACAAGAAAATTATGGAAATGAAAGCCATATAGACTCAACAACAAATACTGTTTTAGATGAAATATATGAAGGTCATTCTGATAATGAAGGTAGTTTCATAGACAGTGAAATTGGAGGGGTTGCCATAGCCCTCACTCATGGATCTATTCTCTTTGAATGTGCAAAGCATGAAGTGCATGCTACAACAGCTCTTAAAAATCCCAATCGCAAAAATCCCACTCGTATTAGTCTAGTCTTCTATCAGCACAAAAACATGAACTTTCAAAAACACGGAGAAGAGGAGTGGGAGAGAAAGCTTGAGATGAAGCGTGCTATGAAATCCAGTGACTGCGATTTTGATGAGGTACCGTGTAAAAAGCAAAAACTTGATGCAGAAGAGAAAAACAGTTTTTCATTGTCTTCAGGTTACATTCCCATTCATTGTACTACTTCTACAACCAACAACTGGGCTACAGTGTTTACTTTAACTCCATTAGTTAGCACTGGCCCTTGTCGTTAACAAATTTTGAGCATATATAGAACCAAAATTGTTCATAGACATTTTTTTTAAAAGTTGCTAGCCGATTAAAAATATTTCTTAATATTGAAAAAAAAATTGAATTAATAACATGAAATTCCTGCTGTTGCTGGGTGAAACGGTCACAGACTGCACTGACACATATTCTGCTTACCTCTAAAACCAAGTGACTCAATTTTCATAACTAATAATGTGATTCTTGAAAGTGGGTTCCCACCTCTGGAGAGATATTTTGGCCTTGATATTTTCCCACAATTTCCTAATAGTTGTTTTTATAGTGAAGTTTTTATTTCCAGTTTGTTTTGTTTTTGTTGTTCACATTGGTTCGTTTTGCACTTTACATAGAAAAAAAAGCACTAGTCTGCTTGAGAATATTTTAAATTGTCTGCTGTTGTCTTATAATGTGAGGCATTCTTTTGAAAAGTACTGAATTTAAATAGTGCATGAAACACATTAAAGGGAGGCACCTGATGGTATTCTTGTCATAAGGAGTTTTGCAATTGAAGTGTTGTTCTGTTTCCAAAATAAATTAAATTCAGATGTAGCTTCAAAGTGCTAAATCTGATGTCAAGATGATATGCCATGTATGTACATATCAAGCATGTTGAGTCACTTCTCCAGACAATGTTTTACATTGATGTTTATTTGTTTTTCCATTACATGTAAGTACCTCTTAAGAGTGTGCTGTAGGTGTCAAATTAGCATGCTGCTGTTATGTAACTCATGAAAGTTATGTGTCCTCATTCAGTGCCTGCATTGAATTTCTGCAGAAGTTTGATGGGAAAGTTTGCAAGTCAGTGCTGATTGAGGTGTTTGGCAAAGGCACAGTCATATGAACATTTCTGCCAGTTTGTCATTACAATGCTCTGCTTCCATTATTTATTAAATGTGATATAGTGAAGAATTTTCCTGGGTGGGTTTTGTTTCAACTTCCATTGTTTCATGGAATTTTTGTGTGTCAGAATAATGGAAATATTGGGGTGCAGGATTGGACTTCTAAAATTTGTAAGATAAAAACTACACTCTAATGAAAAACCCATATAAATATTGAAATTTTAATGCATAACATTGTGCCATTACATAATTTTGGGGAAATCAGGGTTTCTGAGAAGATACAGGGTTGTAAAAATAAATTGTGAGGCAAAATTCCAGGTGGGTGGAGAGAAAGCTATCAGATAAATGGACCTTGCATTGTATATTGATATTTTGTATTAAAGACAGAAGAAAATATCTAAAAATATTACATGACCTCAAATGAGTGTAAACAGGATCAAACTTGAAATATAAAATTACACCCATTATTTCAAATTTTAAAAAGTGACTGAAAAAACAAACTGAATTTTATGATTTATGATATAAAACAATGATCACCCAAGGGGTCTGAAATTTGAGGGGTTTTTTTTGTCAGTGGTAGATATGATGGTGTGGACTGGCATAAAAGGTAACCAGTAAATTGTGCTGTGTAGTTTCACATCTTTTGATAATGTTAAACAAAAGAATTGCATCTTATATGAGCAAATAAACTAAGTGGTTTACTGTTATTAACTGTGGTAGAAATTGTCGTGGTGAGCTTGATTTGGTGTCCCCCCCCCCCCCACACACACACACACATCTGCAGTAGGTAAGTTTTTGCAAGAATTCCCACAGTCTGGAAAGCTAGCATTATAAAATTACACAAGTTAAACCTTTTGCTCATAATATCTTGAATTGCTACACGAATGTTTTCTGTGAGTAATTGTGAATCATTTCACAGAAATTCCTCAGCAGTAAACTTGACCCATGAGGTATCCTTGAAATTTTCTGTTTTGAAAAACTTTCATTTATTCCTACATTACTTTATGTAGTAGCACTTCTTGTAGCAGTTGGAGTGCTATCTTTTCATGCAGAAAGTCTAAATTTCCAGAATGTAATTAGGGGTGTTTTCGTGGTTCCGTTCATTTTAGGAGCCCACAACTTTAAATTGTGGTTGAAGACCTTCTGGCTATCAGAGCATTGTTAAGTCACAAAAGAAATATTAACTCTGGTCAGTAATGCCATGGAATAAAATGTGTTTTGAATTCAGTAACATCTGCATTTAGATCCCCTGGTGGTAAAAATCTGCTCTTGGTAAGGATGCAGAGGCCTAGATCATTATTCTCGTAGTTTAGGTTTGCCAATGCAAAAGTTTTTTTGTTTTTTTTTTAATCAGACTAGTAGGTGCAGAGATATGGTGTCTATGGAAACAGAGAGACAGATGTAGTAATACTATAAATGTGTTCTTTTATTTCAAAAGACCTACTAAGAAATAATAATACATACAAAGACTTTTCTTGACCACATAAAAAATTACTTTTCAAAACACTCATCATGTAATTTTTGTGGTTTTGTAAATTGATACATAAAAAAAAGCACTCATATAAATGGTTTTACCTACCCCCTGCGAATTTTATCACCTTGTGGTTTGTCTCATATTATATGGAAACAAACTGTTTTAGATATTTACAAAGTTTCATTAGTTTGAGTGCAAATACTTGTGGAGTCATTCATTTTGTCCAGAAAATATAGCATATGGCACTGGAAAGATTACCACTTTATATTAATGTAAATCCTTTAGAATCAGTTTATTAAAACCAGAAAATGTGATTTCTGACAGCAGAAAGATTGCGGCTTCATTCAAAAACAAATCCCCTAGAACTGTTTAGAAACCTGTCAATTGCAGCAGAAAACATAGTTGTCTTCACCTGCTTTATTAGAATCTGAATGTGAATACCATAGAATGTTTCTGCTAGTAGAAAGATTCTGTGTTATATATTAATGCCCTGTGGTGACAGAGAAAAGGCATGATCATTTGAATGCAATTTCAGTTAGCATGAACATTATAGTGCACTATTCGCACATGATTTTCAATTACATGAACAATTTGTCATTATTTCACGAGAATACCAAAAGCAGGAAGGTTATGGAATTTATGATGTCAGTGGTTGGGTAATTACATTCAATGACAGGTAATTTCATTTTTAGGTAAAAAATATGTAATTCCAGAAGGCAAATGAATAATAAATACTCAGTTGACGTGGAGTTGGAACATCAAATAAAAGTCATCGCTCTTTCCACGTTTTATAAGTGAGTCACGGAAAAACTCTCATCGGCCATCCCTGGGTTCGATTTACGGTGACGGCCGATGAGAGTTTTTCCGTGACTCACTTATAAAACGTGGAAAGAGCGATGACTTTTATTTGATGTTCCAACTCCACGTCAACTAAGTATTTATTATTCATTCGCCTTCTAGTTATTTGTTCAGTTGCTACTGTTCATCTTTGGTGAATCCTCAGCATTGTGCTGGGCTCCAACGAAAGCAACCTGCCAGGTGGTTGGCAGTTTGTCGTATGTGAGTCTGGAGAATTTTGAGGCCACTGTGGTGCAGTGGAAGCATGTCCGGTGCGTAACTGGAAGACCCTGGATTCGATTCCCAGTGGCGGCTGATGATCATTTTTCCGTGACTCACTTATAAAACGTGGGGAAAGAGCGATGACTTCTATTTGATGTTCCAACTCCACGTCAACTGTGTATTTATTATTCATTCACCTTCTAGTTATTTATTCAGTTGCTACTGTTCATCTTTGGTGAATCCCCAGCTTTGTGCAGGGCTCCAAAAAAAGCAACCCACCAGGTGATTGGCAGTTTGTCGTATGTGAGTCTGGATAAGTTTGAGGCCGCTGTGATGCAGCGGAAGCATGTCCGGCGCATAACTGGAAGACCCTGGGTTCGATTCCCAGTGGCAGCCGATGAGAATTTTTCAGTGACTCACTTATAAAACGTGGAAAGAGCGATGACTTCTATTTGATGATCTAATTCCAAGTATCTGTGTTCAGGAAATGGAGCTGGATTTTTTTGTCACAAGTTTTATTATTTCCACCGCTGAACTTGAAAAATGTGTCAAAGAGGTACTCAAACTGAGGTCTGAATTTTTTGCACTGACTTGTATGAACTCTGGATTTTGGAACATTGTTCCAGAAATATGACATGCTCATGCATAATAACAGTAAGCAGTGAATGTCATGGAGTAGGTTTGAGACATAGTTAAAAAGGTGAGAAAAGCTAATGCTTTGGTAACAGTGACACCTGATGGCCTTGATTACAACAGTTCATCTCTTGGAGCAACACAGAATGTGTATTAATGGATAGGGGGGTGCAGTTTTGAATTTTGGGGTACTTATCTGGAGAAACTTTACTTCCCTCTTTTTTCTCCCCAAACAGAGTAAAGCCTTTTGTTTTTTATATGACACTTGTTTATCTGAAACTCTGTTAGCCAAGGCCTCATGTGTTACGAGTTGTTTTCTTATTTTTGTATCTTTCCTTTCATGCACCACATTATGGTCAAAGTCACATACCATTCTCATTTCCTTATCTCCCTCATCAACCACATGGATGCTAACCAATCAGAAGCCAGGAAGATATGAAACACTAGTCAGCAAACAAACCCTTTCGTCACTGTGCTTCATTCTTGTCATTGATTTTACATCGGATCAGAAGCTTGTGAAGTGGTCAATAAGACAACATCCATCAAATGAAAGCATGTTTTGACAATGGACATCTCAAAACTATGCCAACAAAAACTTCTATTTAAACCAGCATAAAAACCATGCAAATAAGCTACTGCATATTGACTATCTGTATACATGCATAGTACATATTAAGTATGTACATTTTTGTAAACATATTTTGTAAGCTTAATTAATAAGCTAATTTATAATACATTAAATTCCCCTTATTTAGTTATGATTGGTAGCCTATATAGAGTGTTATCTATTAACCAAAATTTTTGATTTCCCAATGGTACCTTGGTCTCCAATTATATCAAATAAACAAGGTTTCACTGTTTCTTAGTCAAAAAATTAAATTAAATTAAATATTGGGATGTTTCTACACTCTCCAGTAATGTTGTATTAAAAGAAAAGGATTTTATAGCATTGAAACCTAGGTAAAAATTCTAATATGACAAAATCTAGTCCCCCCCCCCCCCATCCTTCTTTTGAAAAGTTGGTAAATGATGTATAAACTTCTGAACAGCATAATCCAAAAATGTGGGAGCATTTTTGGGTCACTGTTATGGAAATCAAATGAACAGATTTCAGTTCTGTTTTTCAAGTCTCTGTAGATTCGGCTAGCAGGGTATTTTATCATAAGTCAGATGCATAATAATGGCATGTGATTTTATATCCTTGCAGTTTCGTGAAATTTTGTAATGATTCAATTGTTGTAGTATTTTAATTTGTCTAGAATATGTAATTGACTTATTTTACATTAAGTGAAAAAATAAATATGATTCCTTACAAATTTATAAAGAAAATTCATGTAAATCTTGCTTCTTTGCCTGTCACAAAACCACTTCGAAATGTAAATGTAACAAACAGTTCACTAAATTTTTCTAATAATCTTTTTTAACAGTCCAATTGTATAAGTTTGCTAGTGGGGACAGATTATTTTGGTGGGCATTGAAGTGAACCTTTTGTGCTGTATCTCTTGTTACATTCCACTAATATTGATTTAAATATTTTCATCAAATCCCAGTGAAGCACTGATTTTTGAAGGATTCAAACATTGATAAAACTGATCTGTCTTTTTGAAGCGACTTTGTATCCTTAGGACCAAACCACTGGAGATTTCTCCAGCCTTAAACATTTGTCCAGTTTATTGATAAAAGGAATTTTAGAATTGAGTATATACATATCCCCATTTTCCCCCTTAATGTTTTGTTTCTTAGTCAAAATTTCATTTTAACTTCTAATGAAGTCATTTTTTTAGATACCCAAAAGCATAAGAACTTTATGGCATTCTTTTACTTGTAAATAAATACATCATAAAAATAGAGCTTAATCACAGATAATATTTACAGTCTTTACTTCTGAAGTAAAGGAATGTAAATCATTTGTATTGGCAAGCATACACACCAAGAAATTATTTGGAAATGGATTCAAATCTTTTTAACATGTGAGCTCATACATCATTGGTATTAATTTTAACGGAATTTTCTTTTCATCCTTAAAGCATTTCTTTATCTCAAAGGCATTAATTGTTTCAAGGACAAAGGGGAAAAAATGAGTGCCTCCATCTCTTCTATGTGCTGTATATTTTGCTTACCAAACATGTTGAATGTTTTTAAACCAAACCTGTATAGGCATTACATTTCAAGGCACAGTACTCTTTTAATGAAAACTGGATTACCTGCAGCTGTTTAATAAATAACATGTAGTTGTTTGTGGATACTGATCTCTCAACTGACCTATCTTCGATCTCTCTTAAGAATCACTCATAATCATCAGTATATTTGAACTTTGTGACTGTTATAAAGAAGAAAAAGAAGCATTTAAAAAAAAAATGTTATCTACAGTATAAGCTTTTGAAGTGAATTGCTGAAATTTTATAGAAAAGTTTATATTATGCAAATTGAAGGACTGATCGTGAAATACTTTGAGGTAATAACCTGTGACTATTTGGTGTGCTGTTTTGCAGTTGACAGCCCTGTTGTTCTGCAATAGGTACTTTGGTACAAAAAAAAGTATGTGCATTGCTAAGCTTTCCATATATTGCTTATGTATCCCATAATCACAGGATTTGTGTAATTATGTATGTCAAGCAACCTTAATTTCTGTGAGTATTGGAATGAATACCTGAAGGCATTTATTATTTATTTTTATAGAAGCAAATTATGAAATAAAAATATAAATTTCGTATCCATCTTTTTTTTTTTTTTTCTATCCTTAGCTTGTTTCGTGTCTTTGCTCACCTTTAATAGCAGATGATACAAACACACACACATAAACTCATTGTGCTGCAAGAAATCTCGTAGATTAAGTTGCTGATAATTGTTTTCTGCGTCCTGTTTTTTGGATGCTCTGTATAAGCACAATAAAGTTACGAGATATGAAAAAAAAAAAAAAAATTAGACACCTAAAAATGAATATTGTAAGCACTTGCTGATGTATATGCCTCGAAACAAGTGATCCATAGATAAGTGCAAAACATTTTATAGCAAGCACTTCTTTATTTAAATAATAAAGACTAATGTCACTGTGCAATTCATTTTCTAGAATCCAGTTGTTTAAATAATTTGTAGCAGATAAAAGATTAAATGCAAAACAATAATCAATCTCACAGCCTTAGTACCATGGTTTTTAAAGCAATGCTGATCTTAATAAAACTTTAAATACTAGACTTTTATAAAAAAAAAAAAAAAAAAATTAGACACACTTTTTCATGTGTTCGCTTCCCCCCCCTTTTTTTCTTTCTCTCTCTCTCTCTCTCTCTCTCTCTCTCTCTCTCTCTCTCTCTCTCTCTCTCTCTCTCTTAGAACTCTTTGTTTTTTTTTTCATATTGCTTTGGCTCCCTATGTACATGCCTACTTGAAGGTCTTTCCCTGGGATCATTTTCAGTAATTTTCTTATTTTGGGAAAAGTGATGTATGACTATTAGCAATTTCTAATTTGTCCAGCTGATTTCTTTGCAACTGTTATGATTTTAATGTCCTGCTGGTCTGAAGTTTATTTTTGGTAAGTTCATTGCCTCAATATTTGCCATTCATAAATTGAAAGTTTGAAAAGTGCATATGAAGAGATGTGAGGTAAATATTTCTTAGGACTGTCCAAAATGGCAGATGTTTTACCATTAAAAATTTATGGCTTCTTCATAGAGTAAGTGTGTATGTCTTGTATATTTTAGACCTGTTTCTGCCCATTGGATGATTTGCTGTCAACTCCATCCCTCACTCCCTCTCATCTTTTCCAAAAAATAAGGGATATGCACTCAGTTGATCAATGCGAAATATAATTTAGTAGCTTTCAGAACATTTGTTTTTCAGTAGAGCACATACCCATTCTTATAACTTGCAAATTTTTAGAAATGAAATATTCTGGTTCAAAAACATCTTCATAAGACATTAATAGAACAAGAAAATAATCAATGAACTAATCTTCAAGGTAAGTTCTACTGTAATCTTTACATACTAAAGAGAAAAAATATCCCGCACATAGAAAGTGTAATTTTGATTTAATATTTGGCATATTGAAACAATACAGCCAAGCCAATCTCCAACTCTTATGTTATATACTGGGTGGTTATAATTAAAGTGGTGCTATTGACATAGCACTGGTGTGAGTTTTAATCAATACCTTTCAACAGAATTAGGTTTATACTTTGATTGAACTATGAGAACACGATTTACGTGAAAAATAAATGGTAATAATAGTTCAGATTTTTGCCACCATAGGTAAATATGGCACTGTATTGACAAATGTAGTCATAAATGATGCACTACAAAGTTATTTATGGAACTTGTTCAATACAGGGTATCCCACTTGGATGCATAACAAAAGGAAGTATAAATTCTGAATTTACCTCAATTTATTAGTGACCTGTATTGTTCCTGTTACACAAACTGCATAATAAACTTCAACATGAGCTCCACTGGTGGCATTGCAAACGTCCAACCGGTATTCTACCTCAGCCCACATGTTGAGAAGCATTTGTGATGTCATGTTGATTGCATCACAAAATCTGTCACGTAAGTCTTCCAGATTATACACTGATTTAGCATACACCTGGTCCTTAACTAACCCCCACAGGAAAACATCAGGTGGAGTTATGGTCTGGTTGTCTGTGGGCCATGCAATAAATGTTTATACTCTTTTGATCCATCCTGTAGTGAAGTGGTCGTCCAAGAATGTGCGAGCATCATTGGCAAAGTGGTTGGGAGCCCTATCTTGTTGGATAATTGTTCCTCCAGGTAACTAAGGCATAGCAGATTCCTGTAGCATGGCAAAGTATGTTAGTCCAGTTACTGTGGCCTCCACAAAAATAAGGTGACCAATGATTTCGTCCATGATTCCACACCAAACATTGCACTTTGGACAATCCTGTTCATGAACAATGTGTGTATTTTCAGACTCCGAGATGTGGCAGTTATGTCTGTTTACTTTTCCAGACATGTGGAATTTTGACTCTTCTGAAAAGCATACCGGTCTAGAAATGTACTGTCGGCATCAGTTTTGCCCAACGTTGTCTCTGCAAGTTTTTTGCATGCTTTCCTGTCATGTGGCTTAATTTGTTGGTGCTGTTGAATCTTGTATGCATGTAAATGCAACTTTTTATGGAGTTCCCGATACACAGTTGTGGTGGGATGTCTAGCTGCACACTATCCTCGGGCTTCTGGGAAATGGCATTCAGATCCGTTCAACATTTTCCTCATACACCATACGCTTAGCATATTTAGCAGTCATCGGTAACAAACTTCTTTCTCTGAATTGTTTGTCCTATTTCACAATGGACATGTATGTTGGGATGTCTTCCGTTACCCCAAGGTTGTACTTGCGGTGAAAACGGCTCTGTACAAGCATCACTCCACAAGCAATAGCACACAAAACACCTTCTGCTGTGGAGTCTATATGGCGACTGATGCAGAAGCTATCCACTTCTGCCACATTGTGGCAGAAGTAGCTTCTGTGCATGCACTGCATACCCAAATTTGCTTGGTTTATAAATTTCACAGATGTTCTTTACAATGGCACCCACCTTCTGTCATTCGAACTAGTACTTTTTGTATGTTACAAATTTTTCTCTTATTATACGTCTAAGCAGGACACCCGTTATACGAGCCATCTAAGTCTATTACATGATGGACGTGTAATGCAGCATAATCAGTGGTTGCAGTTCAACCCAAAACTAAATGCTTTCCTGATGGAATTGATCATTCACTTATTCCCTTAGGCCAGAATCACAGGGGTCCACATCCAGAAAATATGGAGGCCAAGAATTTGGAAAACTTCTGGAGATTATGTGATCTTCATTGAAGGTGGCATGATGCAGTTGTTTGGTGTGTCAACCAACATGTGGTGTTGCTTCATCTTGCATGAAGACCATCTTCTGTAAAAATGCCACCGTTCAAGAACTGGACGAAGAATACGAGGCATGTGTTGCCCTGTCAGCCACATCAACAGCATCCATCAAAATTGACCGTCATCTCCTTCCTGGTGCCACACCCAAATCTCCAGTTTCTTCAGATTTCTTAATCATTTTCTTTAACCCATTTTTTAAGTGGCTGTCTTTGCAGCCCACTCAAATGAAAATACAATTACTGCTTGCTGTGTTTTTATGGTGAGATGTAGATGTCGTAATTTGCATATTGCTTTTACCTGTATAAATGCCATCTGGTGATGGAAATTTGAACAATTATTATTATTATTATTATTATTATTATTTTCTTCAAAAATTGCACCCCCATGGTCCAGTTAACATAAGTACCCAGTTTCCTTGAAAGATGTTTTTTAGAACCCACTCCAAGAGCTCTCTGCGAGTAAGGTCACTTTAATTATAACACCTAGGATCTTCGATCTCATATAATCAAAGTTAATGTTGCGATGTTATTAACACAGTAACATAAATCTATTTTGCAATTATATATATATTTGTGAAAAAATAAGAAATTTATCCAAAGTACTTACTTATATAGCCTGCTTGGTTAAAACCCTTTTAAAGTTCAAAACAGTGAAAGCAATCAATATATTCCTCTAGCATTTGAATATTAACAAATTAAAAAATTTCAGCCAGGCGGGTTATACAAGTACGTACTATTAACTGGCTCATTATTATTATTATTAGTTGTAGTAGTAGTCTTAGTATTATTAATATTTTGTAAATACATGCAAGAGCAAAATAGATACTTGTGTTGATAACATTGCAACATTAACTTCGATTATGCAAGAATGAAGAATGCATGATATATAACTAAAGTTGAAAATGAGCTTGATTTCACGATTTCAGCATGCCAAATATCAAACCTTAATCAAATTTTCTACGTTCAGAAACCACATAGAAGAATAAAAATCTCCCAGTTTCCAAAAGGAATCAGATCACAGAGACTCAATTTAAATGTGACAAATACATTAAGAACTGGCACACCAACCAGAGAAAGACATTCTTGTTCAACACTGTAATTAACACAATTCTTCTCTGATTGGTAAAACAACTGAGCTTGGGTTCGAGCATAAAACATTTTAAAGAGAAAATTTGAATGGCTGAGGCAGTTGTCATGCAAAGCAGTGTAAAAAACTGCCATTTCAACTGCATGGCTCAAGTGAAGAAAAAAGGAAGTAAACTCAGCACCAGCAAAACACCAAAAACTCATGTACAATAGCAGAGTTCAGGTGAACAAACTACAAGGAGTGTTCAAATGAAAAGGTACGAAACGACACTGTGGGTATAAATGAAGACTTTATTCAAAGTATACACCATAGGCCGTAGCACAACGATCCCATTGATTAACGAGCCAAAGGATTCCTTGTTCCCAGAATTCCTGTGGCCGTGACGAGACCCAGTCCTGCACAGCGTCCTTGAGTTCGTCGTCCGAGTGGAAGCGCTTCCCTTTTAGATGTTTTTTTCAGGGGACCAAACACATGGAAATCGCAGGGCGACATGTCCGGGCTGTAGGGCGGATGGTCAAGCTGCTCCCACTGGAACTTGGCCAGTTCCGCGTGTGTGACCCTGGAGATGTGTGGACGCGCGTTATCATGGAGCAGAACCACACCCTCCATGAGCAGCCCCGGTCTTTTGTTCTTGATGGACCTGCGTAGGCTTCGGAGTGTCTCACAGTACACATCGGAGTTAATGGTTTGCCATCCTGTCCTCACACGCACTGCCGCGTCAATTGGACGGCGCTCTTTATAAGAGCCTTTGCTCTCTCCTGCGCATGCGGGCGCCCGCGCATGCTCCGATCCACGCCGGCGACTCCAATCGCATCCCTAGATGTGTTGCTACTTTCTCCCATAGTGGCATAGGCAAATATGTTAACGGTTACGTTCTTATGACGTTTCGTACCTTTTCATTTGAACACCCCTAGTACAAAAAATTGGGCATCAGTTTTTCTGAAAAGAAAACAAATGTTGAAAACAACCCTTAGAAAGTTATCCAATCAAGGCAATGAATATGGGACCAAAATAGTTTCAAAAACCAGAGATGTGAAGAAGTAAATCTCACAAAAGTGTGGTATTTCCATTTGTTTTTTTAAATAATCCACATAAATTGAATGTAATTTATTTCATGGAATTATTTTGAATCAGTTCTGATCTTTCTGAATGAGGAATTGAAAACCAGCTGTTTCTGTAATTATTTTTTCTACATGAAGAGAAAACTATTTTATTTTGCATTTCGTTTTTATTTTTTTCTAATCTAATCATAATGTAAAGTTATTCATAGTGTGTTTTCCACCACCTTAACAAACTGTCTGTAATTCTTTTGTTGGAATTCTTTTCCTGACCACAGCATTGCACACCACTCATTAGGGACTGCATTATCACTGTCGTAACATTTTGTAATCTGAGTACATATGAAGTTGTTCTCTTGCACAATAGAAAAAAAAATTAGAATCTAAATAAATGTATGTCGTAAAATTTAACCAAATGTTATTTCAAGTGCATGGTGAACTGATATAATTCTGTAACTTCTGTCGTGAACAGGCCAGTGTTTGCTAATATCAATTGATATTCATCACTTAAGAGTTGGTAGTGATGAGTTCCAAGTAAACACAAAAAAAAATGTCACATTGCTCTTTGCAGTAAAACGTTTTGCTCGTATTGCCAGTGTTAGGCATAATTTCAAGGTTGGACACTATGGTTGCAACAATATTCTTTTTTTGGAACAGTTGACAATTTTTTTTCTCAATTTAAATTTTCAGGCAAAAGGTTTTATATCTCTTCAAATGAACCCTTATTGTTTGTAGTTATTCTGTACAGTGGTTTCTCTTGTATTTCTTACAAAATATACCACGTTCACTGGGTATCTCTGTAATCAATTTCATCTAGTCTTGTAAGATGTAGATTTCTCCATTTGGTCAAATTTTTATACCATAATTGAAAAATTTGCTTAGCCCAACACTTTCATTTCAGTTACTTTTACCTATATTATTTTTATACTGTCCATTTTGAGGATGGATGTAAAAGGAAAAATGAGTAAAGTATTTTTCCCTTGCATCTCCACTGAAACTGGTTTTACCAAATAGAGTAATACTTTTCTTTTGATTTACCTGCTCAAAAAACTAACATGCTAACTTTTTGATGAAAGAAAAATGTATATATAAAAAGTTTACTTATGCTTATTTTGAGGCATTTTACATTGTGAACAGGCAATGCTTTTTTGGCAGAAAGGCCATTTCATGTAATAGAATGAATTCAATAATGAAATGAAATTTCACACTTATGATTTATTACATAATTTAGATTAAAATTCAGTTAGATCTTTTGGCTAAACATCAACCTTGGTCACACTGGTAGCAAGTGTCCACGTGGTGGATGTAAATTACATAATAAGTCATAAGTGTGAAATTTTCCTCCATTATTGAAGGTAACTTTATACCATGCCCCCCCCCAGTATAAACAGTAGTTGTTTTAACGAATTTCATATTGGGCAGGCATGATAAATCATTACTTATTAGTCAATATATTATTGATGTGTTGGTTTTCACCAAAAAGCCTATACAAATGTTTTGTCTAAGGTCATTGAAATGAAAAGTAATATTTTGTTGAATGCAACTGTTGTAGAAAATCTTACAATGAACAAAAATGAGGGCAATAAAATTCATTGTAGCACAGCATTTTCTTTTCTTTTTTAAGTGGTTCATGCCATTCATGCCTGAATGCAATGTTGGTGTGAGATGGTGACATATAAAACCCATTTTCAATACAGAAAAGTAGTTGCTTCATTCAATTAGAAAATAATTTGTGCTTATGCCCTAACCCAGAAATTAAGTTGTATCAAGTGTTGTTATTGGCACAAAGTGCCATATTTTTGCTGTTTCCCATGTAGCTATTTCTTCAGAAAACATGAAAATTGGAGCAGGAACCAAAATCAGATCTCCTGATTTTTATTAGAACATGCTACTAATAACCACCAGGGACAGTGAAGTTCCAAGTAACCAAAGCTAAGGATGTAGCTGAGGAATCTGAATACCAGTCGCATTTGCACTAGTTGAAACAATTTAATGCTTCCTCACAGAGTCAATGACCCATTTCTCATCCAGATATGAATGTAGATCACAAGTTCCAGGGCAATGCAATTTTAAATTTTCTGAAAAGGTATCTGCATGAGAAACAGTGAAAATATGACACCTTTGTGTTAATAATGACATTTGTATTTGTCTTTCATGTATTTATGAAGAATTGTTACTTCAGAAGGGTTCATTTCTCACTGATATCCATGGTTATATTATGTATTATTCAGTTGGAGAATCAACATAATTCTTCTTTGTTTATCAGCGGTTTTTTATTTAATTTTTTAAAGATAATTTTTGGTAACTGTCTAGGCTTGTTTTCAAAACTTTTATTCAGTTTGCAAGGTCTGAAAGTCTGTTGACCTGAATGCAATCTAAAAGTTGTTGCCAGATTCCACATAAAGATATTGTCCCTGTCATAATTAAAATATTATCTATGGTACTTCCTGAATGCTAGTTGCTGTTATTAAACAACTCATTTTTGATTCAATTAAAACTTTTTGTGGTTTTTTTAATAAAAACAAGCACTTTAAAACATCCTAAATGAAAATAGCAACCACATCTCAAAATATTATAGCAAGTAGAAATAAGATAAATACATAATACTTAGTATAAAAGACATCATGGTAACAAAAAAACATATATCAAATTCTAGTAGGTTGAAATAATTAGTGTGTTAGATGAAATAGGAAGAAAGCTGAAATGGAGCATTAAGGGTATGTCTGTTCTCGAAAGTTGTTCTAAGAACAGCTGTTAAGAAAAGGTATCGGAGCAGTGCAGCAGTCAAACACATGGAAATATACAAGGTACTTTGGGACGATATTCAAATTTTGGTCTAGGAATCAATGGGAGACTTATTAAGGAGAGCTATTATATCAAATATAAAGGATCTGTATTCAGGATGCACCACTATGTTTTAATTACTACAGGGACAATATCTTTATGTGGAATCTATCAACAGGCTCATACAGTCACCAAAAGACCAAAAAAGTTTACACCAAACACAACGCTAACTGATATTTATATATCATTGAGAAGCAATTGATGTATAGCCAGGAAAGTCACAAGACACGCAGCACAGGCAAAGACGTGTAAACCATCAGAGAATGAAGTACAGTGGAAGCCTGTTATGCCTGGAATACAGACAATATATAGTATGTCCTGTCATATTGGATTCTACTCCACATCAATTTACCTTATTGGGGACCTGCATGATGGTTGATTGTGTAAACACCTTTGTGTATTGTTGTTAACAATGGCACCACCTGGCACAATGAAAGAAACCTGGACTCGTTGATAAATATCCCACATCCCAGTGTAATTTCCCTCTGCAGTATTCCTGATAGCCTGACGATTGGCTCTGTGATGTGGAGGCAGCAGTAAGTTCCATGCAATGCTTCTTGTTACTAGTACCATGTCATGCAAATATTGTCACATCATTTGGGTGGTTATCAGTCCACCTGTAGCAGCTAACAGGTAGTACAGTCGCCATAAATTATGAATTGTGCAACATTGCACTTTATTCACATTGCACCATACCAGGGCAGAAAATGGCTCCAAGCTGTGATCCCGCTCTTGCAAACTGATGATCACATGCTGTGCTATGTCAGTTAAATGAACATGGTGTCCTGTCAGCATTTGTAAGGCACATTTCCCATGTTTCTAATGAAGACTTAACTTCCCTACAGTGAGGTGAGCTGTACATCTGCCATCTTTATATGTTCGTCTGGCATCCTTGAGACTGATCACTTCATGATCATTTGCATATGTCAGATAACCCATTGCCTCATATGATTTGCTTATCTCTACATCATCACCTCCTCATTGTTGTGATTTTCACGTTGAACAGAGTGTATGTGCACACAACAGATGTTCCAGTAAACATATGAATTACATGCAGGCTTTTTTTTTTTTTAACAGTTGAAAATGGAAAATTGTTTTTCACTGAGGAAATGAATCCTAAAACGAATGATTAAAATCCCACTTGTTTAGGATAAATGCAGCACATATGCACCACTATTTCCAAGCTATTCCATAGGAGTGCTTAATTATAAGTGCCACATGTGTTATTTATTGGGAACTAAATTTATCATTGTGCAGAGTATTGTTTACCCACACAATAGATACTGGCATATTCTACTCAGTAAAACTAGGTTATGTGGGGAGAAAGGGAAATGCTGTGTGCAACTTCAGCTGGGCTGCTTTAAGTAATTTTCAATGCTGATTTGAAGTCATTACAAAATGGAGGTCCCCCAATCTGCAGCATTTCTACCCCTCCTCCTCCCCCAAGTCTAATTTAATTCCAGAAACTATATGTAAAAAGTATTTAAATTCTCTCACTGTTTCGTAAGCATAGTTCATGCCAGTTCATCCACTTGTAAATTAATTTGTGTGAAGCAGAAATATTCATTTTAAATTAAAAAATATTGAAGACTTAGAATTAATGTGATTCATATTTACATGGAAACTTGTATTGCATTACATGAAACTGATGTACCTGCTTTAGCAGGAATAGCCATAAAGATATATATGTGTCAAAGCTAACTATTTAATCTAATGAGTGGCACTGTAAACATGTTTATTCACATTTTTGAAAAAAACTTGTTTGCCAGTGTGTATGTATATTAAGTAAAACCTGGTACTAAAATGCTGTGTATGTTGATTATAAAAGAATAGATTTTTTTTTATGATTGCTTTATTAGGCTGTTTTTTGACTCATCTGTGGCACCCAGTGTGTCTCTGAAATCTTTTTTTTTTTTTTACCTGTAAGTAACCAGGGTTACATGGTAATGTAGAAGTGTGTGGTTGTTGTGCTGAATTCTGACCCTCAGGGCCTGTGTGTTATAATGGTTTCACATCACTGGTAATACCTTTACTTCCTGGAGCCAGTAATTCTAAATCAGCCATGGTATTCATTGCTTGTGGATATTAGCTTCAAAAGAAGAAAGGGGGGGGAAAGGCAGACAAATTCCATATTCCATACATTAGTTAATCAACATTTCAGAGGACAACAGGTTTGGAGATAATTTAAAGTTATTGTTTCCTGATTTAATGGATTTCAGACATATAAAATTCTAAGAGAGGGCATTAGTTTTGATTTTTTTCCTAAAATTAAAAGATTTTAAAATTGTCTCTGAATTTCTATGAAAAACAAAAAAACCAAAAAATTATTCTGCAATCAAAGGTTCGGGTGATTTATGTGCTTGTATTACAGGTAAGACTTATGTGAATGCCCTTACCTAATGGTGATTTCCTATTACACTTACAGTTGCATTAAGTAGCATCTGAAGTTCTTTATTATTCCTTTCATGTCTTACCACCTATGTATGGTTTATGGTTTCAAATATGAATTTATATTTAAAAAATATATATATAAGAAGTGTTTTTAATATAACTTAACTTTAAAAAAACTGTAACTTGCAAACAAATGTAATATGATTTCTGCAAAACCGCGCCATGCTGCAGGTTTCAAACATAATCAGTATAGTAATGAGTTCAACCACAGATAAATTACAATCCTAATACAGAACCCAATAACAGCATTTTTCCAGTATCTGTACTAATCATGAGAATTACATAAGTGGTCACATTATCACACAAGTATACAAATACAATTATAAATATATCCTTCAGAATGCAGCACAAGCAGCTAGCATACATAATGAGCATCAATATCCCTTAACTTAAAAAAACTGTAACTTGCAAACAAATGTAATATGATTTCTGCAAAATGCTGTTATTGGGTTCTGTATTAGGATGGTAATTTATCTGTGGTTGAACTCATTACTATATATATATATATATTTATTTGTCAAATAGCTGAAGATATGTTGTAGAATAAAAGTAATAAACAGCAGTGATTGCAAAAAATTACTGGTGGTCATAAGTGAAGGATGCTTAGCAGTCATTACATAATATTAAATATGCTTTAGTGTACAATATAATCAGATTTTACTTCATGGACATGCTTTGTGAATAAGTAGTTCAAAATGCCATCATCAGAATGGAGAAAAAGTGTTATAATCTGGTTAAAATCTCCCAAATATTGGCATAAAATTAGTTAAGCATGATAAAAATGAAGTTGAATTGCATAGTTTTCTGGAAAAATTGATATCTCTCGTATGATAGCACACACTCGCACAAAAGCTTATAGGAGACTACTTGCTCCTCAGTATTGCTTACTTTATTATTAATTCCTTGCATGGGTGATAAATAAATAATTAAATGGTATTAAGCACATTTTTCATGTGTGTGTTTTTTTTATTTCACTTCTGTTGACATCCCAAACTTCCATGCATTCTTCATATCTGTTTTTCACTTTATTTGGCAGTTAACAGATGTGAAATTCAAACCCTCTCACTGCCAGTGGTAAAACTTGAACCCACATCCCTCTGCTCTGGAATCAAATGCTTTCACAATTAAGCTATGCCTGCAAGTGCTTATCACTGCTACTTTCTCTCTTGACATGTTCATCACTTCTTTAGTACAACACACAGATCACTAATAATGCCTGATGATGGTTATTTTGTCATTGATTTATACTGTTAGAAAGTGAGGTTATGATTTTAAATTTTGTTGCACCAATATTATTGAAGCTGGCACAGTGGTCTAAGCGTTGGCTTATGACTATTCGTCTGAGATGGGCCTGGGTTCGAATCCTGGTAAGGCATGGATGTTGTTTTCATCTTAAGGCACTGGCTCTGTCCCATCCCTGGAACCAGCGTCCCTAAATTAGGGACGGGCAATTGATTACAGCCCATCCAGTTTCTCTCAGTGTCCATTAAACCTTCAACCAAAAAAAAAAAAAAAAAAAAAAAAATGCAAAAGTTAAAAGAGAAGCTTTTGAAAGATGACAAAAATACCTTAAAGTAAAACTTAAGCCCATGTGTATTCCATTCTTTGTGTGTGTGGACCATCCTCTGAACCATAGTGGATTAAGTCATGATTACTGTTGCTTCTTCACAGTGATCTTAACTGATGTCGTGGTTTTTGCATGCCATTCAGGTTTCCTGGCAGTAGTTGCTCAGATGAGAAGCTGTCTCTTGGTGGTGTACTATTTCAATAATTGTTTTTTCCTCACCATTTTTTTGTTTTCCCTCTTTCTACTGGGTATGGGTTAGATTTTGCACTTATGATGTTCAGCCTTTTTATACAGTATGCAGCATTGCCAGCTACATAACCCAACCATAGTCATAAGAAAACCCCAAAACTACAACATTCCAATGATGTTGTAGTTTTAATATTTTGTCTATTCATTACAGCAATATTATCAGTTCCATGGCCATCCCTACAGTACTGAAATTACTCATTAGTTAGAAGAACATAAAAGGCAAATAAAACAAAAAATACTGAAACACTCCATACCAACCACCAAGAGATGGCATCACATATGAACTCTCACCCCTTAGTAGAACTGATGTGTCATAAAAATCTGAGCTAAGAGCGGACACCACGTGGTCAGATCCATTAGCACTCGCAGCTTTTGCCTAGATGATTTTAGCAATATGTTGCCCTTAGGATGGTAAAGAAGAACTGAAAATGTATAATTTTTAATTAATAACAAGGAACTGTTCACCAGTTACACTTAAAGTAGTACTAGTAATCCGAATTTCTTGGCGTAGAATATAAATCGAAGTTTCCGAGCTTTTGCACATCAACCAGATGGCTTTTTCAAGAAGGAAGGTAGACAGATAACTGCAAACTGAATAAAATGGAACACTTCAACAATTTTAATGCGATGACTTGACTAGACAATAAATGAATAGGCGCAAATGTATGTGATCAGTCATTCAAAGAAACAAGGTAAATATTGCCTGGAGCCACCCGGATATTGTAGTGGGATGGCATAAACACCTGCCTCATTGAGAAGAGGGGGCTTGTCAATATTTTTGTTAAGCATCGTATATATATATATAAAGATGTCAGAGACTTTATGCTAACACTGAAGCTCATCCTCCTGAGCTGCGTTTTTGAGTTGATAGAAAACTTTTCGTATGTAGGGAATAAAGTCCAGATAGCGAAGTTGCGGCATAGAGAGATCGACATGGCTGGTTCTGGCTTTTTTGGTAAAGTTATGCATCTGGTTCAATGTATATCCTGCCTCAGTGGCCAATTTGACAATGTTTTTTAGTTTGGATTCTTTAGAACGAACATCAGAGGAGATGGCGAATGCTCTTCTAATTCAAGAATGGAAGAAGACCATCTTGTAATCATCAGGGCAGAATGAACTGTAGAGCATTGGGTTGGGAATGGAGGTGGGTTTATAATAGACTTCCATTAGAAGGCGGTTGTCATGTGATTTTCTCACTAAGATTTCGAGATAAGGTAAGGTACCACTGCGCTCAAGCTCCATAGTGAAATTGATTGCAGATGTCTACCTTCCTTGAAAACGCCATCTGGTTGATGTGCGAAAGCTTGGAAACTTTGATTTATATTTTACTCCAAGAAATTCGGATTACTAGTACTATTTTAAGTATAATTTTTAAGTTTTCTTTTTATTGTATTTTTATCTCCTTGATGACATCTCTTTTTATATAATTGAATCATGAGTGAACTAATTGGCACTGACACATTACCATCTGACAACCAATTATAGAAGGTGGGGATCCCAGTTTGCTGTTGTTGGAAGTAAAGCTAAGAAATGTGAAAAGAAAATGCTCAAAAAACGATCATGTAGCCACCTATTCTTTCAAATTCTTGCTACTGAATTATACCTGATATTGTGCAGTTTATTTAACAAATGGTGATTAAAATTTTTCGTGTTATCTGGAAGGTGGCATTACTGGAATTTCAGCCATGTATCTGCCCCCTGTGTGTGGGTGTGTGCGTGGATCAGTGGGTATTGTGTTCTTTTTATGTATTAAGCAATGAATATTTTTGCAACACTGATATCAAGTACAGTTGTCCCTTCCTCCTGCAATATCACTCTGGTTAAGTTATTAGGCTGACTAAAAGTTGAGTTAAAAACAATTTTCTGGCATTGTGCAGAGCTTATAGTGGTCCACAACAGTTAAATATCTGATACGTTGATCGCTGTAGTGTGATGGAGCACATGATCATTAGTAGCAATGAGTTTGAGGGATATTTATAATAGCTTACACTTCTTAAACAACAAAACGTGATTGGAAAGCAGCATTGCACTAGTCAGCCGGAAAGAGTATGCCATTATGTACTAAGAATGTTTCATAAGTTAACATATGCAAATTTTCAATTAATTATGTTACAAGTTTCTTTTTTTTTTTTTTTTTTTACCACTGTTAATAATTTTTGTGCACATGTATGATACTGAAACAGCATAAAATGCAGGATGTGGTCCTTATAATGGTTATTTTGTAATGCAGGCCTATAGGTGTAAGAATTCCTCCAATGTAAATGGCAGTGATTGTATCACTTTTGCAGTATTATCACTGAAGTGCAGGAAAACTGATTGATGTAAAAACTCAATTTTTAAACAGTGTTGTATTTGTATGAATTACATGTAAAGTTTGTTTTATAATTGTATGTTCTACCATTTGTAAATCGTCAGATTTTTGTAAATTATTTCCTCTAGACTTGTTCATGTTTTAGTCTCTTAGTTTCCAAGTAGGTCACAGTATTTAAAGACTTTTAGAATGAAAATATCAATTTTATCATTGTCTTTATTTTCATTATCATTGTATTTTCAGAATTTGTTCCTTCCTGAGTTGTTTGCTGAATTTACTTTTGTTTCTCTACCAATAAACAGGGGTCAAAAACATGTATATCTGAACAAAATGTACTTTGTTTTGATTAGCCTTGATTAGTGTGTATACGAGATGCAGGTTTAATAGCTAAATCACAAAAAAATCTTTACTCGTTTTTTTTTTTTTTTTTTGTTATGCAGATTTTCTCACTAAATAGAATGTCAGCAGTCAGCATTTTGTCAGCTGGAACCTTGCTTTGGATGCAGTGATTTTACATTTTCCTTCAGAGTCTGAGTTTTTGCTGCTAATGCTGAAATGGCTTTCTTTTTATATTAAAGGCAAGAAAATTTGCAGGCAGTACCATAATCCTTCATTCAAATAACGGCACAAGGTATGATGTGGTTTTATCTTCCCTTTCAGTATTATTAATCCCTCAATTAGGTGGAATTGCCATTACCAGTCAGATGTCTTTACTTATTTCTGTCTTGTATCACATCACTGTATCACTGTTTAAATTCTTCTCCATGTCATTGTTCACACAGTCCCACCTTGTAAACTTCATTATTATTCTCTTTTTTTGCAAGTGCATTTCCAAAATTGTATGTCCACATATCTCCCTGTAGGTGCAGAGCTTGGCTCTCAATATTTGTCCATACCAGTCCTCCAGCCTTTTGACAACCCCTGTCCCTTGAACTCTTCCTTCTTTTTTTTTTTTTTTTTTTTTTGATTGGAGGTGTAACGACCACTGTTAGCAACTCAATGGGCTATAAGCAGTTACCCATCCCTAATTTAGGACCACTGGTTCCAGGGAAGGGAGAGAGAGCCAGTGCAGTATGACAAACACAACATCCCTGCCTCACCGGGATTCAAACTCGGACCCCCTCTCGTACGAATGATCAGAAGCCATCACTTAGACCACTGAACTGTTTCCCATATGACACCATACATATTTCTGTACACATTTCTACAATATTTGGTTTATTTGTTGTACATCTTTCCATTAGCAAAGTCTCAGCACTCTGCGTCATTGCTGATCTTCCTACGGTCTTGAAAATGGTTTTGGTAACTAACAGTCTTAATACATGAATTTCTTTTCATGTATTTGTGAAGAATTAATTCTTCCACAGATTCACTTCTCATTTATTTCTATGACTGTAACACTGGAGATATTGACCTTCATCAGTACAAGGATGAGAAATGAGCATCAACACTACGATGAAGCAGAATTTCTTTAACTAGTGCACATCCTGAAAGTTGTTCGGATTCCTAAGCTACATCCACTTAGTTCAGTTGCTTGGAACTTTGTTGTCCTGGGTGGTGTAACAGTAGCATGCGTGAAGGTAAATCAGGAGATACGGGTTCGATTCTGGTTCCAGAGAATTATAATTTTCAAGTTTTGTGAAAAGTGGCTATGTGAAAAATCTGTGAAATGTATGGTATCCATATGCCATCAGTGATTCCTGATGTCATGCTTCAGTTATTCCATCTTGCCAATGCTCTATGGCTGAGTTCGTTTACAGCTCTGTCTTCCTCCTGTGCAAAACATGATGTTTAAATGACCTCATTTCTTGTATCACTTCTTCTTGGGTATAAACTTCATTCTGTCCCTTTAATGCAGCATATTTAAATATTTTAATTTATTTCACCATCCCTATAATCTTAAAACAACCATTCTCAGTTTCAAGTTCTGTATTCTTGGCACAGATCATGGTATCATTTACAGACAGCATGGTCTAGGGGCTGCTTCCTTCACTCTTGCTGTTATCCTTGGCACAGTCTAACCTAAGTTGCTTAAAAATGGGATTCTTGTGGTCATGAGTGCCCTAAGGAATTCAGAAGTGGGGTTGGCAGATGCAAGATTGATTTCTGATGCTTTGAAATTTTCTGAATAATATTGATGACAATAAATGAGATTTTTCTGCCAAAAAATAATGTATCTGCTTGGAAGGATAAATATTTTTTTAATTTCGTTTATGTTCTCCCAAAATTTCTCTTGAGACAAGCAGACAGCTATTTTGCAGAATTTTTGACCCCTGGAAATTGCTATTCCCATTTATCTTCATGTATTGTATCAGATTTCTTTTTCTTTTCTTTTTTCTAGTAAAGCAAAGCCATGAATTTTTCACTGTTAGAAGGTGTTAGTATTTTAGCTTGATGTGCTTTTGCCAGTGTTTGAACTTTTTTTTTTTCTGTAGAAGATGTAAAAAAAATAATAATAACTTTTAGGATATTTACTGTCTTAGCAGCTTCAGTCTAAAAGCATAAAATGCAGAAGTTATACAAAAAATATTTTGATATACTGGTCTTAGTTTGTTGGTGGATCTAGGGTCTTGTAGCACAAAAGCCTTAGAAAGGTCAAGTGCCAACCCAAAGTTTAATTTGTAACAAAACATGCTTTGTTTTTTGGCAATGCTTATAAATGATCAGAACTTTTTAAAACGTGTTTGGATTTATGATTCTGATAAACAGTGATCTGAAGCAAATAAAAGAGAATATTTAAACTAATAACTAATTTTGATGAGCATAAGAAAAATGGAAGTTTGGTAATTTACCACAAATTTTCAACTGAGAACCTCATTCATTGTTAGGAAGCTTTATTTCCACAGTGTTGGTGACCATGTTGAATGAATTTGCCAGCCTGCATAGTCATTGATGTTGCCACTTTTTGTTCACAAAATTTATAATGAATCTTCCAGTTCCCAGATAAAGTGCTCACTTATTGAGTTGTAGATGTGCATAATCTTTTTTGCAAAGACTGTGTTTAAGAACTCTGTTATTACACAGCATTATGTCATGCTGTAAGTTATAAGTTAAGTTCATGTACACCATGTTTATAGAAAGCTAAACATTAATGATAATTTTACTAGTGTTAGTTTTATATGCCTCATTTGAAGTTAAAAATGACAGAGTGATACTGTTTAGTAGCTTATTCCACTTCAGCTTAACCAAAAAGTTTCTTTTTGTATCTGAATACATTAAGTTATTTTTGTAATTTGTGGGTATTTCCTGTAGTCTGATGCATTTATCATTACTGTGGCTTTAAGATGACAGTTCTAGTGGTTTTATGCTGAACATGGCTGTCCCAGCTTTGATAATTTGGCTGATGTGGTAATTCTTTCTTTTCCCCTTTCCAGCCTTCTTATTAAAGCAGTTTGTTACCTAAAATTTTGTGTCATCATGTGCTTTGTATAAAGTGGTTGCATTAAATTCTGTGCAGACTAGTTTTAATGGCTTAGGGGATTTAAATTCCTTATTTCTGCTGTATTTTGCTTATTTGAATATTTATTTTGTAGTGACCACCTGTAAAGTAAATAATCAAATAAGCAAAATACTTGTTGCTAATCCACTATCACCTTTCCAAGATTTGTATTTGGCTTATTTCAAATTTTCTGCATTTGACTAGTTGACTCTTTGTTTCTTGGAGTAATGGTCTACAAACCTGCAGTTAAACAAGATTTAAAACAAAATGGGAACAGTTAGTCACAGAGTTGGTGGTAGTTATGTCATGGTGTATTTATTCATTATTCCTGACAAATGGCATTTTGTGGTTATGTTTGCCAACATTTAAAAGTAAAGACACCAGTAAGTTGGGTAGTAGTTATGATGCACAATTACTCAATTTGCATCATCAGAACTCCTTAGCACCATGGATATGGCACTTTTATTACTTGAGTGCCAAAAATGAATTTTTCGAACGCAATAACATTAAAGCTACTATAAAGGTCTTGCTTGGAATAAAGATGCTTTGATGACATCAGAGTGTTTCCAACAGTTTTATATTGATCATAATGTAAGATATGAAATTCTTGCTATTCAGGAAAAGGTTATTGATAATTTGTATGTAAATCATTTTAAAGTAATTGCAAAACTTAAATAATTTTGGGCATTTTTATTGTAGCTACAGTTTCTTCAGTTATTTTCTTAGTTTTTGAAATTTAGAGTGTTGGTGCAACAAAGAAGATATAGATATCCCATTGTGTGACATCACACTGCAGTTGTGCCTAAAAGATAAAATTGGAGATCAAGATTGTTTTGGTAATTAGGGAGGTGAAAGTCTAATTTTGGGAGTGTCAATACTGAATATTTAAGTAGTGATGCCTGTGTAGAACCTGTTTTACATACAAAAGAGGGGGCAGCATGTATACTACCATTAAATACAGTTAACACTAGCATACACTTTAAAGCAATACTAGAAGTGCAAATGGTATGAAAGTTTTTCAGCTGAAATTTAATAATCAGCTTCTGTGTTGTTGTTGTTGTTTTTTCTTTTCTTTTCTTTTTTCTTCAGAACATAGTGTTATTTCTGTTCAACAGAAAAGTTGCACTGTTTTTGCATAAGGTTTACAAAACATAATTATGTAAAAGGGTTTGAAACATCAAATTTGTGAAATGGCAAGTACATAGAGAAAGAGCAATACAATATTGAACCTAGATTTTTTGGTGGGACCAAAACACAGTAAATGTGAGATGTAGTGCAACAATTATCTGAGAATTAAAAAAATTATATTTTTGTTGTGCTCGTTGTACTAAGGTATCAAAACCATTTTTAAGCCATTTCTTGCAATCAAACAGTATCACCCTTTATACTGTAAAAGTGAAATAATCATATTACTAGTGCAAGCCAGGTGTAAATCTCTCGTTTTTGATTGCACCAGAATGTTCTAATGAAAGTCTAAAAAACAGAAATTTAATGTTTGTGCATATGTTAGACAAGTTTGTCTTCACATCAAAATCTATTTTTAAAAAAATGCATTCGATGTATTAAAAAATAGTTGCTTTTATTTGATGCCAGATTTACACTGGTGCAAGTGCATTGTCAGTTTCTTAACAGAGTACCTTGTTCAAGTTTTATGCAACTTAGGAAGTGGGTTTGTTGAATTGGAAAGCAGTAGAACTACATTCATAACAAATTTTACAGAATCTTACATAAATGGTGGTTTCTTAATAAATATTTTTAACTCCCACTCCCCTCCCTTCCTTTTCTTCTTGTCCACCTTTTGTGGTAAACTCAAATGTTTTTTTCTTCTCATATTTAAAACTACATGACGATGATGGGCAAAACACGTAACAATATTAACAAATAAAGGTAACTTGATCACGCTAGTTACGTTAAATGAGAACTTTTTGTAAAAGTTTTCATTTAACGTAACTAGCGTGATCAAGTTACCTTTATTTGTTAAAACTACATTATACACTATGTCATGAAACACTGATTTGTTTCTGCATTTTTATTTGTTTTCATCTCCTGTTAGTTCTCTCTCTCATTATCATACATTTCTTATTTATTGGATTTAATTCATTCCTGATAAGTGCATAATTATTTAATTATTCTTGGAATGCTAAATGATTTATGAATTAGGTCACAAGATTATAATAATTTTGAATGTAATTGTTCATTTTCTTTTCTTCTGAAACATATCTACATGTAATGAATGTATCTGGAACTGTATTATGTTCAGCTTTTTTTTTTTTTTAAACTGTTCAGCCGTATTTATTTTCATTATTGATCATATAAGTTTTGAACTCATTTTCAGCTCATTATCATGTAGTTTGTTTTTTCTCATTGAAAGTGATTGTACATTATTTAGGGACATATGACGAGGGCTTAGCTTGTGCCTTTTATTTCCGTTGTAAGTTGTTCTGTTATCAGTTATGCTTCCTATATTTTGAGGAATAAGTTCTTTAAAAGGGGGGAAAAAAAAGACATTACTGGAAGCACTAAAATGCAGCAGTTTGAATTTTAGCACCTTCATCTCCTCTAAAGAAAGTGGTTGAAAAAACAAATATGTGCTGCAAGTAATACTCATTTTACTACTAAGATGTAATAAAAGCCAAATAATATATCCAGTGAAAAGTGGATGTGTTTGAATCATGAATAATTGATTATGTCAAATCTTGACATCATGTATTACATGCATAATATATTAATACAAAAATTCACATTTTTTTTATATATTTATTTTAAAATTCAGAATGAATAATTTGTGAAAGTTATAACTTTGTCTTGGAAATGTTTCCAAATTTGTATTCTTTATTCTTAATGGTTTTTAATTTGTTGTGGTTTTAAATCACTGCCAGTTTGCTTTAAGGAAAACTGTTTTTAATTAAACATGCTTGTTTTGTTAAATTGTTATCTATTTACATTTTCTTTCATAGACCCTAAAAATTTAATATGAAGCATACGTACTTAAGCTCTTTTAAGCTTTTCCTGTACAACCAAAGTTTATTCCAGTGCGTCTTGCCTGATGTTTAGATATTTTTGTAAAGGAAATGTATATAATATACATAAAGGATTAAAATGGCATGTTAGCACTGCCATTCAATGCTCTCATTCGTACCATTTTGACATTTGTATAATGTTTAATCAGTATACATGCATATACATAACCAAATGCAAATGATTGAAGGCAAAAAAGAAAAAAAGTATCGCTTGTGATTTCATAACAGTTCGTAGTTGTCTGCAATTTTATGTAATTTAGTGACATAGGCTAGTTGTAAGTAGTCTTTATTGCCATACCATAGTCTTGTGTTTGTCTGTTTTTACAGCGTGATGTAGTTCAAACTTATGTGTACTAAATTATTTTTGAAACTCAAGTGGTTTTATTTCTTGCTGTTATTATTGTCAATTAATTTGATGTGTCTGAGTGAATTCCTCTGGCAGTGGGCATCTTCTTCACATATTATTGATAATTTTTGGTTACATGTTTAGATAACCGCGTTTAACATTTTCAGAGCTACTGAAATTCTTTTTACAGTGTCTAATTGTAAGCCTGATGAAATTGGTTCTTCATGAAATCAAGGTATGTTTACAGTAGAGTGTGTGTTGCACTCATTATTTGACGTGTTGTGTAAAGTATGAAGGATGAAGTCATAAAACACTTACTTAAGGCTTTACTCAGATTAATATACTTAATTTTCTTCTATCTTGAAGAACTTTCTTTTATGTCTTCACTTCCCCAGTTCTTTTGTTTGCACAAACATTTCTGGCCCCTAGATTTTTATCAAAACCTGTTCTCAATCTTGAGAACAATCTAGATTTTTGTCAATGCCTGTTCTCAATGTTTTTGATCCTAGTTTTGAAAATATTTTTGAAAAAAATGCCTCTTCTCCAGATTGAGAACATGCCTTGACAAAAATCTAGAGGCCAGAAACGTTTGTGAAAACAAAAGAACTGAAGAAGTGAAGACAAAAGGAAAGTTCCTCAAGATAGAAGAATATAAAGATGAAGTCATAGACCAAAAAACAAACATCTGCATTCTGAATTGGTAACTAGGTTTCACCATTATGCCATTATGGCTTCCTTTCTGTACAGTGCTTGCAGTTCTGGCAGAAGGCTGTTTTATGCCATAGGAAAACTCAGAACTTCTTCTCAACTCCCCTATTCTTAAACATATGTTTTAATGACATAGGACAAGGAAATGTTTTTGATCCTAGTTTTGAAAAGAAAACGTAAGTTTTAGTTTTTTTTTTTTTATTCTCACCATCTGAACTCAAAAACTATCAAAAAATTGCGCCTGTCCACTATATCATATCCTCTTTCATTCTAGAGTGCATTTATTATTAAAATAAAAATTTTCAAGTTATTTTACGTACAAACGCCAGAACTTTTGTGACAGTGCTTGATTGAGAAGTCCGTATGCCAATAGCTTTTAATACATTACATAATTCAGCAGTATTAGTATTTTTGGCTTCATTATCTTCTAAATCCTGCTGTAAATTTATAAGGTGTTCATTAATTAGAGTTAATGTCACTGGAGGATCAAGCATTTATTTCTGGGGGAAGGAGGGGATTGCAGAGTGAGTAAGCAAATGTGCAGGTTGTTACTGGCAACTGGCTAATGTGAAAAAATCATTCTACATTTTGACAGTATTGTCTAACAGATTAAGAAAAGGAAGTATTGACATCGAGTTAAAAACTTACAGTATCTCAATTACTGTAAGAGGTTTTTTGTAAAATGTTTTAATAAAAAAGTTTTACAAGAGAGTACTCCTTCCCTGGATGCACCAGCGATTATTGATGTACATTGTGTAAACTTTGAACATTGTAAAGGAAGCAAAGCACACAGAATTTGATTTTGTGCTGCTATGTGAATCTTTCATCAAGGAGTTATACTGTATTTCAGTATATAGGACTGCAAAATAAAGTTTTCTTTGAATTTTTCTGTAGGAATCTTCATTGGCTCAACACCCATTATGTTAGAAAGCACTTTGGCTTTTTTATCAGGCAGACTGGATTTTGTTAGAAAATTGTGGGAAATTCTGTTTCCTGAGTAAGTTTGCATACATCTACAAGAGCACATTGTTGAGCTCTTCATCACCTTAAAACTTGAGAGAAATCTTTGTCTGTTCCATCTGGGCAATTGCACATCCTTTTTTGTTTGAGGAATTTATTACCCAGTGCATTTACTCACGAGTATTTCTAGGTAAACCTGTTAAAGTAGCTATAAGCAATTTCAATTGAAGCATCATACATACGACCAAACTAATGAGTTATTCGTAATCACAGCAAAGAAGTATTTACAGGAATTCATGAAATATTAATTTTTTTCCTTAAAAAATAACTATTTTTTAAGGAAAAGAATTAGCAATTCTACAGCCAAACTCTGAATTAGCACTGAGATCACCTGTAGCACCATTTGTTGCAAAATATTATGTAGGAATACTAAAGGAAAAGGTACTAATTACATCATCAGTCTTCTGTCTTTGTGCAAGATACATAGAAGATATTATTATCATTTTAGACAACATAAAGGAACTAAACTTAATTGAACAAGTTCAGTAACTTGTTCAATTCTGTAGACAAAAATTTGAAATTCACCCTGGAAGTGCATAAAGATAACAGCTAAACTTGTCGTTATTAGTAAGAGGGGGAATTGAAACATGGTTATAAAAAATACATACCAACAATAATAAAATGGTAGACTATCAATCAAATCATCCAAATTACATCAAAATAAATATTGCCACTCAATTTTTGGAAAAAATAAATGTTCTAAATTCTTCAGAAATTTTAAATTCTCAAACGGTGGAATTAAAAAGTTTTGGAAGAAAATAATTATCCACCACTACAAGTCACTAAAATACTTAGTAAAGAAGAAATGAATCAGAAGTCAAAAAGTAGGTTTCAATTAACTAGAAAAATTACCATAATGTTTGAAAATTTTTAGAGGGTTAGTGACAAGTTTCTGATCAGACTGCTCCAGGATTACAAAATAAAATTAGTGACTACCTTCCAAAATTAAAGCAAAAAGAAGAAAACATCCTATTACAGGAAGGTGTCGTATACAACATAGAATGTGGGTGTGGTCTCAGCTGTGTGGGAGAGGCAGGCAGAGAGAGTACATAAAGCTGCAATTAAAAACATGACAAAAAAAACAGGTTTCGACAAGCATGTACAAACAGCAGAGCATAAAGTACTTTGGGTCAGTGTAGAAGTTTTGACACACCAACAGCACTTTTAAAAAGAAATTAGCAGAAGCACTGGAAATAGAAAAAAGAAAAGGTACAACATTAAATGATTTGAAAGGTTTGAAATTACATCATGAATGGCAGCACGAAAATTTGCCATGTAAATAATATCCTTTTATTCCTTAGTAAAAAAGAAAACAATTTTGAGAAATTTTTAGTTTAGTAAGTGTAAGAATAGCCATGCCATCAATTATTACCAAGTTTAATGCGTTTTGGTTGTTCTTGTTTGTTTTGGAACTTAACCACCATGAGCAACTGTTAAGGCTATATGCAGTCACCTGTTCTTAATTTGGAACCACTGGTTCCAGGGAACGGCTCAGAGCCAGCCAGCACTGTATGACAAGCACACTACCCATGCCTCATCCAGGAATTGAGATAACCCAGTTTGAATGACGAAGAAGAAACCTGCACCTTGGCCCCAAGGGCAGTAATAAAGTGGTTGTAAAGTGTAGATTTTACTTTTCCATCTGGATGGTATCGTGTGATAGTGGATACATGAAAAATGAAAACCTAGCAACTTGAATCCAAAAGAAAAAAAATGTCATAAACATGCCTTGGACTAGGTTAAAGAATCCTGGTGACCACACTATGTTTTGCAACATTATTTATTATTAATTAAGTGCTCTTCATGGAACAAATCAAGTACGTGGATTAATGTCAAAAATTCTTTGTTGCTTGCCATTTTCTTTCACATAATATTTGTGCAGTCTTCATACTATGGTCCAAACTGGTTATAAGGAGGTAGCTCCATCTCTTTTAGTGGATGAATTCACAGAAATGTTACTTTTTGCTTTGTTGATTCTCATAGCCTATATCTACAAGGCAAAGAATCAATTGGTTTGTGTGGTATATAATCTCGAATGATTGAGAAGTCATAGTGAGAAAATTTGACAGTGAAACACGTAACACACAAAATATTATACCTTCATCAGCCATGGAATGAAACACGTAGTATAAGCACCAGTTTAGCCAGATTTCAAAATCGCTTTCCAAATGATAGGGATGTTAAAAGGTGCGCCTGTATTGCAGATGTGAGGGGTAAGGTAATCAAAGTATATCTTTCTGAGTTCTAACTCTTTGTTTGAAGCCATAACCATATTTTTTGCAATCTTTTTTTTCACAGTTTGACAATAATTCTGTTGTATGGTTATGAACCACAAAACTTTTTATCAGTATTATCTGTTTTTATTGGGGTGGGGTGAGTCTTTTTTGTTATATTTAGTTTCTCATAGATGATTTGTATCATTGTCGTTACAGTTTTTCCGTATCTTACCCATAAACTTTTAACTGTATCAATAATCCATTGTATTTCTCATTCTCTTGGCTGTCTTTTGCTGCATTGGGTAAAATCTCTTTTTACGTGTTTCCTTATTTTATTAATTTTATGTGACCCAGGGTAATGAGTCATGTTGGATTCTGACTGGAATCTAGCTAGGTTTTCTGTAAACCTAATATTCTAAAATTGATTTCTTCCTGTTATCTTTACATCCAGGAATGGTATGTTATTTTTTTCCCATCTGTATAGTCAACTTTGTATTTTGTTTCATATTTAATAACTTTTTTCTTAAATCAATCAGTTCTTCATGAGATAGATTTGTCAATAAAAAGGATGTTGTTTACATACCTCGTAGTAAACATTTTTAATACATTTTCTTCTACATAGGTCTTGCACGATTGTTTCAGCAAATAATGAAGAAAGTGGGGAAGCCTGTTGAGACTTTGGTTGTTATCTATTACTAACTTCATTGAATTGGGAATAATTGTTTTTATGTAATTATGTAGACTAAAATGTCTTAATTTCAGGATTTCAATTTCTGTAAAGTTCTTAGTTTAGAAGTATCATCATGTCATACCATATAGATATGAGTTTCTTAAGCAACTCAATTTCAAAAGTATACTAAAGTATGCGTTCTAAACTTAGGTTTACAGAAATTGCAATTTAAGAAGTTTGCAATAAAATATTGTTACACACATAAGAAGAAATATGAGTATTAGCATTACCACACAGTAAAGTACAAAGCACACACACACACACACCTGTTTGCATGCCAAAAGTGAAGAAATGTGATGAATGTTAAAGAAAGGTTAGAGGAAGGTCCTAGGAATCCAGGACCCACCTGAAATTTTTTACCTGCAGGTATTTTTTTCTTAGTCATTTAAAAATATGTAAAATGTATTATTTGCAACATAATATATGCAATTTATGCATCCCCCACCCCAGTCTAAGATTAGCCAGGCTCCCCTCTCTCTCTGTCTGCAAGAAAACAGTGGATTATGTGTGCAGTAGGAACTGTAAAATATCAGGGAAAGTTAATTTACTGCATCACTTAGGTAGGTCCTCATTTTTAAAATCTGTGATTTATACAACACCAAATTTGTATCTTAACTGGTGTAATAATGAATACAGAAACACAGACACCAGGGAAATTAAGGCCCACCAACATTACTACATCTCTTGTTGCCTGTGAACAAGAACTCTGTCCAAGTATTTGGAGGCTATTAAAATGTCCGGATTAGCTCTTTATTTCACAAACAAACAATCCGTTTCGATGCTGAAGGATGTTAAATCTGTTTTAAAACAAAACAACTGAATGTTAGCAATCAGCTGATTCGGATGCTTCTCTTAAATGAAGTTATGAAAATGTAATGTCTGGCTTTTGCTCTCCAATAAAATAGTTTTCTACTGATAAAAAGTTCCAAAATAAAATATGAAATGCAGACATGTTATAGGATATAGAATAAGTCTATAGAACTTCAATTACTTCTGGTAAGTTCAATTAATATGTATGTATTCAATATGATCCAAAGTATCTGGACACCCTTTTAGAGTAGTGGATGTGTCCCCATATACACTATATTGACAAAAGTCACCGGATACCTAGAAGAGAAACACAATATAGCATTTATTGACATACATTAGAACAGTGTCTGTCCATCTTTGGCCTTAATGCATGCACTGACCCTTTGAGACTTGCTTTCAACAAGGTTTTGGAACACAGCGATAGGTATGCGCTTCCATTCATTACATAATGCTGCTGCTAACTGTTGCTTAGTAGTAAGCCTTGGTTCCACTTCTTATGCGGCGCTCTAATTCAACCCATAGGTGCTCTATGGAATTAAGATCAGGGCTCTGATGTGCTGGCCAGTCCACACGCTATACGGAATTATCATCAAACCACGCGGTAACAGTTCTTGCTTTATGCTGCTGGTACCAACAAGTCTCGATTCCATAGTATTACCACAGAGTTAGTAGAGCGTGATTGTCCCGAATATCGAAGTAGATGTGCTGGTTAACAGGTTGTCCATGATAACCGTGGTATGGCCGGGACCATACCACGAAAAATACGAGTACACTGCCAGCTCCAAACTTGACTGTAACAACAGTACACTGGGGTAAATAGCATTCCCCGGCTGCCGCCATACCCACACACGGCCATCAGACTGATGGATCGTGTATCTGGATTCATTAATTCATAGGACCCGTTTCCATTGATCTACGGACCACGATAAATGTTCTTTACACCATGCTAAACGACGAGTAGCATTCAGACGAGATGAAAGATTTATGAGCAGCCGCACGACCACGGTAACCCATGGAATGAAGTTCTTTGCGAATGGTTCCTGTACATACCGAGGTTCCAGAATTTTTACTCACCTGCACACTGAGCTCTGTCGATTAACTGTAACGACTCTCTTGAGGCTTCGACGTCCTCTATCACTGATTTTCTTTGGTCTGCCAGAACGTTTTGCTGCTTCAGTCACGCCATGTGGCTTTCACCTATTCGGTACATCCAAAACAGTTGACTTGGGTATGTTTAAACGCCTCTCGGTTTCTCTTATGGACAACCCACTGATATAACACCCAACAATCTTTCCTTTCTCAACGTCAGTTCTTCCCCCACGACATCTTCACTCAACCTCATAGTGCGATGTGATCGTGGTCAGCTGCAGACTTGTATTTGTACCGTTTGCAGCTGTACTGCGCATCTTAACAACGCATCGGATCCGTTCATTTGCTGTTGAAGTGGTGTCCGGTGACTTGTCATATAGTGTACATCCCAGGCATAGAAAGACATGTGGCCTGGCAGATGAACAATAGAAGTGATTACGGCAGTGCTCAGTGATTTTCAATGTGGAGCGGTCATGGGATGCCAGCTTAGCAAAAGTCAGTTCAGGAAACTTTGACCTTCTGCAGCTGTAAATGACGTTATTGTGAAGTTGAAATTGCTAGGAGCAACAAAAGCACGACCTAGTAGCCCATCAAAATCGCCTGTCCTTGGTTGACACAATTGCCACCGAGTTCCAAAATGCCTTTGGAATGAGCACAGTAAAGGTTTTTTTTTTATTGTAGGTTTAACGACCACCGTGAGCAACTCAATGGGCTATAAGCAGCCGCCCGTCCCTAATTTAGGGTCACTGGTTCCAGGGAAGGGAGAGAGCCAGTGCCGTAAGACAAACACAACATCCATGCCTGACCGGGATTCGAACCCGGACCCCTTTCGGACGAATGATCAGAGGCCATCGCTTAGACCACTGCGCCACCGGGGCGGCCAGTAAAGGTTCGTCGAGAGATGAAGGGAATGTGGGTTTCCATGGCCTAGCAGCAGCACACAAACCTAACAGCAAGGGTCGGTTGGGGAGGTGTAAACCTTCGCTCTAGTGGACTCTGTAGCTGTAGAGACGCGTTCTCTGGAGATCTGGCAGACCGACGGACGTCTCTGGGTGTTGAAGATGCTTGGCGAACCTACTTTCCCGACTATATTGTGCCAACTGTGAAGTTTGGTTGAGGAAGCATCATGCTCTGGAGCAGTTTTTCGTGGTTCGGGCTGGGTCTCCTCGTTCCAGTTCCCGTGAATCAACGGTGCGTGCGGCCTATACAGGCATTCACAATCCTGTGCCCCCAAGATTATGGCAACAGTTCGGTGAGCACCCTTTACCAACAGGACAATACCCCAGTGCAGGAATGGTTTGATATGTTTATGACTGGACTGGCAGAACCCCTGTTGAATATCTTTGGGATGACTGCGAGCCAAGCCGCCCGACCTGACTAATGCTGTTGAGGCAAAATGGTAGGTAATTCCCGTAGCAAGGGCTAGACCAACTCAGTATTCCTTTCCTATTACAGGGAGTTTTGTTGTGGATAGGCAAGTGTCAGAATAGTTTTGATTAGTTTGTACACTGGTGCAAAACTTAAAGGCGAAGTGGAAAAGGTATAATAACGCCGCAAATTGCAGCAACACCCAAACAAATTAACTCGGGGACCGTGTCTGGGAACAGGAGTGGTTTTTGTGACATGAGAACAAAATGAGCTCACGCAGTCCAATTGCATTAGTTAAACAGAAGTCGGACGTTCCATTGCATTTGTTGTGTACTGGAGACTACGAAATGGCGCGTCGAGAACATCTTGATTTTACTCTTGGTCAAATAATTAGGCGGGTTGAACTGTGATGAGTGTGTCCCAAGAGTTCGGTATCATCCATAGCATCGTATCGAGTGCGTGGTCAACCTTCAGGACTACAGGTGCAGCTGTGCGAAAGATCGGTGGTGGTTGTCCACCAAAACAACCACCTACAGTTATCTGCTCCTACAGTAAAGTGACCAGATATTGGAACACTGATTTGAGGACAAAAGGGCGTGGCGTCCCCAAATCGGCAGTTCATTTGGGGACATATACGTACTAAAAAATAAATATGCAAATCTTTTTGTCACAAAACTGCGTTGCTTCAATAAGTGTGATATTACATATGAAAATTTATGTCTTAAAAGGATATATTTTGTAGAATGTTGGTAATTTGTATTGACAAAGTAGAATTATGATGACCAGAACATATTAGCAAAAGTGAAATGCTATACCTTGTACATGTGCCGAATTAAAATCAAGCTGCACACCAAACTAATTACATGGCGAATTTTTCATTTTGCCAAAGTTTTTAGAGAAACTTAGATCAAGTACAGTCGAAATTTGACCACGCCAGTAGTTCAGTGTCCTAGTGCTGGCCACTGACTGTTCGTACAAGTGGGCAAGGGACCCCTCCCCCCTAGCTGTTGGTATAGCCAAATTTTTGATAAATTTAAAACAAACCTTTTTTTAAAGCATTTTTAAAAATAAGATATTAATGATTGATTGTATCAATTATTTTTGTTGTATTTTAGAATCTTGTACACTTACTAAAATGTTTGACAGCCTTGAAGGAGGTAAGGATTTTACTTACACCTCCCCCCCCCCAGCACTCATATGGGCGCCACTGCAAGTAGGTACGGGTTCGAGTCCCGACTGAGACATGGATGATGTGTTTGTCTTACAGCACTTGCTCTCTCCCTTCCGTAGAACGAATGTCTCCAAATTAGAGACAGGTGACTGCTTATAGTCCTTAGAGTTGCTCGCGGTGGTCGTTAAACTCGGAAAGAAGAAAAAAAAAGTAAAAATTTAGCAACATGTTCAGCACTTACCAGATTAAAAAAAAAGCTCACTCATTCCCAGATAGTTTCTCAAAGGCCTTCACCCTCACCCGGCTGTTGTGTGCCCGATATCTTTGAGCGTCTAAAACTACATAAGGAGGGGCATCCTATTAGGCCACTAGTCACGGGTTATGTTAATCCGACTCGACCCCTTGAAAAAGCTCTTGCTCAGTACTTAGCAAATTTTGCTGTGAACTCCCCTTATTCTGTGAAAAGTTCTACTGTAACAACTGAAAAACTTAGAATGTTTCAGCCACATTCTACACTTTTCACCCTTGCCTCCATAGATGTTGTTTCACTGTACCCTAATGTACCAGTGGACGCCACCCACCTCATTATAGAGGCCAAACTTGCTGAGTCCCAAGTCCCCACATCTGAAATTTCAGCCGTTATGAACGCTCTTAGATTTGTTAAGCAGCGTTCATACTTTAAATTCGATAATCGAATCTACAAGCAAGTGGAGGGCTCACCCATGGGTTCTCCACTTTCAGCCGTACTCGCGGAAATTCTGCTTCAACACATTGAGAACAAAGTTCTCAATGAGTCTCCCCTTCCCCCTAGTATGTATATCAGGTACGTCGACGACATCCTTGCATTTTGGCCTCATACACAGGATGATTTAGCTAAGTCGACGTGGGACCAGGAACATCAAACAGAAGTCATCGCTCTTTCCACGTTTATAAAAGAGTCACGGAAAAATTCTCATTGGCCGCCACCGGGAATGGCTTGGCAGTTAGTGTGTGTGAACCTGGAGGAATTCGAGGCCGCAGTGGAAGCATATATCCGGCGCGTCACTGGAAGACCCTGGGTTCGTTTCCCGTGGCGGTCAATGAGAATTTTTTCGTGACTCACTTATAAACGTGGAAAGAGCGATGACCTCTGTTTGATGTCATTAAATATCTGTTTAAGGGTAATATTACTTAATACTACATTACGGCTGATCTTAGAAACTGGGATGTTATTTTTGGCCAATTTTCTTAGAATGTAATGAACATTTAGTTCGGTGTTTTATATGATTCCTCATCTTTCTCCCTTAACATCCTCACTCCCATTAAGTTTAGTTTAAGAGGTAATCACAAGATTGTTTTCGTACGAGTAAAATGGCTTTGGAAAACGTGTTTTACGTGGCACGGGAACAGATTTCATCCACACTCGGACTGTCTGTGTTCTAACTCTCAGTGGGGTGGAATCGGACGATATGCGATTCCACCACACTGAGAGTTAGGGCGATTTCACCCCACTGAGAGTTAGGGCCGCATGTAACATAAATGCCAATTAAAGCAGTACCATAAACTAACTTTACGTGACATGTCAAATTATGTTCCTGGAAAGCCAAAATGGGTATTTATGTTGAAATCTGGAAGTAAGTTTACTTTTGCGATTACAATACTTTTTTTAATACATCGGTGGAAGAGAGTAAAAACGCGCGGGTTATATTTTAACGCTGCCCAGCAAAGTGATGAGGCTCCCAAAACCGAAGCTGTGTGCAGCGCCCAGGTAATCCATGTTATTAGAGCGTTGAAATTAATTTGCGATAAAAATACTCCGCATAAAATTTCTGCACAACTAGTTGGTTTGCGTCTTCATGGTGGGTGTGAGCAGGCGAAGTGATACAAGAAAAGTTAGGAACTACTTGGGAGCGTGTTGAGATTCAAAAGTTCGGCTGCTTCGTACGACTGTTCTGTTTACTTGCCTTCTAAATTGACGAGACGAACAAGAATCTACTATGGGCCTGTTATGTGATGAAATTTTACAAGCCAATTTCTAAGCTGCAGAAACTTGATCTATTGTGCAACGAAGAACGGTAATTTTCTTATTTTTGCGTATTGTATACTTATACCTGTTTTTTTGTTCAATTGCTGTTTCATAATTTTCTTTAAACTAAAGCTATGAGGGGGACTCATTTCTAATTTCGGATAAGGACAGAACCAGTGTTACAGAACACACGCTTGGCCCATGGCTCGTTCAGGAATTAAGCCCGGTTCCAACTTCTGTCTTTAGCCAGGAACTCACGCTTCTGCCCACTTAAATGTTTCATGCTGTGATAAAAATGTTTGAACAAACTTATACTGTATATTAAACTAACCATCTGTGCAGGAATTTATCTACAAGCTTTTGAAAAACTACTTTAAAAAATGCTTACTTTCAAAGTTTTGATAGAATATTCGAAGCCACCGAGTGGCCAAAAGCGCAGGCTTCTGATTAATCGTCTGAGATGGACGCAGACTCGGTCCCTTTTGTTTGTTCAACTGCACTGGCCCTGCACCTTCCTTAGAACCAGTGATCTTGAATTAAGGACCGGCGACTCCTTATGTACGTACTTAAATGTTCAAGAGGGGTATTAAACCCCAAAGCAAAACGGAATTCGAAGTTCTCTTCTGGCACTTTACTTATTCGTATATTTTGCAGGGTCGTATGTTAGGGTAGACCTACAATTTTAAGAAAGTAATGAGTAAATAGCTGACTAAACTGTAGTTTAACAAGCACATTAATTTGTTAAAATCCTTTCACTTATCGAACAGAACCACCGTAGCTTTTTAAGCATACAGTTCTTGTAAAATTTCAAACTTCGAATGAACTGCGTGGGATCAGCAAAAATCGGGGGCGCCTGCTGCCTTATTTCTTTCTAGATACCAAGGGTGATTTATCATGCATCCTTGTTTTGTCACAGGTTATTTTTCTCGTTACCTCTGTCAATGCATAATTTTTCCAAACCTGGAATCTTAAATCCCTCTAACACATTCGTTCATTGTTCAACGAAGGAAAATACTACGGCTATTTGCCAAAAGCATTTACTTCCTCAACCATACACGTTCGTATCGTATGTCACATTGTTAAAGGTATTAACTCACCCCCCCCCCTTTTCTCCGACAAAATTTCTTCATTTAGCATAAAGAAACATACATCTTGAAAAACTTGTCCAAAAGGGGTCCGGGTTCGAATCCCGGTGAGGCATGGATGTTGTTTGTCTTACGGCACTGGCTCGCTCCTTTCCCTGGAGCCAGTGATACTAAATTAGGGAGGGCGACTGCTTGTAGACCATCAAGTTGCTCAGTGGACTAAAAAAAATCCTCATCCGGTGCTCGAACCCGACCGTGCTGGAATTAGTCAGAAACCAACGAACAAACTGTTTATCCTCCAAGAGACACGCTAATCCATTGGTCATACAGATTCTACACATCGTTCTTACGAGCGATACGTGGTAATTCGTATCCAACGTTCCTAGACACTGTGCCAAGAGTTGAATGGATGGACCTTTGACTGTTAGAAGACAAAGGGTCAAAATCTTGATCATAACCCGCATTACAACTCAGGTTCCGTTTCTCGGTCTGCAGGCGGCGGCCTTTTTTCTAATCATGCGAGTTGGGTCTGGATTTACGGCAGTGACGTTCAAGAGGCTTAGCGGCTTTAAGTCACTTTTCGTGGTTAAGTGGTAAGAGAAGCTGGGCAGTGAAATGTTTTAGGTGATAATGTGTTGTGTATGCAAGCATATTTAGTATCTTAACCGAATATTCTTACTGTAGAGATGGCGTCACTGGTGGCCAAGTGGTACGAAGCATTGGCTTCTAATAATTCGTCCGAGATGGTTCCGTGTTCAGATCCCGGATGAGTCATGGTTGGAGTATTTGGTCTTGAGATTGTTTCTCTCCCTTCCCTGGAACCAGTGACCCTAAATTAGGTACGGGCGACTGCTTTATAGCCCATTGAGTTGCTCATTGTGGTCGTTAAACATCCAAAAAAACCTCTTGTCTAGACAGCAAGTTAAATAAAGTTATAGTAAGTGGCTATTTCGAGGGATTCAGATTGCACTGTTGTGATAAAAAAAATTAAAAAATAAATAAATAACGGCAGTGACGGGCATTTGTACAAAATAACTCACTATTGGCTACAACAAAAGGAATCCCCTCAGCTCATTCCAATTCCTTTTGGATAACACAAGAGAAATCTCCCACATCCACCTCATAATCTTAAAGAAAACTGTCACACTGAATTAATGTGACTTAATTGAATCAGTTCATTGTAACTAATATGTATTATTCATAATATTTAGAATCGTGTAAACGACAGAGCGGTACTTAAATAAAAATTTAATGCTCTTAGCACACCTAACATTTTTCGTTTATTTAAAATTACATAAATAACGTAATTTCAATATAAACTGGAAAAGCGATTAAGAATCAGTCTAAATTTGAGAGAAATTCTTCCCGCTGTTTTTTCCAATCCGTCCATCGCTAAGCCATTGTTTTATTTAGAACTGGTTCCCAGAATCCAGTAGCTTTAAATTAGACTGCCTACTTCTTATAGCCTTAGATGCTTGTAGAAGTCGTTAACATGACCCGCCCCCAAGAAAGGAAGATTCGGAAAACATCTTTATTTTCCCAGTATCTTTTTTTTTTTTTTTGCATTCCCGAGTTTAGTGCCCACCGTCAGCTGATTTCAACCATTGGCTTCAGCAATATTTTTCAGATTCGTAAAAAGCCACGTGTTTCAGTTGCTACAGCTTACAAAGTGAAACCGAATGGAATTTCAACTTTAAAGAAATAAGTCTGCCCATTTCCTACTCTCATTTCACAGTATTCACCCGGTAGATTTCATCAGTAGTTAATTAACGCATCCGGTCCCGGATGTACTTTGAAGGGGGGCGTTCGACGACCAGCGTGAGCAACTCTGAGCTATAAGCAGTCGCTCGTCCCTAATGCGGAGCCTGGGCAGCGGATGGCCTAGTGGTCAACGTTCGAGACTGTCACGGAGGAACCTCAGGTTCGATCCCAGGCAGGTACGAACGCTCGAACCACTAAATATCCGCCGCGCGTCGGATGGGCACGTTAAGCCGTCGGGCCCCAGATACTAACCCCCCCCCCCTCGGTAATAAGGGCGTCTTCCTCCCCTTTCTACCTCGCTTCCGTGTCACTTTCCTATCGGGCACTCTAGCCCAAATCTACTAGCGTCCTATTTCTAAGGGTTGTTTAAGACCTGGGGGTCAGACACTCCCTTCCTAAAACCCTGTACATATGATCTGATCTGAATTCGGAGACCACTGGTTCCAGAAAAGTGAGAAAGTCAGTGCCATAAGACAAACGAATCATCTATGCATCGGGATTCTAACTTGGATCAACTTCTGACGAATGGTGCATCCGCGCCTTTCGCCACCGAAAAGGCGCGGATGCACTTCCAGGTCTTTCGTTTCACCCGGTAATCTTAGCCGTCTGATTATTTAACAACTTTCATTTTGTGAGTCGAAACGTTTCTTCAATCTGGGAGCAAGAAAACTTTTCACTTATGAGGAAATGGGGGAGGGGGATTTTTCACTTAGGTGGGGGGCTTGGCCCATGCCTACCTCTACACCATACCCCTCAATTTTAAAGTGCGTGTTCCTACAACTAGCAAAGCACAAATGAAAGCATTTTGTACATTAATACCCGCATAGATTTAAACAAGCAAAGTTATTTCACAAATGAAACGCGAGTGATTTAAAAAAAAAAAAAAAAAACTACCTGGTCCATTGCAGAAATAATAAACATAGCAGTGATTTCACCTGTATTCCTACTTCCCCAGTTCGCCCTCTTCTTTTTGTTAGGTACGTCGATGATGTGTTGGATTTTTGGCCGTCTGGTCAAGAACTTTTTGAGTTTGTCAACTTTCTTTTCGACATCCCACCATTAGGTTTGAGGTCGAGAAATCTGGTGTACTTCTTTATCGTTTTTTGTCTCTTTCGCAATCTTAATGATAATTCCATTTCGTTTTCCGTTTACTGCAAGCCCACTTTTTCTGCTTCTTTAATTCCATTTTCCTCTTCCCATCCAGTTTCTCAAAAAATTATCTGCTTTTCATTTTCTCATTAACCGTGCGTTTGTTTACTCACTCCTCCTCCCCAGAACTTCGCTCTTGTGAATTGCGTAGGATCAAACAGTTTTTGTTATTTGGTTACCCACTGTACCTTATTGATCGTATTGTTGGTAAGAAGTTAGGCTGTTTATATACCTCTTTCAGATCGGTTCATCGTTTTGTGGGATCTATACCATACTTGCCATGTGTGACAAATATTTTGAAGAACATATGTGGTAAGTATAACCTCAGGTTTGGTGTACGTACTTGCAATTTGTTTGATATGATCAGACATAACAAGGACTATGTTGAACATCTTAATCGTCACGATGTCTATTTGATTCCGCTGAGATCTGTCAACCCTATATAAGAAACCCGATTTGTGCTATGTGGGTTCCACATTTCGTAATTTGCGTTGGCGCATGCGTGACATAATATCAAGACTTGTTCCAGGGTTACATCCTTATCTAAAATATGTTTGGATGGATCTTATTTACCGTGTTGGATTGATACTACTATGTATTTTGGACTCTCCCAAGAATCGACGTTCTACCTTTTGTTTCAGAAAGTATTCACATACTTGTCTACGGCGAACGGTGTTGTAATGAGGATGCACCAATACTGGTTCTCCAAGTTTATACACATTGACTCGTTTAAACATCTCTGTGGGCCGCGGATGGCCTAGTGGTCAACGTTTGTGACTGCCACGGAAAAGGACCTCAGGTTCGATCCACTAAATATCCGACGTGCGTCGGATGGGCACGTTAAGCCGTCGGACCCCGGATATCCCCCCCCCCCACGTAATGAATAAGGGCGTCTTCCTACCCCTTTCTGCTTCGCTTCCGTGTCACTTTCCTATCGGACACTCTAGCCCAAATCTTCTAGCTTCCTATTTCTAAGGGTTGTTTGAGACCTGGGGTCACACTCCCTTCCTAAAATCCCTTACATATGATCTCATGCGGCCCTGTGTCGCAGTGGTCTAAGCGATGGCCTCTGATCATTCGTCCGAAAGGGGTCCGTGTTCGAATCCCGGTGAGGCATGGATGTTGTGTTTTGTCTTACGGCACTGGCTCTCTCCCTTCCCTGGAACCAGTGACCCTAAATTAGGGACGGGCGACTGCTTATAGCCCATTGAGTTGCTCACGGTGGTCGTTAAACCTCCAATAAAAAAAATCTATCTCACGCATGCGCGTTAATGTAACTTGTTACATGTATATAGGGCTCTTGCAGTGTTTTTTTTATTCGGTTTTTGAGAATGACACCGATGTGGTGTCGAAAGATCTTAAACGTTTATACTTTTAATTGTATATAATTATTTTAACATTAAAGGATTGCCTGTCGTGTACAGACGGCATTTGTTTTACTTAATTAACCTGTATTATTCATTTGTCATGAAGGTGAGTTTTATGTTCATTTCTCAAATTTGATATAACGCAGAAGCTCGTCAGAATATGACAATTTACCTATTAGTGAATAAGCCCCCTGCGTCGCATGATCATAGCTGCTCATTCAACACTTGCTTTGAAAGTTTTTTAGGCGTCCTGACACTTCTGAGTTCACATTTTATATTCAGCTCAATCTTGGATGAACGGAACAATTTTATTATCCTCTTTACATTGCTTTTCGTTCTGGTGACTTTCTAGCTCATCTCGTATTCCTTCCTTTATGAAGCTTTTCCGTCTCACATTGTCTTTGATCACTTTAAACCCTCTTCTATCGTCACAGCTGTTCGGCTTCTTCTGCGTGGTTCACACAATGACTTTAACCAGCATCTAAGACTATACGGAGTCCCCCGTCGCAGTGGCGTAGTTAGGAGCCCACTAAGGAACAAAATTCCCGAAGCCACTTTTTCCCGTATGTGCGACGTCAGAATTGGCGCCTAACTCCTCTTCCGAGAGTAGTAAAAGGCCCATGATAAAATATTCACAGATAAAGTATCTCTAAAAAGTTAAAGTGGAATAAACGTTCCCAGAAAAAAAAAAAAAAAAGAAAAAAAAAATCTGAATCGCATTGGGAACATGCTTACTTATATTAGTGCGTAATTTGATATAATTCTGTTACTCCGTCAGCAGCAATCGACACTATTCTTCCTAACTCTGGGTGAATCCTTTACCTTCTGATGAGGCTAAAATCGTCGTGCACAGAAGTCAAAATATATTAAAAAAAAAAATGCTGTTTTTTTTTTTTTTTGCACGATATTATACTTGCAGTTAAAGTAATCCAAAGATGGTGAGATACCTTTAACCATTATAAACATACAAGTTAAAAATATATGTTTAGCGTTAAAAACGACATAAGATCTTTCGACCCTCTCACAGGAGTCATAATCAGATGTAAGACGTAGTACCAAACAGCGGAAGTCTTATATACCGTAAAAAATGCCACAGATAAAAATTGAAAAACTAAATAAATTGAACAGTACATACCTAAGTTCCAGGGGGGGGTGATGCATATGGTATGGCAAAAAGTAGACTGGTCAAACAACAATAAACCCATGTTTCGTAGAATTCGAGTTAAATACCATCTTCCAAGCTGTAGATATAAGGCAAGGGCTTTCATCGGTGTAACTTGATTGTCGAGAGGAATAAATAGGCTTTCCGTGAAGAGGCAGTCAAACTTTTTTGGATTGGAGTTTTAACGACCACCGTGAGCAACTCAGTGGGCTATAAGTAGTCGCCCGTACCTAATTTAGGGCCACTGACTCCAGGGAAGGGAGAGAGAGAGCTAGTGCCGTAAGACAAACACAACATCCATGGCTCAGCGGGATTCGAACCTGGACCCATCTCGGACGAATGATCATAATCCATCGCTTGGACCACTGCGCCACCGGGGCGGCAGTCAAACTTCGAAGAGTTTATGTTTAAAACTGTGGTGTATTTCCAAACGGGAAAATAGGTTCCATTAGCAACACATCTTGAAAGAGCTGTAGAAGTATATAGAACCAACTTTAACGTCGTATCTATGTTCGTTAATACGGGTTCTTAATTTCCTGGAGGTAGACCCTATATAAATAAGATCCGTGTCATTTTGGTCCATCGCTTTAAGTGGTACACAGTAAATCCCAAATTTATCCCACAAGTTCTTTGGGTCTCTGTCACTCCTAACACACGAAAAAATGTGCGACGTTTTTAGGCCAAAATCCAAGTTGTATTTGACACAAATATTCCTCAAGTTGAAAGCCAGAGAAGGAAAAAAGTTCAGGGACCCCACAAACTTTGGTTTGGCTGTGTCTACAAAGTCGAAAGTGTCAGTCTCCGAAATTTACGGATGATTGAGAGGACGGTGGAAAGAGGGTATCCACAAGTAACAGCAATGTGGACAATTTGCTTGAGTTCCTTCGAACGAACTTTTCTACTGTAAGAAAGGGAGAAGGCTAAAAAATAAGTATATCGTCGTCGTAACGAATGCACAGGAGGGGTTTGATCGATCAAGCGTTCGAAGCACGTTCCTCCAAATCCTCTAGTAAAATTTCAGCCAATACGGGCGAAAGTGGGGACCCCATGGGGGCTCCCGCTAATTGACGATATATTTGGTTGTTAAATAGAAAATACGAGCGGGTTTGAACTAGACGAAGGGCTCGTAAAACAGCTTGAATTTCAGAAGAGGAAGTTACATTTAAGGAAGTAAGTTTAGAAACAATAAGTTGATAAACCACGGAAATAGAAACACTGAGGAAAAGTGTTTAATGTATATATCATTTTAACCGTAATTTTTTAAAATCGTGTAAAGACTGCAAACTATGTTCTTAATAACCTTCAGCACGAAAAATTGACTTCCTATAGCATCTAAGGAGGCGAAAATGAAGGAAGAATTGTGTGAGAGAAAAAGATTGAATTCTGTGGATAGCTTGTGTGTAGCTGGAAACCGAAAATAAAGACTAGGAAACAAGGGGTGAAAGAAACTGTGCAAGGGCCTTCTTCCATGGTCCAGTAGGGCTGGTGAACCCCGAGACCAGAGGTCTCAAAATGTGGCCAACTTTATGCAGTTTCAAGCGACCTATTAATTCTGGCACTGTGTAGGGCCAGGAGGAGGGAGCATAGAATTCCTGATGCATTCAGGTAAGACATCGTGGTTACGTAGTTTGCTCAAAGAGGTGATCGATGCTGCGGATGGATCGAATTGTATTAAAGAATGAAGAATCTATATATTAATTCTATAAGGATTTTTATTGTAAGTCTTATTTTGAGAGAACTGCTGAATGTAAAGATATGTTTGAGGTATCAAAATAAAGGTCTTACCGTGTAGATGTGCCAGTTGAAGAGAAAAATAAGATTGTGGCAACTGTTCGGGCGTTGTGGGGTGGGAAAGTTCCCGTATAAAGTCTATGGAAGAAGCGTGCGGTTGGCATTCGATCATCTGCGGTTGACTCCCGCGCTGTTGAAGACGGTTTCATGGAGGGACTGAGATAGTTCAAAGTCTTACATTTTTTGAACGAACCGTTACTCAAAGGAATGCTAGCAGGCATTGGTATCAAAGTTCTCATCAGAACAGCGAACACTCTCGAAGACCTGATTGCGTTATGCCGTTGGACGGTGTGATGTATATATACAATTTAATATTCATTCGATCCAGTTTCTTCATGTAGGTAAGACGTTTCCCATTATGTAAAGATGTAAGTAAACATTACGTTGACTATTGTTAGGTGGTCGTTAAACCTTCAGCAAAAGAAAAAAATCGCGAACTTGGACTATTGTCTTTACTTTAAGTGGTTGAATGAATTTGCCAATCAAATAAAGTTTACATTTGTTGTTTCATATGAGTTTATCCTTTAAAAAAAATATTAACCGTCGGTTCCGACGGGTTTCGTTTAGCAGAGTTTATGGCTTCATGCATTTTCAAAATATAATCAGTACGACTGATAATTGAAATTTGATCAGATTTGTCCGCTGATATGAAAGCTAACTCCGGGTTGTCACGGAGTAACTTCAATTCCCTCTGTTCTTCAAAATACAGTTTAGAATCCGGGGAACTGGGTTTAGTTCGACCTAAAATAACTTTGGCTGCACTGTACCTAGTAGCTTCTTCAACCGTGGAAGGAAGAGCTTGAATAATATGTTCAGCTTGTTGGAGAGCTTGAAACTTATTACATTTAGTCAGAGTAAGCAAACTTAGAACTTCGGAATAAAGCGGAAATTTGTAACTCTGAGAGAGGTTTGTCACTAAGACTGCTAAAATTGTGTTGTGAAGAAACTGCTTTAGGCCTAAAATAGGAAGAATGGTACATTTTTAATGACATCTTGGTACATTTTTAATGACATCTTGGTACATTTTTAATGACATCTTGGTACATTTTTAATGACATCTTGGTACATTTTTAATGACCTCTTGGTACATTTTAATGACATCTTGGTTAACTACATTTTGAATGACATCTTGGTACATTTTAATGACATCTTGGTTAACTAGAAATGTAAGCTTCTTGATGTGACCTGCTTGAAGACTCAAGACTTGTGAATTGCAAATAGCCAAGATAGTAACCATAAGTCTGTCTAAATAAAAAATAACGGGGTGGATTTGACCAGCCATACAGAAGTAGGACGAATACGACTTGCGTTGTAAAGTCAATGAAATTGCGCTTCCTACGAATTTCAGCGTTAAGCCTTTTGAATTCAGCATTAACGAAAACTGAGGCATCTTGCCTGGAAACCGGCGTGCGATTGATAAGATATTTGGGAACAATTTTAAGTTCTCTTTGCAATTTATCAAAAAAGATAAATGTGTCTGTTCAAACATCAATTTACGTTTAAAGCTGCGGGAAGTTCATACACATCGTTCCAATGTGAGGTACCGAATAGAGAAACAGAAGTTGCATACCAAAGACAGCAACACAGTCGATGAGGCTAAAATCGTCGTGCACAGAAGTCAAAATACATGCTGTTTTTGGCAGGATATTTATACTTGCAGTTAAAGTAATCAAAAGGTGGTGAAATACCTTTTGAATCACTATTAAGCATACAAGTTAGGTTTTCCTTTCTGTACTTCGCACAAGCGATCGTTCATTGGCATTAATTTGTTAGGACTAAATGCAAAGTCATCACGGGGAAAAGGCAGCGAAAGACATCTATAGTGAAATAATTCGCTGAAAAAAAGGGTTGTGCCGAATATGGAAAGATACCAATCAGGGTTACTTCGTCTCAGTTTGGGAATAAAGCGTAGCAAAATTAACAAAGAAATTGTACTTGTCCAGGTACAATTTAATTTGCGTGAAATAGGTTCACGTCAGTCAAAACAGCACAGACCGCTAACAACAGTCAAAATCCGAAGAAGTCTAAAGAAATTTTTAAGCTATGCAGTGGGCATTTCCACTTGGCTTTGTCGCTTTAAGGAAAGTTCGCTTATGAGCCGTTGTTCCAAAGTGAACAACTCTAGCTTTCGCGTGATGTCCTTTCTTCAATGTCTTTTGAGCCATACTTAACGTTTAAAAATTGTGTTATTAGGTTAATTTGCTTTTCATGAACAGCCTTCCCTAGAAAAAAAAATCGGGAAGACTTCATGCTGAAAAAAATAAAAATAATAATCGGGGAGTGCTTGAGCCCGGATAGCCCAATGCTGCTGTCTATCTCACTGTTTCATCGTTGTTGAGCCACTGGTTTCAGGAGAGGGACAGATCAAGAAGACAAACACGCCACACATTCCTCAGTTGGGCTAAATTTCGGCGTCTAGTCAGAAATCCGCGCCTCTTACCACCGCAGCACCCTTGCATGGTTTACAAGAGTAATTTCTAAACTGTTACCGTAATTATTCCTTATCCTTTTATTTGCCAGATCTTACCAGTATGAAAATTCGAGCGAGTAATATTTCCTCGTTAGAATAAGAGATCTGCGTGCGTTCCTTCAACCATATATAATATAGGTAAATCAGGGGAGGATCGAAAAGCTTACTCTAGGGGTGGACGGTATATATATCATCATCATCATCATTGTCAACCATTATCAATCCACTGCTGGACGAAGGTCTCCCCAAGTTTCCTCCACAACGGTCTGTCTTGTGCCAGTCTCCTCCATGTCACTCCCGCATATTTACGAATTTCATCCACCCATCTCCCATGTGGTCTTTTTCTGGGTCTTTTCCTGTCCCTTGGAATCCAATCTAAAATTTCGGCTGTCCATCTATGGTCTGTCCTTCTGGCAGTATGTCCAGCCCATTGCCATTTCAGGGATTTAACTCTGATCATGATGTCTTCCACTCTCGTCATTTTTCGGATCCACGAGTTCCTCTTCTTATCTCTCCTGGTTATACCAAGCATGCACCTCTCCATGCTTCTTTGAGTTGTCTGCAGCCTTTGTATGTCTCTTTTAGTTAAGGTCCACGTCTCTGCACCATACGTAAGCACTGGAAGGATGCATTGATCACACTTTTCTTTTAAGACATAATGGCATATTGCTCTTGAAAATTATGCTGTTTCTTCCAAAAGCTCTCCAGGCAAGTTTTGTACGCCGATTAATTTCTTCATCAATGTGACCCTCACTTGATATCTGCTGTCCAAGATAAACATACGTATCTGTTATCTCCAGTTTTTCTCCATCAATCGATAAATCTTCATTTCTTGTAAAAGCATTGAACATCACTTTTGTCTTCTGAAAGTTCATTTTTAATCCCACTTCTTTACTCTTGTCAGCAAGTTCCTGGATCATACTCTGCAGCTCTGATGGGGTAGTTGCAAAAATGACTACGTCATCAGCAAAACGAAGGTGGGTTAGATAATCTCCATTAATCTTTATCCCTTTGTTTTCCCAGTTCAGTGATTGAAAGACATTTTCCAATGTGGCATTAAAGAGCTTCGGAGATATGGTGTCACCTTGTCTCACTCCCTTTCCAATTTTTATGTGTGTTGTATTTTCAAACAGCCGAATCTTTGCACTTGCATTTTCATAGATGTTATTAATAATATTAATGTATGCATCTTCAATACCGCAGGATTTCAGAGCCGTGGAAACTGCTGATGGTTTCACCGAATCAAAGGCTTTTTTATAATCGATAAAAGCCATGCACAATGGAAGTTCATATTCCCTCGCTCTTTCAATTAGTTCTCTCAGTACGTGGATATGATCTATTGTGCTGTAGCCACTCCTGAATCCAGCTTGTTCTCTCGGTTGAGCCATGTCCAGTGTTACCTTCCAGCGGTGTGAAAGAACTTTAGTGAAGATTTTATAAACCACTGATAGGAGGCTGATAGGTCTGTAGTTCCTGAGATCCTCAATGTCACCTTTTTTATGTAGCAGGATCATTGTAGCATTGTTCCAATCCTCAGGAATCTTCCCTTCATTAAGGCATCGAGTGAAAATTTGGGCGAGTACTGTTTCAATTTCTCCACTTGCTTCTTGTATGAGGTCTATAGTAATTCCATCTTCTCCTGGAGCTTTCCCCCGCTTCATGTTCTTGATTGCATGTGCAACTTCTGCTGGGAGGACTGGAAGAACTCTGGTACCTTTCATGGTGTCTGGAGTACATGTATCATCCCTTTCATATAATTTGGAGTAGAAATCTTTCACTCTTGTCAAAATTTCTGCCTCTATTTCTTGTTATAGAACCATCTTCTTTTCTCAGAGCCATAATCTGTTTTCTTCCCTTACTGAGATGTCCCTTTGCTATCTTAAGGCTTTGGTTGTTTTCAATTGCTTTCCTCACTAGCTCACAGTTGAATTTCCTTACGTCTTCAGTGATACTTTTTCGTGTTGTCTTGCATAGCTCTATATATTCCACTTTGGAAGTCCCATCTTCTTTAGTTGTCCTCATCTCTCTTCTTTTTGCATCAACATTTTGGTTTTTCCTGATAATTTGTTCACATGCAACTTGTTCTTAGACCCAGCTAATTTTGTTGCTGTTTCCATTAGAGCTTTGGTTACTTTTCTGTTAACTTCCGAAATATCCACTTCTTCCGATGTTAGGCCTTCTAAAGCAGAGAATCGGTTCTTCAGTTCCAACTTGAAAGTATTATGGTGTTTTTTAAGGTTGGTTATGTCAATACATTTTGTTTGTCTTATGAGCTTGCCACGTTCCAGTTTAGTGTTGAGGTGCATCTTACATCTCACCAATCTATGGTCACTACCTGTGTTGAACTTGTTCAGCACACTGCAGTCTTCGATGACGAATTTTTTGTTACACATAATAAAATCAATTTCACTTGTCGTCCCAATTGGATGTCTCCATGTCCATTTCCTGTGTGGCTTTTTCTTGAAAAAGGAGTTCAAGATGAAAAATCCTTCTGCCTCTGCAAACTCAACGAGAGTATTTCCACGCTGGTTTCTGTTGTCGTGACCGAATTTACCTACTGAAGTTTCATTCTGTTGCCGTTGCCCTATTTTTGCATTGAAATCTCCCATAATTATCTTCAAGTGCTGCTTACCTTTATTATTTAGATGACGAATTTCCTCATAAAATTCTTCAATTTCTTCTTCAGGATGACTTGTGGTGGGTGCATAAGTTTGAATAATCTGAGCCTGGTATCTTCTCGATAGTTGGATAACGAGTCGTGCAGCTCTGTCAGAGGAACTTTCAACTTCTACAACTTTATCCTTCAGTTTCTTGTTTATTATAAATCCAACACCACTAGTTCTGCCAGTATCTGTCCCACGATAATAGAAGAGATGTCCACTCTTCAGTTCAATGAGATCTTCTCCTTTTCTCCTTACCTCACTTAGCCCGACGATGTCCCACTTGATCCTTTGTAGTTCCTCTTCCAATTCAAGAAGCCTTGAATCAGAAGATAGGGAGCGTCCGTTATAGGTAGCCAAGGTCAGCATCAGATGGCAGCCTAGTCCGGTCCTCCGGGGATTCTTAGCACCCTCTGCCTTCATGTCGCACTGGCCGCTGCCTTGGCCAGGTACATTCCAGCTGCCGGAGACTGAGGGCCAAGATTTATATATATGCATGTGTATATATCATTATCTATGACATAGCAAAAACCCAAGTTCAATTAGGTCTTTGTGGAAGTGAGTAAATGCTAAGTTTTGCTGGTCCTTGATAAAGCCAAAGCTCAGCATTTTCAAAGCTTTCTGCATTTCCTTTTTTTTTTTTCTTTCTCCCTGCTCGTTTGCTTTGTTTATTTTATTTTTTCATATTTTGGCTCCTGCTGTAGTTATTTCTGCTTATTGTTAGTGTGTGTTTATGTGTGTGTGTGTGTGTGTGTGTGTATATATACACACACACACGTATTTTTTTTTTGTCTTTAATTCTGTTTTTGGTTTTAGGTATATATATGGCTCAACCGAGAGAACAAGCTGGATTCAGGAGTGGCTACAGCACTATAGATCATATCCACGTACTGAGAGAACTAATTGTAAGAGCGAGGGAATATGAACTTCCATTGTGCATGGCTTTTGTCGATTATGAAAAGGCCTTTGATTCAGTGAAACCATCAGCAGGTACAATGGCTTTGAAATCCTGCGGTGTTGAAGATGCATACATTAATATTATTCATAACATCTATGCAAGTGCAAAGATTCGGCTGTTTGAGAATACAGCACACATAAAAATTGAAAAGGGGGTGAGAAAGGTGACACCATATCTTCCAAGCTCTTTAATGCCACATTGGAAAATGTCTTTCAATCACTGAACTGGAAAACAAAGGGATAAAGATTAATGTAGGTTATCTGACCTTCGTTTTGCTGATGACGTAGTCCTTTTTGCAACTACCCCATCAGAGCTGCAGAGTATGATCCAGCTGGAAATAAGATGCATACGTTTATCTTGGACAGCAGATATCAAGTGAGGGTCACATTGATGAAGAAATTAATCGGCGTATAAAACTTGCCTGGAGAGCTTTTGGAAGAAACAGTACAATTTTCAAGAACAATATGCCATTATGTTTTAAATGAAAAGTGTTTGATCAATGCATCCTTCCAGTGCTTACGTATGGTGTAGAGACGTGGACCTTAACTAAAAGAGACATACAAAGACTGCAGACAACTCAAACAAGCATGGAGAGGTGCATGCTTGGTGTAACCAGGAGAGATAAGAAGAGGAACTCGTGGATCCGAAAAATGACAAGAGTGGAAGACATCATGATCAGAGTAAAATCCCTGAAATGGCAATGGGCTGCACATATTGCCAGAAGGACAGACCATCGATGGATAGCTGAAATTTTAGACTATTCCAAGGGACAGGAAAAGACTCTGAAGAAGACCACATGGGAGAGATGGGCGGATGAAATTCGAAAATATGCGGGAGTAACATGGAAGAGACTGGCGCAAGACAGACCGTTGTGGAAAAACTTAGGGATACCTTCGTCCAGCAGTGGATTGATAATGATGATGCGATATATACACTGCTGACCACCCAAAATGCAACACCAAGAAGGAAGCATCCGATTGGCCTAAAATTCGCAGCATGCGTCGCCCGCGAGAGTACATGCAAGCGATCAGCATTGTAGGGCATATGCAAATCATGTGCGCCCAGCACACTACCGAGAAGCACTATAAGAAGGGTACACAGAAGGCGGGGTGTAAGTAGTGGAAGTGTGTTGTGCTGCCGGACATGTGCGTGGGAAGCTTCCTGATGCCTTGTCGCTGAATACGGCAGTCATTCCAGCACATTTCGGAGTTAGACAGAGGACTAATAGCGGCTCATCGCGACAGCGGTTTATCGTACCGAAACATCGGCGCCCGTGTGGGACGACATCCAGTCACACTGATGCGAGTATGGATTCGGTGGGTGCAAAAGGGACGAACGGACCGACTTGAGCGATTGCCGCAACCGCGGCACACCACCGAACGAGAGGACCGGCATGTTGTGCAGCGGGCATTGACGGCTCGCACCGCCACATCACGAACATTAGCGCAGGAATTAGGGTGTGTTACCCAACAAACTGTGTCAGCACGTACCGTTCGACGTCGTCTGCAGGAGCGGAGACTTGTCGCACGGCGCCCATTGCTCCGATTACTATTGACATTTCATCACCGGCGAGTGTGGCGGCAGTGGGCCTTTGAACGCCGCACCTGGACTACGGGATGACACGACATTGTCTTCTCCGACGAATCCCGCTTCTGCCTGCAGCACCACGATGGTCGGATCCGCGTATGGCGGCACCGCGGCGAGAGACTGTATGACGCCTGCATTATGCATCGCCATACCGGTCCGTCGCCTGGCGTTATGATTTGGGCGCAATTGGATATGACACCCGCACCCCTCTGGTACGCGTCGCCGGTACACTCAACAGCCACCGCTTCATCTCCGTTTTGGAGCCTGTAGTCCTCCCTTGCCTGCAGGACCTGCCAGCGGCCACGTTTCAACAGAACAATGCGCGCTGCTCGTGGCACGCATCGTGCAACAATTCTTCACGGCCCACCAGGTGTCACTGCAGTCGTGGCCTGCCTGTTCTCTCAATATGTCGCCGGGTTGCTGATCGGCAACAGGGTGGCCCAGAAAACACCACCCGCGGCTACGCCTGATGAACTGTGGCAGCTTATGGAAGCAGCCTGGACCAACACACCCCACGCCTCTTTCGTTCGATGCCGCGGTGTGTAGCAGCCGTTATTGCCAGCCATGGGGGCCACACGAACTATTGATGTCCGAGTGTTCCGCAAGTCGCACGGGCCTGTAAGCTTAATCGTTTCATCTTTGTATCTGTTATGAGTCCAGTAAATCTGGCTTTGCTATCTCGTGTCCTTCTTGGTGTTGCATTTTGGGTGGCCAGCAATGTGTGGACTCTCCCATGCTGCCCCCCCCCCCCAACATCTAGGGAGTGGCCAAGGAGAAAGTTAGGGGAAAGTTCGGAAATGTTTTTTGGCAGTGTTGGCAGAAAAGTTGCATAAGAGGTAAGCTCTCTTCTTTGTTCTTGTAGTTTGGGAGTTCCAAGTTCAATTTATGAACTTTTTAAGCAGTTATTTTCTATTTTTCGCATCAGGCTATTAGCTGCAAGCCAGTCTATACACTTTTTTTCCCTCTTTCACTTTCCTTGGAAATTTAGAGTTTTTTTAGGGCACTTAAGCAAAGTAGCTGGCCGTTTCAGTGTTCTTGTGGTCAACGATGTGTTTCAATGTCGGTAAGAACGTAATTATTACATTATTAGGCACTTAAAGCACTCCTGGAATACTTTGTATATATTGCAACTAATTGTTAAAGTCATATAATCTTCACAAAGCATTTTTTTAGTTTATTATCATTTTTAATTTTTGTTCTTGTGATGTCAGTTGTTGAGGAGTAGGGGATTCAATATTCCAGTATTCGCATTATTGGACTTACAGTTAAATCCATGTTGAACACTTACCGCACGTGTTGGTTTCCGTATTTCCGTTGTGTAGATGCGGCATGGGGTTTTTTTTCATTCGGTTGCTGTTCCTTTTTAATTGGCCTCGTCACTAAATGAATTTTTTCCTTTGCCGCCTCTACATTTTGATACATTTTGCTCAGACCAGCACGGACACCTTGTCAAGGTGTCCGTGTCGGCAGAGCATTATTTCAAAATATACTTTATTGGCAAAAACATAGGGAATACAGGCGTACCACATATGGCAAAATAAACAACAAAACAATGAGCGATACTGATGAAATATTACAGGTGAATGTGATACGGCAGTCAACTAAGGATGACAAAATGTTAAAATCGTTAATAAGGAACAGTATATGCTTGAGGAAGATGATGCACAAGCAAAAGTAATGATTAATTAATAAAGCATGTGATAACGTGCAGAGTGAAAGCAGAGCACAAAACAAGAGGTAAATATATTTACAAGAACATGGCTGTACAACGCAGTGCACAAAAAGAAGGGAACATGTAAAACACAACAAAAGCATATACTACGATAAAGGTACAGAAGTTCCCACAATCCAGGAAACCACACGATATGTGACAAAAACATAAGTATTACAGAACATAGTGGAAACTTGGGCAAACTCCCCAAGTGAAACACAAGGATACACAAAATACAAACAGCAAGCCGTAGGTGGTTCTCGTGGGTTGCATCTGTTCACGGCTATCGCTTCCTCTTGGGCGTTGTGGCGCCATCTCTTGTTGGCCAGCGATCTCATTTTTCGAACTTTTCCGTTTTTTGTTCAATTTTAATTAAATTCCTCCAGCTGTTTCTTAAAATATTAGTCATTGTGGTTGCAAACTTTTGCTCTATTTTTTTCTATCATTACAGACTCTGCTATTCTGAGGTGTTTCTTGGATTTACAGCTTTTTATGATAATTTATATTTTCAAATTTAGGATATTTTTGGATAGTCAGACAATATTGAATAAGTGCAGTTTTTTCTTTTTTCTGCCAATTTTTTACATGTTGTTTTAACCTGTGTTTAAGCTTATTTTGGTAGTTCCTATATATGCCATTGGAGGGTTTTCTGTAATAGGAATTGACCAAATACCTGCTTTTTCTAACATTTTTATTTTTTCATTATTTTTTATTACTATATTTTTAATAGTATTTACTTTTTCTCCAATTTCAATGTTATGCTTTTTACAAATATTAGTAATTTCATTAGTAGTACCTTTAATGTAAAAAAAAATTGTTTTCTTTACATTAAAGGTACTACTAATGAAATTACTAATATTTGTAAAAAGCATAACATTCAAATTGGAGGAAAAGTAAATACTATTAAAAATATAGTAATAAAAAATGAAAAAATAAAAATGTTAGAAAAAGCAGGTATTTGATCAATTCCTATTACAGAAAACCCTCCAATGGCATATAAAAAAACTACCAAAAATAAGCTTAAACACAGGTTAAAACAACATGTACAAAATTGGCAGAAAAAAGAAGAAAAAACTGCACTTATTCAATATTGTCTGACTAACCAAAAATATCCTAAATTTGAAAATATAAAAATCATAAAAAGCTGTAAATCCAAGAAACACCTTAGAATAGCAGAGTCGGTAATGATAGAAAAAAATAGAGCAAAAGTTTGCAACCACAATGACTCTAATATTTTAAGAAACAGCTGGAGGAATTTAATTAAAATTGAGCAAAAAAACGGAAAAGTTCGAAAAATGAGATCGCTGGCCAACAAGAGATGGCGCCACAACGCCCAAGAGGAAGCGATAGCCGTGAACAGATGCAGCCCGCGAGAACCACCTACGGCTTGCTGTTTGTATTTTGTGTATCCTTGTGTTTCACTTGGGGAGTTTGCCCAAGTTTCCACTATGTTCTGTAATACTTATGTTTTTGTCACATATCGTGTGGTTTCCTGGATTGTGGGAACTTCTGTACCTTTATCGTAGTATATGCTTTTGTTGTGTTTTACATGTTCCCTTCTTTTTGTGCACTGCGTTGTACAGCCATGTTCTTGTAAATATATTTACCTCTTGTTTTGTGCTCTGCTTTCACTCTGCACGTTATCACATGCTTTATTAATTAATCATTACTTCTGCTTGTGCATCATCTTCCTCAAGCATATACTGTTCCTTATTAACGATTTTAACATTTTGTCATCCTTAGTTGACTGCCGTATCACATTCACCTGTAATATTTCATCAGTATCGCTCATTGTTTTGTTGTTTATTTTGCCATATGTGGTACGCCTGTATTCCCTATGTTTTTGCCAATAAAGTATATTTTGAAATAATGCTCTGCCGACACGGTCCACCTTGACAAGGTGTCCGTGCTGGTCGGAGCAAAACGTATCAAAATGTAGAGGCGGCAAAGGAAAAAATTCATTTAGTGACGAGGCCAATTAAAAAGGAACAGCAACCGAATGAAAAAAAACCCCATGCCGCATCTACACAACGGAAATACGGAAACCAACACGTGCGGTAAGTGTTCAACATGGATTTAACTGTAAGTCCAATAATGCAATTGCATTAATGCACGTCAAAAAACGAATTAACTTTTCAATAGCGGACTTTTACTAACGAAATCCCATATTGGAAATACTCGAAACTTCCAGTATTCTTTCAGGAACCTGTTCTTTTTTACGCTTTCCAACCGTAGGTTAAAGAAGCGTATATGCTCCAGCTTTGTCTGTCCGCACGATAACTGGCGTAAAAATGGTTCGATTTCGATGAAATTTTAGTATGTGGTAGGGGACCACCTGGGAACGAACCCTATTGAAAATGGGACAAATGGGGTCAAAGGTCACGACGTAGGAGCGGGATCATTCCATTGCCCTTATGCGCCATAACTTGCGTAAATATGGTTCGATTTCAATGAAATTTTACTATGTGGTAGGGGACCACCTGGGGACGAATCTTATTCAGAATGGGTGAAGTGGAGTCAAAGGTCAGGACATAAGAGCGGGATGCATTCCATTGCCCTTATACATAATAACGTGCGTAAAAATATTTCGATGAAATTTCAGTATGTAGTAGGGGACCACCTAGGACAACCCCCTATTGAATGTGGACGAAATGGGGTCAAAGGTCAGGACATAGGATTGCGATCCATTCCATCGCTCTTATCCCATATTATTAAGGTGGACGTCAAGTAATTTTGCTTCCTATACTTCCAATGGAAGAACTTTTGTACACATTTCATTCACAATTAATGTGTTCCCAAGCATGAAAATTTGAACATCGATTAAAATAACTTTATTTTAATTTGGAATACTTAATATTTTCTAAAACATAACCATAATTACATAAAAAATCAATAACTTTTCCTTTGGTGGTTTTGAAACCAGAAAAAGGATGGCGTCAGTAGACAAACAAATGTTGGATTGCATAATTATGGTTATGTTTTAGAAAATATTAAGTGTTCCAAGCTATAAAATGAAGCTATTTTAATTGATCAAATTTTCATCCTTGTGAATGCATTAATTGTCCAGAAAAAAGATGGCGCGACCTGTATTTTCATGACGTCAGTAGACAAACAAATGTTGGATTGCATAATTATGGTTATGTTTTAGAAAATATTAAGTATTCCAAGTTATAAAATGAAGATATATTAATCGATGTTCAAATTTTCATTTTTGGGAACGCATTAATTGGTAAGAAAATGTGTACAGAAATTTTTCCATTCGAAGTACAGGAAGCAAAATTACTTGACATTCACCTTAAAGGAACAATTCTTGTATGTATGTAAATTTTATTTTGAAAACGGCTAAGGATTTTGATGAAAGTCGTTAACCTACCGTTTTCTGGTACTAGAAATCGATTTAGCTTGATCTCGACTTTAAGAAAATTTGTTTAGTGGGTTAAATAACCACCTCGAATTACGAAGTTTGTAGTGTGGTGTCATGGCGTCGCCGCATCAGATGTTGGCGCGCGTTAATGCCATCTATCTCATTACGTCACGCGTTGTTTGTGGATCCTATTAAAGTTTTATGACGTCACACCCTGCTAGCAGATGGTCGCGATTCCCATCTGCCTCATTACGTCACGCGTTGTGTGCGTATGTTCGTCCGCACGATAACTTGCGTAAAAAACTTGCGATTTCGATGAAATTTTAGTATGTGTAAGGGGAACACCTGGGAAGGAACCCTATTGAAAGTGAACGAAATGGGGTCAAAAGTCAGTACATAAGAGCAGGATCCATTCCACTGCTCATATGCGTCATAACTAACGTAAAAAAGGTTCAATTTCGATTGAATTTTAGTATGTGGTAGGAGACCACCTGAGGACATATCCTATTGAAAATTGGCGAAATGGGGGTCAAAGGTCGAGACATAGGAGCGGAATCACTTCCATCGCCATTATGAGTCATAACTTACGTAAAAATGTTTCGATTTGGATGAAATGTTGGTATGTTTTAGGGACCTGTCTGGGGACGAATCCTATTGAAAATGGCCAAAATGGGGTGAAAGGTTAGGACACAGGAGCGGGATCTATTCCATAGCGCTTATACATTATAACTTACGTAAAATTGCTTCGATTGCGACAAAACTTTATCATGTTATTTCGGAGATATATTGAACCAGTTCTGTTGAATGTCATCCAAATGAATCAAAGGTCAGGGCACAGGGGTGAGATTTATTCCACAGCCATTTTCCTCATAACTTGAGTAATAGCTTGAGTAATGATTTCTAGTATATTGGAAAGCGTATCATAATCAATGCATTGCATGATTTTACTAACTTGTTTTTTTTTATTTATTACTTTTTATTATGACATTTTTGAATAAGCGGTTTTTCACTGCAAAGCATACGAATCTGTAATACTTTAGTATTGCTATTCTAGTTTAAATTCTCTCTTAGGCGGCTAGGTAACTTGGCATTGTGTTATTGCTGAATAATCCTTTTGATTCATTCAGTCACTCTCTCAACTTATGCTGTTTTGTAATCGTTTTACTGTTTTTTAGTAGCAGATGACTAGCATGGGTTGGGCCAGGAAAGCTATAGATGCATGCAAAAATTATATTATCTTGTGTTTAGTCATGCAATTCTGAGGAGGTTATATTTTAAATAAAATTTTTTGGTGGGCTTATTACTTGCATGTATGGCTTTGCAGAAACCCATTTACCGCCCCGGTGGCGCAGTGGTCTAAGCGATGGCCTCTGATCATTCGTCCGAAAGGGGTCCGTGTTCGAATCCCGGTGAGGCATGGATGTTGTGTTAGTCTTACGGCACTGGCTCTCTCCCTTCCCTGGAACCAGTGGCCCTAAATTAGGGACGGGCGACTGCTTATAGCCTATTGAGTTGCTCACTGTGGTCGTTAAACCTCAAATAAAAAAAAACATTTCCAACTAGGTCTTTGTGGAAGTGAGAAAATGCAGAGTTTTGTTGAACCTTAATAAAGCCAAGGCTCGGCATTCTCGACACTTTCTACATTCAGTTTGCAATTATTTTATCTTTCTTTTTACTCATACCAGTCAGTATGAGTTTTACTATGTTGTTTTTGGAATATTGGTTAAAAAATTGTTTTTGCTTCTGTCTCTTCTTAATAGTATGCGAATTCTGAATTTTCGTGACTGCTGCGTTGCGCGTCTTGATCTTCAGGTTATTTTGCAAATTTCGTATTAAATTCTTAGGTAATATCTTTTGTTTTTGTCTCTGCTCTTTATATATATATATATTTGTCAACCATTATCAATTTACTGCTGGATGAAGGTCTTCCCAAGTGTCTTCCACAACAGTCTGTCTTTTGCCAGTCTCCTCCATGTTACTCCTGCATACTTTCGAATTTCATCCACCCATCTCCATTGTGGTCTTATACTGGGTGATTCATAAAGAAATACACAGTTTCAACGCACTATAAAACAAGAACAATGTAAGATATTTTATGTTACCTGTAACAGAATTGTAGGGGAATGTTTCAAGTTTTTTAAAGACAGTCACAGATGTTCTGTGTGCACCCTAGTCACATGACACACATCGAGCCGGTAATCCATTTGCGCCCAAACGCGAGGTAAGATATCTGAATACCTGAATCTCTCACGTGTAGCACTGTAAATCTGGGATTCTCCGTTCCCCAAAAGCGTACATTGTGCTTGTTTACCTGACCACTCACGTGAAATGTAGCTTCATCGGTGAAAACTAAGTGATCGGCAAAATCGTCATTCTTAAAACAGTGCTGCATTTCGGCACAAAATTCAAAGTGCTTTGTCTTGTCAAGGTCAGTGAGATTTGCAACATCTGCACTTTGTATGGAATCATTTTCAGCTTCTTTCTCAAAATTCTCCACACAGTGGGATGTGAAATCTGCACTTCACGACTCACTCTCCGCATTGATTTTCCCGGGCTTCGTTGAATGGCGGTGTAAACCCTATCTATGACTTCTTCTGATACACGCGGTCGTCCAGGACTTTTAAGTTTGCACAAACAGCCCGTAGTTTCAAATTTTTTTATGCCAATCGTATTGTAGATAGATATTTTTTTTTTTTCGAGTTTCTTTTCCGAATCGTGATCGAAAATGCCGTTGCACAACAGTTAGATTCCGTTTTGCTCAATTCAAGAACACAAAACGCCTTCTCCACTGCCATTTTGACTGATTATTCTCGTGACACACGCACTATCGCCTACGTCACTTTCTTCAGTAGCGGAACACAAACTTTGAGTACATCTACCTAACGGTTCGCAGTTGTCGTCCGTGTCTTCAAATGTTACTGTTTTACAGCATCTCGAAACTGTATACTTCTTTATGAATCACCCTGTATGTTAGTAGCAAGATATGCGAAAATTACCCTCTAATAGCCACGCTGCCTTCCTCCCAGCCCACTCCACCCAACCAAAGCGGGGATTGACTTCGGAGTTGGGTGGAACAACGGGAAGTGCCCGTGAGGGAGCAGGAAAAATAAGAAGTCCTGAAAAGACCATCTGGGAGGAAGCAGTGGTGACATTTTTTTTATTGGAAGTTTAACGACCACCGTGAGCAACTCAATGTGCTATAAGCAGTCACTCGTCCCCAATTTAGGGCCACTGGTTCCAGGGAAGGGAGAGAGCCAGTGCCGTAAGGCAAAACACAACATCCATGCCTCACCCGGACGAATGATCAGAAGCCATTGTTTAGACCTCTGCGGCAGAATTTTGTTTACGACCCAATTAAGATACGTACGTAGTTCAGATTGCTCAGTTTCTCCCACCTACTCTGATTTCAGCACCAAGCTCTGTCTTACCCTGTTTCGAGACGTTACAGATGCTAGACAATAGCAAAGAACTAACAAATATCCCCATGTTTTCCCCCGCTGTACCCGTTTTCCTTTTCTTTTGCTCGCACTCCCTCTTTATTCTATTCCCTTCTTATTTTACTGAAGCTAAATCAATGTAATAATTTTTTTAAATCCTCCGTACCATAGGCGTAGCCAAGGAGGTGGTCCTCGGGTCCGGACCCCCCAGGGAGATTTAGTATATGAATTTAAAGTGATATGTACACCGAAGTGCCAGAAAAACTGGTACAAACGAGCTTATGCAAAATACATAGCAACGTCACCTATGCACGTACTCGGTTGCGTCCGTCAGTGCGTATATAAAGCGATAGACACCCTTGCCAGCTGTCAGAGCTGTTTTCGGCATGAGAATGACAAGTAGTAACGATTTAAGCGATTTTCAACGCGGTGTCATAGTTGGCGCTCGTGAGATGAGCCATAGTATTTCGGAGGTAGAAGCGAAGTTCGGATTTTCACTGACTACCATTGCAAATGTGTACCGTGACTACAAGAATTCCGGCAAAACCTCCAAGCTACGATACCAGTGTGGCCGTAAAAAGACATTTGGTGAACGTGACCATCGTCGGCTGTCAAGAATCGTTTCACACAATAAGCGTGCAACACTCTCGCAAGTATCATCGGAATTCAATGCTGGAGCCTCAACAAGCAACAGCGTCCGGACTGTGCAACGTACCCTGCACGATATGGGCTTTCAGAGACGACGCCCAACTCGAGTCCCCTTGATGGGTGTACGACACAGAGCTATGTGCCTCGCTTGGGCACGGCAACACCGCCACTGTACACTTAACGACTGGAAACAAGTAGCCTGGTCTGACTAGCCGCGTTTCCAACTGTGTCGGGCAGATGGAAGGACTCTTGTGTAGCGCAAACCCCATGGATCCCGTCTGTCAACAGGGAACTGTACCGGCTGGGGGGGGGGTCCGTAATGGTATGGTGTGTTTTTAGCTGAACTTCACTGGAACCCCGATGCGTCTACAAACGCCTGTGACCGGTCAACGCTATGTACGCATCCTTTCTGACGAGGTACACCCGTTCATGTCCTACATTCATGCTGATGGGTTGGGCCTGTTCCAACCGAACAATGCACCTCCACACAAGTGTCGGGATGCCACATAATGGTTAGAGTAGCATTCAACTGAGTTTAGGGTGTTGCCATTCCCACCCAAGTCCCCAGATCTGAATGTGATGGAACACATTTGGGATGGCATACAATGCGCTATCGAACACAGGAATCGGAGACTTCGGAATACACCAGAATTGTGGAACGCTCTGCAGGAAGTATGGTGTGCATTGACACAGCATATTTCCAGAAGCTAGTGGAGTCCATGCCCTATCGTATTTCCGCAGTCCTGCGCTCCCGTGGGGGACCTACAAAGTATTAGACTGGTGTACCAGTTTTTCTGGCACTTCAGTGTATATATGGGGCCTTCACCAATGAACCAAACTAACGGACCCCCCCCCCCCCTGCTCCGCACTAAGTTTAATTGCTATTTTTTTTTAGAAAAACTGAAAACAAAATATATAAAGTTATTCATTTATGATTTTTGCTACTTTAAACGTAAAAACTTTGTTGGGGTAACTGAGGTAAATTCAATATAGATGCGTTCGCTCAATATTGAATTTAGAGCTTGGCATAGAGGGTGGCGGTAGCGTGAAAATTGCCTTTCTTTTGGATGAAACAAAGCGTTATATCACCCTCTCTACCAATGTGTACTAGGGAATTCCATAGTATTGGTATAACTTTCCTTCGATCAAGAAACTTTTTCTCGCCTGATATACAAATGTCGATTTAAAATAATAATAATAAAAAAAAATGCACATTTTTTTCGGAGTTAACCCCATGAGTATTAGGCCATAAGGAGTAGCGTGTCCATAATTTAAAGCAACTAGTTGCAGAGAAGTGTCGTGAGACAAGGACAAACGCAGTGCCTGCGCTCGAACTTGGACTATTAACCAGAAGTGTGCACTTTTAGTCACTGCCTCGGGCCAGCTGCGAAAAGCGTTCAGAAACACCACTTTGGATCAGTTAGATTATCGATTAATCAGAAGGAAATCCTAGTTCCCACAGAATATTGTAATACTTCTCCTCTACTGAATTCTAGAAAGCACTTAACATCTTGGTTCACGTGATGCTAGATGAAGTTATCTGCACACATGCTGCTAATCAGTTTCGACTGCTTTCCTCGAGGCCTGGTGACCCAACAATGCTTACTTTAACTACTGCTACTTTGATCTTTTTTCCTCACTCGCTGAGATTCTTTTAACATAATTTATTTTTCTTACTACGTATGTGCAAAGCAGATTTGTAATGTGGAGGAGGGGGCACATTTTTCGCGGGGATCCCGCAATTTCACGCTATGCTGATGGAGGTAGGACCTTGACTTTTTCTAATCCTTCCACATAAATGCAGACATTCCAGTACACCACCAGGTAAAATTGGCTAGCTTTTCACTTTACTAAAAGACCAAAATTTACCAGAGTGCAACTATAAAATGAGCATTCCACTTCAGATCTACGTTTTTGTATCACAATCTTGTTACGGCAGAACTCCAACGGAACAAGTACCTCCTCAATGCGGACCATCCCAAGAAAACTCTGATGCTGTAAGACTATCATACCGCCCATTCTCGGTCCACACGGTGATGACGAGAAGGCCGTGGTCCTTTCTGGTGCCCTGGAAGAGCAGCTCTCACCTTATGACATTCAGAATCTTGTTTATACTGGGAGGATCATGGAGGCGTTTTGCTACACACGATCTAGATGAATCAGACTAGGTCATCTCGCCTGTCAGTTACCACGAGGTAACTCGACACATCAAGACGCTAAAGGTGAAGAAAGCTCCTGAAAGAAATGGAGTTACGGTAACAGCTGTTTTCTCCAGCTGAAGTACTTCCCCAGAGAATAGAAAAAGGCTGTGGTGTTGCCCAAAGCTAGAACTAACCAGACCTTACCGCAAAACTACCATCCAATCTCTCTTGCCCATTCTGGGCAAGCTTCTGGAGAAGGTCATCCTCTCTAGGCTTATTGAGTTCTGCGTTGGTTAAGGGCGTTATTCCTGACGAGCAGGGAGGTTTGCAGGCGAAGCATGCCATGATCCACCAGTTGATCAGATTTATAAAATTAGTTTCTGAAGAACATCATAAGAGCGAGTATTCCACTGCTGCTTTCCGAGACATCAGCGAGGCCTTCGACCGCGTGTGACACGGTCTCCTTCCCAAGTTGCAGGAGCTCCGGTGTCCCCGCCCACTTGTTGAGCTGATTGGCTCGTGCCTTAAGAGCTGCAGTTTATGAAGATATGGGCTGGCGTCCTCAGGATTCTGTTCTTGGACTGACGCTGTTCTCCATATGTGTGTGCGACTTACTTAAAAATGGGCAAGTTATGTATGCAGATACAGCTATTATCCTCAGGTTTCTGAACAAAAGAAAAGCAGAGCAGTGAAGTTTCTCCAGGACTTTCTGAGCTGGAACCTACTACACTGACTGGCAGATCATGATCAACCCGTCTAAGAACAGTGCGCTGTTCCATGCATCTCTCCAAGAAGTATCAAAACTTGTCATGTTTTGGGAGACAGTCCCCTGGGGTTGCAAATAGATTGTAGACTTTTGTGGGTAGCCAACACAAACTGCCACAGGAATAAAGCTAGAAAATGCCTTGTGCAGCTAGCTCCATTACTCCACTGAAGAGAAGCTCCTTGACAACACAGCACAAAGTACTGTTGTACAAGACGGTCGTTAGGCCAGTGCTCACCTACGCCGCTCCCATCTGGATAGGTGTTAGGAGTCGGCGAAAGAGAATCGAGAGGGTGCATAGCCGAGCACTCCATGTGATCAATTCACAACAGACTTTGAGTTGAGAAGGTACAAGAGTTCTCCATGTGACTCGCCAAAAAGTTCTTCAGGAAACTGGCATCCCACCCTAATGAACTTGTTAGGGGTGAGGCTGACTACGATCACAGTGAATTCTTTAGAGATCCCAGAACTAAGGCGGCGATCGTTGCCTTCCCTCCTGAGTGAGACATGTGGAAGGGCAGCACCATTGGGCTTGGAGGCCTTGGATAAGATGGAGAGTGTTAACATTAGGTGGGTGTTAGACCAACTTCCCCCCCCCCCACCCTTTCTTTTTTAGATTGGTATGAGGCAGTGATTACTGATTGCTGCTCCAGCTTCTGGATGTGCTTTTCGTGAGTTTTGCTCCTCCCAGTGGCTGGATCGTTTGTGGTGTACTGGGTGTGGCAGTTTGCATCAAAGATCAGCACACCCAGTCTCCAAATTTTTCTTTACTATATAGAGTTCACTAACTCAAATTCCTAAGGGTAGTTTTTTTAGACCTGGGGGTCAGACACTCCCTTCCTAAAACTACTTCTTTTTTTTTTTTTTTTTTTTTTTTAGGTTTAACGACCACCGTGAGCAACTCAATGGGCTATAAGCAGTCGCCCGTCCCTAATTTAGGGTCACTGGTTCCAGGGAAGGGAGAGAGCCAGTGCCGTAAGACAAACACAACATCCATGCCTGACCGGGATTCGAACCCGGACCCCTTACGGACGAATGATCAGAGGCCAGCGCCTTAGACCACTGCGCCACCGGGGCGGCTAAAACTACTTCAAACAAGTGCAAGATTTATATTGTCCATGAATAAACAGCTCCTTTTATATTCAGAATATGGCATTTCTTACAGATAACATGATACATGTCATCTTGCACTCACACACAAAAACAGTTGCATATGCTTCTGAGCACATTCCTTTACAGAAAATATAACCACATTTTGTATTAATCTATACTGAGTGGCCAATTTATTAGAACCAGACTTTTAAGCATAACATGAAGCTAAGTCATCCATTTTTGTCACATCACCACAACTGTATAAACAATAACATTCCCAACAGTACAATAGTAATTCAGACTGAAGGTGTGAGGGAAGCAATGTGACCTAACAGACTTTGAACATGGACTGATAGTGGATAATCATAAGAGTATCAGTACCGTCCTAATGGTCTAACCAGCGGCTTTTGACCATTCATCCAAGATGGGTCTGGGTTAAAATCCCAGCGAGGCATGGATGTTGTCTTACGCCATTGGCTTTCTCCCTTCCCTGGAACCAGTGGCTTAAATTAGGAACGAGCGACTGCTTATAGCCCATCAAGTGGCTTACAGCGGTTGTTAAATCCCAAACAAAAATATCAGCAAAATGGTTAGTTTGGAGACTAGCAGGTATCTATCTTGCAGGATCACTACTCCCCAGGCTGGGAAAGACAATGTGGACCACATTTCCATGGGAGGCTTTAACTGTTTGATTGAAACATGTTTCAGTGAACTTCATCTGAACACTGAAGCATATTTAAACATTGTTGCTGATGAAGTTTATTCAATCAAGATCACTATGGTGATGGATACTTTCAGCTAAACAATGCACCATACTGCTTCAAAGTGGTTCAGGGAAAAGGAAAACTTTGTATTTTATTGGCCATCAAGTCCCAGATTTCAATCCCATGGAGAATTTTTGGGATGAAGCCAAATGGGACACCACATGTCTAGATAGACTACCATCCAATCTGCATGAACATGTCAGTAAATACCAAAACTTAATCAACCCAAGGCAAATTGTTACTGTTTTTAAAAAAAATTGGCTATTCAGTGTATATTATTCAGCCAGAAGAAAATTGCGGCACTTGTAGAATTTCTAAATATCTTCCCACTTTCATAAAATAAGTAAGCATTTTAGAAACTGTAATTTTCTTTAATGTTCTTTAGTATGATTACATAAATTTCATTTGATTTCACAGGTTCGACAATGTTTAGTCAGAAATCCATAGCAAAACATTTTCACACTGGAGATTTAAGGAGATAAAATAAAACAAATTCTGTCATATTGCACTGTGTTTGTCACAGTTTTATGAGCATAGTGCAAAAACTGAGCAACTGGAATAACTGCGAAACATATCCTGTGCATTTTAAATTTGCAATTATTTTATGACTTTTTTTGCAAAATTCAGCCAGCACACAATAGAGAAGTCTACAAAAGCCTAGCAGAGCAAAATAGCTTATGTATGTGTACTATATATATATAGGGAAGTGATCCAGGATTTTCTTTTCCTTCATAAAAAAAAAAAAAAAAAACTGAAGCTTGAACAATTTCCCATGGTAGTTAATGATATTGAAGCATTCATATAATTTGTGCAGGAACAGCTCTCACTTCCATTGAATATGCATGCCTATTAGAGAAGGACTTCAAAAAATCCCTAGCATTCTAATTTTTATGTTGCACACAGATTCTGCCAGATGGTTTGAAGGCAAATAATGTTAAGGTCATGAACAATTTATGGAAACTGGGACTGATTAACAAACCACTTAAGTGCTACTCATTTTTTATCTAAAATTGTTACTTTTTTGATTTCTAGTTACTGATGAATTCAAAAGGTGAATCATATGGTTAATATTCCTCTAATAATGTAAATACAGATGCTTCAACTGAGTTAATGTTGAATATTTGAACATAGATTTGCCTCTAAATGTTGACTTTCTTAGTACCAAAGCATTACAAAAACTTGGAGGGGTGTGACATTAAAAAAAATTTTTCACATAAAATGTAATTAAAATACAACAAAGGATACAGCAAAATGCATTAATTTATTTAAAAATTAGAGCTACTGTGGTAGATTCTGAAACATGGGACAGCACATAGTTCAACTTCTCATATCTTTGAACAACAAATGGTGCATTGTCTTGTAGGATTCTTTCTTTTAAATTACTTGCAAGAATATATGCTCAGGAAAATGACTTTCTGTCAGGTGCAAAGGTGCAGTTCCTTATTGCTGATGTCCTTTGTTTTAGACATACTGAATGGTACGGGCAGTTGGTTGTCTGTGGTTTCCTGCTTTTCTTTTTTTACAGAATCAGTTCTATAATGCAATGTACTCTAGGCACAAACACCTTTTTTTAGTACCTTTCGCCCCCTCTCCTTGACAGGATAACAACTTAACGAGTTGATCAACTCTGGGGAGGCCAGAGTGATAATTTGTCGGTAGCCACAAAAAGGGGGGTGTCCTTCACATAACTTTTTCATACATACGAATATATCCTGTTCATTGTTTCACGAAGCCCCAAAATATGGAGTTTTATGCAGATTCACAGAATGCCTTTTAAATATGTTTTTGTTTGTTGCAACCAAAATCGGTGCAACATATTCTTTTGATTCTAATGGATATTACTTATACAGCAAATTAATTCTATCTTTCTTCCTCGCAAATCGTTCTATAACTTCATCATGCCACATACATAATTTCTGAGGATTCACTTGACTCACAAGCTAATGCTGAGAGATGATCTTGAGTCGTAAACTTTTTTTCTGCAAAAGCACTTGTAGTAGGGATGGTCGCTATTAAACAGAATAATTTGAAGGTCTCTGTAAGAATTTGTCTAAACACAAATCATGAAATGTTTGTTTGTGCAGTGGGGAGGAAACAGTTTCAAGTTCAGTGCGTAATTTTTCTTTGTTGAACAATGCCCCATAATTTTCCATTAATGAAGCCACAGGAAAAATGTTCATTATAGGTTGAGAACTGTGTCGTGTCGTCTAGTTTAAGAAATTTTAATTTCTCAGGATAGAAATCTTGTCCAAAATTTCGTAATGCACCTGTTTGTACTTGGAACCGGCAACAGGTTTGTCGCTTCGTTCATGGCATTGACCCAGCAGCACTTTTGGTAAAAACCATAAATTTGTCGTACTGTTCTTCACTCCTCAGGTTTCTCAAGTATTCTGAAACTGCAGTGATACAGAACCAAACATGTCTTTTTCTGAATCAAATTGAAAAGTAAATCAGTTTTTCGATAAACTGTGAGTGGAAATAAACATTTTTAAGTTTAGAGGTCTGTTTTTACAGCCTTGTGCCTCTGTGACTGTCGCAGCATTTGAATCTGGAGAATTTCAGCCTATTTGTATGTACTGTAGTGGCGATCTTGGCGTTAGAATTCCACCTAACCTCACTGTTTTGTAGGCATACGTTGCTTCACAATTCTGTCAAGAACAGAAGTGCATTTTGAACACCAATGGGGGGGGGGGAAATATTTTTGAGAACTTTCTTCCAGAACAACTCTGTTGCAAAAGAATGAATGAAAAGAGCTTTAGGGGCAAATTAATGAACTTCCGTATAAGCCATTCAGTTCTCCTGCCATAACACTAGTGCAATCATATGTTTGAGCAACCAGTTTCTCTTGTGTACTGTACTTTTCAAATACCTTCCGCAAAATACCGAATAGACTTTCGGCACTTCTGTTTTCACTAACAACATAAAATCCAAGGAAGTATTCTTGAATTTCACCAGCAGAGTCTACTAGCCTCACAATTATTGAACACTGATATTTTTCAGTCACATTGGTGGTTTCATCAACAGTGCAAGCATAAAATGGGGCTTCATTTATATGCTATTTGCAATGAACTTCTGAATATCTTCTTGAATGCTTTCCTAGCGTTCATTTTGGATAAACCTCTAAAGTATCCCATTTTCCCCCAATGTTCTTTTAATTCTTTGTTTCTGCTTAATTTAAAGTGGAATATAGCTTTGAAATTCCCAGGATTTAATAACTCCTCTTCTTTGTCGTGGCCTCTGAAAGCAAGCTCCTGCTTGCACAAGACAAGTGTAACATCAATTAAAATTTTAAATATATCTATTTTTTTCACATCTTCATTGTATTCAATTTTTGTTCATCTAATAATTCTGAGATATTGTATACTTGCTTGGACAGGCCCTTAAATGACACATAAGAATTCAAATGATCTTTACTAGATGCATGTCTAACCACTGCCCTAGATAAGTTTTTTTAAGTGGTAGTTTCTTTAAGAAGACCACATAGTTTTATTTGAACTTAATAGCAAACAAGGCCAGCAGAAAAAACTTTGCCTTCATTATGCTACCGCATAACCATTTATGTTGATCGTACCATGAAGATTGGAATGTTTTGTTTTTGCATAAGAGAAAACTTACAAAGAAGTTTTCCTTGTTTTATAATCAAATTAAGTCTTTCAATGTCATTTCTTGAGAAAGGAAGTAATAATACCAGTATTACACACTGCAACCACTACTTTACCCATCCATTATGTTGATTTTGTACAGCTAAATCCAAAAGTTTGCACACAAAACTTACTGTTGTGACAATAAAAATAACGTCACTCGTGCCATGTGATGTATTAATAGAAGTGGCAAGCTTCCTTTGAATGCTGCGACCATGGTAACACAGGCGGCCCTGGGAAAATTGGCCTCTCCAGCAGCTTTACTACATGTAGTTTAGCTATGAAATTCCAAGAAAGTGCTTGCGTGAATGGGGGCTTTGCGTAACTGAATGCTGTATTTTATAGTACTGCATTTTTGTTTTTCAGCTTAAATGTAATTTATTCTTCACTGAGAAAATCATTGGGGAGGCCTTGCCTCCTCTGTTATACGCTCATTGTAATTGCTAACAGTTGGCTTTATGGTTCTCCTTCCAGAAACTTTCTTCCTCTGTCTGTGTTGGGAATTGATAGTGAAACTTCGTTTCTGTCCTCCTACTGCAGTACAAGCGTATATTTCACTTTTTACCAATCTTCAGTTTTATAATTCCATACACACAAAAAAAAAAAAATTACGACCAGCATATCTTTATGCAAGTCGAAGCAACTGCAAGTAAACAACAATGTGCACGAAAGTCTGATATGCTATTATTTGCATCAAACATGACAATCAGTTGTAAATAAATACATCGCTCTTAACCACGTTTTAGAAACACACAGCAACCGCTGTGGAATTGAACCAACAGAACTCTCGATATCTAGCCAAGTGCATTACGTATATGTAACACACTCGGCTAGATATCGAGAGTTCTGTTGGTTCAATTCCACAGCGGCGGCTGCAATTTTTTTTTCAGTTGCTGTGTGTTTCTAGAATGTGGTTAAGAACGATGTATTTATTTACTTGTCGCCACATATTTGGAATATTTTCAACAGTTGTATATATTTGGACAAAAAAATCATAACATACTAATGTCCCTAACTGTGTGTATGACTGTGACACTCTTCGTATACTTGATGGATTTGTGCTACACACTTCTGAATGCAGTTTGTAACAAGTATGGTGAGTGAATGTAAATTACAAAATAATTTAAAAGGTATTCTGTAACACACACTAGCTTTATTTAGTCTAGCACAAATGTTAAAATAATACGTAATTTAAAATTTCAGTTTTACTGTATGAGGCACATTAATAAGGCCTTAAAAGTGCCTACAATTATGCTTAGCAAACAAAATTTGGGGGTGAGAGGTTACTATTGTCTGAACAAATTATATACAATAAAAATAAATCAACTACAGTAACCAACAGGGAGGGGGAATAATTTGCAAGATAAATATTGTATTTTCTTATTATAATGCTGCTGTGCTAAACTTGATTTTACAAAAGTGCAGCTTATAATAGTTTTCTGTTAATGTGTATTCCAACAGTCATTACAATGTTAAAAAAAAAAATCCCTTTGCGAATAGTTTAAAGCAGACATTGACTCGTCATTGTTTTATTAGCATGGGAGTCTTTCAGTTGAACAAAGTAAGTCTCTAAAACATTCTTATGGGGAGTATGTTGTTGCTAACACTTCAAATATTTCAAAAGATGGTCACCCAAGAGAGACATGTGCTGGACTAACTTCCCACTGCAACTTTTTTTTTTTTTTGTCGTAACTATAAACTTATGAGGTAAGGAAAATTTGGAGATGGGCAACAAGAATTTGCCTATAAATAATTTTCAAATAGCAAACTTTTAAAATGAAAGAACTATGGAGGGCTAAATAAGGATTTCTTTTCAGCTTTGTCAAAGAATAGCCTGCAACAGGAAAATGCAAAGTTCTACTATTTCACACTTGAAATAAGAGAGGTATCCTCCTCTTTCCAAACACGAACAACTGTAGGTAACAACCGCAAGCTAAATGGCATTCATCTCCCACCACTTTATATTAGCTACCCACATGCAGCCTTTCGTGCACCCTCCCTCTCTCATAAACAGGGTGTAAAAGTCTTTTACCCAATTAGGAAGAAGAGTTACACAAGTACAGCAAGAAAGCAGTGGCAGCCATTTTTCTGAATTACGTTAATCTCTGATGTTATTAGATATAAATTATGTTGAAGTGTACTAAAAACAGTTTTCCTAACACCTCCTTTGTCTCATTTAAGGGTTGAGTTGCTCTAAATACTCAACATGCATCATGTTAAGCCATTGGCTTGGGGTGCGCATTGCAATGTAATAGTCTGACACTAGCACTTTAAATGTAACATTCCTACTTCACCCTGTGTGGTACCCTCATAATAGCAGTATTTTTCTTTTTAAGTATTGGGAAGGGTTGGAATGATCCTAAAATGTGGTATTTTTACTTGTGGCATTATTCCCAATAATGAACCAAGGAACTGCAAGAATAAAACAACAAAGCAATATAGCACAATTTTGGTCTGAAGTGGGCCAAGCTTCCTTTGGCACAGACAAGAGATGTCATACCATAACTACTTCCAAAAATGTTTAAACTGTTCAAACAATGCAATATGCTACAAAAAAATAATTAGAATCAATCTTTTAGTTAATATTATATTCATAGCATTTCAAAGTAAAAATAAATAATTCAAGATAGACTAACAGCAGTGTTTGATCATATTCACACTTCTAAGAATTTCTTGCAAACAAAAAAACAGTATACTATTTGCATGATATCCCAGTTTACAGCTTTTGTGAACACAACCAGCATGCACAGAAATAAACACAATGAGGTAGTATACTGTTGTGGGGGTAAAATATATGAGCTGGTACTGGCCATCATTACAATATGTTTCAATGAATGAAAATAATAAATAAGATCATTTTGATAGAGCTCAGCATGCACTTATATGACTAAGTAAAAACAAATATGAAAATATCTGCTATGTTATTTTCAGTTTTGTAACTAAATAGAATTTATTTCATGGAGAAAATGAATGTTAAAGGAATCAAAAACACTTTCAGTTTTGACTACATGTAAATACAATGACAAAACCCATTCACAATTTAAGATATCAGTGAATCCCAGAGATTACACATTAGCAAATACATAAAGTATTCCATGGAAGTAAAATAAAACATGCCACACTATCTCTGAATCCTACGACAGGTACTTTTAACACTTAACATTAACCTTCAAAAACACAGACATATATAGATTTAAAAAAGCAGCTTTGAACATAGAAATGTACAATAAAAAGGATAGCATGTATTTTTCTGCCAAAGAAGTTATCTTCAAATGGAATGTCATACAGACTTCAAAATACTGAGCATTACCCCTTCATAGTAAAATAAAACCCCACTGCAGTTAACATGTATATTTTTGGTTGCACTACATACAAGAACTGATTTTGCTTAAATCTCATTGTCTTTTATCAATACAAATAAAAAAATTACATTGTGATTCTCAAAGTTAAAACATCAAGACCAGGTACTCCCTTAAGATGTTACATTACAAAGATCAAAATATTTTTTTACTTACAAAATTTTCAAATGAGTTTTGTGTACATGGTTTAGCTGTACTCAGTTTTTGTGGTCAAGTAGGTTTAAACACCATAATTAGAGCTCAGCAGATTTTATTGTCCCTAATTTTTTTCAGTTCTAAGACAATAGAGTTTGAATTTCCATAATTGCGCCATGCTGCATCATTTGGGAGTAAGGGGTTATTTTTCAATCCCTCAGGCAACAGTGTTTGAACAATCTTGCCGCCCCGGTGGCGCAGTGGTCTAAGGCGCTGGCCTCTGATAATTCGTCCGTAAGGGGTCCGGGTTCGAATCCCGGTCAGGCATGGATGTTGTGTTTGTCTTACGGCACTGGCTCTTTCCCTTCCCTGGAACCAGTGACCCAAAATTAGAGACGGGCGACTGCTTATAGCCCATTTGAGTTGCTCACGGTGGTCGTTAAACCTCCAATAAAAAAAAAAAAACAATCTTAACACTGCATGCAGTAGTCTCAGGCAGCAGTGGGCGATGCCAATTTTGTTCTCGTGGTTAAGGAAATAGGTGACATTTCCATTGGATCCAAGATATATATATATATTTTTTTTGATTGGAGGTTTAGCAACCACCGTTAGCAACTCTATGGGCTATAAGCAGTCGCCGGTTCCAGGGAAGGGAGAGAGCCAGTGCCATAAGACAAACACAACATCCATACCTCGCCAGGATTCAAACCTGGACCCCTTTTGGACGAATGATCAGAAGCCATCGCTTAGACCACTGCGCCACCGGGGCGGCATCCAAGATTTGGAATATTGCTGATAAAGATATTCACATCAAAAATCATTAATTAAGGGTGGCATATGGATAAAACAAATGTTATTTGATGTGCAAAAATGATTCCAGCCACTGTCAAAAGACAAATTCATCTCAAGGTGCATTTAGAATAAAAGTTCTGAATTACCACTTGCAGCAGCTTTTTGAATTGTTCCCTTCCTCTCTATTGGCTTCTACACCTTTGTTGTTTTTGAGGGAAATAATGAGATGGAAAAGTGGTCATCAATCCAATACTACTTTTCTACTGTAGTGAAACTAACACTGGCATCTCCCTAGAGCACTGCTTTGCAACCTGCATGAAGCTACACATCAATCCATGGCAAAGAAGCAGCACACCAACAAATTTGGGGGTGTAAAAAATAAATAAATTTAACATATTAAAAAAAAGAATGTTTTTGATGGATCATGTGACACTGGCCAATAAATTGAATTTGTGGGTGTCAAAAACAAAGTCTGAGTGATGCAGGTCATTGATGAATGCTACATTAAAAATAATTTTTTGTAAGTATCAGAGATAGTATTCTTAAAATACTTACTCCATGTTGCATGACAAGCTCCTCATTTTTGGAAAAAGATTCATGGGAGGACCATACTTCTGTATGGCATAATGCATATGCAGGTTCTGAGGTCAACTGGAATAAGATTCACTTTGGCTTCAATACTGTGGATGGCCAAGCATGATCTTGAGCTGAACTGCATTTCAAATCCAACAGTGATTTTCTTTTGTTACAGAAATTATATATATATGAATCTCCAAGGAATTTTTTTCAAGAGGGTCCTTTCAAAATATTCACTTTTTAAGCAACTTTACACTGGCCTGTTTACAGTAACATGTCCTATTTTGTGCTTTTTCTTTGGATATTTAAAATAAAAACAAGTTCATATCAGAAAAAAAGTGAATATTTTTATAAAAAAACTTGTTAAAGGTTTAGATGTAAAAAGTAGTTAACCGTGTCTCTCTGAATGTTATTTCACCTTTGCAACAAATTTTCACAATAATTACATATATATGTGTGTTACTACAGAACAAAACAATGTATTACAGTGAACTTAATATGCTCCAAAGGGAAAGATACCATAACAAAGCAAAATTTTAAGACAAATATTTTATAAGTTCCTTCCCTGAAGGGACCCCATTTTAACAATGCTTCAAAGATACAAAATAGTGTGCCGTGGGAATTAAACGAGGTTCTGCACACTCAGTTCCACGAAGAAGCAGTACAACTGCACATCAAGTTATATGGGATGTACTTTGAAGATTAAATGGAACTTATTTTTTCCCCTTGATATTTTGATTTTTTATCATAGTCATAAAACTTTTTAGACACACTGTTTTCAAACTGCCCTCTTTCTGCTTCTTCCAATTTCTTTTATCACTGCCAGTAAAATGGCACTATTATATTTTGTATGGATTTTGAAAATATTCATAATAAATTAGTTACATGGTGCAACAGTATAAATATTTTGAAAATAGTAAAGTATTTTCATGAGGACATTTTCTTAATGTGTTGTTTCAGCATTAAAAGCTTGATGAGTCAGAACTTTTGTGATAATATTTTATAAAAGCTACAGTCCTGTACAGGAATTTAGGGTACATTCTTCTCACCATCCAATGACTCCCTCTTCCATCGCTTACTTTCTACTGATGCAAGGTAAGAAGCAAAAGTATAACCAGAATTTCTTCCTTACCCATCACATGCTCTATTCTAAAAACTGTTACTCTTCAAAAAATTAGCTGTATGCATTTCTGCTGGATCACATCAGCCATAACTTTCAGATCTATTCCTAAAGAGATGCAAAATCACTTTTTGATGGTGACTGTTGATTAGAGTTCACATGATGCAGTTTATCTCATGTTATATTTCTATTGATTGTTTCCTTGTGCTACATTTTATTGTGCATCTGGGTATTACAGTATTTTATTAGTATCGTGACTTGTCATAGAAGTTTCTTGATTTTCCACGGAGAAGCAAAGAGGTGTATCAAAACAGACACTTCTCAATTTAGTTTCTGAGAGCTTTAGATTGTGCAAAGAGGTGTATCAAAACACACTTCTCATTTTAGTTTCTGAGAGCTTTCATTTTATTAGGATTATTTTTAACTCTAAATATAAGAAACAGTGCACACAGACCACAAAGACAAACAACTGAATTCAGTAGTTCTCCATTAAAAACCAAATGTAAACTGCTCACCTAAAAATATTTTTGGTGACATTTTGTGTTCTTCATGTGATTATTCAGGAAGATGGTTACTAGAATTGTAACATCTTTCAGATACCAATATCAGAGTTTGAGAAATTAGTTTTACATTACCACTGACCACAAGAGTCTAATCAGGCCACCAAAGGAAACCTATCACCATCTTAACTAACCTTGCCAATGCCATACCCAGATGTGTGCAATTTCAGCTTACAAAAAACAAGTGGACCATATACATATTCCTGAATCTGGTTTTCAAATGGAAAGTAAAGACAGTGGCAGAAATATTTTAATATGTATGGAATGGGGGAGGAGGGAGACTTTTACATCACAAATAAATCAAAGTTTAGAAGTTTCAGCTATCCATACCTGTACCCATCACTGTCACCAAGGCAGCTTCGTTACAGTAATATCATCTCAAGATATGTGGATTCTCCCCAGGTGTATCATTAAGTTTAAATGACTGTGTGGCTGCACTAAACCCTATAGAGCTTTTGTAACTAATGTTGACAATGCATACAGAACTATGGCAAGTATCACAAAATACAAGCTGCCATAGGAGAAAGATAACATTCTACCACAATGAAATTTTAACTTTAACAGTTTTAACGTATTCCACAAAATCATTTCAATACATTTTGAGAATAATTGTACCACTATATAGTGGGACAAAAATAAATATATGTAACATATATTTCAAAATTATTCTGTGTATTTAGAGTGGGCTACTTTTATAAAGTTACTGCTTAATGTCATTTAATTCTAAAATAATACTATTTTTAGTGTGCATGCACAAAAGAAGTACATACACTCATCCCTCACCATAAGAGCTCAATTCCTTCTGAAAAATTTGATCATAATTGAAATCCCATATAATGAGAAGTTAATTCACATAACTTTACTGTACATGTGAAAGCTCATAAAACCATTTAACACATGCAAGTTTTAAAATCAAACTCTTAAAAGTACTGAATATCCAGCAGCTCAGCAAAAAATGCTAATCAGCAAAATCATGAAAACAAAAATATTTTTATATTAAAGAATACATAATTTGCAATTCCTAAAATTTAGTCACCCAAACATATTGACATTGGGCATTAAGCTGGGGATGGTGGTATATCTTTCTTCAGCATTGTTGGCATTGGATTTTCATTTGAAGAAAAGGAAACCTAGATTTCCATTCCTGAAGTGAAGCATGAAAACTCAGCTGAAAAAAAGAACTGAATCTCATCTGATTGTTGGATAAGAAAAAGTAAAATTGTGATGATTTATATAGCAACCTTTTTTCCCTTCATGTACATCTCTTGATAACATTCCCTTTGCCATTAAAGAAAATACTTCTTTTCTTCTGTGGGCCATTGTATTCCACAACTTGAATGGCTTCTTCATCAGCCATGAACAACAAAGAGGGGATTTTTGTATGAAATGCTTTTAGTACATCACTACCTTACTCATTATCATCTTACTGTGGGCTTTTGCCATTGAGCTGAATGAGTTCTTAATTCATTAACTGTTCGTGCAAATTTCATACCAGTGAAAATTTATTATCCTTGTAAGAGTAAAAAATTACCTTGTTAAAGCCCATCTCATACAGGTGAAAGCATTTTGCTCATACAAAGTGAGATGAGTGTATTTACAAGAACATGTATATGATTTCAACATTATAAGCCATCTCCACTAAAATCTTGGTTTTAATCCCACCTCCAAAATAACAAGCGCAAAAAATCACTCTGATAAAATACTATATCTTACGTCAAAAGAACAACAATATCTTACAAGATTATCACATGACAAATTAAAGTGAGTTAATATAGAAATATGAACACTTTCAAGGCACTTCAGCATAGCATATAGTAGTTAATAAAAAGCATGATTGTTATCTACAATTAAAATGATACGAGAAATAAATATTAAGAAAACTCCCTTTTTTAAAGAATTTTCTTACCATAAACTACAGCCAAATGAGTCTACTTATTCTGAAACATGTAAAAAGTTAAAATTTCAAACTATATACAAAGTTAAATGTAAGTAAAGAGCTGCATAAATTCACACTTGAACTAGAAGCCCAACTTCTTGTTATACTGCAAAAATTTCATAACCCTGTTTCTTGAGCTTCTTTCAATTCATCCATCCTTCGTTTGATCCAATAAATCTTTTCCTCATACCTGATAAGATATTAAGAATATATTAAAGTATTAATTGATTTTAGAACATAAAACTGACAAAAATCATTCCTTTAATTTTTTTTTTTTCTGGGAGTGATGCATTGCAGACCTTTTATAAAATCTTCAAACAAATCATACACAATACAGGAAAATGAACAGTATGTACAGCACAACAAAGTTAACCATTTACAGCAGTGACATGACAAATATTTCTTGGAGGAATGTTTTCTTTCTATAAATTTATACTCACTCACTGAAATGGAAAGTGAAACACTACAAAAAATGCTACAATTTTGACAAAAGTCAGTAATAAAGTGAAAAATGCAATTTGATTATACTTCAACAATAAGTTTTAACAAGATACCAATAAAAAATGTTTAAAATTTTGTAAATTAATAAGCAATGCAACTCCCACATGGTGAAACATAGAGCTGATTCTTGAATTAGTCATGCATCATTACACATCAAATTTCACAAAAATGAAAACTTTTCAACACCCCATCACTTTTTTTTTCACCAGTTGGAAATTCCAAAACTTAAAAATTCTTTTTTGCTCCTAATAGATTAGCAGATATGAAGTTTGGGAAATTTTGCTATACAGAACTTTTCCTCAGAAAAAAAAATGCAAATACAGTTGAGTCTCCATTTAACAAAGTCCCATCACTCCACTTAATATACAGAAAATTTGTCAAATAGAAATGAACTCAAATTGTAAAGGTTTAATCAAATAAAATGTAGTTGAATTTAGACAGTAAATTGAACTTTTGAGAAGCTTTTTGTAAATGAGTTAAAATATTTTTTTAATAAATAAGTAGAATACATTGTTGGAATAAACAAATTAATGAAGAGAAGGAAATGAAGACTAAAGCTTATCTCTTCTCCTAACAATACATGTACTTATTTTAAACTGTAAAAAATTCCAGAATTCTGCTCTATACAGTTTTCTATAAAAAGCATTTTGTTCATAAAAAGTTTCACATTTTTGTAAACATCGTAACATTTCATCAGGAACGCTTTCTTGAAACTGTAATCCTCGTCAAATCCTACCAAATGCTTTTAACATTTCTTACGTGAGGGCTTTTTTGATAGCCTCTTCATCACTCACTGTAGTTTCTTCACTACATTTTATAACTCATTCCAAGATGTCATTCTCCTTAAGATATTCAGCAATCACAACATTTAGAAAATTATAGGTCAAGCATACTGGTTGAATGAGAACATAACTTCTTCTACAGTCAGGCCCACACCAGTTACAACCAGTTTTACCTGGTGGAATGCAGTTTCTACGCTGGACTTTCTATCCACATTTAGAAAAACAACTGCTCCATACCGTCCCCATGGACACGACTCCTCGTGTGTCATACCCCTTCTAACAAGACTCGTGGCGCCTCGCAGATCCAAAAGTTTCAAGATAAGGCTGCTTTGTTCCCAAAAACTGTACAGCATAATTTTTAGAACACATACACACAAAATGGCAATTTCTTCAAGTAACTCAAAGATTTCTCACTAGCTGCATAAAGGTCGAATGCTTTTTCCATGAAGAATAATTTTCACCTATTTTACAACTTTTCCACTATGAAAAATTCTTCTGCTAGCAGATGTAAACTTATATCATGTTTCCTTTTTTATATTTCTTCTTTTAACTGTTCGATTTGAAAATCTCTTTGTCTCTGGAACTTTGTACTATGAGAAACTTTTTGTTCGCCATTTATTAATTTTCGTAACCTGCTTTTTAGCCGCTGGTGGAACTAAGTAGATATTTCCATTTCTGGATATTTTATCGATGGCTGGAACCGGTTGATTGTTTTCCAAACTGGTTCCATTGATTTTGAATAGCTTTGGTAAATTTAATTCGCGTCAGAACGGATTCAAAAGACGTGCTTATTACATCCGAAAATTTGGCGTCACCTTTCTTGTTAATAGTCAGAAATGCTGTTAACATAGTTAGCAATATCTCAGATAAAGAAACTGCTGAGTACAGATATGTTTAACCATCTGTTGCTGAAGTAAACAACTATTAAGACTGCTATTGCAGCATATAGCTTACCAATAAATCCAATTCATGCAACTCATTGAACATTAGTTGAGTTCCCAGTGCTTTGCACTTAAAAGCACACAAGTTAAATTCCCATTATTTCTAGCAAATGTATTCCCCAATCATGGTACTAAAGGTGTAGAATATATTATTGCGATTAAAGAAATTTGTAGTCCTATTCCATTTTGTCATGTGGCTCCCATTTCAGAAGAGATTGAAGACCCCTGCTCTAAAATAAGGTTTGAGTGCAATAAATACAATTTTTTTTTTGCTCTCTTATTAGACTGAGCAAGGATACAGTAGGAAATTGAAGTTGCACAATTAATATGCCTAGAAATGAAAGCCTGTCATGCAACCAATTTTTTTTACATCCTTCCATGACAGCTTTTGTGCCTAATGAATAAGGTTTCACAGTTCTCAATTTGAGATAAAGTAATATCCTTCCCCCTCTTCCCCTCCACATACAATCTCTCAGCTAATTCATGTGACCATAAAATGGATAAGTCTTTTATGAATGGAGAGGCAGCAAAACAGATAACAAGAATACCTTCCTTAGAAGAAAATTTGCAGTTGCCGGGAAAGGGTACAAACTACATTCGAGGGAGGGAAGAGTTACAGGAGGCAGGGAGCTGCTAATTATATTATTCCAAAATCATAGCTCCCAACTTTTCAAAATATACCTTAGATTTTAATAACATAAAATTCCTTTTCTTAATTTCAACTTTACTGAAATGTAAAAACACTAACAAATATTTAATTTTTTTTGAACTTTAGAAAAGAACTGACTGCAGTTTCTATAGATAAATTTCTCATGGTATAACTGCAGTATCTCCCCCCCCCCCAAAAAAAAAAGATGGAGTGCTGAAGTCAATGAAATCACATGTCAGTTCTTTTAACTCCACCTAGTTAGCCTTTCTTTCTCTCCAAAGTTGATATTATTTACTACTATTGTGCATGCATTTGTCACTACAATGTAATCAATCTACCATTTTGGGAGGAACAAAATAAACTCACACTCTATTCACACCATACAAACAAGTAGGTCATCCTCTCCAATACTGGCAATGGCCTTTACATAAGAAAACTTTTGTTTTTTTTTTAATTTTCACAAATCCTGTTCAAACAATGTAAATTTTACGCCACTGGAAATCATTTCAAATAAAAAACCATATTGTTCTTAACATCCTAAGGTACATTTAAAAGATCACTGAAACTGAGAACAAACTATGCAGGGACAGCGCCACCGGGTGGGCTGAAAATTTTGGTGAGCCCCCCCCCCCCCCGAATTTTTTGGATAAATGAAGAAAATGTAGTACATTTTATTATCGGAGCTGTATGTTCTTCTGTGGCAATGGGAGAAGGGTAGCATTACGCAATTATGTTCCTCCAACCACGATCCATAACTCAGACTGGCAACCTTACTTATATGTTGCACTTCTACTTTGGCACACAGAGGTCGAAGACCGGCCGGAAGTTCAAAGAGCATCATCAGTCTGATGCCGCGGCTCATGCCACTGGGTTGAAAAGTTGAATAAGCATCACTCTGCCAATCCCATCACCGCCCTAGTGCTCTCGCAGTCTATGACAAGTAGTGGGCGTTATCACGATCATCGAAAGCAGCAGACAGTGATCGGCATCAGTCACCACCAGACAGTGAGCAAAATTTATCCTGGCTAGTTAGTAGTTACACTTGTTTTCTTTCTCGTTCTGGTGAAACGTCTCTTTCCCTTCTTGATTTATTTTTTTTGCACGTATTGTGCGCAATACATGTAAGTGGGGTATTTCTTCCCAAACCAAACTTTGAAATAACATGTCCACAAAATGACCAATCCATGATTTTTTGGAACAAGTATTAATCAGAAGGAAAAACGTAAATTAAGCGATAGTGTCTACAAAGCGGATAATGATTATCAGATGCCTACAACTTCATCAACAGCGTGGGGTGAATCATTAGGAATCAACAAGAATTCTTTAAGTGCTTGTAGTGATTCAATGGAAATTTTTTATGAACACAATGTTTGTGAAAATAAAACACTGTAAGGACTGCATGGTCGCAAGACAAAAAATGTTGAACTCGGAGAGCTTGATATAGCAACTTCACTTTCGGATCAACCGAAACAGCGTATATTAAAACAGTTCCCACAAAAAAATACGGTAAAGAACAATGAAGCTTCCAGACATATTAGTATAACATGTTTCCATGGCTTGCATATAGTATAAAGAGAGATTCCGCCTTTTGTTTTCTGTGTAGAATGTTTTCATCGGACGACGAAAAACATGAGGTCACCTTTGCTCAGCGAAGTTACAACAATTGAAAAAAAAGCTCTTGAAAAGGATTCGGCTTTAAAAAAAACACCAGAACATCTCGACCCACAAACCTTACTTGGTGTCGTGGACCTCTTATAAAGAAAATCAGTCATCAGTTGCCACACTTTGAAGTGCTGCATGATCTGCAGAAGTCAAGAAAAAGCTTTGTTTAGGATAAGCGACGGCAGTTTTTGAAAATTCTTGACTTTAATTATATATCTATATATGAATCATTATTCGCCCCCCCCCATTGAAAAATTTCTGTCACCGTCCCTGAAACTATGCCACACAATCATCATGCCACAGGAAAGCACACTTTCTGATGGATATCAACAGATTACAAATCAAGTAAGGCCATATTCTTCTATGCTGGAAATTGCATTTTCTGCTTGAAATGAATGATTTCAAGTGAATCACCTCCAAATAAAGCTGTTAGTTGCCTGGCACCAGAATGTGCATTTTCTAGTCTACATGAATGATTTAAGCAATTTATACTCAAAATAATGCACATTCTTTTATCTGGGATACAATCTGTTTCCATAAAACATGACATAAGAGGCAATTAAAAAATAATACTAATATGGGAGCATCAGTCAAATCCATTGTTGTTCTTGCCTTACACACATTCTTCATGATCAACTGTTCATTGAGAAGGAAGAGGGAATTGAGACAGGAGTGAAATTACAAATAACAGCAATAAAAAATTATGTGACATCTATAATGAATTTAGTTAGCAGAACTTATATCATGGTCGGAAATAAAAAAGCACAACACAGTGATCAGCTAAGCTACAAGATTTCTAGAGATGAATTGAAGTGACACTACTTCCTGATGGCACATCACATACCTTCAGTCAACTGAAATGTGTGTTGAACATATAATTTATCTCTTGAAGATTTATCATGTCAATAATGTATACAGCAAAAGAAAGAATTGTTTTTTTCATAAACAACATGAAAATAACAATATAACACCAGCACAAATAATATAAGTTATCTGATGACTGACTGACTGACTCAAAAAGTAAATAACTCAACAAACAAAGAGTAACAGCCTAATGAACAACAGCTAGCTGGGTGAACCTGCAAGTAATGGAGATTTTTATCAAAGTAATTAAAACATACTTTACACTGATAAGACTTTGACACAAAATAACTGTTTATGCATCTGTAAAATCAAAGCTGAGGAGCTATTTAAATTATTGCAAAAATCAAAAACAAGCAGATTACTTCATTGTTATCCTTTCAATCTCACGCTTTTCTTCTTCTTCAAATTTCTGCAAAAACATCCTAAGTTCCACTTCAGTAAATTTCAAGTACTGTGCAACCTAGAAATAATGCACTGTATTCAGTTCTTTGAAATCCTGTGGTATTGAAGCTGCATACATCAACATTATTAATAACATCCATGAAAATGTAAGCACAAAGGTTTGCCTGTTTGACAACACAGCACTTATAAAAACTGCAAAGCGAATAAGACAAGATGGCACTATATCTGCCAAGATTTTCACATGCAACATTGCAGAATGTCTTTCAATCATGGAACTAAGAAAGCAAAGTGATAAAGATCACTGGAGATTATTTAACCCACTTTTTGTTTAGCTGATGACATCGCCATTTTTGCAAGCACCCCCTCAAAGCTACAGTGTATGATTCAGAAACTTTGTGACAAGATAAGAGAGAAGTGAGTTTGAAAATGAACTGACAAAACTGATGTATCTCAATTTTTGTCATATAATATGTGGTTTATCTGCTAAAAAAGTTTAAAATATAGGTTCTGTTGATTATATGCCGATATAAAAAAAAATCAACAGAGTAATTCTGCAGGAGAGAGGGTATCATTGGAAAAGTAACTCCCTCGGAAAAAATATTTCTCAGTACAGGAATTTGTACGAAGCGGAGAGGAGGGTAGCGGGGTGTCACACACACGCACAATGAAAGATTGAGGAAGTTGTGGGAAGGGACGGCAGGGGTCATTTTGTATTGTTGAGAAGGACAACTCTGACTATTGTGCCATCTCTGTTTTTGTCAACCAGCCAATGAAAATGCACACACAGCACGAACCTATGCATGCCTCCTTCTGGCTCTCGTGTGTTCTGTGACTTGTGTTTAGTTCATCCTTTGCTGTTTTGACCAACGTCTTTGCTGCCGATATTTTCGTTCATTGCTATTCATGATGTCTTTGAAAAGGAAACATTTCAGTTACACTGCTGAATTTAACCTTAGAGTGGGCGGCACGGTTGACGATATGATCGTGTCACTGCGAACAGTTTTCAGAAGGTCAGAAAACAATCGCGCAGTGACGCGCAGAAAGCCACAGAGCAGTGGTCTAAAACGTAAACAATCTGTCGGTAAATTATGCTGGAGAATTCACAGAAGTCCATCCCTATTTTTTTATTGACCCACGTACAAGCCAATCCCCCAACTCTGAAAGCAGAATTTCTTCCAAAAACTTTTGACTTATACACGAGTGCTGTATCAGTGTTTTGTCATTGGCAAAGTGTAATGCAATACTCTGGAGCTGCATTGGCGTAATCTATGGATGCCATGCCATGCCACAGAGCTTTATTTGTCTGGAGATAAAAATATAAATAAAAAAAGTTACCTTTAAAAATGATTTTTTTTATTTAATAAGATCGTTTTTTGTTATTTTTTATTATTTATAACTTCTTCGGATTCCTGGGTCATTATGCGACCGACTTTTCTGTTGGAAATTCCACTTCCGGTTCAACATCTGTAATGAGCAGACTATACACTGATTTTTTTCTGAGTGTCACAGTCTGCGCATTATACGCTGGTGCAGATTGCATGAAGGAAAAAAAATGTTTGTGTGAATTTCATAGTTTGCGAATTAGACTGATGAGCCATTACATTATGACCATCCTCAGCCTAGAGAAATGTGCACACCTGGAGACCGAACGGTGGTGAAGTTCACAGATCACTACACAGGGTGTTTCAAAACTATTGGAACAAATTTTAAGTGGTGATAGAACACACCGAAACAAGCACTTTTTTGTCATGGTTAGGTGCTGGTGGGCACTTTCCATTTCCCCACACATGCCGTCTTTCGCAACACAAAGACAGGAATGGCACAACAAATCAAAACAGAGCTTTATTGTAGACAAAATAAAAAAATAAAACGTGATATCACAAAATTAGTTCAAATTTGCAAACAATAAGTAAATACTGAAATTAATAACATTTACAAAAGCTGCTCAAAAGGGCGACATTCACTCCTGATACATGCTTCGCATCGTCGACATAAAGATGCCCGTATGTTGTGGAAAATACCAGGCATTTCCCGGACAACTACAACAGCGACTGAAAGTCTGGCAACTAGTTCCTCACTGGAATCAATGGGAGTGTCATACATTACAGACTTAAGATGTCGCCATAGCAATAAATCCAGAGGAGACAGATCTGATGATCGTGGGGGCCAAGCGAAGGGTCCAACTCAGCCAATCCATTGGTCTGGAAATGTGGTGTTCAAGTAATCACGCACCCGACTGCTGAAATGAGCTGGCGCTCCATCATCCTGGAACCACATTTTACGGCGGACAGCTGCTGGTACACGCTGGATTAATTCAGGCAAGACTTGTTGAAAGAAAATAAGGTACGTCCTCCCATCCAGACATTTCGGTAAAAGATATGGTTCTTTGCGTTGCGAAAGACGGCATGTGTAGGGAAACGGAAAGCGCCCTCCAGTGCCTAAACGCTACGACGAAAAGTGCTTGTTTCGGTGTGTTCTATCACCCCTTAAAGTTTGTTCCATTAGTTTTGAAACACCCTGTACATACAACACGAGACATGGCTTTCAGTTAGTAGAGTGTTCGGAGTCAGAATGGGAAAAGCTGCGGATTTATCGGAGTCTGATAAAGGACAAATTGTGATGGCATAGCGTCCCCGAACTACGATCTCTGAAATGGCGCGGCTTGTGGGTTGTTCACGAGCTGCTGTAATGAGTACGTATCTAAAGTGGTGCACAGATGGCCAAACAACAAACCGTTGCCCAGCTGTGTGTCATCTGCAGCTCACTGATGCCAGAGGGGAGCAGAGACTGTTGTGCATTGTTCACAGCCACGGCAGGACCACAGTGCGACAAATCACCTGCAGATACAACAGTGCTGATCAGGGCAATGTGTCACAGCACACAGTTCATCGCAGACTTCTGCACATGGGCCTGCGTAGCCGAAGAACCAGCCAGGTTTCCCTGCTCACTGCACGCCATCGCCAACAATGCATGAAATGGGCCCAAGATCGAGATTGAAAGAAAGTGGCCTGGTCTGACAAATCAAGATTCCTGGTGCATCACGTAGATGGACAAGCGTGGATACGCCGATTACAAACGGAGGCTATGGCACCTGGATGCACTGTTGGGTGGAAACAGGCCTGTGACAGCAGTGTTATGCTGCGGGCGACGTTTTCTTGGGACACTTTAGGCAGCGTTATCCAAATAGCACAATCCCTGACAGCTATCTGAACATCGTTGCAGAACAAGTTCACCCATTCATGGCAACTGTGTTCCCTGCTGGTGATGGCCATTACCAACAGGATAATGTGCCATGCCACACTGGCAGAATCGCCAAGGAGTAATTCGAGGAACATGTTGGTGACTTTCTGTTAATGCCCTGACCTCCAAATTCACCTGACGTGAATCCAATCGAACATTTGTGGTTCGACTTGGAAAAGCGGGTTCATGCTTAATCTCCACCACCCCAAAATTTATGGGAACTGGAGGACTTACTGTTGACATTATGGTACCACATACCCCAGGATACCTATCGCCACCTCATTGAATTGATGCCTCACTAAGTGGTTACTGTTTTGTGGGCTAAAGTGGATCCTACAGCTTATTAGATAGGTGGTCATAATTTAATGGCTCATTGGTGTATACATTAGTGTGGATAATACGACAAAAATTACGGTACTATGCTTTTACAAAAACTGAAGATTTGGAAGTTGATGAGGCAAATCCAGAAGTAACTAAACGTACACTTACCTTGGACAATAGATATCATGCAAGAGTGTTACACAAGAAGAAATAAGTAAGCATATGAAACTTGAGAGAGCTTTTGGAAGAAACAGTACAGTTTTCAAGAGCAATATACCATTTTGCCTTAAAAGAAAATAGTTTAATCAATGCATACTTTCTAGTTCTTACTTAAGGATCAGATGGATGGACCATAACTACAAAAGACATACAGAAGCTGCAAGCAACTGAAAGAAGCACAGAGAGATGTATGCTTGGTATATCCAGGAAAAACAGGAAGAGGAAAGCATGGATTAGAGAAATGACAACAGTTGATATCATGATCAAAGTGAAGACTTTTCAAGTGGTAATGGGCTAGATGTGCTACTCGAAGAGCTGATCACCACTGGACAATTGAAATACTAGATTGGATACCAACGGACAGAAAAAGACATAAAAGAAGACCTAGTGGGAGGTGGATGGATGAAATTTAAAACACACAAGCTTGGAAGAGACTGGCTCAAGATAGAAAGTTCTGAAACAGACGTGGGAAGCCCATCCCACACAGGACTGATAATGGTTGTTGATGATGATCCAGTTTTATCAAAAAGAGAGGGAAGGGCATTGTATAGATTTAAGAAGCAATGCAAAAATAAAAAACGAAGCACTTAAGATATTCCCAATATCCCATACACACGATAAAAAAAAAAGCTCCAACTTTCATCGCAAAAGTAATGGCCCACAAATTTCATAGGTCAATGCTAAGAGCTGCCTGCTTCTGTATATCACAAAATATGTGTCTCATCTTGCATGGCTGATGTTCCCACATTTACCAAATATGACTGCTCCATAGACACATACACAGCCAGCTGCATCCACCCAGATGTAAAATGCTCTTAGTTATTATGGAAATAAAAACATTCATGTGTGACCACAAAATGTTTATGAGATAATAATGCTCAATGCAAAACATCTGGTCATTAATTAAATAGACATCTGTGAAAGACGAATGCCAATACTATGACTGCCTTCACAATGGTGGACAAGAGCACAGATAGAAGCCACTATCAAACATTGTGATAGCCCAGTGGTGGCCAACCCATGGCTAGCCATGTGCCACTTTTCATGTAGATAATCTTGAACGTGCCACTCCACCTTAAACTAAGTCCCCCCTCCACAGTTGCCAGAAAGGACATAAAATTTATGTATCTCTATGTATCTCTGTGTACTTCAAACAAAATAGTACTGAAGAAAAGAACTAGTTTACTAGTATATTAAAAACACAAATTCCTTGCAAGGAAACATATTCCAACATTGTATGATTACATTTCCATTCACATGAAACAAACTCGGCTTAGTCCTTAGTGAGGCTTTTGGATGTCTTTCCTCTTCACCAGTTCTTCAATCTTGGGATTCAGAGATGAAGTAGCAAGAACCAGCAGATTTTTGAGATGCTGATCAGTGAGTGCTGAACGGTACTTATTTTTCACCAAGTTCATGATAGGAAAAGTATTTTCACATATTTTCGACCTGAACCTGCAACAATATCGCAGGGCCATGTCTTGTAGTGCAGGGAACTGAAAGGGGGGGGGGGGGGTTATTTCCAGAAAGTACCAAATTCCTGGCTGGCTGGATTTCCAAGCACCTCCTTGAATTTGCTGTGAATTGCAGTGTTATTCTGAAGCTCCAAAATTTCAGTCTGCACATCAGCAGGACAGTGAATGATGTCCTCGATAGGGTTTGTGAAAAGGAGAAAATTTTGTTTTTCGTTTCGGAAGTCTGAAAACCTATCTACAAAGGAGTTTTTCAAATCAGAAATATGTTGCTGATATTTAGAAAGATTTGGAACCTCACCGAACTCAGTTTGTGACAGTTGTTTCATTCCAGGAAAATGTATGAGATCATGCCGAGAAAGATGCATTCCAAGAAGAACAAGTTTTGCTTTAAATATTTCAACTGAGTTGAATAACACTGGGAAAAAGTTTGTTTTTACCTTACAAATGCAGATCTAGGTTAAGGTGGCCCAGGATGTCTGTCACAAATTCTAAATCGTTTAATAAATTATTAAAATTACAAAAAGTGACTTTGTGTGTGCGTGCCGGTTAGAAAGCCTCAGCGTGCCACGGGTTGGCCACCCGTGATAGACAATAAAATAACTGTTAGGAAACCATCACTCCACAAGTTGATAGTAAAATAATCTATGCATAATTTTTTTTTTTTTTTTTTTTTTTTTTTTTTTTTGATTGGAGGTTTAACCACCACCGTGAGCAACTCAATGGGCTATAAGCAGTCGCCCGTCCCTAATTTAGGGTCACTGGTTCCAGGGAAGGGAGAGAGAGCCAGTGCCGTAAGACAAACACAACACCCATGCCTGACCGGGATTCGAACCCGGACCCCTTACGGACGAATGATCATAGGCCAACGCCTTAGACCACTGCGCCACCGGGCGGCTCTATGCAGAATACAACAGCTAGAACTCAAATCTGCTACAAATGAAGGAGAAGAAAAACAAACTAAAAACAAAAAAATGGGCGAACTATAAAGATCAAAACATTGAAGTCCCTTCACTGAAATATACGATCTTTGGAAAGACAAATTAACCACTCACAGCTGCATGACGTGTAGTCAACACATATATGGCACATTTGTGTAATGGTATCTTTGCTAATGCCACTTTACAAGAGTGTTACACTGAAATGCTGTCCAAAGAGTTCATTTTAGACAGTTAATTATCAAATAATAATAATAAATACTTTTTATGAACTTTTATGGACAACTGAATATTATTTCCCTATAGTTTTGTGCTTCTGGAATGCATTGCATTAAGAACTTGGACTTGAATGCACAATCTACATCCTTCAAAACCAGTGAAATGCTTCCCCATCACAAAAGGAAACACTGTTTCTAAACATCTGCTTGAGGATAGGGGTGGTTCTCTCAAAATTACAAAAGGAAAGGCACTTTATTATCATTATAACTTCAGCCAGCACATAATTTATGCCATCAAAAACTATAAAATGATAGCCATACACTGACTGATCACTGAATTATGACAACCTATCTAATACTTCACAGGTCCTCCATTCGCCCTGAGTACAGCAGCAATCCGATGTGGCATCGATTCAATATGACGCCGGAAGCAGCTCGGAGGTATGTCCAACCAAGCTGTGTGTAATTCAACCTCTAATACAGGTATGGAGGTGATTGGTGCATCCAGACGCCTGATATGTCGTTCCATAGAGTCCCACAAGTGCTCTATGGGATTGATATTGGGGGAGTTCAGAGGCCAATCAATATGATGGAAGTTCGAACTGCGTTCCTCAAACCATTCCTGCACAACATTGGGCCTGTGGCTCGGTGCATTGTCATCTTGGAAGACACAGTCGCCATTCAGGGGGAAAGTGCAACAATGGTGGGTGTACAGAGCCAGCAAACAATTCACGATAGTGGGCATCAGTCATATGTTGCTGCACATACACCATGGGTCCAAGTTTTTCCCATGTAAACGTGCCCCATACTATACAACTGCCTCCACCATCTTGCATTGTGGAGACCATGCAGAATGGAGCAAGTACCTCATGTTGTTTATGCCAAATACACTGACGGGAAAAAAAATCCCAACACCAAGAATGGGTTGTGTTAGATAAACGACTGTTGGTAGGCGGTGAGAGTACATCTGTAAGATGACGTCTATGCAAATTTCGCGCTCGGCGCATGCGTTTGGCGCTAGTAGCACCCTCGGAACATGCAAAGCAGGTTTGCTGTAAATATGCGCTGTAACGTTTGTGAGTGTTTGTTATAATTGAGATTCGACGTAGGGTGTTGATGTTAGTCAAGAATGCCTTTAAGAAGACGAAGAAGCCATTATCAACAGCTCACTGAGTTTGAACGAGGTCGTGTAATAGGGCTACGAGAAGGTGGATTTTCTTTCCGCAATATTGCAAAACGACTTGGCAGGAATGTAGCCACTGTGCATGATTGTTGGCAGCAGTGGTCAAGGGAAAGTACTGCCTCAAGAAGACCGGATTCTGGACGGCCACGTGGCACTACTGAGAGGGAAGACCGCCGTGTACGGCGTATGGCCGTGGCGCATCATACCGCGTCTGTGGCAGCAATTCGAGCTGCAGTTGCCACCACAGTGACACAACAAACTGTTACAAATCGGTTACTTGAAGGACAGCTCCGAGCCAGGCGCCCTGTAGCGTGCATTCCACTTACTCCAAACCACTGCTGTTTGCAACGTCAGTGGTGTCAAGCAAGAACTCATTGGAGGACGGAGTGGAGATCTGTTGTGTTTTCTGATGAAAGCCAGTTCTACCTGGGTGCCAGTGATGGCCGTGTGTTGGTTAGAAGGAGGCCGGGTGAGCACCTGCAACGAACCTGTCTGCAGGGGAGACACACTAGACCTACACCTGGAGTTATGGTCTGGGGAACAATTTCCTATGACAGCAGGAGCACTCTCGTGGTTATCCCACGCACCCTGACGGCACAGTTGTACGTCGGTCTGGTGATTTAACCTGTTGTGCTGCCATTCATGAACAGCATTCCAGGGGGTGTTTTCCAATACGATAACGCTCGGCCGCATACCGCTGTTGTTACCCAACATGCTCAACAGAGTGTCGACATGTTGCTGTGACCTGCTAGATCACCAGATCTTTCACCAATCGAGCACGTATGGGACATCATTGGACGACAACTCCAGCGTCACCCCCAACCAGCATTAACCGTCCCTGTATTGACCGACCAAGTGCAACAGGCATGGAACTCCATCCCACAAACTGACATCCAGCACCTGTACGACACAATGCATGAACGTTTGCGTGCTTGCATTCAACATTCTGGCGGTTACACCGGTTATTAATGTACCAGCATTTCACATTTAAAATGGCTCTTCTCACGCTTACAATAAGCTGTGATCTTGATACCTTAATCGATTAAATATGTTACCTATACAAATGTATTGCCGCCATTTCATTCCTCTACAACTATTTTTTCGTGGTGTAGGGATTTTTTTTTTTTCCGTCAGTGTACGTACATGATCATCCATGGAGTGGAGTAAAAAATGCAATTTGTTAGACCAGCACACTTTTTTCCAGTCATCCGATGCAAAACTTGCATGATCTTTGCACCAAATGAGTCTTTTGCACTGATGAACCGTGGTTAGGAGAGGATGTTGTTGGGGTCATTCATCTGCTGTTATAGCCCATACACGTGAGTGTGTAATGCATGGTCATGACAGATACTGTTCTGGGTTGATCTCTATTGTATTGGAAAGTAAACTGTGGACTATCTGTTGACCTGTACGAGTTGTCAGATCCGGCGCTCATCCCTCACATTAACCTTTTGCTGTGCAGTGCAGTTTTGCCTCCGGGTCATTGTTTGACCATTTTAACACCAGTCCTGATACACTTTAACTATGGTGGCTTGTGAACAACCCACCTGTTCAGCCATTTGGGAAATCAAAGCACCAGCTCTCTGTGATCCCACAATCTATCCTTTTGCAAAGTCTGATAAATCCTGCCGTTTACTCGTCATGCTCCAAATTTTACAACACTGCTCCACTCAAACCTTATATATGATACGTCAGTCGACTATCAATGAATGAAATATGGGATTACACCATTGTACAATACAAATTTGGAAGATGTAAATATGATATAGATGTTAATTCAGATAATATCCGAAAACTTGAAAATTTCGTCATCCTGGAGTGGAAAATTGAACCCGCATCTCCCGGATAGCGCCCGGGTATGTTAACCACCCAGAACGACCAAGTTTTCATTCTGGGTGGTGTAGTGGGTAGCAAACTCGGGCAATATCCAGGAGACACGAGTTCGATTCCCACTCCAGGATGACGAAATTTTCAAGTTTTCGGATATTATCCGACTCCATGTCATGATATTATAATTATCTGACATCCATGTCATGTCATATTATCTGACATCCATGTCATGTCATATTATCTGACATCCATGTCATGTTTACACCAATAAACAGATTCCCATCTTCCAAATTTGTATTGTCAGTCAACTAATTGCACCCTCTCAGAAATCCCGTGGTCAACTGGCTGCATCCGTTTTTGATAGGGGTGGTCATAATTCAGTGATCACATGGTGAACATGTTGCACATCTCAAGGGTAGATGGCAGATAATATAACAGCTGAGATGTTAAGATATGGTAGTGGGGCTCTGGCACTGACTGTTTAATTGAAATATGTCACTTGTGTTGGGAGTTGAAATGGTCCTTCAGGACTGAAGGAATGCCATCTCTTTCACATTATATACAGGAAAACATCAAAAGGTAATAAGACTAAATGTAAGAACCATCTTTTAATGTACCAGGGCTGGTAAGGGAAATAACCAAATTTTTGCAATATGTGTGCTGATTGAAAAGTATCGGCCTGTTGGTAAAAAAGACTTTGCTGCCCTTATGGATTTGGAGAAAGCTTATAACTTATGACTGAGTAAACAGAATGCTTCTGTGGAAAGTCTTGAATAATTAAGGTACAACTGGGAATCTGCTTGAATATGTAAAAGCTATGTATGCCAGCAGTAGAGTATGTGTGCACGTGAATGGTGTTTTATTGCAGTACATGCATACATACATAGCACTAACCTGTTCTCTAAGATTCAGAGGTTATCTCCACAAAGAAATACAAACTACCAGATATTTTTACTTACTGTTGCCGTATCAAACTTCTCCATTTACAGTGATCTTGACACACAACTTGGGCTTCACTGACTCTCCATCATATGACGTACACAAGACCTTCTATACTTCATACACATCTTTTTCTCATGCAGATGCTCCTGAATCTGATCCTACCATGACTTCCTTGGCCTTCCTCTGCCTTTCCTCCTGCCACTTGGGCTAAAAAAAATTCTTAGTAAGCATCTCATCACTCATTCTTTCAACATGGCCAAATCACCAAAGCATTTTAGTCTCTACCTTGCTAACAACATTTTGCTTCACATTACACAACTGCAACACATCTTCATTCCTCACACGATCAGAATGTGACCCCCTACTATCCCCCCTGTAAGTAGCACCTTTTTCCAGCACACAAACAATTCCTATGTTCCTTTCTTCTGTAGTACTCAGGTTTCACTGCCATACACCAGAGTAGGAACAATTACACTTTCATACATAGCCATTCAGGACTTTCTTGAAAACCCATCATTCCTGTGAAAACCTCCCAGAGCAGCTATGACTTTGAATGAAGAATTCACTCGCCTACTAATTTCACTATCCAATTTGCTTTCTCTGTCGAACAGGCTTCCTAAATACACAAACTCATTCACCTGGTCAATCACTGTACCATTTTAGACTTATATTGCATTCAGTGCTAACAGTTCCACTCTCAAACACCATAACTTTGGGTGTTCCCTTATTTATAGTCAGTTTGAATTTCATGCAAACTTTGTACATCCAGGACAACATACTCTGCAACTCACTTTTGCTCTCTGCCAACAGGACTGTGTCATCAGCCTACAGAAATCTGCACACACAGATATTACTAAGACATAAACCAGTATTGTCCATCTTGGCATCACACATGCATGCATCCATAAATATATTATACAGCCATGGTGACATTTCACAACCTTGTCTGACTTCTGCACCAATAGAAAAACATTTTGATAACACATCATCCACTTACACACAAGCTCTTCTGCCAGCATACATGGCTTTTACACTATTAAGTAGATTTCCAGTACCATCATATTTATTCAGTACTTTCCACAAAAGAATCCTATTTACTTGGTCGTAAGCTTTCTCTAAATCTATGAAGGCATCAAAAACTTTCTTACTGTGGTGCTATGATAAAAACCAAAGTTATGATTTTCAAGTGCGAAACTGTTATTTCTGAATGCAGAGTTAGACCAGGTGAATGAGTTTGTACAGGATGGCAGCACACATAAAACTGGCCTCAAATTGGGATACAGATGTTAGCTACAGATATATGAAGAGTTTATAAGCCAGCTGATTCGACATGAATTCCCTTATGCCTTCTTCTAACAACATGGAGTGATTTGCCACATACCTCTGATTGTTACTTGCTTGAATCCACAGTGATTTTACTCAGGAAAGGACGATCGGTAAGGATTTATGGCCACCCTGCTCTCCCGACTTATCACTATGTGACTTTTACCTGTGGTACTTGCCATTTTTTGTTAAAAGGATAAATATACCACAACAACCCTCAAACGTTAGAAGAGTTGAAAACCAACATACGAGAAGAGATCGCCAACATTTACACTGCTGAATTGCAGGGCGTTTTCCTGAACATACTTTGGTGAATGGAAAAATGAATTGAGGCAAGTGGAGACCACTTTCAACACAGCCTTTGAAAAGGAATGTAAAAATGCTGACAAACATGTCAATTGTCAACATTACAGCCTTTTTTAAAGTTAACCATACTGTTTATTTACCAACCAAATGTAACTGAAATGTACGATACATTATGACTGCATAAAACTGTACAACTAACTTTTGCATTTTGGACCAGTTTTAACTGTGCCACTGTATATTTAGGAAGTATGTTTTATGGAGAAAACAGATTAGATAGATGAATCAGCAGGCAAGTGAATTCACCTTTGAAAGTCACAGCTGCCTTAGGAGGATTTCACAAGATTGATGGTTTCTCAAAAAGGTCCCAAGTGGCTGTGTACGAAAGTGTAATTGTTCCTGTTCTGATGTGAGGCAGTAAAACCTGAGTACTGAAGAATACAAACAGGAGTCCTTTGGACATATATTACTTGATGGGGGTGGGGGTATGAGGACACATTCTGATCACGAGAGAAATGCAGATGCATAATGTGAAACAAAATGTTGTCAGTAGGGCGGAGACAAATATTTTGAGGTGGTTTGGACATGTTTGAAAGAATGAGTGGTGAGGTACTTACTAAGAGAATTTATTCAGCCCAAACAGCAAGAAATTAAATTAAAGGTGTGCCGAGGAAATCATAGAAGGTCCGGATTCAGGAATGTCTGCCAGAGAAAAAGATAATGAGTATGAAAGGTCTTCTGTGAGACATGTGATGGATGTCAGTGAAGCTCGAGCTGTATACTACAACTGTTCTAAACGAAGATATTTGATACATCAACAGTACGCAAAATCTAACACTATCAACAACTACAATATGGCAAGATTTTCTTTTGAAAAGCTAACCTCTGAATTTCAGAGAACAGCTTAAGGATATGTATTTATGTATTAATATACATAGTACACCAAAACTTAAAAAGCATAAATACCATTTCCTCTAGTGTATGAGAAGCACAATTTGCTTTTAAGTTCAAAACATACAACAGAATAGTAGTGCATATTATCCAGCGAAGGCTCAAATGAGCAACAGCAAATTTGTATTCATTCTTCAATGCTTTTAAAAGAGAAAACTGAAACAAATGAATTACGGATAGCAATGACTGCCAGATTGCACAAAAAGCAATAACAAAATAACCAAAAAACAACTCTGCGTGAATGCATTACTACATCTTAGGCGAAGGTCTACATGGAGATTATTGAGAAGTTTTTCAAAAATGTAGAATCAGCAGACTCTATATAGAAGCTTTAGTGTGAAGATCATGATGATGAAAGGGAAGGCTTTAAATACTGTAGGTGATTTCAGTGCTTTGATTTTGGATGAGTGGGTGGGTGCATGTATATGTGCCCAAATGTGTGTTATGATGCACTGGAAAATATATTGTGCTCACACATACATGCAGAACTCCAAACTGGTGTGGAGGTACATCATCAGTCGTGCCCTCAAATCTATGATTTTTCAACTTAGAATTTGAAAACTATCAAAAAATGCCTACAAAGCAAAAAAAAAAAAAAATAATAATAATAATAACTTTATGGTTTAAAAGGAAATAAAAATTGAAAAACTTTTAATTTTCACTATGAAATTCACACAAGTAAAATATTCGAAAAAGTGATTTAATCAACAGAATTATGTGCCCAGAATAACAGTATGGTATCCATGTACAGTACATAAACAGCATTTTCTGAAATCAGTCATTTCTCTTTAAAAAAAATAAATACATAAAAAGGAAAACAATAAAAAGGGCAATGGCTGTCTTCAAGGAATGCTTATGTACCTTATGTGGAGATCATACTGTTTTTGGGGGTTAGTGATTCTACTTCCTAAAATACTCTTTAAAATACTGTAGTTGTGTTTATGTGCTGAACTTCTAACTAATGTGGAAGTATATCATCAATCTGGTCCTAAAATTTAAAATTGACAAGTTCAAAAACTACCAATAAAATGCCCACAAAGAAAAAAAAAATGCCTTTCTGAAACAAACACTTAAAATGCTATTAAAACTGTAAACATTGGAAGGAAAAGTCCCTCCCCCATCTGACTTCAAATTCATAACCTGTATCCTCAAAAAAGCAACATGACAATCTCTTGAGATGGCAGGAACAAATATCTTTTCTTCTAATCTATGTGAAAATGTTATGCAGTTTTCAACCAATTCTGAGAAATATATGAAATACCAGCACTTTTCAAAAAATGGATAACAGTTCTACACTTCAGAAAAATCTTAACATATATAAATGCATATCCCAGAATGATATATATGTATATATTAAGAACCACTTGATACACACTAGTTTAATGGCTCTTGTTAGGAAGGCTTAAAAATACAGAATGGCATTGCTAAATCTTAATATCTACTATAAATGACATTTTAATAGTAGGTGCCATTCCTCGTGCAAACTTCTATTAGTATATGACCTTATAAAATAAAAGAAATAACACAATTTAACTCGTACTTTACAACATAAACATTGGGGTGTCTGAGAAAAAAAAAATGTGTTTTTGCATTGTGTTCTCTAATTTGCATAGTTTCAGTGAGATATCTTGTCAACACTGCAGATTGTATTAAAGCTCATTCTGTGGAAAACCAGTTCACGTTATGGTCTCAAAATGTTTATTGTTTATTGCAAAGGTCTCAAAATGTTTATTGAATAATTACTGCATTACACAAAATGGTGATGAAATTTGAATTTTGGCTCTGTTGTGCCATTATTGAAAGCAAGGGTTTAAAGTGGCCAAAAGTAGACCAAAAAATAAACAAAGGCAAAGCTTTTGCAGACATTCAGACAGGACAAATATCATTCAAGGAGTTTGCTGCTAGCAGCATACTTCATGTAGGTGGGAAGATTTGAGGAGGAACTCTGGAGTTGATTTGGAAGCCCTGCTCACAGCTGTTGAAGCAAATCTATCAATCAGAACCTGCAAACTGTCAGCCAAAATGGGAGTTTCCAAATTCACTGTTCCTGACCACTTTGCTCAGAAAGATCTACAAATGATGGCACGAGGTGCCACATGACTTGCCCACAGCTCAGAATCAACACTACATCAGGGTCTAAAAGGAATTGCTCAAGAACCTGTTGCACGATACTCAGTTCATCAAGCAGATATTTACTGGGGGCGAGAAGTGGATCTACCTGCACAATCTGGACACCTCCAACCAGTGATTGGAAAGGGATGAACTAGCTTTACCTGTCTTTAACATGAATATTTTGAGAACAAGTAAGTAAAATCATGCAATGCATAGATTATGATGCACTTTCCAACATACCAGAAATCATTACTCAAGTTATGAGGATAATGGCTGTAGAATACATCTCGCTCCTTTGCACTGACCTTTGACCCCATTTCAATTATATTAAACAGAATTGGTTCAGTATACTTGTGGAACAACATACTAAAGTTTTGTCGCATCGAAGCATTTTTAGTGAAGTTATGAAGATTATGGCTGTGGAATAAATCTCACTCCTGTACCCTGACCTTTGACCCCAATTTGATGATATTAAACATAATTAGTTCAGTATACCTCCGGAACAACATACTGCAGTTTTGTCACAATCGAAGCATTTTCAGTCAAGTTATGAAAATAATGGCTGTGGAATAAATCTCATTCCTGTGCCCTGACCTTTGACCCCATTTCGATGATATTAAACAGAACTGGTTCAGTACATCTCCGGAACAACATGATGAAGTTTTGTTGCAATCAAAGCATTTTTACGTAAGTTATGAAGCATAAGGGCGACAGAGTGGATCCCCTCCTATGTCCTGACCTTTGTTTGACCCGATTTCGCCCATTTTCAATAGGGTTCCTTCCCAGGTTGTCCCCTACCACATACTAAAATTTCGTTGAAATCGAACCATTTTTACACGAGTTATCGTGCGGACAGACAGATGGACAAAGCTGGAGCATATACGCTTCTTCAACCTACGGTTCGAAAGCATAAAAAATGTCATGCTGTGCATCTAGTAGAATTAAAAGGATGTGATCTACTTTGTGCTCCTCCAGGGTGGGTAGGCTATCACTGTGGTAATATATTCTGAGCAGCTGGATTAGAATATACACTGAGATGCCAGTTTGTTGGGTAGACATGCCCTTGTTAACATAAACAGCTCACTCCAACATGTGAGACATCACTTGAGCCCAGTGTGCAGCATAAATCAAGCATCAGTTAACGTTCAATTGAAGGTCAGAACGGGCACGAGTGATCTGTGCAACTTTGAAAATGGGATGTTGGTTGGCACCAGACTTACTGGTTTAATTCCCAAACAGCCATCTTCCTAGGCTTTTCACGCACAGCCATGGCAAGGATTTGCCATGAATGGTGCAACATGTGAAAAACTTTCAGCAATCTTGTGAACAAAAGCAGCTGGTGGATCAGAGGGGTCAAAGGAGACTGGAAGAAATCTTATACAAAAAGATAGGTAAAAACCTGGCAAATTAGTGCTTGACTTCAACACTAGTGTGCCAAGGATCATCTCTGAATGCCCCACATATTGGAACATGTCACGAAGAGGCTACAACAGCTGACAACCATGTCGAGAGCTGTTGCTGTCAGCAAAGAACACAAAAGTGTACCTTGGTGCATTAAGCATAGGCACTGGACCATTGAAAACTGGAAAAAAGGTCATCTGGACAGATGAATCATGGTTCCTCTGGCATCATGTAGATGGCAGGTCTGAATTAGGGTCAAACAACATGAGGCCATTCAGATGTAAACAGTACAAGCCAATGTTGGTCTGAGGAATATTTTTGTGGCCTGTACTAGGATTAGAGCATCTGAATGCCACAGCATATCTGAACATCAATGCTATCTAAATTCATTGTTCATGGCTACGGTTTACCTTCAAGCAAAAGGACACATTCAGAAGGATAATATAATGCTCCTGCTCACAAGTTTCCACTGAATGGTTCCAGAAACATGTTAATACTTTCCTTGTTTCAGAGGTGTGCACAGTCCCTGGATTTCAACCCTGTTGAGCATCACAGATATGAGGTGGAATGGACTGACTGTTTGCCACAAGACTGTGCTGTCATACAATTTGCAACAATTATGTGACCCAATAATTTCTGCATGGTACAACATTCCTAGTACACTATGCTTCCAGCATTTGGAATGTTCCACCTCCTCAATGAATTCAAGCTATTTTCACTCCAAGGGTGGCACAACATTCCATTATGTAGGCGTACCCAAATAACTGGCATTTCAGTGCATCACAAAATGAAGCAATGGCACCCTGCTTTAGTCAACTGAAAGAAGGTGCTCCTTCAACAGGACAATGCTAAGCTTCGTACCATCATTCAAACCCAGGGAAAACTTCATGAACTTGGTGGAACTCGGTGCTCCTGCCATATCTAGTGTACAGCTGCAAACCTCATTCCTTCTGTTTCCAGCTGCAAACCTCATTCCATCACCTGTTTTGAGCAATGGAGCTGCTGATTCAGATGACATGGAACATAGGTGTAATGAGTTCACCTCTAAGCCATAATAAGTGTGCTACTGTGCCAGGATTGAACACCTTGCAGAAAAATGGGTACAAATGCTTGAACATGATGGCGCATACTTTGATATGCATATAAACATTAACTGTCACAATGTTATGAGTACATTTCTATAACAGAAACAATATTTTTTTCTGGACACCCCAACAAGCTCAATTTCAATTGAATATCATAAGCAGTGTGGCATAAATCTTTATACAGCAGTTATAATTAAACTAAGAATAAGAAAACAGCATTATAGGCATTTTGAATTGAGATGTGAAATACATCATATTCTATAGCACAGCAAATAACCCTACCTCACAGGTGATTTCTTTTGTTTGACTTTTATTCATGATAAAAACTTTTGCAACATCTTCACTAGGACCTAACATGACACGTACAAGCAGAGGATATTCATGCTCCTGAATGCAGCGTCTCTCTATAGGAGGGAGAGAAGAGATAACAATAAATTAGTCATTTGTAATGGCTCTAAATGGTGTCTGCAACAAATAAATACAAAAATGAGAATGTTAAATTACAGAGATTATTAGGGAATCATAAGCAATATTAACTTGTCACATTTTCAGGATGTGTGTTAGCCCATATTTCAGACTGACTTAGGAGAGTACATGCTGACACTCATGTGCTAATGTCAAATATTTTGGTGGTAAAAGCATGTCTCCTCTACCTCTTTCTACAATGTATGCCAACTACATTTTCACAAAGTTCTGTTAATGAGATATAATTTTAGGGGAATACCAGCTAATTGTGTTTGGGTTTTTGAAAGTGTCAGTCAACTCCTGTTTTGCTGGTGATATTTTTTTGATGCTATGCATCTCTCCTGACAGTAGTAAAGTAAATGCCAAGTAAAAAATCTCAATGTAACAAAAATGAGTAATGGTGCATCATTGTCAAGCCTATTGTTGAAATCTGATCGTGCTACACGCTGTCCCATGAAGTGGCATAAAAATAGCTAATTTCATTGTCACTCAAACATTATATTTTACTAAACTATCAACGAACATTTTACCACATTTTACATAAATGTTACAACTCATCACAATCTGTGTAAATTATGTGAACCTGATGTTAAATTAGATAAAAGCCATTACAGAAGTGCACTTTGATGCTATGCATCTTTCCCACCACTAGTAAAGTATTGTCTTTCATCAAAGTTCAGGGTTCGGAGCTTCAATATTTCACCTATGGGCTTCTCCAAGACCCATAGGTGAAATATTTTCTGCTGAATGTACAATGCCCAATGGCCAAACATTCTTATCGATCTATAATATCTCAGGGCAATAAGATTGGCAACATACAATTTGTCCAATTTGCACTTCTTCCCTACACATACAAGGTATCTGCTATTATGAACAGCTCCAAAAAATTATCACTTGATGTTGATGATTTAGCAGAAGATTTCAACATTCATTTTGCTAATTTTGTAAATGAAGAGTTCGGTCTGACAACCACTCTAGATTTCAACGTTTCTTTGACAAAGAGGAATACTACAATCAATACTATTTTCCAAAGACACTTGGGTAGTCCATAATTAAAAGTTTACATATACTTTATTTACCATAAGCCTATTGTATCTGCTTTACTTGATAAGAATGCAATGTGTTATATGCAGATAAAAGTATACTCTGGAATCACTCGTTTTACTTCACACCTACAAAGATCTTGGCATGCAAAAGATGCATAGCATAAATTATCTGCAAAGACTACCAGGGACTACCACTCTCTTGATTTTTCTATTAGACTACCACTCCTCTTGATTTTTCTATTAGACTACCACTCTCTTGATTTTTCTACACAAGTATTTCTCGATGTATTGAGATTTAAAAACATGTTTTTCATACGTTATTTTTTCAGGTAGAATCATTTAATGGTGGTTTTAACTGTTGTAACTTTTTACATGTTATATTTCCTTTGAGTGAAAAGCAATTTCTCAGTTGAAAGTTATTAATATTCACTGCGAATATATATTTCGGTAATCGAATGTGATTCAAGGAAAAATCTTTCACGTAACTCTCGGTTGTAAGTGGTCGATGTTCAAATCTTCGCACGGTTGTTTTCATCAGGTTCTTGAGTGTAGGGTTTTTTAGAAGTTAGTCCGCACATTTTCTTGAGTAGGATATACTTTTTTAGTTGAACTACGGGAGGCACATGAAGATAAAGGAAATGTGAAAAGTTACATCAGAAAACTTGATTTTTCTATTATATCTTTATGTTAAGCCACACAAGTTTTGTGTTGCCTTCTAGTTTCACCTATGCAGGTTTAACTACAATTGCAGACTCTTTCTTAAACCAGGACATTGCTTCTTTTTGCTTTATGGTAAGGAAGAATTTATAAATTTTAAGTCCTCAAGCTAGTAGAAACGGAAGTTTTGCTGATTTTTTGTAGTTTTTGAATACACCTTTATTTTCAAATATTTATTTTAACCATATGAGCAGACTAATTATTTTCATGAGTACATATTTTAATATTTATGAAACTTTTTCAACTTTCTTTAAGAATTCAGAAAGTCTATTTTGTGAAGTCACATTAAATTCAATGTAGGTGGGATGGTAAGAGTGGTAATCTAAAACCTTATTCATACTGGTAAATTTTAATAATAATTTTGTGTTGAATTTTCCTTCTTAAGCTATAAGGGCCAAGTCAAGGAAATTGAGATTATCATGTTGATTTTCTACATGAGAAAACTCGAGGACCTGTGAGTTTTTCATCACCTTCCGTTTTGCAGAAGTGATTATGACAATAATTGAAAATGAAATTATTAACAATTTCCCTGAAAAATTTTTATATTGCTTCTACATATATGATGTTATTTATTTCATCAAAATTAATAATTAAAAAAAAATTAGAAAATTAGAAAAAAATCCACAGTTTACCCTGAAATGTAATTCACACTCTAGATTTTCAGGAACAAAAATTGCCATGCTTAGATATACTTTTAATCAATGAAAGTTCAGAAACTAAAATTAAATAATATGTAAGAAAAATATCTCAGCTCTTTTCCTTATAATAAAAAATTATCTAGAAACAACAAAAACTGTGATTTTTTTTTTTTTTTTGACACTAGGTTACTAACCAAAGTGATGTTGTTAAAGATAAAAGTACACAAAAATACTTTGGAATCTACCAGTCTACATGAAATACTTATAGGAATAAAAAAATTAAGATGTCTTATACTAACAAACGATGGGTAGATACACCAGAAACGACAAGAAAAACGATGAAAAAATCTGTTTTATCGGTGTATACTGATACAGCAAACAAGCAAGCTTTCACCACAAAGTGTGTGGCTTCATCAGGCAGGATTACCTGCTAAAGCAAACTTAAAGAGTTCTAAACAAACCAGAACTCTAAGTTTGCTTTAGCCGGTAATCCTGCCTGATGAAGCCACACGCTTTGTGGTGAAAACTTGTTTATTATTATTACTCACCTCACCTCACCTCACCTCACCTCACCTCACCTCACCTCACCTCACCTCACCTCACCTCACCTCACCTCACCTCACCTCACCTCACCTCACCTCACCTCACCTCACCTCACCTCACCTCACCTCACCTCACCTCACCTCACCTCACCTCACCTCACCTCACCTCACCTCACCTCACCTCACCTCACCTCACCTCACCTCACCTCACCTCACCTCACCTCACCTCACCTCACCTCACCTCACCTCACCTCACCTCACCTCACCTCACCTCACCTCACCTCACCTCACCTCACCTCACCTCCTCACCTCACCTCACCTCACCTCACCTCACCTCACCTCACCTCACCTCACCTCACCTCACCTCACCTCACCTCACCTCACCTCACCTCACCTCACCTCACCTCACCTCACCTCACCTCACCTCACCTCACCTCACCTCACCTCACCTCACCTCACCTCACCTCACCTCACCTCACCTCACCTCACCTCACCTCACCTCACCTCACCTCACCTCACCTCACCTCACCTCACCTCACCTCACCTCACCTCACCTCACCTCACCTCACCTCACCTCACCTCACCTCACCTCACCTCACCTCACCTCACCTCACCTCACCTCACCTCACCTCACCTCACCTCACCTCACCTCACCTCACCTCACCTCACCTCACCTCACCTCACCTCACCTCACCTCACCTCACCTCACCTCACCTCACCTCACCTCACCTCACCTCACCTCACCTCACCTCACCTCACCTCACCTCACCTCACCTCACCTCACCTCCTCACCTCACCTCACCTCACCTCACCTCACCTCCTCACCTCACCTCACCTCACCTCACCTCACCTCACCTCACCTCACCTCACCTCACCTCACCTCACCTCACCTCACCTCACCTCACCTCACCTCACCTCCTCACCTCACCTCACCTCACCTCACCTCACCTCACCTCACCTCACCTCACCTCACACCTCACCTCACCTCACCTCCTCACCTCACCTCACCTCACCTCACCTCACCTCACCTCACCTCACCTCACCTCACCTCACCTCACCTCACCTCACCTCACCTCACCTCACCTCACCTCACCTCACCTCACCTCACCTCACCTCACCTCACCTCACCTCACCTCACCTCACCTCACCTCACCTCACCTCACCTCACCTCACCTCACCTCACCTCACCTCACCTCCTCACCTCACCTCACCTCACCTCACCTCACCTCACCTCACCTCACCTCACCTCACCTCACCTCACCTCACCTCACCTCACCTCACCTCACCTCACCTCACCTCACCTCACCTCACCTCACCTCACCTCCTCCTCCTCACCTCACCTCACCTCACCTCACCTCACCTCACCTCACCTCACCTCACCTCACCTCACCTCACCTCACCTCACCTCACCTCACCTCACCTCACCTCACCTCACCTCACCTCACCTCACCTCACCTCACCTCACCTCACCTCACCTCACCTCACCTCACCTCACCTCACCTCACCTCACCTCACCTCACCTCACCTCACCTCACCTCACCTCACCTCACCTCACCTCACCTCACCTCACCTCACCTCACCTCACCTCACCTCACCTCACCTCACCTCACCTCACCTCACCTTTTTTTTTTTTGCTAAACGTTTCAGAAACAACGTAAGAAACAAAGTACTTTCACTGCATTTCATAAATTGTTCCCCAGCATTGAAATTTGAACTCACCTACAGAGCTGCCAACTCTGAATGGCTGAAATCTGTAGAATTTTTAAGTGTGGGAAAAACTTGCGACGTTTTCAATAATCGTGAAGTTTAGAAAAACTTGCGACGTTTTCAATAATTGTGAAGTTTACACCATAATTAAAAAAAAAAGCTAGTTAAAAGTTTACTTTAACATCTCTTACCTTATGAACACATTTTAACTCTTGTTTACAAATGCCGTTGAACAAGATTTTGCTTTTACAAGAAATTTTTCATCAAATACAGTTTCGTAACATCTTGTACTTTGTCTAAATTTTGTTATTAAACGTTTTCCTAAAATTTCATTAGGCATTGAAGCCCCGAAATCAGTCCTTATTTTCCTCACATGACTAAAAACTCATTCACAGAGGCATAACTGTGGGGAATTGTGAGGATTGGCAACATAAACTGTGAAAGTTTCTTAAATTTTGGCTGACCGACTTCATTTCTGATCTCGGCAACTTTGACCCACTGCACATTAATGCGATCTTCTTTTATTGTGTTTTCAGGAACTTCATAAATCTGAAATTCACTGAATTCACCTGTAATGCATTCATAGCATCATCTACTCTTTCACTGTCATTCAGAAACAAGAAAACAGGAAACTTATCAGCAAAGAATTTTAAGCTGGAAAAAGAAGTTTTAAATTTTTGAAATCTGTGCAACCTCAGCATGCAGAAGCACCTCAGAATTATAAGGAAATTTATTATGTATGTAATCACAAGCTGTAGTGAAATATTTCATCACATGTGAATAAAATGCACTCTTTTCATCTGGCTTCAAGTCAGAAACAAATTGGGAAGTTGTATGTCCAATTAGCAAATCGAAATCATACTTCTGATTTTTAAGCTCATGATAGTTAAATTTAAGATATGTTTCAGATGATTTCATAATAGAAGGTTTAATGAACTTTACCAGTATTTCTTTAAATAAATGAAGTAGTAGTGACCTTAACACGTGAATATGGGGGGTCACAGACTAGAGAATCACGTTTTTTCAAAAACCGTCGCTATGTATGAAAGAAACTCCCAGAAAACCTTGTTAATGTTTGTTGTTAAGAAATAAATAATCTTTCTTCTCGAGAAATTGGGTTGTTGACCAGCTTCTTAGCATTTACGTGCTGAATGCTGTCTGATTTTCTTTTAAGATTCTGCAAAGTCTTTTTACATTTAAGTTTTTCCTTACAAATTTCCTGAGAAGTTACTGGTCCCTCAGTATTTCCACTAGGCCCATCTGGCATATTTTGTGACCTTTTCATGGTAGGGATTGAATAAAATGACAATGAAGAAAGTTCATTTTTTTTCATTGCTTCTTTTTAAAAAAAAAAACTTGCTAAAGGCTCCCACTGGTCAAGAACTTTTTCAACACACTTTCCAACAGATATCCAGCGTGTACTAACATGCTTAAGCACCTGTTTAATGCCAGTCTTTCCTTTTTGAACTATTTCGCAAATAATAATAAATATCGACCAAAACCTCATCAATTTTAAAAGGCAAACATGCTGAACTCTTTTCAGCTGCTAAATTAATTAGATGACAACTACATCCAATCACTTGAATATTTTCATGCACTTTTTTTAAGACAGCAGCTGCACCTGACTTACAACCTATCATAACAGGTGAATACAATTCGATGTAAGAATATCTTTTGACTGAAGGGTACTCACCAGAAGATTTCCTACGTTTAATTCCATTGAATCACTTTCTAGAGATGGCACAGATAGCAGACAATTCTTAATAAAGCCACATTTCGGGTTGTAAAAAGTTACGACTATGGGAATTTGCATCATTACTCCCATCAATAGCTATTGCAAAAGGATAGATTTTTAAGGACGCAACAACTTCATTTTGTTTTTTTATTGACATTTCCTGAAGGATTGCAGATGTTTTACTTCGTGCACAGCCATAAGTCTTCGCAATGGAGCTGTCAGGAAACATTTTCCGAAATAACAAGCTGGCGTGATCACTGCAAGTTACAGGCAAATTACGTTCAATGAGAAACGAAGTATACAAACATTCCGCGTTTATTACAGACAAATCCATACTTGAAAGAAATACAGATTTTATGGAAGTATTAGTTTCCACAACTTTAAAATTATCTTTGTGCTTTGCCGTTTTTGCATGCAAGACAATGTCATTTTTCCCACCATGTGTGATACTGATATCACTTCTACAACACGTGCGAAACGCATACTTTTCACCAAGCCTTGATTTCAGGATGAAGCTGAAAATACTTGAATAATTTTCTTTATAGCTTTGATAATACCGCTTTTTTGACAAACTTGACATTTCAACAGTACATTAAAAAAATCCGCATAAGTTAAAAAGAAATCAACTAGCAGCAACAACAGTCAATAACTCCGCCTACAAATAAAACAAACGAGAACACGATTGCAACCCTTTGTTGCGCAGAGCAAGGCCACCAGCTGCATAGCTTGATGGGAATTGAGGTCACCTCACCAGCGCTGTGCGATGGCTTTGCATTGAGCCACTTGCGCAGGGGAAGGTGAGGCTGCACATGACTTTTCAGCTGTAGTGATCCATCCAGAAGTCCACGGCGAAGCAGAAAACCATGCTGCTCGCACTTTCTCATCACAGTGGAAATAAGGGGAATTTTTTCTTTTTAATCATCTCATGTTAAGGATTTTTTGAAATGGAAAAAAGATTTTTTTTTTTTTTTGCTCTTGAAATGGGGAGAAAAACGGGGAGGGAGGAGGATTGGGATTTTTGGTATGAGAATGAAAAATTGGAAGAAATCACTTTCCAATTGGAATATCGGAAAGACATCCCAAAACCGGAAACTTTCCGGGTAAATCGGAAGGATTGGCAGCTATGCACCTATAATTCACTACAATTCATAAATTGCACCCAACAGTGATATATGAACTCATTGCTTTTTTTCATGATGTGTGAAGCATTTTTCTTTTCTTAGTAGATTGACTGCATTTCATAAAGACTTATTTTCTCAGCATTGTAATTTATTTATGCACTCTCTTCTATGAGCTTTTATTGTTCCTGTTGTCGTTACTTTTGTACATAATTTGCTTATTTGCATGATAAAATATTACGATATGAACCCTCCTGTGGGTCATTCATTCCATGTCAGATTAACACAAAAAAGTAACATTTTCCGCCTGAACCCTTTGATTTCCATGCAACTGGTTGAACTTGCACACTTTATAGAGAAACTAATTGGTGCAAAATTTCAGCCTCTTACACACAATTTACCTCTATACTTATAGGACTATGAAATTTACAAAAAGGCATTTTGTGTATACCATGCATAGCACAAATGACTAACTGTAGACCTAATAGATGGTCAACAGAGCTCATATCAGGCCCATTTGAAAGCTCATTGCATCTTTTGAGACATCAGACAATCATATTATGAGCAATTCAGTTTTTAAGCTTGGCTTTTCATTTCTCAAAATGTACGCTATTAATTTTATTGAATAAAGCAGAGGGAGGGAACCTCTGAGTAGAAAGGAAATTAGGTGAGAAATAAAAAAAAATAAACATTACTGTTTTTTTTTAACTTTTTATCCAGGAAAGAGCTAGATTTTTTGCATATCTGATTAGGCATGTGTGTGGGGGAGGGGGGATATACATGCCCAGACAGGATTTTTACATGCCCCAGGCATGTCAGGCAATATAATTTTTGAGCCCTGCACCTCCAGAGCATGCAACTAATGTGTCTTTGAACATTACCAAAGCATCATTGTTATACGGTGAAACAGGAAAATGCAGTAATTTGAGAATTCTCTGGTATCACATTACTACTTACAAACTAACTGAAAGCTACAAAGACTGTTACTACTGGAAACAAACACATCAACTTCATCACTTTAGATGCATTAGTGATTACATTTAATGTTGAATTCAAATCCCAGATCCAACAACAAAATAATAATAATGAAGTTTTCACGAACCATACAGCATGTTTATGAAAAAATATAATACATCTTTCCCTGTTTATTTAAGGTTACTGTGTTTCCTCATAGTCTTAACCAAAACGCTGTTTTTTACTATAGACTGAAGTATCACAAATCATATACATAACAAATGAAGATCTTTCAAATAGTTAAGGCCTAATAATATTAACATTCTATTACTGCAGGACTCGACAAATTGTTTAATTACTCTGGTCGCCAGGTCACTCAGGTCCCATATGCAATAAATAAATAAATAAATAAATAAATAAATAAACAAATATATATAGTGATGCGTAACATCACAGCCTCTCCTTGACAAATGTCAACCCCGCCTTCTCGTGGTACATCCTGTTCCCACTAAAGGGGCTCTGACGACCGCCAATAGCGGTATAACTATACCATCGGGATCAGAGGAAATGCTATCCCACACTCACCAACCCGCTTGGCCAGCGTGGTGAGTTATGGCCAAACCCTCCAAAATAACTCCACAACTTAAATCTTGGCCCTCAGTCTCCGGCAGCTGGAATGTACCTGGCCAAGGCAGCGGCCAGTGCGACATGAAGGCAGAGGGTGCTAAGAATCCCTGGAGGACCGGACTAGGCTGCCATCTGATGCTGACCTTGGCTACGTATAACGGATGCTCCCTATCTTCTGATTCAAGGCTTCTTGAATTGGAAGAGGAACTACAAAGGATCAAGTGGGACATCGTCGGGCTAAGTGAGGTAAGGAGAAGATCTCATTGAACTGAAAAGTGGACATCTCTTCTACTATCGTGGGACAGATACTGGCAGAACTAGTGGTGTTGGATTTATAATAAACAAGAAACTGAAGGATAAAGTTGTAGAAGTTGAAAGTTCCTCTGACAGAGCTGCACGACTCGTTATCCAACTCTCGAGAAGATACCAGGCTCCGATTATTCAAACTTATGCACCCACCACAAGTCATGCTGAAGAAGAAATTCAAGAATTTTATGAGGAAATTCGTGATCTAAATAATAAAGGTAAGCAGCACTTGAAGATAATTATGGGAGATTTCAATGCAAAAACAGGGCAACGGCAACAGAATGAAACTTCAAGTAGGTAAATTCGGTAACGGCAACAGAAACCAGCATGGAAATACTCTCGTAGAGTTTGCAGAGGCAAAAGGGTTTTTCATCTTGAACTCCTTTTTCAAGAAAAAGCCACACAGGAAAGGGACATGGAGACATCCAAATGGGACGACAAGTGAAATTGTATTTATTATGTGTAACAAAAAATTCGTCATAGAAGACTGCAGTGTGCTAAACAAGTCCAACACAGGCAGTGACCATAGATTGGTGAGATGTAAGATGCACCTCAACACTAAACTCGAACGTAGCAAGCTCATAAGACAAACAAAATGTATTGACATAACCAACCTTAAAAAACACCATAATACCTTCAAATTGGAACTGAAGAACAGATTCTCTGCTTTAGAAGGCCTAACATCGGATGAAGTGGATATTTCTGAAGTTAACAGAAAAGTAACCAAAGCTCTTATGGAAACAGCAACAAAATTAGCTGGGCCTAAGAACAAATTGCATGTGAACAAATTATCAGGAAAAACCAAAATGTTGATGCAAAAAAGAAGAGTGATGAGGACAACTAAAGAAGATGTGACTTCCAAAGTGGAATATATAGAGCTATGCAAGACAGTACGAAAAGGTATCACTGAAAACGTAAGGAAATTCAACTGTGAACTAGTAAGGAAAGCAACTGAAAACAACCAAAGCCTAAAGATAGCAAAGGGACATCTCAGTAAGGGGAAAAAACAGATTATGGCAATGAGAAAAGAAGATGGTTCTGTAACAAGAAATAGAGGAGAAATTTTGACAAAAGTGAAAGATTTCTACTCCAAATTATATGAAAGGGATGATACATGTACTCCAGACATCATGAAAGGTACCAGAGTTCTTCCAGTCCTTCCAGCAGAAGTTGCACATGCAATCAAGAACATGAAGCGGGGAAAAGCTCCAGGAGAAGATGGAATTACTGTAGACATCATACAAGAAGCAAGTGGAGAAATCGAAACAGTACTCGCCCAAATTTTCACTCGATACCTTAATGAAGGGAAAATTCCTGAGGATTGGAACAACACTACAATGATCTTGCTACATAAAAAAGGTGACATTGAGGATCTCAGGAACTACAGACCTATCAGCCTCCTATCAGTGGTTTATAAAATCTTCACTAAAGTTCTTTCACACCGCTTGAAGGTGACACTGGACATGGCTCAACCGAGAGAACAAGCTGGATTCAGGAGTGGATACAGCACAATAGATCATATCCACGTACTGAGAGAACTAATTGAAAGAGCGAGGGAATATGAACTTCCATTGTGCATGGCTTTTATCGATTATGAAAAAGCCTTTGATTCGGTGAAACAATCAGCAGTTGCAATGGCTCTGAAATCCTGCGGTATTGAAGATGCATACATTAATATTATTAATAACATCTATGAAAATGCAAGTGCAAAGGTTCGGCTGTTTGAAAATACAACACACATAAAAATTGGAAAAGGAGTGAGACAAGGTGACACCATATCTCCGAAGCTCTTTAATGCCACATTGGAAAATGTCTTTCAATCACTGAACTGGGAAAACAAAGGGATAAAGATTAATGGAGATTATCTAACCCACCTTCGTTTTGCGGATGACGTAGTCATTTTTGCAACTACCCCATCAGAGCTACAGAGTATGATCCAGGAACTTGCTGACAAGAGTAAAGAAGTGGGATTAAAAATGAACTTTCAGAAGACAAAAGTGATGTACAATGCTTTTAAAAGAAATGAAGATTTATCGATTGATGGAGAAAAGCTGGAGATAACAGACACGTACGTTTATCTTGGACAGCAGATATCAAGTGAGGGTCACATTGGTGAAGAAATTAATCGGCGTACAAAACTTGCCTGGAGAGCTTTTGGAAGAAACAGCATAATTTTCAAGAGCAATATGCCATTATGTCTTAAAAGAAAAGTGTTTGATCAATGTATCCTTCCAGTGCTTACGTATGGTGCAGAGACGTGGACCTTAGCTAAATGAGACATACAAAGGCTGCAGACAACTCAAAGCAGCATGGAGAGGTGCATGCTTGGTGTAACCAGGAGAGATAAGAAGAGGAACACGTGGATCCGAAAAATGACAAGAGTGGAAGACATCATGATCAGAGTTAAATCCCTGAAATGGCAATGGGCTGGACATACTGCCAGAAGAACAGACCATCGATGGACAGCCGAAATTTTAGATTGGATTCCAAGGGACAGGAAAAGACCCAGAAGAAGACCACATGGAAGATGGGTGGATGAAATTCGAAAGTATGCGGGAGTGACATGGAGGAGACTGGCACAAGACAGACCGTTGTGGAGGAAACTTGGGGAGACCTTCGTCCAGCAGTGGATTGATAATGGTTGACAATGATGATGATGATATATATATATATATATTTACAAGCATTCTGACAGAAAATATGATGCAACGAAGCAACGAAGACAGTACTATTTGCACTGGTGGGAGCCTACATGCTGTGAGAATCCCACAGAGCCAATTCTATGGCATGTAATCATTTTGCAAATGGCATTCATAAGTTTTGCTGCACTGATCATATTAGTTATTGTTTTTGTTTGCCATTCATAAGAGTGGAAGCCATCATGAATAAAATCCCTGAAATGGCAATGGGCTTGACATATTGCCAGAAGAACAAACCACATATGTACAACTGAAATTTTAGACTGGATACTGTAGAATACAAAAAGACTCAGAAGAACATGTGGGAGATGGGTGGATGAAATTTGAAAGCATACCAGAGCAACATGGACATACTCCAGACTGATGAAGAACAAAAAATGTTGAACTTTTTAATGAGGTGAAAATTCAGAATATGCGGTGAAACAGCATAAGCAAGACAGAATTGTTCACTGTAACTTATTTATCTAAATATTAAACTGGAGCATATCATTGTATTCACAATAGAAAATTACAGTGAAAGAAAATGTTTTTAAAAGACATTGCTTCAAACACACTTTTTTTCTTCTTTGGTTTTGTTTTACTTTCCAGAACATCAGTTCAAATTTCTTCTTGCAAGCAAGCCTTGTTTTCTTCTCAGCTAGTTCCACAGAAAGAATTTTTTTAATCTGATATTTAGAAGCAGTTATATAGATTAAAATGCATTTGGAATTTTATAGAATCTGCATTTACGCCCTCTAGCAGTGAAATTATGCATTAGAAAATGACCAGAAAGCAGGGATAATTGTTTTTATATTTCAGGTTTCCCAATGCAAAAATAATCTTTCAAATCAGACTAAATGGTGCAGAGATATGGTGTCCACAGATAGACAAAGTGATACTATATGCATGTCCTTTTTTTTTTTTTTTTTTTACAAAAGGCATGCTAAAAGGATCACTGTTCTTTAAATTTCACTGTCAAGGGAAACAGATTCTATACATGGTTGATGGGCAGCATCATATGGTACTGAAAACTTGGCGGCTAAATAATAAAGATGGAAAATAGGAGGGTGTCTTTAACATAGGGTGCTATCATAAAATAAAACAAAATTGCAAGATGGAGGAAAAGTTAAAATGTGTCCTCAAAGAAGATGAAGGAAAGAGAAACTACAGAAAATGTTCTAACAAGGGAAACTCAGTTTTGCAACACATCTTTGGAAGACAAGTGCACAAAATAATCAGGGTAGATTTCATGAAAAATGCACAAGATGCTGTCCAAAATACCCTGTTCCTTTGAAGCTGTACAAGGACATTACTGCCAGTATTTATGCTACAGAACCTGAAAAGAAAAGGTAATGATAAAGTACAAGGTAGGCTTACTTGAAAGAGCAACACTGAATTGCAAGATATGGTTAAAAAAAATTATGACCTGACAAACTATCATCTCACATTCCATTGGTTCAATAAGAGGAAAATAATTAAATTGAGAAACAAACACAGTATCCATAAAACTTCAAATCTAATATTTCTATTCAATATCAGCATTAAGTTTAGACTTAAACTACAGAAAAAAAAATAAAAAAAAATGGGTCAATCTTCACACTCAGTTTTAGCTCACCATAATACTTAGATAAACAGAAAAAAGTTGTCATTGCATAACTTATGTTTCACTCAAAAGCTTAACATACCACCAGTATCTCGAACAACATAAAGAGCGAAGTCCTCAGGATTGTTCACAACCTTAAACTTGTCTAAAAGCATGTTGATTACTTCAGGGGTTGTCACCAAACTCGTCACCCAGACACTGGTAATACTTGCATATGTAGGGGTAAAAACACTAGTCTGAAAATAAAAAATCAACAAACACCAATTTCTACAGCAAAAACAGGATTACAGCAAATATAAGTAGAATACAGAAAAAAAAAAAAAAAAAAACATTTTGAAAAGGTCAGTCATACCAGTTTCTACAAAATACATGTATATTTTATATACACTAGAAACTTTACAAAATCTATGGTGCATGAAATGCAAAAAGAAACACCCACATATTCCCAAGTAGAAGTTTAAGAACAGCAGAACTAAAAAGGTGACATTTGGGTAAGAGTTAATTAATGATTTACTTATGAGATAAAATGTAGTTTTGTGACATTACAACCAAAAATAGCCAAAAGCATGACACCATTTCTTAAACACTAGCTTACTCACCACAGAACAGCCTAATGCCAGCTAAAGAATACAACAGGGTGCCCCACTCGCTACCAAACCTGGCATTTCTTTAATAATATTAACACCAATGAAGATACTGCAACGAAATTTGAAGTGGACTTACCTCATTTCCTGAAAAATGTGATGACCTCACAACATGTGCTGGAAGTGGCCACCATTTGCGCCCAGACTGCATTGAACCCGGAGCTGTCTGCCAGCCAACTGGAGTGCTCCTTAGTGGCAGACGCATTCCTAAGTGTGGCGCCACTGAGGAGCAGTCCACCAGCTAGCTGGACGCGACTCTCTGCCACTTTGTTATGCCATTTTGCTGAGCGTGTCTACACAATACGGTTGTTGATAGTGAGTGCTCATGCTCATGGCTGTTCGTGCACGTGTGAAAATGTATCAGTACTCTGGAGGAGCGAGTGTTTATTGTTCGCACTTATTGGAAAACAGAATCGATAAAGTCTTGTCAACAGCAATTTCTGGAGAGGTTTATAGGCAGACATTCGCCGAGCAAGTCCATCATTTGGGCATTGTCGAAGGAATTTGAAACCAAGGGAACTTTATTAAATGGCCATGCAGGAGGTCATCCACAAATGTCTGAGGAAATGATCCATAATATAAAGGGCCGACTACTTGCGTCTCCCAGGAAGTCACTTTGCCGACTGGCACAGGAAACAGGGTTGTCCAAAAGCACTTGTTAACGTGCTGTAAAGAAAGCGAAGCTTCATGCGTACCATATCTCCGTGGTCCATGAACTGAAAGAGCCTGACCACATGAAACAAGCGACATACTGTCGATGGTTTTAGACATTTCTTCAGGAAAATCCAGGTATTCTGGAGTGCACGTGGTTCTCGGACAAGGTGTGGTTTCACCTGTCCGGATATGTCAATTCTTAAAATTCCCATATTTGGGCCAGTGAAAATCTCAACGTGATACATGAAGAACCCCTTCATTCACAGAAAATTGGTGTTTGGTGTGTGATGACCCAGCGCTGCATAATTGGTCCCATCTTCCTCGATCGGATACAACTATCACAACAGCTGCATATATGGAAATCTTCAACACCTTTGAAAATCAATTAGACAACGAAGAACTCTCCATTGGATATTACCAGCACGATGGAGTGATATCACACACCAGTATGGTCAAAATTCAGTCCTTTTTTGGCAATCGCATCATTTCGAAGGGTCTATGGCCATTGTACTCGCCCAATCTGATGCCTCCTGATTACTTTTTATGGGGATATCTAAAACGGAGAGTTTACGAAAAGAAACTGCGAACCATAGATGCCTTGAAAGTAAACATCACCGAAGAAATTTAGGCAGTGACGACAGACGTACTGGCAAGGACTTTCCACAATATGGTGTGCCAGGTTCAATGCTGTCTGGACGCAAATGGTGACCACGTTCAGCACATGTTGTGATGTAATCACATTTTGCACGAAATGAGGTAAGTCCACTTCAAATTTCATTGCAGTATCTTCATTAGTGTTAATATTATTAAAGAAATGCTGGGTTTGGTAGCGAGTGGGACATCCTGTAATTTAATAGTAATAGAATGACAGCTAACTGGTCTTTGATAAAATGCCAGCTAAAGAATAGTAATTTAATAGTAACAGAATGACAGCCAGAATTGTATAAAAATGAAATGTATTTGCGTACACAACCATTAAAACAGAAAACTTGCTGCAAACCCACAAATCACGATAACAATAAAACAAGATAATTTAAAGAAAAATTAATACAAGAATAAATAATTATTAGAACATTACAGAGAGGACAAAAGTATATTACGACTGAATGTGTAGAAATGTGTGTAAAATAGATCTTAAGGCCAAAACTTTAAAATATTGGACTATGAACCTCATAAAAACAAGATACTAATTAAAGAAAGTTTTTATATCTAGAAAAGCAGTTCTGTTAATGAAACTTCAAAAACAGTAGACTTATAAAATACACAAGGAAAAGATTTTAATTTAGTATATGGCAATAAAATTTAAATTCTTTCTGTCTAAACAAAACTTTTGTTACAGTTCCTATATAATGAGAACAGGCCTTGATAAAATCAAGAGGCCAGAAACGTCAGTAAAAACAAAAGAACTCACTATCGGAAGATGTGAGAAATAGTTGAAAATTTTCACGTTAAGATAGAATTAAATATATTAATCTGAGTAAAGCCTTGAGTAAGTGTTTTAATTGCTGTAAATAGTATTTTGATTTTTTTTAATCAACAAGCAAAAACTATCTGCAAAATCTGCTAATAATGTAGAAAATATCCGCGTACAGCGTACGCGTGTACATCTACATCTATATTCTGCGACTCTGATGACAGCTAACTAGTCTTTGACAAAAGACCAGTCTAATGCCAGGTAAAGAATACTAATTTAATAGTAACATAAGGACAGCTAACTGATCTTTGACAAAAGACCAGTCTAAATGCCAGCTAAGGAATACTAATGACCAAACTTCAATTGGACTGGGATATATTGACAGCCTGGTGCTGTCTTTATCATCTTGAGTAGTAAATCCTGTACACATGATAACTCTTTTGTCTTAACCTCCGACCACTTATATTCTTCTGGTAATGGCAATCAAACCTCTGAGTACTACTGCCAGCTACTCAGTTTGAAAACTTCAAGGCACTTTAGTTCAATAACAGGCAAATTACTGGGTAGTAGTAACTAAGTTTCAGTAATTCATGCAGCAAAACGAAATCTAATACAGGAACAACCAAAAATAGATATGCAAATAATTTTACTTACTAGAAAAGTAATAAAGAAAATACCCAATAATGTTCAGGTTTGCCTTGTACAGGATTGTAAAAATTCACAATCAAGGCCGTAGTGAGAGCACCCGAGACAGGAAGCAGCACATAAAAATCAGTGCGCGATGCCCCAGTGGCAGAAATGGCGTGGCATGGCAGCGGGTGTCGCAGGTTACTTTAACACTTGCCGATTGCTTTCAGAAAGTTTCAAAAGCTTACATTATTTATTTCGTATATTAAAAAATGAAATTTTCTTAACTATTTGCCCTGACTTCGACTTGACGAAACATATTGCTTTCTTTCAATAGTGAAGCTAGGAAGCGATACCTTGGTGCACTTTTAACTGCTTCTCCATTTTTACCACGTCTGTCTTGCACAGCATCCTGGGAGCTGATGGCAGCAATTTTTCTTTTATTGCATCCTTATAGCTTTGTTTCAGTTAGATTTATGTGATTTTTTTATGTTTTGTTTTGTTACAAGAGCAATATTTTCTAAGCGTTTTTAACTTTCCCTTCTCCGTTTTCACAGCCGTCAGTATTTCGGAACTTCACGTAATTTTTCTTTTTTTCTTTTTGCTTCCAGATGGCTTCATCTCAGTTAGATTTACTGAGTTTTCTTTTTCTTCTTTATTTTTTTCAAAAATCATATTTTTACACATTTTTTATCGACTTGCTTCCATTTTAACAGGTGTATGAAGTGGCATTCCGGGAGCTGATGGTCACAAATTTTCCTTTTTTGGCTTCCAGATAGCTTTGTTTTAGTCAGATTAAAGAGATGTGTGTTTTTTCTTTTCCTTCAAGAGCCATATTTTTTAGCAAATGCAACGTTTCGTTCTCCATTTCCATGGCATTCCAGAAGTTTACAGTCACTTTTTTTTCTTTATGCATTTCCAGACATTTTCATTTACAATTGACAAGGGGCTTTTTTTATTTTTGTTTTACAAGAACCCTTGCCTTGTTTCTCACTTTAACTTTATAATTTTTTAGGGATGTAATTATATCAATGAAAATGCTCCCACCACATTTTAACAAATTCATTGAATTTTTCTCAAAAACTGCAGTCAATTCACAAAACGGATTTCAAACAAAACCTATACGGGCACCAGTTTTAGAAACAAGTGAAATGTGACAATGGCAGTGTATCAAACAATCTCCCTCTCTCTCTCTCTTTGTATATATACAGTATATATGCAGTTTGGTTGTGATGAAACCTTATTATTTATTAATCATCGAGATATTTATTGAAGCCAAAACTGCAACAGTTAAGGTAAGGACAATCCTAAAAATGTGAAATTCTAAATTACTATCATTTCCAAAGTTAACATGATCATTACTGTTACACAGCTGCCTTAAAAATCAGCTGATGAGCTCCCCCCCCCAATACAACATAATTGCTGCATGAAATAATAAGAGTACAATGTCTATCGGGTAGAACATCCTTTAATGGAGGGAGTTAGTTTAAATTGATAAACTAAATACGAAAAAAGAAAAAGAACAAAACATTTTGTGAATTTCAAATTATTTACTATCGTTTATACTTCCTGATTAGAGCAATATGCCATTATGTCTTAAAAGAAAAGTTTTGATCAATGCATCCTTCCAGTGCTTACGTATGGTGCAAAGACGTGAGCCTCAAATAAAAGAGATATACAAAGCCTGCAGACAACTCAAAGCAGCATGGAGAGGTGCATGCTTGGTGTAACCAGGAGAGATAAGAAGAGGAACTCGTGGATCCGAAAATGACGAGAGTGGAAGACATCATGGTCAGAGTTAAATCCCTGAAATGGCAATGGGCTGGACATACTGCCAGAAGGACAGACCATCGATGGACAGCCGAAATTTTAGACTGGATTCCAAGGGACAGGAAAAGACCCAGATGAAGACCACATGGAAGATGGGTGCATGAAATTCGAAAGTATGCGGGAGTGACATGGAGGAGACTGGCACAAGACAGACCGTTGTGGAGGAAACTTGGGGAGACCTTCGTCCAGCAGTGGATTGATAATGGTTGACAATGATGATGATATTTCCTGATTATTATTTTTAAACATTCAAAAACATTTAAGGAATGATATTTAAATTCTGAATAAAATAAAATCTTTCTTTTTTTCAAATCAGGGAAAAACTAGTTCGGCTATTGCAACTAAATACTAATTTGTACAGTTAGTACCTTGTGCATGTTTAATCTTTAGTATGGTAGTAATGCTTAATTGGAATTTGTGCATAGTATAAAATCATGTCTTGCCCTGTCTACAATACTGTAGGTAAACATTTTCGTTTGTATCGCTCGTGGTTTATTGTCTGCCTCTCCTTCTCGCCCCTACGTGGCGAAATAATTTTTTTATGATTTTAACAATATTTTGTTTTACGTTTCACTGGAACTTTCCAGCTGATGTATATACCACTGTATTTATTGGCAGAATTCCATTGTCATGTACATAGAAATGTTATTTTACTGAAGAATAAAGGCAATTTTGAAATGTACAGTTATCAAAATCACAAATTTGTTCATTTTTTAAAACTTTGTTTTGTTGCATTGCAAAATGATAAATTTTATAGAAAAATTGATATTTAGGCTTCCCTTTATGTTGCAGACAGTTTTTAGCTTTTGTTTTCTACGTTGCAGATTCCTGAAAAAAATTCTGCTTTTGGTAGCAGTGCATACAATTTTATTGATGCTCATTTTCTCAAGAATAATAAAACTGTAAATCAATACCTGAACAACTATTACTATTACTGTTTCACACATTATAAAGTATCTTCATGCCAAGTGCGCTGTGCTTCATTAATTCTCCTATTTTACAAGTTTGCTGGGAGTTAAGATGTAAACAATTCAATAGTTACTTATTGTCCTGAAAAAGTTGCACTTACCTAATACTGCAGCATATTTTGGAAGGCTATTGTCGGCAGATTTCTTCTGGTGCATATAGCTGAAGTTTCGGTTGATAAGTCCCTGAGGAGCTGGTTCATAAACAACTCCTCAGGAACTTATCAGGGTCTTGTAATCCGAACTTCAGCGATATGTATCAGAAGAATAAATCTGCCAACAATAGCCTTCCAAAATATGCTGCAGCATTAGGTAAGTACAACTTTTTCAGGACAATTAGTAGCTATTGTATTGTTTATATCTTAACTCCCAGCAAACTTGTAAAATAGCAGAATTAATGAAGCACAGCGCACTTGGCTTGAAAATACTTCATAACGTATGAAACAGTAATAGAAATAGTTGTTCAGCTATTGATTTATAATATAGCCACGTAAACCAATGGTTAAATTTCACTAACCAAATCATGTCATATTATAACAAAACTGTTTCAGATTCCTGATTTTAACCAATCAATGATTCTCACACCACTCTCCGTAAGAAGGGGTGCAGATCATTCTCATGCCTTGGAAAGCTTGGGGGGGGGGGGAGTAAATTTTGAAAATCTTCCACTAGCTTCTGTTCTGTCTAACTTACATACTTTCTCTCTTTTTAAGTAAAAACATTGTGTACTCAGTAATGACAAAATTTAATGTTGAAGTAGGCATTGTGATTACCTGCACTGAAATCAGTTACAAATGTAATCCAAGTTTTTCATTGCTAATGATTTTTATTTGCTTTCTATTCTTCTTTTCTTGATACAAATTAGGACAGAATTACCTAACAGTAGTTGTAACCTTGTGTTAAATATTTCCTTAACTACTACTACTACTTCTCCTTTCAAACATTTAGAGTCCCAGACAGTCCTAAAAAGTCTGCTGATCAAATAAGACTTCCCAATTTTTTTTTCTTTTTCTGTCCTGTGCATTCCTTGTTTTTGTTATGACTGTTATCACATCCTCAGGGATCATAGCATACTTCTGGAAAATTTTAGGTAGGAATTTTAGGAATTTTAGGAATTTTTAGAAAAATTTTAGGAAAATTTTAGGAGTGTATTTCAATAAAAACTAGATGTATATTTGTATACATCTAGTAAAACAACTTTGTATACATTGTAAAGAGTTTGCTTCACACCCTTCAACCATATATACTGATAGACTGCGCATGACATCAAAATTTCTGGCTCCAACATAAAATCACATGACAACAGTCAAAAAGATGGGTTACACCTGCTGTGCTTATGGTTGCTCTGAGCGATATAGTAAAGAAAGTTCTATGATTTTTCATGGGTAAGAAACGAATTAAATAAATAAGTCAATAAAGTTCAATTACTTAACCAGAAACTTGCAGCTATTGATATAAAAATATAGTAACTTAAGAAAAAAAAATGGAATGCATGTTCCAAATTCTTCGCAAATGTTCATCACATTATAAATCACAAAATGTAAACAACCCGATCATGCATGTATATAGCTCATAAGTAAACTTACCTGAAGAGTTTTCATTATATATGAGGCGCATTCACATAATACACCGAAAACACTGAAGTTCTGCAGCGTAAATTAGTAATCATAACAGCATTTTTACACGAAATTTGGAGTCTGATGATGACGTGCCCAATGTTTGAGGCATGGCGGCTTTGATGCAGCTATTGCCAATGCGCAGTCCATTAGTATATATGGTCGAAGTTAACACCCAAATTTTTTGCATAACGTCTAATGTCTAAAGTTTAAGTATGATTTACTTCTAATGTTCAGTTCTTATCTTTTCACGTGTTATTATCATATTCAAGTATATTTACCACATTCAAGTTTCACTTTGAACATTAATATGCTGTTGAACCAGAAGCAATTCACGATTTTCACAGTAAAGTTTTCAGGTTTCACATTAAATTATAATATCCTAAAAAGGTAATTGAAAACCAAGAACTATGTACAATTGTTCACTGAATTACTTTTTTCATATTATTGTTTTAACCTTTTCCTGATTAGCCTATCTTTTTCTGCTTCTACCACAACTAATTTACTTTCAGTTTTCTTTATTTCAGCTGAACCTTGTATGATCAAGTTAGAGGCAACTGCTATTTCAACAGTATTTTGTTTTTCTACAGCTTTTCTCATTCTTTCTGTTCCCTCTTGAATTATTGCTAGGGAGGCTTCTTTATCGTTTTTAAGTCTATTTATTTCTGCATCATTTTCTTTTATTTTGTCATCAAACTCAGCTTTTCTTTTTTTCTCTAGCTGCTTTTCCTTATTTTCCCTCTCTTTCTGCTTCCTTTCTTTTACCTTTTTTTATTCTTCTTCCTTCAGCTTATCAACATACTCTTTATAAAATTTATGTGAATCACAAACACTATTTAACAAATTTCTTGTTATGGGAACTTTACTTACACATCCATAGTGTTTAATGGCCCCTTTAACTATTCTTAATGATGTTATAGTTGAGTCTTTTAAGTTAGCCTTGTCCTTCCTTAACAGAGCAGTGTTAACCGAAAATCCCCTTTCTGCATCAGCATTACCATGAGGTAAAACTAAAATTGACTTTATGAGTTTAGCAAGATTTGAGTATTTTTCTTTTCCGCTAGAGTCTTTAATACTAAATATATTACGCCAGTAATGATCAATCCGCACTGGAATATGCCCTTCCTCTGAAAATTTCACTAGTTCATCTAGAGTTGGCTTATCGCAATTTAAAAGTTTCCACTCTTCTCTTACTCTATCAATTTGTTCCTCAGAAAGATGCAAAACACTTGAAATTCTGGTTATTTCCGAAAGTCCTTCAGTGACTGAAAGTTGAGTTGACTCTTTCTTTGGTTCTTTTACCTTTAAAACTTCTATGTCTCTTAGCTTTTGATTGCAGAATGGCAAATTTGACTTTAAATATTTTGTGGTTGCAATTAGTGATGATCTTACATCTAAGAGAAATAATTTCTGCCTGGTCTCCTGAACATTCCTGAGGAGATTTTTTGTCTTCATACCAACTTCTAACTCCCCTAGTTTTTTCCATGAATTTTTGTTTTCAAAATCTACATTCTTTAGGTCTTCTCCAAATTTCCCTGCTATAACATCATCTTGGATAAACTGAGCCATAACATTCCTCATTAAAGTATTTAAATCAGAATATAACTGGTGTATTTTTGGTTCTTCACTCTGATAACATAATGAAAACTTTTCAAAATTTTGGTGTGAAAATGAAATTAATGCTAAATAGCAAGGAGTAAGCTCATTTTTCAGGAAACAGTGAATTCTTTTATACCTTGCCGAATTGCGCAGTTGTTTTTCAAATATTTTTTGAGATGGCAAGAAGTTTAAAAAATATTCTGTAATATTTAGCCATTGATCCAAGAGCCTCTGGGCTACAGAACCAACGGTTAACCATCTGTTGCTGACATGACGCAAAAGAAATTTGGCAGTGACCAATGTTATATCCTCGACAGATTTATAATCCTCTCGTCTTGCAGCACTACTCTTTAAAAAGTAATGCATATCAAATTCGTCAAAATCTATATTTAAGCTTGTCAAAAAAATTTTAAATGCATTACTAACAACATGCAGGTTGCAAAAACCTAGTTCCAAAGATTTCTGGCCTGTTTCTTGTTTTACAACTTCATTGAATTTGCGTAAAAAGCACTTATTTACATTTGGGCTGTCCATGGATACACAAATAATTCTGTTCAACGAAATATTGAAGGATGATAACACATCAAGAATTTCTTTTAGCAAAATATCTGCTGTTGCATGACCCAGAAAAACGCTTGTTAGGTATCGGCAAGGAACTGAATTTATTTCTGAAGACCAGTACCTGAGATACACATCCAACTGCCGTTTCACTTGTGTATTTGTAGTTTCATCAAATGCTATAGTAACCTTTCCTGGGCTACTAGATGCAATGTCTTTTTTCAAATCCTCTTCAAAATATTTTGACAATCCATGTGATATCACATAAGCAACTTTTTTTCTTTAAGTTGCATTTTGGCTGCAATAGCAGAATCAGGAAACATTTCTTTGATAAGTTCAACTGTTTCAGTGCATGAAACAAAAGACATATTGTCCTTAGCAACTTTCATGGCCCATAATGCTTCGGCTTTAGCCAACTGTAAATCATGACTCAGTACTTCACTAATATTTGTTTTGGGCTGAAGATCCCGTCCTCCAAAGGCTTTCAGGATGGACTTATTTTGAAATTTACTTTGAAATTTCTGCAAATGTTTTTTTCCTTTATGATGCGCTTTTACTTGTGAAAAGCCACTATTAGAAATGTTGAAAATTTCTGAACACAATATACACTTAGCAGAAAATATTGTTTCAGTTGCAGAACACCATTCTTTCAACTTCACTCCGTCCAATTCTTTGGCGAGCCACGCATCTTGAAATTTCGTTTTGGATTTAGGCATCTTAAACACTTGTATTACTAACCAGAAAATGAAAGGGAAGTACAAAAACACGTTCCAATATTGCAAAACCAGACAACTTCCCGAAATTTGGCTGCGAGGATGTCAGAAGATATGAAAAAAAAAAAAAAAAAAAAAAGCAGGTCACCACTAGAGAACTGAACCTGCACACAGCACAGAGAACACCATAAAAGACGTAAAACCAGAAACTATCATACGCATCTCACGCAAGTTCAGTCAAAGCGAGTCGGAGCCGAGATATATTGCGCATCGAAGGTCGCTGTCGCCGACGCATGATCGAAGGTCAATGATCACGTGCTCTACTGCCTGCCAAGATAATACTCAGCTACCATCCCATCGTCATTACCGGAGGTTACGGAAGGAGACCACATGTTTCCTCTTTGCTTCCACCCACCTGCGGTTTACAATAACAAAACATCAGCAGAAAGAGGAGGTTCCACAAGGCATGTACAAAAATAAAGTACGATCTTCTGCGTGCCACGGAGTTCGTCTGCAAAGCGCAAACCAGGGGTGAAAATGACCCCTCCCCTTTTCCCTTAGATCTCTTGTTACTCTCGAAAACTGTTCGAAGGCAAAAAAATGGAACGCCCGCCCCGAAGCAAGTGCATCTCGATGGCGTCATTTTTCCTCCTTCAGCAGCACAGCATATAGGCTGTGTTTCTACAATAACAGGTCTTTTACCTTACCGTAATGGTAAATTTATTGGCGTTAATAACGGTTGTGTTTTTAATAAAAATAAGCTTACGAAAATTTTAGGATGAATAGCAAATTTTAGGTCTAATTTTAGGAATTTAAGGAGGGTCACAAAATATTAGGAATTTTAGGAATTTTAGGAGGAATGCGATCCCTGCATCCTCCACTATTTTTTTGCATCATCTTTTTCTTGGTCTTCCTTCTCCTATTTCCTATCACTTCCATTCCGTTTTTGTTTTAATTATTTCTGCAGTGGCCAAACATACAGTTTTGTTGGCACACAACTGTATGTTTTGACCACTTCCAACTTCAGGAATATTTTCCTAAATAAAAGAGATGGGTGATACACTGCACTAGTTGACAAAATATGATTCACTAAGAACATCGCAAAATGGTATTCTGCACAAATTGCATCCATATCTGTAACTCCACTGTAATTTCTTGCCATAAAAGAAGTAACCTTTAAACTTTTTCCTTTACTTCAGCTCTTTTTTCTTGTGCTTTATTGATTTCAAATGCACCATAATGTCAGTTTTACCTCCATAGCATATAATAAAATTGGATTAAACAGTGCAAAACAGATACTTGGGGTCCTTGGTTGGATTGTATGATAAACAGGAACTCCAAACAGTAGGATTTTCTAAAAGACTGGAAGCAATTTTTTTATCTGAGCTCATAATGCCAATTATAACTGTTACAAATGCAAATTTGAAGCTTGAATAAAAAAAACATAAAGCTGTGGCAATGTGCTATCATTATAAGGTAAGGCACTCAACAGTTTTCCATGACATTGCAACACTCCCACTCTCCATTTCCACAACCTTACTTGTTCTTAGTAACTGTACTTGAGACCCTTAAAGCTATACCAGAGAAGTGAAAAAAAAAAAAAAAAAAAAACAGAAAAAAAGGGGGGGGAGAGGGGTTGATTCTCAACCCTGCTTTGTGAGGCCAACACTGGTGAACTTTGGAGTGCATGATAAATGGTCTTTCATAGCAACATTGCTTCAGAGCACAGATGTTGGGGACAGAGAACATCAATTTGTCAGTCAATCACTCACTCACTCTCTTAGGCACTTGGGAGCTTAGCTCTGTGTGCCAAAAATGAATGGCAAAATTTCAACAATTCATGTTCTCCAATTTTTGAAATACATGAATAAATTTTTAACAGAGGATAAGATGAATCAAGTTAAAGTTCCATTTTAAAGCAATAATGAAGAAAACATTTTCACACATTTATTATGTATCAAACATTAAGAATAGTAAGATCTTTCGCTGACATTAGCAGCAAAACACTGCTAGTGTGAACAAGGCTGATGTTTCAGCTGAAAGATCTTGCTATTCTTAATGTTTAATATATAACAAAATCATGCGTGAATTTTTTTTCACTGTTGTTTTTATCACATTATGTGAAATGGCCTTTCTACCGATGTTCTGTTTTAAATTTTGCCAAAATGTGTTCAGAACTTTAGAAGTTACACACGCAGTATAAAACTTATTCATATATCATGATTAAACCACTTAAGGCTTTAAAGTTTCATTTTTAAAACATGATTAACTTCATGAATTTATTTTACTACTTATCATGATTAATTTGCTTTTAAAATTTTTGAAATAAAAGTGCACTTTATTACGGGATCCTGGTTATTGTACTAAATTCAATGGATTTTTTTTTTTTTTTTTTTTTTAATACAGTAAATAATATAAGCTTTCTTGGTCTGGTGCTTCAGGCCACAAATAAATAAATAAATGCTACATGCAAGAAATGAATGAAGACATATTTCAAATGAGAATTTTTCTTTTTTTCTATGAAAGTTGTGAGGTGCCTTAGTTATGAATATGATGAAGACAGCCAAAATGTACCCACAGCCAGTGAGAGAAAAGACTCAGTTTGATTTATTACTGTTTACATTGACAGAGTGGGAGAATGGTCAAGCTTCAGCAACTCTCTCTCTCTCTCTCTCTCTCTCTCTCTCTCTCTCATGAGTGCTCTCTGAAGAGCATTCAACACCATTCTCTTCCCGATCTGTCAACATTCAGTATGGATTATTTTTCTTTTCTGAATGGCATAATCATTAAATTATGAGAAATCTTCTGTTCTCATTTGCTGAAACCTGCAGAAGAATCTGGCCCAGAAAACACTAATAGTATTGGAAATATAATCATGTAAGTATGGATGGCAGTAATCCAGCTATTGAAGAAAAAATTAAGAGGTAGTCCAAACAGGAAATTTTTTTGGTCAGTTGGGGTTGGAATGGCTGACTTTTTGAACCCAATGCCTGGAGGTTTCAGAATTTTGCCTAAAAAATCTATAAAACATTCAATCATGAATTTATTTTACTTACTTAAATTTCAGATGCAGAAAGATAAAAAAAAAAAAATCTCCACCCAAAATACTGCAAGACAACAGCAAAATCAAGAAATTTTCATAGGCATGTGCAATGAATTCAAAAATAAAATTAAAAATAACATGAAGGCAGATTGTAAAGAATAAAAATACATAATGTATAGCAGAGCAATCAATTTATATTTGTTGTAAAGTCAGAACTTACCTCTCTATTATAAAAATGACCATTAATTGAACACCTCCTCCTTAACCTAGACTTTGTTACTCTTGGCTTTCTTCTTAACTGTATATTATTTCCACAGTCATCTTTGAAAATATCTTCCTGTCTTTGATTCAAATCGTGTACATTATCCGTTCTAACACTTTTCAATCCACCAGCCGGTAATGTTTTGTAACTGATGGAAAAGTCGTCTTCATCTACAGAATCTAGTTTCAGTTCAGATAAAGGTAATGAATCACTCATAGGCAGTGACAGCAGTGAGTTAAGTAGGTTGGGGTTTTTCTCAATCAAAAGTCGTTTTTCATCATCAGTCAAAGATTTCACCCTGTTGTCATCACTTCGGTTCTACAGAGCAAGAAAAGGGGGAAAAATCAAACACATTGCAGTAATTAATTATGTAATGCAACACTACAATGGCAACGTAAAAATAAAACCAGTTAAACACTGAATGAACTATGCAGTGGCGGCTTTTAGGAGGAGGCAAGGGAGGCAGTGCCTCCTCAGAATTTTAAGACTCTTAGTTAGAATTATTTGTTTTCTTCATTCAGTACTTTTGGGTATAGGAGAGCAAACGTTTATGCTAGTTAATTCTTTTGAATTAAATATCGTCCATGCGTTCATTCAGTTTTTCAAATTGACACTTTTGGAAAACAATCAGCAGTGCGTAGTTACTAAATGTCCTCAGCTTGTGATCTATGTCCGTGAGGCAGGAAGCTAAATGCCTCTCATAAATTTTGCGCCAAACCTGTTTACTTCCACTGAATCAGTAGATCCGAAGGGTAGGCGGTGGAACGGCGAACACAAAGAGCGCACACGGACCGTGGATTTCCTGTGAGGCAGATGTTATCTTGCCTCATGGGAACAGCCGTTTCCCTGAAAGCAGCTCCACTGTAACTCTTCATTCCGACAGCTTCGAGCGTCAGTACATAGTGCCTTATTCCTAGTTTCCTTTTTCCCTCACTAATGTTTGTGTAACTACTTTTATTTATGTTTTATGAAGAGTTGTTTGTCAGACCATGTCTTACTGGAAAAGCCTTTCAGTAGGAGAGATTTTGAAGAAAAGAATCAAATTAAAAATGATGGTAGGCCTACACCTGAAATGAAAAAGATGACTTCAACGGGCAAAACTTCAAACAGAGGTTTCAATATTGACTGGCACAAAAAAAAAAAACAATAGCTAACTGGTAGTGAATCAACGAACAAACTATATTGTTGGCCATGTTTGCTGCTGTTTCCTGTGAGTGTCGAAGTCTGGCAAGAGAAAGACTTCAATGATTTGAAAAACTTACCACATGCTTTGGACAGGCACAAAAAGTGTAAAGATCACATTCTGGCAGTTGCTAAATTAGAGTTGCTAGGCAAAACAAGGACAGACTACTCTCTTAACGAAGCGAGGAGAACAAGTGACTTATGTCATAATGAAAAAGTAAGAAAGAAAGAATCGTGATTTAATGAAGAAGTTGATTGATATTACAACACTACTGGCCCAGCAAGAGCTCCCATTTCGTGGACACGATGAGAGCGAAGTCTCTGAAAATAAGGGAAATTACTTTGAGATGATTGATTTACTCTCCAAGAGTGATGAAACATTGAGAGTGTTTATGGAGAATAGTACAACATTTTCAGGAACTTCAAAAACAATACAGAATGACTTAATCGAATCAGTTGCTCATATAGTTAAGAATGAAATCAATGCAGATATTGAAAATGCCCAGTTTTTTTCTTGGTAAATTGATGAAGCGACAGACATTAGCTCCCATGCACAAGTATCAATTATAGCTCGATTCGTGAAAGATGGAGTACCAGTAGAAAGATTCTTGGGATTTTTGGACATAAGTTCTGATCGGTGTGCTCCTTCGCTTAAAGAATTACTGGATCATGAGCTGGAAAGATTTAGCTACAAAGAAAAACTAGTTGCACAGACACATATGATGGCATCAGAGCCAAATGGATTGCAAGCAAAAGTGAAGTGTGATGCTCCTCAAGCATTATTTGTTCACTGCCATGCACACAGGCTGAACTTAGTTTTGAGCAGAGCAGCATCAGTGTTGAAGGAATCACGTTTTTTTTTTTTTTTTTTTTTTTTTTTTTTTGCAAATTTAAATGCAATTTGTGCATTCTTTTTCAAATCGAAAAAGCGTGTTCATTTACTAGAATCTGTTGGTGGACCCAGACCACCTCATGTATCACCGACCAGGTGGAACTTCAAATCTCGTTCAATGTCTACCATAGCTGACCACAGGTTGCTGTTAATTGAAGTATTTGAAAAAATTGAGGATACTTCCAACTATGATGATGAGACAATTCACAAAGCAGCAGGACTAAAATGGTGGCTTCAAGATTTTAATTTCGTTTTCCTTTTCTACTCATATAAAAAAAATATTTGATTTGACTGAGGTTACTTTCTCTGTACTGCAATCAAATAGTTCCAATGTTACATTCTGTAACAAACGAATTACTGGCTTATGTGAAAAATTGTTGTACTTTCGAGATCAGAGACAGTTATCATAACATGTGCAATAAGGTTGGTTCTCCAAATAAAATATTTAAGGGAAGCAATGATATTCCACTCCACCGTGCAATACAGAAGACTGTATTATGAGGTAATAGACAATGTTACAACTCAGTTAAAATGCCGGTTTTCTGACATTGAAAAATTAAAATTTCTTCAGCTGGATGATGTACACTGCTTTGAAGCTCATTCTAGAATTTTTCCTGAACATTGTTTTAAAGCTCTGACTTGTGAAAAATACTTTGACAGCACTAAACTGCATAGTGAGCTGCAAGTTCTGTATTCAGACAGAGATCTGTGGAATGATGCCAAAAGTACAACAGAACTTCTATCTGCTATATACAATAATAATCACAATATAAAAAAGTCTAATATATACAATAATAAAAAAGTCTAAACAACACAGGCACTGCCAGAGTTGTTTAGACTTTTTTCCCCTCGTAGTAACAATTCCTGCAACATTGGCCTCTGTGGAACGCAGTTTGCCGTGCCTGAAGAGGATAAAAAACTACAAGAGAAACTCCATTGGACAAGAAACGTCGTCAAGTTTATCAGTTCTGTCCATCGAGAAGGCGCTTGTGAAGAGGATGGAAGCAGAACAGACATGGTATGATCATATAAAAAATCACTTCGCCAAACAGAAAGAACCAAAGATAGACCTCATATAGAATACAATATAAGCGTAAGGTAAGCTTTCTCTCTTGTTGTATAGGTAAACGCTATGTGCAGAAGTTTTTAAGACTTTTTTCTTTTGGAGTCAGTTAAAGTAGAGGTGTATATAGAATTTCATTTGAGATGAAAAAGATGTATAGTTCAGTCTTGCTGTTTATCTTCTGTTGATCCCTTTAATAAAAAACTATTTTGATGCAATATATTTCATATTCAAACTGGCTTAACAGTTCCCAAATAGTCCAAGAGGGCAATTCAGACCGAGAAAAATATATTTAGGTGAAGGGCTGGAATCTTATTTATATAAACAGGTTTTGTGTTGGTCTCAAAGTCATGTAAAACGTGCTTCTCCGGTAAAATCTTTATAAATCTGTTCACGGGTCATGTTACTTATTTTATACTTCGCACATGAGAAAGTAAATAAAAAAAATTATAATGTGAAAAAAATTGCATTAAATTGAATAAATTTATTTGAATCCCGGCTGAAAAGTAGTTTGCCTCCCTAGCAATTTTGGTCATGGGCCGCCACTGGAGCTATGTAAAAGTTTTTCACTACTCAGCCACATTTCATTCACTATTACCAGAGTAAAGAAGTCTCACCAGCACTGAACTCTTTAGTAAGATGTAATTCCTGTAACTGGTGGATTTACTCAGTCATCATTACATAATCATACCACAAATAAAAAAAGTACAAAAACTATACTGACATTAAAAAATCATGAATTGTTCACAAAAATAAAGTTCACAAATCTTTTTGTTTGTTTTTTGGTGGGATATGTATGAATACTGATTAAGAAGTTTTGAGTCGTTAATAACTACGGTTTTCATGAAAGGCAAATTGCCATTCTGTGCTGTGACTCTTCCAGCGTGCTCCCAGAAAATTTTAGGTTCATAACAATTTTGTTTTCCCTTACAGAAGGTGTTAAAGTGAGGAATATCAGTGAAGATGTTGACTGTTCAGAGAATCAAGCATCGTTGAGTACTGTCGTTTAAAGATAATGCCATTGAAAGAAATTCGCAAGGACATACACCAAACATTAGAGGAATCTTGTCCTTCATACACTTATATTACTCACACACATATAGCTAAGCTGTTTTCTGAGATTAAGAGGGAAAAATACAAACTACCAGATAATTTGTACTTGCTGTTGCCATATCAAACTTCTCTATTTACAGCAATCTTAACATACAACTCGGGCTTTACTGACATCCATCACACGCCGTACACAAGGTCTTCTATACTTCATACTAATAATCTTTTTCTCATGCAGACAGTCCTGAATCTGATACTCCCATGACTTCCTTGGCCTTCCTCTGCCTTCTCTTCCTGCCACTTGGGCTAAAAAGATTTTCTTAGTAAGAATCTCATCACTCATTCTTTCAACATGGCCAAACCACTGAAGCCTATGTACTTACCTGATTAAAAAGTCCTTCATACACCATGGTAATAAACTGGATTACAAAATTTAATTAAGCATGAAAGAGACAAAGTTAAAGATGCACCCTATCACATTTTGGGAGGATACTGCATAATTATGATAGCGACTGTCGGAGGATATTGAATTCTTGATACCTGAGATGATGACAGGGTTGTTTATTCTTGATTGCTGAGTGACAACTAGAGGCCTCAAGTACTTTTTCTTGAACCTTTTCCACATATTGTCTTGGTGGTGTATTTGCAAATTCATGTGGGAAAATCCACATAATACTGGATGGATGCTCTTTTGCTACATCAGAGGCTAAGACAAAAAGGCTTGTTGCTGAGGTCTTGTGGCCAGAGGTTGTTAGACGTTACTGGACATCAAGCACCTCAGCGACATCAAGCACCCAAACAATATCAAGTACGTGACCTCCTGGGTGGCTGTGTGCAAGTATGATGCCCTGACCAATTATGACGATGGAATGATGCTGCATGAATAGTAGGTTGCTGATCTAGAGAGGAAAGTCACTAATCTTATTTTGCAAGTTCTGGATTATGATTGCAATCAGGTATGGCAGATTATTATGGATTAGTTCTCAGTTGCTGCGGCCACAGAGCCTGGTTATGAGTGATGTCTAATTGTTGAGAACTGCATTCTTCAACTTTCTTCTACTCACGTTACCATCAGATTTACTGCTCTCGTTTGTTACATCTGTGGGGTGAAAATATGCTGAGGTTTCTCTTCTGATGGACACTACTACACGATTATCCAGATTTAGATGTAGTAGAGCCTCTCAAGCAGTATTTTGCCTAGTCCTACAGATGTGATTTCAAGATCTTTTGGACAAGGTAAATGTTGTCTGCTGTACAGTTGCTTATCTGTTGACTATAAATTACACAGTTAAATCTAAATTTGATGTTGCAAATATTTTTGTGCGCTGTATGTAATTTAAAGTACATGTCAACCTAACTTAATATAGCCCTTCCTGTGGGATTCAGATAGCCTGGGTGATGGCGAAGAGTTTAAGCAGGGTTGGACCATCACAACCCCACAGTGTGAGGTCACCTACAAATGTGAATGCCATTCATGACCTGATCGTGCAAGACTGTAAATAACATTAATTTTCATGACCTTTTTCTGAATTTGTGACTTTCGTGGCAAGTAAACAAACTGGATGACAGCATTAAACAGTACACATACAGGAATGACTGTCAAATGGCATTTCCAAACAATCAAGATTTTTTTATGTGTCCAAGTTGTACACATTAAAAATTAAAAAAAGATTCTAAAGCTTCTTATACAGATATCACAAATCTGTTATTAACAGAAGTAATACATTTTACACTATTCCAGTTTAGTACGAAGCTGATATTTCCAACAGCTCCCAATCATTCCAAAGGCAAGTATTGCAGATGAACTTAAGGCATTGTTTGAAAATTACATACCTCTAATATACATGCATACATACATACATATCATTAAGCTGTTCTCTGAGATTATTCAGAGGTTAGCTCCACAAAGAAATACAAACTACCAGATATTTTCCCCTTACTGTTGCTGTATCAAATTTCTCCATTTACAGCGATCTTGGCATACAACTCGGGCTTCACTGACTCCCCATCACATGCCATGCACAAGACATTCTATACTTCATACTCGATCTTTTTCTCATGCAGACACTCCTGAACCTGATCCTCTCATGACTTTCTTGGCCTTCCTCTGCCTTTCCTTCCTGCCACTTGGGCCAAATATATTTTCTTAGTAAGCATCTCATCACTCATTCTTCCAACATGGCCAAAACACCGAAGCATATTAGTCTCCACCTTGCTAACAACATTTTGAATCACTTTACACAATTGCAAACACCTCTTCATTCCTCACACAATCAGAATGTGTCTTGCCACAAACCCCCTGTAAGTAACACATTTCTCCAGCACACAAACAATTCTTATGTTTCTTCTGCAGTATCCAGGTTTCACTGCCATACATCAGAGTAGGAACAATTACACTCATACACAGCCATTTAGGACTCTCTTGAGAACCCATCATTCCTGTGAAAACCTCCCAAAGCCACTATGACTTTCAATGAAGAATTCACTCGCCTACTAATTTCACCATGCAATTTGTTCTCTCTGTCAAATATACTTCCTAAATACACAAACTCATTCAACTGGTCAATCACTGTGCCATTTAGACTTATATTACATTCAGTACTACCAGTTCCTCTCATAAAAACCAGAACTTTGGCTTTTCCCTTATTTATACTGTTTGAATTTCGTGCAAATTTCATACATCCGGGACAACATACTCTGCAACTCGCTTTTTCTCTCTGCCAAAAGGACAATGTCATCAGCATACAGCAATCTGCACATATGGATATCACCAAGACATAAACCAGTATTATTTATTTTGGCATCACGCATGCACACATCCATAAATATATTAAACAGCCCTGATGAGGTTTGGTTTTTTAAACAAAGGCAACATCGATAAGAGCTTCTCTCTGTCAAACATGCTTCCTAAATACACAAACTCATTCACTTGGTCACTGTGCCATTTAGACTTACATTACATTCAGTTCTACCAGTTCCTCTCTTAAAAACCATAACTTTGTCTTTTCCCTAATTTATACTCAGTTTGAATTTCATGCAAACTTCGTACATCCGGGGCAACATACTCTGCAACTCTTTTTTCTCTCTGCCAAAAGGACAATGTCATCAGCATACAGCAATCTGCACACACGAATATCACCAAGACAAAGCAGTATTATCTATTTTGGCATCACGCATGCACGCATCCATAAATATATTGAATAGTCCTGGTGTGGTTAGATTTTTTAAAAAAAGGCAACATCGATAAGAGCGAAGAATTTTAATCATACTGTAAATAGTCTTTTTATTTCTTTAATTCTTTTAAACTTCATTTTCTAAGAATCTCGACTCTGGTTGAACACTTTCAAATAAACTGGTGAATATTTTTAGTTCTAAGAGCTTAATCCGCACAAACTTGTCAACTCCTGAACATCCAATATTTGTACCTGGGAATAAAAGCAACCAACAATAACCTTCCTAATTGTGCTATTATTGGGTAAGTGCAACATTCTGAACAATTTAATAACCATTGAAATATTTTACATTTTACATCCTTGAATATTTCATTTATGTAATAGCAAGAGTAACGAAGCATATGAGCACTCGACTTGAAAACATTTATAACGTGTGTAACAGTAGTAATAATAGTTATACAACTATTGACTTATAATATAGCCATGTAAACCAAATGGTCAGTGATAACTAACCAAGTTATATTACAGCCATGGTGACATAACACAACCTTGTCTGACTACAGCACTAATAGAAAACCCATTTTGATAAAACACCATTCACTCGTACACAAGCTCTACTGCCAGCATACAAGGCTTTTACACTAGTGGTAATAATGGCACACACAGCAGCAACTAGGGCCTCTGTGAATCTTGAAGAGGTGCCAGCGTGTTCTGTGTGACATTGGTGAAAAGACCCCAACTCACTGGGTTTTGTTCTAGAATCCTTAGGTTGAATGACCAACTGGAACCATCAGCTGTAGGCTAATCCCCTACACTGATGTATTTACCTGATTAAAAAGACAAAAAGAAATGCAAAAATGGACTCAAGTGTGGGATATGGTGGACCTACCACACTTGAGAAGGATGGTTCAACACGGAACTGGAAGTAAGAAAATCATAAAGAGATCTTGGCTGAGTGAGTGTAAGATTGGTGTATGGAATACTAGAGGTATAAATGGCAAGATTAATGAAGTGATTGAAGAGATGAATAAGTATAGATTGGATGTGCTGTGTGTAAGTGAAACCAAAAGAAGGAAATTGGTATAGAAGAAGTGAAAGGAACGGTGAATGTGTGGTCTGGAGTATTGGATAATGCAAGAGGACAGGCTGGTGTAGGTGAGATTTTAAGTGAAAAGATGAAAAACAACTTGATTCACTATAGTTGCATAAATGAGAGAATTATTTGGATTCGTTTGAAAGTGAAACTTCAGAGAATAGTAATTGTAGTAGTGTATACTCCTTGTGACTTGGAACCCTCTGATAGGAAGGAAGATTTCTGGAATGAGCTAAAAGCTGTTTTGAGCCAATTTGGTGCTAAAAAGAAAGTTATAATAGCAGGGGATTTCAATGCTAGAGTAGGCATGCAAAATGCAAATTTTGACAATGCTCTGGGTAAGTTCAATGATCCTTTTGTGAATGATAATGGTGAAAGATTAATTGAACTCTGCATTGAGAATGATTTGTGTGTATCTAATACATTTTTCAACCACAAGTATATGCACACATATACTTGGGGAAATCGTACTCTTGGTCAAAAGAGTGCGATAGATTTTGTTGTTTACGATCAGCGTTTGAAACACTTAGTTGTTGACACCTGTGTGATGAGAGGTGCGGATGTTGGTTCTGATCATTACTTGGTTGTGTCACGAGTGAAACAATTTGTACAGAAAACTAGCGGATAATGCTTACCTTGGCATTCCTTTCTAGCGAAGGGGACATTTCACGCACGTGTTTTCCGGTCTTTGTTGAGGTTATTGTCCTAAAGTCCGTTGTATGCGATGACTGGCTTTACTTCTCACACTTTTCGCTGGGTATACTCATTGGATCTTTGCTTTAGGATTCCAAACATCAATTTTTACCGTTCTTTATACTCGAAATTTTCGCCCATACTCTGGGCATCTTCAGGAGCGCATGGCGACTTTACCACCGATGTTCGTGGCTAACTTCGCGCTAATGGAGTCCGATACTCCTTGTTGCCATTCGCCGGAAAAATTTCCTGGATATATTTCATTAACAAGCCCGCTGGCGCCATCTATGTTTAGTTACGAACACTTTTTTTTTTTTTTTTAATTTTTTATTTATTTAATTTCTTCTCTATCCTGGTTTTCTTGTCTTTTTTTTGCCTGTTTTTCTTTTGTTGTTGTTTTCTTGTCTTATTAGTTCTTTCCACAGGCCCGATAATGTGCTAGGGTCGTTCTGGTTACATACCCTTGCTTTATTTTTGTAGATTAATATTATTTTCCTCCTCATTTGCCTTTCCGATTTTTTATTCTTTTTTAGCATTTTAATTTCATCGAACTTTGGAATGTCCGGTTTTCAAGCAGAATTGCACTAAAGCCTGCTTTTGGCTTCTTTTTGCCAGTTAGATATGTGTTGTTTAAGTCTTTTTTAATCTGTTTTTCGTACATTTCCCAATGTACGATATTGGGGGTATGTGTGCTATTGGAATTTGTATTCCTGATTCTTCTAGCATTTTTTCCTCTGTTTTTTGTTGACAGTCATACTTTTCACGGTGTGCACTGATAGTTGTGTCATATTTAGCACAGTGCCTATTGATTTTTTACTCACTCCTTCCAGGTATGGAAAGCCCAATGTATTTCAATTTTTATTTCTCATCTTCCTTTGGTTGTGCACTTCTTCTTCTCTGAGTCATATGCTTTTTACTTCATGTATCCATTTATTAATTAGCTAATTAATAAATGGATACATGAGAGTAAAAAGCATATGACTCAGAGGAAAGAAGGCCAAGAAGTGCACAACCAAAGGAAGATGAGAAATAAAAAATTGAAATACATTGGAGCTTTCCATACCTGGAAGGAGTGAGTAAAGAAATCAATAGGCACTGTGCTAAATATGACTTACAACTAGGAAGCTCAGTGCACACCGTGAAAAGTATGACTGTCAACAAAAAAACAGAGGAAAAAATGCTAGAAGAATCAGGAACCTACGAAATTCCAATAGCACACATACCCCCAATATCGTACATTGGAAGTACGAAAAACAGATTAAAAAAAAGACTTAAACAACACATATCTAACTGGCAAAAAAAGAAGCCAAAACGGCTTTAGTGCAATTCTGCTTGGAAAACCGGACATTCCCAAAGTTCGATGAAATTAAAATGCTAAAAAAGAATAAAAAATTGTAAAGGCAAATGAGGAGGGAAGAAGCAATATTAATCTACAAAAATAAAGCAAGGGTATGTAACCAGAACGACCCTAGCACATTATCGGGCCTGTGGAAAGAACTAATAAGACAAGAAAAACAACAACAAAAGAAAAACAGGCAAAAAAGACAAGAAAACCAGGATAGGAGAAGAAATTAAATAAATAAAAAATTAAAAAAAAAAAAAAAAAAGAAAAAAAAAGTGTTCGTAACTAAACATAGATGGCGCCAGCCGGGCTTGTTAACGAAATATATCCAGGAAAGTTTTTCCGACGAATGGCAACAAGGAGTATCGGACTCCATTAGCGCGAAGTTAGCCACGAACATCGGTGGTAAAGTCGCCACGCTCCTGAAGATGCCCAGAGTATGGGCGAAAATTTCGAGTATAAAGAACGGTAAAAATTGATTTTTGGAATCCTAAAGCAAAGATCCAATGAGTATACCCAGCGAAAAGTGTGAGAAGTAAAGCCAGTCATCGCATACAACGGACTTTAGGACAATAACCTCAACAAAGACCGGAAAACACGTGCGTGAAATGTCCCCTTCGCTAGAAAGGAATGCCAAGGTAAGCATTATCCGCTAGTTTTCTGTACAAGTTACTTTGAAATATCGCACGTAAAAGAGAATAGTACAATAATTAGAGCTATATAATAGTCAGAATTAGAACTACTAAGTGGAATTGAGTGAAACAATGTTTTTTTTTTTTTTGGTTTTTTTTTAATTGGAGGTTTAACGACCACCATGAGCAACTCAATGGGCTACAAGCAGTTGCCCATCCCTAATTTAGGTTCACTGGTTCCAGGGAAGGGAGAGAGCCAGTACCGTTGGTTGGAGGAAAAGGAATAGGAAGAGGCCCAGGACGGAAAGAATAAAGGTTGAAGGCTTCCTGAAAATCAACAGTGTTATTCTGATGTACTCAGAGAATAACTGAAGTCTTGTGAGAGGGATGTAGAAAAGAAGTGGGACTGTTTTAAGCACTGTGTGGTCACAGCTACTGAAGAGGTCTGTGGCACCACAATAGTGGGTAACAATAGAGGTGATGCTTGGTGGAATAGTGAGATTGAAGAGGCAGTAAAGAGAAAGAAGGAAGCCTATATGGGGATATTGCAATATAGAGTTTCTGTGGATGAATACTGCTGTAAGAAGTGTGAAGCAGCTAAGCTGGTTCGTCAGAGTAAGGCAAAAGATAGGAAGGAGAAGGTGGAAAGGCATGAATTGGCTTTTTGGAAAGATAAGAAGTCTTTCTGGAAGTACACGAGACTCAGGAAAAATAGGGGAAACAAAGTTGTAAGTTCTGTGAAGAATAAGATCGGGGAAATGATATGGGAGCCCAACGAGTTAAGTGAAAGATGGGGTGAACATTTCTGCGAGTTATTAGATCAGGAAAGCAAAGATGATTCTGAGACAGATGCAGATGACAGCACAGTGAAGGAAGAAAGCACAGGACGGATCTCAAGAGAAGAAGTACATAAAGCTCTAAAATCTCTTCCGAATGGTAAGCCGCCGGGAGTTGATGGCATAACTGCCGAGACGTTGAAATATGGTGGTGACTCTGTAACTGATTGGTTAACTGAAATTTGCCAGTTGTGCTGGGAGTTAGGAATGGTGCTATCATTGTTCCCTTGTATAAGGGAAAAGGTGATCAGACTGACTGCAAGAACTATTGTGGTATTAGCCTACTAAGTGTACCAGGGAAAGTGCTTGGTAAGGTCGTTATTGAAAAAATATGGGGTCTTACATCAGAGAAAATGTGGGATGTTCAGAGTGGTTTTATGCCTGGTAAAGGCTGCACTAACCAAATTTTTGCATTACGCATGATGATTGAAAAGTATCTGGCTGATGGTAAGATAGTTTTTGCTGCCTTCATAAATTTATAGAAAGTTTACGACCGAGTAAATAGGACACTTTTGTGGAAGGTATTGAATGAATATGGTGTTACTGAGAATCCATTTAACAGTGGAAAAGCCATGTATGCTGGCAGTAGAGCCTCTGTACGAGTGAATGGTGTTTTATCAAAATGTTTTTTTATAGGTGCAGGAGTCAGGCAAGATTGTGTAATTTGACCATGGCTGTTTAATATATTAATGGATGTGTGCATGCACTATGCCAAAATAGAAAATACTGGTTTATGTCTTCGTGATATCTGTGTGTGCAGATTGCTGTATGCTGATGACACTGTCCTGTTGGCAGAGAGCAAAAGTGAGTTGCAGAGTATGTTGTCCCAGATGTACGAAGTTTGCATGAAATTCAAACTGAGTATAAATAAAGGAAAAACCGAAGTTATGGTTTTTGAGAGAGGAACTGGTAGCACTGAAGGTAATATGGCACAGTGATTGAGCTGGTGAGTGAGTTTGTGTATTTAGGAAGCATGTTTGACAGAGAGAACAAATTGGATGGTGAAATTAGTAGGCGAGTGAATTTCTTCATTGAAAGTCATGGCTGCTCTGGAGGTTTTCACAGGAATGATGGGTTCTCAAGAGAGTCCTGCATAGCTGTGTATGAGAGTGTAATTGTTCCTACTCTGATGTATGGCAGTGAAACCTGGGTACTGCAGAAGAAACAGGAGTTGTTTGTGTGCTGGAGAAATGCGTTACGTACGGAGGGTTTGTGGCAAGACACATTCTGATTGTGTGAGGAATGAAGAGGTGTTGAAGTTGTGTGATGTGCAGCAAAAAGTTGTTAGCAAGGTGGAGACTAATATGCTTTGGTGGTTTGGCCATGTTGAAAGAATAAGTGATGAGATATTTACTAAGAAAATCGTTTTAGCCCAAGTGGCAGGAAGGAAAGGCAGAGGAAGGCCATGGAAGTCACGGGAGGATCAGATTCAGAAGTGTCTGCATGAGAAACAAATTATGAGTATGAAGTATAGAAGATCTTGTGTATGGCGTGTAATGGATGTCAGTGAAGCCTGAATTGTATGTCAAGATCGCTGTAAATGGAGAAGTTTGATACAGCGACAGTATGTAAAAACTATCTGGTAGTTTGCATTTCTTTTTGGAGCTAACCTCTGAATCTCAGAGAACAGTTTAGTGATATGCACGCATTCCCAGCAACACTAAATTCATTCAAAACCTTCCACAAAAATGTCCTATTTACTCAGTCGTAAGCTTTCTCTAAATCTATGAAGGCAGCAATAACTTTCTTACCAACAGCCAGGTACTTTTCAATCATCATGCGGAATGCGAAAATTCATACCTCTAATAACATGTTCAAAAACTGGAAGCTGTTTAAACAATATGAAACTTTTGTATTAAAGACCTTGAAAAAAAAAGTCCCTACTGTGATCGCCCTCAAAAAAGAGGGCAAAGGAAGTGGAGAAGAAAAGCCTCAGAATATCTGAGTTTTGGAGCATCTAAGTGAAGGGTTGTACCATTAAAGTATGGCCAACAGCCAGCCAATATGCATCTCCTACTAGGGTGGATAAAATGTGAATTGTTTTCAGTCTTGTTTAAAGTATAGCTGGTAAGACAACAACAAGAAAAACATAATGTTGTGCTCACTTCTACTATTACACACTTCCTCACATGTGAAGTAATAGAGGTGGTTCCCTCTTTCTAAAAACACCAACTACTAGTGTACATGATGACCACAAGCTAAATGATGTTCATCTACCATCACCCTCTTAGCTACCCCCACTGCAGTGGGATTGATAGCAAACACCCCACAAAAACACTTGTGGTTTTTTACACACCCTCCATCCCCTGTAAACAGGGTGTGAAGATCTTTTACCCATTAGGACAAGAATGGGCAAATTACAGCTCATGGGCCAAGTACGGCCCTCTGGTGAGTTCAACCCAGCCCATGGGATAAATAATTTTAAAATGTTGCTTCTCTTAGGCATGACACATAATTTAATCTGGAAAACATTGCTTGTTCTATTCTGAAATGTTCCTCATTATTTTCTGGGTACAGTTTCAAGATAGGACCTGCCCATTTCATCTTTCAAAAGTGCCCTTTCCAATTAACTTATGACACATGCTGCAACCCCTTTTTATTTAATTTAAAAAAAGACACTAATGGCATTGAATGAGATGTCTATTGATGCCTGGAAGGGGGGGATGGGTGTTGGGATTCCAACATCACAACCAACTGACAGTGAGGAGGATGTACACAGCTGGAGTTGACTGAACTGCAGTGTAACTCTCAAATGAAGCAGGCTTTTTAAAACACAACAAAACTGGATTTTCATAAAACCAAGCTATCAGCATTTTCAGACTTGGTAAATCATGACCAAAAGCATATGGCAATGTTTGCATCCTCATATTCATGTGAACAAGTATTTTCAACCATGAAACTTAGGAAAAGTGATCTTAGAAACTGACTTACTGATGAGCATCTGCCTTCCCTTTTGAGAATCACCTGTTCACAGTTTAACCCAGATTATGAAAAAATGCTGGAAGCTCAATCACAGTTTCACTCAGCTCACACCCCATCATATAAATCTTTTGAATGAACTTAAAAACAATTTAATACTTATGTATGATTGTTTTAAAAATCATTTTAGTACATATGTCAATGTGTTTAAACTTATTAATGTCAGTCTATTTATGCATGTTTATCATTTTGTTTAATGAATTTTAAAGAACAATTAATGAAAAAAGCCTTTGGTCCACCAAATAAGTTTTGCCCTCCTATGAGGAATTCTGCCTATCCCTGCATTAAGAGGAAGCGTTACAAAAGTACAGAAAGGGAGGAGTTGGTGATGACAGCCATTTAGTGTATCACTTTCTGTGTGTCGACAGCACTTTGATCTCCAATGTTATTAGATGTGAGTCATGTAAGAGATGCCTCATTCTCTGACTAAAGGCATACAATGTACTCTGCAACCATCATCAGGAATTATAAATTCAACTAAAAAAAAAAAAAATTCGTGTATCTTGGTCTCCTGAAGTTCTTTATAATATCAGCTGACTATATCTGAGCATATGCAGGAGAGAGGGAATTGGAATGACTATCAGATAAAAATTCCTTTGTGGTATGTTGACTTGCAGCTTAGTGGGATGTTATTCCTGATAACATACCAAAGAAATCAGGGAAACTGCTGTAACGGTACAACACTGCCTAACTCTTTGCCCCAGCCCAACTAGCTCAACCCCAACAGGGAGGATTGTCTAAAGCTAAGCTGACATGTACATTAAAATTACTGACAGTGCACAAAATATCTTAAACACTAATTTTGAGCTCAAATGTCTAATTTCCAATATTTGAATCCTCATGGCAATTAACTACTATTCAAATGCATTAGTTCATGTGCAAGTCAATAATGACTTCATAACTAGAAAGAAATCCAACTTACCTTAAGGTTGTGTCTTCTTTCAATGAAACACTTCATGCATGTTAGCTCAAGCCCTTTCAGCAGCTCCCCTCACATTATCAAGAGGTCAATGCAAACCTTCCGCTCCACTGACCGCAGAACAAGTGAACGAACCCATCCGGGGCCCAGCTTCAGTCAACACCTCTGCATGTCCTCTCGGGCGCCATCTATTGTCAGGTCTGTTCTTTTTTTCTCTGCATGTTGTTCCAATTTAATTGGTGCCTTCCAATTATCATTGAAGCTATTTGGGACATTGACATTACAAATTCTTGATCTATTTTTTTCAATTAAAACTGATTTTGCTAACGTGCATGAAGTGTTTTGTTGAAAGAAGACACGACCTTAAGGGTAAGTTGGATTTCTTTCTAGTTATGAAGTCATGTTTAATTTCCTACTTGAACTTTAGATCAGAGAACAATACAATATTTATCTTTAAAGGTCTCTTTAAAGCACAAAGCCTTGCACAGAATAGAAGAATTCCAAATTATAATTCTCCATCGAATTGAAACAGCCATAACACTGTAGAAAGGAGCTGTCACCTCGTTACACTCTGCCAATAAGTAACCCCACGAAGCACTCCTCGCAGACACCACGTCAACAGGGACATATGAAAATGACAGTTCAGCAATTAGTAGTCATGCTTGGCCTATGCACCTCGTTAGACACAATTATCGGCAGGAAAAATGAGCACGAGAGTTTGATAAGTAGTAGTCGAACTCGGCCTATGTGCCCGTCCTCAGTAGACACAATCGTTGGCAGGAAGCATGGAAATGACAGTTCAACTTACAGCATCGTTCTCCACACACACACAGTCCCGCTCCGCCTGTCCTGCATTCCTCAGACAGCACAATGTCAGCAAGATGTCTAGCTCCCGGCTTCAAAAATTCAACGGCTGTTTCCTCCCAATGAACAAAGAAAAGAAAAGCAAAGCAAAGCGAAAAGACTTTCGCTACATGCTCTTTTATCTCACCTCGAACAATTGCCAAAAGACATGCATTCGGTGTTATGCAAATGCAACGCCAAGATGATAAAAAAAGATGACTAGAGAGGTGCTCGAAAGAAAAGTACCTTGAGGTCTTTAGATATCCCTTAATGCCTCATGAAAGCCCTTCTCTGATGACATTTCTCTCCTATCTCCCGTAACGTGATGCAGTGATAGTAATTTGCATGGAAAAATTTATCATTAATTTTGTGTTTGCAATTATTATGTGAAGTGCCCTTATTTGACAATAAAACATACCCATGAATTTCAAGTAAGCTTCCATGAAAAACTGCCAATTTCTTAAACTGCATGAATCACACTACAAAAACTCATACCACATTCTTCTTTGTATAAACTGTGGCAGCACATAATCAGTAGACTGCAAAATTCAGAGAAAATAAATTTACCTTCCAATAACCTGAAAAATCACATAATTCGCAGACCATAAAATTCAGAAGAAAAAAATCACAATATAAACCACTCCACACCTACGATGTTGATTCCGAACCATAATCTCCTACATAGAAACTGTCATTCACGGGACCCAGCAGTCCAAAGAAATGGACATAAAAACTATGTTTTTTTTTAATTCAAACTTTTCCAGCACTACTACAGTTCTGTAATTAGACCTGAGGCACTCATGAATGTGTGTCATGCTGAACTTCACATAGGTCGTAATCGTCCACAATGATCAAATAATACTGCCTACATTGCATCCCATTTTCTGTCGAAATGAAAAACAAAACAAAAAAAAACTGTTTGCAGACCTCTATCTTTATTAACAATGAGGAACTGTACACCAACTACACACAAAATAGTAAAACTATATTACACAGGATGTTCAGAAAGTAATGCCTCCATATTTATATCCGAGCCCAGTGGTAATGTATCAAACTGAAACAAAACAAGAACAAAGCTCAGAAAACTACTATTTAAATTTACATATTTTATTTTTCTGCATACTCCCCTCACACTCCATACAGATACACTAAGATTTAACAAGTTTTTTGAACCCATCTCTGTAAAAATTTTCAGCTTGTTCTTGGAACCATTTCCTCATAGTAGCTCGAACGGCTTTGTCACAGGTGAATTGAATTCCTTTCAGATGTCTCTTGAGAGCACAAAACAACCAGAAGTCAGACAGCCTCAAATCTGGGCTATAGGTAAGGTGTTCAAGAACTTCAAACCCGATTTTTTGTATGGCCTGTGAAGTGAAAGCACTGGTGTGGGGTTTGGTGTTGTCATTTTGCATAATCATTGGCTTTTATTCCCCACACACACATGGTTTATTCATTACTTTAACTTTTCTAAGGTGCGGACGTAGCTCTCAGAGTTGAGTCGTACCTTTGATCATGCGCTCCTGATAAATAATGCCTTTGTAGTCCCAGAACTAAGTGAGCATGTACTTACCAGCATAAATTTGAGTTCTGAATTTTTTTGCTCGAGAAAATGGGTGTCAGTATTCCAGTGATTGATTTTTTATTTCTGGGTCAAAACGGTGAACTCATCTCTCATTACCAGTCACAATGCTTCATGGAGAAAATAATTTCCATATTTTTTGTAGCAAGACAACAATCTTTGGCATGTTTCAAGTATTGATTTCTTCATTTCAGTCATTAGGTGACATGGCATCCAACAAGCACACACTTTGTTGTATCCTAAAATGTTAATGTCAGTGACACTACCTAAACAAATGTTTAGCTTATCTTATCTGCTATGGTTCTCTGAGTTATTCTTCAATGTTCCCTGATAAGCTCACTAACTTTTTGCTTGTTCAAATTGCAATTTATGATTATGGGCCTCCCACTCCACACTAATTGATCCTTTACAGCTAACATTCCTCCACTGTCCTTTGATTTTCTTACCCAACGATGAGTAGTGCTTATGTCCAAAGTTCCACAACCATAAACTGCCACTAATCTAGCATGAATTTCTTTGGGAGGTACATTTTCACAAGTTAAAAACTATAATTGATCATTGTTTGACACCCAACAATACAGTTGAAAAAGAATAATCCATTTTAAACACAATTAAATATGAACAAATAGATGTATAGAGTTCTATTACACAGTGAAATGAAGCAAATGGCAGAATCATTTGCCGTCTGACTGGTTGGAGCAACAAATCATGCGCGAGACACTTGCACAGAGGCATTACTTATCACAGAGGCATTACTTATTTCAAATCACGCACGAGACACTTGCACAGTGGTATTACTTATTGAACACGCCTCATAGTAATCCCATTTGTTGGCATAAAAACAGAAATAAATGTTTCCAAGCTATTACATGGCTTTTTCATGGAAGTAAGCAGAAAACTGTCTTCCTTCCTGGAAAAAGCTATTTGGGTGACGTGCGAAAGCTTGGAAATGTTTATTTTTATGTGAATAAATCAGATTACTAATATAGTTTGAAATTGTAAGCACCTGCATTAGAATATGGTTTTACTTTAAAATCTGGACTAAAAGTAAAGACAAAAAAGTGACTTAAACATATTTTCAATGTGAAAAAATTAGGTCAACAGAAAAACATACACGATATGATAACCTTGCTTCAGAAGCAAACTGACAGCTGTTCCGTCTCCTCACTGGCATCCTATCATCATGATCTTCCTTGAGATGGATCATATTATTCACACCCCAGAATATCCGCAGGGAGCCTTCCAAAATAAGTCGTCCATTTCTCTAAAACAGAACAAAATATGAGAATTATACAATATAATCACATATATGCAATACTCAGAATGTTAAGGATGGGTTCTACTTAAATGAAAATACTTGGCAGCTGAAACTTATTTCTACAAAGTTGAAAGCCAAGTTGTTGGAAAATTGTACAACCAATAGTGCCTGTGCGCATGTGAAAATTAAATATACATTTTTGATTATTTTCTATTTTTTTTAGAATGTTTGATTTTTAGGCAAGTGCACCCAAAACTTAATAAAATGACTATAATTTAACCCTTTAATGAACATTACCCTAAAATCTGGTATCGCTCTGAATACCATAAGACCCAAAATTGTCTTTTGTTTCACTTATTTGTTTAGTAATAACAATGGCGACTGACAGTGACTCCTGCTGATCCCTCATAGGTCATGCAAATTTAAAGAACAGGTAAAGGTAGGAAATCTGAATCACTTTAGACAGGCGCTTCAGGTGGCCATGGTCGTTTGTATGTACGAGCATTTTGGGCATTATGGAAAGGGTTAATTAATAGGCAAATATGAAACTATACACCTCCTCTTCCCATACCACAGACAACATACATCAAAATTGGACCTTGAATTATTAGAAGGTTGTCTAGTCCAATGAATCTCATTTCCTGTTGCACCATATGGCCAGCCGGGTATGTGTGCATTATTTACCTGGGAAGTGTTGGCACCAGGATGCCCTATGGAATGAAAACAAGCCAGTGAAGGAAGTGCAAGGCTGCGGGCAACGTTCTGCTGGGAAACCCTGGATACAGTCATTCAAGTGCAGGAAACTATGACATCTACCAACTATGTAAACGTCATTGCAGACTACATAGGTGTATCCATTCAAGGCAACAGTATTCCCCTGTATTACCGCCTTCTTTTAGCTGGATAATGCGGCATGCAACACTGCCCAGATTGCGAGAATGGTTTGCAGAACATGAGGAAGACTTCCAGGTATTGCCCTGGCCTCCAAATTTCCCAGATATCAATCCAATTGAGCAACTGAGATTTGTGTTGGAACAGCAAACCCGATCTGTGGCAGCTCAACCATGTAACTTACAAGAGTTAAAGGACATGCGGGTAATGTGTTGGTACCAGATAACACAAGACAGCTTTAGAAATCATGCAGCGTTCATGCCTCACCCAGTACAAGCTGCTTAGACTGCACATGAACGATCAACATCATATTAGGCAGGTGGTTGTAATGTTTCGGCTCTTTAGCATAAGTACCCTACTCAAAAATATACTGTAATTAAGAACTTCTGTACCCTGGGCAAAAAACAAAATATTGCAACCCCGCCCCCCATCTGACTTTTTATCTTATACAGTATATACACACAAACATTTATGTATTACTAATTTAATACTTTAAACACATACAATTTATATATTACTAATTTAATAGTGTATATTAGTATGTTTTCAAACTGAGTACAAATAAGGGAAAAACCAAAGTTATGGTTTTTGAGAGAGGAACTGGTAGCACTGAATGTAATCTCTCCTATATATATAAAACAGACTGTGTGTGTGTCTCTCAGTCGGTTTTCACATAGAATTAGGCAACCTAGAGCGACGAAATTTGTTATGAAGATACCTGTAGACATTTTCTGGTGCACCTCAAAGCGATTTTAAAAAAAATTGAATTTGATTTTTAGTTATTTATTAATGTTACATGTTTCTAACTGATCTGAGTGTGTCTTTCTGCTTTGTTGACATCAACCTGCTTACACCGAACGTTAAGGCGTGCACAAAAGTAGTTCACCATAAATTTTAGGCGTTTCTTTTTAGAATTCCGTTAAGACTATTTTCATTCGTAAATACATTTATTACGCCCTTTTTTGTAAGCATTGTTTGCCGATTGTATTATGACCTTGAGGGCGGAGAAGAAAAAAAGAAAATAGAACGTTGTTTTACAATCTGAGTTATTAATTCAAAAGTGTCATACGTCAGAAGGTCATCATACTGTGACGGCATTGTGAGCTAGAAAATAGAATGTTTTTTTTACAAAATTCTAAAAAAGAAATGGCTCAAATTTATGGTGAACTACTTATCTTCGCATCGGGTGTGATCAGGTTTGCATGTAAAAAGAAGCGGTAAAGAAAGCAGAAAAGCACGTTTTTCGTTAAGCGCTGTTTGCCAATTGTATTATGACCTTGAGGGCGGAGAAGAAAAAAAAAATAGAACGTTGTTTTTCAATCTCCATTATTGAACAACGGCACAAGATTATCTGTCAAGAAACTAATGAAGAATGTCATTGAAGCTACTATAATGACTGGACATGCAACAGGCAAAAACGTTTTTATTCCAAAGATCCCAATCATCCCATCTGATGTCTCGTTTCAATTTAAACGTCTTCAATTCCTGATTCGTTTAAGTTTCGCCATGAGCACCAATAAGGCACAAGGGCAGTCTCTAAAAGTTGTTGGACTGGATCTACAAAGTCCATGTTTTTCCCATGGTCAACTGTACATTGGTTGTTCCAGAGTTGGAAATGGGGAAAATCTTTACATCTTTGCTCCGAATGGAAGGACTGTTAATATTGTTTATCCCGAGGCTCTACAAGAATAAGGTACTTTTCGTCTCAATCGATTTCATTGCATAAGCCTTCTGCTATCAAACTTTTTGAATTATTTACATTGGACGTGACAACTACTAAATAATTCAAATACATTTTTTTATCCTAATATTCTATTCTGGGAAGTTGTACTACAAAGTTGTATAAACCTTGATTTACCAGTCTTAATTTAATTGATTGATTGATTGGAGGTTTAACGACCACCGTGAGCAACTCAATGGGCTATAAGCAGTCGCCCGTCCCTAATTTAGGGTCACTGGTTCCAGGGAAGGGAGAGAGCCAGTGCCGTAAGACAAACACAACATCCATGCCTTACCGGGATTCGAACCCGGACCCCGTTCGGACGAATGATCAGAGGCCGTCACTTAGACCACTGCGCCACCGGGGCGGCTTAATTTAATTGCCGATATAGCTTTTACTTTATACTATCACTAGCCCATCAACGACGGGTACAACAGGCTAGTTAGTACAGGTCTAAATGGCACAGTGATTGACCAGGTGAATGAGTTTGTGAATTTCGGAAGCATGTTTGACAGAGAGAACAAATTGGATGGTGAAATTAGTAAGTGAGTGAATTTCTTCATTGAAAGTCATGGCTGCTTTGGGAGGTTTTCACAGGTATGATGGGTTCTCAAGAGAGTTCCGCATGGCTGTGTATGAAAGTGTAATTGTTCCTACTCTGATGTATGGCAGTGAAACCTGGGTATTACAGAAGAAACATAGGAGTAGTTTGTGTGCTGGAGATATGCGTTACTTACAGGGGTGGCGAGACACGTTCTGATTGTGTGAGGAATGAAGATATGTTGACGTTGTGTAATGTGAAGCAAAATGTTCTTAGCAAGGTGGAGACTAATATGCTTTGGTGGTTTGGCCATGTTGAAAGAATGAGTGATGAGATGCTTACTAAGAAAATATTTTTATTTTTAGCCCAAGTGGTAGGAAGGAAAGGCAGAGGAAGGCCAAGGAAGTCATGAGAGGATCAGATTCAGGAGTGTCTGAATGAGAAAAAGATTATGAGTATGAAGTATAGAAAATTTTGTGTACAGCATGTGATGGATGTCAGTAAAGCCCAAGTTGTATGTCAAGATCACTGTAAATGGAGAAGTTTGATATGGCAACAGTAAGTAAAAATTATCTGGTAGTTTGTATTTCTTTGTGGAGCTAACCTCTGAATCGCAGAGAACAGCTTAGTGGTATGTATGTATGATGTATTAGTATATAAATGGGGGGGGAGGGGCACAAGCACTCAACAGAAGAGTTTCATGCATTTCTCTTCTCTTTACATCAAGTATGTTAAGGCTAGTAAAGTCAAGCTAGACCCGGGATGACATTTAGAGCTGTAAAATACAGAAGGTAAAGAGGAAGGTGAGATTCCAAACTGCTTTGGAGTTTGGAGCTTTGCAACTACACCCAACTAACCAAATTAAGCTTGCATTTGCAGTAATGATGGAACAGCTCCCACAGAATCTTCAGCAATGTGAATGACATCCTCATCTTACAATGTACAGACAACTGCTTCTTCATTTCTGAATGTAAGCAACAAACAACCCTTGAATATTTTGAGGAAGAAATTTAGATTTAATGTCGCCAAAGCTACCAAAATTGACAAAACATATTTTAAGCAAATTCTGCAAATGAGCCGAGTAGGGAGTAAAAAATAAAAAAAATTACCAGAAACTGGTGCAAAAGTTTCAATTCCAATTTTAATCAGATTGCACACAGATATTTTATCCCCACACTAGTTACTCCTCTGACCCTAGTGCTAATTAAATCAAATTTGAATTCTGAATTCTGGAAGAGGGCAGCACGTACAATCCATTTAACTGGTACTTTTTGTGTAGACCACAATATGGATTAAAATGGTAACAGGGCTAGGAAGGAAAGGATGATGGTTTATAAAGGTAGCTTACATTCTGAAAGAATTCTGCTCACATTAGCTTTCCTTAAAAAAAATTAAGGAAAATTTACAATTTAAAAATTTTAGGGCTGCAAAATACCAAAAAGATTTTAGGTTTGTAAAATAATTTTCTCTGAATTTCTTCGTTTCTTACAAAAACCTTTGGTGAGTGTGTGAGAACAGTAATGCCACCAAAATCGAAAGTTTAAAGAACCCATCTTTTGTGGGGGTGGGACTCAAACATAAGATGTTCTGCAACACTCCACAACTGAATGGAGCCTTCTAGAAAATTCCATATCCTGTAACCACAGTAAGAAAAATTGGCTTTTTCTTTTTTATTGCAAATAATTACAGTTCACTCTAAATGTAACTAATCAGCATAGGATTTTAAATTAGAAATATCAATGAACCTCCCTATAGTCACACTTTTCATTTAAGAAAAATTTTAAAAGTACAAGAAGAAATAAAAAAGCATAGCAGCAAAAATCAGCAGCTACTGAAAAAGAGAAATAGAATAAAACTATTTTCTTTTCAACAATGATTGATGCACTATTCAAAACTTGTCTTCATAATCTTACAATTTACCTCTTACAAAACATTTTCATAGACAAACAAGTAACAACTGAAATATAGAAAACATGGCAGTTTACCTCTCGACTCTGCATAGCTCCACTTTTGCCCTCATAAAACTGGTTATAGAGTCGAAGTTTTGCATCTAAGTGGGACCTATGTCAGAGAAAAAAACAACAGTGTTTGACAAAATTGGAAGTGAACAAAGAAAGTATAGTAATGATGACATGCTGCATCACTATTGAAAGTGCCACACTATATTCTCATTTAGTGAATATTTGCTTTAAACCTTGATGTCTCAATATGATACCTGTGTCATACAACATGTGGTACTTTCACTGTAACTTTAAAATATGAAGATATGACTCAAATACATATGATGACTGATCTAAGAGGACATTATCAGAATTGGCAACTAAAAATATAACACCAAATAATCTTTGTCTTGGTAATTGGTCTACCATGCAAAAGAAATTCTTTCACTCGATATTTTGTAAGCAAAGCTACAACTTCAAATGCAAATATCAGTTCTGCCCATAGGCAGAACTGAGCACCATGGAAAAGTAAAAAACCACAGATGTCCTATAGCTGTCTAAGTAATAAGTAATAGATGTATTTTTATTCTCTGAAAAATGGCAATGGTGCAGGTTCTTTCTGTTTTCAATAAAATTAGCATAGAATTAGTTAAGCATAGTGGAGTTAATAGTTCTCTTGGTATAATCAATCACTTGGCTGGCAAGGAAAAGCAGCTTCTATCAACTAGCAAGAATTTGTCATTGCGATAATTCATAAAGAAGATAAAACAAAGTCTTTTAGTACTTACCATGGTAACTCCTTAATTACATTGCCTTACACAGTTTATTTGGGGATGAGTGAAGGACATACATGACTATAAATGGCAGAGGACATCCAACAGCTTTCTGAAAGCACTATGAAGTGAACCAGGATTTGAATATGATCTTTGTTAACACTGAAAATGTTTTAACAGAATATCTATGAATAAGTTGATCAGTGTGTTGAAAAGCTGTGGAATAACAGACAAGTTGGTAAGGTTACTCAAAGCCTTTGCCACAAATATCCTGTAATAACTGTTAGCACATGGTCCTATAATTTCTTCTGCCTTCCATTACCTTTCTTTCCTGCCACTTGGGCTTGTGAATAGATTCTCTTAGCACCTCCTCACTCATACTTTTGACATGGTCAAACCACATCCAAACAACATTTTGCTTCACATTACACATCTGCAACACACCATTCCTCACATGATTAGTACATACATTGCAACAACCCCCAAAAGTAACGCTTTCTTCAACACACAAACAACTATGTTTCTTATGCAGTACCCAGGCTTCATCGCCATACATCAGATAAGGAACAATCACACTCTTTTACACAGCCATTCAGGACCTTTTCAAAAATCTACCAGTCCCGTGAAATCCTCCTAAAGCACTCATGTATTTCAAAACTGAATTCATTTTGCCTACTGATTTCACCATCTTATCTGTTTCCTCTGTCAAACATGCCAGATAAATATACACACTAATTCACTTGTTCTAACTGTGCACCATTCAAATTGATCTTGCATTCAGTACAAACAGTTCCTTGCACAAAAGCCATAACTTTGGTTTTTCCCCTTATTAATGCTAAATTTGAAATTTCATCGTACAAATTCTGTACATCATGCAAAACATAATCTGAAACTCAATTTTGCTCTCAGTCAACAGGACTTTGTCATCAGCATACAGCAACCTTCACACATTGGAATTACCAAGACATAAACCAGAAGTGTATATATGGGTATCAAACATGCAAGCATCCATAAATATATTAAACAGACAACATAACATTGTACAGCCGTATCTGACTTCTACACTAACAGAAACCCATTTTGATAAAACATCATTCACATACTACTGTCACACGTGGCTTTTTTTGTGCAAATTTGCAGTTACACCATAATTTCTCAAGACATTCCACGGAAGTGCCCCATCTCTTCCATAAGCCTTCTCCGCATCTACAAAGGCAGCAAACACTTTACCAACAAAGGCATGTTTTTCAATCATTATGAGCATGAATATGATGGTTAAAACTGTGAACTTTGTTCTAATTTTGAACATGTGGGGGTCAGTACCAACACATATGACTTGCATTGGTTTCAGTGGCATATGGCTTTGAAGCATATCTGGCAACCTGAATACAAAGTAGGTGATGCAGTCAGCATACAGTATGGCATCACACTATTTACTGCCTATCATTTCCTTCCAGCAAAACACCCAATGCAAACACATTATACTCATTTCATGAAATCCTTCCTTGCAGCCTTAAGTTTTTACTGTCAAAATTGCTTCAGGGCTATAATTTTCACTTCCCACTGTGGTTCATTGTCATACCCATATTATGCAGCTGTTTCTTCACATCCAAACTTAACGCTTCTTGTATGCTTGTCTTCTGCTAATCTGCTGAATTGTACTGCTCCAGCTGTATGGTAGGGCAAATGTTACTGACTGCTTAGAAGTATCTTGACTGAAAAGAAGAAGGATGTCTCGTTACTGCACCAACAGTACAGATTACTTTTGTTACATTTGCTAGGAGGTGGCTTCTTTTAAAACACAGAAGCATGCCACAACCCTGATCATCAGAAAAGCCTAAAATCTTTGCTTTAGCTGTAAAATCACGGCACATAACAAGAGCTCGGTCCCACACATATGCAATGGAGCTTATGTAATGAAACCTCCATAACTGGTTGAGTTGCAAATAGCAGTTGAAGCCTTTTCTATAACCATGATGGGGAGGAAGCTAACAGATCCTGACAATGGCTATTACTTCTGCTGTGCCTCCAATTCGGCAAAGGGTTGTTTCTTGTCAATTCAACACAGCACTCAACCAATGTTTGTTAAAATTTCAACAAAAACTGTTGAGAAAATACTCAAGTGTCAAAGTAAGTATACTTAACTTCCTGAAATTACCCTCTGGATTGTTTTGAGAAAAAATAATTTGAATTATTTTGCATTATTCAAAGATTTGCAGCAGCTTAACTTCTAACATCTTGGGAACAAGCATGCAATGTTGTGTGTGTGTGTGTGTGTGTGTGTGTGTGTGTGTGTGTGTGAGTGAGTGAGTGAGTGAGTGAGTGAGTGAGTGAGTGAGTGAGAGAGAGAGAGAGAGAGAGAGAGAGAGAGAGAGAGAGAGAGAGAGAGAGAGAGAGAGAGGCTAATGTGTTTAGAAAAAGGGAGAGATCTCTGTAATTTCATGTGTGAGGAGTTTTTCACGTGTAATAGTGGAAGTGTCTACAATACTGTGATTTTCGCTGTTGCAGACTCACTGACTGTACTAAACACAAGGCCAAAAAGCAAACTGCTTTACCCTAAGTGTGAGATATGAAAAAAAAAGTGCTATAGCATAATTTATTAATTCTAAATTAAAATTTTCAAACAGTACATCCTAAATCACTTGTGTGTAAAATGAAAGGCCAGCCTGAATCCTTGCTTTTCCCCAAATTACCTGTTCGCATATAATCACACAAGTTTCAAGACTTCATTTACATGATGCCTAGGCTCCCATGCTAAATAATCAATTAAGAGTCAGTGCTTCAAACTCTTTATAGCTTAGTGTCTGCCAATAGCAATTCATTAAATAATTGGTGTTAATATTGTGAACAACTGTTGAAATTTGTTACTGAAAATAATTATAAGCTGCCACTAGTTAAATGCCACAATCTCTTTATAGCTTAGTGTCTGCCAATAGCAATTCATTAAATAATTGGTGTTAATATTGTGAACAACGGTTGAAATTTGTTACTGAAAATAATTATAAGCTGCCACTAGTTAAATGCCACAATTTAGAGATGTGTGTTTGTAATGTTGAGATTAATGCCACAGCATTATAATTGGAAAACATGGTATAATTAATAGTTTCCTGAATTACCTGTAAGAGACACTAATTTTATTAATACGAGAGTTGTACCGAAAGCAATGCAAAAGTGGGCATAACTTTATTAACTGACAGAGGTCGTTCAAATTGCACATGTTGGTAGAGTAACTTTTCCTCTATAGTAACCCTCCTTCTTCATTGCAGACTTGAAGGAGAGAAGCGTGAAAGTCTGCTCTGATCTGCTGGAAGCATTTAAAGCCAATGAAAACACATTTTGTTCCAATCTGGGACAGGGGATGAAATGTGGGAGTAACTTTACAATCTGGAAATGAAGCATCAATCTATGGAATGGTGTCACACCACTTCACCAAGGCCTAAGAAAAGTTCAACAGCCAGCGATCAGCACAGAAAGTCATGGTGACTGTTTTTTGAGATGACAGGGGTGTCATTCTTGATTTTCTGGAACGTGGAGATACTGTGACTAGTGAGCGGTACATTGAGACACTCAAGAAGCTTAGAGAAGCCATAAGGAGGAAGAGACCGAACAAGAATCTGAAAAGGATCCATATTCACCATGACCTTGTGGAGAAATTCCTATTTCTGGATTTTCATTTTTATTCAAGCATTGTGTCTCAAATTAGAAGTTTTGAATAGTTGAAAATTCCTCCAGTAATAGTAACTTAAAATTTATATGCATATTTTTAAAAATTATACAGATACTGTAGTCCATAAGCATGAACAGTAAAGCAAAAATCTGAGTTTTTGTGAATCGAATTTCTTAAAAATACATGAATTTCTAATTCTTTTTTTCATCTAATATCATTGTTGGCACATAGATGCTGCATTTCCTATTGTTTACCATCTGGCCATCCCTCAGAAAACGTAGAACTCGCCTCATCTCCTTATTTATGTTCAGGCATGCTACTATTGCACAACCCAAGACAACAGAGTTCTAAACAACTGAAACTAACATGTGTAGTTTGGAAAACATTCCAGACATGTGCTAGTATGATAAAGTGGGGATGAGGATTTCTTCAACTAGCACACATCTGGAACACTGTTAAGATTTCTAAGCTTACATCTGCTTAGCTTTGGTTGCATGGAACTTTGTTCACCTGGGTGATGCAATAGTGACACACACAAATGTAAATTGGGAAATGTGTGTTCTTTTGACCTGTTACAAGGCAATGTAATTTTCAAGTTTTCTGAAGGATGCCTTTTCAAGCAATTGTGAAGAATTAATTCTTCTCAGGAATCACTTCCATTGGTTTCTTATTTCCATCATAATCGTTTTGCTTTCCCTGGATTCTTATAAAAAATATAACTTATGATAAAACATCACTAAACAGTTGGTAGCCAACTCAAACCCACTTTTACTAGGAATATATCTTTTTAATGTTTAATTTTTTAATGAATACACATAAGATTCATTATTGTTGCTTTATTCAGAGTGAAAATACCTCTGCTTTAGTTTTTGCTTCTGGAAGTGGACTTCTTTTTTTATCCTGGAAGAAACCAGTTTGGTTTGGTTTTCAATTAGGCAACCCATAAGCTTTCACCCCTTCCAATAAATAACCAAACTTGCCCCTCTATATTTAGTTTCAGTTCCAACTGAGAGCTACTGGTTACTGTTTCAGATACTTGTATTTACTAAGAGCTTTCTCACTTTATTGTTCCAGCAATTTTCTTGATCCTTTTAAAGTGTGACATAGTTTGGAAATATTTCTTTGAACTCTTAGCAGTAGAAATAAGATCTGATTCATAAAAAAAAAAAAATGTAATCTTTTCAATTTAAATTGACATAGTGCAGTGCAAAAAAATTTAAGGCAAGTTCAGCCATGGATGATAGAAAAATCAGTTCACTTTCAGCTGAAATGAAAATCTGTTTAAGACGTCAAGCAAATCTACCAAACTGTCTGTTTGCTACATGGATATCAGAAACAGAAAATAAAGAACATGGAAGAATCAGATTATGATGACTACAGTTCTGTTGATGCTGTAATATGTTCATTAACCTTAGAGGCTCACTACCTTAAAGAGACCCACATCAATTAAAAAAAAAGGAAAAGAAAAGGGAGAGACAGAGAAAGAGATTGGAAGACAAAATATGCAAAGAAAAAAAAAATTAGCATTAAAAAGAGAGAATTCTTGCTTTACAATCTGAGGGTGAATAGACAGGAGATCTACAATGTTAAATGTTGTTCCAGTTAAAGGAAAACATTTACATCAATAAATAAGAGAAAAGACCAAATTTTAATCATGCTCCACAAAAGTTGGAGCATTAAGAAATTTAAAATGGGTTTGAATGCATCAAATTATACAGAAAACACATTAGTCAAACTAAAAAGGCATCTTGGCACCATAAAATCCTTATCAAAATTGACAGGCATCAAAATCAAAGTTTTGAAGGCACAGTAAATAAGTTTTATTGTGATGATGATATAAGTTGAAGCATGCATGCCAGGAAGAAACAAGACTTGTATTTTCCAATTATAACACTGTGACGCTAAACTCAATTTTATAAACATGCAGCTCTGAAATGCGTTGTAGGTGTGACTTACAAGTAGCATTACTAGTAAGTAGCATTATAAACTTAAGTGGCATTACTTCAATAGCGGGATGTAAGATCAGGTGATGCGTAACATCACAGCCTCTCCTTAACAAATGTGAACCCCGCCTTCTCGTGGTACATCCTGTTCCCACTAAAGGGGCTCTGACGACCGCCAATAGCGGTAAAACTATACCATCGGGATTAGAGGAAATGCTATCTCACACTCACCAACCCGCTTGGCCAGCATGGTGAGTTATGGCCAAATCCCTCCAAAATGACTCCACAACTTAAATCTTGGCCCTCAGTCTCCAGCAGCTAGAATGTACCTGGCCAAGGCAGCGGCCAGTGCGACATGAAGGCAGAGGGTGCTAAGAATCCCCGGAGGACCGGACTAGGCTGCCATCTGATGCTGACCTTGGCTACGTATAATGGACGCTCCCTATCTTCTAATTCAAGGCTTCTTGAATTGGAAGAGGAACTACAAAGGATCAAGTGGGACATCGTCGGGCTAAGTGAGGTAAGGAGAAAAGGAGAAGATCTCATTGAACTGAAAAGTGGACATCTCTTCTACTATCGTGGGACTGATACTGGCAGAACTAGTGGTGTTGGATTTATAATAAACAAGAAACTGAAGGATAAAGTTGTAGAAGTTGAAAGTTCCTCTGACAGAGCTGCACGACTCGTTATCCAACTCTCGAGAAGATACCAAGCTCAGATTATTCAAACTAATGCACCCACCACAAGTCATCCTGAAGAAGAAATTGAAAAATTTTATGAGGAAATTCGTGATCTAAATAATAAAGGTAAGCAGCACTTAAAGATAATTATGGGAGATTTCAATGCAAAAATAGGGCAACGGCAACAGCAACAGAATGAAACTTCAGTAGGTAAATTCGGTCACGGCAACAGAAACCAGTGTGGAAATACTCTCGTAGAGTTTGCAGAGGCAGATGGGTTTTTCTTCTTGAACTCCTTTTTCAAGAAAAAGCCACGCAGGAAATGGACATGGAGACATCCAAATGGGACGACAAGTGAAATTGATTTTATTATGTGTATCAAAATATTCGTCATAGAAGACTGCACTGTGCTAAACAAATTCAACACAGGTAGTGACCATAGATTGGTGAGATGTAAGATGCACCTCAACACTAAACTCGAACGTAGCAAGCTCATAAGACATACAAAATGTATTGACATAACCAATCTTAAAAAACACCATAATACCTTCAAGTTGGAACTGAAGAACAGATTCTCTGCTTTAGAAGGCCTAACATCGGAAGAAGTGGATATTTCTGAAGTTAACAGAAAAGTAACCAAAGCTCTTATGGAAACAGCAACAAAATTAGCTGGGTCTAAGAACAAGTTGCATGTGAACAAATTATCAGGAAAAACCAAAATGTTGATGCAAAAAGAAGAGAGATGAGGACAACTAAAGAAGATGTGACTTCCAAAGTGGAATATATAGAGCTATGCAAGACAGTACGAAAAAGTATCACTGAAGACGTAAGGAAATTCAACTGTGAACTAGTAAGGAAATCAAATGAAAACAACCAAAGCCTAAAGATAGCAAAGGGACATCTCAGTAAGGGAAGAAAACAGATTATGGCAATGAGAAAAAAAGATGGTTCTGCAACAAGAAATAGAGGCGAAATTTTGACAAGAGTGAAAGATTTCTACTAAAAATTATATGAAAGGGATGATACATGCACTCCAGACATCATGAAAGGTACCAGTACCAGAGTTCTTCCAGTCCTCCCAGCAGAAGTTGCACATGCAATCAAGAACATGAAATGGGGAAAAGCTCCAAGAGAAGACGGAATTACTGTAGACATCATACAAGAAGCAAGTGGAGAAATCGAAACAGTACTCGCCCAAATCTTCACTCGATGCCTTAATGAAGGGAATATTCCTGAGGATTGGAACAACGCTACAATGATCTTGCTACATAAAAAAGGTGACATTGAGGATCTCAGGAACTACAGACCTATCAGCCTCCTATCAGTGGTTTATAAAATCTTCACTAAAGTTCTTTCACACCGCTTGAAGGTGACACTGGACATGGTTCAACAGAGAGAACAAGCTGGATTCAGGAGTGGCTACAGCACAATAGATCATATCCACGTACTGAGAGAACTAATTGAAAGAGCGAGGGAATTTGAACTTCCATAGTGCATGGCTTTTATCGATTATGAAAAAGCCTTTGATTCGGTGAAACCATCAGCAGTTACAATGGCTCTGAAATCCTGCGGTATTGAAGATGCATACATTAATATTATTAATAACATCTATGACAATGCAAGTGCAAAGATTCGGCTGTTTGAAAATACAACACACATAAAAATTGGAAAAGGAGTGAGACAAGGTGACACCATATCTCCGAAGCTCTTTAATGCCACATTGGAAAATGTCTTTCAATCACTGAACTGGGAAAACAAAGGGATAAAGATTAATGGAGATTATCTAACCCACCTTCGTTTTGCTGATGACATAGTCATTTTTGCAACTACCCCATCAGAGCTGCAGAGTATGATCCAGGAACTTGCTGACAAGAGTAAAGAAGTGGGATTAAAAATGAACTTTCAGAAGACAAAAGGGATGTACAATGCTTTTACAAGAAATGAAGATTTATCGATTGATGGAGAAAAGCTGGAGATAACAGACACGTACGTTTATCTTGGACAGCAGATATCAAGTGAGGGTCACATTGGTGAAGAAATTAATCGGCGTACAAAACTTGCCTGGAGAGCTTTTGGAAGAAACAGCATAATTTTCAAGAGCAATATGCCATTATGTCTTAAAAGAAAAGTGTTTGATCAATGCATCCTTCCAGTGCTTACGTATGGTGCAGAGATGTGGACCTTAACTAAAAGAGACATACAAAGGCTGCAGACAACTCAAAAGAGCATGGAGAGGTGCATGCTTGGTATAACCAGGAGAGATAAGAAGAGGAACTCGTGGATCCGAAAAATGACGAGAGTGGAAGACATCATGGTCAGAGTTAAATCCCTGAAATGGCAATGGGCTGGACATACTGCCAGAAGGACACACCATCGATGGACAGCCGAAATTTTAGATTGGATTCCAAGGGACAGGAAAAGACCCAGAAGAAGACCACATGTTAGATGGGTGGATGAAATTCGAAAGTATGCGGGAGTGACATGGAGGAGACTGGCACAAGACAGACCGTTGTGGAGGAAACTTGGGGAGACCTTCGTCCAGCAGTGGATTGATAATGGTTGACAATGATGATGATGATGACTTCAATAGCATTATAAATTTCAACCATCATTCATGATATTAAAACAAACTGTTTCATGAATCATTTATGGCAGGCACTGAGTTATAAAGAATTTGGAGCGTAGACTCTTGATTGATTATTAGTACAGGACTAACATCAGTTCAAATGGTTATTATCTAACCACCTGAATGTCACTACATGGCTTATATAATGAATTGTGATGAGTAATCATAAAATCTCGCCATTCTTCTGTTCCTCACGTTTTTTTAACAAGGCCGTTAAACAGCACGATGTTCGGACCCCACAACAATATAATAATTCATTGGGCGTCCAACTGAGAACAAGTAATACAAACACTAAAATATTAACCAAATATAAAGTAACCCTTAAAAGTGAGGATAAAATAGCTAGTTACCTTTCGTCGGTCAGTAGAAGTTCTTTATTGGCTAGTCGCATTTGGCAAAATTTCACATTATAATTCACCTTCGACTGATGCAAGTTCATCAGAAGCAACCCGAGTAATTATGAGAGTTCATGAACTGAACATCGTTCGGGCAGTATGTAGCCAAACAAAAAGCGATGGGGGGGGGGGGCGACACTTCACCACGAATCACAATTGACGATGTTATTAAAATACTCATGATAGCTAAAATCCATAATAACTAAAAGCAAAAGTCCTACCTTCCGACAGACTGTCTCTGTCAGAAGGTAGGACTTTCGCTTTTAGTTATTACAGAATTTAGCTATCATGAGTATTTTAATAACGTCGTCAGTTGTGATTTGTGGCAAAGTATCTGCCCCCTCTCCCCCTTTAGCTACATACTGCCCGAATGTTCAGTTCAAGAACTCTCATAATTACTCGGGTTGCTCCTGATGAACGTGCGTCAGTCGAAGGTGAATTATAATGTGAAATTTTGCCAAATGCGACTAGCCAATAAAGAACTTCTACTGACCGACGAAAGATAACTAGCTATTTTATCCTCACTTTTAAGGGTTACTTTATATTTGGTTCATATTTTAGTGTTTGTATTACTTGTTCTCAGTTGGACACCCAATGAATTATTATATTGCCGTGGGGTCCGAACATCGTGCTTTTCAACAGCCTTGTTAAAAAAACGTTAGGAACAGAAGAATGGCGGGATTTTATGATTTCTCATCACAATTCATTATTAGTACAGGAGCCTAGCGGTCATGCAAATGCAGCCTCAAAGCCTGCGTGATTATAGGTGAATATGCAACTTGGACAAAGGCAATGCTTTTTATCTGGCCTTTTGTTTTGCACATGAGGTTTACAATTTACTCTTGGAAAACATTTATTTAGGATTAATAAAGTATGCTTTAGTATCTTTTAATTTTTTTTCTTTCTTATGTCACACTAGGTGAGTAAAATGCAGATTTCTTTTTAGGCTTTGCATGTAATACAGTTGTTAAGCCTGCAATAGGGAAAGTCACAAAAATGTACATGCTTCCACTATCACACACTTTCTCACACGTAAAATTAGAGTGCTGTCTCCCTCTTTCTAAACACAAACTGCTGCAGATGCCAAACACAGTCTAAATGACTATCACATCCTATCACATATGACCGATACCAAATGCACTGCAGTTTTCCTAACACCTCCATTCATTGCAACATTTATCTTTGATAAAAGTTATAGTGTACTCTGCTTCCAAATCACCAGGGGAAGGCATCAGAAGTCATCAAATAAAAAATCCTCTGCAGTAAGTTTACTCATGACTTTAAATCGGGTGTGGTGTTTTTTCCAATAACAAACCAAGGAAAAAAATGGAACTGCAGCATTATACTTGGTGCAATGTTATTCTTGGAAAATACAGTATTTTTTACTAAGCAAAACAAGATACTCAAATATCAAAATTGGATTTTCCAAGTTTTGGAAATTAATTGAATCATGAATTTTTTTTTTTTTTTAATTCTAAAGCTCTTGCACAGAAATGTACAAAAAGAAAAGTAAGCATGTATACATAGCATAACAAGTGAAAAAGAATGCAACAAATAAATTTATAAAAGTATTATATTTACATTTAAATCTTCATAATGGTGTTACATTTCATATTCGAATATAAAGATGTAAATATGTTAAAGACCTGGGAACAGGCGTTCCTTGTCTGTTTTCCACCTTTCCAAAACTTGTATGGGCTTCTACTTGTGATCCATGACCAAATAATGTAGGACCAAAAGCACACTGTAGCATGGGATATGACAGTATGGAACTCCTTTATGCTGTAAGAGAAATAATTCATTAACAAAATGAACTACTGAGAAATGTGGTTCAACACAAACACACACACACACACACAAGCGTGCGCTTTGTCGAGTCACATTATTGTGACCACCTCCTATTTTTACGTCAAAAGCGCATAACCAATGAAGGAACGCACGTGTCATAAGCTGGCTTGGAGGGTATATAAGCTGTGCTGTAGGCAATCTGAAAACATATCCCTCGTTGCTGTCACATATAAAAGGAGCGATTTATCAGATTTGCAAAAAGAGATAATTATCGGCTTTCGGGCCAAGGGCAGCAGTATTTCTGAAACAGTGCAGTTTGTGATCTGTTCGCTTGCTGCTGTGATTAAAGTGTATCGTGATTGGAAAAATGGCACCATTGGAAATAAGCGATGTGGAAACTACGGAGCACCACGTGCCATTTATGCGAGAGATGAACGTCGGCTTCGAAAATGTGCGAGGGCCGATTGACACGCTACAGTGGACTCACTGGCCAAATGAACCAGGGGGCTGCCAGAAGTGTGTCTAAAATGACAGTTCAGTGAACCCTGCTGCATATGGGGCTCTGATGCAGACGGATGGTCACTGCACCAATGCCGATGAAGGTGCATCAGCAGAAAAGGCTTACATTAGCATGGCAGTATTGGAATTGGACCTCCGCTGATTGGCAAAGGATTGAAATTTCCAATGAGTCATGTTTTCTGCTTCATCAAACGGATGAACATTGGCGTATAAGGCGAGAAACGTTGGAGAACAAACACTCTTCTTCAACCACTGCTGGAAAAACACAAGCTGGTGGAGGCAGCGTTATGATCTGGGGAATGTTTTTGTGGCATTCTCTGGGTCCACTCATACCTGTGGAAGGCACTATAGACCGAATTCGTTATGAATCCATCCTTGCAGATCACATATATCTATACATGCTGATTGTCTTCCCTGGGGCGGATGGGATCTTCCAGCATTAGAATGCAACATGTCACACAGCTAGAAATGTTTTTTGCGTAAAAAAAACAAAAAAAAAAAAACACAAAATACACCAAAAATTAATTAAATAAATGAGAAACTCCAAACATCCATTAAATTTAAAATCCAATCAATTTCTGTTCGATATCAAGTATTGATAATCCTTTAAAATTAAAGTTAAATCAATTTCTGTCTGGGATCATACAAGAATAATCAATTAAATTTAAATTAAATAAATTTTCTGATCGATATTGAACACAATAGACGATGCTCAAAGTGAGAATCTTTCATATAGACAAACTAACAACAGCGCATCTGCGCCTGTGCATCAATATTGCTGGTAAAATCAAGATGAGGACAAATACTCGTTATTCACAATTCTTTGACGTGTGCAGGAGCAGGTAAGAACAACGCTGATGATTGTGTGAAGAGATGCACCGAAAACCTAAGTTATGATTCTGTTAGCTGTATTCACGAATTAACTTACTATGTACCTCGTCTACCCATATTTTAGGTTAAAAAAAAACATCTTTCAGCATTAATAATGCTACTAACCAAGTAAGTATCCCACTACGTGGTTTTAAGTTAAGTTAATTTTAAATTTTTATTAATAGTAACAGTATTTTCCTAAAACCACATATGATTTTGATTACAATATAATACAATATCACTATTTGACCCTTCTAAATATTTGTTTTTTAATATCAAACAAAGACTAAGTACAAGTGGTTCGTATCGTGAATCAGTAAAAAAACATGCTATAAAAATAGTGTTATACTACAATGTTTGTAGTGTGAGTATATATGTTTCACATATTAATTTACTAGCAAATGTTAATTTGATAAAACTAATTGGCTGTTTTAACATGGAAAGACGCTACTGGAATGCCAGAGTAGGAACAAACTTCTCTCACAGTGTCCACAGGAGTACAATAAGGTGGACAATGAACAACAGGCTTTTTAAAAAGACAAGAATTTTTCCTAAAAGTAAGCAAGATGTATACCAGAAAAAAAAAAAAAAAGGATGGGGGGGGGGGGGTAAATTTCCTGGGATCTGGAAGCCTATGAGATAAGTGAAAAATGGGGTAAATACCTCTGTAAGTTATTAGAACAGGTAAGCCAAGTTTACTTTTGAGTAGGAGCAGATCAAGTCATGAGAAGCAAATAAAACAAGGTTCTCAAGGCCGCCCCGGTGGCGCAGTGGTCTAAGCGATGGCTTCTGATCATTCGTACGGACGGGGTCCGGGTTCGAATCCCGGTGAGGCATGGATGTTGTGTTTGTCTTACGGCACTGGCTCTCTCCCTTCCCTGGAACCAGTGACCCTAAATTAGGGACGAGCGACCGCTTATAGCCCATTGAGTTGCTCACGGTGGCCGTTAAACCTTAAAAAAAAAAAAAAAAAAGATTCTCAAGAAAGAGAGGAGGTCTGTAAAGCTGTAAAATACCTTCAAAATTGTAGAGCCCCTGGAGTGCATGGCACAACAGCCAGCTAAGATGTTGAAATATGGTGACTCAGTCATAGATTGGTAAGCTGAAATCTGTCAATTGTGTTGGGAGTTACAAATTGTACCTCCAGACTGGAGGGCTGCTATTACTGTTAATTTGTATAATGAAAAAGGTGTGGTCATACTTAATATAAGAACTATCATGGTACCCACATGCTGAGGGTGACAAGGAAAGTGTTTGTGGTCACCACTGGTAAAATACAGTGCTCAACATCAAAGATGAGGAATGATGTATAGAGTGGTTTTATGCTAGTGACAACTGCAATAACAAATTTTTTTTCATTATGTGTGATGATTGAAAAGCAATCGTCTGTTGGACAAGTTCTCTGAATTTGTAATCTGGAGAAGGCATATAAACATAAACAGCAAAATTTTGTGGAAAGTTTTCAAAAAAAAATTATGGTGCAACTGAACATTTACTTGGATATGTAAAAGCTATGTATGCTGGCAATAGAGAGTGTATGTGCAATGGTGTTTTATTGAATTGGCTTTTTTGTTGGTGTAAGAGTCAGACATGGTTATGTAATGTCACCATTTTATAATCTACATTTTGAGGTTACTCACCTTTATCCCGAATAACATTTAGGATGTTTTCATCTCTTGCACACATTTCTAACACGTAATTTTCATTAGTCACATTGTGGTTCAAGGCTCAAAAAACACACGTCGTTTTCAACTCATGCAAAATTCGTCTCCCCCCTCCCAATACTAAATGGCAATTCTAAATAATCAACTACAATTACACATATAATTCAACTCCCTAAAACACTAATATCTAATTAAAACTTCAATAAAAAAAACCTGTATTATACATTTCCTAAAACATCAAAGTTAAAACTGTATCCCATAATTATTTACAACTGCACACCAGTAATTAATTGAAACAAACCAAACCTGACACAATCATTATCCTCAATAATCTCGGACCTCTCCCCACTCAGCAATAAGCGTACTATCCTAGCACTTTCAGCCTCTGCCCAGGCCATTCTCAAGGAGTGGATGCAACAGATGAACCTCCATCACCGCCCTCAAACGTAGCGAACGTTCTAGTTCTTGCCCGGTATCGTCTCATCACCATTCTTCACCGCTCAGGCGCACTGGCGCCACCTATTAATGACCCAATAGTTGTTTTATCTTTTTTTCTTTTCGTACTTGTAAATATCTGTTCGATAGCCGGTTGTAGTTGATTCTTGAAATTCATCTTCTTATATTCTATCATAAAAAATGTTTTCCCCTCTGTTCTTTTTTGTGGCTCTCCATTCTGATCAAATCCTTCCAATACATGTTGAAGCTATTAGGATCGTTAATGTTACGTAACCTGTGTCTGTTTTCTTCAATCAATACTGTCTCTTCTAGTCTTAAATGCCTTTCCATACGACAGTTCTTAATAATTTTTATTTCATCAAACTTTGGGTATTGTTTTTGTTCGATACAGTACTGGACCAATGCAGTTTTTGCTTCTAGTTCAGTACTGTATCAAGCAAAACAATACCTAAAGTTTGGTGAAAATAGGTCCAGTACTGTATCGAACTAAAACAATACCCAAAGTTTGATGAAATAAAAATTATTAAGAACAGTCATACGGAAAGACATTTAACACTAGCAGAGACAGTAATGATTGAAAAAAAAAAAAAAAAACAGGTTATGTAACGTTAACAATCCTAATATCTTAAATGTGTATTGGAAGGATTTGATCAGAATGGAGAGCCACAGAGAAGAACAGAGGGGGAAAAAATGATGTAACATAATATAAAAAAAAATATTATGATGGAATATAAGAAGATTAATTTCAAGAATCAACTACAACCGGCTATCGAACAGATATTTACAAGTATGAAAAAAAAAAAAAAAGACTGTTGGGTCATCTAATAGATGGCACCACTGCATCTGAGCAGTGAAAGAATGGTGATGAGATGATACTGCATGAGAACTAGAACATTCGCTACGTTTGAGGGCAGTGACTGAGGTTCATCTGTTTCGTCCACTCCTTGAGAATGGTCTGGGCAGAGGCTAAAAGTGCTAGGATAGTACACTTATTGCTGAGTGGCAAGAGGTCCGAGATTGAGGATAATGGTTGTGTCAGGTTTGGTTTATTTCAATTAATTATCGGTGTGCAGTTGTAAATAATTATGGGTTACAGTTTTAACTTTGGCGTTTTAGGAAATGTGTAATGCAGGATTTTTCATTGAAGTTTTTTATTAGATATTAGTGTTTTAGAGAGCTGAGTTATGTGTAATTGTAGTTGATTATTTTGAATCGGCATTTAGTTATTGTGGGGGAAAAAAACAAAAAACGAAAAAACGAAATTTGTGAGAGTTGAAAAAGACGTGTGTTTTTTGGGCCTTGAACCGGGATGTGACTAATGAAAATTGTGTTGGAAATGTGTGCAATAGATGAAAACCTCCTAAATGATTGATAATGAGGAACAGCACACCAATTATGTAGGAAATAGTAATACTATACTAGTGATTCGATTTATTGGCGTAGGAAAAAGGCACATATGCGTTTCCAAGCTTTCGCACATCAACCAGATTGGTTTTTCAAGGAAGTTAGACAGAAACTGTAAACTGAATAATAGAACGCTTTAACAATTTGAACGCAGGAACTTGAATTGACAATAAATATCATCATCATCATCGGCATCATCAACCATTATCAATCCACTGCTGGATGAAGGTCTCCCCAAATTTCTTCCACAATTGTTTGTCTTGGGCCTGTCTCCTCCATGCCACTCCAGCATACTTTCGAATTTCATCCTTCCATTTCCCATGGGGTCTTCTTCTGGGTCTTTTCCCGTCCCTCGGAATCCAGTCTAAAATTTTGGTTGTCCATCGGTGGTCCGTTCTTCTGGCAACATGTTCAGCCCATTGCCATTTCAGTGATTTCACTCTGGTCATGATGTCTTCCACTCTTGTCATTTTTCGGATCCACGTGTTCCTCTTCTTATCTCTCCTGGTTACACCAAGCATGCATCTCTCCATGCTTCTTTCAGTTTTCTACAGTTCTTGTATGTCTTTTTGTTAAGGTCCATGTCTCGGCTCCATACCTAAGCACTGGCAAGATGCATTGATTAAACACTCTTCTTTTGAGACATACTGGCATACTGCCCTTAAAAATTGTACTGTTTCTTCCAAAAGCTCTCCAAGTTTCATACGCCGATTAATTCCTAATCAATGTGACCCTCACTCGACATCTGCTGTCCAAGATAAACGTATGTGTCTGTTATCTCCAGCTTTTCTCCATCAATCGATAAATCTACATTTCTTGTAAAAGCATTGAACATCACTTTTGTCTTCTGAAAGTTCATTTTTAATCCCACTTCTTTACTCTTGTCAGCAAGTTCCTGGATCATACTCTGCAGCTCTGATGGGGTGGTTGCAAAAATGACTACGTCATCAGCAAAAGGAAGGTGAGTTAAGCAATCTCCATTAATCTTTATCCCTTTGTTTTCCCAGTTCAATGATTGAAAGACATTTCGCAATATGGCATTAAAGAGCTTGGGAGACACAGTGTCACCTTGTCTCACTCCCTTTCCAATTCTTATTTGTGCTGTATCCTCAAATATCCGAACCTTTGCACTTGCATTTTCACAGATGTTATTAATAATGCTAATGTATGCATCTTCAATACCGCAGGATTTCAAAGCCATTGTTACTGCTGATGGTTTCCCGGAATTGAAGGCCTTTTCATAGTCAATAAAAGCCATGCATAATGGGAGTTCATATTCTCTTGTTCTTTCAATTAGTTCTCTCAGCACATGGATATGATCTATAGTGCTGTAGCCACTCCTAAATCCAGCTTGTTTTCTTGGTTGGGCCATGTCTAGTGTTACCTTCAAGCGATGTGAAAGAACCTTAGTGAAGATTTTATAAACCACTGAAAGGAGGCTGGTGGGCCTGTAGTTTCTCAGATCCTCAATGTCACCTTTTTTATGCAGCAAGATCATTGTAGCATTGTTCCAATCCTCAGGAATCTTCCTTTCATTAAGACATCTGGTGAAAACTTGGGCGAGTGTAGTTTAAATTTCTCCACTTGCTTCTTGTATAATGTCCACGGTAATCCCATCTGCTCCTGGAGCTTTTCCCCGTTCTTAATTGCATATGTAACTTCTGCAGGGAGGATTGGAGGGACTTTGGCACTGGTACCTGTCGTAATGTCTAGAATAGATGTATCATCCCTTTCATATAGTTTTGAATAGAAATCTTTCACACTTGTCAAAATTTTGCTTCTATTTCTTGTTACAGTACTCTCTTCTTTTCTCAGAGCCATAATCTGTTTTCTTCCCTTACTGAGATGTCCTTTTGCTCTCTTCAGGCTCTGGTTGTTTTCAATTGCTTTCCTCACTAGTTCACAATTGAATTTCCTTATGTCTTCAGTGATACCTTTTCGCACTGTCTTGCATAGCTCTATATATTCCACATTGGAAGTTACGTCTTTATTTGTCCTCATCTCCCTTCTCTTTTGCATCAACAGTTTTGTTTTTCCTGAAATTTTCTTCACATGTAACTTGTTCTTAGTACCACCTATTTTTGTTGCTGTTTTCATAAGAGCCTTGGTGAGTTCTCTGTTAACTTCAGAAATATCCACTTCTTCCGATGTTAGTTAGGCCTTCTAAAGCAGAGAATCTGTTCCTCAGTTCCAACTTGAAGGTATTATGGTGTATTTTAAGGTTGGTTATGTTAATACATTTTGCTTGTCTTATGAACTTGTCACGCTCGAGTTTAGTGTTGAGGTGCATCTTATATCTCACCAATCTATGGTCACTACCTGTGTTGAACTTGTTTAGCACACTGCAGTCTTTGATGACGAATTTTTTGTGTTACACATAATAAAATCAATTTCACTTGTTACCCCATTCGGATGTCTCCATGTCCATTTCTTGTGTGTTTTTTCTTGAAAAAGGAGTTCATGATGAGAAACCTTTCTGCTTCTGCAAATTCTAAGAGAGTATTTCCAAGTTGATTTCTGTTCCTGTAACCGAATTCACCAACCGAAGTTTCATTCTGTTGCTGTTGCCCTACTTTTGCATTGAAATTACCCATAATGATCTTCAAGTGCTATTTGCCTTTGTTATTTGGATTCTGAATTTCCTTGTAAAATTCTTCAATTTCTTCTTCAGGGTGGCTTGTGGTGGGTGCATAAGCTTGTATAATCTGAGCCAGGTATCTTCTCGAGAGTTGAATAACAAGTCGTACAGCTCTGTCAGGGGAACTTTCAACTTCCACAACTTTATCCTTCAATTTCTTGTTTATTATAAATCCAACACCACTAGTTCTACCAGTATCTGTCCCACGATAGTAGAAGAGATGTCCACTTTTAAGTTCAATGAGATCTCCTTTTCTCCTTACCTCACTTAGCCCGACGATGTCCCACTTGATGCTTTGTAGTTCCTCTTCCAATTCAAGAAGCCTTGAATCAGAAGATAGGGTGCATCCGTTGTACAAGGGTGATTGTGAGGTGACACAAGAAACACTGAAACTCTCAGCTCAGTGCCAATATACATATAATGTATAATACACACATATAAACTAGCTACACAACAAATAGGCCCTAGTGCTTGTGCAGTTAAACTTCATATCTTTTCTTGTACCCAATTTTCTTTCACTGTGCAAAATCCTTTAGGCATTGCATCTTTAAAATCAAACTTTGCACTTCATATTATATGTTAATTGAGCAGTCTATGTAGACCAGTTTTACTTGAACTTGAAGCCTACAGTGGATTCCATTCAATTTCTAATAGTTAGAAAAAATAATCAAATTATTTGAACTTTCAAAATAATGAAAAGAAGCCTTCCTTTCAGCAGGCTGTTATCTTGAGAGCTTGTTTGATAACAAAAGAAATGCACAAGGTGTCACAAATCGTCTACATTCACCATTCGCACGGACATGCAGTGTTTTTAATCAAACACTGTAATTCCCAAAGAAAATGGAACCTGAAGTTTAGTTACCATTTTGTAGCATTTTTAGAAATGAAATGTCCGAAGCATCTCAATTTCTTATAAAACTTAAAATCCCAGATTTACGGGTTTGGAATGTGACAAAAAAACGGAATTCCGGGCTACACCCGGATTACAAACAGGTCTGGTTGTAAGTAGCCAAAGTCAGAGCATCAAATGGCAGCCTAGTCCAGTTCTCCTGTGATTCTTAGCACACTCTGCCTTCATGTCGCACTGGCTGCTGACTTGGCCAGTTACATTCCAGCTGCCGGAGACTGAGGGCCAAAATTTAAGTTGTAGAGTCATTTTGGAGGGGTTTGGCAATAACTCACCACGCTGGACAAGCGGGTTAGTGACTGTGGGATAGCATTTCCTCTGATCCCAATGGTATAGTTATACCGCTACTGGTGGTTGTCAGAGAACCTTTAGTGGGAACAGGATGCACCACGAGAAGGCGGGGTTGACATTTTTTCAAGGAGAGGCGATATGTTGCGCATCACCTGACCTTGCATAAATATATATGACGTTATATTCATTTAAAGATACTAGGCATCACGTTGGTTGTGCACACGGTATCCTGGTAGGGAGGAGGCGTTACTTGAAAAACTGGTTCCAAATTCGTGGCAACTAGAGTGAAACACCATCACTGCAAATATCGCTGTTGGTAATGAATTCCAAGGTTTCCCGAATGGCTGTACATTTAGGGGTAGAGTAGCTAGCTAATTTCTTTATATCATCCCACATAGGAGTAGCGGACTTGAATTTGACTTCTCTGGATAGTGCCGTGGCTACTTTACCATGTTTTGTGTCCCTTTTATGTTCATTGACGCCGATTTCAAACGAACGCTTGGTCATATTTCAATGTAGTATCGTTTAGAACCATCCGGATACTGTAGGAGGATCGCATAAACACCTGCTTCGCAAGAGAGAGAGGTGGTTTTTAACTATTTCTCCTTATTTTTTTTTTTTATTGGAGGTTTAACGACCACCGTGGCAACTCAATGGGCTATAAGCAGTCGCCCGTCCCTAATTTAGGGTCACTGGTTCCAGGGAAGGGAGAGAACCAGTGCCGTAAGACAAACACAACATCCATGCCTCACCGGGATTCGAACCCAGACCCCTTTCGGACGAATGATCAGAGGCCATCGCTTAGACCACTGCGCCACCGGGGCGGCTCTATTTCTCCTTAACATAGTATATAAAGATGCAGGAGACCTTATGCCGACGCCATAGTTCATCTTCTTGGGGACGTTCTTGAGTTTGTAAGAAACATTTGGTATGTAGGGAATTGAGCCTAAATAATGAGGCTGCGGCACAGGAAGATTAGAATGTTTGACCCTGGCTGTTGGGATAAAGTTACGTATCTGATTCAGTGAATATCCTGCATCTGTGGCTAACTTGATGACATTTTCAATTTCGTGTTGTCTAGAATGGGTATCGGAGGAAACGGCGAAGGCTCTTCGAATTCGAGAATGGAAGATAGCTGTTTTGTATTCTGCGGGACAGAAGGAGCTGCGGAGCATAAGGTTGGGGACGGACGTGGGTTTATAGTAGACTTGTGTACCCAGGCGGTTGTCAGGCGATTTTCTCAATAAAACATCCAGATAAGGTAAAGCGTTGTTGTGTTCAAGTTCTATCATGAAATTCATTGTAGGATGCATATCATTGATTTTTTCAAGGAATTTTGGAAGAGTCTTTTCCATGAGGCCACACGAAAAATATGTTGTCCGCATAACTTAGTCAGGTAGTAGGCCGTGGGCTAATGCTGGAGAATATATTCTGCTCAATTGGGTGAAGTATTGCTTCTGCAAGGACAGGTGAAACTAAGGATCCCATCGGAGCGCCATTATTCTGTTTATATACTTGTCCTTGGAAATTGTAGAAGCTAGTATTAGTGACCAAGTCTATTAATTTGAAGATGCTGAGGCATGACTCCTGCGTATAAAATGCTGAATTTGATATGGCCTCCTTTAATATCTGATTGCTTCCAGAACAAGGATTGAAGGGTAAAGGCAAACCACGTCGAAGCTGCCGATAATGTCGCCTGGTAGGACAGTGATTTGCTTGGCTTTCGTTATAAAAATATGTAGTGGAATTTATTACAAAGTCCGATTCAGGAAGGAAACTACGCAGGAATTTGGATAGTGCTTTCTCTAAATGGTACATTGGCACAGACTTCCTGGATACGATGGGTCTCAGTGGGTTTCCGGGCTATGGTGCTTAAGTCTTCCGAAGAGCTTTGGGATCTGAGGTCCTGGTGGTAGCCTGGCGGCTTTCCTGAGATCATCTGGAATAGCGGGTAACTGGGCCGCTCTTTGTACCTGCACATTCCAAGAATTTAGAGCGTTCCTTTGAAGGGCTATAGGTCCAGAGTCAGTGACAAAATCTTCAAGTTTCTTATTGTAGTCTGCTGAGTCCATAATCACTATCTGGCCAGATTTGTCTGTTAAAATCAACATTATGGATGGGTCATTTCTAAGAATCAAAACTGGTCGCGGATTTATAAATTTGTTACGCATTTTAGTAAGATTGTACCAAGATTGTAATTCAGAAGAACAGAGCTTGCATAACTGATCTTTTGAGTCGTTTGGAACACACAGTATTATGCTTTCGAATTCAGAAAATACGCTTTTTGGGTTCAATCTGGTTCGGAAGCAGAATTTCGGTCCAAGCTCCAAAACTTTTGTTTTATCTTGGGAAAGCATCAAGCTGGAAACATTGATGAATGGAATGGCAAAATCTTGGAGTCTAAGAAGATTTCAAGTAATTCAGTTTTTTGTTGTGTGTGGATGATAAGGAAGATTGGATTTTTTCAACTAACATATCTACACAGAGGGTCAAGACGTTGAAGGTGATTGGGTCTTGCAATTTCATATATAGGGTGTAGCACTTGGTCTCCAATGACATGACGGCCTTTCTTTTCAGGTTCACTACGTGACAGGGTCTGACGAAGAAATTTGTCCTGTGTTATTTAGGCTCAATTCCCTACATACCAAATGTTTCTTACAAACTCAAGAACACCCTCAAGAAGATGAACTACGGCGTCGGCATAAGGTCTCCTGCATCTTTATATACTATGTTAAGGAGAAATAGTGAAAACCACCTCTCTCTTGCGAAGCAGGTGTTTATACGATCCCCCTACAGTATTCGGACAGCTCTAAACGATACTGCATTGGAATGACCAAGCATTCGTTTGGAATCAGAGTCAATGAACATAAAAGGGACACAAAACATGGTAAAGTAGCCACGACACTATCCAGAGAAGTCAAATTCAAGTCTGCTACCCCTATGTGGGACGATATAAAGAAATTAGCTACCTAGTCTACTCCTAAATGTACAGCCATTCGGGAAACCTTGGAGATCATTACCAACAGCGATACTTGCAGTGATGGTGTTTCACTCGAGTTGTCATGAATTTGGAACCAGTTCTTTAAGTAACGCCTTCTCCCTACCAGGATACCGTGTGCACAACCAACATGATGCCTCGTATCTTTAAATGAATATAACATGGTATCTATTTATTGTTAAGTCAAGTTCCCGTATTCAAATTATTAAAGCATTCTATTATTCAGTTTGCAGTTTCTGTCAAACTTCCTTGAAAAAAGCCATCTGGTCAATGTGCGAAAGCTTGGAAACGCTTATGTGTCTTTTTCCTATGCCAATAAATCGGATCACTAGTATAGTATTACTATTTCCTCCTAATTGTTATTTGGGATAAAGGTGAGTAACCTCAAAATTTAGATAATGTCTAAATAGCACATTAATAATTAAGCAGCTAAGTGACATTTTGACATTTGCAATGCTGTATGAATATATGTCAGCATTGTTGTTCAATACATTTATGGATGCATGCATGCGTGATATCAAAACAGATAGTATTGGTTCATGTAGGCCCACCATATGTTCTGGTTGGACCAAGGTTGTTCTAATTTTTGGGTCTTGTGCCAGTAACCCAGCTGATTGGATTTTGTCCCAGTCAGAATAAAAAACAAACTTTTCATAAAGTAAACCATGGTTAATCTGGATAGCAGCCAGTCATGTCGTGCGAGTTGTTCATTCAGGGGCAAAATATGTATTTACCAATTCATTGAAACAAGTACTTTTCTGAAAAAGGTGTGCATGTATGTTCAGAGGATTAACTGTGTAGAGTATTCATCTGAATTTTAACCCCAGGTAAGACATGGTTGATGTGTTTTGCCTTATGGCACTAGCTGTCTCCATTCCCTAAAATCAGTGCCCAAAAGTTAGAGACAGGCAACTGATTTTAGCCCAATGAGTTGCTCACACAGTGGTTGTTAAACCCCAAACAAAAAATAGTTTGGGTGGAGTAGAAGTATTTGTTTGGACAAACAATAATGGACCTGAAATTGAAACTTCAGCTGAAAAAGAACCTGTGAAATACTAGGAAGTGAATGCTTGCATGAACTTTTTGATGAAATGGCAGTTGCCAAGAAATGTTGGTCTTCAAACTGTGACACCAAGAAAACTAGGAATATAAATAGTGAAAAAATTATATATCATGGCTTCACATTTATGTTCATCCTTTTGTCTATTAAAAATTGAAGTACAGTTCTTTCAATAAGTTGATTTTAGTTTTTCAAGTAAATAAATTATAAAAATAGCTATACAACTGTCAACATTTTAAAGCGTTCTTTATACTATGGAATGTATGTCTCAATTTGGTTGTACGAGAATATAGGGATGATAGAATTTACATTGACTCAAGTATTTTATAACAGCATCATGACACTTTTAAATACCACTTACGTCCAGAACTTTGTCACAATCATGTTAGATTCTGTCTTTATTTGGAACTCAGAAAATATGGTAACCCTAGGTTTATGTCTTGGTAATTCTTGTTTGTGCAGGTTATTTATATTTTATTGTTGTTTTTTATTGAAGGTTTAATGACTACCATGAGCAACTCAATGTGCTATCAGCAGTCATCCACAAACATGAGTTGTAAAGTATGTTACCCAGAATAAATGATGATGAATGAAATTTGAGCCAAGTACAAATAAGGGAAAAACCAAAGTTTTGGTTTCTGAGCAAGGAACTGTTAGCACTGAATGCAAGATCAGTCTAAATGGTACAGAGTTTGACACATGACTTTTTGCATTTAGGAACCATGTTTCACAAAAAGAAAACAGATTACATGGTGAAATTGGCAGGTGAGTGAATTCAGCTTTGCAAGTCATAGCTGCTTTCGGAGGAGATCACAAGATTGATGAATTGTCAAAAAGGTCCCAAATGGCAGCAGTGTTAGAATTAGAAGTAAATTTTCTACAGGCCCAGTGGACCACTCGAATTTGCAAATCACTGGTCCGCCAAAATGTCCACTGGTCTGCACAAGAAAAACCTTAAACAAAAAAAAAACTTCACTTTTCAGCAGAGCCAGTTTATACCAAAATGTGGAGGTCCACTCATTTTTACTGGTCCAGAAATGGCACAACTACTAATACATTTAGCATGCACATAGTGTTAGCATTAAAGACGATAAACTGAAACATAATATATAGTTAATTTCAAATTAAAGTTTATAGTACAAATATTATGAAATATTTTGATTGCTATTCACAAATGCAAAAGAGACCTGGGTAGTTTGTTTTTAAACTGACTTTTCCCAGTCTGCTACTGCAGCAACACATTGCTCTTCCCATGATTCCTTGCACCATTTAGTCCCACAGGGAATGCTAATGTTGAATGCAAAGTGCTTTCCACAAAACTGATTTATGCACAACCATTTGACATCTCTCCCAGTGTCTGTTCCTGAGAAGAAACTGGCCTACATCTGGTTTCTGGGGTAGAAGAAGATGCAGAACCCATTAGTCCTTGTGACTTTCCTATTGTGCTTTCATATCTTCTCAGTTTTACCTTTGCTCTATCGTAGGAACAAGAGGGGTTGCAACTGTAATTTTTATTCTGGTGTGCATTTCTGCAAAATTTTGATATTAAATGATAAAATTTAGATTTTATCAATTGAACTGCAATATCTGGATGTTTTCATTTTCAAATAGTAAAACACATGGACAAAAAGTTATAAAAAAAATCAAAAGACTTCTTTTTTAAGTCATGAAATTGAATGCATACATATACAGTGCATATGCATGGCACACAAATCCACAAGGAAGAAAATAAGTAAAGCAAACCATACAATGCACTGACTGTGAAGCACTTTGCAACATATCAAAAGCCATCTTTATGTGAAAGGCAGGTGGTTCTCCCATGTGGACAGAAAGACAGATGAGAAAACTAAAGCTTGAGCATAAATAATTCTTCAACCTCCAAATGGAAAGCATTATAAAAGAATTTTACTCTGGCGACACAACTTGGGCAAAAATGTGGTGCTGTCTTAATCCAAATATTTTTATTCAAACCTTGGTTTGCTACATTAAGCATTTAAATTAAATTTCTATAAAAAATAATCCACATAAAATTTCTGCGAAGCTAGTTCCTTAGCTCCTTCATGGTGAGTATGAGCCGGCTGCATGTAAATATGGCACAGCAATATACGTGGACCTTTAAAGCAAGCATAATTCAAAGTTCATCCCCTCAAAATAACATAAAATCTAAATAATTATATTCATGAAGCATCTAAAAAATAAGTTTTTACCATTGCTGTACGACTTAAATATGATTTCATTTATTTATTTAAATTTACATCAGTTGCTAAAAAATTAAATCATTCCATGAATTTTTCTAGCAAAAGAAAGGGAACACACAACAATAAAATTAAGATTAACATAGATTACTGTAACAATAAAATTAAGATTAACATACATGCACACAAGTACAAGAAAGTTACCTCTGCATGTTGTCCAGGATTAAGTCTTTTACCACATTCCTCACATCTTAGACATTCTGGATGCCATTCATAACCAAGCGATGTTTTCCTCTCCGCTAAAAGGAAGAAATAGATTTGCTGAATAAAAGTTGGAGGAATATTTATCATCTTTTCAAAGGTTTTGCATGTACAATGTGATATTTATGCAATTTGTCAAATTTTTTTTTAGATTTGGTCTGAACCACTAATGATAGATTAACAGGTAGATCAACCACATCACAGTCACATACATTGTCTACAAATTAATTGTAAGAAATAACTACTCTTTAGAAAAAGGCTATATCACAAATATATCATCCACAAATCTGAGTGGAATTAGTTAAAAAGTAACAATCAGATGTGTGATTCCCATTTTTGTGATTTTGCTTCATTCCTATCATTCACTTTTGAAAATTATAAATCTGTTGCCAATCAATTTTTTGCTTACAGAGCTAATTATTTTTATTCAAAGTTACTGGTGCACAGGCCACACCAGAGTTTGCCAAAATGCGTAATTACGCGTCTAGTACACATTGAAATTTTACTGTGTAAAAATATCCATTGGGAATTTTTCTCGACGTGTAAAAGTATGCGTCATGAATTTTTCTCGACGCGTAAAAGTATGCATCGGGAATTTTTCTCGGCGCATAAAAATAAGCATCGAGATATTTTCTCGATGTGTAAAAATCGGGACGGTATTTCGTCTTTCAGAAACGTAAGTAAACGAAATAAGATTTTTGACGTAATGGTAATTTCTTTTTCCTGTGATGTTGCCTCTGTCCAGTATTGTTGTTATAGATCATTTTATTCCACAAATATTTGTATTTCAGTTTGAAAATGAAGGAAGAATTTCCGAAAATGGAAATTCGACGGCGAAAAAATTTCACTGTAATCTTTAAGCATGAGAGAATAACGACCTCGAGGAATTTCTCCTTTTCCATCATTATTTGGGTTATCCACAATATCAATGCATAACTGAACAGAAATTTTGGGGTAATTACTAGTGGTGGAGGATGTTTTCCGCCTGAAACTTTCTAAACCAGAAGTTTCGACTTTCAAAACTTTTGAAAGCGGAAGTTAGACGCAGTGAAGATTTCTCCCGTAATCATAATTTTATTTTTCACGTGATGTTTCCTCTATCTAGTATTGTTGTTAAATATCATTTTATTTCATAAATATTTGTATTTCAACTTGAAAATGGAGGGAAAATGTCCAAAAACGGAAATCAGACGTAGCAAAGATTTCCCCTGCAACTGTAATTTTTTTTTACCAACGATGATCAGAACATGTATCTTGTATTCTTAAATATTCCCCTAAAAAAGTTTTGCATTTCAGCTTTATAAGGAGGGGGAGGGGGGGGTCCGAAAACGAAAGTGACGAAGCTGAATGAAAAATTTGTAAAAATCGATGCATGGTGTTCAAAAGTATTTATATTTTCAAAGTTATACTATTCATCTTTTATCTAAAATAGTGAAAGGTATCATGCATTCATGATGGATAAAATTGTCATCCGAGGGCTTTAAAATAGAAAACGACAATAAAGAAATGGGAAGGGAAACAAAGACATCAGCAAAATGAAAATTTAAGCACTGCATGCTGTGCAGCTGCAGAAAAACAAATGTGGCTGTGGAACTTGCTGAGAAGTTTATTAGATATTTTCAGATGCCTATAAGACCTCAAAAGTGCAATGTTTTCACTTCTTGAACACATTGCTGTTCCATGTGGTCATTACAAAACATGATAAATTTAATTATTATATTTGCACTTTTAAGGTATTAAAACCCTGCAAAGTGCGCATAGTTTACGTGCAATTCATAAATGAATTTCATTTATGAATTGCACGTAAATAAACTATGCGCACTTTGCAGGGTTTTAATACCTAAAAAGTGCAAATATAATAATTGAGAATTGCACGCAAAATTCTGAGCTAGGAGAGTTGAGGTGAAGGGTTTGCAGTCGCTATCGTACTCTGGGAATATGCGCTATAGAAATCAATTTCACAGCTTCGAGATGCGAGATATTACAGCATTTAAGAAAGCTAAAATTAAATTAGTAAAGTCAGTAAATCAGGAAGAATTTTTGGTGACGTGCCGCGACCTAGAACTAACACCAAAATATTTAAAAATACGGAATTGCCCAGTCACTATTAAAGATAATAAAATAATCCAGGAGGGCCAAAAAAAGAGATTAAGAGCTGAAATTGTCAATAAAAGGAAATTGATTTCTAATTTGAATATGAAATGTTTGCATTTAATCGATTTGATATGTTATAAAGAGTATAGAAATTTTGACGGTAAGTGGAAAGATGAGATTTCGGATGTAACCTTCAGGGAAATTTTTGACATCGTGGAATACGAAAAGAAATGCTCAAAAACAGTCATGGAAAAAAAGTTGCACGTGATGATTGACAGACAACGAGTACATGAACAACGGGAGAATATGTATGAGGTATATCAGAATAAATCCACCTTGACCTTGAGCTTCACGCAAAGACCTGTTTTGCAGAGAGGTAAAAAATTTGCGTTTCCACGAAGCCTGCCGAAGACGGAATAATTAATACCCAACTTAGAGGAAATGGCACGTAGCGTACTGGCAGAAGAACGTGAAAAATTTAGAAGTAAATTGTATAGAATTGTTTTGAAGGAATTTAATGAAAAAAGTAGTAAAAAGAAGTATCATTTAGATAAGATTCAGTATGAGAAAGAACAACTGATTAAATTAAGAGATGACCCAACAATTAAATTTTGTGAAGCTGATAAAACAGGGCAAATTGTAATATTAAACACAACTGAATATAATCTAAAAATGAATAGAGCTATAGAGGAACTGAATTGCAGCATTCTGGCAAAAGACCCAACCGAATCTCAAGTAAGGTACTTAGCTATAATAAGAAATCACAGCACCTTGCCTGATGCAATAAAGAAAGCGTACCCACCAATGGGTACTGGAATACCAAAAATGTTTGCAAAAATAAAAACTCATAAGCCTGATACACCTATGAGAGTGATTGTATCAAAAAGGAATTCCCCACTAATAAAGCTGGAAAAAAATATCTACAAATTTTTGGCACCTTTGTTCATGAAGACAAGGTTCACTGTGAAGAATACATATGAATTCATTGAGAAAATTAAAGTAATTAAACAAGATTTAAGTGAATATCATATGGCTAGTATGGACGTGAGAGCTCTTTTTCCTAGCACAACAGTACCTCAGGCAATTGAAATAATTATTGAAAAATTATATGTGTTACAGACAATGAATGCAATACAAATAGAGGAATTAAGAGAAATTTTATTGTACATATATGAAAACAACATTTTTAAGTTCAACAACAAGATGTACAAACAAAATTATGGTGGACCTATGGGGTCGCCATTGTCAACTTTATTTGCTGAAATTATAATGAGTGACATAGAGGGAAAAATAATAAGTAAACTCGAGGATCCACCACTGATATACTGCAGATATGTTGATGACATTTTTCTGTTGTCCAGGCTAAAAAATGATGAACTTGAGGACTTGACAAAAAAGTATAGTGAAATTTATCCATCTATTGAAATGACAGTAGAACAAGAACATGACAATACTTTGGCATTTTTGGATATTTTGATAATTAAAACAAATGATAATATGCAATTCAGAGTGCATAGAAAATCTTCATATATCCCAGTACTTATACCATTTCAGTCATCGCATCCATTAACACATAAAAGAAATAGTGTTAAAACACTAATTAAAAGAAGTTTAACACACTCATCAATGGAACAATATAAAAAAGAAGAAATTGAATATATTGAAAAAATTGCATATGATTTTGGTTACCCTAAACGGGTATTAAAAAAATGGATTTATGAAGTAACTCAAGCTAACAATAAAGCCAAGATTGATAAAAAAACTTGTAAAATATGTAGGGGCAATACCATATGTAGAAAATGTTTCAGCAGAAATTAATAAAGTTTGTGGCAAGTATGACATACAGGTAGGAAATCAGGTACTTACTGTAAAAAAATTTAGTGATTAAAAATGAAAAAATCAGCCAATTAGATAGAGCAGGAATTTATGAAATCCCTATAAACCAGCAACCAACCACCTGTGTCATATATAGGCAGCACCAAGAATAAATTAAAGTATAGATTGAACCAGCATATAAATAATTGGAATAAAAAAGAAGCTAAGACAGCATTAACCCAATACTGTATGGAAAATCAACAATGTCCAAGGTTTGAGGATATTAAAATTATTAAGAGCTGTAAAAACGAAAGGCAGTTAAGAATTGCAGAGTCAGTGTTAGTTGAAAAAAACAGATCAAGATTATGCAACATTAATGAGCCTAGCAACTTAAACGAACAATGGAAGGCCCTAATAAAATTGAACAGCATAGAAAGAAAAAAAGAAAAAAGAGCAGCAATGACAATAGATGGCGCCAGAGACACAATGATTCAGAGATTGCGACTGGAGCCCGTGCCTCGATGGCTCTGCTCACTTGAGCTGTGGTGGGCGGGTAAGACACACCTGCTTCCTGATGACAGCGCTAGAGGATTGTGTGTGAGGGGCTGAATGAGTGTGACACTTGCATTGGGAGTGGCAGGGGTTTTGAAACAGATGGAGCATTTTGTTACTCACAGTTGACAACGGTTTAACCACCTAGGAATGTAAAGTTGTGTAAATATGTACATAGTGTTTTAATTGAATTGTATGAATGAGTAGTATGCTTGTGTGGTTTTTATGGAATTGACAAGCTTATAGTTACATCTCATATGGCTTAAAAAAAAAAAACGATGTTTCATCCCCGGAAGAAGGAATCGTAAGCAAGATGTCTGTAAACCTTTGAAGGCCAACAACATTACGATAATTGACGCGCTGGAAGTGTGTAGTCGATGGAAATTACCATGATCTTTAGGGTAAGTGATTGGTGCTTTTTAATAGTATTTTATGATAAATTTAATGTTATTGTTTTAAAATATGAATATTATATTTATTTTTAAAACAAGAAACACTACGGATCCAAATTCTAAATACATTGAGCAGTAGTGAAATATTTTTATATGAAAAAACATGGATTGATTTTACATAATTGCCTAGCATTTTATTTCATCTGTTAATTTTTCTAAAATACTTCTAACTTTTGAAAATTACTCCCTAAATATTTTCAAAGGAGTAAAAATACTCCTTTAAAAAATTTTCCGGAAAACTCTGGACCACACATGGCAAAAGAGCATTGAAAGTGTGACATATTAACATAAACTATTGGCTTAAGTTATGAAGGTTCCAACTGCTAGTTAACTGGAAAACCAGTTAACTAGCTGAACCCTATGGAAAACCAGCTGAACCCTATGGTTTCACACAGCTCAAGTCATTTACAGTTATCCATAGGGTTCAGCTAGTTAACTGGAAAACCAGTTAACTAGCTGAACCCTATGGAAAACCAGCTGAACCCTATGGTTTCACACAGCTCAAGTCATTTACAGTTATCCAATCTTTGTCCCCCCAAAAAATTAGAAAAGAAATATGGAAACATCTTGCAAACTGCCACCTTACATAGATTTTTTCTTTTAAAAATCAAAAGTGTTAAGTTTAATTTTATAAACCTACACGAAAAATTAAGAGCCCACACAAAGCCAAGCTAGTAATGCAGAATTTTCTGGATCCTTCCCTTGTCATTCACCTTGTCTATAAATTTACATAAATTTTCAGAAAGTATGGCCAGCAAATCCAACCCTGCTGTTACCAAATTAATTCTGGATGATAGGGTAAAACACATTTTCTCAATTTTCTTGGAGTGTACCTACGTATTTCAACATCATCTGGCAAAACTTGTTACATTGGAAACACTTGCCTCAGATCATCAACAGGCAACTAAAACAGCCAAAAATGACCATGATGGAAATTTACACACTTCATTGGCTGCCTCAACTTTTAAGGATATTTCTGCTAAACCACAGAATAATGACACCACATGAATTTCAGTTTATCAATTATTGATTTACATTTTGTTATTGTTAGTTTTGTCTCTCACGTGAAAACTGCAATTTCCATTCTCCTTTTTGTATTTCAATGATGTAAAACCTAATTTTAAGAGAAAATAATAAAACATCATGTGGCAACTACCAGGCATAATCCATCCTCAGAACCACTGAAAATGACCAGTCAAAACTACCCTGAATATCAATTACTATGTAATTTTAGACTTTTTTTTTTTTTTTTTTTTTTTTTTTTTGTAGCATATTGGCTTTACAATTAATGAGTTTGCTCATACAGAGGTTAACTTCTCAAAGAAAGCTCATTTGCAAGACCAAAGTTTAAAACTGATGGTGCTAGATTTTATGCTTACTGTTGACATATCAAACACCGCCATTTATAGCAATCTCAGCATACAACTTGAGCTTCACTGACATCTATTGTAAATCTGATACAAGACCTTTTGTGTTTCACACTCATTATCTATTTCTCATGCAGACTTTCTTGAATCGAGTCCTTCCAAGATTTCCTTGCCCTTTCTATACTTTTCTTTCCTACAACTTGGACTAAATCAATTCTCTCAACATGGGCAAACCACCTCAGAATATTATTTGTCTCCATCTTACTAACATTTTGCTTCAAATTACATGATCAGAATGTATCTTGCCACAAACCTCTGTAAGTAATGTGTCTCTCCAAAAACACCTATGTATCCTCTGCAGTACCCAGGTTTCACTGCCATAATGAACAGAGTAGGAACAATTACACTTTCATACACAGCCATTCAGAACCTTTTCGAGAGCTCACCATGTGAAATCCGCCAAAGGCAGCAAATGATTTTCAAATATGAATTCCCTCACAAACTAATTTCACCATCTAATCTGTGTTCATTGTCAAACATGCTTCCCAAATACACAAATTCATGCACCTGGTCTATAGTATAAAATAGCTAGATTGATACACAATTCAGAGTTGCAGCTGTTGGTAACCAAGCAGTAAAGGTAGAAACCTGGTGAATGCATATTTGAAACCAACAGCACTGCACTTCACTTGTTTTGTGACTTTCCTACATTGTTATTGGTTTCATCACATCCATTCTTATACCTGTAACAAAGGTCTCTACACAAACTAAGGAATTCAAGTCTGAACCATGGGCATACTGATAACCCCACAGTGTGGGGGAGCTCATGGCTAAGAGGGCACCTAGCCTCGGCAGAAGTATTTCTCAAATTTTTTGGGAAAACTTCATATAAACTCGTCAAAGAAATAGCCAGGATCTTTGATGGCAGCTTTGAACGAAGAATTAAAATAAACAGATTTATTTTTTCTCAGTATATAAGTATGATTTTCAAGAAACCATTTTTGCTTAAGTTAATAAAAATTGGGTCATGGAAAAGCAGCTATTTCAGAGGACTTGAGGCACCTTTTCACAGCCGTAGTAATAGACTATATATACACATGTACAGTATATTAACAAGAGAATGTGAATAAATATCAGTCCTAGAATATGAATAAATAACAAAACAATGAGAATAAATATCATAATATGTGACATTTTAGTATCAACGAGGATGAGGAGTGTTATATATTACACTTCTTTGCACGTAACTATGTATCCTTCAGAATATAATGAGCTAAAAGGTGTTCTTCGTGAGAATGAGGAAACAGAGACCAGCATCATTTTTTTTTATCAGATTCAAAAGAAAATACTTTAACTGTGTGCAAAACATAGAGACATTAAATTTAGTGTGTTTTCTTTATATTCAAGAGTAAATAATTTAAACAATTTTACTCTTTTTGTGCCATAATTCTTAGTTTTTTTTGTTTTTTTTTGCTTACTTATGCTCTGTATTTTTGTATACATCAGAAGGTCATTAAACACTGTCACACGGCCATTCTGTTTGTGTGTGTGATCATGAAATATTTCAGAGTCTGCTCTTTGTTTTCTAAAAGAATAGAATTTGCACGATATGATTAACTTTAGCATAAGCATTTTGTAATACTTTGTAGCCTATTGGTATACACCTAGGGCAATTATCTTAATTACGTGTACATTTGCGTTACACTCAATTAAGTGTAACAATTTTAGTTTTATGAAAAATACCTATAGGTACCAAAGATTTAAATTATTAAAAACACCTGTATGATCTAGTTAATATGGAATTTAAAAATTTCAGTAATTGATGGCAAATAAATTTTTGCAAAAGGGTCCTCAATATTTTTTGTTTTTCAGGTACGTTACTGGTCTGAGCCCAATCTTTTACAAAATCCCTGAGAGAAAATGAGATGTTCCAGGGCTGATTTAGAGATATTTTAATTAAAACAACCATTTTCATGTTCACAGTGTTCCTAGGAACACTGAAAAGTTATATAACAACACACTGCTAAATTTCATGATTGGAATTGCCCTACATATGACCATCCTTAAATTCACCCTATACAATTTTAAAGCAGCCTATTATTCTTTTATGAAACATAAGAGTCTCAATTATTTGCATACTTATAAAAAAATATATTGTGCACAATGTAACTTTACAAAAATTTGTTACAGTAAAAAAAATCACATCACTGCAAATCACTATCAAAATCCACATCATAGAAATTTAACAATCCTTCCCAAAATGTTTGGTTTTCATTAAATAATCAGCGCATTAAATGTCGTTCATTACTGTTTCACACGTTATTGTGATGATATGAGTTCGGCAACCAGGAGGTCATTATTTGATGTTACTCCTCATATAAAGCACAACTGTTAAAATACTCTAATGGTTTAACATCAAATAATGATCTCCTGGTTGCTGAACTTATAATACCGTGCGAAACAGTAGTGAACGACGTTTAATGCGCCGATTATTTAATCATTTCTTAGTCACGTAGAGATAAGTTCTTCGTAAGTCAGCGAAATTTGAACTACAATATGTATGTTTGGTTTTGACACTTCAACACAGTTTAACAAATCAATCTTAGTACAAATTAATTAGCAGGTCAGAAAAAGTAATCCACAATAAAAAAAAAAAATTACTGCATAACACAAAGTTTAGGTGTTAATACGCACTATTACAATTTCAACAATTTGACTTGAATTAAATTCATGTCAACAACCTGCTGTGTTTTAAGATACGAACGCACATGGTCTGAGAGAAGCACCTGCCTTAAGAAACCATGAAAATGACTTTTAACTCGAACATTATTCCCACACATTTCGGCTCTTCGTTTATCAGTTTCTAAAAACATATATAATACCGGATGACTCCCGTTCAGGCAGTGCCAAATCTACTGCACTTTAAAAATGTGACATTTTTTTTTTTTTAATTAATACTATAACATTTTCTTTTTACCCACCGAAAAACACAGGCTTTCCACATTTATGGCATTTCCACATGATGTAAAAAGTTTCGACCACTTAATTTTACTCGAATATAAAAGCGACGTCGTTCTCTCAAATATTAAAGGTTAAAAATTTTAATGTTTACATCTGCTAACTTAACAAAAATACTCAAGTGACATCCATTTAACCAGGATACAGCACAAACAGTGCGGCTATTTCCACCAATTTGTCATCAAATATTGCGAATTGCAAGCCCCTAAAAGAAATTCTTCTCAGTAACAAATTATTTACTTTTTGTGGAATAACTTTTTTTTACGGGTCTTTTAGAGGTTATTTTTAAAGGAAATGTTGGCAGAAACCCCTCCCCATATGTTGAGAAAATATTTAAACAAGTGCCAAAAAAGAAGCAGGAAAAAACCAACTTCAAATTCACCAGCAAAATTACGTACCACAAGGGACTTTTCGAGAAACTGAAAAGGATCGGAGCAAAATATAATATCAGGCTAGCTCCAGATCTTAATAACAAAATAAAGAAATTCTTGCCAGCTTTAAAGCAGAAAGAATTGGACATCCAATTGCAGGAAGGAGTAATTTACTGCATCGACTGTAACTGCGGACTCAGCTATATAGGAGAAACAGGGAGAAGTATTAAGGTCCGAATGAAAGAACACCAAGCAGCTATTAGGAACATTGGGAACAAAACAGGGCTAGACAGACATGTACAAGCAAGTGGACACTCCATAAATTGGGACTCAGTGAAAATAATCGCCCACCAGTCAAACTTAGTAAAGAGAAAACTAGAAGAAGGGATCGAAATAGCAAGAAGAAGAAGTACCACAATTAACGATAATTGCGGATGGTCTCTTCCAATTGAGTGGCAGCAACTACTCCAGTGACATAGTCCTGATGACGAACTAGGCTTTAGTTCGAAAATTTGACAACCAACTTTCATTAAAAATAACCTCTAAAAGACCCGTAAAAAAAGTTATTCCACAATCACTATGAATAGAGGTGCCATAAATGCATTTACAACTAAAATTATTTACTTTTTTTTTTTTTGATTGGAGGTTTAACGACCACCGTGAGCAATTCAATGGGCTATTAGCAGTCGCCCGTCCCTAATTTAGGGTCACTGGTTCCAGCTAAGGGAGAGAGTCAGTACCGTAAGACAAACTCAGCATCCATGCCTCACGGGATTCGAACCCGGACCCCTTTCGGACGAATTATTAGAGGCCATCGCTTAGACCACCGGAGCGGCTATTTACTTTGTCTTATTATTGTTTGGGTTTATCGACCACAGTGAACAAATCAATGAGTCATAAGCAGTCACCTATATCTAATTTGATGCTGCTGGATCCAGGGAAGGGAGAGAGCCCGTGCCGTACGACAAACACAACATCCATGCCTCACCTGGATTCGAACTTGGACCTAGCTCGGACGAATGATTACAGCGCAACTGTTAGACCAACGCACCATTGCGACGGCTGCTTTATTTTGATTCACGAACGATTTTCTCAAAAAACAATTTTTTTGTTTTGATTGGAGGTTTAGCGACCACCGTGAGCAACTCAATGGGCTATAAGCAGTCGCCCGACCCTAATTTAGGGCCACTGGTTCCAAGGAAGGGAGAGATCCAGTGCCGCAAGACAAACACAACATCCATACCTCACCGGGATTCGAACCCGGACCCCTTTCAGACGAATGATCAGAAGCCATCGCTTAGACCACTGCGCCACCGGGGCTGTCGAAAAATTTCTCGTAATAATCATTGCATTCACATTAAAAAGTGCGTTTGACGATTAGAAGACTGTTTTCACCTTAAAACTGGACAATGTGAACCGGAATTCGATTCCTCTAAATGTCATTTTTTATGTATTTTTTATTTTTTTTGGTATTTTTGTAAAGGCTCTGATACCACAAGCAGAAAGATGACTTCAGAGATTTTTTTTTTTTTTTTGATTGAAGGTTTAACGACCACCGTGAGTAACATAATGGGCTATAGGCAGTCGCCAGTCCTTAATTTAGGGCCACTGGTTCCAGGGAAGGGAGAGAGCCAGTACCGTATGACAAACACAACATCCATGCCTCACTGGGATTCGAATCCGGGCCCATTTCTGACAAATAGTGAGAGATTTGCCGCTGGGGTGGCATGCTAGTGTATATGCTAGTTCCGATTTAAAACTTTCAAGTGAACCATAAATTTTCAATGAAACCTTAGAAAGTGTTTTATTTTGCCACATGTCAGTTATCAAATTTTAAATTGTAATGTTGAATCAAATGCTGTAAAAACCAAAGTTTTTTTTAGTAAAAGCATACCTTTTTACTGAAACTATCTATTGACTCCCGTATTGCATGCCTCTGTATTTCGTATATCAAAAGCGTCTGCTGTGTTTTTATGGATTGCTCTCTTTCGGAAAGCATTATTATTCTTATTATCATACTAGAATTGGCATCATGTTACGTGTTGCGTGATTTTGAGCTTCGCGTTGGATTTTAGTTTTAGTTTCGGAGCGGTTTGGGTACTGGATTAGTAGGGTGGCGTAGTTATTGTATTTGCATTGTAAATGTCACTTGAGTTTTGTAATTTGAAGCTCCGCTTTTACAGAATATAATTGGGAACGGTTGAAAATACGGTAATGTAATTTATTCATGTCAGCATAATGTGAACAAAATGTGTTACTGTTTCTTTCACTAAGATGGTTTCATATGTCATGTCTCACAATCTCCCTCCCTTTTAAATCGTTGTTTTCACGCAAATGAGAACGATTACTTGAACAAAAAGACTCCATACTTTGTAGTCGTCGAATTCGTGTTGTAACATGTTCGCCACAGATTCATTGTTAAGTCAACTTCGTTGTGCTTTCATATGAAAAGAAAAATCTGCACTATTAGGGCGGGTGTGAGAAACCAGTTCACTAGCTGCATGTCATCTGGTTTTTCAAGTGTTTTACTTCCCCTGTAAAATAAACATGAGCGTTTTGGTTGTATCTGTATTATTATTATTTTTTTTACTTCGTGTTCACGATGCCAGTTATTTTGGCTTTCAACTCACTTGACACTCCTGAAGAAAACAACAACCAAAAAAAAAAAAACATTTTGGTGTATGTCCTTTCTCAGGTAGCAGGAGACTAACATGTTACCAAGAGTGTCCATAAGGAGGGGGTGGGGCAGGAAGGGGCTGAGTCCCCTCCCAGCTGTTGGTATAGCCAAATTTTTGATAAATTTAAAACACTAAAATAGACGAAACCTTTTTTTAAAACATTTTTAAAAATAATAAGATACTAATGATTGATTGTATAAATTATTTTTGTTGTATTTTAGGATCTTGTACATTTACTAAAATGTTTGACAGACTTGAAGGAGGTAAGGATTTTTCTTAGCACCCCCTAAAAGTACTCATATGGGCGCCACTGCATGTTACCCACACCAATCTCGAAGATGTCACTAAACCATAAATATATACTAGAGCTGATAGGCCTAACAGAGGAGCCACTGGGAAAATACTGCTTGCACTGTACATGTATTAGAGAAAGAAATGTTTTCATGCATTTGTTTTTGCAAATGCATGAAATGTGGTAGTGTAGTACAATTTTAAGTGGTGTGTACCATAGACATTTTATTTATGTAATTATTATTATTTTCTATACTGCAGCTTTCCCAGTTAGTTTTCTGAACAAGCTGGTAGAAGACAGACTGATGTTTTAGGCCAAGATGGGTAAAAAAATTACATGGGGATATTAGCTTTTTTTTTTTTTTAGGCTCTTCCCTTTTTTTTTTTTTTAATTTGACCTCATGAGTTTCTGCCAGTAATTCTTCAAAGTGTATTTTTAATGCTTAGTAAAGCCAGCTTAAAAATAGAGTGCTTTACAAGGAAGCACACTATGTCATTATCAGATTTTCAAACAGAAACTCATAAAAATTGAGTAACTTTTTAACTAATGCAGAGCTCATTGTAATTGTTTTGCACAGTCATGTCTACTTCAGGGTAAGAATGTTAGAATGCTGCTTAACCCAGGGCTGTATAGGATGTTTGAGTGAAAGGCCCTTTTAGAAACCCATGTTCTACCCCGGTGGCACAGTGGTCTAAGTGCGAGCTTGTGACCATTTGTCTGAGTTGAGACCGGGTTCAAATCCCAGTGAGGCATAGATGTGTTGTTTGCCTCATGGCACTGGCTCTCTCCGTTTCCTGGAACCAGTAGCCCTAAATTTGGGACGGGAGACTGCTTATATCCCATTTAGTTGCTCATGGTGGTCATTAAACCCCCATTAAAAACAAAAGACAAAAAAAAAAAAAAAAAACTAAGCCCTTGAAGTTGGGCATGGTGCTGTACAATGGGGTAGATGGATTGCTCATCTGCCTCATTGTTACAGCACCATGCCCATACCTGATAATGTATTGATGGATTATCTTTTTTTTTCTCTCATTTTGAATAAATTTTGTATTTTTTTTTTTCACTCTACCAGATTAGCATTCTAAGTACTATGCAGCTGTGAGATCTGACTACACTAGATTCATGGTTTTAGCGAGAAAGTGAATTATTACTGAAGAACAGGTGTAGACAAATCCAAGGTGCCCAGTTGCCATGGCTCCTGAAAAGTTTCAGCTAGCTCCAAAATTTTCAAATCCTATTCTGAAAATTTTATTTTTTTAAATTTGAAATTTTATGAAGTTTTTATCTGTTTAATAACATAGCAAATACAGTATGCAGACATTTTCTGTGCATCTCTTTTGTAAACTAATGTAAAGTCAGAATAATGAAGATGCTATTATCAATTTTTGGTGTTATCGCTAGCAGAGCTATCTATGTATTCTGCAGCGATTTAGAAAGTTTGGCTGAAGTTCGGTCCACAGTGCATCTTTAAGAGCGCCAAGAAGAACTGAATGACTGAAATACTTGACTGGATCCCAGAGAATAGGAAAAGAACCAGAACATGTGGATGATCAGTGAATAAAATCCCATAGCATGTCAGACTGACCAAGACAAAACAGCAAGTTGTGGAAGAGACCTGGGTTGATCATCCAACAGTGGATTTATAATGCTAACTGTTAGAATGCAGTCATTGTACGATATTAACATGAAAGTCAAATCTAACTATGAAAATGACATTTATTTACACTGAAGCAAAAGTTGAAAGTCAAAATCACATCACTAGATCTTTCGTGCTGGCTCCCAGCACATCCTTAGGTGAATGCTAAAAAATATTGTAAAAATTTTAAGAAGAGTCCACTGTGGAATGTCATTCTTGTTTATATAAAACGCGTTCAGCTCCCGAATGACTTCAAAAAACGTCACCACACTCTGACTAATGATTGTTTTGTCTTAATTGTTATTGGGTGAGTTCTGAAATAAGTTCGAGTTAGTGGTTTATATTTGGTCCTTGTTCGAAATTAACTGTATCCAAGGTGGAGGTATAAATCATTGGATACAGTTAATTTCAAACAACAAGGACCAAATAAACCACTAACTCGAACTTATTTCAGAACTCGCTCAATAACAATTAAGACAAAAAACAATCATTAGTTAGAGTGTGGTGACGTTTTTTGAAGTCATTCGGGAGCTGAATACGTTGTATATAAACAAGAATGACATTCCACGGTGGACTCTTCTTAAAATTTTTACAATATGTTTTAGCATTGACCTGAGGATGTGCTGGGTGCCAGCATGAAAGATCTAGTGATGTGATTTTGACTTTCAACTTTTGCTTCAGTTTAAATAGGTCATTTTCATCGTTAAATTTGACTTTCATGTTATATCGTGCAACGACAGGCATGCTAACAGTTAGTGTTATTGGCATGAATTTCTTCAACAACTTCAGGATTGATAATGGTTGATGATGCAGAGTCTACACGAAGGATGATATAGTAGGTATGGCATTGATTTTGCATGGGGTTCTTATAAGTGGTTTTTATCCATTACTATTTTTATTGACTATTTGATACCAAAAGAGAAAGATGAATTTTCTGAAATGAAAACCTATTTTGAAGTGCAACTGTTAATGCAAGTGCATAACTTGCTTTGTAATTTTAATTGTTGATTTTACACTGAATTGAACAATATCTAAGAAGTAATTCCAATTAGTAGTTCTAATTCTGACTATTATATAGCTCTAATCATTCTACTATTCTCTTTTACGTGCGATATTTCAAAGTAACTTGTACAAAATTCTAGTGGATAATGCTTACCTTGGCATTCCTTTCTAGCGATGGGAACATTTCACGCACGTGTTTTCCGGTCTTTGTTGATGTTATTGTCCTAAAGTCCGTTGTATGCGATGACTGGCTTTACTTCTCACACTTTTCGCTGGGTATACTCATTGGATCTTTGCCTTAGAGGATTGGCGAAAATTTCAAGTATAAAGAACGGTAAAAATTGATGTGTTTGGAATCCTAAGGCAAAGATCCAATGAGTATACCCAGCGAAAAGTGTGAGAAGTAAAGCCAGTCATCGCATACAACGGACATTAGGACAATAACATCAACAAAGACCGGAAAACACGTGCATGAAATGTTCCCATCGCTAGAAAAGAATGCAAGGTAAGCATTATCTGCTAGAATTTTTTACATGATCTAAGAAATAATACATTCATTTTGACTGTAGCAGGTCACAATTCTATGTTTTGGTTTTGTTTGGGTCAGGTGTGGGTTTTCTCCATGTACCTCTTGAAAAAATGTGCTGGTGCCTGAAAATTTTGGGATTTTATTGACCACTTCTTAAGAGATGCAAATGGTATAATTTTGTTAGAGATAGGTCCTAACTTGGTGTTCTTGGCCAGGTTGGGAACTGAACCCAAGCACTCTTTAAAAGTAGGGTGGGTGAGGAAAAAGCTAAGAAAGGTTCCTTATTAGGTTTAAGGTAAATGTGTGGATTAACGTCCTAAATTATTTCATCAGAAAAATTGTTAATACCTGAAAAAAGTGCAACGTGCAGATTTTAGAGTATGGAAATTAATGGTAAATGGTGCAAAAATTTCATATTTGCAATGTCTTTTAAAGATTTTTATCGTAATATTAATGTGTGAGAACAGTGCTGTGAAGAGACGCTGCTGCAACGATGTGAAGCTTTGCTCCTTGAAAGGAAGATTCGCTGCGGTATGTAATTCACATGCGGACGACTACCAGTGCAACCATGTTCTTTCTTGCCAGAGAGCGAACCATGTTGTACTCATGCGCTAGAGAATGTAGTTCGTTCATGTTTCATTGTTTTTAAAGCAGAAGTTGAGAATTTTTTTCTTTTGCATATGATTCCCTGAGTCGAAATAGGAAGTTACGAATATGCTGTTCTATTTGTACAGAAAACTGAGAAAGTATAACTCGGTTCTGCTTTGAACTGCTTCCATTCGTAGCTGATTTGCTGTGCCTGTGCACTTTTGGTTCTCCTGTTAACATCTTGTTCGCAGGTCAGTTTCTATCTCACTCGGGGGCGGATAGGGTCGACGAAACCAGGCCGGGAATTGTCGTCTTGTGGTCCAATACAGAAACACAGGTAAATACCTCATAAATTCCCTCGTGAAGAAAATTGTTAACTCCTGGATGGAAGAGAACTGTTGAAATGTGCATTGTAAGACTACTTCAGTTGTGAATAAATTTTAGCAGCAATTTAAGTTGAAATAATTTAAAAAATCCACTCATGATTGAATGTAGCATGCTCGAAACGTGAAGTTGTACCACACAATTATTTGTATTTGGTCACTGATCGTCTACTGGGCAGTGGTGTTCTTACTAGCTCTTTGAATAGATGCCTCTTTTAAGCCTACCCATTATTTTGACTCGTGAACTACAGTTTCGATCCATGAAACAGTACCAGTAAATCTTCATTTCTGTTAAGATAAATGTAGGTGGGACACAGATTTCGGAATATCTGCCGGAGAATCATTTTGTGCTCTATGTCTGTAAGTGGATAGAAATGATGGACTATCAAAATTGTTACTAGTGTCTTTTCAAGTTAGAAAAGGAAAGCAGAGCCTAGCAATGGCCATTTTGGGACCAAGTCCAACAACCTATTTTCATATAACCGTAATTAGAGTGAAAATCCTCCAAATATGTGACGTCAGTGAATAAACAAAGACATCACTCTTTCCATGTTTTAGCAACACATAGCAACCGAAAAATTGTTATTCGGTCCCCGCTGGGCATTCGAATCCCAGATCTCTCGATATCTAGCCTTACAGCACAGTGGCCAACAATCCATGGCGCTATGTGTGTATTTCTGTCAGCTTCTGACATCATAAATCCATAAGATTTTTCGGTTGCTATGTGTTGCTGAAATGTGGAAAGAGCAATGTCTTTGTTTATTCACTGACGCCACGTATTTGGAGGATTTTCACTTTGGATCTTGCCCTTTGGATTTAACTGCTATAATTAATATATAGCCAGTGCCGTTAATGCCCACCAGATGGAGACGTCTCAGTAGCTGAGTCCATCTTACAGATTTATGATACTGATCAGAAGCTGACAGAAAAACACACGTAGCTCCATGGATTGTTGGCCACTTTGGTGTTAGGCTAACTTGCTCGGCTAGATATCGAGCGATCTGGAATTCGGATCCCCATCGTTGACTGAATAACAATTTTTCGGTTGCTATGTGTTGCTAAAATGTGGAAAGAGCGATGTCAATGTTTATTCATAATTACAGTATCAAAGAGCGACAATGTGAAAAAATAAGAGTATTGGTAAGAAAGTTAGAGAGAAAAACGTTGGGAATAACAAGAAGAGACAGTTAGAAATAAACTTATAAGAGAAAGATCAGGAATAATAGATATTATAAAAATGATAAAAGAATCAAAATGGAGATGGGCTGGACATGTTGAAAGACTGAAAGATTAAAGATGGACACAAATAATAACAGAATGATAATATATTAAGAAAGGACTGTTACGGCGTGGTTTGACAATAATTCCGTATCGTATGTGGACTGGCCAGCACAAAGCCCTGATTTTAATCCCACAGAGTACCTATGGATGAATTAGAGCGCTGCATAAGTAGTTTGGAACCAAGGCCTACTACTAAGCAACAGTATTATGTGCTGAATGGAAGCGCATGCCTGTTGTTGTGTTCCAAAACCTTGTCGAAAGCATGTCTCGAAGGGTCAGTGCATGCATTAAGGCCAAAAGTGGACCGCCACTGTACTAATGTATGCCAATAAATGTTATGTTGTGTTTCTCTTCTAGGTGCCCGGTGACTTTTGTCAATATAGTGTATATTTAGATACAAGGAAACTCCGATGGTTTTTAATACAAAAGCGTTTTAGAGGGATAAATCAGGAATTATCTGAATTTAATATGGTGTCAATGGAATTTTTAAGGCATTGTATCCTACCTAATACACTGGTGGATGTGGCAATTGATTTGATTATGCAACGATTAAATAAAAGAACTAGTTTAAGTATGACTCAAATAACAGAACTGAAGAAAATAATATGCTTTATTAAGGTACATTACCTCTCAAATTTTCGATCTATACACTAGATCATCTTCAGGAGTTCTTGCGTCTTACTACTTCCACAGGTCTGGCGACCAAGCCTGGTGGATTTTCCAACCAGCATGGTCATTGATGTTGCCATCTTGTGTCTTGTAAATTTCCAGGGATTCCTCTAATTTCCGGATAATTGCGTGGGATAGATGTTTGATTACTTGCAAGGAGTCCCAGTCCATTTTGTGGCCAGTTTGTTGTATGTGCCTGCCAGAACCTGTTTTATTTGAAATGTTCCTTATTGCTGCTTTATGTTTCTTAATTCTGGTGGTTTGCCTTCGTCCTGTTTCTCCTATATATGGTAATCCACATGAACACTCGATTTTATAAATGACTCCTTCCTGGAGTAAAGTATTTTCTTCTTTTTGTTTTAGGGATGGTAAATATTTTTTAATTTTGTTATTTAAACCTGGAGCTAACCTAATTTTATGTTTAGTGCTGATTTTCTTTAGTTTTTCCAACAGTCCCTTGTGGTAAATGACTTTTCTTGTGAATAAATATTCAATTTTCTCTTTATTTTTGCCTGTAGTGCCAGTTCTGTTCCTAGTAAGATTTCCTTCCAGTAGTTCACGAATTTCTTTTGAAGGGTAATCATTTTCTAATAAGATTGATTATAACTTATTTTTATGTTTTTCCTTAGCTTCTGAAGATGAATTCAGCTTTTCAACTTTTTCTTTAAATTGTAAAGCTGCATTTTTCTTTATGTAATTAAGGTGATCTGATTTACAATTTCAAATTTTCCCAGTATATGTAGGTTTCTTGTATAATTCTGTGGTAATATATTTTCCTTCCCACTTCAAAGTAAAGTTTAGGCAATTTAGCCCATTTTCGTTTCCGTTTTATGCAGTTGGCGACATCCACCACCCCAAGTCATATTTTTTGTCAGGATAAGTGTCCCAATATTCTGCATACTTTTTTGAAAACCCAGGCCCAAATCTTTGATTAAACTTTTGTCCACAGTCAAGCAGTAATCTTCAATCAAAGCATTAAAGTGGTTGAGAGACAAATTGTATCAGCAGTAGATGTGAAGAGGACAATAGATGACCTGAAACAAAATGTTGTATCCAAAAAAAAAAAAAAAAAAAAAGTTAATCCATATTCTGTTAGATCTCAAATGAAAAAGCTGCATTCTGACAGCTTGGTAGATGAACTGTATATTCTAAAAACAGTAGATGAGTTTTATGACACATCTGCTCACTCTTTGGATAAGTGGGATCTTATTTCAAAGACTTGAGCTGTTTTCAGTGGGGATCATTAAATGCTTCACATCATCATCATCATCATTGTCAACCATTATCAATCCACTGCTGGACGAAGGTCTCCCCAAGTTTCCTCCACAACGGTCTGTCTTGTGCCAGTCTCCTCCATGTCACCCCTGCATACTTTCGAATTTCATCTACCCATCTCCCATGGGGTCTTCTTCTGGGTCTTTTCCTGTTCCTTGGAATCCAATCTAAAATTTCGGCTGTCCATCGATGATCTGTCCTTCTGGCAGTATGTCCAGCCCATTGCCATTTCAGGGATTTAACTCTGATCATGATGTCTTCCACTCTTGTCATTTTTCGGATCCACGAGTTCCTCTTCTTATCTCTCCTGGTTACACCAAGCATGCACCTCTCCATGCTGCTTTGAGTTGTCTGCAGCCTTTGTATGTCTCTTTTAGTTAAGGTCCACGTCTCTGCACCATACGTAAGCACTGGAAGGATGCATTGATCAAACACTTTTCTTTTAAGACATAATGGCATATTGCTCTTGAAAATTATGCTGTTTCTTCCAAAAGCTCTCCAGGCAAGTTTTGTGCGCCGATTAATTTCTTCATCAATGTGACCCTCACTTGATATCTGCTGTCCAAGATAAACGTACGTGTCTGTTATGCTTCACATACCTGATCATATATTGAAAAATCAATGGACTATCTTTCACAGAAAAACTTTTTTGATATTAAATTAAGATACAGAATTATATGATGAATGCATATATGTTACTAGCTATGCGAATGAGGATAAAATATCTCAATGGAACAATGATAACATGGGTATAATGCTTGGATATAATGCTTTAACGTCCATGCTTGCCATATTTAAGTCCTTTAGGCCAGTTTTTACATTTTTTTAATTTTCTCTATAAATTCATACGTGTTGGCCTAATTCATACGTGTTGGCCTAAAGGACTTAAATATGGCAAGCATGGACGTTAAAGCATTATATCCAAGCACTCCTGTTCCAGAAGCTATTGAAATTATCATTAAGAAGTTGCAAAATCTTAAAATTTTAAATAACACACAAATTCATGAATTCAAAAAAGTTTTAGTCTATTTATATGAAAATAATATTTTTACATACAAGAACAAAATATTCAAGCAAAATTCAGGAGGCCCAATGGGCTCACCATTATCAACTCTATATGCTGAGGTTGTGATGAACGAAATTGAAGAAAATGTCCTGCATCGTATGGAAGAAAAACCAGAAGTGTACTGTCGATACGTGGATGATATTTTCATTCTATCAAAACTGAACGAAGAAGAATTAAAAAAATTAACAAAATGTTACAGCTCTTTACATCCAACTATAGAACTCACTGTTGAAATAGAAAAAAATAATGCAATAGCCTTTTTGGATGTACATGTTATCAAATCCACAGATAAGTTACTATACAGGGTTTATCGGAAAAGTTCATTTGTTCCTGTCCTAATCCCGTGCAATTCAGCACATCCTTATCCTCAAAAATGCAATAGTATAAAAACCTTAATTAAAAGAGCATATACGCATTCTGAAAATAGTCAGTTCATCAATGAAGAAATCAAATTCATAAAAAAAATTGCAGGCAGCTTTGGTTATCCTAACCATTTAATAAAAAAATAGGAAACAGAAGTAATAAAGAAAATAAAAAATAATGCTGTAGTAAATAAAAAAGAAGTCAAATATTTAAATGGTTTTCCTTACATTAAAGGTACTACCAATGAAATTAATAATATTTGTAAAAAGCATAACATTCAAATTGGAGGAAAAGTAAATACCATCAAAAATATAGTAATAAAAAATAATGAAAAAATAAAAATGTTAGAAAAAGCAGGTATTTACTCAATTCCTATTACTGAAAATCCTCCAATGGCTTAATAGGAAGTACCAAAAATAAGCTTAAACACAGATTAAAACAACACATAAAAAACTGGCAGAAAAAAGAAGGAAAAACCACTTATTCAATACTGTCTGGATAACCAAAAATATCCTAAATTCGAAAATATAAAAATCATTGAAAGCTTGTAAATCTGAAAAACACCTCAGAATAGCAGAGTCGGTAATGATTGAAAAAAATAGGACAAAAGTTTGCAACCATAATGACCCTAATATTTTGAGAAACAGCTGGAGAAATTTAATTAAAATTGAGCAAAAAAATGAAAAAGTTCGAAAAATGAGATCACTGACCAACAAGAGATGGCGCCACAATGCCCAAGAAGAAGCGATAGCCGATAACAGAAGCAGCCCACGAGAGCCACCGAAATGCCCAGCTGACACGGTCCGTGCTAGTCGGAGCAAAACGTCCCTCGAAGACGGTAATGGAGTATTACCGAAAGTACTAGGGTTATGAATAAGTATTGAAGTAAATGAGGATGCAGCAAAGGAAAAAAAACTCATTTGGTGATGAGGCAAAATAAATTCCAACGGAAAAAAAAAAAAGAAGTGGACCCGTGGCCAAATGAAATACCCCCGTGCCGCATCCACATAACGGAAATATGAATTGAAAGCCAAGCCCCACGTGCGGTAAGTGTTCATCGAACTTTACCAACTAAAAGTGAAGTTCAGAAATGCAAATGCATTAATGCACTTAAAAAAATATAACCTCCAATATCGAAAGTAAATTGAAATCATTAAATATGGTTAACATTCATTTTAGAAAATCATTTTGAGACCCTGCGTTTTGAATAATAATAACTCATGGCTAATCTTTTGTCACATGAGCTTGACTAACTGCGTCGTACCTGTCCCACTTTGTGGTCCAGAAAAAATGGTCACATTATCTACGGACGACGGGAAACATCGAGTATGCTATGGAAATCGTAGGTTCTCTATGGACGACGGAACGTCAGTCCTCTACAGACAACAGACAACAGAAAACATCGAGTATGCTATGGAAATCGTCGGTCCACTATGGACGACGGAAAACGTAGATTATGCTATGATAATCGTTGGTTCGCTATGGACGACAGAAAGCATCGTGTATGCTATGGAAATCGTCGATCTGTTACGGACGACGGAAAACTTCGAGTATGGTATCAAAATGCGATATAATTTGTTTGTATTATAAACATCTAAAAATTATCAAATGCATAAATATTTGCATTTATTTTTACTTGTACATAGTTAAATTCATTATAAATGTTGTTCGCAAGCATAGTTTAAAAAAAAATCACTAGAAATGTCATTCTCGCACAATTTTACATATTTGAATTTTCTCAAGTTGGCAGGTATGACATTGTTTAAAGTTTTTGTTGGGTGTCATTAGCACTTTAATAGCCAAAGTCATATCAGTTGTGAAAACCTACAAAATTTGGAGGGTTCACAGTCCTCAGTCTTAAAAAGTAACTCAGCAAAAATGTTTTCAGAGTTCTGTATTGTTAAAATAATGGGGAACAAAACTAAGTACAACTAAAGGTTTTAGAAATACCTGGTGATGTCATGTGGATTGACTATTATTTCATCTTTTTATGTGTCATTTTGCCCCAAAGAAAGTAATCCATTGTGTGATTAAGCATTTAGTGCCATAGCCTGTGATTTTTCAGCAGGGCAGTGTTTGTATTGTAGCATATTTTCAATGAAACTGGGCTGGTAAGGAAATTTATTTTAGTAACTGTTATTTCTTTTTCTTTCAGGTTGCCAATAGGTATCAGTGGAATTTCTCTGAAATTTGGCCTCTTTGTATTTGTTGACAATGCAACTTAAGAATTCTGCTGGTTTGCTAAAATGGAAAACTGTTTTTGTTCAGTGCGCAGAATTTGACTGATTTTAAGTTATGACTTCATTTGCAGTTATTCTTTAATTGTTAACCATTATATATTAAAGAAGAAAATGGCTTGTGACTCATATCTGGGAGAAAATATTCTTCAATTTTTTCTGAATATGTGTATTACAGAGCTTAAAAATACATCCAGTGAGGACAAATTTAAGGCATCTTTAGCAACCATGCAGTCTAACCAAAATCCTGCACCAGGAGCTGAACAGAAATCCATTAACTTCGGTGCCCCATATAATCGTGCTGCCTACATGTATAAATTCCAGCCTTGCATTACTTGGATAACATACAACTATCTCCAGAGGGCAATGTTTGAATGCCCAGAGATAAAAAATGCAGTTACAAAATTGCTGAGCAGTGCAGATTTAAAACTCTGTTGCATTGGAGGTGGAGCTGGTGCAGAATTAATTGGATTCCTTTTGATGATAACTAATTATACTGATAAGGCCACTTTCAAAGCATTGACAGTGATTCCAGAAACTGCTGAGTGGCGCTTAACTATAAATAAATATCTTGCAAACCTTCAGTCTGGTGCCTTGCATCCTCTGCTTTGCTGTATTCTTGAGAACTGGTCAAAAGTTTCTACAGTTCTTGGATGGAATTTTTCTAAGCCTCCAAATTCTAAAATTGCTACAATAATGAGAGATGCAAATGTGTTTCTTATTAACAAAATGTTTCCAGCATCAGCTTCAGATGATGAGGTAGAAGCAACATTAAAGGTAAGTAATGTATGTTAAAAGAGTAGGCAATTTTGTATTCGTCAAGGTCCGGAAAATATTTTGTAGGGTTTGTTGCCATGGAAGAGTGTGTTAAATTGTTTATCACTCTGTCTGTTTAAAAGGTACTTCTATTGTGTTTTCCTTGTAAATAACTGTATTACATATTTTCAGTACAGAAATGCCATGTATTCCTATTTTCCATGTGATCATCTCCTTAGAAAACTTTAAAGCTGCATTGCTGTGGACAGGAATTGAATGTGCATTTTCTGTTTTCCATTTGAATACAGTGTTATTGCCCCACCCAGGACACCAAATTTCCAATCAACTGGTTGTCAGCATTTGAAGCTTAAAAATCTGAACAAATTTTAGATCTGCAAGGATCGACAGCTATTCTAATCTAGGAACAAACCCAGGTCATGGATCAATCACCAGTTTTTCAGATATCATTATACAAATTAAGATTAAGAATGAATATTCTAAGATTTATGGCAAAGAATATTTGTTACAGGAGTGCCATATTTCACAGTTTTTCATGTGGCCATCTCGTCAGAAAACATAAAAATTTTATATTGAAAACAGTGAAATACAGTGTTTATGTGCCAAAAATAATATGATCACATGCCTACAATGTTCATTGAAAAATTCATTCTTTATTAAGTTATGTGATAAGATACAGATTTAAGGCTTTAGTATCCCTACGTTCCTTTAAAATAAAGGCTTTGGTGGCTGCGTTTATATGTAATTTATTTGAATCCAATCTAGGAGCAAAACGAAATGTTAGGCAAGAGAAGGGGAGGACATTTAGTCTTATCCCTCCCAAGCTAATTGCAAATAAAAATAATTTTGCTTAAATGTGGTAAAACTATATAAACAAGATTTTATAACAGTTAATAAATTTTGTCTATGATTAACAAAAATTGCTTACTTTTTTACTTCTGCCATTAATTTTTAAATGGATTAAACATCTGTAAGAATGCATTGCATTTGGTAGAAGGTAATCTTCTTTCTCACTCTCCCTTTTTCTGTAAAGTTTTTTATGTTTTGATACATGGCAATGCAAAGCTTTACAGGCAGGACAACAGGACGTATGCTTCGCCAGTTTTTGCTCATTGGCTATGGCTGAAAACTAATCAGCATTTGAAGATTGATTTTAACTCATTTTGTTTACAATTTTAATTGATACATTTCGTTGTATCATGGTTCTTTTATAGCAGTGGAGTAATAAATGCAGCGGTACAGTGATCAAAGTGCTATCTTCTGACTGTTTCTCCAAGTGTTACCAAATTTGAGTCCCAGATGAAGCATGTGTGCTGTGGTTGCCTTACAACACTGGCTCTCTCCCTTCCATGGAACCAGTGGCCCCAATTTTACAATGAGCCTGTGACTTCTAAGGAAGCAGTTCTACCCAGAAAAGTGAAGTGGCCGAGGGTCAACTCCACAGAGGTCAGTGTGGAAGGAGCAAAATAACTGATGGTACTAAAATTCAGCTCCTTGCTCCCTGCTATTGTATTCATTGTAACATGCTGTAAATGTCTCCCTCTAAGGCCCAAAGTGATCTTCCTTTCTATATAGACCAGGAAATTCTTATCTGGCTCCAGAAAGCAATGTTAACACCTCCTTGCTTTCCCCCACCATTCATATTCATGTGTTCCTAAATTGAAGGGGTTTATTGGAATTGGGAAACAAAATGTTGTACACAGCAGTTTCCTCATAAAATGTTATTTTCCACTTTAATTTAAAAATTTTCTTTTATTTTTGTAGATTTTTAACAAATTAATTTTTCCTACCACTAAAATCTGCCATCTCCAAATTTTGCTGCTCTAGGCCAGGACCTAGTTGGCATATTAAAAAATCCATCCCTGTTTGTGATGATAATAGGATTAGACATGCAGTCTTGAAGCATCTTCATTCCATGTCAGTTCAGCCAGTAATTTCTTGGAATGTCACCACCTGTTGTCAAATTTCACAAAATTTGGTGGAGATATATGAGAGAAGATTGCAAAGTTGCAGGCCTGTTGTAGAAGAAATGCTGGAATGTGGTGACCCCCCCCCCTCCTTTCTTTTCTCAACATAGTTCTCCATTAAGTCAACACACTTTCTGGCATGATTAGCATGACCTTCATAGCTTTTGTATTCTGCTCAAATAAAGTTAAAATGATTTTGACTCGGATCCATACCTGCCAGGTTTTACGATTTACCTGTAAAGTTTACGGAAATGTGACTTGCTTTAAGGGCAAAATGTTAATTTTACGGATTTGGTGTTTTTCGAGTTTTTTTTTTTTTTCTGAGTATTTTGCACCCACTATTAAAACTTTTTTATTTAACTTAATCCATTCAAAGTAAAGTGCCAATGTAGTTTACGAATAACTTTTCAGATACATGTGTTTATGTGGGAATATTTGCCGAAGTTTTCCCATGTTTTAGGTTTATTGTTTTGTGTTGTTTCAAGCACTAAAACTTGCGCCACATGTAAACTTCACTGCACCAACCAGCTGGGCTTGGCTCTCTCCCCCCCTTCTCCCCCTTCTTTTCAGATAATGCATTGTTCGTCCCCTGGGTCGCAACTTCTCAGTAGGCTAGCATGGGTTGTCTTGCATTGGAGCACACGTCTTTATTACTCCCAGTTCAAAATGCTATCTCAGAATGCAATTATCATCAAAAACAAAAATTCAAAACTAATTTTAAATCTGTGGAATTTTTAAGCCCAGATAGATACCCAACATGATAAAATTAAGCAAAAGCTGCCGGCTTTGTGAAATTAAAAATGCATTGGGGCATGGTTTTGTAACTTCTCTGGCAATGAATTTGACCTAATGAAAGAATGCTTACTGTAAGAGGAAGTTAAAAAAAAAAAAAAAAAGAAGAAGAAAAAAAGTAAGTCCAGTGTTTATTTGAGCCAGTGCTTCTCCAGTGATGATTTATTTTGTTGGTCCGTTAGTCAGTAAATTTTCTACACTTTCCAACCATGCTTTTTTGTTCGTCGCTCAATAACGTGCATAAAAATATCATATAACTTGACACAAAATTATCTTTGATGAATTAGCTAAGTGCCAAATTAAAAAGTTTGAAACTACTTTCTGGGGTACAGTTAAAAATCCTGGAACTCATTTCTATCCTGCACTACTGTTTAATTCTGCACCATCATATCCAAATTAAAATTTAGCAGTTGCTCTTCCAATAAGGAGAATAAGCCAACATTCATTATTTGTTAGGAAATGAATTTTTGAAGAAATATACTCTATTGAGGGGGGGTAATAATACCAAAGCATTGAAACTTGAAAAACCAACAGATAAACAAAAATAATTATTGGAAATTCATCTACCAGTGTGTAAGCATTGCCAAGTATTAACACACATATTTATTCAAGACAGAAGTAACATTTGATGTGGTACAGAGCCTTGTTTTTTGTTTTCTATTTGTCAGTATTAGTAACTTTACAGAATCTAATTTTCTGTCTGAGGTTCTCTCAGAACTGTTGTTTGGTGGACAAATCAACACATCATGATGCGATAGTTAACTAAGAGAAACTGTGGAACTCTGAGATGAGATAACATGAATTTAACAGAAGCATCACTTTCATCAATGTTGATAATCCCTATAACTTCCCTATGCCAGTTCATGTGGTTTATACTAAATGCAATCGGTAAACTGCATGTGTATTGAGAAAATATATAAAATTATTTATTGCAAAGAATATATAAAATGAAAGTGCAGTTTTAAGTAAAGTAAGTTTATCATGATTATGACCATTATCACTGAATTATAGGTTTTTATGGGAATGTTTAGTAATATTAGTAACAATTTTTAAATTAGCTAAAATTGTAAATTATATGGGAGTTAGGAACATTAAGGATTGTGAATTAAACACCAATTAGTTTCGTTGAGTTATTTGTACTTTTAAAATTGATCCTGCATTTTTTTTTTATTTAACTTCACTGTATAATACACTAAACGGTTTCTTTTTGGCCTTTCGATTGAAAGTCTGTTATGTAGGGGAGGACCAGTTGGGAATTGCTCTTTCCAACTGTGCTAAATATGCTGGACCTGACAACAGTTTAATGGTCAGTTGAGACAAAGCTTTGCATTTCTGTTTTGTGGAACTTCTAAATGCTTTTTAAAAAGTTTCGATTTTCTCCAGAAAGGATGTCAAGAACTTCAGATTTCTCTCTAAATTGTCAGCTATTTAACCCATTGTCCTGGATTTCTTGAAGAACATCATGCACCTTTAATTATTTTTTTCCCCATCATAATCCAGGTGAAAATATTTGACTGTGAAAAATACATATTTAAAGCATAGTTATGTCATTTCTTTAGCATTAGTTGAGTTGCTATGCCTTTATGCAGGGACGTTGCTAGACTAAGAACATTGGTAGAGCCAAACAGCTTAATTTTTTCACTACCTCATTCTCACTTCATCTGCCACTTTTAACGAGTAAAAAAAATAAAATAAACATGCAGAGTTTTAAAATTGATAGTTGTCAGTTTTAATTTCATTTCATTTTAAATAAATTAATTAGTTAAATTTCACTTACAACCAATATAACTGTGAGATCTTTAGCTTTAGCATAATTTTAGGGCAACACTAATTTTATTTAAATGTTAATCTTTACCCCATGCTTGGTGGGTTTTTGAGAATACTTAGATGGTCCCTAAGTTGCTTATTGGGGTGAGGAGTATTAAGCAGTGCTGCAGTGGGTTCACTTTTTTCCTCTTTAGGATAATTTTTATTTGTGGCCTTTGTTGGGATTAGCAACAGATTTGGTATGCAGACAAACTTCTGCGTAGGTTTTATGGTAGTTGGAAGCACGCTCAAAGTTTTGTATAATGTTTTTTAAGGCAAATATATTTCAGCCATTGCTATGGCCTTCATCAGTGTGACTACGATTTGTTGCGTTGCCAGATTGGAAAGGTAAGTTTTTTAATGGTAACTCCGGGTGATGTGAAGCAACGAGTGATTTCCAGATGTATGGAAATGGGAAGATCAAAGTTGCAATATTTGAAAAATAAAATTTCCAAACTTTCTCTAAACCTCAGAGCAAAACGATTTTTGAAAGTAGCCAACTTTTTTGTATCTGACCAAAGTTGAACAAGTAGAAGCGTCAGCCATGGTAAGTTGAGAAAAGGAAGATGAAAGTTTTCCAAATTTAACATCCGATTTGTGTTCCTGAAGTCTTGAAAGAATTTTCTAGAATAAGCTTCTCTACATACGCTGTTAATCCCTCATTTGTCTTGATGGGAATTTCTTCTACAGGAGTGTATAAAATTCCTATCAAAACAAATGATGGATTAACAACGTATGTAGAAAGTTTATTCCGGAAAATTCTTTCAAGACTTCAGGAACACAAATCGGATGTTAAATTTGGAAAACTTTCATCTTCCTTTTCTCAACTTACCATGGCTGACACTTCTACTTGTTCAACTTTGGTCAGATACAAAAAAGTTGGCTACTTTCAAAAATCGTTTTGCTCTGAGGTTTAGAGAAAGTTTAGAAATTTTATTTTCCAAATATTGTAACTCTGATCTTCCCATTTATGTTCCATACATCTGGAAATCACTCATTGCTTCATGTCACATGGAGCTACCATTAAAATAATTATCTTTCCAATCTGGCAACACAACAAATCATAGTCCCACTATGGCCTTCATCAGTGGAGTCCACTGATGAAGGCCATAGCAATGGCCGAAATATATTTGCCTTAAAATTCATTATGTAACTTTAAGTGTGCTTCCAACTACCATAAAAAACAAAAAAAAAAACGCTTGCTTTTGGTTATGTGTATTGCCTACCACTCATTTATGACAAACTTTTAGTTTTATATATTCCTCAATTTAAAGTGAAAGATTGAATAATGGAACTTATGTGTTCTCTGCTGCATGCTGGCTGGGTGGTCTGGCTTATTGGGGTGGCAACACCATGGGGTGCCCCACTGTGTGGACACAACATCGTACATTAAGGACAATTAAGATCAATAGAGAAAGAGAGAGAGACCTGCTGCAGGGCAAGAAAAAACTAGCCTTGTAACATCAGGTTCAGTGTACAAGACCCATTTCTGAGCATCAAATTTATTTCCACATTCAGTAGACACATGCAATGTTACAACTTGTGAAAAAAACCTATGGCTAAAAAGTAAAAATGCATGGTCGAGTCACATTATTGTGACCACCAGCTAATATCTAGAGTAACCGCCGTGTGCAGCATGGACAGCAGCTAGATGGACTGGGAGGGACACAATAAGGTGCTGGAAGGTGTTCAAAGGTATGTAGGGCCATGCTTACTGCAGTGCATCTGACAGCTGCTGGAGGGTGCGTGGTGGAGGTTCCATAGAGCTAACAACATGATCGAGGTGGTCCCACAAATGCTCAATTGGGTTTAAGTCTGGAGAATTAGGGGGCCAAGGAAGTACATTACTTCAAAGTCTTTATTGTGCTCTTCCAACCACTCTTGGATATTTTTAGCTGTGTGACACATCACATTGTCATGAAATAGGGGGCCAAGGAAGTACAGTACTTTGAAGTCTTTATTGTGCTCTTCCAACCACTCTTGGATATTTCTAGCTGTGTGACACGTCACATTGTCATGCTGGAAGAACTTATCTGCCAGAGGGAAGACAATCGGCATGTATGGGTGTACGCGGTCTGCAAGGATGAATTCATAATTAATTCAGTCCATAGTGCCTTCCACAGGTATAAGTGGACCCAGGGATTGCTACGAAAACATTCCCCAGACCGTAACGCTGCCCCCACCAGTTTGTGTTCTTCCAGCAATGGTTGAAGAGTGTTTGTTCTCCAATGTTTCTCGCTTTATACGCCAACGTCCATCTGTTTGAAGAAGCAGAAAACTCGACTCATCGGAGAAGGCAATCCTTTGCCAATCAGCGGATGTCCAATTGCGATACTGCCGTGCAAATGTAAGCCTTTTCTGCTGTGCACCTTTGTTAGCATTGGTGCAGTGACCATCTGTCTGCATCGGAGTCCCATACGCAGCAGGGTTCACTGAACTGTTGTTTTAGACCCACTTCTGGTAGCCCCTGGTTCATTGGGCCAGTGAGGTGCTCCACTGTAGCGTGTCGATCACCCTCTTGCACCTTCGCAGCCGATGTTCACCTCTCACATCAGTGGCACGTGGTGCTCCGCGGTTTCCACATCGCTTATTCACAATGGTGCATTTCCCCAATCACGATACACTTTAACCACAGCAACATGCGAACAGTTCACAAACTGCACTGTTTCAGAAATACTGCTACCCTTGGCCCGAAAGCCGCTAATTATCCCTTTTTGCAAATTTGATAAATCGCTCCTTTTATCCATGAGTGATATGTTTTCAGAATGCCTACACCTTATATACCCTCCAACCCAGCTCACGACACGTGCCTTCTTTCATTTGCTATGCGCTGTTGATGTCAAAGTAGGAGGTGGTCACAGTAATGTGACTCGACTGTGTATATACAAACTGCATTACACACCTAATCTGTGGGATGTGCCTTAGCCCTTTAAGTGGCCAGTGTTGGATCAGGTACACTGAAAATTTTGGGCACCATTGTGCCAAAAATGTTTTGCACTCCCATAGTATAAATGGCCACATAAGTGGCCAGGTTTTACAAAAGCTATGGCAAAGTAAACCTTTTACCTCTCCATAAGCAGCACCAACCGTAAAACATGTGACGCATGAAAAGTGCTCCCTTCTAGTCTTCTGCTTCATGACCCAAAGCACGATTAAGAGCGGCTAGTCCCTTTGACATGGACATCACGCCACTGGGTAGAAACAAGTGATGTCATCTCTCTCCTTTCTTAAGTTCATCAACATTGTTATACCCCTTTTAACAAGTACTCTGTCATAAAGGATTAGAGGTAGTCATTCCTGTGAAAAAGCACTTTGAGTAACAAAGCAAAGGGTTTGAAAAACAATGCTGTCTCTAATGCACAGGTTTACCCATTCAATGTGGCTTTCGGGTAGGGGTTCATTAAAAAGCAACCCCCCCCCCTATAGCCATTGTCACAGCAATATTATAGACACATCAGTTTTGCCTAAACTATTGTTGCATAGAATTAATTTCAGTGTTTGTAAAAATAAAAAATAACCTGAGATCTCAAGCCAAGGGTACTAGATTATGAGTCTAGAATGGTTGTCATTGTGCCATGCATCGTCGAGAAGTCATGAATTTAACTGAAGATGTCATAAAAAGGTCATGAAAAAGTCATGAATTTGGTTAATTGGAAATCAGTAGACACCCTGCCAATGTAGAAAGTTTGTCTGAAAGATTTATTAAGATTGAGTAGGTTGGTTGGTTAGTAGATTTTATTGGCGCAAGGGCCATGGTTGGCCAAAGAGCGCCAGACACAAGACAAACAGACAGAATTAAAAAACGGGGCATAAAACCCCAAATCTAGCTGACCAAGTAAAACCGAACCATGAGTACGAAGGAAGGGCCAAAAAGACAATGAAACAAACAGTACGAAAAACATGGCACAATGGTGAGAAACAAGCCGACTAAGTAAAACTGAGGAATGAGAATGATAAAACACATCACGAAATCGAACACAACTACACAAAGGATGAGTCACCAGGAGGGGGACGAACTGTCACTCTCCTCCCCCACGCTCCTCTGCAATGCTGGCCGAGGGCGGGGACGAACTGTCACTCTCCTCCCCCCATGTTCCTCTGCAATGTTGGTTGAGGCTGGGGACGAACTGTCACTCTCCTCCCCCCTATGTTCCTCTATAATGTTGGTTGAGGGTGGGGACCTCGCTGAGTCCGAGACAGTTGCAGTGTTGGTCAGGTGGACCGCGACAGTTGGATGGACACTGCACACCTTTCCGGATTGAGGGCCGGGTCTTCCGCATGTGCAGGCTTTCTGCTGGGAACTGGAAGAGTCGGTCGTCTTCAAAAGAGAAGGCGCAGACTCAGCTATTCGAAAAACCTGGAGCTCGGGGAAATCCACCTGTGTCGCTTGTTCAGCTGTAGATCGCTTGGCAAGTGCAGTGAGAGCTACAGGGCGCGGAACAAAGGCTGCACGGGTTGTGGCAGAGACTGAACTACTGCGGCAAAAGTACGCTGTCGGTTGGTGGGTATACCCAACTTGGCCTTGGCAGCAGGGTACGAGAGGCCTTCCAGGGTCTTGAGGCGCTGGATCGCCATCTCGTCCTTCCATTTCATACAGTTGCGGGAGTAAGCTGCATGGGCCTCACCACAGTTAACACAACAGGCCGCAGAAGTGCAACCTTCCCCGTCATGTTCACTGGAGCCACAATTTGCGGAACTCTTACAGAAACGTTGTGAATGTCCGTACCTCTGACACCTGAAACAGCGCAGAGGACTGGGAATGTACAAGCGAACTCCACAGACCAAGTAGCCAGCCTTGATTTCGGTCGGAACTTTCGGGGAGTTAAAAGTCAAGATAACATTTTTAGACTTAATCAAAGAACCACCGCGCCGGAACATCATACGACGTGCAGCAATAACACCTTGATCTGCAAGTTCAGTCACCAATTCGTCTTCACTGCATGGCAAGAGATCAAACTCCGAAATAACACCCCGAGAGGTGTTAAGAAACGGGTGAGGTGCCACTTTGACAGGAATGCCTTGAAGACTAGTGAGGTGCATAAGAGTGTTACTCTGAGAAACACTGCAAGTTTGGACAAGCAGGTCCCCAGAGTGAAGCTTCCTCACAGACTTCAAGGGGCCAACCGCAGCGTCCAAAGCTTTAGAAATGAAAAAGGGAGATCTGGTGGACAGTCTCTCATTCGGATCGATGGATTCCACAACTAAGTGTGTAGCATGCGTAGTCACAGCAAACGAGGGGAGACGACGCTTCGGAGCGACTGGTACAGCTGCCGAAGAAGAGGTTCTACATTCTTGGTCAAGGTCTAAAGATCGTTTAAGGTTATGAGACTTGGTAGGTTGAGAAGACGAAGGAGAGTCGTTGTCAACTATCATTTTCTCAGGTGACTTAAATTTGGAGTTATGTTTTTTTGTTTTTACCCATGGAAAAACGGAGGAAGATTCGTCTGCAAACTACTCCACCCACCACCGAGCCCTACTAGGGAGAACTGGAGGTCTGCAAGCCAAGAAAATGACGCTGGACACAGTTCTGGAGCTTATACGTTGCAGATATAGTCCGTTGGCTGTGATCACACGCACTCGGCAGACACTTTGGCCTCCTGGTACCGTCATGCCAACGCCTTTGGCATGATCCCACAGCCCCCGGGCTTACCCTGCCGTGCCATACGACAAAAAAGCCGCTAAAGCCCTGTACACAACTTGGTACATGACTTCTGACTAGAGGTGGGTTAGTCTCTAGCCTCCCGTTTACAGCGAAGCCGGGGTCGAAGAGGAGTGTTGGTACACAGGAGGCACTGCTCCGGTCTCCTGCGACCTCAGCCGCCAGACATCCCATTTCCGCCTCACGGGTCTCCGCACGCGGCAAACATGCAGGTAGGTCTAGCACCCAAACCAGCTAAAAGGAAAAAAGTAATCCAAGGAAGACAAACCCTGGAAGGGAACCTAAACGGAATCTCAGCAACCTACGAACTGAGCGGTTAATATAAAACAGTTAGTGGTGGAGGGTAACAAAACCACAAGACCGGGGTGTTAGTACATAACGTGGTGGTAGCGATTAGGTAGAGGATACAACACGGGCAACTAGCCAGTGGAGAAAATAAATAAAAACAAAAAAGCGAGACACAAGACCAGCTCGGGATCGTGGGGCCGCGACTCCCCAACAGCTGGATGAACAGCCGTCCCTGCAAACACCAACAGCACCAAAATAAAAACAAGCGGTGGCATGACATCAGATGTTGACCAGTCACAAGGTCAGCTTGGGCCGTGGGGGCGCCACTCCCCAAATAACTGGAAACCAGTTATCCCCGTGCGGGGAAAAAGATTGAGTAGACTCATAACAGGTCAAGGGGGTCCACTTTATGTATGTTATGAAGTACTAACTCTAAAAAAAATAGTGCAGTTAGAACTAATAACTGAAACTTTTGAGGAATTTCTGAACTTATAGGGAACATCTTGTTGGAAAAACTTAGAGAATGTGAATTGCAAATTTTCTTCCATAATTTAATCACTTTCCTAATATTCTCTGGCCTCTAAGATTTCTGAATACAGCATAACAAAAGGCTTTGTAAAATTGCAGGTGTTTGCTCTTTCATTTAGACCAACACATTCATTTCATAAGTAAGATAATTCTTTGGATGCATAAGTGAGAGAATTCTTTGGATTAGTTTGAAAGTGAAACTTCAGAGAATAGTAATTGTTGTAGTGTATGCTCCTTATGAATCAGAACCTTTTGATAGGAAGGAAGATTTCTGGAATGAGCTAAAAGCTTTTTTGAGCCAGTTTGGTGCTAAAGAGAAAGTTATAATAGCAGGTGATTTCAATGCTAGAGTAGGTGTGTAGAATGTGTTTTCTAATAATGTTCTGGGTAAATTTAATGATCCTTGTGTGAATGATAATGGTGAAAGATTAATTGAACTCTGCATTGCGAATGGTTTGTGTGTATCTAATACACCCCCAAGTATATCCACACATATACTTGGGAGAATCGTACTCTTGGTCAAAAGAGTGTGATATATTTTGTTGTTTATGATCAGCGTCTGAAATACTTAGTTGTTGACACCCGTGTGATGAAAGGTGCAGTTGGCTCTGATAATTACTTGGTGTCACGAGTGAAACTGAATGTTGGTTGGAGGAAAAGGAAGAGGCCTAGGGTAGAAAGAATAAAGGTTGCAAGGCTCCTTGAAGTCCATCAGAGTTACTCTAAATTTACTCAGTGAACGGCTGAAGTCATGTGAGAGGGATGTAGAAAAGAAGTGGACTTAATTTAAGGACTCTGTTGTCACTGCCCCTGAAGAGGTCTGTGGCACCAAAATAGTGGATTTCAATGCTAGAGTAGGTGTGCAGAATGCAATTTCTGACAATGTTCTGGGTAAGTTTAATGATCCTTGTGTAACTGATAATGGTGAAAGATTAATTGAACTCTGCATTGAGAATGGTTTATGTGTATCTAATGCATTTTTCAACCACAAGTATATCCACACATATACTTGGTAAAATCATACTCTTGGTCAAAAGAGTGTGATAGATTTTGTTGTCTACAATCAGCATCTGAAACACTTAGTTGTTCACACCCATGTGATGAGAGGTGCGGATGTTGGTTCTGATCATTACTTGGTAGTGTCACGAGTTAAACTTAATGTTGGTTGGAGGAAAAGGAATAGGAAGAGACCCAGGATAGAAAGAATAAAGATTGATAGGCTCCTTGAAGACCATCAGCATTATTCTGACTTACTCAGAGAATGGCTGAAGGAGCTGAAGTCTAGTGAGAGGGGTGTAGAAAAGAAGTGGGAATGTTTTAAGAACTGTCTGGTCACTGCTGCTAAAGAGGACCGTGGCACCACAATAGTGGGTAACAATAGAGATCATGCTTGTTGGAATAGTGAGATTTGAAGAGGCAGTAAAGAGAAAGAAGGAAGCCTATTTGGAGATGAAAGGTAGAGTCTCTGTGGATGAATATCGCTCAAAGAAGCGTGAAGCTGGTTCGCCAGAGTAAGGCAAAAGATAAGAAGGAGAAGGTGGAAAGGTATGAACTGGCTTTTTGGAAAGATACGAAGTCTTCCTGAAAGCACATGAGAATCAAGAAAAATAGGGGGAACAAAGTTGTAAGTTGTGTGAAGAATGAGAGCGGGGAAATGATATGGGAGCCCAATGAGTTAAGTGAAAGATGGTGTGAATACTTCTATGAGTTATTAGATCAAGAAAGCAAAGGTGATTCGAATTCAGAAGCAGATGTCATAATGAGAGATGAAAGCACAGGAGAGATCTCGAGAGAAGAGGTGTATAAAGCTCTAAAATCTCTTCAGAATGGTAAGGCTCCAGGAGTTGATGGGATAACTGCCGAGATTTTGAAATATGATGGTGACTCTGTAATTGACTGGCTAACTGAAATCTGCCAGTTGTGCTGGGAGTTAGGAATGGTACTTCAGGATTGTAGGGATGCTATCATTGTTCCCTTGTATAAGGGAAAAGGTTATCAGACTGAATGCAAGAGCTATCATGGTATTAGCCTACTAAGTGTGCCAGGGAAAGTGTTTGGTAAGGTTGTTATTAAAAAAGTATGGGGTCTTACATCAGAGAAAGTGTGGGATGTTCGGAGTGGTTTTATGCCTGGTAAAGGATGCACTAACCAGATTTTTGCATTATGCACGATCATTGAAAAATATCTGGCTGTTGGTAAGAAAGTTTTTGCTGCCTTCATAGATTTATAGAAAGCTTATGACCGAGTAAATAAGACACTTTTGTGGAAAGTATTGAATAAGTATGGTGTTACTGGGAATTTACTTAATAGTGTAAAAACCATGTATGCTGGTAGTAGAGCTTGTGTACAAGTGAATGGTGTTTTATCAAAATGGTTTTCTATTGGTGCAAGAGTTAGATAAGGTTGTGTAATGTCACCATGGCTGTTTAATATATTAATGGACGTGTGCATGCGTGATGCCAAAATAGATGATAGTGGTTTGTTTCTTGGTGATATCCGTGTGTGCAGATTGCTGTATGCTGATGACACTGTCCTATTGACAGAGAGCAAAAGTGATTTGCAGAGTATATTGTCTCGGATGCACGAAGTTTGCATGAATTCAAACAGTATAAATAAGGGAAAAACCAAAGTTATGGTGTTTGAGAGAGGAACTTGTAGCACTGAATGTAATGTAAGTATAAACGGCACTGTGATTGACCAGGTGAGTGAGTTTGTGTATTTAGGAAGCATGTTTGACAGAGAGAACAAATTGGATGGTGAAATTAGTAGATGAGTGAATTCTTCATTGAAAGTCATAGCTGCTCTGGGAGGTTTTCACAGGAATGATGGGTTTTCTAGAGTCCCGCATGGCTGTATGTGAAAGTGTAATTGTTCCTACTCTGATATATGGCAGTGAAGCCTGGGTGCGCCGCCCCGGTGGCGCAGTGGTCTAAGGTGTTGGCCTCTGATTATTCGTCCGTAAGGGGTCCGGGTTCGAATCCCGGTCAGGCATGGATGTTGTGTTTGTCTTACGGCACTGGCTCTCTCCCTTCCCTGGAACCAGTGACCCTAAATTAGGGACGGGCGACTGCTTATAGCCCATTGAGTTGCTCACGGTGGTCGTTAAACCTCCAATCAAAAAAAAAAAAAAAAAAAAAAAGCCTGGGTGCTGCAGAAGAAACATATGAGTTGTTTGTGTGCTGCAGAAATGGATTACTTACGGGGGGTTTGTGGCAAGACATGTTCTGACTGTGTGAGGAATGAAGATGTGTTGTAGTTGTGTAATGTGAAGCAAAATGTTGTTAGCAAGGTGGAGACCAATATGCTTTGGTGGTTTGGCCATGTTGAAAGAATGAGTGATGAGATGCTTACTAAGAAAATCTTTTAGCCCAAGTGGCAGGAAGGAAAGGCAGAGGAAGACCAAGGAACACATGGGTGGATCAGATTCAGAAGTGTCTGCATGAGAAAAATATTGAGTATGAAGTATAAAAGATCTTGTGTATGGCGTGTAATGGATATCAGTGAAGCCAGAGTTGTATGTCAAGATGAAATGGCTTTTTGGAAAGATAGAAAAACTTTCTGAAAGTATATGAGACACTGGAGAAAACGGGAAACAAGTAAATGTACAAGTTTGATACGACAACAATAAGTAAAAATATCTGGTAGTTTGTATTTCTTTTTGGATTTGGAGCTAACCTCTGAATCTCAGAGAACAGCTTAGTAATATATATATATATATATATATATATATGGGATGTAAGGTCAGGTGATGCGTAACATCACAGCCTCTCCTTGACAAATGTCAACCCTCGCCTTCTCGTGGTGCATTCTGTTCCCACTAAAGGGGCTCTGACGACCGCCAATAGTGGTATAACTATACCATCAGGATTAGAGGAAATGCTATCCCACACTCACCAACCCGCTTGGCCAGCGTGGTGAGTTATGGCCAAACCCCTCCAAAATGATTCCACAACTTAAATCTTGGCCCTCAGTCTCTGGCAGCTGGAATGTACCTGGCCAAGGCAGCGGCCAGTGCGACATGAAAGCAGAGGGTGCTAAGAATCCCCGGAGGACCGGACTAGGCTGCCATCTGATGCTGACCTTGGCTACGTATGGACGTTCCCTATCTTCTGATTCAAGGCTTCTTGAATTGGAAGAGGAACTACAAAGGATCAAGTGGGACATCCTCGGGCTAAGTGAGGTAAGGAGAAAATTAGAAGATCTCATTGAACTGAAAAGTGGGCATCTCTTCTACTATCGTGGGACAGATACTGGCAGAACTAGTGGTGTTGGATTTATAATAAACAAGAAACTGAAGGATAAAGTTGTAGAAGTTGAAAGTTCCTCTGACAGAGCTGCACGACTCGTTATCCAACTCTCGAAAAGATACCAGGCTCAGATTATTCAAACTTATGCACCCACCACAAGTCATCCTGAAGAAGAAATTGAAGAATTTTATGAGGAAATTTATCATCTAAATAATAAAGGTAAGCAGCATTTGAAAATAATTATGGGAGATTTCAATGCAAAAATAGGGCAACGGCAACAGAATGAAACTTCAGTAGGTAAATTCGGTCACGGCAACAGAAACCAGCGTGGAAATACTCTCGTTGAGTTTGCAGAGGCAGAAGGGTTTTTCATCTTGAACTCCTTCTTCAACAAAAAGCCACACAGGAAATGGACATGGAGACATCCAAATGGGACGACAAGTGAAATTGATTTTATTATGTGTAACAAAAAAATTGTCATAGAAGACTGCAGTGTGCTAAACAAGTTCAACACAGGTAGTGACCATAGATTGGTGAGATGTAAGATGCACCTGAACACTAAACTTGAACGTGGCAAGCTCATAAGACAAACAAAATCTATTGACATAACCAACCTTAAAAAACACCATAATACCTTCAAGTTGGAACTGAAGAACAGGTTCTCTGCTTTAGAAGGCCTAACGTCGGAAGAAGTGGATATTTCTGAAGTTAGCAGAAAAGTAACCAACGCTCTTATGGAAACAGCAACAAAATTAGCTGGGTCTAAGAACAAGTTGCATGTGAACAAATTATCAGGAAAAACCAAAATGTTGATGCAAAAAAGAAGAGAGATGAGGACAACTAAAGAAGATGTGACTTCCAAAGTGGAATATATAGAGCTATGCAAGACAGTAAGAAAAAGTATCACTGAAGACGTAAGAAAATTCAACTGTGAACTAGTAAGGAAAGCAAATGAAAACAACCAAAGCCTAAAGATAGCAAAGGGACATCTCAGTAAGGGAAGAAAACAGATTATGGCACTGAGAAAAGATGGTTCTGTAACAAGAAATAGAGGCGAAATTTTGACAAGCGTGAAAGATTTCTACTCCAAATTATATGAAAGGGATGATACATGCACTCCAGACATCATGAAAGGTACCAGAGTTCCTCCAGTCCTTCCAGCAGAAGTTGCACATGCAATCAAGAACATGAAGCGGGGGAAAGCTACAGGAGAAGATGGAATTACTGTAGACATCATACAAGAAGCAAGTGGAGAAATCGAAACAGTACTCGCCCAAATGTTCACTCAATGCCTTAATGAAGGGAAGATTCCTGAGGATTGGAACACCGCTACAATGATCTGCTACATAAAAAAGGTGACATTGAGGATCTCGGGAACTACAGACCTATCAGCCTCCTATCAGTGGTTTATAAAATCTTCACTAAAGTTCTTTCACACCGCTTGAAGGTTACACTGGACATAGCTCAACCGAGAGAACAAGCTGGATTCAGGAGTGGCTACAGCACAATAGATCATATCCACGTACTGAGAGAACTAATTGAAAGAGCGAGGGAATATGAACTTCCATTGTGCATGGCTTTTATCGATTATGAAAAAGCCTTTGATTCGGTGAAACCATCAACAGTTACAATGGCTCTGAAATCCTGCGGTATTGAAGATGCATACATTAATATTATTAATAACATCTATGAAAATGCAAGTGCAAAGATTCGGCTGTTTGAAAATACAACACACATAAAAATTGGAAAGGGAGTGAGACAAGGTGACACCATATCTCCAGAGCTCTTTAATGCCACATTGGAGGGTGTCTTTCAGTCGCTGAGCTGGGAAAACAAGGGGATAAAGATTAATGGAGATTATCTAACCCACCTTTATTTTGCTGATGATGTAGTCATTTTTGCAACTACCCCATCAGAGCTGCAGAGTATGATCCAGGAACTTGCTGACAAGAGTAAAGAAGTGGGATTAAAAATGAACTTTCAGAAGACAAAAGTGATGTTTAATGCTTTTACAAGAAATGAAGATTTCTCGATTGATGGAGAAAAGCTGGAGATAACAGGCACGTATGTTTATCTTGGACAGCAGATAGCAAGTGAGGGTCACATTGATGAAGAAATTAATTGGCGTAGAAAACTTGCCTGGAGAGCTTTTGGAAGAAACAGCATAATTTTCAAGAGCAATATGCCATTATGTCTTAAAAGAAAAGTGTTTGATCAATGCATCCTTCCAGTGCTTACGTATGGTGCAGAGACGTGGACCTTAACTAAAAGAGACATACAAAGGCTGCAGACAACTCAAACAAGCATGGAGAGGTGCATGCTTGGTGTAACCAGGAGAGATAAGAAGAGGAACTCGTGGATCCGAAAAATGACAAGAGTGGAAGACATCATGATCAGAGTTAAATCCCTGAAATGGCAATGGGCTGGACATACTGCCAGAAGGACAGATAATCGATGGACAGCCGAAATTTTAGATTGGATTCCAAGGGACGGGAAAAGACCTAGAAGAAGACCACATGGGAGATAGATGGGTGAAATTCGAAAGTATGCAGGGGTGATATGGAGGAGACTGGCACAAGACAGACCGTTGTGGGGGAAACTTGGGGAGACCTTCATCCAGCAGTGGATTGATACTGGTTGACGACGATGATGATGATATATAATTTATACTAGAGGTGATTCTTGGTGGAATAGTGAGATTGAAGAGATTCAGTAAAGAGGAAGAAGGAAGCTTATTTGGGGATGTTGCAAGGTAGAGTTTCTGAGGATGAATATCGCTGTAAGAAGCGTGAGGCAGCGAAGCTGGTTCACCAGAGTAAGGCAAAAGATAGGAAGGAAAAGGTGGAAAGGCATGAAATGGCTTTTTGGAAAGATAGAAAAAGGAAGTATATGAGACACTGGAGAAATCGGGGAAACAAAGTTGCAAGTTGTGTGAAGAATAGAATCGGGGAAATGATGTGGGAACCCAATGAGTTAAATTAAAGATGGGGTGAATACTTCTGTGAATTATTAGGTCAAGAAAGCAAAGGGGATTCTGAGACAGGAGCAGATGATGTTGTAGTGAGAGATGGATGCGCAGGCGGGATCTTGAGAGAAGAGGGGTGTAAAGCTCTAAAATCTCTTCAGAATGGTCAAGCTCCACGAGTTGATGGCATGACTGCTGAGATGTTGAAATATGGTGGTGATTCTGTATTTGACTGGTTCACTGAAATCTGCCAGCTATGCTGGGAATTAGGAATGGTACCTCAGGACTGGAAGGATGCTATAATTGTTCCATTGTATAAAGGAAAAGGTGATCAGACTGACTTCAAGAACTGTTGTGGTATTAGTTTACTGAGTGTACCAGGTAAAGTGTTTGGTAAGGTCATTATCGAAAAGGTACGAACGAGGTCTTGCATCAGAGAAAGTGTGGGATGTTCAGAGTGGTTTTATGCCTGGTAAAGGCTGCACTAACCAAATTTTTGCATTACGCATGATGATTGAAAAGTATCTGGCTGTTGGTAAGAAGGTTTTTACTGCCTTCATAGATTTAGAGAAAACATATGACCGAGTAAATAGGATACTTATGTGGAAGGTGTTGAATGAATATGGTGTTACTGGGAATCTACTTAATAGTGTGAAAGCCATGTATGCTGGAAGTAGATCTTGTGCACGAGTGAATGGTGCCATATCAAATGGTTTTCCATTGGTGCAGGAGTCAGGCAAGGTAGTGTAATGTCACCATGGCTGTTTAAATTATGGATGCATGCATGGTGATGCCAAGATGGACACTACTGGTTTATGTCTTAGTAATACCTATGTGTGCAGATTGCTGTGTGCTGATGACACAGTCCTGTTGACAGAACAAAAGTGAGTTGCAGAGCATGTTGTCCTGTATGTTCAAAGTTTGTATGAAATTCAAACAGTATAAATAAGGGAAAATCCAAAGTTATGGTTTTTGAGAAAGGAACTGGTAGTACTGAATGTAATATAAGTATAAATGGCACCGTGATTGACCAGGTGAATGAGTTTGTATATTTGGGAAGCTTGTTTGACAGAGGGAACAGATTAGATGGCAAAATTACTAGGCAAGTGAATTCTTTATTGAAAGCCATAGCTATGTCGTCGCGTGGTGGATGTCACTGAAGCTTGTGTTGTGTGTGAAGATCTCTGTAAATGGAGAAGTTTGATTCGGCAACAGTAAGTAAATAATCAGTTAAAAATTTATCTGGTGGTTTGTATTATCTGTTAAATGTTTATTTGTCAGATGGTCTTTCTTTGAGGAGCTAACCTCTGAATCTCAGAGAACAGCTTAATAATATGTATGTATGTACATTCATCTCATACTTACAATTTCTATAACTTTCTCATTCATTTTTTAATTCATTGTTTCTTTAATTAGTTCTGTAACTATTATTTTTAGTGTGGTAAGCTAATTATTTTGTCAGTTTTTATAAACGATATGAGTAGCATTTGAGTTTATGACATACCCTTCAATTTCCTATGATCAGCAAAGACACTATACTTTATTTTCATGTTCTGAGAAATAGAGGACCTGGAAAATAAAGGTGGTAATAGTAGTGGAGAGAAAAATTATTATTTTTTAACATCAGTTTTACCCTGAAGAAGCAGAAATTTTGTTTTGTTCTTTGTAGTACATGGTTTGTACTATTGTTTCAAAACCCTAGTAGGACTTGTTTGCAGATGTTTTTACTGTAATTTTTCATCCAGCCTGGGACGGGCTTTCATAAAGTTCTACAGAGTCCACCCAAAATATCACATATGCACTGGTAAAGTCCTAACACCTAATGTATAAATACAGTAGTTATTCCCCAGTGTTTTTCAATGACTGCTGTATTGGAGCTACTCCACCCTATCATAATGTGATAATGTGTTCCTGTGGGTTAGTGTAGTAGTCAACACTATTTGCTTTTAAAGTTGCAGAATGAGCGATTGAAATGCTGCGAGTTAAAAAGACATGGAAGCAAGCAATTTAAACTTCATTTTTTACTTTGAACACTGTGATGTGATATTAAAAGTTGTATTGGTTTTCAAAAGTAATACTTCTGTTATTAAAATATCAGTGTGTGTAATGCTTGTATATAAATAGTGAAATATGTCTTTATCTTTGAGCATAGTATTGAGTTATAATATTTGATTTTAGGTGGAAGAATCGGGGATGGCTTTACAGGAAGCCGATGCACTGTGCCCTGCGATGCTGGAGGGCCCCCAAAAGAATGGTTTTTAATTTTGTTTTTTAAAAAGGAGAGGGGGCCATAGTGTGAGGGATACATTTATTGTTTTTGGTTTTGAAAGCACAATTCTTCCTGAACTTGAAGTATGTTATCTACAAGCATTAATTTACTAGCTTAAATGCATGCTAACTAAAAATCACACATGCAAATTCTGAGAGCAATATTACTTAATTTTACATTGCAGATGAGCTTAGAGATTGTGGTTTTATATCTGGTAGATTTGCTTAGAATGTAATGAATGTTTTGCCCTTAAATTTGGAATTTAATATGACTGCTCATCTTTCCCTTTAAATACTTTTACCTTCATTCAGTCTAGTTTAAGAAACAAGCACAAGACTTGCCATAAGAGTAAAATGGTATTGGAAATGCTTTCATTGACTCTTTAATGTCAATCCTTTACTGTTCAACACATTATTCTACATTAGTGTAGAGATTAGAGACATGATCAGGACTGATAATAATTCAAGTATGTTCATAACAAAATAACATCTATTAACAGTATTATTACGTATCAATATTCACTCTGCTTATGGCAGTGTCCTTTCTTTTGGCATATGAGTCATCTTTGGATTCTTTAGAAATATATCTTGTCCTATATACAACTTTGCAAGGTAGATTTTGTTGTACAGCATCTGAGCCAAAATGTGAATGCTAAATGTATTTACAATATAAAGGTTAAAATAACTGAAGCATCTGGACTTCATGTCAGAACCTGATTATGAAATAATATGAAGGTTAAAATATCTGAAGCATCAAGACTTCACGTCGGAACTTGGTAGAGATAAAATTTAAGAATAAATAAATAAAATGGAGTAAAAACAATGCAATCAATCCTGGTTCGCATCACTCAACCTCTTTCACAACCAGACTGGTTTAACCAGCATTTATTATGCCATCTTTGGTGGTATTATGCTAGGTCATCTTCACTTTGAGAGTGAACCGTTAACAATGCAACATGTAGGCTTGACACGTCGGCCACACCCTTCCTTATCTCAGCGGGTGCATCACGGAATCCACGCTGTGCATTGTTACTGGCACCCTCTATCGTTCGTGTACAAACTTTGAATCAGATTTTCTTCCATATCTCATGATTTCTCACATTTATTTAGATACATGGTTAGCAAAACCAACATTTCCAATGCCGAAATGCTGGTTTTGCTAACCATGTTCAGGTTCTTTCTTGGAACTGTCAGCGGGGTGGAATGCGTTGATACATGCAACAGCTGATTCCACACTCTATATAGATAAATGTCAATTAAAAGGGTTCCATAAGCTAACTTATATGTAACATGTTAAATGCTAGAAATGTATTTCAATGACTAGCCTTATTGAAGTTCCAACTTTTGTTCCATAACAAAACTTTCCACTTGTAATTTCCGCTATTTTTTCCCCATCATGATGGACATCACAAAACCTCTAAATTTTGAATTTCATCTTGAAAGCTGTAATAGTTTTTGTTTTGGTGGCAACAAGCCATGCACACAGCACCGTGTAAATAGATCGTGTTTGGAAGAACCCAAAATGTATATATCTGTTAAAATCTCAAAGTCAAATTTTTAGCTGTTACATAACTTTCTCACACTAATGCATGAGAAAGTAAACATGGGGTGGAGGATGTGCAGCAACAAAAAACTATTTTTCAAGAATGGTAGGGAATGCAAAACCTATGCTGTGTACAGGGTTCTGATACTTGAAGTCTGCCACTATGAACAATAGTAAATTGTAAGTAAAGTTTCATTATTGTGTGTGCTAAAATTGATGTTTGCATATATTTTGGGTTAATTTTTTTGTTCTTTTCTGTAGAATATAATCTCTGCAATGAAACCTGGTGCAATTGTTTTCTACATTGACTACTCTGCTGGCTTCAACGTCATGCTGCGTACAGCACACTGTACCAGTCAGCAGATTTTGTTTGGTCCATTGCGTGAACAGTACAAGCTGCCTCAACTTCCTGAAGTTTTCAAAACAACATATCAGTGCTATCCCCAGAATTCTTCCAGAATGTTTTTTATTGTTTGGAGGAAGATTTCAAATGACCTAACTGTTGTGTATGATCCCAATGTGCTCTCTTCATCTTCACAAGTTAATGTAAAAGATGAATCTAAGACTGCTGTTTCTGTATTTTCTTCGGGCATTTTTGCCAATACTTCTGCTTCTGTTCTCCATGAGAAAACTCGAATGCAACAACTGAATTACTTAGTTGGTCATCAGGTTTCAAGTTATGTTGCAGGTGACTTAACTTATATGTGTTCCTCACAGTGTGCAGCAGTTGAGAAAAAAGTGAGCTTAATCTCTCAGCTGGCATTGATGTTTCAAGGGCTACTTCTGATCAAACCAAATATTTTAAGCAGGAGGTAAATTTAGCTTGTAGTGGCAATTCCAAATCTGCCAGTTTTGGATTGGGGAATGGAATTGGTTCTGTTTGCCCACCAGTCTGCAGTAAAAAAATAACAAAAATCAGACCAAAGCACTAGTAGCTACAAAAAATAACCCTGCAGCCAGTTTTCATAGTTTTGTAGATGAGCTTGTTCACAAAGTTTTGGTAGAGGTACGGTGTGAACTCATTTTTCAAATATTTTCTCTGAAAAACAAGTCTCCTACAAAAAGAAAATGTCTGCATAGTATATCAGCTTCTCCATTAAATGCAGGTGTATCAGACTTTTGTTGTACTAGTGAACAATTTTCAGAACTGTGGGCACCAATCCAGATGTTCAGCAATGAACGAAACACACAGTTTCAAAGCGATGGCACCTGTGTGAAAAAGATCCTATGTAGTAGCTCAGAAACTTTACCTAATGTCAATTCTTGTGCTGTTTCTTCCAAACCAGTGTGTTGCTCCCAAGAAACGAGTGAAAAGTGTTGTGAGCAACGATTAGCACCACTCCAATTGCATAAATTCACCCAAACTGAAGGAAATAATGAGGGACTCAGAGAACTTACAACTTTTCAGAATGATCTCCTTCAACTGACTGAACATGTAGATAGGCTCACCTCTATTGTGGAACGGCTTATATCAACACAGAATAAGGAACAGGGTGCAAGTTGCAGTGCATCACCATTTGCACATGGAACTGATATATGCTTCAGCAGCAGGAGTACAACTCCTTACATTGTATTGCCTCTTGAAAATTTAAATGATAATCCTACGTTGCTTTCACTCCTCATGTGTCGGTCAGAAAATACAAAAAGCTAACCATGTATGATTACGTAAAACATCTAGGACTACAGTAGAAATTACTTAATACTGGTATCTCAACAAATGTCAGGTGACAATATAAAGATTTTGATGATTTAAAACAGGAATTGTGCTGTCTGTTATTTGTTGAAGTACGAGATGTACAGAATAGACCTCTAATGCCTGGGGTTATGTTCTCTTTCTCACACAGTTTTCAACTCGTGGACCTCTTCCAGATACAGATGAGGGCTAAGCAAATAATTCTCAATGCTAAATCTAGGAACAGCTGCTTTACTTACAGAGATGAAAAGCTGAACCCTTCAAAGTAAGCTTTGATAGCTGTCCTGATATTTACCTCACCCCATTGCTACTTGCAGTGCTCTTTTGGAAGCATCTCTAAAATACTTTTTTTTTTTTTTTGAATTAGCAGCTGTTTTCTATTTCCACATTATATGTTAGTTCCTAAATATGGTAAAGTTCAACATGTGGCAAAATGCTTAATCTGAAAAATTTTAAAGTGTAACACAGATAAAAGTAATGGAATTGGACCCAGATATATAACATCTCTCATACAGTTTGATGTTTGGGAGTTATGCATTCATTCTCTGCCCTTTTGTTTTAGATTGACCTTTATATGTATGTAGTTAAATATACTATGTACAAAAGTCAGTCATAACATAAAGTCACATTTTGTGTAGCAGTAAAGACTTGCTTCTTCAGAAAAATGTGTCCTGGAAAAAAAAACACCATGTCCCTGATGTTTCACAGCACTAAATAAATGCAATTTTATTGCATTTTATTCTCTCAAATGCAATTTAATCAGTTGTACAGTGTGATGCTTTTAATAGAATCACATTTTGTTCAACAGTAAACACTTTTTCTCCAGAAGAAGTGTGTCCTGGGAATTGCACCTTCTCCCTGATTTTTCATGGTATTAAGAAATGTGCAATAAATGCAGTTTTTTTCTAGCTTCAGGTGCTATAGCCATAAATTATACATATATTATATGTACTAAAAAGGTAACTAGCTGCCAGTTAAATCATATTTTGTGTTACAGTTGGTAAAGGCTTGCTTCTTCAGAAGACTGTCCTGGAAATACCCTCACCATATTTTTTTTTTGGTTTAAAAATATTAATAAATGCAAATTTAATACAGCCTTAACTATTGTAATAACCTGAAATCACACACACATTTAGCATTATTAGGTAGTTATGGAAGTTCTGTTAAGGGTAACACAGTTCAAATGTTAGTATTCATAAAAAATATTAGTGTACTGTAAAGATTTCTCAATCAATTGGTGCAAGTGTTGTATTTAATGATAGGAATTTTTCAAGAGTAATATGGGTGGGTTTAAATAACTTGTCATTCATATGGTCTAGTTCTCAAAAAACTTGAAAAACTAAAGTGTTTTAGGGAGGTGAATAATGCATTTAATCTTATTTTGGTGTGTTTACCAACCTTTGCAATCTTCTTTTCTATGTAGATGTATTAGGTAAAAACTAATTTCAGAAAAAAGTTCTCGTGATATAAAAGTTTAGACTTGTTAGTTAGACAGGAACTGTAGAAGACTTTGACTTGATCAGCATTATCTCCCCTCATTTAGATTTGAAAACATACTCCTGCTAATTTTTTAATTGTTGTGGCTATTAATGAAGTGTGTTAAAATTAGACTTCCCTCGAAGTTTAGTGAAATATTAAGTTTTTCCCCTTAAAGACCATTAATTAGAATATTTTGGGAGCCAAACAATGAATATTCAATTTCCTTGTTATTCACACGAATTTTTTTTCCTGCCCAAAATAAGACTCCCCCCCCCTTTTTTTTATCAGTATCACAGTCTTTTGTAACTCCTTCATCCATCAATTGAATTACTTCAGTTTTTGTTTTGAGCAGCAAATACTTGCTATTAACAGGAGTCACATCCAACTGAACTATTCAAGTTCTGAAGTTTGCACATGTGTTTAACTATTCCAAGATACATGTCCATTCAGTTAATATCTTTTGGGCCCACCCATTCTTTATTCACTACAGAAAAGCCATCCTCTTTCATTCCCCGCATTCCTGTGAATTATGGAAAATGGGGGGGCAGCTTCTCTAATCTGATTTTAATTCAGTAGGAAAGAGATAGGGAAGAAAATTTCAAGATGTTAAAATATCACATTCAATAGTGAAATGCAAAGGTGTTTTTTTTTTCTTCTTTCAGAAGCTAAAAACTATGCAGTAGCTAGTAATTTGGATGTATATAGTTAAGTGTTTGGCTCTTTAATATAACTTTAAAAATAAAGCACATTCAAGGGCAAGAGAAAGTTTATAGATAATGTTTCATCCAAGCTAGTGAGTGATTCATTACTAGACTTCACTCTACAGATTTCTTCAAGCATCTAAATTTTTCAACTTCTATGTCCTCTTCAATACTTTTCTAATCTTTGATGTATTTTACAGAAGACTATTTAATGACACAATGTACATTTTATCTTTAAATAAATTTTGTCATTTGTATCCATGCAGAGCTTGTTTGTAAACCATGATCAGTTATAGGAATACCAACTAATTTGATTTGAAAATGGTAGTTAGCATTATAACTCATGTACACTGAACAGATCTTGGAGGTCAAACAGAAGTCTGTTACTCTTAAGTTAGAAAAATTCCTGGCAATCAGATTTTGTTGTTTAGAATAGGTTGTCACTTTGTGGCATCGCTGTGTTTTCCCCTAAAAATTAAAATCCATACACAGAGCTTCTCAGGTGGAATATAAGAATAATTATAGTTCTTAATTATGTTCATAATCATATGTTTTATCATTCTGTAATGGGTTTCCTCCTGTACAAGTGAAACTTCATGTCAGTTGGAGTTATGTGTATCTATCACATATTCACTGGTACTTATTTAAGAAATCCTGTTTTAAATCATCAGAACTTTGAAGTCACATGACAGAACAAAGAAGACTGCTTAATTTTCAGTTGTAATCAAATAAATTATGTTACCCTTGCTTAATCTGTCCTGTTTTTCACATTTTGAGGTATGAGAAATTGTGGCTGTAATGCAAAGATAAAGCTTGGTCCTCATAATAAATTAATGGAGTATGATTAATCAGTTTTATTTCCTGCCAGTGCTTGGGCAAAATGTGATGTGGTGATTAATTTTATGTTCAAGTTTGCATACTTACATTGTATTAAGAAGGTTATACCTGTAGTTACTTAGCATTGTCATTTCAATTGATGAATAAACTGGCATGTGGGGAAGGTTGTGGAATACTGTGATGTCAAATAGAAGCAGAGCACATCTATGCTTCTTACAGTGTGATACTGTTCTTCCAGAGAAATCATCTGGAATCTTGACATTATACCACAGATTTCTAATGCATTGGTAAGCACTGTGTGTTTGTAGTGATCTGTCACTTCAAATTCCATTCAAATGAATACTGTATCCTTTAAATTATATTAATATTCAGCATTGCTGAATAGCTTGTATTTAAAAAAACAGGTTTTAGTAATCCTCTTGGGTGACTAATTAATCGTATATTTTCCAAATCTGTAACTGTATGAGTACCCTTTTAGAGTTGGTCTCTAGCACATGCTAGTCAGTATGCTGCTATGTTAAGGTAATGGTTGTGTGCCATTTCAGAATAATATATGTCTGTGATTGTATAGAAATCTGTGTAACAATTTATGTGAGATTTTTGGTACTTTACGAGGGTAATTTAACATTTACGAAAAACTGTTAACAGGCATTAATTATTTTCTGTAATCATGAAAAGAGGTTTTTGCATTCATTTTGGGTTTAATTTTTTGAGATGTATTTTTTTATCAAAAAAAATTTATTCATCTTTGTTTATAGGCATTTTAGTTCATATATCTAAATCTGTTGCAGTTTGATATAAGTGGCAAATATTTTGCAAACCGTAGTGCACATATGTATTTTTGTATGGTGTGACACACCATAGTGGAAAAAGTCCCATTGTGTTCATATTGTATTCAACAGCCTTTCTATTCTGTTTTTTTGTTAACTCTATGTAGTACATAATGATGAAACTGTTAATTACACAAATAAACTTGTAAGAACATGAGTATAACTCACCTTCTTGTCGATCTATGCTTTTGATCATACATTATTTCCCCTTACTGTCCTTTGTTTTTTATGTCATCGAGAATGGACAGGCTTTCATGTATTTAGTAATACATAAAAGATTTGAGCTATTTAGTTTATAATTAAAAATTATTATAAATTAAATAGTTTGATGGCATAAAAAATGGACGAAGGACAGTTGTAGAAATTAACTTGTGATAAGTGTGGTAAAAGAATAGATTGATAAGAAAGCAAGTTATGCTCATATTCTTATGAGGCCATTTGTATAATTAATTGTAATTCTACACATTTTTAAGTTAAAAACCTTTTATGAGTACTTTTTTACATACTTATAGGTATTTGTGATGATGTTACCAATAATGTACTGTTATGATTAAATAACAGTTTTGTTCTGTGAGAATATTGTATTGCAGAAGTGTTTTCCTCTTTATATGAAACATTTTCTCAACATTCTGAATTGATTGTTGGTACTTGCTCTGCAGGTGTTCGAGATGAAAAGCAATGTTCAAAGTGCATCTGTATTAAGAAAAACATGATAGAGAATGGGGAAGATTGAGTATAATCTGTGGGACTATCTATCATGTCAAGATTAGTGTTCATATAGCATGCATTTCAGTTAGAGAAGTAGCCATCATGTTATAACTGAAAGCACTGACAGACTTAATTCATACAACAGCTTTTGGCATGCAGGTTTCAGTCAAGTCTTGAAATTGATTTCTATTTTCTCTCTCTGTACTGCTAAAAGTACTTTTTCATCCTGAACCATATTGATGCATATGAGAATTACAGGTTTTTACTTAGTATTGTGATCATATTTTATAAATCTACATTAATTTTTCAAAAAGAGTATTGCTGAAACTAGGAAATCTGAATCCCCCCTTGAATTTTTTCCAGATATGCTGCAGTTGCATCATCTATGAAACAAGTTGCTAATCATGTGATGTGAGGCACAGATGTTGCAAATTGTTTAAATCATTGTTTGAATTTATAGTAATAAGCACTTGATTCTAAGTGTTTATTACTATAATTCAATTATAGTAATAAACACAAATTCATCCTAATAAAAGTAGATATGGCTATCATGTAAACAGTAATAAAGAAGAAAGAACATTTAAAAAAAATAATTTTAGAACATTTTTATTTTGTGATAAGTGGGATACTGCCAAGTTTTTCTGCTGCTTACATGTATCAGTATTTATTGTATTGTACATCTAAAAAATTAAAAGAAATTTCTATTTCTATTTAAATACAGAGCTGCTTTGTTTAATATATATGAGGAAACTTTTTTTATGAATTGCATTTTTTGTTGTAAGTAATTACTTACTACAGCTGTAAACTTGAAAGTAAAGCAATATTTTTTTCTTTTTTTGGGGGGGGGGCGTTTCATATGTGTAATCCTTGTGTAGTCTCTGTTCAATTACATTGCCACATGCCAGTAACAAACAAGGGTGAGTATACCTTCTTTGTATACTCACTCTTCATGAAAGAGAAATAACCCTGCTCACCTAGCCGTGTTATTTCTCTTTCATGAAGATGATTGCTGTTACCCTTACCCTCAAATCTTTTACCAGAGATAGCATCCTTCTGGTTCTTAAAACAAATGCATCAAGGTTGAGGTTGGATGAATGAGTTAATCCAACAATCTCAAAAATGTTCAGTCACTCTGAGCATTTAGTCTTCGTTAAGAATGATGGTGATGTCACTGCATGCATTGTCTGGCTGGGAATAATTAATAGCTCCAAATATCACATGTTAAAAAAATACTTGACTGGGTAGAAAATTAAGTTATAGAAAATATTATTCACATAATTCTCAGTGTAAACAAGCTTTACAAAGTGAATCAAAGCATTAAGAACAGACCTTATAGCAAAAAGCCAGAAATGTTTAGGGTGAAAAACATTGAGGATTTGGTGAATTCAACTGGATATACTTGCCATTCATTACATTTGAGACAAAAGTGCTTCCCTATCAGCTTCACTACTCACTGAAAAATTGGAAGAACTGTTTTTCTGCTCAGTGTTGTGTGTTAAATACCAGTTTTTGATGAACCCACATTGTGCACATGTTCTAAAATCCTGGAGACTTTGATTGCTTTACCACCACCATGAGTTGAAAGTTTTAAGTGCTATTTGCTGTGTTCCTGAACTATAGTAAATAGAAAGCACATTACAATGTTGAAGAGCTGCACATTACAATGTTGAAGAGCTGCACATTACAATGTTGAAGAGCTGGCAACTGTGGCAAGATCGCCAACAAGTGGTAAGCCATTGTGCTTGGTTTGTTTTATTGCAGCAGCTTTGAAAATTTTAACTTGGTAACCAGTGGGGTTTTTTTTCTCTCTCTCTCTCATTCCACTTTTTTTAATGTAAATATTTCAGAGTCATGTGAAAGTGTTCACAACTGTCTCTTGCAGGATAGAGAAATTGTATCAAAGCTTTTTGATTGTAACATAAAAGCATCCAAAAATGCAGTTTCTCTTCAGCAGCATTATTAGTTGAACCAGTTTAGAACTCTATTTTAAAACAACACATTTCAATCTGATAGTACCAGAAGTTTTAGATTCCTAGTGGTGGTTTTGATCAGTACACACTTATTATACAATGCATTTGTTCTGTGCAACTTATATATGTATAATATCAATGCAGTAAGTAGAGGTAATTTTTTTCTGTCAAATTTACAATGAAATTTGTTAGTTTGCTTTTCAGAATAAATACACAGTTTGTGGTCTGACAGAGACTAAATGTGCTCGGAGTTGGCTTTGCATTCACAGCATATTTAACACTTTTTTTTTTTGTTCTACTTTTCCCTGTAATACAGCATGTCCGTGTCTCAACATGGACTCCACGCGAAGGTATCCTCTGGTAGTGCCACACAGGCATTGTACAATGTGTCTTGTAATTCCTGCTGCCAGCTGGAGGGTTGTATAGTATTGAATCTCCTTTCCCAGTAGGTCCTAAGCATGCACAACCAGGTCATGATCTGGTTGGTTGTATAGCTTAGGAAGGATGGAGAATTCACTGTCATGTTCCTGAAACCAATATGCAACCCATGGGGTCTTGTGATGTGTTATTTTGTTAATGGGCACTGCAGTTGTTTGGACACACTGTCATCCTAAAGAGATGTACATGAACAGCAGTGAGGGAAAGGTCAAGCTCTTGATTCACTGTGTTTAGTGGGCATAGGACATGCCACAAAACTGGTCCCATTTTGGGCATAGTACATGCCACAAAACTGGTCCCTTAGCCATATTTGCCAAACACCAACTTTGCATCGTGCTGCAATGGCCTTGTGTTGCTTACTCCAAATGCTAACACATTCAAAAGCATGGAGTCTGAAATGGGATTCATGTGACCAGATGACAGTTTTCCAAATTCTGGTGGTCCACTGTTGGTACGGATGTGCTTATCACTGCACAGTTTGTGTCCCTCAGTGGCCAGGTTACTTGTGATGGTCACTGATTGTCATAGCCCATTTGAATAGTCCATCTAAGCTGTGTCTATGTGAATATTGGCATTACCATTTGAGCAATGAACTGGGTGGTGCTGTGCTATGAGTTGGACAATGTGAACCTATGAGTAGTCGGTTAACTGCTGTTCAGCCAGTCATAGTAGACGCACACTACCACAGGATGTGAGAAGTTCATCATTTTGGGTTGGGAATGTCATGTCCTTATAATATGTTCAGAGTTGGGTAGGTATTGACACCAATTCATTTACTAATGCAAAAGCTGGCTGCCCCGGTGGTACAGTGGTCTAAGCGCTGGCTTATAACCATCTGAGAAGGGTACATATTTGCATCCCTGTGAGGCATGGATGTTGTGTTTGTCATATGGCACTGGCTCTCTCCCTTCCCTGGAGCCAGTGGCCCTAAATTAGGGATGGGCGACTGCTTATAGCCTATTGAGCTGCTCACGGTTGTCGTTAAACCTTCAATAAAAAAGAAATATGCAGAAACTGATACCACATCACTGTAATCTTATTTCAGTCATTCCTGACCTTGAACAAGCACCATGGACCAGTCTATTCCTACACAATGGACTGTTGTAATGCAAATGCCAACTCTGTATATAATGGAGAGGCTTATTTACATTTTACATGCTCGTCATTATGCAGTATATATACATTAATAACAGCAGGAATGCTATGTTAAAGCAGAAAAGTAGGATCAAAGTTTTGTTCATTGCTGCATCATGTACATGCACTGTCTGGTTACTCATACAGCAGCAACAAAAAGAGCCACTTACTTGGCATATTTTTTTTTTCATATTTGGTTCATCTGCATTAAATTAAAATCAGCAGTCTTCCTCTCTAATTGCTGGGGAGTAGTTTTTGTTATGAAAGTTTTAGTTGATTGTATCAAATTGGTGATATATATTTTGGTTGATTGTATCAAATTAGTGATACATATTTTGGTTGATTGTGTCAAATTAGTGATACATGTTTTAGTTGGTTATATCAAATTAGTGATACATCTTTAGTTGATTGTAACAAATTAGCAATTTTTTATTGTACAAATTTAATTTTCCCCCAGCATTATTTTTTATCATGTTGTATACTTTTCCTTACTAAATATGGAAGTTGAAAACACATGAAAGTGGTTTCAGCTAATTATTTAATGAGCCAGTTGAATGTTTTAACCAAAATCTGAATGCTCTGTTATGTAATGTATGGCCCCTTCATCTCTTCTGAGTAGAGTAATTTATCAGAGAACCTTCTCTGAAGAAAGTATTATCCGTCTGGCATATTACTCAGTTGATGTATTGTGATTCTTTTTTTTTTTTTTAAGTTGAAGTTCAGGCTGGGAAGTACTGAGTAGGAAATGTAAGGTTTTTTACACACAAAGCTCTGTTTATAAAGCAGATGTCCCCATGTACACATTGTATTTTATACTGGAAAATATGTAGATAAAGTAGTTGATAGCAAAATTTTAATGGAAATAGTGCCCCCCCCCCCCCCCACACACACACCAGTTTAATCAAAACATTGCTTTAAGAGACATCTTATAATTTTAAGAATTTTTCTACACAAAAAAATTAATAGAAATTTTCTAGGTTTGGTCCTAAGATATTAATCATCTCAGCAGCAAAGATATTTTTGTCAGACAGGTTGAAATAGACAATTAGAAACATAGTTAAATTATCTTGTGTAGTAATAAATAAAAATTACTGACTAAAAGTCAGTAGAAGAATTGAATCAAAATAATAGAAAACACTGGGAGGAGGAGCTCTTGCACTACTAGGTTGTTAGCATTAATATTACAAAGTGCACTGATGCCAATACCATAGCTTTCTTTTACATATATACACAGTGCAACTTGGTTATAATAGGATCCAAGGGACTGAACAATATTGCTCATTATAACCATTATTGCAACTACGCTACTTTTGCTGTTATTCATTATTATCGCATACATAAACATATAGATATATACAAAAAGTTAAAGGGATAAATATAGAATGATACATAAACATATAGATATATATAAAAGTTAAAGGGATAAATATAGAATGATTACATGATTAATAATTGAAATATGTATTTGATATTAACATACTTATATGCATTACAAGAGTAATAATACATATGTATGTTCAAAGAAAGTACTACAAGTACTTTTACAAAAGCCTTGATTTTAATGGAATTAGATAAGTCTTCCAGTGTTGACCATTTCAAATTTAAGGTAAAATTTATGAGTAATATCTTTAACTGAGATAAAATTTAATTTCTGGATTGATGTCATTGGTTTTATAAAACAAGTTTACAAAGCAGTTTGTGCCTCTGTGCTCAACATTATGTTAACTAGACACTCGTCATTTTCGAAAGCCTCTTTTAATCTTAACAGCTTTGAGAGTGTCCTCATTTGTTCATGATTTGGCAGTCATAGAAGTTTTTTTTTGTTTTTTTTGTCCATGGTCTCATATTCCATACATACAACCCCAATATCAAAGTCATGTTTTTTCAGTCACATTGATAATAAAATTTTGTCCTGCCTTATTGAAACAAGTTTTTGACTGACTGTGATGTATGTAACCTTGTCCCATTCCTCACTCATGAATTGGATGGCATTAAGAACTGAAATTTGAATTTGTCCCTTTCTTTCAGTGGATTCTATAGTTTCCAATATTTTAAGTTTCCTAAAATGGCATTTGAAGCTTCTAATAACACCTTGACTTATAGGTAGAAGAATGGAAGTTGAATTTGATGTGGAAAAAATAGAAGTTTGATTTGGTTAGTTTGAGAAGAATTATGCATTGGGCAACTGTCTAAAATCAGCAGTATTTTCTTATCTTTGTTTCTAAGCTTTTTGCCGTTACGTTCTTCAAAAAATGGATGATGGCATCCAAGCTTTTTCATTAGCTTGGTAATATTACTGAAAGACTTAGTATTTTTAAAACATCTTGAATTTTTCAATTTGCTTACTAATAAGTTTCCTTTTTCAGCCCAGCCCCACTCATATTTGAACAAATCAGAACAGCCAGTCAATCTTAGCTTTTCCACTAGGACACTTTAACCTTCAAATTCAGTCATGTAGGGAGACAATCAATATAACATGTCAGCTTTAAAAAATTCACTTTCACAGAAATATTTTCTTTTGTCTGGTCACACATTTTCAATCTAACCATAACTCTCTTCACCACATATCTTCCATGAACAATATCATTGGTTTAAAGATTTGTACCTTACACCTGTGAAGCTCTCAACTACCGTGATTGCTTCAGCCATGAAATTTTGCTCATAAAATAAGTTTCCAACAAAATCTTCTCTGTTCACAACAGCTAAAATCTTATTATAAACATGCTAATTATAAATGAGTTCTACATATATATATATATAAACCATTTAATTTTTTTTTTTTTCCTCCCTTTATTTATAGTCTTCGAGTATGAATGTGAGTTTCAACCCAACCAATATATAATGATTCAGTATAAGTTCCTTCATGGCTTGAGCTGCAACTAATTTCCTCTTTCAGTTATTGTTTCACCTGTTCTTTAGTTGCCATGTGTTATGTGTAGTGAGGTTATATACGATAGCTTACCAGGAATTATGTGTAGTAATTACCATCTTTTAACATGCAAACGATTTTTTTAATTTCTTAAGCACACAAAATAGTGTGCATTAACCATAGTGCACAGATTTTATATTTCCATTATTTGTTTTCAAACATTTACTTCTCACTGGCTAATGAATTTTTTGGTGAAGGGACAGGGATGAAAATATAATTTTTCATCATGGCTAAATGTTATCTGTATTACCATCAACATATGTTGATGTAATAATACAGATAGTATGTATGAAAGGGAAGCTTGGGAATGGCTGATTTTATCACAGTAATTTTGTCAGTGTCATGCTTCACTTTTACAAAGATTGAAGGCTGACCAGGAAAAGTTTTGTATTGCATTATAGACCGGAACTAAAGCTACCTATCAAAATATCTGAGAACTAGAAATGACTGAAAAAAGCAAGCATGGCAGATTTTATAGGTAGATGAAATTATAAAATTTCAAGTGCAACAGGCAGAACTGAATCAAGCATGGCTGACCAACCTGGTAAAGTAAAAGCATATAGACAAGCTATTAAAATTTTATTCTTGATGCTTCCCAGTCTGTAACACCACAAAAATTGTCAGTATGTGTAGTGCTTATCATATTTAATTTACACTACAATGTGAAATTATTGTACCTTGTGAACTTTCAGATTTTATACTGGCTGCTAAAGTGTGAACATGCTAAATAGTTTTGCATCCTCAAGATTTGAAACTTGTAGGTTTTCTTTGATTTGAATAAAAGCAGCAACAGAAGTACTGGTTTGTTTCTCTCTAATCATTCTAACCACAGTTGCTTGAAAATTGTCTTAGTTGCATCTTACTGATTCGTAACAGCAGCAATTAAAAGACCAATTTCAAAGTGTTTTTTATTCCTAGTTTTGTGGGAAGTATCTACTGTAATAAATACTTTTGTATAGAGCATTTCATTGAATAGAAAAAAACAACAAAAATGTGATAAAATTAATTGCAAAAATGGTCACATTTTGACCTTGCATTCAGTGGTTATATTGGAAATTGTAGGGTACTCCACAAAATGTCTTCGGAACTGCTGTGTAAAAGAACTTTTGGTCTATCCCACCAAGTAAAATCTTACACATTTATGCTATTTCAAGGTTGTCTGTTATCTTAACCTTTGAGACGAAAGAAAAGGTTGTGTGGGTATGCATGCGTACCACTGTATCTAGCATATATGTGCTTCTACCTCTGAAGAAAAAAACAGAAATGGTGATACATATCACAAATAAATGCAATTCAGGCATCAACAAGATGTGTAATTCTTCCAAATGTGAATTTCTTTTTATTTCAGTTGGACAAATGTGTTTGGAAATGTTTAAAGTATGACCACAACAGTACTTTTCATTGTTTCTTACTCATTTTTAAAGTAGTAGAAAAACATCACACATATAAGCTTCAGAGGCAGTGTGCTTTCTTCAGTGGTCCTGGGGATTACAGATTTTCCACTTAAGTTAACACAGTATGAATCTAGCTTGCAGTGAAAAGGGAGAAAAAGGGACAACAAATAATTCATCTGGCTCAGCAAGACAGTGGTGAATCTGGCAGGTCTGGTCTGTTCCAGCTGGGGGTACAGAAATCGCAATAGAGACTGCTAAAGTTAGTTTATAGAAAACTGAAGCTATTTCAAGGTCTACGATTTCGAACAGTAAATAAATGGGAACTGAAGTTGTTGAGGCAGTAAAATGTGCAAATAACAAACACTATTTGAGCAATCAATATTTTTCATTATTGGACCCTATTGTGCAATAGAGATGGGTGGGCTCTAGCTATCTAACATCCTAGTTTTCACCTAAGCATGTCATTGTACTCAGTTTGTATTGCAACCTAACCCGCTGGATTAAGTGTTTTTTCAGCAAAGTGTTGTCCAAGTAATTTAGAAGTGATAGCTTAATGTTGGTTATTCACTTAGAGGACAGTTTGAATAGTAATAATTAGGGAACTAATTTTTAGGTGCAATAAAACAGGAAAATATTTTTGTGTTAACTTCAAGTAATTGCAAAAAATAATTATATTTTCTTTTAATGATAAAGTAACTAGTTATTTTCTGTGATTAAAACATGTTAGTACTCAACTTACTAAACACAGCTACATACACATTTGATAAAAAAAAAAAAAAAATTCTTTGGAGTTGCAATGGACAACAAATATTTAGATTCTTCATTGCAAATCTATCCCTATTGTATTAGGTATATAAATAAGTTTTGAGGGATTTCCGTTCCGTGTTGTACTTATTACTGCTTGCATGTATTTTACGGTGGCAACACTGTGATATCGCAGTACGAGATGTCAGAGTTAGTATACGACATTCGATTGAGGTGCGAATACGTATTTGTTTTTCTTGATGGAAAATGACAACTTTCGTCCTGACAAAACAGCATTTGCAGGAAGTGTTACTGCATTACTTTATTGTCAAGAAAAGTGCTGCCGACAGCTATCGCTTAATGTCAGAAATCTATGGTGAACATTCACCATCCATAAAAACGTGAGTATTGGTTTAGACTATTCAGAAGGAACGATTTCGATGTCAGTGATAAAGAACGTTCTGGACCACCCGAAAAAAATTCTGATGCCAAATTGGAAGCTTTACTCAACGAGGATCCATGCCTGGCCCAAAAGAACTAGCAGCAGCATTAAATGTTAGTCAACCATGCATTTCACAATGTTTAGCTGCCATGGGAGTGGTGCAAAAAGAAGGGAATTGGGTTCCACATGCTTTGCGGGAAAGAGACCTTGAACGTCGAAAAACCATTTGCGAATTGCTGCTTCAAAGGCAAAAAAGAAAGGGGTTTTTTTGCATCGTATTATTACTGCCGACGAGAAATGGATATGGTACGATAACCCTAAACGGCGGAAAGCATGGGTGAAGCCAGGTGAACCAGGTCCTTCAACGCCAAAACGCAATATCCGTGGTTCAAAGGTAATGCTGTGTATTTGGTGGGACCAGAAGGGTGTGATCCACTATGAACTGCTGAAACCGTCAGAAACTATTACTGGTGATCGGTATCGAACCCAATTAATGAGTTTAAAACGAGCTCTTGCGCAAAAACTGCCAGAATGGGAGAATAGACATAACAAAGTCATCTTGCACATGACATCGCAAGACCGCATGTTTCTCGACCTGTGAAAAAAGTACTTAGAAGGTTCCGACTGGGAAGTTCTACCCCACCCACCATATTCACCAGATATTGCGCCATCGGATTACCATTTGTTCCGGTCGATGCAGTCAGCACTTTCTGGAGAACGGTTTAGCTCTTATGAAGACATCAAAAATTGGCTGGACAACTGGATCTCTTCCAAGGAACCGAAATTTTTTTTTTTGATTGGAGGTTTAACGACCACCGTGAGCAACTCAATGGGCTATAAGCAGTCGCCCGTCCCTAATTTAGGGCCACTGGTTCCAGGGAAGGGAGAGAGCCAGTGCCGTAAGCAAACACAACATCCATGCCTCACCGGGATTCGAATCCGGACCCCGTTCAGACGAATGATCAGAGGCCATCGCTTAGACCACTGCGCCACCGGGGCGGCCCGAAATTCTTCCTTCGAGGCATACGTTCACTGCCCGAAAGATGGGGTAAAATTGTAGCTTCAGAGGGAGTATACTTCGATTAATATTAAAATATTGCTTCTATTCTCCAACAACGTGTTTTGTTCACATCAAAACTTATTTATATACCCAATACGAAACAACAAATGAATGACTACCGAGGACTGAAACTAAAGGAATGTTGAAAATCTGCATTTGGAAACTAAGCAATCCACAGAAGCTGTTAATAGGCACGAGAAATAAAATTGCCAACTGTGCAAAATGTTTTTTGTTTTGCCTTTGGTCTTGACTCATTTTCCTTGTGAACGAAGTCACATCACCTAGTTTTTTGATAGGATGCTGTTACATTTTTACTTTTCTTAGGCTTAGAATTCAAAGGATCATTTTTCACTCACAACAAAGAGGCAGAACACTCTTCAAAACTCGACACAGAAATCTACTCAGTGCAGCTATACAGCTCATAGAAATAAACTCTGTGCACTTTACAACCACACTTTAGCCAGTAATATAGGAGTACAATAATATCACTTTAAAAACATGCTGGACACAGCAATTCAACACAACTGAATTAACTATGACATGAGCTACGTATATATAAACACACAGTCGAGTCACATTATTGTGACCACCTCCTACTTATGACATTAACAGCGCTTAGCCAATGAAAGAAGGCCGCCCCGGTGGCGCAGTGGTCTAAGCGATGGCCTCTGATCATTCGTCCGTAAGGGGTGCGGGTTCGAATCCCGGTCAGGCATGGATGTTGTGTTTGTCTTACGGCACTGGCTCTCTCCCTTCCCTGAAACCAGTAACCCTAAATTAGGGACGGGCGACTGCTTATAGCCCATTTAGTTGCCCACGGTGGTCGTTAAACCTCCAATCAAAACAAAAAATGAAAGAAGGCACGTGTCGTGAGCTGGCTTGGAGGGTATATAAGGTCTGTAGGCATTCTGTAAAAAAATCACTTGTTGCTGTCGTGGATAAAAAAAGCGGTTTATCAGATCTGCAAGAAATGATTATCGGGCCATGAGTGGCAGTATTCCTGAAACAGTGCAGTTTCTGAACTGTTCGCGTGCTACTGTGGTTAAAGTATATCGTGATTGGAGATATGACACCACTTCAAATAAGTGACATGGAAACTGTGGAGAACCACGTGCCGCCGTTGGTGTGAGAGATGATCATTGGCTGCAAAGGTGCATGAGGGCCAATAGACACATTACAGTGGAGCAACTCACTGGCTGAATGAACTAGGGGGCTACCAGAAAGTGTCTAAAACGACAATTCAGTGAACCCTGCTGCGTATGGGGCTCCGATGCAGACAGATGGTCACTGCACCTATGCTAACGAAGGTGCATCGGCAGAAAAGGCTTTCATTTGCACGGTAGAATCAGAATTGGACCTCGGCTGATTGGTAAAGGATTGCTTTCTCCAATGAGTCACGTTTTGTGCTTCATCGAACGGATGGACGTTGGCGAGAAATATCGGAGAACAAACTCTCCTCAACCATTGCTGGAAGAACACAAGCTGGTAGGAGCAGTGTTATGGTCTAGGTAATGTTTTTGTGGAACACAATGCGAATTGGGTAAGAAGCTGAAGTGGTACCTAATTAGACATAACCCTACAACAAATGTTTCGATCCGTCGAGATGACCGGATTGTGTGAAAAGAACACCACAAACTTGTACAAAAATCTAGCGGATAATGCTTACCTTGGCATTCCTTTCTAGCGACGGGAACATTTCACGCACGTGTTTCCGGTCTTTGTTGATGTTATTGTCCTAAAGTCCGTTGTATGCGATGACTGGCTTTACTTCTCACACTTTTCGCTGGGTATACTCATTGGATCTTTGCCTTAGGATTCAAACACATCAATTTTTACCGTTCTTTATACTCGAAATTTTCGCCCATACTCTGGGCATCTTCAAGAGCGTGGCGACTTTACCACCGATGTTCGTGGTTAACTTCGCGCTAATGGAGTCAGATACTCCTTGTTGCCATTCGTCGGATATACTTTCCTGCATATATTTCGTTATCAAGCCCGGCTATCGCCATCTATGTTTCATTAAAACACTTTTTTTTTTTTATTATTTTCTTCTCCTATCCTGGTTTTCTTGTCTTTTTTGCCGGTTTTTCTTTCGTTGTTGTTTTTCTTGTCTTATTAGTTCTTTCCACAGGCCCAATAACGTGCTACGGTCGTTCTGATTACATACCTTTGCTTTATTTTTGTAGATTAATATTGCTTCTTCCCTCCTCATTTGCCTTTCCGATTTTTTATTCTTTTTTAGCATTTTAATTTCATCGAAGTTTGGGAATGTCCGGTTTTCCATGCAGAATTGCACTAAAGCAGTTTTGGCTTCTTTTTTTTTGCCACTTAGATATGTGTTGTTTAAGTCTTTTTTTAAATCTGTTTTTCGTACTTCCAATGTACGATATTGGGGGCATGTGTGCAATTGGAATTTCGTAGGTTCCTGATTCTTCTAGCATTTTTTCCTCTGTTTTTTTTGTTGACAGTCATACTTTTCACGGTGTGCACTGAGCTTCCTAGTTGTAAGTCATATTTAGCACAGTGCCTATTGATTTCTTTACTCACTCCTTCCAAGTATGGGAAAGCTCCAATGTATTTCAATTTTCTATTCCTCATCTTCCTTTGGTTGTGCACTTCTTGGCCTTCTTTACTCTGAGTCATATGCTTTTTACTCTCATGTATCCATTTATTAATTCGCTTGCTCGGGTACCCATACTCTTGTGATATTTTCGAGATAAACTCCAGCTCTTGATTTTTTAGCCTGTTGTTAGATGTGTGTATGTGTGTGTGTACGCTCGCCGTATCAAGTTTACTATGCTGTTTTTTTTTATGTATCACTGGATGCTGCGACGAGTATGGTATCAGTACAGGTATGTAAGTTGCTTTTCTGAACACAGAGTATTCAAAACTATTTTTGATTTTCTTTAGTTGAATGTCCAGGAAGGATAGGCGATTATCCTCTTCAAACTCAATAGCCGAGCTACAAGATCTAGCACAGCAGTTTAGCAAAATCTGTAACACCATAGAGCTAACTATTGAGTTTGAAGAGGATAATCGCCTATCCTTCCTGGACATTCAACTAAAGAAAAACAAAAATAGTTTTGAATACTCTGTGTTCAGAAAAGCAACTTACATACCTGTACTGATACCATACTCGTCGCAGCATCCAGTGATACATAAAAAAAACAGCATAGTAAACTTGATACGGCGAGCGTACACACACACATCTAACGACAGGCTAAAAAATCAAGAGCTAGAATTTATCTCAAAAATATCACAAGAGTATGGGTACCCGAGCAAGCGAATTAATAAATGGATACATGAGAGTAAAAAGCATATGACTCAGAGTAAAGAAGACCAAGAAGTGCACAACCAAAGGAAGATGAGGAATAAAAAATTGAAATACATTGGAGCTTTCCCATACTTGGAAGGAGTGAGTAAAGAAATCAATAGGCACTGTGCTAAATACGACTTACAACTAGGAAGCTCAGTGCACACCGTGAAAAGTATGACTGTCAACAAAAAAACAGAGGAAAAAATGCTAGAAGAATCAGGAACCTACGAAATTCCAATTGCACACATACCCCCAATATCGTACATTGGAAGTACGAAAAACAGATTAAAAAAAAAGACTTGAACAACACATTTCTAACTGGCAAAAAAAAAAAAAAAAAAGCCAAAACTGCTTTAGTGCAATTCTGCATGGAAAACTGGACATTCCCAAAATTCGATGAAATTAAAATGCTAAAAAAGAATAAAAAATCGGAAAGGCAAATGAGGAGGGAAGATGCAATATTAATCTACAGAAATAAAGCAAAGGTTTGTAATCAGAACGACCCTAGCACATTATCGGGCCTGTGGAAAGAACTAATAAGACAAGAAAAACAACAACAAAAGAAAAACCGACAAAAAAGACAAGAAAACCAGGATAGGAGAAGAAAATTAAAAAAAAAAAAAGTGTTTTAATGAAACATAGATGGCGCCAGCCGGGCTTGATAACGAAATATATCCAGGAAAGTATATCCGACGAATGGCAACAAGGAGTATCGGACTCCATTAGCGCGAAGTTAACCACGAACATCGGTGGTAAAGTCGCCACGCTCTTGAAGATGCCCAGAGTATGGGCGAAAATTTCGAGTATAAAGAACGGTAAAAATTGATGTGTTTGAATCCTAAGGCAAAGATCCAATGAGTATACCCAGCGAAAAGTGTGAGAAGTAAAGCCAGTCATCGCATACAACGGACTTTAGGACAATAACATCAACAAAGACCGGAAAACACGTGCGTGAAATGTTCCCGTCGCTAGAAAGGAATGCCAAGGTAAGCATTATCCGCTAGATTTTTGTACAAGTTACTTTGAAATATAGCACGTAAACGAGAATAGTAGAATTAGAGCTATATAATAGTCAGAATTAGAACTACTAATTGGAATTGAACACCACAAAGTGAAATAGTGTAATTTTAGGTGTCTCATAAATATAAAGAACTATGTAAAGTAGTCAAATGCAAATGAGATATACAAATTAGCATGTTGTACACACGTGCATGGGCCGTAATTTGGTCCAGCCTACAAAAGACAGCAGACCTGCCGTCAGACATTCATTTGCCGAAATGTCACTCAACAGTCAACTTTCTGGTGAGGAGGCGCAGCAGATTTGGAGACAGAGCAAATAGATTGCCTGTAGCATAAACATAAATTTGTAAAAGCCATGGGGAGTAGGGCAGTCATTTATAAGACTTTATCGAAACATGGCGCATTAACTGCCAGAAAACGGCCTGGAAGGCCTCGAATAACAAACAAACAAGATGGTCGTGCCCCCATGCGTTTAGTTTCATCTCGAAGGTTATCACTACATCAAATTTCTCGGACTGTTGGTGTCACCGTCTGAAAGGACACAGTTCATTGACGAATCAAGGAAATTCGCAACATTGTGCTCCGTAAAATGCGCCGTCTGCCACACCTCACGTGGCGCCACAAGGAAGCTACATTGTTATGGGCAAGCAGCCACATGCACTGGACGGACAAGTGGATCACAACTATTTTCTTTGATGAGAAAAAGTTCAACCTGGAATGGCCCCAACGGTTGGAACTGCTATTGGCATGATTTACGACACAAGCCACGCACCTTCTTCAGCAGACAAAAAGGAGGGGCGATCTGCGATGGTCTGGGGAGCTTTTACGTTCAATGGGACAACCGATATTGCTTTTCTGCAAGGCAGGCAAAACTCCGAAACGTATCAGGACATACTCAGCAGCCACCTACCATTTGCCGAAACTCTAGCGGGTGTTGATTATCTGTTCCAGCAAGACAATGCCTCTATCCATCGTTCTGCATCAAGGAAAAGCTGGTTTAACACTCATCATGTGACCGTAATGGATTGGCCAGCACTCAGTCCAGATCTGAACCCTATCGAGAATCTCTGGGGTATCCTAGCTCGTGATGTGTGTGCGAATGGACGGTAGTTCTCAAGTGGGGTGGCATTGAAACAGTAGATTGAACGAAGCTGGTACGCACTCCATCCAGAACACTTACATCACTTGGTGGACAGCATGCCCAATCGGGGTTTTAGTGTTATTCGGAACAACGGCTCCACTATTCGTACCAGAGGTGCTCATAACTAGTAAGTCTTTATATTTTTGAGACAGCGTATTTCTGTTTTTCTCTTGTACTTGGCGTTGGAATTGTTATGTTTCCGTCAAACTATTGTGCAGCTGCGTGTCCTATGCTATTTTTGCTATAAATATGAGGTGTACATTTCAGCTAGTTGTTGTTTCTTTTTTATTCGAGAATTTGTTCCGTCTCTATATTTATGTGACGCACTATATATACATAGGGTTTGAAAAATGTTCTCATCTGTGACGAGTGAAAAGTTTTAGTTGAAGAGTAGAAAATTCAGCAGAGTAATTTAAATTCAATCGGCTGTCATTCAAACGTTACTATGCCTATTTTTGGATACGTAAAGCTATCAGTATTGTTATAAAGCTTATTTCAATTCACAGAAGTGATGCGTGACTGTGCTCCAGCATGGGAAACCGGTTTCTCCGCAACAGAAATTGGTGTGCTTAACAAGAAACTTCAGGTGAGAGAGACCGCAATCCCAGTAGAATGATTTCCCCAAACGCTGTGTACAAAGATAGTAGTGTAAGAGTCACGTGTGTCTCGCGAGCTGCCACTTAGCCAATTGCTGTCGTAGGTCATAGGGCAAACATGGGAACCCGCGTTTCCGGGGAGCTGTTAGGAAAGTTCTAAAACATTGAAGGATTCTTGCATCATCTACTCTTGAGAAAAAAAACTGAGTTGGATATTATAAAATGGTTATTTTTTTTAAATTAAGGTAGCAAAATATTATTCCAGAGATATGTATTTAAATTTTTAACAAATGAAACTTTAAAACACGAAACAAAATCGATAGTCCTGCGGGGCTGTAGGTTTTCAGCTAGCGAGTGAGATATTTACCTGATTGGTGAACCAGCAAAGAAATTTTTCAAGCCCTGTATATATATTTATATACTCTCTGTATTGAACTTTGAGACCCACCCATGTGTTACCTAAGCCTTCATGAAGAAGGGTACAGAACTTGCGATTTCACATTCCAGAGCGGGAAGAGATGTCATTCGGCAATATGGTGGGGCCAATGAAACAAGTCTTTGTGGAGGAGAAGAGGGGTATATAAATTCCATCTAATCACTACATTACTGTTCCTTCTTTAGCACGTCTTTTGTAAAAAAAGATGTGCTTATGTTATCGGTTTGTCCGTCCGTCAGTCTGTACCCACGATATCTCTGCAACATTTAGTTCGATTTAAAAAATTCTTTTTGCATTGGAAAGCTTGAAATATGCGAATATTGATCCTTCATTTCGTTTTTTTTTTTACGATGTACAATTTCGCTGGTAGAGGCGTAAATGCAGATGATGTCGAATTCAAAAATACGTTTTATTCCACAAATTTGCTTCTAAACATCTGATTGAAAAAATTAAAATTACCTTTCGATTCCATTTGTCGAAAAGTATTTGAGATATAGTTACTTTTTCAAATTATGCATAGATTTTCCGCTAGGGGGCGTAAAAGTAAATTACATTTTCCCCCGATAACTCTCCTTCTAAAACTCCGATTTGAAAAAAAATTTCTTCAGCGGATGCACCTCCTGATGGAAAATCTTTTGCATATAATTTCTAATTATTGGTAAAGAATACTTTGGCCACCAGGGGGTGTAAGCGTTAATTTTTGCTTCTGATATATTTACCACGAAATCTGAGCTTATAAAATATCGTTTGAAAAAATTCTTTCGTGGACTAATGCCACTCACATCGACAAACCTTTTCGGAATATTTTCCAAAATATTCCAGTTTCTCCGCCAGGGGGCGTCGTACAACATGTATATCTTATTTTCATCAATATCTCTACTTCTAGAAGTCCGATTTGAAAAATTTCTTCTTTGTTGGATAGTGTTTTCAGTGTGACATGTTTTTCATATAATTTCAAAATTTTCAAGTAATTCATAGACTTTCTTGCTAGGAGGGTGTAGAGGTAAATTGCGTTTCCCCCTATAACTCTGCTTCTAAATTTCAGATTTAAAAAATGCTTTCTGCACCGGATACAGCTCCTGATGACTAATCATTTGCACATAATTTCTAATTTTTGTGAAAAAATGGTTTGGCCACCAGGTGGCGTAAAACTTAATTTCCACTTCTGATGTATTTGCAGCAAACTATGAGCTTCTAACATCTCAATTGAAAAAAAGCACTGTTTGTAGACCAATAGTAATCATGTCAACAAACAAACTTAGAAACATTTTCTTCTTAAAATCATGCATGGTTTCTACACCAGGGGCGTAGATGTATATCTTATTTTTGTCAATATCTCTACTTCTAGGAGTCCGATTTGAAAAATTCCTTCTTTGTTGGATAATGTTTCTAGTGTGACATGTTTTTCATATAATTTGAAAATTTTCAAGTAATTTATACTTTCCACTAGGGGGCGTAAAGGTTAATTGCTTTCCCCCTATATCTCTGCTTCTAAATCTCCGATTTGAAAAATTCTTTCTGCATCGGATACAGCTCCTGATGGGAAATGGTTTGGCCACCAGGGGGCATAAATCTTAATTTCCGCTTCTGATGTATTTGCAGCAAAATATGAGCTAAAATATCGATTGAAAAAAAAGTCATTTGTTGACCAATACTACTCATGTCGACAAACTTTTTAGGAACATTTTCTTCTTGAAATAATGCATGGTTTCTACGCCAGGGGCATAGATGTATATCTTATTTTTGTCAATATCTTTACTTCTAGGAGTCCAATTTGGAAAATTCCTTCTTTGTTGGATACTGTTTCCGATGCAAAATGTTTTCCCTAAAAATTCAAAATTTTCAAGTAAATCATAGACTTTCCGCTAGGGGGCACAAAGGCAAATTGTGTTTTTTGCGTTATTTCTGCTTCTAAAATTCCGATTTGAAAAATTCTCCCTGTATCGCATACAAGACCTGATGGAAAATATTTTTCACATAATTTCTGTTTGGTAAAGCATGGTTTGGCCACCAGGGGGCATAAGTGTTAATTTCTGCTTCTGATGTATTTGTACTAAAATCTGGGCTCCTAAAAACTTGACTAAATTATTATTTTTTTCCTTGGACCGATACTGCTCATATGGAAAAACCTTTTGAGAATACTTTCTTCCTAAAATAATGCATGGCTTTCCCACCAGGGAACGTAAAGTCGCATCATATTTTTGTCGATATCTCTGTTTCTAAGAGTCCGATTTGAAAAATTCTTTCTGTGTTGGAGAGCGTTTCCGGTGCGAAATGTTTTACATATAAATTCATGTCTTTCTTAGCATACAAGTCTGCAACCAGAGGGCGTAAGCTCACGATTCCGTTGACAGCAATATCTGAGGGATTAAAAACCCGATTGAAAAACTTTTCTTCCGTCAGATACTATTGTTTTCCTACCGGCTCCATTGACTTTGAATAGCTTTGATAAATTTAATTTGCGTCAGAATGGATTCAAAAGACGTGCTTATTACACCCGAAAATTCGGTGTCATCTTTCTTGATTTTTCTTGCATTGAAATTTTACTGTGGGGTTATACGCACTAAAAATTAAGAAAAAGGTGGGAACATGCACATTTATGTATTTATTACAGCAATTTGGAAAATGTTTTTATGTGAAAATATTTATTTAAAATTTGTTCCCTAAGGGAGTAATAATCCTACTGATTTTAAGACATTGTTAATTTAGTTGGTGCAGATTTGATTTTAAGCAGTCCATTGAAGATTGTTGCTCTTAATTTGATCCCATAATCAGATGTAATAACAAGTAATGTATTCAACTTGGTCTTGTACTGCAAAAATTCTTCTGTTGATTGAAGCAAACGTTGTTCCTATCAAAATTTGAAGCTTCATGAATGAAACTAAATAAACCAATGGAATAACATGCTGGCATTCAATTACTAAGGTATATACCAAGGACAGTGATTTTAGGCTTAAAAAACAAACAGTATTAGGCTTAATGTACTTTACTGGGTTCAGCAGAACAAATGCAAGAGTATGTGATTGATGGAGCAACTTTATAAAATGGTATGTTAGAAGTTTATTTCGAGGAAATTTATAAAGTAAATATAAGATTGCATAATATGTATCTGCCAGGTTCCACACGTTTAGTTGCAACTGAATACTGACAGGTAGAAAAGAAATGCGTGTAAGAGCTATGTACACTGGTGTTCAAAATTAAGAGAATTTGCACATTTTGTCGATTTTCACAAAAAAGTACGAAACCAAAAGTAACAATTATGCCGCCGAATAAGAATGCAAATTTGCAGTGTCGAATACGTAAGCGTACACATGTGTGTGTGGGCGGAGCTGCGACAGTGGAGGGCATGAAAAGCACGCATGGCTTTTTCCGCGATTAGTTCGCTCGTACTCCTCGGTAACATTCGTTGTTTCTTGCAGGAGTTGGTTCAATTTCATAAGCAATCGGGTAAAATGAGTTGCCACGAACATATTGATGACAGAATGAGGAGGAGAATCATCAGTAGATTGGAGGCAGGGCAATCACAAGTTGCTACAGAGCTCAATGTAACGCCCAGTGTCGTCTGCAATTTGTGGAAACAGTTTAAGGACACTGGATCCACATCAAGAAGGCCTGGGCAAGGTCATTCAAGAGCCACGACTGCTAATGAAGATCGTTATTTGGCACATTCAGCGAGGCGCCACAGGACTGCTACAGCTGCACAGCTATCTAGTGAGCTGCATGGCGCCACTGGAACCCGAGTTTCAAGGGTTACTGTTTCCCAAAGGCTTCATGAGAGAGGGCTTTTGCCAGAAGACCCGCTGTTTGCGTCCCGCTCACTTCAGCAAACAAGAGAGCACGTTTAGCATGGTGCAGACATTAGCCTTGGGTCAGACTTCAGTGGGGTAACGTTATCTTCACAGATGCGTCGCGATTCAGCCTGGACACTGATTCTCGAAGTACCTTTATCTGGAGAGAACCTGGGACCTGATACCTTTCCTCCAAAATCCGAGAAAGGGACCACTTTGGCAGCAGGTGTCGTGGTCTGGGCAGGCATTGTGTTGGACGGCCGAACACCTCTCCATTTGTTTGACAGAGGCTCTCTGACTGCTGAGAAGTATAGGGATCAGATCGTACAGCCCTATGTTTTTCAGGGGCACAGTTGGCCCTCTTCCTTTTTATGGATGACAATGATTATTTTGAAAGTGAGGATATACGCCGGATGGATTGGCAAGGCAGATCGCCAGACCTAAACCCTATCGAACATGCCTGGGATGCTCTTGGGAGGGCACTTGCAGCTTGCCACCCCCTTCGAGAATCATCCAAGAGCTGAAAACTGCGTTGCTGCAGGAGTGGGACCAACTGCCTCGTTTCCAGTATGACAACTCGATGTGAGAGCTGTATGACTGTGAGAGGGGACCATATTAGTCATTTTATGTTCAATCTTGCAACGTGGATTTTGGACATTCCTGCGCTGATGAGCCTTACTGACGATCATGAGTGCGTACCATGACTGTTGTATGGTATAATTTTTTCTCTTATATAACTGTGTATCCATATCAAATTTCATTAAAATGTGTCCATTAGTTTTTCAGAAATTCGACAAAATGTGCAAATTCTCTTTAATTTTGAACATCAGTGTATATAGCTGAACATTTTTGCCACATAATAGGAAGGTACAACACTACGACATTGATTGCCAAATGAATTCAAAGATTTTTGGAATAAGAAAAAAAAAAAAAAAAAAGGCAACAAAAAAAAAAAAACAGTGAAAAACATAATGCATTTAAACCTCAAGTGGAAAACGTGCAACTATATGAACTTTACGTGCTGCAAATGTTTTGAAAGATGAGCTAGCATGTTTTAGGAAGTAGGCTTATCGTAATTTGTGAATGAAAACAGTTACAAAGAAGAAAAACAACTTGAGTTCACTCATTCACAATATCATGCTGAGCATACTTAATTTACGTGTTTTATGTACATATCTTACTCAATAGTAAAATCGTCTTACTAACACATATCTTCTGTTATACACATTTTTTATACCATCGGATTCAAAGGCGAGCACCTCGAAAGAAATAATTGTTTAAGATTTAACATATCTTAAAAGAAGCAATTGGTAATGCACAGTTTAATATATTATATAAGTACTTACTATTGTTATAGCCGGTTATTTACTTCCTCTATTCTTTATGACCACTTAAAGAACAGACAGTTCCTAGGAAGTCGTCTTGAAGAACAGAGGAAGTAACAGCTATAACAATAGTAAGTACTTACATAATAGATTAAAATGTGCATTATCAATTATTCTTTTAAGATATCATGTTAAAAGACTCAATCAGGGCACATTATATGTTAAACAATTCTTTCTTTCGAGGTGCTCGCCTTTGAATCCGATGATATAAAAAATGTGTATAACAGAAGATATGATAGATGATTTTACTATTGAATAAGAAAAATTGAATAAGAAAAATAACATTTTAACAGGTTTTCTAGAATCGGTAAAATTGTGCATCGACCACCTACAACAGAGAGGTACGTGAAAGATTTTTCCTTGAATCACATTCGATTACCGCAATATATATTCGCATTGAATATTAATAACTTCCAACTGAGAAATTTGCTTTTCACTCAAAGGAAATATTACATGTAAAAAGTTACAACAGTTAAAATCACTATATAGCTTGTGGGACGCCAACACCAGAAAACTAATTATAAATATAATGATCCGATTTATTGGTGTCTAAAGTAAGAAATCACACAAATTTCACTCCGCAAGCTTTCTCCGTCAACGGACGGCTTCATCAGGCGGTTACATAGAGAATATAGAATCAAAATTGTAGATAGAACGTTAATTCTAATATGACAAATGAAATCACGCGTGAAGACCGCGCGCATAAATAACCACGAACGTGGTGAATACAATATCTTAAAAGCTAATGCAAAAGCAAACAATGTAAACTTTAGGAAGAAACTAGAATCATGAAGACCATCTTGTGATGCCTAGCAGATGGTTCCAAGCCACCGGTAGTTCGAAAGAGACATCGGTGTTGCATACATCCTGCCTCGTTAATATCTCAACTGTTTCTCTTATGGCAGCTGTTCTTGCGTCTCCATATGGTGCGATCCTCGAGATATTCTGCCATTGGGGTTGAGCTTGATGGTTAGCTACTTCTTTGGCAAGTGACGTAGAAAGTTTCTTTTGTGCAACGTCCCTCTTATGCTCATTCATTCTCTCCTCAAATGACCTTTTTGTGAGACCTACGTAAAATTTAGTTGAGGAGTCTGGGTATAACAATGGGATGCAATAGATGCCCGCATCTGTGAGCTTCAAGGTACTATTACTTCTTGCTGTGCTGAGGATGGTTGCCATGTGTTTAGAAGCTTTAAGGCCAACATCCAATCCTTTCTTCTGAAAGTGATTTTTAATAAAATAAGATATTTTTGGGATGTACGGGATCGAACCAACAAATTTTAAAGGTGCTCTTCTGTTCGGTGTAGCAAGTGTGTTGGCTTCAACTTTCGCTATTGTGTCCTCTACGCGGGAGACGTCAAACCCTCCTGCAAAGGCAAGATCTTTCAAAGACTTAATTTCGGCATCATAGTCAGATTTCAAGGTGCAAAAATCTTTGGCTCTTTTTAGCCCGGTATTTGAATAGAGCATACTTGTGTGTTGTTGGGTTGACTGATCCTGGTGGAATAGGGTTAGGTACGTGCATGGGTTTATAGTAGACTTTGGTAGTGAGTGTACCTATTTATTAGAATTAACGTTCTGTCTACAATTTTGATTCTATATTCTCTATGTAACCGCCTGATGAAGCCGTCCGTTGACGGAGAAAGCTTGCGGAGTGAAATTTGTGTGATTTCTTACTTTAGACACCAATAAATCGGATCATTATATTTATAATTAGTTAAAATCACCATTAAATGGTTCTACCTGAAAAAATAATGTATGGAAAACATGTTTTTTAAATCTAGATACATCAAGAAATATGTGCGTATTAAAATATTCCTCATAGTAGAGCATATTAGAAGCAAAAGGATCACCAACTGAATGATTAAAAGAACAAATTTGGAGGAAAACAATGTATAACAACTGTAAGCCCCTAAGTAGGAAATCAGTGCATTATTTGAAGATAATGGATGCAAAATAAGATTTCTCCATGGGATTTTTAGAATCAGAAATACTCTTTCAAATAGAATTTCAGCATCATGTGGTAGCATTGTGAATAAAAAAAAATGCACAAAACATTCTTTATAGCAAAAGCTACAAAAAATTTCAAATACAAGACTTCTAGAAGCACACATACACCCCTTAATGGAAAAACTGAATTGTTTAAGGAGGATAATATGTTTATCTTCTTCTCCATAGCAAATGGCAGACAGTACAAAAGCTATTTCTTCCACGTATTTATTCCATGGCAAAATTAATGCAAACTGCATTGATACCTTTCTGCTGCATCTAAGTAAGCCTTGTGTTTGCCCAAATCATTTGTGTCTGTCATGCATTCTACATTGTCCATAATTTTACATGCTGTTTATTTTTTTCTGTAATACCCCTAATTTTATTTGAGCAGTTCATGAGAGGTGCAACTGTGCTCCCCCTCCTCCAATGTTATACATACACTGACAGAAAAAAAAATCCCAACACCACGAAAAAATAGTTGTAGAGGAATGAAATGGCGGCAATACATTTGTATAGGTAACATATTTAATCGATTAAGGTTTCAAGATCACAGCTTATTGTATGCGCGAGAAGAGCCATTTTAAATGTGAAATGCTGGTACATTAATAACCGGTGTAGCCGCCAGAATGTTGAATGCAAGCACGCAAACGTTCATGCATTGTGTGGTATAGGTGCTGGATGTCAGTTTGTGGGACGGAGTTCCATGCCTATTGCACTTGGTCAGTCAATACAGGGACGGTTAATGCTGGTTGGGGGTGACGCTGGAGTTGTCATCCAATGATGTCCCATACGTGCTCAATTGGTGAAAGATCTGGTGATCTAGCAGGCCACGGCAACATGTCTACACTCTGTAGAGCATGTTGGGTTACAACAGCGGTATGCGGGCGAGCGTTATCCTGTGGGAAAACACCCCTGGAATGCTGTTCATGAATGGCAGCACAACAGGTTGAATCACCAGACCGACGTACAACTGTGCAGTCAGAGTGCGTGGGATAACCACGAGAGTGCTCCTGCTGTCATAGGAAATTGCTTCCCAGACCATAACTCCAGGTGTAGGTCCAGTATGTCTCGGCCGCAGACAGGTTGGTTGCAGGCGCTCACCTGGCCTCCTTCTAACCAACACACGGCCATCACTGGCACCCAGGCAGAACCGGCTTTCATCAGAAAACACAACAGATCTCCACTCTGTTTTCCAATGAGCTCTAGCTTGACACCACTGACGTCGCAAACGGCAGTGGTTTGGAGTAAGTGGAATGCACGCTACAGGGCGTCTGGTTCGGAGCTGTCCTTCAAGTAGCCGATTTGTAACAGTTCGTTGTCACTGTGGTGGCAACTGCAGCTCGAATTGCTGCCGCAGACGCGGTATGATGCACCACGGCCATACGCCGTACACGGCGGTCTTCCCTCTCAGTAGTGCCACGTGGACGGTCGGAACCCGGTCTTCTTGAGGCAGTACCTTCCCTTGACCACCACTGCCAACAATCATGCACAGTGGCTACATTCCTGCTAAGTCGTTCTACAATATTGCGGAAAGAAAATCCACCTTCTCGTAGCCCTATTGCACGACCTCGTTCAAACTCCGTGAGCTGTTGATAATGTCTTCTTAAAGGCATTCTTGACTAACATCAACACCCTACGTCGAATCTCAACGATAACTAACGCTCACGAACGTTACAGCGCGTATTTACAGCAAACCTGCTTTGCATGTTCCGAGGCGCTACTAGCGCCAGACATATGCGCCGAGCGCGAAATTTGCATAGACGTCATCTTACAGATGTACTTTCACCGCCTACCACCTGTCGTTCATCTAACACAACCCCTTCTAGGTGTTGGGATTTTTTTTTTCCGTCAGTGTATATACAGCAACAGAGTTCAAAAAGCAGGTGACACTATTAAACAGCTGCTCTGTTCATTAGAACCCTGTGAATAATTCAGGGCACAAAATGCAATGTAACATATTAACATTAGCAGAACTGTTTTTATAATAGTTACAATATGATGAACAGCACAACTGAACACTTGCATTAAATCAACACAATGTATTAATGCATCAGCTGTAACAACAAAGGAAGCTAGACAGCAAATATAGGGGGTGATCAATACTATACACAGGTAAAAGTTAAAAAGACCTAAAGTCTGAAACGCCAAGTGATACAACGTGAACTCATCGCACTTCTGCATAGCCGTACGTCATAAGTTGGTAACAGGCTAGAACATTACAAACTGATTGATTCCAACATGAGTCATACTGAAGGTTATTAATAACCTTACTAGTTAGTGGCACTGCAGTTTATCACCAGTGGTACCCTTCGACAAAATGACATTATAAAGAATTCACTAGACCTGCCAACTTTCAAGAATGGGTAAAGAATTTTCAGCTGCCCCGGTGACACAGTGCTCTAAGCGCTGGCTTGTGGCCATTCGTCTGAGATGGGTCCGGGTTCGAATCCCAGCGAGGCATGGATGTTGTATTTGTCTTATGGCCATGGTTCTTCCCTTCCCTGGAACCAGTGGCCCTAAATTAGGGAAGGGGTGCTGTTTATAGCCCATTGAGTTGCTCACGGTGGTTGTTAAACTTTCAATAAAAAATAATTTTCAGTAAACATTTCAATTTGTTCAATGCATTAAATCTATTGCTCAAATATATCAAACGTATTGATTAAAGCCAATTTATTATGCAAATGAGGTTGATTTTAATCAATTTCATATGCTACAATTAAGATATTTGGCACTATTTCATGCTTACAGTGCTTAAAATGCAACATACATAATTATGCACACGCAGATGAAAATTTAGTTTGTAACTGCGAAATTATTGTTATATATATTCTAATAACTTTTTACATTAAGGTTTTGACCTCAAATTTTTGTCATCATCGTCATAAGGAGTTTCCGCTACCAAGTGGATTTCTTCAACCATATTTCAGCCAAGGTCTTCCTCCACTTCTCTCTATCCAAGGCCATCACTTCATCCAGTCCATTATTTTTTAGACTTGATTTAATCTCCTCCATCCACTTTTTCCTTGGTCTTCCTCTTTCCCGGAGCCTTAAACTCCATCAGAATTTTTCGAAGTCTTTTTGATGACATTCTCCTTACATAGACAAACCATTGCAATCTCCGCATCTCAATAGTTTGAATAATGTCTACTTTTTAACATTCATAATATCTCGAATCTTTGTATTACGCACTTTTTCACATCTGGATGCTCTTGGTTTAAAACTCGGACTTCATGTGACAATAACTCATAAACATATAAAACAAGCGAAATACACAGTCACGCATGGTAAACAGTTCGTTTAGCGGTAGCTTTAGGTCATCCTACGACCTTGATCACCCACGATCAACTGGATGGGCTGGTTGCCAGAACTACAATTTGAAGTTGGGGTGTTGGAAATTTTGCCAGATTTTAGAAGAGAGATCCAGATAAATGGGATTTGGTGAGGGGTCTCTGAATTGTAGTTTTTGGTGAACAAAATTTCAATGCTCTCTTGGAAATGCAGAGATGCCTTATTGATGAAAGGGGCAACTTTTTTGGTTTCTTTCCAAATTGGAACTGCAGAGGTGTCTTTCAAGGGTTAGTGCAGATAAAGCTGTCTTTGGAAGACCATTGGAAACATCTTTTTTGTGTTCACCAAGTCTTGTTTTGATGCTTCGGTATGTGCTTCCAATATACACTTGGAGACCAGTGGAAGTTGAAACGGGAATAGCATAAACTCCAGGGGTGTCCAAGGGTGAGACAGGATCCCTGTCTTTAAGCAGGCACATTATTGCAGAAGGGTATGGTTTCACTGTGAGAGTGTAGCCCATAGTTTTGAAAAGTTTACACATCTTATAAGAGAAGGATCCATGGAAAGGGATGGAACCAATGAATGGTGGTTTTTCCATTATTATTGGTGAGAGAGCAGACAGATTTTTCAAGTGGGGAATTTTGGAGGAATTTTTGTATTGTAGAAGGTGGGAACTGATGGGCTTCGGCAATTTTCTTTATGGTGTCAATTTCTTCATTGAAGGAAGATTCAGTGTTGCAGACAATCCTGGCACGATTAACATAAGTTTTAAAGGCTGCAAATTTGTGAGCATTTGGGGAGGGGGATGAAAATGGGATTATGTTTGCTATTGCAGAGGGTTTTCTGTGGACAGATCTGTTGAGATGATTCCCTTGCCTTGCCAGGTGGACATCCAAAAAGTCAATGCCTTGCTGTGATTCTTCATTGATGGGAACTTTAGGGAAATCTTTTCAAGAAGATATTCAAGGTCAAATTTATTGTGTGGCCAAATTACAAAAATATCATGAACATATCAAAGCCAAATGGTTCTTGCTGACAGTAGTATTTGTTGTTGAACTTGAAACAATTAAGATCTCTTAGAGTTCGAAGGCAGTCATTCAGGTCTTTTGTTAGTGGGCCAGAGAGTGATTAGTTTTCTTTTAGCAATTGTACTAGCAGCATATGAGAGTGGAAAAGAAGGACTGAAGGGAAGAGAGAGACAGCATCCAGAGTGAACATTTTGTCAGAGGGTCCAATGCTAGGAGGGAGTTTTCTAATGAACTCTTTAGTGGAGGAAATTGACAAAAGATGGCTGGATGTGAGATTTTTACATTTTTCCACAATCCTCCTTTCAAGGTTACGGGTGGGAGAGAAAGTATATTCCACGAGTGGTCGAAGAGGGAAACCAGTTTTATGAAGTTTAATCTGGAAGAATAAGCGTGGAGTTCGGAAATATGGTGGTGGTGTAAAACCTCCAAGAAAGGTCTTTAGAGTGGATTTCTTGTTTAGTCCTTCAACTGCAGTTTTAAGTTTGGGGGTGGTATCAGATTTTAGTACCTTACAATTTGAAGTTGAGAGGAATGATTCAGCTTTTTCATTGAGAACAGTTTTGGAGATAACGACAGGGCAGCCAGTTTTATAAGCTTTACAGATTGCAAGATTCTTTTCATTCATTAGATTGCTGAAGCCCATCAGCTATTCCGAATACCAAGCTCTAAGTTTCCAAACCCATTCATCTTTGCTAGATATCTTAATGATACACATCTCCGAAATCGTTACTACAGTGACTGAAAATGAAACCTCAAAACACTGCAAGAAATTTCAGTTTCTACTTAACAGTGTCCCACCAAACCTTCTCCTATCACAGCTGCAAGTCCATCATCACCCCCCTCCACCACCACCACCACCACAAACCGCTTTGTGAATCTCTCTGATACTTCACTTCCTCCAAAACTGGAAGCCTTCCTTTCACTTGGACCAAAATTCACTCCTGAAACCAATCCAAATCTAAAAGCCACGATCTCCATGCTAGAAGCAGCAGTTCATCGCACTAAACCCGAAGCTCAACCAATCCTCCGTGCCAAGGCAGTACTCTATCTTGCAAAAGTGGAAAAGAAACCCCTGCAGTATTCTTCCTCATTCCTCAAAGAAATCAGCAATCTAATGAATGAAAAGAATCTTGCAATCTGTAAAGCTGATAAAACTGGCTGCACTGTCATTATCTCCAAAACTGTTCTCAATGAAAAAGCTGAATCATTCCTCTCAACTTCAAGGTTCTAAAATCTGATACCACCCCTCAACTTTTAACTGCAGTTGAAAGACTCAACAAGAAACCCACTCTAAAGACCTTTCTTGGAGATTTTACACCACCACCATATTTCCGAACTCCACGCTTATTCTTCCAGATTAAACTTCATAAAACTGGTTTCCCTCTTCGGCCACTCGTGGAATATTCTTTCTCTCCCACCCGTAACCTTGAAAGGAGGATTGTGGGAAAATGTAAAATTCTCACATCCAGCCATCTTTTGTCAATTTTCCTCCACTAAAGAGTTCATTAGAAAACTCCCTCCTAGCATTGAACCCTCTGACAAAATGCTCACTCTGGATGTAGTCTCTCTCGTCCCTTCAGTCCCTCTTTTCCACTCTCATATGCTGCTGGTACAATTGCTAAAAGAAAACAAATCACTCTCTGGCCCACTAACAAACAACCTGTATGACTGCCTTTGAACTCTGAGAGATCTTAATTGTTTCAAGTTCAACAACAAATACTACTGTCAGCAAGAAGGACTTCCGATGGGTTCACCTCTCTCCACTTCTGGCTGAAGTTTTCATGCAACATATCGAAACAAACATAGTCATGGAACACAATCTACAACCTTCCATTTGGCTTAGATATGTTGATGATATTTTTGTAATTTGGCCACACAATAAAACTGACCTTGAATATCTTCTTGAAAAGATTTCCCTAAAGTTCCCATCAATAAAATTCACCATCAATGAAGAATCACAGCAAGGCATTGACTTTTTGGATGTCCATCTGGCAAGACAAGGGAATCATCTCAACAGATCTCTGTCTACAGAAAACCCTCTGCAATAGCAAACATAATCACATTTTCCTCCCACTCCCCAACTGCTCACAAATTTGCAGCCTTTAATACTTATGTCAATCATGCCAGGATTGTCTGCAACACTGAATCTTCCTTCAATGAAGAAATTGACACCACAAAGAAAATTGCAGAAGCCCATCAGTTCCCACCTTCTACAATTCAAAAATTCCTCCAAAATTCCTACTTGAAAAATTTGTCTGCTCTCTCGTAATTAATAATGGAAAAACCACCATTCATTGGTTCCATCCCTTTCCATGGATCCTTCTCTTATAAGATGGGTAAACTTTTCTAAACTATGGGCTACACTCTCACAGTTAAACCAAACCCTTCTGCAATAATGTGCAAAAATTTGCCTGCTTAAAGAAAGGATCCTGTATCACCCTTGGACACCCCTGGAGTTTATGTTATTCCCATTTCAACTTCCTCTGGTCTTTCAGTGTATATTGGAAGCACATACCAAAGCATCAAAACAAAACATGGTGAACACAAAAAAGATGTTTCCAATGATCTTCCAAATACAGCTTTATCTGCACTAACCCTTGAAGACGCCTCTGCAGTTCCCATTTGGAAAGAAACCAAAAAAGTTGCCCCTTTCATCAAGAAGGCATCTCTGCATTTCCAAGAGAGCATTGAAATTTTGTTCACCAGAAACTGCAATTCAGAGACCTCTCACCAAATCCCATTTATCTGGATCTCTCTTCTAAAATCTGGCAAAATTTCCAACACCCCAACTTCAAATTGTAGTTCTGGCAACCAGCCCATCCAGTTGATCGTGGGTGATCAAGGTCGTAGGATGACCTAAAGCTACTGCTAAACGAACCGTTTACCGTATGTGACTGTGTGTTTCGCTCGTTTTATGTTTATCTGGATTTTCTTGCAGATTGCCTCCAAAAGTCCATCTCTGTAGCTAATAATCTTTGTTAATGTCCTTTATTCTATGTCAATGTCTCCGCACCATATAAAATGATGTTCTGTACAATCGCAGAAAAAATGTGTCTTTTTACTCTTGGAAATACATTGCTGCTCCAAAGAACAGGATTCAAAACAGAAATAGCTTTCCTGCCCTCCGCAATGCTCCAATCAATGTCATGATGAAACGTATCATCCTGATGTATTATGGATCTGAGGTATTTATATTCCTCCACTGTTCTCAATGTAATATCAGATATTTCGATGAAGTCTCTGGGATCATAGGATAAGTACTCAGTTTTGTTTTCGTTAATTTTAAGTCCCCAACGGTCATATTGAGAGATCAGTTCACAGAACATATAATCTACATCATCCTTATTTTCTGCCAAGATGACTTGATCATCCGCAAACAGCAAATGGTACACAAAATCATTCTGATTCCGTAATGCCGAATTTCTGAACTTCACTGACCACCCTCTGAGACAAACCTCAATATAGATCTTAATTAATGTAGAGGACATACAGCATCCCTGTAGGAGGCCTTTACTACTCACAAAAACCTCTGATAGTTGTTGTCCACACTTGATAAATGCATTTGTCATTATATATCTCTTGAATAACATTGATTTTTTCTTTACCAATATTTTCCATCCTCAAAGCTTTCCAAAGTAGTTTTCGAGGAAAACTATCATAAGCCTTTTCCAAGTGAATGATATTAATTCCATACCTCTCAATTTCTCTGTTTTTCAAAGATCTGTCTGATTGTAAATATATGATTTTATACATGATCTACCAGCCGTGAATCCACTCCACTTCTCAATTCCTTCATACTGTTCTTCAATCCTTCTTCAAATAATTCTTTTAAATGTTTTTATAAATAGGTTTGTTACACATATTCCTCTGTAATTACTACATACTTTTCTGTTTTCCTTCTTGAAAATAGGTGTCAAATAGCCCAGTTTCATCTCCTGGGGTACTCCATCACCCTCCAGGATTATATTGTATAATTTAGTAAGAAGTGTGACAACTCTCTCACCACCATATTTTTCTAATTCAAGATTAATTACACTAGGGCCTGGGGCTTGGTGTAATTAATCTTGAATTAGTACAATATGAGGTAAAACAGCAATGCAGGAGAGAGAGTTGTCACACTCTCTCCCCTACCATTTTTACCTTCTTTCAGTGTCCTAGCCACTTCTTCTCGAGACACTTGTAAACCAGAAGCCCCAAAAGTAAATTCCTCCTCCATAAATTCCTCCCGTTCTTTAGTTAGTAGGGTTTCAAAATATTTTTTCCACTTCTTCATTTGTATCAATTGAAGTTTGACCTGTGATGAATTTGTTTTCTGAGTCCCGTAAGTATTCTCTATGGCTCAAGAGGCACTCTTAAAACCCAACTGGGCATTCACTGTTGTTATACCACTCATCATTCTTTGCACATCTTATTAGTCTGTTAATCTCATTTTTCTTTTCCTTATAAATCTTTTTACTTAGCCATTCGAAATAAGCTTTTTTTTTTGTCTCTAATCCCATCCATTAGTTCCTCTGTGATCCAAGTTTTTCTCTTACCTTTACTACAATATTTTCACCCCAGTGCTTTGTAAGCAATGGTACTATTTCTTTCCTTAAGATAAGTATATATCACCATAGCAGTTCATTCAAAGTCCTCATCAATTTCAGTCTTCTGTAATAAAATCCTTTATTACTATCATCCTGTAAGAGATTCCCATTAAATGTCAAATTTTCATCTTTTTGGAATTTCTCAGCATTGCTTTCAGATAATGCAGGAACCTGTCTGTATCCATGGCTACTCCACTGTAGCCCAAACTAGATAATGATCAGAACCTTTAAATTTTTATGTGGTGTTAAAATACCTTAAAAGCAACAACAACAATGAAAAAAAAATGCACAATCTGAACTGAGGCTGATATTTTCATTTTGCCAATCCTAATCTTACCACACTTCTATAGAGTCTTTCCTGCTAGGGTTGGAGAACATGGAAGTGGGCACAAATGTATAAATCAGAATATACTGGTCCCTGGGGACATGTACTCTACTCTCAAAATCGCACTAATCTGCAAAAAAAAAAAAAAAAAAAAAAAAAAAAAAGGAAATTTGTAAAATACATTGTAAAATAACAGTAAAACAAGTAGAATTTCTAACTTGGCAGGTATGGAATTCATTCATAAGACTCCTGCATGCCAAAAATTATGACCTACACTGCTGAATAACAATAAAAAAATTTATATGAAATTACTGTACTTTGGCAAAACATATACCTTGCTAAACTTCTCTAAAAACTAATTCTCTTGATGTATTATTTATTTAAAATCCAGTCATGGCTATGGATTAAATGTTTTAATGAAAAACAACATACATATTGAGATATACCCTCATACCACAAAAGAAAGCCACCATGATTACAAAATTAGAGTAGGGTCTCCATAAATCTAAAAAATAGTACCTGTGAATGACATTTTGCAAAATAAACTGACTCAATTCATGTGCAAAATAAATTTATTTTCATTCATTTGAACATAATATTCTTCATAAAAATATCCATGTGCACATACCAAATTGATCACAGTTTTAGGTTTTCAACTGTACAATATTTTAAAACATACAAAGTTAAAAATCTTTTGAAAAAAGTCACATGTTAGTTACATACAACAGGGAAAATTAAATATTTTAACACAGTTTTGCATTTTTTTAAAAATACATTATTAAAAAGAAGTCAACTCTGGCATACATTACACTGCTATTAGTTCATTTTGTTCAACAACATGTGAAGTAAAAATGATAGATATGATGATTTCATAGAAAAACAAAATAAAAATATTACAAGAATTTTTTATGAATTATAATCCATATAGCTTGCACTTTTTCAACAACATAATACTATAACCATCTCGAATCTAAGTTAGTAGACTGCAGCAGATAAAATTTTTCGCTATGCATTTGGTTATTATCTTGTGTGAAATGTTTTTTCCATTTGTATAGAATAATAGATGGGCAGACTGTTACAAACCCAGATGGCAGAACACTAATCTGCAATTCAAAATGTGTTTAACCCAATGAAATTAGACAAGTACAGAACATTGGATACACACAGTTCAGTAGGAATGTTTTAAGTTACTTCTTATCATTTTTTTCAAGCAAAATTTTTGATGACTAAGAAACTGATTAGAGAGCAAGGTGCATTAATTGACCACATGGGATGATTATGACATCGGGCGTGGCACATGAATTATATTGGCATGGTTCTTTTGAAGATGGACTAGAACGTAACTCATAAATTTGATAGTATACAAACAATTCTCAAATAATTCCTGCATAAGCTATATGGAAACTTTTTATATCATATACTTGTCAGCAGTTGAATTTTCCTAAACCATGATTCTAAGAGAGATGAATATAGTATTTAATTTAAATGGTGCAAGTTGAAATTTTAAATTCAAAAGTATGTTTTTGAGTATGTTACAAATTTAACAACTCAAAGATTTACCAACAAAAAAAAATGCCACCTTCCAAAACTAAAGCTGCAAATCTGGTTGCACTTGCATGTAATATCCATAAAATATAAAATATATGTGTGTTATCACTTCAAAACAAAATGTGCATTTAAAAAACACTGGAATGCATCACCACAACTCCAAAATAAAAAAACTTCTTTGACACTACTAAAAAAACAAAACAAAACCCCCTCTTTTCCACTACGAAAAAAAATAAAATACCTCTTTTTCACTACTTTGAAAATAGTGAATCAAAAAATTGCATAATGGAATCAATATTTAATCTTTTGATTGATGTTTCACTTAAAAAATCAAATATTGTTCTAGAAAAATAATTTTTCAATGTCCTGTTTATTCACAACATTAATATATGGTTTCTTTTTCTTTATAGTAATAACAGGATGTTAAGTAATAAGAGCCTGCCTCTTAAGTAAAACATCATGTTAGTATTTTGGATAACAACTATTCACTGCCCTACCATTTTTATATTGGGGCACCCCTCAACTGATAGTGAATTAGGTCCTACACCGGCACCACATCACAGATCCAACTACACAGTAGAGTCACATTATTGTGACCATCTCCTACTTTTGACGTCAACCGTAGCCAATGAAAGAAGGCACATGTCGTGAGTTGGCTTGGAGGGTATATAAGGTGTGCTGTAGACATCCTGAAACCATATAACTCATTGCTGTCATGGATAAAATAAGCGATTTATCAGATTTGCAAAAACGGAATATTATTGGCTTTTGGGGCAAGGGTGGCAGTATTTCTGAAACAGCGCAGTTTGTGAACTGTTCATGTGCTGCTGTGGTTAAAGTGTATCGTGATTGGAGAAATGGCACCATTGCGAATAAACGAAGTGAAAACTGCAGAGCACCACGTGCCATTGATGCGAGAGGTAAAAGTCAGCTGCGAAGGTGAGCGAGGGCTGATCGACATGCTACAGTGGAACAACTCGCAAGCCGAATGAACTAGGGAGCTACTGGAAGTGTCTAAAATGACAGTTCAGTGAATCCTGCTGCGTATGGGGCTCCGATGCAGACGGATGGTCACTTCACCTATGCTAACAAAGGTGCATCAGCAGAAAAGGCTTACATTTGCACGGCGGTGTCGGACCTCCGCTGATTGGCAAAGGATTGCCTTCTCCAATGAGTCATGTTTTCTGCTTCATCAAACGGACGGACACTGGCGTATAAGACGAGAAACATCAGAGAACGAACACTCTTTAACCATTGCTGGAAGAACAGCGTTATGATGTGTGTAATGTTTTCGTGGCATTCCCTGGGTCCACTCATACCTGTGGAAGACACTATGGACTGAATTTGTTACGAATCCATCCTTGCAGACTACGTACACCAGTATCCCTGGGACGGATGGGATCTTCCAGCACGACAATGCGACGTGTCACAGCTAAAAATGTCCGAGAGTGGTTGGAAGAGCACAACAAAGACTTCAAAGTACTTTCCTGGCCCCCTAATTCCCCAGACTTAAACCCAATTGAGCATGTGTGGGACCACCTCAATCGTGTTGTTTGCTCTATGGATCCTCCACAACACACCCTCCAGCAGCTGTCAGATGCACTGCAGTCAGCATCGCTCCACATACCTGAGAACCCCTTCCAGCATCTTATTGGGTCACTCCCAGCCCGTCTAGCTGTTGTCCGCGCTGCACATGGCGGTTACTCTGGATATTAGCTGGTGGTCACAATAATGTGACTCGACCATGCATAAACATGTTCATACAGCTATGATGAGACAATAGCACCACTGTGAATGCACTATGCCTCAGTCGACAGTGGTACTGATTTTGAACACAGTTTTATAGAGTAGGATATTACATATGCATTTACTCCATATGTAGCATTTCAGCAGCACTGAAGATCCCTAGATTGAAAGTTGCTGATGAGGCATGCAAACAGAAACAAACTGGTGCTAAATCTGACAAGAAATGACCTGGTGAACCTCCAAAGCTAACAGAATAAGGTAGGACAGCTCTGCAAAGGACTGTCTGTCAGAACACAAATGAACATTGTCCCAAATCATGCAAGTTCATTGTGACTTGGGTTAGCACCAATACAGAGTGTGGGATGATGCACAACATGTGTTACCACAGTCAAGCAGCTATCCACATAAGATGCTTATCACTTCAACTGATGTAACACGGAGTAAGGAGCATCGGTCTTGGATTGTAGACCAATGGAAAACTATTAGTTGGACTGATGAGTCATGGTACACAGTCTACCAGTCTGATGGTTATTCTTTTGTGTGGCAGGTGCCAAGAGAAAGGTACCTACTGAACTGTATTGTCCTGACAATGAAGTTTGGTGGAGATAATATGGAGCTATTTTTCACATTTTGGCTTGGGGCCCATAAGTAATTTTCAACAAAACCATGAATGTTAATCTATCTAGACATACTGGACAATTATGCACTAATAACATTGTGTCAGACCATAAATTTATCAGCAGGATAACTCACCATGTCACAGATTGGTTTGAGGACATAGGCCCTGAAAAGTTGAGCTGGCTAGCCCAAAGTCCTGGCCTAAACCCTATAGAGAATCTCTCGAGTGAATTGGATTGTTGAAAGCGTGGAAGAAGAGATTGTTCACATACACACAAAGCTGATCTGGTAAACACTTTTTGGAGGCTAAACAGCAGAACGTGTCAATGCACATTTACAAAAAAGAAAAAAAAACTGTTGGAGAGTCATATACAATTGGGAAACGAATTTCCCTGAAGAAATAATTCTTCATAAATACATGGTAAGCATTGTAATGCTATTAATGGCATATTTTCACTGTATTCCATGTAACCACTTCCTTCAGAAAACTTGAAAATTTATATCATCCTGGAGAGGGAATCGAACCCACATCTCCCAATTTTCAGTCAAGCATGCTAGTCATTACACAAGTAAATTCCAAGCAACTAAACATAGATATCTGAGAACCTTCAGATTTGTGCCAGTTGAAGCTATTCCTGCCACATTGTAGCGTCACACTACCTTTTCTCACATCCAGGGTCGGATCCCCGGTAGCACAGTAATGTCGAATCGACGTCGATTTTTGGTTACCAGGTTGATATTACATCGAGGCATAGTTTTCGATGTAAAATCGATGAGACAGAACGTCAAGAAAAATAATTACATTGAATTTCAGTATACATGTAGACGGTTTTATGCAGTTTATCCCTTTAGTTCCATTTTGTTGAATAATCAATGCTGTTTATGCGATCTGTAAGCATCACGTGCATGTGCCTTTGCAACCATTATGCCAAACAAACTTATTGGATGCTGGGGTGTAGGTCGGTTGTATCATTTTTGTTGTAAGACGAGATTCTTACCTGTCTCCTTTTTCGCCGGTAAGTTAAAAGTTGTCTTTTTTTGCTTAAGTATGTTTATAAGAAATTGAGTCTCGTTCCTTTAAGTAGAATTACTTTTTAAGATATATAATTTGTACCTACGCATATCCCAATTAGGGGTAGGCCTAGCACAATGCTGACAAATCACCAAAAATTCTGTGAAATTTTCGAGAATGATGTGTCTTTTCGAATGCATCTGAAAAGACTTGGATGTTGAAACAATAAAAAAAATTATATGATCTTTTAATTGTAGACAGCATTGTAGAATCGTACTACAAATGGGCATACATTCTACATTTTATGCCACGATTAAAATTTTAGAATTTCATGCTTTAACTAAATTGTACAGTAAACGTAGATTCAACATTACAACAGTACTAGAATCAATGACTAAACTGTGTAATATCTACATAGAATTGACGTCTGTCTACACTACGTAGCAATGATGTATATGTTTCTCTCAAAAGGTCGAATCTTCGTCTACTGTTGACTTGATATCGACTTAATGGATTCAAAATTCGACGTCGAAAAGACGTAACGAAAGTGGACATGGATATCTATATCCGACGTTTCATATCGACCAAACAAAAAAATTTCTGTCAAATTGATGTAATGTGCTACCGGGGATGTAGGTCACAACTTCTGATGAAGAAGATACATCATATACAATTGGGAAACTAATTTCCCCAAAGAAATAATTCTTCATAAATACATGGTAAACACTGTAATGCTATTATTGGCTTATTTTCACTGTATTCCCCTACATCCAAAATTGGATGTGAGAAAAGGTCGTGTGAAGCTCAAATGGGGCAGGAATAGCTTTGATTAGCACAAATCTGAAGATTCTTGGATATCTATGTTCAGTTGTCTGATTATTTATTCATTCGTCTTCTAGTTATATATCAGTTACTGCTTACCATCTTTGGTGAATCCTCAGCAATGTGCGGGGCTCCAAGAAGCAACCTGCCAAGTGGCTTGGCAATTAGTGTATGTGAGTCTGGAGGAATTTGAGGCCGCTGTGGTGCAGTGGAAGCATGTCCGGCACGTAACTGGAACACCCTGGGTTCGATTCACGGTGGTGGCCAATTAGAATTTTTCCGTGACTCACTTATAAACGTGGAAAGTGCGATGACTTCTGTTTGATGTTCCTAGTCCACGTCAAATGTTTGTATTAATTATTTTCAGTTGCTTGGAATTTCCTTGTCCTGGGTAGTGTAATGACTAGCATGCTTGATCAGAAATCGGGAGGTGCGGGTTCGATTCCTGCTCCAGAATGATATAAATTTTCAAGTTTTCTGAAGGAAGTAGTTGCATGGAATACAGTAAAATTATGCCAATAGGAGCACTGGTGGAGAGTATTTCATAAAGACTAGAGGCTGTCGTAAGGACCAAAGGTTTCAGCACACAATATTAAATTTATGTAAATCAAGATTATTTGTAGGCATACAGGTGTCCAGATGTCCGTTGTAATGCAGTGTATATAACTTTGGTAGATGCAGTTAGCTAGCCCAGAGGTTCAATACCAAGCATTAATAGCAACAACACTTGCCTGAAATGAGTAATGAAAAATTACTTCCATTCATTTGGAAGGAAAATATAGTGTATATGTGTAAAAGAGTATAATATTGTAACACTAAACATATTACAGCAAAAGTAAATAAGGATGACACTAAGTTCGTATGAACAATGTCTGAGTATCCTTTTTCAAAAGTTTCAAACCATTAGTATGATTTTATATTTTTTTTATTATGCAATCAATTTTACACATGACCATATACAAAAATTATGCTACCTAGATGGAAAATGCATGAAAATTTGTGATCATGCTAACAGCAATCTGAAAAGGAATTCTATTAAGTAACTGTACTTTTAGAAACACACATACTTTTTAAATGCAAATACATTGCTCCAATCCCTAAAGAAAAGCAGTGCCTTTAGAAAATTGGACAGCTTGTGGATTATAATGATCATGGCCATAGGTACCTGACATCAGCAGGATTTTTCAATTTGAATAAGTACAAGCAGAGATATCACTGAAATAAAAATATTAAGTTTGCTTCATCTAGCAAAAACAATTTACTTTTACAATAAAATTGAAAAACAGCCACTGGACACAAAAAAAGTTTTTAAATTGGTGTTTTAAAAGGGAGACATCAAACCAAATGCACCTACAAGTTCAGCATCCGTTATCTGAAATTCTAGGGACCAGAAGTGTCTCGGGTTTGGTTTTTTTTTCAGTTTGGGGGTGGGGTTCTGATATCTATATAATGAAATAGCATGGGAATGGGACCTTCTGCCTAAAGTCATGCACTACTGACAATAGTTATGGAAATGACATCCACCACATGAACACTTGCTTCCAGAGTGACCAGGGCTGAGGTTCAGCCAAAAGATCAAACTGAATTTTAGTATAAATTATGTGAATAAATCATAAGCATGAAATTTTCCTTCATTATTGAACTGCAGAGGCAGTTTTTAAATCCCTGCCCAAGGATGGTCTGCCACATATTTTCAGGAGTTGGATTACATGCTGAGACATGTGTATTAGGTACAATGGATATTATTTAGAGAAAGTGCATGTAGACATTAAGGATTAAATGTTTGTCAGGAACAGCAAGGCAGATCTTATTCCTTTTTGATCAGCGTATGTATATATAAACACAATGGTGGACGATGATATATGATGGTAGACTGTGCTAATGTTCTTCCATGAATTTGGGCCAAACATACAACTTCATCATGTAAAAATCATATGAGGAGTGTACGATAAGTATCCGGATTTTTATTCCTATGGATACAAAACCTTCTGTATGATCGCATGTATGTGTGAAACTATTACGACTACTTTCAGTTAAGCGCCGTAAAAGCGAAGCGGCTTGATACTAATGTTGGGTGGCGCTGTTGATCAAAAACAATGGCAGTTACATTCAAGTGTTTAGTTCAAGCAGTGAGTGGTAGTGAAATTTTTAATGAAAGAAGGCATAAAAAGCTGTGGACATTACGAGAAGACTTCGGACGACGTATGGTGATGCGGCTATGTCTCCTTCCGGTGTTTATGAATGGGTTACAAAGATCAAAGCTGACCACGAGAGCCTTGAAGATGAGGCATGGTCTGGTAGGCCTAACACAGCGGTGACTGATGAAACGATTAAACGGGTTGACAACTTGATTAAAGGTGACTGACGCATTCGTGTTTGGGATATTGCCATTGAATTAGATATCAGTAAAGATTCTGTTGGACGAATTATTCATGAACATCTCAACTATAAGAAGATCTGTGCCAGATGGGTACCCCGAATGCTTACAGCGGTGCACAAACGCCAAAGGCTAGACATTTGCAATGAACTGGTGCAGTGCTACAATGAGGAGGGTGACGCATTAATCACAGGTGATGAAACGTGTATTCACAATTCAAATCAAAGACAAAACGGCAAAGTATGCAATGGTATCATCAGAATTCGTCCCCACAAAGAAGTTCAAAGTTGGTTCATTGGCATCCAAGGTCATGGCTATTATCTTATGGGATAAACACACTATCTTTCTGGTTGAGTGCTTGGCAAAAAATGAAACAATAAATGTGAAGGCCTACGTGAAGACACTGAGAAAACTTGCGTAGCGCATCCGGACTAAACGTCCAATATTGAAAAATATAATCAAGTATTGCTTCAGCATAATAACGCTCACACGCATTTTGCTAAACCAGTGCAAGCAGAAATCGCAAGACAGAGGTGGACTGTTCTTCTGCACCCTACTTACAGTCCAGACTCGGCACCTTCCAATTTTCGTGTTTTCGGCCCCTTGAAGGATAGTATTCGTGGCCACCACTATGACAGCATGGACAATCTGCGAGCAGCTTTCCATCAATGGATTCACAACACCCCTACTGATTTATTTGCTACTGGAGTGAATCAACTTGTTGATTGGTGAAGGAAATGCATTGTGCTGAATGGAGAATATGTAGAAAAGTTACTTTGACTGTTTGTATCAATTTATTACATATGTATCATATTTATGCATCCTGTATTTTTTATTTCTCTCCTGTAATTGATAGGAATAAAAATCTAGACACTTATCGGACACCCCACGCACTACTGCTAACGCCTGACACAATCTGACAGATCAATGGCCATGTTAAAGTCGTGTGTGCATAACAAGATATGATAAAATACTGGCATTTACATGCACAACAAATGACACCAAGAATGCAGCAAACAAATTTAAATATTTTGCTTGCTTGTCAATGCAAGAAATTATTTGCACTGTGCCAAGTATCTTTAATTTACCCTCCTAACTTCTAAAATAAGCAAAATAAACCTTATTTTGGTAAGTTAACTTCAGATGAAAATTTGTTATGACAACATTAAGAAATTAATAATTGTATGGTCATGCATACCAAGATGGAAGTTCTTAAAGTACAGACAGCATTGTTTTCAGTTACCGTACTTCATGTTCATGATCTTTCACATAATTTTTTTTTAATGAGTCCACTCAAAGGGGTACTGCATAATTTATTAAATATTCTTGGCTCTTTTTTTGTTTTGTTTTTCACTGCGATGTGACCTGTGTGTAACTCTTCAACGAATCACATAAAATAAAAAAAAATTTAAATGTTCTTTGTTAACAAACACATGACATATAGAACCATTTAGTTAATTATACAATATAATTATGCCTAAAGCAAAATATTGAGTAATTTAATGTCTGTGTGGTAAACTATGGTTAGTGAATAGACCCTGACCCCTCAGGGCCAAATTCTGCTAATGGAAGAAAACCTGATATTTTTTTATGAGTTTTTATATAGATAGATTTATTACAATACTCCAAAATTGTATATTACATTTTTTATAAATACATTACCATGATAAATTGTAAATAGTTAAGTCCAAAATATGACCCACGTAAAAGAGCTCTGAAGTCCTAGCAGAGCAGAATATGCACATCAGTTCAAATGAAAATATGAACTGTTGTACACCTATGTTTTTTGTAAAGAATTATTAGTCCACCACCACCCACCCCTATTGATAGTGTTTAAGTAATATCCCATATAAACTGAGATGCAACTGAGAAAAACTTGGTGTGGTTACACCTAAAAACTAGCAGTTTCTATGAATAAAAACAATTATGTACATGATAAAAAAGTAACAGCATATCAAACAACAAAAAATATACTATCTCTTAACTGCTCTTTACAACAATAACTTTAACCACAGATACTTGTCAAATATCAAAACATGTCAGAAGAGATAACTTTTCTTACTAAAAATACAGATTTTAAAAATAACCTGCTTTCAGTACATTTCACTTAAGTTAAAATCAAACCCACTAAACAATCCGTGTCATTATAAAAACATTTAGTGACATGAATAATATTCACCATAAGGCACTTGAGGAAAAACCCATACAAGAATCCCAAGTTAAAAATTTTTACAAAAGAAGGAGACTACTGTTGTAAGGCTTGATACACTCAGCATGGCACACCACTATAAGAGCAGTATCTTTCAAAACCACAACAAGGGTAAGAGGCACTTAAATCTGTGGAAGTCTCAATTCTATATTTTTCATTAGTTCATCATAAAATAAGAATATTATAACTCAAAGCATGTATAACAGCTTCTTCATTCACAAGTTGTCCATCAAAATTTGACAAGATGCACTAAAACACAGAAAACCCACTTACTTCCCCCTTGAACAATGTCATCTCTCAACTCAATACAAACAGCACTGTGCTGGGATCAATTATGCATTCTGAACTGTAAATATTCTCACAGGATAACAAAGAATTGGTGTAACAAATTAGTACCATTTATACACTTGTATACCACAATTTCTCTTCACTTAAGTTTTCAAAAATGTTATACAATTACTCTTTTAGAAAGTACACATTTGCACAAATATTAGTTTCATTTTTCTGACCATACACATTTGCATTCTCTGCAACAGATGGGGATACTAGAGAAAGAAAAATCCTTATACTACAGCACTGATACTCCCCTTTTTTTTATGTATTTCACATACCCAATTCTTGATCACATATCACTATTAAACAATATTAGTAAGTTAATTTTGTTCTGAGTTTGATTTTTTGAGTAAGTAGAATTTCTATCTTTCAGACTTTTTTTTTTTTTGTAAACATCTTAAGGTTACAAGGAGTCATCCATCACTGATTTAAAGGCACTAACTACATACAAAGGGGAGTACCAAAACCACATACAAACATAACAATCATGTCTTAGACTTTAACCCAGTCCCTCAGAACAGATAAGTTTCATAACTGATGCAATTATCTGAAACAAAATTTTGTTTCACTAAAATGTTATCATTTGTTCAACTTTTAAGTATATGCTGGTGAATAACTATATTTACAATATCACTGCTTTTGAAATTTTTCACAAAAGCACCAACAATGCAAGTCTGCCTTGGCTTGCTTTTTTAAAAGTACATGTTGATAAGACACTTAGCTTACAGAAAAGTTCAGTACATAACAATGAAAGTACTTCTGGATGCAGAATTTAACTTTCAGTGTGATTAGACAACAAAATGGATATTAAAGCAGCCTGTTGACTCTGTGTTACATTTCCAAATGGTAATACTAACAATGGAGTATTCTGCATGATCCCAACAGTAACTCCATGATGTTTGCAATGATTTTTTGAGTGAACAAGCGAAAATTCACCAGTATTCAAAGCATCATTATTTTTACCACAGCTACAACTGTTTCCTTCTGAAGAATAACAACAATGAGAATTATTACAGCATGGTGCTATACTGCAACAACAGTTAAATTTGTCATTATATTTCACATAATTTTTGACAAGGGATTCTAAATGACTTAACCTTGATTCAAGTAGAGATAATTTCCCCTGAATGTCATGGAAATGTGGCTCCTGCTCATTTGACAGAGATGTAGGTGGATATTTTACAGTCTGGGTAGAATGACCTGAGCAGGGGGACACTTCACCCTGATTAGGTGGAAATTCATCACTGCTAAAGTCATCTGCTTCGTCACCATTCTCCTCAAGTGCTTGGCAATGTCCATATTCAGAACCACTGAAACTATAACCTGTTTCCCAGTCTTCATCTTCTTGGATAGCATGATCAGTAGGCTGCATGTTCTGGAGAATTGAAGTAACATTTTCTTCCCCTATGGAAGACACTGAAAGGGCAGGACTTTTTATCCAACCCAAAATAGATACTGCCGTCGATTTCAAGGTCGCATGACCCAGTTGGTACTTGTATTTCGGAGGATAGGTACCTTTCATTTCGAAACGATCTTTGTGAGGTCCAAAGATGCAACAAAGTCCACTTTGCGCAAAAAAGTTATTAACAGGCTCAAAAACGTTGTTGGCTGTATTGTCAATGAAAATCACAACAGCTCCATGCTTCATATGACTTGCTAAGTTCTAAAAAAAGCAAAAACATTGTAAAGTAAACATTACAATGCTACATTTATGTTAAAATCTGCACACTGCATTAAGTACAGTCAATTCTCATTATAATGTAGTTGGTTATGATGAATTTTCGATTATAATGTAGGATTTATAAGTTTAACTGACCACACATATATATTTCTTACAGATACTTTTTTTCTTTCTTATAATATATGTGACATCCAACAGTTCTAGTTATAATGTAGCACTATTTTCCTTATGAAAACTATGTGTATAGTAAAAATGCTTTTCAGTTTCTTCTTTTTCTTTATTTATGGGGAACATAAGTGGACTGTCTTCTCTGTGGAAGATAAGCTTCCTAGGAAGCTTGAGATAGTACTTTCAGGAATTTCCTAATTGTAAATTTGCCCCTGCCTGTGTCACGAGGTTCAATTCACTGAATTTTCAGAGCAATCTTCATACTTATCAGATACATTACTGAGCTTATTAATCTAAACTTCCTTTAAAGAAAAATAAGTAGGCATGCTGGGAATTTCACACAGCTTATCTTTCCCTTATATTCCGGGGCAGACTGGCCCACCGGGACATTTCCCGGTGGACCACTCGAGAAATGGCCCTCCACTACTCGTATTCTGTTCATCTATTATTAGATTGTTTGGAAAAAACAAATGATTATTTTAGTACGTATGAATAAAACTTGTTAGATTAATTTGAGCTTTATATTATCTGTCTAAAAAGTTATTGTCTTTAAAAAAAATGGTGTTTCATTCTATCTATATACACTGGCATGCAAAAATTAAGGACGAGATGGTTTTTTGAATGTAACGTTGTACAAAAGTGCTCCACGTCGACTCAAATCATACCATAAGATCCCCAAGATGTAAGAATATGGAAAAAGTGAGCAAAACCATCCAAACAAGGAATCCAAAGGATACAAAGGCACTTTATTGAAAAGGTAGCTTCAAGCACAACTGGACAGAAGACAAACGTCCATGTGACAGGCGGTTGCCAAGAAAAATACAGTCTTTAGTAGGGGATATGATCACCCCTGACTGTGTTGCAGGATTTACGTCTGTCCATGCTGAGGATGAGGTTGTCAAGGAGCTGTTGAGGCATCGTGGCTCATTCCTCTTGTAGCGCCAATCGCAGCTGCGGAATCATTGGTGACGTGCTGCCAAGCGTCTCCCGAGAAGGTCCCACACGTGTTCGATTGGATTTAGGTCCGGGGACCTTGCGGTCCAATCCATGCGTTGAATATCTTCACTCTCCAACAGCTCTGCGACAGCCACTGTACGATGAGGTGTAGTGTTGTCGTCCATGAAGATGAACTCAGGACCCACAGCACCTCTAAACAGACACACGTGAGGCAGGAGAACCTCGGTACAATAGCGGACATCAGTGACTGAACCTCCTTGGAAAATGTGGAGGTCAGTACGGCTACCAAGCATGATACCGCCCCAAACCAGAACTCCGCCACCTCCAAACCGGTCCCTTTCGACGATGTTGGAGGTGTGATTGCGTGTTCCCTGCTCTCTACAGATGTGTATACGTCCAGAATCGATCACCAGATTAAATCGTCTCTCATCCCTAAAGAGAACTCGACCCCATTGCTGATGTGTCCAGTTCTTGTGTTCCTGGCACCACAGAAACCGTCGTCTCCGATGAGCAGGCGTTAATGGCACACACCATACTGGTCGTCGTGCAAATAGACAACCTTTGTGCAGCCTCCTGGCCACGGTAAAACGCGATAACGGACGTCCAGTTGTCTGTTGCATGTGCCTTGCGATTTCTCCCGCTGTCCTCCATCTGTCTCTTCTCGCCTGTAGGACAATATACCGGTCTTCCACCGCCGTGGTTGCTCGTGGACGACCATTGCTAAACTCTCGGGCAGCTGTTCCTATCGTTTGAAATGCTCTCCAAGCTCGTGAAACGATGCTGTGAGCGATCCCGAACTCCTCTGCCACACTAGTCACACTTCGACCTACTTCCAACTTCCCAATGACGCGACCTCGGGTTAAGTCATCCAGATGTCTTCTACTGGATTGCATGTTGGCCATATCACACAGTGGCAGCAACTCGACGTCATTCAAACAAATGTACACCATGCAATAGCTCTCACCGAATTGCTGAGCGTACACCGCCCGTGTGCTTCATACCCTTCGACGCTTACACTCCCCCCCCATGTCATGCTGCATATATGCGCATGCCCTACCATACTGGACCCTAGTCTATCTTATCTTCTGAGTGGTCTCTTGGTCCGTTCTGCTGTTATGCTAATTTCTCCTCTTCATCCTTAATTTTTGCACACCAGTGTATTGCTGGGCATTTGCTCTAAAATGACAAAGCAAAATTCTCTCTACTTCAGTGAAAAATTTGCTGCCTGACCAAGCACGCTGTTATAAATGAATTAAGCTCATTACTGTTAAGCGTAGGTTGCTGGACTTGGAGCCAAAGGGGCATTGGTGGGGCCCTACACTACTTTTGTAATCTTGAACAAGGCACTAGTGGCAATTTTGATGGTCCACCATCCTCCCCCCCCCCATCCTTATCCATGTACAGACATAGACAATAGAGCACAAAGCAATCCTTCAGCAGAGGTGTTCCAAAATCCATGTCCCACTTACACGTATCTTAAAAGAAACAACGATTTGCCGGTACTGGTTCATGGATCAAAATGGGAGTTCATGAGTCAAAATAATTAGTAAACTTAAAAAAGGTGTCTATTCAAGAGCATTGAACAAATACTGTTGCTCAGTAGACAATCATAAATATAATTATCTGGCACAACACCCTGTTTTGAGCATGGTTTGACATGTACTTTAGGGTGTCTCGATTTTTTCCAAAAAGACAAATTTTCGAATCTGAAAACACCTGACCCCTCAAAAGTTTCCTTTTAGGACCCTGCATTATGGGGGAAAACTTTTTTTCAATTTTGACAATTTTTAAATATCCCAAACTCGCTTCGTAATTTCATATTTTCGCAATTTTCGACATGAAACTAGATTTTATCGCTCAAGACAGTTTTTTGAATCTGAAAATGCCTGACCCCTCATAAGTTTCTGTTTCTCCTAGGACCTGGAATATGGGATAAAAAAAATCCCCATTTGGGCAATTTCTAAATATCCCACACTTTCTTAGAAATTTCCAATTTTCGACATGAAAGTTGATTTTGTTGTTTAAGACAGTTTTTCCAATCTGAAAATGCCTGACCCCTTAAAAGTTTTCTTTTAGGACCCTGAATATAGAATAAAACAAAATTTCCAGTTTTGACAAGTTTTTAATATCCCACACTCGATTACGAGTTTCAATTACAATTTTCAGGTTTTATGTTTGCTTTACACGATAATCAGATTTAGTATTAAAGTTGGTATCACCTTTCTTGATTCAATTTTCGCCTTCATATGTCAGTCTCTTCTTTCCTTGCCATACACTCTTGCTGATGCTTTCTGTTACCATTTGCACATCCCTTTCCACCGCCTGTGTGTGGCAGGGAAAGTTAGGAACGTGAAATACCAAATCTTCAGATTCTTCACCTTTGGCAAGTCTTTCCAGGTTACCGTGAGACAGGATGTGCGCGTTGATGGGCAGCTCTGTTACATCACAGTTACTCCAGTCCACAATGTCAATGTAATTCTCAGCTTTGAAATTCAAGGGAGGATGGAGTAAGTGCGGATCTCACTTTGGTTGTTTGTTGCTTTTCTTGCATGAAGGATTCACTTGAAGGCTAGTGTTCTGATGTGCTTGTGGTCATCGTACATCATACAGAGCAGCATGTTTTCTGTATGGCCAAAATATATGTTACGCTGGATGACCGGGTCAATAATATTTCTCAGGTCTTTTGGCAGGTACATCTAAGAATTCATCAAGAGCCACAAATTTTTGGCCCCCTCGATACATTGTGATCTTGTCTTAATGGTGAACCATACAACAGAGTATACCTTCATTACGTATTCGGCAAGAGTCCTCAGATTGTCGTACAGTGGGTTATCTCGGTGTGTTGCAATATACAATCTCAATACGCGATTGACAGTGGTCAGCCAACGGGAATGGGCCATTTTCCCAGGATCTCTTTTAGCCAAAGTCGGTGTACATTGTCCTTCGGATACTGCCTGACAAATGTGCAGCAGGTACAGCTGATCGGTACTGAGATCCTTTTTGTCAATTGCGGGAGTATTGATCGATTGGGATATTTTCTCAAATTTAACGACTTCCATAGTTTTAATGTGGCCAACTTCTTTCCAATGGGTCCTGAGAATGCCTTAGGACCTGCTGTGGTGCCGACCAGGTGTTGGAAAAGGTGTCTGAATAGAAGCTTGTTTCCATGGAGCTGGCATACGAACAAGTGCAGGGGTCTATTGACAGATTTCTCAAGCCTTCTAATTACGTCTTGGTGTACTCCAGTGTTAACAAACGTTCCATCGCAAACACAGCTGTTACCAGGTCCTCTGTGCTAATTTCTTCTTTGGCCAGGTGAGCGGTAATACTGGATGCAACGGAAGCCGAATGCCCTGTAACAGGAGTCACGTGGCCAATGTATGTTGACCCCGGTTCTGCCAACATTACATAATGTTCTTCTGTTATAGTTTTTCTGCACCACTTTCCCTTGCAATTCACCATAGTCAATGTTGAATCCTTCCAGCTGTCAAAATAAATCCCTTTTAGTTGAATTGGGATTTCTTTGGCGCTCTTCTGCACAGTTTCGCTGTTTCTCTATCTAGTTTATGGTGGTCAATAACTTTTGTCGCATCGTCCTCTGTTATCAAGCCAGTATCAGTGAGAGCAGCAGTTGCTATCAAAGCAGCAGATCGCAGAGAGATCCCTGTTCTCTGAGCAACTTTCGCGACTGTAGAGAGAGGAATTGTCATCTGGGAGCTTACTGGTTGATTTCGAGTTATCTTTGGTTGTTTTGGATCCCTTCGTTGTGGCACCATTTGAAATGTGCCATCCTTCTTGTCGTTTTCTCTTTGAACTTCAGGTTCATTGTCGGACACATCACTTTCTTTCAGGACTCTCGGACAGCTTTCATACGGCGCTCCTGTTCGGTTTGCAGTCTTTTCTCTCTTCTCATCATTTTATGGATATGAAGTAAATCCACATTACCAATAACCATATTACGGGTCGTGCGCTGATCCATTAGAAACTCTTGCTCTATCAACGGCACCTTGTCTTCACATTTGCAAAATAGAAAATCCTTACATTTACATTTGCAAATGTCAAATAGAGTACCCCTTGCTTGCTCCTTAAAGGCGTTGATTTTTTCCTGAGTAGATTCACGAGACTTTGGAAGTTTCTTCATGTTATTCCACTTTTGTGATAGTTTTTCGAAAGTTTTACGATTCGCTGTTCGGATAGCATACATTGGATTGTTGCCTTTTCTTTCCATATCTGTGCAATTTTCTGTCACAATGACAGCAATTTCACTAAACGAAGCAAAAATCCTGGCCTTGCGTCAAGCTCTTGTTGAACGAGAAGGAAATATTTCATAACATCCTTGTATAAAGGGAGGTTTCTGCCACTGAGCTCTAGAGGAGAACCAAAAATTGGGTCACTTGCTTGCATACGTGTTTTTCTTACTTTATGCATTTTGGCTGAATCGTATTTACACAACAATGTTCAACAGTGGATTAAAAACCAAAACTCCATCCACAGTACACAACTATTTCACTGTGGGGATTCCCCGTCTCTGATCCTCGATCCCTATGAGAGCACTGTGTCTGCCTCTATATTGGCGTGAACGGCAGGTTTCCAGTGTTCTGGTTTCCGGTCTTCCAGTCATTTAACGCAATTCTTTGATGATCTATAAGAACAAGAAGCAAGGGATTAATATCTAATGAATGATTGCTGGTAGTATGTAAATGGTCTAGTTTCATGTTGAAAATTGGAAAAATTGGAAATTTCTAAGCAAGTGTGGGATATTTAGAAATTATCCAAATGGGTAATTTTTTTTATACCATATTCCAGGTCATAGGAGAAACTTTTGAGGGGTCAGGCGTTTTCAGATTCGAAAAACTGTCTTGAGAGATAAAATCTAGTTTCTTGTCAAAAATTGGGAAAATATGAAATTTCAAAGCGAGTGTGGGATATTTAAAAATTGTCAAAATTGAAAAAAAATTCCCCTCATAATTCAGGGTCTTGAAAGGAAACTTCTGAGGGATCAGGCGTTTTCAGATTCAAAAATTTTTCTTTTTCGAAAAAATCGAGACACCCTGTACATTCAATAATGAGTGGATTTTTTAAATTCTTTCACCCTTAAATTGCTGCTAAAATTTGTTCATGACTAAATTAGTTTTACAATGCATATTTCAACAGTTCTCTCATTCAGGAGCTAAGATAATTTTTTTTTCATGAGAATATTTATGAGATGTTTCCTTGTGGATGGGTGTGTTTCTGTCGTAGACAACAAGATTAAAATTCCCGGCCTGGTTTCATCGACCTAATCCACCCCTGCTTATGATGCACCAATCAGATAAAAACATTTCATTCTGAAATGGCTTTGCAACACAATGATTACCATTACATTGGTCTCTAACTAAGGAGTGGATATTGATGAAAGCTCATGCACTGTCCCCAATGCTTTTAGTTTGTAATGGACTACATTATTTCCATGTTTTTCTGGGTGCTACTACACAGTCAATGTCATGTTGGAGGGTCACTGTATTATTAGCAGTCAATTGCTGGGTCAAATATCTGAGAGAGTAGAAGTACTAGTGTGTTTACTGTCAATAACCATCTGCACAGGGAGTGCTGATTGCCTTGTATCAAAATAAAATAAAACGCCAAGCATTTTCATGTTATATAACATTAAAAGTGGTCAAAATTAATTTTCTAAAATAATTTTTTACATGCAATCTATCCTTGATTTGTAACCCCAAATTTCAGTATCCCAAAAAAAGAACTTCATATATTTAAAATATTTTTTATTAATATGAGGCTCATTTAGATTGAGACACTGGGACAGGGATCTGCTGGCCCACCTGTTAAGATGACACTGAATGCAGAAAATGTTAGCCATACTTTAATACTTCAATATGAAAAAGTCAGTAGAACAATGGTTTTGTGTTTTAAGTGGTCTAACACCACACACAAAAGAAATGAAACTGATAAAAAAAATATAAATGAAAGAATATGATGTGATTTAATTCACACATGAAACAGTAATTACAGTCAATTTGGCGATGTCTGATTGCTGTGTTAATTATCATGACGTATTTACCACGTATTATGAGAAGAATATTTCTTCAACTCTAAATACCTAAACAACTGGAGATTTACTTAACAACGCTAGACGGCAGCAGAATCTGCATTGAATTTGAACGTGGTTGGAGAATATTCCGATGCTCTTAAGACACAGATGCTTGTGAATTCGCTGTCGTGGGTGGTGCAACGGATAGCATGCTCAAACGGAAATCGGAAGATGCGGGTTCGATTCCCGCTTTACGGCGATGAATTTTTCAAGTTTTCTGATGTGATTTAATTCACATGTGAAACAGTAATTACAGTACATTCAGCAAGGTACGATTGCTGCGTTAATTATCATGAAAGAATATGACTTGCAAAAATTTTAATCTGGTGAAACTGTTTCCACACAATAAAATGACTACTTGACACTATTCACATCAGAATTCTTAATGGTTTCCTGAAATTGCTGGAGCTGATTACTTTTCCACACAATTAGTATGAAATTTAATGGTCAAAATAGGTTTACAAAATGTAATACAGTCGAAGCCATATACAACGAAGTTGAAAGCAGAATACAAATCATTAGATATATGTGAACTTTGTTATAAACAGACAGAAAAGTAAAAGGGCTATTTTTGTCATATTACATTATGTCAGGTCAAAACTAGTTGATCATAAACTATTTATCAATTAATTGAAGGTAAATAATACTTGTTAACTGAAAATTACAGTTAGCAAAATAATATGAGTGAGATCTGCAATACACAAAAAATATAATGAATACAAAAATTAAAGAGATTGCCAAAAACTTGTAATGTTGCCTCTTACATGTTACATAGGATATATGAGCCAATTCTTGCTTGTTTTGTGCATACTGTGATTGCAGTTTTAAACGTTTTTCAACTTAACTTGTACAAAAATCTAGCGGATAATGCTTACCTTGGCATTCCTTTCTAGCGACGGGAACATTTCACGCACGTGTTTTCCGGTCTTTGTTGATGTTATTGTCCTAAAGTCCGTTGTATGCGATGACTGGCTTTACTTCTCACACTTTTCGCTGGGTATACTCATTGGATCTTTGCCTTAGGATTCAAACACATCAATTTTTACCGTTCTTTATACTCGAAATTTTCGCCCATACTCTGGGCATCTTCAGGAGCGTGGCGACTTTACCACCGATGTTCGTGGTTAACTTCGCGCTAATGGAGTTCGATACTCCTTGTTGCCATTCGTCGGAAATACTTTCCTGGATATATTTCGTTATCAAGCCCGGCTGGCGCCATCTATGTTTTGTTAAAAACACTTTTTTTTTTATTATTTTTTTTTTCTTCTCCTATCCTGGTTTTCTTGTCTTTTTTGCCAGTTTTTCTTTGTTGTTGTTTTTCTTGTCTTATTAGTTCTTTCCACAGGCCCGATAATGTGCTAGGGTCGTTCTGGTTACATACCCTTGCTTTATTTTTGTAGATTAATATTGCTTCTTCCCTCCTCATTTGCCTTTCCGATTTTTTATTCTTTTTTAGCATTTTAATTTCATCGAACTTTGGGAATGTCCGGTTTTCCATGCAGAATTGCACCAAAGCAGTTTTGGCTTCTTTTTTTGCCAGTTAGATATGTGCTGTTTAAGTCTTTTTTTAATCTGTTTTTCGTACTTCCAATGTACGATATTGGGGGTATGTGTGCAATTGGAATTTCGTAGGTTCCTGATTCTTCTAGCATTTTTTCCTCTTTTTTTTTTTTTGTTGACAGTCATACTTTTCACGGTGTGCACTGAGCTTCCTAGTTGTAAGTCGTATTTAGCACAGTGCCTATTGATTTCTTTACTCACTCCTTCCAAGTATGGGAAAGCTCCAATGTATTTCAATTTTTTATTCCTCATCTTCCTTTGGTTGTGCACTTCTTGGCCTTCTTTACTCTGAGTCATATGCTTTTTACTCTCATGTATCCATTTATTAATTAGCTTGATCGGGTACCCATACTCTTGTGATATTTTCGAGATAAACTCTAGCTCTTGATTTTTTTGCCTGTTGTTAGATGTGTGTGTGTACGCTCCCCGTATCAAGTTTACTATGCTGTTTTTTTTTTATGTATCACTGGATGGTGCGACGAGTATGGTATCAGTACAGGTATGTAAGTTGCTTTTCTGAACACAGAGTATTCAAAACTATTTTTGTTTTTCTTTAGTTGAATGTCCAGGAAGGATAGGCAATTATCCTCTTCAAACTCAATAGTTAGCTCTATGGTGTTACAGATTTTGCTAAACTGCTGTGCTAGATCTTGTAGCTCGGCTTTGTTAAGTTTTGACATAATAATAATGTCGTCTACATATCGAGCATAAATTACTGGTTTTTCAGGTAAATTTTGAATAATTTCTTTTTCGAGGTATGCCATAATCACTTCTGCGTATAATGCCGATAATGGGGATCCCATAGGGCCACCTTGCGTTTGTTTAAATATATTTCCTTCAAAATGGAACAAACGCAATGTGGCCCTATGGGATCCCCATTATCGGCATTATACGCAGAAGTGATTATGGCATACCACGAAAACGAAATTATTCAAAATTTACCTGAAAAACCAATAATTTATGCTCGATATGTAGACGACATTATTATTATGTCAAAACTTAACAAAGCCGAGCTACAAGATCTAGCACAGCAGTTTAGCAAAATCTGTAACACCATAGAGCTAACTATTGAGTTTGAAGAGGATAATCGCCTATCCTTCCTGGACATTCATTTAAAGAAAAACAAAAATAGTTTTGAATACTCTGTGTTCAGAAAAGCAACTTACATACCTGTACTGATACCATACTCGTCGCACCATCCAGTGATACATAAAAAAACAGCATAGTAAACTTGATACAGCGAGCGTACACACACATATCTAACGACAGGCTAAAAATCAAGAGCTAGAGTTTATCTCGAAAATATCACAAGAGTATGGGTACCCGAGCAAGCTAATTAATAAATGGATACATGAGAGTAAAAAGCATATGACTCAGAGTAAAGAAGGCCAAGAAGTGCACAACCAAAGGAAGATGAGGAGTAAAAAATTGAAATACATTGGAGCTTTCCCATACTTGGAAGGAGTGAGTAAAGAAATCAATAGGCACTGTGCTAAATACGACTTACAACTAGGAAGCTCAGTGCACACCGTGAAAAGTATGACTGTCAACAAAAAAACAGAGGAAAAAATGCTAGAAGAATCAGGAACCTACAAAATTCCAATTGCACACATACCCCAATATCGTACATTGGAAGTACGAAAAACAGATTAAAAAAAAGACTTAAACAGCACATATCTAACTGGCAAAAAAAGAAGCCAAAACTGCTTTGGTGCAATTCTGCATGGAAAACCGGACATTCCCAAAGTTCGATGAAATTAAAATGCTAAAAAAGAATAAAAAATCGGAAAGGCAAATGAGGAGGGAAGAAGCAATATTAATCTACAAAAATAAAGCAAGGGTATGTAACCAGAACGACCCTAGCACATTATCGGGCCTGTGGAAAGAACTAATAAGACAAGAAAAACAACAACAAAAGAAAAACTGGCAAAAAAGACAAGAAAACCAGGATAGGAGAAGAAAAAAAAAAGTGTTTTTAACGAAACATAGATGGCGCCAGCCGGGCTTGATAACGAAATATATCCAGGAAAGTATTTCCGACGAATGGCAGCAAGGAGTATCGGACTCCATTAGCGCGAAGTTAACCAGGAACATCGGTGGTAAAGTCGCCACGCTCCTGAAGATGCCCAGAGTATGGGCGAAAATTTCAGTATAAAGAACGGTAAAAATTGATGTGTTTGAATCCTAAGGCAAAGATCCAATGAGTATACCCAGCGAAAAGTGTGAGAAGTAAAGCCAGTCATCGCATACAACGGACTTTAGGACAATAACATCAACAAAGACCGGAAAACATGTGCGTGAAATGTTCCCGTCGCTAGAAAGGAATGCCAAGGTAAGCATTATCCGCTAGATTTTTGTACAAGTTACTTTGAAATATCGCACGTAAAAGAGAATAGTAGAATAATTAGAGCTATATAATAGTCAGAATTAGAACTACTAAGTGGAATTGGTTTTTCAACTTGCTCTGAGTCAGGATGTTTCTACATGCAAAATCAACTCTAAGAATTTCTAAACAGAGATTCAGTGCTTGAAAAGTGGAAAGCGGAGGGGTGGTAGGCATTGGCCTAGGAGATAAATATTTAGAAAATTGGGGAAGGGGCAGCAGGAAGTAGTAAAAAGAGCAACTGAAACACTGTCTTCCTACGAATGACCTATCTGTAAGAGGAACCACAGGCTGTTATCAACAGCAGGTAATTCCTTGCTTTCTAGTGAAAAAATGTGGGTAAATGCCACTTTGATATATGCAGTTTTGCTAGAAATTATTGTTCGTAATATGTGGTTAAAATAAAAAGGGAGAATATTTCGAAATTCAAGGATTCTATAAAAACTTTGGTTTATGTGGAACTTCATATTATGTGAGATCGTTACATATGAGTTCAACTGGAATATTTTCTATTGAATAACATTATTAAGAAAGGGAGATGTATGCATACATAATTTATTGTTAGCATTTTAACCCATTAGTGAAAATCCCTACTTAAATCACTGACACATAAGGCTGAACCTATGAAAACTTTTTACTTTAGCTTGAGTATTAAATTTTAATTATGAAGCCAGCACACTTACATTTTAACTTGAAAGCCTTTTTTCTACAAAATAAACCTGTTCCTTACACCAGCCAACATTACTTGGAAAACTACTACGGACTAATTGGAAATTTAAAATTTAGAAACAGGAAACAGAAAAAACTCAAAAAAGGAAAAACAAAACAAAAAGCACGAAACATTTTGACAGTTCAGAACGTGTTTATTTTCACTTACTGTAATTGAATATTGTGAAATTCTTAATATGACAAAGAAAAAAAATGGTGTTACTTGAATACATATTATAACCTACCACTGGTGATTTACTGTATGTGTGTGTAAACATCATAAGAGTACACTTGAAATATTGGAATTTAAGATTTTTTTAATTGATAGTGTATGAAAAGATTTTCAGTGGTGCTAATTTGGATACTTGAATACATCTTCAACAATATTGTTCATATGAGTAATAAAGGAAAAATTACTCATGTTCAACAAAGTGTTTTTCGTTGGTGGATTAGCTGGGTAAAACGCCTTACTGAAAAACAAAATAATGCTTTTATGATTATTATACATAATAATAAAAAGAAATGTGTGATTATTACTCGGTGTGAAAATGGTTAATTTTACTAATGATTTGAGGGTGTTGCATCCTTCTGGCAACAACTGAAAATATGGGGGGGGGGGTTGTTTAAGAAAATAGGTAAAGGTTTTTGTTAGCATGGTTTGATACAAATTTGTATTTCCCTGCTTTTGCAATATTTCACTCTCTTAACAGTTTGACAAGTGAACGATAAATTTAGAATTTTCATAGAATGGTGGGCCTTTAAAAGCTCAGTTTTCTTATGCTTTCCAACCGTAGGTTTAAGAAGCATATATGCTCCAGCTTTGTCCAACCGTCCGTCCGTCCGTCTGTACGCATAACTCGCGTAAAAATGGTTCGATTTTGATGAAATTTTAGTATGTGGTAGGGGACCACCTGGGGACGAACCCTATTGAAAATGGGTGAAGTGGGATCAAAGGTCATGACATAGGAGCGAGATCCATTCCATTGCTCTTATGCGTCATAACTTGCATAAATATGGTTCGATTTTGATGAAAGTTTAGTATGTCGTAGGGGACCACCTGGGAATGAACCTTATTGAAAATGGGTGAAATGAGGTCAAAGGTAAGGACATAGAAGCGGGATGCATTCCATTGCCCTTATGCATCATAACGTGCAAAAAAATGGTTCGATTTCGATGAAATTTTAGTATGTGGTAGGGACCGAACCCTATTGAAAATGGACAAAATGGGATCAAAAGTCAGGACATAGGATTGGGATCCATTCCATTGCCATTATCCCATACTATTAAAGGAGCAATTATTGTATGTATGTAAATTTTATTTTGAAAACGGCTCTAAGGATTTTGATGAAAGTCGTTAACCTACCGTTTTCTGGTACTAGAAATTGTTTTAGCTTGATCTCGACTTTAGGAAAATTCGTTTAGTGGAATAAATAACCATCCCGAATTACCACGTTTTTAGTGTCATGGCGTCGTCCCATTAGATGTTGGTGCGCAGTAACGCCATCTGTCTCATTACGTCACGCGTTGTGTGTGGATCTTATTAAAGTTTTATGTTGTCACACTCTTGCGAGCAGATGGTCGCAATTCCCATCTGCCTCATTACGTCATGCATTGTGTGCATATGTCCGTCCACACGATAACTAGCGTAAAAATCGTTTGATTTCTTTGACATTTTAGTATGTGGTAGAGGAACACCTGGGAAGGAACCCTATTGAAAGCGAACGAAATGGGGTCAAACGTGCAGGATCCATTCCACTGCTTTTATGCGTCATAACTAACGTAAAAAGGTTCGGTTTCGATTAAATTTTGGTATGTAGTAGGGGACCACCTGGGGACAAACCCTATTAGTAATGGGGTCCAAGGTCAGGACATAGGAGCAGAATCACTTCCATCGCCATTATGAGTCATAACTTACATAAAAATGCTTCGATTTGGATGAAGTGTTAGTATGTTGTAGGGGCCTGCCTGGGGACGAATCCTATTGAAAATGGGCGAAATGGGGTCAAAGGTTAGGACACAGGAGCGGGATCTATGCATCATAACGTACGTAAAAATGCTTCGATTGCGACAAAACTTTATCATGTTATTTCGGAGGTATGCTGAACCGTTCTGTTGAATATCATCGAAATGGGATCAAAGGTCAGGGCACAGGACCGAAATTTATTCCACAGCCATTATCCTCATAACTTGAGTTATGATTTCTGGTATGGAAAGCGTATCATAATCAATGCATTGCATGATTTTACTAATTTGTTCTTTATTGCCTTGCTGTTATAGGTTAATTTGAAGCTATTTTCATCAGTCTTTTGTGTTCCTTGTAATATTTGCCTCTTTGGGTCACTGGTGCAAAAATATATTTGTATTCTTCAGGAAGACGCTTTGACGTCTATAAGTTCTGTTTTACACGTTCTGTAAAGTGGATACAGTCTGTGGTGGTGCATTAACTTATTCAATTAAAATATAAATCGGTTAAAAGTTCTAAAAATGTTACTCACAAAAGTGCGTGTTCAGTCCGATGTCAGTAGTTATTGAGAGTTTCTTTGTCCAAAGTTGTATCTTGCATCAATATGGTCAGTTGTTAGGGTTAGCTCGAGAGCCATTTTGTCATAAGTTGTACCCTACTTCGGTTATGTCCAGATGTTAGGGTTAACTCCATTCTAGTTGTGTCGACATCATATTGAATGGGTAAAGGTTTCCAGATAATAATTAAAGATTCTTGAGTTAAGAGTTACTATTTACACACCACTTGAAGTTCCACGTCGTACTTGGTCGTTAGGGCTATCTTGCCAATGCTGCACTCTCGCAGAATTGCTGAGGAAATCTTCAAGTTAGGTCAGGTTCATAAAAAATTTAAACAGCTTTAAAAGATTCCAGTTAAAATCATTATATACACCACCTCATACCATCCACAGTCTCAATCGCCGGACGCGCGTTTCACCTAGGCTCAACCCTGGCATTTTCAACAGAGACTTCACACCCTCTGTCAAAGTCTGCTATCTGAAAGTCTCGTGTCCACAGTGCACATGTTCCTCATGTAACCCTTTGCCAATGCCATCTAGTGTCAGGTCACATCAACTTTATCTTCATCTATGCCATTCTCACCCTTCCTTTTTCTCTTCCTCTCTCTCCTCTCCCTATTCAATTTCTTCTCAGTTTCGATCAGATTCCTCCAAGCGTACGAAAGGTCGTATGGACTGTTATTATTGCAGTTAAATGGTTTGGTCTTATTTATTAATACTGCTTCTGCTACTTTTATTGTTCTCATATTATTATGCTGGTTTAATATTGCAATTCCTTCCCAATAGGGTACACATTGATTATCCAAACAGAAGTCAATAAGTGCTGTTTTATTCTCTCTTCCGCTCCAGTTCTTCATGTGTTCAGTAAATCTGATTTTAATATTTCTTTTTGTACTGCCTATATATTGGTTGACAATTTTATTTTGATTATTTATTATTGGTATAGAGTATACACCCGCTTTTTGTAAGATTGGGGTCTTTCTGTGATAGTTACTAAGAGATTTCGTTATATCTCTCGTTCATACACCAAAATCTAGGTCAAATTTTTTACGTTTTCTTCATAATAGTTGTGATCTCCGGTATATATGGTAATGATCCACAATTTTTTTTTTGCCTGTTGAGTCTGTGTACTCCTTTGTTGTTTATTTCTAGGGTTGCATCTATTAATAAGGTTATTTATTTTCTTCACATCATAACCAAAGTTTGTTGCTGTGTACTTAATTCAATTCATTTTTTAGTAGTTGGGCGTTAGATGTACGAGTAAACGCTCTATTGATATATGATCGGAAAGCTGCAAATTTGTAAGATGCTGGGTGGTGAGAGTTCTCAGGAATGATATTAATGATGCTGTCAGGTTTTCTATATACTTGGAATTCGATGTTATTTTGTTTATGAGACAGTAATATGTCTAAGTATGGTAAGACTCCATCCTTATCACGCTCCACGGTAACATTAATTGTTTCGTAATAGTTATTTTTTTTTTTTTTTTTTTTTTTTGATTGGAGGTTTAACGACCACCGTGAGCAACTCAATGGGCTATAAGCAGTCGCCCGTCCCTAATTTAGGGTCACTGGTTCCAGGGAAGGGAGAGAGCCAGTGCCGTAAGACAAACACAACATCCATGCCTCACCGGGATTCGAACCCGGACCCCTTCGGACGAATGATCAGAGGCCAACGCCTTAGACCACTGCGCCACCGGGGCGGCTGTTATTATATTCATCTATGTACATCTGTAGCTGGTTATCATCATGCTGCCATACCATAAGGATGTCATCCACGTACCTGCAAAACATTGATGGTTGTGGTATATCTGTTTTCAGTCTCAAAGATTTTTCGATGTTCTGCAAAATCACCTCTGCCAACAAACCCGAAATCGGCGATCCCATTGGTGCTCCCGATAATTGTCGATATATTTTGCCTTCATAACTGAAATAATTGTTTTTATCAATAAAAAGAAGTGCTCTTCTTATGTCTTCAATTTGCTTTGTTGGTATTTTATTTTCACACAACCTTTCAACAATGAGGTCAATTGCATCCAGAGTAGGGGTATTTGGGAAGAGGGATATCACATCAAGGCTGGTAAGTCTTATTTTCTTATTCCAATTGATTTCATTATCCTGTATTGATGTAATTACCTCTGTGGGGCTGTTCACAGTATATTCATAATGTTTGTAGATAGGAGTTAAAAAATTATATAATGCTCGCTCAAGATTTATCGTAGGTGACTTATTTTTCGCAACAATTGGTCTAAGTGGGTTTCCAGGTTTATGAGTCTTTATTTTACCATAGATATTCGGGGTTGTAGCTCCCATGGGACGATATGCTTTCTTTTTAACCATATCAGGAAGGAAACTGTGATTTTTGAAAGTCATCAATGTACGTTTTATTTTTTCTGTTGGGTCTTTGTCTATGATTTCAACGCCTAAATCCTGCATAGTTTTTTTGCATTTTTTCATCATAGTCTATCTTATCCATGATAATTAATTGATTAGTTTTGTCAGATGTTGTTATTATGATCGATGGGATATTTCATAATTCCATAAGTGCTTGTCTTTCATATTTTATCAAATTAGGCTTCTCTATTGTTTTTTCTTCCATGATCTTGGTTGCATCTGTATTTATTTTAAATCTCAGGGGTTCTTGAGCTTTTTTGGAAGTAAGTTGATAATCTCTTTGATCTTCGGAATAAATTGCTCTGTTTTTTTGCGGTTTTTAATAAATTCAAATTTACTACCTTTATTAAGTGCATTTATTTGAAAAAACCATAGAGAAGCTTAATTTGATAGAAAGCTGGTGCAGAACCAAGTTATCCAACTTGGTGATGAACCCAAATGCATGCTTCTGTCTTTCGACTGTTGATCTGTGTACCGACAACGTTTCTGCTATTTCCTGAACGTTTGGATGAGGGGCATTTGTTACAGATTGGTCCACATCTTCGTCAGAAACCACGAATGGAAGTGGTTGATCTTTACAGCTTTTGCCTCCATCCCAGAATTTCCTAAAACCCAAGGCGACATGTGCTATCATCAACTGAATCCTCCCCATACACTTGACAAATGCTACGGCAAGTCGCGGCTGCAGTACTGCTTTTATTGAACTCTTACAGTAAACAATGTCTAATGTGTTCCTTAATGCATGCCATGTTACACAGTCCGTTACGAATGACTTACTCAGACAAACCTAGTGCCTCTATATGCGGTACTGCTCCATGCTTTATTGGACGAAAATTCGGCAACGCAGCGTCATCTGTGACGTTAAGTATTTCAATCGCAATTTGCAGCTATTACAAAAATGGGTAGAACTTTTGCACATACCCAAGACGGTAAACAACAGTTCTGAGAGGGAAAGTTACTCTTGTGCCTGTGGTAGTGAATGGTTGCGACTGTAGAACAAAAGATATTACTGCCATGGAGTTGTTAATGTACACGTGGATTTACTCGTCGTTATGTTTTATTCAGATAAAAAGTAGAACTCATTGATCTACCCGAAAAATGCATTCTGACATGCCCTTGAATTCTTTGTGAGTGAGCCCATTTTTACCCATGATTTGCTAGTGCCCCAATATGTCGTATGTCGCTGTCTGAATGGAAATCCTTTGTAAGGCTCTGCTATAAAATCTGCTCCATCAGGCATGAAAGAAGTGGTTTGGGCTGACCATGAGGTATCAACTAACGGGCACCCGGAGATGAGTGGAGTGCAGTCAGCACGCCATGTCGCTACCCGTTCACAGAATGATGCAATGCTTGGTTACTTTTTCCAACGTCCACAGACAGATCCAGATTTCCAGAACTATAGCAAACAGTCACGATGGGCACTGGGTGATGTCAGTGTTCTTGAGGTTCGTGAGAGTTATCCTGCTGAACTTGAAAGTGATTTTCAAGCTTTGGCATTAGAAACAGGGCATCCACTAGAATATTCACCTGCTGCAAAGAAATTATGGGATGATTCAAAACCAGATGAGAACAAAACAATATTATTTGGAGATCAGTGGAGAGACACTGCGTGGAGCACAGGACACAACAGTGCCTCAGAACATGCAATTTCCCAGCCTATAATGGTACAGCGGAGGAGTGGTTCAATCCTTGGGAATGATGCTGCCTCAATGTTATCTCCACGCTCATCAGATACTGGTGGTTTAGGTGTAAAAATGCTTGAATATGTCTTGGGAAGTTCACCAACATCTAAAGATCTTGATAATCGTATGAGTCGATTAGATCTAAGCATGAATTCTAATAATGCAACTGACAAACTGAAGAAGTTAAAGTCATTGTCATTTGATGGTGAAATGAAAGGAAAGGAGCAATAAAACAGTGGAGTGATTCTTCAAACAAATGGAATATTGCAGAATGGGTTAAGTGATAACTCATATCACCATTTAGATAACAGTTGGCAGTCTTCTCCAAGTGAAAATATTGGAAAAACACTTGATGAATGACAAATTGCCAAAACACTCAGAACAAATGATGCCTCCATCTTCTGGAACTAATTTACCTCCTGGTGGACCATCCTTAGGAGAATTAGATCCTAACTTTGAAGGAGTAGGAATAGATTCCCTTCCATTTGATTACTCATCAGCATTCACGCAGTCAATAGATTCACCCAACACAATTGACTATAATTCACAGGTTTATTCTCATGGCCAAGGACAGCCGCTTCATATGATGAGTCAGCAACAGTTCCCTGATGCAACAGCAAGGCCAAATGCAAGCAGCTAACTCCACTGCTTCACCAGCTCCATTTGCTTCAAGCCCATATGTCATGAACCAAGACCCTTATGCTGCTGCTACACCAATGGGCACACTCATGCCAGGACCAGCTATGGTTCCTCAGTACTATGGCATGCCACCATGGGGTATGTTTCCAACCCCCAGGAATGGTTCAGAGTGGTCAAGGACAGACTCTCAACTCACAACAGCAATTGATGCACAGTGGAGGTGCAAGACCAATGACTCCACAGGGACCAGGTGGTGAAGCAATGCCTAAGTATGCAAGGTCCAGGTGGACAGTATCAAGTTGTTGCTCCTCCTTATTATGATCAAAATGGCTAGGTTATGATCAGTAACAGGCAAATGGAAACAGCAATGAGAATTGTTCCTCCTGTCCCTGTAAATCCTACTGCAGCAGGTCCTACCACAAATCCTGGTACTATGGGCAATGGTGGAATTCGTCTTCTAGGTTCACAAGGACAACAGAATCCAGCAGCTAGTCTTTTTAATAGTGGAACTCCCAACAGCAATCATATGTATACTTCCCCTGCCAACTCCACTATGAATTTCAGTCACCCAATATTGGTATTTGCCTTCTTAAAGTGGAGCCATGTCTTCATGAACTCATGAATCCTTGTTGTAAAAAGTCGAAACGGACATTTCCAAAAATACCGAAGAAAATCATACGATGACAAATTGGCTTTAGCCACAAAATTGAAAAAAAAAAAATCAAATTTAGATATGTTTGACGATTACTTAGGAATACAAATAAATCAATGTATGCGTAACATCTTCAGGTACAACTGCATCGAACAAATCGGGCCTACAGATTTGGGATATGTGAATCTTAAGGACATTGTTCTTCAATTCTTTGAGTAGTGTTGTCTCACGTATATTCCCATAAACTGTTGATGCTTTTTGAAAAGGTGAACTAATTCTGAAAAATACACTAAAACCCAAAACATATGCTACAAACTGTGTAGTACCTAGTGTAATAACTCCAACGGCTTGCTTATGCATTGGACATACGCTGAAACAAAATGATGTGCTGCTATCAAGGGACGAAAAAGTGCAGTGTTTCGTTTTTATGGTTTTTCAAATGTACGTTAATTTTTACTTGGGCCCTGGAAAAATATATAAGCCACATTCTCCTGCACATTTATAGGAAAAATCAAGCCATGAAAGTGGACTGTTTAGCTTTCAGTGAGATATGAAAATATGACAGTAATCCAGCTCCACAGAGATGAGTATCCCATAAATTATGGTCTTCCAAAATTAAAGTTTATTTTCCCTTGAATATTTCTTTTCTTTTTTTTTTTTTTTTTTTTTTGCACACCAGATACCTGTAAATGATTGAAGTGGATAAAGTTAAGTATATTATGCCTTCAAGCACTTTTCCATCATAACATTATTGAGGACATCCTTTTCACTATGATGCAGGACATCCATTTCACTATGCATTCGAAGACATCCAATTAAATACTGCAAATTAAATCATTTGTCTATATATAACAGGTAAAAAAATTAGCGGTATCGCATCACAGTTTGCGATGCAAACTCATATTTGAATCGCAAAACCACGATTCAAAGTTTAAAAATGAAATTTTCAATAAAATGTTCAATCCGCAGACAAATTCGTTGTTTATTGGAAATAAAATTTTGCTTACGCGTGAAAAAAAAAATTCACGTATTCATAACTTCACGAATACTTTCTGTTTGCTTTCAGCCGGAAGACGCTTCCTCGTGTAGCTCTAGCTATGCAGTGATTAGGTGGTCATCGTCTTATCGCAAAGCGTCTACGATTAGTTCCATGTTCCTGCCTGCCTACACCATGAGGCATTTAAGGACAGATGCTCTTACCACTGTTTCTTGTTTCTGTTTGGCTGCCACTTAATTTTCGGGGAATATGAGTTTTGTTGTTTTACTCTTTGTTACTGTATATACTCGTGCATAGGTCGACCCCCGATTTTTATCTGAATATTTGCATGTACAATATTCTAGAGGATAATGCTTACCTTGGCATTCCTACTAGCGATGAACACATTTCATGCACGTTTTCCAGTCTTTGTTGACGTTATTGTCCTAATGTCCGTTGTATGAGATTTATAACTTTACTTCAACACACTTTTCGCTGGGTACTCAGTGGATCTTCACTTTAGGATTCAAAACAATCAACTTTTACTGTTCTTTATACTCGAAATTTCATCCTCAGGAGCGGGGCGACTTTTTCACCGATGTTCGTGGTTAACTTCGCGCTAATGGAGTCCGAATACTCCTCGTTGCCATTCGTCGGATATACTTTCTTGGATACATTTCTTTATCAAGTCCGGCTAGCGCCATCTATGTTTCCTCTATATAACTTTTTTTTTTTTTTAAATTTCTTTTCCTATCCCGGTTTTCTTGCCTTTTTTGTCGGTTTTTCTTTTGTTGTTCTTTTTCTTGTCTTATTAATTATTTCCATCAGCTAAATAATGTGCTAGGGTCATTCTTGTTACATACCCTTGTTTTATTTTTATAGATTAAGATTGCTTCTTCCCTCCTCATTTGCCTTTCAGATTTTTTATTCCTTTTTAGCATTTTAATTTCATCGAATTTTGGGAAAGTCTGGTTTTCAATGCAGAATTGCACTAATGCAGTTTTTGCTTCTTTTTTTTTTTTTGCCAGTTAGATATGTTTTGTTTAAGTCTTTTTTTTAACCTGTTTTTCGTACTTCCAATGTACAATATTGGGGGTATGTGTGCAATTGGAATTTCGTAGGATCCCGATTCTTCTAGCATTTTTTCCTCTGTTTTTTTTGACAGTCATACTTTTCACGGTGTGCACTGAGCTTCCTAGTTGTAAGTCGTATTTAGCACAGTGCCTATTGATTTCTTTACTCACTCCTTCCAAGTATGGGAAAGCTCCAATGTATTTCAATTTTTTATTCCTCATCTTCCTTTGGTTGTGCACTTCTTGGCCTTCTTTACTCTGAGTCATATGCTTTTTACTCTCATGTATCCATTTATTAATTAGCTTGCTCGGGTACCCATACTCTTGCAATATTTTCGAGATAAACTCAAGCTCTTGATATTTTAGCCTGTTGTTAGACGTGTGTGTGTACGCTCTCCATATCAAGTTTACTATGCTGTTTTTTTTTATGTATCACTGGATGGTGCGACGAGTATGGTATCAGTACTGATATGTAAGTTGCTTTCCTGAACACCGAGTATTCAAAGTTATTTTTGTTTTTCTTTAGTTGAATGTCCAGGAAGGATAGGCGACTATCCTCTTCAAACTCAATAGTTAGCTCTATGGTGTTACAAATTTCGCTAAAACGATGTGCTAGATCTTGTAGCTCGGTTTTATTAAGTTTTGACATAATAATAATGTCGTCTACATATTGAGCATATAGTATTGGTTTTTCAGGTAGAGTTTTAATAATTTCTTTTTCGAGGTATGCCATTCATCACTTCTGCGTATAATGCCGATAATGGGGATCCCATAGGGCCACCTTGCGTTTGTTTAAATATATTTCCTTCAAAATGGAAGATATTGTTTTCCTTGATGAAATATAAAGTATTCTTTAATTCTTTCAGTTGTGCCATGTTTAGTTCTTAGTTGATGTTAAGTTGTTGCATAATTAACTCGATGGCTAGCTAGACGGGAGTATTTGGGTATAACGCCTTAACGTCCATGGAGGCCATTGTTATTTGCACTATGTCTTGATTAATTAACTTGATTTTTTCGATAAACTCGTAGCTATTCTTTAAGCTATATTGATTCTTCATGAATATTGGGGATAGATAGTTGTATATCTTTTTTCAAGATTGATGAGTGGGGAGTTTTTTTTTCTTCGATAGAATCAGTCTTAAAGGTGTGTTTTCTTTGTGTTTTAATTTTAGAGAATATTTTTGGCATCCCTGCTCCCACTGGAGGGTTTGCATTTTTATTTCAGCTGGTAACGTCCACAGCACAGTGCTGTAGACGTTATCAGCTGAAATAAAAAATTACCAAAACCAGCTGAAATAAAATTACCAGCTGAAATAAAAATTACCGGCTGAAATAAAAATTTCAAGTATAAAGAACGGTAAAAGTTGATTGATTTGAATCCTAAAGTAAAGATTCACTGAGTATACCCAGCGAAAAGTGTGTTGAAGTAAAGTTATACATCACACAACGGACATTAAGGCATTAACGTCAACAAAGACAGGAAAACGTGCGTGAAATGTGTTCATCGCTAGTAAGGAATGCCAAGGTAAGCATTATCTTCTAGAATACTGTACAAGTTATTTTGAAACTGTGCACGTAAAAGAGAATAGTAGCATGATCAGAGCTATTTAATAGTCTGAATTAGAACTACTAATAGGAATGAATATTTGCAGTTTTTGTATATCCTGTGTATAAGTCGACCCCCCGATTTTTATGTAAATATCTGCAGTTTTTGTATACCTACCTATCTTGTGTATAAATTAAAAATATATATATTTTCCGAGGATGCACCCGCATGCAGAAATGTGAACCTACTATTTATTGTTGTAGCTGGCTCTCGCAATGTTGCTCGCGACAGTTTCCCGCAAAATATGGATGGAATTCAGGCACAATTCTGGGAAGATGATAGGGCTCACCACCCTACTTAGAGAGTTTTCAGGGGAACGTTACACACTTTAACAATATATCAACCCACTTTTGCACATAGTCCGCCACCCCTTCTCCCACTTTTTGCAAGCGAGTTTTCTGCAGTTACTTCATTCGTGGAGAGTAAAGCATTTGCTCCCGCAGCAAACGAATCGTGACATCATGAGTCACACCTTTATTTAAAAAGAATTTTAAGAAACGTCGTAAGTCACACCGTAATTTAAAAAGAAAAAAAAACTTCCTGAAACATATTTGGAGTGTGTGATTGACAGAGAGGTCGTTTATCTACTCCTGTGTTTCATTCCCCTCTCCACCGTGTTTGTGACAAACACTTGGCTTTAGTGACAAAACCAAACATCGCTCCACTCAGTAAAGATGCAATCCTTTTTGCTCGCTCTTAGTCTTCAGAAAAGGTTACCGTTTGTTTAATTTTTAGAGCCGGGATACACTCAATTTAATAACAAACGTAAGTAGGTTGTTAAACTCATTCACTTTTTAATATCAGTGGCAATGTTATTCTGAGCGATCGGCCAAGTTTAAAGACTTTCATTTTCGGAATGCATTGATCAAGTTACTGCTGTTCTGTAGATTGTCACGCCTCTCTTCTTCACCACTGCTAAGTAGGGGCAGCAGTCTCCTTTTTCAAAATGCATTGATCAAGTTACCGCTGTTCTGTAGATTGTCACGCCTCCCTTCTTTGCCCCTGCTAAGCAGGGGCAGCAGTCTCCTTTTGCAATAGTCTGTTCTTTTCCCTCTTCATCCCCCCGTCGAGAATTGAGCACGACCGTAGGTCACGGCACGGTGCAACTTAAACTACTGGCTGACGCACTCACCTCTTTCCTCTGGGTGATTTACCAGAGGGGCAGTCAAGGCCATATCGACAGATCTAAAACGGACTTTGAGACATCCTTACGAAATGAGTTTTTCTATTAGTGAATAAAAAAACCTCGCACATGTAAAATCAAGAAAATTCTTAGTAATAATTTTCTTCTGTACCAGTAACACCCGGAAAATGACTAAATATACAACTGCAAATGAACTGACGGTGCAAAGAGCTAAGTATGCGCATTTCCATAAGGCATCAAAATTTTGGTTTTCAACCTATCACAAATATTTTCTGTGTATAGTTCGACCCCCTAATTTCGACCTAAATATTTCATTAAAAAAAGTCGACCTATACATGAGTATATACGGTATTTGAAATCATAGCTACCAAAGTGAAAATATCAACCACGAAAAGGTGGATGGAGGAATTAGATCCAAAAGGTAGTTGGTTACACTATGATGTCGGCGGCGATAAAATCTCATCTTGTCTACCTATTGTGAGATTTGTCGGATGAATGTTGACAGCGCAAAAAATTTCGAAATTTCAATTCTTCTTTTAGTGATGGAGTTTCTGGATTCATTATTGAAAAGAACAATGGTGTGTAAATTCATCATGCCAGTGTCTCCAAGGCAGAACATAAAGAAAAACTGCTCACTGATTTTTATCAAAGAACATCTATTGATAAGTCAATGATTGTTGCTTTCAATGCATCTAAAGCTCGAACTGGAAAATTAATTGATATAGTGTATATGATTGCCGAAGAGGAAACTCCATTTTTGAAATTTCCTAAAATTATTGATTTAGAGAAAAGCCATGGTGTTAATGTAGGGCAAACTAACCATTCGTCCGTGATGAGTGCTCAATTCACGGAGTGCTTTGCTAATGTTTTCGAAACTGATTTGCGAAATGACCTAAGAAACACTGACTATTTTACCGTATTTATTGATAGCAGTACAGATGTTAGTGTATCTGAAATTGAAATTATTTATCATGTATTCAATGAAGTAGGAGATATGAAATTCCCATTCCTCGCATTAAAAAACTGAAAAGTACTGATGCTAATGGTATCAAAAATGCAATTGTAGAGTCCATTGCAGAATTTGGAATAGTTAATTTTGAAAATAAATGAACTGGATTTTAGCTGACGGAGCAAATGTTAACATGGGGCAGAAAAAAGGTGTTGCAGCTCTTTTGAAGAAAAGCTGCCCTTGTTTGTGTCAGTGCATTGTTTAAGTCATCGCTTAGAGCTCTGAAATATTTTATGCTGTCAACATATTTTCAAGAGGTATATAAGTTAATTGAAGACATTCATAAGTTTTATGAAAAAATGTGCCAGACGAATTAGAGATTTTGGAGAGCTCTCGAAAATACTCGATGAAGATGTATCAGATACACCAGCTTTGCAAATCCATGGCACCCGATGGGTTTCATATATGCAAAGAGCAAATGACACGCTGATTAAAAATCGCTTTGTTATTGCACAACTAGAAAATATGGATGCAGATCCATCAAGCAAAGGAGAAAAAGCAGGATTACAGGCATTTTAAGAAAAATGAAGTCCATCAAATTTGTACTTGGCTGCTGTTGCAAAAATTTCACTTATTTTTCACCCTGGTCCATACATAAGATTCTTATGGTTGCTATATCTGAATTGATATTTGTATTTTCTGTGTGACACTTATTTGATTAAAAACTTATGATTTGAAATGATACTTAGGTAATAAAAAATTACTCATGACTGAACTCAGTAGTTACTCAGCAGGTTAAACTGAAATATTTTTGATTTCATAGCTAATATGACATGACTATAATGTTTCTTTAGAGGCATATAAAAATCTGAATAGTATTCATGCATGACTGAACTGTGTTGAATGATCCAATGTACATGATTATGCATATATTCTTCAATCCTTTTTCAAGAACTTTTGACAGAAGGTGGAAGAGGAGGAGGAAAAGGGGGTTACAGATAAAATAAGTTTGGACACCTAATGCCATCACTCTTGACACTAGCTACAACAGAATTATTTCCCCAGGCACAAACAGGGCTTGAAAAATACCATGCCTGAGATGCCCTGGGGCATGTAAATTATTGGCCTGGGCAAGTAAAAAGTGAAATCTAGTTGCCCGGTCAGGCAACTAGATTTAAAGAAAAAAAAAAAGAAGTTTGGAATGGAGAATTTTCTGCTCTAGAAAAAAAAGACGGTCGTCGCGTGTTTTTCATTTTACTGCAGTTGTATTATTGTTATGGAATAAGTGCCAAGACCACGAGAATAGCGCTTTTTTAATTATATTATGCTCTATGTCCAGAAATTGGGCCCATACATAGTTTTGCTCCAGATGTTGTTTACAGTTAATGACGGGATGCATTCATCGGACAAAATTACCCTTCGGTGTTTAGTGACAAAACGTATAAACTGCCATGAAACAGGAAGGGCGCAGACTGATGGGCAAAAAGCCTTGCTTTATGGGGAGGGAGTGACAACAGAATATTTATTGCATAGCCCCGGGTGGGGTTACGTATCTGACATAACTTGGTGAAGTGAGAGAGGGTAAAGTGGAAGCTTCCAACGCGCGCGCGCCCACACACATGAACTGACAGCGGAACTACTGAAACAAAAACTAAGTTTTGTTTAAGAACGAGACCGCAATGCGTTCCATTTAACCAGGAGAAGAGCGAAAATTACCAACGCCGATAACTTAGTTTATCTGACAGAACAGTATTCGTGTTAAATGCGGTTCATGTTAGCTGTGGATACAAGTTGTTTAGTAATGGATATACCATGGGTTTTTTTTGGAAAATAAAATCCAGCAATGAGAGTATCTCTTATCATAGTAAGCAATTATGTGAAATTCCCGATCTGTCAGCGGTAGTTACAAATTCATCTTCCGCACTGTTGAGCGACGTAATTTCAGAATCAACGTCGTTGGCAAATCTGAAACTTATGCAAGTGGACTATGATAAAGCGTACAAAAAAAAAAAAAAAAATGCTGTTGCACGGTTGAAGAATATTGGATAAAAAATATTTAATTGGCTAAAGTCAAATGACAAGACTACTTATGTTCTGCACTGTTTGCAAAATTCATCCTAAAATTGCTGATACCACCAGTAATTTTTTCAAGCAATGTGGGGTGTCAGGTGATAATATAGTTTAATAACTAAGTGCACACAACAGTAGTAGAAAACATAAGGTTTGCCTTTGCTTCTAAACAACAATTCTCGGGATTTTATAATGCAAAATTACTTTTGTTTGTACAAGAGAAAAAGGTAAATAGTTTTTACATTCAAAATTGTTGTTAAAAACTACTTAAACTGCCATACAGTTAACTATGATTATTTAATTTTTTGTAAAACACAGGACATATATTAAAAAATCGTGAACATGGCATCATCACTAAATTTCTCAAATGCCATCGATTACATTTCTTAAAACTTGAGATATATGCTTTTGTGCATTTTGAATACAGACACTTTAAAATGGTGATGCAAAAGATATATAAAAAGTTTTTCATAATTTTTAACTTTAAAAAAATGAGGCTTCTGTTTTGTTATCTTAAAAGATTTATTTTTCTGGGCAAGTAAATATTTTCTGCACATGCCCAACTGGGCATGTAACTTTTCAGATATTTTTCAAGCCCTGACAAATTCCAAAAAGGCAAACACAATACAATTTCAAAATCCCAATCAACACTTGACAAAATAGGTGCTATGAAATAAAACTAAATCCTGTACCTATTCAACACTCAACCATTTTGCTTTGACATTAGAATACTAAAACGTTACCACATCGTATATATAACCTGGACAGTTTTTCATAATCATTTACCATGTCACTTTCTACACAAGTACATCATTTACGCAAAACGCATGCATAATTGTATGCCTGATTAAATACTTGTATATTCAAATTGGGTGAGTCACACTATGACAGTCATGCATTATTTACATGCAGAGCCATAGCTACTGAAAGGGCAAGAGGGGCTGCTACCCTCCCAGAACGACCATACCAAGGACGTAAATTCATATTCTGCAAAAATGCACAATGTGAATAAATTTACGGAAAATTATATATAGTGCAAAAAGAAAGTTATACACTTCAATATTTTCTTGGCTGGCAAGGGTACAGAGTTACTACACAAGGTGTGGACCCCTTATGTGTATGAATGGAATTGCCCCAAACAGTGGTCAAAGGCATATACAACAATTTTCAGATATGCCTGACCTCCATGACTTTTTGAATATGCGGTAGGGCTGTTGGGTATTTACTTACATAGTTTCACATTTTTAGTAAAATTATGTCAAAAATCATAGGTATGCAATTTTTGAACAATTATAATACTTTTCTATAATGGTGGCTTGAAAAAGAAAACCCTGTTTACTATTTGAGTGGAATTGGGGAACTTTTGAACTCTCAAGTCTTGCCCCTCCCCCATCCCTTTCCCAATAAGAAAAGCTTGCTTGAGCCCTGTTTACATGTTAAAACCCACAAACACACATTCTAATAAAATATTCATGGACAATTTTAAAAGAACTTACCTTAAAAGCCACATGAGCTGAAGGCTTTGATATCACAGCTGAAACAAATTTCACCATGCAAATAATATCTGCTTCTTTAATTACCTCGATAATACCATCAGGCAATGTTTCCATTAGATCAACAGCTGTAAGTTTTGCAACAAGGTTTTCAGAGTCCAGAAAAGTCCTTTTCAAGCGCCCTTCTTTAATTTTCTGTATTATCCTTTTAAAGGAATTTCGCCATCCACCACAGATGTCCAAGACATCTACGGCGGTAACCTTTTTTTGCAAATACTTGTACTTAGCTAAAGCTCTGAGTATACCAATTACATCAGTACCTGCTCCACCACCAAGGCAGCATATTTTAAGCTCACTTTTCTGTTTCAGTATGGAATTAACCACAGGAGCATTTTTCAAAAACTTGCAAAAGTAAAGGTAGACAAGTTCTGAATGTGACGGACCAAATTTATACAGATATGCGCAGCGATGAGGTGGTACATTGTAATCAAGGTATGTCTGACCCTCCTTCAATGCTTTTGTGCTATATGCTTTTTTAATGGCAGCCAATGATTCTTGAAATTTTTCAGTAGTCACATTGAAAAATTTAATTTCTTGATTAATTACATCACAATAAAAGGCAAATATATCCATCACTAAGTGAATCTTCTAATCAGATGGAAGAAATGGTGTGCTGCACAATCCTCTTCCTGAAAGAGAGAAAAAATAATATATTTTATGAAAAAAAAAAAAAAAACTACAACCAAAAGATAAATGCAAAGGGAAGATTTTACACTCCATTTTAGAAATGACATGCTACCTAAAATACTAAAGCAAAATACAAGAAAATTATAGGCTGTATATCATGAAAAAATTAAAATTAGTGCAAAATTGTTTAATGAGCTGAATCAGCCCTCGCTTCGGTGCTGTGGCAGTTCTAGCAAAGATTCATTTGGAAGCCACTAATAGTATTTTTGGCTGAAGGGTGTGTGTCTCTTAACCATTAAAATATCAATTTTCAATCAGATTTCAGTAACATATTTTCCGTCAATGACAGGAAACTGATTGAAAAAGAATCAATATAAGTTATCAAATATATGAACTACAGTAGAACCTGCTCGTAACGAGTCGGTATTAGGCGAGATCTAGGATTTAATGAGAAGAGCAGGAACTTTTGTTTAGAAAGTTAATTTCATCACCTTATGCATCAATGGTCAACTATTCTCCCTCAGGAAACATTTCTTCGCAAGCACATGGAAGGCAATATAAATGTCATTGTCAGCACAAATGCACCATATTATCACTATTTTCCATGGGGTCACATCTTCAAAAAACTTGAAATTACATTGTACTGGATTGGGAATTGAAACCACATCTCCTGATTTCCATTCAAGCATACTATCCATTACACTATCCATATGCTACACGGAAAACAGTGAAAGTACAGCACATTTGTGCAGACAATGACATAATTTGTATTGCCTTCCATGTGTTTGTGAAGTATTTCTTCAGGGAGATTCATTTCCCATTGGTATGTAAAATGTTCTCTGAAGCACTGTAAATGGTGACCTATACATCAGTACATGGGCGTGAAAAAATGTCGTATTGAAACTACAAGGAAGCATCGAATTACTTCGACAAGCACAAATCTGAACGATACTCAGATTTCTAATCTACATTTGCTTAGCTTCAGTTGCTTGGAACTTCATCACCCTGGATGGTGTAAAGACAGGGTTTTCTAGCGAAGGGTTTGATACGCCGCAGAGAACGGAAAGCATCGAGCGCATTACTCTCCGCACTTGTACAATAGAAAGGACCCAGACTGTTTTCCTAAAAGGAAGAAACCAGTTCTCTGCCGACATGAGATGCCTGGCGTGATAAGGCAACTGCTTTGAGACTACTAGTATAATTCATTCACCAAGATAGTTCATTCTTCTTCGATTATTAATAACATATTATTTTTAGGGATGTAAGGTCAGGTGATGCGCAACATCACAGCCTCTCCTTGACAAATGTCAACCCCGCCTTCTCGTGGTGCATCCTGTTCCCACTAAAGGGGCTCTGACGACCGCCAATAGCGGTATAACTATACCATCGGGATTAGAGGAAATGCTATCCCACACTCCCAACCCGCTTGGCCAGCGTGGTGAGTTATGGCCAAACCCCTCCAAAATGACTCCACAACTTAAATCTTGGCCCTCAGTCTCCGGCAGCTGGAATGTACCTGGCCAAGGCAGCGGCCAGTGCGACATGAAGGCAGAGGGTGCTAAGAATCCCCGGAGGACCGGACTAGGCTGCCATTTGATGCTGACCTTGGCTACGTATAATGGACGCTCCCTATCTTCTGATTCAAGGCTTCTTGAATTGGAAGAGGAACTACAAAGGATCAAGTGGGACATTGTCGGGCTAAGTGAGGTAAGGAGAAAAGGAGAAGATCTCATTGAACTGAAAAGTGGACATCTCTTCTACTATCGTGGGACAGATACTGGCAGAACTAGTGGTGTCGGATTTATAATAAACAAGAAACTGAAGGATAAAGTTGTGGAATTTGAAAGTTCCTCTGACAGAGCTGCACGGCTCGTTATCCAACTCTCGAGAAGATACCAGGCTCAGATTATTCAAACTTATGCCCTCACCACAAGTCATCCTGAAGAAGAAATTGAAGAATTTTATGAGGAAATTCGTCATCTAAATAATAAAGGTAAGCAGCACACAGCACTATAGATAATATCCACGTACTGAGAGAACTAATTAAAACAGCGAGGGAATATGAACTTCCATTGTGCATGGCTTTTATCGATTATGAAAAAGGCCTCTGATTTGGTGAAACCATCAACAGTTACAATGGCTTTGAAATCCTGCGGTATTAAAGATGCATACATTACTATTATTAAAAACATCTATGAAAATGCAAGTGCAAAGATTCGGCTATTTGAAAATACAACACACATAAAAATTGGAAACGGAGTGAGACAAAGTGACACCATATGTCCCAAGCTCTTTAATGCCACATTGGAAGATTTCTTTCAATCACTGAATTGGGAAAACAAAGGGATAAAGATTAATGGAGATTATCTAACTTACCTTCATTTTGCTGATGACGTAGTCATTTTTGCAACTACCCCATCAGAGCTGCAAAGTATGATCCAGGAACTTGCTGACAAGAGTAAAGAAGTTGGATTAAAAATGAACTTTCAGAAGACAAAAGTAATATTCAATGCTTTTACAAGAAATGAAGATTTACGATTGATGGAGAAAAGCTGGAGATAACAGACACATACATTTATTTTGGACAGCAGATATCAAGTGAGGGTCACTTTGATGAGGAAATTAATTGGCGTACAAAACTTGCCTGGAGAGCTTTTGGAAAAAAACAGCATAATTTTCAAGAGTAACATGCCATTATGTCTTAAAAGAAAAGTGTTTGATTAATGCATCCTTCTAGTGCTTACGTATGGTGCAGAGACGTGGATCTTAACTAAAAGAGACATACAAAGGCCTGCAGAAACTCAAAGCAGCATGGAGAGGTGCATGCTTGGTGTAATCAGGAGAGAGAAAAAGAGGAACTTGTGGATCCGAAAAATGACAAGAGTGGAAGACATCATGATCAGAGTTAAATCCCTGAAATGGCAATGGGCTGGACATACTGCCAGAAGGACCGACCATCGGTGGGCAGCCGAAATTTTAGATTGGATTCCAAGGGACGGGAAAAGACCCAGAAGACCACATGGGAGATGGGTGGATGAAATTCGAAAGTATGTGGGAGTAACATGGAGGAGACTGGCACAAGACAGACTGTTGTGGAAGAGACTTGGGGACACTTTCGTCCAGCAGTGGATTGATAATGGTTGACAATGATGATGATGATATACAATATATGGCAAATGGAAAGCTTGTCTCCTTTACAGTTTCATTTGCCCCCCAGCCAAAAAATCCTGAAACATTGTAACTAATAACAAGATAAGGCACACAGATCTGGGTTACTTAAACTTCACATGAAAATTTGCTGGTCAAACTATATGAAACCCTCATCCTGGACAATGGTAATACTAGCAGGATACCAAAAAGGGGAGGAAAGTAAAGATAAACAGAAAAAACTTCAGGAAAGTTCTAGGCAAGAAACAATATTCAAACATTACAAGTCTTCAGAGACTTGACATAATCCAGGAATGAATCATTATTTACTTACTGCCACAAGAATAAAAGACTTAAGGAGATTTACCTCAAATTTTGAAGCACTAGTTTCACTGCAGTAAACAACTTAAAACAGGTGTAACCTATCTCTAATGGAATCTCAGACCATGGGTGAACGGTTATCACTGCTGTAAGGTAAACTACTATCTTGAATTTCTAACAGGAATACCTTCAAGTCAAAATTCTGAATTTTAAAAATTACACTTTCCTGGTTTCTATGGAATTTTGAAATATTTTCAGAATGAATCAAAGCACAGTATTATAGATTTCACCCCTGCAACTTTTTAAAGGGCGATTTCCAGCCTTTTTTCAGCATTTAAAACCAATTCTTTTTTTCTGAGAAACTGTCAAGAGTACAAAACGAATTGCTTAAAATACGAATAATACCACCTAACATCTCATTTACTATAGACATTCCTACTCTAAAAGTTCAGTGTAAGATGGAATCACAGAGTATAGGATCATTCTGTAAAACCATTCAGGTGATATAAATGACTAGCCTACATGTATCGTGGCAAATATGTGTCCGTTAGAAACTATAAGATAAACACAAGCTGTTGATATCTCACCTTCGCGAGCTTCTGTCATCCGGCTAACCGTCATACAACAGAACGAGGAAGTTTGTACTTGAAATGTTGGATCACGCTTTTAGTTGCGGTTTCAATTCGCAATGCGCTTGCGCTCGTCACAAGTGTGAGAGCAGACGACATACTCTCAAACTCTCTCACAGACATGTCCTATCGTCAGGGGAATTCCCCTGAGAATTGAAAAGACTGCAATTGGACTAGCAAGAGCGTACAGACCTCAAAATAACCAATAGCAGCCATTGTAACAATCACTTGTGCCTTGGTTACATTTTGGCAACAGTTTGGTCTATAAACCTGAAGTGCTGCCTATCCTATTTTGTCATTTGTAAATTATCAGTAGAGAAAACTGCCTGAAATCTGTCATGTCTGAAAGGCAAGGTCCTACAAAATGTTTTCACAAAACACTCAGAAAATTCGAAAAGACATTTTTAGAACTCTTGTATTCTTATATTTTGAAGCGTCATTCAGCTTACAAATTCAAATTTGCAAGTGACTTGGTGGGACAAAAGTCCCAATCTAGTGAGAAATATTTTTCAGTTTTCAAGAAAGTGGTATTAAAATTGCACCACATTTTCATGCTTTATGTATTATGTAGAGGGGATATAGAGAATGTGTAAATATATTATAAAGAAACGAAGGTCCAGGTTGTGTCCTGCTACTTCATGTTCGATTTCCTCAGCTGCAGTCCTGTATGCTTGGGCGTAAAGTTGTTAGTCAGAATATCTGCCAGGACGGACAGTACCGTTCACTTTAATTCTTTAGTTTCATTACAACTAATATATATATATATATTTTGATTGGAGGTTTAACGACAACCGTGAGCAACTCAATGGGCCATTAGCAGTCGCCCGTCCCTAATTTAGGGTCACTGGTTCCAGGGAAGGAAGAGAGCCAGTGCCGTAAGACAAACACAACATCCATGCCTCACGGGATTCGAACCCGGACCCCGTTCGGACGAATAATCAGAGGCCATCGCTTAGACCACTGCGCCACCGGGGCGGCTACAACTAATATGTATATCAGTAGCTGTTGAGGAATCTATAAAGTACAATTCGCAGTATGAAGAGTTTTCACTAGTAAGTGATAGTGGCGTAGCCAGAAATTTCTTAAGGGGAGGGAGGGGGTCCATGGGTTTGGTTCATTGGTGAAAGCCTAATATATACATGTAATATCGCTTTAAATTCGTGCTAAATCTTTCCTCAAGGGGTGTCCGAACCCGAGGACTCCCACCCCCTTGGCTACGCCTATGGTAAGTGGTAACAAATCCAAGATGTACTGGTGAATATCTGTCTCTTTATTTTAAAGCAGTACAGAATATTCCCTGAGAGGGGAGCTTATGACATCGCACTATTGTATTTCTTGATGTGTTGGACGAAATTTGGACTCATTCGTCCGAATGGGGTCCGGGTTCGAATCCCGGTGAGGCATGGATGTTGTGTTTGTCTTACGGCACTGGCTCTCTCCTTCCCTGGAACCAGTGACCCTAAATTAGGGACGGGCGACTGCTTATAGCCCATTGAGTTGCTCACGGTGGTCGTTAAACCTCCAATCAAAAAAAAAAAAAAAAAAAAAAAAGAAATTTGGACTGTTCAGAAGCATGGGCGCCATTAGCTTAGTTTTCAGAACAGGGCAAATTGAAATTGCAATAACGAATAACATACACAAACACCATATGCAAATTTCCCTGTGCCTTCTTTTTATCTAACTGTTTTTACCACACACTCAACATATAAGTTTTATTGGAAGACCAGAATACCCAGAAACTACACAAAAAATATGAATAAGTGAAATTATATAACATATTAGGGCAATAAAGAGATTTTTTCGCCATTCTTTTGATCATTTCGTCCACTTGTGTCAAATGCCCCACGAAACATCCAGATATCACTCAATAGGTAATGAAGGGTAAAAAAATACATTGAAGACAATTTTTTGGGAAACAAATTCGGCCGCACCGGTGGCGCAGTGGTCTAAGGCAATGGCCTCTGATCATTCGTCCGTAAGGGGTCCGGGTTCGAATCCCGGTCAGGCATGGATGTTGTGTTTGTCTTACGGCACTGGTTCTCTCCCTTCCCTGGAACCAGTGACCCTAAATTAGGGACGGGCGACTGCTTATAGCCCATTGAGTTGCTCACGGTGGTCGTTAAACCTCCAATCAATAAAAAAAAACAAATTCGAGAGATCTTTGTCCAGCAATGAATAGCTGCTGCAGAGGATGACATATTTTTCACTCTTCGCTTTTCATAATTGCCCGTACTGTGCGTATGTACGTTGTGTTCTGTGTTTTTTGTTTGTTTGTTTGGAAGTTTAACGAAGCCCATGAACTCATTGGGCTATAAACAGTCGCCCGTCCTTGATTTATGGCCACTGGTTCCAGGGAAGGGAGAGAGTCTTTGCCGTAAGACAAACACAACATCCATGCATCACTGGGATTCGCACCCCGGCCCACTTGGGCAAATGGTCCTAAGCCAGTGCCCAGACCACTGCGCCAACAGGGTGACTACGTTTCTTCCAACATGCAAAGAGAAATTTCATTATGACTTTCAACTGTAAAGTTTTGCTTTTTCTACTAAAAATTTTCAACGCTTCCCTTTGCTTTTTTTTGTTTTTTGTTTATTGGAGATTTAACGACCACCGTGAGCAACTCAGTGGGCTATAAGCAGTCGCCCGTCCCTAATTTATGGCCACTGGTTCCAGGGAAGGGAGGGAGCCAGTGCCGTAAGACAAACACAACATCCATGCATCACCTGGATAAGAACCTGAACCCCTTTTGAACGAATGATCAGAGGCCATCGCTTAGACCACTGTGTCACCGGGGCGGCCTTTTGTTTTCTGCATAAACGTGCATCCAGAAGTTCAACAGCAAAATTAACAACCAGAATTAGTGTTATCGCGAATCTTTGAAGTACCTTCCAAGTACAGAAATTGCATGATCCTGTTTTCAGGGAAGGGAAAATGTACCTTCTTGCCCCTCTACATTGGCGCCACAGTGTGTGATAGTCAGGTGATACAACTCCCGATTCACTTAACAGTTAGAAGTTGAAACATTGGATTGTTAATGTCATAGCTCGACAGGGAACGGACTACGGGAGTTGTGTTTCGATCGTTTACCCTAATCAACGTAGGAATGCATGATGTTTATAATTTCATTAGTGATAAATTTGTATTTATCATAATCATTTTTTATTAATTACTTTGTATAGATCTGTAGTATTGAAATTCCAGAAACGTTGAAGTTTCTCTGCAAGAGTTAAAGCGCGTCAACACTTTTTAATTTAGAAGGAGACTAAAATTTATAGTGCAGCTATGTATCGGACTAGAATCAATTAAATTCTTATGGTTTTGACATGGGGCAAAAGCGTTTTGTATCGAATTATTTTTTTTTTTATTGGAGGTTTAACGACCACCGTGAGCAACTCAATGGGCTATAAGCAGTCGCCCGTCCCTAATTTAGGGTCACTGGTTCCAGGGAAGGGAGAGAGCCAGTGCCGTAAGACAAACACAACATCCATGCCTGACCGGGATTCGAACCCGGACCCCTTACGGACGAATGATCAGAGGCCAGCGCCTTAGACCACTGCGCCACCGGGGCGGCGTATCGAATTATCAGGCAAGTTATTTGACTGGTAAAGAAGTGTATCAACTTTTAAAACCACAGCAGATGAAAAACGATCACTAATTTTCCTTTGATATCAACAGATCTCCGCGGGCCGCCCCGGTGGCGCAGTGGTCTAAGCGATGGCCTCTGATCATTCGTCCGAACGGGGTCCGGGTTCGAATCCCGGTGAGACATGGATGTTGTGTTTGTCTTACGGCACTGGCTCTCTCCCTTCCCTGGAACCAGTTACCCTAAATTAGGGACGGGCGACTGCTAATGGCCCATTGAGTTGCTCACGGTGGTCGTTAAACCTCCAATCAAAAAAATAAAGTCTCCGCGGTAGTGCAAGTTGTTCATATCATATGTACGCGCCACCATATAAGTATAAATGGCAGCGCGCATAAAACAATAGCAATCATCCATAGTTCAACATTTCGCACTCTTTTTTTCCTAATAAATAAAAGATGTTTTACGATGGTGAAAACTATTAACCGCCGCTTTGAACTTGCTGTTCTACGTCTAAAAAACGAAAACATCCTACATAAAGTTGTGGAAGCATGAAACACAATGCGTGCCTAGTAGTTTATACAATTATCAAACATAGATATGCGAATACAGTATATGTCGCTATAATTTACGACATCTCTCCTGGGAGGCACAAAAGTGCGTGTTTACGAACAGTTTGAGGTTTTGTTTTTTCAATTCCAAGCGAAATAGCATTCTTAAAAAAACGAATACTTCTGCCTATTTTCCCGTTACAAAGCATAAGTTGGTTGGAATCATCGGCCCACAGTTGGTCGCGTCATTTAGTGACATGAACGGGCGATTTTCGTCTACAGTTTTTTTTTTGATTGAAGGTTTAACGACAACCGTAAGCAACTCAATGGGCTATAAGCAGTTGCCCGTCCCTAAATTACGTCCACTGGATCCAGGGAAGGAAGAGAGCCAGTGCCGTAAGACAAACACAACATCCATGCCTCACTGGGATTCGAACTCGGACCCAAGTCGGACGAATGGTCAAAAACCAGCGCTTAGACCTCTGCGCAACCTAACGTTTTCTCAGTCATGTTCCTCAGCGTATGATTGTGCAAAAGTCGTCAAATTAATTTCCAATTTCGGAAACCTGCAGTTCCACATTTTTAGTACGAAAAGAAAATGCAGTAATCGAGAGCGGGAATGTAGTGCCAGGTATACTGCTTTGAACTTTCAATATTGAGGAAGAGTATAACTGACGCAATTCAACCAAAAATGAAAACTATACACACCATTTCAATGCATTCTTTCGATCTGTATTGTAAATTCATAGTATAAGAATGGTAAATATTCGAAGAACCTTTCTATTTCGGATACTTTTGCACTTCACTAGTTTTTCTATTTTTCATTCTGACCTTAACCATTCCGTGTATGTGAAAGCACAACTCTTTGAAGCAACATTCGCCGCCCCGGTGGCGCAGTGGTCTAAGGCGTTGGCCTCTGATCATTCGTCCCTAAGGGGTCCGGGTTCGAATCCCGGTCAGGCATGGATGTTGTGTTTGTCTTACGGCACTGGCTCTCTCCTTCCCTGGAACCAGTGACCCTAAATTAGGGACGGGCGACTGCTTATAGCCCATTTGAGTTGCTCACGGTGGTCGTTAAACCTCCAATCAAAAAAAAAAAAAAAAAAAAAAAAAAAAAAAGCAACATTCGATGCTTGCTTCACCTCTTTGGAGCAAATATCGAATACGAAGTTGTCTTGATCACCCCGGTGGCTTAGTTGTACGAATACTGGTCTCTAATCATCCGTCCGTTCAAATTCTGGGTGAGGCATTAATGGCGTCTTTGTACCACGGCTTTGGCTATCCCTCTTCCCTAAAACCAGATGGCCCAAATTAGGGAAGGGTGGCTGCCTATAACCCAGTGAGTTGCTCTTGCTGGTCACAACCCCCCGCCCCTCTAAGCAGAAATGTTGTCTTCGTGCATTTTTTTGCACCTTCGATTTATTCTTTTTTTTTTTTCGATTGGAGGTTTAACGACCACCATGAGCAACTCAATGGGCTATAAGCAGTCGCCCGTCCCTAATTTAGGGCTAATGGTTCCAGGGAAGAGAGAGAGCCAATGCCGTAAGACAAACAGCACATCCATGCCTCACCGGGATTCGAACCCGGACCCCTTTCGGACGAATGATCAGAAGCCACCGCTTAGACCACTGCGCCACCGGGGTGGCATTCTTTTAAGACATACATTTTCCGTCCTTTAATTCTTCTAGTTCGTTGGCATATTTCAAACTTTCAGATTCTCAAAATTGGTCAACAGTAAGAGGTGATATAACAGTGACAATATTCAGTCACCAGCCCGTTGGAACGGAACCTCAATCCTAAATCTCGGGATAGTTGCAAAATAACAAACTGAACATCAAAATAACCAATAGCAAATACCGAAGTTAAATGTAAAGCCGTCTCGAGTACTAGCAAGCCTCAGTAGAAGCTGTATCGAGTGCTTGCAGGACTTAGTCACAGCCGTCTCGAGTACTAGAGGCCTAAGCCTAAACAATTTTCCCGTTTGTGACGTTAGCGACCCGGCCATAACAAACCAAACCAGCTACGATTGAAACCGAGAAACAGTCTGTAATGTCTGTTTGCTCGGCGTGTGTCTTATACTGAGAGTTCTGAAGACTTGATGCGCGATACGAGGATTCGAAGAGAAGTTAGTATTTTTATTCATTTAGATTGCATATTTCTTATGAATTGATGAACAAGAGCAGTGGTTCTCTAACTTTCCGTTACCACGGACCACTAGGTGTAGACTGTCAACGTTACACGGACCACCTACCTTGGCACCTCTTCTATTCAAAGACCAAAATGACAACTCATTAAAATGCATTATCATCATAAAAACTTGATGTTAAAGTTATTTCATTGTAGAAAAGTTAAAAATAAATTAATAAAAAAGTAATGTTTTTTTTATTATACTGTATTTTAAAACACTAAAGTACATGGCAAATCACTGAACACAACATTAAACAGAAAAGAACAAACCGCATTTTCAAGTTTTAGAACTAGGCATCTCAAATCAATGAAGATGCTTGATGGCACAAAAGTCTGCAAAATGTAATGAAAAAAATCAACACCAAACCACATTTTCATTATGTAGACGTCAATAATAAAACAATTCAAGATGATGAAAAAATTAATAAGTGAATTAAAAAATATATAATCTCATGGAGCTGTTTAAGACCAAGGGATAAGAAACAATAACCGCATAATTGTTTTTAGAATTAAAATTGTATTAGCATATTTCAAGAAAGTAAATAAACATATAAAGAATGGTGTTGCATGCAATCTTTGAACTGTTTGGTTACATCAGGTGCAATGGGTGATAGTTTCAGTCTTAAGTCAGATTCAACATTAAGCTCATTACTTTTCACTTTTTAGTCCAACCAGGGCAGAAAATCATATTTAACAGTTGTAGGTTGTGGGAAACGGTAGCAGGTGCTTGATGACTGTTGGCGAGCAGTGTTTCTTTCAGGACTTTTTGGCCGGACGGGGGGGGGTTAATGGAACGTTAGAGGGGGCAAGTTTCCTATTTATAACACATATAATTTTTAACTACTATATCTACATTTCTAGAAGTAATTACTATATATATAGTACAGGGGAGTATTTAGAGGGGGCCTGGCCCCCGAAAGTGTTTCATTTGTTATTTTTTGGTTAAAATGCGACTTATATTAGAAAAAATGCCTTAATTTAATAAAAATGCATCAACTTACATTAGAAAAATGCTGTAATTTTTCTTCTTTTTTTCTATTTTTCGTTAAATTTAATTTTGTTCTGGTGGATTTCAAAAACTTCCATTTTTCGCCCCCCCCACCACACACACACCTGAAGAAAATTCTATATAAGCTCTAGATATAGTAATAGATATAGTACAGTAATGTTTTTTCTTCAAGCATTTCAGGAACAAACTTTCTTCAGCTAAATTAGGGGGGTTCACGATGTAGGTGTTTGTTTCGGCAGGTTTGAAAATTTTATCTATTAAAACGCATTTAACACACTTCTGATTCAGAATAGCGATCCCCTAACTATGAGGTATGATTAGTCTACTTATTATACAGTATTTCGTAGAATGGCATGCGTCTTAATTCACTTTTTTGAAAAATAAACAATAATACTTGAACAAATATTAAAAAAAAATTAAAATTGGAGAAAAATTTGTAGCATCAAAAGAAACGAAACTTCCTTTTTCATTATAGCCTAAAATTATTCACATTTGGCTCGGTAACATAAAATGTCTCGGGGGGGGGGGTCGTTTCCTGGAGGGCCTCTCCCCCCCCCCTCGGATGTATGCCTGAAAGAAACACTGTTGGTGTGTTTAGGGTACTCTGATTTCACATGGATCCAGAAGCTTGTGAGGGATTTCCCACTAAACGTGATTTTTAGTGCTCCATCAGACGCCAATTCAATAAGCTGATCACACATACGAGCTTAAAGGCCGAAGGCCTAAATCACAGATGTAGCACTGAAAGGATTCTCAATCCATTCCTTACTTTCATCAGGTTCTGGAAAATATTTTTGTATGCGGTCTTGCAGAATTGTTATATGGTTCTGAAAAAATTGCACTAATTCATCATCGATTAATTCTCCCGAAGACTGCAAAAAGTCATTAAGTGCAGAAAATGAATCATACACCCCACGACCAAGCCGTGAACTCTATTTCTGTAGGAATGCTTTTATTTATCTTGCACTTTAAAAATGGTTACATCGCGCCCCTGAAGTGACAGATTTAGGCTGTTTAGGATGTTGAAAATATCGCTGAGATATGCAACTTCCCTATCCACTTAGAGTCGTTGAAAAGAGATTTACTTACTTCATCAGTGTCATGAAGGAAGGCCTTGATCTCATCTCTCAGCTCGAAAATTCTTGAAACCACTTTCCCCTTGACAACCACCTTACTTCGGTGAGGAAAAATAAATTTTTGTGCACGCTTCCCATTTTTTCGCACAATGCACTAACAAGGCTAGAGTTCAGTGACCGAGTTCAGAGAGTTCAGTGACCGTGATTTAATTAAATTAACCACTTTAACTACATGTTTCAATACAAGATGCAGTTCAGAATGCATTCCTTTTACAGCTAACTGTTCTCGGTGGATAAAACAGTGAGTTGAGCAACATCCAGGCACTAACTGTTTTATCTTTGCTGTAAAACCCTTTCTTTTCCCACATAAAGCTGGCGCACCGTCAATACTAACTCCGCCACATTTTTTCATATCCAAATTGTGTGTTATGAAATAATCATTAGCCATACCAAAAATATCATCTCCTGTACTGTGCAAATGGTTAATATACATCAAATACGTGGAGACAATGCAAATGGACGATGTCATCACTCTTTCCACGTTATTTCTTAAACAACGCATAGCGACTGAAAAATTGTATTCCGGCACTGCTGGGATCGAACCCCAGAACTCTCGATAACTAGTCGAGTGCGTTCGAATTTACGCTACAGCGCCAACAATTCCCAGCGCCATGCGTGGTTTATCAGTCAGCATCTGACTACACGAATACGTATTGATGGTCTCAGCAACTGAGATGTCGTCATCTGGTGGCATTTAACGCAACAGCTATTTTAATTGTAGCTGATAAATTCAAAGGGCGATAGAAATGGTTAATATACATCAAATACGTGGAGACAATGCAAATGGACGATGTCATCACTCTTTCCACGTTATTTCTTAAACATTAATCGATCCTGTACTGTGAATTTTTAACGGTAAACAAAACAAAAAGTCATCATGAACTTCATTTTCGTAAATGTATCTTACATACACTGGCGGAAAGTGAAAATAGAACACCAAGAAGGAATTGGCGGACGATCATGAAATTTACATATGTTAATGGGGTCGAGTTTACGTAGGTGTGATGTTAATTTCGGGACCAACCGGTGAGCGCTTACGCCACAGCACGGAATAATAGGCAAATTATCGTCGGAGGTATTTAAGGAGTACTGCGAAGTGAATGTAATCAGTCGTCGGCGTACGGACACGTACGAAGACCCTGAAGAAGCTGCAATGCTTGGACATGGAAGACGTGTACGATTTCAGCAGTTATCGTACTTTGGCGAGGTCGTCTAGTCGGACTCCGCGAGGCCGGGTGGTCGTATCGTCGTATTGCGGAGCGAATTGGACCGGAAGTATCGGTGGTGGTACGATGGTGGCGTAGATGGTCCGAGGAACATTCCCACACGAGAAGACATGGAACCGGGAGTCACAGACGGACTGATGAGTGGACCGATCGACGCATAAGAAGAGCGGCGTTGTCAAGCAGAACATCCACTGCGACGCAAATCCGAGCAGCCGTTGCACCTTAGGTAACTGTGCGAACAATCCGCAACCATCTACTGGATGCAGGACTATATGCACGTGTGCCTCTGGCATGTGTACCTCTGACTCCAGCCCACCGTCAGGGACGGCTGCAGTGGTGTAGCCAACGTCTGCACTGGAGAACGCAAAGACGATCTGTCGTGTTCAGCGACGAAAGCAGAATCTGTTTGGGAGCCTCCGATGGCCGTATGCGTGTTCGCAGACGCACAGGGGAGCGTCTCCACCCTTCTTGCATCCACCAGCGGCACACAGGGCCTACACCTGGTCTCCTGGTGTAGGGAGCGATCAGCTATCCCTCCCGTACACAACTAGTGTTTGTATCGGGTACGTTAAACAGCACCTCTTACATCAACAACATCATTCAGCCCGTTGTTGAGCCATTTGTAAGGTCGGTCCATCGTGGTGTTTTCCAGCAAGATAACGCACGCCCACACACAGCACGTGCAACGCAACATGCACTTCAGGGTGTGAGACAACTTCCATGGCCTGCACGTTCACTGGATTTGTCCCCCATTGAGCACCTGTGGGATTTTATGGGACAACGACTTATCCGGTCTCCACGACCAGCCACGACCATCCCCGACTTACGCGTCCAGGTTGAGGATGCTTGAAACTCAATACCCCAAACTTACATCCAACATCTGTGCGACAGACTCCATGCCAGAATTGCACAGTGTGACGCAGTTCATGGCGGTTCAACCTCGTACTAACCATGTTACATGGAAATGTTATTTTTCAGTTTACCAGCAAATACAGCTGTATTTTGCCATAATGTTTTGATCACGTTATCCTCTGTATTCCGTTATTCTGCTGTATAGATTTCGTTGGTATCAGACGAATCCTTCTTCGTGTTCTTTTTTCACTTTCCGCCAGTGTATGTTAAAAGTTGACACAAGTTTTCTACGTCCGTGCTTTCGCCCAATTTTAAAGCAAAATAAGTACTACCACGCACACGTGTGCTTAATTGCTTCTCTACATTAGATGCCAAAGATGTTATAGCCGCCCCGGTGGCGCAGTCGTCTAAGCGATGGCCTCTGTTCATTTGTCCGAAAGGGGTCCGGGTTCGAATCACGTGAGGCATGGATGTTATGTTTATCTTATGGCACTGGTTCTCTGCCTTCTCTGGAACCACTGACACTAAATTAGGGACGGGCGACTGCTTATAACCCGTTGAGTTGCTCATGGTGGTCGTTAAACCTCCAATAAAAAAGTTGTCATGCGACGCTGAATTGTATCATTCGACAAAGGAATCTTGTCTATTGCTCGCCCTGCCTTTTCCCCAAGCATAATATCCGCCATCAATTTAGCCGCTGGCTTTACAAACGTTTCAGCGACGGTATGTTTTTGCCACAAGTAAAGCCACTTGGAATGATGCCTCTGTAGTTTTATTCTGTTCCTCACCCGTAGCAACATACGTCATTGATTTTTGTAATGACAGCATCACTTTACGCTTGTTTTTAAAATATTAAACAGGCATAGGCGCCGACCTGAAAAATTATTGCGGGTTCCGGAAATTTTTAATCGAATTACCCATGCACTTTTTAAAGTACTTAAGTCTAATTTAAATTTCATTCAGTCAGATTATCTGGCACAATAAGAGGCATGAAATGTTAAAATAAAACAAATTGTAGTTAATTACAAAATTAGTTTTTCTCTAGATAACTATTTATTTCATTTATTTTGCTTTTGTAGGCGCGACATTATTATATACAATACACAGATACTGTGTGAATTTCCAACTGAATTGTCTTATAAAAGTAACAAAAACATGTAAAATTTATTGTAAGGTTTTTTAACCAATTTTAAAAATACCAATAATTTTTTTTTCTTCAAATGATTTCTGAGTTAAAATAGGAGGTTAGAAGTGAGAGGACATGGCATCAGCCGCACGCTCTGCGTTTTCCGTGGACTCTACTTCGTATCAGCTGTGAACGCCCATTATGCCCAACTTGAGCTGCTTCTGTACTTTTCTATGGGAAAATCGTCAGGAAAAAATGAGACCGAAATAAACATGCACATAACTAAAAATTTGCAAAAAGTTACGGAAATACTGTTTAGTATTTTCAAAAGTTAAACAAAATTATGCTTCGTCGACCGGAAGTGCACATTGCGTATTAATCAATCACGGCCTTGTTAAAGCTGTGGTCGTCTTGTTGACCTTCAGCGACTGCTGCAGAGAGTAGGAGACGGTCGCTATCAACCTGTGCTCTAGCTCAGGTCTTCAGTAAGTGACGTCACGTCACTGAACCCTCCTCATCCGGAGGGCGCAAGAAACCAGATGATCAGATTTGGCTTTACCAGCGGCTGTTGATGCCATATTCTCTCTCTTCTAACCTCCTTGGTCCCCTACTGTCCGAAGACAGGGTGGGTCAACAGACTGGACAACATATTTCCGCCTTTATAATTATGACCCCGAATAGGTTCGCGTCTCCAAATGTAGAGCTATACTTTTGTATTTTGTGGGAACCCAGACAAACCGAAGAACTTTCTTTTATAAAGGAGGCAGTTTTAAATGCTCTTAAACAACGGTACTTGAGGTATAAACACTAATTGTTTTTAAAGGCACATTAAACAGTCTAAGAGGTAAATTTCTATACACATTTTCTATATATATTATAGTATACGGGGAATAAATAATAAAAAACTTGAAGAATTGATAACGAAAAACAACATTTATGCACATATGCGTACGTGTATATTTTCCACGAAATACGAGCAAAAATATTAGGGGTTCGAGGAACCCACAACAAAATAATTTTAACAAAATAATTGGGGGTTCAAAAAGTGTCTCAAACCTACGAAGTCCGCGCCTATGAGTCGTATCGATTTCACTTATATTACGTTTCAATGAAACAATGTTAAGCCACCGATCCATTCTGAATATAAATCACAAACAACACAATAATAATGTCAATAGTACACAATATTTAGGTAAACCCCACACATACAAAACATATAAGAATAGCTAACTGCCGAACGCAAAGGGCTACTCAGTACTACAGATGGGTCGGAAATCACGTCACTGATACGAGTATGTCACCGTCACCGGCTGTGACTTGTTTGCTAAAATGTCAGTGTCAGAATCACTGTCGACGCCACCTGTCACCGTCCGAAACCTCCATCTCCGCAGTTCCTGCTCTTTGGAGACGGGTTTGGTACCACTGAGCTGTGACAGTGATTTCTGCGGAAGTGTCACCGCAACTACGTTCTCTAGCTACCGGGATTACAGCATTACGGTACGATAGCGAGGTTTTTGACCTTGATGGCCTGGACCGCATGGTGGTGGAGTAGGTACACTCCCATTTAAGTGCGATAGACCATTGCACACGCTGCTTATCCTAAAGTTGCGTGTTACAAATACAGATTTTCCGAAGAAAATTTTGCGGACCACCTTAGGACCTAGCCGCCACGAACCACAGTTTGAGAACCACTGAACTAGAGCTTTAATTATTTCTTTTCTATTTTTTATTAACTTTAATTTTATTCTGGTATATTTCAAAAACTTCCATCTTCCGTCACCCCCCCTTCCAAAAAATTGTGTACACTCCCCTGACATGTCACGTGGCAATTTTCCTATGAAATTAATTTTTATATTTATTTCACTACACTGCTTGCCTACTACGCAGCGTACTGATATCTTCTCCTTTAGTACGTTTTTACAACTCAAGTTAACCAAATCAGTACTGGTAAATTGTTATTTTTTTTATGACAAATATGGGCATGTAACAGCATGTGCAAAAGAGAAATCTTTTGGAAATTGTTTCTCTTCTTGTGGCTATATTGTTTTCGTACTTCCACTTTCTTTCATTGTTATTATTTTTTTTTCTCATTTTTAAAGAATCACTTTAATATGGGTCTCTTCATAGTGCTGTCTGACTGGGTGATTCTAAATAAATTAAGAATCACCCAGTCAGAGAGCACTATGCCTTCTTTGAACATGCTGTCGTACCGAATATACGTAACAGTGTTTTTGGTCTTCGCTCAAGGCACAAAGGGATACACTTGTGTGGGATTCGGATGTCGGAACATCTCTGAGGGAGAATCGCTCTGTGTTTTGTGTCAGACCGTGGAAAAGGGGGTGGGGACGACGGGCCATTGCAATGGGTACTAGTGTCCTTTTAAAGGTTACCTATACAAAAATGTAGGGCATACCAGGCTCCAAGTCTAATGACCAATGCGTTCAGCTTGATTAATTTATAACAGCTTGCTTGATCCGGCGGCACTTTTCTCAAGCAAATGCAGAGACCCTTGATATGCCGTTTCAGAGCAAGCGCCCAACAAACATAGAAGGAAAAGGAATTTTTTTCTTTTTTATAGGGAATTAATTTTTCAGGTAGAAATAAAGGTCAAATGAAATAAACGATTATTATTCATAATTTCTAAAATAATTATACCTCCATTCCCAAACATTCAGGCAAAAAGAATACAAGAAAGTGGGCCATTTCTTGTCCCGGTGGGCCAATCCACCCCTGGGCGATGGGACTTCTAATTTTATCCGATGGGAAATTATTAACTGGTTTAACTTGTCGCGAGTGCTCATGAGATGAAGGCTGAATTTTAAGCCCGAAACTTTCGGACTGTCATGAAGTAACAGTCGTATTCGCATAAAAAAGGTTGACATCTTTCTATATTTCGGAGTTTAATTATCCCTTGAGCATTGAAGGCTATACGGAGCCGTCAGTCTCTAATTAACAGTCACTAGTTTGAAGGAAGGGTCGACAGACAAATAAAGCATCCGTGCCTCTTCCGGGACTCGCAAACTCGAATGATTATCCAGAAAACGTATCTAGCCACTTGCCCAGCGAACAGGCTGTATGCCTTTATCTGGTTAAGTTGCTGAATTTTTTTCCCTTACGTCTTTCACTTCTTCACATACGTTACAGTGCCTTAAAACACTTCAGTCATGCAGAAAGTGATTATTTTGCAATTTTGAGTAGCAAGGTTCATTATGTTTTACCAACACTATAGATTTTGTCACCCGTTAGAACAGTTTCGGTATGTACATTTTTTCGTAAATTTTCGGTTTCATTCACCATATGCTACTGATCTAATTCAGCAGATGCCTTCCTCCCAGGAGAAGCCGAGATAATCAGGAAGAGGACTCTGATACACCCCCCCCTCCACCTCTCTCTCTCACACACACACACACAACCTTAGGTCAGTTATCCACGGATCTTTTGACGTGGATAAATATTTTCGATATCAAGCTTCTGGAGTTCGATGCCCAGCTCGATGCCACTTCTTCTTTGGAGCAGAAAGTTTTTCTGCTTGAAACACATCACACTTCCAATGGGAACTTCCTCGGGTTGACCACAAATTCCCTCCAAATTGCCATTTCAAAAGAACAGAGGATGGAGGCCATTTTGCTTTCCTGATAAAGGATAAAATTCACGCGATTTTTAACTACTGTCTTCGAAATGGATTTAATCCCTTCTGAGCTTGTTTCAAAGGCTCCAACCTATGCTCCAGCTCTAAGATAAATTATGTCTCTTCTGTCCACAACATTCATCTCCAGCTCCTTTTCCACTGTGAAGACCTCCAAGGTGAAGAAGCGGTTCCTGGGCCTCCTCCAGGTTATCTTTCAAATCGTTTCACCTCTGATGTCCTGGGACAGCCTGCACCTGTTGAATCCACTTAAATAAAGGCAATTCCTTCTTCAGGCTCTTGCATCATCAGAGAAAGAGGATATGCTTCTGGGTCTTCCTGGCCACCTCAGATAGTTTTTCAGTTTCCACTGAGAGGATTTTCTCCATCTGCTACAGACAAGGAATGCCTCAATTCTGTTAGGGCTACTCAAGGAATCTCTTGTTGCAGCACAGCATTCCGCATGCGTCATCTCGTTGGCCGGAATTTCGCGGTGTTTTTCATGTTTAATGTAAATACCTCGGAGATTCCGCAAATTTCTGAACTGCTCGATTACACCGTATCAATGAAAGATTTGTGAAGGCTGTTTGGGAGAGGACTTTTGCTGCAACAGTTTCCTACTCTAGATCTTGCTCTTATACAAGAGATGTTACGCGGCGTTCCAGGAAGAGATCTTCTGCTTCATCAGACGAAGAATTAGATAATAATGCAATTTGAATAATTGAAAAATTACTGCATATTAGGAGAAGACGTTAAATTTCTTCTTATTGCTCTGGTGTGTGACTTTCCTTTGCCTGTTATTGGGGTTTGGTGTGGGGTAGTATGTGTATATGCGTATTCTAAATGTTCTTTTTTCCTTTTTGAAAGGGTCGGGCTTTTCTTAGCGCGTCTGTGGTTTTGATGTGATCAACATTTTGATATTTGTGTTATTTTTTTGTGTGTTTTGGTAGGCGAACTTTTTTTTTACGTTTTCCTGGGCTTTCATTTTTATTTGAAGCATTCTGAACTCTCCCCTAAATTTTATTCTTCTGGTGCAGCCCGCTTTACTAATATTTACTCATTTAGGGATTTTTTATGGGGACTTTTTTGATGGGGAATATTTTTTACGCATTTTGTACATTTTATTAATTTAATTTTGAGGAGCCCTTTATTTACGAATTTACACATAAAAATGGGATAGAGGAAGGTAACGATAAGTACCATGCTGTATCTCCGCTCAGGACATGACAGCAGAGAACTCATATGAAGATGAATCCATCGACCAAATGGATAATACGAATAATGTTGATCAAATCACCGGACGTAAGCAGATCATATGGAAGAGAGATAGGCAGATGCACCTTTGATTTCACGTGGATTCGAACCCGGACCCATTTCGGACGAATGGTCACAAGTCATCGCTTAGACCACTGCGCCACCGGGGCGGCTGCCAAATTTGGATTGTACTTGTTCTGAGTTCCTCCAAAAACTTTGGCAAAATGAAAAATTCGCTGTGCATTAATTACTTCATTGGTGTGCATCTTGATTTTAATTCAACACATAAGGTAGAGCATTTCACTTTTGCTAACATGTTCTCGTCATCATAGTTCCGCCTAGTCAGTAAAAATTACCAAAATTCTGCAAAATATATCCTTCTATAATACATACATTATTTTCGTATATAATATCACACTTATAGAAACAATAGTTTTGTAACAAAAAGATTCGCATATTTATTTTGAGTATGTAATAATATGTGTCCCCAAATGATCTGCTTATTTGGGAACATCACGTCATTTTGTCCTCAAATCAGTGTTCCAATATCTGGCCACCTTAAGATAGATAGATAGATAGAGTTTTGCCGTGGAATAGTTTTTTTCTTTAAAAACCCTGGAACAAAAGTCTAGTTACGGTCCTGATAGATAGATAGATTACATTTTTGCTGTGGAATAATTTTTTACCCCCCCCCCCCCCACCGAAACTAAAGTCTAGTTACTGCCCTGGGTTAGCCCCCTTGGAACGAAGTACAGAAAACCAAGGCTGCCTAGAAAGTATAAGGCCGCCGCCCCGGTGGCGCAGTGGTCTGAGCGATGGCCTCTGATCATTCGTCTGTAAGGGGCCCGGGTTCGAATCCCGGTGAGGCATGGATGTTGTGTTTGTCTTACGGCACTGGCTCTCTCCCTTCCCTGGAACCAGTGACCCTAAATTAGGGACGGGCCCATTGAGTTGCTTACGGTGGTCGTTAAACCTCCAATCAAAAAAAAAAAAAAAAAAAGTATAAGGCCTTGGCATGAGAGAGATGAACTCCCCCGTTAATGACGCCACTCTCATGTAACACGGCCTGATAAGTCGATGTCGTGTGCGGCGTCATATACTACTGCGTTGGAAACCAATCGGAAGCCTCGGTTTCCTTATGACATCACTAAAAGAGGGTATTCATCTCCCTCATGTTTTTAGCCTTGTATTTTCTAAACAGCCTTGACAGAACCCGCTTATAATGAGGTACTCAATACTGACAGAAATCTTAGCTATATCCGTTTGGGGTGAAAAATACCACCATGTTAAAATATGCAAAAGAGATTATGTGTATATACGTTTATTTTATATATTCATAACATTTCGAAGCAATTGAAAGATTTTATTAACTACTAAGCACTTACATGAACACATAGTGGCAGCGAATCCTGAAGCAGACAATATGTGCAAACATTTTGTAGCCGTTATTTCCTTCACAAAAACGTCCAATTACGTGAATTACGGAAATATATATGAAAAATCTCCGAAAAATCTTTCTTTGAACATGTGACTGACGAGGCTTTTTCTCTTGGACAATGATAACACCCTTATATCAAAAGTCGCTGTGCAACCTCTGAAATTTCTTACTCGTTAACAATGTTCTACAAAGAACTTAAGCTACAGCTTTAGCAAAACTCTATGATTCTTCCTATAGGGTTATTTTGGAGTAAAGAGTGCTTTTGAACAATTCTTACTCATTAAACGAGTTAATGCTTGACCTCATTGATGCCGTGAATAACGCAGTATGGAGGTGATCCTTCGGCAAATTTCTAAAACAGTCGCTGTACGCGAATGTGTATGTCTAAGAAAGGTTACCGCTTTCAACATCTGCTGTGGTCTTTTGTATCAGCGAACTAATAAACATAAGCTCTTAATCTCACTAGATGCGAATAACTGGCTAAACTAACTTTAGGACTACCCTGTAGATTACGTTACATAACCTTTCTCGTTTGGAGCATAAAGTTAGCGTCAGAACAGAGTTTCACCGCCAGTGGTCGAGTTAACACAGAAACTGTGTGTGGTCTTTCGGACGTGGTTTTCTTCCTTGAAAGAAGCCAATGGCTCCAGTTTAGGGATGGGAGATTCATTATAGTTTTAGATGTACACGCACACACACACAGTACACTAGACCCTTTGAACTTCAAAAGTAAAAAGAAAAACAGAGTTCGCTCAACGAATGCAAATAAAAACATAAATTCAAAGAGTGGCAGCAGATCACATGCCACTGGGCTAAAACCGTAAGAATTATTCTATACTATTGCTACTGAAACTGATACGCAATGCGCTACAGTCGCTAAGGCTTTTATGTTGCTATTCGACCACACTTCAGGACTCATAATATGACAAAAAAATACAAAGACAGAACTAAGGCATTTAGATACATCAAATTTTGAATAAACTAAAAATCAAATTGTCCACAGGTTAACTTTAAAGTATAACAGGCCAAAGCATGAAGTCTTCAAATATTTTGTTAAAAAAGTTGGTTTCTTGGCTTTTGAAAAAAGTGCGCAAAGACTCTCACCCGGCATTACACTGTTGACACACGTCCTTCCACACTCAAGCCACACAAAATATCTTGTAAAAGGCAAAGCCTTTTCCACAATGGTATTCGAAACTTTGGCTCTGAAGGACCAATGTGATGGTCTCTGTGGTGAACAGTTCTCCTTGTGGTTGTATCTTTTTCAAGAAGCCATTGTGGTTATTCACTTAGGCTCTCTGGATAAGATCTCGAAGGGATTCTTAGACTTAGTAAATGCCTCTTTTATAAAACGCTCCGATCAGTTCTCGAAGCCCAGAAACGCCCACGAAAAGCAATTCCATATTCGTGCGTCTGTTTGCCTGTCGAAACAGTGCTCTGGTTATAGCTATGACATTATCATTTTAAACAATATTTAGAATCTTGATCGCGATTTTGCTTAATTCCCACTGGATCGTGATACCTCCTCGGTCTATTCGCGCAATAAGTTTGCCTTCATTTTCACAGCAATGACACGTGAAATAAAGTCAACTTTAGGGGTTTCTGTGCTCGGAAAATGGTCTTATGACAACAGTCAGAAATAAATTAGCACTAAATGCAGAGTAGCAACAGGGCACCGCACATGCACTGGCAAAAATCTTGGTTCGAATATCCTTTCAGTAGCACATCGAGATGTAGAGATGTCAAATACTGTAGCTTGTTAAGAAGTTTCGAAAGAGCCGCATCCTTCGACGTGAGACGATTTTATTTTCGGTTATAAACGAAGAAATATTTGAATATCTAAAGTCACCAATGAGATGAATCGCTGTAGTCACAGTCAATGATATGTTCGCAACAACGTTCGCAGTAACCGTCCAATTCAAAATCATTGCAACAAATCTTTTTGCAAAAGCTTCCTAGATATTTTTTGCGCATGCGGGTTTTATGACGCCACCAGTTATGAGGCTTACGCAGCCGTCGCCATTTTCGCATTTCTCTAACAGAATTATCGAAACTGTCGTACTCGTCGTCACCGAAGTTACAGTCATCATAAAGATCCTCATCATCGGAATCTGAACTATCGACGCAACAGTCATCTGAATGACCGGATGACAAACGAATTCGACCCCTTGTACTTGACTGATGAGCTCCTGAATTTTTAATTCCGAAGCAAGTGTTCCAAGGAACTGTTTCCCAAACTTTGTTTTCTTCCAGGCATTCATCTTCATGTGAAGCAAAGTGATTCGATGGAAAAATGAACTTATTCATATTAGTCACTGAATGGGACGAATTTTTAATCCACCCTAAAACTGATAGCCCGCATGCCAGCAGTGAATTAATACCCATCATGCTTATTCCAGGGAATAATTTGAAAGGATATCTGAATGACATTGTGAACCAAACGTGCAGTGGTCCATATACACATCGAAGAGCATTTAAACGGAAAATTTCTTCCACAGGTCCGTAAGTATCTTTTCTAGAGTTGTCGATATTAATTACAATGGCATCATCCTTCATACTGCGGGCAAGATTCTGAAAGAGAGAGAGAGAGAAAGAAAAAAAAAACTATGTATCAAAAAAAAAAAATTACAACCATGACAACCAAAATACAAAGATGTTATTTTGTTGTTTAAACACATACTGAGTAAGAACAAATAATATGATGTTTTTTCAACAATAAACTTTAATAAATATTAAACACTAAAACCAAAGTTTTTACTTTCTCCGTTGTTATTCAACTAATCAATGAATTCCTTAAAATAACTTTCGGAATTTAATATCGGAAACGTTGTTTGTAATTATTAGTTATTATTAAGATATATACGCATGCTTTTTCTCTGAAAGCTGCTTTTTCTCTGAAAGCTGTATAACAGTAACACAGGCCAACGTGAAATCGTTTACACAGAACACGATACAGGGTTAAGACGATAAATATGTCTTCTCTTTCTTTCTTTCTTTTTAACCCCTTTTAGCCACTTTTGGTTATACATGTCTTACTCCAAAGGGTAAAACCAGGGCCGGATGGAGCTTCTGCAGGGCCCGAGGCGGAATTTCATTGCGGGGCCTGGATTTAAAATTTCATTGCGAGACCAAGAAAATAAATTCCATATTTAAATAAAATCGTTACGAGAAAAAAAGGACCGTAGAGAACACGCATGGAAACTATAATAACGACAAAATGATCAGATTATCTCAAAGAAGTATTTGTTTTAAGTTTAAGAAAAAGACCATAATACAGATTACAGATTGAAGACAGAGAGTGAGAGAGAGAGGCAGAGAGGGAGAGAGAGAGAGAGAGAGAGAGAGAGAGAGAGAGAGAGAGAGAGAGAGAGAGAGAGAGAGAGAGAGAGAGAGAGAGAGAGAGAGAGAGAGAGAGAGAGAGAGAGAGAGAGAGAGAGAGAGAGTAAAAAGTGTTAAAATCTACGATATTCTTTCCAGAGAGAGGGGGTTGAGGTTATATTGTGATCCATATAAAAATTTCCTCACAAATGATGAAAAGGTTGCCTAGCGAATATTTTTGTATAGGAAAAAATAATGATCCCTCTAAAATAAATTTGAATAGTTTCTTACCCCTGATACATGTTTTAGTGATTGATCTTTGATGCAAAGTGGAGTAACTGACAAATTAGTGATTTTTATCATGAAAGAAATACGGGATTACACCATATAATACAAATTTTGAAGATGACAATCCAATTTTTGGTGTGCCGCCTCGGTAGCGCAGTGGTCTCAGCGATGGCCTCTGATCATTCGTCCGAACGGGGTCCGGGCTCGAATCTCGGTGAGGCATGGTTGTTGCGTTTGTCTTACGGCACTGACTCTCTCCCTTACCTGGAACCAGTGACCCTAAATTAGGGACGGGCGACTGCTTATAGCCCATTGAGTTGCTCACGGTGGTCGTTAAACCTCCAATTAAAAAAAAATTGGTGTAAATATGACAAGGATGGTAAAAAAAAAAATTGGTGTAAATATGACAAGGATGGTAAGTCAGATAACATCCGAAAACTTGAAAAATTCATCGTCGTGGAGCGGGACTCAAACCCGCGTCTCCCAGATAGCGCCCGGGTCCGCTACACCACCCAGAACGACCAAGTCTTAAGTTTCCGCAAACTTGAGACTTGGTCGTTCTGGGTGGTGTAGCGGTTAGCATACCCGGGCGCTATCTGGGAGACGCGGGTTCGGAACTTGAGACTTGGTCGTTCTGGGTGGTGCAGCGGTTAGCATACCCAGGCGCTATCTGGGAGACGCGGGTTCGAGTCCCGCTCCAGGACGATGAAATTTTCAAGTTTTCGGATATTATCTGACTTACCATCCTTGTCACATTTACACCAAAAATCGGATTGTCATCTTCAAAATGTGTATAGGGAGTTTTAATTTTCATACGCGCTCATATATGAAAATTGCTGCGCGCGCGTGTATGTGTGTGATCCTAGTTATGTTTTTAAAGTCACTAATAATTGGTCGTCATACGTAGCCTAAAAATAACTTTGATATTGTTCTTTTTATTATTTTGAAAATTTAAGTCCTCTGATCATTCGTCCGAACGGGGTCCGGGTTCGAATCCCGGTGAGGCATGGATGTTGTGTTTGTCTTACGGCACTGGCTCTCTCCCTTCCCTGGAACCAGTGACCCTAAATTAGGGACGGGCGACTGCTTATAGCCCATTGAGTTGCTCACGGTGGTCGTTAAACCTCCAATCAAAAAAAAAAAAAAAAAAAAATTTAAGTATCTGGTTTACACACAAATTGTTGAATATACAGAGGGTGAGTCGAAAGAAAGTTTTGCAATATTTGGATCACTTTATGCCTTCTTTTTTTTTTTTTTTTTTTTTTGATTGGAGGTTTAACGATCACCGTGAGCAACTCAATGTGCTATAAGCAGTCTCCGTCCCTGATTTAGGGTCACTGGCTCCAGTGAAGGGAGAGAGCCAGTGCCGTAAGATAAACACAACATTCATGCCTCACCGGGATTCGAACGCGGACCAATCGCTTAGACCACTGCGCCAACGGGCCAGCCTTTATGTCTTCATACGCACCTTTACGATGAAAGCTGATTAGCATTCAAAGTATAGGCCATCGTGTTGCACCGTCTTTAGCCATCTGTTTCCCAGTTCTTCGATTCCGCGGCGGTACCAGTTCTTGTCCTTCGAGACGAAGAACTCTTTCATCCCAGCTGCCACCTCCTCCTGGTTGTTGAAATGCCGCCCGAGAAGGAAGTGTGTCATGGACTGGAACAACTTATAATCTGACGGTGCTAGATCCGGACTATATGCTGGGTGTGGAATCGGTTCGATGCACTCAAGTTCCTGGAGTTTTGCCCGGGTCGTTCGCCCGGTATGAGGCCAACAGTTGTCCTGCTGAGCGTAATTTCTGTTCACCAGTGATGGGTACTTCTCCTCCAAAACGGCATACATCCGCTCCAGCTGTTCAGAGTATAGGTTGGCGTTGATGGTCTGACCGTCTGGAACAAATTCGTAATGGATTATCCCTTCAAAATTCTACCAGACACAGAGAATCACCTTGTGCTCCAAGCGCCCAAGTTTGGCAATAGGTTCTGGAAGCTGGCCAGGACTCAACCACTGCCGTTGTGTGTTAGGATTACGGAAATAGACCCACTGTTCATTGCACATAACAATTGTCTTGATGAAACGTATATCACGGAGGTTTTCCAGGAGTTTCGTGCAAACTTCCACTAGGCGGTTTGCTTCGACTGGCGTCAGTTTGTGAGGGACAATGCGGCAGCGCCTGTAGACCTTGTCGAGGTCCTGAAGGTGACGAACCACGGTGGTCTGCGATACGCCCCGCTCGCCTGAATCTCCGAGTGCTGGTTGTCGGATTTGCCTCTACGGCCTGGTGCACGGCCTCCGAATCCACGGTTCGCGTCCTACGTGACCTTGGCTGATCGTCAAGGTTTCTGTCACCTGAGCGAAATTTCTTGAACCATCTGGTTGCAGTGCTGTCGTCCACGGAACCTTCCCCTTTCGCATGACAAATGATTCGTGTTGCTTGAGCAGCGTAATGGCCGAGTTCAAACTCCTAAAGCAAAAGTTTCCTAATTAGCCGGTTGTGGCTGTTCATCTTTTAGGTCTCCTAACCACAGACAAAACGACGACATGCAATGCTGTACACAGCAACGACTACCACTTTATATCCCTTACGACTGACTGAAGTGCGCGACTTGAACTAGTTTAAACACGTGACATACCCGATGCGTTTATGCGAATATTGCAAAACTTTCGACCCCACCCTCTGTATAAAAGTAGGGGCTACAAAATAATGAAATTTAATTTGCTATTTCATGAATGCGGAAAATATTAAGGTGGTTAAAACAATCATTTGAAATCTGCAAATTTCAGCATGTGCACGGCGAAGGGATATTATAATTTATTCGAAAATCAAGGAGGGGGTTGGAAACTAAAAATATATATATATCTTTTTAAGCGCCTCGCGCCCGTAAACTTACAAAAACAAATAAATATGAGAAATTCTGCAAAAAATGATTTTGTTTTTATTTCCTAAATTGCGGGACCCATGAAGGCACGGGGTCCGGGACGAGCGCCCCGGTTGACCATATGGTCCAGCTGGCCCTGGGTAAAACTTTCACCTGGCGCTTTAATGGATGAAAATTCGTTGTGTCAGTACCTCATATGCTTTCATACATAGTCGAGTCACATTATTGTGACCATCTCCTACTTTTGACGTCAACAGCGTGTAACTAATGAAAGAAGGCGCGTGTCGTGAGCAGGCTTGGAGGCTATATGAGGTGTGCTGTAGGCATTCTGAAAACATATCACTCGTTGCTATCTTGGATAAAAGAAGCGATTTATCAGATTTTTAAAAGGGATGATTATCGGCTTTCGAGCTAAGGGTGGCAGTATTTCTGAAACAGCGCAGTTTCTGAAGTGTTAGCGTGCTGCCGTCGTTAAAGTGAATCGTGATTGGAGAAATGTGACCATTGCGAATAAGCACCACGTGCCATTGATGAAAGAGGTGAACGTCGGTTGCGAAGGTGTGTGATGGCCGATCGACACGCTACAGTGAAGCAACTCACTGGCCGAATGAACCAAGGGGCTATCCGAAGTGTGTCTAAAACGACAGTTCAGCGAACCCTGATGCGTATGAGGCTCCGATGCAGACGGATGGTTACTGCACCTATGCTAACGAAGGTGCATCTGCAGAAAAGGCTTACATTTGCATAGCAGTATCGGAATTGGGCCTCCGCTTATTGGCAAAGGATTGCCTTCTCCGATGAGTCACGTTTTCTACTTCATCGAACGGATGGGAGTTGCCATATAAGGCGAGAAACATCGGAGGACAAACACTCTTCAACCATTTCTGGAAGAACACAAGCTGGTGGGGGCAGCGTTATGGTCTGGAGAATGTTTTCGTAGCATTTTGTGCGTCCAGTCATACCTATGGAAGGCACTATGGACCTAATTCGTTATGAATCCATCCTTGCAGATCACGTGCACGCATACATGCTGATTGTCTTCCTTGGGGTAGATGGGATCTTTCAGCACGATAATGCGATGTGTCACACAGCCAGAAATGTCCGAGATTGGTTGGAAGAGCAGGATAAAGACTTCAAGGTACTTTCCTGGCCCCCTAATTCCCCAGACTTGAACACAATTGAGCACACGTGGCACCACCTCGATCATGTTGTTCGCTCTATGGATCCTCCACCACACACCCTCTAGCAGCTGTCAGAAGCAGTGCAGTCAACATGGCTCCACACACCTGTGAACACCTTCTAGCACTTTATTGGGTCACTCGCTGCCCGTCTACCTGTTGTTCATGCTGCACACGGCGGTTACTGTGGATATTAGCTGGTGGTCACAATAATGTGACTCGACCGTGCAGATATTTGGAGATGACAGAAACCCGCGAGTAGGTCTCTCAGAAAAATCAAACACAAGTAAAAGAGCCTGCATAAGTTGGTAATGACATGAACATTTTCACATCATGTTTTATACACTGAATGGCCACTTTATTATGACCACCTGACAGTTTTAAGCAAATGAGCTAAGGCTGCACGCTGTTGCCGAAGGCTAGTATCAAAAGGGAAAGCTTAGTGCTTGCGACAGTAGTAGCAGTGATTTTTTGGTTACGAGATGGGGAAAAATTGCAATTTGACGGACTTTCAACGCGGGATGATTGCAGGAGCTCGGAGTCATGGAGCGAGTATCACCGAAACCACCGCATTCGTGAAATGTTCCAGAGCAGCTGTTGTTAAAGTGTTTAAAGACTGGACTGTCAGACAAAAAAATGGGTCTCTACGTGCAACGTGTGGTCGTCATCGACTAGTGACTGCTCGGGTGGAACGGAGAGTGTCCAGACTGGTAACAGACAACAGAAGGGCAACAGTGCAGCAAATTACAGACCATCTTAATCAAGGATCCCCTCAAATGATCTCTGCGCGCACTGTTCGCCGTACACTGCATCGGATGGGATATGGCAGCCGAATGCCTGTTCGAACACCTTTGCTGTCTTCAGTTAACAAGAGAAAACGTCTCCAGTTCGCACAGGAGCACAAGAATTGGACCGTCGATAATTAGAAACAAATTATGTGGTTCGATGAATCACGTTTTCAGTTGCACCATGCCGATGGCCGAGTGAGAATTTGGCGGAAACAACACAAAAGCGTGGACCCCAAATGCCTTGCTACAACCCTTCAAGCTGGTGGAGACAACATTGTGGTTTGGGGAATGCTTTCCTGGCATGCTTTGGGCCCTTTAATTCGTGTTGATCAACGTCTGACTGGCACATCATATCTAAACATCATTGCGGACCAAGTGCATCCTGTCATGTGGATGGTTTATCCTAATGGCGATGGCTACTTTCAACAAGATAATGAGTCCTTCCATAGTGCTCGTATTGTACAGGATTGGTTTCAGGAACATGCCGGTGAGTTTACTTTGCTTAGGTGGCCCCCACAATCTCCAGATCTCAACCCCATTGAGAATTTGTGGGATGAAGTTGAACGAGCCAACAGACGCACCCTGCAATCTCACACTCCTGGAAAGTTCTATTCATCAAGCATAGTCTCAGATCCCACAAACCACCTATCAACATCTCGTGGAGTCCATGCCACGAAGAATCGACGCAGTATTAAAGGCAAAAGGTGGCCCAACGAAGTACTGAGGGGGTGGTCATAATAAAGTGGCCACTCAGTGTATAAGATTCCGTATTCCAAAGGATTAAAAATGAGATGCGTGGCCTACCACCTGGCTAAGATATGCGGACGATGTATTTTTCATATGGCCCCACGGAAAGGAGACTAACCCGCTTTTTCTAGATAAAATCAATGATATTCACCCTACGATCAGTTTCACTATGAAACTCGAACACAATGGTGCATTGCCTTATCTGGATGTTTTACTGAGTAAATGACCTGAAAATCGCCTTCGCACACAAGTCTATTATAAACCCACATCTGTCCCCAACCTAATACTCTGCAGCTCATTCTGCTCCGCTGATTACAAGACAGCTTTCCTCCGTTTTCGAATCCGCAGAGCCTTTGCAGTCTCCTCAGATTTTCCTTCTAGGCAATACGAATAGAAAAAAGTTATCGAGTAGACCGCTGAGGCAGGAACAACCCCCCCGAACCTGGTACATAGCCTTATCGAAGAAACCAGAACCAGTCATATTAATCTTTCTATGCTGCAGCTACGCCACTTGGGTTCAATTCCCTACGCACCAAACGCTTCCTATCGGCTAAAGAACGCGCTCAAGAAGATGAACCTCGGTGTTGGCATTAGGTCACCGACGTCTTTATACGCCATATGCTTAAGGGAAACGCTGACAAGGCCCCACATTCCAATGAAGCAGGTGTTTATGCCATTCCTCTACCACATCCGGACGGCTCCAAGCGATACTACATTGGAATAATCAAACGTTCATTTAGAATTACAGTCAACGAACATGACAAAGTAACCACGGCCCTATCCAGAGAAGTCAAGTTCAAGTCCGCTGCTCCTATGTGGGTTGACGTAAAGAAATTTACTCCACCCCAAAATTTAATGCCATTCGCGAAACTTTGGAAATCATTACCAACAGCGAGTCATGCAATGGTAGCGTCTCGTTGGAGTTGCCACGGGTTTGGAACCAGTTCTTCAAGTAGTTAATACCTTTTATTTTCCTTCCATGATTCCGCGTGCTCAACGAGCGTAACGCCTAACGTTTTTGAATGTCTAATTACGTTTGCATCTGTTCGTTTATTGTCAAGTCGAGTCACTGCGTTTATATTGTTGAAGTGTTCTATTATTCAGTTAGCAGTTTGTTGTCTACCTTCCTCGAAAAGGCCATCTGGTTGATGTGCGAAAGCTTGGAAACTTCGATTACTAGTCTATAAACAGGGTGATTTAAAAATTCCGCTGACAAAATGGAAGGGAAAGTCAGGCGTACGAAAAGAAACAAAAATCACATAGGAACATATCGACGCAAACGCCATCCGGAAGCACTACAAGTCCCCTAAGATAGATAGTACATAATACAGGGACGACAAGCAAGAAACAGTCAGCAACATTTTATTTACACTGCACTTACACATGGCAGGACAACGGTGGTACGGACAGTTTTACAGGAGGTGTTCAAAGTTTCATCCAGACTCACTGACACACGCATGACAACGACGCTGCATCGATTGGCGTACATTCTCAAAAATTCCTGGCATGTCCCGGAGACATCCAGCTGCCGCAACGACTCTTCCTGCTAAGTCTTCGTCACAGGCAAAAGGAGTTTCGTATACGAGTCCTTTAAGATAACAATAAGAAAAAGTCTATGGGTGACAAATCGGGTGATCGAGGTGGCCACCACGACCAATCCACCGCCCGGAAAAGGTGGCTTCCAGATGTTGTTTTACAACTCTGCTGAAATGTGGGGCAGCTTCGTCGTGCTGAAACCACAGGTGGCGACGCAGAGACACAGGAACAGTATCCAGCATTTCTGGCAGAACCTCCTGCAAGAACGTTAGATACGTGCGTCCATTAAGTCTTGCGGGTAGAATGTACGGCCCGTGAAAACAGTCTCCAACAATGCCGGCCCAAACGTTGATGGTGAATCGTCGTTGAGAGGCATGCGTCCGTGTAGCATGCGGGTTATCATGCGCCCACACGTGCACGTTGTGAACATTCATGACACCCTCTAATGAGAAAACAGGCTCATCACTGAAGAGAACAGTTGCTGGGAAGTTTGGATCTGCCGCACTTTGCTGTAAAAACCACCGTGCAAAATCAACACGCAGCCATAATCACCGGGCTCCAATGCCTGGACACGTTGCAGATGAAAGGGATGTAGGCCTTCATGATGTAAAGTGCGCCAGACTGTGGATTGAGGCACATGGATGTTACGAAACAGCATTGGAGTACTTGTCCCCGGATTGCGTTCCATTTCGTGGAGGACACTTTTCTTCGATGGCAGGTGTCCGCGTTGATCGGCCACGACCACAATCCCGCCTGTGCACAGCGTAGGTACCTGTTTCGCACAATCGCTAGTGCAACGTGGCAAACGTTGCACGACGAGGTACTCGTCTGTAGGGAAATCTCTCCTGATAAAGGCGAACTTCCGTTCGTTCGTTGCAGTTAGCAGCGTCATACGTTAGATGCATATCGGCGAGTCCGCGGTACGTGTTACGTTGCATGTTAGTCGTGCACCATCCACGGCTCAACTGACGCAGGCTCGCTCTGTCCACCTCATGGTCTCATTAACAACGCCCTCCAGCGCCTCCGGATGGCGTTTGCGTCGATATGTTCCTATCTGATTTTTGTTTGTTTCCTATACCTGACTTTCCCTTCCATTTTGTCAGCGGAATTTTGAACCACCCTCTACATAAAAGTAAAAGTTTGTATATTTGTTTGTTTGTCCGCTATACAAATCTACAGTTTTCAACTTAGAACCACCAAATTTGGTATACTATCTCATGGTACTTTAACTTAGACCGTAGAAAAGTTTTGGAAGGGATTGGAGCCGAGGGGGAGGGGGGTTCAAAGGGGACCCCATACAAAATGTTCGTTATTTTAGTTAAAATTTCTTCAGTTTTCAATTTAGAACCACTAGATCTGGCATGCTATCTCATGGTGCTCTGACTTAGACCGAAGGGTCGCACTTCGGGGGTCAAAGGGCCCTCATACAAAATTTTCGTAAAAAGGTCTATAGTTTTCAATTTACAACCACCAAATTTGGTATATGATCTCATGATACTCTGCCTTAGACCGTAGACAGTTTTTAGAAGGGTCGGAGTCGGGGGTCAAACGGGGCCTCCCATACAAAATTTTCGTTATTTTAGTTAAAATTTCTAGAGTTTTCAATTTAGAAGCACGAAATTTGGTATGCTATCGCACACTACTCTGACTTTGACCGTAGACGGTTTTGAGAAGGGGTCGGAGCATGGGGGTCAAAGAGGCCCCATAATTTTTTTCGTAAAAAGTTCTACAGTTTTCAATTTAGAACCACCAAATTTGGTATATTATATCATGGTACTCTGACTTAGACCGTAGACAGTTTTTGGAAGTGTTCGGGGCCAGGGGCCAACGCCCCCCCCTTCCATACAAAATTTTCGTCCAAAGTTCTATAATTTTCAATTTAGAACAACCAAATTTGGTATATTTTCTCATGGTATTCTAACTTAGACCGTAGACAGTTTTAGGAAGGAGTCAGAGCCGGGGGCTCAAGGGGTCGGTCCTCATACAAAATTTTCGTATTTTAGTTAAAATTGCTACGGTTTTCAATTTAGAACCACCAAATTTGGTATACTATCTCATGGTACTCTGACTTAGACCATAGACGGTTTTGGGAAGGGGTCGGAGTCCGGGATTCAAAGGGCTGGGGGGTCAAAGGGCCCCCAAACAAAATTTTCGTAAAAAGTTCTAGTTTTCAATTTACAACCACCAAATTTGGTATATTATCTCATGGTACTCTTAGACCGTACGCGGTTTTTGGAAGGAGTTGGAGCCCAGGGAGTTGGGGCCTCGATACACAATTTTCGAGAAAAATTCGTTTTTAATTTAGAACCACCAAATTCGGTGTACTATCTCATGGTACTTTGACCGTAGACGGTTTTCGGAAGGGGTCGGAGCCCGGGGTCAAGGAACCCCCATACAAATTTTTTATAAAAAGTTCCATTTCTTAGTTTTACGCTAGCTTTCACCACCAACAGGCTGCTCCATCAGGCAGAAATATAATGTTATGTAAATAGAGAGTTTCAGATATTCAAAATTCAAAACGATAAACAAAAGGATGATCAATGTCAATGTCAAGTAGCATGCACGCGACGTGACATAAGTACATTGCATTTCAGTGGCGCGGGGTTCTCAGAAGTGCACGCCAGTTGTAAGACTGTTCTATAGATGTATCCTCGAAGGTAAGCATTTTCATTCGTGTTCCTTTCTGTTTTGTTTCGTTAAAGTAAATTAGCTAAATCGAAATTTTTTTCTTTATATTTAACATTTTTTTTCGTGTGAGTGGGAGAAGTGGGGGCAGAAATAGTACTGCATCATAACATTCTGAGGAGCTTAGACCCACCAAGGCTTTGCAATGGAACCAGGATTTGCATCAAGAATTTGTTGACGCACATCATCGAAGCAACTATTGTGACCGGCTGCGCAAAAGGGGGAAGATATCTTCATTCCGAGGATTCCACTGATTCCCACAGATATGCCGTTTGACTTCCAGTGTCTGCAATTCCCGATTCGTCTGGCATTTCCTATGTCCATCAACAAAGCGCAAAGCCAGTCATTTTGGAGAAACCCTGCTTTTCACACGGACAACTCTATGTCACCTATTCAAGGGTTGGCAATCCTAAAAATCTCTACATTATTGCTCCCAATGGAAAAACCAAAAATAGTGTTTACCAAAAAGCAATAAACTAAATGAATTAAAATAAATTTACTGGAAAATTAGAGGAATATATTTTTCATTCATAAAATTTAACCCGCTGATCTTGGTGATTCCACGAATATTTACCCGGAAAATACCGGGTACCCCTGCTAGTATAGATATACTATTTAAGTAAAAAAAAATGTGGAACACTCCAACTTATCGAAATGTTGCAACATTGAAGATTTTAAACATTAACATTGTTGAAAGTTTCTACAAAAGCAGAGCGTTAAATTTCTTTGGAGCCAAGGAAAAAATTAAAAAGGAAACGAAATGAGAGATAGTTAAACGGTCCCACTTTCTACAGTTAGTTTAAAAAATATTTTTTGATCAATAGTCTAAATAAGAGACTGATAACAATAGGAAATCATTTAGCCAGACTTCACGTCGTTCATAACGTTAATTTTGTTTTCAAATAAGCCTTCAGAAGTGAAATCACTATGCAGGAATTAGAAGAATCAATGGAAGAAGTGAAACACATGATGCTCGCTATCAAGGAAGCAATGTTACACTTGACAATCTGTGTTCATGAAAGAAGAGGAACATATGACGCTCACGATTGAAAAAGAAGCGGAACACCTGACGTGACGTTTGTGATTCAAGAAAAAGTGGGAAACATTATAATCACGATCCCAGAAAGCAGTGAAAATACTAATAGAATTTTCCACGTCAGTAGTGTACAGAGAATTTCCTCAAGGGTGGGAGTCCAACATGAATTTCCTCAAGGGTGGGAATCAAGGGTGGGAGTCCAACATGGTATACTCGCGATACAGAACTGATACGGTTGCACTCGGGAATCTTACATTTCTTACCACTTGGACGATAGAATGATCCATCTGTCCTGCGCGGACAATGCGTCCACGATCAAGGTTTCTGAGATCACCATGTTTACCTATGTTCGTCGATTGCGATACACTGTTGGGAAGTGTATCGCAATCGACGAACATAGGTAAAAATATCGCCAGCATTCGACAACTGCCCATCACCCGTGTCTCTAATGTTTTGTCTACTCTGTGTATATACATATCTATATGGTGGACCTAAATAAGAGATAAGGTCTCCTTATAACTTTAAATGCCGGGGGCATTGACCCCCTAAATGAGTTTCATGCGCAGTGGAAATCCATTTTTTAATTATATCATTTGGTATGGACCGGCTGATTTTACCCAAATGTATTGATCACAGTCGTGCGATAAAATTCACTTTCATGAGACAGTTCTTATGTGACAGATTTTGTGACAGATTTTGGGAACTCAGTTCTAGCAGCTCAAAATCAGAAAAATATGCGAAGAGCTGTTGTAAGGGAACACGGGGCACTTCGTGCAATGACGCTTTATTAAATTAATTGAGTTGGTTAGGCCAAAGTGATTAATTTTAAACAACATCACAGTGTTTCACGTATAACTATTTTCGCAAAAATTAACATGCTGAAAATAAGAGATAAAAATATCAACTAACCTGGAAAGCTTTTCCTGCTGATGGCATCGATACAACTGCGGATACAAATTTGACCATGGAAAGGATATCCGCATCTCGAATGGCTTTCAAAGCTGGATCTGTAAGGTTTTCTAAAAGGTCAGCTTTAACGAAATTAATGCGCACATTTTCGAACTCTGATAATCTTTCCTGAGATCTCTTTTGCTCTTGAAAGAATTTATAAATTATCCTTTCGAAGGTGGTACTCCATCCGTCACATATATCAAAGACGGTGATTTCTCGAACCTTTCTTAAAAAGTACGGATATAAGGTTAATGCTAAGAGCATTCCAAGAGCATCGCAACCTCCTCCACCTCCAAGGCAACATATTTTTAACGAGGATCTCTTTTTGAAAATGGAACGAATCTCCGGATTATCTCTGATAAATTTCCAGAAATATCTGCGGGTCATCTCAGTGTGCGAGGGTCCAAATTTGCACAGGTACGCGCATCGATGGGATGGTATATCGTACTCAATGAATGTCTTGCCATTTGACAATGATTCCTTACTGTAGGCATCGCGGATGGCCACTATTGAGTTCTTTAGCATTTGGTTTGTGACGTGAAAGCACTTTATTTCGTCATCTATGACACCGTTATAGAAGGAAAACAAATCCATCGCCCGTTTGCTTCTCAAATGCAGCACACAAAATATTCTCTTTGCTGGAATCCGTTTTGACCTATAAAAAGGAAAGTCTTATAATAATTCGTTCACATCGTTTTTTTTTTTTCAGTTCTTCAGCACAAAGCACACAGAATCATATTGATTTAGTGAAAAACAAAAAGTGTGTACAAAGTTTCTTGAAAATGGTTCCAAAGTTTTTTGGGAAAATTAGACGATTCTTTAAACTTTGTATCGCAAACTGAACTGCTCCGCACTGGAATTCTGCTGTTCTTCAGATTTTGAAAGCACCTAAAGTTTTTATGAACAGCGTATATACAGTAAAGTCGCGCAATAGCCGAACGAAGGCTGTGAAGATGTGGTACCAACAACATCAGAAAAAGTTCCTAAGAGTCGATCCTATCAATTTGACGTGGGCGCCCCTGAGAGTGAATCCTGAAAGTTTTAGCGTCGAACTCCTAACCTGTGGTATGTATCACAACAAAGTCAACTCCAAAGTTGGACAGCACTATTCGTTTTATAAAATCGGTCATAAAACGTGAGGGTCGGCTGGAGACTTTAAGTTGCACACTGGGAAGGCCAATTAGGAAAGTGCTTTTAGTTAGATCCATTAGATCGAACAACCGATGAAGAAACAGTGCTCTTAACGGGATTGAAACTGGGAAACTGGAGAAAGATATATTCGACTGAGGATGAGTTGTAGTCATGTGCTGGCACCGATTGTACAAATAATCTTCTTACAAATCTACAACGTGAATCCAGATGTCGTATGAATCAAGCAAGAAAGTTACATTTCACAGTTCAGCGTATTCCACGTGTCCCAGCAACAGCTACGATATACGTTACCACGAATATTATCCGGCATTGTGGTGATAACTGTGCTGCAAGCTTGGCTAATCCACTGTTGCAAATTCTGCAGCCCACTTGCAGGTACTAGAATGACACAGAGCTCGGAATTCAAATAACCTCACAAGAAATCCAGTGCGTTTAAGCAAAACCGTCTAGAAACCACAAGCCCATGACATTAGAGAGATGAGTTCCCTCCGTTTATGACGTGAATCTCATCTTACACGGACTGGTACGTCAGTGTCGTGTTTGACGTCACACAAGACAGCGTTGGAAACCAATCGGAAGCCTTGATTTCCGCATGACGGCACTAAAAGAGGGAACTCATTTCTATAATGTCATGACCTTGTGTTTTCTAGACGGCCTTGGTTTAGGTCTGGAGACTCAGATGGCAACTCGTGAGGACAGTCACAACCCACGATGTGTCGGCTTAATGTGGAGGTAAGAAATTAGCAGACAAGAGATGTGCGGCGTGCAGGAGCAGTCGAGGTGAAACAGCATCCTAAAATCGACCGGTGTCTGTGTTTCTATTGGAGGACGGCAGGGATTTTCCCCAATGGGAGTGGGCAGACCAGAGCTGATGCTCTTGGTTACTGAGGCGGCAATCCCTTTCGCCTCAGCTTAAGAAGAGGAGCACGTTTGTTTCTAATGTATTATACACACAGATTTTTCTTCAAAGTGTACACTGTATTCTATATTTGAGTGCTGACCTTTTTTTAATGTGTTTCTTCAGTAATTTCTGGTTAGGCGGGAAATGTGCTGAATTTTTCTTTTTTAGTATTATTGCTCATAAAATTTTATTTATTACTAATAATAAAAATATTTATTTTTAGATTTGAACTCATTCATAAAATTTAAATTGAATGCATTCTGTTGGGGGGGGGGATGGTCTCTTGTCACCGTTCCAACGGGTCAGCCCCTTAATTTGTGGTCCGTGAGCCTTAATTGTGATCTACGTGCATGCAGGATACACCTTCGTAAACAGACACGATGCTTTTATTCTGCACTCAGAAGCATCTTCTGAGAAAAGTAGTTTTCCTATTAAAATTATTTACTTTGAATTTTTCAGGAGTGGACGTTCGGTTGGTGCTGTGCGTGATGCAATGACCACTCATTAACCACCGCAAGATAAGGAAATTGAGCGCAAAATGTGCGTTTACGTCCAGGAAGGACGATATAAAGTAAAACGGGTTAACCATTTTTCATTTATTTTTTCCCCCATAAAGTATACATTTCCCCTCCAAAATTGTTTGCGATGTGATAAAATACATCGGATTAACCATTTTTCATCTTTTTTTTTTCATAAAGTGTACATTTTCCCCTCCGAAATTGTTCGCGATGTTTGAAGTCTACCTCCCTTAACTCCACTGTGCTTGATGTCTTCCTATGATTTTGTTGAACTATTGTTGAATAATATATATCCTCCTCGGTTCTTGTGTATTACATGTGATACAATGGTTTCACAATTAAAAAAATGCCAAATGGCAGAAAATCTTCCAGAACCGGGTATATCACATGTGAAACTATGTAAAATACTTTGTAACTATTTCTCTTATCGTCAATAAATGGTAGCACAAGTCTATTTTCGCGACTTGTAGCGGTGCCTGGTAAGAAAATCACGATGTCTTCACATGGCCCTGGTAAGTGTTTTATAACTATTTAATTAAAAAAAGTTATATCTATTCAAGTATATACATTCCATTTTGATATGGGTTAGTTATTTGAAGTAAATAAGTTTAATTTCGTCAACATATTAGATTGTAGTAACTTTTTAAACATTTTTGTATCACTGATGTTACAATGGTTTCCAATCCTGTCGGAAAATTTTTTATGAGTTATTTTTAGCGAGCGTTTACATTTGTATTTACTAAATATTTTCTACAAGCTATGTAATATTTAATAAATACAATTTAAGAGAAAATTTTAAGTAATGATGTTAACTCACGTTACTTGTGCATCATTACTAGAAATTTTCGGTTATAAATAATATTATTAATTTTTCTGGCGAATCCTCAGATGATAACAAACCACTTCCGAAACGTAGGATTATTCCTACATCTAATGCCACATGATTGAACACACATGCCTGAGATGACTGGAGACAGCGCCCACAGAAGGAGATGCCGAAATTCAAAGTGCAATGAGTTAAATACAGTACGGTGTTCAGACTGTAAGGTGTTCATGTGTTTCAATGGCTGCAGAAATTCTTTCAAATTGTTCCATGAAAAATAAATGATATATTATAACATTGCATAATATAACTTGAAAATCGATTAACTAAACCAGTAATTTTCGAATTCTTAAATATTACAATTACAGCATTTCGGTTCTGATGTATCACATGTGATACAATCCCCGTAGTCCCCTACCCCCCTCCTTTCCATGAAAAGTTAAAGATTTTCTTTTTTTTTCAGTTTACAATGCAGTAAACATCAATTTTCAAATCTGTTTTGAAAAATCAAGTGCTTAACTCCATCGCAGGTCTGAGGAGGATATAGATATAAAATATACATAAGCATATATACACATCAAATCGCTTCTGAACAAAATTTGGTTCAAGTTATCTTTTGTAACTTATACACTGAAGTGCCAGAAAAACTGGTACACCAGTCTAATACTTGGTAGGTCCCCATGGGAACGCAGGACTGCAGAAATACGACGGGGCTTGAACTCCACTAGCTTCTGGAAATATGCTGCAGGCAATGCACACCATACTTCCTGCAGAGCGTTCCACAATTCGGGTGTATTCCGAGGTCTTGGATTCCTGTGTTCGATAGCGCGTTGCATGGCATCCCAAATGTGTTCTGTCACGTTCAGATATGGGGACTTGCGTGGAAATGGCAACACCCCAAACTCAGATGAATGCTCCTCTAACCATAATGTGGCGTCCCGACACTTGTGTGGAGGTGCATTGTCCTATTGGAACAGGCCCAACCCATCAGCATGAATGCAGGGCATGAACGGGTGTACCTCGTCAGAAAGGATGCGCACATAGCATTGGCCGGTCATAGACGTTTGTAGACGTACCAGGGGTCCCAGTGAAGTTCAGCTAAACACACCCCATAACATTACGGAACCCCACCAGCTGGTACAGTTCCCTGTTGACAGGCGAGATCCATGGCTTCATGGGGTTTGCGCCACACACGAATACTTCCATCTACCCGATACAGTTGGAAACGCGACTCGTCAGACCAGGCTACTTGTTTCCAGTCATCAAGTGTCCAGCGGCGGTGTTGCCGTGCCCAAGCGAGGCGCATAGCTCTGTGTCCTGCACCCTTCAAGGGGATTGGAGTTGGACGTCGGCTCCCAAAGCCCATATCGTGCAGGGTACGTTGCACTGTCCGGACGCTGATGCTTGTTGAGGCTCTAGCATTGAATTCCGTTGATACCTGCGAGAGTGTTGCACGCGTATCGCGTGAAACGATTCTTGACAGCCGATGATGGTCACGTTCACTCAATGTCCTTTTACGGCCACACTGGTATCGTAAGTTGGAGGTTTTGCCGGAATTCTTGTAGTCACGGTACACCCTTGCAATGGTCGTCCGTGAAAATCCGAACTTCGTTTCTACCTCCGAAATACTATGGCCCATCTCACGAGCGCCAACTATGACACCGCGTTGAAAATCGCTTAAATCGTTATTACTTGTCATTCTCATGCCGAATACAGCTCTGACAGCTGGCAAGGATGTCTACCGCTTTATATACGCACTGGCAGACGCAACCGAGTACGCGCATAGGTGACGTTACTATGTATTTTGCATAAGCTTGTCTGTATCAGTTTTTCTGGCACTTCAGTGTATATGTTATGGGTAGGGTCATCGCCTGACCAACATGTTACCCCACTAGCCGCCACTGCGTGTTAGGCCTGAGTACAAAAACGGGTAATGGTTCCTTCTTCACGATAATGCGCCCGCACATAGAGCAGTCACTGTACAGCAGTTTCTGGCACTAAAACGCCATCCCCATATTCTCCAGATTTTTCATCGTGTGACTATTTCCTATTCCTAAATTAAAGCTGCCTTTAAAATGAAAAGTTTTTCAAGACATTGAAGACTTACAAAGAACTATGACATCAGCTCTTCACTCCATATCAAAGATGACCAGCGCAAGTCCTTCCTTTCAGTGGCGGCCCTTGTCCTTGCGGGGCCCCGTGCGATGGCTCTTCAGGGGCCCTTCGCAATCGCAATAACCTAAACCATCGCAATAACCCCTTTTATACGTAAGAAATGACATGTTGCTTACTTTCACAGTAAACCAGTCACTCGATTTTTTCCTTTTTTATTCTTCACACAAACCCTCACTTGGCGTGATTCCAAACGCAATTTTTTTTATCGGGAATCATGGTTGTCAGGTCCCGCTGAGTTCGATCTGCCCTACTGACAGATCACCTTACGGAATCCGAATCTCTCAAACGGGCCTGATGTAGGTTCTTTTGAGTGCCGTCGAGTTAAACTCAATCGTTGGAAACAACTGGAACGTGTAGTCAGTAATCACTTCAGTTCACGAAAATGAATAACTCCGACAACAAGTCCTTGGTTAGACGAAACAAAGTTTAATAGTTGAAAGAATCAGTTCCGTTAAATTGACTACCTCCACGTGACAACAAGTTTCTGCGAACACTTCACTATCTCACCGATATCCTGGACGACCCTCCGCCCATTGACTTGAGTCGTTCCGTCTGAAAAACCCGGCCGATGTCTTATCGCCGAAAAACCCTGACTCCTCCGTCAGTGAAAACGTAAAACCCCGAGAGGTCTAACCGTGACACTCTCTGCTTTAAACCACGACGCCCAACCCCGTGGAAGGTGAAACACAAAAAGCCTCCTCAGCATGATGATCATATGTAATGGATTTTAGGAAGGGAGTGTCTGACTCCAGGTCTTAAACAACCCGTAGAAATAGGAAACTAGGAGATTTGGGCTAGAGCGCCCGATAGGAAAGTGACATGGAAGCGAAATAGGAAAGTGACATGAAAGCGAAGTAGAAAGGGGGAGGAAGACGCCCTTATTTATTACCGGGGGGCCAGTACCCGGGGTCCGACGGCTTAACGTGCCCATCCGACGCACGGCGGGTATTTAGTGGCTCGAGCGTTCATACCTGGCTGGGATCGAACCTGAGGCCCTTTCCATGGCAGTCACGAACGTTGCCCACTATGCCACCCGCGGCCCGCCTCCTCAGCGAACGTGTCGCTTCCTTTTATATTCTTAATCTTCTCCCCCCCCTCCCTTTCCGCCTCTGGAAATCTTGTGGAGTTAGCTGTTCACCGGAAGTGGTAACCTTTGACCTATACATCAGACCCCGTCGACGTCAACGGATCTTGCTAGCCATGTGCTTCGTTTGGTTACATAATCCAGCTTACAAAGGAAATGGTGCCACGTGCCAGCACGTGCGTTTGAATTTACATTACATTGCCTTTGAAATGAGAAATAATTACAGACAATATTACTACATGGAAATAATTAGTGGGGCCCGACTCCGCCACCTTACAATGGTATTGATTTTTATGAAATAAACGCGATGTAATACAATACATTGTTTATTAATATAATTAGGAATCCAAAATATTAGCTTTCCAAAATAACCTGTTACTAAATAAACAAGGATAGCTGTATAATTATAAATCTATTATTTAAAGATTTCTGCGACATTTCTCGTATCTGAAGTCTTCAATCCAATCACTATAGTCCAGGGTAGAAGCCATGTCGTTTTCTATGGACAGAAGAGCGATTACATTGCAACTCACTACTTGTACCCGAAATTGCGGCAAAACTCCTATGAAAAATATCTCTAAAAAAATTAGATTTAGACATTGCTCCACAATTTCCCGCTGAAAAAATGTCTCTGACCAAAAAATAATTTTTTTCTAACAGAGTAATTTTTGGATGTCACTAATTAAAAGCAGTAAACAATTATTAAAATTGGTCATTTATTTGTATATGATCGTAAACTACAACCACAATATTTTAGGTGACGCCAGGCAAAAACTACTAATTAATTGTCGGTGGTGCGAGGTCCCGCGCGGTTGCCCATTATGCCCGTACCCGAGGCCGCCACGGCTTCCTTTCGTTGGCTGATCGTGTCACTTTCGTTGGCTGATCGTGTTCCTTTCGTTGGCGGATCATGTCACTTCTTGTATTAACGCAGGAGGAATGCACTTCGAATAAAATACTCACGTAAGTATTCCTGCTTTTCCGCTTAAAAACAAAGATAGGCTCATTACTTAATGACCGCACTGTGTATGTACATTACACATTAAAAAAAAAAACATGTTTAGATGTTGCTAGCACCTAAACGTTAAAATCAGTTGTCGTTTTGTAAATGCGAACACAAGTGAACTATAGAGAAGTACTTACGTAATACAGTTTCGCTGATTTTCAGTACCAAAATCCAGCAAGAAAAGAAATCCATGCGTTGGAAAGGAAATATACCGAAAATTCTGAGAGGGTGAGATAAACTAACGTGACGATGAACAGCTCAGAGCTGCTTGCAACATACAGGAAATTCTACCAAGCGTGAGTCAATTATATAGAATTGAGTTTCGGTTCCGTTTGCTTTTGTTCAATCCGGAGAGCACTGGGAGTTTTGCAGACGCATTCATTTATCCTTCACTTTATATTCACTCTCAAATTACATGACGGGCAAAGTTTCTCTCGCACACACACAGAACGAGAACCGAAACTGACTGAAAGCAAAGGTTGATTTTAATCATAGCAGTAGCCCATTGTAGACATGCAACTGAACTTTTTCTGCTCCTTATAAAATTAAAAAAGAAGTAAAGTACAATGAAAATAAAATAAACTAGTGAAGCGTGACTGTTCTTGTTCAGAAAACGCCGTTATTCAAGATAAGGACCGGCTTTGTCGTTCGCGTCGTCCGGTGCGACAATAGTTGTCGATGTCCCCCCACAAGCATTTTTTGTGTGTGCTGTTTTCCAGCGATATACCAGGAGAGATAAGAAGAGGAACTCGTGGATCCGAAAAATGACAAGAGTGGAAGACATCATGATCAGAGTTAAATCCCTGAAATGGCAATGGGCTGGACATACTGCCAGAAGGACAGATCATCGATGGACAGCCGAAATTTTAGATTGGATTCCAAGGGACAGGAAAAGACCCAGAAGAAGACCACATGGGAGATGGGTGGATGAAATTCGAAAGTACGCAGGGGTGACATGGAGGAGACTGGCACAAGACAGACTGTTGTGGAGGAAACTTGGGGAGACCTTCGTCCAGCAGTGGATTGATAATGGTTGACAATGATGATGATGATGATATGGAAGATTTACAAATGTGAATTAATATTCGCGTGCGTTGATCCCATGCTCAACTCCAAAATCACAATGCTCTTTTTCGCACTTACGGCTTTTTATGATGATTTGAATACTATTTTATGATGATTTGGATTGTTTCACCGACACAGATACCTTTCATCGTCTCAAATTAAAATATTCGTTGGATATATACACTCAATAGACAAAACATTAGAGACAGAAGTGCTGGGCAGTTGACACGGGCATCCCCTGCGCCGAGAGCCCATTTTCCCATTTTTTTTTTTAGGGGGGATGCATCTCCGGGCCCCGCATTTTCAAGGGGCGCCAGAATTCTGCAGCATGCTTGAAGAATTGACAGTTCTACATTTTTTTTTTCAGATAGCACAACAGAAACTATAAAAAAACTGCCCTGGGAGAGACATTTTCTATTTCTTTCCGCTGTTTTAGGAGTCCGCAAAAAATATAGTCACCCCCAGTCCATCCTCAAATCTTTGGAAAGCATTACAGATGTTTTGTTGTATGGATCTATAAATCTATAATAGGGCAAATTTCCATATATTAAGAATTCGTTTGAATCATGATATTTGGGTTATTTTATTTTGTCCACTACTTCGGTATAATTTCAATATGCTGAATCCTGAATCTCGTGGGGGGGGGGGGGGTCAAAGCAGAACTGAACTGGTATCCATTTTTCAATCACGAATTTTTACATTTTCTTGCTAACACTGATGATTCGTCCATGAATGTGGAAGACACACTTCAATACGGCGTAGATATTTTTATGGCTTCTTGATCATATTTCGGGAATGTTTTCTCCTGGGTATTTTTATTCATCCACCTATAGTGAAATCCTAGATCTGCCACTAATACTGGGGCCCCAAAATACTACTTTCCAGCCCCCGGGCCCCTGTCTCCTTAAATGTGATCTGCCGTGCGCAGAGTGAAACAGACCCAAACCGAACGCAGGCGATGGCGGGGTGCAGGACTTCCCATTATAACGAAGACTTCCCATTATTTCTCCGTCATTTTTGGTCTACGCCGGGATTCGAACCCGGGTCCACTCATTCCGGAATAAGTTGCTCTACCAATTAAGCTACGCGGACTTTTATTCTGATTCCTATCTGCCTTTATGTCATGTGCGTCCTTCGGGCAGGTACGTCACATCTCCTGGTACGTTACATCATCTCCCCCTTATTATTTTTTTTTTTTTTTCGAAGTGATGGAGAAGGGATTCTCTTATTTTTCCTATCTCGCGGTGTGGAAATAACATCACACCATTACGAGATTTTGAACGGTCGGGTCATCCGGATAGTTCGGGCGCCATTAAAACGAAGTGAATTTCTCCGTCATTTTTATCCGCGCCAGGATTCGAACCCGGGTCCCCTCATTCCGGAATAAGTTGCTCTACCAATTAAGCTACGCGGACGTTTTATTCTGATTCCTATCTGCCTTTATGTCGTGTGCGTCCTTCTGGCAGGTACGTCACATCTCCTGGTACGTTACACCATCAGTGTATCGCAATCGACGAACATGGGTAAACGTGGTGATCTGAGCAACTTTGATCGTGGACGCATTGTCGGCGCAAGAGAGATGGGTCATTCTATCTCCCAAGTGGTAAGAACCACAGGTGTCTCGAGAGCACCCGTATCAAGGGTGTACCGCGAATATACCATCAACGGGCGTACAAGCGCCCAGACAGCAAGTGGTCGCTGACCACACGCTATTGATAACCGGGATCGACGTGGATGATCCAGGCTCCTAAAGACTGACCGCTTGGCAACCGCAGCGTAAATAAATCACATCCGGGTTAAATGTCGGAGGCCCAAGCAGCGTTAGTGGGCGAACAGTGCTGTGCACGCTGCATACCAAGGAGGTTAGAAAAAGAGGAGGTAAAACAACCCGTTTTGAGTGAAGCCAAAACAGATCAGCTGTTTCGATGGTCACTCTGGTGTGGTGGGAGTCTGCAGGAGTTCGGAAACGTGACGTCACTTCCTGTGTCTGAAGCAGTTTTGCTTAGCGCATGCTAAACATGCAAACCAAGGAGGCCAACAAGGAATATTTCGGATTTCGTATTTCTCAACATTAGGGTTTTGATTTAATTTTTAACATGGTTACTTGCACATGCACTTCCGCTCAAAAAATTATTATTTTGTTCAATTATTTAAAAAAATACCAACACATATTTTCCTAATTTTTTCTGAAATTTTTTAATTATGGGAACGAATATTTTATTCTCAATTCTTTTCATGACTGTATGGGTAGAGTAAGGGTCCGACAAACCCGTTCAAAATCGCGATTTCCCCATAGAGATATACAGGAGATTCTCGGGTTGGACCGGAGCCATCCAGTTGGGCGCATTGACGTAGTCAACTGATAAAAGCGGCGTCGCACCAGAAGCACAGGAAGAGGGGCTGTTGCCACCTCCTCCTTCTTCTAACCTCCTTGCTGCATACACTGGGCTGCGGTAGCCGACGTCTTACTCCTGCGCCACTCGTCATCGGACATTACGCCTCACCTGGTGCCGGGAATTTCAAAACTGGACCTGTGCAGAGTGGCGCCGCATCGTGTGGTCAGATGAATCCCGTTTTCTGTTGTACTGAGCTGACGGGAGGGTGTGGATGTGGCTTCGACAGCATGATGAGGCATGTTCCCGTCGTTCCAGGTGGTCTCTGCTCAAGGCGGTAGTGGCTCTGTAATGGTTTGGGAGCCTTCTCATGGGACACATTAGGTCCCTTAGTGCAGTGCTATTTACCTTTTTTGCTTGCGTACTCCACAATACAAGTTTTCTTAACTTTGTACCCCCAATGTTTCTTTTACAATTTATGAATTGCCAAATGAAATTATTTAATACTGAAAATACATATTGAATGCCAAACAACATTGTTTAATATTATAAATACATATGAATTTGGAAACGGCATTGCTTATTATGCATCATACAAAAAATACGGCAAAATATTAACCTTCTTACGAAATATCTATTTAGCGAGAAGGCTGGGCTTGTCTTCTCGAAGCTAGAAATTCCAATTCGTGGACGTGCAAGGATGAGGCCCGGGTCTGGATCAAAAGAATTCCTCTCCTTAGTTTCGATTGATGTTAGTGCAGAGAAGACTTGTTCAACCAAGTCATCATCATAATCATCATTGTCAACCATTATCAAACCACTGCTGGACGAAGGTCTCCCCAAGTTTCCTCCACAACGGTCTGTCTTGTGCCAGTCTCCTCCATGTCACTCCCGCATACTTTCGAATTTCATCCACCCATCTTCCATGTGGTCTTCTTCTGGGTCTTTTCCTGTCCTTTGGAATCCAATCTAAAATTTCGGCTGTCCATCGATGGTCTGCTCTTCTGGCAGTATGTCCAGCCCATTGCCATTTCAGGGATTTAACTCTGATCATGATGTAATCCACTCTTGTCATTTTTCGGATCCACGAGTTCCTCTTCTTATCTCTCCTGGTTACACCAAGCATGCACCTCTTCATGCTTGTTTGAGTTGTCTGCAGCCTTTGTATGTCTCTTTTAGTTAAGGTCCACGTCTCTGCACCATACGTAAGCACTGGAAGGATGCACTGATCAAACACTTTTCTTTTAAGACATAATGGCATATTGCTCTTGAAAATTATGCTGTTTCTTCCAAAAGCTCTCCAGGCAAGTTTTCTACGCCGATTAATTTCTTCATCAATGTGACCCTCACTTGATATCTGCTGTCCAAGATAAACATACGTGCCTGTTATATCCAGCTTTTCTCCATCAATCCATAAATCTTCATTTCTTGTAAAAGCATTGAACATCACTTTTGTCTTCTGAAAGTTCATTTTTAGTCCCACTTCTTTACTCTTGTCAGCAAGTTCCTGGATCATACTCTGCAGCTCTGATGGGGTAGCTGCAAAAATGACTACGTCATCAGCAAAATGAAGGTGGGTTAGATAATCTCCATTAATCTTTATCCCTTTGTTTTCCCAGTTCAGTGATTGAAAGACATTTTCCAATGTGGCATTAAAGAGCTTCGAAGATATGGTGTCACCTTGTCTCACTCCTTTTCCAATTTTTATGTGTGTTGTATTTTCAAACAGCCGAATCTTTGCACTTGCATTTTCATAGATGTTATTAATAATATTAATGTATGCATCTTCGATACCACAGGATTTCAGAGCCATTGCAACTGCTGATGGTTTCACCGAATCAAAGGCTTTTTCATAATCGATAAAAGCCATGCACAATGGAAGCTCATATTCCCTCGCTCTTTCAATTAGTTCTCTCAGTACGTGGATATGATCTATTGTGCTGTAGCCACTCCTGAATCCAGCTTGTTCTCTCGGTTGAGCCATGTCCAGTGTCACCTTCAAGCGGTGTGAAATAACTTTAGTGAAGATTTTATAAACCACTGATAGGAGGCTGATAGGTCTGTAGTTCCTGAGATCCTCAATGTCACCTTTTTTATGTAGCAAGATCATTGTAGCGTTGTTCCAATCCTCAGGAATTTTCCCTTCATTAAGGCATCGAGTGAAAATTTGGGCGAGTGCTGTTTCGATTTCTCCACTTGCTTCTTGTATGATGTCTACAGTAATTCCATCTTCTCCTGGAGCTTTTCCCCGCTTCATGTTCTTGATTGCATGTGCAACTTCTGCTGGAAGGACTGGAAGAACTCTGGTACTGGTACCTTTCATGATGTCTGGAGTACATGTATCATCCCTTCCATTTAATTTGGAGTAGAAATCTTTCACTCTTGTCAAAATTTCGCCTCTATTTCTTGTTACAGAACCATCTTCTTTTCTCAGTGCAATAATCTGTTTTCCCCCTTACTGAGATGTCCCTTTGCTATCTTTAGGCTTTGGTTGTTTTCAATTGCTTTTCCTTACTAGTTCACAGTTGAATTTCCTTACGTCTTCAGTGATACTTTTTCGTACTGTCTTGCATAGCTCTATATATTCCACTTTGGAAGTCACATCTTCTTTAGTTGTCCTCATCACTCTTCTTTTTTGCATCAACATTTTGGTTTTTCCTGATAATTTGTGCACATGCAATTTGTTCTTAGACCCAGCTAATTTTGTTGCTGTTTCCATAACAGCTTTGGTTACTTTTCTGTTAACTTCAGAAATATCCACTTCTTCCGATGTTAGACCTTCTAAAGCAGATAATCTGTTCTTCAGTTCCAATTTGAAGGTATTATGGTGTTTTTTAAGGTTGGTTATGTCAATACATTTTGTTTGTCTTATGAGCTTGCTACGTTCGAGTTTAGTGTTGAGGTGCATCTTACATCTCACCAATCTATGGTCACTGCCTGTGTTGAACTTGTTTAGCACACTGCAGTCTTCTATGACGAATTTTTTGTTACACATAATAAAATCAATTTCACTTGTCGTCCCATTTGGATGTCTCCATGTCCATTTCCTGTGTGGCTTTTTCTTGAAAAATGAGTTCAAGATGAAAAACCCTTCTGCCTCTGCAAACTCTACGAGAGTATTTCCACGCTGGTTTCTGTTGCCGTGACCGAATTTACCTACTGAAGTTTCATTCTGTTGCCGTTGCCCTATTTTTGCATTGAAATCTCCCGTAATTATCTTCAAGTGCTGCTTACCTTTATTATTTAGATCACGAATTTCCTCATAAAATTCTTCAATTTCTTCTTCAGCATGACTTGTGGTATGTGCATAAGTTTGAATAATCTGAGCCTGGTATGTTCTCGAGAGTTGGATAACAAGTCGTGCAGCTCTGTCAGAGGAACTTTCAACTTCTACAACTTTATCCTTCAGTTTCTTGTTTATTATAAATCCAACACCACTAGTTCTGCCAGTATCTGTCCCACGATAGTAGAAGAGATGTCCACTTTTCAGTTCAATGAGATCTTCTCCTTTTCTCCTTACCTCACTTAGCCCGACGATGTCCCACTTGATCCTTTGTAGTTCCTCTTCCAATTCAAGAAGCCTTGAATCAGAAGATAGGGAGCGTCCGTTATACGTAGCCAAGGTCAGCATCAGATGGCAGCCTAGTCCGGTCTGTAACGTACCAGGAGATGTGACGTACCTGCCAGAAGGACGCACACGACATAAAGGCAGATAGGAATCAGAATACATGTCCGCGTAGCTCAATTGGTAGAGCAACTTATTCCGGAATGAGGGGATCCGGGTTCGAGCCCCGGCGCGGATAAAAATGACGGAGAAATTCACTTCGTTATAGGTCCTCCGGGGATTCTTAGCACCCTCTGCCTTCATGTCGCACTGGCCGCTGCCTTGGCCAGGTACATTCCAGCTGCTGGAGACTGAGGGCCAGGATTTAAGTTGTGGAGTCATTTTGGAGGGGTTTGGCCATAACTCACCACGCTGGCCAAGCGGGTTGGTGAGTGTGGGATAGCATTTCCTCTAATCCCGATGGTATAGTTATACCGCTATTGGCGGTCGTCAGAGCCCCTTTAGTGGGAACAGGATGTACCATGAGAAGGTGGGGTTGACATTTGTCAAGGAGAGGCTGTGATGTTACGCATCACCTGACCTTACATCCCTCAACCAAGTAAGTCGATGGAAATGGAGGAAGCTTTGAAATAGCAAGGTCACTTAACTCCATGAACTCATTTCGAGCTGCTGCCTCAAAATTGGAGATTAACATGTTCTCGAATGTTACTTTTAGTGTGCTACCAGCAGACATTTCAGTTAAGTCTTCTTTTAATTTGATGGAAAGATCAGATGAAGTGCATGCAGTAGTATTAAAGGGATTTTTAACCCCATACAGTATCATTAACATGAAGTCCATTTTGTTCAGTAAATTCCTAAAGAGTTGGAAAAATCGCAATATTTCCATCACATATATAATTTAACCAAAACAATTAAAAAAAAAAACCTTGATCTCACTGTGGGTCAGAAAAATATTTGGATCAAACCCTTGGAGCTGCAGATTGAGTTCATTCAGTTTGCTGAACATTTCCGCCAAGTAACTGAATTGTCAAAGCCAGTTCTTCGTTTTCAAACTATGTGACCAGTTTAGATATCAGTTCTGAGAGAAAATACACTTCTTCCCTCAATTCAAACAGACAGGTTAAAACTTGTCCTTGTGACAACCAGCGCACCTCTGGGTGTAACAATAGTTGTGTATGTGCAGATTCCATCTTCTCACACATTTTCTTAAAAAGACGGAAACTTAACGCTTGGGAGTTAATCAAAATGACTACTTTTAAAGCATATTTCAATGTTTCATGCAACTCAGGAGTCATGGTTTTTGCAGCCAAACTTTGTTTATGTATAATGCTGGGTTGCCAATTGATGCCGGGGTTGAGTGCCTGAATTCGCGCAACAAGACCACTCTTTTCACCTACCATTAAAGAGGTTCCATCCGTGGATATACAACCATTGAAGAGGTTCCATCCGTGGATATACAACCATTGAAGAGGTTCCATCCGTGGATATACAACCATTGAAGAGGTTCCATCCGTGGATATACAACCATTGAAGAGGTTCCATCCGTGGATATACAACCATTGAAGAGGTTCCATCCGTGGATATGCAACCATTGAAGAGGTTCCATCCGTGGATATACAATGATGCACCATTACCATTCTAAACCTAATTTAAGCCTTATGAAACTATAGAGGGTTTGAAAAATATTCGCTCCCTTCGTATGTTGTTTTAGTTCTTTATATCCGAGTATATCGTCAGTAATGACGCCTTTTTGAATATCAAAATAACGAACGTGCACAATCATTAGAAATTTCCGTTGACTCATCAATTTGGATAGCATACCGTTTGCCAAGTTTTCACAGCTTGTTCACAACATCTTGTGCCATTTCACAAATTCGGCAACTTATAATCGTATCAGAATTCGGAACATTTTTATTGTATTTGCAGATTTAATATCTAACATTTTATTAGCTATAACACTGGTCGGCATGAAAATCGGCCCTGACACCATTCCTGCTGATTCTTATGTAAAACGACCTCCTGAATCCGAATATGACCCCCGTTTTCCCCCATCACCCATCGTTTTCGGGGGAGCCCCCCTAATTTTATCACTTTCCGATAATTTGGAGGGATGAAAAGGATTGTTTCAGCCTTTACATTTCTTCTGTGGGGCTACAGAGGTGAAAAGTTATAAAACATGAACATCTGTATCAAGGAGGTAGATTTGGGGGGACCCCCCCCCCAATTGTAAAGAAATCATTACAAATGATTGATTTTTCCGTTTTTTTGGCAATTTTTTCACTTATTTGCTACATATTCTAGCCCCTCCCTCTCATCCTCCCCCAAAAAACCCGCAAATAATAAAAATACATAGCAACAGTAATAAAAAAATATATAGCAACAGTTCGATAAATTCACTCTACCACGTTGACTCTCTCAATACCTCGCGCGAACAGGTTTGCACGGGCTTTGACAAGGTCAAACTTGCATTGCTCTTATCACGATAATCCTGCACTGTAAGCATTATCTTCCCTCAGTTGATCTGTAGCGATCGTTGAGTCTACTTGACGGTATTCTAGGCGGGGATTCTGTGTTTCCAAGTTGTTTAAATTATGTCAAACGGTAGAAATTTGTTTACACTGGCCTTTTCCAAGTGAACTATAGTACGTGAGTGTAATTTGTGATTAATATAGAGCATTTATTTACTGTTTAATTATGCCACGCGAGTGTATAAATCATCCCGATAGATTCTGCTATGTTTGCGGGGAATTGACTTTTAAAGCGCAACGAAAACCCCTTTCTCCGCTTCTTAAAACTGCTTATAAATTTTACTTTGATTGCAAAGTGGGCGATCAGGACAAGAATTGGGCTCCCACAGTTTGCTGCAATACTTGTTACAGTATCTTGACCAAATGGCTCAAAGATACCCGTAAATCAATGCCATTTGCTGTGCCCATGTTTTGGCGCGAACCTCGCTGTCATCTCACAGATTGTTACTTTTGTATGACTTCCAACGTCGGGTTATCTAGCAACAAAAGTAAGCATACAATTCAGTATCCTAATATCCCTTCATCTCTAAGACCAGTTCCTCACAACGAATCATTGCCAATCCCAGTGCCCCCAAAAAACCTATACTCTAGAGCCAGAAATGGATGTGACATACTTTGAGCCACAGCTTGGACCATCACATGATACGTCCACCGATGATGAAGAGTTATAACGAAGTAAATTTCTCCGTCATTTTTATCCGCGCCAGGATTCGAACCCGGGTCCCCTCATTCCGGAATAAGTTGCTCTACCAATTGAGCTACGCGGACGTTTCATTCTGATTCCTATCTGCCTTTATGTCGTGTGCGTCCTTCTGGCAGGTACGTCACATCTCCTGGTACGTTACATCACCTCCCCCTTATTTTTTTTTTATTTATTTTTTTTTTTCGAAGTGCTGGAGAAGGGATTCTCTGATTTTTCCTATCTCGCGGTGTGGAAAGAACATCACACCAATGCGAGATTTTGAACGGTCGGGTCATCGGGATAGTTCGGGCGCCATTATAACGAAGTAAATTTCTCCGTCATTTTTATCCGCGGCAGGATTCGAACCCGGGTCCCCTCATTCCGGAATAAGTTGCTCTACCAATTGAGCTACGCGGACGTTTCATTCTGATTCCTATCTGCCTTTATGTCGTGTGCGTCCTTCTGGCAGGTACGTCACATTTCCTGGTACGTTACAGAGTGTTCTGCTGATTCAGCTCATCTAAAACCTCACCTCGTTACTCAGTCGGAATTGAATGATCTCGTCAGGGATTTGGAGTTACCTAAGACTAAATCTCAACTTCTTGGATCTCGACTTCAGCAGTGGAATCTCTTAGAAAAGGGCGTAAAAATCTCTTCTTACAGGACCAGACAGTCAACCCTGCAATTACTTTTTCGGAAGATGAAGGCTTAGTGTTCTGCCCTAATTCAAATGCATTGATGATAGAACTGAAGATGACATGTGACCCAGACAAATGGCGATTGTTTATAGACTCATCAAAGACAAGCTTGAAAGTTGTCCTGTTGGCCAATTGGAATGAGTTACCATCAGTCCCGGTTGCATACTCTGTGGATATGAAGGAGACGTACGAAAACATCAGCCGAATCTTTGATAAAATCTGTTATCATGATTATAATTGGAAACTTTGCGCTGACTTAAAAGTTGTTGCTGTACTCGCGGGCCTGCAATCAGGCTTCACAAAATACTGCTGCTTCCTATTCGAATGGGACAGCCGAGCACGAGACAAACATTACATCGTACGGAACTGGCCTCTGCGAAAAAGTTTTACTCCCGGTCAGAAAAAATGTCATTCATGATCCTCTTGTCCCGAAGGAAAATATTTACTTGCCGCCTTTCACATCAAACTGGGATTGATCAAACAGTTTGTGAAAGCAATGGACAAGACAGGTGATGCATTTCAATTTTTGAAAAATAAATTTCCTCGTCTTAGTGAGACTAAAATCAAGGAAGTCGTTTTCGTGGGCCCCCAGATTAGACAACTTTTCAAAAATTCGACGTTTATTAAACACCTGAATCGAAAACAAAAAAGAGCTTGGCTTGCATTCCAAAACGTGTGTAAGAACTTTTTGGGTAACAACAAAAGTGATGATTTTGCCGCTCATGTCGAGGAATTGCTGTCAGCGTACAAGGCCATGGGGTGTAACATGTCTCTTAAAGTGCATTTCCTGCACTCACTCCTGGACTTCTTCCCTGAAAATTTAGGAGCAGTTTCCGATGAACACGGGGAACGATTCCATCAAGACATCAACAAGATCGAGAGGAGATTTTCAGGGAAGTGGAATACGAGCATGTTAGCAGAGTACTGCTGGTGTTTGGTACGAGAAACTTCTACCTCAGGGTACAAAAGGAAAGCAAGCACCAAATGAAGTTACTTATCTTATTTATTTATTATACTTTACATTTGTATTTTGCTTTTTATACATTATTCTTTACAGCTAAAATAAATAATCATTTTCACCCCTCCAAATAAAATTCATGTCCATAACATATTACCGAAAATTGATAAAAAAATCTTAAAATCGATCATTTTTAATGATTTCTTTACAATTGGGGAGGGGGGGGGTCAAATCCCCCAAAATCTACATCCTTGCTACAGATGTTCATGTTTTATAACTTTTCACCTCTGTTGCCCCTCAGAAGAAATGTAAAGGCTGAAATAATCCTTTTCATCCCTCTAAATTATCGGAAAGTGATAAAATTAGGTGGGGATAAAATTAGAAAACGGATAAAATTAGAAAACGGTGGGTGATGGGGAAAACCGGGGTCATATTCGGCTTCAGGAGGTCGTTTTACATAAGAATCAGCACGAATGGTGTCAGGGCTAGAAATTTTTTTTTTTTTGCCGACCAGTGTAATTAAAGCACCAGGAATAATAAGAGACCCTACTGCTGTATATGATTTCTTATTTTTGGCTGTTAGCAATGGCAATTCGTATGATGCCTCCAAAGCCACCTTTGATGATTGTGTAATATTATGAATTACATGTAAAGTTTTGCTTACACTCGTAACTCTCCGTTCAAAAAAGTCAACGGGCTTATCTTTAAACTCAGGCAATTAAGTGCCGTCGTAAAAGAGGCGGTTTGATATTGTTATTTGATAAAGTTTGGTTGTAATTACACATAGTGGGAGAATGGATCACACACATTTGAAATGAATCCATATTTAATGTAAGATTTGTTATAGTAGCGACACTTCACCTTATTGTCTACTTTCACACTTTTTTGGGACTTTTGGTTTAGTCAGTTGTGTGGAACTCACATCAGCACTGTTTGTATCGGCACCATAAGTCGGCACAAAAACTGACACCCTGCAGAATTTCTGTGACACAACTTTATTACCGTTACAAATGCTATCCTCACCATCGCGCTTTCTTTTTACAATGAACTTATCCTTGGCAAACGAAAGTATTACTAAATATACTTACAGTAAAAGAAAGAAATTTCAGAAATGGCGGTGGCTCTTATCTCACGCCTGAAGGAGAATCTGGTGAGAAAATACACGCAGTGAAAATAGCGGATGTACGGAAAATTACTCGCGCGCTTTGATTGCTTTCAGATCAAAGAAGTATTCGGCCGTCGGCATCTCAACGGGTAAGACGAGTTTTTCTCTCTCTCCGTCTTTGCCTTGCTTCCACTTTCAGCTTCCCATGCGGTGGCATGAAGTGAGGCTCCCGCTTGTCTGTCTACGATTCTTTCCGGTGCTTCCTGAATAAACGCCATTTGTAAAAAGCATCGCATTTGACACCCAGTGAGTGATGACTCATTATTATCAGTACACAAGCCCAGTTCCCACATTTCACGTATCCTGCCATTGTGCCCATTTTTTGAATCTAAAACATTTTTTTCTAGTACCGGGAATAATTTTTCTTAAAAATGCCAAATTATAAATAAATTCAAGAAATATTAGCAACTAAATTAAATATTTTTCGCGTATCCCTTGGGATGGATACACGAATTACCCAACGTGGTGCTCTGTCTTCTTGGGCTTCTTATATTCTTCATCCTCTCGTTTTGATTTTCTCCACATTTCCTTGCGTTCATTCTGCGAATTCCGCGGCATTGTCGAAAATGTTCATCCGTTCACACGAAAACAATTTTTAAACATTTTAGTTTAAACCACTGCGATATGTTCTTTATATATTTTGAATAGATCTCGTCGAGAGCTTTAAAACGATACCAGCACAGTCGTTTTACGCTCATGGTTGTCTAGAGAAACCGCGATAATATCAAAAGTGTTCACCGGTTCACAAAAAAACAATTTTTAAAATGTTCAGTTCAAACCACTGCGAAATGTTCTTCGTATATTTGAATAGATCTCGTCGAGAGCTTTAAAACGATACCACGCACAGTCGTGTTGCGCTCACGTTTGCCGAGATAGACTGAGTCAAACCCGACAGCACACCCAGAAATATTGCACCACCTGCCCCGCGCGCAGGGAGCGAGGGAGTGTTGCGCGCACGATGTAGTACGCAGTAAGCGAATTGGACTCCATTCTGTTTTCGAATATCCTAATACGATTATGTGCGGCACGTATTTTTAACGTTATAATGATTTCAATTGGGACCCAGTTTTGTTACAGATGGCCGGCCGTAAGTCGGCCCATACTATCCGCGGAGTTTGACGCAGTCATACGTCAAAAGTTTAGCTCGATGCCCCTGTGATCTTAACACCCCGTTCCGGCGGCACCGCCCTAAAGTCGGCCCTATATTCGAGATTATTCCTGAGTGTATCATTTTGTTCAACACAAGTTACGATCATTAAAGGCATTTCTTTTCATGGAAAACATAATTTTTAGCACGTCTTGTGAAAAAGTGGGTGCTTGTAGTATCGATATTTTATCCGTATGTCTGTCCGTCCGTCTGTAGACACCATATATCTGCAACGATTTGTCGGATTTTAAAAATTCCTTTTGCATTGGGAAACTTGAAATGTGCCTTATTTACGATGATTTTAAGATGCGTACTTCTTCGCTAGAGGGAATAAATGTAGATATTACTGAATTTAAAATAAATTCTATTCCATATAATTGCTTCTTAATATCCGATTGAAAAAATATTTCTTCCGTACGATAGTATTTATAACGAAGACTATTTTGGGTAGTTTTTTTTTTTTTTTTCAAGTAATGCAAAGTTTTTTTTTCCTAGTGGGCGTAAAATGAATTTGCGATTTCTCTAATTCATCTCTGCTTCTAAAAATCCTATTTGAAAAATTCTTTCTGCATTGGACAGAGCTCCAAGTGGGAAATATTGTGGATATAATTTCTAACTTTTGGTAAAGAATGGTTTGGCCACTAGGGTGCATAACTGTATATTTATGTTTCTGATACGTATATTTGCAGCAAAATCTGCGCTTCTGTAAACTCGATTTAAAACATTCTTTCGTGGACCGATACCACTCACCATGAATAGCCTTTTGAGAATACCTGCTGCTTAAAAGAGTGCACAGTTTTTCCGCCAGGGGCGTAGATCTATCGGTCCACGGAATAAATTTTTTAATCGAGTTTTCAGAAGCTCAGATTTTGCTGCAAATACATCAAAAACAGAAATAAACACTTACACCCATGGGGGCCAAACCGTTCTTTAAAAAAAAAATTACATCGGAGCATTTCCCATCAGGAGCTGTATACGATGCAGGAAGAATTTTTCAAATCGAACTTTTAGAAGCAGAGATATGGTGAAAACGTAATTTACCTTTACGCACCCTAGCGGAAAATCTATGCATTACTTGAAAAGAAACTGTATCTAGAATAGTCTTCGCTATAAATGGCATCGGAAATAAAAAGAATTGTTTTCAATCGGATATTTAAAAGCAAATATGTGGAACAAAATGTATTTTGAAATTGATATTTTCTGCATTTACGATTCCAGGGTCGACGTTGTGCATCAGAAAAATCCGGAGTGCAAAGATCATCATTCTCACATTTCAAGCTTCTGAATGCAAAAAGAATTTTTCAAATCGGACCAATAGTTGCAGAGATATAATGTCGACAGACGATCGGACTGGTGGACGGAGAAAGTGATAACATAGCAAGATCTTTTTTTAGAAAGGACGTGCTAAAAAGGGAAATTATTGCATTATGGTAGAGGATCCTTCGAGGTAAAACTGAGGAATTCATATAAATACTAACAGCTGTTGACAACTGTGCTACAATATACGGTAAAAAAAAAAAAAAAGGACTAATACTTTAAAATGGAAAACTATAAAAATATCTGTGTGTGTGCGTGTGTGTGTGTAGTTGTGTCACACCTTCGGATAGAGGAATGTTGAGATTTTTTATTTTTTATGGGTGTCTGAGAAAATTTAGGGGCTGTTAGAAGGGTGTTCAGTTTTTTTATTAGGGTGTCTGAAGAAATTTAGGGGTGTCAGAGGCGCGGTGAGATTTTTTATAGTGTGTCTGAGAAAATTTAGGGGTTTCAGAGGGGTGTGGAGTTTTTTTTATGGGGGTGTCTGAGGAGGTTTAGGGAGTGGAGTGTTAAGAGAGGTGTTGGGCTTGTGTATATGTGTGTGTACTTCGTAGCTCTCCTACAGTGCGTCATCTTCAGAGCCATGAAAGACATTAGAAATCCCTGTCTTTTTGAAACTTCCCATTTTAGAACCTCGAAAAGAGCGTCTTGAAAGTTTTGTGTTTTTGAACTTGTCTTTTAGTTTCTGCCTGTCTCACACCGATTTTTCACCCATTGAAAACTCTCTTTCCGCAGCTTTGTTTCCATGTTTTGTCCCGCGAACAATAACACTTTCATCTTGATTGAATTCAGCAGAAGAGTTTTGACCTTTACCATAATCAGAAGAGAAATGCTCCCCACTTCTGTGTATACCAGAAAGCTCGGATTAGTACGACAAACAGGGAATTTCGAATCCTGGTACTGATATAGGGCAGAGGTCAACTGGGCATAGTAAATAATGTGTTGGTCATGCCAGGCAGCGACCATTGGTCAAGGTCAGGTTGATTACGCACAACATCCGTCAAGCTAGGTCATCACGTAGCACACCATACCGGTCTGTTGACTTGTTTCCTTTATCAATGTGACGAGCACAAGCGACAGTTATGTGAGGAATTTTATAAACAAATTTCTGTGCTGCAAATAAACAGGGTGTGCCAATAATGCGATGGCGACCATTCTGCGGCGAAATACTGCACTTCTGATTTTACATTATGACAAATACTGCATGTAAAAAAATATTAACTTGAAATACTACTTCCTAACAAAAACATTTGCCACATTATTGCTGAACAGTGGCGAGTTGTGATTTTTTTAATAGCATAACCATATTCCTACAATGGGAACTATATAAGGTAACGCGTATTTATAAACTGTGATCGAAATGATATTTTGTTGTTGCAATTTCTTGAAATCACTAAAACTGATAGTCTCATCTGTATAGGATTAGTTTGATTTGCTCTTTCTTTTCTTTGCCTGAGTTTAAACAAAATTTTATTTCGAGGCTTTCCAAACTGAAATGAATTAGCTACGGAATTATTAACTCCAGAAGATACACTATCTACCAACAAGTAATTGGAAACCCCTGCAATCGACGATATCTGCGGTCCTGATACACGTCACGGCCGCCGCCGTTAAATATCGTGTGGGAAATAACAACGCAACCAGTCGCATGCAAGATACCACGCAGTTCGGAGCTCTCTGATTTCGAGAGAGGTGTAATCGTCGGGTGTCACAGAAATGGCCGATCCATACGTGACATATCCAGCGAGTTGAAGTACCCAAAATCGACGGTGGCCTACGTGATTGACAAGTGGAAGATGAGAGGTGACTGTCGGAATGTGCCCCGACCCGGCAGACCCACAAAACTGGGAGTTAGAGACCGACGAGTGCTGGCCAGAGAAATTCGGAAGAACCGCACCAAATCGATGGGTCACATCCGCGAGGAGTTTCAACAGGCATCCGGGAGTGTTCTTTCGATGAATACCATCCGTAAGGAAGCTCATCTGCTCGGTTATCATGGACGTGCTGCCGCTCACAAGCCTTTGATCACCAAGTCCAATAGCGCTGCTCTGCTAACGTGGTGCAAAGAACGTCGACAGTGGACCGTTGAACAGTAAAAACAGGTTCTCTGGAGCGACGAATCAAGGTTCACCCTCTACCGTTCGGATGGCAAGTTCTTCGTTTGACGTCTGCCTAGAGAACTGCCGGAATGTATTGTGCCAACTGTGAAGTTCGGCGGCGGTGGAATTATGCTATGGGGGTGTTTCTCCTGGTATAGCACGAGACCCTTGGTCGCAATTCCTGGTAGACTCAACGCCGAGACCTACTGCACCATTTTGGATGACCATGCGCTTCCTACGTTGTGGCAGTTTTACGGGGTGGACCCATGTTACTTTCAGGATGACAATGCCATCTGTCATGTTGCGAGGTCCACCATGGCTTGGTATGGTGACAATGGGGTTAATCGAATGGACTGGCCTGCGCAGAGCCCGGACCTTAACCCTATCGAGCACCTCTGGGACGAGTTGGGGTGCCTCCACCGTCCGAAATCGGTGAAGGAACTGACCTGTCTTCTCCAAGCCGAGTGGAAGAAAATACCGCTAGCCGTCGTACAACGCATGGTTATGAGTTTGCCCCGGAGGGTCGCAGCTGTAATCGCCGCTCGTGGAGGCTCCACCAACTATTGAAGGTGAATAAACTTCGTTTTCCTTTGCTATCACAGGTGTCCAATTACTTGTTGGTAGATAGTATATTTCATGACGAAGCTGTAACATAAAACTGTGAATTTTGAACCCATTTTTTCTGTCAAAGCGTTAGTTTCTGGAAAAAAATAGAATATACGATTTATTCCATTTCTTCTTTCTGACTTAGAGGTGTGAAAATACAGTAAAGTCCGCTCCTCTTCCCGCAGCCACACGGTCATGAACAATCAGAATACCAAGAGTCATGAAAGTGGCGGACTGCATTTTAAGATTTTTTAAAATGCTTTTAGCCTAGAAGTAAGCCTGACTTTTTTTCAGTTATTTCCTTTCATTTATCATACGTTCTGGCGATAAATTAATCAAACTCATAACTACATGGGCACATTTAATCACGACAGTAATATTCGACGGGACCGACGTATATGTAGCACTGCTGTTCATTCTGAATGTGTGAAACGCAGTTTGAAGATAAATAAAGCAATTGCCCACATGTGGTAGGTAGCTCGTAATGCTCAGTGATGGTGGGCGTTAACAGGTGTTATGTAAACAAAGCGAAGCGACACACGGAACTAACTACTCGATGCGCTGATAATCGGAAGGCTAGCCGTTTCTAGAGATTTTTCATACTTACTAAGGACATCCTGCAAGCAAAAACTGAAGTTTATTATTCGCCCGTTCCATACTTATCGAAGACCAAAGTTTTGTGTTTGACATTAAGCGTCCTGCTGAGCTTTAAACTCATGGGCGCCCATTGACAGATCGTCTTGACGCGAGCGCTAGATATTATGAAATACTGAAATTTACATTCTCAATGAAATACCCACCTGTAATATTGCGGTGCTTCTTAAGAATTTTAACATCAAAACAGAAAACAAATTTTTTAGGAAAGTTACGGGAAACCAGAATTTGCACGAAGGGTCCAATAGAAACGATATATACAAGGTGTCCATAAAGTCTTTCCTACATTACAAAAATAAATGTAAAAAATGTATGTCAGGTACAGGAAAGGGATTGCACGACAATGATGCTGCACAAGTGAAGTTTTTTTTTTCCAGGGTCAGTACACCTCCACGTGGGCGCCATTTGTGGCCCGGAGGACATCTAAGCGACTTTCGATTTCACGCCATGTTTTGTTTAACATCTCAGCAGAGACAGAACCAATGATGTCCGTTATTCTGCTCTTCAACGTCTCGATATCCGGAACACTGCTAGAGTAAACTTGGTCTTTCACATAACCCCACAGGAAAAGGTCTAGAGGGTTTATGTCGGGCGATCGAGGGGACCATGTCATGGGACCGTCGCGGCCAATCCCTTTGTACGGAAATGTGGCACTCAGGAACTCACGAACCATTATTGACCAATGTGGTGGGGCACCGTCTTGTTGGAAAATAACCAAAGGTTGGAGTGCATGCAATTGAAGTGCTACAAAAAGTTCCAGCATGTCCAGGTACACGTTACATGCTACCGTGGGCTCTGTAAAAAAGAAGGGTTTGATGATTCTGTCATGCATCAGCCGCCCCATATGTTCACTTTCGGGCTAGCCCACGGTTGTTCGATGACATAATGGAGATTTTCTGATTCCCAGATTCGCACATTGTGCCTGTTTACCGTACCAGAGAAGTAGAATGTGGCTTCATCTGAGAAACAGACACGGTGCAGATAATCACTATCATGAGCTATGCGCTGCTCTCCGTCGCAAATGCAGCACGGCGAGGCCGGTCATCAAGCTGAAGAGCTTGAACGATCTGTTTATCTTATAAGCATAAGATGAAGACGTTTGTGTAAAATTTTGTGAACCGTAGCACGGGGAATCCCAGTTTCCAGTGAAGCACGAAGAATACATTTCCTGGGGCTTCGCAAAAAAGTCTCATGAACAGCTGCAGCTGTCTCTTGGGTAACCGGTGGTAGTCCCGCTCGGGAGAGATCGCCAACACTACCCGTCGCTTTAAACTTTTTAAACCAAGCTATTATGTTTTTTCGGTGACGCTGGACAGTAACCGCCGATTTGGTCTCATGGAACCACAACACGCCCGGCGCTTTTTCTTGCATGGAAGCCATTATCGATTAAATGTTCCTCTTATTTAGCAATAGTGCTCACCTAAAGATTAGAAAAAAAAAACTTTATGAGTGCTGCTATTTTATGTTGCCAACCATTTTATTTTAACTTACATATATTTTTTATATTAATTTTTGTAATGTGGGAAGACTTTATGGACACCATGTATATTTATACCACTAAGCTGTTCTTTGAGATTTAAAGCTTAACTCCATGAAGAAATACAAGCGACGAGATAAATTTTTATCTGATTATTTACTTACTGTTGCCGTATCAAACTTCACCGTTTACACCGATCTTGACACACAACTCAGGCTTCACTGACATCCTTCACATGACGTACACAAACAAGACCTTCCATACTTCATACTCATAATCTTTTTCTCGTGCAGACACTCCTGAATACGAGAAGGAATTAATACGAAGTGTGACAATTTAATTCATGCAATTCACCTGTAGAAAAAATGTGAGTGTACTTGTGTGCTGGAGTCTGCTGTCATCTTCGAAGTAATCCCTTTCAGCAGCTAGGGCATTCTATAAAATCTAAGCCTAACATACAAAGACAATTTCTTTTTCCAAACACGCCCCTTTATTTTCCTACATGGTATCCCCCGACTTGGATGCGCCGGTTGTGCCGATCATAGAGTTGGCAAATCCCCACTGCGAAAAACGCTTTATCTTTCTTCTCAAACCAACACTTCGCTGCCTGTTTCAGTTCAGAATCATCCGTAAAATGCCTAACCCGCAGATCGTTTCTCAGATTTTCGAAGAGAAAGGAGTCACTAGGGGGCAAGATCAGGTGAGTACGGTGGGTGCGGAAGCGCCAGGCAGCCACATTCTGTCACAGCTTGCATGGAAACACCGGCGATGTGGATTGGAGCATTGCTCTGAAGAAGCAGAATACCCCGTCGTAATATCCTTCCCCATTTATTCTTGACGCAATTGTCGCAATAGCGTGACATAATAGGCAGCATTCGTTGTCCTTTTATGAGACAAGTAATCAATTAACAGCAAGTCCCAAAAGTGGTGGCCATAATCTTCACTGCAGATAGTTCGGATTTGAACTTTTTGGTGATAGTGGTCCATGATGTTTCCACTGTATGCCCTCTTTTATAGTATCAGAGTCCCAGTAGTGAAGCCACGTCTCATCACCAGTCATTTGGGTAGCGGTTAACGCGATCAAGTTGAATCCGACTTGCTTCAACACGATTATTGTTAATCTCAGGCGTCAACAATCGAGGAACCCATCTGGCACTGACCTTTGACGTCCCTAACCTTCTTTAACTTCAGTTCCTCAGCAGTCTGTACGACACGGATTCGCCAGTTCGACATCACCAGGTCTTTCACTTTCTGGCACATTTCATCTGTGGCCACCTTTACCGAGCGTTTCTCGCCAGGGTCGTCTTCCAACGAGTCTCTTCCTCGTTTAAAGAGAGCAGCCCATCCTTTGACTGTGGCATATGAAGGTGCATAATCGACGTACACACGGATCATCGATTTATGAATACTGCGTGGCGTTTCACCTATACTTTCGTCAAACATTCAGTTACCGCTCGGTTCCGCAATTTCATCTGCAACTCGTCCATTATCACCTTATAGACTTCAACGAACTGTGGCGCCGTCTCAAATGCTGACACAGTGACGTGGCGTGGCTGTTGTATGACTGAAAGATGCTGCAATACTTTGCAATACTTGCGAAAACAATTTTTCAAATTTGACTAACAGTTGCAGTGGTATGGTGTCTACAGACGGACGGACAAACCGATATCATAAGCACGATCTTTTTTTACAAAAGACGTGCTAAAAATAAAAGACAGGAATTGTATCCAAAATTAGTTTTCGCGGACGAGAATGCTACGCCGATCACTGTCTTGTTGGGGTTTCAAAGTCAAGTTACATTGCAGTTCTTTCCGGTTGAGTAATAAACCACCGGAATTAAATGCTGACAGTGTTAACGAAATTGATGACGGACGATATTCTCTAAAACCTGAGTTATTGGATGAACCAGTAATAATATTGTGGAAGATTGACGGAGCCATATCAGAGACAGAATAGCAGAATGGGCTAAGATTTACCTTGGGACTCACAATAGAAAATGAAGTAATAAAATGGTTGAGTGGCACTTGAGTAGTGAAGGTGAAAAAAGAAAACTGTGGAAAAATCGCTGCAGAATCTCAGACGTGGGACACTTTACCGATGAATTTATTGAAAGCAATAAAGAGGCCAACAAAATAATAAGGCAGGGAAAGAGAATTTATACACATTCACAAAAGAAGACAGATAAGAGAAATTCAAGAATATCACGCACGTGAAAACTAATGGAAATTCTTTCAATAGATCAGAAATCACAGAGCGAGACAACATTTAAATTCCTCGTTAACTTAAATTATTACTTTAATAGACAGATATATTGGCCATGGACAAAGCAATCGGTGAACGATGGAAATAATGTTTTAACAAAGCGTCAAACTGTAGTGTGCATACAATTAAAATTTTGAAGACGACAATCCGTTTTTTGGTGTAAATATGACAAGGATGGTAAGTCAGATAATATCCGAAAACTTTAAAATTTCGTCGTCCTCGAGCGGGATTCGAGAAGTGGAAAACGGGTCGTTCCACCGCTTGGTCTAGAAGGTTGCTGAATGTATTGCCTTCAGTGTGGAATTAACCTGAAATGACGTCCAGACGACGTTTCAGTATTGCCAACAGAAATAGGACTGTTATAGGGAGACATACGGCAGATCTAGAGAGACGCGGGTTTGGCGCCATCTGGGAGACACGGGTTCGATTCCCGCTCTAGGACGACGAAATTTTAAAGTTTTCGGATATATTGTCTGACTTACCATTCTTGTCATATTTACACAAAAAAAAACAAACAAAAAAAAAAACAGATTTGTCACCTTCAGAATTTGTATTGTATGGTGTAATCCCGTATTCCATTCATGCATACAATTGTTTGTCAAAATGGTAAATTCGGCGAATGTCCATATCTCTGGATTTCAGTACACGATAACACCACCTCTGTGTCGAAGAACGTCTTGACACTGACGAGACATACTTGCAGTGACATAATTGATGTGTGTCTGGGGCAGCTCGTCCCATATTACAAGCAACACGTTACGGAGATCGGCCAGTGTGCTGGGGTATGGAACGTGGTTATCCAGACGCCGCTGTACAGCGTCCCAAATTTGCTCAATAGGATTGAGGTCATGAGACCTCGGAGGCAGCTGTAACGGTTTAATCCCATGATTTCCCAGCTCCTGTAGCACGCTCCAGGCACGGTGACAGGTTGCATTGTCATCTAGAAAACGGAAAGCATGTCCGATAGCAGTGTGAAAGAGTGTCACAATAGGCACAATGGTCTCGTTTCGGTACACTGAAGCATTCATTGTAGCCTTGACAAACATACAAGGAAGTACGAAATTTTCTGAATTTTTTTTTTTTTTTTTTTAATTTAGAAATTTTCTATTTCGTGCTTTTTGAAATATGACATACTACAAAGGTAAAGCACGTGTCAAGAAGACAAATCTGCAGCGGTACATTCTGTCCGTGTAGCTTAGTTGGGAGAGCAACTTACTCCGGAGTGAGTGGGCGCGATTTCGATCTCTGTCACGGACAAATTTGTGTTTTCACATTGGTGCCCGAACGTAAAAAATGTTGGGTTCTTCGAAAAATGTGTGAGTTTGTTCCACACATTGTTTAGAATTAATGAAAAATTCGTTCTTCGCTTCAAATTAAAAAAAAAAAAGAAATTAAACGGGAGGTGATGTGATGTACTACAGAAGTAATGGCACGTGTCAAGACGACAAATCTGCAGCGATACATTCCGTCTGTGTAGCTTAGTTGGGAGAGAAACTTACCCCGGAGTGAGAGGGCACAAGTTCGATCTCGTCACGGACAAATTTGTGTTTTCACATGGGCGCCCAAATGTAAAAACGGATGTACTGGGCGTTGGGTTCTTCGAAAAATCTCTGATGCTTCTCTCACACTTCGTCTAGAATTAATAAAAGTTCGTTCTTCGCTTACAAAAAAAAAAAAATAAAAAAAAATTAAGAAGGAGATGATGGAAAAATACGTGCCAAGACAACACGTCTGCAGCGATACATTCCGTCCGTGTAGCTTCGTTGGAAGAGCTACTTACTCCGGAGTGAGGGGCGCAGCTTCCATTTCGTCACGGACAAATTTGTGTTTTCGCAAAAACAGGAAGCAATTTCCACCCAGCCAATAAGCAGTTCGGATGAAGAAGAAGAGAGGACGAAGTTATCGATGACGTCACGCACATGTTTTGAAATTATTGACCTAAGGTGCGTTTTTGAAAAAACAGGATGTGCACATATTGTCATTCTATCCGTCCGTCCGACTGTGGACACCCCATCTTCTCACCTCTAAGTCCGATTAGAAAAACTCTTTTGCATCAAGTAACCTGAACTGTGAGAACGATGATCTTTTCATTTTGCATAAATGCAGATCCCATTGAATTTTCATTTTGTTCCTAAAATTTTAATTGAAATAATGCTTTCTTTCTTTGACACCTTACACTTCGGTGACCATTTTACATATAATTTTTTCTTCAAATAATGTATAGTTTTCTCGCTGAGGGAGTAAATACATGCAATATTTCAGGGCCGCGGGTGGCCTAGTGGGCAACGTTCGTGACTACCACGGAAAGGACCTCAGGTTCGATCCCAGGCAGGTACGAACGCTCGATCCACTAAATATCCGCCGTGCGTCGGATGGGCACGCTACGCCGTCGGACCCCGGGTACTGGCCCCCCGGTAATAAATAAGGGCGGCTTCCTCCCCCTTTCTACTTCGCTTCCGTGTCACTTTCCTATCGGGAACTCTAGCCCAAATCTTCTAGCTTCCTATTTCTAAGGGTTGTGGGGTCAGATACTCCCTTCATAAAATCCTCTGCATATGATGATCACATGCAATATTTCCACTGATATCTCATCCTCCTCTAAAAATCCGATTTGAAAAATTGTTTTTGCCTCGGATATGTTCACGGCGAAGAATACTTTACATATCATTCCCAGTTTTTTTTTTTTTTTACCGCAAAATTTTGCAAAATGTACCGCATAATTCTGAAAACAGAGATGGGTGCATATATCTGTTTTCAGCTGTATCTGCGATTTTAGAAGACGAATTCAACTAATTACGTTTTGGTCCTATACCACACACAACAGAAAACGTTTTGCTCATATCTTCTTTTAAAAATACTGCACAGCTTTTCTACTAAAGGGCGTAAATATATATCGTATTTTCCTAGATGCCTTTGCTTCTAAAAGTACGAGACGAAAAATACTTTTTTTCGCGTTGGATAGCATCTACAATGAAGAATGTTTTGCATATAATTTCATTCTTCGTTAGGAAAAATTTTGCCACTATAGGTAGTAAGCTCTTATTTTCTGTTTATAGCATATTTGCAGCCGTATCTACGTGTCGAAAATCCAGCTTGCAATTGGGGGGGGCGGGGGGCGGTACCGACACTTCTGAAAATATTTTTAACATATTTTCTGCTCCACTGAAAACGTTTTGCATATGTCTTTGATTTTTTTTGTAATGCAGAGCTCTTGCTCTAGGGAAAGTAAGTGTGCATTTCTGTTTGTAACGGTACTTCCGCTTCTAAAAATCCGATAGAAAAAAATCTTTTGTTCTGTATGCCACTCGCCATGATAAGGAGTGTGAATATTATAAACTTTCAGCAGTGCCATGTATAAATTGTTTTTTTGCCATCTCATCTCCACTTACGTCGTATTTGAAAAATTCTTTTTGCGTCGCATAGCTCTCTCTCCCTATAAAACATAGTTTTCTTGTACTTTTTTTTTATAATACTGCATAGTTCAGTTAGGGAGCATCAGTGTACATTTTTATTTTCCAGACTATCTCTGACAAAAAAAAAATCTGTTTGTGTTTTCCCCCTAGGGGAGCTAAGTTCTATTAGATTTCTCTCCATACTTCTGCTTCTAATTGTTTGATTTAATTTTTTTTGCTTCGGATATTTTCCGGCATAACGAATATTTTGCACACAACGTAATTTTTCGTAATGCTCATTTTTGCAGTTAGTTGGCGTATGCTGCTACTTTTACTTCCAAAAGTTTTTCCGATTCTAAAAATCCTGCTGGAATTATTCTTTTTGTAACTGGTTCCATTCATCATGGAGAGCGTACATTGTGTATTTTAAATTATGCGCAGGTTTTCCGCTAGGGGGAGCAATGTATTTTGTTATCCTGAAAATATTCTATGAAAAATTCGTTCTGTGTCGGAAAAAATTCAAAAGACGTGCTCATTACACCTGACTATTTGGTGGAATCTTTCTTGGTGTTTTCCTTCATTCTTCCGAGTCTGTCTGTTCTGACATGCTTTTTTTACAGGTACTGAAGTTTCATTATCTCCTCATTTAGGGAAAAGATGACTCCTCTTATTTGAAAGAGATAGAATCTATTTCTTAACTTAATTTCCTCCTAAACGTCTTTCCCGCACATGAAAATAAACCGTTCCCTATAAACTAATTTTTCCCTGAGTGCGCTTTCCCCTTTTCCATATAAAAAACTTTTTAGCACGTCCTTTGTAAAAAAAAATCGTGCTTATGTTATCGGTTTGTCCGTCCGCCCGTACATCTGTAGACACCATTTCTCTGTAACTATTACTCCGATTTGAAAATTATTTTTGCATTGGGAAGCTTGAAATATGCGAATGATGATCCTTCATTTAGTTTTTTTTTACGATGTACAATTTCGCCGCTAGAGGGCGTAAACGCAAATGATACAGAATTCAAAATACATATTATTCCATATCATCATCATCATCATCATCATCATTGTCAACCATTATCAATCCACTGCTGGACGAAGGTCTCCCCAAGTTTCCTCCACAACGGTCTGTCTTGTGCCAGTCTCCTCCATGTCACCCCTGCATACTTTCGAATTTCATCCACCCATCTCCCATGTGGTCTTCTTCTGGGTCTTTTCCTGTCCCTTGGAATCCAATCTAAAATTTCGGCTGTCCATCGATGATCTGTCCTTCTGGCAGTATGTCCAGCCCATTGCCATTTCAGGGATTTAACTCTGATCATGATGTCTTCCACTCTTGTCAATTTTTGGATCCACGAGTTCCTCTTCTTATCTCTCCTGGTTACACCAAGCATGCACCTCTCCATGCCACTTTTAGTTGTCTGCAGCCTTTGTATGTCTCTTTTAGTTAAGGTCCACGTCTCTGCACCATAAGTAAGCACTGGAAGGATGCATTGATCAAACACTTTTCTTTTAAGACATAATGGCATATTGCTCTTGAAAATTATGCTGTTTCTTCCAAAAGCTCTCCAGGCAAGTTTTGTACGCCGATTAATTTCTTCATCAATGTGACCCTCACTTGATATCTGCTGTCCAAGATAAACGTACGTGTCTGTTATCTCCAGCTTTTCTCCATCAATCGATAAATCTTCATTTCTTGTAAAAGCATTGAACATTACTTTTGTCTTCTGAAAGTTCATTTTTAATCCCACTTCTTTACTCTTGTCAGCAAGTTCCTGGATCATACTCTGCAGCTCTGATGGGCTAGTTGCAAAAATGACTACGTCATCAGCAAAACGAAGATGAGTTAGATAATCTCCATTAATCTTTATCCCCTTGTTTTCCCAGCTCAGTGACTGAAAAACACCCTCCAATGTGGCATTAAAGAGCTTCGGAGATATGGTGTCACCTTGTCTCACTCCCTTTCCAATTTTTATGTGTGTTGTATTTTCAAACAGCCTAATCTTTGCACTTGCATTTTCATAGATGTTATTAATAATATTAATGTATGCATCTTCAACACGGCAGGTTTTCAGAGCCATTGTAACTGCTGATGGTTTCACCGAATCAAAGGCTTTTTCATAATCGATAAAAGCCATGCACAATGGAAGTTCATATTCCCTCGCTCTTTCAATTAGTTCTCTCAGCACATGGATATGATCTATTGTGCTGTAGCCACTCCTGAATCCAGCTTGTTCTCTCGGTTGAGCCATGTCCAGTGTTACCTTCAAGCGGTGTGAAAGAACTTTAGTGAAGATTTTATAAACTACTGATAGGAGGCTGATAGGTCTGTAGTTTCCGAGATCCTCAATGTCACCTTTCTTATGTAGCAGGATCATTGTAGCGGTGTTCCAATCCTCAGGAATCTTTCCTTCATTAAGGCATCGAGTGAAAATTTGGGCGAGTACTGTTTCGATTTCTCCACTTGCTTCTTGTATGATGTCTACAGTAATTCCATCTTCTCCTGGAGCTTTTCCCCGCTTCATGTTCTTGATTGCATGTGCAACTTCTGCTGGAAGGACTGGAGGAACTCTGGTACTGGTATCTTTCATGATGTCTGGAGTTCATGTATCATCCCTTTCATATAATTTGGAGTAGAAATCTTTCACTCTTGTCAAAATTTCGCCTCTATTTCTTGTTACAGAACCATCTTCTTTTCTCAGTGCCATAATCTGTTTTCTTCCCTTACTGAGATGTCCCTTTGCTATCTTTAGGCTTTGGTTGTTTTCAATTGCTTTCCTCACTAGTTCACAGTTGAATTTTCTTACGTCTTCAGTGATACTTTTTCGTACTGTCTTGCATAGCTCTATATATTCCACTTTGGAAGTCACATCTTCTTTAGTTGTCCTCATCTCTCTTCTTTTTTGCATCAACATTTTCATTTTTCCTGATAATTTATTTACATGCAACTTGTTCTTAGACCCAGCTAATTTTGTTGTTGTTTCCATAAGAGCTTTGGTTACTTTTCTGTTAACTTCAGAGATGTCCACTTCTTCCGATGTTAGGCCTTCTAAAGCAGAGAACCTGTTCTTCAGTTCCAACTTGAAGGTATTATGGTGTTTTTTAAGGTTGGTTATGTCAACAGATTTTGTTTGTCTTTTGAGCTTGCGACGTTCGAGTTTAGTGTTGAGGTGCATCTTACATCTCACCAATCTATGGTCACTACCTGTGTTGAACTTGTTTAGCACACTGCAGTCTTCTATGAGGAATTTTTTGTTACACATAATAAAATCAATTTCACTTGTCGTCCCATTTGGATGTCTCCATGTCCATTTCCTGTGTGGCTTTTTCTTGAAGAAGGAGTTCAAGATGAAAAACCCTTCTGCCTCTGCAAACTCAATGAGAGTATTTCCACGCTGGTTTCTGTTGCCGTGACCGAATTTACCTACTGAAGTTTCATTCTGTTGCCGTTGCCCTATTTTTGCATTGAAATCTCCCATAATTATTTTCAAGTGATGCTTACCTTTATTATTTAGATGACAAATTTCCTCATAAAATTCTTCAATTTCCTCTTCAGGATGACTTGTGGTGGGTGCATAAGTTTGAATAATCTGAGTCTGGTATCTTTTCGAGAGTTGGATAACAAGCCGTGCAGCTCTGTCAGAGGAACTTTCAACTTCTACAACTTTATCCTTCAGTTTCTTGTTTATTATAAATCCAACACCACTAGTTCTGCCAGTATCTGTCCCACGATAGTAGACGAGATGTCCACTTTTCAGTTGGATGAGATCTTCTCCTTTTCTCCTTACCTCACTTAGCCCGACGATGTCCCACTTGATCCTTTGTAGTTCCTCTTCCAATTCAAGAAGCCTTGAATCAGAAGATAGGGAGCGTCCATTGTACGTTTATAACGAAGTGAATTTCTCCGTCATTTCTATCCGCGCCGGGGTTCGAACCCGGGTCCACTCATTCCGGAATAAGTTGCTCTACCAATTAAGCTACGCGGACGATTATTCTGATTCCTATCTGCCTTTATGTCGTGTGCGTCCTTCTGGCAGGTACGTCACATCTCCTGGTACGTTACATCATCTCCCCCTTATTTTTCTTTTTTTTTTTCTTTCGAAGTGCTGCTCATATTTTTCCTATCTCGCAGTGTGGAAATAACATCACACCAATGCGAGATTTTGAACGGTCGGGTCATCCGGATAGTTCGGGCGCCATTATAACGAAGTAAATTTCTCCGTCATTTTTATCCGCGCCGGGGCTCGAACCCGGGTCCACTCATTCCGGAATAAGTTGCTCTACCAATTAAGCTACGCGGACGATTATTCTGATTCCTATCTGCCTTTATGTCGTGTTCGTCCTTCTGGCAGGTACGTCACATCTCCTGGTACGTTACACGTTGCCAAGGTCAGCATCAGATGGCAGCCTAGTCCGGTCCTCCGGGGATTCTTAGCACCCTCTGCCTTCATGTCGCACTGGCCGCTGCCTTTGCCAGGTACATTCCAGCTGCCGGAGACTGAGGGCCAATATTTAAGTTGTGGAGTCATTTTGGAGGGGTTTGGCCATAACTCACCACGCTGGCCAAGCGGGTTGGTGAGTGTGGGATAGAATTTCCTCTAATCCCGATGGTATAGTTATACCGCTATTGGCGGTCGTCAGAGCCCCTTTAGTAGGAACAGGATGCACCACGAGAAGGCGGGGTTGACATTTGTCAAGGAGAGGCTGTGATATTTACTTCTAAACATCCGATTGAAAAAATTTCTTTATCTTTCGATTCCATTTATGCCGAAGAGTATTTTAGGAATAGTTACTTTTCTCAAGTGACGCATAGATTTTCCGCTACGGGGCGTAAAAGTAAATTACGTTTTCCCCGATATCTCTTCTTCTAAAACTCCGATTTGAAAACTTTTTTCTTCAGCTGATACAATTTCCAATGGAAAATGTTTTGTATGTAATTTTTAATTTTTAGTAAAGAATACTTTGGCCACAAGGGGGGTAAATCTTAATTTTTGCTTCTGACGTATTTGCCATAAAATCTGAGCTTCTAAAATCTCGATTGAAAAACTTCGTTCGTAGACCGATGCCACTCACGTCGATAAACCTTTTCGGAATATTTTCTTCTTAAAATATTGCATGGTTTCTCCGCCAGGGGGCGTAGATGTATATATCATTTTTGTCAATATGTATGCTTCTAATGGTCCTATTTGAAACATTCTTTCTTTATTGGATAGAGTTTCCAGTGTGACATGTTTGTCATATAATTTCAAAAATTTCAAGTAATTTATAGACTTTCCGCTAGGGTGAGTAATTCTAAATTGCATTTCCCCCGATATCTCTGCTTCTAAAACTCCGATATGAAAAATTCTTTCTGCACCGGATACAGCTCCTGATGGGAAATCCTTTGCATATAATTTCTAATTTTTAGTAAAAAATGGTTTGGCACCAGGGGCGCGAGCCTTAATGTCCGCTTCAGATGTATTTGCAGCAAAATCTGAGCTCCTAAAATCTCGATTGAAAAAAATCCGTTTGTGAATCCATACTACTCACGTCGCCAAACATTTTAGGAAGATTTTCTTCTTAAAATAAGATGTATATCTTATTTTTGTCAATATCTCTGTTTCTAGGAGTCCGATTTGAAAAAATTCCTTCTTTGTTGGATAGTGTTTCCGATGCAAAATGTTTTTCATATAAACTCAAAATTTTCAAGTAAATCATAGACTTTTCGCCAGGGGGCGCAATGGTAAATTACGTTTTCCTCGATATTTCTGCATCTAAAACTCCGATTTGAAAAATTCTTCCTGTATCGCTTACAGCTCCTGGTGGAAAATGTTTTTCATATAATCTAATATTTGGTAAAGAATGGATTGGTCACCAGGTGGCATAAGTGTTAATTTCTGCTTCTGATGTATTGGGTTGGTGCGAATGAAATGTCCGGCAAGGAACTAGCACACGTGGACGGCAAGAACGATAAAGTAGGACAACTTACCTAGGCAAAATTATCCCCCTCGGCATCGACACATAGTTGCCATCTCTCCGGCAAAGGCCATGATCCCGGAATAAAAAAAAGTCTTGTGGCTGGGACCTGAAGAAGTCATCAACTGCACGTTGAACCTCGTTGTCTGTCGTGAACTGTTTCCCTGACAAGAAGTGATCCAGGCGACAAAACAGATGATAGTCTGCCGGAGGCAAGTCCGGATAGCAGGAAGGATGAGGCAGTGCTTTATAGCCCAAGGCACTCATCGTTCGTCGTGCGGCATGAAGGCGAGCGTTGTCCTGGAGCAGAAGAACATCATGTCTGTTGACCAAAGCCGGTTGTTTCTGTAGCAGATTCTGGTGCATCTGGTGTAATTCAGCGCAATACCGTTCTGCAGTGATGGTTTGGCCCCTTGCCAAGAAACTATGATGAATTATCCTGGCTGTGGACCACCAGACAAGGAGCATCATCTTCTTGGTGTGTATGGGTGGCTTAGGATGCCGTCCAGCAGGCTGTGCCTTGCTTAACCATTGTGCAGATCGTTCCCGATTATCATAAAGGGCACACTTCTCGTAGCAGATGATGATTCGATGCAGTAGAGGTTCCTTTTTATTCCTGGTAAGCAGCGATGTGCAGACTTCCAAACGCCTAGCAATTGTCAGTCGTCAACTCATGCGGCAGCCACATGTCCAGCGTTTTGGCACGTTTTTCGGGGTCCGCTTCAACCACACGTAACAGAACATCGCCAGAAACAACAACTGGTCAGTGACCATGTGATTCGTTTTGCAGGCTGTATCTTCACAAACCAACACCGAATGGTTCGTTCGTTGGCCATATTCTCCCCAAACGCTTTGTTAACGTTTAGAGCGGCAATTCCTGCAGAATGGCCCAGACTAAATTCATACAGGAAGATGACTCACAAATCCGGCGTCTGCATGTTTCTTTTGCAAGCCACGTTACGTCCAAACAAAATACTCCTGTACCTTGTTCTTCACACACGTGCTAGCTACTTATAATAACTATGTGACGTAATACCCGCAACACCTGTGGGTGGTTCCATTCCGCTGTGGTGGGGGCCTGTCTCCACTGCTCGTTCGTGCCGCACATTTGATTCGCACTAATCCAATATTTGCAGCAAAATCTGAGCTCCTGAAAACTCGACTAAAATTTGTTTTGCTTGGACCAATACCGCTCACATCGGAAAACCTTTTGAGAATACTTTCTTCCTAAAATAATGCATGCCCCCTCCCCAGGGGGCATAGATGCGTATATCTTACATTTGCCCATATCTCTGCTTCGAAAAGTCCGATTCGAAAAATTATTTCTTTGTTGGAGAGCGTTTCAGCTGCGAAATGTTTCTCATATAAATTAAAATTTTCTTTAACGCACAAGGCTGCAACCAGAGCGCGTAAGTTCACGATTCTGTTTACAGCAATATCTGCGGGATTAAAAACCTGATTGAAAAACCTCTTTCTTCGGTCAGATACTATTGTTTTCCGTACCGGTTCAATTGACTTTAATAGCTTTGATAAATTTAATTTGCGTCAGAAGGGATTCAAAAGACACGCTTATTACACCCGAAAATCCGGTGTCATCTTTCTTGTCTCCATTACATTGATCATACCCTTTTCCCATGGAAGTTTTCTTCCAGTTAGAATGAAAGCACTTCTACAAGAACTCATGTACAATGTCATTTCCATAAAAACTGAGAGTAAAATCACACAAAATTATGAAATACAGGTACAGCAAAATATATGTTATTCTTTCTCAAAATATCTTCCCTCGGATGATATGCAACGGTCCCATCGTTCAGTCCACTTTTTAAACCTTGTGGCGAAGACGTTTTGCGGAAGCTGCTTTAGCGACCCCTGTTCAGCTTTAGTAATGTCGGCATCTGTGTTGAATGTTGCGCCACGGGACTTCTTCATTGTTGGAAACAACCAGGAAACGCACGGGGCGACGCCAGGACTGTACGCAGACTGTGGCATGATTTCGATATTGCATTTCATAAGAACCTGTTGAACACAAGCAGCCATATGTGGGCGGGCGATAACACGGTGTGGGGTCCACTTGCCAACCAGTTCCGGTCGCTTAATCGATATGTGTCGTCGCAGACGCTTCAAGACTGAAATGTAATAATCAGCATTGACTAATTTGTGTAGGAATGGCATGCTGGTAGACTACACCTTTATGATCAAAGAAAATTATCATCATCACCTTCCAACCTGATTTGGTTTGGCGGACTTTTTTCGGAGGAGGCGAGTCTATGTGTTTCCGAACACTCGTTGCGCGCTTCGTGAGGGGTTCGAAATAGTGGATCCATTTTCATCGGCAGTTATTACTGTGTTTAGAAAGTTTGGATCCTTTGCAATCATTTGTTGCCACCCATGACACACCTGAACTCTGGCTAACAATTGTTCTCTCGTCAGGTGATGAGGTACCCATCCGGAACACACACGATGCAACATTACTTTGTCGCGTAGAATGTGGAATACCAACGTTTTTGAAATATTATTTGACGCAGCTATGTCTTCACACGTCATTCGTCAATCATCTTGCAGGATTGCCCAAACAGTGTTAACAATACGCTCCTTAACAACAGTTTCAAGTCGACGAGGCTCAGGAGCGAGTTCTGCCGACAAACGCCCTATTTTGAAATCATGATGCCATCTAAAAATCGTTAACTCACCCAAACATTTATATTTGTAAGTTTTTTCATTAAATCAACTGTTTCTGGAGCCGTTTTACCCAAACGATAGCAAAATTTTATCACACAATGCATTTGATTTCTTAACTCTGAATCACTCACCTCCATAGCTGTATGATGAAATGTAGACGTACCTTAAACAACTGCGCAATAACAAAACCAGAATCGTCTGCCACGGCTAATAACTGTTACCATAGATACTTGCTTAATTCAGTTAGTAGTCTCCCTTCGCACTGTTGCCAACTAAAAAAATTACTCTTAGTTTTTATGGCTTTGTAGATGCCTTTTTGCGTTAGCCGTTATAAGATTTCGATGTTATAACTGGAATAAGATTTCAATGTTATAACTGGGCCCGTCCTCACTTCCTTACAAGCAGTGAAATTTCTAATTCCTTCCTGATGCTAGTGAAATTGATATTCCATTCATAAAGAACTAGTGAAATTGATTACCGCCGCCCCGGTGGCGCAGTGGTCTAAGCGATGGCCTCTGATCATTCGTCCGAACGGGGGTCCGGGTTCGAATCCCGGTGAGGCATGGACGTTGTGTTTGTCTTGTGGCACTGGCTCTCTCCCTTCCCTGGAACCAGTGACCCTAAATTAGGGACGGGCGACTGCTTATAGACCATTGAGTTGCTCACGGCGGTCGTTAAACCTTCAATCAAAAAAATTGATTATCCTCTTCCAGAAGAATCGGAAGAATGTTTCTTTACATTTCGCAAAGAAGAAATCAAACACTGTGAAACATATCCTCGGTCTACTCCTAAAAAATAAAAAGCACTTCTCCTTTCGGTCAGCTTGATCTTTTGCCTTCATTTTTATTTTAGTTGTTCTTGTGGGAAGAATCCTCACTTCATTTCTCCCTATCTCATTGCCGCAATGAATTGTAGAACCGAACACGATGTTCTTGAGATAATAATCGTAACTGCGTGGGAGAAGTTCTATTATAGCGCAAAAATGATCGTACAATTTTGAATAAAAATCTAAAAAAGGGCAGTCATCACTCACCAAGCGAAGTGTATCCTCCCTCAGAGCTCAGTATTTAATCGGGAATGAGATAAGAAATTCCGTTTAGTTTTATTTCTTTATACCTTTGATCTCCGTCCCAATCGCTCTCCAATCACATGATGTTTCACGCACGCACTGATACCGAGATACTGTATTTGCATTGTACTGGCTTATCTTTTGAAAAAGAACTGAATCGAAACTAGTGGAAACGAAACTGCCTGTTGCGAAAATTGCCTTCTTCCAGAAAGCATTCTCTACTGATCGTAATTCCCGACTCTATGATGAGAATTTCCTCAAATTTACTACAGGAAATTAAGTGGGCAAAGAGGAAAGTTTTATCATTTCCGGTAGACATACAGATTACGTAAAATGTCCACTCAGCTTGTGCGTGGAAGATTTAGAAGGTATCAGAAATCCTGCGCAAACAGAACAACGTTTCGTGTGCTTTTCACCTGGTTAATGTCCGAACCCAAAACACCTGACAGACTTTTTGCTAAATCTGAGAATTCGGGATGACTGCTGCACAATGCAGTGATTACCCCAGTCCATTGTGTCTTAATTCCAGTGTTCGAGTATTACAGCAGAACACTAGTGTTGGATGCTCAACACGTCATTAAGTAGATCTCTTGTTGCACCTAAAGGCATAAACCACCTTTGTCTTTCTTCATTTCGGGGTTTAATGTCTATTATGAGCAACTCTTAGAGTTATAAGCAGTTCCCTGTTCCTAGTTTGGGATTCCTCGTTCCGGGGAAGAGAGGCAGAGCTTCGTGGAGGAAGCAGGAAGCATTACGCCCATACCAAATTCAGTTGGGGAGGGAAGCTAGTCCAGCTCCGACAACTATACAGAAGCCAGCGACTACGTCCGTCCGACCCCAGGACCGGAAGACAACTCACGTACGAACGCCTATGCATAGACAGCTCAATCCTTCAGGTGATGCAACCTTTTTCAGTCCGAACAAATTCGAATGTATTTAGACGACAACTCTATGGTTAATTTGTTCTCGTATTAAACTAGCAAATTATTAGGAACACCCAATAGAAATCAGACACGTGTCATCCTCAGTTACACATGCAATTATGACGTTGAGATAGCTTTATAAACAGCTCACTGCAAAGGATTCAGATGTGTACAAAGCTAAGGTAACGGCAATAGGAGAAAGACTTTAGCGACTTTGAAAGACGCACATTGTAGTAGGCGCTACGCAGGGTGGTACCAGTATCTCAGAAAAGGTAGATCTTCTTGGCTATGCAAGAACAGCTGTATCGAGGACGTACAATAAGTGGTGTACAAACAACAAAACGAGAACTGAACGATCTTCCTGTGAGCGGAAACGACTAGTCGACGTCCGAGAAAACGACGGCTAGAAGGGATTGTAAGAGATGAGTTCCACTGCGTCGAATAACCATGCAATACAACAGCGATATCGAGATAATTTCAGCATACACCCCCCCTCCCCCGCACATTGACGGAAATAGCTATGAAAGCGTGAACCCCACCTCTCTGCTAAGAACTGACAAATTTGTCTGCATTAGGCAAGACAGTACCAACACTGGATTCTTGAGGGCTGGAAGAAGGTTCCCTGGCGCGTTTTCAGTTATATATATATAATCGGTTTATGGCGCCTGAGGTCGCTTTCCGATCTCCAAAAGTTTTTTTCCATCTTTCTTCATCTAAGCACCATTTTTTCATCAGGCCATTTTGACTTAGTGCTGCTCTCTTTATTCCATAAGATCGTGTTTTTGGTCGGCCTCTATTTTTTCGTTTGCTTGATTTAAATTCCATGGCAATTTGGGGCAGTCTTTCATTTGTCATTCTTTTTATATACCCAGACCAACATTTCTTCTGTATGTCTTCTAAAGTTGTTTCTTTCATTTCCATCAATTCTTTGTACCTTTCATTCGTTATTTTCTGTCTTTTTGACACTCTACATGATCTTCTTAAAGCATCCATCTCTATAGCTGTTATTTTCTTTCTACCCGCTTCTGTTAAACGCCATGCCTCGGCCCCATACAGGAAGATGCTCTTAACAATACTATTATAAATACCCCATTTCCTTTTTCTGGTTATGTCTTCACTCCACCAGATTCCGTTTAGGCGTTTAACAGCTTTTTCTTTCCTGTGCAATTCTATTTCTTAATTCCATTGCATCTCAACCTTCTTGTGTTATTTTAACACCTGAGTAACTATAATGATCACATCTTTCAATTTTTTCGTTATCTTCTAACTGTAGGTCTGTTTCATTACTTCCTATGTTAATGCACACAAATGGATGGGCCAGAGTTTGGAGACAACAGCACTTGCATGCCACGAGATATTTTAACATCACTACGGACTAGGGACACTAGTACATGTGCATAGTGTTTCCTGATGGAGAGGGATAATTTCAGGAAGCAGGATAAAGCCCCATGACACTAGACTGGTATCGTCGCACAGTAGTTCCAGAGGAAATACAGTGACTACTTCAAAGTGCTAAAGTGGACTTCAAAGTGCTTAAGTGGACTTCAAAGTCCCCAGAGCTTAACCCAATTGCACATTTGTGAGATAACACTGAGAGATACATTGGTAACAAAGATGCTCCTCCAGCGAACATTTGGCAATTGACGGAAGTCATCCTATCCACTTGGTCAAACATACCTGTAGAATGGTATCAGCACCTCGCTGAATCCATGCCACATGGAATTAAGACTTTTGGAAGCATTGATTCGATATGGCATGGATCGAATCGAGGCTTTTGAAGCCTTGATTCGACGTAGCACAGATCGAATCAGGGCTTTTGAAGACCTTGATTCGATGTGGCATGGGTAGAATCAGGGCTTTTGTAGGTCTTGATTCGATGCGGTATGGATCGAATCAAGGCTTTTGGAGGCCTTGATTTGATGCAGCATGGATTGAATCAAGGCTTTTGAAGGCCTTCATTCGAAGTGGAATGGGTCGAATCAGGGCTTTGAAAAGCCTTGACTCGATGTGGCATGAATCGAATCAAGGCTTTTGGAGGCCTTGATTCGATGTAGCATAGATTGAATCAAGGCTTTTGAAGGCCTTGATTCAACGTGGCATGGGTCGAATCAGGGCTTTTGAAGGCCTTGATTCGATGTGGCATTTGTAGAATCAGGGCTTTTGGAGGTCTTGATTCGATGTGGCATGGATCGAATTAAGGCTTTTGGAGGCCTTGATTCGATGTAGCATGGATTGAATCAAGGCTTTTGAAGACCTTGATTCAACGTGGCATGAGTCGAATCAGGGCTTTTGAAAGCCTTGATTCGATATGGCATGGATAGAATCAGGGCTTTTGGAGGTCTTGATTCGATGTAGCATGGATTGAATCAAGGCTTTTGAAGGCCTTGATTCAACGTGGCATGAGTCGAATCAGGGCTTTTGAAAGCCTTGATTCGATGTGGCATGGATAGAATCAGGGCTTTTGAAAGCCTTGATTCGATGTGGCATGGATAGAATCAGGGCTTTTGGAGGTCTTGATTCGATGTAGCATGGATTGAATCAAGGCTTTTGAAGGCCTTGATTCAACGTGGCATGAGTCGAATCAGGGCTATTGAAAGCCTTGATTCGATGTGGCATGGATAGAATCAGGGCTTTTGGAGGTCTTGATTCGATGTGGCATGGATCGAATCAGGGCTTTTGAAGGCCTTGATTCAACGTGGCATGAGTCGAATCAGGGCTTTTGAAAGCCTTGATTCGATGTGGCATGGATAGAATCAGGGCTTTTGGAGGTCTTGATTCGATGTGGCATGGATCGAATTAAGGCTTTTGGAGGCCTTGATTCGATGTAGCATGGATTGAATCAAGGCTTTTGAAGACCTTGATTCAACGTGGCATGAGTCGAATCAGGGCTTTTGAAAGCCTTGATTCGATGTGGCATGGATAGAATCAGGGCTTTTGGAGGTCTTGATTCGATGTAGCATGGATTGAATCAAGGCTTTTGAAGGCCTTGATTCAACGTGGCATGAGTCGAATCAGGGCTTTTGAAAGCCTTGATTCGATGTGGCATGGATAGAATCAGGGCTTTTGAAGGCCTTGATTCAACGTGGCATGAGTCGAATCAGGGCTTTTGAAAGCCTTGATTCGATGTGGCATGGATAGAATCAGGGCTTTTGGAGGTCTTGATTCGATGTGGCATGGATCGAATCAGGGCTTGTGGAGGTCTTGATTCGATGTGGCATGGATCGAATTAAGGCTTTTGAAGGCATTGATTCAACGTGGCATCGGTCGAATCAGGGGTTTTGAAGGCCTTAATTCGATGTGGCATTTGTAGAATCAGGGCTTGTGGAGGTCTTGATTCGATGTGGCATGGATCGAATTAAGGCTTTTGGAGGCCTTGATTCGATGTAGCATGGATTGAACCAAGGCTTTTGAAGGCATTGATTCAACGTGACATGGGTCGAATCAGGGCTTTTGAAAGCCTTGATTCGATGTGGCATTTGTAGAATCAGGGCTTGTGGAGGTCTTGATTCGATGTGGCATGGATCGAATTAAGGCTTTTGGAGGCCTTGATTCGATGTAGCATGGATTGAATCAAGGCTTTTGAAGGCCTAGATTCAACGTGGCATGGGTCGAATCAGAGCTTTTGAAGGCCTTGATTCGATATGGCATTTATAGAATCAGGGTTTGTGGAGATCTTGATTCGATGTGGCATGGATCGAATTAAGGCTTTTGGAGGCCTTGATTCGATGTAGCATGGATTGAATCAAGGCTTTTGAAGGCCTTGATTCAACGTGGCATGGGTCAAATCAGGACTTTTGAAAGCCTTGATTCGATGTGGCATGGATATAATCAGGGCTTTTGGAGGTCTTGATTCGATGTGGCATGGATCGAATCAGGGCTTTTGGAAGCCTTAATTCGATGTGGCGTGGATCGAATCAATACTTTTGAAGGTCTTGATCGAATCAAAGCCGAACACATTATTAGGTAGGTGTTTCCAATAATTTGCTACTTCAGTGTGTATTATAAACAGTTTCGGAAATTTGGGCGGGCTTTCTGTGAACCAGGAAAATGGGTGGGCAGTGTTTTGACACCCAAATCATCCATGCTCTGTATCATAGTACAGTATCATTCGGGATTCTTTTATACAGGGGTTCATCAAAATAATAGAAACAATGTTTGTGAAGAACATTTTATTAATAAGCTGTATGCCCGCCTCAGGTTTTCAGAACAGAAGCAGTTCCATTTGGAAAATCGACAGATTTATGTAAGTCATACACATATGATAATGGAATTTCGGACCATTCTTTCCGTAAAATATATCCCAACTGTAACAGTGATGTTGGAGGTGAAAAGTGCAATCTAATCTTTCGTTCCAGATATTCTCACAAATGTTCAATAAATATTGATGTCTGAAGATAAAAAATGCACGGGTGCATTATCTGCTTGAAACCAGGGACGGTCATTAGGAAACAATGCCTGCAACACTGGACGCAGGTGGTCCCCAAGAATGGATGTTGCAGATATGTCATGAACCTCCAGAATAACCAAATGGTCCAAAGAAATGCCATGATATGACATCCCACAGCATCAGAGATGCTTCACAGTCGGAACCAAACGGTCGGGGGATACGCTTCAGCAGGTTTTCGCTAGACAGACATTCTACCAGTAGTGGGAAACAACCTGGAGCACGGTTTATCAGACCAGATAACACGCTTCCAGTCTTTAGCACCCTAGTTTGTAAGTGCTTTGCACCACCTTACATATTTTATTGCATTGATGCTGACAACCAGAGATTTGTGAATTGCAGCACTGCCATAAATACCGGCAAGATGGAGTTCTCGACGAACTGTTATGTCAGTAACGGGATCATTTTGACTTGTGTTCAACTCTGCTGCTATTTGCGGTGCTGTGGTCTTGTGCTTCCGGTGTACAATCTGTGCCATCGTTCGGCTGTTCCTATCTGACATCTTTGTCGTCCACAATTTTCACATTTGGAGGTCACGCCGTGTCATTTTTGATAGCTAGTCATAAGCTTCGATACAGTTCCTCGTGTTACATCTACTGTATTTCTGTTGTTCTAGTAACTGGAGCTCCTGCAAGATGCCGTTTTTGGGGGTCACTAAGATTTGACATTATCGACAATTACTCAGCAATAGCTGTTTCACCTGCGACCGTGGCACTGCTCCATGATAGCCGACATCGTACTGCACCTATTTATATACCTCACATCACGTGTGACGTCGTCCCTGTGATTTGCACTCGGCGCATTGCCTGTACTCCAGCCGCAGTTGGTCTTCCCATTATTTTGATAAATCCCTGTAGCTTTTAATCATTCCGTTTGTAGGAAAATATATCGGTTTCCTTGGCCTGCCTGTTCGCCGGATCTGAATTCGAACTAACCTTTGGGACAAGGAGAAAGGTTTCATGCGAATTCATTCACTGTTTAAACTTCACTGCGCAGACTGCAAACAGTATTTATGGACCAATTACGCATTCAGAAGATACGTAAGACATGAACGGAAAGCTATTCTGGTGGTTGGGTGGCCAGAGGAACTGGTTTCTGGTTAATCGGTTAGTCTAGTGTTTCTGATTAGTCTGTGTGGCCAGAGGAACTGGTTTCTGGTTAGTCGGTTAGTCTAGTGTTTCCTATTAGTCTGTGTGACCAGAGGCACTGGTTTCTGGTTAGTCGGTTAGTCTAGTATTTCTGGTTAGTCTGTGTGGCCAGAGGCACTGGTTTCTTGTTAGTCGGTTAGTCTAGTGTTTCTAATTAGTCTGTATGGCCAGAGGTACCGGATTCTGGTTAGTCGGTTAGTCTAGTGTTTCTGGTTAGTCGGTTAGAAACCATAGGCACTGGTTTCTGGTTAATCGGTTAGTCTAGTGTTTCTGATTAGTCTGTGTGGCCAGAGGCACTTGTTTCTGGTTAGTCGGTTAGTCTAGTGTTTCTGATTAGTCTGTGTGGCCAGAGGCATTGGTTTTGGTTAGTCGGTTAGTCTAGTGTTTCTGATTAATCTGGGTGGTCAGAGGCACTGTTTCTGGTTAGTTGGTTAGTCGGTTAGTCTTGTGTTTCTGATTAGTCTGTGTGGCCAGAGGCACTGGTTTCTGGTTAGTTGGTTAGAAACCAAAGGCACTTGTTTCTGCTTAGTCGGTTAGTCTAGTGTTTCTGATTAGTCTGTGTGGCCAGAGGCACTGGTTTCTGGTTTGTCGGTTAGTCTGGTGTTTCTGATTAGTCTGTGTGGTCAGAGGCACTGGTTTCTGGTTAGTCTCACGCCGATGAGCCATAGGCGGAGTTCCCGTTCCACATCGTTTGCGCTTTTCCCCTTCTTGGAAATATTTACTCCAAATTAATATATGGGCAACTACTTACACTGAAGAGCAATTGTAATAGAGACAGCTGGCGTTATGCAAATGTGGCGCTGTGGGCGGCCCTGTAAACAGAAACGACATGACGTATGCAGCGATCCGACAATATAAGTAGTGATGCGACGGGAATCTATAAGAGTCGGACGCAGTATGGGGTAAGACAAAGGATCTACGCGCATTTTATCGTGGGTAAATTGTCGGGGCCCGATGAATGGGTCACTCCATCTCGGAAGTCGTGCAGGCACTGGGATTTTCACGAGCCACTGTGTCACGGGTGCACTGTGAGTACATCGAATCCGGTAAAACCATCCCTGCAAGGGCCAACTGCAGTAGACATCAGCGTGTGGATGAGCGCGGGGTCATCGTCGGCTAGCTCGCATTGTAACAGCGGATAGACGGGCCACAGTGCAAGAAATCACTCGGCAAGTTAGCGCTGGTGCACAAATACGTGTAAGCAGCCACACCATCCAGAACCATCTATCTCCTCCCGCTATGGGGTACAGAAGGCATCGTCCTACGAAGGTACCACTGCTGACCGCACATCACAGGGTGCAAAGATTAGCATGGGCGCGGGAGCATCGCCACTGGACCCTAGACATGTGAAAATATGTTGGCTGGACTGATGAGTTGAGATTCACGTTGGTACATGCGGATGGTAGAATACGAGTACTGCGCAAACCACATGAAGCGATGGATCCTTCTTGCCAGCAGGGTACTCCTCAAGCTGGTGGGGGTGTCATTCTCGTCTGGGGACTGTTTACGTGGATTGAAATGGGACCCTTGGTACGTGTGACATCGTCCCTCACAGGTCAACGTTACCAGGATATCCTGGACGACCATTTGCTCCCGTTTGCGCGTCTTCAACATCCCACTGGGGACCTCATCCTGCAACAAGACAATGCACCGTGCCATCGCTCTCGAATTGTATCCGAATGGTTGGATGAACACTCCACCCACGTGACCTCGCTTCCTTGGCCAGCTAAGTCACCTGACCTCAATCCCACCGAGCACATCTGGGATGTAATCGAGAGAGATGTTCGAGGCTCTGACACCCCCCCCCATCAAATCTTCGTGAACTGTGGGAGCTTGTTCAGGGGTCCTGGGTCCGTATGGCTTCCAAACGCTTCCGGTGTCTTGTCGAGTCCATGCCGAGACGAATCGCCACCGTCATCAGGGCGAAAGGTGATGCTACACGTTACTAGACAGGTATTTCTAATTCAATTGCTATTCAGTGTATATATCCCTAAGAGTCGCTCAAGGCGGTCATAACTCCTGAATAATAATAATATAAAAAATAAAAATGGCAAGAAAAATATTATGATTGAATCGAACTTGCGAGAGTCGATTAGGTGTAAATAATAATCAATTTGCGCAGTACATAATTAAAAAAAATAAAAATCAGTATGATGATCATCTTCGCGATTCCCCTTTTTTTATTTAATGTTATGAATCCGCCATTCGATAGCGACGTTACTTCAGTTTTTCTCTGTGTGCAATGAACTTATCTTTGCCGCCCCGGTGGCGCAGTGGTCTAAGGCGCTGGCCTCTGATCATTCGTCCGAACGGGGTCCGGGTTCGAATCCCGGTCTGGCATGGATGTTGTGTTTGTCTTACGGCGCTGGCTCTCTCCCTTCCCTGGAACCAGTGACCCAAAATTAGGGACGGGCGACTGCTTATAGCCCATTGAGTTGCTCACGGTGGTCGTTAAACCTCCAATCAAAAAAAAAAAAAAAAAAAAAAAAAACTTATCTTTCCAGTCTTATCGGACATACATGTGCTTTGTTATTAGCAATTTAGCTCTGCTAATAACTGTAGGTACATTCGCCTAAAAAATTTAATCAGGTTAGAAAAGGCAAGTGGCTGTATTAAATATTACAGGATTTCACTTTCACATGATAACAAAAAACCTTTTTCACAACTAGCTTCTACGCAGCACAAATTGTGATATTTAACAAACTAATGGAATTCCCAATAATTGTCGCAACATAATTACCGCTGTCTTCGTGACTGACGTTTTCAAAATCATTGAACCTTTTTTTTAACTAGCTGATTACTTAGTTTACTATATAATCAGTAATAAAATTTTGAGTTTTCTGCAATGCCAGGAAATAATCTAAAAAAATGGGTTTCAAAGAATGAGACTGGCAACACTACTCATCTTCTGTGATGCTTCGTCAAGATTGGTTTGCCAAGATCGTTGTTTTTCACCACCTTTGCAGCGATGCAGCTTATTCGGTGGAAATGAGTTTCTACTCCCAAACAATTGAGCATTCTTTCATTTCTGATTCATAAGTTCATTTAAAGTATTTAAGAACTACAAAAGAATCACACGGGGTCAGCTAGTTTTCTAGTATATTGGGCGCTGGTTCTGATTGCGCGAGCCGATCTTTTACATGTCTGGTGTCAACAAGCCTTTGTTTAGCCAAATAGAGCTCTTATGCCCTAAATTTTACGTAAACAAACAAACAACCTACAAAAGGACAGAATTACCTAAATTTTGGGGGACGCAGCATTTCTTCGTACGAAACGATTAAAACAGGAAAGCGCCCTTTATGCTGAGAAAAGAGCGCTTGCCTGTTTTAATTGCGGAATCCCTGACTCAACCAATATACGTTTGTTTTATAATAACCAATATACTTTTGCTTTATAATAACCAACATACTTTTGCTTTATAATAACCAATATACTTTTGCTTCATAATAACCAACATACGTTTGCTTTATAATAACCAATATACTTTTGCTTTATAATAACCAATATACTTTTGCTTCATAATAACCAATATACGTTTGCTTTATAATAACCAATATACTTTTGCTTTATAATAACCAATATACTTTTGCTTTATGATAACCAATATACTTTTGCTTTATAATAACCAACATACTTTTGCTTTATAATAACCAATACACTTTTGCTTTATAATGTTCATGAAACATTCTTTCACATTTGGACATCACAAACAAAAAGAAAATACAGTCGTGGCCAAAAGTCGTGCACCAGTAGACCAAAAGTTAATTTTTGATGTTTCAAGTCAACTTATACAGCGTAATGGTAAAGTCAGAAATACATATTATACAACATTTTAAAGGAAATTTGATGCTGAATTCAAATATTTCTACAGAATGGTATTACCAGTAATAATAGTAAAGTTACAAGCAAAGGTACAGCGTCTAGTCATAAAAAGCAAAAAAAAAAAAAAAAAAAAAAAAAACCCAGTGAAATTTGTGAAATTAGTGTACAATGCTTTTAACGTAAAATTACTGTACATTACATTATTGAAACTTGAAGGACACTTGAAATAACTTACCAACAAGCAAAATACTTTTTAATATTTAATTGGATAACCGTGGTTTCGTAGTAACAAAGTGCACCTTCTTGGCATGGAACTAATGAGCTTCTCTAGTTGTCTATTGGTGATAACACGGTGCCATACGGTCCTTACATACTCAATTAATGCTGTTTTATATGTGGTTCCTTGTTGACGGATCTTTTGCTTCAATCTCACTCACAGATTCTCTATGGGATTAAGATCCGGTGACTGTGCCGACCACTGAAATTTTCTTGTAACTTTTCGATTAAACCACTCACCAACTAACTTTGACGGATGACATGGCGCGTTATCGTCCTGAAAGATAAAATTCCGCAAACCTATATCTTGTGCAGATGGTAGCAGTTTGGACTCCAAAATATCCACATATTTCGATCCATTCAATGTGCCATCAACAATGTGACGACGGCCAACACCACTGGCTGAAATACAAGACTATAACATCTCCGAATATGGGTGCTTGATTGTTGGCTGGGTGCAGCATGCCTTATGTCTTTCACCAGCCCGACGACGTACATAATTCTTTCCATTATTAGCGGAAATATCAACAGTTGTTTTATCACTGAAAATAACATTTCTCCGTTCATCAACAGTCCAATTCTTGTGTGCCTTGGCCCAAGCAATTCTTCCGAGCCGTTCTTGTTCAGTAAGGAAAGGTTTTCGTGCAGTCAGCCCCTTTTCTTGTAGCTTACGAAGAATTGTACGTTGCAGATGCAATAATATCTACTTCATTCTCCCACTCATTTCTTAAATCAGTGGCTGTTTTAAACCTTCATTTTAAAGAACGACGAATCAACATGCGATCATCACGTTCAGTACGCAGCCTTGATCGACCTGTTCTTTTCCTGTTTCCTCACAGATCCAGTTTCTGCAATTCTTTTAATGGTGCGCAAGGCAGTAGAATGATCACAGCCACATTTAATAGCACTATTATGACTACTGAATCCAAGTTCATAGGGAAAGTAATAATTTTTGCCCTGGTTTGAAGAGGAAGGACCAATTTTAGGGTCTTTGACTTTCCGAAATTCAAATATCACCAGGAATTCTGCATAAACTTCCGTCAACTGACTACAAGCAGTTGCGTTCTAAGTCGGCAAGCTAGTATGAGTCATTTTCTTGTAGGACTTCCGTCCACAGTGAATAGATTTTAAGTCCCAGCCACCTACAGCGAGGTCGCCTTTTGGGCAGGACACAGAAACGGAAGGAATGAGAGCAAGTCTAGCGACTTCGACAGAACAGTTTGTAGTGAGACTAGAGTACAGTAGATGGCGCCACCGTACAAGTACGATGTTGCACACAGAGGGGTGAGAGAATTTCAGGGGGGCATAGGAAAGTATACCCATTAAACCAGTGGGTCCAACCTGGGGGCCGTCACTTAACGTGCTCGTCCGATGCACGGCGAATATTCAGTGATTGTTAGCAAATCACACCACCTCCGCAAGATCAGCCCAAGAACGAACCTGATAACCTCGCATTGGTAGTCTGAACTGCTAACCACTCAGCAATTCGCGGTGATGCAAGTCGGCACACGATTCTACATGTTTTTATATCTCACTAGCGGACGTCGAAGAAAGCCATAGCAGATTGGAGGAGCGCGAACGCTTTTTCAGAACTGGGTTTGTGTTACCTCACTTGTCCATTTTTGCTTGTAACTTCACTTCTATTAAAGGTAATGACATTCTGTAAAAATATTTGATTTCAGCATAAAATGTCCTTTAAAATGTTGCATAATATGTATTCCTGACTTTACTATTACGCTGTATAAGTTGACTTCAATTATCAAAAACTGACTTTCGGTCTACCGATTCAGGACTTTTAGCCACGACTGTACCTGATTATTAAAAAATTACTCTACATAACGTATTTTTCCCCATCATTATTGACGGTCGTTCACCTCGTATGATGATAATGTAATACGTTGATAATATAAAGCAAAAAACTGCAAACTCACTCTTTTCGAACACTTTCTTTGGTATAATAACGGTCATAGCAACCGTAGCTCATGTTGATTCTTCCGAAAACGGGAGTTCAAGTCGAACCCACATTTCCTCTTTCGCCACTGATTTCATCAATGTTTTATATTACAGGGCAAACAATGTTCCAGCAAAATGAATGAAACAAAGTGTCTAAACAGTTAATTTTTTATTAGCGAAAAAAGTCGATTATTACTTAGTCCATATGAAGAAATTGTTTTCTGTTACAAAATGTCACTCCGCTAAAGGTCGATTCACAAAGTCTGTGTTCTGCATGTGTGGGAAATGCAGGTCGGCCTTGTGTAGCACGTGTTCGACGATACAGGTATCTACAACATTGGAAAACCATTTATTATATTTTTTTATATTTATTAAGAGTAACAACACAGTTCTTAAAATAATTGTTAAAACCGGAGAAATAAAAGACAAAAACAATATCTTTTCACAGTGTTAGTTATTTTCCTTTTAATCAAAGAGACAATGTGCCTCAATCGCATTGTCAGTGCTCGAATCGAAAGAGCAACTTTTCAGCAAGAGTTAATTTAAATTGTTGCTGCAGAAGTTAATGACGCAAATTTTCTAAGCGCCTTCTTTGTTTTGGGTTATAAAATAGTATATCTGCTGTATTGTGTGCAAAACAGCATGATTTTTAGTAATTAAATTATATTTTTTCTCAGGTAAAGTTGTCTCATAGTACCATGAGTAGTATCAAGACATTACTGGCACCAAAAGAACTGCTTTGATCACAGTTTCTACGATCGCTGTGGAGCAAAACTGTTGTAGCAACAATGACGAGGTTATACGATGTCATCCATCATCATCATCACAATGTTATTAGTGATCATTACTCTCCCCTGAAATGGTTACGACGCTGTCTATAATCGTATTATTAGTGATCAGTACGGTATCTTGACTTTTATGCAATGTCATCTCTAATCCTTATCACATTTTTCCTGATAGGTATTGTCTCTTAGATTTTATACATGCCATCTGTAACAATAATCATACTGTTCGTGATCAGTACTGTCTTCTGAATTTTATACGACGTCATCTATAATCGCATTCAGTGGGTTATTCGTTATCAGCACAGTCTCCTGAAATTTAGGCGATTTCACCTCTCAAAATCATATTATTCGTGATCAGTATTGTCTTCAGTCTTACACAATGCCATCTCTAATCACATTCAGGGTTTATTCATAATCAGCACTTTCGTTTTTTATACGATGCTATCTCTAACCATATTCAGGTTATTTATTGTCAGCGCTTCTGAATTTTATACGATGTTGTCTATAATGATATTTAGGTAATTTGTTATCAGTACCGCATATCCGATTTTACACGATGCGATCTCTAATGATAATCAGATTATTTGTGATCAGCACTGTCTTTTGAATTACATAGGCTACCATTCATAATCAATATAACTCCATTTCAGTATCAGGCAATAACAACACCCCTTATACAGAGGTGTTTACAGTAAACGCAAAACTATTTCCGCTCTCTGATATGTTTGACTTAGCAACTGACCCAGGAAAAAAATCATTTGGACATATTTAGGAAACAAGCACAAATGTGAGAAACTAAAATTCTGGTATGTTCACATTTTGATTTATAATCTTTTTATTAATACTTTTTGTCAATATAATAAATGAGTAAATCCTACATTTAGCAAACAAATTGCTCTTACTGCATTTGTGACGTACATGTACTGTAAATTAATTTTCCTTTTTAGTTTCTTTTTCTATGTAAATTTTAGTTCATTCACCTTAGCGTTTTTCAAATTTAAAGTGATATCTTCTCTCTCGCAAGAGTATGGTTGGCAACATTTTGAGGTTGGAACGTATGACGTGTGTATGTGTCACCTTAGAGGTCGGAACGTATGACGTGCGTATGTGTCACCTTGAGGTCGGAACGTATGACGTGCGTATGTGTCACCTTGAGGTCGGAACGTATGACGTGTGTATGTGTGACCTTGAGGTCGCAACAATGTTAATTGTGTATGTGCCACCTTGAGGTCGGAACGTATGGCGTGTGTATGTGTCACCTTGAGGTCGGAACGTATGACGTGTGTATGTGTATGTAAGAATTGAACGTTGTATAATGTCTGAGCAGCATTGAAAGTGTGGAGAGAGATAGTGGAAGTTACAATGTTAATTGCGGAAGAGACATTGTCTAATTGAAGCTGTTTGAAAGCTGCGTGTTATATTTTAGTGATGTTGTTTTTTTCTTAACCAAATGTTATTATTATTAACTCACATTCATTTGATTAAGACAGTAACATTGAAAAAAGAGTTGTAGTTACACCACCTTGTCGAGTGCCGAAGGATTAGTGACTGAATAAAGACTAATCATAAGTAACTTTTTCTCGACGTTCTCTTGAATGACTTCGATTTCACTGTAGGTGAAGCTTTTGAGAACTGATTTATGTAGTGTTCAGCCAGCTCCATATACACGAAGATTACACATTTCGATGTTATTGTTCACTAAAAGTGTCTTAATATTTGTTTCAATTGCTGTGTTTAATTTCAGTTGGTTTCCATCGCCCTCTCTCTTATTTATTTTTTTTTTTTTTTTGAGAAAAGCTCACTTGTACATCAGCGTAGTTTATTTTTATCGTACCTCTTAAAAATTGCAATTTGGAACAAAAGTTGTTCATAAAAAATCTTGGAAGTAGTGGTGAGAGTGAATAGGGTCCCCCAAAAATACACTATATTGAAAAAAGTCACCGGTCACCCCTTCAAAAGCAAATGAACGGATCCGCTGAGTTGTTAAGATGCGCGGTACAGCTGCAAACGGTATAAAAACAAGCCTGCAGCTGACTGCGATCATATCGCACTCTGACGTTAAGTGAAAATGTCGAGGCTGGAGAGAACTGACTTTGAGAAAGGAAAGATTGTTGGGTGTTATATTAGTGGATTGTCCATAAGATAAAGCGAGAGACGTTTAAACATACCCAGGTCAACTGTTTTTGATGTACTGAATCAGTGGAAGACACATGGCGTGCCTGAAGCAGCAAAACGTACCGGCAGACCAAAGAAAATCAGTGATAGAGGACGTCGAAGCCTCAGGAGAGTCATTAGAGCTAATCGATAGAGTACTGCACAAGACCTCAGTGTACGGGTGAGCAAAAATGCTGGAACCTCGGTATGCACACGTACAATTCGCAGAGAACTTAATTCCATGGCTTACCGTGGTCGTGCAGCTGCTCATAAGCCTTTCATCTCCACTCGGATGGCTACTCGTCGTTTAACACGGTGTAAAGAACATTTATCGTGGACTGCAGATCAATGGAAACGGGTCCTATGGACTGATGAATGCAGATACACGATCCATCAGTCTGATGGCCGTGTGTGGGTATGGCGGCAGCCGGGGGAACGCTATTTACCACAGTGTACTGTTCCCACGGTCAAGTTTGGAGTTGGCAGTGTACTCGTGTGGGGGTGTTTTTCGTGGTATGGTCCCTGTCCATTGGTTATCGTGGACAAACCTGTTAACCAGCACGTCTACCTCGATATTTTGGACAATTATGCCCTGCCAACCCTGTGGCAATACTATGGAACCGAGCCTTGTTGGTACCAGCAGGATAATGCACCGAGCCATAAAGCAAGGACTGTTACTGTATCGTGTGTGAACTGGCCAGCACAGAGCCCTGATCTTAATCCCATAGAGCACCTATGGGATGAATTAGAGCGCCGCAAAAGAAGTTTGGAACCAAGGCATTCTACTAAGTAACAGTTAGCGGCAGCATTATGTACTGAATGGAAGTGCATACCTATCGCTGTGTTTTAAAACCTTGTTGAAAGCATGTCTCGAAGGGTCAGTGCATGCATTAAGGCCAAAGGTGAACCGACACCGTACTAATATATGTCAATAAACGCTAAGTTGTGTTTCTCTCCTAGGTGTCCGGTGACTTTTGTCAATATAGTATATATTGACCCAGGGCCCATGAATGGGATAGACGGCTCTGTTTAGACGATATCATCCCTAATCATATAATCAGGTTATTTGTGGTCAGTGCTGTCTTCCGAATTTTATAAGATATCATCTCTAATCATAACCAAAGTATTCGTGACCAGTATTCTTCCGTGAAATTAACAGGTGGGATTATCTGTGATTGAAGCAGTTCTAAGCTCAAACGTTAATCTTTTCGTAGGATTAAAAATCCAGTATTTGATTTAGAAACAAATGATGTGCCACATACAGTCATGTTGCGCTTATAAATATATTTCTCTTCTGAATCGGCAAAAGATGGTGATACACCACTTGTACCACTTGTACTTTCCAGTACCTCACACCTAAAACGACGTACAGTGCTTTCGTCAGCATTTGTGCCGTATTCAGGATCCTGATCATAGTTGTATCTACCAAAGACGCTTTTGGAATCAGTTTTATGTCCTAAATCAATACATGTTTCATATCTACGAGTAGATTCATCATAATAGCCATGGCTACACGAATTGCAGTTGGAATCGTTTCCACAATGCTGTGCTTCTGAATTTCCATCAAAATCATAATCGAAGTCTGATTGTTCAGGGTCACTAGTAACTCCTGTTTCGTTGCCGCAGCAGTCAAACACGCAATTAGCTTCTGCGTATTTAATACCATTTTCTGGGTCGTAACCACTGTAGTATTTGCAAGCTGGCTCTTTGTGGTATGTACTGCGGTAGGAACAGAGATCACAGACATGGAAAGAATCGTTGTTGAGATCTGTAGGGCAACCACGATAATCACCGTAATCCGATACATCATGAACGGAAGAGCTCTGTACACTGTGTCTGCAGTCTTTCTCAGAATCAGGTTCATAGTCACCATTGACACTCTTTGAATTACAATTACAGCAGTTTTCACAGTCAGATTCATTGTGCTGATTAAACTGGTTGGAATTGTGTTCTTGGTCGCCGTCGCAATTCCAGCCATTCTTGTTTCTTAAACTGTTACAATTATTTTCTTCACAATCAGATTCTTCGTAATCGGTATTACTATTTGAATTGTGATGGCAGCCGCCACTGATAGTCGGTGCTTTACGACAGAAACTGAAATCCTCATCAGAATCATTTTCGTTTTCTGATCCACAGTCATCGGTATTGTGTTCTTTACAGACATTACATTCACATGCGATATTAAATGTGCTGCATTCGTCTGAATCTCTACCCCGATCTCCAGCACAGTAAGATAAGCCATAATCAATGGCACGGCTTTCATTGTGATTCCGGTCGTCATCACAATCAGATCTTCTGACAATGTTGTGGTCCGAATCGCAGTCGTGTTTCCATGGATATTCAGCACTGTGTTGTGAACCCGAATTACTGCAGCTTTCATATTCTTCGCAATCGTTGTTGCATCCTAAATCGTTACCACAGCAATTGCCCCAGTTCGATTCTTCACAATCAGCACTGCAGTTTGAAACGTGGCCACCATCGCAGTCACTGCAGTCACATTCTCTGTAAAAGGCGCAATGACCTGAACAGTTGTGGATGTCATTACTTCCATAATCAGATCCTTCGTCCCCAGAATTCATATTTAAGTTACAACGGATGTCACTGCCACAACATTGTAATGCGCAATCGTTGTTGATGTGTGCACCATAACTATGGCCGTCGTCCCAACTGAATTCTGAATACTTGCTATCGCGACATAAATCACAATCGCAGCCATCTGAAAAAGGAGGCCCACTGCAATCACAACTGCAGTCTGATTCATTATCAGAGTTGCTGCTTTCATCAGATATCTCTTGGCAATAATTCCTGTCACTTGCGGAATATTGCGTAGTGGAAAGAGTCGACAGAGATTTTATCCAGTTTAGGCGTAGAACTGAAGAGGAAAGAGCTTTCAGCCATCCCAAAACTGAAAGTTTCGTGGATCTCAATGGATTAATTTCCATCTGGGCTTTCAGACTTGAAGGATAGTTTCCTGTCATGCGAAATCGGTCGTGAAGAGGCCCAAGCACACATCGGAGCCCATTTGCATTAAAAACCTCTCCAGCTGAACTATAAACTTTTTTGGAAAGGTTGTCTATGAATACTACAATGGTACCAACTTTCATGTTGCGTGCCAGATTCTGAAAAACAAAAAATAAAACTAGAAAATAATAAATTAACAGAAATGACAATATAGAAGCACTAAATTCAAATACATTGAATCCTGTTTAAGAAGAAATTGCACCAGTCTAGAACAAATTTCGTCTTACACAGATTTCCGTCTTAAAAACATTTCCTGGAAATGCACATTTTAGACTTTTTTGTAGGAAAGTTTTCTTAGAGTTCTTATTTACTCATTTTTTTATTACGCATATGTACACTGAAGTGCCAGAAAAACTGGTACAGACGAGCTTATACAAAATACATAGCAACGTCACCTATGCGCGTACTCGGTTTCGTCAGCCAGTGCGTATATAAAACGATAGACATCCTTGCTAGCTGTCGGAGCTGTTTTCGGCATGAGAATGACAAGTAATAACGATTTAAGCGATTTTCAACGCGGTATCATAGTTGGGGCTCGTGAGATGGGCCATAGTATTACGGAGGTAGAAACGAAGTTCGGGTTTTCACGGACGACCATTGCAACGGTGTACCGTGACTACAAGAATTCCGGCAAACCTCCAACCTACGATACTAGTGTGGCCGTAAAAAGACATTGGGTGAACGAGACCATCGTCGGCTGTCAAGAATCGTTTCACGCAACACTCTCGCAGGTAGCATCGGAATTCAATGCTGGAGCCTCAACAAGCATCAGCGTCCGGACTGTGCAACGTACCCTGCACGATATGGGCTTTGGGAGCCGACGCCCAACTCGAGTAACCTTGGTGGGTGCACGACCCAGAGCTATGCGCCTCGCTTGGGCACGGCAACACCGCCACTGAACACTTGATGACTGGAAACAAGTATCCTGGTCTGACGAGTCGCGTTTCCAACTGTATCGGGCAGATGGAAGGATTCGTGTGTGGCGCAAACCCCATGAAGCCATGGATATCGTCTGTCAACAGGGAACTGTACCGGCTGGTGGGGGGTCCGTAATGGTATGAGGTGTGTTTAGCTGGAATTCACTGAGACTCCTGGTACGTCTAAAAACGTCTGTGACCGACTAACGCTATGTGCGTATCCTTTCTGACGAGGTACACCCGTTCATGTCCTGCATTCATACTGATGGGTTAAGCCTGTTCCAACAGGACAATGCACCTCCACACAAGTGTCGGGACGCTACATTATGGTTAGAGGAGCATTCATCTGAGTTTCGGGTGTTGCCATTCCCACCCAAGTCCCCAGATCTGAACGTGATAGAACACATTTGGGATGCCATGCAACGCGCTATCGAACACAGGAATCCGAGACCTCGGAATACACCCGAATTGTGAAACGCTCTGCAGGAATTATAGTGTGCATTGCCTACAGCATATTTCCAGAAGCTAGTGGAATCCATGCCCCGTCGTATTTCTGCAGCCCTACGCTCCCGTGGGGGACCTACCAAGTATTAGACTGGTGTACCAGTTTTTCTGGCACTTCAGTGTATTTCATATTCAAAACAAAGGAACTTTAAAACCTGAAATAAAAATATTACTGTGAAAGGACAGTCTTCTGTTTCATCATATCTGCATAAATCATTGAAAAATGCGAATTGTCATTTTTAAGACGACAAAATTTCGATTTTTAATTCTCAAAGCGTTTGACTTACAATTAATTATTGGTATTTACTGGTAAATCAGGGCGTAAATCGCGACAAGAAAGATTTCAGTTAAGATGATAAGAAACATTTCTTTCGCTCTTTTATACTGAGCAGAAATTTTATTTTACATAATAGTATTTGTAAAAATGTTTACAGCACGAAGCAGTTACTGACACCTCCCTTTTTGGGTTTGAAAATACGTAGTAAACCAACAATATATTGCATGAATTTTTTCTTGTTTGAAATCTAGGGGGAAATTACGTATTAAACTCGATGACACAGATTTCGCAAAATTTTTGATGTAGGTTGTTTGTGCACTAACCAGAGTGGAGGCCTACTATGTCGATTTTGAAGCACTCTGGAGGACATTTGCTGCAGAAATCAAGTCATTGTTTTTCTGCATATATTTTTTGCAACCTTTTTATTGTCTAGAGCCTGTGAACACTGAGTGATGAAATTTTGATTTTCTGATCTGTTACACTTTTGTGATCACTTGAAATTTCTTCATTTTCAGTATAGAACTATAGATGCTGTTCTATATCAAGCAGTTCATCATTAGAATGAACAGGACAAACATTCATGCGAAGTTTGTCGCATACCAACACATGATCTTACATCCCGATTTCATTTCAACCAAGAATATACAGTAGTTTGCATCATTCATGAGGGTGTCAAATTCACCACCTGTAAAAATCTAGTAAATTTTTTATGCTTTCGTCTGAAACAAAACCAATCTAAATGAAGCACTTCCTAATAGTTTCCCGTGAACCTTTTTTCATTGTTTTACTTATTCATTTCACAGCGATAAACACAGTCATGTTTTATACTATTTCAGAAGCATTTCTCTGCAATATTCCTTACTTCTAAAAGCGTCTGAATTAAAATTTCTGTAGCACATTTTAATCTGTAGATAACGCCTTGATTTAGAGGGTTGCCTTTTAGCGATCTTGTTGCTAGGCAGAAATATCACTTTCGCATTTTTTTTTTTTTTTTTTTTTTTGGATTGGAGGTTTAACGACCACCGTGAGCAACTCAATGGGCTATAAGCAGTCGCCCGTCCCTAATTTAGGGTCACTGGTTCCAGGGAAGGGAGAGAGCCAGTGCCGAAAGACAAACACAACATCCATGCCTCACCGGGATTCGAACCCGGACCCCTTCGGACGAATGATCAGAGGCCATCGCTTAGACCACTGGGCCACCGGGGCGGCAGTTTCGCATTGGACAGTTCAATTTGCAGATAACATTCTGCGTTATGGAAAGACAAAAGCTCGTTTCTGTTTGGACCCGGCATTTTTTCGTATTAAAATTTTTAAAACCTTGCTATCATTACAATCGAGAAGAACGGGCTTCTGACCATCGGCCAGAAATGGGTCCGAGTTCGAATCCCGGTGAAGCATGGATCTTGTGGGTGTTTAACGGCACTGACTCTCTTCCTTCCCTGGAACAAGTTACCCTAAATTAGGGACGGGAGACTGCTTATAGCCAAATAAGTTGCTCACGGTGATCGTCAAAACCCTCAAATATAAAAAAAAATATAATCGAGATCATCCATGATTTTTTGGTGAACTTCTAAGTTACAAGCAGACTTGAGTTGCCAATAGTAAACTTTAAATATCTTAGTTTCCGAGTCTTGCCAATAACTAGAGACTTTGCGATATCTCAGTTCATATAACAACACAAAAACTATCTTTTCTTGTAACGTTTAAAAGCCTGTACACGTTTCTCCCCTCTCTTTTTGAACAATGTTCTTGTAACAAATGAAGCTATTTCGTTACGGTTGTAAACGAATTGTTGGCACCGTAGAGTAAAGTGAACGCACTCAGCTAGTTATCGAGAGATCTGGGATTCAATCCCAGCGGTATCGGAAGAACAATTTTTCAGTTGCTATGCGCTGTTCATAAAATAACGTGGACAGAGCGATGACATCATCTATTTACATTATCTCCACGTATTTTAAATATATTCACCAGATTTATTTCATATGAGTAGTTGTTCCATGATGATTTTTAAAACAGACTAGCCATTCATTAAACGATTTGGAATGTTCCTTTCCAAGTCTTTCAGCAATTTCTTTTGCCTTTTCTCTCACTAAAGCCCCACTTAGAGTCAAATTTGTTGAACTTGCATTTAAGAACCACTCTCAAGCTAGTACATCAGTGTCTGTAATTTATATCGTTAGTTTTCTTTTTCTGCTTGCATCTCCTTTCAGCAATTCTGTCTGTAGCTTTGCATCCATTGCTTTTCACTGTATTGCTATGTTTAAATTTTTTTGCTAATTTCCTTCCGGGAAACATTTTTCTCTTCACCTAAGTAACCTTAATTTTATCTTCGAGAGGTTCCTCTGTTCAAATAATCGCTCCCGTCATTCGACATTTTTAAAAAGTAGTGCCCTTACAGCTGAAAAAATGCTTATCTGACGAACACTACTAAAATTTAAAGTACAAACAAAGCTGTGCATCAATAAAGCACTGCCAACAATAAAATATAACTCAATAAAGCCTGAGAACAAGACTCCGCTACCACCAAGGAGTCGATACCGAGGAGGGGGAAACAAATTTTCTTTTACTGTCTTGCTGGCCACTACAAATGACGATCTATGAACGTTTTGCACGCGATATTCGTTCTTCCTACCTCCGCTCTCCCATCTTTCTGCTCTCTTTGTAGACCTTCCAATTACCTCTGACAAATTGTAGCAGATCTTAACAGGAGTGGGATTTTGACTTTTCTAGAAGAAAAAGTGCCCCACCAGGGTGCGTGACATGTTTGCTGTTTGCTTTTTATGCTATAGCTTCAATTGCAAAAGTCCTATTGTGAAAATTCTTTTATAATCCTGCTTCTATACTTCCGATCATTATTTTCTATGCAATTTTCAGCTTTTGAAGATTCTCTCTCTAACTGGCGAAAAATTCGAATTGTTTTAAGAAGCTGCTGAGTTTACACCTTTCAAAATGTCTGGAAATTCCTTTAGCTTTCTAAAATCTTGATTTTTGATAAAATCAAGAGTCTCAGAATGTGTTGCCATCCTTCCTGCTTCACTACGGAGAAACATTCCATGGGTATAACGAAGTAAATTTCTCCGTCATTTTTCCCCGCGCCGGGGTTCGAACCCGGGTCCCCTCATTCCGGAATAAGTTGCTCTACCAATTGAGCTACGCGGACATTTTATTCTGATTCCTATCTGCCTTTATGTCGTGTGCGTCCTTCTGGCAGGTACGTCACATCTCCTGGTACGTTACATCATCTCCCCCTTATTTTTTTTTTTTTTTTTTTTTTGAAGTGCTGCTCTTATTTTTCCTATCTCGCGGTGTGGAAATAACATCACACCATTGCGAGATTGTGAACGGTCGGGTCATCCGGATAGTTAGGGCGCCATTATAACGAAGTAAATTTCTCCGTCATTTCTGTCCACGCCAGGATTCGAACCCGGATCCCCTCATTCCGGAATACGTCACTCTACCAGTTGAGCTACGCGGACATCTTATTCTGATTCCTATGTGCCTTTATGTCGTGTGCGTCCTTCTGGCAGGTACATCACATCTCCTGGTACGTTACATCATCTCCCCTTATTTTTTTTTTTTTTTTTTCGAAGTGCTGCTCTTATTTTTCCTATCTCGCGGTGTGGAAATAACATCACACCATTGCGAGATTGTGAACGGTCGGGTCATCCGGATAGTTCGGGCGCCATTATAACGAATTGAATTTCTCCGTCATTTCTGTCCACGCCAGGATTCGAACCCGGATCCCCTCATTCCGGAATACGTCACTCTACCAGTTGAGCTACGCGGACATCTTATTCTGATTCCTATGTGCCTTTATGTCGTGTGCGTCCTTCTGGCAGGTACATCACATCTCCTGGTACGTTACATCATCTCCCCCTTATTTTTTTTTTTTTTTCGAAGTGCTGCTCTTATTTTTCCTATCTCGCGGTGTGGAAATAACATCACACCATTGCGAGATTGTGAACGGTCGGGTCATCCGGATAGTTCGGGCGCCATTATAACGAAGTGAATTTCTCCGTCATTTTTATCCGCGCCGGGGATCGAACCCGGGTCCCCTCGTTCCGGAATAAGTTGCTCTACCAATTGAGCTACGCGGACATTTTATTCTGATTCCTATCTGCCTTTATGTCGTGTGCGTCCTTCTGGCAGGTACGTCACATCTCCTGGTACGTTACATGGGTTGCACATAATTGCGTGTTTAAAATATCAAAACATTGGCGATGTCAGAGTGTGTTACACTTCCTACCTTTCAGGAGCTCCTACTTACCTATACCATGTACAGGATGTTTATTTGATCTTCACAAGGTATCGACAGCTCGATTTATTGTGTACAGGAAACTAATTCACTCTGACACCTTTCGATATTAGACACATAAGCGGGCCTGATAAAAGAAGCATAATGCATGCGTGTACGCAAATTGCAGTAAACAAATCAAAATAAAAGCGATAAAGTAGCACACACAAACACAAACAGTCGAGAATTAGGCAGATGTGCAGTTGCGTTGGCTGTCAAAAGCTACTTAAGCTTCGTTACATGATCGCAAGCTCGCACGGTTCCCGTATTGCACATTGTAACTGAGGGTCCGATACGATTCGTCCGACGGCGACTGGTGCAGTCCTGATTCGATAAAAGGATAGCTAGTCGAAAGGTACGATTCATTCAATTGTGAGTTTCGTTAAATCCCGATTTGTCCAATTGGTGCAATCTCGATATGTCTAATGGTACGATTAGTCCAACATCGATTTATCCGAAGAACAACTCCTCCAAAGTTCATTCTTTCAAGGTTGTCAGCAGTCCAAAGGTTGCTAATTAACGTTACATTTTATGCGTATTACGGCCGATACAGACTGTTTTAACTCTTTTGCTCGTTTTCATTTCAGAAATTTTTTCGGAGGGGGGGGAATTTAACGACCACCATGAGCAATGTTCAGGGATATCAGCAGTCGACCGTCCATAATTTAGAGGCACTTGTTCCAAGGACGGTACAGAGCCAGCGCCTTCAGACAGACACACTAACCATGCTTCATGTGGAACACGAACTAGGGACCGTCTCGGATGAAGGGCTCGAAACCAGCGCCTTAGACCATTCGACTACTGGGGGCGACATGCTGATGCTTTCTTGAGGTCCATATGTCACAAAGTGCATATGTCTGAACCAATCAATCTGTCATCTCGTCGATGTTTGTTTTCTTGCATTTGATAACGGAAAAGAGACTGCCGCCTCGGTGGCGCAATGGTCTAAGCGATGGCCTCTGATCATTCGTCCGAAAGGGGTCCGGGTTCGAATCCCGTGAGGCATGGATGTTGTGTTTGTCTTACAGCACTGGCTCTCACCCTTCCCTGGAACCAGTGAAACTAAATTAGGTACGGACGACTGCTTATAGCCCATTGAGTTGCTCACGGTGGTCGTTAAACCTCCAATCAAAAAAAAAAAAAAAAAAAAAAAGAGTATCTATTCTTACCTGTCAGTCTATGCACGAAGAATGTTTGGAACTAATCAACGCATTTCCTTTTGTACGGAAAGGGTCTAGTTTTTGCTTTTGCATATTTCTAATTGCTGAGAAGCTGTTGCATGTTTAACTAGGATAATTTTAAGTTAAATATGCTAAGAAACAGTGTCTTTTCATTCCCCTGGGAAGAGATTTTTTTCTTCTTTTTTGTTTTCCCGTTGCTGCAAAGATTTTTCTTTTATTTTCCTCATAAATTTCATCGCATCTTTATTGTAATGCGATTGAATCTGGATTCTGCCTTCAATCAGATAGTCATCGGATACACTTGTAGCGAATATATGGCCAACGTAACAATTCAGCGAATGTCACTGAATGATACACCACCCGAACAGCGAACATTATGACATGGTGAGTAATCTATTATTGGGTGTGTGCAATAGTTCTTCCCGTTTTTGTAATAGATGCAAAGTGCGATCGGAGTAGTTACGGCACAGATGATGCTGCGATGCCGAATTTTCGGCCAATAAAGCATGGATCAGTACAGCATATAGAGGCACTAGGTTTGTCCGAATAAGTCATTCGTAACGGAAATCTCGGATGGTGTAACATAGCATGCGATAAGGAGCACATTAGACATTGTTTACTGTACGAGTTCGGTAAAGGCAGTACTGCAGCCGCGGCTTGCCGCAACATTTGTTCCTGTATGGGGAGGATGCAATTGATGATAGCACATGTCACCGTTGGTTTCGGAAGTTCCGGGACGGAGACGGAAGCTGTAAAGATCAACCACGTTCTGGACGTTCATCCGTGGCTTCTGACGAGGTTGTGGACCAAGCCATAACAAATGACCCACATCCAACCGTTCAGGAATTAACAGAAACGTTGTCGGTATACAGGACAACAGTAGAAAGACGGATGCATACGTTTGGGTACATCATCATCAAGTTCGATAACTGGGTTCCGCAGCAGCTTTCTGCAAAGCAACGAGAGGAGAGAATCCTTACTTGTGATTCTTTGCTTTCTCGTCACAGAAATGAACCGTTTTTGGGACGAATTGTAACGAGTGATGAGAAATGTGTACTGTACCGTAATGTAAAGCGTCGACGGACTGTGTGCCAAAGTGCAGAGCCTGCTTCATCGACCTCAAAAGGAGGACTGCATCCATAAAGGTTTAGTTGAGTGTTTGGTGGGATGTGCAGGGAATAATCCACTGGGAGGTCTTGGCACCTAACGAAAACGATGAATGCTGACATCTACTATCAACAGATGGGCAGATTGCGGAAACAACTTACATCGAAGCGGCCAGCACTCGTCAATCGCAAAGGCGTGATCCTTCATCATGATAACGCAGACCTCATGCTGCTTTAATCACTCGGCAAAAATTACTGGACCTTGGTTGGGAAGTGCTACCTCACCCGGCGATCGTTACAGAACGTCCTTGCTCTCCAAACCTTCGATGATGTGGACGATGTGAAAACGGCATTACATGACTTCTTTGACTCTAAAACACAGGAGTTTTTCCGGCGTGGGATTCACTTAGTCATAGACAGATGGAAAGAGGTCATACAGAATGACCTCTTGCCCAGCGTTCATTTGCATGGTCAATTGCTGCACTGTTACCCGTCGATTGCCCTTTACCAGTCGAAGGAAGTGACGTTCTCTTCTGGTGTTAATGGCCTTTGGGGCTCTACAGTGGAGGTCTGCACGGGCCTTAATTTGGAAAGCCCGGTCCGGCCCGTATATTTCTCCTGTTTCCAAGGCCCGGGCCCGTGCGGACCACAGTTATGGCGTCGGAAGTTACACGGTGTGCCAGCGGTACATTCTTAGTACACCCTTACAACGACAATACCTCGCGAACAGCTGACGAAGTCTGCCTTTCTCAACATCCGTCAAATCACTACTTCTGTCCATTGTGCTCACGTGACGCACAATGGCTCATCTGTCCTGGTCGGCTCTCTAATATCTCCGTGTGGTCGACCTTGTCACGTGCATTCTGTGACGGGCCTGGGTGGGTAAACCGTGATTCCGGGGATAGTCATATTATTCCGATACGACGGTGTGTTTTGTTTATCTGAAAATATAATAATTTCTAACTTATCTTGTACATCTAGTAAGTTTCGCAGCATTTGCGACACTACTTCCTGTTGCTGGAATTTGTTTTGGCATAGTGTAATACACACAGCGGAATTCAAAAGTAACCATACAGTTCTTACTCATGTGCTTCAAGATAGCACCATTTGCCTTCATGATAAGATAGCCCAAGGGTGTTGCGATTAGTACGGTTTCTCTAATGCATTTACAGTTCCTCGTTTTAATGCATTTACAGTTCCTCGTTTGTTATGTTTTTCTTTTCGGCTGTGTAGGGGGAAATCAACCGTTTGCATTTCAATACAAATAAAGAAAATGTACGTGTTATGTTACCTTACTTGCACAATGAATAACAATAGCAGTCCTATTGCAGAATAAATTTCGCTGTTTTTCGTCTCCACATACTATCCATTAATAACTGAAAGTTGCCCGAAGTTTTTGATGTAGTGCTCCACCACGGATTTTCGATTTGATTTGAACAATGGAACCTAGCTAGCACGAAAGAAGACTGACATGAAAGAAGGCAAAGGAAAGGAAAGCTGTAGAGGAAAATAATGAGTTAACTTGTTGAGTCACAAAAGTTAGACAACGTAATTTTTGAGCTAAGGTGAATGTTTCTCGTGAATTTCCCTCGCTTTACCCCCTTCTAAATCCCGATTCAGAAATTTCTTATTGAAAGGGATATATTCTACTATGTAGAATTTTTTTACGTACTGTGAAGTATATTCTAAATTAACTTTCCTTTTTAGTTTCTTTCCCTATGTAAATCTTGAGTTTGTTTTGAGGTATACTTCACACTTAACGTGATATCTTCTCTCTCAAACGAATACTGTTGGCAACACAATTGAGGTAGAATGTACGTGACGTATGCCTGTTACGAGATAAGAACCAGAGATAAAAACTCTTGTGGATTGTGGAGTGTTTAATGTGGGGTGTTGATTTGTGTGAGAGAAGTGGTATGTGATTTCTATACTATCCTGAAGTCCTATATCTGTGCTGGAGAAATAAAGCATCATTTACAGTAAGTTGACTTCTGATTAAATGTTTCGTCTGGCCGTTAATGTTTAATTTAGGAACTATTTCATCGTATGGTTATGTTTTTAAAATAACGTAAGAAGAGCGACAAAGAAGAAGTACGAAAAGATCTTACGTTATAGTACACTGAATTTGCAAATTATACTCAGTGTCATAAAAATCAGCGCACCAAAAAGGTGTCGGATTGAAATGAGATTTCAGTAGTGAGATGGTATATACTAAGGACAGAAGTGATTACGATATCACAGCAGCAAGATGATTTCCCGCGGACATATGGTACACATTCCGGTCAGCGTTAGTACCGTGTTGGACAGCCTCGTGCTCGGAAACATGCGGTGATACGGTCCGGCATGGAGTCAAAGATACGTCGTATGTTATCCTGGATAGATTGGCCGACACTCCTTGCAACTGACGTTCTAAATCAAGAAAACTCGGAAAATGGAGAAAGCTGGTGTCCCATCTGGTCCTACACGAGCTCGATGGGCGAGAGAGATCAGGCGATCTGGCAGGCCAAGGAAGCGTCAAAATCTGGCGTAGACAGTCCTGGGAAACCCGAGCCGTGTGCGGAGGGGCGTTATCTTGCTGGAAAATGTCTCCGGGCCGCCCCGCCAGGAAGTGCTGCCCATGGGGTCACAGGATCTCCTGTACGTAGCGCTGGGTTGTCAACGTCCCTCGGATCACTGCGAGGGAAGTCCGGTTGTCATACGCTATGGCTCCCCAGACCACCACGCCTGCAGTTCGGGACGTGTGACGCTGTACATTGAGCTTGGGATTGTAGCACTCACCAGCGGTCCTCCACACTCTGACACGGTGGTCGTCCGTTCCCATACAGAAGCGGGATTCATCGCTGAACGCTATACGTCGCCAGTCCGCAGCATTCCACGTTGCTCGCTGTTGACATCACTGCAATCGACGCCGACGATGGTCAGCTGTTAATTGCAGAAAACGTACGGGCCGTCGTGAGTGCAGATTCACCTCTGCCAGGCGTCTGGAAATGGTTCTGGCGGTCACAAGAGTCTCTTGTGCAGCCGCCACATGTCTCTGGATGTTGGACAAGGACGTCGCTGCATTTGTGCGTGCCGCTCTCACGATCCACTGTCCTCTCTGCTGGTGATGTGTCTAGGTCGTCTAGAGCCAGTCCGCCGTGTCTGGGTGCCTTTCCGTGTCCATTGCTCCCAACACGATCGCACCGTATTATCCGACAGGCCCAAATGGCGGCGGATTCGGCGCGTCGGCCACCCTGCCTCTCTCATTCCGACGATACGGCCTCGTTCAAACTCCCTCAGTTGCCCGTACGCACATCTACGGCTGTTCCTCGGCGTGTCTATTGCTCAGGAATCTTACCTGACTCTTACCGTGCACTTTGGCTCGAATGTGGAGTCCCCTGCGCAGCACCTTATAAGTCCCAAGGATTGCGATTGCAGCGCTGGTCTTGGACGCGCGGGCATGTGGAATCGCACGAAACTTTAATCATTTGCATGTCTGCCATCCCCGTAGCTATTCGCCGAGTTTCGCGTTAATCGCACGTTTTTTTCTTGGTGCGCGGATTTTTATGACAATGAGTGTATTTTTTATTGGAGGTTTAACGACCACCGTGAGCAACTCAGTTGGCTATAAGCAGTCGCCCGTCTCTAATTTACGATCACTGGTTCCAGGGAAGGGAGAGAGACAGCACCGTAAGACAAACGCAATGCCTCGCCGGGATTCGAACCAGGACCCATCTCGGACGAATGATCAGAAGCTATAGCTTAGACCCCAACACCATTATTAGGGACGTTCAACATCAATCAGTCACAGGCCATCCTCAGTTATGTACGCAACTATGATGTTGAGATAGCTTTCTAAACAGCTCACGCCGCCCCGGTGGCGCAGTAGCCTAAGCGATGGCCTCTGATCATTCGTCCGAACGGGGTCCTGGTTCGAATCCCGGTGAGGCATGGATGTTGTGTTTGTCTTACGGCACTGGCTCTCTCCCTTCCCTGGAACCAGTGACCCTAAATTAGGGACGGGCGACTGCTTATAGCCCAATAAGTTGCTCACGGTGGTCGTTAAACCTCCAATCAAAAAAATAAATAAATAAATAAACAGCTCACTGTGCAAAGGGTTAACACGGCAGCGGAACTGAAAAATTAAGCAGATAGTGATGTTATGGTAAAGATTCGGGATTTAAGTGACTTTGAATAGAAGTATGTATGATAGTGGGCCGGACAGGTGCTAGCATCTCAGAAATGGAAAACTTTCTCTGTTATGTAAGAACAACTGTATCGAGGGTGTAGAATGAGTGGTGCTCAAACAAATAGCAAAACAAGCAGTCAGCGGTCTTTCTGTGGGTGGAACGACTGATCGATGGTCGAGGGCAACGGCGACTGGAGAGCATTGTAAGAAGCGACAGACATTGCGTCAAGTAACTGCGCAGTACAACAGCAATATAGAGAGGAGAATTTCGGAATACAACATGGACAATCACTCGTATTACTCGTCTTTGTATCACTCGTCTTTCAGAATACCGACATGGACTAATCATATCACTGGACCAATCATTGGGTACCAATTACCTACTAGATAAATATCATGGTGTGAAAGTAGTTGCAGTCAGTACTTTTTGGTATGGCCATCCCCGAAACATTGACGGAACGCGTCCAAGTAAATAAACTGCCCGACAAAGAAAATGTCACAGCACGAAGGAGTGCACGAAATGAGACGAAACTTGCCAGTCATGTAGACAAGTAAGAGCGAAAGAAATGATTTAATTTCTGAGGGACTACACGAATGCTATGGGCTAGAAGACAGTATGATATGGCGTGAGTCAGCAGGTCGTATGACCGCCATGCTGGGCCAAAATTTACATCGGGCAACACGTCGTGGCATCGAATGGAAAAATCCCTTAATGGTGTCCTGAAGAATGATGCACAGTTGGCATGTGTCCACAATTCATCGGCATTGCTACTGGGTCGTGTAGACGTAGTAAGGCGGTCATCTGCCAATGGCGTCCCACACGTTCTGTGTTGGGGAGAAGTCTGAGGGATCGCCCTGGCCAGGGCAGAACCTGGACACCTTGTAGGCATTGTTTTAATGATGTCGGCAGTATGCGGGCGGGCATTATCTTGTTGAAATTATGTATAAGGGATACCCCCAAGTTACGTCAACAAAACTGGCTATACAGAACCTCATTGACTTATCGTCGTGCTGTCATTATACACACTATACTTACGAGCGGGGAATGGCTGTTGAAACTGATAGACCTCATGCCATGACAGGAGGATGAGTACCGTATGACGCTCACGGATAGCAGCAATATCAGCCCAGTGACCCCCATCGTCTCCAGGCTCTCGAACCGTGATCATCAGCGCTGAAACAGAAACGAGACGTGTCGGTAAATACGACGTAATTTAAATTCTTCCCGTCACGCATGTCTAGTACTTCACCACTGCAACCTTGCGCGACGATGTTCTGCAAAGAGTGGCAGTTGTCGCAATGGCTGGGGAGAGCAAAAACTTACTTCAACTTATCTACGATTCATAGTCTGTGTGGATATGGGGATATCCATAACTGCCAGAAAACTTCGTCAGATGTCATCTTTTGTGGATTGTGGGGCCGCTTCGTCTTGCCATCGAAAGCGGCGATTGAGGCGTTTGAACGCTCGTCTACGATCACCAGACACAGTAAAGCGGCGCACGTGACCTTTCTCTAACCACTGTCGCCGCTTTCGCTCAACAGTTATCACATCACGAAGCGTTTCCGCAGCGATGCGATGCAGGGTTCCAGCAGCCGAACGTAGCCCTATGGCGAAGACTCTGGTAAAGGTGTTCTTGTGATGGTTAGGTTCCCGATGACGTCGCGGAGGCATTCTTATCCTTTACACGTGCTTTCGCCACCGAGGTCACTCCGATGCAGTAGTCCACACGCCCAGGTCAGGACGACCAAACTTAGATACGCCGAGCCTTTTAGCCATTTTATCACTCTCACCTATCACGTGATTGGTTCGCAACTGCGGACATTTACTTAACCTAACTGTCTGCAGTTACCCACCAATTTGCATGATGTTCCGATGAATACTTTCTGATGTGATGTTTCTATGTTGAGCAGTGTACATTTCAAAGCAGCATATGAAGTCGATTTGATGTGTCTGTCTTTGATGTTTCACAGAAAAAACGCTGAATTATTGCAAGTGCCATTGTTTTGTTTCCATTAGAAACGTACTTCTTTCTGAAAAACGGGATAAGTGATTTCATAACTTTTATGACAAAACACAGAATAATGACAAGTAAGATAAGTAAGTGTAAGGCACTTCTGCATTTTCAAAATTCATTTTAGGTGTTAAGATTAGTAACAGGTGACGTGGATTGAGTGTACATTAAAGTGTCGGCAACCACAACGTTTAATTCAATAAGATGATAAATAATAAGACACAGATATAAGTCATGCCCTATGAAACACTTTTAGCATCTGAAATAATGCTGCGATGTATGGTGGTTGGTAGTGAACAGGTGCACGTGACTTTAACTTATATTAAATATCGTCAGTGGCGTATACTTAAAGGGATCTAGGGAATCGAAGATGGACCATCTTTTTTCTTAAATCAATTTTTTATGAAATTTTCTGTGATACATTTATTTTCATTTATTTAAATATCCACTCAACTCTGGAATGGTGAAATTTGAGGCTGTTATTTCAATGCGAAGCAAACGGATATCTCTCAAAGTTCGAAGAATTCTACCACAGAGTAGCGGGGAATCTCAGCTCACCCAAGTTTCCCTGGCACTTCCGAAGATGCCAAGGTTTAACCCTGAAAACGAGAAACGAAGTTATTGCGCATGCAAACTTAAATCTTCGCTCTGAACAAACCACGGAAAAGCGAAACTTAAGACCATCTCTAGATGGGGGGATGGACATTTAAAGCGGACGGCTGCTGTTTAAAAGTCCGCAAGTTAAAAGCCACACAACTTTAACACCCTTATGTTTTTTGTTATTTTTTCATAGTTCCACTTAAGTTGAAATTTTGATAAGTTGAGCGTGTATTTTATTAGTAAACGTGATGGAATCGCAGAAATGTATTATATATGATTTGAAGGGATTATCTTTCGGAAAAAAAAATTACGGTAAAAACTGATTATAAATACCAAATCCAGAACTAAGACTTACTGCAGAATACAAAGATAAAAGTCGGGAATACTCTGGGCACTTTTCCGATTCCGTTCATTCCAAATCTCCGTGGCTAGCAAGATGTTCAAATGCAAATACATTTTGCTGGCTGTACCGGCTCTTTAGCCCTGAAAAGACTTCTAAATTCATGTTTAAGTTAACTGAATATCGTTATGTAATTATAGTTGTTATGTAAATAGTATGATAAATTAGTTGTTATATACGTTATGATGTATATATTGTTTAAAACGCTCTTAAATTTGCAACTGCAATGCAAATTTTATTACTGTGGTAAAACGAATTTCTTAATGTATATTTATATCTGCATTCCTTCGTTTTGTAACTATGTATAGATTACCCGCTTCTCGGAATCAGCATACGCCACTGAATATCGTCCATACTTTTCAGCACAATAGTGCAAAGCGACCACTTGCAATGGTTGTCGACTGTTACATGCATATGTCTCTAAGTTCATGCGCCACTGAATATCGTCCATACTTTTCAGCACAATAGTGAAAAGCGACCGCTTGCAATGGTTGTCAACTGTTACATGCATATGTCTCCAAGTTGCATCACTTTCAGAAGTTGATATAACGCGATGATGTGTGACGTGAACATCAAATATCCTCTCTCCTGGTGCATCACTTGGTAAAACGAATTTCTTAATGTATATTACTGTGGTAAAACGAATTTCTTAATGTATATTACTGTGGTAAAACAAATTTCTTAATGTATATTACTGTGGTAAAACGAATTTCTTAATGTATATTTGTATCTGCATTCCTTCGATTTACAACTATGTATAGATTACCCACTTCTCGGAATCAGTATACGCCACTTGTAACGTACCAGGAGATGTGACGTACCTGCCAGAAGGACGCACACGACATAAAGGCAGATAGGAATCAGAATAAAATGTCCGCGTAGCTCAATTGGTAGAGCAACTTATTCCGGAATGAGGGGACCCGGGTTCGAATCCCGGGGTAGAACAAAAATGACGGAGAAATTTGCTTCGTTATAATGGCGCCCGAACTATCCGGATGACCCGACCGTTCAAAATCTCGCATTGGTGTGATGTTATTTCCACACCGCGAGATAGGAAAAATAAGAGCAGCACTTCGAAAAAAAAAAAAAAAAAAAAATAAGGGGGAGATGATGTAACGTACCAGGAGATGTGACGTACCTGCCAGAAGGACGCACACGACATAAAGGCAGATAGGAATCAGAATAAAATGTCCGCGTAGCTCAATTGGTAGAGTAACTTATTCCGGAATGAGGGGACCCGGGTTCGAATCCCGGCGTAGACCAAAAATTACGGAGAAATTTACTTCGTTATACACTGAATATCGTCCATACTTTTCAGCACAATAGAGCAAAGCGACGGCTTGCAATGGTTGTCGACTGTTACATGCATATGTCTTTAAATCAGTATACGCCACTGAATATCGTCCATACCTTTAAGCACAATAGTGCAAAGCGACCACTTGCAATTGTTGGCGACTGTTACATGCATGTATCTCCAAGTTGCATTACTTTCAGAATTCGATATAACGCGATGATGTGTGACGTGAACATCAAATATCCTCTCTCCTGGTACATCTATGGAGAGATGATATTTGATGCCCACTTTACTTAAAAAGGGAGGCAACAGTGATGAGAAAAATAATTATAGACAAACTAACCTGATACGCATCTTTGGCTTTAGGTCGAGATGACACTGCAGAAACAAATTTGACCATGCATATAATATCTGCGTCCGAAATGGCTCTAACAGCTGGATCTGTAAGTTTTCCTAAAAGGTCTGTTTCGATGAGGTTAATGCCAAAATGTTCCTGCTCTGCTTGGAATCTTTCCACCGATTCATCTCTGAATTTTTTTATTATTCTTCCGAACGAGTTTCTCCATCCATCACAAATGTCTAAGACTGTGATTTCTCGAAGTTTTCCATAAAGTTGGGGATGCGAAGCAAGAGCTAAAATGACTCCGAAAGCATCTGAACCGGCTCCTCCTCCAAGGCAACATACCCTCAAAGCAGATTTTTCTTCAAGTACGGAGAGAACCTGTGTATTTTCTTCGACAAATTTGGAAAAGTACTTACGAGTCATTCCAGTATGAGATGGTCCAAATTTATACAAATATGCACATCGGTGTGATGGTATGTTGTAGTCTATGTATGTTTCACCTCTGCTCAACGCATTCACACTGTAGGCTTGTTTAATCGCTTTCGCTGACGATTTTAACTGCTGCTTGGTCACTCGGAAATATTCTATTTCGTCACCCAAGACAGAGTTGTAAAAGTTAAAGAGGTTCATCTTCTGTACACTCGTCAGTTATAGGAAATTCTTAAGTTGTCTTGACAGACGTCGCACCTGAAGGAAGAGAAAAACCATAGTTAAGGCTGTGATTTGTCATCACACGCTAAGATTTCATTTTTGTTTTCATAAAATGGAATGTCTAAAACTCAACACTTAATCATATCAACTTATCTTTGGTCGCGCTATGAACATTTCTCTCACGCTTCGCATATAAAGAGCGCCATTTATTTGGAAGTGACTCTGGGGGCACCACCCCGCTCTAGCTCATTTTTATAATCTTAACAATCTGTTGTCATTTCCAATAAAGAGTGGCGCGTCTCTGACCTTCAAACAGTCTTCACTTTGCTCCCGTGTGCTTCGTGTGATCATTTCTCTCACGCTTCGCATATAAAGAGCGCCATTTATTTGGAAGTTACTCTGGGAGCACCACCCCCACTCTAGCTGATTTTTAAAATCTTAACAATCTGTTATCAGTTCCAATAAGGTGTGTAGCGTCTTTGACATTCAAACAGTCTGCTCTTTGCTTCCCGTGTGCTTCGTCTGAACATTTCTCTTATCAAGTGACAGCTGAAATTTGCGTCACATGAGAACTTCTCTCGTCAAGCGACCACTGGCGTTTGTCTCACGTGAGAGCTTCTCTCAACAAGCAACCACTGGCGTTTGTGTTTTGTATTTTTATAGATAACATGATGATACGAGTTCGTTTTTCGCTTAATCTGATTTGCAAGTATGTATTTTAACTGCATTTCCTGCAAAGGAAGAATTCTGAAATGTTATTATTGAGTAGACTACTTAAAACAGTGGAAAAAGGCAGTGTGAGAAAAATTCTCACTCGCGATCACTGGTGTTGGTCAACGTGAAGCGACTAACGACGGGATAAGTAGCATGTATTTGTAGTATAATAACGCAAGAAACATTAAATTACACTGAGTTTCATTTAAAAGACAAAAATTTAAACGTTGCAGTCTTTTAATGAAGATATCTCATGGATTTGTCTTGATTTGCCGCCTAGATTTCCCCCTGAAAGATTTATCAAAAAATGAGAAAGAGTTACTTGAAATTCAAAACATTTGTCTTCATATGAAGCAACGACATACACAGATTTGCACTTAATCAAGTGTTTGGCATCTTCGTCGAAACCAAACTCATGATCAGTGTGTGGCGTATACTCTAATTTAGCCGCCCCGGTGGCGCAGTGGTCTAAGGCGCTGGCCTCTGATCATTCGTCCGTAAGGGGTCCGGGTTCGAATCCCGGTCAGGCATGGATGTTGTGTTTGTCTTACGGCACTGGCTCTCTCCCTTCCCTGGAACCAGTGACCCTAAATTAGGGACAGGCGACTGCTTATAGCCCATTGAGTTGCTCACGGTGGTCGTTAAACCTCCAATCAAAAAAAAAAAAAAGTACTCTAATTTAACTTTCCTTTTTAGTTTCTTTCTCTACGTAAATCTGAGTTCGTTCTTCTTCGCGTTTCTCAAACTTAACGTGATATCTTCTCTCTCGCAAGAATATGATTGGTAACACCTTGAGGTCAGAACGTATGACGTGTATGTGTCCGATGAGAACTGAACATTATACACTGAGTGGCCACTTTATTATGACCACCCCCTCATTACTTCGTTGGGCCACCTTTTGCCTTTAATACTGCGTCGATTCTTCGTGGCATGGACTCCACGAGATGTTGATAGGTGGTTTGTGGAATCTGAGACCATGCTTGATGAATAGCACTTTCCAGGAGTGTGAGATTGCAGGGTTGCGGATCCAGCTGTCTGATGGCTCGTTCAACTTCATCCCACAAATTCTCAATTGGGTTGAGATCTGGAGATTGTGGGGGCCACCTAAGCAAAGTAAACTCACCGGCATGTTCCTGAAACCAATCCTGTACAATACGAGCACTATGGCAGGACTCATTATCTTGTTGAAAGTAGCCATCGCCATTGGGATAAACCATCAACATGACAGGATGCACTTGGTCCGCAACGATGTTTAGATCTGATGTGCCAGTCAGACGTTGATCAACACGAATTAAAGAGCCCAAAGCATGCCAGCAAAACATTCCCCAAACCATAACGTTGCCTCCACCAGCTTGAAGGGTTGTAGCAATGCATTTGGTGTCCATGCTTTCGTGCTGTTTCCGCCAAATTCTCACTCGGCCATCGGCATAGTGCAACTGAAAACATGATTCATCGGACCACATAATTTGTTTCCAATTATCGACTGTCCAATCCTTGTGCTCCTGTGCGAACTGGAGACGTTTTCTCTTGTTAACTGCAGACAGTAAAGGTGTTCAAACAGGCCTTCGGCTTCCATATCCCACTCGATGCAGTGTACGGCTAACAGTGCATGCAGAGATCATTTGAGGGGATCCTTGATTAAGATGGTCTGTAATTTGCTGCACTGTTACCCTTCTGTTGTCTGTTACCAGTCTGGACACTCTCCGTTCCGCCCAAGAAGTCACTAGTCGATGACGACCACACGTTGCACGTAGAGACCCAGTTTTTTTCGGCTGACAGTACAGTCTTTAAACATTTTAACAACAGCTGCTCTGGAACATTTCACGAATGCGGCGGTTTCGGTGAAACTCGCTTCAATGCTCAGAACTCCTACAATCATTCCACGTTGAAAGTCCGTCAAATCGCATTTTTTACCTATCTCGTCACCCAAAAATCACTTCTACTACTGTCGCAAGCACTACGCTTTCCCTTTTGATACTAGCCTTGCCCTCTGGTGGCAACAGCGTGCAGCCATAGCTCATTTGCTTAAAACTGTCAGGTGATCATAATAAAGTGGCCACTCAATGTATAATGTTTAAGCAGCAGCAGTATGTGAGAGATGATGGTAGTAAGATGATATAATAGTAGTTGCGGAAGTTGAAGTACATGAAATTGTGATTTCTTGACGTCTGTGCGTATTTAATATTTAGAGTTGGTGTTTTTGTTTCTCGTTAAACGTTCTCTAACAAGTAATTGGATTTTTTCACTAATGTTGTTGAAGACTGAGTCGTGCTAAAAACGTTTTTGCTGAATAAAGGTTAATAGTAAGAAACCGGGATGTGAGGTCAGGTGATGCGTAACATCACAGACTCTCCTTGACAAATGTCAACCCCGCTAAAGGGGCTCTGACGACCGCCAATAGCGGTATAACTATACCATCAGGATTAGAGGAAATGCTATCCCACACTCACCAACCCGCTTGGCCAGCGTGGTGAGTTATGGCCAAACTCTTTCCAAAATGACTCCACAACTTAAATCTTCGCCCTCAGTCTCCGGCAGCTGGAATGTACCTGGCCAAGGCAGCGGCCCGTGGGACATGAAGGAAGAGGGTGCTAAGAATAACCGGAGGACCGGACTAGGCTGCCATCTGATGCTGACCTTGGCTACGTATAATGGACGCTCCCTATCTTCTGATTCAAGGCTTCTTGAATTGGAAGAGGAACTACAAAGGATCAAGTGGTACATCGTTGGGCTAAGTAAGGTAAGGAGAAAAGGAGATCTCATTGAACTGAGAAGTGGACATCTCTTCTACTATCGTGGGACACATACTGGCAGAACTAGTGGTGTTGGATTTATAATAAACAAGAAACAGAAGGATAAAGTTGTAGAAGTTGAAAGTTCCTCTGACAGAGCTGCACGACTCGTTATCCAACTCTCGAGAAGATACAAGGCTCAGATTATTCAAAATTATGCACCCACCACAAGTCATCCTGAAGAAGAAATTGAAGAATTTTATGAGGAAATTTGTCATCTAAATAATAAAGGTAAGCAGCACTTGAAAATAATTATGGGAGATTTCAATGCAAAAATATGGCAACGGCAACAGAATGAAAGTTCGGTAGGTAAATTCGGTCACGGCAACAGAAACCAGCGTGGAAATACTCTCGTTGAGTTTGCAGAGGCAGAAGGGTTTTTCATCTTGAACTCCTTTTTCAAGAAAAAGCCACACAGGAAATGGACATGGAGACATCCAAATGGGATGACAAGTGAAATTAATTTTATTATGTGTAACAAAAAATTCGTCATAGAAGACTGCAGTGTGCTAAACAAGTTCAACACAGGTAGTGACCATAGATTGGTGAGATGTAAGATGCACCTCAACACTAAACTCGAACGTGACAAGCTCATAAGACAAACAAAATGTATTGACATAACCAACCTTAAAAAACACCATAATACCTTCAAGTTAGAACTGAAGAACAGATTCTCTGCTTTAGAAGGCCTAACATCGGAAGAAGTAGATATTTCTGAAGTTAACAGAAAAGTTACTAAAGCTCTTATGGAAACAGTAACAAAATTAGCTGGGTCTAAGAACAAGTTGCATGGGAATAAATTATCAGGAAAAACCAAAATGTTGATGCAAACAAGAAGAGAGATGAGGTCAACTAAAGAAGATGTGACTTCCAAAGTGGAATATATAGAGCTATGCAAGACAGTACGAAAAAGTATCACTGAAGACGGAAGGAAATTCAACTGTGAACTAGTAAGGAAAGCAATTGAAAACAACCAAAGCCTAAAGATAGCAAAGGGACATCTCAGTAAGGGAAGAAAACAGATTATGGCACTGAGAAAAGAAGATGGTTCTGTAACAAGAAATAGAGGCAAACTTTTGACAAGAGTGAAAGATTTTTACTCCAAATTATATGAAAGGGATGATACGTGTACTCCAGACATCATGAAAGGTACCAGTACCAGAGTTCTTCCAGTCCTCACAGCAGAAGTTGCACATGCGATCAAGAACATGAAGCGGGGCAAAGCTCCAGGAAAAGATGGAATTACTGTAGACATCATACAAGAAGCAAGTGGAGAAATCGAAACAGTACTCCCCCAAATTTTCACTCGATGGCTTAATGAAGGAAAGGTTCTTGAGGATTGGAACAACGCTACAATGATTTTGCTACATAAAAAAGGTGACATTGAGGATCTCAGGAACTACAGACCTATCAGCCTCCTATCAGTGGTTTATAAAATCTTCACTAAAGTTCTTTCACACCGCTTGAAGGTAACACTGGACATGACTCAACCGAGAGAACAAGCTGGATTCAGGAGTGGCTACAGCACAATTGATCATATCCACGTACTGAGAGAACTAATTGAAAGAGCGAGAGAATATGAACTTCCATTGTGCATGGCTTTTTTCGATTATGAGAAAGCCTTTCATTCGGTGAAACCATCAGCAGTTACAATGGCTCTGAAATCCTGCGGTATTGAAGATGCATACATTAATGTTATTAATAACATCTATGAAAATGCAAGTGCAAAGATTCGGCTGTTTGAAAATACAGCACACGTAAAAATTGGAAAGGGAGTGAGACAAGGTGACACCATATCTCCGAAGCTCTTTAATGCTACATTGGAAAATGTCTTTCAATCACTGAACTGGGAAAACAAAGGGATAAAGATTAATGGAGATTATCTAAACCAACTTCGTTTTGCTGATGACGTAGTCATTTTTGCAACTACCCCATCAGAGCTGCAGAGTATGATCCAGGTACTTGCTGACAAGAGTAAAGAAGTGAGAATAAAAATGAACGTTCAGAAGACAAAAGTGATATTCAATACTTTTACAAGAAATGAAGATTTATCGATTGATGGAGAAAAGCTAGAGATAACAGACACGTACGTTTATCTTGGACAGCAGATATCAAGTGAGGGTCACATTGATGAAGAAATTAATCGGCGTACAAAACTTGCCTGGAGAGCTTTGGTAGAAACAGCATAATTTTCAAAAGCAATATGCCATTATGTCTTAAACGAAAAGTGTTTGATCAATGCATCCTTCCAGTGCTTACGTATGGTGCAGAGACGTGGACCTTAACTAAAGGAGACATACAAAGGCTGCAGACAACTCAAAGCAGCATGGAGAGGTACATGCTTGGAGAGGTGCACCAGGAGAGATAAGAAGAGGAACTCGTGGATCCGAAAAATGACAAGAGTGGAAGACATTATGATCAGAGTTAAATTCCTGAAATGGCAATGGGCTGGACATACTGCCAGAAGGACAGACTATCGATGGACAGCCGAAATTTTAGATTGGATTCCAAGGAACAGGAAAAGACCCAGAAGAAGACCACATGGGAGATGGGTAGATGAAATTCGAAAGTATGCAGGAATGACATGGAGGAGACTGGCAGAAGACAGAACGTTGTGGAGGAAACTTTGGAGAGACCTTCATCCAGCAGTGGATTGATAATGGTTGACAATGATGATGATGATGAGTAAGTAACCTTTTCTGAAGACTGAGTCGTGCTAAAGAAGTGTTTGCTGAACAAAGACTAATAGTAAGTAACCTTTTCTGAAGTTATTTCAGTGACTCCTGATTCGCTTGAAAGTTAAGTTTTTAAGAACTGATTTGTGTAGTCTTCATACAGCTACACTTAGACGAACATTACACGTGCTGTAACGTTATTCCGTAATGAACATTTGAATTAATGTTCTTTAAACAAGAAACTATGGTTTTAATCGATATTATATACCTTTCTGTTCGGCTTTGCAGTTATTCATAAAAAGTACATGGACAATATCGCCTTTTGATCTAAATTCAATGAGATGGGAAGTTACTTTGGTGAATTTGGATAAAGTTGCTAATCATGAATGAAATACGGGATTACACCGTATAATACAAATTTTGAAGATGACAATCCGTTTTTTGGTGTAAATATGACAAGGATGGTAAGTCAGATAATATCCGAAAACTTGAAAATTTCGTCGTCCTGGAGCGGGAATCGAACCCAAGTCTTCCAGATAGCGCCCAGGTATGCTAACCACTACACCACCCGGAACGACTAAGTCTCAAGTTTCCGATTGATTTCAATATAACCATCATAGAATTCGCTGGCCGAATTCTATGATGGTTAAATATGAAATTCTGTGATGGTTAAAATTCTAAACATGAATGCCGGTTGCTTCGACTAGCGAATTCTGTGATGGTTATATTCAAATTAATCGGAAACTTGAGACTTGGTCGTTCTGGGTGGTGTAGTGGTTAGCAAATCTGGGAGACGTGGGTTCGATTCCCGCTCTAGGACGACGAAAGTTTCGGATATTATCTGACTTGCCATATTTACACCGAAAAACGGATTGTCATTTTCAAAAGTTGCTAATATTATTGCTAACCATGCTGTAATATTTTTGCCACCCATGCTTTTTGTCCCTTCATCCGAGATGGGTAAGGCTCGAATCCTGGTAGAGATTCGAACTCGAACCAATCAAATGAGGGTAAGAGACCTCACGTACGCCCTAGTGAGTTGCTCAAGATGGTCGTTAAGGCTACACTAAAAATTTAAAAACAATAGATTTTTGTATGTTCCCTTTAGAAAGACAGGGCGAGCGACATGGACAGATGCAAAAATGTTTCTATTGCAAAACAAAGCCCCTCTTAGGTTTCTTTTCGAGAAATCAGTACATAACCTCGAATCAGGATCCCTTTTAACCAAAACAGGGGTAGTTCATCCTTCCACACATGGCTCAGTAATATACTTTGTGTAAAATATGAGACCACTTTCCATTCACGATGTCTTTATAATGCAAAATGTACCCCTGGTTATAACGTACTTTGAAGTTTGAGTCTTGAACCAAGAAGTTGTGCAGACTTTTTAGGTAAGTTCAGATCTTTCAGAGATCATTAACTTCATGCAGAATGAATAACTGATAGGGATGGAATTACTTACTCCAAATGCTGGTTAAAAAGTTGCTCAACACTCAATGACTAACTGCAGGTGTTACAGCTCTATGACTAACCAGAGGCGTTAAGCCGACACCACGTGGCTTGACGGAACGCATTAGTGTTTCTATCGTTCCCTTTAACAAATTTAGTACGTTGTGGAGAAAACTGTGACATGAACGAGAATCTAACGAGAGTGTGGAAGTTCAAAGCCTTCTTTACAAAATGATGTAATAAAGAAGATTCCATGACGCAAAGTCCGTGAAAGCGTAACGGACTGTTTTCGTGAGAAAATAGGTTATATATCCCACGGTGTGTTGAGAACAACCATAAACATTGAAAGCCAGAATCCAGATTTGTATTTTCAGACAATCAAGCTGCATGTTGTTCGCAAGCGAGCGAAAATGCCGGGTATAAATTTGCATTATTGTTTGTGAAAATTTCAACACCACGAAAGAATCGCACTATTCAAATGAAATTTATATCACAGATTTAACTGATTACACTTGTAAAGCCATACAAGATTTTTAGCTTCAAAACTCATTATCGCCTGAAGCCACATCGAGTAACAATAGCAGCCTCTAGACGGCCTGACATTGAATGGAAAAGGTTTTTGATATCGTTCTGGGGAATAGCATTTCAGGGTGCTTCAACGAGAGATCAGTGTTCACTTGTGGTGACTGGCGGTGGCGCTTGACGAGACAGTCGCTTAGCAGCCATGACTCACACATGTTCGATGGGGGACATATTCGGTGAACGTGCAAGCCAGGGAAGAAGCGGTATCTGTTGTGCGTGAAAGAGATCTTGGACATTCCGGGCCACATTTGCCGAACATTGGACTCCTGGTATGTATATAGCGCCAGGACAACCGTGAAGGAATGGTATCACCTCTGCCTTTAAAATATCCCTGATGTATCGCTCGCTGGCTGTTGCAGGTTTCCTCATTTCGTATCACGCCAGATCGCGAACTGAACCCAATGGCACCCCAAACCATAACGCTTGGCGTTGGGCCGGTATGACGCTGCAAGGTACCATTCACCATGATGTCTTCGAACACGAATCCGAACATCATGGCCCATCAAGTTGAATAGTGACTCGTCAGAAAATGCGATCTGTTACCAATCAGCGCGCCAATGTCTGTGTTCGAAACCCCATTACAGTCTGAGGCAACTGCGGTTGAAGGTCAAAGAAGTGGGCAGCAATGGGCTGCTAGTGACCAGTCCTCTGCTAATCAGACTACGTCGAGCTGTGCTGGAGGACAAAGCGTGACTTGTGACAGTGCTCTACCGCTGCGCTAACACCGTGGATGTGGCTGTGCGATCGGTCACTGCCATGCAGTAAAGGTGTCTATCATCCCGGGCAGTCGTGCGATTTTGCGGTGCATTTCCCGAATATCTGTGCGTCCGAGCCTCATTTGTGCACTGGTGCCACGTTCGCATTTGTGCACTGGTGCCACGTTCGCATCGCTGCACTGGCGTTTCGTTCTGTACGAGTGGCAATTTTGCGGTAGGAAAATTCAGTTTCGTTCATCCCAACAATCCTTCCTCGCTCAAAGTCTGTCAGGTGTTCATAACGAGACCTTCTTAGGCGACGGGGTATAGTGAGACACAAGAAACACCCTTTCGACTCAATATAGGCTCTTCACTGATTGCAACATGTCGTTTGTGTCAGCTTTTTATACCCAAAGCCAGACAGTTCGGGAAGCGCTACTCCGAAACTGCATGGGAATTTTCATTGACATTTTAATGATTTGCGTGTCGCAACCTGGGTCTTGTAGATATCCTTTAAGTGTCAAGCTAATAGCAGCAGTCCTTCATGATGTTGCAATTTTCAAAAACAGTAGTGCATCTAGAGTTTAAAAGAAAATTCGTTGGCATGACCACGAAAACCCAAAATTAGTAGAAGGAAAATAGTTGGAATGAGAATCCATTTTCTAATAAATGAAAGAAACATCGATTGCAAGAAAAAACTCATTTTTAAATTAATTGAAAAAAAAACGTTAAGTGCTTAGAAACCTCATTTTACGTGAAAGAAGGAAACGTTAATTACAGGAAAATCTCATTTTTAATTGACGGAAGTAACACTAATTGTAGAAAAAATTAGTGGGAAAAATTTATTGTTGGGAAACCCATCTTCAAAAGGAACGCTAATTTCATTCTAAACCTATTTTTAGCTAATGAAAAAATATAAATTTCATGATAAACCAATTTGAAATTATTGAAAGAAATATTGTTCGCAAAGTAAACTAATTTTCATCTAAAATACTCTGTCATTAAAGAGAAATTCCAACTGGAAGGATTAACATTATGAACTGAACGAATTTGCGTGAATGACCCAGCATATTAATGTAAGGAAAAATAACATTCCGAAACTTCCTCTACACATTTATTGTACTTTAATATTTAATCAGTGCGCACATTTCGGAAGAAACCATTCTTTACATTTAAAGAGTGTTCATCAAAAAATATGCTATCACAAAGAATGTAACATTTATAGCCACTGACAGTGATTATATACACACACCTCCAACATCCCTAAATTTCTTCAGTCACACATTCCATAAAAAAATATCCCCCCCCCCCTCCTATTTGAAGGGTTAGCACAGTTGTCAATAATTGTTGGAATTTACATGAATTCCCCAGATTTATCTCGAAGTATATTCCATTGTAACGCAATAATTTTTCTTTTTTTTTCTGTGTCTGAAGTCCCCGGATATAGAAGTATAATGTTTATGTTTTAGTTTTTCTTGTTTAAAGCATATGTTTAAAGTAAATCTAAAGTATATGTGCGCATCTCTTCATTTTACTCTGCTACAAAGTTTGTTGACGCTCCTCTGAATAATTTCATCGCGCACAAGGGCCTTGAAAGTATCAATATGTACTCTTTTAACAACCTATATTGATACTTAGATGCTTTTGCTTTGTTCAGGAAAGTACAGTATTTACACATGGGAGATAAAATATAAAAGCAGCACGAAATCAAAATCCCCATGTGTATTTTTGGAAAAACGATTTCAAGTTTTAACAATTCTGAACTATAAAAAATTCAAGAGTTCTTCATTTTTAGAATCTTCACCTCAATTTTTATCCTAGGTTTAAAGCCCAAATATTTCACTATAAGAATTTACAGACTTTAAAAAATTTTTCTTTCATTTAACATTCCCCTTAATTTTTGTGTTTACTCTTAACGTGTACCTGCATTAGCACTGAAGGCCAGGATGAGTTGTCCTGTTTCTGACCGGGGTCACTGGCTCCAGAGAAGAAAGAACCGGTTAGTAAAATCATGCAATGCATTGATTTTGATGCGCTTTCTAACATACCAGAAATCATTACTCAAGTTATGGGGATAATGGCGGTAGAATAAATCTCGCTCCTATGACCTGACCTTTGACCCCATTTCGATGATATTAAACAGAACCGGTAAAGTATACTTCCGGAAAAACATGATAAAGTTTTGTCTCAATCGAAACATTTTACGTAAGTTATAACGCAAAAGGGCGATGGAATGGATCCCGCTCTTATTTCCTGGCCTTTGACCCGATTTCGCCCATCTTCAATAGGGTTCGTCAACAGTAGTCCCTTACCACATACTAAAATGTCATTGAAATCGAACCATATTTACGCAAGTTATGACGCATAAGGGCAATGGAATGGATCCCGCTCCTTTGTCCTGACCTTTGACCCCATTTCGCCCATTTTCAATAGGGTCCCCAGGTGGTCCCCTCCCACATACTAAAATTTCATTGAAATCAAACCATATTTACGGAAATTAAGTCTCACAAGGACAGTGGAATGCATCCCACTCCTATGTCCTGACCTTTGGCCTCATTTCCAATATAGTTCGTCCCCAGGTGGTCCCCTACCACATACTAAAACGTCATCGAAATCGAACCATATTTACGTAAGTTATGACGCATAAGGGCAATGGAATGGATCACGCTCCTATGTCCTGCCCTTTGACCCCATTTCATCCATTTTCAATAGGGTTTGTCACCGGGTGTTCTCCTACCACATACTAAAATTTCATTGAAATCGAACCATTTTTACTCAAGTTATGACGCATAAGGGCAATGGAATGGATTCCGCTCCTATGTCCTGACCTTTGACTCCATTTCACCCATTTTCAATAGGGTTCGTTCCCTGGTGGTCCCCTACCACATACTAAAATTTCATCGAAATCGAACCATTTTTACGCGAGTTATCGTGCGAACGGACAGACGGACAAAGCTGGAGCATATGCGATTCTTCAACCTAGTTGGAAAGCGTACAAAAACAGAGTTATATGTAGAGTTATATAGGGAAAGAAAATCAGACTCAAGGAACAAAACAAATGCTTATGACTAGGGGGCATTTCAATTTTACATGCGCATTTACATTTATTTTCATCCTTCTGCTGTATTTATTAAAAGTGCATTGATATTAGAAATGTCAGTAGATTGATTTAAGTGAAATTATTTCGAAAAAACAAAACAAAAAACAGATGAGATTGTATGGGAAATGTTAAACGTACGAAATGGGCAAAGATTGCCGGAAATTAATTCAGAATGGATTTCCTGGATGAAGAGGAAGATCAAACAGATCCCAGGTGAAGAAGGTGAGGATTGAAATAAAACAACGAGACTTAAAAGACAGAAAACGCATGTAAACAAGAATGGATGGATGGATGGGAAGTAACTTGTTTTGAACTGCAGAAAACCGTGTCCTATGGAGAATCACGATGAAAAAAAATTAATGCCATTCTAGTGGGAAAGCTCAAAAAAAAAAAAAAAAAAAAGAAAAGAAAAGAAAAGAAAGAGAGAAAACGCAGTTACCTTCGTTCGAATAATTTTTCCGATGAAAAGTGCATTAAAATGTTTTAAAACACGACAAAAGTTGTACACGTCTCAATTTAACAACGTCTTCAATAAAAATGACGTAATGATCACGAGCGTTTGAAAATTATAGGATTCGATAAAAGTGCCTGTCATATTTTGATTCAGCATTCCTATTTTATATCAGCCTGCAGTGCCGTTTCACATAAAGTATTTTCATCATTATTTTTTAATTTCTGAATATCATTCCAGAGAGGATTCAAGCAGGATGAACGTAATACAAAAATAAAAATATAAAAATATGTATTACCATAGTGTGACCAATACTGACCTACGTATGATGAAAATGGAGAACAGATGTCTTTATAATGCAAAGACATCAGAAAATGGAGAACAGGCTCAAGGTATTTGAAATCAGTGTGCTAAGAAAACTTTTTGGCTGGGTATTTGATTCAAATGAGGATAGAAAGAGAAGGAGACACAACTGTGAATTAAAGACTTTTGTCATTGTAAAAATTTATAACAATTGCAGTGAGGTCAAGAAGACTGCAGTGGTATGATCATGTGATAAGAGCAACTGTGGTGGGAATTGCTAAGAGAAGTACTACAATGGAATATTACAGGAACCAGACCTAGAGGTAGACCAAGAAAGTGGTGGATGGACTCTACAAGACAATACCTGGAATGACTGGGAATTGAAAGCTGCGCGGAGGTGAAACTGGAAAGGAAAAGATTTGGAGAGCAGCTGTGGCGCGGGCAAGGAAGCTTGATGATCTGTAATGCTGTACGATAATGATGATGATGATGATGATTATGATGATCTGTATTGTCATATGATGATGATGATGATGATGAACTGTAATGCAATGGACTTTTAAAACTAAAATAGTGAAAATTCCCAAACACTCTCCTATTGCTAAAATGAAACTCAAATATTCCCTATAGAAATAAATAAAAATTCAAATTTAACAGGCTCAAAAAAGGCGCTATATAGCACAAGGCTCCCTGCCCACGAAATAGAAAAAGTCAAAGGGTGAGCTCAGAAGCCTCAAAAATAAAAGTGAAAAGCCTAAAAGCGCAAAAAGTAAATAAATAAACACTAGTGATTATAAATATCACACCCGCATAAAGTTTTATATTTATATAATTGTATATCATATTTTTTTATGTATTCATTTGCTCTAGATCATAAGACACGGCCAAATTATTTGTTTTGTATGCATTTTGTTATTATTTCTTTTCTTATTGCACATGTACTTTAGCTCTTCCCAACATTAAAAGTTTTAAAAACATATTTCACATATACATGAAGCTTCCGACAAGATATATTTTCATTCTTTTGTGAATATAAATGCAAAGAATATCTCTTTAGTGTCATTAAGTGAGGGGGTTGTCTCTTATCAAAACGAAATTTATTTGTATCTAAGGACTTGAGAAGCAGAAGTCATGAAATTGCTCTGGCTTCTCTGATTTCTCAGCTTTCGCTTTGAATATATCAAATTCACGGAAAAGACTATTTTTAAGGGTGTGTTTGACGCAGATTTTGTGGTTTCACCAGGATTCTACGAACTTAATTTCTTACACAAGCATGGCTCAGCTTCAAAGATATACCTGCACACTTCAGTTTGACGAGTAAAGAATTATTCGGAAGTGAAACCGCGATCGTTAATTTCTGCTTTTTAATACTGTGCAATAAAAATCAAATACAAATAACTACTTACAACTGCTCTCCTATATAATGATTAAAAGCTGTAGAAATCGCGACACCGATATTTAACATATTGGAAATAGTCATTCATTCTTCGAAATGGGAAATTATCTCAGTTAGACGGCAAAATAAACGACGGTGCTATGGAAAAGCCACAGCGACCAGAAAGGCTGCATAAATAAAGACTGAGCAGCCCCAATGGACGGCACTTTGTCTCATTTATCTTTGTGCTTCGCCTTTTGGATATTTTCCACATGATAACAGCGAGCGACTGCTTCCCAGAAGTATCCTTATCTTTAATTCACGGATAAGATATGACGCATTACAGACGGTAGACAGTACCTTACGTCTCCGCTGGCTTGTTAAAAATTTTGTGGCACGTTGCACCAAAACAGTTGTACAGCTGCTGCAGCGCCATTTTTTGATGCAAATGCCACACCATTGCATTATGCATGAAGTACACAATAGTACGATGCACATATGCACCACGTCATAGTATCTCACCCAATTTGCAACTTTGCACCATGTTGTTTGTGCTTCATGCACCACACAATTTTGCTTGAAAAGTAATACGAAGGTGGTGCACCACTTTCTGTGGTGCAGTATGAATTTCTAACAGTGTTAAGCGTTCTCCGATGGCTCAATAAATAGGCTCGATAGCTAATTCATCTGTATTAGCTATCGAGCCTATCCACGACTCGATAGCTAATACAAATGAAAGTTTTGCTATACTTGTATTACTTTATGTCTTCAACGACGAAAGCTGACTAGCATTCAAAGTATATGCCATCGTGTTGAACCGTCTTTAGCCATCTGTCTGCCCGTTCTTCGATTCCGCGGTGATACCAGTTCTCGTCCTTCGAGACGAATAACTCCTTCAGAACCCCAGCTGCCACCTCCTCCTAGTTGTTGAAGTGCCGCCCGCGAAGGAAGTGGGCCATGGACCGGAATAAGTAATAATCCGACGGGGTAAGATCCGGATTATATGCTGGGTGTGGCACCAGTTCGATGCCCTCAAGTTCCTGGAGTTTTGCCCCGGTCGTTCGCTCGGTATGAGGCCGAGCGTTGTCCTGCTGTAGGAGAACGCACATTCTGTTCACCAGTGTCGAGTATTTCTGCTTCAAAACGGTAGACATCGGCTTCAACTGTTCATATTAGAGGTTGGTGTTGATGGACTGACCGTCTGGAACAAATTCGTAATGGTTTATCCCCTCGAAATTCCTCCAGACACATCAGAGCATCACCTTGTGCTCGAAGCGCCCACGTTTAGCAACAGATTCTGGAAGCTGGCCCGGGCTCAACCACTGCCGTTGTGTGTTGAGATTACCGAAATAAATCCACTTTTCATCGCACGTAACAATTATCTTGATCAAACGTACATCGCGCCGGTTTTCTATGAGTTTCGTGCATACTTCCACTCGCCGGTTTGCTTCAACTGGCGCCAGTTCGTGAGGGACAATGCGGCAGCTCCGGTAGACCTTGCTGAGGTCGTGAAGGTGACGAACTACGGTGTTCTGTAATATTCCCAGCTCTCCTTAATGTCGTATTTGCCTTTACGGTTTGGCGCACAGCCTTCGAATCCACGGTTCGAGGGTTACCTGACCGTGGCTGTTCGTCGATGTTTCTGTTAGCAGAACGGAATATCTTGAATCATCTGGTTGCGATGCTTTGGTCCAGGAACCTTTTTCTTCCACATGACTAATGTTTCGTGTTGCTTCAGCAGCGTTTTGGCAGTGTTCAAACTCGCAAAGCAAAAGTTCCCTAGTTATCCGGTTGTGGCAGTTCATCTTATAGGCGTCCCAACCACAGACAGAAAGACGGCATGAGAGGCAGTTCACAGCAACGATCACCACTTTATATCCCTTTCGACTGACTGCAGTGAACGACCTTAAGTAGTTTAAACACGTGACGTACCCTCCACAACTCACGCGTTTATGCAAATATTGCAAAACTTTCGACTCACCCCCGTGGTAGAAAGCTAACTGCCCACCCCGGTGGGTCGTGTATCGAGACCTTGTTTGTCTTACGTATCCGGTTCTCTTCCTGTCCTAGAGACTGACTCTGAAATGGAGATAACCGATGTTTCTAAGTATAAGCTTTTCTTTCCGGCTGTAATTTAAAGAAAAAGAAACAGAAAAAAAGAAAACTTAGATGACATCGAACTACTATACTGTGCAAATTAATTGGGACAAAGTAAAACATCACTCTTATTTTCCAAAACTATGCCTTTAGGTCATTCTATGCCTTGATATACACTGATAAATACCTGTATTAGTATGAAGTATGTCCTGTCCTCCTTTAGCAGAAATGAGCTCTTGAATTCGTTTTGGCATTGACTCCATTAATTGAGTGCACATATTTTTGACTTCATAATCGTGGAACCACACTTCTATAGCATTCGTTATCATGCGTTCTTTGGTTGTACAGTCCACTTTACCTAAACGTCGCTTCAAAATATTCCACAAGTTTTAGATGGGATTTAAGTCTGGTGAATTTCCAGGCCAATCAAGCAAATGAATTTGATTTTCCAGCATGAAATTCTTGACCAATTTCGAATTGTGACATGGGGCCAAGTCATGTTGAAATGACCTGTCAAAAGTTTGCAAGAATGGAACAATCCTACGTTGTAATATTTCTAAGTACTTGGCTGAATTCATCATACCTTGAACAGGAACTAAGCTTCCAGTGCCATTTGATATGAAAAAAACCCAAAACATCTATTTCAGAGGGTGTTTTACAGTTTGTTTGACATGCTCAGGTCTTAAGGGTTCACAGTTGCTTCGTCTAACGACATTTTCTTGGTAACCCTGCACAAATAAATGAGTTTCATCACTGAAAATTACCTTTTTCCAATCGTCAGCAGTTCCTGATTTATATCTTTTGGCCCATGCTAAACGTTTTATCTTCATTTTCGCATTCAAATATTGTTTTTTCGTTGGTCTTCTTGCCTTCCGGCCAACTTCCAGAAGCCTACGGCGTACAGTTGAATCACTAACATCACAACCACTAGCCAATAAATCTCCTTGAAGGTCAGTGCTTGTTTGTTTTTTTTTATTCATTTTACTATTTCTGATTAGATATTTATCGGTTCGTGGAGTTGTTTTTCGTTTTCTTCCACATTTACCTCTCCTTTTTGGAGGCGATGATCCAGATGCATTGTATCGCGTAAGCACTCTTGATACACTTGATTTGTCTACACCAACTGCAGAAGCGATATCTCTCACTGTCATAGAAGTGTGAGCCTTTAGAGCAATTATTTTTGCCCGCTTTCCTTGGGGAAATATCCATTTTTCAATACGCGAAAGCAACACGTACTCACAGAGAGAAAAAACTAACATTCACCTGTCACACACGAAAGCACACAACCGAAGCTGAAGTGCCTATTTCCTGTTTAAAACCGGTCAAACCACATTCTTACTATCAAGTTCTAACAGTCACACCACCTCACAGCTGATAAAACCGGTTTACGTGGGTTTCCGACATCAACTGGCGATCACATTACAATTCTGAGAATAAAATAGCTTGTCCCAATTGTAACGTACCAGGAGATGTGACGTACCTGCCAGAAGGACGCACACGACATAAAGGCAGATAGGAATCAGAATAAAACGTCCGCGTAGCTCAATTGGTAGAGTGACTTATTCCGGAATGAGGGGACCCGGGTTCGAATCCTGGTGCGGATAAAAATGACGGAGAAATTTACTTCGTTATAATGGCGCCCGAACTATCCGGATGACCCGACCGTTCAAAATCTCGCATTGGTGTGATGTTATTTCCACACCGCGAGATAGGAAAAATAAGATAATCACTTCTCCAGCACTTCAGAAAAAAAAATTATAAGGGGGAGATGATGTGACGTACCTGCCAGAAGGACGCACACGACATAAAAGCAGATAGGAATCAGAATAAAACGTCCGCGTAGCTCAATTGGTAGAGTGACTTATTCCGGAATGAGGGGATCCGGGTTCGAATCCTGGCGCGGATAAAAATGAAGGAGAAATTTACTTCGTTATACAATTAATTCGCACGGTATAGTACAACTGAAATTCACGTCGTCTGAGTGTGGTTAAAACTGGAAACCAGTAACTCATTTGAAAAGTAAGAATTCTTCATAAAAATCCGGTGTTCTTTACTGCGGGTTGCGTAATATTGCGTAATACTGATGGTGTCATACTTAGTATTTTCCATCATGGCATCGTGGCAACTATACGATATGTATTGGTGTGTTCTGCAAAGAACAAACGAGTTGATTTTGATATCGTTCGTGTATACCTCTAAGGATTTTGCAAATACAAGATCGCAATGGAGTATCCAAAACGATGGTAAATTCATCAAGGTGTTCCATGGAGGGAATAACTTACGGCTATTTATCATTCGAAAATTCTTATATGCGATTTACGATGGCATGACTATGAATTTCTTTATCTTATGCCCATTAAAAAATCCTTCTCTGACGCTATTTTTTTAGCTAGGGGCATAACATTCTTTGCCATAAACACCCCAGAAGAACCCCCAGAAATTCGTCCGATGCTGATGAAATTCCGCATGCAAGTACCTCAGGGCCGAATATGCAAATGATTAAAAAATAACGACCAATGACTAAATAGTATCCTACCACAGCGCATGAAAACCGCGCATCGAGAAGAGCAAAGCTCGCACTTAGGGACAATTGTGACAGCGGGTGGCCTAGTGGGCACCGTTCGTGACTGCCGCGGAAAGGACCTCAGGTTCGATCCCAGCCAGGTACGAACGCTCGATCCACTAAATATCCGCCGTGCGTCGGATAGGCACGTTAAGTCGTCGGACCCCAGGTACTGCCCCCGGTAATAAATAAGGGTGTCTTCCTCCCCCTTTCTACTTAGCTTCCGTGTCACTTTCCTATCGGGCACTCTAGCCCAAATCTCCTAGCTTCCTATTTCTAAGAGTTGTTTAAGACCTGGGGTCAGACACTCCCTTCCTAAAATCCTCTACATATGATCATTTGATCAATTGTGACAGCGGATTGCTATTGCATTAACCTCCATGGACTGTGAGGATGTCACGGCTTCGCATGCCTGCACAATAGGAGCAGTTGGGCGAGTTCGAGAGAGGACGTATAACTGGGTTGAGAGTGGCCGGTTGGTCAAGTAGCGTATCGACACCCATTTGGGCCGGAGCGACGCGAAAATCGAACGATGTTGTCGCCAAGGGGTTGAGGGAGACACAACCCAGCGGAATGCGGGAAGTGGACGGCCAAGGGCAACGGCAGAACGCGAGGGTCGAGCGACTGTGAGAGTCGCACGAACAGAATCGAATTCGTCAATCTGAAATATCCGTGGCCATGTTGCGTCATCTACAGGTACGGAAGTGGCCATCCGGACCCTTGCCAGACAACTTGCGACATGGGGACTATATTCGAGGAGGCAACTCCCCCGCCTACCATTGATCAGTGAGTAACGTCGGCACAGATTGTAGTGGTTTCACGCCCGATTAACGTTGGGTAGTGTCCAGTGCAGTTGTGTTATCTTCAGTGATGAATCGCGATTTGCCCACGGATGACCAACGCATATACGTGGCCGGCCAGCGCACTGATCCTGACTTCCTCGTGCAACGGCACACGGCTCTCACACCGGGAGTGATTGTCCGGTGAGCCATTTCCTACGATAGCCGGACATTCTTGGTAGTCCTCCGTACCACTCTCACGGCTCAACGGTACGTCGACTACATTCTACGACCTACTGTGTTGCCATTCCCGTCGTAGCATCACCGAGCAATTTCTCAGCAGGATAATGTCCGGCCACACGCGGCACAGCTCTCCAAGGACTGCCTCCGTAATGTCGACAACTTTCCATGGACAACCCGATCGCCCGACCTCTCACCGATAGAACAAGCTTCGGACATGGTAGGACGCCACCTACGTCCATCTAGGAATGTCGGCGAACTAGCCCGCAATTTGTACACCATCTAGGAAAGTCGGCGAACTGGCCCGCAATTTGCTCACCATCTAGGAATGTCGGTGAACTGGCCCGCCATTTGTACACCATCTAGGAATGTAGGCGAACTCACCCGCAATTTGTACACCATCTAGGAATGTCGGCGAACTGGCCCACCAATTGTACACCATCTAGGAATGTCAGCGAACTGGCCTTCAATTTGTACAACATCTAGGAATATCGGCGAACTGGCCCGGAATTTGTACACCATCTAGGAATGTCGGCGAACTGGCCCGGAATTTGTACACCATCTAGGAATTTAGGCGAACTGGCCCACAATTTGTACACCATCTAGGAATGTCGGCGAACTGGCCCGCAATTCGTACACCATCTAGGAATGTCGGCGAACTGTTCCGCAATTTGTACACCATCTAGAAATGTCGGCGAACTGGCCCGCAATTTGTACACCATCTAGGAATGTCGGCGAACTGGCGCGCAATTTGTGCACCATCTAGGAATGTCGGCGAACTGGTCCGCAATTTGTACAACATCTAGGGATATCGGATAACTGGCCCGCAATTTGTACACCATCTAGGAATGTCGGCGAACTTGCCCGCAATTTATACACCATCTAGGGATGTCGGCGAACTGGCCCGCAATTTGTACACCATCTAGGAATGTCGGCGAACTGGCGCGCAATTTGTACACCATCTAGGGATGTCGGCGAACTGGCCCGCAATTTGTACACCATCTAGGAATGTCGGAGAACTGGCCCGCAATTTGTACACCATCTAGGGAATGTCGGCGAACTGGCCCGCAATTTGTACACCATCTAGGAATGTCGGTGAACTGGCCCGCAATTTGTACACCATCTAGGAATGTCGGCGAACTGGCCCGCAATTTGTACACCATCTGGCATGACAGTATCCGTGAACTGTATGCGTCTATGCCACGCCGGGTAACCACTTGTTTCTGAGCCAGAGGTGGCGCTACAGCGTACTGACTTACTCCATTTGCGTACTGTTTTTTTTTTTTTTTTTTTTTCGAATAAAGGGTCCAACTGCTCTTGAATTGCAATAATTTCCTTTCCTATACATGTACATTGCACATACCAATTTTCATCTCGATTGGATGATTCTTTCTGGGTGCTTCATTTTTTTCTCTTGTATAGGTGGGTCTATGCGTATTTTCAAAGAGTGTATGTGTATTCATATTTGTCACGATACTTTTGTTTCTTAGAAAATGAAATGAAGATATACCGATATTTTTCATGTATTTCCATTTCTTCTCGTGGGAAATTTTTCCGCTAGGTGGCGAAAATGGTTTTTTTTTAATATTTCTTGTTTCTGGAACACGGATTAGCTGACATATTTCCTGTTTGAGATGGCCATTATTCCTGCAGTTTTAGATGCACTTTTCTCCGTCCCGAAGCAAAATTTTTACTCTAGGTACATCAGTATGCACGTATAGTATGTAGTGTATATGCAGGGTAGTAAGAAAATGACACATACAAATCCTAGGTGTTGTTTCCTTGGGGACATTAAACCACAAAATGTTCAATGACGTTTTTTCACTGAGGGCTTATTCTCTTAGACAGCAGTCCCCAAAATTGTTTTCTTATTTTTTAATGTTTTTTTCGCCCAGTCCTTTTTCAGATGCTGGTTGAGGTTCAAACAAAATTCCAGCATAATGCAAAGAAGTTTTTCAATGATTTCTGAATGCTGCAAACGCATTACCACCGCATTAATTCAGACTAATTTACACGTCGATATATTCTCCGAGGTGGCATGTCCTTCAACAGTTTCTTTCCATTGAAGTGGAATATTTACGTTCCCAAACACATCAGAGCATTTTTGGATAATGCAAATTAACCCTTTAACCGGCTGGAACGAATTAACTCGGGGTTAGCAAAATACGCAGGAATCAACTCGAACGAATATATTTGCTGTCCAAGATGTGCGCCGAATGTGGATTGAACTGCGCAGTAGAAAGCGTCGTTTAACCTCTTTGCTTTGTTATTCAAAGTTGTCATTTAGGCGGAAGATTGACACTAATTTTTTCTGACTGATTACCTGCTAAAAGAACTACTAGTGTAACAATGACGCAGAACCTAGGAAAAGAGAAAGGAGATGTCTGATTCACTTGTTTCTTCCTAGTAGCAAATTGTTCGTGTCAGAGGGACTAGTCCTTCCCAATTATCCCTTCGATCATGAAGTAGAAAATAAAGTAATAGAAGGGAACCTTCTATTACTTTGTTAAATGGGTGAGGCATATAAGGGAGGCAGTATTACCAGTGACAAAGTTATAACACATGGGGATTGGAATTGTTTTATCGTAGCTTTCGTATAACCCGGCCCCTATATGAATATTTCTTTTTGGGGAGCGCGGAAAATTTTGAGCACCATTTGGTTGAGGTACAACGGCCGATTAAAGGGTTGATGAACTGGGCTTGAAGTCATTCAAACAAAATGCTTGTTTCTTAAATAACATAATATGAAAATAAGGGAAAGAAGGCATTTCGGGACTTTAAAGCTTGTCGTACTCGCAGCGTTAAAAGAACGAAGTATTTAAGAGACATGCGCTGTCGCTGATTGCACCTAGATTAAGCAGTGAATGTGAGTACAGTTCTTTTTATTTCCTTGCATCTTGAGAAATCATTACTCCTTGTAACATTTGCAAAATTAGAGTAACTGAATGATGTACACCCTAGGAGAGTGCTGTTATATGTGCATGAATCTATGTGAATATAGAGGTAATGAGAACGCCTCTACTCTCACGTACTTCAAGCGGTACCATGAATTCCGATATCTCCACAGTATTGTCCTTCAACGGCTGGACCAGCGAATGAAGGAAACTGCCAACGTCGCACCTACTTCATCCAGCACAGAGGACGCGTACGTTTGGGACGAACAGTTACTGTAGAAGATGCAATTCTGGCGATGCTCATGCTCATCCTACGACTAGCACGAGAGAGACTTATGGTGAGCAGGAGGCACTCATACCATTGTGCTCGATATTCTCTACGAGGAAGGATTACACCAGTGCCAACTCAAGAATCAAACGTCTGCAACTTACTGATTACTCTCCTCGCTCACAATATTGTACATGGCTACTTCAGTGTTACCAGCGCATCCCGGCTTTTTGGAAGGTGTCCTATGGAGCGATAAAATTCGTTTCACGCGTCAAGGGTTTTTTATCTATCACAATAGCCACGTTTAGTCTCCGGTCAACCCGCACAACACGAAACGAAGATGTCATCAATACCGATGGGGCATTAACGTATGGGCTGGTACCGTTGGTAACATCCTTGTCGGTCCCCACATACTGCCAGATAGGTTCAGCGCATCCAGGTAAGAGATTTTCCTGCAATCAACACTACAAGAAAACTCCTGGAAAATGTCCCATCAAATGTTCGTCGAGAACTTCTGTTTTTAGCACGATGGAGCACATTCTCATTTTGTGACAGAGGTCCAACAACGTTGAATAATATGTTCCGTGGGAGATAGATTGGACGTGGTGGCCCTATAGCGTGGCCTCCGAGTTCCCCAGACTTTAATGCCACAGACTTTTCTTTGATACACAAGTTCCTTTTTTTTTTTAAAGGAACGTGTGTTAGACGCCGCACAGCAGTCTAGAGGAGTTGATAGCATGCATGCGGCGATTGTTTCTGTCAACGGGGACATGGTCAAATGTGCTCAGGGATGTGTCATGCAACGTGCTATTGATTGTTACCAAATACAAGGTATACATTTTGACCACCTACTGTAGCTGAGTTACGATATTGGGCAATTATGTTTGATTAATTTTCAACATTCGATATTTAATCGTCCGTCGAGGTAGCGACAGCATGCTTTTATGTTATAGAAACAGAAACTATTCAAATACGGCATCTCGCTGCACCTTTAGTGGGAGCTGTTGTTTACGTGTTGATATTAATACTTGTATAATGTGTAGCAAAATGCGTTTAATAAACTGATGTGTCAGTTGCATCAACTTCTGTATCATTTCTTCTTTCTCTAACGCTTGTACGAGGTCTGATGAAAAAGGAATCCGCCAGCATCCCCCCCCCCCTTCCTCCTAAACTAGAAAGAGCACGAACCAAGACTCAGTGGCACACAACCTTGGACTTTAGTGCGCATGCGTGAATTTTTGCACCGCTGTCGACTGGCTCATTTGGTGCCTGCCAGTGAAGGTTTGTAGTTGTAAACTCCATGCCCGTCGCATTATTGTCTCGTGCAGCAATGACTGAGCGAGCAGAGCAGATAATCTACATCAAATCTTGCTATACATCAAATGAAATAATTCAAATAATAAAGCTATGGGTGCCACACAAATCAAGGAGTGGTATCGGTGCTTTAAAGATGGACGAACGTCTGTCCGATGGCCCTCCATGATCAATAACCTCGAAATAAACAAGGAAGTGCGTGCTGTAAGCAAGTACTACCAGGCAGTTTTCCGTCATCTACGAGAGTACGACAGAAGAGACCTCCGTTGTGGAAACAAGGTGACTGGCAACTGCACCATGATCATTCCCCCGCCCAATAGTCTCACCTTATTCAGACCTTTTTGAGCAAATGCCGGATCCCACAAGTGAGGCAAGCCCCATACACTCCAGACACGACTCCTTACGATTCCTTGCGACGTCTGGGTGCGCTCGAAGTTGAAAATGCCTTTGAAAGTTAGAGAATTTGAAGACACACAAGATATCGGGAAGAACGCGACGCAGCACCTATCGGTGATCACTAAAAGTGTTAATACTTTAAAAAGTATCGAGTTGACAGCGTGGCGAAAATTCGCGCCTGCGCACTAAAGTCCAAAGTCACGCGTCCCTGAGTCTCGGCTCCGTGGTTTTTTCAATTTAAGAGAAAAAATGCTATCAGATACTTTTTTATCAGGCCTTGTATTGTTGGATAACGTGGCAGAGAGTTAAAAGCGAAAACAAAGTACCACAAGAGCGTAAAGAGCGTAAGAGGTAAAAGCGTTACGCTCTTACGTTCTTACTCGAACGTAAGAGCGTAAAGAGAGTAAGAGCGTAAAGAGAGTAAGAGCGTAAGAGAATAAGAGCGTAACAAAGTACGACTGAATGGTTTGTATGATACAACACAGACATAATATGCAAATAGAGGATGTCTATGTAAATACTTAGCTCAGGATCATGACATGGGACTGTCGAAGCCGATATACAGTTGTTAACGAATGGCGTTCCTGAAGAATCTGAATCCACCCGATGGTTTTTCCTTCCAGGTTTGGGAAATTCAGCATTCACGTCAACGCACCATGGCCCGTGGGGATTAGAAAGTTTGGCCAAAGGGCCCATAATGGAAATATTCAACGACCTTAATGACTGCGAGCATTTCCTTCCAGGTAATGCAACAGTTCCTCTGAGGCTTGGAGAGGGTCTTTCTCAAGTGGGCTATCACTCATTCATGTCCATCCTGAACTTGGGAAAGACACTTTGAACGCTAGTATTACTTGCGTCGATGTTCAAAATAAATTGAAGTCCAGTTCGAGGGGAAGAGAGCACAGGGATATAAGAGGTTGCGGGAAGATTTTGGACGACGACATAAGGTACTGGACGATTTTCTAGTTGGCAGCGAGACACTTGTCCTTTTTTTTTTTTTTTTTTGATTGGAGGTTTAACGACCACCGTGAGCAACTCAATGGGCTATAAGCAGTCGCCCGTCCCTAATTTAGGGTCACTGGTTCCAGGGAAGGGAGAGAGCCAGTGCCATAAGACAAACACAACATCCATGCCTCACCGGGATTCGAACCCGGACCCCGTTCGGACGAATGATCAGGGGCCATCGCTTAGACCACTGCGCCACCGGGGCGACACACTTGTCCTTTGAAATGTATGTGTTCTTTTTATTGGGGTTTAACGATCAGCGTGAGCAACTCCATGGCCGCCCGTCCCTAGTTTAGAGACACTGGTTCCAGGAAAGGGAGAGAACCAGTGCTGTAAGACAAACACCACATCCATCCCTCACAGGGATTCGAACCAATCTCGAACGAATGGTCATGAGCCAGCGCTTACACCACTGCGCCACCAGGGCGGCTATGAACAGCTTCCTGGTTTACCGTCAAGCGATTGAGAGAGCAAACTATCTCTGTCTTTGGAAAACCCTGAGTCTGCATTTCCGATTCCAAGACAATGTAGATGTTGTGCTTGTTGTTACAGCGTTGGCTTTCTTCCTTCTCAAGATCCGGATGCGGTATAGCATGTTTGGAAGCATGTAGCCTCTCATGGTACTCAGGGAACTTCAATTACTAAGACAAAAGGAGTCCTTTAAAATACCAACGACGCAGAACAACAAAATTTGGATAGGGTCATTCAGTCAGATCGTTTCTCAGACGTATGTGTTTTGAAGTGCCACTGCAATCAAAGACATCCGTCGATTTTTTAATAGCGTTTGGCGCACATTTCGGTTCGTCTCGACATTTGCTGAAGTAACACAGCTACTGAATCAGTCGGGATGAATGCCGTGGCAATTAGCGCACCAATCAGAAATCAGCCAAGAGCTTTTCTGCATGATTCTCGGGTTTTGTTTGAAGCCCAAACCAGCTTATAAAAAGGAAATGACGTCACAAATCTTTGGGGACTGCTACCTCGGAAAATAAGTGCTCAGTCAAAAAATGTCACTCAATATTTTTTGCCTAAATATGCCAAAGGAATCACCTCGCTGGGAGTTTTCATGCGTCCGTTTGGAAGATGTTCCAACTGGTACGCCTGGTACAAACTATCATGTCAAATGCAAAGTCGCACAGATCACTCGTTTTGCCTATTCCGACTTTTAATGAAAAATTGATGCTCGGCGAGCTGAACTGCCTGAATGTTTCTATTTATATCGCACGCAGAGTTTTATACGTATTGGAGCGAGCCATTCATGGAACTACAGCAAATGTACCTAATAAACTGGTCGCGACGGAGGGAATGATCTCGCAGAAAGACAGCGGCCGTACTCCCACTGGATGATGATAAAATATTCTGGGCGTGTACATTCTCCCATGGGCGCCAAACTCACCACATTTGTCCCCCGTCTATCATGGGTACGACTGGCGGGCCGCCGCCTGCACCGGCAGCCTTGCAACAGCTCCGTGACTAGCTAGATGCTTCTTGGAATGCCGTGTTCTTGCTTATCACTGACGATCTCACTGACCAAGCCTTTTGTCTTCAAGCTTTTTTATACCGTCTTGGGGTGGGGCAACTTAATCCTGAGCAACCTTGAATAAAAGCAGGTTGCTCAGGATCTCTCTCTCTCTCTCTCTCTCTCTCTCTCTCTCTCTCTCTCTCTCTCTCTCATTACATGTTTGGTCATTTACTTTTCTTCTCCAGTTGTTTTCACATTATGGCTTATGCGTCAACTTCTTCTAGGTGCTATGATTTTCATTTTGAGGAGTGCATATGCTTGTAGGTATTAACAATGAGAGAGGATGAAGAAACCGTGACACTGATCCCCAAATGAAACTGGGTACACAGTTCTGGTCCTGCATACCTCAACTGAAATGAATCAGCCTCCCTTTAATTCCTTCAGTTGTGATGTATACTCTAATTTAACTTTTCCTTTTGGTTCCTATTATCTATGCAATTTTTTTTATTCATGCACCTAAAGCAGCTTCTAACTTAAAACTACATTTTCTCTCTCGGTGAATGTTTTGTGGCAGCCTGAATTGAAGTCAGGAGTAGAATGACGTATCTGTTCAATAGAGATAAGAATGTTGTTCAGAGTTGTAAGAAACTGACTTTCGTCAGATGCATTTTGCTGTCTTTCGTTAGATGTTTTGAGAAGAAGCTTGCGCTTGTTGGATGTCGTTTAGATTGCTATTCCGTTTTGAATATAGAAGTTAAAGTTTAACCTACTGGTTATTGATTAATTCTGTCACGTTGAATGTTTGAAAGGTATTGAGAAGTATTCAGTGCATTCGAGAATCAGTTGTATCCGGATATCAAACTACTGGATAGTTCAAGGAATCTAATGAAGACTTTGGAGCCGTAAGTAAAAGACTTGTTCATTTAATGGCCGTTAAAGCCATTTATGACGTAGCTCGTCCTCAAGTTTTGCACCCCATTGTGTAAAAAGCCATTTATGACCTGGCTCGTCTGCAAGTTTTGCACCCCCTTGTGTTTGCTGTTACGACTTCAACAGCAGTGTGTCATTATCTTGATAGTAAAGGTGTAAAACTTTCGAATAAAATCGTTACTCCAAGGATTCGCTTGTAAGCATATATTAAAGAACTTTAAGTCATTATAAATACCACACCACATATTGAAACCTTTGCTCAACAGTTTCTGCAAGCTATTCTCGCGCTGCCATCACCATCCCGGTGTCCGGATCTATCACACGTTGAGCACACCTAGTACGTCATGAAACGACATCTGAGGGCAGCATAGACTCGAGTGCATAATCGGATGGTTCTTGAAGTACAGGAAATTTAGAGGACCATAGGCTATGATATGATAAAAAAATGTTTTATGATTTAATTTTAGTTTTAATATAATAATTAATAGTTCGTATAACTGCTTGCATAGCCGCAAGAGTTTTCCACAATTGGTACTGATGTTATGCTCATATTCATGTATCCGCCTCACTAAACAGGTTGCAAGTATGCCAATTTCTTACGTATATACTGAATGGACAACTATATTCTACAGGGTGTTTCACTCGCTCTCGGTCCCTGAATTTCCCTTATAACTTACAAACTAATGGACGTAATTCAGTGAAATTTGACGCGGACCTACCTTGGTGTATGAGAAGCATGATGATCTCAGAGCAAGGGTTGATAGTGGTCGCCATTAGCACCAAGGCATGCCTGCACAAAGCTCTCCGTGTTACGGAAGATATTCACCAACACATCGGGAGTTACAGCCTCAATTTACAGCCGAGTGTTTTTCTGAAGTTCCATGAGAGTCAGTGGCCTGTTACGATACAGTTTCCCTTTCAGCACGCCCCATAGGTAGAAATACGGTGGGGTAAGGCCAGGTGACCTTGGTGGACAGTCCCTTAGAAAGGACATGATCTTCAAAGAAGGAAACAATTACAGCCATGCTGACATTGGAAGTGTAGCAGGTGGCACCATCCTGCTGAAAATAGCCACTACGGAGATCCACGTCGTTCAACTGATTTACAAACTCATGGAAGATTTCCATGTAGACTGCGTATTCACCGTTGTGTGGAAGAAGATTTGGCCAATAATGAGGCGCCGAGACAAAGCACACCAGACCTCAATTTTTTCATCATGAAGAGGGGCCTCATGCACGGTGTTGGGATTCTCATTAGCCCAAATACGGCTATTCTAGAAATTGACGTGCCCACTTAGGTGGAACACGCCTCGTTGGAGAACCACGTGTAGTCCAGTATTCCCGGATGTGCATTGACAAACTGTTGGAACCAATGACAGTAATTCAGTTTCTTCTGTTCGTCGAGAGGTTTCAATTCTTGCACAGCAGTAACTCGATATGCATGCAGCATTGCTTTTTTTTTTTTCAGCTCGTTGACATGTGCTTGTGGAAACCCCCATCTCGTGCAACAGTTTACGCAAAAACTTCTGTGGGGAAGCCAGCAGTCTGCTTTTCACTTCCTGCACCGTGGCTTCTGACAGTTTCGGGTGTCCTCCTTCTTGGACATCAAACAATGTTTCCGTGGTTTCCAGTTTCTCCACCAGATACTGAATGGATGATCTGTCGGTGGTTTGCGAACCCTAAACTGCGCAATATATTGTATTTGACACTCACAGTCAGATGCGTCACACCAGCTGCTGTGGACAGTTTGCTGACCATGTTTTTCATACACCAAGGTAGGTCCGTGTAAAATTTCACTGAATTACGTCTATTAGTTTGCAAGTTATAAGGGAAGATCAGAGGCCGAGAGCGAGTGAAATACCCTGTATAATATGCAAAGCATGGCATCAGTCGCATAGTATGGCATCAGTCGCGTGCAACGTCGATACTGGCAATGCCAATAAATATAGAAAGTTACAGATTAGGCTGCAGTTTACAAAGGCCAATTGCAACTGGAGTGCGGAGGACTGGAAACATATCATCTGGTCTGACGAATCACGGTTTCAATTCTATCGCGCCGATGGCAGGGTGGTATGTGGCTTAAACCACACAAAGCGATGGACCCAGCTTGCCAGATTCGAGTCATAGAGGCAGATGAACGCAGTGTAACAGTTTAGGGCACATTTACATGAGATTCCTTAGGTCCTCTCGTACCCGTCGAGACCTCCGTCACCGGCACAAGGTATGTGAACATCGTCGCTGACCATCGACACCTGTTCGTAACCTTTCTCTTTCCTCCCAATGAATCCACTTTTCAACAGCACAACACTACACCGCATAATTCCTGAGGGGCGACTAATTGACTCTAGAAGCATTCAAATGAGTTACCGCAGTCGAATGTATTCCACTCGATCGCCGGACCTCACCCGCACTGAAGATTTGTGAGACAAATTGGAATGATCTGTTAGATACCACCAATTCCCTATGATTCGCAACTGTGGATGCTTTACAACAGACGATCCTCATTTCATGGTCGGCAATACCATCTCCGTGTTTTCAACATCACGTTGATAACTTACCAAGACATCTGGCTGCTGCTGTGAGAGCAAAAAGTGGAGCAGCACGTTATTAAGTAGATGTATATAATAATTTGTCTACATTCAGTTTACTAATGTTTTATGTTGCTTTGTGCAGTACAGACGACATTGAATAAATAAATATATCGCTCTTTCCACGTTAAGCAACGCACAGCAACCGAAAAATTGTTATCGGCCGCCTTCGAATTTTCGGTTGCTGTGCGTTGCTTAACGTGGAAAGAGCGATGGATCTATTTATTCAACTGACGCCACGTATTTAGAGGATTTTTACAGACGACATTCTTTCTAAGTGGAGCTGTGAAAACAGGAATTTGTCGGTGACTCTTCGCTCCGGAGTGAGTTGCTCTAATCGACTAAGCTACAACCAACGGAATGTATCACTGCAGATTTGTCGGTGACGAAACCGCGTCTCTTCGCCCCGGAGTGAGTTGCTCTAACCGACTAAGCTACAACCAACGGAATGTATCACTGCAGATTTGTCGGTGACGAAACCGCGTCTCTTCGCTCCGGAGTGAGTTGCTCTAACCGACTAAGCTACAACCAACGGAATGTATCACTGCAGATTTGTCGGTGACGAAACCGCGTCTCTTCGCTCCGGAGTGAGCTGCTCTAACCGACTAAGCTACAACCAACGGAATGTATCACTGCAGATTTGTCGGTGACGAAACCGCGTCTCTTCGCTCCGGAGTGAGTTGCTCTAACCGACTAATCTACAACCAACGGAATGTATCACTGCAGATTTATCGTCTTGATCCTTGTGCTTTACCTCTGTAGTATACGTCACAGAACCGAATGCCTTCTCAATGAAGCTACACCGATAAATGCTTGTCACCGCTACTTGCCGTCTTGGCATGTGCGTCACCTCTGTAGTACGTCACATACACTGAGTGATCACTAAATTATGACACCTACCTAATACTTCGTAGATCCTCCTTTCACCCTTAGTGCAGGAGCTATCCGACATGGCATCGATTCAAAGGGATGCCCTGAAGCAGTTCCGAGGTATAGCCAACCAAGCTGTGTGTAATGCGGCCTTCAGTGCAGGTATAAAGGTGATTGGTGAATCCATGCACCTGATATGCCGTTCCATAGTGTCCCAGAAGTGATCTAGAGGATTGATATCGATGGAGTTCGGAGGTTAATCGATAACTTGAAAGTCTGAACTGTGTTCTTCAAACCATTCCTGCACAACACTGGACCTGTGGCTTGGAGCAAAATAATCTTCCAACACCGTTGCCATTCAGGAAAATGTGCAACATTCCTGGGTGTACAGAGTCAGCAAGCAATTCATGATAGTGGGCACCAGTCATACGTCGTTCCACATGCACCAGGGTGTCCAAGTTCCGGCCAGGTAAACATGCCCGACACATACAACCACCTCCACCAGCTTGGAGTGTAAGGACCATGCAAGACGGATTGAGGGCCTCATGTTGCTGCGCCAAATAAGTACACGACCATCTACGGAGTGGAGTAAGAAATGCGACTCGTCAGACTAGCACACTTTTTTCCCAGTCACCCGACGTCCAACTTCAAAAGGCGAGTCCTTTGTGCCGAAGAATCGTGGTTAGGAGAGGATGTTGTCGGCGTTTTCTGCTGTTATAGCCCAAGCTTGCGACGCATGGTCATGACAGATACTGTTCCCGGATCGACCTCTGTTGTATTGGGTAGTCAACTGTTGAACAGTACTGCGTCTATTGGCCTGAATGAGTCGTTCGACCCGGTGCCCATCTCTCACATCAACTTTTCGCTGTTCTGTGCAGTTTTGTCTCCGGGTCGTTGTTTGACCACTTCACGCCAATCCTGATGCACTTTAACTACGGCGGCTAGCGAACAACCCACCATTTCAGCCGTTTGGGAAATCTAGGCACCCTCTCTGCGAGCTCACACAAGCTATCCTATCTCAAAGTCCGATAAATCCTTCTGTTTACCCATCACGCTCCGAATTTTACTACCTACTGCTGCACCTACACCTTATATATGCTACGTCGGTCGATTAATCGCACCCTCTCGGAAAGCACGTGGTCAACGGCCCCCATCCACTTTTGATAGGGATGGTCATAATTCAGTGATCACTCGGTGTGTATCCTCTCCTTGGCTGGGACGAAATTGTAGGTTTCAGGGTCAGCCGGCAAACCATGCTTGAAGGAGAGCTCACTGTAGAAGAAGGAATTAAAACTAATTCCAGACGATGTGTGGAAGAAGCACCGCACATTTTTTTTTTTTTTTTTTTTTTTTTTGAATTCTCATTAATTCCAGGCAATGTGTGGAAGGAGCATTATACATTTTTCGAAGAACCCGACGGCCAGGGGGATTCATTTTTGCGTTCGGGCCCCAATGTGAAAACATAAATTTGCCGGTGGTGGCGAACGCGCATCTTTCTGTTCCGGAGCCGAATGCTTTCCCAATTAAGCTACACCGACAAGTGCTTGTCACTGCTATTTGCCGTCTTGACATGTGCGCCATCTTTATAGTGCGTCACACGTCTTTAACAGCATAATATGGATCATATGGGTGGATGAAATTCGAAAGTATGCGGGAGTGACATGGAGGATACTGGCACAAGACAGACCGTTGTGGAAGAAACTTGGGGAGACCTTCGTCCAGCAGTGGATTGATAATGGTTGACAAAGATTATGATGATGATGATGATGATGATGGATCATAAAGAGAATTACAAGTGATAGTTACAATGCACATATAATAGCATTTATTAAACTGGAAGTAATGCAAACAGTAACAGGTCGAAAAAAATGCACTATGAGATCTTATTTACTGAAAACAGAATAGGAAGTGCAGAGCTTTTCATTTCATAAAAAGTGTAAAACGTTTTAGCTAATATTTTGATATTTCATAAAATGAAGGCGTTTCGTGAAACGTCCATTTAAAACATTTGAAAAACCTACGTAAAAGCACGTTAGTATTAAAATTATTTGAATGTTAATCGGAGGATAGTTTATACCAAGCTCGCTGACAGACGTAAGAGGTTTCACTCCCATCGTGCACTGAACAGTACACATGAATAATAATCATGACGATCATGGTGACTGCCATCTCCATAACTTCGTTGCCATGTTGTGTAAACGCTTCATAATCCTCTGATGTTGTAACGTAGACGATTCCAAACGATTGTAAAAATGACAACGGTTGTGCTTCTTGAAATACCAGCATTTTTTCCTGCTTCTTGCTGTATAACTATCATAAGTAATATTGTATTCGTAGAATATATGATCATAGTTGAGGTCATCGTCATCAGAATAAACATCATTATAAAATAAGAGGTTTTCAAATTCTTTACAAATACGCTTCTTCTTCACCATTTTCTCCTTATTTCTTGAAATAAAATCATCGACGCTGAAATGACATTCATTGAACTTGTCATTTACAATATAGATTCCCTCACACCTCATGGACTCTACATTATAACAAAAATTCCCTCGATAACCAGAGTCTTCATCAGAATAAGGCTCTCCTATACAGTTATCGGTATCTTCGTCAGTGTAATGGTCTTCCGACGGCCGAACATATTCTTCGCGGGGCAAAGTTTTAATCCAACTCAAAAAACTTAAAATGCATGATTTCAGCGGCTCAGTAGTAGTTGCAATTCCATTAAATGAAGTGTGGCTTCCTTCTATTGAAATCTGGTCGTTGATTGGTCCAAATACAAGCTGAAATCCATTTAGCTCGAAAACTTCGCTAATGGGTTCATAAAGCTTTTCAGAAGGGTCGTCAATAAACAGCACAGCTGCTCCAGGCTTCATTATGTGAGAGATATACTGAAATGACAAAAGCAACAAGGAAAATTTTCAGAATGCATAGCAACCACATATTAATAAAGAAATACATACTATCTCTTTTTGTTGCTTTGTTACTGAGTGGTTAAGGTGCTAACGTCTTTCGATGAAGGTCTGGGTTCGAGTCTTTGTGATACATAGGTGTTGTGTCTGTTCTTACGTTCGTATTCTTCGGAGATTTTGAAACAGGTGCCCATAAACAAGGGATGGTGACTCATACTTTCCTAAAAATTGAAATTAGAACTCTGCCGCCTGCACGAATGTGACGAGTTCAGAGGACATTTTTTAAACACATTACTACAGAGAATATGCCAAGTGATACTTCCATGAAAAGGTTTGAGACAATCAATAATTTTTCAAAAGTTAACTGTTAAGAACAGGAGCTAAAGCAGAGATATTTGAGACCAGTTATGCAACTTTTTCTTCTCCTTCATATATCACCATCCTTCTCTCCAATTTGTTTTCATTTTGAATCCGTTGAGACAGCCAAAAAGGCATTACAACTATTACATTTACGTACGTCTGACTTGCGTCTGGAAGCCTGCAGCAGAAGCAATGAAACGAGTTTAATGGACTTCAATTGAAATAGAGAAAATCAGAATAATTTAGTGTCCCCACACCCAAAATAAACAAAAAAGTCCCCATTAAAAATTAACAAAAAATTAAATTTTACTGAACCAGGCCCTAGACAGGCGCTAGAAAAACGCTCTTTGCACCAGAAAAAGACATATTAAACGCAAACAAAATTACTAGAAGCCTACCTAATAGTTTTGACTTAACCAATGTTTCAGGGGAATTGAAAAAAAATAAAATGCCAAAAGGTGTCATGATTCTCCCCAATCCACATACGCACATAGCAAGTCTATCTGGAAAAGTACCCAGGATTGCATGTCTATATACATGGCAATTATTAGTTGCGAGAAAGGAAAGGTACTCATAAGAGGACTAGCTCCAACTTATTGTGAGAAAGTGCTAATACACTGAAGAAGTCAGCAAACGCGTAACACTCATACTTACTACAAGAATGTGGGGAAGTGCCAAAAAAGGCAGCAAACAGGCTAACACCTAAATTTGCTACGATATATATATATATATATTTTTTTAGTTTGCGAAGGCAGCATCTCTTTCATCCTCATCAGATGATGAGGAAGGAGATCTTTTTCTTCTTTTTGGTGGGCTCTTTCTTGAAGTCCTGGGAATAGAGGACTTCACAGTAAATGCACGTTGGAACAATAGTGGGGTACCCAAGGAGCTCAGAAATTTGAGGAGTGTTAGGGGTCGAACAATTCAACATAAAATAATTACGAAAAACTCCGGCTGTCCGGATGACGCATTCTAAAGGCCGGAATGCAAGGAACATCCAGTTCCTTGAGAGAATTATGGCACTCCTCATCGGTAATAACAGAAGGGAGTCCTTTTAGGACATACTTGAAGGATCTATCTTTTTTAATTAGTTTCTCAGAAGATGAAGATGGCCCTGAAGGACGTGATTCTGGTAGAGATTTCTGTGAAGTGGTAGATTTAACAGGAGCCGAAGGCTGATTGTACTGCTTTTTCTTCAAATCCGGCTTATCCGGATCCAGTAACTCAAGTGGATGTTGATGGCTGTACTGTAGACTGAGATACTGCGTCAGAAAAAGACTTGCCACCCGCAGGAAGAATCTCAGGGCGAGAAATGAGGATGTACTGGGCACTGTTAGGTGACAGAGTCTCCTTTGGCGTGGCGGCAAATAGAGTTTGCAGCCAGTCTCTCAAAATTTTCAGTCTTCTGACTAGCTTCTTTCTGGAAAGATGTTAAATAAGATTTTTGCCTGCTGGATAGAGTCCTGGGCTTGTGAAAGTCGAGAATCCAGAAAAGAAGAGAAGGCTCCTTTATATTGTTGATGAGCAATAATTTTTTGCTGATCAGCCAGTATTACTTGGGTGGCACTGACGTGAGTCTTAAGAAGCCCTCTTTGTGGTGCGACCTGCTTACGAAGAAGGTCAATCTTTACATCCGGACATTTAGTGGCGTCTATGGCAATATCCAAAGAAGCCATAGATTCCTCTGTAGACTGCAACTTGGACCAATCTCTCAAAATTGGCCATCGGGACATCTTGGCCTGTGTGGAGACATTGGCCATCGGGACATCTTGGCCTGTGATAGACTCATGGTCCGATGATGAATAGGCTTCTCTACATGGGGAAGCCAGAAGTTCCTATTCTTTTGCCGAGTCCATCTACTGATCTGTTTCCAGAGTCGAAGGGGAAATGCCATCTTCTTTTACTAAGTAAATTTCCTCTTTCTCGGCTACAATTCCATAATTTTTATCCGTCTCTTTCCGTTTCCTCCTATTAGACATTTTGGAGACAGAATTTACTTGACTCATCATGAGCAGCAACAAAAGGGCTTATGAGAAGACATTGTTGTTTAGGTAGTTCCATTGTTTTTCGTTGGACCAATGACGATAGGGGAATTTCGAACCAAAATTCGGCCAGAAAGAGAATTTCCCCATTGGTCATGTCAAAAAACAAGAAAAGCAGGGAAAACAGTTTTTGGAGGAAACGAACATAAATGTGAAGAAAAAGGGTGAAGATGACGTTTTTTACATCAAGACCAAAGGGCGCAAGACAAGAAGAAAAACCTTAATACATAAAGATTTTAACTACAGTGTATTTGACATTGACATTAATGACTGTAAAAATTGTTTGTTTGCCAATATGGTCTTCACGAGAATACCAATTTCTCACCTTAAAATAGCGGCAAGTACAAATTATGTCTTAAAAGAAAAATGTTTAATCAATGCATCCTTCCAGTGCTTACGTATGGTGCAGAGACGTGGACCTTAACTAAAAGAGACATACAAAGGCTGCAGACAACTCAAAGTAGCATGGAGAGGTGCATGCTTGGTGTAACCAGGAGAGATAAGAAGAGGAACTCGTGGATCCGAAAAATGACGAGAGTGGAAGACATCATGATCAGAGTTAAATCCCTGATATGGCAATGGGCTGGACATACTGCCAGAAGGACAGACCATCGATGGACAGCCGAAATTTTAGATTGGATTCCAAGGGAAGGAAAAGACCCAGAAGAAGACCACATGGGAAAAGGGTGCATGAAATTCGAAAGTATGCGGGAGTGACATGGAAGAGACTGGCACAAGATAGACCGTTGTGGAGGAAACTTGGGGAGACCTTCGTCCAGCAGTAGATTGATAGTGGTTGACAATGATGATGATGATGATGACATATAAAAATCGTATTTAAAATAACTTTCAGAGAATATTGTCCCATATTTGATATTTAAATACTCCGAGGGAAAGGGGATTAACAGTTCATAAAATACTTCACAAAGAGTCACCGTAATTAAGGGAGCAGGATGAAGAAAGTTAGCTTCTTAACCGCTGAGCTGCTGGGGGTAGAGGTCTAAATGGGCCTGACGTGACCAATAAAGTTCGAGTCAGACACAGCTCAGCTGTCGGGCAGGGCCGACTTTATTTTTATTTATATATATATATATATATATTTTTGTTCATCAGTTAAGTGAAAAATTTTGTGCCCGGGCCTGTATTGGAAATTTCAGCATTTTTCTCCTGGATTAAAGAAAAGTCTTTCGACTCCCAAAACAGAGGCTAACTTGTGAAATAATCAGATGGCGAAGATAATTGAGTGAAACGAAAAACATAGAAGTGTATTTGCTACGAGATGCGTTGATTAATTTACTGCTCAAATCGGCAATTACGACATTAAGATGAGAGTCCAAATGGGCCGGTTTGCTTCTTTAAAGACGGGAATCAAAGCCCGTTTTCACTTCGTTGGTTTTGATTTCCTTCAACAGCGGCAGCGTTTTGATTTCCTTTGGTTCTGATTTCCTTTAACAGCGATCAGGATTTGGTTTACTACCCCACGCACAATTTTTGCGTATGATGCAGTTACTTGATGACTTTGTGGGATTTTTTGAAGTTCATGTTAGGAAAGGAAATTCAGTTATGACCATGTATACCTAGAACTGTGGTTGCGGTCAGCTTGACTTCTGTAATGATTTCATGTAAAATGCCATAATTACTGGGGATTTTGACATTAGCTCCTTCAAAGTCAAAATTTATGCCTCTGCCGACTCTCTGTAATAAAAAATAACAGGAATTATGATGGAAAGTGTACTTAGTTCTATAGACGCCGACTCTTGGCTGCCAAAGTGTTGTGGGGTCTCTGAGTAATTTTCTGTGGAGGGGAGCTGTCCCTTTATTACTTTCTTCCTTGGAGACTATCTAATAAAGAATCTTTCCTCGGATTCTCGCAACCCGTCACTCAGAATATAACAGCACAGTTACATACAGTTAACAGTAAAATGAGTCGAGGCAGCCAATTTTTTTCTCTTGATAAATCGATGAAAATGCAAATTTGTTCGTGACAGAGATCAAATCCGCGACCTCTCACTGCTCTCCCAACTAAGCTACACGCGTCCTCTAAGTTTCTCTCCCAACTAAGCTTAACGGACGGAATGTACGGCTACAGATTTGTCGTATTGAAACGTGATTCACCTCTGTAGTATGTCACATCATCTCCCTCTTAGCCTTTTTTGTTTCAGGCGAAGTAGGAATTTTTCATTAATTCCAGACGATGTGTGGAACAAACATCACACACTTTTCGAAGAACCCAACGGCCAGTACGCCCATTTTTACGTTCGAGTGCCGATATGAAAACACGAATTCTTCCGTGATGGGTATCGAATACGCGCCCTCTCACTCCGGAGTAAGTTGCTCTCCCAACTAAGCTATATGGACGGAATGTACCGCTGCAGATTTGTCGCCTTGACACGTGATTCATCTTTGTAGTACGTCACAAATCTCTTCCCGTGAGAGGGATGAATGGACGATGCAGCCACTTAATGCACCCAAGCCCGTGGCACAATCATAGTTATTCGCGAGAGAGCGAGAAAACTGGCAATTGAGCAGGCAGTCATTGCGTCTGTAGCATCAAGCCGTAGGTTGATTCTGATTGGCTTTCCTCTCTGAATTATCGTCTTTTTTCTGTTTCGAGGTTTAACGACCACCGTGAGCAACTCGATTGGCTACAAGTAGTCACCCGTCTCTAATCCAGGGTCACTGGCTCCAGGGAAGGGAGAGAGCTCGTACAAACACAACATCAATGCTTCACTGGGATTTGAATGCGGACTCGTCTTGGACGAATGATCAGAAGCCAGCGCTTAGATCGCTGCGCCACTGTGGTGGCAAATACCGGTTGGAGCTACCGAGATAAAGTGACCGGATTCTCTAACCCAACTATAGTATCTTAACCACACGTGCAAACGCATGTGATTTCTCGATCGTTTAATGATTCTATCCAGTACTGATTCATTTATATCTAAAACTAAAAGAAAACATGGGTTATGTGAATTCGTGCCTGGTGACTGAATACCCAGAATTTCTTTAATGTTGCCAACTACATAGGGTGAGTCTAAAGTTTTGCAATATTTGGATCACTTTATGTCTCCATACGTACCTTTACGACGAAAGCTGACTTAGCATTCAAAGTATAGGTCATCGTGTTGCACCGTCTTTGGCCATTTGTCTGCCAATTCTTCGATTCCGCTGCGGTAACAGTTCTTGTGCTTCGAGGCGAAGAACTCCATCACCCTAGCTGCCGCCTCCTCATGGTTGTTGAAGTGCCTCCCGCGAAGGAAGTGGGCCATGGACAGGAACAAGTAATAATCCGACGGGGCAAGGTCTGGACTATATGCTGGATGTGGCATCAGTTCGATGCCCTCAAGTTCCTTGAGTTTTACCCGAGTCGTTCGCGCAGTATGAGGCCGAGTGTTGCCCTGCTGTAGGAGAGCGCGCTTTCTGTTCAGCAGTGCCGGGTACTTCTCCTCCAAAACTGCATACATCCACTCCATCTGTTCAGAGTAGATTTTGGCTTTGATGGTCAGACCATCTGGAACAAATTCGCAATGGATTATCCCTTTGAAACTCCACCAGACGCAGAGCATCACCTTGTGCTCGAAGCGCCCACGTTTGGCAACAGGCTCAACCACTGCCGTTGTGTATTAGGATTACGAAAATATACCCACTTTTCATCGCACGTAATAATTCTCTTGATGAAACGCACATCTCGCTGGTTTTCTAGGAGTTTCGTTCACACTTTCACACCGCGACTTGCTTCAGTTGGCGTCAGTTCGTGAGGGACAATGCGGCAGCTCCTGTAGACCGTGTCGAGATCCTGAAGGTGATGAACCACGGTGGTCTGTGATATGCCCAGCTCGCCTGATAATCTCCGAGTGCTTGTTGCCGCATATGCATCTAAGGCCTGGCGCACGGCCTCCGAATCCACGGTTCGCGGCTTACCTGACCTTGGCTGATCGTCGAGGTTTTTGTCATCTGAGCGAAATTTCTTGAACCATCTGGTTGCGGTGCTGTCGTTTGCGGAATCTTCCCATTTCGCATGACAAATTATTCGTGTTGCTTGAGCAACGTTATGGCCGAGTTCAACTCGTAAAGCAAAAGTTCCCTAATTAGCCGGTTGTGGCTGTTTATCTTTTAGGCGTTCCAACCACAGACAGAACGACGGCATGTAATGCTGTTCACAGCAACGACTACCATTTTATATCCCTTTCGACTGACTGCAGTGCGAGACTTGAACTAGTTCAAACACGAGACATACCCGCCGCAGCACATGCGTTTATGCAAATAGTGCAAAACGTTCGGCTTACCCTTTGTATAAATGTGTAACATAACAGTTTATGCTTACAATGTTTATTGTACGCCACACGTTTTAACTGGAATCAGACATAGGTACCTGCAGTATGAGTGTACAGAATAAATTTCCAGGCTCGTTGGACTGTGACACTCCCACGTGTCCTGCATGACAAGATCACAGCTACTACTTTCTGTAAGCTGTGTAAAGAATGTTATTCTCACCTGAATTGGACCAAATCTTCATAAGATGCTGGTTTTAAAAATTGGACAAGAAAGCCCTTGAGAAATTAAAACATATACTATACATCAAAAATAAGTATCAGAAATGCAGGTATGATTGTATCCTGACAGTTGTCTGATGCAAAGACACAACAAGAAAGATGACACCGAATTTTCGGGTGTAATAAGCACGTCTTTTGAATCCGTTCTGACGCAAATTAAATTTATCAAAGCTATTCAAAGTCAATGGAACCGCTATGGAAAACAATAGTATCTTACGGAAGAAAGAAGTTTTTCCATTGGGTTTTTAATCCCTCAGATATTGCTGTAAACCGAATCGTGAGCTTACGCCCTCTAGTTGCAGACTTGTGCGTTAAGAAAAACATGAATTTATATGAGAAACATTTCGCACCGGAAACGCTCTCCAACACCGAAATAATTTTTCAAATCGGACTCTTAGACACAGAGATATCGACGAAAATAAGATGTGACTTTACGTTCCCTGGAGGGAAAAACCATGCATTATTTTATGAAGAAAGAACTCTCAAAAGGTTTTTCCATATGAGCGGTATCGGTCCAAGAAAAAAAGTTTAGTCGAGTTTTCAGGAGCCCAAATTTTACTACAAATACATCAAAAGCAGAAATTAACACTTATGCCCCCTGGTGGCCAAACCATTCTCTACCAAACATTATAAATATGTGAAAAATATTTTCCATTAGGTCTTGTATGCGATACAGGAAGAATTTTTCAAATCGGAGTTTTAGAAGCAGAAATAACGCAGAAAACGCAATTTACCTTTGTGCTCCCTAGGGGAAAAGTCTATGATTTACTTGAAAATTTTGAATTTATAGGAAAAATATTTCGCATCGGAAACACTATCCAACAAAGAAGTAATTTTTCAAATCGGACTCCTAAAAGAAGAGATATTGACAAAAATAAGATATACATCTTCGCCCCCTCGCGTAGAAACTATGCATTATTTCAAGAAGAAAATATTCCTAAAAGGTTTGTCGACATGAGTAGTATCGGTCAACAAACGACTTTTTTTGCAATCGAGATTTTATAAGCTCATATTTTGCTGCAAATACATCAGAAGCGGAAATTAAGACTTACGCCACCTGGTGGCCAAACCATTTTTTTTACAAAAATTAGAAATTATGTGCAAACGATTTCCCATCAGGAGCTGTATCCGGTGCAGAAAGAATTTTTCAAATCGGAGATTTAGAAGCAGAGATATAGGGGGAAACACAATTTACCTCTACGCCTCCTAGCGGAAAGTCTACGAATTACTTGAACATTTTGAAATTATAAGAAACACATGTCACACTGAAAACACTATCCAACAAAGAAGGAATTTTTCAAATCGGACTCCTAGTAGTAGAAACCATATTAAGATATACATCTACGCCCCCTGGCGGAGAAACTATGGAATATTTTAAGAAGAAAATATTCCAAAAAGGTCTATCGATGTGAGTGGCATCAGTCAGCGAAAAAAGTTTTTCAATCGATATTTTAGAAGCTCAGATTTTATGGCAAATACATCAGAAGCAAAAATTAACACTTACGCCCCTGGTGGCCAAAGTATTCTTCACCAAAAATTTTAAATGATATGCAAAAGATTTTTCATCAGGAGGTGTATACGCTGAAGAATTTTTTTTTCAAATCGGAGTTTTAGAAGAAGAGTTATCGGGAAAAATGTAATTCGGTTTTACGCACCCTAGCGGAAAATCTATGCGTAATTTGAAAAAGTAACTATATCTAAAATACTCTTCGACATAAATGGAATCGAAAGATATAATTAATTTTTTCAATCGGATGTTTAGAAGCAAATATGTGGAATAAAACGTATTTTTGAATTCGACATCATCTGCATTTACGCCCTCTAGCGGCGAAATTGTACATCGTAAAAAAAACGAAATGAAGGATCATCATTCGCATATTTCAAGCTTCCCAATACAAAAATAATTTTTCAAATCGGAGTAATAGTTGCAGAGATATCGTGGGTACAGACGGACGGACGGACGGACAAATCAGTAACATAAGCACGATCTTTTTTTACAAAAGACGTGCTAACAAATGAAAAGTAAAAAGTGGGACTGCACATTGAAAATTCAGCACCTGCTACGTCAGTGAGGGACCTATAACAAAAAACGATAATGTCTATTAAAACTTTGATATTTACAGTATATTTTAAAACAAATATCACGGACTTGCATGGTGCAGGGTGTCCGTAATAAATGTGCAAAGTTGTAAAGAGACTTTGTGGACAGCCTGTACACACACGCGCGCAAACGCACCCACACACACACACACACACACACACACACACACACACACATATATATATATTCGTATATTTACTTAAAGATAATTATGGAAGATTTCTATGCAAAAATAGGGCAACGCAACATAGTGAAACTTCAGTAGTTAAATTCGGTCACGGCAACAGAAACCAGCGTGGAAATACTCTTTTTCAAGAAAAAGCCACACAGAAAATGGACATGGAGTCATCCAAATGGGACGACGGACTACAAGTGAAATTGATTTTATTATGTGTAACAAAAAAATTCGTAATGGAAGACTGCAGTGTGCTAAACAAGTTCAACACAGGTAGTGACCATAGATTGGTGAAATGTAAGATGCACCTCAACACTAAACTCGAACGTAGCAAGCTCATACGACAAACAAAATGTATTGACATAACCAACCTTAAAAAACACCATAATACCTTCAAATTGGAACTGAAGAACAGATTCTCTGCTTTAGAAGGCCTAACATTGGAAGAAGTGGATATTTCTGAAGTTAACAGAAAAGTAACCAAAGCTCTTATGGAAACAGCAACAAAATTAGCTGGGTCTAAGAACAAGTTGCATGTGAACAAATTATCAGGAAAAACCAAAATGTTGATGCAAAAAAGAAGAGAGATGAGGACAACTAAAGAAGATGTGACTTTCAAAGTGGAATATATAGAGCTATTAAAGACAGTACGAAAAAGTATCACTGAAGACGTAAGGAAATTCAACTGTGAACTAGTGAGGAAAGCAATTGAAAACAACCAAAGCCTAAAGATAGCAAAGGGACATCTCAGTAAGGGAAAAAAACAGATTATGGCACTGAGAAAAGAAGATGGTTCTGTAACAAGAAATAGAGGCGAAATTTTGACAAGAGTGAAAGATTTCTACTCCAAATTATATGAAAGGGATGATACATGCACTCCAGACATCATGAAAGATACCAGTACCAGAGTTCCTCCAGTCCTTCCAGCAGAAGTTGCACATGCAATCAAGAACATGAAGCGGGGAAAAGCTCCAGGAGAAGATGGAATTACTGTAGACGTCATACAAGAAGCAAGTGGAGAAATTGAAACAGTACTCGCCCAAATTTTCACTCGATGCCTTAATGAAGGGAAGATTCCTGAGGATTGGAACAACGCTACAATGATCCTGCTACATAAGAAAGGTGACATTGAGGATCTCAGGAACTACAGACCTATCAGCCTCCTATCAGTGGTTTATAAAATCTTCACTAAAGTTCTTTCACACCGTTTGAAGGTAACACTGGACATGGCTCAACCGAAAGAACAAGCTGGATTCAGGAGTGGATACAGCACAATAGATCACATCCACGTACTGAGAGAACTATTGTAATTGAAAGAGCGAGGGAATATGAACTTCCATTGTGCATGACTTTTATAGATTATGAAAAGGCCTTTGATTCGGTGAAACCATCAGGAGTTACAATGGATTTGAAATCCTGCGGTATTGAAGATGCATACATTAATATTATTAATAGCATCTATGAAAATGCAAGTGCAAAGATTCGGCTGTTTGAAAATACAACACACATAAAAATTGGAAAGGGAGCGAGACAAGGTGACACCATATCTCCCAAGCTCTTTAATGCCATATTGGAAAATGTCTTTCAATCACTGAACTGGGAAAACAAAGGAATAAAGATTAATGGAGATTATCTAACTCGCCTTCGTTTTGCTGATGACGTAGTCATTTTGGCAACTACCCCATCAGATCTGCAGAATATGATCCAGGAATTTGCTGACAAGAGTAAAGAAGTGGGATTAAAAATGGAACTTTCAGAAGACAAAAGTGATGTTCAATGCTTTTACAAGAAATGAAGATTTACCGATTGATGGAGAAAAGCTGGAGATAACAGATACGTACGTTTATCTTGGACAGCAGATATTAAGCGAGGGTCACATTGATGAAGAAATTAATCGGCGTACAAAACTTGCCTGGAGAGTTTTTGGAAGAAACAGCATAATTTTCAAGACCAATATGCCATTATGTCTTAAAAGAAAAGTGTTTGATCAATGCATCCTTTAAGTGCTTACGTATGGTGCAGAGACGTGGACCTTAACTAAAAGAGACATACAAAGACAGTGTTTCCATGACAACATGAATCAGCTCGTAGAAGGGGAATGGGCCATTGCTTTGGGAAACGGTTCGCTCAGATTAGAGAAGACTTAGACTATCTCAGGCACTCGTATACTCCCGCCCATAAGAGTGTTTCTCGAGAGTTGTTTCAGTTTTTGTGAAGTGTCAATGAGTTAAAATCAGAGATATTATATCTTAGATTCGTGGCTTTGTTGGATTCGAACTGTTTTGATAAATTTTGTGAAAGCTTCCCTGGACATCTACTGTCCGAACTTAAAGAACTCTATGCTTCAAATTTTGATACAGCTCGACTAAAAAATGAACTGAAGGTGTTTTATTCCTTTGATGAATACAAAAACAAATCAGTAAGATACATTACGTGTTACATAAAGTTGAATAAATTGGACATAGTGTTTAGTGAAGTGTACAAATTAGCAGACCTCATATTAAACTTTCCATCAACAACTGCAACTGCTGAAAGACGTTTTTCAGCATTAAAAAGAATCAAGATATCTCTTAGAGCCACACAAGGACATGCACATTCGAAAAACTTCGCTGTTTTGTCAATAGAGAAAAACATTCTTTTTAAATGTGAAAAAGTACTCGGAAGAAACATTTTATGAAAACGTAGCACTCAACTTCACCCAAAAGGAGAAGAATGGAGTTTGTGTACAAATAAAGTATTCAGAAGAAGAATGGAATTCATGAACAAATATGTGTTCAAATCCCAATCCTCATAATTATTTGGTATCATGTTAGCAATTTTTTTTTTTTTTGATTGGAGGTTTAACGACCACCGTGAGCAACTCAATGGGCTATAAGCAGTCGCCCGTCCCTAATTTAGGGTCACTGGTTCCAGGGAAGGGAGAGAGCCAGTGCCGTAAGACAAACACAACATCCGTGCCTCACCGGGATTCGAACCCGGACCCCGTTCGGACGAATGATCAGAGGCCAGCGCCTTAGACCACTGCGCCACCGGGGTGGCCATGTTAGCAATGGCATGTACCTAAAATTTAGAAAAAAGTTACTTCTATTACTTAACAATTAAAAATTAAACTTCGCAATTAAAAAAACAGTACTGGGGGAGGGGGAGATAGCCCAGTGCTCGGACCCAAGATACGTCACTGATCGTTATCATTGTTTTATGCGAGCTTCCACGAACTGGCAAAGGCCATTTTGGAGCAGACCGTTCTGATGTAGGTGAAAAAGCTAATGGATTTGCATTCAACTTGAATATTTTGATTTTCTATTCTACTTTTCTTTGCTAACAAAGGTAGTGTATACAGGTATTCAGAAGAAAACCTTGTTTTCAAGAGGCTTCTGCAGTGATTACTACACTGGAGCAGACGTTATGGGACTTCAGGTCATATTTTAGAACTTTTTAGGAGACTCGAATGAAAAGCAATTGACTGGGGTTTTGAGAATTGCAGTTGCCTTGTACGCACTGTAACGGTGACATGACATAGATGACCCACTATTATGGCGACGTGTGAGTTAAATTGACAATGAAGCATTGATGAGCCTGCTGGCGTAGTTCAGTTGGGAGAACAGATACTCCGGAGTAAGAAGACGTGGATCGAAAACAACCTCCGGCAAAAAGGTTACAAGCTATAGCGTGCATTCCGAAATGCATCGATGAAGGAAATAACGGTCAGCATCTATATATTAATTCTTTTAAGCAGTCCACGATTGATGACGCTTCGCTAACTTGAGTCTCTTCTTTTTAATGACAGAGGTTAAGACTAGGTTTATGTGCAAGTTTATAAGCCTTTAATCCAAAATCTTTGCTAAGACGTTGGGAAACAATGCTGATATTAATATCAGACCCTCTTAAATGTAGAAAGGCCTTGATTTTCTTGCACGAACTCGTCGGAGAACGCATAACTATTCGCCTTATGGTATTGTCATCACATGGGGTTGTTTTCCTTGGACGCCCATTTCTCTTTCGGTCACTAAATTGACCTGTATATCGAACATGCTCGTGCGTCACGAAATGTTAAAAATGTAATAAATTCAAAATTTGCTTTAAATACAATAAAAAAAACGAAGTGTTACAATGTTAATCGGGTTCCCAGGCTAACTGTAACACGTGCGTGGGTTACCTGCGGCAAATCAAACGAGCTCTCCATATTACGTTTTTCATTTCTTCTTTCCTTTCCAACGACACGACGACACCACACATTGGGTTCTCTGTGTTGCTTTGCTACTCACCGACACAGACCATTATGTATGATATATAACGCTATTGTTAGTCATCAAAGGCTGCAGACAATTTTGATCATGTGGATTTTGTCACTTTGTGTTTCCCACCAGAAGCCGGCGTCTTTTGTCTTTTTATTTCATGCTCAACTCATTATTTTCGCATTGCGGCAATTTTCATAAATGAATAGTGTTTTTGTGAGTAATTCCGACTTCGTTTATTTTCCTTTATTCTGATGACCGATAAAATCGTCCTGTTCACAGCGGCAACTTAAAAGAGAAAACACAAAATTTAATGTTTACTTATGAGAACTCTTTGTGGATACTTTCCCAGAGGCTGCATCTTTAGACGTATATTACACCCTAAAAATGAAAGGTGAAAATTGTGATGATTATGAAAAAGTACTAAGAAGAATAAGAATGTCTATCGGTAGGTGGCGTTCAAGCGTTTTCTGAGAAAACACTTTTCTCGAAAGGGAGGGTTCGAGGGTTTGTTTACGGAGGGGAGAGTACGAAAAATTATCCACCACAAAAAAAAAAAAAAGAAAAAAGATTGAAGAGTTGCAACCGGTAAAGCTGTTGGTAAGTAGGGGAATGGCGGGTGGGGGGTAGGTGAGGAAACGGAAATATGGATTATGTGGTTAGTGGAGGAGCCGAGGTGGGGACTCCCGGAGATTTTATTGCCCTGGGGCCCGAGCTCGCTCTCCACGGCCCTGCCTATCAGCATGAAAACCAGAAGCAAACTGACGCTCGCATGCTTCCTCCAACTCTATCAACAGCTGCCGCTGTAGGATGATGCAACACCGACAGGAAGTTGAGTAATATAGACAGTAGCTGACGCAGTCGGCAGATATCTCCTAATACCGACAGTTGGTTTTAAACTTCTACAAATTACTGTAAGTCAGAACAAAATACGTTGACTTCATCCACTGATTCTGCTTTTCTTCAGTTTAATTTGTTCCAGTTCATATTCACAATTTTGTTACAATTTGAACGGCCAGAATCTTTCTCGAAAATAACATTCCGCAGGCGATTTTTTTTTATTCTAGAAGACATTATTTTGAAAGTGGTATGCATTTAATCAAGCACTAACGAATCACAGTACCTCTATTCGTGATGCTGCTTTCACATAAATGTTTCCGAAGTAACTTACACGAATGTAATATTAAAATCTGTGGAAAACAAGAAAAGTCATTACTAACCTGAAATGTTCCTTTGTCTGTCGGCATGAAACGCATTGTGGACACAAAATTGACAATGCAAACAATGTCTGCTTCTCGGATGGCTTTTGAGGCTGGATTGGTAAATTCTTCTAGAAGATCCACTTCTACAAAAGAAGCTGAGATCTGGTAATCCATTAAGTCTTTCTGAGATGTTGTAGCATCAAAGTAGTTTGTTACTATTCTTTCAAAGGAATCACTCCAACCAGAACAATTATCCAAAAGGGTTAGTTCACGTATCTTTTTAAAATAGCGTGGATAAAAAGCCAAGCACATGAGTAATCCGAGAAGGTCACAACCTCCACCTCCACCAAGGGAACATATTTTCAGAACACGCTTGCTTTCAAGCATCGACAGGAACTCCGGGCACCCTGAGCTTAGCCTGCAGAAGCATTCTCGAACCACTTCGGTTTGGAATGGACCATATCTAAATAAATATGCACACCGATTTGATGCTAAATTGTAATCAACAAACGCTTTTTCTCGTTTCGATGACTTTGAAGTGTACGCTGTCCTGACAGATGCCAATGATTGTTTCAACATCTCTCGCGTCACTTCAGAAGCCTTTATTTCGTCATCTATAACATTGCTGTAAAAGGAAAATGGATCCATCATGATAATTTTTCAGTTGTGAGAGATTCGATTTTCCATTTTTTTTTAAAATAGCTGCGGTACCTAAAGAAGAAAGAGACAGAATTTTAAATGCACATTTACCTAAAATTATATTTTCTTGATATAGAATTGTGTTTTACTTTTTTTCTCATAAAATTTCAGTAAAGCTTCATATGTAATGAATGTTAGCAGTGTAGCGGGTTTTTAATACCTACACTGGAATAAATTTCGTGGATTAGAGCAGAGAAATACAAGATTTTTTTACTAAGGATACGTGCCCTCTGGATGCCCTTCAACTAGCAGAAGTTCGGAATGAATAATTTGGTGTGTAGTGCTTAACTGACTATTATTGGAATGGCTAAGTACGTGGGAATTTCTTGTGGCTCATGCTTTGGTTTTTCAATTGAAGATTCAGCACTAAGGCACAGGGGCGTATTTAGTAGGGGGGCCAAAGAGGCCTTGCCCCCCCCGAAATATGTTTCATGTTTTATGTTATTTGTCAAAATAAGGTTAAATAATCAAACTGTGCTTTCCAATACAATTTTTATATATGTATGTTAAATCAAAATTTGTGTTATGAGAAAAGTTTCTGATTTCAAATTTTTGCAACAACAATATTGGAAAATTTAGTGAAATTGGGTTTTTATTTGAACGATATGAGATGGCAGGGGTATGATGGGGCTGCAGCAATGCGAGGACAGTTTCGTGGAGTGCAGGCCTGCATTAGAAAAAATATCCCAAAGCAATATATACTCATTGCATGTCCCATTCCTTGAACTTATGTTTGTCGGATGCTAGCAAAACGCCTAGCATAAGGAACTGTATGGGAGTTATATCAGAAACATGTTCGTTTTTTCTACGCTTTTGTTAAACGTACCAGTGTTTTGAAAGAAAGTATCCAGCGACTGCTACCTGATTGCAAGAAAGTTAAGATGAAAACTCTATGTGAAACTCGATGGATCCAAAGGCATGACGCCGTTCTTATGTTTAAAGAATTTCTGCATCCTATTATATCATCCTTAAAAGCGATTGAGCAAGAAGAGTCAACAGAATCATCTGTCAAAGCACACACTTTGCTCAACTCTATATGTCAGTTTTCATTTCTAGTGGCAACTTTTGTCCTTAGTAAAATATTGTCCATCACATACAACCTATCTAAAAACTTCCAAAACAAGCAAATCGACTTAGTCGATGCATTAGAAAAAATATCAGAGTTACAACACTGCTAAACAGCATGAGAACTGAAGCAAAAAAATCCTTCAGCTTAATTTATGATGCTGTAAAAACATTGGCTGTAGGCTTCAAAGTAGCAGAAGAAGTTCCACGTAGATGCAGTATACAAAAAAATGGATGCAATGTCCCACATTCAACTCCAGAAGAATATTTCTGCAGAAGTATATTTATACCCTTTGTGGATGATATAATTGAATCATTAAATGAAAGGTTTCAATCACGAAAAGAAACACTAACTTCATTGCAAAACATTCTACCAGTTTTTGCTGTGAAGAATGATTATTCCCAAATATTATCTGCAGTGAAAATGTATGAATCTGATTTAGGATATTCTGATGTAACAGAAAGCGAGTATCAATTATGGTGTCAAAAATGGGAAAGGGAAAAAGCAGACGTGCGCCCCAAAAACGCAGTTCAAAGTTTGGCATCATGCAATAATTCAAGTTGAAGATGAAGAAGTCATTGACAAATTCGGAAATGTACCTAAAAGAATAAATCTCAGTTTTTAAGAATTAGGTGAATCCAATCAATTTCATTATTTCTCAAGGAGAAATTTGTTTTGTCACTCTTTTTTTTTAATATGTACTCATCACCTTATTTAGGTATATATGTATGTTATATACCTAAAAGAACTAAAAAGAAATACCTAAAAGAACTAAAAAGAAATACCTTTTTTTTTTATTAACATAGTTTTTTTTCTTTTTTTATAAACTTCCATTTTATCTTGGTGGATTTCAGAAACTTCCAATTTTTCTGCCCCCCCCCCGAAAAAAATTTCTGCATACGCTCCTGCTAAGGCACATCTCATTTAAGTTGGCCAGAGGACCTCTGACGGCTGAGCTACTGATGTCTTCTTCAATTCACAATCCCGTACGTAAGCCTTCTGTTCCTTCAAAGGGAAATGTAAGGTTCTGTGGGACTAATCTATATACAGTACATGTCGAAAAAGATGTGAATTCTCGTATCGCGACAAAAGGGCGATGCGACAAGAGGGTGCCATGACAAGAGGGCGAACCCATGGACGAGATATTTTTCTTCTTCAACTGCAAGATTTCTAACAGTTATTATTTGAGCAAATTACATATTATTACTTTGTGTATTCAAACCCCAACTGAAATCAGACATCTCATCCTATACAAAAGGCTTTCTAAACGATGTTATTTCCCAAAAGGCACCAGGGCCCTTTCAGTAAAATTTTGTATTTCTTTGTGCATTCAAATAATCCCAACTAAAATCAGGCGTGTCATCTTTTGTACTCTAAGTGAAATCTATATAAAAGGCTTTCTAAACTATGTTATTTTCAAACCGGCCCCTGGGCCCTTTAGAGTAAATTCAATATACTTTGTGTATTCGGGCTGAAATCAGACGTGTCATCTTTTGTACTCTGAGTGAAATCTATATAGAAGGCTTTCTAAACGATATTATTTCCATACCGGCCCCGGGGCCCTTTGAGTAAATTCAATATTTCTGTGTGTATTCAGGCTGATATCAGGCGTGTCATCTTTTGTACTCTGAGTAAACCTATATAGAGGGCTTTCTAAACGATGTTATTTCCAAAAAGGCTCCGGGGCTCTGTCAGTAAATTCAGTATTTCTTTGTGCATTCAAATAATCCCAACTGAAGGGCCGCGGGTGGCCGAGTGGGCAACGTTCGTGACTGCCACGGAAAGAACCTCAGGTTCGATCCCAGGCTGGTACGAACGCTCGATCTACTAAATATCCACCGTGCGTCGGATGGGAACGTTAAGCCGTCGGACCCCGGGTACTGGCCCCTGTAATAAATAAGGGCGTCTTCCTCCCCCTTTCCACTTCGCTTCCGTGTCACTTTCCTATCTGGCACTCTAGCCCAAATCTCCTAGTTTCCTATTTCTAAGGGTTGTTTAAGACCTGGGGTCAGACACTCCCTTCCTAAAATCCTCTACATATGATCAAAAAATCCTAACTGAAATCAGATGTGGCATCTTTTGTACTCTAAGTGAAGTCCTCACGCGCCATTTTGAAAATAATATATTTTTGAAAGCACTCACTATAGGTTATTGAAGTACAGAACAAATAGCATTTGCTTTCAGTTAGGATTTGAATGTACAATGAAATAAGCAATTTGGAAATTTATATTTTCTTGACGTTTCTTGCAAATTGATTAAATAGTTCTCCAAGTTCAGTGAATCGTTAGTCTGGTAGTCATGCGCCCTTTTGTCGTGTCGCTCTTTTGTTGTGCGCCCTTTTGTCGTGTCGCTCTTTTGTCGTGCGCCCTTTTGTCGTATAATCGTTAATTCTTGGGGAATTTATCAGATTTTGTGGGAATGTAGACGGTAGGTTAGAACCAGCAGAGCCTTAAGCTTCCGTTTGAAAGAACACAAAACTTAAGAACGGAATTGTGACTTGAAAAAGACATCCGTAGCTCAACATCATCATGAAAATAACCACACATTTCTGTTTTAAAATATCAAATTTATTCATAAATCTGATTCAGCTGATACTTCGGAAGCTTTCCATATACGCATATCGCATCGCTTCGCAACTCGTCAACGACATAGCATCGATTCCATTTCTTTCAAGCACAGGGAAACAACTCACCAAGATCCGTGACCGTGAGAACGTTGATGATGTCACAATGCAAATTTGGAAGTTGGAAATCCGCTTATTGGTGTAAATATGACATAACTGATAAGTCAGATCATTCATGTCATATTTACGCTAATAAATGGATTCACAACTTCCAAATTTGTATGGTACAATGGTGTAATCCCGTATTTCATTCATTGATGTCACAACGATTTAAATATTTAGGAAAATCTGTATTTTTTCGTGCCGATTTGTACAATCTGAACAAAACAACTTCCGTTTTTGCACGACATTCAATAAGACGTTATTTAAAACCACCGACTTACTAAAATCTTTATTTTACAATTAAAAGACATAATAATATCGCAGTTTAAAAATATAAGACCTTTCAAGCTCGCTACGAGCTCATCCTCAGATGGGGGACTACAAACTAATGGAACAGGTGTTTAAATATAAAATTCTCTGTCACATGCTTTACGTCTTGTACAAAAAAAAGTCATATTTTTCGTTTAACAAACGTATGTATCAACAACTTGAGGGGCTTCTATGGGCTCCCCTATCACCTATATATATACTGGCTGAAATTCTGCTAAAATCCTTAGAAGATAAAATTCTGGCTCAATCTCCAATTCAACCACTACTATATCTCCGCTACGTTGACGACGTACTTGTTTTTTGGCCGTCATCCATTGCAGAACTTACTCTTTTTTCTGAACGATTATCCTCACAATATACCACAATCAATTTTATCATTGAAACCGAGACCAATTACACTGCTGGACAATTGCTAAGGACGGATGACAATAGCAACGATAGCAACCATAAAATGGAAGGCAGGAAAATGTGGAAATTAGCATAAGTGCGGGATACAGTAAGACGTGTTGTGCGTATGCAAATTTTGGATTGCCGAACTTGTTCGTGACGTCATAGCGCTGATAAGAGATATAAAGGATTTGACGCGTATTAACCGTTGTTGTTCAAACGCAAAGTTGAAAGGGAAAGAATCAATTGACGAACTTGCAATGTTCAGTATGTCTTCCCGACATCCCCTAGATGATTTTACGCCTGGCCGTATTATTGGCCAGATTGAAGAAGGGCGAAAAATAACAGATGTTGCCAGGGAGTTCGACGTCAGCCACAGTGTTGTTTCAAGGCTTTGGAAATAATTTCAAACAAATGGAGAGTGTAGCAAACGTCACGGGGGAGGTCGTGTTCGCAGTACGACACCTGTAGAAGATCGGTACATAGTGCTATCAACAAAAAGACACCGGCGCAGCACAGCTAGTGAGGTAGCAAATCAGTTTATGGCTGCTACTGGCAAGTGGATCTCCCGAAAAACTGTCGCCAGACGTTTGCATGAAGGAAGACTATACGCTCGCCGTCCTGTTGTGTGCATGCCATTGTCCAGACGTCACCGTACCGCCCGTTTGCAATGGTGCCATCAACATCGCAATTGGACTGATAACGGCTGGTCTGCTGTCCTCTTCTCAGATGAGAGTAGATACAGTCTATCGTCTGATTGTCGACGACAACTGATCTGGCGTGATAGTGGTACTGCATATTGTCCAGCAAACATAAGGAAAGGAGCCGATATCCGACATGTAGTGTCATGGTATGGGCTGGCATCATGATCAATGGCCGTACGTCCCTCTATGTGCTTCCAACTGGGACTATGACTGGCCAACGATACATTAATGATGTTCTGCTACCTCATGTTCGTATGTTCCGTGGTGCTGTCGGTGATAGATTCATTTTCATGGACGACAACGCAACATGTCATCGAACAGTCGCTGTCCAGGAGTGTCTTGAGAGCAAGGATATTCAACGCCTCGTATGGCCAGCACGTTCTCCCGATCTGAATCCCATTGAAAATGTGTGGGATGCTTTGGGGAGGAGTCTTGCTGGTCGCCAATGCCCTCCAATAAACAAGGACACCCTCATCCGTGCACTGACAGAAGAATGGGATAAATTACCCCAACAGCTGCTTGATAATGTTGTGCAAAGCATGACACGACGTGTGGAATCTTGCATCGCCCTCCATGGTGGCCATATCCCGTATTGACATCTTACACCGGAACGCCTGCGGACGGTAATTGCATTTTTTTCACGTTTACATATTCTGCACAAAATGGCCTGTTTGTCCTTTGAACACGTTCCAAAGCCTCCTGGATTTCAGAGCACAATAAATTGTCTTTCTTGTAATGTCCTGGCATTCTGACATTATTTTATTTCACTTGGCATCCAACCACACTTACTTTTTTATGCGCTACATAGCCGTTTATGATCCGTCCTTAGCAATTGTCCAGCAGTGTATTTCCTCCCATACTTGGATATTCAACTAGTTCGCAACCCTAATACCCAGAAAATCTCTTACTCGGTATACCGCAAAGCTTCGGCACATTCCACTATTATACCCAGAAATTCAGCTCACTCGGCAAACTACAAACTTTCAGCTCTGTATTCCCTCGTACGACGAGCTTTCTCACATTCCTCTTTTGCCGCTCTTCGCTAACAAGAATTTAATAAAATTTACGAAATTGCCTTGACGCACGGCTATCCGAATAATATCGTCAACAACATTATGTACAAGGTTAGAATGCAAGTAGCCACAACTTTACAGAGAAAACCCATCATAAATAGATTTGTGGGTTCCATGGACTGTGTCCCCGATGTTATTAACGTCTTAAAGAACCACTGCCGACACAACAACGTATCCTTTGGAATTAGGACAAGGAATATCCTATCCATGATCAGAAATGAAAAAGATCCTATGAATAACGACCATAAATTTGGGGTATACTGTATACCTCTAAGGGCTACAGATTCGTCCCTAGAAGACAAAGTCTACATAGGATCGACATTACGCACATTGGGAACCAGGATTAGGGAACACAGATACAATGTCAAAAGGGGTGCGCAAACAACGGCACTATCTAGACTGACTTTGAAAGGAACTCATGTACCAATTTGGAGGAATTCCTGTTTCCTCACCACTGCGAATACGAAATTCACCACACTCTTTGCGGAAAGTTTATTTATCCATGGATATGGCCTGTCCTGTTGTAATGAAGAAACCCCTTGCTATATCCCAGACTCGTGGATACTAGCTGTCTGGAGTGACCATTCGAACTCTAGTGACAACTCACACTAGAACGTTTTTGCAGTTTTCATTGATTGTTTACACGCATATTTGTAGCACATCCTTCAATCATGTGACGGAGAATTTGATATTTAAACACCTGCTACATTAGTTTGCAGTCCCCCATCTCAGGATGAGCTCGTAAAGAGCTTGAAAGGTCTTATGGTTTTAAACTACGATATTATTATGTATTTTAATTGTAAATTAAAGGTTTTAGTAAGTCAGTGGTTTTAAATAATGACTTATTGAATATCGTGCAAAAACAGAAGTTGTTTTGTTCAGATTGATTTAAATATTAATTTCCGTTTATCCTGATGAAGGCGAGCCAATAAACGTTAAGCGAAAGTTGGGTAAACTTTAAAGAAAAATGCGTATAACTGAGACAAATCTTGTTGATTTTATCTGATCACTTTACTTATTTGTGCGTTCAATGACCTACTTTAATTATCGAAGTCAACACGTAAACATGCCTTTTGCTCAGGTTTTGGTTTGTTCTTTTCTGGTTTAACCTGTTTTTAAACAGGCTATTTCCTTTTTGGTTTTGACCTACAACTTCACACAGATTCGTTTTGAATCACTTTCATCCACCGTGCAGAATTGGTGAATTTGTTAAAACTGTAAAGAAGGAAATAAGGTAGGACTTCACAAAAATGTTCAATGAAGTAATACAGGTAATACACAAGAAAGTATTTCTATATTTCCCATGTCTGTGCATTCAAGGATTCGTTACGTACCAGCGTTGGTGACGGAGTGAGGCACTGTCGTGGACGGTGTGTTCCACTACTTCCGCCAAGATTCAATGGTATTCAAGTCAGGGGGAAAATTTCGATTCCAGGGGAGTACACGAAATGCTAGCACATTATTCTTGAGCCATTCCTGCCTAGTACGGACGATGTAGCACAGAACGTTGTCATACTGAAAGTACGGTGCAATCCAAATGCAAGGTCACCATGTAGGGCAACACTTAGTCTGTAACAATGCCTAGGTAGAATCTCGGAATGAGGGTGTGTTTAACGGACAAGAAGGCAAAATATGTTTGTGAGAACAGTCCTCGTACCATGATACAACTGCTGCCAGAGTGTTTCCGCGCAGTCTAGTTGCTAATGTTTACCAGTGCGGCGGCGTCGAATATGCACCCGTGTATCGCCATGGAACATGGACTTATCCCAGTAGGCGACACATTTTTAGCAGTCCAATGGTGCTCCGTTTTCAACTGCAAGAGGAGCTGTCAATGAAAATTGGTCAACAACGGCAGACGAACGAGGAGCCAACACTTTAGACCATTCCTCAAGAGCGTTCACTGGATTGTGTCCTCTGTGTTAACCTCTGGTGGCTTCCCTTTCTGGCACGTCTGGTGGATGTGTGTCCCTCTTCGGACTATTACCGTCACACTTTCACTACGGCGGCACTCTAACAGCCAACAAAGCCTGTGACTGCCGAGACTCCATTCCCGCCCTTATCCTAGCCGACAGCCATTTCCCCGTTCAACTTCGTCAAGTCCCTCCTTTTTCTTATTTCACGGCCTTTGTACTGGAGAACAGACACGTATAATAATAATTATAATTTTGGTAGGTTTAGAAGTCAATTAACATACATAAAGTTTTAGGAGTATGTTATAGTTATACTCAAGTAACTAAATAAACAGCAGCCACGTAGCTTGAGGTGGACTTCCCGTTATAAACCTGCCTAACGTTCTCCCCTTGGAGCCAAAGTCTGTGAAAACAAATTTGTCGGTGACGCGCCACCTCGCTCCGGAGCCAGTTGTTCTAACCGACTAAACTACACCGACAGAATGTATCGCTGCAAATTTGTCGTCTTGACACGTGCTTCACTTCTGTGGTATGTCACAAGTCTCAGGATCAATCCGAAGCAGGTGCGAACGCTCGAACCACTAAATATCCGTCGCATGTCGGGTGGGCACATTAGGCCTTAGGAAACCGGGTACTGAACCCCACAGTTATAAATAAGGCCGTCTGCCTCCCCCCTTCGCTTTCTACCTCGCTTCCGTGTAACTTTCCTGTCTGGCACACTAGCCCAAATCTGCTAGCTTCTTACTTCTAAGGGTTGTTTAAGACCTGGGACAATACACCCCCTTCCTAAAATCTTCTACATACATGTCTGATCTCCCCTTGGGATCTTGTCCAGAGCTATTAATCCCGTAGTGTAACCCAAGTACTACTGTTTCAAAGATTAACAACCTAGAAATTAATTAATGATCTACGGCACGAGCTCCTACATTCTTATACTGGGGGGCTGGAGTCGAGCCCGAATAAACATACACTATATTGACAAAAGTCACCAGACACCCCTTCAAAAGCAAATGAACGGATCCGCTGCGTTGTTAAGATGCGCGGTAGAGCTGCAAAAGATATAAAAACAAGCAATGCAGCTGACCGCGATCATATCGCACTGTGAGGTTGAGTGAAATGTCGCGGCGGGGGAGAACTGACTTTGAAAAAGGAAAGATTGTTGGGTCTTATATCAGTGGGTTGTCCATAAGCGAAAGCGAGAGGCGTTTAAACATACGCAAGTCAACTGTTTTGGGTGTACTGAATAAGTGGAACACACATGGCGTGCCTGAAGCAGCAAAACGTATCGACAGACCAAAGAAAATCAGTGATAGGGGACGTCGACGCCTCAGGAGAGTCGTTACAGCTATTCGACGGAGTACTGCACAAGACCTCAGTGTACAAGTGAATAAAAATGCTAGAACCACTGTATGTACACGTACCATTCGCACAGAACTTCATTCCATGAGTTACCGTGGTCGTGCGGCTGCTCATAAGCTTTTAATCTCCACTCGGAATGCTACTCGTCGTTTAGCATGGTGTAAAAAATATTTATCGTGGACCGTAAATCAATGGAAATGGGTCCTATGGACTGATGAATCCAGATACACGATCATCCGTCTGATGGCCGTATGTGGATATGGCGGCAGCCGGAGGAACGCTATTTACCACAGTGTACTGTACAGACTACCGTTAGGTTTGGAGCTGGCAGTGTACTCGTGTGGGGCTGTTTTTCGTGGTATGGTCCCTGCAGATTGGTTATCGTGGACAAACCTGTTAACCAGCATATCTACCTCAATATTCTAGACAATTATACCCTACCAACTCTGTGGCAATATGGTAACAGCATATGTAACCTTGTTGGTACCAGCAGAATAATGCACCGAGCCACAAATCAAGGACTGTTACGGCGTGGTTTGATGATAATTCCGTATCGTGTATGAACTGGTCAGCACAGAGCCCTGATATTATTCCTATAGAGCACCTATGGGTGCTCTATATGATTAATATCAGGGCTCTGTGCTGCATAAGAAGTTTGGAACCAAGGCCTGTTATTAAGAAACAGTTAGCGGCAGCATTATGTATACTGAATGGAAGCGCATACCTATCCCTGTGTCCCAAAACCTTGTCGAAAGCATGTCTCGAAGGGTCAGCCCATGCATAAAGGGCAAAGATGAACCGACACCGTACTAATGTATGCCAATAAATCCTATGTTGTGTTTCTCTTCTAGATGTCCGGTGACTTTTGTCAATATAGTGTAGATGTTGAGTTCGTTTCCCATTGTACCCAATTAGGAACTGAAGACTCTTACTAACCGCTTACACCCATGAGAACAGTTAAACGCTCTCTCGAAAGAAAAAAGTAGAAGAAGAAGCATCATTTGGTTTTGACGCGACAGCAACTTGAACGCCTTAAAACGCAGACAGTAACATAATAATCTTTGTTGACACGAAATATTCTCGCATATGCGGAGGTGGAACTGGGCCGGAACACAGCGGAAGTCCGCTCCGAGAGCGAAACCCCACGTTCCCGGAACGATGTGACACCAAAAGAAAGGAAGCGTTTAATTTGAATAAAACATTTCGCAATACATTATACATTTCAATTAATCACGCAATCTTGCATGAATTGTTCGTCGTTTCAAAAATGAAAATTTCCCTTCTGCTTTAATAAAGCTCTAATAAGGTGTTCGGTGAGAACGAAATTCACGACAGGAGCTGATCGCCGACCGTCTGGTGGATCTCCTCCTGCGGTCCGCCGAACGGTCGGTGGACTTTGGAAATTATTTTAGGAGATAATTTTCATGTTTTTAAATCGAACTTATAATAGATATGTCAGTTAAAACAAACGGATATTTCTGACAGGGCCGAATTTCTTTACTTTGTCGCCAAAAACAATTGCGTATCCCCGCCTCAAATACGAGCTGACTTTTTTTTCTCCAATGTTTATTAATAGCGGACACTTTTAATTACACTGGTAGTCGAATTATCTTTTCAATAAGAAACGTAGCCTACTTATGAATAAAGACAACAGCTCCAAATTCAGCTAAATGTATTTCATTTTAAAGTTTCATAAAAAAAAATTCTCTTATATCTACTGCGCATGGGTGTGTGCATATTCAATTTTTATGGCATTCACTTTCACGTTGGGCTCCGTCATTGAATAATTCCCATTTCCATTGCTGTGCATATGGTTTATATTTGCTTAGCGGCATATTTCCCTTAAACCAAAAATATTCTGAACTTGCTTCCGCAAATCAAAATCACTTTTTGGGCCATTATTTAAACAGTTACCAAGAAAAAATCCAAAAGTTTTATTTTAAAGAATACAAACTGAATTTTTGACTTGAATTTCAGTACTTACCATACAAATAAAAGTACAATGCAACTTCAGTGTAGAAATTATTTAAGCTCACTCACCATGGCTGCAGCCAAACACAAAGACGACGAGTTGTACTCTGCACTTAAATCGTCGACAGATAAGAAAGAGATAGCTCACAGCACGAGGTGATCATGAAAATATCGAATACTTTATTTAGGTTTTGGTTTGCTTGAAATGATAAGATTCACAATGAATTCAGACAAGAATGATAACAAGCAACAAGAGGTCCTGCAAAGAATAAATTCGCTTGGTTATGTTTGAGTCGTTTAGGACAAACTCCTGTCGCATTTTGCAGCCGCTGAAGTTCCGGACTTCAATAACACCACAAATATAAGTTTAATACTCTTAAAGCGAAACGAACATGAGAATGTTTACAGCAGGGATGTAAAAGATGAACATGGGAATGTTTACAGCACAGATGCAAAAGATGAATATGGGAATGTTTACAGCAGGGATGCAAAAGATGAACATGGGAGACATGGGAATGTTTACAGCAGGGATGCAAAAGATGAACATGGGAGACATGGGAATGTTTACAGCAGGGATGCAAAAGATGAACACGAGAATGTTTACAGGGATACAAACGATGAACATAGGAATGTTTACGACAGTGATGCAAAAGATGAACATGGGAATGTTCACAGCAGGGATACAAAAGATGAACATGAGAATGTTTGCAGCAGGGATGCAAAAGATGAACACGAGAATGTTTACATTGATGCAAACGATGAACATAGGAATGTTTACAACAGTGATGCAAAAGATGAACATGGGAATGTTCACAGCAGGGATACAAAAGATAAACATGGAATGTTTACAACAGGGATACAAAGGACAGACATGGGAATGTTTACAGCAGGGATGCAAAAGATGAACATGGGAATGTTCACAGCAATGATACAAAAGATAAACATGGAATGTTTACAACAGGGATACAAAAGGCAGACATGGGAATGCTTACAGCAGAGATGCAAAAGATGAGCATGGGAATGTTTACAGCAGGGATGCAAAAGATGAACACGGGAATGTTTACAGGAGAGATGCTGTTCACTCGCGTAGCTGTGGAAGTAAAGTTTTCCTACGAAACTTTTCCAGTCAAAAATTTCGAGTCGTTTCTCCCACCATTATGGTAATGTTTGGAACACAACAATTTAAAATTATCAATCAAGTATATAGAATGATATTCTCCTTCCCTTGTTGGTGTATTGTTTCCGGGGCACAGCCATCAAACATTTTCACGCAATAATTTGGAAAACATTTTCCTTCTCATATATATATGTCCGGAGGAGAGCCGTTTAGCACTTTCAACCATGCATGAAGAAGACCTTTCCTTTCTTATTCCGGTAATGTCCGGAACACAGCAGCATAATATATTGAATCAGATATTTTGAAGGAATATTCAGCCACATTTGGGTAATATTGCAGTATATTTAAGCAAATATTTAGAAAACATCTTACGTAATAATAATAACTTTGGCAGCTCAATAGTTGTTGTTTCTGGGGAAAACTTTTTCATTTACTCATAACTCCCTTTAAGAAACAGCATAGATTGTGGAATTTCAGTACGTTATGCCTGTTCTAAATATTTTGTTTGAAAAAATGTAGCTATTGTGGGAGACTGGGAAGACAAAGGAAAGGCAAACCCGGAAAAAAAGAAAAAGTTCCTTTACATAAATGAGTTTCTTTAAAGGATTCTTTAAAAAAAAACTTATTTCTTTAAAGCACCTGTTGATCTGATGAAACACGAGCTATGGAGAATGACGTCGTTGTTTTGTACGACTGTAAGCGTTGGGTTGGTGCAGATAAAATGCTCGCTTTCAGCAGGTGGACATGTACGACCCCTTCAGTGGAATGGTATCATCCAGCAACGTCACAGTGCGTACGTCACTAGGTTGGCATACAATACGGTGCCCACCAAAATAATCGTTTTTTCTGGTGCTTTGGAAGTTAGATCCATCCTTGGGTATATTTGGGGTGCTGATTCCAAAAATGGCATTGGCTTTGCCGTATCAGCCCCAGTTTTTGATATACGGAATACCCACCTCAAATGCTGATGTGCAGAAATATAATAAATTGTGTACTTTTAATTAGTGATTGCTCAGGGCGATAATGGAACATTGTGGTTCCCTGGCGTGTGTAGGTATGCCCACTTTGGAGACGATCTCGTGAAACAAAGCTCGCCAAGAACAGAAATAGGCAGATAGTGAGTGGAATGGGATGAATGTAGACGGAATCTGAGTTGTGTTGCTCCGGGAAATCAAGGTAACTGAAAATACAATAGTTTCAATATATATGAAGGTAATATTCTAATGTATGATTGTAAAGCCAGCGTTTGTTAGTCTAATTGTGAGTTTGTGAACACCTATGCAACTAGAGACTGTAATGTGATTTATTTATGTTTGAAGATTGAGTGGTTTTGTTTTGGTTGGAGGTTTAACGACCACCGTGAGCAACTCAATGGGCTATAAGCAGTCGCTCGTCCCTAATTTAGGGGCACTGGTTCCAGGGAAGGGAGAGAGCCAGTGCCGTAAGACAAACACAACATCCATGCCTCACCGGGATTCGAACCCGGACCCCTTTCGGACGAATGATCAGAGGCCATTGCCTTAGACCACTGCGCCACCGGGGCGGCGAAGATTGAGTGGACCCCATGGCTTTCTCACGAAGAAGCTGCTTGAACAATCCAGATGTATGTTGCTACATTTGTGGTGAGCACACCCTCAAACAAAGTAGGGAGCCTATTTCTGGGTTTTATGAAGAGGGCATATCGTGGTTATTTTGATGTCTAGCTTGGAGACCAAGATAACTCGTGGGCTCCCCAAGTTTTCCTGCGCGTAGTGTTTTAACAATCATTTTACATTTTCAAATCCTATCAGAGAGAATTCCAGGAATAGTGAAGATGCAAAGGAAGATGTTAAACCAAAGCGCGATTTAGCAATGTCACATGGACATTAATATACACTATATTGACAAAAGTCACCGGACACCCTTCAAAAGCAAATGAACGGATCCGCTGCGTTGTTAAGATGCACGGTACAGCTGCAAACTGTATAAAAACCAAGCCTGCAGCTGACCGCGATCATATCGCACTGTGAGGTTGAGTGAAAATGTCGCGGTGGGAGAGAACTGACTTTGAGAAAGGAAAGATTGTTGGGTGTCATATTAGTGGCTTGTCCATAAGAGAAACCGAGAGGCGTTTAAACATACCCAAGTCAACTGTTTTAGATGTACTGAATAAGTGGAAGACACATGGCGTGCCTGAAGCAGCAAAACGTACCGACAAACCAAAGGAAATCAGTGATAGAGGACTTCGAAGCCTCAGGAGAGTCATTACAGCTAATCGACGGAGTACTGCACAAGACCTCAGTGTACAGGTGAGTAAAAATTCTGGAACTTCGGTATGCACGCGTACCATTCGTAGAGAACTTCATTCCATTGGTTACCGTGGTCATGCGGCTGCTCATAAGCCATTCATCTCCACTCGGAATGCTACTCGTCGTTTAGCATGGTGTAAAGAACATTTATCGTGGACCGTAGATCAATGGAAACGGGTCCTATGACTGATAAATCCAGATACACGATCCATCAGTCTGATGGCCGTGTGTGGGTATGGCGACAGCCAGGGGAACGCTATTCACCACAGTGTACTGTTCCTACGGTCAAGTTTGGAGCTGGCAGTGTACTCGTGTGGGGTGTTTTTCGTGGTATGGCCCCGGTCCATTCGTTATCGTGGACAAACCTATTAACCAGCACGTCTACCTCGATATTCTGGACAAAACTATGGAACCGAAGCCTTGTAGGTACCAGCAGGATAATGCACCAAGCCATGAAGCAAGGACTGTTACGGCGTGGTTGGACAATGATTTCGTATCGTGTGTGGACTGGCCAACACAGAGCCCTGATCTTAATCCCATAGAGCACCTATGGTATGAATTAGAGCGCCGCATAAGAAGTTTGGATCCAATGCCTACTGCTAAGCAACAGTTAGCGGCAGCATTATGTACTGAATGGAAGCGCATACCTATCGTTGTGTTCCAAAACTTTGTCAAAAGCATGTCTCGAAGAGTCAGTGCAAGCATTAAGGCCAAAGGTGGACCGACACCATACTAATGTATGTCAATAAATGCTGTGTTGTGTTTCTCTTCTAGGTGTCCGGTGACTTTTGTCAATATAGTGCATTTTACAGCGCGCCCCACTTTTGAGAGAAAGTAGACCACCGTGGTAGCCAAGTTGCGAAAGGCGAGGGCTTCGCCTCAGTCACTCGAAGTAGTCCCACGTTCGCGATGAACACGAGAATGCGTACTTGTCAGATGGCACTGTCGTTTACCTGGGACCAGTGACCCTAAATTTGGGACAGGCGACTGCTTATACCTATTAGAATGGTTCACAGTGGTCGGAAAACGCCGAAACGAAAAAAAGAGGCGAGAAAGATAGGGATTAGTTTCTACAACTTACGCTCGATAGCCTAAGTCAGGATTATAACTTTCAAAAAATTGCGTAATAAATGTATACCATATGTAAGCATAAGAGTGTACACGTCCCTGCATTACTAATATGGACAGACGACGACTTCTCAGGGTGGTCAGATTTCCTTGAGCGCTATTATCACCTCCCCTCCTCCGTGTAATGGATACTATATGGGATGTCTTAGGAATGATCCGATGTAAAACCAGTAGCACTTGTTCGACCGTGAACAAAATTTCTTCTAAATCCACATAATTTACTGCGAACAAAGAAGAAACAAGCAAAATGTCTGAGATAATGGATTTAATGAATAATTTAGGTTTTGAAAGTGTCGACGGCAAAATGATTTACGTGCGTCAGGACTACAAAGCTATAATATAAGTGATGGCAGTACAGGGGCGTAACCATGTTTCAAAATCTGGGGGGGGGTTCGATCACACATACACACATTATATACATACATTGAATTGCCAGATAAACTGGTACACCAGTCTAATACTTGGTAGGTCCCCCACGGGAGCGCAGGACTGCAGAAATACTACGGGGCATGGACTCCACTAGCTTCTGGAAATATGCTGTAGGCAATGCACACCATACTTCCTGCAGAGCGTTCCACAATTCAGGTGTATTCCGATGTCTCGGATTCCTGTGTTCGATAGCGCGTTGCATGGCATCCCAAATCTGTTCTATCACGTTCAGATCTGGGGACTTGGGTGGGAATGGCAACACCCCAAACTCAGATTAATGCTCCTCTAAAATACTATGGCGTCCCGACACTTGTGTGGAGGCGCATTGTCTGTTGGAACAGGCCCAACCCATCAGCATGAATGCAGGACATGAACGAGTGTACCTCGTCAGAAAGGATGCGCACATAGCGTTGGCCGGTCACAGACGTTTTTAGACGTACCAGGGGTCCCAGTGATGTCCAGCTAAACACACCCCATACCATTAGGGACCCTCATCCAGCCGGTACACTTCCCTGTTGACAGGCAAGATCCATGGCTTCATGAGGTTTGCTCCACGCACGAATCCTTCCATCTGCCCGATACAGTTGGAAACGCGACTCGTCAGACCAGGCTACTTGTTTCCAGTCATCAAGTGTCCAGTGGCGGTGTTGCCGTGCCCAAAGCGATGCGCATAGCTCTGTGTCGTGCACCCATCAAGGGGACTCGAGTTGGGCGTCGGCTCCCAAAGCTCATATCGTGCAGGGTACGTTGCACTGTCCGGACGCTGATGCTTGTTGTGGCTCCAGCATTGAATTCCGATTATGCCTGCAAGAGTGTTGCACGCCTATCGCGTGAAACGATTCTTAACAGCCGACGATGGTCAAGTTCACCCAATGTCTTTGTACGGCCGCACTGGTGTCGTAGCTTGAAGGTTTTGCAGGAATTCTTGTAGTCACGGTACACCCTTGCAATGGTCGTCCGTGAAAATCCGAACTTCGTTTCTACCTCCGAAATACTATGACCCATCTCACGAGCGCCAACTATGACACCGCGTTGAAAATCGCTTAAATCGTTATTACTTGTCATTCTCATGCCGAAAACAGCTCTGACAGCTGGCAAGGAAGTCTATCGCTTTATATATACACTGGCGGACGCAACCGAGTACGCGCATAGGTAACGTTGCTATGTATTTTTCATAAGTTCGTCTGTACCAGTTTTTCTGGCAGTTCAGTGTACATGTATATGTGTACGAGGATCCCCGGCTCTGAAAATCTGGGGGTCCTCAACCACCGACCCCCGGTGGTTACGCCTATGTGCTAGTATCGTAATTGCTGCTGCAAATCAACCTAAAGTCTAGAACAGGGGCGTACTGATAGCCCCCGCAACCTCTGCATTGCGAGGGGGGGGGCTCACGGATAAGAGGGCTTCTAGCCTCAACAAAAAGATTTTACAAAATTTTTTGCTCAACTTCGTACGAAACTTATAGCCAGGAATTCAGGCAGCTTTGAATGAAGTATTAAAAAAGAAAGCAAGATTTTCTTTTTATTCAGTAAATAAGCAAAATCTTCGGAAAACATTTTCGTTGCTTTAGTTAATAAAAACTAAATGACGGGAAAGCAGTTACTGCAAGAACTTAAGGCCCTTTTCACGGCCATTGCAAAAGTTCTTGTATGCATGTATATTAACAAGAGAATGTATAAGAAGTATCAGTTCAATGAATGAAATTTTTATACCAATAAAGACACTGTGTTACGTATTGCAGATGTTTGCACATACCTACTCATCCTTCAGATATGACCTAAAAGGTTCTTTGTGGGAACAAAGAAGCTAAGACCTTTTTTTTTTTTAATATGAGAAAGTCATCATTATGTGCCAAAAATTGAGACAATATGTAAGTATGTGTTTTTTATATTCAATAGTAAATAATTTAGGCAGTTTTACGTGTTTTGTGCCACAATTCTTAATTGTTACTTATTTACTTAAAATAGAATAACTATACTAATAATCCGAAATTTCCTGGCGTAGTATAGAAATAAAACTTTCCTAGCTTACGCACATCAACCAGATGGATAGGAGCCGCGGGTGGCCGAGTGGGCAACGTTCGTGACTGCCATGGGAAGGGCCTCAGGTTCGATCCACTAAATACCCGCCGTGCTTCGGATGGGCACGTTAAGCCATCGGACCCCGGGTGCTCGTCCCCCCGGTAATAAATAAGGGCGTCTTCCTCCCCCTTTCTACTTCGCTTCCGTGTCACGGCGCTCTTGCCCAAATCTCCTAGTTTGCTATTTCTAAGGGTTGTTTAAGACCTGTGGTCAGGCACTCCCTTCCTAAAATCCTCTACATATGAACAACATGAACACATCAACCAGATGGCTTTTTCAAGGAAGGTGGACAGCTAACTAGGCAGTTTTTCAAGGAAGGTAGACAGCTACCTAGGCAGTTAGCTGTCTACCTTCCTTGAAAAAGCCATCTGGTAAATGTGTGAAAGCTTGGAAAGTTTTATTTCTATACTACACCAGGAAATTTCGGATTATTAGTATAGTTATACTATTTTGAGTATAATTAGTGTACAGTTCCTAATTATTATACTTATTTACTTGCTGATTTATGCTCTGTATTTTTGTATAAACCCGGTAAAGGTCATTAGACACTGTCACATGGTAACCACATAATTTTTGTGTGTAATCGTGAGGCATTTCAAAGAGGCTAGCCTAATTTTTACAAAAGAATAAAATTTGCATGATATGATTAACTGTGGCGTAAATGTTTTGGAGAACGTTGTATCGGTACAAAACCAGGAAATAACCATGTGCACATTTGTGTTTCACGCAGCAAAGTGTAATCATTTTGGTTTTACGAAAAATACATGTAGGTTTCAAAGAATTTGATTTATGAAAACGCCCGTTAAGACTAATAAATAATATAGAAGTTAATTTTCAGTAATTAAAAGAATTAATAGATTTTCGCAAAAGGGCCTCAAAATTTTTTTTCACGGGCAAGCCCCGAGTGTTTCCAGTAAGCCACTGGTCGAGAAGGATGAGAGTAAAGGGTGTACCCACGGTAGCCGAGTGGACAAAGACGTAGTCAGTGACCAGTTGTCACATCTGGCCTGAGTTCTGGATGAGGCACAGGCGGTGCATTTTGTCTTATTATGCTGAATCTCTCCCTTCCCTGGAACCGGTGGCCCTAAATTTGGGAAAGGCGACTGTTTAAGGTCCTGAAAGTTGCTCAAGACGATTGTTCAACCCCGATACAAAAAAGAAATTAACAAGTGCAACAATCACAGCACTGCCCTATGTTGACATCTTATTAGAGTATATGAGTTAGTGAGCGTGACTAAGAGGAATATTTTAACTGGCTTTGGGAGACATCCGTGGAATTCTCGAAAATAAGCAAAAATTACAGATTATCGAGTTTTTAATGAAAGGTTTGTTGACAACATTTTTAAAAACGCAATATTACTTTCGGATTATCTGTGAATCTCCTGCTCTCAATTAGCACAGATAAGTAAGAGTTTCCTTAATCACATATCCTAGAAACCTTTTCCTAGTCTCTTCCAGCCAAGTAAATCTGCGTGTTTCCGTGTCTGATAAGAAATGTGTTTTAACTGCGCGTTGCCGTCCCGGTGGCGCAGTGGTCTAAGGCGTTGGTCCCTGATCATTCGCCCGTAAGGGGTCCGGGTTCGAATCCCGGTCAGGCATGGATGTTGTGTTTGTCTTACGGCACTGGCTCTCTCCCTTCCCTGGAACCAGTGACCCTAAATTAGGGACGGGCGACTGCTTATAGCCCATTGAGTTGCTCACGGTGGTCGTTAAACCTCCAATCAAAAAAAAAAAAATAATAATAACTGCACGTTATTCGCTACTTAAATACAAATTAACTGGTACTATTTTTCCTATTAAATGTTCACATGATTTGCTTTTCTTTTTTTTTTGATTGGGGGTTTAACGACCACCATGAGCAACTCAGTGAGCTATAAGCAGTCGTCCGTCCCTAATTTAGGGCCACTTGTTCCAGGGAAGGGAGAGAGCCAGTGCCGTAAGACAAACACAACATCCATGCCTCACCAGAATTCAAACCCGGACCTATCTCGGACGAATAGTCAAAAGCCCTGACATCTTTGATATAAGTTGTTGTAACACCCAACTGCTATTCAAATCTTTCAGAACTTCGCTTTCCGCTGCTACATCCCCTTCCCGCACTTAGCCCAGGTAATCGAGAGTACAATGTATCATCTTGAACTTTCCCCGGCACAGTGCAATTTTGAGCAAGTAGTTCACTTTTGCTAAACGTTTTGCTGCAAAAGAAAAAATAGGGAATCTAGACACTTGGTTGGGGCAACTTTGTGAAGACAAACGGCTGTTTACTGAATCAAACACTCGTATCAGTTATCTGGTAGGAAATCGGTAGCTTACAGAAAGACACAAACGCATTTGTGGAGAATCGGAAGAAATGATTTTCGCTCATCTTGTTTGAGTTAAATGTCCAAACAATAATTAAACGTGAGGAATAAATGCAGAAGTTTAAAGAAATTCCCTTTCTATGTTCACAAGAACCGATACGACGTACCCATCTCATCTCCTATTTACCTTCAGCTTTATGAAGCAACATTCCCCTCTTTATGGCGTTGACTTCTGAAATGTAACATGACATCAATTGAAGATATTCCTCCCACACAGAAAAAGATAGTTCCAAACCGTCAGTCAAAATGGTACGATAACTTATTCGAAGAGAAACAGGGTGTAATATTTCGTGACAGTACTAAAACGATATTTACTTTTAATGCATAATGCAATGTGATGTATGAAGTGCAAATTAAACGATACCATCTTACTGTGTTCCTTTAAAGTTCTTTTGCAGCAGAGCTCGAGATTTAAAAATATGCACGACTATCAATTGCACCCTTAGCAGCAAGTTGTGAGCACTGAAGGTGGGAATTGTGGTGTTTTTCCATGTGTAGTACATTGGTGAACAAAACTTAAGGACGAAGTGGAAAAAGTAAAATAACGCCGTAAATAGCAGCAGCACCCAAACACAAATTAACTCAGGAGTGTGTCTGGAAACAGAAGCAATAACACATCTATATATTTAAAACACAAGGCCGTTTCTTTCTACAGTTCTCCAGGGCAACCCACTAAAGCGATTTTCACGATTCTTTTTAAATGAAAGCTACTGACCCGCAGATGTCATAGCTAATTTTAAATGTCATAAGTATTTTTTTTATGCTACCATGGCATTTATTTTTTGCACAATCCGCCGTTCGTTATTCTGGCGTTTGTTCTCTTTTCAGTACTTGCAGCGCCATCTGCCTTCCTGCGGTGTCCGGACTTGGAACTAAGCTATCAACTACGTAGTTGTAATCGAAGTTCAAAGTCAAACGGAACAGCAGCGGCTTTAATACTGGTCTTGGCCTTTAGTAATCCGCTGCACTTTTGTACTAAGCCCGCAACATCCCGTTCAGACTCACTCTCCATTGTATCATCAGTTGAGGGATCACCAACGTGAATATTTACCACTTCAGCCGCATGAACAGACTCAGCCTCTAGACAGTTTAGTGCTTCTGAACGTAAAGGAACAATATCCTAAGAAGCAGACATTCTCTTGTCCCCCAAGGAGTCCTCATCAGAAGCAACACGTCTCTTGCCGATGCTCAATATGGAGTTTCACCTCTTTCATTCTCATACAGTCCGTAACGTCTGTAGTGAAATGCTGTTATGACTAACAGTCTAACACACATTCTTCCTTTTCTATAAACGTGGCCCAAACCGATCTAATGGTGCGGTGTATGCTACCGACGCCTGACAGGAAAAACTATACGTAAAGACCTTGCGTGCGCCAAATAGCACTACCAGAATTCCACATCAGGAAATCAGCGAAAATGTATGGCCGCCCCGGTGGCGCAGTGGTCTAAGCGATGGCCTCTGATCATTCGTCCGAAAAGGGGTCCGGGTTCGAATCCCGGTGAGGCATGGATGTTGTGTTTGTCTTACGGCACTGGCTCTTTCCCTTCCCTGGAACCAGTGACCCTAAATTAGGGACGGGCGACTGCTTATAGCCAATTGAGTTGCTCACGGCAGTCGTTAAACCTCCAACCAAAAAAAAAAAAAAAATGTATGCTTTTGAATCGTTAAAAATTATATATCTGCAGACCGAGTTTTGGTCGCCATGCATGAAAGATTACTGAACCGGTAAGACAAAATGTTATATTCAGGAGTTTTAACCGTTTTGTGACATTTCGGCAATTTTATTTGAAAGCAAGAAAATACCGATTAATCAGCCTTTTTTTTTAAGAAGGTATGCGGGGGGGGGGGGAGTAGTTGCTTGAAATTATGGTACGTAACGGTGATAGAGTTTATATGTGGAAACTACAGGAAATCGATGCAGGGACGGACGACAGATTTAGAGTTGATCACGCAGATGATGTTCACATGGATCCGACGTTCTACATTTGAATTTGTTTACTTTTCTCACAAGCTTTATGTGCTTATTTTTGTTCAAATATGAGCAGTCAGGAGCGGCAGTGTCTATATAATCACACACCGGAGTGCTGAAATGAGTTGGCGCTCCATCATGCTGGAACCACATTTTACGGTGGACGGCTGCTGGTACGTGCTGGATCAATTCAGGCAAGACTTGTTGAAGGAAAATAAGGTACATCCTCTCATCCAGACGTACCGGTAAAAGATATGTCTTTGAGTTGCAAAAGATGGCGTGTGTGGGAAAACGGAAAGCGCCCTCCAGCTCCTAATTGCGACCATGCATTCTATGACAAAAAGTGCTTGTTTCGGTGTGTTCTATCACCCCTTAAAGTTTGTTCCATTAGTTTTGAAATACCCTGTATATGGGTCAATCTGGATCGGATCGAGTGACCGATCAGTCGTATCCAGTCCAACCCCGAGTATATCCTTTAGTATCTGCAGTTGTGTCGGTGTTGTTTCTGTCATCATTTCGGTAATGGGGTTCTTATGATTTGAATTTCACATATTCAGGTCACTCCTGTGCGACGCTACAGATCACAACATTGCTCGTCCTTAGTTTTTCACAACAGTGTATCATCGGCGAGTTAACTCTGCACTGCGAGCAAGAAGCATTTATACAGAGTAATCATTTTACGTACAGATGATCAAATGCCACTTCAGTCCAGCGCATTAAAACGCCAGAGTTCCGTACTTATATTTTCAATAAATGTTACACAGCCTTCAAATGTTCGCAAATAAGCTACTTTTGAGCAATATGCTCTAAGAAAGGAAAAAAGTCATCAAAAGTTAACACTGTGCAATGCATAATAATGTTTCACTTTATACAACTAGCTGTCTATGGGGAGAAATGGACGGGAAGTAATGTTGTTGCTATACAAGTGAATTCTGTGAGCAGCAAGTTTCTTCCAGTGTCGTATGCGATGACAATGATATCTCATGGAATCCTTCACAGACGTTTTGCTAAAAATGGGGGGGGACAGTAGTCCATCAAGAACGATTTACTCAAAGTATAAAAATGAGCAATTTAAGAAACTAGAGTACTGAAGAAATATTGGATTAATTCGAACTCTTAAACAGAATTTTAAAGTGAAATCAGAATTTTACATTCGTCAACATCTTTTTAATAGGATAAAGAACACACTCCACCCAGCGAAACTGCTTGTATCGTCATCAATCGATTTCTACAGTTCCATGAAAGGCTATTCCTACTTTTACAATATCTTCAGTTAAGCTTAACTCTTCCTCGGAGTCCTTCTTACTTCATATCTCAATGCTACTGTAGGGTTCATGTTGCCAGAGAAATAAAAAAAAAGGCCATTTACTGTACAAAATGTCATGTTTTATTTACAATGATATCTCATGATGATGGATAATACATTTTATCTGTAGTAGAAAACGTTCAAAATCTTCCAGTTAAACAAGACTACTGTAAACCGTAATTTTCTACATTCATTCAAATGTCTGTTACTCATCAAAAGTCCATTACTACTTGTAAATATTGCTTTTAGAGTTTTGTTTGAATTACAACACTTTCATTTTTAAATTCCCCAGTGAAACTTTCACTACACAGACATCTTTTGCAGTTTGATGCACGTGCATTCCCACTTGCCTATGTCTTTCAGCACTGGTGCAACTCTATTGTCAGCACGCATGGAGATAACGAAAGCACAGTTGTTGTCATAATGATGAACGAATTCATCAGAACAGTGACCAGAATCATCAGAATCGTATTCAAACTCATTGGAAGAGTATTCAAAAATTAACTCATCTTCTTCGTAGTCATCATACGATGTGAAACTATGGTATGCATTAAACTCAGCATTCTTCCCCACATCGTTGTGATGATGGCTATTCGCATTTCCCTTAGAATGGTGCAGGGAAATTTTATTCGCATTTCCCTTAGAATGGCTCAGGGAAATTTTATTCGCATTTCCCTTAGAATTACTCGGAGAAATTTTATTCGCATTTCCCTTCGAATCGCTCGGGGAAATTTTATTCGCATTTCTCTTCGAATCGCTCAGGGAAATTTTATTCGCATTTCCCTTCAGATCGCCCGGGGAAATTTTATTCGCAATTCCCTTCAAATCGTTCGGGGAAATTTTATTCGCATTTCCCTTAGAATGGCTTGGAGGAAAATTTGTTCGCATTTCCCTTAAGATGGCTCGGGGAAATTTTATTCGCATTTCTTTTAGAATGACTTGGGGAAATTATATTAGCACATTGGTCACGGTTATGAGGTTGCCAATTTTTTCTGTTTTTGACATTGGTGTAGACAAGATTATTTGGTTTTCGTGCCTTGTCAATGAGAGAGAAATCTTCAAAAAAATATAAGTCGTCATCAGAGAAGTCCTCAGGTAAATAGTCTTCACAAACATCAGAATACAGATAAACAACCTGAGGTAGCCTTTGCATTTTCATCCATACGGAAACAAAGAATTGACATGACTTCGGTGGATGCACGTCCGCAATAGGAAACTCGCTGAGAAGTGGTCGAAGTACATTTTTAATTCCGTTTGATCGAAAAAACGGATAAATGTTTCCATAAACATTCATTCTGCGATTACCAATCAGCATTAAAAGCACACTTTTCTTCACATGGAAGACAATACTCTGAAAAGAACAAAGGAATAAATTAAAATGGTGACGAATGGTGGTACTAATAATCAGGTACTAATAATAATGTTTCAGTTATTAATTAATCAGTAGCATTATATTAATTCAACATTTGTCGAAAACATTATGTGGTTTCAGAAATTATTAACTATATGTCAACAAAATAGTTTCCATATCATCTACTGTTTCGCTACATTACTAGAAATTCGAGCACGGGAAAAACGTCCATATAATAAAAAAATTTTATTTCAACTTGTCACTAATATTCCTTTTTTGATGTTCCTTATAATAGTTTAGAATTTTATTATGAAGATTACAAATTTATATGAAAAAATGTTTTTATATGTGCAGTCATATGCATCATAAGTTGTCAAAGTCCTCCAATACGTAGAGACAATATGTATTAAATGATTAACATTATTCCAGTTTTTTAACTCATGATTCACGAAATTAATACAATAGAAAAGAACTTTCGAACCTTTTGATTATGATGCATTGAATCAGTAATAAGCCATCTTGTTATCGAAGAAGGCACGATTTTTCTTTCCTGTGGTATCAGCTTCCAAGTTGAACTTCGATCTTATAATTTCTTATTATAGATGATGGTTGCATGTTTCAATTTCCGTGGCTCGATATCCCAAACTAGTTTCAATTCCTTCTTTTTGGAATCATCTTCAGTGGGTATTATGATCTACTTCTCATACACGTTGTGTTTCGGCCACTTACATCGATTTTACTAAAAAAAAAAAAAAAAAAAATATATATTAGCAGAAACCGTCATAGATAACGAAACTATATTAACTACAGGAAATGAAAGAAGATCAATGCTTGATAAAGCCCGGAGTATATTCTATACCAACAAAATATTATACAGAAATAGAAAGAAATGAAAGAAATAAAGTATACATAGGAAGTACAAAAAGAAGATTTAAGACCAGATTAAAAAAACATATATCGAACTGGAATAAAAAAGAAAACAAAACATCATTAATAAATCATTGTATTGAAAATGAAGCTTATCCTGATTGGTATGATGCAAAATTAATAACCTCACATAAAACTAAAAATCAAATATTAACCTCAGAAGCAGTAATGATTGAAAAAACTAAAGAAATAAATTGTAATAATAATGATCCAATGAGTCTACCGTACGCTTGGAAATATTTTATCGAAAAAGAAATTAACGATAAAAAATATAATAAAAGACCTTATTAATTATTTTCAACAAACGAATGGCAACACCAATTAATTTAGAATCAGAATTCATATCATCCAATTATATCAAAACACGACTAAGAATGAGCATTAATACCAAAAATAGCATGCGCAAGAGTACAACTGCTGTGAAATGTCGGACGCTGCCAGTAAAATCGATGTAAGTGGCCGAAACACAACGTGTATGAGAAGTAGATCATAATACCCACTGAAGATGATTCCAAACAGAAGGAATTGAAACTAGTTTGGGATATCGAGCCACGGAAATTGAAACATGCAACCATCATCTATAATAAGAAATTATAAGATCGAAGTTCAACTTGGAAGCTGATACCACAGGAAAGAAAAATCGTGCCTTCTTCGATAACAAGATGGCTTATTACTGATTCAACGCATCATAATCAAAAGGTTCGAAAGTTCTTTTCTATTGTATTAATTTCGTGAATCATGAGTTAAAAAACTGGAATAATATTAATCATTTAATACATATTGTCTCTACGTATTGGAAGACTTTGACAACTTATGATGCATATGACTGCACATATAAAAACATTTTTTCATATAAATTTGTAATCTTCATAATAAAATTCTAAACTATTATAAGGAACATCAAAAAGGAATATTAGTGACAAGTTGAAATAAAATTTTTTTATTATATGGACGTTTTTCCCGTGCTCGAATTTCTAGTAATGTGCGAAACAGTAGATGATATGGAAACTATTTTGTTGACATATAGTTAATAATCAGTAGCATATGCAAACAAACAATTTCAGGTGTTAATACTGCTGATTTACAGGAAAGAATAGTGAACTACAGGTTTGATAAGAAAAAGTATGAACTACAGGTTTGAAAGAATAGTGAACTACAGGTTTGATCACGTCAGTAGACAGTTTCATGAATTTTTAATATATGAAACTGTCCACGGACGTGATTTTAGAAATCAATAACGGATCTGCATGTTGCGATCCGTTTATACCTGAAAATGAAAAATGGCGAAAGTCTGTATAGCATTCTTCATTTTTAAATTCAGCACTAAATCATAACGAAGATACCTTTTAACCACATAGCATCAAACATACTCGATCACTGGTGTAGCGGGTCTCCCAAGCTCAAGTGTTTTCAACAAATATCTTTTCTTTCATATAATTCCAGCATGATTTCTAATTCCATCTACTATGTCCCAAGTAGACATTCCTGGGTCTCTGATTCTTAGATCCAATCAAATATTTCTGCTTCCCAACTTCGGTCTGTTACGTATACACTCACGGACAACGAAATTTGCTAGAACCGCGAAACTTTGCAAATAGCTAGGGTGCGTGCTGGTATGCAAATGATCCACGTTTGGTGCAAGTGCGCATGACCGCACACCATCTGGAGGAGCTGCAAGCACGAACTAACGTGCAGTCGATGCCCCATGAAAGCGAAAAGCACCGGCCGATGCAAGCAAGAGTACAGAGTGACAAAAATGCCGGGTAGACGCCAGAGACGTCGATTTATGCAACTTATGGACTTTGAGAGAGGCCTGATCAAAGGGGCTGAAAACCGCAGGGTGGTCGGCGCACCGTGTGGCCCGCCACGTGAATCATTCTGACCATACCGTCCGACTGTGTAGGGAGCAATGGACACGTAAATCTCCGTGTCCATTGAGTGAGGCTCCATTCTTCACCATTTTAATTTATTTCTTTGTTCTTTTCAGAGTATTGCCGTCCATGTAAAGAAAGGTGTGCTTTTAATGCTGATTGGTAATCGTAGAATGAATGTTTATGGAAACATTTATCAGTTTATGGAAACATACCGCGGATGGACCACCGGTAGAGAGGATCGACGGATCATGCGCCAGGCACAAACGGATCCCACGGGGATCCGATCCACTACACAGGCAGATGTAGCAGCTCCTGTGTGCCCGCGAACCATTTGCCGATGCCTCGAGGAAACGAATCTGCGATTCCAGCACCCCTTACGTGTGCTGCCATTAACACCAGAACATCGCCGGCTCCGTGTACAGTGATGCCAAGCCAGAGCAACGTGGAATGCCACAGACTGGCGACGTGCGGTGTTTGGCAATGAGTGCCACTTCGTTTTGGGGACAGATGATCATTGTGCCTGGGTGTTGATGTCCCCGAGTCAACGGCACAATACCAACCTCGCTATTGAGCGCCACACCTCCCCCACTCCAGGCAGTATGATCTGGGGAGCCATTGCCTATGGTAACCAATCAGCTGCAGTAGTGGTATGTGTATCATTGACGGGCCAGCGGTATGTGGATGAGATCCTACGACCCCATGTGCTCCCATTCCTGGCTGGGATTCCACGTGCTCTATACCAGTAGGATAATGCCAGCCCACACACAGCTCAGGTTGCCCAGGACTGCCTATGTCATGTCCAGACACTTTCCTGGCCTGCCCGCTCCCTGGACATGTCCCATATTGAGCATGTGTGGGACCAGTTGGAACGCCAGCAGCCACCGTGCCGCAGTATCCGGGACATGCCCTTTCAAGTTCCACCCAAATAATACGTGATATTTATTTTCTTACATTTTCTGCCATTAAAGGAAAATACAAAACCTGTTCCATAAAAACTGAGAACATTTTTTTAGTTGGCAACAGTGCGAAAGGGGAAATAAACACAGAGACAACTAACTGAATTAAGGAAGCATCTATGGCAACAGTTATTAGCCATGGCAGAGGATTCTGGTTTTATTATTGCGCAGTTGTTTAAGGTACGTCTGCATTTCGCCATACAGCTATGGAGGTGAGTAATTCAGAGTTAAGAAGTGAAATGCGTTGTGCGATAAAATTTTGCTATCGTTTGGGTAAAACGGCTCCAGAAACAGTTGATTTAATGAGAAAAGCTTGCAAAGATAAGTGTTTGGGTGTGCCAACAATTTTTAGATGGCACCATGATTTCAACAAAGGGCGTTTGTCGGCCAAACTTGCTCCTAGGTTTGGTTGACCTGAAAGTGTTCTTACAGAGCATATTGTTAACACTGTTTGGGTAATCCTGCAAGATGATCAACGAATGACGTGTGAAGACATAGCGGAGTCAAAAAATATTACAAAAACGTTGGTATTCCACATTCTATGCGACAAATTATTGTTGTATCGTGTGTGTTCCAGATGGGTACCTCATCACCTGACTAGAGAACAATTGTTAGCCGGAGTTCAGGTGTGTCATGAGAGGAAATAAATTATTGCAAAGCATCCAAACTTTCTAAACACAGTAATAACTGCTGATGAAAATGGGTCCACTATTTCGATCCCTTCACGAAGCACGCAACGAGTGTCTGGAAACACACAGGCTCACCTCCTCCGAAAAAAGCCCGCAAAACCAAATTAGCTGGGAAGGTGATTATGGTAATTCTCTTTGATCACAAAGATGTATTCTACCAGCATGCTGTTCCTCTGCAAATTGCTATTAATGCTGAGTATTACATTTCAGTCTTGAAGCGCCTGATACTACACATTTCGATTAAGCGACTGGAACTTGATGGGCAAGTGGACCCTACACCATGACAACGCCCGCCCACATGTGGTTGCTTGTGTTCAAAAGCTTCTTATGAAATGCCGTATCAAAATCATGCCATGGCCTGCCTACAGTCCTGACCTTGCCACATGAGATTTCTGATTGTTTACAAGAATGAAGGAGAAATTTCGTGGCGCAACATTCAACACAGATGCTGACACTATTCATGCTGTACAGGAATTGCTACAGCAGCTTCTAAAAAATGCTTTGAAAAGTGGACTGAACGATGGGATCGTTACATATTATCCGAGGAAAGATACTTTGAGAACGAATAACATATTTCTGCTGTACCTATATTTCTTCATTTTGTGTCATTTTACTCTCAGTTTTTATGGAACGGCCGTTGTATTATAAGCATTCAAACATATCTCACTTCAGATTTTTGACATAATTTTATTAAAAATGTAAAAACTAAGTAAATACCCAAAAACCGCTGGTTGTAAATATCAAGTAAAGCGTAAACGTTATGTGAATGCCGACAACACAACACTCCACAGAAATGCAGAACTTAAAACAAACCAGCACAGAATGAATGAGTATCTGATAAAAACAAAGCAATACTTAAGCTTTAGGGATAGGGCTACGAAAAATTCCGTCCAAGGTTAATCGCTCAGATAAATTTCTGCGATAAAGCGCAAACAATTAATTAGCTCTTCATCCCAATGATATGTTCGGAAAGGTCATGGAGGTTAAGCATATCAGTATATTGTTTTCTATGTCTCCATTCACTGTTTTGGAAAATTCCCTTCATGGATATGAGATGTTCACACCTCAAAGTGTATGCTACTCTGTACCCTGGCTAACTGCATGGAATACTGTATGACACTGACTAGTCTTTAAAAAGAAAAAAACTGAAGGGCGTAACTTTCTTTTTTCAGTTACAACTTCTATTTTTTACATCCCCCAGAGCATGAATTTAAGCCTCTGGAATGACCATTCTGGGAGGGTAACCGCCCTGCCTGCAGCTATGGCCCTACTCTTCGGACATCTTGTCAGGCCACCCAAAGGATACGGCTGACAGAACTGCAGTTTTGAAACTCTCTTTTAGCTTTCCTGGTGGCACACTTCTACAAACTTCCATCGCAGAATGCGTACATAGATATTCAACATTTCTTTCGGACTCCATAACTGATTTATGATATTTAACTCTTCACATTAATAATCTACCACTGAAGATACATTCAACTATGTAAATAACTTTATAATGATACAGAGAAATGCCTATATACACTCCATGGACAAAACATTAGAGACACGTACCTCATAGGGTGTTGGCCCTCCTCTAGCACGAATAACAGCCTGTACACGCCGAAGCATTGACTCCACGAGATACTGAAGGGTTTCTGGAGGTAATGCCAGACATGCCTGTCGCAGTGCTGTACAGAACTCCTCTGAGACATTGGTCTGGAATCCATGGATCTGATATTCCGCTCCACAAATCCCATCCCAGAAAACTTCAACAGGGTTTAAATATGGGGATCTTGAAGGCCACTGGATGATTCAAAACTCAGATATATCTCAAGATGACTTGTTGAACCATTTTATGCATATGAGACTCGTAGAATGTATACACTCTCTGAAGAAAAGCATTCGGACACTTGCCTATTCACAAACTCCCTGTAAGGAATTATTATTTAGTTGGTCCACACTTTGCTGCTACCCCAGCTTCCACTCTGCTGGAACGACTTTCCACTACATTTTTGTACAGCCTTCCATTTTGCCACAAGAGCATTAGTCAGGTTGGTCACCGATGTCGGGCAATTCCTACTTTGCTGAAGGAACAGCCTTCCATTTTGCCACAAGAGCATTAGTCAGGTTGGTCACTGATGTCGGGCGGTCCGTACGTTGCTGAAGGAACAGCCTTCCATTTTGCCACAAGAGCATTAGTCAGATTGGTCACTGATGTCGGGCAGTTCGGACGTTGCTGAAGGAACAGCCTTCCATTTTGCCAGAAGAGCATTAGTCAGATTGGTCACTGATGTCGGGCAGTTCGGACGTTGCTGAAGGAACAGCCTTCCATTTTGCCACAAGAGCATTAGTCAGATTGGTCACTGATGTCGGGCAGTTCGGACGTTGCTGAAGGAACAGCCTTCCATTTTGCCAGAAGAGCATTAGTCAGATTGGTCACTGACGTCGGGCAGTTCGGACGTTGCTGAAGGAACAGCCTTCTATTTTGCCACAAGAGCATTAGTCAGATTGGTCACTGATGTCGGGCGGTTCGGACGTTGCTGAAGGAACAGCCTTCTATTTTGCCACAAGAGCATTAGTCAGGTTGGTCACCGATGTTGGGCGGTTCGGCCCCACTCGCAGTTGGCGTTCAAATTCATTTCAAAGGCGATCCATATGGTTGAGATCAGGGATCTGTGCAATCTAATAAAGATCTTTCACACCCATCTCCCCAAACCATTCCTGAGCAGAAGTCGCTTTGTGGACGGGGCATTGTGCTTCTGGTAAAGGAGAGGGCCTTCATTGAACTGTTGCCATAATGTTGGGAGCACAGAATTCTCGAGAATGTCATCATAGGTCTCAGCATTAGGATTTCCGGGCGCTGGAAACTAGGGAGTACAGCACAAACCAAGAAAAACAAAAACAGCCCCAGACCATGATGCCCCCTTCACCAAACTTCACAGATGACACAACACAGTCGGAAAGTCAGCGTTCACCGACACCCACCGCAACTAGATTCATCTGTTTGACTGCCAGAGTCAACCAACGCTGAGCTTTACATCGCTCTATTCGACACTTTGTATTTATCTTGCTGATGCTTGGTTTGTGTGCAGCTGCTTGGTCATGGAAACAAATTACCTTCAGCTCTTGAGGAACCAGTATGGCGCCGGAGTTGCTTCCAGAGGAATTTTAGAACTTGGTATTGAGTGTTGCAAATCGTGCTGAAGATGACGGTGCGACAAAGCCGCGAGGATAGGTGGTTTTGTCGAGCCACCCATTTCGGGACACGAAGGTCTCACTTTGTCATTTTATGTGGTCTAGCAGGTTGCATACGACTGCACTGTTGTTGCACCTTGGCGTTTTCATTTTACAATTACACTTGATCGGGGCAGCTGCAGAGTGCAGAAATCTTTCCCAAACTGACTTATTTCTAAGATTTCATCCTATGAACGTGCCATGCTAAAAGTCACAGAGCTCTGATGTATGGCCCATTGTACTGTTCATGCTTGTCTATGATGTTTTCAAGGCCATGTGTGCTTTTTTACACCTGCATGGGCCATAGATGTAATGTATATGGGCAAACCCAAACTCAAAAGGGGGTGTCCGGATATGTTTTACTAAATAATGTACAATCACTTGTAAAAGTTTAAGACCACCTGCCAATTTACTGAAAATTAAGGTTTTCCAAGAAACAAGCAATTACTAAAAAAAAATGACACCACAGATGAATACTTATATTCTTAGAACACAAAAAGACCGAAATCAATACCTTGTGTGAAGACCTTTGTTTTTTATAACGGACAGAATACGATGTGGCATACCCTCAATGAGGGATTTGCATTAGTCATTTGAAATATCTTTGCACCACACGTACTTTATCGTGTCGATCAAAGCTTGGGAATTTGATGGATGTTTTTCTGCTACCTTGTCTTTTAAAATGGTCCACAAATTTTTAATGGGGTTAAGGTTGAGACTATTACTGCGCCAGTCAAGCACACTTACGTTTTTCCTCTGCGGGTAGTCCTTTACTGTCTTTGATCTGTGGCATGGAGCACCACCATGCATAAAAATTATGCATCTGTACACTTGCATATGAGTTAACAGCTTCTCATGTAACATTTCCACATAAAAAGGACCAGTCATGGTAGTGCCGGTCGGCAAAAAGGATAATGAAGCAGTGCCGAATGCTGACATAATCTGACTAGGTGGATGTCTCACGGTGCTAACGGTATATTTTTCATCAAAACTTTTGCCTTTTGGTCATCAAACATGTGCTTCGCCTGATTCAAATTGACACACAATTGATTCATTGAAAAAAAAACCTTGGCTTCAATGTTCAACAGTCCACGATTGATGACGTTTCGCAAACTGGAGTCTCTTCTTTTTCATGACAGAGATAAGTTTAAGTTTATGTGCAGGTTTATAAGACTATAATCTAAAATCTTTGCTAAGATGTTGGGAAACAGTACTGATAGTAATATCAGACCCTTTGATTGTACGTAGAAAGGCCTCGATTTTCTTGCACGAACTCCTTGGAGAACGCATAACTATTCGCCTTATGGTATTGCCATCACATCGGGTTGTTTTCCTTGGACGCCCACTTCTCTTTCGGTCACTAAATTCCTTCATGATACAAAGTCACTATCTGTGCCCTCTGAGTAACACTTAATGATGCTTTTTGCCCATTTTTCACTATATAGAAAATACGTACAAAACCTCTCTACATGAAAACCAGACGCAAACTGGCTTTCATGATCGCACACTTCCTCCAACTCTATCAACAGCTGCCGCTGTAGGATGATGCAACACCGACAGAAAGTTGAGTAATACAGACAGTAGCTGACGCAATCGACAGAAATCAAATACCAACAGGTGGTCTTAAACTTTTGCAAATGACTGTACATTAGTAGTGGAATAATCTTTCCATCAGCAGAGCAAATTTTGAGTAAATCTATTCCTTCATTCCAGCAAAAAGATATTGTCACAGAATCCTCATTGATGGGGTACCAAGGAGTGCTGTTGCATGTATCGTAGCTCACACAACAACAATATCAACAAATCATTCATCGGGTCTTGTGAAATGTGGCACAACCCAATATGCATCTAGCATCATCCTTTTTGTTATGTCTCAGTCAAGACTCATAATACAGGGTGTCTGAGAATTATTGAACACATTACAAAATTATATAAAACAAAACATTAAATAGATAGAAAGAAACTGACTGTACTAATTTACAATGTAACTACACAAGTTAATAAATTTCAATGTGAGATCCCTTGGTTGCTCGTAGTAGGTCCAAGTGATACTCGATTTCATGTCATGTATTGGCAAGCATCTGAGGAGTTATGGAATTAATAGCAGCTGTGATACGCTGCTTCAGTTCCTACAAATCAGTACAAGGCATCTGATAGACACGATCCTCCATATAACCCCACATGAAATAATCCAATGGAGTTAGATCTGGAAAGCGAGGAGGCCACGGAATGGGACCACCAAGCCCAATCCATCTGTTGGGGAAATGCTCGTTTAGGTGCTTACATACACATGTTGACAAATGCAGAGGAGCACCGTCTTGTTGGAAAATAATGTCATATCTTTTGATCTGGGGTATAGCGAAATTTTCTAGCATATCCAAGTAAATGTCACCATTTATGGGGTTTTTTGCAGAAGAAGAATGGGCCAATCACTTCTCTTTTTGATATGGCGCACCACACATTAAGTTTTGGAGAATCACGTTCCAGTTCAATAGCAGCATGAGGTGGTTTACTGCCCCATATCCTACAGTTGTGACGATTCACAATACCTGATACATGAAATGTGGATTCATCTTAACAAGAAATTACAGTACTGAGAAAGTTTTTGTCGTTTTCCACTCAATTCAGCATATCCACAGCAACATTGTATAGCCGAGTGTGATCATTTCCATGCATCTTTTGCACTATTTGAATTTTATAATCATGAAACTTTAATTTCTTGTGCAAGATATCGTGAACTGTATTTCGCAATGCACAGTTCTCTGCTTGTTTTACGAACGTATTTTCTGGGGCTTCATCGGAAACTTTCATTAACTTAGTCAACCGTCTCACCGCTGACGCTAGGCCTGCTGGCTCCTCCACGATGTTCCACATTGCCAGTTTCTTTAAACTGTTTCATCCACTGCTTAACTGAATTTGTTGACGGAGGATTACATCCATACTCTAAACGGTACCGTCTTTTAACTTTAATGACAGACTTTAATTCCGCAAGCCATAATAACACACACATCGCCTTCTGCTGTATAGATGACATTACTACTGATTGCACATTTCTCATACATTCCTCATTATGCCACACCTGGCGCCATCTATCGGATCCTGGGAATAACAATTCTGCAAAACAAAAATATAGAAACCGTGTTAGCAATACGTGACATAGAAAAACATGCAATGCTCATATGTTTTTCTGTACATAATTTTGTAATGTGTCCAATAATTCTCGGACACCCTGTATAAGAAGTCAGGACTCATTTGAATGCATTCAGAAACTAAGTAGGCAGATCACGATTCCTCAATTTTCCCCTTTGATATTGCCAATGTGTTGTTGAATTATTAGATGTAGAAAACATCCGATGTAATGTAATATTTGTAACAAAAATTTCATAGAATATATATTTTTTTAATTTCTTGCAAAATAAAAACCCCTAAAACTTTTAAGCATGTCTGTTTTCGGAAAAAAAAAAAAAAAAAAAAGATACGTGCACATCGTATCACTTTTTCCATCAGTCTGCCTGTGGATAATATCTCCCCAACCATTAATCCGATTTGAAAAATTATTTTTGCATTGCGAAGTTTGAAATGTGAGAATGGTTCTTGCTTTCTGGTCATTTCCTGGTGTATAACTTTCCAACTGGAGGGTGCAAATGAAGATGCCATTGAATTCAAATACATTTTATTCCATATCATTGCTTCTAATTAATATCATATTAAAGAAAACATTTTTTTTCCTTTTATATTATTTATAAGGAAGACTATTTTGGGCAAAGTTTTTTTTCCAAGTAATGCACAGTTTTTGCTCTAGGGACTGAAAAGATAAATTGCAGTTTTTCCCGATATCTCGTCTTCCAAAATTTAGATTAGAAAAATCATTTTTGCGTTCGTAATATAAGCTTTAATTTTTGGTAAAGAATTGTTCCATTAGGTGTAAGTCTATGTTTCTGTCTACAGTGTATTTGCAGCAATATTTGCACTTCTGAAAACTCTCTTTGCGGTCAAATATCGCTTACCATGGAAAACCTTTCGCCCATATTTTTTTTATTAAAATAATGAAATTTTTTTCTGATAGGGGGCATAGATATCTACATCGATGAGCTATTACATTAGGACTACCTACCTAATAAGCTGTAAGACCCCCTTTAGCTCACAAAATAGCGACCACTTGACGAGGCATCGATTCGATGAGGTGGCCATAGGTATCCTGGGGTATCTGGTACCATAATGTCAATAGAAGGTCCTCCAGTTCCCGTACATTTCCAGGTGGTGGTGATTTAACGCAAACCCACTTTTCCAAGTCGGACCACAAATGTTCGATAGGTTTAAAGAAAAGTTGAATTTGGAGGCTAGGGCATTAACAGAAAGTCACCAACATGTTCCTCGAACCCCTCCTTGATGGTTCTGGGAGTGTGACATGGCGTATTACCCTGCTGACAATATCCTGTTGGTAATGGCTATCACCAGCAGGGAACACAGTTGCCATGAATGGGTGAATCTGGTCCGCAATGATGTTCAAATACCTGACACCTGTCACGGATTGTGCTATTGAAATAATGGGGCCTAAAGTGCCTCAAGAAAGCATAGCCCACAGCATAACACCACCGCACTGTTTCTGCCCACCAGTGCATCCAGCTGCCATAGCCTCCACTGGTAATGTTGGAATAGGTCGTCTACATGATGCACCATGAATCTTGATTCATCAGACTAAGCCACTTTCTTCCAATCATGGGCGGTCCAATCTCAATGATCTTGGGCCCATTTCATGCGTTGTTGGCGATGGCGTGCAGTAAGCATGGGGAACTCGGCTGGGTGTTCGGGTATGCAGGCCAATGCGCAGAAGACTGCGATGAACTGTGTGCTGCGACGCATTGCCCTGATCACCACTGTTGTAGCTGCGGGTGATCTGTCGCACTATGGCCCTGCGGTCGCTGTGAACAAAGCGCGGCAGTCTCCGCTCTCCTCTGGCGTCAATGAGCTGAGGACGACACACAGCTTGATGACAATTCGTCATTTGGCCATCTGTGCACCACTTTTGATACGTATTCGCCACAGTGGTACGTGAACAACCCACAAGCCGTGCTGTTTCCAAGATCGTAGTTCCGAGGTGCCGTGCCATCAAACTCGATAAATCGGCAGCTTTTCCCATTCTGACTCCGAACACTCTACTAACTAAAAGCTGATCCTCTGGTTGTATATATACTGATCTGTGAACTTCACTTGCACACCGTTCAGTCTCCAGGTGCGCTCATTTCTCTAAGCTGGAGGTGGTCATAATTTAATGGCTCATCGGCGTATTTTGTACCCATATCTTCTTTAAGTAACCCACGTTTCTGCCAGGGAGGTGATAAAAATTACACATGGTTCTTTCTACATTTCTTTTAATTGTTCGATTTGAAAATCCCTATCTTCTGCTATGATGAACTTTTTTGTGCACAATTCTAAATTTTCATAACACACTTTTCAGCTGATAGTGCGAATAAGTAACTATATCTATTTTTGGATATTTTATCGACACTATATTTTTCATATCAGGTTTTATTCACGACGAATAACCCCGCTCACATTGCGTACTTTAGATTATGCGCAGTTTTCCCCTAGGTAATGTAATGTAAGTCTATTCTCTTTTTTGCTGAAAATTTACATTTTCAAAAAGTCGTCTTTGAAATATTTTTTAGTGTCATAAAGGATCCAAAAGACATGCACATTACAAACTAAAAATTCGATTTGATCATTTCTGTTTATTAATTGCAGAAGTTTAAAATGTTTGCTTCATTGTTTTAATGTGATTTAAAAATCTTATGCCACAGAAATTTTACTTAAATGTATATATAAAGGATATAATGGCTAGCATAATAGAGACACAATGCTATGCTGAAATGGTTCCTCAAGGCCAGTGGGATAGCATAGGTGAAAATGAAGTCACAATATTTCTGTTATATCGTGGATGATTTAGGGCATATTTGTGTAACAGACACAGTGGACAAAAGTCTGAATAACAACCGTTGAGACTTCGAAGTTTACCCAACTTCTCCTTACTCTTATTATACTGAAGTAATACTGTACGCTATGAAGAACTATTTTATTTTCTGAACAGGACATACTATACAACGTAGCATTCCCAATCAACTGTTCTTAAAACAGCAACTTCTGTACTACAACTGGTGCTACAAAATATTTTTTTAAATTTAGAAGAAGAAGAGTGAGAAGATCGGGAAAGAGCGACCAGGAATCTAAGCCCTATTGCGCTTCCTCTTAATTCTTTTTTCTGATAAAAACCAGTTGCCAGATAAGATATGAATGACGTTTTCAAGTCTCATAAAACATCGAAATGACATGACAGAAATAACTGTGTAGGAAGAGTTCGGCCACACAGATGCCAGATATAACACTCAATGTAAATTGGCTCCATATTTCCACAGGTCACCAGAGAACCTCGAAAGAGACTATACACCTTTCACTTCCACAGACGCAGCCAATATTATAAATGGGCTCCAGATTATCTGATTAGTTCATAAGGTCAGCTATTCATGCAGAATCAGAAAAATCAGCTTACAGGAACTGGTCAATGAATCTGTCCTCACAAGGAGGCCAGGTCTAACATGAACAGTATGACATGCAAAAATACGAATCACGAGCATGTAAAATAGGAAAAACACATTTTACCATAAAAAAAATATGGTACTAACCTGGATCAGCATTTCAATAGTAGGTTTCGATGCACACCTGTCGATGCAAACAATATCAGCTTCTTGGACTGCCTTCAAAGCGGAACCCGTCAGTTCCCCTGACAAATCAACTTCAACTGCATTTGTAGACAAGTTTATCGAAAATTTCCCTTCTTCCTTAAATTTCTTCATAATTCTCTCAGAAGAATTCTTCCATCCATCGCATGAATCCAAGATGGTTACCTGATATTTTTTAAGCAGATTTCTACTCGATGAAGACAAAACTTCTAAGAGTCCCAATGCATTAGCACCACTGGCTCCACCAACACAGCATAGTTTAAGGACTGGCGTCCTGTTCAGATTCGTGCGTACTATGCTGCTTTCTCTTATAAGCTTGCGAAAACAGCAGCCAAATATCTCCGTTTGAAAAGTTCCTAAAGCATGCAAATATGCACATCGATTCGATGGCACACGGTAATTTACCGAAGTTCTTCTTTTATTTTTGAAAGTGTATGCTTTGTCAGCAACTGCCACGGAACCCTTCTTCTTCTTCTGGGACTTCAAACTGCATGCTTTGTCAGCAGCTGCCATGGAACCCTTCTTCTTCTTGGACTTCAAACTGCGTGTTTTGTCAGCAGCTGCTACGGAACCCTTCTTCTTCATTAACTTCAAATTGCAGGACGTATAAACAGTTGCAATAGAGGACTTTAAAACCTCTTCTGGCACTTGAAAATATTTTTTTTCATCATCTACAATGGCGCTGTAAAAGGAAGAAAGATCCATGCTTCTTTCCTTTCTTTCAAAACTGAATAGAAAACTAAAACTTGGCTACCTAGAGGAGGAGAAAAATACAGCTTGGTAACAAAAGTTCTTTTGTGATAAATGAATTCATAGTAGTTAATAACTGAAAATCAATAATGTAACTATTATATAAGGAAGAGAAAAAGTTGGTTTATCTCTTCTCTCTACATATAAAACAGACTGTGTGTGTGTGTGTCTGTTGGTCGGATTTCACATAGAATTAGGCGACTTAGAGCGACGAAATTTGTTATGAAGGTACCTGTAGACATCTTCTGGTGCACCTCGAAGCGATTTTTAAAAAATTTGAATTTGATTTTTAGTTATTTAATGTTACGCGTTTTTACCCGATCTGAGTGTGTCTTTCCGCTTTGTTGACATCAACCTGATCACACTGAACATTAAGGCGTGCAGAAAAGTAGTTCACCATAAATTTTAGGCGTTTCTTTTTTAGAATTCCGTTACGACTATTTTCATTCGTAAATACATTTATTACGCCCTTTTTTGTAAGCGTTGTTTGCCGATTGTATTATGACCTTGAAAGGCGGAGAACAAGAAAAAAAAATAGAAAGTTGTTTTTTAATCTGCGTTATTAATTCAAAAGTGTCATATGTTAGAAGGTCACCATACTGTGACGAAGTTGTGAGCTAGAAAATAGAACGTTGTTTTAACGAAATTCTAAAAAAAAAATGGCTCAAATTTATCGTGAACTACTTATCTTCGCACCTTTGCGTTGGGTGTGATCAGGTTGCATGTAAAGAAAGTCGGTCGGATTTCACATAGAATTACAATTTAAATGTCTTCAATTCCCGATTCGTTTGAGTTTCGCCATGAGCATCAATAAGGCACAAGGGCAGTCTCTAAAAGTTGTTGGACTGGATCTACAAAGTCCATGTTTTTCCCATGGTCAACTGTACGTTGGTTGTTCCAGAGTCGGAAATGGGGAAAATCTTTACATCTTTGCTCCGAATGGAAGGACTGTTAACATTGTTTATCCCGAGGCTCTACAAGAATATGGTACTTTTCACCTCAATCAATTTCATTGCATAATCCTTCTGCTTTCAAACTTTTTGAATTATTTACATTGGACGTGACAACTACTAAATAATTCAAATACATTTTTTATCCTAATATTCTATTCCAGGAAGTTGTACTACAAAGTTGTATAAACCTTGATTTACCAGTCTTAATTTAATTGCCTATATAGCTTTCACTTTATACTATCACCAGCCCATCAACGACGGGTACAACAGGCTAGTGTAAAATAAACAGGCATCAGGCAAGTTTCTTGTGTGTGATGACACATAAGAAATTTATAATTAGGAATTTCAGGACAACTCCTACCCTGCTCTATGAAATAGCCATTTCCACAGCTCAAGGTAAATTATTGACAGTAAGGTTTAATCTCGTGTGCCAAGACGGTGTACACATGAGCTATACGTTCAATCATACTTCAAAGGATGGAAATGAAACCACATCTTGCCCAAGTACCAGATCATGCCACTAAAGATGTCTGTAATTTTTGTTATATAATTTAATATATTCAATTTGAAGAGTTCCTTCATAGAATGAAGAATTGGGAGTAATAGATTAAACACAAATTTTAGTTTTCCAGCAATGAGTATAAACTTTTTCTCCTTTGGACTTTTTTGGGGGGAGTGGGGAGGGGGTTGTGGGATTTCTATTAGTTAAAGACTGAATATTCATTCTGATTGCGGAGATTCTAATTGCTTGGCTTCATATCATTTCATATCATATCATTAAGCTGTTCTTTGAGATTCAGAGGTTAGCTCCATATAGAGATACAAACTACCAGATAAACTTCTGATTATTTACTTACTGTTGCCATATCAAGCAATCTTGACACAAAACCCGGGCTTCAGTGACATCCATCACACAACGTACACAAGACTCTATATATACTTCATACTCATAATCTTTTTCACATGCACACGCTCCTGAATCTGATCCTCCGTGACTTCCTTGGCTTTCCTCTGCCTTTCTTTCCTGTCATTTGGGCTAAAAAAAAATTCTTAGTAAGCATCTCATCACTCATTCTTTCAACATGGCCAAACCACCAAAGAATATTAATCTCCACCTTGCTGACAACATTTTGCTTTCTACTTCACGAAAGCCTCTATTGGAAGCGGGCTGCCTTCTCGGCTAGGGACATTAAAGTTCTGGGTTCAAGTCCATCTGAATCACTAATGATTATCCGAGGTTCGAAAGTTTCATTAATCTGTTTTGGCCCCGGGTTTGAGACTCCTCGTCCTAAACAAGTCTAAGCCCAGTCCTCGGTGTAGCATAAATGGTGCCCGCTGGATCCACAAACCAACCAATCAACTGAAATTGACAGTCATTATTTCTGACTTATGGTGCAATAGTATTGTCATTTACATTTTCAAACAAAGGAATTTTAATTCCAGGGATATTTTTTTAATTTTTTCAGTTTTGAAGATTTTCTGATGAAGGTTTTTTTTTCTGGATGATATTTAGCTAAATATGAGTATACCTGCACTTCAAAATTTTTATTTCGAGCACTGTCTGTTACACAGCTTTATATTCATGAGGACATAAATCTTTTATGGTCAAGCAAATTCATTTATGAAAAACAAGGTACTCAGTCTGAATTTTGCTCCATTCAACTTACAAACTGAGAAAGCCATTTCCTGCCTGGAACAATCTGTTTGTTCTTGCGCAGCTGAGGCGTGTCACTTATCTATCAGCACTCAAGATAAGTCGAAACTTAGAGTTGGACGGGCTGAGAGCTTAGAGATTCGACAGATTTGTTTGCCCTGTTTCAAATGAGCAGGGAGGGCTTTTGAACTGCTGTCCGAAATATATATAACATAAGAAATCGCTACGGAAACCTGGACTCGGGACCGGCTTTTCCCATAGGAAAGCTGCCTAGGGTAGCCATCTGTGGGGCGGTGGATTTTAATCACACGTTGAATTTTTATTTCAAATTCTATCATCTTTGAAAAAAAGAAAAGAAATTAAAAAACACTAAAAAGACGAATTACTTGATATACTCAAAAACTTGTTTACATTTTTATTTACATTTTAGTTTTGTGTCATTGTGGAAAAAATGCTTTACTCAAGCAAATCTGAAAATTGATATTTTAACAATTAAAAGCCATTTCAGTCAAAAATACACTGACAAGCAACCAAATAAATCGTTGCCTAGGGAAGCTGAAGTACTAAGGCCATGTCTACCTGGGCTTTAGTCAACACAAAAAAACAAAACTGAGCATTTTGGTTACTTTAACTTAACCCTGTAAAACAACAGTCAAAACTTCCAATTTTTGGATATTATAAATATACTATATACTAATTATACATATATATAGTTTTAAGTTTCAGGTTTCAGATATTATCACTTAGCATCCATGTCATATTTGCACCAATAAACGGGTTCACATCTCCCAAATTTGTATTGAACAATGGTGTAATCCCATATTTCATTCATCAAGGTTTTGTTTTTGTGTGTGTGTCATTGTTGAAACGCGTGAACTGAAATATTTCTTTAGAGAAAATTTTTTTCCCATGCTATTCAGGCTATCATGTGCTGTGCTAATTGTAAAAAAATGCATTTCTTTTTTTTATAGAAATGTATTAATTCTCTGTAAGATGGACCAAGCTTTACCTTATGAGGTCAAAGTGATTTATTTCCAAAAAATTAATAAATAAAAAAATAAGTAAAAACGTATTTCTCGTGTTCAGCATTGCTCATTTGATAAGACTTGATTGCCAGCCTCGTATTGTGTTTGAACCTGTCCTCGTGATATGTGGTAAATATTTAAAACAATCATCAAAAATAAAATACATAAACAAAAATACAGAAACGTTAGTTGCTTCTTTTATGTTCTGATAAAGCCATCCATATATTAATAACATCTATGAAAATGCAAGTGCAAAGATTAGGCTGTTTGAAAATACAACACACATAAAAATTGGAAAGGGAGTGAGACAAGGTGACACCATATCTCCGAAGCTCTTTAATGCCACATTGGAGGGTGTTTTTCAGTCACTGAGCTGGGAAAACAAGGGGATAAAGATTAATGGAGATTATCTAACCCACCTTCGTTTTGCTGATGACGTAGTCATTTTTGCAACTAGCCCATCAGAGCTGCAGAGTATGATCCAGGAACTTGCTGACAAGAGTAAAGAAGTGGGATTAAAAATGAACTTTCAGAAGACAAAAGTGATGTTCAATGCTTTTACAAGAAATGAAGATTTATCGATTGATGGAGAAAAGCTGGAGATAACAGACACGTACGTTTATCTTGGACAGCAGATATCAAGTGAGGGTCACATTGATGAAGAAATTAATCGGCGTACAAAACTTGCCTGGAGAGCTTTTGGAAGAAACAGCATAATTTTCAAGAGCAATATGCCATTATGTCTTAAAAGAAAAGTGTTTGATCAATGCATCCTTCCAGTGCTTACGTATGGTGCAGAGACGTGGACCTTAACTAAAAGAGACATACAAAGGCTGCAGACAACTCAAAGAAGCATGGAGAGGTGCATACTTGGTGTAACCAGGAGAGATAAGAAGAGGAACTCGTGGATCCGAAAGATGACAAGAGTGGAAAACATCATGATCAGAGTTAAATCCCTGAAATGGCAATGGGCTGGACATACTGCCAGAAGGACAGATCATCGATGGACAGCCGAAATTTTAGATTGGATTCCAAGGGACAGGAAAAGACCCAGAAGAAGACCACATGGGAGATGGGTGGATGAAATTCGAAAGTATGCAGGGGTGACATGGAGGAGACTGGCACAAGACAGACCGTTGTGGAGGAAACTTGGGGAGACCTTCGTCCAGCAGTGGATTGATAATGGTTGACAATGATGATGATGATGATAAATAAAAGCTGTAAAATTAAAGTTCCTATTAATCTCCCTTCTCTTTTTTTCATTCTGGAGGCTTCTTTTTTGGTCACTAAAATTTGTTAACTTACCAGCCAGTTTTTGTTGTTGTTTTTTTGCCACTAACTTTTGTTGACTTACCGACTGACCACTGGCCACTTATCTAAAATTCCAGGTTGCACTTATACTCCCACACCTTCCCCACAATAGTTTGAAGTCGGCCAATAGTTCACAGTGACCGCAACAAGAATATTGATCGTGAGGGAGGGTTGGCTTCAAATCATATTTGTTGATCTAAGTAAAATTTTCATTTGTGTCATATGATTCGTTATATGCTGAATGTTAACAAGAAAGAAGGGCTATCAAGTCACATATTTATTTTTGTCGGGCAAGACAGTTTGTATGTCAATGCTAACGAGAGCACCTCCAGTATCTTTTAATTAACCTGCTGTAAGTTCTGACAGATAACATTGTAAAGTGCAGATTTTATTCACTTTAATCAAGTTTGATCAACTGGTAACATTCGATGAACACTCAAGTTTCATCAAAATCGAAAAGAAACTTACTGGAGTTATTTTGTAGAGCCATAAATGTATTAATATTGCGCAAAAGGAAACTGTAAAAACGAAGATAATATTTAGAATTGAATGTCTGCTATGGTGCTTTTCATCCAAAGTTGAATTTCACAGAGTTCCACCTAAGGATTTATACACACTCTCCTAACCCCCCCCCCTAATAAAAATCTCAACGAAGGTGTATGACACACATAGATATATGAGCAGTGATTGAACACTACTTTCAGAGTAGCGTGACATGTGGCATCGCTACAAATAGGAAAAAGTAGTTGTTGCAGTAGTACGCTGCAAAATAAAGTAGCTTCTAGCAGAAAATTATATAACAAATCATGCTACTTTTAAAGTAGTTAAAAATATATTCTTCAAACCACATGACATTGCCAGACTTTCTGGAGCATAATTAGCTGTAACAGGTGGTCCGAGTATGCCCTGCCTACAAGAACATACCTGACTAAAGTTACATAGTGAAAGCTCACCAAATTGTTAACTGGGAAATCTCAATTCTCCTGTAGAAACAGCCAGTACCAGGCAGCCACGCTAGCAGGTTTTTTTTGGGGGGGGGGGGGCAGAGGGGTTAATGACCCAAATGAGCAACTCGATGCGCTCTATGCAGTCGTCCGTCCCTAATTTAGGGCTACTGGTTCCAGGAAAAAGAGGGAGCCAGTGCTGTAAGGCAAACACAACATTCATGCCTCACCAGGATTCAAACCCGGGCCCATCTCGGACAAATGGTCTGATATCAGCCTGTAGACCACTGTCCACGGCGGATGCCACTAGCAGTTTTATTGAAGACCATTCCTTGACTATGAGATTTGATTCTTTTAGCCAAAGAAAATGAATTCACAGATAAAGAATGACATATGGGTTTTAATTGAATTTCCTGGATTTCACAGCTAGTCTATCTAGCTTGAAATATGTGTCACTCAATGTGCCAATACGTGTATGATCAGAAATAAGGTAAATACAAAAATAAATTACTTCTCTAATTTTCCTTTATTTTTAACTCTGAATACCACAAGAATAATGTAGTTAAAAATCGTCTTCAGAATTTGCACTTTTAATTTAAATCTAAATATAAAAAGTAGGTAAAAAGTAGCAAAACTTGCTACTTTTCAATAAAAAGTGAAAAGTAGTGTAGCTAGCTACTTTTCAGAAACTTGTAACTGTAGCAAGCTACTTTTTCAAGAATGTAGTTGTAGCAACAGCCAGCTACTTTTAAAAAAGTAGCTACCCAATCACTGTATATGTGTCTGCATAAATGACATTTAACATGACTGAATTTAACCTGAAACCAAAACCGCAACTATGGTAACAAGTATTTGTCCACGAAAACTTGGAAACACTGGTCTTTTGCAGTTTACTTTTTAATTTTTAAGCATGCTTTCTTTTTTTTTTTTTTTTTTTTTGCAGTTTGCATTTATATCAATTGTTTAGCTTTACCTTCAGAGTTTTCTACCATAATACAAAATCCTTTTTTTTTTTTTTTTTGTAATTTGAAGTCTATGTATATAGGAGTCTAACATTTTTTTTTCAGTTTTTCTTGTTTAAAGCATATGTTTAGAGTGAGTCATTGCATCCACAAAATATGTGCATGCAAGAATCTTTTCATTTTTGTCTATTACAAAAATTTCAGATATATTTCTGAATCACTTTAGCATGCAAAAATATGAATATCTTCTGTTTCAGAAACACATGTTAACACTTCTTTGCTTTAGCCTAGTTGGGAGAGTATTTAGACATGATAAATGAAAAATAAAAACAGCATAAAAACAAAATAACCGTAAGAAGTTTTGGAAAAAGGTTCACCATTCTTAACTGAAAAAATTCAAACTCATTTTTGGAAGTTTTCTCCAGTTTTTATCCTAGGCTTAAAATTTTCTTAAGTTTTGGATTTATTTAATGTTATCAAAGGGATTATACAGAGTGAGCAGAAGCACAGGTTTTCCTCAATCCTTATTTTCTTAAGTTTTGGAAATATTTAAAGGTATCAAAGAATTATACAGAATGAAGAGAAGCACAGGATATCCTCAATCCTTATTTTTTTTAAGTGCCTAAATATTTCACTATGAAGTTTTAACCATCGAAAAATTTGCTTTCATCTAATGCCCCCTCCAATATTTTTCACCTCCCTCCTCTAATTTAAAATTCCTGGATACACATCCTAATATTAACGTTTTGTGCAAACTGCACAGGCTGCACAACTCCTGGGTCATCACATGTTTTCCGTCTAAGAGCCGGACAGAGCAGCACATTTTTTTACTTCTTTCCAGCTCCCATTTCTCCTGTTTTCCGCAACTGTTCATCTGCAGTTACGTCCCCCGACTTCTCCAGAGGCATAATTCCTTTTTACCCTTAGATTCTTTTTCACAGCCAAAAGTCCTATGCTTTTGTTGCTGTTTCAGCACCTTCCTTAAGCTTCTGTTCTTCTAAATTTACAGGTGCAAAGAAATCTGAAGAGTTATTTCATGTGGTACCATGGCCATTCAATCTACTTTTCATGTCTTCTGCAAATTCAGCCACAAAGAGTCCTGCAAGTCCACACTCTTCTGTACCACAAAGAGCATCTGGAAGCCTTCTCAGCCTGAGATTTTTCAAATTTCTACTTAGGGGCTCTCCTAGACGTCATACAAAGAGGTAAGCTTTTCCTGTTAAGAAATTGATGCAACTTTACATAAACTACTACCTGATGGTAAAAGATGTTAATTTTCTTTTGTTACCATTCCTTGAGAATTATAGGAAAAGGGGTGAGCCCTTGCTTTAGGAAAAATTTTTAGCTCCCAGCCTGAAGGGGGAGATGTCCCCCCCCCACACACACACACTTTTTTTCTCAAGTTTAAATTCTTAAGCAAAATTTTGGCTCTATTTTTTTAAATGTAATCTTGTTAGGATTTCTTTTGTTATTTATTTGAGACTTTTGATATCACCTCTAATTTTTCCATTTCTAGTGATTTTCTTTAGTCTGCTATAAATTAAATTGATTTTTATTCTTTTTATAGAGATTTTTTAGGGGTTTTTTTAGGCAGAATGGAGTTCAGACTTCCTCTATTTTATTTAAAGTCTAAACTATTGATTGATTGTTCATATGCACATGATTCGGGATCCTGAATGCAGCACTTAGTATTAACTCACAGCGTTTTTAACGAACAGAATTTGAGCCGCGGATGGCTTAGTGTTTAGTGTTTCAGATTATCGATGCTGGGTCCCCAGGTTCTAGCCTGGGCTGATCTTTCAGAGATGGTGTGATTTACTAACAATCGCTGAATATCCGCCGTGCATCGGATGAGCATGTAAAGTGACGGCCCCCAGGCTGGACCCACTGGTTAAATGGGTATCCTTTCCTATGTCTTCCCTGAAATTCTCTCACCCATCTATGTGCAATATCGTACTTGTACGGTGGCGCCATCTACTGTACTCTAATCTCACTACAAACTGTTCTGTCAAAAGTCGCTAGACTTGCTCTCATTCCTTCCGTTTCTGCGTCCTGCCCAAAGGCGATCTCGCTGTAGGTGGCTGGGACTTAAACTCTACTCCCTGTGGACGGAAGTCCTACATGAAAATGACAAATGCTCTCTAGTACGAACAGAATTTAGTGAAATCCCCAGATTTAACGAGGAAGAGAAAAGTTGAATTGATCAATTTTAACACACGAAGAAACAAAATTTAATGAAATTTTATATTTAATGAGGCAAAAAAGTTCTTCTGCCCACTGTCCTGGATTGGAGGAATGGACATAGTGGTATACAGGACGAAACTACAAGAGCACAGTGGAATCTCGGGGTGTTAGTGGAAGACTTCTATAGACAGCCAATGGGGAAGCAGTATATCCAGGGGCGGATTGGCTTACCGGGACACCTGGATATTTCCCTGTGGGTCCCTTCTGTATATTTTTTTCTCTTTCTTTCTTACTCTCTTAAAAATGTTTTCAGTTCAGTTCTTTTAAACACACAACTGAACCACAACACTTTTTTTAAACAAAATACACATAATGTAATTATAACAAGTGGGGGGAAAACCCCTTCTATTTTGAATTAGGGAAAAAAATACCCTCATCAGGCAACTGCTAGAATCCCAACTACAATAGATAGGCCATGTGTGTTTGCGAACTTCTGAGCTCACTTAGTAGCTGAGGAACGAGAATGTATGTACTGAATGTTGCGTGGGAGGACGGGTGTGTGTACAAGACATTCTATATATTCCTCAAGGAAGGGGGAGGAGTTGATTTTACTCCCATTGGTTGTAGGAGGCATTAGTGCTGTGCTCATAAGCGATGAGTTCAGGCTCAAATTTAAGAGCCCTAAGTATGTCAGCCCTAGCTCGATTTTATATTTCAAGATACAGCCCGGGCCCGAACAAGCCCGAAAACCATGATTAATATGTTTGGGCATTAAAAAAATCTCCTCTTCCAAAATTCCACTCCTTCCTCCCCATGTGATTAACCGATGTTTTTCTCAACGGCGGAGTGGGGAAGGGATATCTATTTCTATAGTTTCTTTGACCATTCATTTCATCCTGAAATGTTTCGAGGGGCCCGGGATCAGTAAAAATCGGGAGGCACAACAATCTACGTATGTTAACAGCATTGGGGCGGGGGCTGAACAGGGTTAAATTTTTTTTCACTACTTTAGTTAAAGTAGTGAAAATACTCACTCATGTTTGATAAAGTTGCAGAACAATGTTAGAAAATGGTCATTATGGTACATACTATACGACAACACAGAATTCAGAGTGAAAGCTAATAATATCAAAATTATTTTGAAATAACTGTAAGATTATTTGTGTAGGTGTTCATATACAATCCCTTTCCCCGGAAATGTTCTACCTACTCAGCCTACGCTCCTTGTGATAACTGACAAATGCTGCAGATGCAGGCATTTACAGAGATATCATTTCAACATGAAGTTGCAAAATGTTTTGTTTACATTATTTAGTAAGGTGTCATTACAGTACATAACCGCAGCATAAAAGCACGCTTTGTAATTGAAACACATACGAATATATGATCACAAAATGAAGAATCTGTTCACCATGATATTTAAACATCTTTAAATTTCTAACTATGATTGTCCAGAATAGAAAAATTACAAAATTTGCAGTACAAATAAAAAAATTTACAGTGTAAAAGTTCTGTATTTTTTTTTATTTATTTAAATTTAAAAGTCATGTCTTATGCGAAAGGGTTTTTGGTACAACTCCAACATAATTTTGGTAGTAGCAGTTCTCTCTCTCTCTCAAATGTTTGCTGGAATTTCAGCCTACTTCGTTGAAAATTTAAGAACTGGAAGCTCAAAGGTATGAAAATCAAGATTATTTTACGGTCTGTCAAACATGAAAAGGCTATTATAAGCAATCTAAAAAAAAAAATTAATGTTCTTACTTCAGCGTTCTTAAGAGAAATTTTTAAACAAATATAAATATTGAGTGTGTCTAAAATTAGAAGCTTCTCCAGCGCAATTACATACATAACTAACTAAACTAGTGCTTTAAACCTGATTATTAGCTTTTTCTACGTCGATTAAGTGAGTTTGCCACAATATTTAAATATCTTTCTTGAAATTTCTAACTGTGATTGTCCACAAAAGAAAAAATTGTAGTACGATTTTTCTGCAGTAAAAAATCTTGGCATGGGAGGATGAAACTTTTTCCACAATACACTCTTCAATTTAAGGATGACAGGTGTCCTTTTTTACCCCCCCCCGAGTTCTATGCTTGCCACCGTTTCCAGAGCAACTGTACTTTTTGTTTTGTTTCTTAAATAAAAAAAGTAGTTTTCAGTTGTGATACAATAGTACCGCAGAACTACAATTGAACGTATATATAATATATCAAAATATTTTCCCGGGCCCTTCTGCGACCACCAATCCTCCCCTGAGTATATCAAATGCTTATCATGAGAATAATTGTACAGGAAACTTTCTCCACCATCAACTCCAACGAGCGATGCCTTGGGAGTATCGCATCAGCAGAGAGTTGAGAATAGGCGCCCCACTCCTACGCAAAAAGTGGATGGGTGTGGTTCACGCATATGTTAAGTGGGTTTCTGGGCGATGATTGCAGAGAAGAAGAATACAGGAACAATGGAATGGGGATGTGTCCCGAGGGTAAACAGAAGAAAACAATTTTTAGAATGGTGTCCATTGTCCCTGTCCATAGCAGGCGCGACACCACCGGTAGGCTGGGGTAACTTTTCGTTGAGCCTACCTTTTAGCCCCTCCCCCAAATATTTAAGCTGTTAGAACATATGGCTCGTGCAACCATCTTAAGATTTGAGGGAACTTAGATAAATGTACCCGAATTTTTCGAATTCACAGGAATTTTGTTATATAAAATGAATTCTTCGTTAAATTTAGTGTTTGTATTTATAGGAAATGAGGAAGTCCTCTGAAAAAATTTCTAAGAGAGTAGTAGAAACACCACATTTTTTTAATTATATATATATTTTTCTTCTTCTTTGATTGACCAACTCAATGGGCTATAAGTAGTCGTCCATCCCTAATTTGGAGCTACTGGTTCCAGGGAAGGGAGAGAGCCAGTACTTTAAGATAAACACAAAATCCATGCCTCAACGGGATTTGAACCTGGACCCACTGAGACTGTGCCACCGGGGAAGCTAATTATTGTTTCCAAGATGAATGAGAGAGAGAGAGCGAGAGAGATTCCTTGTCAGGTTACAAACTAAAATTCCTAAACAGCCTTATGACAGAAAGAAAAAAACGAAAAAAAAAAAAAAAAAACCCGACCTAAATAAGCAAAAATTTTGAAGAAAGAGTAACTTGCCATAGAGATATGTATCCATGGTTCCCATACCTACATACATTGAATAAATACTACGTACATTATGCACCTGGAAACTTTTTTAGAATAGGGATAACATTTTAAGCTTCGGGTAAAATCCCCATGAACGGAATTTTTTGCTAAAGTTTCTGCTCAGCACTTCTAAATTTATGTCCCTCCATCATGCTTAGATTCCCTAATAGCCCACCCAGTTCTGAGTGTTTGGTGTCGCCACTGGTCCATAGAATTTCATTCGGAAGGTCAGTGCTGCTCTTGCTTCATGTGTGTCGTTGAACAGCAGCCAGCTCATGCGGTAGTCAAGTAGGAAATCCTAAACTTTTGTTAGTTACAAAATATCTACAAGAAAGCTGTTATCCATTAACGACTTAGTAGCCATCACTAGAGAGCCAGAAAATGATTTTAAAAAAATGTTACCATATAATATATATTTTAAATACGTACTGTATATGAGTTTTGTGACGTATGCATAATTTTACATGGAGGATGTTTCACTTGAAAACAGACTTTGTGAGTGCCTGGATTTAACAAGGATTTTTGTCAGTTCCCAGCTTTTCATTATAAGCAGGTCCTACTGTATATTAAGGTTAAACAGGTCCACTACGTCAAGGGGGCCCAAAGAGGATTAACTTCTAACTGACAACATGAAAAATAAGGCTTTAAGCGACGTGGGGTCAAAATGACCCCAACATTTTAAGAAAAAAAAATGAACAGAGAAAAACTTCTTAAATATCCTTAGCGACAACCCAAGTATGTGAGCTTCACCTATATGATATTCTAAGTTTCCGATAACATGCTGAAAACTCATTTTTAATGAGAAACATGAGTCCTTTATAAAAAAGTTCTGTGTTTGTGATAAAACTTTCTGCATGTTGTCTCCAGGTCTCTGTGTATGGCATAAGGAGGAAACTCATTGATAAATTTAAAATCTCAATATATAAAAACTTTACTCTAAAATCCTTAAAAATACTGTAGTTCCTACAAAATAGGAAATATGATACAGCAAAAACGAATTGGGCGAACATACAACCGAATTGATACTAATTTAGATGAACTGGAAAAAAAAAATTTAGATGAATTGGAATGACTTTTAACGAACTGGGATAAAATAAAAAATAATACATCAAAACCGAATTGGGAGAACATACCTTTCACCGTAGTGTCATTTGTTGAGCGCTTACGTTGTTCCAACCATGTCTTCAATATGAAGGGATTCCCTCAAGGCACCAGTGGCGCACACACAGGGTGGATCAGCTGGGTCCGGACCCCTCCCCAAAAGGCCAGAGTCCTTAAAACAAATTATTTTCTTTTAAAATATATTCCAACTACGACTAAATTAAAAAAAGAAATAGATTCTATGCATGGTTTTATAAATTTAGTATTTTCTTTATGATAAATTATTTTTCTGTCAGTCTTAGTTTTCGTAATGATCGTTATATTTTTTATGTTTTTTATTTATATAATCGCTATCCATGAGGTTTAGCTGACTTTGGCGCTCCCTCTGGAACAAACTTTGTTATTATGAAATATGATACAGCAATTTGAAAATATGATATGCGATATATGATATGCGCACTTTGCAGGGGTTTGATACCTTGGAAGTGCAAATATAATAATATAATAACTTTGTTATTATTCCATTTTTTGTTTTTTGGGGGGATTTGGTTTAGTTATGAAAATAATAATCTGATAGTGTTTCCGAGGGTCACGTTGATGAAGAAATTAATCTGCATATAAAACTTGCCTGGAGAGCTTTTGGAAGAAACAGTATAATTTTCAAGAGCAATATGCCATTATATCTTAAAAGAAAAGTGTTTGATCAATGCATCCTTCCAGTGCTTACGTATGGTGCAGAGACGTGGACCTCAACTAAAAGAGACATACAAAGACTACAGACAACTCAAAGTAGCATGGAGAGATTCATGCTTGAAGTATAACCAGGAGAGATATAAAGAGGAACTCGTGGATCAGAAAAATGACAAGAGTGGAAGACATCATGATCAGAGTAAAATCCCTGAAATGGCAATGAGATGGACATACTGCCAGAAGGACAGACCATCGATGGACAGTCAAAATTTTAGACTGGATTCCAAGGGACAGGAGAAGACCCAGAAGAAGACCGCATGTGAGATGGGTGGATGAAATTCGAAAGTATGTGGGAGTAACATGGAGGAGACTGGCACAAGACAGACCGTTGTCCGTGCGTTACTGTGGTTGACTTTGTCAAAACTTGGTGAGATCTTCATCCAGCAGTGAATTGATAATGGTTGATGATGATGATATATATATATTTAATTTAGCCGCAGTCAGAATAAGATTTACATGTATCTGTATAAAAGATATAGCACATTTTTCTTGTACAGTAAATTTCTTGTTGGACCCCAACCTTGAGGAAATTCTGTGTGCACCACTGCAAGGCACACACCACACTGAAATTCTATTCTCAACCTAGCACGTCACCAAACTTCAGAAAAAAGAATACGAACGCAAGCATCAACTTAAAACACTAAAATCCTCGAGTACGAAAATGGTCGAACTCTTGTCATGTACGATGTAAAAACACAGCTGAAACATTCAACACTGCCTTAGAACGAAGTGGAAAAAGATTCTAAATAACACAAAAAAACCTCCTGAAATGCCAAGTCACGGTGACCTAAGCATAAGGAATGATGTCCTTCCAATATTCTTTTCCTATAAATTTCGGTAATGTACGCATTATGATCTTCAGGAACAATGTCTACTGTGTCCTTTGTGATCACACTCACTCTGTCACTTTTGCGGTTTAATCGAAAGTGCCAGAGTGAGTGCGATAACAAAGGACACAGCAGACATTGTCCCTGAAGATTGTAATGCGTGCATTACCAAAATTTATAGGAAAAGAATAACGGAAGGACATCATTCCTTATGCTTAGGTCACCATGATTTGGCATTTCGGGAGGTTTTTTTGTGTTATTTAGTATCTTTTTCCACTTCATTCTGATTATAGATTTAAAAAAACTGAAGACGCATTGAGGCTAAATGTGTTTTACAGAGAATTTTAGGCACATGAATAAAACAACTTAGAAAAAGATTTATCTGCATGCAAAAAAAAAAAAAAAATGGCAATAATTTCGCATGTTTGGAATCTCAGAACCTACTTACATTAACAGAAAAATATATTTTAAAATGTGCAGATGATTTGCACTATTATGATAAAAAGATCTAAGTAAAAATTTCTCCATTCAACTTTAGCAAATTCTTTCAAATAACTTCATAAAAGAAGAAATTAAATCAATAAATTCAATAAAAGAACTTGCAGAATTGATAATAATAATATTTAATAATTTATTATGTAGATTTCCCGGACGATTTCTGAAAGACCAGTTAAAATTATTTGTGAAATACGATGTGTCAAGAACGGTTAAAATATCCTTCACTAATTACCACTGCAGTTGAAGACACAGATAATACCAAAGATTTACTTAGGGAGAGTGAATTTAAAAAGTAGGAAGGTTTTTTTCTAATATTAATATAAAAATTGAAGAATTTCTTTTAATGAAATACATGTTTCTACGTGTTAAAATATATGTTTTTTTATTTTCTTTGTTAATATTGCAAATGCAGCAGAAGAGAGAGAAGGGGGGGGGGTATTGAACTTGCAGAATTTGTAAGCATTCTCACCTACTCGGTCCCACTAGCACTCGTTTATATCGGCGAACAATTCCTGAATCTATTGAAAACATTTCATTGTACATCAATTTTGTTTTGACATTTCGTTCTCCCATTTCGTACCTCTGAGTCAGGGGCGTATATACAATTTTTGTTTTGGGGGGGGAAGACGCAAGTTTTTGAAATCCACCAGAATAAAATAGAAGTGAATGAAAATTAGGACATTAAAGCATTTTCTTTCTATTGTAAGTTGGCTTCATTTGTATTCAAGTAAGGCATTTTTATTTTTTTCTAATTTAAGTCACATTTTAACCCAAAACATTAAAAACTGAAACTCTTTCGACGGGGCTGAGACAACCCCTCCAAATACGCCTCTGCTCTGAGTGAACTTTAAATTTCTTAATAAAAGAAATATATACATTCAACAAGAAGAAGACTTTCATAGAAATATACGATACTTACATTTACTTTTTGAGACGAATTGTAAAGTTGTACAACGTTCAAGAAAACTTTCTCCTTGCGTAGTTCAGATGTCAACAAAGTCGCTCGCAAACGTGCTTCCTTTAAATCACCCGTCTTCTTGTAGAAACAGGATTCTTTAGTTTTGGTTCGCTTTACCCATAGATCTTTGCGACATCGGCACTTCTCGCCCTGAGCAACCTGAGGTGTATTACTGCCGTTGTCATGAGAACAAAAACTTATAAACTTAGCCGCAAGATGTCGCAACACAGCAGTGGAGGAAGCGAGGGGAATTACCTTCCTCCATGAGGGGAATTCCCGGCTGAAAGTTCTTGGCTGTATTTGTCCGCCGAAGTAAAAACGCACTGGAAACTATGAAATAAGAAAATACCGTAATAAAAAAAAAAAAAAAAAGAAAGAATAAGAAGAAAAGTGATAACGCCTGTTGCCAAGGTTACATATCTGGGCACGAAGTTATTTATACAACGTGTGAAACATTAGCAGATATTAATTAAACCGCAAAAATTGCCGAGTAGTTAAGGTACAGTACTACATTCTCCAGAAGCAGGCTTGGATTGCAGCAAGGTAGGGACAGGGTTGCCGTACGGGTAGATGAGTTAGTCTTTCGGTTCCCTCCCTGTGTTAGTAGTGATCCAATTACCATCTGCTGCACAGATCCAGGTATGTATATTTTCCAGAAAGAAAAAAAAACGTCCCATCGTAAAAGGCACGTGTGTTAAATAAAAAATATGTGCCAAAAATAAATAAATAAAATTTAGTTCTAGTGTTTTGTATATACGAAATTTTTATTTGCTTTTTTTAAAGATCCATGCGCTTAAGTGAGTCATTGCTTAGGTGTTTAATTCAGTTTAATATTTAGGCAATACGTATCTTACAGCAATTTAAATGATGGGATGGTATCACAATTATTACTTTATGTCTAAGGTAGATACTGCTTCAGGGGCGCACCCACGGGGAGGGCCGATGGGCCGCCTCCCCCCCCCCACCCCCGGCTAACAGAGAGGAAAATTATTACGTCGAAGTTTGAAACAAAAAATCACGATACGCGATCTACATATACTTCTTAATCATGTACCGTATAATTATAACACACAATAATTAAGGGAGTAGTTCTGTTGAATAAATAAAACAATATCTAACCAGAAAAAGAATTTCATCTACTGCTTCCTCTAATCATTATCTTGGATACTGTAACATTACTAGTAACTGGGTAAGAATAAATGTACAAAAGTCAACTTCTGTAATTGTTATGGCACCTGACTATTTTTCCTGGTAAAATAAGGGGGGTATCAGTCCCACCTTGGGGAGATTCTATACGCCACGGCCCATGCCACCCCTTCCCCCCGTGGGAAATATTTAGGTGCGCTACTGTATTGCTTTGATTAACAGTTTTATTATGTTTCAAGATATGTTTACCTGTATATGGAGTAAGTTTGTTTATTTTGTTTAAGTGGCCGTCATATATTATATATATATGACGGCCGTAATGTTTTAATATCTAGTTTCAGTAAATCGTTGTTTTTATGTTTTTCCGTAATCACATAATTGTAATTTAATCCGAAATATTGTATTGGTCGATACATCTTAAGGATATATTACGAATTACCCTTTATTTATTTATTTTTTAAAGATTTTACTGGTTTTAACCAGACTTAAAGAACTTGGCTGTCCAAGGAACCTGTTCAAACTGATCAGCAGCTACCTGTCTGATAGAAGAGTCGAGTTCGAAGCGGGGAATGGGCAATCCTCGCGTTCGTACCATAGAGGGTGTCCGCAAGGATCCAACTCCGGGCCGCTCTGGTGGAATATAGTTGCTGATTCAGCACTGAACCTAGACCTGGGGCCCGCAGTGGAGATTCAAGCCTATGCGGACGATTTCGTTCTCGTGGTCTCCGCCTCAGGGAGACACGTGATCGAAAGAGAAGCACATAGGGCCTTGGATGTGCTAGAAAATTGGAGCAGAGAAAGCAAACTGTGCTTCGCTCCTGAGAAGACCACTCTGCTAGCAATAGCTAAGAGAGGAGTAATGAAAACACCACCCCAGTGCAGATTCCAAGGGTGCACTATCAAGGCGGTGCGTGAAATGAAATACTTGGGTGTGGTCCTGGATCAGAGTCTATCAGGGCTGCCACACCTGAGGCACCTTAGAACAAGGTGCACGATGATTCTCAATAGATTGAATGGCATGAGGTTAACGGGCAAAACCAAGAAGGCCATCTATCAGAGAGGAATTGAAAGAATTCTGACGTATGCAAGTGGGGCATGGTGGAACCCCACAGTCAGAATGAAGACGGGGATAAACCAAATCCAAAGGTTGGCCCTACTGGGGATAACCGGTTGTTTCCGCACAACGTCAACCCTAGCACTCCAAGTGCTGGCGGGGTGCGAGCCGGCAGACCTAGTAGTGGAAAGGGAGGCAGCAATGCACTGCCTAAGGTCAGGCGAGGACGCCTACCTTCTCGGTGCGCCGCATCGAGCCTCCGACATGGAGATGGAAAGTGTGGACTGGCAGATCCACCCTGCCGAGGAAATTTGCCCACCGTGGGACAAGGAGAAACCCACGGGAGTTGGGCATGAGCTGTTCACGGACGGCTCAAAGTTGAAGGGACAAGTGGGGGCAGGCTTCTGTGCGTTCTCGGACGGGAACGAAGCCACTGCAGGAAGCGTGAAATTATCGCAGAATGCCTCGGTCTTTCAGGCTGAACTTCTGGCGATAGAGATGGCACTCACCTGGGCACTCCCCAGGCGTAGTGACGAAAGAATAAAACTCTCTACTCGGACAGTGAGGCAGCACTGCAGGCTCTGAGTAGATTCAGGGGAAGAAACCCCCATCGTCCAGAGGGATCAAAACCCTCTTGAGGGCAGAGGGAGATGGGGCAGTTAGTTTCCACTGGGTACGAAGCCATGTCGGAACCCTAGGAAACGAAAGGGCAGATCAGCTGGCGAAGGCAGCCACGCTGAAAGAGACGGTCGACGTGCAATGCAGAACGCCGCGAAGGTGCATTCGCGCAGCACTAGCACGTCGGACCATGACCGAATGGCAGGTCAGATGGGACACGGGAGAGACAGGGCGGAAGACACACAGAGTGTTTCCGAAAGTCTCGACCAAACGAGCACAGACAAACAAGCTCCTGAATCAGGTACTCAGTGGCCATGGCATCAGCCCTGAATACCTGGGCAGATTTGCCATCAGGAGCTGCACTTGTCCCTGCGGAAATAGAGCGGCAAGCATAGAACACTGCGTGCTCGAATGCAGTGGCTTCGCCGAATGGAGAAACACACTGATCCCAGGTGTGCAAAGAACGCGAAGATTGGATCTGCTCATCCAATCCTCCGTTAACAGGAGGGGGATAATAGCCTTGGTTGAGAGGCTGACCCTCCAGCAACACACGATCTTCCCCAATCAAATGGGGACCGAAACGCAGGAGGTGAACGTGCACACCGAAAGCGAATCGGAAGATCAATGAGGGCGAAAGTCTGTAGGCAAGCAGACGATGAGACCACCAATGTAAATATTGTAAATAAATTTTGCTATCTCTTGATGTGAGTCCTAAGCATGAGGACAAGTGTATACATGTGTGTAGATGTTTTGTAAAAGAAAATAAAGGGAAATTATTCCCCAAAAAAAGTTCGAGGGCAAGGAATCTTCCAGTCAACGATAAAGTAACAAACGACCTTTCCCGCCAGACAGAGCGGGAACCCAGACAAGGTATACTAGGTCGCTCTGCCAGCACGTCACCACGGGCTGGTCTCTAGGCCATTGGGGTGGCCAGGGTCCGAACCAGTGTCTCAAGGCAGGATAATTGTCGCAACATGTCAAAATAACATCCAAGGTGCTCAATAAGTCCCCGTGGAGCCAAGACAGATTGGCGGAACGGGACAATGAAATCAGTATTACCCTGAATTAATCGCGTAAATTTAGTTTAGCGCTGACGTCGTATTAGCAGGGGCACATATAGAATTTTTCTCGGGGGGGTGTTCCGTTCAAAAAAAAAAAAAAAAGGAGAGATACTTTGGGGAGGGCACACACTATAAACTTGCAGCGCTTTCTGGCATTGCAAAGGTTTTTAAAAATTTCCATTTAAAAAAGTGTTATAAATTTTTAAATCACAATCTGCGAAAAAGAACTGAAAAATCTCCCCTATTTTCATGACGTTCAATTAATTGCCCACTTTTCAAGAAAATCAACTTGCTTTTCACGTTCGGATAAAATCTTTCAAAATAAAGTTTTGATCCCTTCTATTCACATGGGTTGTTTAGCACAAAAATTTCGGGCTTGGAAGTTTGTTACGAGTTTTTGTCTACGTCGTAATTAAGGTACCTACTTCGTTCTGTCACCCACACACTTTGACCCCAGGGCTCTGCTTTGACCCACACTAACTCAAACACTAGAGGTCTGCAGCCGGTTCGGGCTTTTTGATGTCGAACGACGTCTTTCTCCGCTCTGGGTAGGGGGCAACATCGGGAGCAGGGATTCAACGGAAACATGTCACACTTTGAATGCTTTTATCTTCGAAAATAATAATTGTACAGTAATAAATAAACATCATTAGATTGTTTATAGAGTCCCATTTATAACAAAACAGGTTTCAACCCTTCACCCCTTCCCTTCGATACAATAGCGTTAGAAATTTAAGCTAAAATTTCTCATGATTTTAGCTTAAATAGCGTGGGGCGAAACAAATTTCGCCCCACGCCGTTTTAAGGTTGATAACTAGTAAATAGATAATGATAGCGATGACCTTAGCCCGGCATTCCGTTGCTGACGGTAAAAGCTAACGGACGTATGTGATAAACCAAAATAAAGTAGAATTAAAATTCATTTATTTTTTAGAAAAAAAAATTGGTGACGAAAATTTAGAAATGCTGCAAAAATCTAGGGAAAATTACTATAGCAACCGACGAAAGTTTAAGAAACACCTAGAGGAGAACGAGAAGAATCCGAAAAGGGCCGATGAGTCATCAACCGAAAGGTCACAGGAATGTAGGTAGCGTCAAAAGTCCACGCGCCAGGAGGTGCGTTTCACCCGAGTTCAACTCTAGAGCCACAACCTTCCACTTCAACTACACAAATTGACCCTGAACAGCAAGAACAGATGGAGATTGATGACATCGATCCAAATTTTCACACCATATGCCAATGTACATCGCCAGTCTTCACAACTTCGCTGGATAATGAATGTATTATGTCTCAAACCTTTACACCGCCGATGAATTCTGCATCTAGACAAGAACAAGAGCAACGACAAGAAGAGTAGTACATTTGGCCCGAGACATATCGCCAAATTTTTAGCAAAGCAACTAAGGAGTTTGAAAAATTGTTTCTGAACAACGATTTCTTTAGAAACAATTTTAGCAATAACTACTGACAACGATGATACTACGCCTTCTACTTCTACTAACAATAATTTATAATCAGCATAAGTTACTATGAATTGTTTATAGTATAAGTTGCTTTTAAGTAAATAAAGTGAAACACTTCTTTCGTTTTATTTCTTAAAAAAATTATATCTGAAAAAAATCAAAGGGGTACAGTAGCAACTGTGCCGCAACCTACAACGTAGGGCTATGTCAACTGTCCTTCACTGAATACTTTAGGGACGTAGAACTAGTGACATAGTGCCATGAAATAGTGACAGTTGACGTAGTTCTACATTTTAAGTTGCGACACAGTTGCTACTGTACCCCTTTGATTTTTTTTTTTTTTTTAGTTTAGAGAACAAAGCAACGGGCCGGACCTAGCAGGAGCAAGTCGACCCATTGTTTTTATCGCAATGGTAAAGAAAGAAAAAGTCGTGTTTCCCGATATCCTGGTCCTTTTAACTATTTTGTTGGCGTTACTTACTTCCATGACATAGCCCAGGGTGTAATTACAGAGGCGAGGAGAGGCACTGACAGTGTTTTTACCATCTGTAGGTATTAAGTTGGTAAAAACACTTTGGGGCTTGTCAACAACAAAAAGATTCGACTCCGAGCGAGTGTGCGTGTGTTGTGTGGAGTGGGGGACTGGGTTGTCTGCAGTGGTGTGTGTGTGTGTGTGTGAGAGAGAGAGAGAGAAAGAAAACGGGACGACATCGATTGTTTCTCCTATCCCTAATTTGTATAAGGATTGACTTTTGTAGTGTTACCGTTTGCTAGTTCAAAGAAAGGGAGATTCTGAACGTGCTTAGTCTTTTCTTTTTCTCTTTAAAGGTTATATTCTTCGATAATTGCCAAAGCTTAGTTAATATACAGTATTTAGGCCTACATTCAACTAAATATTTTCTATAATTTCTCGTTTCATTATTTAATTTTCAGAATTTAATAAAATGCAATAGAAAAACAAAATAATATCGAATGGTACATCACGGGCCTGGTCGGAGCGAGCCTAAATAATAGATGGAATTGACAGGCCGGGCCTAAATAATAGCTGAAACTGACAGGCTGGGCCTAAATATTAGCTGCAATTGACAGTCTGGGCCGGACTAGACCTAAATAATAGCTGCAGCTGATAGGCCGGGCCTAAATAATACCTGCACTAGACAAACCGGGTCTAAATAATAGCTGCAATAGACAAGCCGGGCCTAAATATTAGCTGCAATTGACAGTCTGGGTCGGGCCTAAATAATAGCTACACTAGACAAGCCGGGCCTAAATAATAGCTGCATTAGACAAGCCAGGCCTAAGTAATAGCTACACTAGACAAGCCGGGCCTAAATAATAGCTGCACTAGACAAGCCGGGCCAAAATAATAGCTGTAATAGACAAGCCGGGCCCAAACAATAGCTGCAACTGATAGGCCGGGCCTAAATAATAGCTGCACTAGACAAGCCGGGCCTAAATAATAGCTGCAACTGATAGGCCGGGGCTAAATAACACATGTAGCTGCAATTGACAGGCCGGGCCTTTAACTCACGGGCTTGAGCCAGCCAGGCCGGGCTTTCCAAATAAGGCTAGTGCAGACCTCTATAAACGACCCCACCCCCACCACCCACCCACCCCGAGACATTTTAGGTTACCGAACCAAATTTTGATAAATTCAGGCTATGATGAAAAAGGAAGTTTCGTCTCTTTTTATGCTACAAACATTTCTCCAATTATATTTTTTTAAATATTTGTTCAAATGGTACTAGTTTTAGTTTATTTTATTAAAAAGTGTATTGCGACGCATGGTATTCTTCAAAACAGAATAAGTAGATTAATCATACCTAATTGCCTGGGAATCGTGATTCAGGATCAAGACTGCGTTGAATGCGTTATTCCTGAAATGTTTGAAGAAGTAATAACTATATCAGAGATGATGTATATAGAATTTTTCTTCGGGGGTGGGGGAGAAAATAGGAAGTTTTTGAAATCCATCATCTGGAACAAAATCAAAGTTAATGAAAAATTGAAAAATTAAAGCATTTCTTTTCAATGTAAGTCGATACATTTTTATTAAATTAAGGCAGTTTTTTTTTCTGATGTAAGTCGCATTTTAACCAAAAAACAAAAAAATGACACATTTTCCTGCGGGGGGGGAAGGCCCTCTGTAAATGCGCCCTTGTGCTAGATATATAGTAATTACTTCTATATATATATAAATATAGTAGTTAAAATTATATATATATAGCAAATAGAAAACTTGCCCCCTCTAGGGTTCCATTTGCCCCCCCCCGACCAAAAAGTCCTGAAAGAAACACTGAAGTTGTACTTGTCTTATGGCCTTAAATTAGGGACGGGCGACTGCTTATGGCCCATTGAGCTGGTCACTGTGGTCGTTAAAACTTTAATAATAATAAATAAAAAATCAGCAGATTTTAATTGTGAAAACTTTTACGAAAATCTGTGCATTTATTACTATAACTTAATAGCAATAAATGCATTAATTATTACGATGTTAGCCAGAGGCGAAACTAGGCGGGGCAAGCGGGGCTGCTGCCCCGGGCGTAGCTCAAAAGAGGGCGTAAAAACCACTGCGTGCAGTCTCATAAAAATTGGAAATGAAACTTTTGCACCAATTTCTGGTGCAGTTTTTTTTTTTTTTTTTTTCCGCGCCGTGCTTTGTAATTTGCCTATGTGCAGAATTTTCTTATAATGTTTCTCCAGTTTCGGTAACCTAGTCAGCTTAAAATTCGCATTTGAGTCTCAAAATGTCGAGGGCTCACATTCCGAAATGAAGGCGAGGTTGTACGTATACGTTCCAAGATAAGGGTGTCGTTCACGTTACGTTGTTGAAGATTCTCTGAGGAATATTCGATAATTGCTGCAACCGCGAGCCACGACTGCCAGCTGCATTCGGTCCGTTTGATGCGGTATTGAAAGTCAGAACTCTGAAGCAGTTAGGAATCTGAGCTCTCTGTTCCCCTTCTGTATTTTACACTCCCAAATGACGTCCCGCGTATATACAGTTCGGCTTCACTACCTAGAACATCCTTGGTGTAAGGATAAGGGAAATGCGCAAAAGCCATCTCTGAGTGATCTTCCTTCCCATTTCCTAACTTCTTCCGACGCAATTAACTAGGCCGTTCCCATTTAAAACAAGAAATGACACATCTGACTCTACTATGCCCTATTTACTGTACATATCCCAATAAAAATACTTAAGGATTAGGAATTGTTAAGCGACAATGAAAATATTCATTAGGGTAGCTGGAAACACGCAAATTTTGCCTCGCCCTGACAGTAAGAAATTCCCATAGGTGGGAAACTAAGCCAAATTTAGTCAACTGAAAGCACACACTTGATGAACATTCCGTACGCACTTTGCTCCTTAACAAGGATTTTTTCGTTTGGAGGTTTAACGACCGCCGTGAGCAACTCAATGGGCTATAAGCAGTCGCCCGTCTCTAATTTAGGGCCACTAGTTCCTGGGAAGGGAGAGAGCCAGGGTCTGTAAGACAAACACAACATTCATGCCTCACCGAGATTCGAACCGGGACCCCTTTCGGACGAATGATCAGAGGCCATCACTTAGACCACGGCGCCACCGCGGCTTAACAAGGATGGCAAGTTCTCATATTAGTGTGATTTCACACACTCTCTCTCTCTGTGATTGTGTGTGTGAATTAAACTAGACGCAAAAGTTTAGAAAAGTTTAAATTCGGCTCAATTTCCTGCAAAGTAATGAGGAATCCATGCTGAATTTGTATGCATGAAATAGTCCCGTACACTTTTATAATACTTGACCAGATTGAGATAAGTTGGTCACCTGAATGTGCTGTAGTCACAGTTTGATTGCACCACCCCCATAGGGATACATTAGGGTGCAACGTTAATTCTGTCGAGCAGTGTATATTTATGTACATAGATATTAATGTACACTATTAAATGAAAAATATATTTATATAACGCAGAAAGACGTGTGTGTATGTGAAGGGGCGCAATATTTAGTAGTTTGCCCCGTGAAAATATTCCAAATACGTGGCGACAGTTAATAAATAAATACATCGCTCTTTCCACGTTCCAGAAACACACAGCAACCGAAAAATTGTTTTTTAGCCGCCGCTGTGGAATCGAACCAACAGAACTCTCGGTATCGCGCCGACCCCCCCTTCCCCCAACCATACACCGCGAGAAACACATCCTCCCTCGTGTTCCAAGTCCTGGGAACATTTTTGTGCTTATTAGCGCGCTGAAGTAAACTTTGCCGGGGGGGGGGGGGGCGCACGTTGTGGTAGTTACTGTACTGCATGCCATCTGAGATCAAAAAGTATCCATGCTGGTTGCATAAGTTCGGTATTCGGGCGACACAACAGGAAGCAGTTTGGCACAAGTTGACTTTGTTTGGAACCTACTACGCATGTGCCCCAGTGGTGTCCTGAAAAAAGAAATGGACTGCAGGTCCGAAGACCAACCCAAGCGTTATCGACTCCAGTAGGTATGCGGAAGGGGACGGGAGTGGGAGGTCAACAAACCTTTCAAATTTAATGTATATAAACCTGTATAGTATATATATAATGTCTAGTTTCCACTTCACTGGCTATATTTCTAAGGAGGTTTCGGTAAACAAAAGATCTACGGATTTCCACATAGCCACTTACAATAATAAAAAAAATGCAGAGGGAGAGAGGGGGAAGTAAAAGAATAAGACTCAGTGAAGATTATTTGTGTTAAAAGAAATGTCGATTTCGATGGCCATCGATTGAATAAATACGGTCAATTTTAAAACAGTCCGATTCAGTTACGTAAAAAGTAGCCTGGCGCCTCCAGGCTTTGAAAAAAGTGGCCTGGCAGCGCCAGACCTCGACTACACCCCTAATATTCCGTGATTGACATCTCCCCTGCTAGTCTGGTTTTCTTACAGTAGTGCTTTGTTCTTACGTGTGTGAAGCAGGGTTTGAAAAAACCCAGGCTTTTTTGAAAAAAAAACAGCCCACTTTGGTTTTTTCGGGGGTTTTCTAGTACTGTTGTAAAAAACAAAAAAGCAACAATCAATGAGTAAATTCTGCCTTAAAGCCATAAAAGGCAAAAGGAATCTCTTGATAAAACAGTAGCTGATTTTTTTTATGCTGCTAACATACCTTTCAATGCAGCAGAATTGGATCAGTTTAAAATATGATCGAAACACTGAGACCTGGATACCAACCACCCTCAGCGAAAGTCACTGGTGGCAAAATTTTTTATACTGCAGCAGAAGAAATTGAATCTCAGCTTTCAGAGAAAATAAAATTAGGCAGTTCGACTCTCACCATAGATGGCTGCTGCAGTGTGAAGAATCAACCCGTCCAAGCTGTTAGTGTCCATACCGGAACAGAAAGTTTTTTGCTGTATGCTGATGATACTGGTATAGCAAATTATTGTGCTTGTAAATTAGAGGTTGCCTTAAAGGAATGCGAAGAAAAATTGGAAAACCTGTTTTTGCTGTTGTTGTAACTGACAGCAAAAACAAAATGATAAAAATGTGGAACATTTTAAATGAAAATATCCGACTCTCATAACGTATGGATGCTCAGCACATCTGTTGAATTTGGTAGAAAAAGATGTTTCCCCAAAGACTGTTTGAAAGCAGTTTGCAGAGGTGCAAAAATATTTTCGTAACGTGCATCAACCAGTGGCGGCGGAACCGCCCGGGCCCGGTCAATAACTTCAATAATTTCAGCCTAGATTTATACATATATATTTTTTTTTTATTTGGCAAATGTGCGCTTTTTTGTTATGATGTGCCTTAGAGAGTTTCTCTAGGTAAGGGGCCGTCCATAAAGTACGTCCGAGATTACAGCGGGAGAGGGTTCCTGACAACCGGACCAAATGTGACATGGGCAGGTGTAGTTATTCGGGCGACCAGCGGCAAAAATATCATGAATTTTATGTCTTCGTTTTGTTTTCTCTTCTTTGAATAGTTAAAAAAAAAAGGTGTGAAATATTTCAGATTTCTGATGATATTTAGCTAAATCCGAAAATTAGTATTAAGTTCTCGTATTTGTCCTACCAAATCTATCGTGTTTTGTGGATGCTATGATCGGGAGAGTTGAAAACCTTGAATACGTGCGTTCATTTGTACGAGAATGATAAAGTTCGGGTTGCGTTTGGGAATTAATTAATGCCTAAATAATAAATATTTTCTGGAGAAAAAGTGTAAATACATGGAAGATTCCTTTAAATAATTACACGTTTTCTTTCTGTTTCTCAACAGACTTCTAAAAGCAGTTGTCAAAAATAAAGGGGGTAGCGGGAATTAGGACGTACTTTTTATGGGGGGGGGGTGTCAACAGTCTGACAAAATGTGACATGGGGGAGGGGGCGAGTCTAAAAATAGTAAAAAATCACGGACGTACTTTATGGACGGCCCCTAAGTGGTCAGGTGGTCCTAATCCCTAACAAAGCTGCTTAGGCATTGTTTTTCTTCTGTTTGTTCCGGGAAACGGGAAGGGAGGGGGAGCACTACGATTCGAAATATCGGGACTGGTCAACGAACCTCACTTTCCGCCGCCCCTGACATCAACCACATGGATGGTTCAAAGAAAAGCCTGGCTTAATGCCACAACTACCTAACGAAACAAGGCGCAACTCGCATCTTGACTGTGTTAAAACATTTGTGGCCAATTTTCACAAATACAGAGAAATATCTTTAGAGCATATTGAGGAATTTGATCAATCTATTTAAAAAATCTTGGATAACATGGGTATTTACTGTGAAGTTATGAATCTGAAAAAGCAGTTATTCGTTGTTGCTAGCACACTGGACACACTTCAGAGATACACAGTGTCATATTTCAGTTGCTGTGGAAATATGGCTAGATTTACTACGAGGAGAAATCCTGCAGCCCTGCCATCTAGATTTTTAAACAGGCTTGAACCAGCAATTTTTGCACTATATTTTCCAGCAAACCTCATAGATCCAAAATACAGAGGTCAGAAACTTAACCAAGAACAGGAGAGTATTGCAGAAGAGTGGATATCCTGTAACGTACCAGGAGATGTGACGTACCTGCCAGAAGGACGCACACGACATAAAGGCAGATAGGAATCAGAATAAAATGTCCGCGTAGCTTAATTGGTAGAGCAACTTATTCCGGAATGAGTGGACCCGGGTTCGAATCCTGGCGCGGATAAAAATGACAGAGAAATTCACTTCGTTATAATGGCGCCCGAACTATCCGGATGACCCGACCGTTCACAATCTCGCAATGGTGTGATGTTATTTCCACACCGCGAGATAGGAAAAATAAGAGCAGCACTTCGAAGAAAAAAAAAAAAAAATAAGGGAGAGATGATGTAACGTACCAGGAGATGTGACGTACCTGCCAGAAGGACGCACACGACATAAAGGCAGATAGGAATCAGAATAAAATGTCCGCGTAGCTTAATTGGTAGAGCAACTTATTCCGGAATGAGTGGACCCGGGTTCGAATCCTGGCGCGGATAAAAATGACGGAGAAATTCCCTTCGTTATAATCCAAATTTCACCCTGATTACACAGTCGTATCAGAATTATATGACCACCCACGGAATCACTGTGTACTCGCCCAGGCGTGTCACAGAGAGCACGTGACAAGGTCGACCTCACGGAGATATACGCGGCCGGTCAGGACAGATGAGCCATAGTGCGTTACGTGAGCACAACGGGCAGAGATAGTGATTTGACGGACTTTCAAAATGGAATGATCATCTGTTACCGTGCCAAGGGTGGAAGCATCTCAGAAACAGCAGACTTCGTGGGCTGTTCATGAGGTGCTGTAGTAAGGGTGTACCAAGAATGGACCACTGGCACACCGAGTACCTCTCGACCTCATAGCCGTTGAGCTCGAAAGGCCATTGATCCAGAGGAGAACGTCGCCTCTGTCGACTGGTAAAGGGCAATCTACGCACAACAGTGCAACAATGGACCATGCAAATGAGCACTGGGGCACCCAGGTACGTGTCCCCGATAACAGTAGAGCGAACCCTGTTACGTATGGGTCTCCGGTGTCGACGCTGTGACAAGGTGCCCACGTAAACCCAGGTCCATTGGCAACGACACCTGCAGTTCGCATGGGACTATCGTTATTGGACAGTGGAAAAGGTTACCTTCTCCGATGAATCCAGGTTCATACTCCACAGAAGTGACGGGCGGTGGCGGATATGACGTCAGACACACGAGAACTAACACCCGGACATGCTTGACAGTCAAATACACGCAAGCGGTGGCAGTGTGCATGTCTGGGAGATGTTTTCCTGGTATGCCCTGGGACCACTGGTGCCACTGGATGGGTACCTGAACTACAGTGCCTAGAAGTACCTGAACCCCAATGGCTACCTGTCCATCCTCGCTGACCATATGCATCCCTTCACATTGGACTTTTACCCTGGTGGTCATGGCGTCTTCCAACAGAACAATGGACCTTGTCACGTCCCTAAGGGAGTGCGTAACTGGTTCCAGGAACACGACAGCGATGTCACCGTTCTCCCTTGGCCGGCGAAATCGCCCAACCTCAAGCCCATAGATCACTTGTGGAACTATTTGGATCGACAAGTTCTGCGTGCCGGCCCACAATCAAAGAATATTCTTTGCCACAATCACATCATCTCCGTGACTTCCGTGCTCTGCTACAGTCCGAATGGGCACAAGTGCCTCGAGCAACCTTCCATGGCCTCACTGCGTCCGTGCCATGCCGCCGTCTCGCCCCTGTCATCCGGGCCATGGGGGGTTATTCTCATTATTAGGTTGGTGGTCATATTATTCTGATACGACCGTGTATTTGCCTGGTGTAATGGCTTTCAAAATTAATGACGCATACCTAACATCAGTGATGAAAGGAAGTGTCATCAGTCAGGTTTTTTTTTTCTGTAAAACTATGGCAAATCATGGCAAAAAAAGTCTGAAAACTGTTAAAATTCAAAATTCCCTGCAGGATTTTGTGACTTTTTTGTATGCCTACATTCAGCACCTGCTTCATGTGCCTCCATTGGGAGAATTTTCCCTGTTTCAACTAATTTGGAATAAGATACGAAATAGGCTTGGGGTAGAGAAGCCACAAAACTTGTTCAGTTTATACATTTTTAAGATCACAGCTTGGATCAAAATTTCCTGTAGATTGGTAGTATTGTTTCCGGCTAAAACCTCTGAGATTGCATTAATTATTTTAAATGTGGCTGTTTTGCAGAAAAACTCAGAGGTTTCAAAATATTTGAAAATTGTGTGGGTTACAAAACTATGATAATTTCAGCCCGCATTTGAGATTCTAGTAAAATACAAAGCAAAATTACTTTACTATCTGTACCATTGTTTAATTTTTAAGCGACCATTGTGAATAGTCAAAAACCATTGCAGTTTACATGCCGTACACAAATAATATCTCAGGCAAATTTTAATTTAAAGATAATATTTTAGTTACAAGCTAAGTATGTTAATTCTATTTCTCTATTTTTTTTCTATAGTATGAATAGATAATGTTGGTCTATTCTATAGTTATTTTTTATAGGTGGAAAGCTATTTATATGCAACCATTTATTATTTTCAGGATTATTGTTTAATTTTCTTATTTCAGATCGGTTGCTTGTCAGCTGATTTGAAAGGTTTGTTTCGTGTTGCTAAATAATAAAATCGGTAAACCATTACCTTTGAGAAGAAGGTAAGAAAGAGAATCTAATCATTATTCCTATTGTTATTAATTGTAAAAGAAAATATTTTATTGGGTGCTGGTTAAATTTAGAATATTGTAAAACCAAAATTAGAATCTAATTTTGTAAAAAAAACTAGGTGGTTTTTTTGGTGAGTTTTTTCAACTGGCCCCCAAAACAACTGGGCCCACCCTGGCGAACCCTGGTGTGAAGCTGTTGGTTGCATTTGTCATGTCGGAAAAATTTGATTAACGAATTTTCATCAGATTTTCTCCAAACAAAAACTTGTTGAAATTTTGCACTTGCATTTTTTTAGGAAATTTAAAAGTGAACAAAACTGAGCATATCTTTTAGCACTCTTCTTTCAGTACACTTGAATATTGGTAAAATGTAATCAGGATCTCTACGGTTTTTCGTTCTGCTAATATGTATGTACAGTCAGGGCCCGACTTACACAGAATTGGGCCCTAGGCACAACCCAAAACGAGGCCCCCTCCACTCGACATTTACTTTACGGAGTCGAGTAGGTAGTGTGACCATTTTGGGCGACTGTATTACAATCCAGCGTAATAATTTAATAAACACAATACATTTATGAGACTGACATTAAATTACGGTAGTACCTGGTAAAAATATTGTTTTCTCCTAGATTTTTATGCTGTCCTGCTGATTTGCATCTGAAAAGACTTGAACCTTCATCAATGAAACAGCTGTGGGTGACAAAGCCATATGACGGGTAAAATTCAATTGGACATTGGATTTTTTGCCAGGTGTGTCTAAACTATACTATTACTATATTAACCAGGGGTGTATTTAAGAGAGAGGTTTGGGGGGATTCAAACCCTTCCCGAATTAAGTCCAAAGATTTTTCAAATATAACTTTTGGGAGCTAAAATGTTAAAATGTTTAAAAACTTGCTGCAGAACCATGCAGTATTTGAAATTGAAGTATATAGTTGATCTTAGTAAGACATAATTACAAACATACACATACTGCTAGTTTTTATTACACAACACGACAATTTTTTGTTTAATCTCACACAAAAACCCTCCCCAAATGATCGGGAAAATGTTACTGATATTAACTAGAAATATCACATATTATATTGCCAGTACTTGCTTGTGTTTTGCCAGCGATTTATATATAGTTACTCCACATCACATCTCATCATCATCATCATTGTCAACCATTATCAATCCACTGCTGGACGAAGGTCTCCCCAAGTTTCCTCCACAACGGTCTATCTTGTGCCAGTCTCCTCCATGTCATTCCCACATACTTTCGAATTTCATCCACCCATCTTCCATGTGGTCTTCTTCTGGGTCTTTTCCTGTCCCTTGGAATCCAATCTAAAACTTCGGCTGTCCATCGATGGTCTGTCCTTCTGGCCGTATGTCCAGCCCATTGCCATTTCAGGGATTTAACTCTGATCATGATGTCTTCCACTCTTGTCATTTTTCGGATCCACGAGTTCCTCTTCTTATCTCTCCTGGTTACACCAAGCATGCACCTCTCCATGCTGCTTTGAGTTGTCTGCAGCCTTTGTATGTCTCTTTTAGTTAAGGTCCACGTCTCTGCACCATACGTAAGCACTGGAAGGATGCATTGATCAAACACTTTTCTTTTAAGACATAATGGCATATTGCTCTTGAAAATTATGCTGTTTCTTCCAAAAGCTCTCCAGGCAAGTTTTGTACGCCGATTAATTTCTTCATCAATGTGACCCTCACTTGATATCTGCTGTCCAAGATAAACGTATGTGTCTGTTATCTCCAGCTTTTCTCCATCAATCGATAAATCTTCATTTCTTGTAAAAGCATTGAAAACATCACTTTTGTCTTCTGAAAATTCATTTTTAATCCCACTTCTTTACTCTTGTCAGCAAGTTCCTGGATCATACTCTGCAGCTCTGATGGGGTAATTGCAAAAATGACTGTCATCAGCAAAACGAAGGTGAGTTAGATAATCTCCATTAATCTTTATCCCTTTGTTTTCCCAGTTCAGTGATTGAAAGACATTTTCCAATCACATCTACCCACGTATAAATATTTTGAAAAAGGGAAAGTTTTTTTTTTTTTTTAACCAAGATTTTGGGGATCTTTAAATTTGAGGGCCCTATGCATGTGCCTTGCGTGCCTAGGCGTAAATCAGGCCCTGTGTACAGTCAAGGCTGAACTGGATGACAGTCTACAGCTGTTATTCCTGTTAAATAAAGGCAATTTTTTTAATCTAATCATAGATGGCAGCACCAAACTTTTGCTTTTATTTAAGAATAAGCTTCAGTATTCTTTATTAATTATTTAATTTATCATTGTACGTTACATTTACAAAAAAATAAAAAAATAAATGCCACAATGGACCCTAATTTTATTGAATTCGTAGCACAACATTCTGATTTACACAACAGTAGTAAAAAATTTTGGTTTAAGATATCATTATACATTTATTAAAATGGAAAGCAAGTGCTTGCTTTCGTGCTTCTTTTTAATTAGCATAACAATTTTTATTGCTCTAATTGACTCGGGTTTTAAATTATGTTTCGCCAAATCGTACTACATTTTAAAAAAATATTTTCGTTCAGTCCTTTTAGTTAATCAGAATCTTAAATTTAAACGTGGCGATAATAAATTTCTAAACCATACAATTTCTTTTCAGTCAAATATTTGAAGCATACTTATTTATTTACAAAAGCAAGAAACACGAAGTTTTTAATATTTGTTCATAATACTTTTCATATTTATTCGTTACCGAAGAAATATTATATAAAAATTATTATTCAGCCATGTGCGCAATTTTTTTAAAGTAATGTTTGTTTTATTTAAACTTCAGTTTTTTTACCTACAAATTAAAAAAAAAAAAAAAAAATGTGGAACTGGGTCTGATTATATTGGCTGAGCTGCTCAATGTCGGCTATTCACAGATGCAATCCCACTACTGCTCGACGCGGGAGCTTTTGTCTGCTGCGTTTCCGCCCTGGACCGGTGCGCTCCGCCTTAGACGACCTGGTCACCTGAAGTTCCCTCCAAGTGTCCATATCGACGCCGATCTTAGCGCGGACATCTGATCAACATAGACAGACAAAGACCAGGTCTCCCAACCTCAAACCATCCACCAGTTCCTGCCTCCAAGTAGCTGGATTACAGGAGCACGCCACAACTCCCAGCAAATAGAGTTGCTTTTTTTAGACATTTATGTTTGACACTGCCAGAAAATAAATTCCAAATTTTAATGATTTTCCATAAATCGACTGTATTATTTTCACTCCGCCTATTTTCATATTTCCGTTTCGAAAACCAATATAATTTAATGTTTAATATTGTTTTTCTTTAAAATATATTGCAGGCATATTTGCTTTTGCGCGCCCTCTGTCGTTTAGTTTTAAAACAATTCTTCGCGTAAATCGAGTTGGAGAATCGGAAATCATTTTATTAAGTCGAAAACCTATGTTTATAATTGCAAGAGTCATATAGAAGTGGCCCTCAAATACGGCTGAAATTTTATAAAAAAAGTGAAGGAATTATTTCGTTTTTATTTAGTTTGTTTATTTGCACTTTATGGAATTTATAATCATTTTGAAACATCTGCTTTTAGATTAGAATCTCTCAAGGTGGGTATCTTTTCGATTACGTCGGTAAAGTTCGAAGTGTTATAATTTTTTTCACACTGCAAAATTAATTTTCATACTTAAATTCACCGGCAAAAAAGTAGTATTTCGATTTCACCAGATGAATTCGTCAAATGATTCTATTCACTTGAATTTCACTTTGTATTCAGCGCCATCTAGGGGTCACTTTATAATATAACAGCAAATTACCACATTAATGTAAAGTAAAAAATTATCACATGAGGTTTCTCGAGGAATTAACCTGTTCAGTTTTCAATAAATTCAGGAACCATGCATAACAACATGTAGTAAAAAATTAACTCGAAGGGAAAATCTAATGATTTAATTTGTTATACTGTATTATGATAAAAATACAAACGCGTTGTGAAAGTAAAAACATCCGAAGACGACGCTGACTGAAAATAACAAAACAACAGTGAATTGGTTCGTTCATCTGTGAAATCAACATCTGTGTTTAAACAAGGCACGTTTCGCGTCGTCTATAAGACTCAAAATAGTTTTACTGAAATTCCTAACTGCAGAACTATGGGCATATCTAGGGAGAAGGGGGAGGGCAAGGGCCTTTCCCCCTAAAAAGTGCTACATTTTTTGTTAAAATGCAACTTACAGTAGAAAAAATGCTTTACTTTAATAGAAATGCATCAACTTATATTAGAAAATGTTTCGATTTTTGTTTCTATTTTTCGTAAATTTTTATTTTGTCCTGTTGGATTTCAAAAATTTCCACTTTTTGTCTCCTCCGTCCTCGAAATAATTCTATACATGCCCCTGTGCAGAACTCCTACAGGGAAATTTATGGGCCTTATAAAAATTTAAAAGCATTTAATTTTGGACACATTTGTATCATGATTTTTTGATGCCTTATGAGTCACAAAGTAGAAGTTTTGAAAATCTCGTGTCCATGAGTGGTCAATTTATGCTTCAGATGGGTTGGGTTCGACTCCCAGGGAAAGACTAGGACATTGTGTTTCTTCTTCCGGCCCTGGATCTTGCCCTTCCATTCTAAATTAGGAATAAACAATACTTTAAACATTCTAAATTAGGAATAAAAAATACTTTAAACATTCTAAATTAGGAATAAACAATACTTTAAACATTCTAAATTAGGAATAAACAATACTTTAAACATTCTAAATTAGGAATAAGCAATACTTTAAACATTCTGAATTAGGAATAAACAATACTTTAAACAGTTAGATGTTCATGGGAGAACGTTTAATATAAAGAAAAAAAAAAAGTTGGATGAGCACTGGCAGACGCACGGACAAAAAAAGCAGTGCTTTAAAAATGGGCTATTTAATAATCGTATATGGGGGGGGGGGGCTATATTACTTAGATATATAATCTAAGTAAACTAGCTCCTCCCCATCACCCCCTTTTTTTTTTCCAAAGCGAAATAAGAAATGTGAGTGAAAACCAAATTCTCTGTGCTGGCAGAGATGTAGCGGATAACACGAAGTATATATAGTTTCAAATGTAGTATGACAAGCTGAAATTGCTGAATTGGCTCAGTGATCTTGAAATTGAGACTATAAGCAATGGAGATTTAAATCTACAAAACATGCAAGAAAAAAAACAACAAGAACCTTTTATTCCTACAAATTGATGAAGTAAACACAAACCTTTTGGAACTCTACACAGAACCCTGTTTTAAAAATAATTTTTCCTTGAAGCAGTGATGTAAAGAGATTACTCTTAATTTTGGTGCAATGTTGCATCAAAAAGTGGGACTACACCAGCTGCACCACATTTACACCAACAAGTAGTGCAACTTTGCATCATATTATGGAGTAAAGGTGCACTAGAAAGTGGTGCAACCTTTCATTTGTTGGTGTTAGGCGCACCACTTTATGGTGCAACCATAAACCATATTGTGGTGCTACCTTAAACCATAAAGTGGTGCGACATTTTACCATGCAGCGTAAGGTTGCGCCACTTTATGGCGTATGGTTGCACCATATAGTTGGGTTTTGTTTGCACCACATACTGGTGTATCTTTTCTCAGAAAGTGGTGCAGTTGGTGTTGCACCACTTTTTGGTGCAACCTGCCCCCAAATTTTTAACAGTGTACACAGCAGCCAAATATATTGGGCATAACGTTTTATTTTCAGCATGGGTTTAAAACGTACTTATAACAAATTTGAATTTGTCTGCCTGCCTATCTGTCCGTCTATAGACACTATTTCTTCGCTTTTATGTTGCAGCTTTGAGAAATCCTTCCGATGTTTTGTGATGCACATTATTTTCTGTTGGGTATCGTATAAATTCTGTTAGATCCCAGATGACAGAGAGCTGTTGAAATATTCACTGTAAAACGAACTTTGTCGTAAACAAATTTTAACAACAATTTAATCGTGTAATTTTTTTTTAAATCCACTCGTGATTGAATGTAAATAGCATCAAACCACGATCTAAACGGAATGTTGTACCAGACAATTTTTTCCTTTGAAACATTTCGTTTGGACAAAATAATAATAATAATAATCACTAGTCTGTTGAGAACTCCATGTCCAAATAAATCACCATGAAAATCATTCTGAACGTTGAAACACGCATATAGCAATTTTCCAAAGCAATAAATTTTTATATATGTTTGTTCACTTATCACCTTCTGCGCAGTGATATTAGTATCTTCTCCTTGAGTAGACGTCTTTATTAAGTCTACAATTATTTCGAGTTATAAAGATGAATGTCCAGGAAAATCAACAATTTAAAGATGGCATAAAGAACTTGTGGGTGGTCTTGAGTCCTCGGCGTTAATTGCTCATGGAGGAATACCTCAACGAGTGTTACAGAGGTAAACATCAATACAATAAGTGTTATTATGCAAGAAGACAGACACTAATCAATTAGAGATATCGAAGATATGGTTCACATTTCAAAATCATCATTTTACAGAATTTTAACCGAGCATTTGGGCATGAAATAAGTTTGTTTATCTTGGGTTCCCCATTTCTTTTCATGTGCGGCCCAACGCAAGGCCGTACATGGCCAGTTCTGTCGTTTCGTATTTGGAAAAAATCAATATTAAGTTGATGCCCCAATCTGCATATAGACCAGACTTGTCAATATGTGACTTCTGGTTGTTCCCCATTTTAAAAAGACATTCCGGGGGACGACAATTTGGCACTGATAAACAACTAATTACAGCTGAGCAAGGGTGCTTCAACAGCATTTCAGAAAAATTCCAAAAGACATTCAAAAAGTGGGAGGAACTTTGGGACACCTGTATTCGATGCAATGGACAGTATTTCGAAAAAGATGACCAGTTCTTTGATAATAAGGTGCTCATATTTTTCTTATAAAAACATTTTCAGTTGTTTTAGGACAATCCTTGTAGATAGAAGGGAACGTTTTTGTTGTTGTTAATTTTTTAAAGAAAAAATCAAGACAAAAGGAATACGAGAAAGTGGACCACTGGTGAAATGTTGTTCACTTTCACGTATTCTTTTCATTTTGATTTTCTGGAACGAATGAACATTTTTGGTATTTGTGAATTTACATTAACTAATTTCGTTAATTTAACTTGAATTTTATTTCTTTCTGAACAGACATTTTCTTAGAAATAAAACTGTTTTTCTGTTTATGTTGGAAGTTGGCTTTGAAATGAAATAGTAAAATTATGTGTACTTATGTGAGAAAAGTGCCGCCACGCTGTAATAAAGTAATTAAGTTGAAGCTAACTACACTTATACGTAGGTCGTCCGTCTTGGAGCCCAGGGTTATTGGTATGCCCTATCCTCCTTTTGTAATTTCGAAGGAAGCATTAGTAATCATTGTGATGGTCCATGATCCCCATGTTCTTATCCACAGACTGACGTAGAGCACACACCGATTCTCCCGCAGAGATGTTCCGAAACCCGTGTCACACGACCAGTACCGTAGCAAGCTTTTCTTATCTGGGAGGGCGAGATTTGAAATTATGCCCCATTCGAGTTCAAGATTACGCCCTTTCGAGTTCAAGATTACGCTCTTTCAAGTTTCACTCTAATAATACATGGCAGCCTACGAAAAGAAATTAAAAAAAAAAAAAAAGCAAGTCAAGCAACCCCCCTGGAAAATGGACGATGTAAATTCTCTGAACTTTTATATTCGATGGCTTATGAAAATTTTTTTGAATTTCATTATAAGCATGAGTACTTTACCTTATTTATTCGTGTATTGCACGTTTCTTAAAAAAGCGAAATTGAAATGTTACAGCACGAACGGTGGATAACTCAAAGGAAATAACTTCCGGAAATGAATGAGTACGAAGCTGCACCAACCTAATCCTCTACCATATGGGCGCCGTACTTGTTGCTGTGCTAAGGGTCAAGGAAGAGAGAAATCCTGTGGCTTCATCCCTTTTTTTTTTTTTTTTGAGAAATGTCAAATTTAAAAGAAAATTGTTTACGGGGAAACATTTTAGCCAAATGTATCCCTCTAGGCGATGCAAAACAGTGCCGGAGAGAAATCTTTGTGTGAGAGAGCGAGTGAAAGCTTTGAGCACCTTCCTGTCAATTGTTTTGCAGTGAGTACGAGTAATTTTGCGAGGCATATGTGGGAGAAGTATTTATTGGCGGTAATCTGAGGGCTTTTGGTTTTTGAATGGGGAAAGGAGGTTTTACTGTTGACTACGATAATAAGAGGCTACCTCTGAGAACCAGCGAAGGAGAATGTGCGATTAAAAATAGAGAAGTGAAACCCGAAATTTGGCATCGATGACTTCTCGATGCCACTGCGTTTATTCACGGAAAGGAACCAGAAGAGAAAACAAAAAAGTAAATATTTTTTTTTTCATGCTAGTTGGAAGTTATCTTTCCGGAAGCGATAATTAATTATACCCTGTGACTCAGGCCACGTGAAACTATTTCTGATAATGTGAGTTATTTTTTTATAGTTCAAGGGATTTCAGTTTTAACCCCCGTTTTTCATATTTTGAATTTTCTCCTTTTTAGCACGTCTTTTGTAAAACAAGTTAGTAAAATCATGCAATGCATTGATTATGATACGCTTTCCAACATACCAGAAATTATTACTCAAGTTATATGGATAATGGCTGTGGAATAAATCTCGCTCCTGTGTCCTGACCTTTGACCCCATTTCGATGATATTCAACAGAACCGGTTTACTACCTCCGGAACAACATGATAAAGTTTTGTTGCAATAGAAGCAGTTTTACGCAAGTTATGAGAATAATGGCTGTGGAATAAATCTGGCTTTTGAACCCATTTCGTTTATATTCAACAGAGCCGGTTCACTATACCTCCGGAACAACATGATAAAGTTATGTTGCAATCCAAGCATTTTAGGTATAAGTTATGATGCAACTCCCCAGTGGCTCCCTACCACATACTAAAATTTCATCGAAAATCGAACCACTTTTAAGCAAGTTATGACGCATAAGAGCAATGGAATATATACCGCTCTTATGCCCTGTCTGACCTTTGACCCCATTTCGCCTATTTTCAATGGGGTTCGTGCCCAGTGGTTCCTTACCATATACTAAAATTTCATCGAAATCGAACCATTTTTACGCAAGTTATGACGCATAAAGGCAATGGAATGGATCCAGATCGTATGTCATGACCTTTGACCCAATTTCACCCACTTTCAATAGGGATCGTCCCCAGGTGGTTCCCTACCACATACTAAAATTTCATCGAAATCGAACAATTTTTACGCAAGTTATGACGCATAAGAGCAATGGAATGGATCCCGCTCCTATGTCCTGACCTTTGACCCTGCTTCGCCCATTTTCAATAGGGTTCGTCCCCAGGCGGTCCCCTACTACATACTAAAATTTCGTCGAAATCGAACCATTTTCGCGTGAGTTATCGTGCTGACCGACGGACAGACGGACGGACAAAGCTGGAGCATATACGCTTCTTCAACCTACGGTTGGAAAGCGTAAAAAAGATCAGGCTTATGTTACCGGTTTGTCCGTCCGTCGGTCCGTCCGTCTCTACCCACGCTATCTCTGCAACTATTAGTCCGATTTGAAAAATTCTTTTTGCATTGGGAAGCTTGAAATATGTGAATGATGATCCTTTATTTCGTTTTTTTTTTACGATGTACAATTTCGCCGCTAGAGGGCGTAAATGCAAATGATGTCGAATTCAAAAATACAATTTATTCCACATATCTGCTTCTGAATATCCGATTGAAAATATTATTTTATCTTTCGATTCCATTTAAGAGTATTTTAGATATAGTTACTTATTCAAACGACGCATAGATTTCCCCCTAGGGGCCGTAAAAGTAAATTACATTTTTTCCCGATAACTCTTCTTCTAAAACTCCGATTTGAAAAAAATTCTTCAGCGTATACACCTCCTGGTGGAAAATCTTTTGCATATAATTTCTAATTTTTGGTAAAGAATACTTTGGCCACCAGGGGCCGTAAGTTTAATTTTTGCTTCTGATGTATTTGCCATAAAATCTGAGCTTCTAAATTGTCGATTGAAAAAATTATTTCGTGCACTGATGCCACTCACATCGATAAACCTTTTTGGAATATTTTCTTCTTAAAATATTCCACAGTTTCTCCGCCAGGGGTCGTAGATGTATATTTTATTTTTGTCAATATCTCTATTTCTAGGAGTCCGATTTGAAAAATTCCTTCTTTGTTGGATAGTGTTTCCAGTGTGACATGTTTTTTATATAATTTCAATATTTTCAAGTAATTCGTAGTTTTTCCGCTAGGGAGCATAAAGTTAAATTGCTTTTCCCCACTGCTTCTAAATATTCGATTTAAAAAATTCTTTCTGCATCGGATACAGCTCCTGATGGGGAATCCTTTGCACATAATTTCTAATTTTTTGTAAAAAATGGTTTGGCCACCAGGTGGCGTAAGTCTTAACTTCCGCTTCTGATGTATTTGCAGCAAAGTATGAGCTTCTAAAATCTCAATTGCAAAAAAGTTGTTTGTTGACGGATACTACTCATGTCGACAAACCATTTAGGAACATTTTCTTCTTAAAATAATGCATGGTTTCTACGCCAGGGGGCGTAGATGTATATCTTACTTTTGTCAATATTTCTACTTCCAGGAGTCCGATTTGAAAAATTCCTTCTTTGTTGGATAGTGTTGATGTAACTTAAATTGTATGGAGAATATTTTTGCCGTGGCTCATGGGCTAGAATGTAGGTTGGGGGGGGGGGGGGGCGATTTTCGAAAAAGGTTTAAGTAATTTCTTGTGAATATTACCTGTTATAAATCTTACTTTTTGACGTTTCGAGGAGAGTTTGAACCCCCAAAACCTCCTCTCCTGACTACGACGATTCTGTGACTGCATTGCCAATCATTTAATTAAGCGAATGATCTCTTTTTCGTTATACAACTGACAAAATAAAGATCATAATTTAATAAACTATTTCTTCCCTTCTTTATCAAATACAGGTACTTTAAAAATTAGTTTGTTTCAGATGGGGTTGGCAACCGACGTATTTTAAGCACCTAGTCGAAATTTTTGTCGAATTTCTACCTAAGGCCGATGGCAACTGCTTACCGGTCCTATTTGGGGACGGTAGTATTTTCAAGTAAAAAAACGGTTGAAAAAAAACTTAAAATTTACCAAGAGAAACTAAAATTAACTAACGGGAATAATTCAAGCCGGAGCTCATATCTATGAGCTCGCAAATCGAGGGATACTTTGCATGGTTGCGTCATGACGTAATTTAGCCATGCTTTGCAAAGGTCATTTATTGATAGAAAGAACAAAGATCAATCAATGATATAATGCCTGTTTTGTTCGATAACCTTTTGCCATCTTTCAGTGAGCTGCAGAACGCCTCGTTAATAGAAAGACCTGTCTTTCGTGGCGAAAAACTATATACAAGGTGCTGATTTACAGCCTCATCTGAATTGAACGTTATACCACGCAAGGACTGTTGAAGAGAGCGAAACAAGTGGGAGTCTGACGGCGCAAGGTCACGAGAGTATGCTGGGTGTGGCAACACATCCCACCCAAGCTGCAATAATTTTTGGCGGGTGATCAAACTTGTGTATGGTCTCCCGTTGTCGTGATGGAACACAACACCTTTACGATGAACGAGCTCTGGACGTTTCTGGATGATGGATTCGTTCAAACTGTCCAATTGCCGACAGTACACATTCGAATTGATTGTTTGGTTCCGTGGTAGGAGCTCGAAAAACACGACACCTTTAAAATCCCACCACACTGAGACCAGAACCTTCCTCTGATGAATGTCTGCTTTGGATGTCGTTTGAGGCGAAGCAGCACGTCAGGACCAAGACCGTTTGCCAACACATTGTTGTACACAATCCACTTTTTGTCACCAGTTATCAGTCGCTTCAAGAAAGGATCGGTTTTCTCGTTTAATGAGCATATCGCAGATGTTTATACGCGCCGTCAATTGAGCTTCTTTGAGTTCATGAGGAACCTACACATCGAGCTTGCTTACGTATCCCAGCTTCTTTAGGTGGTCGTGAACGCTTAAATGATGGATGTGCAATGTGTCTGCAATCTCTCGTGTCGTGTAACGTATGTTTGACTCGATCAATGCCTTGATTTGGTCGTCATCAACCTCGGTGGGCCTGCCGGACCGAAGAGCATCGTTGAGGTCAAAATCACAAGCACGGAATTTTGCGAACCACCGCTGGCACTGACGTTCTTGTAGAGCATTATCACCGTACACTTTACGTAACTTTTCACAAGCTTGGCGCGCGTTCTTCCCTTGTAAAACAGTAAAATATGGCGAAAATGCACAGTTTGGTCTTCCATCCTTTCAACTTGATGTCAAATCTCCGCAGATCAACCAAATCGCTCACTATTCCTGTTAGACTGCAGCTAGAACTAGCACCTGTCGAATGCCATAGCGATAACAGAGTTGCGCATGCCTCTAGTACTTCCACAACCGCCCAACTGCCATCGGGTTCCAAAATACGTCCTGACTTTTCCGACAACCCAATTTTTTTCAATTTCTCCCAGGAAGTTACCCAGACTCCACTCTCCCCTCACCCCCACCCCCTCTTGGTGGTCCACGATAACTAAAGAAATGCTTAAGGTGGACGTCTAGTGATTTTGCTTCCTATACTTCCAATGGGCAAACTTCTGTACACCATTTTCTTTACAATTAATGCGTTCCCAAGGATGAAAATTTGATCATCGATTAAAATAACTTCATATTATAACTTGGAATACTTAATATTTTCTAAAATATTACCATAACTAAGCAATTCAACATTTGTTTGTCTACTAACGTCATCAATGTACAGGTCGCGCCATCTTTTTTCTGTTCCCAACACCACCAAAGGAAAAAGTTATTGATTTTTAATATAATTATGGTTATGTTTTAGAAAATATTAAGTATTCCAAGTTATAATATGAAGTTATTTTAATCGATGTTCAAATTTTCATCCTTGGGAAGGCATTATTTGTGAAGAAAATGTGAACAGAAGTTTGCCCATTGGAAGTATAGGAAGCAATATCACTAGACGTCCACGTTAAAGTGGTCATGAACGACCAAAGTTTGAGAAACACTCACTGCTCTAGGCGATGTAAAACAGTGCTGAAGGGAAATCTTTGTGCGAGAGAGAGAGAGAGACTTTTCAACTCCTTCTTGTTCATTGTTTTGCAGCGAGTACGAGTGATTTTGCGACGCATATGTGGGAGAAGTGTTTATTGGCGGGAATCTGAGAGCATTTCATTTTTAAGTGGGGAGGGAAGGGAGGTTTTGCTGTTGACCACGGTAAAAAGAGGCTATCTCTGAGAACCAGCGAAGGAGAATGTGCGATTAAAAATGGAGAAATGAAAGCAGAAATTCAGCATCAAAGACTTCTCTATACCACTGCGCTGATCCACAGAAAGGAACTAGAAGAGAGAACAAAAAAGAAACAATATTTTTTCATGCTAGTTGGAGGCTAACTTTCCTGCAACGATAATTACCATGCAACTCAGCTACGGCAAACTAATTCTGATAATGTGATATACTTTTTTATATTTCAAGGGATTTCAGAATTACCCCCCCCCTCATTTTTCATATTTTGAATTTTATTTTCACCATGAAGAAATTGTTCACTAGTGAAGTAAATTAATAAAAGGAACAGAAATACAAATCAAAACTTGGATCTGTATTTGTCGAATAATCTAGTTCTTCGTTGAACACAAAGATTCCCCCAGTTGAGTTTTTCAGCCCCTTCCCCCTGGTTCTGAGACCTAGCTACGGCCCTACTTCCATTGCTCACACACGCACAATCTGCCCCCCTTTCCCCAATCGAGAAACGGATGCTGAGCTACAAACAGAAGCGGATGGGCGAATTTAGAAATTTATGTAGAGGATTTTAGGGAGTGTCTGACCCCAGGTCTTAAGCAAACCTTAGAACTATCTTTGTACCAGATAGGAAAGTTACACGGAAGCGAGGTAGAAAGCCAATACCGCCGCCCCGGTGGCGCAGTGGTCTAAGCGATGACTTCCGATCATTCGTCCGAGATGGGTCCGGGTTCGAATCCCGTGAGGCATGGATGTTGTGTTTGTCTTACGGCGCTGACTCTCTCCCTTCGCTACAGCCAGTGGCCCTAAATCAGGGACGGGCGACTGCTTATAGACCATTGAGTTGCTCACGGTGGTCGCTAAACCTCTAATAAAAAAAAATAAAAACGATACCCGCGCCCAACCGACGAGTCAAAATGGTACAATAACTTATTCGATGAGAAACAGGGTGTAATATTTCGTGATAGTACTAAAACGATAGATAATGTAGTGCGATGTATTAAGTGTAAATTACTTAACGATACCATCTTACTGTGTTCCTTTAAAGTTCTTGTGCAGCAGACACCACTCCCAGTGAGGACCACTATCTGCACCTACAGGCCAAGATGGATCAACATGAGACAGCAAGTAACCTTGCAAAACAACATGAGCACAGGACGCACAATACTGTGGTTTACAGTGGTCAGGCGACTACAAAGGTGGACTGTTTGCCCTATGACCAGTATGCTGTGTTCCATTAACAAGTGCTCACTGGAGACACCGTTTACAGTGGTCCAGAGAACATAATGACTGGACTGCAGGACAGTGGGGTACAGTACTCTTTACTGATGACAGTAGATTTAGTCTCTGTAACGATTCTGGACATCAGGTAATTTGGCATATGGTAGGCACTCGGTATCTCCCCGAAAACATTAATGAAAGGCACAGACATGGTGGCCGTGGTGTTTTCGTATGAGGAGACATTCTGATCGATGGATGTGCGGAACTCCTGGTGTTGGAAGTACTGTAACCGGTGCTTGCTACTGTAATGAGGCAATCTTTACCCATGTTCGTCTGTTCCGATATGCTACTGGTCCAGAGTTCGTGTTAATGGACGATAGCGCCACACTACATCGTACGGGGGCTGCTGATGAGCGATTGGAAAGTGAATACATTCAGCGGATGGATTGGCCAGCACGTTCTTCCGACTTAAATCCCATAGAACATGTGCGAGACGCCCTCAGGGCACGCTTTGCGGCACGTCAACACACACTGAGAGCTGTCCAACAGCTGAAGACGTTGCTGACGTAAAAATGGGCGATGTTGCCGCAACAACTCATCGACAACCTAGTGCGAAGTATGGACAGACGGTATAAATCATGCATCGACGTTAGGGGTGCATGATTTGTACCGTCTGTCCCTTCGTAACGTCTTTGGTAGTGATTCATCTGTACCATGGCACCCAGTCTTATGTAGCCAATTCTGAATAAAGTTCCACAATATCCTTCAGTATCATATCACCTACTAAGGACCTCCTCTCATTTCGTACCGTCTTTGGTAGTGATGCATCTGTATCATGGCACCCAATGCTATGTAGCCAATTTTGAATAAAGTTCCACTATATCCTTTAGTATCATATCACCTACTAAGGACTTCCTCCTCCCTTCGTACCGTCTTTGTTACTGATGCATCGGTATCATGGCACCCAGTCCTATGTAGCCAATTCTGAATAAAGTTCTACTATATCCTTTAGTATCATATCACCTACTAAGGACCTCCTCCTCCCTTCGTACCGTCTTTGGTAGTGATGCATTTGTATCATGGCACCCAGCCCTATGTAGCCAATTCTGAATAAAGTTCCACTATACCCTACTGAGGACCTCCTCCTCCCTTTGTACCGTCTTTGGTAGTGATGCATCTGTATCATGGCACCCAATGCTATGTAGCCAATTCGGAATAAAGTTTCACTATATCCTTTAGTATCTGCAGGTCGTTGTTTCCGTCATCATTTCAGTAAGCAATGGAGTTCCTATAGTTTGAATTTCACATATCCAGGCCTCTCCTGTGCGACGCTATAGGTCAAAACCTGGCTCGTCTTAAGTTTTTCACAACAGTGTATCATCGGCGAGTTAACGCTGAACTGCGAGCAAGAAGCATTGCTACAGGAAATCATTTTGCGTACAAATGATCAAATATCGCTTCAGCCCTGCGCATTAAAACGCCAGAGTTCCTTACGTATATTTTCCCTAAATGATACGCAGCCTTCAAATGTTCGCAAATAAACTACACTATCTACCAACAAGTAATTGAACACCTGTGATAGCAAAGGAAAACGAAGTTTATTCACCTTCAATAGTTGGTGGAACCTCCACGATCGGCGATTACAGCTGCGACTCTCCGGGGCATACTCTCAACCAGTCGTTGTACGACGTCTAGTGGAATTTTCTTCCACTCGGCTTGGAGAAGACAGGTCAGTTTCTTCACCGATTTTGGACGGTGGGGGCACCCCTTAAGTCGACGCTCCAACTCGTCCCAGAGGTGCTCGATAGGGTTAAGGTCCGGGCTCTGCGCAGGCCAGTCCATTCGATAAACCCCATTGTCACTTTACCAAGCCATGGTGGACCTCGCAACATGACAGGTGATATTGTCATCCTGAAAGTAACATGGGTCCACCCCGTAAAACTGCCACAACGTAGGAAGCGCATGGTCGTCCAAAATGGAGCAGTAGGTCTCGGCGTTGAGTCTACAAGGAATTGCAACCAAGGGTCCCGTGCAATACCAGGAGAAACACCCCATAGCATAATTCCACCGCCGACGAACTTCACTGTTGGCACAATACATTTCGGCAGGAGGCGTTCTCCAGGCAGACGCCAAATCCAGACCCTGCCATCTGAACAGTAGAGGGGAAAACCTTGATTCGCCGCACCAGAGAACCTGTTTCCACTGTTCAACGGTCGACGTTCTTTACACCACGTTAGCCGAGCGGCGCTATTGGACTTGGTGATGAAAGGCTCGTGGGCGGCACCGAGCAGATGGGTTTCCTTACGGATGGTATTCATCAAAAACACACTCCCGAATGCCTGTTGAAACTCCTCGCGGATGTGGCTCATCGATTTGGTGCGGTTCTTCCGAATTTCTATGGCCAGCACCCGTCGGTCCCTAACTCCCAGTTTTGTTGGTCTGCCGGGTCGGGGCACATTCCGACAGTCACCTCTCATCTTCCACTTGCCAATCACGTAGGTCACTCTCGATTTTGGGTACTTCAACTCGCTGGATATGTCACGTATGGATCGGCCATTTCTGTGATACCCGACGATTACACCTTTCTCGAAATCAGAGAGCTCCGAACTGCGTGACATCTTGCATGCGACTGGTTGCGTTGTTTCCCACACGATATTTTACGGCGGCGGTCGTGACGTGTATCAGGACCGCAGATATCGTCGATTACAGGGGTGTCCAATTACTTGTTGGTATATAGTGTACTTTTGAGCAGTATGCTTTGAGAAATACAAAAAATCATCAAAAGTTATCACCGTGCAACCGACAGCGTTTCACTTTCTACAACTAGCTGTCCACGGGGAGAAATAGAAGAGAAACAATATGCTGTTACTATAAGTGAATTCTGTGAGCAGCAAGTTTCTTCTAGTATCATATGCGAGGACCAGCGTGATGTCTGTTAGAAGAAGCAATGAAGGATGGAATTCCTCACAGATGTTTTACTAAAATGGGGGAAAACAGCTATCAAGGATTTAATCAAAGAACGAGAATGAGCAATTTACGAAACTGGAGTACTGAAGAAATATTGGATTAATTCGAAGTCTTAAACAGAATTTTAAAGTGAAATCAGAATTTTACACTCGTCAACATCTTTTTAATAGGATAAATGACACTCTACCCGGCGGAACTGTGTGTATCGCCGTCAAACGATTTCTACACAGCTCCACGAAATGCTATCCCTCTTCTTCGGACTCCTTACTTTATATCTCAATGTTAGTGTACGATGCGTGTTGCTAGAGCGATAAAGAAAAGCCACTTACTGTACAAAACGTTATTTTTTATTTACAATGATATCTCATGATGACGAATGATACATTTTAGGTGTAGTAGAAAACGTTCAAAACCTTCCAGTTAAATAAGACTACTGTAAAGCGTTATTTTTAACATTCATTCAAATGTCTGTTAACTCATCAAAGTGTATTACTACCTGTAAATATAGCTTTTAGAGTTTTGCTTGAATTACAGCACTTTCATTTTAAAATTCCGCTGTGACACTTTCATTACACAGACATCTTTTGCAGTTTGATGCACGTGCATTCCCACTTGCCTATGTCTTTCAGCACTGGTGCAACTCTATTGTCAGCATGCATGGAGATAAGGAAAGCACATTTGTTGTCAGAACGGTGAGCGAATTCATCATAACAATGACCAGAATAATCAGAATCGTATTCAATCTCATCGGAAGAGTATTCAAAACTTTCGTTTGAAATTAACGCATCTTCTTCGTAGTCATCATACGATGTAAAACTTTCGTATGCATTAAACTCAGTGTTCTTGCCCACGTCGTTATAATGTCGGCTATTCGCATTTTCCCTTAGAATAATTCAGGGAAATTTTATTCGCATTTCCCTTAGTATAACTCGGGGAAATTTTATTCGCATTTGCCTTATAACGACTCGGGGAATTTTATTCGCATTTCTGTTAGAACGACTCGGGAAACTTTGTTCGCATTTACTCGGGGAAATTTTGTTCGCATTTCCTTTAGAATGTCTCGGGGAAATTTTATTAGCATATCGGTCACGGTTATCAGGTTGCCAATTTTTGCTGGTTTTGACACTGCTGAAGACGAGATCATTTGTTTTTCGTGCCTTGCCAATGAGAGAGAAATCTTCGAAATAATATAAGTCGTCATCAGAGAAGTCCTCCGGTAAATAGTCTTCACAAAAGTCTTCACAAACATTAGTATACATATATACAAATTCAGGTCGCCTTTGCATTTTCACCCATCCAGAAACAAAGAATTGACATGCCTGCAATGGGAAACTCGCTGAGAACTGGTCTAAGTACAATTTTAATTCCGTTTACTTGAAAAAACTCATAAATGTTTCCATAAACAGTCATTCTACGATTTCCAATCAGCATTAATAGCACACCTTTCTTCACATGGAAGGCAATACTCTGAAAAGAAAAACGGAATAAATTAAAATGGTAAAGAACGGTGGTACTAATAATAATATTTAAGGTATCAATTAATCAGTAGCGCATGAGAACAAAAAATTTCAGGTACTAATAAATGCTGCTGATTTACAAGAAAGAATAATGAACTACTGGTATACGTTTCATCAAAAAAAGTATTCCGAGTGTATCTGTATTTCCAATATACGGAACTGTTTATTCATTTTTTTTATTGGAGGTTTAACGACCACCGTGAGCAACTCAATGGGCTATAAGCAGTCACCCGTCCCTAATTTAGGGTCACTGGTTCCAGGGAAGGGATAGAGCCAGTGCCCTAAGACAAACACAACATCCATGCCTCACCGGGATTCGAACCCGGATCCCTTTCGGACGAATGATCAGAGGCTGTCGCCTTAGACCACTGCGCCACCGGGACGGCACGGAACTGTTTACGGACGTTACTTTAGTAATCAACTACTGGAACGTTTTTTGCAGGTTGCAATCCGTTTATATCTGAAACTGAAAAATGGCGAAAGTCCGTATAATGTTCTTTATTTTTAAATTCAGCATCAGATGGCATTTGTCTACATACGAGCTATACCGAAAAAAAACGAGGTATATATTTAGTTTTGAAGGAATGAGCAGAAAATTGGAGATAACAAGTAAAGCTTATCAGTAGGTGTAAATGGAACTTCATGCAGCAGGAGTAAGTACAGTTTCGGCCGCTCCGGTGGCGCAGTGGTCTAAGCGATGGCCTCTGATCATTCGACCGTAAGGGGTCCGGGTTCGAATCCCGGTGAGGCATGGATGTTGTGTTTGTCTTACGGCACTGGCTCTCTCCCTTCCCTGGAACCAATGACCCTAAATTAGGGACGGGCGACTGCTTATAGCCCATTGAGTTGCTCACGGTGGTCGTTAAACCTCCAATCAAAAAAGTTCAGTTCGCAAAGTGGATGGATTCGCACATTACATCTAGCTGCGTACAAAATGAGCGTAGATTTTGACGACTTCTTTGTACGAAGCGCTTACAACAAAAACAGTGCCCGTGTTAGTGCTTATAATGGCAACGTTTCCGACTTACACAGCCCACGCTGAGGACGGATTTCCTCCCTCGACGACCGTAGGAAGAGAGCTATCTTGAACAATCTCCTGAGCTGCTTGAGAAGCATACAACTGTAAAGGAACTCTTATTAGCCGCCCCGGTGGCGCAGTGGTCTAAGGCGCTGGCCTGTGATCATTCGTCTGTAAGGGGTCCGGGTTCGTATCCCGGTCAGGCATGGATGTTGTGTTTGTCTTACGGCACTGGCTCTCTCCCTTCCCTGGAACCAGTGACCCTAAATTAGGGACGGGCGACTGCTTATAGCCCATTGAGTTGCTCACGGTGGTAGTTAAACCTCCAATCAAAAAACTCTTATTAAGGTGGTTCCACCTAAAATCTCTGCCTTATGTTTACAATGGTAAAACTTCTTTACATATTTTCTTCGCAATTAATGTGTTTCTAAGGATGAAAATTTGCACATCGATAAAACTAACTTTAAGTTATAGCATGAGATACTTAGTACTAGCTAAAACATAACCATACTTATATGAAAAATCAATTATTTTTCTTTGAGCAATGTTCAGACCTATTAATAGATGGCGCGACCTGTACATTGATGACGTCAGTAAACGAACAGACGTTGCATTGCTTAATTATGGTTATGTTTTAGCAAATATTAAGTATCCCATGCTATAACTTGAAGTAAGTTAAATCGATGTGCAAATTTCCATCCCTAGGAATACATTAATTATGAAGAAAATATGTAAAGAAGTTTTACCACTGGAAACATAAGGCAGAATTTTTAGGTGGGACCACCTTAATGTTCAACACATTTTCCCTCATATTCTCAGTATTTACAAACCAAATACTGCCTCCGTTTGCACCTCTATACAATACAGACGTCGGCTTTTCTATACCATGTACTATAAGAAACGTCTGAAAGCAAGTGGGCTTTTAGGCATTCGTCATAAACTTCTGTCATTCCTCTTCTGTACCTCTTTTGCCCTCTCTTACTGATTCTGACCTTTCTGGTTTTATCACACACTCACCTCAGAATCTTTTTTTTTTTTTTTTTTTTTTTTTTTTTTTTTGATTGGAGGTTTAACGACCACCGTGAGCAACTCAATGGGCTATAAGCAGTCGCCCGTCCCTAATTTAGGGTCACTGGTTCCAGGGAAGGGAGAGAGCCAGTGCCGTAAGACAAACACAACATCCATGCCTGACCGGGATTCGAACCCGGACCCCTTACGGACGAATGATCAGAGGCCAACGCCTTAGACCACTGCGCCACCGGGGCGGCACACCTCAGAATCATTTCATCAATGCGAAGTTTACCTTTCACACATCTTGTCCGGCCATCCGAATGTCACGGCTGACGGAACTGCACTTTTAAAACTCATTTTCTAGCTTTCCTGGTGGAAACCTTCTATAAACTTCTTTCGCAGTGTACGCACATAATCAACATTTCCTTCAGACATTGCTTTTCTCCAGAACTGATCTACGCATAATATTTAACTTTTCGCATTCCTTTAGCACCGCTTCGTGGCCATACACTTCGAAAAAGTAGCAATAAGTAATCTTCCGCCGAAGATGCACTCAACTATTTAAATAAGTTTATAATGATACAGAGAAATATCTATAAACACTCCATGGACAAAATATTAGGCATACCTACCTAATACCACGTTGGTCTTCCTCTAGCGAGAATAACAACCTGTACACGCCGAGGCATCGACCCCACCAGATCCGGAGGGGTTCCGAAGGTAATGCCAGCCATGCCTGCTGCAGTATTGATCACAACTCCACGGAGACGTCGCTCCAGAATTTATGGATCTGACGTTCAGCTTCACGGCATCCCAGAGAGCTTTTTACCGGATTTAAATCCGGGGACCTTAGAAGCCACTGGATGGTTCTAAACTCGGATGAGTGTTCCTCGAGCCATGCCTGGGTGGTTGCATCCCGGTGGGTGGCGCAATGTCCTACTGGAACAGACCGTCGGCCGCAGGATGCGCGAAGCCCATGAAAGCGTGTAGGTGACCAGCCAGCATATGCTGGAAAAGCGTAGCAGTTAAGGACCTCTCCAGATACACTACGAGACCGGATATGTCCCATGAGAAGGATCTTCAAACCATCACAGAACCACCACCGCCTTGAACAGAGCCAACCTGACAGAACGGGGCCATACCCGTACATTCCCGTCAGCTCGGTTCAGCCGAAAAACGTGATTCATTTGACCACACGAGGTGGCGCCTCTCTACAGAGGTTCAGTTTTGATGTTACGCAAGCAGTTAACAGGGGCACACAAGAACGGCGTCAGCTCCCGTAGCTCGGGGTATGTAGCATGAGTCGTACCTTTCGCTAGCTGGCGTTGCTTGGGCGTCATACATTTACCATGGATGTGATCTGTGCCGCTGTTGCCAAGTGGTCGGTCTGTACGAGCCTGGATAGACTACCTCGACCCCTGTCACCAATGGCCGGTTTGTACGAGCCTGGATAGTCTACCTCAACCCCTGTCACCAATGGCCGGTCTGTACGAGCCTGGATAGTCTACCTCGACCCCTGTCACCAACGGTCGGTCTGTACGAGCCAGGATAGTCTTCGTCGACCTCGGTCATCAATGTCGTGTGGTCTGCCACCGCTTGTTCTCTGGGCGCTGGTACGTTTGTCGATTGTATACTCGCGGTACACCCTTGATACTGTTGCGCTCATGATTCCTAGGGTTCTTAATACTTGGGGATAGAATGACCCATCTGTCTTGCACCAATAATGCGTCCACGATCAAAGTTGCTCTGATCACCACGTATACCTACGTTCGTCGATTTCACATTGGGAAGCCCTGCTGTCCGCCTATTTATCACCTGCTTTCGGTTTGGGTCTATTCCACTCTTTGCAGGGAATGTCCATGTCAAATCCTCATCACCCCTATCTCTAATGTTTGGTCTACTGCGTGTATAATGATAAAGAGTAACGTTTTCCTGGGAGGAATATGGTGAGCTTTGTTGTGATAGTGCCTAAGTAACGGTTCAGAACACAGGGGATACAACGTGATTACATAGCTCGAGGGCTGTTCTTTATGGTTTGGTTTGAGGCCCCTAGTTCTAGTACCCGGGAAAACTCTTCAATTTGGTGAAGGAAGCATCACGCTCTAGGGCTATTCTTCAATATTTTTGAAGGGAGGCCCCTAGTTTCTGTGCCCCGGAAAACTGATAAGTTTAGTAAGGTTATTCTTCATGGTTTGGTTTGAGGCCCCAAATTCCAGTACTTTAGAAAACTGTTAAGTTTTGTGAAGGATGCATCCTTCTCTAGGGCTATTATCCATGGTTTGGTTTCAAGCACCTTATTCAAGTGCCCGGGAAAACTTAAATTTTGTGAAGGAGGCGTACTGCTCTAGGGCTATTCTTCATTAAAGATAAACGTGGAAAGAGCGATGACTTCGTCTATTTACATTGTCTCCACGTATTTGGAAAATTTTCACCATATCCTTTATGGTTTGGTTTGAGGCACCCAGTTACAGTGCCCGCGGAAACTGTCCAGTTTAGTGAAGGAGGCATCATGCCCTAGGGTCATTCTTCATGTTTTGGTTTGAGGCCCCAAGGGAAAACTTAAGTTTGGTGAAGGAGGCATCCTGCTCTAGGGCTATTCTTCAAGGTTTGGTTTGAGGCCACTGATTCCGGTGACCAGGAAAACTGTTCAGTTCGGTGAAGGAGGCATTCTGCTCGAGGACTGTTCTTCATGGTTTGGCTTGAGGCCCCTAGTTCCAGTGCCAGGGAAAACTGTTAAGTTTGGTAAAGGAGGCATCATGCTCTAGGGCTATTCTTCATGGTTTGGTTTGAGGCCCCAATTCCAGTGCGCGGGAATCTTAAAGCTGTGACCTATAATGACATTCTCGGAAATTCGGTGCTGTAAACATTATGCCAACAGTTGGGTGAAGGCCATTTCCTTTACCAAAAGAACAATGGCCCCGTCCATAATATGAAGTCCGTACGGGAATGGTTCAATGAAATGATTGCGGAAGAATGTAACTTACCTGCACAAAGTCCCAATCTCAACCCCATGCATCACATTTGGAATGAATTGCAACGCCGACTGTGAGCCGAACATTAGTGACCGACCTGACTTGGTTAATGATCTTGTGGCAAAATGGAAGGTAATTCTCGCAGCAAAGGGTGGACCAACTCCATATTAATTTTCTTCCAATTACAAGTAGTTTGTGCATAGGCAAGTATATGGAAACTTTTCATCAAATAGTGTATATTAAATATGTAAAATCTCTAACAGAACCTTTGCGTTTTAGACATTGTTAAAGTGCCAGATTTCGTTATAAAGAGAAACTACTATGTATATAACTACTTTGAGTGTTAGTGGAAATATGAGAAAATACTTTTAGTATTACCAGAAACAAAGAAATGAAAGAGAAACTACTTTTAACGTTTTCCGTTCTCGTTAACGGCTGATCTGATGACTTATGCTCCTTGATGTTTTTTCATTTGTGTCATTAATCCACTTCACAAGTATTAAGCCTCTGGCACAAATCGTCAAACTGAAGGAGAGGAATATGAGTTAAACCCTTGACGCTCCTAGTGTAGTTCAGCGGTTCAGTTGCTGTGCCTTCCAATGTTATTGTAAAACGGGTAAGGACTGTTACCTTTTACATAATGGACTGGGTGGGGTTAGCATATCTGCCTCGGATCAGAGACTCTCTCACCACCTCATTCCAGCAGCAAATACACAAACATACGAATGTCATTGTTGTTGATCGAATCTTAATACTGTTAGAATGTATATCGGATGGTATCATACCGTCTGGGACGAATAGGTGTTGGACGCAACGCTCTATTAGACAAATAGGTAATGGCTGCATCGTACCACTAGAGTAATCGCGACAGGATGAATTATTGGGGACCCTTTTTGAAGCAATGTGGAGGCCACGGCAAAGCTCTTGCTGAAAGCAACTTTAAATACCCATCTGACACAACACTAGGTGTACATAAATTAAAAAAAACTGCAAAAAAGATGTAAATTCTGTACCCCTGATATGAAAATATACTTTCTCTACATTACGTGCTACTTCCAAGTAATTATGAAAGAGAAATCTCATTAAGAACTCTTACTATGTAGATGTTCTAAACTTTTTAAACATTTACTGAATGCAACGTACATTTGTGGACCACATCATTATTGAGAAATATATGCCCAGGCAGGAAGTATCAGTTCGCTAGTACGTAGCCCGTGTAATGGAGAAAGAAAACGACTTGTCGGAGTTTGAATGGAAGAACAATAATCTCCGAAAGGAAGGCGGGGTCCAATATCTTCCAATCCACAGGTATTACTGGTTGTTCAAGGCCTTTCGTAGTTAAGGTGTAGCGGGAGAGAGACACACATCCTGTGAAGAATACTTTTCGAATATTTTGTACTTTTCAATTATTCAAAATACTTCCTCCAGAGAGCGTCAGCATACATCTCCATTTGAAAGAGTTTATTCCACACTAAATATTCATTAAAAAACTTTTTTTAAGTCTCACAAAACATTGAAATGACGTGACAGAAATAACTGTGTGAAAGGAGTTCGGTCACACAGATGCCAGATATGACACTCATTGTAAATTGGCCCCATATTTCCACAGGTCACCAGAGAACTCCGAAAGAGACTATATGCCTTTCACTTCCACAGACACAGCAAATGTTACTCATGGGCTCCAGCTTATTGGATTAGTTCGTAAGGTCAGCTGCGAACGCAGAGTCAGAAAAATCAGCTTACAGGAACTGGTCGACGAACGTGTCCCCACATGAAGGTGCGTTCACATGGAGGCCAGGTCTAACACGAACAATATGACATGCAAAAATACGAATCAGGAAAAACTGTAAAATGGGAAACTCACATTTTACCATAAAAAACAAAACAAAAAACATAAATAGTACTGACCTGGATCAGCATTTCAATAGCAGGTTCCGATTCACACCTGTCGATGCAAACAAGATCTGCTTCTCGCACTGCCTTCAAAGCTGGACCAGTCAGTTCCCCTGAGAGATCAACTTCAACTGCATTTGTTGACAAGTTTATCGAAATTTTCTCACCTTCCTTGAATTTGTTTATAATTCTCTGAGAGGAATTTTTCCATCCATCGCATGAATCCAAGATGGTTACCTGATATTTTTAAGCAGGTTTGCATTCGATGAAGACAAAACTTCTAGGAGTCCCAGTGCATTGGCACCACTAGCTCCACCAACACAGCATAGTTTAAGAACTGACGCCATGTTCAGATTTTTGCGTACAATGGGCTTTTCTCTAATTAACTTGCGAAAACAGCAGCCAAGTATCTCCGTTTGAAAAGTTCCTAACGTACGTAAATATGCACATCGATTCGATGCCACCCGGTAATTTACAAAAGTTTCTTCCTTATTTTTCAAATTGCATGTTTTGTCAGCAACTGTCACGGGACCCTTCTTCTTCTTCTTTGACTTCAAACTGCATGACGTGCAAACAGCAGAAATAGATGACTTTAAATCATTTTCTGGCACTTGAAAATATTTTATTTCATCATCTATAATGTCGCTGTAAGAGGAAGAAAGATCCATGCTTTTTCCCATTCTTTCAATACTGAATACGAAACTAAAACTCGGCTACCTAGAGGAGGAGAAAAAATATGGCTAGGTAACAAAAGTTATTTTGTAATAAATGAACTCATAGCGGTTAATAACTGAAAATCAATAATGTAACTAACATATAACGAAGAGACAAAGTTAGCTTATTTAAAATAAACAAGCATCGACGAAATTTCTAGTTTTCTTTTTTTTTTATTGGGCTTTAACGATCACCGTGAGCAACTCAGTGGGCTATAAGCAGTCGTCCGTCCCTAATTTAAGGCCACTAGTTCTAGTGAAGGGAGAAAGCCAGAGCCGTACGACAAACAGAACAACCAGCCTCACAGGGATTCGAAACCGTACCCAACGTAGACAAATGACCAGAAGCCACCGCTTAAACCACTGCGCCACCAGGGCGGCCGAATTTCTTGTGTGTGGTGACACGTAAGGAATTTATAATCAGGACAACTCCAACCCTGCTCTATGAAACAGCAATTCAGGTGCCCTTCCGCAGCTCTACATTTTCAAATAGTTTTCCACTTTTTTTTTTAATTGAGGGTTTAACAACCATTGTGAGCAACTCAATGGGCTATAAGCAGTAGCCTGTCCCTAATTTAGGGCTACTGACTCCAGGGAAGAGAGAGAGACAGTGCCGTAAGACAAACACAACATCCATGTCTCACCGGGATCCGAACCCGGACCCATCTCGGACGAGAGATCAGAAGCCATTGCTTAGGCCACTGCGCCACCGGGGCAGCTTTCCCACTTTGCGGGAATCACTCCGCCTATCATCATTAACACTCACCATTTAGGGACAAAGAAGTTCCGCTGCGAAAGCAGGAAGCCTCCCCGGTGACGCAGTGACCCAAGTGCTGGCTTCTGACCATTCTTCCGAGATGCTTCCGGAATCGAATATAGTCCATCGAGTTGTTCACGTTGGTAGTTAACTGCCCCCCCCTCCAAAAAAAGGAGAAATAAAAACGTAGGACAAAAAGAAATCTTACGTGTAGAGGGATTTTGTTTTTCGAATAGAATTTATCAGAAACGTGTAGTGCTTGAAATGGAGAAAGAAGGGCAGACATTATAAGACAATATAAGGCAAGGTTTCTCTTTTGCCGCTTAGCTGAACATTATACACTATCTACCAACAAGTAATTGGACACCCCTGAAATCGACGATATCTGCGGTTCTGATACACGTCACGGCCGCCGCCGTTAAATATCGTGTGGGAAACAACAACGCAACCAGTCTCATGCAAGATGCCACGCAGTTCGGAGCTCTCTGATTTAGAGAAAGGTGTAATCGTCGGGTATCACAGAAATGGCCGATCCATACGTGACATATCCAACTAGTTGAAGTACCCAAAATCGACAGTGGCCTACGTGATTGGCAAGTGGAAGATGAGAGGTGACTGTCGGAATGTGCCCCGACCGGCAGACCCACAAAACTGGGAGTTAAGAGACCGATGGGTGTTGGCCAGAGAAATTCGGAAGAACCGCCCCAAATCGATGGGCCACATCCGCAAGGAGTTCCAACAGGCATCCGGGAGTGTTCTTTCGATGAATACCATCCGTAAGGAAGCGCATCTGCTCGGTTATCATGGACGTGCTGCCGCCCACAAGCCTTTGATCACCAAGTCCAATAGCGCTGCTCGGCTAACGTGGTGCAAAGAACGTCGACAGTGGACCGTTGAACAGTGAAAACAGGTTCTCTGGAGCGACGAATCAAGGTTCACCCTCTACCGTTCGGATGGCAGGGTCTGGGTTTGGCGTCTGACTGGAGAACGCCTCCTGCCGGAATGTATTGTGCCAACTGTGAAGTTCGGCGGCGGTGGAATTATGCTATGGGGGTGTTTCTCCTGGTAAGGCATGGGACCCTTGGTCGCAATTCCTGGTAGACTTAACGCCGAGACCTACTGCACCATTTTGGATGACCATGCGCTTCCTACGTTGTGGCAGTTTTACGGGGTGGACCCATGTTACTTTCAGGATGACAACGCCACCTGTCATGTTACGAGGTCCACCATGGCTTGGTTTGGTGACAATGGGGTTAATCGAATGGACTGGCCTGCGCAGAGCCCGGACCTTAACCCTATCGAGCACCTCTGGGACGAGTTGGAGCGTCGACTTAAGGAGTGCCCCCACCGTCCGAAATCAGTGAAGGAACTGACCTATCTTCTCCAAGCCGAGTGGAAGAAAATACCGCTAGCCGTCGTACAGCGCCTGGTTGAAAGTATGCCCCGGAGGGTCGCAGCTGTAATCGCCGCTCGTGGAGGCTCCACCAACTATTGAAGGTGAATAAACTTCGTTTTCCTTTGCTATCACAGGTGTCCAATTACGTGTTGGTAGATAGCGTATATTAGTAATCCGAATTTCTTGGCGTAAATTATAAATCAAAGTTTCCAAGCTTTCGCCCATCAACGAGATGGCCTAGAACCAACGAGCATAAAAGGAACATAAAGAACGTTAAAGTAACAACGGCCCTATCCATAGAGATCCAGCTCAACTTCGCTACTCCTATGTGAGATAGCGTAAATAAATTAGTTTCCTACTCCACCCCAAAATCTACTGCCATTCGCGAAACTTTAGAGATCGTCAACAACAGCGAATCATGCAATTACAGCGTCTCGCTGTAGCTGGCACGAGTTTGGAACCAGTTCTTCAAATAGTGAATGCATTTTATTTGCCTTTCATGATTCCGCATGATAAACGAACATGACAGCTCGAGTCTTTGAATGAATAATTACTTAGCATCTGATCGGTTATTGCCAAGTCAAATCACCACGTTCAAATTGTTGAAGCGTTCTATTATTCAGTTTGCTGTCTACCTTCCTTGAAAAAGCCATCTGGTTGATGCGCGAAAGCTTGGAAACCTTGATTTATAATGTACGCCGAGAAATTCGGATTACTAATATACAGCAGTTATACTATTTTAAGACAAACAAGGTTTTAGTGAAACATAATCGGCTGTTGCTGCTTTTTGCTTTTTTACATTTAAAAACTGTGGTCTCAAAATCCCCCCCCCCCCTGTTTATTTACGTTTACAAATTGTGCACTTGTTGATATTTCAGGGCAAATATGTGTAGTCTTCAATTGTTAGACCAATCAAATAGTATGATTAATTGTTTTCCTTAAGAAAACATTATAATATAACCTCTCATTTGAACAATATTGTGTGGTTACAAACATGTTCCCATGAATGCATTTAAATGATGACCACGAGCGAGTTAGAAGTAGAGCAGTAGGAATTGTATAATCCTATGGTACAGAAAATATAAAACGTAAAGCATCTTCCAAAACAGGAACTGTCCGCAGTTGTTTTACTTTTTTTTCTGCCACAATTCTTGATTGTTACTCATTTATTTATTTTACTTATGTTCTGCGTTTTTTTATAAATCGGAAACGGTCATTAAATTCAGTGGTGTAGTGCTAATTGAAAAAGTATAGGAACTCGCGGTGCCTTTACATCTTCAGTACCTTTCCCTTCTTACTCCCTCTCCCCAGGGCCGCGGGTGGCCTAGTGGTTAGCATTCGTGACTGCCACGGAGAAGACCTCGGGTTCGATCCCAGGCTGGTACGAACGCTCGAATCACTAAATATCCGCCGTGCGTCGGATGGGTACGTTAAGCAGTCGCACCCCGGGTACTGGCCCCCCGGTAACAAATAAGGGCGTCTTCCTCCCTCTTTCTACCTCGTTTCCGCGTCACTTTCCTATCGAGCATTCTAGTTCAAATCTCCTAGCTTCCTATTTCTAAGGGTTGTTTAAGACCTGGGGTCAGACACTCCCTTCCTAAAATCCTCTACATATGATATGATATATACTCCCTCTCCCCATTCCACCTCTTCCCTTTTTGCTTTCTTATATTTATAGTAAATATAAAAAAGCGTCTGTCGAAATCAGACTTCCGGATTTACACGTTTTGGCATTCAAGGAACAAGATTTCACCATATTGATAAGAAAACACTGAAATATTGGGGCCGTTTTGGGGTGTAAAAGCTAAAATCAGTCCCTTATTATCAAGTAAGATGTAATCGTAAACGGAAACTAATTTAGAGTGCAATGGTGAAAGCCATTTAGTACTGGGAGTCTCGTTCTTGAGATATTTGGATAGGGGCAGTTTGGATACAGAACGGACAATTCTATAGTCCGCCTGAAAACGTGCGGTAGAACAGCCTGGAGATTTATTGCTTCGACGATTTTTTCTGCCTCTGTGAAACGGGCCTAAAGCTCCAGAGAGGAAAATAATCTCCTCAGCTTCCAATGTAACTAAGGGGCACTCGTAACTGGACTAAATTCACTGAGACTCACAACTAGATTCCTTAATGCTGACTAGATTAATTAAATTCTAAATAACAATAATTTCCCCACTACAATATCCTCACCTCAGCGTTCTTAACGACAAGTTCCAAGGGTCTGTCAAGTGAGAATGGATTTAGTGACTAACTCTACCTTCAAACAAACATGAGGCGCTAATTTGATTAACTGTGCAATTTTTCTTTGGCATTTTTTATTCGGAAAGAATTATAAGACATTCGTATTTTAAAATTATAAGACATAGGGTTTTAAAGTTTACCAAAACGCGTGCCGGCAAAAAAAAAAAAAAAAAAAATAGTACCGGAGCACCGTTCCACCCCACTACACCACTTATTAAACTGTCCTGCGGCAGTTACGTGTATTGTGTGTGATCGTGAAGTATTTTAAAGAGGCTGGCCTTAGTTCTCTAAGTGATTGAAATTTGAATGCTATGCTTAAATTTGGCGTAAGGGTTTTGTAGTACTTTGTGTTGGTATTAAACTAGATCAATCATTTTACAACAACGTCCACATTTGTGAGAAGCAGAATACTCGTGTAAATCAAACTTTAGAGTAGAAAACAAACACACCGTCTGTATACGATGCATATAAAACCTCAGATAGTTAACATCTACAGGTTTAAAAAAGTTTTAATGCTAAAACAAGATGTTAGGTTACACAAGAACTTTCGAACCCACTAGGGTTCATCATCAGATGAGATAAAAGGCTACAAGGTGTAGTGGAGCATATTTTATAACAACACTGAGTGAGTCGTAATTCTTACGTAGGTTTAGTTCGTCAGGTGGTCAACGTCATATCATGACATCATATACGGTTAAAGTTACAAGTGACCCGTCGTTAATAATGCACGTCCGGAACCTTGAATCAGTTTTTTCCAGTGAGTTGGAATTTCAGCTGGAATGTAGTCATTACAACATTTGTCCCCACTGTTATAGATGTATAGACTTTCTGCCATTGATAGTTGGGTTTTGAACCTAGGGGCTGAGAGAGCAGTTGTTTCTTTCTAAATTGGAAAATATAGTCCCTCTTTCATCAAACGTAAGAGAGCTGTAGAATTAGAAGAGGTACGAACGTTGTAAGAGTGTTCTTTCAGTCTTGTCTTCAAAGACCGTTTTGTAGAGGCTATGTAAACCTTTGAAAGTAGGGTATTGTCCATTGTTCGTAGTGGGATACTATAAATACCGTAGTGTTATCCCATAGGTACAGGGTCACGATCATTTTTTTTTATGGACAAAACTATCAAAACTATCTTATCATGGTCACTCAGTTCTTAACGCTCTTAATTCACAACTCACAATTTTCTATCTCCAATTCCGTTGAAGCTTTGAAAAAAGTCTAATGTTACCAACCTAAGGATCAATCCAACATCATGGCATCATTAGACGCCATATCACTCTTCCCCAATGAACCGGTAAATAAAGTTCACCAACTTATCGAAAAAATACTTAATGCTTTGAACACCTTATATCTTTTGTCAAAATTCAAGCCATGATTCAAGCTCTTAATTTGGTCAAAAAAAAAAAAATCATATTTTAAATTGGACAATATTATTTATCGTCATCTTAGTGATGTCCCATGGGTTCACCACTTTCTCCCCCCTCCCCTGTTATCTGAAATCCTTATCAAACCGTCGAAGAAAGAGCATTACGAACAGGGCTGTAGTGGAGGGTATACGGCGGTATAGCGTATACCTTCAATATCCATATTATCAACAGAACTCCAGTCTCGAACAACATCGCTGCCAAGAGCTGAACATCTAATAAAAAGAACCATAAGCATTATAGAGAGCTTCGGAGAAAATCCTGGGGAAAAAACTCATTTAGCATTAGCAGCGAACGAGGAACTATTATTTAAAAATATCCCATTGATTCCTAACAATAAAATTGTACCTATTAACCAAACCAGTTTATTCAAAGCACGTTTGATAGGATGAAATCAAGACTGTGTTCAGATTCAAACAGTGAAAATGTACAACTTCTTAAAGATATTTCTTCATTAGAACGAATAGATATTAAAACAGACGACGTGTGCTATGGAGAACTAGAAACAAGGCAAATCTGTAGACGTTTTGATGTTGATGAAATGCAAGCTATTCAGAGACTGAGAGAACAAACTAAAAACGTCCAAGTTGTACCAGAAAACTTAAAACCCCTCTTAAGAACGATTTCAACTCTGCCTTGTTTGACAGCTGAATGCGAACGAGGATTCAGTTTAATGAACAACATTATAACCGATTTGAGAGCATCTTTGTTAATCGCCAATGTATCTAACCTGAAGTTCATAAATTCAAATGGACCGCCCATTGAACGATTTAATCAAAAAAGAAAAAAAAATAAGTAAGATCTTGGTGGATGAATCATCGTAAGCAACTGATAGTTGATCAAGTTTCTTCTAGAGAAGAACAGTGCTGTAAGGACTTATCTCGTCAGGCTTCTTTTTTTTTTTTTTTGATTGAAGGTTTAACGACCACCGTGAGCAACTCAATGGGCTATAAGCAGTGGCCCGCCCCTAATTTATAGTCACTGGTTTCAAGGAAGGGAAAGAGCCAGTGCCGTAAGAGAAACACAACATCCATGTCTCAACGGGATTCGAACCCGGACCCCTTTCGGACGAATGATCAGAGACCATAGCTTAGACCACTGCGCCACCGCGGCTCGGGGTTTATGGGATATATTTCAATAGAAAGTAAAATAATCTTGTGTATGCTCTTCAACTTGTCATAATTGACAGGAGAGAGAAGATACTTTATTCATATCGGTAAGTGAGCTCACGGTCATAATTGTTAAAAAGCAACGGTACCCCCACGAGGGTACCCTGCCTTTTTTTTTTTTTTTGATCCATGTAGTATAACCTCTGATTTTTTAGGATTTACATGCTGCTGATTTTATGACTACAGCACTGATTACGAGCAGGTACATTACCACCCAGTTTATATATACGTTATGTTGACGATATAATTAATTTTTTGGGAACATTCACTCGAAGATCTCAACTCATTTGTTACTCTTATGTCGTCTCAATTCTCATCCATAAAATTTACCTTAGAACTGGAATCAAACTATAAAATTTCTTTTCTTGACTTCAAGAGAAACAATATTTATCTCTCTCTCTGCAGTATCTATCGCAAACCCAGTTCGACCACCTCAATTTTATACCAGTGACATCATCACATTCTATGAATTATGAATTGGCAGCATTAAGGTCTATGCTTTGTTGAGCCATTTCACATTCTTCAACCCTTCGAATGCGTAATCGAGAACTTCCCACAATTATGAAGATTGCTGAAGATCATGGGTATAACAGACATATCATCAACCGTCTTTACAAGGAGATTCTGCTTTCCGAATTCCCCACTTTCTGTGAAGACTTGAATACTAAGAAATATATAGGATCACTAAATTTCAGCCAAATCACTGTTCCCCGCCTAAAAAATGCTTGTCATCGCCATGACCTAGAGTTCGGGGTCAAAACCACCAATATTTTGTCCATGATAAAAAATGATCGTGACCCTGTACCTATAGGATCACACTACCGTATTTATAGCATTCAGCTATGAACAATGAACAATACCCTACCTTCAAAGGTTTACATAGGCTCTACAAAACGGTCTTTGAAGACAAGACTGAAAGAACACTCTTACAACGTTCGTACCTCTTTTAATTCTACAGCTTTGTCAAGTTTGGTGAACGAAGGCCTATATTTTCCAATTTGGAAAGATGCTACTATTCTTTCAACCCCTAGGTTCAAATCTCAACTAAATAGCGTATTGTGACGTATGCATAATTTTTACATGGTGGGATTTTTCAAACCAAAATGAATTTCGCGAGCGCCCGGATTTAACCAGGATTTCCGTCGGTCCCGAACTTATCGTTATAAGCGGGGCCCTACTGTATACTAAGCGTCAAACAGGTCCGCTACATAAGGGAACCGAAAGACGATTAACTTTCCACTGACGACGAGAAAAATAACGTTATAAGCAACGCGGGGTCATAATGACCCCAACACTTAAAGAAAAAATAAGTTATGTTGTATAAGTGCAATTGACTTGAAATTCTTATTATGGGAATTTCACATATTCTGCTATCAATGAAATCAATAACAGCAGCAATTAAATTAAAGTTTTTCTAGAATAAATAAAACTATATATGTAATACTGAAAATCAATATCTAATATTAAAACAGGAAAAAAACACAAAATAATATTTATCAATCGAAATGCAGCCTGCGATGTTACAGAAATATTTCTTACATTTTATGTTGTTGCCAAGATAATGCCATTGAAAAAAAATGGAACTAGTTTTCTGACGCGCAGTCCACACAAACGGTTTTTGAACAGTCCGCATAAACTGATTTTTTGCAGGCGTAACAACCTTTAAAATGTTTTCTATCTTTACCACTTGGGTATAAGGAACATCTTTTTCTCTTCAATTTCTGCTCCCAAAAAAACCTCTGACATGATGTTTGAGGCTCTTCAGCATCGTTTCTGCCTAGGATGTGGTAAACAGTGCAATGCAAGTCACGTGGTATTCTCTTGTTTTCACCTCGTTATTCTAATGTTTTTTTATTAAACTTTCATCAAGTTGTTTTATAAAATTAAATCGGGTAAACTTTTTTACTTAGGGAAAACCCTCATGTATAACATGCGCAGTGTTTGAAAAACAGCTAATGGCCACCCTCTGCTACGCTTATTTGACGAGTAAACGTAGCATTTTGTTTTAATCGAAATTGTCGACACTGACTTTTATTAAATTATAAAATAAAACAATGTCTGATTTGCCACTTTTAGCATCGCATTTACATAAAGTACCATGATCATAAAACAGCTTGTATTTGTATTTGCTCCGTGGAGAATGGGGAAGCGGGCGAAAAAACTTACGCTATCAGCGAATTGGGGTCATTTTGACCCCAAATGTTCTAATATAGGTGTAAGATAGGAAGTTTCTCTATTAAATCCATATGAGATTTAAAGTAGACGTAATTTTAGGAAGTCAGTAATATATATATATATTAAATTCTAGTGAGGTTGAGGATATTCTTTCAAAACGTTTGGCGTTTACTGGGGTAATTATGAATCCACGTCGTCAACTGAAGAAAATAATTTTTTAAAGTCAAATCCACCGACAAAAAGAATATTAAATAAATAAATGAGAGAGAGAGAGAGAGAGAGAGAGAGAGAGAACCTATCATGGGCGCCCATAGCTTATAGTTTTCAGAAAGCGCAAACATAAATTGCAACTACGAATAAATATATAATCACCATACACAAATTTCCACTGAGACTTCTTGTAATTTAACACTTTTTACCACTCTCTCAACACATTAATTGGAAATTAGAAGACATTAAAATGATGAATAAATGGATTTAGTCAGCGTGTTAGGACAATAAGGAAATTTTTGTCGTTCGTTTGATCCTTTCGGCCACTTATGTCAAATGATCCACGAAACCCCAGAGATACCTCGATTGGTCATCAAAAATGGAAAAATACCTCCAGGACAAATTTTCAAGGAAAATCTCAAGAGATCACAGTGAATGAATAGGTGCTGCAGTGAATGATATTTTTTTCATTTCTTCGCCTTACATAACTTTTCAGGGTATACGCTGTCCCCCAAATATCATTACTTTCTACGGCAAATTTCAGCTTTTTCTGCAGGAAATTCTCAACGCGTTGCCCATTTTTACTGCATACGCATCCAGAAGTTCTACAGAAAAATGAGCAGTCAACAATTGTGTTATGGAAAAAATCTCTGAAGTGCTTTCCAAGAATAGAAAACGCATAGTACGATTTCCAGGGGAGGCAAATGCCCCCCTCTTGCCCCCTATATGGGCGCCCATGGGGCCTATACACAAACACCGAACTAAAGGAAATCTATTCAGTTCTCTCGTCTGCTATGGCGCCATCATTACAGACGTTGTTAGCATTATTACAGATTTAAAAGAGGTGAAGACGCGTTATATTTAAGAGCTGAAGACGTTCTCTGTGCTTCACAGAGAATTTTAGGCACACGATAAAAAAAAAAAAAAACTTAGAGAAAGATTACCTGCATGCAAAAAAAAAAAAAAAAAATGTGAATAATTTCGCACTTTTGGGACCTCAGAACCTGCTTACACTATCATCTACATATTTTAAAAATATGTAGATGATCTGCAAAAAAAATATATGACAAAGACCTACAAACTTCGGCTAACCTTCAGAAAGTGGCCCGCTCCGATAGATGGCGCTCTCGCAACGCACATTTCACAGTCAACCATTCCCTCAACTTCATTGATCCCATCATGAGATATATCTAAAGACCTTGGATCCCATCACAGGGGCGCATACACAAGGAGTAGAGAGCAATTGGCGTCCCCTTAAGCATAAGTTAACACAGGGCAACCACAAAATGTACTTGGCAGACCATATTATGGAAAATTTATTCCGACGGAATTGCCGAATTTCCTCAGAACATTAATTTGAAGTCCTGATTCGTGCGATCAGGCAGTTCTTCCCTGGCAGATAAAGCTTTTCTGGCTTTTATTCTGCTAGGTACACAGTTTCAGATTCATGAGGAAAACTCACTCTTCCGTCGTAATAAATATTTTACACATATGCAAGAATGTACATTCATAAAGGCCCTTTTAAGGGCCACCTAAAATCCATATTATTCACTTCCTTTGCCCATTTCACAACGTTACGCTACGCTTCACGATTTAGAGATAACGTGTCGCTATCTATCGTCGCTTCAGAAACTACTTTTGGGCCACATTTCTTTATTCAACTTTTGCAAATAATCTCAAACAACTTCATAAAAGAAGAAATTAAATCAATAAAATAACTTGCAAAATTGTTAATAATCATGTGTAATAATATAATAATTTATCATGTAGATTTCCCGGAAACTTCTGAAAGAACATTCAGCAAGCTGAAAATAATTAAAGATTATTCGCGGAATACAATGTGCCAGGAAAGATTGAAATATCTGTCAGTAATTGCCACTAGAGTTCAAGAAGCAGATAATACCACAGAGTTAATTAGAGACTTTGTCAATTCGAAAATAGAAAGGTTTCGGCCTTTTTTTTTTTAATATACATAGCCTATCTAAATATAAAAAATTCCTTTAATGAAATAAATGCTTCTATTAGTTAATATATATATATATATATTATTTTCTTTGTTAATATTGCAAATAGAGCAAAAGCGATGAGGACTGCTTTTTTGTAATTTTGTTTTAAGGGCCGAAAAATTGTAGTTACGCCACTGAATTGAACTCACACAATTTGTAAGTATTCACCCCCTACTCGATTCTACCAGCACTCATTTATATCACCTAATTCCTGAATCTATTGAACAAATTTCACTGTTCATTAATTTTATCTTGACGTTTCGTTTTCCCATTCTGTGGCTCTGTTAATAAACTTTTAATTTCTTAACCAAAAATAAAATAAAAAGTAAAAAAACTATATTCAACAAGAAGACTTTCATGGAAACATACGATACTTACATTTACTTTTTGCAACGAATTGTAACGTAGGTCATCGTAAGCAGACTCCCTCCGGACGTAGTTCAGATGTCAACAAAGTTGCTTGCAAACTTAGCTTCCTTTAAATCACCCGTCTGCTTGTGGAAACATGCTTCTTTAGTTTTGGTTCGCTTCAGTTTTGGTTCGCATTACCCAGAGATCTCTGCGACACCTGCGCTTGTCGTCCTGCGCTGTCTGAAGCTTTTGATTCACGTGGATTCCTGCTGCTATCATCAAAACAAAGACAAAAAAACATTGCCGGAAGATGTCGCAACACGTTCGTAGTGAGATACGGGCGCAACGAAGGAAATTTCCAGCTGAAAGTTCTTCACAGCATTATGTCCGCCGAGGCCGAAGTAAAACTATCACGGGAGTATTTAGGTCCATATGTGAACATAATTTTTCTAACTATAGAAACTATGAAATAAGGAAAATAACTTTAAAAAAAAGTAATCAAGAAAGAATGAAAGTGACGTCAAGTGAATAACACCTGTTGCCATGTGTACATATCTGGAAATGAAGTTATTTATGCAATGTATGAAACATTAGCAGATATAATTAAACCACAAAAATTGCCGAGCAGTTAAAGTACAGTACGAGTACTACATTCTCCATAAGCAGGCTTTTGCAGCATAAGGGTGAGTTAAGGTTTTCGTTCCTGATTCTATGTTACTTTTATGTTAGTAGTGATGTGCTGCCCATACATAGTAAATATATTCCTGAAAGAAAGAAAAAATGTTCTGTCCCAAAGAGGATACGTGTTGAACCAAAATCTGTGCCAAGAAAAAAAAAAAAAAAAGTTGGTTTTAGTGACTTGTAGGTACCGAAGATTATTTTGTACATAAAAAAAAATTTATTCACTTTTTTTTTAAAAGTTCCATGCGTTTAAATGAATCATTGCTTAGGTGTTTAATTCAGTTTAATGTTTATACAATACGTATCTTATAGCAATTTAAATGATGGGATGGTATCACAATTAGTACTACTTTATGTCTGAGGCAGACATCGCTTTCATTATCAATTTCCCTCCCGTTATGATTATGTTTCAGGATAATTTTTATTTATGTATGGATTATAGGGTTGTTTATTTTGTATAAGTGTTTGTGGATTTGTTATTATATACATGACGGGCGTAATGTTTTAATATATAGTCTCAGTAAATCGATGATTTTGGGTTTTTCCATAATCACATCTTCGTAATTTAATCCAACTTATTGGTCTACATCTTTAGGCTACTCTCTACGAATTACCCTTTATTTACTTGTTTTTTTTTTTAAGGTTCGACCCTGAATTAATCACTTAGATTTAGTTTAGCGCCAGCGGTATTCAAAATGACATCGTATTAAGAGGGTCTTATGTAGAATTTTTTTCAGGAACGGGGCAACAGAAAAAGTTTTTGAAATCCATCAGTTCAAAATAAAAGTTAATGAAAAGTAGAAGACAAAATTAATGCATTATTTACTAATGTAAATTGATACATTTTATTAAATTAAAACATTTTTTCTAATGTAAGTAGCATTTTTTAAAAAAATGAAACACTTTCGGGGGAGCGGGCAAGCCCCGTTGGACTTCGCCTCTTAATACGCTCCTGCATATTAGTAATTTTGACCGGTTAAGTATTTCTAAATTTAAGTTGACCAATTTAAATACTTCGTTAGGAGAGTTTTCTCTTTGTATACCGCTGTGATAATTACCAAGGATTATGTTTTGCTTTAAAGAAAAGATGCTAATTTCAAAGTGAAAAAACAAAACAAACTGTTTATACGTATTCTAAATTTTCTGTCCTTATATTTAAATATGGTATTTTCTAAATTTTTGTATATCAGGACTGCTTCCTCAGTCAGTTCAGTATTATTATTTCTCAGTGACTTAACATCAAGTTCGAAAACAAGTTTGAAGTCGGTGTTATTAGCAAAGGTAGGGTTTTCGCGGGTTTTGATTCTTCAGCGAAGGCATCTTTCCGTCCTCTAGATGTCGCCGAAACCAAAGTGTTGCTTTTAAAAATTTTTTATTTAGCTACAGAAATGGCGAAGTTTGCTCTGAGGAGCGATTCCTAAGTTCAGGGTCAGGCGTTAGTGGAATTCGTAGTTATTTGTTTGCTGGGGATTCAGCGTGTTCTAGAACTTTCCATGGCCAAAGCAGAGACTCCGTCGATCCACCACCCCCTATTTCCAGGACAGGATCCAAAAGATCATCGGGCGGGGGTGGGGAGGGGCTTGCTCCTGTCATTAAAAAAAAAAAAAAAAAAGAGATGCTTTGTGCAGGGCACACATTATAAACTTTCAGCACTGCCCCTTCCTGCCATTGCAAGGTTTTTTAAATATTTATCATTAAAATAATAAAATAATTGTTCTAAATTTTTAAATCACAAATTGCAAACAAGAACTGAAAAATCTGCCCTATTTTCATGATGTTCAATTGCCCACTTTTCGAGAAAACCAGTTGGCAGTCGTGGACCTAATTGGCGGGCGTCCAGCCGGTCTGACCAGTTCTGTATATGCACGCGAAACGGCCGATAGACCGCCACAATTTGGTAGACCGCCTGTCCCTCTTTTAAGGGCGGCATGAAAAAAAATTCTTTAAGAACACATTTTATGGTTTGTATGTTTATGGGGCTTAGTAATTATCAAATGAGCCCTTATTTTGTCCTTGGCTGTGGCGCCATGTTGAACGGATGAAGAGGAGAACAACAGAAAAAAGAGGCTCCCTATATTCTGACTTTCTTTTAATTAGGGACTATCCCAATGCAAAAAGTAGGAAGAAAGATTTTTGTACGATATTTCAATATCTATAATCGATCTGTCTATAAAAATGTGTATAAAAATTTCTTTTAATGAAATGAATATTTTTGCAAGTGTAAAGAAATGACTATTTACATTTATCCGCTAAGTGGCGCTGATGTGAATCTCTGTGATTTTATTGCAATGTTTTTTAATCTATGTCTGACAACAAGTTTCTGTTGACTTTCTGACTTTTTTCTTTTGGTTTTGGAAGCTGTTGTGAGCTGCAGCAAGTTGAAATGCTGTGTTCGAGTCCATCGAATCGATGAAAGCAGTTTTCGTGTTGAAGTTATAAAATGTGTCGTGAGTGCAGGGGCGGATTTCCAAATAGGCGCACCAGGCGCGCGCGTAGGGCCCCAGAGCGTGAGGGGCCCCGAAAACGTATAATTGGATTGCCAGTTTTGTTTTGGTCTTCACGGATCGAAACAAATCAATCCTTAAAGCGACCACTTTATTTGTATTGTCAATTGATATTTTGCTTTCTCATATTAGTGACATATTCTGTATTTTTTCTTGGTGATACTCCAAATTTTCGAGTTTTTATGGATATACTTATTGAAAGGAACAGTTAAAATAATTTAGCCTTCCTCTTAGTTGAATGGTTTCTTTACAACAGAACTTCAGTTTTTTTTTAATTTTCGACTTTAAAAATTAATTTTCAGTCCTTAGGGGTAAATTCCTGAAATATATGGGATATATAAATTGCCAGACTGAATATCCTTTGATTTCCTATAAGCAGCAAAAATAATTTTTGAAATATCATTAAAAAAAAAAGTTCGATGTGCACGGACAGACAGTGATTACCTTAGTACTGTTTCTTACAAAACGTTCTAATAATAGAAAGATAGAATGGCATTTCAAAAAAGGTAGAAACTTTTATCTTACTTTATTTTTTTTAGCCTGACGGATGAAAATTTCTGAGGCTGTAAGAAGGGGTGGAGAAGAGGGGCGGCTGAAACTTTTACCGCCTAGGGCCCCAAAAGATCTTTTAAAGCCGCCCCTGCGTGAGTATAATAATTAATTGTCTGTTCTTGATTTGCATTTTGTGCGCCGGTAATGCGAGAAACCTTTCTGTCAAGCACAAATGGATACAACAACTTGGATTTCATTCCTCACCACATTAGCCTTTTAGGTTCTCGTCGAGATGTGATCAGCAGTATATTTGAGTTTTATTGCGGAATCCAACAGCAAGTTAAAATATATGTAATTCTTTTTTGTTGAGTTTTGTCAATAGAGAAGAAGCGCGGGGGAGGGGGGTATTGCTTAAAGGCCGAAATTTTGTGCCACTGGAGCCAAATTTCCTTTTTACAATTTACAATTAGATGTCACTATAAAGAAAAACTGCTGCTTCAACCATTTACGTAGTTACTAAGAACTACCCTATGCTTAGTAGATGAACAAATCACATTCGCCGCTAAGTTCGCCGCTTCACAAATTTTGCACAGCGCAAAATCAAAAAGTATCCAGACTGGTTGCATAAGTTCGCAATCACGCGGCATAGTAGGAAGCGGTTTGGCACAGGCTGACTTTGGAACCTACTACGCATATCATTAAATTTATTGTAATAATTGTAATCACATCTCCTTTGTTCCCTTTTTACGCTTTCCAACCGTAGGTTGAAGAAGCGTATATGCTCCAGGTTTTTGTCCGTCTGTCCGTCCGCACGATAACTCGCGTAAAAATGGTTCGATTTCGATGAAATTTTAGTATGTGGTAGAGGGCCACCTGGAGACGAACCCTATTGAAAATGGGAGAAATGAGGTCAAAGGTCAGGACATAGGAGCGGGATTCATTCTATTGCCCTTATGCGTCATAACTTATGTAAAAATGCTTCGGTTGAGACTAAACTTTTTCATGTTATTCCGGGAATATACTTAACCGGTTCTGTTGAATATCATCGAAATGGGGTCAAAGGTCAGGGCATAAAAGCGAGATTTATTTTACAGCCATTATCTTCATAACTTGAGTAATGATTTCTGATATGTTGGAAAGCGTATCGTAATCAATGCATTGCATGATTTTACTAACTTGTTTTTTTCTACAGTACTGCTTTGTTCTTATATGTGTGAAACTGTTCATCGCATTTGTCGTGTCAAAAAAATTGATGAACGAATTCGCATCGGAATTTGTCTAATATCTTGGTGAAACTTGCAAAGGCACGTACTTAAAGTTACATACAGTCTATGGGGTGGATTGTACATATAAGTCGTGCACACGTTTATGAGTACTATATGCGTTTTTAAGATGGCTGTGAAAGTGTTCAGAATAATGAACTGTTCGGGAGGTCCGCAACTAGCAAAAGTGAAAACAATGTCGAACTTGTGTGCACAGCTGTGCAGGAAAATCGCCGAATCACTATTCGTGAGTTATCTCTGAAGACTATTCAAAAAACGCATCATCATCATTGTCAACCATTATCAATCCACTGCTGGACGAAGGTCTCTCCAAGCCTCTTCCGCAACGGTCTGCCTTGTGCCAGTCTCCTCCATGTTACTCCCGCATACTTTCGAATTTCATCCACCCATCTTCCACGTGATCTTCTTTTGGGTATTTTCCTGTCACTTGGAATCCAATCTAAAATTTCAGATTGGATTCCAAGGGATGTCCAGCCCATTGCCATTTCAGGGATTTTACTCTGATCATGATGTCTTCCACTCTTGTCATTTTTCTGATCCACGAGTTCCTCTTCTTATCTCTCCTGGTTACACCAAGCATGCACCTCTCCATGCTGCTTTGAGTTGTCTGCAGCCTTTGTATGTCTCTTTTAGTTAAGGTCCATGTCTCTGCACCATACGTAAGCATTGGAAGGATGCGTTGATCAAACACTTTTCTTTTAAGACATAATGGCATATTGCTCTTGGAAATTATGCTGTTTCTTCCAAAAGCTCTCCAGGCAAGTTTTATACGCCGATTAATTTCTTCATCAATGTGACCCTCACTTGATATCTGCTGTCCAAGATAAACGTACGCATCTGTTATATCCAGCTTTTCTCCATCAATCGATAAACCTTCATTTCTTGTAAAAGCATTGTACATCACTTTTGTCTTCTGAAAGTTCATTTTTAATCCCACTTCTTTACTCTTGTCGGCAAGTTCCTGGATCATTCTCTGCAGCTCTGATGGGGTAATTGCAAAAATGACTACATCATCAGCAAAACGAAGGTGAGTTAGATAATCTCCATTAATCTTTATCCCTTTGTTTTCCCAGTTCAGTGATTGAAAGACATTTTCCAATGTGGCATTAAAGAGCCCAGAAACGCATATAGCGTATTAAATCCGTTTATTTTTGTGGCGTAGTTAGTGCAAAGATTCTCCAAGCTTTTGCACTCCACTGGAAAGCTTTTTCAAGGCAATGATAGACATAAAAATCTATGAAAATCATAAAAATTTCCTATTTTTAATTTTTATTGAAAAACTTAAAAATAGAAATTTTTTTTAAATTAAAATAAAAAAAATCCTATTGGAAATTTTTATGATGAAAATCATAAAAAAATCCTCTATGGAATAGTAGTGGAATTGCCGTATACACTAACTTTAAAGTGACTGCCATCAGGGAAACAGTCGAAATCCTATCGAGCAAACCAGCGTGCAATGATATATTTCTACTGAACTACCAAGAGTTTGGCATGCGTTATTAAAAGATGGAAACACATCGCGACACACCGTATAATTGCGTGATGAAACTTCGTGTAATATGCTCGTGATGTCACCCGCGTTATTTTCAAAAATCATCTTTGTTCCTTACGTGTTCCAATTCCCTGCATTTTTGCGTCTACCGTTGCCTTGAAAAAGTCTCCCAGTGGAGTGCGAAAGCTTGGCGAATCTTTGGACTTACTACGCCACAAAAATAAACGGATTTAATACGCTATATGCGTTTCTTGAGTGGTCACAGTGTGGTGTATTTGTAATTACGTTTCTGTAGACTGTAGTTTCGGTTCATTTCAGTCGATTCTTATGGACGATTTGGGTATAAGACGCTTCTCAGCTAAATTTGTTCCGAAATTGCTCTCAGTTGAGCAAAAACAGGCCCGTATTTCAAGTGCTAGTGACCTGCTTGAGAGCATCAAAAACGACGAAAACTTTCTGAAAACTATCATAACTCGTGAAAAGTCGTGGGTTTGTGGGTATAACTTTAAAACTAAGGCTCATTCTTTACAGTGGAGGATCCCAAACTCTCCCAGACTCCCCAAAAAAGCACGACAAAGTCGCAGCAGTATCAAAACGATGCTGGCTGGTATTTTCAATAATGAGGGAATTGTGCATTATGAATACATCCATTAGGCCAGACAATCAAAAAGGAGTACTACCGTCAAGTTTTGCGGCGTTTGAGAAACGCAGTTCATCTCAAAAGGCCCAGCATTCCACTGGAGTATCGAGTGGCAACTCCACAAAGACTACGCGCCTGCCGATGCATGGCAATTTGTGCAGCAGTTTCTTGCTAAGAACCGCACGGCACAGGTCCAAGAGCCACCATGTTCGCCAGATCATGCTCCCTGCTACTTTTTCTCTTCCCAAAAATCAAATACCACTTGAAGGGAAAAGGATTTCAAGATACTGTGGAGATACAACAGAATGCGACGAAGTAGCTGTTTGCTATTTCAGACGATGACTTGAAAAAATGTTTCGAGTAGTGGAAACATCGCTGGGCTGATGAGTACGTGGCTTCGAAAGCGATTAAGTTGTACGTTTGTTTTTGTTTGTTTTTTAATAAATCCAGTATGGGTACTTTTTGATCACACCTTGTAAGTACTTCCCCATACCATGGTGAAGGCCATTGCACTGAAAATTTACCACCTCGTTGACGTCACTCGAAGCTGTGTGGCATAGGCGGCGGAATCATCCAGGCTCAGTTAATACTTTTGAAACTTTTTTTTTTTTTCTGAATGTGTGCACGGTTGTTGTCATATGCATTTTATATACAGTAATCGTTTTTCGTGCGTGTGTGATAAGCACGTTGCGTGGCTTGGAAGGTCGCATACATTTGTGAGATAATTTGGAAGTGACGCTGAAACTGCTGTGATGTAAAACACTCACGCCTGGACATTCCTAAGTCAACATAGCAGAAGGTTGCAAGTGGAGAGGCCGGAAGGGGGGGGGGGAAGGTTGTTACTTTACAGTTTAACGGTTTACCCGTAAATTTTAGGGAAATTCTGCTTGTTTTATACGGTTATTTTACGGACGACGTGTTTTACAGATTTCCGTGCTTTTTATGTTTCCTTTTTTCAACATATAATATATTGCTTTTTCAATTTTGAGGGTAGAAAAATGAGTTTCCATGGACCATTACCATCTGATCATATTCTCGCTCAATTTACAAACTCTAACGATACAGAAAATAACGATAAAACTGCTCGCAATTAACGATAAAGACTCAGTAAAAAACGTTGTCTGATTAGTGTCAGCGATAACTGCTAAAATAGAAAAATATCAGCATCACATAAGACTTCAAATATTGCGTTTTTTAAAGGTATTCTAACACACTGCATAAAAGTTTGAAGTCCAAATTTGAAGTCCAAACTTCGGTTAAGTTAAAGGAAAAGGTTACTGCAATACCTAACGGTAGTGTACTAATGAGATAGTTCTTTTTCGATTACATTTTTAATCACTTTGTGCGTTAAATAGCTCTAAATATCTTAATTATGGCGTATGAAGTCGACTAAAATGGACAAATCATTTGTATAATAAATCAGCTTTTTAATCGATATGTTCGATAGATTTAATCAATACGTCATCGAACATATCGATGAAACGTTCACTGGAATTTTCTTACGGATTTCAATATTTCAGTTCATAACACTCGGCAGATATGGATGGGGGGGGGAGTAGAGATCAAATATCTTTTTGCTTTTATATCAATTTCAACTAAACTATATTCAGAGAACAAAATAAAATAAAGTGAATTTGGCTGAAAATAATTTAATAAGCATACTGAATTCTTTAACAAGTCAGTAATCACAATGCAGTTAATGAAATCAATGTCTCTATATTTTATCTTAAAATTTGCTCCTTTTTTTTATTTTTTTTAAACAGTGGTGCACCATTCCCACTTTCTATCGCTCACCAAGCCAAACACCTGTGAGCCAAATACCAAGCAGCGAGCGACCTTTACATTTAGGTAAAACTCTGCAGTAAAGACTGACAATTACTTCAATCAAATAAAAATAAACGTTAGAAGAATTTAAATTTTAAGCCAGGTCAATGAGTGTCACCTACCGCCGCCCCTGTTAAAGAGACTAACAGCTACAATTCATACCATGTATTTAGCTCAAGAACAAGCTGTTCTTAATGCTGTATTACATGGAAATAAACGTTAGGGTTATGACGAATATGATTGCGTCGCATTTCTGTTTTACACGTTTGTCCAATATAAAGAAGTGACACTCCGGAGTACTTTGTCTGTGTTACACACATCCATGAGGAATAGCGCATTAACATGCTTTTTTTCTTTCCATCCTAAGGTTAATATTCTCATTTGGCAGTTTCTTGTAAATAAGCAACTAAATTTAAGCCTTCATCCACTTTTAGGTTTCGTGAATATGCTTGTATATAATTATAGTTCGAGTTTGGTTGTAGCATTTTATTTATTTTGTTATCGGCAACATTTGCTTCTCAGTGAGTTTTTTTTGTTCAGTAATTTTATTCAGTCGGATGTAAGGTTGGGCCTCGGAGAATTAGTCTGCTGTAAGTAAAGTCTGGTTTTTTTTAAATTGTTTTATTTATTAGTCCCATTTTTTAAATATTTTTTAATTTTTTATTATTTTATTTTTTTATTTTCGGGGTTGTTTTTGGATGTTCAAGGGATCGGAGTGTAACTTGGACCGTGTTCTGGGTGGGTTTGTTCTAAATTATATTTTTTATTTTTTTATTATTTTTATTATTTTATAATTTTTTTTTATTTTATTTTTTTTTATTTTTGCTTTGCTGTTTCCGGTAGGCTCGTTGCGGATACGTTGCAGACTAAATTCGCTCAGAAACCCACACTTTCAGGTCTCTATAGGGGTAGGTTGTTTGTTGTCCGTGCGTGGCCCTTGACAAAGCCACGGAGAACAGCTTACCATAGCTCTATATCCCTCTCTTCTTATCCCACTGGTTGGTAACGTTTTTGGTCTTGCTAAGCAGTAAAAGGTTTTTTCAGTCTTGCGGTGTTTTTTCAGTAATTAATTTGATTTTTCTGTGATGCAGCTTTTTGGCGCTTTAGAACTTTAAAAACTTTTTTAACTGTTGTCTTTGTTGGCATATTGTGTATATCATCATCATCATCATCATTGTCAACCATTATCAATCCACTGCTGGACGAAGGTCTCCCCAAGTTTCCTCCACAACGGTCTGTCTTGTGCCAGTCTCCTCCATGTCACCCCTGCATACTTTCGAATTTCATCCACCCATCTCCCATGTGGTCTTCTTCTGGGTCTTTTCCTGTCCCTTGGAATCCAATCTCTCCATGCTACTTTGAGTTGTCTGCAGCCTTTGTATGTCTCTTTTAGTCAAGGTCCGCGTCTCTGCACCATACGTGAGCACTGGAAGGATGTATTGATCAAACACTTTTCTTTTAAGACATAATGGCATATTGCTCTTGATGAAAATTATGCTGTTTATAAATATATATATCATCATCATCATTGTCAACCATTATCAATCCACTGCTGGACGAAGGTCTCCCCAAGTTTCCTCCACAACGGTCTGTCTTGTGCCAGTCTCCTCCATGTCACCCCTGCATACTTTCGAATTTCATCCACCCATCTTCCATGTGGTCTTCTTCTGGGTCTTTTCCTGTCTCTTGGAATCCAATCTAAAATTTCGGCTGTCCATCGATGATCTGTCCTTCTGGCAGTATGTCCAGCCCATTGCCATTTCAGGGTTTTAACTCTGATCATGATGTCTTCCACTCTTGTCATTTTTCGGATCCACGAGTTCCTCTTCTTATCTCTCCTGGTTACACCAAGTATGCACCTCTCCATGCTTCTTTGAGTTGTCTGCAGCCTTTGTATGTCTCTTTTAGTTAAGGTCCACGTCTCTGCACCATACGTAAGCACTGGAAGGATGCATTGATCAAACACTTTTCTTTTAAGACATAATGGCATATTGCTCTTGAAAATTATGCTGTTTCTTCCAAAAGCTCTCCAGGCAAGTTTTGTACGCCGATTAATTTCTTCATCAATGTGACCCTCACTAGATATCTGCTGTCCAAGATAAACGTACGTGTCTGTTATCTCCAGCTTTTCTCCATCAATCGATAAATCTTCATTTCTTGTAAAAGCATTGAACATCACTTTTGTCTTCTGAAAGTTCATTTTTAATCCCACTTCTTTACTCTTGTCAGCAAGTTCCTGGATCATACTCTGCAGCTCTGATGGGGTAGTTGCAAAAATGACTACGTCATCAGCAAAACGAAGGTGGGTTAGATAATCTCCATTAATCTTTATCCCCTTGTTTTCCCAGCTCAGCGACTGAAAAACACCCTCCAATGTGGCATTAAAGAGCTTCGGAGATATGGTGTCACCTTGTCTCACTCCCTTTCCAATTTTTACTTGTGTTGTATTTTCAAACAGCCTAATCTTTGCACTTGCATTTTCATAGATGTTATTAATAATATTAATGTATGCATCTTCAATACCGCAGGTTTTCAGAGCCATTGTAACTGCTGATGGTTTCACTGAATCAAAGGCTTTTTCATAATCGATAAAAGCCATGCACAATGGAAGTTCATATTCCCTCGCTCTTTCAATTAGTTCTCTCAGCACATGGATATGATCTATTGTGCTGTAGCCACTCCTGAATCCAGCTTGTTCTCTCGGTTGAGCCATGTCCAGTGTTACCTTCAAGCGGTGTGAAAGAACTTTAGTGAAGATTTTATAAACTACTGATAGGAGGCTGATAGGTCTGTAGTTTCCAAGATCCTCAATGTCACCTTTCTTATGTAGCAGGATCATTGTAGCGGTGTTCCAATCCTCAGGAATCTTTCCTTCATTAAGGCATCGAGTGAAAATTTGGGCGAGTACTGTTTCGATTTCTCCACTTGCTTCTTGTATGATGTCTACAGTAATTCCATCTTCTCCTGGAGCTTTTCCCCGCTTCATGTTCTTGATTGCATGTGCAACTTCTGCTGGAAGGACTGGAGGAACTCTGGTACTGGTATCTTTCATGATGTCTGGAGTGCATGTATCATCCCTTTCATATAATTTGGAGTAGAAATCTTTCACTCTTGTCAAAATTTCTGCCTGTATTTCTTGTTACAGAACCATCTTCTTTTCTCAGTGCCATAATCTGTTTTCTTCCCTTACTGAGATGTCCCTTTGCTATCTTTAGGCTTTGGTTGTTTTCAATTGCTTTCCTCACTAGTTCACAGCTGAATTTTCTTACGTCTTCAGTGATACTTTTCCTTACTGTCTTGCATAGCTCTATATATTCCACTTTGGAAGTTACATCTTCTTTAGTTGTCCTCATCTCTCTTCTTTTTTGCATCAACATTTTCGTTTTTCCTGATAATTTATTTACATGCAACTTGTTTTTAGACCCAGCTAATTTTGTTGCTGTTTCCATAAGAGCTTTGGTTACTTTTCTGTTAACTTCAGAGATGTCCACTTCTTCCGATGTTAGGCCTTCTAAAGCAGAGAACCTGTTCTTCAGTTCCAACTTGAAGGTATTATGGTGTTTTTTAAGGTTGGTTATGTCAATAGATTTTGTTTGTCTTATGAGCTTGCCACGTTCAAGTTTAGTGTTGAGGTGCATCTTACATCTCACCAATCTATGGTCACTACCTGTGTTGAACTTGTTTAGCACACTGCAGTCTTCTATGACGAATTTTTTGTTACACATAATAAAATCAATTTCACTTGTCGTCCCATTTGGATGTCTCCATGTCCATTTCCTGTGTGGCTTTTTCTTGAAGAAGGAGTTCAAGATGAAAAACCCTTCTGCCTCTGCAAACTCAACGAGAGTATTTCCACGCTGGTTTCTGTTGCCGTGACCGAATTTACCTACTGAAGTTTCATTCTGTTGCCGTTGCCCTATTTTTGCATTGAAATCTCCCATAATTATTTTCAAGTGCTGCTTACCTTTATTATTTAGATGACAAATTTCCTCATAAAATTCTTCAATTTCTTCTTCAGGATGACTTGTGGTGGGTGCATAAGTTTGAATAATCTGAGCCTGGTATCTTTTCGAGAGTTGGATAACAAGTCGTGCAGCTCTGTCAGAGGAACTTTCAACTTCTACAACTTTATCCTTCAGTTTCTTGTTTATTATAAATCCAACACCACTAGTTCTGCCAGTATCTGTCCCACGATAGTAGAAGAGATGTCCACTTTTCAGTTCAATGAGATCTTCTCCTTTTCTCCTTACCTCACTTAGCCCCACGATGTCCCACTTGATCCTTTGTAGTTCCTCTTCCAATTCAAGAAGCCTTGAATCAGAAGATAGGGAGCGTCCATTGTACGTAGCCAAGGTCAGCATCAGATGGCAGCCTAGTCCGGTCCTCCGGGGATTCTTAGCACCCTCTGCCTTCATGTCGCACTGGCCGCTGCCTTGGCCAGGTACATTCCAGCTGCCGGAGACTGAGGGCCAAGATTTAAGTTGTGGAATCATTTTGGAGGGGTTTGGCCATAACTCACCACGCTGGCCAAGCGGGTTGGTGAGTGTGGGATAGCATTTCCTCTAATCCCGATGGTATAGTTATACCGCTATTGTCGGTCGTCAGAGCCCCTTTAGTGGGAACAGGATGCACCACGAGAAGGCGGGGTTGACATTTGTCAAGGAGAGGCTGTGATGTTACGCATCACCTGACCTTACATCCCAAATATATATATATATATATATATATATATATACATAATTGTGTATATATATAATTGTGTATATGCACCTCTCCATGCTTCTTTGAGTTGTCTGCAGCCTTTGTATGTCTCTTTTAGTTAAGGTCCACGTCTCTGCACCATACGTAAGCACTGGAAGGATGCATTGATCAAACACTTTTCTTTTAAGACATAATGGCATATTGCTCTTGAAAATTATGCTGTTTCTTCCAAAAGCTCTCCAGGCAAGTTTTGTACGCCGATTAATTTCTTCATCAATGTGACCCTCACTTGATATCTGCTGTCCAAGATAAACGTACGTGTCTGTTATCTCCAGCTTTTCTCCATCAATCGATAAATCTTCATTTCTTGTAAAAGCATTAAACATCACTTTTGTCTTCTGAAAGTTCATTTTTAATTCCACTTCTTTACTCTTGTCAGCAAGTTCCTGGATCATACTCTGAAGCTCTGATGGGGTAGTTGCAAAAATGACTACATCATCAGCAAAACGAAGGTGGGTTAGGTAATCTCCATTAATCTTTATCCCCTTTATCCCATCAATCGATAAATCTTCATTTCTTGTAAAAGCATTAAACATCACTTTTGTCAGAAGACAAAAGTGATGTTTAATGCTTTTACAAGAAATGAAGATTTATCGATTGATGGAGAAAAGCTGGAGATAACAGACACGTACGTTTATCTTGGACAGCAGATATCAAGTGAGGGTCACATTGATGAAGAAATTAATCGGCGTACAAAACTTGCCTGGAGAGCTTTTGGAAGAAACAGCATAATTTTCAAGAGCAATATGCCATTATGTCTTAAAAGAAAAGTGTTTGCTCAATGCATCCTTCCAGTGCTTACGTATGGTGCAGAGACGTGGACCTTAACTAAAAGAGACATACAAAGGCTGCAGACAACTCAAAAAAGCATGGAGAGGTGCATACTTGGTGTAACCAGGAGAGATAAGAAGAGGAACTCGTGGATCCGAAAAATGACAAGAGTGGAAGACATCATGATCAGAGTTAAATCCCTGAAATGGCAATGGGCTGGACATACTGCCAGAAGGACAGATCATCGATGGACAGCCGAAATTTTAGATTGGATTCCAAGGGACAGGAAAAGACCCAGAAGAAGACCACATGGGAGATGGGTGGATGAAATTCGAAAGTATGCAGGGGTGACATGGAGGAGACTGGCACAAGACAGACCGTTGTGGAGGAAACTTGGGGAGACCTTCGTCCAGCAGTGGATTGATAATGGTTGACAATGATGATGATGATATATATATATATATATTTCATAATTTTTCATATATGAGCTAGTATAAAAGTTCGTCTCTAATTTGTCAGTTACTGCATCTTGCTTTCAATAATCAACTACTAAAGCATGTATCAGGGGAAAAGTATTTATATGAATTTGCTTTAGAGCGAACCTTACTATACTCTACGCAAAAAATAATTAGATTAGTTGAAGTTATCTTTTTATCACTTTGTAAGGAAGTTTTTACAGGAATCACAATGCAACCTCAACCCCTCTAATCAGAAAAAAACCCTTAGATTTTTACATTTTTTGCTCTCTCTCTCTCTCTCTCTCTCTCTCTTTTTCTCTGTCTCTCTGGCTTTGATGTTTCAGTCCATATTATGGTCTTTGGCTTAAGCTTAAAGTAAATACTTCTTTGAGATAATAATTCGTTTTTCTTTATCGACGACATTTTTCACGTAACGATTTTAAATATGATTTATTTTCTAGAGCCAGCAAGGAAATTTCGCCCTGGGCCCTGCAAAAGTACCATCCGGCCCTACCTCCGTCTTTGAGGGGCTGTATCCAGAAAAGGATGAAGCGTTTTGAAGGACGAGAAACAAGAGGGCGAAATGAACTCGTACGTGGTGAATGCCTCCTCGTGATTTATGGGTAGTTTCATCAAACAGTTGTTAAGTTCATGACAACAGTATTTTCTCATCATTTTATTCTAAGATAACCTCAATCGCCGTGGTCTGTACCTCCTCCTCTGACAACGAATGTAAGAAAATTAGAGGTCGGGGAGAAAGGAATTTGGGGACGGACCACATACAGTATTATTGCCACTGTCTTGCTCCATAGTGACGAGCGGACCTGGCAGGCGGAGATGTATTAAATATTAATACAATAATAGCAAAAATATCCATTATTCTAATTATATAAAAAGAGATCAGTTATCTCGAAGAAAAAGCTCTTTAGCACTATTTAGAAACGTTAATCAAATAATAAAAGTTGCCCCTGTCATGGTAACGAACTACTGAAGATACCTCTGTTTTGTCAGAAGTGTGATTGTGGCTTTTTGTAAATTCGTTTGAAATAGGGTGCTATGGAAAAATTTAAATGACGATCAACACGAATGGGTACTCAAAAAATCTTTAATTCTAAATTTATGTAGATCAGTAGAATTCCATTTACGAATTTTTGGTCAGTGCAGGTAGGAAATTTCGAAGGTGAAAAGTAATGAACAGAAATTGCTCGCTATGTAAAAGGATGAAATGTATGATTCCTTTTGATATGATAGTGCTTGGTGCCCTTGCAAATCACAAAATCTCATGACATATAACGAACTAATAACCGTTGCAGTAACTTTATAAATTAAAGTATAAATAAGATGAAGTAACTTAACTCATCCTTAGGAAAGGAACTGTTTGCATAGTACCATTTTGTTTGTGCATAACACAGACACCTGTAAAGTGTATATACCATGCACGCCATTGTGCAGTAGATTCTGTTTAACTGGGGCACATCGTGGCTAGAACACTTTGACCCAATTTAGCGGCTGCCCCAATTATGCAAAGCTTTATCCCGAAGAGCTAATTTGGGGTGTTCTTAAAGTATTGTCTCAAATAAAGGGCTACCACGATTAGCCAAAGGCCCAATTAACCGGAATCTAGCGTATATCGACTATGAATGCCTCGTGTGATGGTGGGATTTGACTGCTTGTTTCTATTTAATGCATTCTATCTCACAATTCTGCTCCTCAGTTTATGAAGGTCTGGGGTGAAACCTGTATTGTAATGCCCTATGCAAAGCGCTACTCCACTAAAGAAGCATGGCTGTAAGTTATATATTGATCAAAACGTAAAATTACATGGCCTGTATTTCGTATATTATTGTATTTAGTGCTTTGTAATAAATACCTGTTCACACCTTATTTTCCAACGTAGTCGCGAAAACCATTCAGGCTAATTTACAAGTATCAGGCTCATTAACAACTATATGTGCCATGAACAAACAAAGTGGTGAAAATACTCCAAATACGGGGCGACAGTTAATAAATAAATAAATACATCGCTCTTTCCACGTTCCAGAAACACACAGCATCCGAAAAATTGTTTTTCAGCCAACCGCTGTGGAAATGAACCAACAGAACTCTCGATATCGCGCCGAGTGCGTTACATTTACGCCACGGTGGCCAACAATCCACGCTGCTATGTGTACATAAGTCAGCTTCTGACATCATAAATCCGTAAGATGGACTCAGCTACTGAGACGTCTCCATCTGGTGGGCATAAACGGCACTAGCTATATATATTATAGCAGTCAAATCCAACGGGCGAGATCCAGGTGAAAATACTCCAAATACGTGGCGACAGTTAATAAATAAATAAATAAATACATCGCTCTTTCCACGTTCCAGAAACACACAGCATCCGAAAAATTGTTTTTCAGCCAACCGCTGTGGAAATGAACCAACAGAACTCTCGATATCGCGCCGAGTGCGTTACATTTACGCCACGGTGGCCAACAATCCACGGTGCTATGTGTACATAAGTCAGCTTCTGACATCATAAATCCGTAAGATGGACTCAGCTACTGAGACGTCTCCATCTGGTGGGCATAAACGGCACTAGCTATATATATTATAGCAGTCAAATCCAACGGGCGAGATCCAGGTGAAAATACTCCAAATACGTGGCGACAGTTAATAAATAAATAAATAAATACATCGCTCTTTCCACGTTCCAGAAACACACAGCATCCGAAAAATTGTTTTTCAGCCAACCGCTGTGGAAATGAACCAACAGAACGCACTCGGCGCGATATCGAGAGTTCTGTTGGTTCATTTCCACAGCGGTTGGCTGAAAAACACTTTTTCGGATGCTGTGTGTTTCTGGAACGTGGAAAGAGCGATGTATTTATTTATTTATAAACAAAGTGGTACTTTGCAAAGTTCCTACGTTGTATGAACTTGTTTATTCCCTTCACATGAAATTCTTCATTTTGCCGGAGCGACGATTGACAAAATTGTTCACCCCTACATCTGTGCTAAAGTGAAGTCCTTTTAGGTAACTGCTAAACATTGAAAATACGGTAAGATGTCTAAGTACGAATACCAGTTTGAATAAAGGATGCTGGGGAACGTCCCATTTAAACGGTTGCAGCAGGTCTCGAATTTGGAGGGTGGCGTGATCGGGCATTGTCATGAAAGAAATTTTTTCCTTGTCTAATAACACCACGTTGGTTTCCACTAATGAGCTCTCGCAAGGGTTTCAGCTTTTCGTAATGGTATGGGATGATCGGAAGCGATGACGTGTTCCTGTTCAAAAATTGCCCACGGGACAAGTCCCAAAAGTTCGTTGTCAGCACTTCCCCGGTAGAAGATGCTAATTTAAACTTCTTTGGTGTGAGTAATGTGGTTGTTTTGACCCTAGGGGTCACTCGCTTCCTTGTGGGAGTGTAATAGTGGACGCAGTTACGTACCACATAAAAACTCGATTAAGAAACTGTTTCCCATATTTCGTAACGCTGCATTTATGTTTGACTAGACATCTCGCATTTTATTGTTTTCACCTGTTACTGCATTTGGAGCCCACCACGTACACACTTTGCTGTATTATAAGACTTTACAGACAATGAGCTCGACGGTGCTGTAGGACATTCTAAGATCAAATGCAGTACGTTGCAAAGCTACATATCTGCTCTCCTGAGTCATTATGTTTTACAGTTTGTGCTGTGTTGACTTCCCATAAGGAGCCGCTTGGAGGCCCACTATATCAGGAGTATCACAGTTCGTGCTGCGTTGACTTCCCATAAGGAACCGCTTGGAGGCCCAATATATAAGGAGGAATACAGTTCGTGCTGTGTTGACTTCCCATAAGGAGCCGCTTGGAGGCCCACAATATAAGGAGGATCACAGTTCGTGCTGTTTTGACTTCCCATAAGGAGCCGCTTGGAGGCCCACTATATAAAAGGGATCACAGTTCGTGCTGTGTTGACTTCCCATAAGGAGCCGCTTGGAGGCCCACTATATAAAAGGGATCACAGTTCGTGCTGTGTTGACTTCCCATAAGGAGCCGCTTGGAGGCCCACTATATAAGGAGGATTACAGTTCGTGCTGTGTTGACTTCCCAAAAACAGCCGCTTGGAGGCCCACTATATAAGGAGGATTACAGTTCGTGCTGTGTTGACTTCCCATAAGGAGCTGCTTGGAGGCCCACTATATAAGGAAGATCACAGTTCGTGCTGTGTTGACTTCCCATAAGGAGCCGCTTGGAGGCCCACTGCGCTTGTCTTCGGTAACTTTTGACACTATTCAGAAACATACTGACGCGACATTGCCCATTCACCCTTCCTTTAAGTCATGGGCGGCTCGTCAGATGAGGCAAGCAAGGCGCCGCCTCACCAGAAATTCTTCTCCCACAAAGAATATTTTTACATATGTAGGATATAATACTCCTTGAATTGAACATGTTAAACGAAATTCTGAAATAAATATTGTGATTCGCAAATTTTGTTTAAAAGGCTTCAGTCAGAGAGTGAATCCTTAATTCATGAGCATTAAGTTTATAAAGCTTACATACTATTTGTTAAGAGGCTGAAACGGACATATTTTGAGCGGCTAAAGAGGCAGGCGATCCCCTAAGTTGGCTCTTTCACAAAAGACAGCAAACCGCGCGAAGATGTGCAAAAACCGGTTCCCCTACACAAATGACTTCCTGTAAGGATTTTGAGGCGAACCTTACTGCTGCTTAAAGTTGACTGGCATTTGTGTTTCTATTGGAGAAAGGCAGGGATTTTGTCCAATGGGAGCGGGCAGACCAGAGCTGATGCCCTTGCCAAAATATCCATCTGAGGCGTCAATACATTTCGCCTCAGCCGTGGCCAGTGCGAGCGTGTTTGTTTCCACCGTATTATAAACACATAGCTTTTTCGTCAGTGTATTCTATATTTGTGTGCTGCCTTTATGGAATGTTCTTATTCGATAGAATTGAACTCATTAATAAAAAATAAACTGAATGCATTCTGTTGGGAAAAGCAATCTCACGGGTGGTCAACTGTCCTGATTTCTGCCGTGTTTAAGATATCTCAGCTGTTTTTTACGAGATATATAGAAATGTACTTCCAGATATATATAGAGAGAGCTTGATTTCTCCTAGATACCGTTTCCATGGATCAGGGCGTACGTGTGGGATGCACCGTCGCTAACAGACCTGTTACGTTTATTCTAGACTCAGAAACACTTTGTAAGAAAAGTATTTTTTCTCTTAAAATTATTTACTTTTAATTTTTGAGAATTGGACATTCTATTGGTGTTGTTCGTGATGCAATGACAACTCACACTAGCTATCGCTAGATAAAGAAATTAAGCGTAAAATGTGAATTCAGCCCAAGAGGTATGACATAAAGGAAAACGGATGAACCATTTTCCCCCTTCTACATTTTTTTTTGATAAAATATACATTTTCCCCTCCAAAATTGTTTGCAATTTTTGGAGAGTCTACTTCCTTCCTTCCACTTCTCTTTCCTTCAAAATCTGGCTTATCTTTTATAACTTATATATGTTGTGGGCTGGTTCTTCGCCTCACCAGCACTTCACCCCAAGAGCCGCCACTGCTTCACTGCTTTCTGTATGTTTTCGATGGATATCAGCCGTTTTTCCTACAAAAATCGATTTCATATCGAACCTCCTCGCTAGGGCGACATTTCAGTCAGAGCGCGATTTTGAACAGCCGCTGCCCAGTTGCAACCTGCGTATGAGCCTTAAGGGTGCTCAATGGTGCCATTCGGGAACCTTGCTAACTATGCTGTCCTGTGGTAAAGTTGGGCCAGTGTTTAAAACATTCTTGGATGAAACACGGCAGGTATGTTTAGCGTACAGTGCTGGTTCTGTCTGTTCTGTGAGCCAGTGGCCCTAAATTAGAAACGGGCGATCTCTTATAGTCTTAGATGCGCGAAGGAATAATAAAACCCCGAAAAAATAAATAAAAGAAATACTATTCATACTCATTGTTATTACACTTCCTGCAGATGTTACCGTGAAATAGCCAACCTTTTAATGTTTTTTTTTTTTTTTTACCAACCCGTATAATTTGACTTGAGGTTCATGGTATCTTGTTGCTAGTAGTGTTACATGTCCTACATGATGTTTTGTAATTGGTTTGTGCATGTTTATTAGTTTTCCCATGAACCAATTTTGTATTGTGCCGTTATATTCTCCACGGAATGATATGATTGTGTGTATATAGGCGTATGTATAATCACGTTTCTTACTTCTTTAGGTATGCAAGTTGTGAGCTGCTAACTGTAAAGAACGTAGTTTATCACAGCTGCTAACAGTGGAAGTAACCAAGATGGATATTCTATCCTTTTACAGTGCTGTTGTAAGTGACGAAATAAAGACTTTTGGAGTGACGCAAAATATGCTGAAACAATCATTGATAACAATTAAGGCAGCCTACAATTTAGAGTCATTGCAACAAGGAAAAGCGTTTGTTGATTACAACATAGCGTCAAATCGGTGTGCATATTTATGTAGATATGGCCCGTTCCATGCCGAATTGGTTCGGAAATACTTCTGCAAGCTAATTTCAGAGAGCTCGGAGTTTCTATCTGTTCTTGAAAGCAAGAATGTTCTGAAAATATGTTCTCTTGGAGGAGGAGGAGGTTCTGACCTTCTTGGATTGCTCATGTCTTTGGCTTCACAACCACGTTATTTTAAAAAGATCCGTGAGCTAACCATTTTAGATAATTGCCCTGGATGGAATGATTCTTTTAAAAGAATGACAACAAGTTATTTTGCTCAACAGGCGACACATCCAGAAAACAGATTACTCCCGTATGACAAGATTAGTACTTGTTTTAGCAAAGCAGATCTTTTGGTGGAACTTACAGATCAAGCTGCTAAGGCCATTCGAGAAGCGGACATTATTTGCATTGTTAAATTCGTGTCCGTAGTGTCTTCGATGCCTTCGGCCAAACAAGCATTTCAGGTTAGTTTTTACTTTCTGTTTTTTAATGTGTTTTTCCAAAGAGTAATTGTGGAAACCTGCAATTGTATGTAAAGTAGTGCTATGTTCAGTAAGTAGGAACTGTGCACCACTTATACTCAAAATAGTTTAACTACACTAATAATCCGAAATTTCTTGGCGTAGAATAGAAATAAAAGTTTCCAAGCTTTCGCACATCAACCAGATGGCCTTTTCAGGGAAGGTAGACAGTTAACTGCAAACTGGATAATAGAACGTTTCAACAATTTGAACGCGGTGACTTGACTAGACAATAAATGAATAGGCGCAAACGTGATAATTCGAAGAAGCGAGGTCACGTTGATTGGGCACGCGGTACCATGGTAGAAAACGCAGCATTATTTGAAAAATTGATTCCAAATACGTGGCAACTCCAGAGAGATGCTATCATTGCAAGCCTCGCAGCTCATCAAGATTTCCAAGGTTTCGCGAATGACAGTAGATTTGGGTGTGGAGTATGAAGCTAATTTCTTTACATCACTCCATATAGCATCAGCGGACTTGAATTTGACTTCTCTTGATAGGGCAGTGGTTATTTTCCCGTCTCTTGTATCCCTTTTATGTTCGCTGATTCTTATTCCAAACGAACGTTTGGTCATTCCGCTGTAGTATCGCCTGGAGCCATCCGGATATTGTAGTGGTATGGCATAAACACCTGCCTCATTTAGAAGAGGGGGCTTATCAATATTTCTATTAAGCATCGTATGCAGAGATGCCGGAGACCTTATGCCGACAACGCAATTCATCCTCCTGGGCGCGTTTTTGAGTTGATAAGGAACATTTGGTACGTTTTTTCTCGATAATTTTACCATGGAGTTTGAACACAATGCTACCTTACCTTATCTCGGTGTCTCAGTGAGCAAATCGCATGACAACCGCCTTCATACGGAGGTCTATTATAAACCAACCTCCGTTCCCAACCTGATGCTCCGCAGTTCATTCTGCCCTGATGATTACAAGAAGGCCTTCTTCCGTTCCCGAATTAGAAAAGCCTTCGCTATCTCCTCCGATTTCCGTTCTAGACAATCCGAACTAAAAAACATCGTTGAATTGGCCACTGAGGCAGGATATACGCCGAACCAGATGCATAACTTTATCGAGAAAGCCAGAACCAGCAGTGCTAATATTTATATGCCGCAACTTCACTACTGGGCTCTATTCCCTACATACCAAATGTTTCCAATCAACTCAAAAACGCGCTCAGGAGGATGAATTGCGGTGTCGGCATAAGGTCTCCGGCATCTTTGTATACGATGCTTAAGAGAAATATTGACAAGCCCCCTCTTCTAAATGACGCAGGTGTTTATGCAATCCCACTACAATATCCGGACGGCTCCAGGCGATACTACATCGGAATGGCCAAACGTTCGTTAGGAATTAGAATCACCGAACATAAAAGGGATACAAGAGACGGAAAATAACCACTGCCCTATCAAGAGCAGTCAAGTTCAAGTCCGCCGATCCTATATGGAGTGATGTAAAGAAATTAGCTTCATACTCCACACCCAAATCTACTGCCATTTGCGAAACCTTGGAAATCATGACAAGCTGCGAAGCTTGCAATGATAACGTCTCTCTGGAGTTGCCACGCATTTGGAATAAATTCTTCAAATAATGCTGTTTTTTCTACCATGGTACCGCTTGCCCAACCAACGTGACCTCGTTTCTTCAAATTATCACGTTTGCGCCTATTCATTTATTGTCTAGTCAAGTCACCGCGTTCAAATTGTTGAAACGTTCTATTACCCAGTTTGCAGTTAACTGTCTGCCTTCCTTGAAAAAGCCATCTGGTTGATGTGCGAAAGCTTGGAAAGTTTTATTTCTATTCTACACCAAGAAAGTTTGGAATATTGGTATAGTTATACTATTTTGAGTAGTGCTATATATTGTTAAGAATCATCGTCGCATTACTTTAGCTCCGTTCCTTGTTTATCCTGAAAGCAGCTATCTTTTGTTATGAAGCAAATCAGCCACAGATACACTGAAGAGCAATTGAATTAGAGAAACCTGTCTAGTAACGTGTAGCACCACCTTTCGCCCTGATGACGGCGACGATTTGTCTCGGCATGGACTCGACAAGACATCGGAAGCGTTGGGAACCCATACGGATCTGCGACCCCTGAACAAGCTCTCACAGTTCACGAAGATTTGATGGAGGGGGTCAGAGCCTCGAACATCTCTCTCGATGGCATCCAGATGTGTTCGATAGGACTGAGATCAGGTAAGCTAGTTGGCCAAGGAAGCGAGGTCACGTCGGTGGAGTGTTCATCCAACCATTCGGATACAATTCGGGAGCGATGGCATGGTGCATTGTCTTGTTGCAGGATGAGGTCCCCAGTGGGATGTTGAAGACGCACAAACGGGAGCAAATGGTCGTCCAGGATATCCTGGTAACGTTGACCTGTGAGGGACGATGTTACACGTACCAGGGGTCCCATTTCAGTCCACATAAACAGTCCCCAGACGAGCATGCCACCCCCACCAGCTTGAAGAGTACCCTGCTGGCAAGAAAGATCCATCGCTTCATGTGGTTTGCGCCGTACTCGTATCCTGCCATCCGCATGTGCCAACGTGAATCTCGATTCATCAGTCCAGGCAACATTTTCCCACATGTCTAGGGTCCAGTGGCGATGTTCCCGCGCCCATGCTAATCTTTGCACTCTGTGATGTGCGGTCAGCAGCGGTACCCTAGTGGGACGATGGCTTCTGTACTCCATAGCGAGGAGAAGGTTCTGGATGGTGTGGCTGCTTACACGTTTTTGTGCGCTAGCGTTAAATTGCCGAGTGATTTCTTGCACTGTGGCCCGTCTATCCGCTGTTACAATGCGAGCTAACCGACGATGACCCCGATCATCCACACGCTGCTGTCCACGGCAGTTGGCCCTTGCAGAGATGGTTTTACCGGATTCAATGTACTCACAGTGCATCCGTGAGACAGTGGCTCATGAAAATCTCAGTGCCTGCACGACATCCGAGATGGAGTGACCCATTCGTCGGGCCCCGACAATTTGCCCACGATCAAATGCACTTAGATCCTTCGTCTTACCCATACTGCGCCCGACTCTTACTGATTCCCGTCGCATCACTCCTTATATTGTCGGATCGCCGCATACGTCATGTCGTTTCCGTTTACAGGGCCGCCCACAGCGCCATATTTGCATAACGCCAGCTGTCTCTAATTCAATTGCTCTTCAGTGTATATTTTAGTACATGATATACGGAGCGTAAACTTTTGTTTCATAGCGACAGAACCTGCGACTAATCACGTGATTCACACTAGCTTAAAGGGAAAAGTGCTTGTATTTTACTTCTACTTCATCGATTCGAAAATACCACGCAATTTTTTACATTTTACGTTTTCCAGAATGTTACTTTTTATATTTGTTATTAGGAAGAGTACATCGAATACGGACCAGTACAGTTAGTGACGACTGAAGATGGTCGGAAACTTAATAGGAAATATGGGAAACTTAACAAAAAATTTGAAACTTAATAAGAAATATGAATCGCCCGCACATTCTTATAAAATTTTGAGTGAATTTTGTGTCTCGAAAAAGTACGTAACATAAGGCAAAGGACCTTGAATCACACTTCGTGGTTTCTGAGAAAAAATCAGCGGTATTCCCGCAGAGCCTGCGTGCTCCTAGGTATTCGAGTCAGGGGCGGTAGCTAGCAGGATGCTAAAGGGAGGCCATGCCCCCCCGCGAGGCAAGCAAGCCCCCGTGGAAAATAGACGGTGTAGTAAATTCTTTGAACTTTTATTTCCTTTGGTTTATGAAAATTTGTGTCTTTTTAATCAGGATAGTACACCAGTGTGTGGGATTAGCCCACAGCTGATGGTTCCAGTTGGTCATTCAAACTAAGGATTCTGGAACAAAACCCAGTGAGTTGGGGTCTTTTTGCCAATGTCACACAGAACTAGCTGCCTCCAAGATTCACAGAGGCCCTTGTTGCTATTCTGTGTACGGGGGTTTGTGGTAAGACACGTTCTGATCGTGAAAATCACTGACTGTAATATACACTTTATTTACAAAAGTCACCGGACGCCTAAAAGAAAAACACAACATAGCATTTATTGGCATACATTAGTACGGTGTCGAACCACCTGTGGCCTTAATGCATGCACTGACCCTTCGAGACATGCTTTCGACAAGGTTTTGGAACACAGTGATAGGTATGCGCTTCCATTCAGTACATAATGCTGCCGCTAACTGTTGCTTAGTAGTAGGCCTTGGTTCCAAACTTCTTATGCGACGCTCTAATTTATCCCATAGGTGCTCTATGGAATTAAGATCATGACTCTGTGCTGGTCAGTCCACACACGATACGGGATTATCGTCAAACCGCGCCATAACAGTCCTTGCTTTATGGCTCGGTGCATTATCCTGCTGGTACCAAAAAGGCTCGGTTCCACAGTATTGCCACAGAGTTGGTATGGCATAATTGTCCAGAATATCGAGATAGACGTACTGGTTACCAGGTTTATCCAAAATAACCGATGGGCCGGGACCATACCACGAAAAACACCCCCACACGAGTACACTGCCAGCTCCAAACTTGACCGTAGGAAAAGTACACTGTGGTATATAGTGTTCACCCGGCTGCCGCTATACCTACACACGGCCATCAGACTGATGGATCGTGTATCTGGATTCATCAGTTCATAGGAACCGTTTCCACTGATCTACGGTCCACGATAAATGTTATTTTACACCATACTAAACGACGAGTGGCATTCCGAGTGGAGATGAAAGGCTTATATGAACAGCCGCACGACCACGGTAACCCATGGAATGAAGTTCTCTGCGAATGGTACGCGTACATACCGAGGTTCCAGCATTTTTACTCACCTGTACAGTGAGGTTTTTTGCAGTACTCTGTCGATTAGCTGTAACGACTCTCCTGAGGCTTCGGTGTCATCTATAACTGGTTTTCATTGGTCTGCCGGTACGTTTTGTTGCTTCAGGCATGCCATGTATCTTCCACTTATTCAGCACATCCAAAACAGTTGATTTGGGTATGTTTAAACGACTCTCGGTTTCTCCTATGGACAACCCACTAATATAACACCCAACAATCCTTCCTTTCTCAAAGTCAGTTCTCTCCCTCCGAGACAATTTCATTCAACATCACAGTGCGATATGATCGCGGTCAGCTGCAGGCTTGCTTTTATACCGTTTGCAGCTGTACCGCTCATCTCAACAACGCAGCGGATCCGTTCATTTTCTTTTGAAGCGGTGTCCGGTGACTTTTGCCAATATAATGTAAGTCTAAATGGCATAGTGATTGACCAGGTAAATGAGTTTGTGTATTTAGGAAGTATGTTTGACAGAGAACAAATCGGATGGTGAAATTAATAGGCGAGTGAATTATTCGTTGAAAGTCATAGCTGCTTTAGGAGGTTTTCGCAGGAATGATGGGTTCTCAAGAGAGTCCCGCATGGCTGCGTATGAAAGTGTAATTAGTCCTACTCTGATGTGTATTAGTGAAACCTGCGTACTACAGAAGAAACATAGGAGTCGTTTGTGTGCTGGAGAAATGCGTTACTTACGGGGTTTGTGGCAAGACACGTTCTGATCGTGTGAGGAATGAAGGTGTGCTGCAGTTGTGTAATGTGAAGCATAATGTTATTAGCAAGGTGGGAACCAATATTCCTCGGTGGTTTGGCCATGTTGAAAGAATGAGTGTGAGATGCTTACTAAGAATTTTTTTTTTAGCCCAAGTGGCACTAAGGAAAGGCAGAGGAAGGCCAAGAAAGTCATGGGAGGGTCAAATTCAGGAGTGTCTGTGTGAGAAACAGATTATGAGTATGAAGTATAGAAGGTCTTGTGTACGTCGTGTGATGGATGTCAGTGAAGCACGAGTTGTGTGTGATTCAGGAGTGGCTACAGCGCAATTGATCATATCCACGTACTGAGAGAACTAATTGAAAGAGCGAGGGAATATGAACTTCCATTGTGCATGGCTTTTATTGATTATGAAAAAGCCTTTGATTCGGTGAAACCATCAGCAGTTACAATGGCTCTGAAAACCTGCGGTATTGAAGATGCATACATTAATGTTATTAATAACATCTATGAAAATGCAAGTGCAAAGATTCGGCTGTTTGAAAATACAACACACGTAAAAATTGGAAAGGCAGTGAGACAAGGTGACACCATATCTCCGAAGCTCTTTAATGCCACATTGAAGGGTGTTTTTCAGTCGCTGAGCTGGGAAAACAAAGGGATAAAGATTAATGGATATTATCTAACCCACCTTCGTTTTGCTGTTTTGCAACTACCCCATCAGAGCTGCAGAGTATGATCCAGGAACTTGCTGACAAAAGTAAAGAAGTGGGATTAAAAATGAACTTTCAGAAGACAAAAGTGATGTTCAATGCTTTTACAAGAAATGAAGATTTATCGATTGACGGAGAAAAGCTGGAGATAACAGACACGTACGTTTATCTTGGACAGCAGATATCAAGTGATGGTCACATTGATGAAGAAATTAATCGGCGTACGAAACTTGCCTGGAGAGCTTTTGGAAGAAACAGCATAATTTTCAAGAGCAATATGCCATTATGTCTTAAAGGAAAAGTGTTTGATCAATGCATCCTTCCAGTGCTTACGTATGGTGCAGAGACTTGGACCTTAACTAAAAGAGACATACAAAGACTGCAGACAACCCAAAGCAGCATGGAGAGGTGCATGCTTGGTGTAACCAGGAGAGATAAGAAGAGGAACTGGTGGATCCGAAAAATGACAAGAGTGGAAGACATCATGATCAGAGTTAATACCCTGAAATGGCAATGGGCTGGACATACTGCCAGAAGGACAGACCATCGATGGACAGCCGAAATTTTAGATTGGATTTCAAGGGACAGGAAAAGACCCAGAAGAAGACCACATGGGAGATGGGTGGATGAAATTCTAAAGTATGCGGGAGTGACATGGAGGAGACTGGCACAAGACAGACTGTTGTGGAGGAAACTTGGGGAGACCTTCGTCCAGCAGTGGATTGATAATGGTTGACAATGATGATGATGATATATATATATATAAGTAAAATGATTTTAAAAACTTGTAAATTGACTACTATTTGTACATCATCATCATCATCATCATGTCTTCCACTCTTGTCATTTTTCGGATCCACGAGTTCCTCTTCTTATCTCTCCTGGTTACACCAAGTATGCACCTCTCCATGCTTCTTTGAGTTGTCTGCAGCCTTTGTATGTCTCTTTTAGTTAAGGTCCACGTCTCTGCACCATACGTAAGCACTGGAAGGATGCATTGATCAAACACTTTTCTTTTAAGACATAATGGCATATTGCTCTTGAAAATTATGCTGTTTCTTCCAAAAGCTCTCCAGGCAAGTTTTGTACGCCGATTAATTTCTTCATCAATGTGACCCTCACTTGATATCTGCTGTCCAAGATAAACGTACGTGTCTGTTATCTCCAGCTTTTCTCCATCAATCGATAAATCTTCATTTCTTGTAAAAGCATTAAACATCACTTTTGTCTTCTGAAAGTTCATTTTTAATCCCACTTCTTTACTCTTGTCAGCAAGTTCCTGGATCATACTCTGCAGCTCTGATGGGGTAGTTGCAAAAGTGACTACATCATCAGCAAAACGAAGGTGGGTTAGATAATCTCCATTAATCTTTATCCCCTTGTTTTCCCAGCTCAGCGACTGAAAAACACCCTCCAATGTGGCATTAAAGAGCTTCGGAGATATGGTGTCACCTTGTCTCACTCCCTTTCCAATTTTTACGTGTGTTGTATTTTCAAACAGCCTAATCTTTGCACTTGCATTTTCATAGATGTTATTAATAATATTAATGTATGCATCTTCAATACCGCAGGTTTTCAGAGCCATTGTAACTGCTGATGGTTTCACCGAATCAAAGGCTTTTTCATAATCGATAAAAGCCATGCACAATGGAAGTTCATATTCCCTCGCTCTTTCAATTAGTTCTCTCAGCACGTGGATATGATCTATTGTGCTGTAGCCACTCCTGAATCCAGCTTGTTCTCTCGGTTGAGCCATGTCCAGTGTTACCTTCAAGCGGTGTGAAAGAACTTTAGTGAAGATTTTATAAACTACTGATAGGAGGCTGATAGGTCTGTAGTTTCCGAGATCCTCAATGTCACCTTTCTTATGTAGCAGGATCATTGTAGCGGTGTTCCAATCCTCAGGAATCTTTCCTTCATTAAGGCATCGAGTGAAAATTTGGGCGAGTACTGTTTCGATTTCTCCACTTGCTTCTTGTATGATGTCTACAGTAATTCCATCTTCTCCTGGAGCTTTTCCCCGCTTCATGTTCTTGATTGCATGTGCACCTTCTGCTGGAAGGACTGGAAGAACTCTGGTACTGGTATCTTTCATGATGTCTGGAGTGCATGTATCATCCCTTTCATATAATTTGGAGTAGAAATCTTTCACTCTTGTCAAAATTTCGCCTCTATTTCTTGTTACAGAACCATCTTCTTTTCTCAGTGCCATAATCTGTTTTCTTCCCTTACTGAGATGTCCCTTTGCTATCTTTAGGCTTTGGTTGTTTTCAATTGCTTTCCTCACTAGTTCACAGTTGAATTTTCTTACGTCTTCAGTGATACTTTTTCTTACTGTCTTGCATAGCTCTATATATTCCACTTTGGAAGTCACATCTTCTTTAGTTGTCCTCATCTCTCTTCTTTTTTGCATCAACATTTTGGTTTTTCCTGATAATTTATTTACATGCAACTTGTTCTTAGACCCAGCTAATTTTGTTGCTGTTTCCATAAGAGCTTTGGTTACTTTTCTGTTAACTTCAGAGATGTCCACTTCTTCTGATGTTAGGCCTTCTAAAGCAGAGAACCTGTTCTTCAGTTCCAACTTGAAGGTATTATGGTGTTTTTTAAGGTTGGTTATGTCAACAGATTTTGTTTGTCTTATGAGCTTGACACGTTCAAGTTTAGTGTTGAGGTGCATCTTACATCTCACCAATCTATGGTCACTACCTGTGTTGAACTTGTTTAGCACACTGCAGTCTTCTATGACGAATTTTTTGTTACACATAATAAAATCAATTTCACTTGTCGTCCCATTTGGACGTCTCCATGTCCATTTCCTGTGTGGCTTTTTCTTGAAGAAGGAGTTCAAGATGAAAAACCCTTCTGCCTCTGCAAACTCAACGAGAGTATTTCCACGCTGGTTTCTGTTGCTGTGACCGAATTTACGTACTGAAGTTTCATTCTGTTGCCGTTGCCCTATTTTTGCATTGAAATCTCCCATAATTATTTTCAAGTGCTGCTTACCTTTATTATTTAGATGACAAATTTCCTCATAAAATTCTTCAATTTCTTCTTCAGGATGACTTGTGGTGGGTGCATAAGTTTGAATAATCTGAACCTGGTATCTTTTCGAGAGTTGGATAACAAGCCGTGCAGCTCTGTCAGAGGAACTTTCAACTTCTACAACTTTATCCTTCAGTTTCTTGTTTATTATAAATCCAACACCACTAGTTCTGCCAGTATCTGTCCCACGATAGTAGAAGAGATGTCCACTTTTCAGTTCGATGAGATCTTCTCCTTACCTCACTTAGCCCGACGATGTCCCACTTGATCCTTTGTAGTTCCTCTTCCAATTCAAGAAGCCTTGAATCAGAAGATAGGGAGCGTCCATTGTACGTAGCCAAGGTCAGCATCAGATGGCAACCATCGGTCTGTTTTTCTACAAAGTAAGATGTGACTACGATTAGCAGAGTCGCTTCGTCCACGGTGAAATATAACAGGGTCGCTTCGCGCACGAATTCTAGAGGGTCGCTTCGCGCACGACACCCCTGGGAATGACCGTTCTGGGAGGACAACCGCATTGCCCCGCCCTCCCAGTAGCTACGGCCCTGCTCTTACTTATTCCATTCCGATGTAGTTAGTTACTCTTGTTCAAAACTATTAATTCTTGTGCAAAGCAAATTGAAAATGTATTTTAGGGAAACGTATCTGAATGAAGCCCTTCCAAATTAATGTGGTGTGCTTGTTAAAAAAAGAATCTTCTCCTGAGATCGTTCTAAATCTCATCTAGCTTTATATTTAAGAAATTTCAGTTTTTAAGATTTGCAATTATTTCTTCATCCATGCATATCCAAGTACTGTTTATTTTCGTAAACATTTTCTGGGTCTTCATTTACTCTATGTATTCGCTTTAAAAGTTACAGAAGAAAATATTACCTAGTAACATTTATTGAAGTATAATACAAGTATGCATTACCTCATGGTCATATTTACATAAATTTACAACGAAAAGAAGGATTAACACACCAGACATATAGCTTATGAGAAAAGATACTTATAAAATAATTCTAAATAAATGCGCCTCGCAAAGACTATGTGTAGATGGATATATTACACTATTCAAACGATGATAACTAATGAAATAAAAAGCTGCATAATGCAGACTACATTTTTCTAAATGTTGATCGATGGTGTTTTTATGAAAACAAGCTTATGTTAGACCAACGTATTTCCATAGTTTGCCTTTAATGTGTAAACATAAACTGAGAGATCACTGAATTATGACTACCCCTATCAAAAGTCGATACGGTGTGTTGACCACGTGATTTCCGAGAGGGCTAGATTAGTCGACTGACGTAGCATGTATAAGGAGTGAGTGGAGCAGTAGGTAGTAAAATTCGGAGCATGATGGGTAAACGGAAAGATTTATCAGACTCTGAGAAAGGATAGATTGTGGGATCTCGGAGAGCGGCTGCCTCGATTTCCCAAACGGCTGAACTGGTTGGTTGTTCGCGAGCCGCCGTAGTTAAAGTGTATCAGGACCGGTGTGAAAATGGTCAAACAACGACCCGGTGGCAAAACTGCTCAGGACAGTGAAAGGTTTATGTGAGAGGTGAGCACCGGGCAGAACGACTCGTACAGGCCAATACACGCAGTACTGTTCAACAGTTGACTACCCAATACAACAGAGGTCGATCCGGAACAGTGTCTGCCATGACCATTCGTCACATGCTTGCACGTGTGGGCTATAACAGCAGACGACCCCGACGACATCCTCTCTTAATCCCGGTTCATCGGCGCAACAGACTCTCCTGGTGTAAATATCATACAAGTTGGACGTCGGATGACTGGAGAAAAAAGTGTCTTGTCTGACGAGTCGCGTTTTTTACGTCACTCCGTGGATGGTCGTGTACGTATTTGTCAAAAAGAACATGAGACACTGGATCCATCCTGCACGATCTCCACAGTGCAAGCCGGTGGAAGCGGTTGTGTGCTGTGGGGCGTATTTAGCTGGCACGAACTTGGACCCCAGGTGCAAGTGGGAGTACATATGACTGGTGTCCACTATCGTGAATTGCTTGGTGACTCTGTACACCCAGCACCGTTGGACATTTTCCCGAATGGCGACGGTGTCTTCCAGGATAACACTGCTCCGAGCCACAGGTCCAATGTTGTGCAGGAATGGTTTGAGGAACACAGTTCAGACTTGCAGCATGTCGATTGGCCTCCGAACTCCCCAGATATCAATCACATTGAGCACTTGTGTGACACATTATGGAACGGCATATATGTCTGGATACACAAATCACCTTCATATCTGCATTAAAGGCCGCATCATATTCATCTTGGCTGGCCATACTTCCCAACTGCTTCAGGCATCGCATTGAATCGATGCCATGTCGGATAGCTGCTGCACTGAGGACGAAAGGAGAACCTACGAAGTATTACGGAGGTGGTCATAATTCAGTGATCACTCAGTGTATTTTACTATGCTGCTGAGTAAGGTAAGTGCAAAACTGCATCTGAACATTCAAAACATTTAATTGCATCTTTTTATCAGTCACTGAAACATTTATGTGACTTCAACTAAAGTTTTTTGTTTTTTTTTATTGGAGGTTTGACGACCACCGTGAGCTATAAGCTGTCGCCCGTCTCTATAATTTAGGGCCACTGGTTTCAGGGAAGGGAGAAGCCAGTGCCGTAAGACAAGCACGACCTCCATGCATCACCGGGGTTCAGAGGCCATCGCTTAGACCACTGGGCCACCGGGGCGGCAACTAAACTTTGCCAATTCTCAGTGATAAAATTCATTTAAATGTGATTGCACACTTTAAAAAAAATTTGAATATCTAAATTATTTTATACAGTATAAAATTCGGACTGGTGAGTTCTTATGTCGATGAACTTGGAAAAAATTAAGATCCCTCCCCCCTCAATTTGTTAAACTAATCGCCTGTTTCGAAAGAATTTGTCATGTAGCTCAAATTCAAATTCATTGCCTATCAAAGCAAATGAATCGTAAAATTTTGTCTACCTGCAATAAAACAGCAAGAGTGCAGGATTTTTTTACTGCACGCGTCGGAACGCTGTTTTCGTGAATTTAAACTCTGGTCGAATTTGATTTAGCACAGTACTTTACTTTGCAAATATCTAGATATTGAAAGTTTCCATAAATCAATATCCGCGTCCAGTTTTTTTCTTCTTAATTAAATATTATAATTTTTTCAGGCAAGTGTGTTCTTTCTGTTCATAATCTAAATAAATGGAAATGGCAATTCTCCGTAACAAATTCTTATTCCGTTGACTTAAAGGAAGCAGATTTGACCTTCTCGACATGGCGCCTGCGCTGTCATGTCTCACGGGATCGACGTCCGGTCTAGCCTCTCGTATATTACTATACATCTTTCGTCCTAACATCCAAAGGAACAATGTACATATATTAAATAATTGAAATGAAGTTTATGAATCTACAAAAAAATGTGCTTTTAGATAAGTAATTGATGTCAGTTTCCCAGAATACCCAAACATTCGCTGCTGGACAACAATCACGGTTTGAGGATCGGCGTTTTTGTTTAGAATTATTTTAATTTGCATTAGAAGTTTTCATTTTTATCTGGCAACGAGTCTTACATCTCTGAATGATATAGTAATGTAATGCGTTATCGGAGTCGCTATATGTACTTGATGAAGGCTACAGACCACAGCTGATAGGCAGACATGGTAGCAGCTTGAGAATAACGGCCATTCCTATTAAGAAAAGTCAAGACGGTAGCGCCACCTGTGTAAGGTACGAGAACTAGTCGTGACCAGAGCACATGTGTCTGGAGACGAGCCGGCTACCGCACGGATCCTGCCTTTAGCGTGGAACGGCACGCGGCTGGCACACTAGGAGTGAATGTCTGGGGAGCCATTTCCTACGATAGCCGGACACTCTTGGTAGTCCTCCATACCACACTCACGGCTCAAAAATACCTTGACGACATTCTACGACCTGTTGTGTTGCCGTTCCTGTCACATCATCACCGAGCAATTTTCCGACAGCATAATGCCCAGCCACACACGGAAAGGCTCTCCCAGGCCTGCCTCCGTAATGTTGACACCCTTCCATGGCCTGCTGCCCGGTCGTCCGACCTCTCACCAATCGAATTTGTTTGGGAAATGATAGGTTCCCACTTACGCCTATCCGGTAATGTCGGCGAACTGGCCGGCAGTTTTGACACCATCTGGCATTCTATACAGTATCCGTAAACTGTATGCGTCTATGCCACACCGGGTAAGCGCTTGTATTCGAGACATAGGTGGCGCTACAATGCAGTGACTTGTTCCACCCGAATAAATGGCCCAACTGCTCTGGAATCGCAATCATTTCGTTTCCCGTATATGCACAATGTACATAAAAATTTCCATCTCGATTGGATTATTCCTTCTTGGTGTTTCTTTTTTTTTTTTTTTTTTTTTTTGCAAAGAGTGTATTTTTTCATGAAAATATTGTTTTCATAATGGTAAATTTTTGTTGTTAATATTTTACCATTTTTTGACACTTTTCTGCCCTGCTTTTTTGTCATTTCAGAGACTTGCCTGCATAATGAAGCCTGGAGTAATAGTCATGTACATTGACAACTCATCCGCGGCCGTTTATAAACCCATTTCCGAAGTTTTTCAATTATTAGGATTTCAGTGTATCTATGGACCCTTTAAACACTGTCGGTTCTCACTAGAAAATTTTCATTCAGCAAAGAAAAGGTTCATGGGCATTGATCCGTTGAAGTTCAGTGGAGTATCAGTTATAGGGTGGAAAAAATCTTCATGTCATTCAGTGGACATTCGGCCGTCAAAAGATAATGACGAACACTCTGAAAATAGTGAGGATTCCTGTTTTAATGGTGATGAAGGAGACATGGATTATATAGTAGATTTGTGTTATTTTGATAATGACGAGGGCACTACTTATGCCGAAGATTTCTATCTTGACAATAATGACGACGAAGGCATTGATTATATCGAAGATTTCTGTTTTGATGATGATGACGAAGACATTGATTACAGTGAAGATTTTGGGTACGGTACTAATTACGAAGACAGTGATTGTAGTGATTTTTCTCATGATATAGAAGACATTTATTACGGTGAAAATTGCTGTTATGGTGACGAAGACATTGATTATAGTGAATTCCGTTGTGATGATGATGTAGAAGACATTTATTATAGTGAAAATTTCTCTGACGATGACGAATTCATTGATTATTGTGAAGATTTCGGTTATGATGTTGGTTATAGTGAAGGTTCCTGTGACGCTAACGAATTCATTAAAGATAGTGAAGATTTCTGCGACGACGACGAATTCATTGATTATAGTGAAGATTTCTGCGGAGACGGCGAATTCATTGATGATAGTGAAAATTTATGTGACGATGACGAATACATTGATGATAGTGAAGACTTCGGCTTTGAAGATGGTTATAGTGAAGATTCCTGTGACGATAACGAATTCATTAAAGATAGTGAAGATTTCTGTAACGATGACGAATTCATTGATGATAGTGAAAATTTATGTGACGATGACGAATTCATTGATGATAGTGAAGACTTCGGCTTTGAAGATGGTTATAGTGAAGATTCCTGTGACGATAACGAATTCATTAAAGATAGTGAAGATTTCTGTGACGATGACGAATTCATTGATTATAGTGAAGATTTCTGCGGCGACGACGAATTCATTGATGATGGTGAAAATTTATGTGACGATGACGAATTCATTGATGATAGTGAAGACTTGTTTTATAATGATAATTATAGTGAAGACCTCTGTAATGATGATTATAGTGAAGATTTATGTGACGATGACGAATTCATTGATGATAGTGAAGACTTCTGTTATGATGATTATTATAGGGAAGAGTTCTGTAATGATGATTATTATAGGGAAGAGTTCTGTAATGATGATGATTATAGTGAAAATTTCTGTGACGATGACGAATTCATTGATTATAGTGAAGACTTCTGTTATGATGATGATGATTATAGTAAAGATTTCTACTATGATGATAATTACAGTGACGACTTTTGTTATGACGATAATTACAGTGAAGACTTCTGTTATGATGATGTCGAAAACATTAGTTATTGTGAAGATTTGTATTATGATGACGAAGTCATTGATTATAATGAAAACTTCTGTTTTGGGGACTTCTGTTATGATGATGATATGGAAGACATGGAATTTAGTAAACACTTCTGTTATCACGCCACTGGCGAAATCATTAATTTTAATGAAAATTTCGGTTTAACTTATGTTGGTACTAATGAACACACAATGTGCAAATACAGTTTTCTCAAGTTTTGGTATGATTACAATATCCTTTATGGTTTGCCTATATAGCAAATATAATTACTGTGTTTTTTCACTGTGTTGATGTTAATGACATTTATTATAGCAAATAAAATTATTGTGTTTTTCGTGGGACAGTTTGAATGACATTTTTTTATCGCCGTGATCACGTTTTAAAGGAACAGTAAATTAAAAAAAAAGGTCCTCGAAAAAACGAATTTTTGCTGTCATGTTATGCGGGTGACGGTGATGCTCATAGAGCCAAAATTTGTTTCCCTAAGGCCATTGGGAGCTGGGTAAATAGAAATAGCCGACAAAGTTTCTGGTAATGACGTCACACTAGACATGCGGTCAGTCAGACCACTTCTCGCACTAGCGGCATCTGTGTACTCGGCTCGTTAGGGGTTGTGAGGGAAAGTACGAGGTAGTTAGGGTCAGGAATTTCTCTCCTTGTGTTGCACGTGTCCTGTTCGTTAGTCATCAAACTTTCTGCTGCAATTTACACAACTGGAATAAATTTTAAGCAGTTTACGGATTTCGCTGAAATTCTTGGTTTACAATCACTCATTAGCACTACTTTTTACAAAGTGGTGAAATTTTTAGTTGGACCAATAATCAAGTTTACGTGGCGCAGCATTGAAAAACAAATTACTGATAATTTAAAATTATGCGATTCCGAAATTTGGGTGCACGGAGATGGGCAGTTTGATTCGCCAGGTTTTTGCGCCAAATACTGTACATATTGCATTATGGATATTCGCAAGGGAAATATTGTTTGTATTGTCGTCTAAAAAGGTGTTTTTGACGAGGACTTAAAAAAGATGTGTGATATTACTCTCAGGCTTCTATGAAGAAATAAAGATATCAGTTTTTTTTATCAGATAGACATAGAAGCATTCGGCCGCCCCGGAGGCGCAGTGGTCTAAGCGATAGGCTCTGATCATTCGTCCGAACGAGGTCCGGGTTCGAATCCCGGTGTGGCATGGATGTTGTGTTTATCTTACGGCACTGGCCCTCTCCCTTCCCTGGAACTAGTGACCCTAAATTAGGGACGGGCGACTGCTTATAGCCCATTAAGTTGCTCACGGTGGTCGTTAAACCTCCAATCAAAAAAAAAAAAATGGAAGCATTTGTGCCCTCATGAAGAAAAAATATCGCCAAATTGACCATTAGTTTGATGTATGGCACATGGCCAAAACTTTGACTAAAAATGTAAAAGCTGCTGAAAAGAAAGCTTAAATAGAAGCATGGCGGTCCAGTATAACCAGCCATTTATGGTGGTCAGCTCAAACGTGTAATGGTGATGCTGTTCATGCTGAAAGAAAAAATTCTATCTTTGACTAACCTGCTATACAGTAATAGCAGTAGAAATAACAGATAAATTGCCTTTTATCTAATTATTTCTAGAGCTATATATCATGTTCAACTAGTGCGGTATTTTTATTTTCGTGTGTGTGGGGGTGTGGATGACTTTGCACTTGGGCTACTAGAATTACCATAAAGTTGTTTTCTATGACAATAGGAGAAATTAAAAAAAGAAAACAATAAAATATGCACTTAGTTCAGTGGAAAATACCTTTATATACTCGTATATAGACAGCAGCTGACAAATCTTTAGTGACATTAGAAGTTAATTGAAATAGTCTGTGTCATTTCCAGGGCAACAAACAAAACCCGAATACTGTTCATTAGATCCAGGAAAACATTCTCACAACACAGGAAGGGATTAATTTTCTGTTTTTTCGCCCTAGAGGTATTCAGGCATTCACCCAATATATGAATTATTTGTATGCAACGTGTCTCTATAGTTTGTTACATACAAGTTCATATTTTTTTTTCTCGTTTTTTTCTGCCCAAAGAATAATTTGATAACGACTTGTCTGTAAGGTGTGGATGTTTAAAACAACACTGTCGAATGTTTCGTAGTTTACTATACATTGGGCACTACCGTTTACTTTCATCATCTTATCACTTTCGTTGCAACTCAAAACACTCAGCATCTGTTGACATTCTCTCGCAGTTATCACATTGGCACCAGTCAATTACCTTTTCTACCCTCGTATTTGTTTTCACATTCCTTGTTAAACTTTCGTACTGTACCGACAGAATATCGTGGTTCAAATGAATAAGGATTTACACTAGCCATTTTACAGATTGATAGGATCGACGGCAGTGTACAGAGCGGTAAACAGCACCGACTGGAATCCCTCCGCACGCTGAGCGTCCGGTCTCTTGTCTAGTATGACGTCACTGCTGGTTTTAAAAAACGCTCTAGCGGGAGAACTACTTACGATAAAGCATTTCTGACTGCGTCAGTTTTCTTGTCTCTTTCGACATTACATTTTCATGCGAAAAAAAAATGCCCGAAATGAGTTTACTGTTCCTTTAAGGAAAGGCGATTGCATTTTCGACTTCTATATTGCAAGAAGAAGGAAACGAAATCGTTGTTTGAATTGATCAATGCTGTTCTTGTGAAATTATTAGCCATAATCTTTTTATAGGTTACGATTATCATTACTGTTGTTTGCCATTATTTATTCTGTTGCAGATCGCAGTGTTTTGACACGATCTGCAAACGCAGTATTTTTGACGTTTATATGGGCGAAGAAAGTTTGATGCAGATCGGATGAAATGCCCGAAATGAAACCCTCAGAAAAATAGGGAGAACCTTCTTATTCCAAGTAATTCTTCTCTGCATCGACACAGTTCTGCCAATGAGTTAAAAGGCTGTGGATCTCACGGCGATAAAAACTCGGGAGTCTGTGAGGTGAAGAAAGTGGCAATGGCCTGGCACGTAGCCTGGTCGTTTGGGAGAGTCTTTTCCTCCAGGAAGTGGTCTAGGTGCCTGACAAGGTGACAATCTGTTGGAACAAAGTCTGGGGAATGAGCAGAGTGCAGTAAAGTTTCGAAGTCCAACTTGTGGGTTTGGTGTAGGGTCTTTCGGCGGATATGTGGGCGAGCGTAGTCTTGCAGCAAAAGGCCTCTATGCCTGTTGGCCAAAACTGGCTGCTAGGTACTGAGCTTTTTATGCATCTGCTGCATTCCAGCACAACGGTGGTCCGAATTGATTGTCTCACCTAATCGGAAAAATGAATATGGATCAAGCCAGCAGCAGACTAAACATACGAGAAACAGCACTTTCCACATGTATTATTGGTGCCCTTGAACAGTGTTTAGTCAGGGAAGCGGCAAGCGGGGGTTCAACTGGTGCGAAGCTCCCAAGCGCGATTTCGGAAGCGGCACACTGCAGGAAGCCTCAATCAAACTTTATGATTGATAAATTAGTATCAATGACGTGGCAGAAGTTAAGAAAACGTCTTACTGTGAGAAATCGTAATGCTACGTGGCACGTTTATTTTTTCAGTAAAAATAATTCATTATATAATTCAATAGAAAACGACTTGAAATCAGAGAATAATTTTTATTCTTTCGTTGAGCAACAATTTTTTTTTTTAATCTTGAAGATTTCAGCATTCACAATATGCGTGGCCAGCGATATGACAATGGGGCCAATATGGAGGGGGAAAGCAATGGACTTCAAAAAACCACGATTTATTCGTCTTAAAACCCTTATGCATTTTACGTGTCGATAATTTGAGTGGCCCCTACTTTAAATCCGGTCGTAAATAACGACGAAAAAATTTCTTTAGAAATTTTGAACATTTTCAGCATTGTTCAAGAAATAAATGCTTTCTTTTCTGAATTACCTTACCGTTTGCAACCGTAAAATTGTGCTGTGAAACAAGTTGAAAAAATAAGTTAGAATCGATGCAATAACAGTTGCTAGGACTGCAGTACAATTTAGATATAATCCACAATACATTATGCAGTCAATTCTCGTTATAAGAAAGTTAAAGGGCATTGAAAATCAGTTTCTTATAACCGAATTTGGATTAAAATGGTTAAAACTTCAAAACTAAAGCAGATACATAACTTACAGTACATGTATTTTATGAATAAACAAGTGTACATCAATACATACCTTTTATTAACAAAAATCGATTATAGAAGTCTGCTTTTCTGCATTAATAATTGCAATCGTCTCACATTTTCGGAGTCCAATCAAACATTGCTCTTTCTCTGCTTCTTCAGCACTTGGAATCCCACTCCCATAATCCTTTACCTTCTGAATCATATTCATGAATTCCACGCGCGTCGGTAGTTGCGACTCAGAAAAGTTGTCATCCTCTTCTACACTGCTGCTTCCAGTTTCTTCAACAGATTCACTGGGGCCACAATTTCGGCATCTGTCATCTCAGGCGATGTTTGCACACCGTTATCTGGGGTGGTACAATCCTCAAAAGAAACACCGTCCACATTAAATTGAGCCCACTCATCAAGGGGGAACTTCACCCTCAAAGTCTTGTTCCAGTCCAAAATTTTCTTCATTATAAAATCCAGCTTTCCGAAAGCAGTTTTTTTTTGATTGGAGGTTTAACGACCACCGTGAGCAACTCAATGGGCTATAAGCAGTCGCCCGTCCCTAATTTAGGGGCACTGGTTCCAGGGAAGGGAGAGAGCCAGTGCCGTAAGACAAATACAACATCCATGCCTGACCGGGATTCGAACCCGGACCCCTTACGGACGAATGATCAGAGGCCAGCGCCTTAGACCACTGCGCCACCGGGGCGGCGAAAGCAGTTCTTAATTACTGTAGAGTCCACTGAATCCCAAGCGGTGTGTACAAAATCAATGGCAATTTTTACCTCAATTTTTGTCTCCTTTCTTGCTTCCATGCTTAAAACCATCAGCCTTATAGTCTCTTCCGATAACACGCTTTTAGGCATCGGATGATCAAGGTTCTGAAGTTGAGAAGTGATGTTTGGAGAGAGATACGACATTTGAGTTGAATCCAGCTTTATGCAACATCTATGGGCGGAACAGTTGTTCAAAACAAGCAGAATTTTCCTCTTCTGTGTCTTCATTTCATTGTCCCATTCCTTTAATCAGGTTTCGAAGACAGGGAAGTCACCCAAGCTTTCTTATTAGACAGACATGGTAACTATGGAATCTCTGCAAAGCACCGAGGCTTCTTCGATTTACCAATCACGACGACTTTTCTCTTGTCTGAACCATCCATATTGCACGTAAGAAGAAGTGTCAAGCGCCCCTTACTTTTTTTACCACCATGATATTTTTCGTTTTTGAATACAAAACTTTTATCCGGTATCATTCGGAAAAAATAATCCGCTCTCATCCGCACTGTAGACATCTCGTGCATCATATTTAACAATGATCGGTATTAACTTGGTCATTCATTTCTCTGCAGTGATTTTGGAAGCTGAGATGGACTCACGACACAGCTGATGGCAAACAATATCGTATCGATCTTTGAATCTGCTAATCCAAGAGCTGCTGGCCTTGAAATCGGTATGTCCAAATCCAACGGCAAAGACTCTGGCCTTCTCTTCCAAAATAGCACCGCTAATAGTTAGATTGCGCCCCCTCATGCCTTTGAACCACAAGAGTAGTAAACTTTCGACGTCAGGAAATGTGGGAGCTCGAATCCTTTTCCGATCTTGTTTTATGGGACTGGATAGGATTTTGTCCCGCGCTCTTAGAATGTTTGAAAGTGTGGAGGCTAGAATTCCGAATTCTGCGGCAATATACATCTTTTTCCTTCCGCTATCAATAACTTCGATGACCTTTATCTTTTACTCGATTGACAGAGTTTACGCTTCGGTGCCATTGTACACAAGCGACTAAAAAAATCTAACTCAGAACTGCAACAGCTCTAACGCTTCATGTGATGTCTGATAGGGCTGGACAATATAACAATCTGGGGCTCCGTTAATTGCACACCGAGTTCTCTTTGTCCATCGACCCTGCACTGCACACGGGTAAATGTCCCCAACACGCTCTTTCGGCTTACACTCGCACTAGCTACGTCATTCAAACATGGCTTCCAAGGTCGTTCCGATCTTTGCCGCGCAATTTTAGGCGCGTCCTTCCGTTTCAAACAGTCAGATCGCCAGTTCGCTCGCTAATGCAAACAGAAAGAAATAGAACTCAAAAACAGTGCAAAATGAGATGAGAACAAAGAATACATACGTACTGTGTGTATTAGGTGTGCAACTTAATTCTCGGCCCCCTAACCGCAAGCGATCATAGAACGTCGGCAAATGCAAATAGTTGTGTACGATAATGGCTTATTGCAGCGCCATCCTACAGCTTTCCAGGCAACCGTAATGGATCACAGCTGTAGTGACAGAAGGGACGAAAGTTGACGGTGAAAGCAATGTCGTTCGAGAAGCAACGTTTGAGGCACTGTCTCCTGTTCGCGTTTCATCTGAAAAAAAAGTGCCTCGGAATCACAGCAAATGATCTGTGCTGCTTTGGATGAGGCTGCTGTGTCCTACAGTACGTGTAAGAAGTGGTTCCAGCGGTTTAAGCAGAGAAATTTCGATCTCCCTGATGCAGAACGTCCGGGGCAGCCACAGAAAGTTGATGATGAGGAACTGGAACAACTGTTGGACGCTGATCCCTGCCGCACACAGTCAGAGCTCTCCCAGGAACTCGGAGTAACACGGCAAGCCATTGCAAAGCGGCTGCACAAGCTTGGACAGATTCACAAGGAGAGCCGTTGGGTACCCCACCAACTCACAGCTGCGAAGAAGTCTAGGCGCTACGATGTTGCTGCGCGTCCTTGCTCTCCAGATTCAAGAAGAAGGATTTCCTCCACAAGATTTTGACCTGTGATGAGAAGTGGATCCTCTACGATAATCCTAAGCTGCGAAAATCGTGGGTTTATCCAGGTCAGCCTACCACCAGTACCGCCAAACCGAATATCCATGCCAGGAAGTTGTTGCTGTGCATATGGTGGGATCAGCGCGGTGTCGTAAACTATGAGTTGCTCAAACCTGGTGAAACGGTCAATGCTGAGCGTTATTGTCAGCAACTTATTCGTGTGAGTGACGCAATGGAGGCGAAAAGGCCATACACCGGCGAGGGCAGGTCAGTTCTGTTGCTTCAGGATAACGCGCGTCATCACAACGTGAGAACGACTTTAAACAATATCACCCACCTGGGATGGGAGATTTTGTTCCACCCGGCGTATTCTTCAGACCTCGCCCCGTCGGATTATCGCCTCTTTCTCTCCCTGCAACATCACCTGAGTGAAACGCACTTCACTTCTGTCGAGGAGGTCCACGCAATTATTGATGACTTTATCAACTCGAAAGAGCCCTCTTTTTTCCGCAGTGGCATTCGGTAGCTCCCTGGCCGATGGCTGAAATGTATCCAACACGACGGGGACTATTTCCCTGATTAGGTACGTATTCGATTTGCTATAATTTGCTGTCAACGTGTGCTGTCTGTGGCCGAGAGTTAAGTTGCACACCTAATATGTAGCAATGTACCGATCTTTATCTATGAAAGCGCAGGTGATGATCTAGAATTCTTGGAAGGTGTAAGTCAGAACGGGATTTACCGCTTCCAAAAAAACGTTTATCATGCACTGTGTGAATGTGCGAAGGGGAAGAAAACGACGTGCATTTTCTGGTGGAAGTCGCTCCGAAAATGGCTTTGAAATTCCATAGGAGTAAAGAGAAGAAACATTGCAATACAGGTCGAAATTTTTTTTATTTTCGAAATAAATTTTTGGAACTTTCTTACAACCGAAATTTGACAGTTTTTGCTTTTTTATAAACATGAAACGTTCCTATACTTTACCATTGGGCCGACGAAAGCTATAAATTTCTTTCTTACAACCGTAAATTTCTTATATCCGAGTTTCTTATAACGGGAATGTACTGTATTAGCGAATTAACAAATGTTTTAGAGACTGATACACGAAATTTAACCAATCTTTCTTAGAAAAAAAGAATAAAAACAAAAAAACATGCAAATTTATTTGTTCCGGAAAGATTTGGTACACTGTTTCTTCAAAAATGTTTCTTTAAAAATTAATGTTAGTAGCAAATCAATGCCAAAATTTGCTGTAGTTATACCAACCATAACAAAAACGTTAAAACAAGTAAATGGCTGTTTAAAACAATGTAGAACACGGGGGGACTAGAACAGAACATTTTATCTCCGAATTCTCAGCAATTTTTTTTTTAGTTGGGGCTTTAACGACGACCGTGAGCAATTCAATGGGCTATAAGCAGTCTTTCATCTCTAATTTAGGGTGACTGGCTCCAGGGAAGGGAGAGAGAGCCAGTGCCGTAAGATAAACAACATCCATGCCTCACCGGGATTCGAACCCGGAACTATCTCCATAAGCTAGCACTTAGACCACTGCGTGCACCGCCACTTTGAGCCAGTTGTCTTTAGTCCCCCAACACGTAGAACAGTGGCTGAGCAAATTTTAGTTGTGAAAACTTTTACGAAAATCGTGCATTCATTAAAATAACTTTACAAAAAGAAATATATTAATTATTATTTACGATATTGGCTATTTAAAAAGGAAAAACTTGCTTTAGGGAGAGGATCACCCCGGTCTCAACCCGCCAAATACGCCACCGCCCCCTTAAACTTTTTGGTTTTTCTTACCCTCCCACTTTTGCCTATGGGAGGGTAAGAAATTAGGAGGGCGGGATGGATTTAAAGAGCGCGAGGAAAATTTTTGAAATTTTTTAAGCCTCAATTTTGAAGATACATAAGTGGATTATTGTCAGTGGCAGTCGTTGAGCTAGTCGGTGGGCGTGCAGCCGGTCTGAGCAGTTCTGTATGAGCACCCGAAATGGCCGATAGACCGACACAATTTGGTAGCCCGTTACTTTAATTTTTTATTTTAAGGACAGCATAAAAAAATCTCTTTAGGAAAATATTTTATGGTGATGGGGCTGATTAATCATCAAATGGACCCTTATTTTGTTCTTGACTGTGACGCCATAGTGAACGGATGAAGAGAAGAACAACAGAAAAAAAAAGAGCCTCCTTATATTTTGACTTTCCTTTAATTAGAGACTTTGCCAATGTAAAAAGTAAAAAGAAAGATTCTTGTACGATATTTCAATATCTATGATTCGTCTATCTATAAAAATACCCATAAGAATTTCTTTTAATGAATTTTTTTTTTTTTTTTGATTGGAGGTTTAACGACCACCGTGAGCAACTCAATGGGCTATAAGCAGTCGCCCGTCCCTAATTTAGGGTCACTGGTTCCAGGGAAGGGAGAGAGCCAGTGCCGTAAGACAAACACAACATCCATGCCTCACCGATATTCGAACCCGGACCCCGTTCGGACGAATGATCAGAGGCCATCGCTTAGACCACTGCGCCACCGGGGCGGCTTTTTAATGAAATGAATATTTTTGCAAGTTAAAATATATGTAATCTGTGCTTTCCAACCGTAGGTTGAAGAAATGTATATATTCCAGCTTTGTCTGCCTGTCTCCGTCTGTCCACACGATAATTCCCATAAAAATGGTTCGATTTCGATGAAATTTTAGCATGTATTAGGGAACCACTGGGGATGAACCCTATTGAAAATGGGCGAAATGGGGTCAAAGGTCAGACAGGACATAAGAGCGGGATTTATTCCATTGTCTTTATGCGTCATTACTTGCGTAAAAATGGTTCCATTGCCACAAAACTTTAGTATGTTGTTCCGGATGTATACTGAACCGGTTCCGTTGAATACCATCGAAATAGGGTCAAAGGTCAAGACATAGGAACGGGATCCATTCCATCGCCGTTATGCGTCATAACTTACGTAAAAATGCTTCGATTGCGACAAAACTTTTTTTTTGATTGGAGGTTTAACGACCACCGTGAGCAACTCAATGGGCTATAAGCAGTCGCCCGTCCCTAATTTAGGGTCACTGGTTCCAGGGAAGGGAGAGAGCCAGTGCCGTAAGACAAACACAACATCCATGCCTCACCGGGATTCGAACCCGGACCCCGTTCAGACGAATGATCAGAGGCCATCGCTTAGACCACTGCGCCACCGGGGCGGCCACAAAACTTTAGTATGTTGTTCCGGAGATATACTGAACCGGTTCTGCTGAATATCATCGAAATGGGATCAAAGGTCAGGGCACAGGAGACGAGATTTATTCCACATCCATTATCCTCATAACTTGAACTTGGCTAAAAATGCTTCTATTGCGACAAAACTTTAGTATGTTATTCCGGAGGCATACTGAACCGGTTCTCTCTAATATCATCCAAATGGGGTCAAAGGTCAGGGCACAGGAGCGAGATTTATTCCACAATTTTTATCCTCATAACTTGAGTAATGATTTTTGGTATGATGGAAAGCGTATCATAATGAATGCATTGCATGATTTTACTAACTTGTTTTATTTTTTGGGGTTTCTTGTTAGAATTTTGCAAATAGAGCGCAAGGGGTGGGGGTGTAATTTTGTTTAAGGGACTAAATTTTGTAATTACGCTTCTGGAGCCAACTTTCTTTTTTACAATTTACAATTAAATGTCACTATAAAGAAAAACTACTGCTTCAACCATTTAGTCACTGAAAACTACAGTACATATCTTTAGTAGGTGAACAAAACTCTGTAACACATTCGCCGCTGAGTGAATTCACAAATTGTGACCTGTGGTAGTCCATCATTTCAGTAAAGTGCATGGACAGTGGCGTACCCAACTCCTGCACTGCAGGTTCCATTGGCATATGTGGTGTGATCCAAAAGTTTCGAGGCTGGTGGCATAGGTTCGGAATCACTCACCACAGTAAGAAGCGATTTAGCACAGGTTGACTTTGGAACCTACTACGCATATGCTGCAGTGGAGTCGTCTTGAAAAAGAAATAGCCTGGCGCTCCGAAGACCAGCCCAGGTGTTATCGACTCCAGCAGTATACTGGAAGAGGGGGAGGGTCAAGAAACCTTTCAAATATAATATATATATATACCTGTATGTAAGGTCAGGTGATGCGTAACATCACAGCCTCTCCTTGACAAATGTCAACCCTGCCTTCTTGTGGTACATCGTGTTCCCACTAAAGGGGCTCTGACGACCGCCAATAGCAATATAACTATACCATCGGGATTAGAGGAAATGCTATCCCACACTCACCAACCCGCTCGGCCAGCGTGGTGAGTTATGGCCAAACCGCTCCAAAATGACTCCACAACTTAAATCTTGGCCCTCAGTCTCCGGCAGCTGGAATGTACCTGGCCAAAGCAACGGCCAGTGCGACATGAAGGCAGAGGGTGCTAAATCGAAAGTATGCAGCAGTGACATGGAGGAGACTGGCACAAGACAGACCGTTGTGGAGGAAACTTGGGGAGACCTTCGTCCAGCAGTGGATTGATAATGGTTGACAATGTTGATGATGATGATATCACTTAACTCACCTTCATTTTGCTGATGACGTAGTCATCTTTGCAACTACCACTTCAGAGCTGCAGAGTATGATCCAAGTACTTGCTGACAAGAGTAAAGAAGTGGGATTAAAAATGAACTTTCAGAAGACAAAAGTGCTGTACAATGCTTTTACAAGAAACAAAGATTTATCGATTGATGGAGAAAAGCTTGAGACAACCGATTCCTACATTTATCTTGGGCAGCAGATATTGAGTGAGGGTCACATTGATGAAGAAATTAATCGGCGTATAAAACTTGGATGGAGAGCTTTTGGAAGAAACGGTACAATTTTTAAGAACAGTATGCCAGTTTGGTCTCAAAAGAAAAATGTTTAATCAATGCATCCTGCTAGTGCTTACGAATGGAGCCGAGACACGGACCTTAACTAAAAAAGATATACAAAGACTACAGACAACTCAAAGAAGCGGGGAGAGATGCATGCTTGGTGTGACCAGGAAGGATAAGAAGAGGAACTTGTGAATAAGGAAAATGACAGGAGTGAACGACATCATGACCAGAGTGAAATCACTGAAATGGCAATGGGCTGGACATGTTGCCAGAAGAACGGACCACCGATGGACAACAGAAATTTTAGACTGGATTCCGAGGGACAGGAAAAGACCCAGAAGAAGACCCCATGGGAGATGGAAGGATGAAATTCGAAAGTATGCTGGAGTGACGTGGAGGAGACATGCCCAAGACAGACAATTGTGGAAGAAATTTGGGGAGACCTTCATCCAGCAGTGAATTGATAATGGTTGATGATGATGATGATATATACATACTGTTTGGTATCCACTTCACTGGCTATTTCTAAAGTGGTTCGGTAAACAAAATACCTACGGATTTGTATACAGCCACTTAAAAGAAAAATGGAGGGAGACAGAAAATTAGAAGTAAAAAATACTTGGTAAAGATTTTTTTGTGTTAAAAAACTGTCGATTTCGATGGACGGCGATTGAATAAATACAGACAATTTAAAAAAACGTCCGATTCAGTTAGGTAAAAAGTAGCCTAACGGTGCTAGACCTCGACTACACCCCTGATATGCTGCCGTGAGTCGCATGTCTCCTCTGCTCCTCTGGCTTTTTTTACAGTAGTGCTTTGTTCTTACGAGTATGAAGCTGTTCATTGCATTTGTCATGTCGGAAAAACTTTGTTAAAAAATTTGCATCAGATTTTGCCCAAACACAAAAACTTGTTGAAATTTGCAAAGACACCTTTGCACTTGCTTTTTTAGCAAGTCTTTTGTAAAAAAAGATCGTGCTTAAGTTATCGGTTTGTCCGTCCGTCCGTCTGTACCCACGAAAACTCTGAAACTATTAATCCGATTTGAAAAATTCTTTTTGCATTGGGAAGCTTGAAATATGCGAATGATGATCCTTTATTTCGTTTTTTTTTTATGATGTACAATTTTGCCGCTAGAGGGCGTAAATGCAGATGATGTCAAATTCAAAAATACGTTTTATTCCACATATTTGCTTCTAACATCCGATTGAAAAAATTATTTTATCTTTCGATTCCATTTATGTCGAAGAGTATTTTAGATATAGTTACTTTTTTAAATTACGCATAGATTTTCCGCTAGGGGGCGCAAAATTAAATTACATTTTCCCCGGATAACTCTTCTTCTAAAACTCCGATTTGAAACCTTTTTTCTTCAGCGGATACACCTCTTGATGGAAAATCTTTTGCATATGATTTCAATTTTTTGCTACAGAATACTTTGGCCACCAGGGGCTTAAGCGTTAATTTTTGCTTCTAATGTATTTGCCATAAAATCTGAGCTCCTAAAGTATCGATTGAACAAATTATTTCATGGACTGATGCCACTCACATCGGTAAACCTTTTCGGAATATTTTGTTCCTAAAATATCCCACAGTTTCTCCGCCAGGGGGCGAACGTAGATGTATATCCTATTTTTGTCAATATCTCAACTTCTTGGAGTCCGATTTGAAAAAATTCTTCTTTGTTGAATAGTGTTTTCAGTGTGACATGTTTTTCATATAATTTCAAAATTGTCAAGTAATTCATAGACTTTCCGCTAGGGGGTGTAGAGGTAAATTGTGTTTCTCCCTATATCTCTGCTTCTAAATCTCCGATTTGAAAAATTCTCTCTGCGCCGGATACAGCTCCTGATGGGAAATCGTTTGCACATAATCTCAAATGTCTGTACAAAATGGTTTGGCCACCAGGTGGCGTAAGTCTTAATTTCCACTTCTGATGTATTTGCAGTAAAATAAGAGCTTCTAAAATCTCGATTAAAAAAAGTTGTTTGTATTTTTTGTGTCCTTAAACCTGTACATTTTATTTAATTACTGCCTTTCTAAATACATTTTTGTTGAAATATATATATAATTGATAAATAATAATGACTGAAAATTTGACATTTCTTATGAATAGCTAATTTTTGGTACCGTATTGCTGTCATGCATGCAAATCATGAAATTTCTTTAAATTTATTTAACGCAATTTGACAGTTTCTTTTTTCTCTCTCTAAAAGTATTGGTATGGCTTACAAAATACAGAAACTGTTGTTTACAATTGCAAAACTTACCGGAATAATGGAACTTTTGAAATCTTACCAGAATAATGGCCATATATAACTATAATTCACAAAAAACTCCACATTTCCGAATTTTCTTCCTTTTTACTGGCCACTCTGCAGTTCAAATCATCAGCTGTATGATGCCCCTTTGCCAGCCAATTTTTCACGTATTCTATTGGATTAATATGTTTTAGTGAAGGCCCAACTAATTTTAAGAACATTAGCTCGGACACTGTGCCAGTGTTCAGTGAGGTTCTCTGTGGCGTTACAATGTCGTTCATTGAAGAGAATAATCCCCTTTCACATTCTGCAGTAGATAAGGGGATACAGTTCACAATAGAATTTAAGGTTTTCAAACTGTTTTTTACTTCTCTCACAGCAGTGGACTTATATATTCTAAAATCTTCAATCACCTCTCTAGTGTTTATTTTAAAACAGTCACAAAGTTTTTCCAGCTCCTTTTCCCCATATAAAATATCTGGGGAATCAGGCCAGTAGTTGGTACGTAAAACTTTCACTTGTGTTATAAGTTCCTCATAAATATAACACAGGGAGTGTGCTGTTTAGTTGAATGCTTGAAGATGCTCCAGTTTGACAGATTAAAATATTTTTTTACGGCACACCACAAACTCTTGGAAATTTGCAACCCAGATGTAAATGTGAGACGAGGGTTCGTTGCAAATTAGTGGGGGAGCACAGGTCCCCCAGGGAAACTCCGGCACAAATTAACCCCTGAAATCACCTTTAGGTTAAGAGGGAACATTTAAGAGCGTCTCGTCATTTTCTTTCTGGATTGCAAGCAGAAGTTGCTTTGAAAGCTTAAGATTTACTGTTTACTGTGCCATATAGAAGAATTAAGATGGAGAGCCATTAGAAGGCTCGAAGATGTGCAATTTTTAACCAAAGTAACCAGGTATCCCAATGCGAGTCATACTGTATTCCATCAGCTTTAGGCCACATTCCAAAGGACAAATACAGCATCAAGGTGGTTTAATAATGGAAGACCTGGGGCATCAACTTCAAGATATGACTTTATTCTGCAGCAAGTCCTCAAAGAAGAAAGACTACCACACGTACCCAAAAGCGGTCAGATCTTATGGAAGCTACAGGAAATATGGTATCTTGTTCTACGGTGCGCAAGAGGTTGCAGAAATATACGAGGGTCGTCCAGAAAGTAAAGAACGTTTGACCTTGACGAACGACGTGGGCACCCTCCAACCATTGTCGCGGCGGACATGCAGCATTCAGCTATGTCCCCAGGAAAATGGCGGACATTTCGACCATTTATTATAAATTCCTCTACAAATTCCTTTTCAATTGTTAAGTACATAAGTTCATTTCATAAATTCAATATATATATTACCGCTTTAAACTTTGATGTATTTGTACAATAAATTCAGGAAGTGTCAGTACGGGAACTTATAAGGACACAGTGTAATTTTCTTACTTAGTACATGTGATATGAAAGAGCATATTAAATTATTTGCTTTACTCAGATTTCATAGGAAAACTCATTCGTTTGAGACATTTCAAAATTTTATTTTGTTCCTTAGTTTATACAAACTAGTGTATACAGGTGGTATTAGACCCTTTTCTTCCTTATTACAAGTTTTGTTTTATCACGAGTATATCAGATTAATAAAAAAACTGAACAAAGACATCAAAGATGTTTCTTTGTGAGTGCCAGAAAACTGTAAAATGAATTCCCTTTGCAATTATTAGTTGAGCATTTTTATCCTGGGATGAAAAATAATTTGCTGCACTGATGGAAGACACCGAATTCCAAGTGCCACATATGAAACAGATACAAACACATGTGACCTTTGATATCTTTGTCAATTACAGAGGATGCTCCCACATTTTTGAACAATTTTCCAGCAATATAATTAATGTTTAAAATAAAATAATTTCTTTCTTAACTGTTATGTCCCTTTCTCTGGACTATGAACCTGCATCTAGATTTCCAAGATAACAGTACATTTCTTAAAATTTGTAGTGGTATTTTATTCCACTCCTCTTCTACAGTCCAATCACTGTTTTAGGTCTGTGTTTAGACTGTGAACATTATTTTTTGGGGGTTCCTTCATATTTAAATATTTGTTTATTACCTTGTTTACAGATGATACACAGATTTTCATGACTTAGTGATTGCTCTTTGGGTCAGAGGATTTTCTTTTAAGACCAGAGACTTTACTTTTGAAATAGTCATAAAAGTATGTCTTTTCTTTGGATATTCGTTTGGTGCTCTTTTTTCCTGTTAAAAGCAATGTTTGATGATTTCCCCCTCTATTATTAATAATATTGCTTATTTTATATTTAGAAATGCTAATTCCATGATTTTTATGGAATTGTTCAACACAGAATACAAATATTTCTTTGTAAAGAGCAAAAACAAACTTCTATCCACAGCTTGTTTATGTGTGCCATTTTCTTAGCAGACCATATTTAACTGCAGCAGATGTTTCTTTCATGTTAATCTAATGCTGCTGCCAGTTTCAAATCTTTGAACTTCTTTTATTTTCTATAATTTCTAATCAAAAATGTTCTAAAAATGTATGAACATCTTCTATAATCCTTGCTTTTTCCAGGTTTATTTATCACATGGTTATTTGCCTTGCTATCACAAATAAATAAATAGCAATGCTTAAATTTAATGGGTTGCTACCCTAAATTAAAAAGAAAAGAATTTATAATACGAAACACAGTCTGTGTACTGATATGTATTGTTCTCATGTGCAGGCAGGGCAGTAGTAGTTTTCTGGTGGCGCTATCATGTTTTCACTCACTACACTGAATTGTGCTGACTATGAATGAAATAATTTTTGGCAGTTGCAAAGAGAAATCAAAAACTGAAATTAATATATCTCATATTTTATTTTTCAGTAAATAAATATAGCATAAAAATCCATCACTCCTGAAACACTGTGTTTGAGCAGTTTATTGTTAAAACAATCACTTCTGTACATTACAAAAATATGCATTTAATTTCATACCCCAAAAAAAATCCCATAATGAACTAACTATACATTCTCATACAATTCAAGTTACTTTTCCGGTAAATTATCAATGTAAATTAAGACTAGATCAGGTGAACTTTTGTTACATGTTGACCCATTTATATACAGGCATGTTTGTTTCACACATCAGCATTTCTGTGTTTGAATGAAAATAACACAGCTGAGAAAATAGTCAATAGGTTTCACATTCTATTTCATTTGAATGAAAATTACCACATTTATAAAAATGCATGCTTAATCCAAACAATCTTTCAAAAATGAGGTGAGGCCTAATTCGCTATGTGCTGAAACCAAAGAGGAAGAATATGGGTGTGGACAAAATAAGTCCACACCCATATTCTTTGTCCACACCCATATTCATAGAATATGGGTGTGGACAAAATTATAAGTCAAAAGACTTTGACAAAAAAATATGCGCTGGTCACATTAGGTATGTTCAAACAATACTGTTTTTTTTTATGAAGAGCATACTGTCAGGAATTTAAATATAGTTTGTGGAGTAAAAAATGCAGATGTGCAACAAATTACACAAAGAATAAAGGATGCATCTGTTTTCCCTAAAAAAAAACAAAAAACTGTTGGAATCCATTTAGCTGGGTGTCTTGTAAACACTGCTCATTTGCTCAACATCTCCAGAGGAAAACTTCTACTCATCATTGCCATAACATGGACAGTACCTGCGAGAAAAGCTTACCAAGCGGGATGGAAGAGTATCACCAAGGATTTTGGACAAAAAAACACAAAACCATTGGACAATACAGAAGTTACCTTGCTTATGGCATTGACTAGGACTAAGAGTTGGATCACATAATCAAACTAATTCCAGAGACCAAATATGCACAAATCATTGGTAAATGTACAGTATGAACACAAGTAGAAATTGTAGTACAAAAACCGGTACAGGCATAATAAATTGAAAATAAAAATGCAAAGTGAATTTTGTCGCTGTACCTTGAAAAGTAAGCTTCAAATTAGGAGGATTATTTAACATGTTCCATAATTAATTGTTTGTCCTTTACCAATTGGGTGAATAGTCTATTTATTCATGCCATATAAATGTGCCACATTCCTGATCTTCTCTCCAGCATCTATTTCATTTCCATTGCAATACTTAGTCTCTGCTTGCTGACATTGCTATTTCCGCCAACACTCTTGTACTTCTCAAACATGATTCAGGGGTGATACAGACCAAAACAAACAAAACCATTGGATGCCAAACGCTTTATGTAACCAAAGCCAGCAGCACAAATAAGACATGGAGATCATACTCAAAACACCTGCTCCCATGTGCACAATACTATCTACGGCCTGTGGATGATGTTTTTGGCAAGCTAGTAGCAAAAGTTCAGACCTCTGAAGTTCTGCAAGTTGAAAGTTCGTAAGTAGGATGATAAGTGAATGAATCTCAATGATAGTTCCCAGCAAGACAATTCATCAGGATCTCGAGGTCACAATGTACGACACAAAAGTTGTTTCTAAACCACTTGTTACAAAGACCAATGTGCTGAAGTGGAAGCAGTGGTGTACTGAGCGTGAGAATTGGGCATCAGGTTATATACCGTAAACATGTCATACAATCAGACAAACCATCTTCTACACATACTATTGTAGGTTACTCACCTTGCTTGACGATCTTGGGAGTTCTACTTTCGTTTAACATTTTGTACACATGTTTTACTGTTCTGTGTCCTGACTACAGTTTGAAGATATGACACAATTTTTGTTTATATCTTCATAATAGATAATTTTCAATAACCAGCACTGCAACACTCTGCCACGAATGTGACATGATACGTATTCTTTCTAAAATTCCTGAGCTCATGCATAATATCATTTCCAATGTACATATTCTTATTAAAATATACTAGGTACATTGAATGACAAACTAAAAACCACCTATTCATATCAAATTCGCGTTAACATTTAACCCTACCTATTTACATATATGTGCAATTCTCCTACACTCAAAAACTCACTATAATAAGCACTCTACAAACTCAAAAAATTAAAAACTAAACTTTTAAAACCAACTGAAAGTCATATCTCTTTGTCCCAGGAGACGGCCGTGCCTTCTTCTAGACCTTTCGCCCCTTACCATGGGTATCATCAGGAAGACCCCATAGCTCTGATCAACTCGGTCAGTTCTAATGATATTATGAATGAGTTCAGGAATTTTAGAAAGAATATGTATGATGTCACATTAGTGGCAGTGCTGGTTATTGAAAATTATCTATTATGAAGATATCAACAAAAATTTTGTCATATCCTCAAACCGGAGTCAAGACCAGAGCAGTAAAACACATGTAGGAAATGTTAAATGGAAGTAGAACTCCCAAGCTCGTCAAGCAAGTGAGTAACCTACAGCAGTTTTTATTCCCAAGCCAGGTAAGTCAAATTACCAAGAGGCAAAGGCCTTTAAACCTATTAGTCTAATATCTTTCTTTCTCAAGGCTCTTGAGAGGATGGTCGATAGGCATATTAGAGAGGTGGTTTTACTTTCTAAACCCCTCTCAAAATTTCAGTTTGCCTATCAACAAGGCAAATCAACAGAAGCAGCTCTCCATGGCATTGTTTGTTGTCTGGAGAAGGCACTAGAATTTAAGGAGGTGGCATTAGCCACTTTCCTTGATATTGAAGGTGCCTTTGACAGGGTCTCTACGGAGACCATTGTGGGAGCTATGGAAAGACATGGTGTTGATAGAACCTGCTGTCATTGGATTAAGGCCATGCTCACAAGCAGAACGGTCGTGGCCTCGCTACTCGGGGAGACTGTCGGTCTCCACCTGCCGAGGCTGTCCTCAGGGAGGAGTTTGCTCTCCCCTGTTGTGGTGCCTGGTGGTGGATGAACTGCTGAGCATCCCTAGAGGAGTCTGGTTGCGACTGTTTTAGCTATGCAGATGACGTGGCCATAATTGTCAAGGGAAAATTCCCTAAAACAGTCTCGAGTGTAATGCAAAGAACACTGGGACTTGTTGAGGATTGCTGCAGGAAGGTTGGTCTATCAGTAAACCCTGACAAAACCCCCCTTGTGCCTTTCACTAGAAAGAGAAATCTTGGAGACCTTGGAGGTATTATTCTCTTTGGAAAAACAGTTCATCTCATCACACAGGTTAAGTACCTGGGAGTCATTTTGGACAGAGGCTTAACCTGGAAACAGCACCTAGATTACTGTATTGCCAGAGCCAAGAAAGTGCTCTGGTCATGTAGAGGTGCTATTAGCAAATCCTGGGGTCTCAACCCGAGGATCTTGCACTGGATATATACTATGGTCACTTATGCCTCAATGGTGTGGTGGCGCAGAGTTAACCTCTGCACGGTGCAGGATGAACTTAACAAGTTACGAAGGCTGGCCTGCATAGGCATGTCAGGAGCAATGACAACTACTCCAACAGCTGCATTGAAATTGCTTCTTGATATTCTGCCACTTCACCTTCATATTGAGGGTGAGGCCATTATGGGGCATATAGAATATGCCGCAATGGCATGTGGAGACTCTCGTTGTGGGTTGGCAGACATACTAAGCCTATTCAGGAGTATTTTTGTAAGGAGCCCATCTTTCAAATGGGAACCGACAACATGCTAGTAAAATATCATTTCGATAAAGCATTCAGTGTGAATTTTCCCAGTCGCAGTGAATGGGAAACGTCCTTTGTCCCTGGGTGCAGCGGTGAAACTGTTTGGTTTACTGACGGCTCCAGGACAAACACAGGGGTTGGAGCAGGGGCGTATTGCCTATTCAGAGGTTATGGTTCATGCCAAAGCCTTGGAAGGCATGCTACCCTGTTCCAAGCTGAGGTGTATGCTATTCTGGCATGTGCCTCAGAATGTCTGATCAAAGGGTATCACAATGTGCGTATCCAGATTTGTTCAGACAGCCAGGCGGCTATACTGGCACTTTGTCAGTGCCGCATTTAATCCAAAATTGTTTGGAACTGCCTCAGACCCTAACTGAACTGGCAAACCGGAACAAAGTGCAACTGTTCTGGGTGCCAGGACATAGGGGATTTATAGGTAATGAGAAAGCTGACCTTCTTGCTAAAGAGGGGGCAGAGCAGGCTTTTTATAGTCCAGAGCCTGCATAAGGGCTTGCCTCTGGTGTGCCCAGAGGACTAAGCAGCTTGACCTCTGGCATGCTACGAGGGGTCAGAGGCAGGCAAAGGAACTTAATAAAGGACCCTTGCCTCATAGGGCTAAGGAACTCCTTAAACTGCCAAAAAAGGATATTGGACTGATTGTTGGTCTACTTACAGGACACTGTCATCTTAATAGACACCTTAATTTGATTGGGGTGAAAGAGGATCCACTTTGTAGAGGATGTCATCTCGAAGAGGAGACTTCCTTGCATTTTCTTTGTGACTGTGACTTTTTTGCAGCACTCAGGCTTGAACACTTTGGTACTCACAACTTGAGACCAAGTGATCTTTCTTTAGTACCAGTCAAGAGCATTCTTGCTCGTGCATCTGGTCTCTTTCGAGATTAGGGCTGGGGATGCACAATAGACCTTAGGTCGCGGTGCTGGGTCAATGTACCCCCCCCCCCCACACACACACACACTGGTACAAGTAACTAGCCTAAATGTTTGCTGTCCTATACCCAAAAGTACTGAATGAACAAAACGAATAATTCTAACTAAGAGTCTTAAAATTCTGAGGAGGCACTGCCACCACTGGTTAAAACAGTTTGAGACTAAAACCTGAAGTAATGTCTTTTCCCAGATAAGGTTTTATTTCTTATATTATTATTATTTTTTTTTTTTTTTTTTTTTAATGCTGAATGAGGCTTTTTCTGAATTTCTGAAAGATTTTACTTCTGTTATCCTGTCAATGACTGGGATTTTCAAGTGAAATGATAATTGTGGAGGAATATCTTAATTGGGGAAGAACAACACTACAACAGGGTGGTGATGGAGGTTGAAAAAGTAAAATCTACTGATACTTATTACACTAAGATGTGGGTTGGGTCTTAAGAAAGGATGCATTTACAATATCTGATCTGATGTATGGCCCTTCAGGAAAGTTAGAAATGGCTGGAGTTTGGGGAATCCTTGTCTGAAGATGTATTTTGGGAGTTGTGTCTAAAGGAACTATGTGGGTAGGCATAATTCCTCTGCTCGCTGCAGCATTCATGGTATTTGTTATTTGGAACTACAGCCTTTGTATGGGTCAGCACAAATGAAAACTTAATTTCCTGAGGAGACACAATTCCTACCTCACCTGGGGAAATCTACTAATGGAATGTCCACAGCTGTTGTAATTCTTTCACTTGGCCACTTGACTCTGTGGTAGCTCACCTGCACAACCTCCCCCTCTCCAGAGATAGCATAGATGAGAAAGTTATTTTTGATCACTGTTTTAATAGTTATATTTTCAGTGAACAAATGCAAGCAGCTTGGACTGGGAAAGGGTTAAAAATTCAACATATTCTTATCATTTCTCACTCATTTTATGTTTCTGATCCTTTGATGACTCAATGACTGCTATTAACCCTTTAACCACCAGGAATAAATTAACTCAGGGTTAGCAAAATGGGCTGAAATGTGCTTGAACAAATACAGGGTGTCCATAAAGTCTTTCCCACATTACAAACATTAATATAAAAAAAATATGTGCAAGTTAAAATAAAATGGTTGGCAACATACACTGCTGGCCACCCAAAATGCAACACCAAGAAGGACACGAGATAGCAAAGCCAGATTTACTGGACACATAACAACAGATACAAAGATGAAATGATTGAGCTTACAGGCCCCGTGCGACTTGCGAAACACGCAGACATCAATAGTTCATGTGGCCCCCATGGCTGGCAATAACGGCCGCTACACGCCGCGGCATTGAACGAAAGAGGCTTTGGATCTGGGCTTGAGGTATGTCGGTCCAGGCTGCTTCTACACATTGCCACAGTTCATCAGGCGTAGCCGCGGGTGGTGCTTGCCGATCAACGACCAGAAGTGTTCGATGGGCGACATATCGGGATGACAGGCGGGCCATGGAAGCAGTGACACCTGGTGGGCCGTGAAGAATTATTGCACAATGCGTGACACATGCGGGCGCGCATTGTCCTGTTGAAACATGGCCACTGGCAGGTCCTGCAGGTAAGGGAGGACTACAGGCTCCAAAACGTCGGAGATGTAGCGGTGGCTGCTGAGTGTACCGGCGATGCGTACCAGAGGGGTGCGGGTGTCATATCCAATTGCGCCCCAAATCATAACGCCAGGCGACAGACCGGTATGGCAATGCATAATGCAGGCGTCATACAGTCTCTCGCCGCGGTGCCGCCACATGCGGATCCGACCATCGTGGTGTTGCAGGCCGAAGCAGGATTCGTTGGAGAAGACAATGTCGTGCCATTCTGTAGTCCAGGTGCGGCGTTCAATGGCCCACTGCCACCGCACTTGTCGGTGGTGTAACATCAATGGTAATCGGAGCAACGGGCGCCGTGCGACAAGTCCCTGCTCCTGCAGACCACGTAGAATGGTACGTGCTGACACAGGTTGTTGCGCAACACACCCTAATTCCTGCGATAATGTTCGTGATGTGGCAGTGCGAGCTGTCAATGCACGCCGCACAACATGCTGGTCCTCTCGTACGGTGGTGTGCCGTGGCTGCGCCAATCGCTCACGTCTGTCCGCCCGTCACTCCTGCACCCACCGAATCCACACTCGCCTCACTGTGGCTGGATGCCGTCCCACACGGGTGCCTATGTCTCGGTACGATAAACCGCTGTCACAAGAAGCCACTATTCGTCCTCTGTCGAACTCCGAAACGTACTGGAATGACTGCTGTATTCTGCGACGAGGCGTCAGGAAGCTTCCCACGCACAGGTCCCGCAGCACAACACACTTCCACCCCGCCTTCTGTGCACCCTTCTTATAGTGCTTCTCGGTGGCATGCCGGGTGCACAGGATTTGCATATGCCCTGCAATGCTAATCGTTTGCATGTCCTCCCGCGGGCGACACATGCTGCGAATTTCAAGTCAATCGGATGCTTCCTTCTTGGTGTTGCATTTTGGGTGGCCAGCAGTGTAATATAGCAGCACTCAAAATTTTTTTATTTGTGTGTTCTTTACGTGAGCATTACTGCCATATAAGAGGAGCATTTCATGAATAATGGTTTCCATGCAAGAAAAAGCGATGTGCATATTGTGGTTCCACGAGACCAAATCGGCGGTTACTGTCCAGTGCCATTTCAGAAAAGAGTACAGATGATCACCACCGGACCAAAAAAGCATAAAAGCTTGGTATAAGTTTAAAGCGACAGGTAGTGTTGGCGATCTTTCCCGAGTGGGCCGACCACCTATTACACAAAAGACAGCTGCAGCTGTTCAGCAGACATTTCTGTGAAGCTCCAAGAAACCCATTGACCATGCTTCACTGGAAACTGGGATTCCCCATGCCACGGTTCACAAAATTTTACACAAACGTCTTCATTTGAATGCTTATAAGGTATACAGATTGTTCCAGCTCTTCAGCCGAATGACTGGCCTTGCAGTGCTGCATTTGCAATGGAGATGTTTCAGCGCATAACTCATGATAGTGATTACCTGCACAGTGTCTGGTTCTTAGACGAAGCCACATTCCACATCTCTGGTACAGAAAATAGGCATAGTGTGCGAATCTGGGATCAGAAAATTCTCATAATGTTATTGAACAACAGAGGGCTAGCCAGAAAAAGAAAGTATGGTGCTGCCTGATGCACGACAGAATAATCGGACCCTTCTTTTTTACAGAGCCTATGGTAACATGTAACGTATACCTGGACATGCTGGAACTCTTTGTAGCACCTTAGTGTTGCATGCACTCCAACCTTCGGGTATTTTCCAACAAGACGGTGAACCACCACATTGGTCAATAATGGTTTGTGAGTACCTGAATACCACATTTCTGGACAGATGGATTGGCTATGACGGTCCCATGACATAACCCCCTTTAGAGTTTTTCCTGTAGGGTTATGTGAAAGACCAAGTTTACTCTAACAGTGTTCCAGATGTCAAAACGTTGAGGAGCAAAATAACTGACATATAGTCGAGCCCGCTTTTAACGAGGAGCTCAGGACTGGCGAAAATGCTCGCTAAATCCGTTTCAGTGCGAAACCAACCCAATGTGGAAAAATAAGCCTAAATGATAATGACAAGGTACATAGTACATGTAGTATGTATTTTCTTGTGTACAGTCCGCAGACTATCTGTGTTTTTTTGTCTGCGAAACTGTTGGGTGCTGGCAATAGTACCGTATTTTTTTTTTTTTTAATTGTTGCACTCAAATACAGTAACATGCATACTGTATGTATGTACCTCAATTTTCGTGCCCACCGCATCTTAAAAATGAGCGTTTTAAAAACAATAGTTTTGCATTTGTAGACGGAAGCGTACCAGGGCGAGCTCAGAAGAAAATTAAAACTTCACTGCCTGCATCTTTTTTCATAGATGTAGAACGGCAGTAGCGAAGTCTGGGAGAGAGGGGGGAAATCCCTCTTCGAAGCAGCTGTAGGTCTTTGGCTGATCAGTGTTTGATTGACGGAGGTCTTTCATCTACCTCCTGTTTCATACCCCCTCCCACCCCTCCCCCTACTTGTTTATGATCAAGGCTCTGCCTCTTCTGAGTCACTGTTGTTTATTTGAGTTTGGGTAATAAAGAAGTAGGCAGTTATACTGCTGGATTCACACACAAGAAAAAGTATGACACCATTTGTAGAGAAAACAAACAATTGTGCGGCAGTTAGGGAATTTAAAGCGAACGAAAAAACGTTTGGGATCTGCACAGTTAAAGAAGTCATTCCTTTTAGAACTTCCAGAGGCCGATTATTTGTTTAAAGCTTTTTTTCAATCTGTTTGCAGGTAGTCTTCCCCTTTTCCTATCCCCCCCCCCCCCCACGAGAATGAGTGCGGTGCAACTTTTCTGTGGAACGAACGTGACCGACGCTTTAACCTTGTTCTTCTAGGCGATTTACAAACGGGGTCAAGGTTGCATCCGGATCCATAAAAAGTCTTTAAAGACATCAGTGACAAATAAAGGTTTTCTATCAGTGAAAAAAAACAAAAAAAGTCACTGCTTTGTGTTTTGGTACAAACGCAATAATTATCCCCCTCCCCCTCCCCTCTTAGCTTTTTAACGAAGTACGGACTATCTGGTAAACTTTTCTTTTTCGGAGGCGCAAATGCTTTTGTTCGGACTCTACGTGGGGCAAACTATATGCAGGAAAATACAGTATACAATTGTATACTGTACTATCCATAACGATTGCATATACAAATTAAATAAAATAAGTTTTTTAACTAAAGAGAAACTTACATGAATTCTAAAGTACAGTAGCAACAAAACCTGAAGTGAATGGAACAGTAGCAGCAAATCCACTAATTGGAAACATTTTTGAAGAAACAGTCTGTAGTTGTTTGTTTTGTTTTATTGGTGTACTTCTGTTCCCTTAATTTTCTGCGAATAGCACTCAGTGCAGTAAACACCTCATCGCAGTATCTGTTGCCTCGAAGAAACATTGGAGGTTTTCCGTACAATCAATGGCTGATGCATATGACGGTGGTTGAGTACTTTCTTCTTCACTTTCTCCACTTTCCTGTGTAATTGTTAATGCCTTAATTTCCTCTACAATGTCATCTCCAGAAACAACGCCCGATGTAGCGACAGCATCATCAGCGGTAACAAAGTCATCAATTTCAGGGAAATCATTAAAACGTGTGATGTTTTAATCCAACCCTGATTTTCTGAAGCAGTTCTGAATACAAGATTCTGATACTCATCCCCAAGCATCAGCCAGCATTCTAATTGCATCAAGAATGGAAATTTTCACTTCAACCTTTTTTTCCATCCTTTCTAACATCAGTAGGATTAATTCCTGTCTGTAGTGGCATTTAAGGCTTTGAATAACTCCTTGGTCCATTGGTTGTAGCAATGCTGTGGAGTTTGGAGGCAAGAAGATAAGCTGAATGTTAGTCAGGTTTTGAGCATGAGGATCTGCTGAGCAGTTATCTACACTATCAACCAACAAGTAATTGGACACCTGTGATAACAAAGGAAAATGAAGTTTATTCACCTTCAATAGTTGGTGGAGCCTCCATGAGCGGCGATTACAGCTGCGACCCTCCAGGGCATACTCTCAACCAGGCGTTGTACGATGGCTAGCGGTGTTTTCTTCCACTCGGCTTGGAGAAGACAGGTCAGTTTCTTCACCTATTTCGGACGGTGGGGGCACCCCTTAAGTCGACGCTCCAACTCGTCCCAGAGGTGCTCGATAGGGTTAAGGTCCGGGCTCTGCGCAGGCCAGTCCATTCGATTAACCCCATTTGTCACCATACCAAGCTATGGCGGACCTCGCAACATGACAGGTGGCATTGTCATCCTGAAAGTAAGATGGGTCCACCCCGTAAAACTGCCCATAGGAAGCGCATGGTCATGCAAAATGGTGCAGTAGGTCTTAGCGTTGAGTCTACCAGGAATTGCGACCAAGGGTCCCGTGCCATACCAGGAGAAGCACCCCAATAGCATAATTCCACCACCGCCGTACTTCACAGTTGGCACAATACATTCCAGCACGAGGCGTTCTCCAGGTAGACGCCAAACCCAGACCCTGCCATCCAAACGGTAGAGGGTGAACCTTGATTCATCGCTCCAGAGAACCTGTTTCCACTGTTTAACGGTCCACTGTCAACGTTCTTTGCACCACGTTAGCCGAGCAGCGCTATTGGACTTGGTGATCAAAGGTTTGTGGGCGGCAGCACGTCCATGATAACCGAGCAGATGGGCTTCCTTAAGGATGGTATTCATCGAAAGAACACTATCGGATGCCTGTTGAAACTCCTTGCGGATGTGGCCCATCGATTTGGTGCGGTTCTTCCGAATTTCTCTGGCCAGCACCCGTCGGTCTCTAACTCCCAGTTTTGTGGGTCTGCCGGGTCGGGGCACATTCCGACAGTCGCCTCTCATCTTCCACTTGCTAATTACATAGGCCACTGTCGATTTTGGGTACTTCAACTCACTGGATATGTCACGTATGGATCGGCCATTTCTGTGATACCCGACGATTACACCTTTCTCGAAATCAGAGAGCTCCGAACTGCGCGGCATCTTGCATGCTACTGGTTGCATTGTTCCCCACACGATATTTAACAGCGGCGGCCGTGACGTGTATCAGGACCGCAGATATCGTCGATTGCAGGGGTGTCCAATTACTTGTTGGTAGATAGTGTATAATGAGAATAATTTTACGATTTTTTTTTTCAGAGTTCTTTGTCCCACTCCCGAAGATAAGCTGTAAAAATGTCCGATGTCATCCATGCTTTCATATTAGACCTGTAAGAAAGGGGGAGACATTTCACATTTTTAAAACATCTTGGTTTTGCAGATTTTCCAATCACTAGCAATTTCCTCTTGTCCCTGCTGGACATATTAGCGCACACTAATGCAGTCAGGCGATTCTTTTGATGATTCCCCCTGTGCACTTCTGACCTTTGAACTTCATTTGATTGGGAGTTAGATTATAAAACATGCCTGCTTCATCCGCATTATAAATGTCATCGTCACTGTAGTTCTGAAGATCCGGCAACACTGTTTTCAATCATGATGAAGTTTCTTTTGTATCCACTGATGATGCTTCCCCGCTAATTTTTCCAGAACAAATGTTGTGTCGCATTTTGAAGCTGTGAAGCCACCCATTAGAACACGAAAAATTTTCGTAACCAAGTTGAACTGCAAATTTTTCACCTTGAATTTTCATTATTGGGCCATTTATTGGTAAGCCAGTGTTTCGTTGAACAGTGAACCGTTTCCTTATTTTTAGAAAGGGTTAAAACGGTGGAAGATGACAGTCCGTATTTTTTGCATATCACAACATTGTATTCGCCATTTTTGAACTCCCTAATGATGGAGACTTTACCGTTCACGGATAAAACCTTTCTCTCAAGACATTTTTTTAACTTCCTATGTGATTCCTGTTTATACAGTAACTAAAACGGCACAGAGTAAGAATATACAGTACAAGAAACGCCAGATGTGAGAAGGTGACACATGAGAAAAAATTCCAGGAAGTTAACTCTTGTTTCTCCTAAGGCATGACTTTCACATTCCCTCACACCCCCACACACCTTTGTTCTCTAAGCACAAAAGCTGCTGGGTGCGACCTTGTAGCCTTGGATCCTCCCCACCACAACCATCCTCTTTCTACCCCATCCAAGGGGAAGAGGATTTGGTTTTCAACTTTAACTTTGGGACCCACTATTCTCCCACTTGCTCGCACTGGGGAGGGGGAGGGCTAAGTGTTTGTGCATACCGTCCACATTCTTTTTCCGTTACTGAGCTTTCACTAGTAAAAAGAAAAGATATTACTCAGTGCCTTTCCCTTCCCTCTAGAACCCTGAGTGTCAGATTTTCTCTTCCTCATGTTAAATGTGATTTCCTTAAATTCTGTTATTTTTTGTTCTTCTCCCTCGTTAAATCCGGGGTTTTCATTAAACTTTGTTCACTAAAAACAATTACATTTGCCTTGAATTAACATTTTACCAAACAAAAGTTGTGTTTAGTTCGTTAAATCCGGAATCTTGCTAAATACGGGCTTGCTGTAAGCGGGCTCGGCTGTATTTGGTTCTGTCTCTGCTGAGATGTTAAATAAAACATGGCGTGAAATCGAATATCACATAAATGTCCTCCGGGTCACAAATGGCGCCCATGTGGAGGTGCAGACGCTGGAAAAAAACTTTACTTGTGCACCATCATTGTCGTGCAATCCCTTTTCTGTACCTGTAATACATTTTTTTATATTAATTTTTTTAATTTGGGAAATACTTTATGGACACCCTGTATATTTGCTGTCTAAGAAGTGAGCAGAACATGGCTGAAACAAGTGAACTTGTTCATCAGAAAGCTTTGCTGATGAATAAGTTCACTTGTTTTATCCCCTAAATGATCACTTCGAACAAAACAAGTTCCCTTAGTTTTGTTCGAAGTGATCATTTAGGGAGATGATTTGCGCAAATCCCTCCTGACTGATTACCTGTTAAAAGTGCTATAACAAAAGTGACAAACCAAAAAAGGAGAGAGATGTTTAAATAACTTGTTCCTACCCAGTGGATGACATACATGTGTGTGTGTGGAGGGGGGGGGACTAGCCTTATGCCTTGGGTCATGGAGTAGAGAATAAAGGTAAGCACTTTTCACTTACAGAAAGGTCTGTGGTTGATACTGCTCAGATGAGAGAGGCGGTAGGAATTGTTTTGCTGTAGCTTTTGTAAAACTCTGATATTATTTGAATATTTCTCTTTGGGAAATGCAGAAAATTTTGGCACATTTGGTTCTGGTACTTTGGCCACTTAAACGGCTGAGACAGAGAACTAAATAGTGCCAATACAAAACCAAATGGTGGCTTTTGCTGTGCATCATACAAACCAAAAAATACAGTGCTTTAACCATCAGAAATGTTCCACAGTATCTAATACTCAAATAACAAGGAAATTCAATGAAAAATATGAAATAAAAACTTCATGTGACTAAAAGTAAGCTATGATTAAAATGTAGTGTAAAAGCATCTCATATTTTTTTCTTTAAATCATGTAAGAATAACTACAGGGTATTCTTATATTCCCATACGAAAAAAAAAAAAAAAAAACCTATGGTGCGATATCACGTGGCCAAAGACTTCAATGTAGAACTGCTATATTAAGCAGTTCTACATTGAAGTCTTTGGCCACACCAATAACAGCTTGCGCAGTGATACACAGTTTGGTCTACGACGACGAAGGTTGAGGGCAGAGCGATACAAGACATTACATCAGTCTTTCAAGAATCGTCGACAAGGACTTGGTGCCCACGTACACCTTGATGTTCCACTGAAGAAGGCAAAATTCTTCCCGAAACATGTTTGGAAGTGTGTTGCGGTGGTGGGTTGAGTTAGGGTCCATCTTTTTTTATTCCTTTGGGTTTTAACTTTCCTCATTTGGCTTTTATTCTTCATTTGGGTTTTTAACATTCATTTTTTAATCATCATTCCTTGCAAACACCTATCAAAGGTATGGAATTTTATCTTGAAATAGTACTTTTAATTCGTGAATCTTCCGTTCAAGCAGATATCTCATCAAAATAAGCAAATGTCCGTTCTACGAGCAGAGGATTTACAACAGTGACAAAAATGCCGAAATTACTATGAGTAAGTAAAACTTGTTTACCATTAATGTTCTTTTTGTATTTCATAGCGTTATATGGACCTGGCTACTCCACCCTGCATACTTAAACAAAATATATGTGACGAACAGTATAATCGCTGCTTAATATAGCAGTTCTACATTGAAATAACTACAGGGTGTTTCACTACTAGGTTAACCCTGTAAATTAATTATTAAAGAAATGCTATTTATTTTAGGAAGATTAAACTATGGTACAAAGTACCTGAACTAATACAAAAGTGAATGCCACCATGCACTGTGTTGTCATTCTCCAGATGGATGATGGAACATCTGCCACCGAGCCAAATCCCTACGCACATTGGCGCTGCTGCAGCTGCCACTCGTCAGTTGAGACAATGGTGACAATAGAGCAACATGTTTTTCTCTTGCGCTTCTGCTGGATAACAGGATCATTTAAGTCATGTCAGAAAGTGTTTCAAGAAAAGTATGGTGAAATTGCGTCTTCAAAACAGGAGATCCACAAAATGGTGAAAAAGTCTGAGAACACATATGTTGGTGCTGTATTGAAGAGTTCAAATTGCTGTATTAGCTATTGAACGAAATTTAAGTGGTGTGTTAATAATTATATATACTACATTCAATGTATAGCAAAATCACTGTTACTCAGGTTTTATTATAAACGTAGTGGCAGTTGGACAAGGAGGTATTTTGAGGTTACACTACTGTTGTAATTGATAAAAGTTCCGACTTACCCTTTCAAGCCTGGAAGCTCAGTATTCCTTGGGTAGATTATAAATAGAGTTATTTGTTCAGACATCACGATTAAAATCTTCTGTTAAAATATCCTTTAGTTAACGAATTGTGTACTATAAAAGCATATTTGAATTAGAACAACTAGAACACTGGGAATGTAATATCAAATTAGAGACTATGCAAAATCTTGTTAAAAGGAAATTACAAAGAACAATATATAAACCAATTAAAACCTGAATCTCAAAAGACAGAACACGAAAACCCCATCCAACACCACCACCACAATCCAAACTAGTTTTGACATTAGGCTATGTCATCTTCAATGGAAATATTTGGCGTTCTTAACTACATGATCTTTACAGCTCAAAGTTTCAGTGCTGATTCACCGTCAGCCATGCCATGCGTCAAATACGTTATAATCACAGTATCTGTTCGTTCTGCCACTCCTGCATCAATCAGTAACACCATCCATTGCTGTATTTATCTCTTACAGTTCGTATTGATTATTCATTTTCTTTAGTCTTTTTCTTTTTACTTTTCAACGCCTTCGTTTTTTTCATTTTCGAGCAGATGTTTCCATGCATATGGTATTTTTATTGGTGCATTATTGTTACAGCTTTTTGTTTAAAAATTTTCTATAGCTAAGGCCTCTGCATTTAAAATCTGCTTATGTGTTTTATGTGACGTAATGACCTTTGCATTTTCCCAATTAGGTTGTACATCGTTATCTAAACAATATTGTATCAATGTTGTTTTGCTGTCTTTCATTTTCCAGTTATGCATGTGCTCCTGTAATCTTGTACGAATACGTCTTTTGGTACTACTGATATATATACGATCAGGATTGTTATTGGCTGTATATACACCTGATTTGTCTAATAAAGATGTTTTGTTGTTCAATCAGTAGTTTATCATTATCAACGACAGTCTCGGACAGATGTATATTGTTTTCTTTACATTCTTTTTTAAGTAGATAACTTAATGGTGGTAAATAAGGAAATGATTTGTATGCCTTAACTTCTTTATTTCTGCTAGTATTTTGTTGCATGTTTTTTATATTATCATAGATGGAATTCACCAATTTTGCTCCATAACCAAATTGTACTGCAGTTTTCTTTATCCAATCTATTTCTTTGAGTTCAAATTCAGTAGATGATGTATGCGCTGTTGCTCGTTTTATATAATAATGAAAGGCTGCCTTTTTGTACTTCCATGGATGTACTGAATCAGAAGGGATTAACGCATGAATGTATGTGGGCTTTCTATATACAGTACAATCTATGCCATGTTCATTTCTATGTATTTTGATGTCTAGAAAGTGCAGTTCTTTTCTTTATCAATTGTGGTTTTGATTGTTGGATAGTAATAATTGAATGTCTCTACAAATATATAAATATCGGCATCTGAATGCGGCCAGAAGATAAGAATATCATCAACATATCGTTTATAAAGGATGGGTAAGGCAAGGTTTGGTTGTAAAAATATTTGTTTTTCGATATTTTGTAGGATAACTTAAGCCATTAGACCTGAGAGAGACTAACACATTGGCGCTTCAAAAGTTTGTTTATATATGTTTTTATTGAATGTGAAATAGTTGTTGTTAGTTATAAATTCCAATGCAGATATAATACTGGATCGTTCATAATCATCCATCTTCTCTATCTGTAGTCGGTTATTAATCAGTTTAATCGCTTATTGTCGATATTTTAAGAGAAGATTTTAATCGTGATGTCTGAACAAAGAACTGAACTCTATTTATAACCTACCCAAGGAATACTGAGCTGCCAGGCTGAAAGGGTAAGTCAGAACTTTTATCAATTACAACAATAGTATAACTCCAAAATATGTCTTTGTCCAACAGCCACTACGTTTATAATAAAACGTGAGTAACAGTGATTTTGCTACACATTGAATGTAGTATATGTAATTATGTGGGTGCTGATTCGTACAGGAGGTTGATCAAAAATGTCAGCGGATATGGTGAGGGAAGTACAGGCCCAGTCAGAGCAGTCACCGATGAAATCTCTCTATGGTGTTCAATAAGGAGATAGGAATTTCAATGTCATCATGTCGCTGAGTGGCAAAGCAAGGAAAAATGCATCCCCATCATGTCACCGTGCTGCAGGAATTGCGTCCGCCTCATTTGGAAAAAAAGGCATCTTTACTTGTCAACGGTTTAAAGGCTTCATTGAAGGTAATGAAGACATTTTGGACTTAACATGGTTTTCCGACGAGGCCTGGTTTCACCTTTCGAGCTCTGCAAATTCCCAGAGTACACACATCTGGGCTGCACAGCATCCGCATGCCATCCACGAACAGCTCCTTCACCCACAGAAAATAGGAGTATGGTGTGTGTTGTCTTGTACACACAGTGGGTGTGATTTTCTTTGACAGAAATGTAAACAGTGATGTGCATGTGGAAATTTTGGAGAAGTTTGTCAACCTGTTGGACCACCATGAGTTGTCTTTTGGTAATGTACAACAAGATGGGGCAACCTGTCACACCTCTGAAAAATCCTTTCGGTTCATCAGCTGCTTCTTCGAGAACAGAATAATTTCTAAAGGACTCTGGCCGCCTTGCTCCCCGGATTATTTCCTTTGGGGAATGATGAAGGACAGGGTGTACAGAAACTATCCACACATATTGGATGAATTAAAGTGCATCACCACCACTGAAACTGCCCTTATTACATCTGCTACGTTTGCTTCAACCTTTGCCAGTATGGAAAGACGTGTCATTATGTGTCTGCAACAGAAAGGTGACCACTTCAGCATTTGTTGTAATGACACTTATTCAGGTATAGTTTAATCTTCCTACAATAAATATTTGTGCAATAATTAATTTACTGGGTCAACCTAGTTCATCTTTCTACAACAAATAGCATTTGTGAAATAATTAATTTCCTAGATCAACCTAGAAGTAAAACACCCTGCTGTGTAACACCCTGCTGTGCAATAGAAGTGAAACACCCTAGCTGTGTAATAGTGTGAAAATTATGCATGCTGGCAGTGGAGCATGTGTCTGAGTGAACAGTGTTTTGTCAAAATAGTTTTTGATTGGTGCAGGAGTCAGACAAGGTTGTGTAATGTCACCCTGGTTGTTTAATGTACACAGCCGGACAATTGCTAAGGACGCAACGATAGCAACCATAAAATGGAAGGCAGGAAAATGTGGAAATTAGCATAAGTGCGGGATACAGTAAGACGTGTTGAGCGTATGCAAATTTTGGATTGCCGAACTTGTTCGTGACGTCATAGCGCTGATAAGAGATATAAAGGATTTGAGGCGTATGACCGTTGTTGTTCAAACGCAAAGTTGAAAGGGAAAGAATCAATTGACGAACTTGCAATTTTCAGTATGTCTTCCCGACATCACCTAGATGATTTTACGCATGGCCGTATTATTGGCAAGATTGAAGAAGGGCGAAAAATAACAGATGTTGCCAGGGAGTTCTACGTCAGCCAGTGTTGTTTCAAGGCTTTGGAAATCATTTTAAAAAAATGGAGAGTGTAGCAAACGTCACGGGGGAGGTCGTGTTCGCAGTACGACACCTGCAGAAGATCGGTACATAGTGCTATCAACAAAAACACACCGGCGCAGCACAGCTAGTGAGGTAGCAAATCTGTTTATGGCTGCTACTGGCAAGCGGATCTCCCGAAAAACTGTCGCCAGACGTTTGCATGAAGGAGGACTATACGCCCGCCGTCCTGTTGTGTGCATCCCATAGTCCAGACGTCACCGTACCGTCAGTTTGCAATGGTGCCATCAATATCGCAATTGGACTGATAACGACTGGTCTGCTGTCCTCTTTCTCAGATGAGAGTAGGTACAGTCTATCGTCTGATTGTCGACGACAACTGATATGGCGTGATAGTGGTACTGCATATTGTCCAGCAAATATACAGAAAAGGGACCGATATCCGACATGTAGTGTCATGGTATGGGCTGGCATCATGATCAATGGCTGTACGTCCCTCTATGTGCTTCCAACTGGGACTATGACTGGCCAACGAAAAATTAATGATGTTCTGCTACCTCATGTTCGCATGTTCCGTGGTGCTGTCGGTGATAGATTCATTTTCATGGACGACAACGCAACATGTCATCGAACAGTCGCTGTCCAGGAGTGTCTTGAGAGCGAGGATATTCAACGCCTCGTATGGCCAGCACGTTCTCCAGATCTGAATCCCATTGAAAATGTGTGGGATGCTTTGGGGAGGAGTCTTGCTGGTCGCCAATGCCCTCCAATAAACAAGGACACCCTCATCCGTGCACTGACAGAGGAATGGGATAAATTACCCCAACAGCTGCTTGATAATGTTGTGCAAAGCATGACACGACGCGTGGAATCTTGCATCGCCTTCCATGGTGGCCATATCCCGTATTGACATCTTACGTCGGAACGCCTGCTGACGGTAATTGCATTTTTTTCACGTTTACGTATTCTGCACAAAATGCCCTGTTTGTCCCTTGAACACGTTCCAAAGCCTTCTGGATTTTAGAGCACAATAAATTGTCTTTCTTGTAATGTCCTGGCATTCTGACATTATTTTATTTGACTTGGCATCCAACCACACTTACTTTTTTATGCGCTATATAGCCGTTTATGATTCGTCCTTAGCAATTGTCCAGCAGTGTATGTATGGATGCATGCATGCACGATGCCAAAAACGACAATACTGGTTTATGTATTGGTAATACCCGTGTGTGGAGACTACTGTATACTGACACAGTCCTGTTGGCAGATAGCAAAACTGAGCTGCATAGTATGTTGTCCTAGATGTAGGAAGTTAGTATGAAATTCAAACTGAGTATAAATAAGGGAAAAATCAAAGTAATGGTTTTTGAGTAATGAACTGTTCATACTGAATGCAAGATCAGTCTAAATGGCACAGAGATAGACCAGGTGAATGAATTTGTTTATTTAGGAAGCATGTTTGACAGAGAAAATAAATTAGATGGTGAAATTAGTAGGCAAGTGAATTAATCATTGAAATAGCTACTTTAGGATTTCACAGGAATGAGGGGGTTCTCGAAAAAGTCCCAAACTGCTGTCCACGAGTGTAATTCCTGTTATGCTGCTGTATAGCAGTGAAACATGGGTATTGCAGAAGGGACACAAGAGTCATCTGTGTGCTGGAGAAACACGCTACTTATGGGGGGTGGCAAGACTCGTTCTGATTACGTGAGGAACGAAGATATGAAATGTGAAGCAGAATTTTGTTAGTAAGGTGGAGACAAATATTCTTAGGTGGTTTGGGCATGCTGACAGAAAGAGTGGAGAGATGTTTACTAAGAGAATTTATTCAGCCCAAGTAGCAAGAAAAAGAAGGTCAAGGAAACCATGGGAAGACTAGATTCAGGGAAGTCTTCACGAGAAGAAGATATTGATTATGAGTACAAAAGGTCTTGGCATGAGACGTGTGATGAGTTGTGAGCCAAGATCACTAAAAATGGAGACAATTGATACATCTGCATTGAGTAAAATGTAGCTCCATGTCAGCTTTAAACTTTAATCTGACAGAAGAGCTTTCTTTGAGAAGCTAACCTCTGAATCTCAGAGAAAAACTTAGTGATATGTATGAATGTAGTATTTAGGAACCTGATAATACCATAATATGATGTCACTGGTTAACTGATACTTTATACTGACAGCATTAAGCTACACAAAACATCTTCCAAGCAAATAATGAAAGCACCATCTGGAATTATGAAAATAACTTTCCAGACCATAGTTTTTGGTACAGGAATGCCACCAGGGACAAAAAGGCCTTGGTGCTGAGACAGAACACTTTTTAGACCTCCATATTTTCTGAGAGTGGCAATTTCATAAACAGCTATATTGTCAATTAGATAAAAACCATCCTCGCTACCATATGCCCTAAGCCACAGCACTCTGCCCAGGCTGTGTCAATGTAGTTGCATCATTACCACAGAATGTCATCCACATTGCTCACTACTGAGGAAACTCTTGTCCAGGAGAGGGACTGAACCAAGAATTGATTACTTCTGTCTGCATATGCTAGGTATTACACCATTCATTAAATGCATTGGACTTTCAAACAACTGAAGTATCTGAAGCTGGGTTAAACACAATATAATGGTGAAAAACATCTTTCTCTGTATCAGCTATCATCTGTTCTAATAACAGTTTTAAGTTGTCTGAGGAGAAATCCATATCAATGACTACATTTTTGTGCATCTAACTGATGGATTGTAACTTGTTTTGCTGTTATCAGAAAGATGATGGCCATTACAATGAGACAAATATTCTGGTAGATGACTGAGCTTTAAATATTTCAGTTTTTTAGAAATGCATTGTCCAGTGGGTTGAAAACTCTAAACACTGAGACAGAAGAAGCTATGAGTTTTCTAAGGAGTGTTCCACATGAATGATAACAATTGGCAGCATTTTTGTTCCAATCCCTTTCTTTTCATATGCTTTGGAAATTAAATACTAAATAATTTCCACGCTTCCCCACAATGAGTTATTTATACATTTTAAACTCTGGTTTCAGTTTATTTCTGTCTGCAGTTTTCCCAATTCCTTATATTCACATACTTTTATTGTTAAATTATTATTGAAAATATCTTAAGACTTTCATGTTATAACTAATCTTCTTTACTTCATTTTTATTTTTCACTTCAAAGCTTGGCTTGGCCTAGTAAACACTGACCCGGTGTAACCTGATTTTTTTGGGAGTGGGGGGAGAGTCAAGAGTGATTTATTAATTCCTTGTATCATTTCAGTAAAAAGTTTTTTTTTTTTTTATTTTCAAAAAATATTACATAAAAAGGATATAGTAAAAAAAAGGTTACAAAAAATACTTCAGAATCTGTTCCTCCAATTTATGTGGTGAAGGCTCATCTTCTCTTAACTTTTGTTTTCAAATAAAATACACTGCAGACTCCTAAAAAAACTGCAGCAAAGGTTTTCAAATGCTGAAAATGTGAATTTTGTTTTTCACATGAAGGTGTAGGCAGAAATTCTTCAGTCTGAGTACACTTATCTGAGAAAGAATTTGCTTTACTTAAATTACACAATGAATTTTCTTTGCTAAACCCTGTCTTATTATTATTCTCTTCAAGTGTAGATTTGTGTGGATATCCCATTGTCTCAGCCAACTTGCCTGAGCAAAAATCTGCTTGATCCAGATGGGAGATCAATCCACCTCCAAAAAGATCCTCTACAGAATTACTTCTTTTCAATGAGTGACAATGTTTGTACTCATAATCATTGACAGCACTGTTCATTTCCTGATATTTCTGTTCATGGGTGACATGGTCAGTGGGCAATATACTCATGTGGTCTGATGAAATAGTCATCCCATCAGCAGGACATTTTATCCACCCAAAAACAGACACATTTGAGGATTTTGGAGGTGTTCCATACTGAACCAATTTTGATTTTGAAGGACAACTATCTTTTAACTCAAAATAACTTTGAATAAGTTCAAAGACGCAAAAGAGTCCACTCTGACCGAAGAAGTTGTAAATAGGCATGGAAACCTTCTGCGACACATTGTCGATAAAGATCACAACAGCACCAGGCTTCATGTGGCTTGCCAGATTCTGAAAGTGTCAAAACACACACGTAAAGCACAAATTTTAGTGTAAGTATAGATCAGTGATATACTCTGCATTATATCATTTATGGGATACAAGACATCAAACACCAACTTCTAATAAATACGAAATAGCAATCCTGCTTATTTATCTACAAAATTAGGGCTGGCTTTTTAACAGCTTGTGATGCAGATCAACAGGCGTGAAGTTACAGTTTGCCTATCACTCTGCTACAGCTAGCACATTTAGGCAGGACCTTACCTATAGCACACAAACTGATTTTAGCTGACTTTAGGACAGAGACTTTGTCAGCCAATTATGATCAATTGCATATCACCAAAATTTGCAGCGATATATATAGTATGTCTTACCTGAAGAAATGTTTTTTGGAGAGATGACGCTTCATTTAGATCTGGAAAAAATGGCAAGTCATGGTAATAGTTCTTGCTGGTTAATGACTACCTCACTAGGATAGCTCACGTGGTTGTACTATTAAAAATTTAATGACAAAAGGAAAAAAAAACAAAAAAAAAACTTTCAGTTGCTGAGAAATTTAACAGATTCAAATTAAGAAAAACTGAAGGCAACGCCTGCATTACGTGGTTTGAGGGTGACAAATACTGCAGATGTAAATAAACATGGAATTGTTTGCATCACTAACTATGATTAATACATTTCACTAGTAGCTTGGCTTAGGACGTTTTTGCTGGCCTTGTGTTGCTTTTCAGTACAGGTAGAGACATGGTAATGTACAAGGTTTAATAACAATGCTACACAAAATCATGTAAATGGTAGTCACAAAAAATTGAAAACTTGCATCTGTGCTTATAATTTGTGCATATTTAGAAACAGAAGGGTGGACCCAAAGACATTAGAGGAGAACAGACTGGCAAAGAGCATATTTTTTCTATGTAATTCTGCAGTACATTTGGAATTGAATCATTCACTTTTGCTTTCAAATAGACACCTGTTCATCTCCAACTCCCCGCATTCACAGATGGTGCTGTATGCTCACTTGGTTTCAGTCGTTTTCAGAACGACAGAAATCAATGGGAACCTCTTCACTGAAGTGGGCAGCAGACCCACGATGCTCTACACCACTGCTACCCAGTGCTTATCAATAGGAATCAAGCGTTGCTGCAAGTGGATAACGCACTATGCCACAGCTCCAGAATGGTCAACTGAAAACTACAAGAATTAGAAGAGGTGGATGAAACGAGTTGACAAAATAAGTTTTAGTAACTCAAGTTATAGTTCCTTTAGGTGTTAATTGAGATGTATAATGGAAGTCTTCTGATATGAAAAACCATACTACATAGTCAGTAACAACCACTTAGGTAAACGTTTAGCTCCATGTAACACACATGAACTACATGTATATAATGCAGAAAACTTGCAGCTGTAGTGTGGACAGTACAACAGAGATCAGGGAAAAATGAATGAAGTAGCTGCAATAATGAATATTTAGAATGTAAGTATTGAAAGAACTGTCATATTCCTGAATTATTTGGCTTCATAAAAACAAAAAAATTTCCTTGAGACCCATAAGTCACCATATGGGGAGGTGCCTAGAACCAGTTATGTGAATTTGACTGCTAAGAATCTTCCTAGTGTAATTGTGAACAAGTTAGATAAAATAACCATACTTTAATTTGATTCCACTGGATTGTGATGTCTTCTGTATTAGGCAATCATTGCATTAAGCAAAGAAAAAAGATAACATATTAGACTTTCTGTAACAAGTAACAGAACAAAGCCAGAAGTGTCAGATGGCTGCAAATGACTGTTGCATTTTACTAATGAAGGTAAATAAAGCAGTAACTACTAATGAAAGTAAAAGAAAACTGAAAACTAAACCTGCCGTTGGTCAAAACACAAGGTACTTCTGGTTTAGAAGGGATAGCAGGGTTTGTATGCCATTGTGTGAAAGCAGTAAGACCTAAGGGGAGAAACTTGAAGCAAAAATAAAACAAAAAACAACAGTGAAACCTCACGGGAAAATTAATGTTTTTGCTAAAAACACAGAAAAATTAAGGAATTTGTAATCCTGTGCTTTTAAAGGACAGGTGGATGGACACACACACACACACACACACACACACACACACACACACACACACACATACATACATACATACATACATACATACTTTGCAACAAACCCCATTTTCACATTTTAATGTTCTAGCCTTAGCGTGGTTTTTTCAGATTTACTCTCAGCAGTCCCCCCCCCCCCCGCCTTCACATACACACAGCATATGCAATGGAAGGATGCATTTATTGTACAACATTGTGGATAAACTTAGCATTTTATAAAAACAGGTTGAACTTGTTAATCATCAAACACTTATAAAATGTCATTTCATCACTTTGGAGAATTTTTGGTTGAGATTCACTTCAGTTAAATGCTTTATAAATAATGACCCTATTGTGGTCCCAACTTGAAAGTTGGCATAGTTCTACACAAAACTTTAAGAATGCCATGTTAGTTTTTTTTTAATATTCACGGTCAAAGATTATCCGGTGACCTTGAAAAGGTCAACAATTCTTTTCCTCCTTTCAGCACATGCTATAAAAGCTCATATAAAAAGACACAAATTTCAACCTTCTAGTGCAATTAGGTAACAAGATAAAACTACTCCTAAGATTGTCCAGTCACAATTCTCTAATTTTTAAGGTCATGTAATTTGAAACCCCATTAGAAAGAGCTCAAATTTGGGATTTATGCCTCATAATCACAACAAATTTCAAGAAAATAGAAAGAGATCACATTGAAAATGGCTATTTCATTTGTTGATTTGACATGGAATGACCCAGCAGATATCAAATCAAAGAATACATTTCAGCCAGGTAGAAATATGTGGCTGTAACTGTAAGCTTTAACGAATACAGTTTAGGTGCTAGATTATGAACTTAATGCCACTGAAAGACTTACCAAGGAAAAATTTCATGTTAGAAAGCCAGGAACCATTAAAAAACTTAGTGACAAATTCTAACCAGACATGCAACTCACATCCTACCGTTGTTCATGTTCTGTGTGTCAGTGGCATCATAACTTGGGTTCATGACCTGGGATATCACACTCTCCCCACACCAAGCAAGATGTTTTTAAAATACAGCAGCAAAGGTTTTTAGCTATTAAGTAAGGAAATAATAAATCTATTTTGCTTCTCTCTATGGCATCATCTGCTTCTACTCCCAAAACATCTTTGCTTTTCTGTTCTAATATGATAACTCACCAAAGTATTCACCCCATATTTTACTTAACTCATTAGGCTGCCAGATCATTTCTCCAATCCTATTCCTCACAAAACTTAAGCTTTATTTCCCCTATTTTCTTTTTTTTATGTACTTCTAGAATGATTTCCTATCTTTCAAACAGCCATTTCATCCCTATCCACCTTACTGCTCCTACACTTTGCCTTCCTATTCTCCTTCACACTTTTTAGTGATATTCCACTTCAGTAACTTTACCTGGCAACCTTCCAAGATATGCTCCCTTCTTTCTCTCTTCCTCCCTCTTTAAGCTCTTCTTTAATCTAACTGTTCCACTATGTATCACCTTCAATGCTACCCACTGTTGTAGTCTACAAAGCACTCCAGTAACAATGACAAATATTTAAAAAAACATGTTTATTTCTTTTCCACATCCAATCTCACATGCATTTAATTGGTTCAGTTGTTCACTGAGCAATTTGGGATAACAATAATATTATTCTGGAAGCCTTTCAGCCTTTATTTATTTTATTTTTTTATTACTGGCATGGATGGATCCAGGCTTTTAACACTTTCACTGCCGCACAACACCGAACAGCGTCATACAATGCTTAGCCCAGGTGCCGCCGAACGGTGTCGTAATCATGGCTTCATATTTCATTTCCTAAAACCATCGGCACTTGAAAAGAGTTATCTATTTTGTTACTGGCACTGAAAATGAGTCTCCAACTATCTAAGTGTGACTGCGGTTTTGGGATAGCAGATTTTTTCCCACATGGTTTAGGGAAGGGAAAGTAAGTTGACTTCCCATAGACTTAACATAGTTCACGCTTTTCACTGCAATGTTTATTTTCCTTTCAACGTCACTGGTTTTGCGGTGAAGGCAACTATCAATAAATAAATGCTCGAGTGGCAATAAAAAGCATTTGCTACTTATAGTTCATAAGTCACAGGGAGGCTAAATGGATTTCAAAGAGTCCCATATTCACTTCAATACTTAGTTTTGTGGAAACAATGGATATATTCAAACGGGCTATCGCCGGTCCCTCTCAACCAAAAGTTCCTTGGCGGGCACATTCTTCCATGAAAATAGGAGATGATGACGATACTCTGTCATCAAGTACAGAAACGTATTCTTTTACTAGCTGAAGTACAACCAGCAGTGAAAGTGAGAATGAAGAATGCCGCTTTCTTTCTCGTACTCCGCCTGATCGGATTTTGGCTACACATTGGTGTGATGGTCCTGACATCATGAGAAGAAATCCGTTCACTGGTGTAACAGGACTGAAAATTAATATGATAGGTACTGAGCCAATTGATTTTTTTAATCTTTTTGCAAATGAGGAATTTTACAATCTACTAGTTAGGGAAAGTAATGCATATGCTCTAGAAGTGTTTATCTCGGGAGTTGCTGAAGGTTCACGAATAAATGAATGGAAGGATGTGTCGGTTGATGAGATGAAAGTTTTTCTGGGCCTTCTGTTTCATATGGACATTGTACAAATGCCCTATCTCCAAGATTACTGGAAAACAGATCCATTATTCAAAATGGACTGCTTTTCATCAAATATGAGCGGGAATCGTTTCCTTCTGATCATGCGGTGCCTTCATTTTGCAAGAAATTCTCAACCTTGCAAAGCGATTACAACCAACCGCCTTGCAAAAATAATGCATTTACTGGATTTATTTAATGATACCATAGAAAGCATATACTACTCTGGAAAAGAACTTACGATTGATGAATCAATCGCTTTATGGAGAGGTCGTTTGATTTTCAAACAGTACATGAAATGAAAACATCATAAATATGGGGTGAAACTTTTACACAGGGCACCTGGACTCCCTGGGGGGGGGAGGTCATGCTGCTAATGTAGTTTTAAAATTGATGGAAGGGAATCTAACTGTTGGTCATGCTATTTATATGGATAATTTTGATAATAGTTGCAATTTTGCATTGCAGTTGTTGAACAATGACACTTATTGCACTGGAACTCTCCATGCAGACCAACGAGATCTTCCTAAGGATGTCACGAAAGCTAAACTTTTGAAGGGGGAACGGAAATGCCAATATTCTAATGCTGTTGCAGTGTGCAAATGGAAAGATAAAAGGGATGTTCTCTTCATTACCACGGAGTTTGAGGACAATTTAGTTCAAACTGCAAATTAAAGGGTACAGATAAAAGAAAACCAAAGGCTGTTATCAACTATAATAAATTTGTCAGCGGTAGATCGTCAAGATCAAATGCTAGCGTACTATCCTTGTGAAAGGAAAACCATAAGATGGTACAAGAAGCTAGGAATACATATATTTCATATGATGATAATCACTTCCCACAACTTGTATAATAAATTCTCAGGGAAGAAGATAAGCCTCTACGATTTTAGGCTATCTATTGTACATCAACTTTTGAATCAAGAGCCATCAACTTCCCGAGTGAAGATATCTAAATCATTAAAAGTATGTGGCCATCTTCCAGTCAAAAAAACAAAAAACAACAAATAGGTACGTTTTTTGAGAAGAAGATGCAAAATGTGCTCTGCCAAAGGGATTCACAAGGATACTACCTATTACTGCGCCCAGTGCTCAGAAAATCCTGTACTGTGCTTTCAGCCATGCTTCGAATTATATCATCGTAGATAAGGGATAAATATTTTGTCTTCCTATTTTGCTAAAAAAAGTATGTTCCAAGTCGAACTGCATGTTTGTGTCTGTGGGATTTTTTACCGGTACCCAAATCAAAATGTATGGAGTTTGTATTTATCCAGTTATGCATCATGGCACTATTTATGGAGTTCTTTGGCATTTGTAAGTATTATTTATCTTAGAATAATAATAAAGTTTTGCCCAATAAAATATTTATTATACATTGACTATAGTTTCGCAGAGCACTTGGCTCGGCTTCCTCACGACGAAGTTTCGCCGAGCCAAACGCTCGGCGAAACTATAATCGATGTATAATAAAAATTTTATTGTGCGAAACGTTGTTATTATTATTCTATCTTAACACCGCAAGCTTAGTAGTCATAAATTATTTCCCTTGTTTTATATGCAACAATGTTCGAAATATGTATCCAGTAAATGTCTACTTCAGTATCGGAATAATATTTTATTGCTGGCAGAATTATAATTATGAATATCAATTATATATTATTTTAGAATTGCTAAGTGATGCAAAGCTATGAGATGTGAATACACGGCTGGTTGGTCCAAACTCATAAAAGCTCAATCGCGGTGCTGCATGATGCCTTGGGGCATCGTGGGAGATTTGCACGGGTTTCATACCGGCACCGCGTGCTTGCCGCTGATATACACTGCGGGACAATTGCTAAGGACGGATCATAAACGGCTATATAGCGCATAAAAAAGTAAGTGTGGTTGGATGCCAAGTGAAATAAAATAATGTCAGAATGCCAGGACATTACAAGAGAGACAATTTATTGTGCTCTGAAATCCAGAAGGCTTTGGAACGTGTTCAAGAAACAAACAGGCCATTTTGTGCAGAATACGTAAACGTGAAAAAAATGCAATTACTGTCCGCAGGCGTTCTCCGACGTAAGATGTCAATACGGGATATGGCCACCATGGAGGGCGATGCAAGATTCCACACGTCGTGTCATGCTTTGCACAACATTATCAAGCAGCTGTTGGGGTAATTTATCCCATTCCTCTGTCAGTGCACAAATCAGGGTGTCCTTGTTTAATGGAGGGCATTGGCGACCAGCAAGACTCCTCCCCAAAGCATCCCACACATTTTCAATGGGATTCAGATCTGGAGAACGTGCTGGCCATACGAGGCGTTAAATATCCTCGCTCACAAGACACTCCTGGACAGCGACTGTTCGATGACATGTTGCGTTGTCGTCCATGAAAATGAATCTATCACCGACAGCACCAAGGAACATGCGAACATGAGGTAGCAGAACATCATTAATGTATCGTTGGCCAGTCATAGTCCCAGTTGGAAGCACATAGAGGGACGTACAGCCATTGATCATGATGCCAGCCCATACCATGACACTACATGTCGGATATCGGTCCCTTTTCTGTATGTTTGCTGGACAATATGCAGTACCACTATCACGCCAGATCAGTTGTCGTCGACAATCAGACGATAGACTGTATCTACTCTCATCTGAGAACAGGACAGCAGACCAGTCGTTATCAGTCCAATTGCGATGTTGATGGCACCATTGCAAACGGGCGGTACGGTGACGTCTGGACAATGGGATGCACACAACAGGACGGCGGGCGTATAGTCCTCCTTCATGCAAACGTCTGGTGACAGTTTTTCGGGAGATCCGCTTGCCAGTAGCAGCCATAAACTGATTTGCTACCTCACTAGCTGTGCTGCGCCGGTGTGTTTTTGTTGATAGCACTATGTACCAATCTTCTGCAGGTGTCGTACTGCGAACACGACCTCCCCCGTGACGTTTGCCACACTTTCCATTTGTTTGAAATGATTTCCAAAGCCTTGAAACAACACTGTGGCTGACGTCGAACTCCCTGGCAACATCTGTTATTTTTCGCCCTTCTTCAATCTTGCCAATAATACGGCCACGCGTAAAATCATCTAGGTGATGTCGGGAAGACATACTGAAAATTGCAAGTTCGTCAATTGATTCTTTCCCTTTCAACTTTGCGTTTGAACAACAACGGTCAATACGCGTCAAATCCTTTATATCTCTTATCAGCGCTATGACGTCACGAACAAGTTCGGCAATCCAAAATTTGCATACGCACAACACGTCTTACTGTATCCCGCACTTATGCTAATTTCTACATTTTCCTGCCTTCCATTTTATAGTTGCTATCGTCATCCGTTCTTAGCAATTGTTCGGCAGTGTAGTACGGCGGCAGCAAACGTGTTAAAGATGATACATATTTTTGTAAAATTCTGCCTACTTTTGCCAAAAATGTTAAGATTCCCTCAAAAGTACATGAAGGTTCAAAGTGGTATGGATTCATGGGAAAAATCATCATTACTAGATCAGGACTGCCAAGGTGCTATTGCTCAGATACAAGGGTCATCAAAATTATTGGTGTTGGCATGTAACCAGATATGTAAAAAAAAAAACACCAACTGCCCTGTTTTGCTTTCATAGAAAAATGGAAGAGTCTGAAAGTGCCCCCCCCCCTACTATTCTTTGAACTTATATATACAATTACTATTCTCTGAACTCTCCCCCCACCAAAAAAAAAAAACCCCTTTAAGACAATATTTAAGAATGTGATTGTGGAAAGATATTTTTTTAATGGCTACATCTACTATAGTAGTCCTGAGGAAGGGTAGGGTGCTGCCCGAAAATCTGACTAAGTAATTTCCTTTATTCCTGAGTGAAACCCATAATTTAGTGAAATTTATAGTGTATAAGTATGTTTGTTAAAATTAAATTTTACCAAAAATATTTTGTGAAGATTGTATTACAGTTCAAGGTATTTTTGTGGAGATACCACCTAATGTACTGAACGCCACCTGGACTGACCCCTGATTCGCATCATCATATTCCTATTTCTACGACTAACACTCAGCTTCACTTGTTACACTAACAGGTAATAATCAGACTCTGTATCCACACTTTCACACTAATCAGACTCTGTATCCACACTTCCCATCAAACGAGTGTCAACAACTAAATATTTAAGATGTTGATCATAAACAACAAAATATATTTACACTTTTCTACCAATATGTGAAATTCTTCATCTGTATGCATGTATACTTATGTTTGAAAAATGCATTAGATATACACACAACTAAACTCATTCTCAATGATAACGTCTCTTAATTTTTCATCATATTCTCTTTAGCACCAAACTGGTTCAAAGCAATTTTTGTTTCATCTTGGAAATCATCCTTCACATATTTTTTTTTTTTGTTTCAGGGTTTAATAACCACCATGAGCACCCAACTCCAAGGGCTATATAAGTGGTTACCCATCCCTAATTTAGGGCTGCTGGTTCCAGGGAAAGAAGAGAGTTGGTGGCCTAAGACAAATACACTGCAAGCGCCTCATCTGAGACTTGAACCCAGGCCCATTCAGGCAAAAGGCCAGAGGCCAGTGCTTAGACCACTGCACCATCAAAGTGGCTCCATATCAGAATTACAAGGAGCATATACAATTACAGTTACTGTTCTCTGAACTTCACTTTAAAATACAACCACAAAATTCTCTCATCTATACAACTACAGTGAATCATTTTCTCACTCAAAATCACAGCTACACTTATTATTTTACAATACTTGTCTTCTTTCATGATACGCTTCAGACCACAAAGTCACCATAGTTCATTTTCTTCTTCTGTCTTGCTTTCTTTTGAGTTTCACTTACACACAAAACATCTAATCCACAGAATTTATTCTTTTCTTTAACAAACTCATTCGCCTTTCAATGTATTCTTCTACGATTTCATACAAAAGGTTCATACTCTTTTCAAGCAAAATAAATTCAAGCACTTTTCAAGGACTTTTTAAAACCAAATTACCATGTGTGTATGTGTGTGCTGTCAGTCAGTCAGTCAGTCAGTCAGTAGGTTGGTATTTTAGTAAGTTCAGACCATTAAACTTCGTTGGGAGAAGCACACCTTTAACGACCTGCCTGTTAGCCGCTGTTCCTCTGTTGGTTTATTTTATTAACTTTTAATTGCCTCTTTGTTTGGTGTTTTTTGAAATAATTTTATTTTGTGGAATATTCTGAAAGAGTATGTTACTTTTGTATTCATCTGCTGGTATGTTATTTATACATACAGTACATACACATCATTAAGCTGTTCTCTGATATTCAGAGGTTAGCTCCTCAAAGGAAGATCATCTGACAAACATTTAACTGATAATACATATCCCTAAGGCATTCTCTGAGATTAGCTCCACAAAGAAATACAAACCACCAGATAAATTTTTAACTGATTATTTACTTACTGTTGCCGTATCAAACTTCTCCATTTGCAGCGATCTTGACACACAACACGGGCTTTAGTGACATCCATCACACAATGTATACAAGACCTTCTGTACTTGATACTCAATCTTTTTCTCATACAGACTATCCTAAATCTCATCCTCCCATGGCTTCCTTAGCCTTCCTCTGCTTTTCTTTCCTGCCACTTGTGCCAAAAAGTTTTTCTTAGTAAGCATCTCGTCACTCATTCTTTCAACATGGCCAAACCACCGAAGAATACTAGTCTCCACCTTGCTAACAACATTTTGCTTCACATTACACAACTGCAACACATCTTCATCCCCCCCCCACCGTAAGTAATGCATTTCGCACTTCTCCGACACACAAACAACTCTTATATCTCTTCTATAGTACCCAGGTTTCACTGCCATACATCAGAGTAGGAACAATTACAATTTCATACACAGTCAGTCGGGACTCTTGAGAACCCATCAGTGGCGTTTCCTGACACAGAACTAAAGGCGTTGGCACACATGGAATAATGTGTTAAGTGTTAATTCTCACTACCCCACTCCATGTCTTTTCTTTCAACAAATATTTCAATGTTGCTCCGAGCAATTTACGGGTAACTTTAGAAAAAGTCTGAATAAAATTGAATCAAGAAAGACAGTGTTCATTACGTACGCAACAGGAAGGCACCTAATTAAATACATTAACCTACTTAAATATGTATTTACGAAAATAAAGTTGAAAGAATTACATAATACAAATTCAGCAAAACAAAGTGATTACTTATGGTCATTTGAAATTCCAGTTCCATTTTTCGTTCTTTTCTCCAGGAATTTCTTAATCACTTCTTCATAGAATTTGGATTTATCCTCTTGTCGCATCGTAGAAAGTAATTCTTTTTCAATGGAGATAAGGCTTAGATTATCCATGCGATGCTGGGTTTGTGTGGCGCGGCAGAATGTGTGGATCCGCTTCAAGGACAAAAAAGACTGCTCGTCGACGGATGATGTTGTGGCAAGAATTGTTGCGATCAGCAGAGCCAATTTGTATATTTCCGTAAATCCATGCATTAGGTTCATTTCCAATAAATAATCAACAATTTGAATTGGTGTTTCGTCTGAACCTTCATTAGAAGAATACCATACATATAGTTCATTCTGGAGTTTGCTCAAATTAAAAAGATCACCATAGATTTCCTGCAATTTTTTTAATAAATCGCAAGGAAAATTTTCTCTTTTCTTAAAGTAGGCCATTTTTGTTGGGTTTAACAAATCAAAGTACTGCAACTTTTCAAACGATGCGAATCTAATTGTTATATGATTGCTAATATCAATTATTTCGAAGTAAAGTGTCCGGCAGTAGTCTTTCTCTGATTCATTGTTCAACCTCTGTTTTTTTATTGGACGCATTTCTTCTTTCCTTACTTCACCATGAATACAAGACCACAATGGCTCAAAATTCTCCCTTTCGCTTTGCAGTTGCTGTTGAAACTCGGTTATTTTAGTACTGCAGTACAAAATGTCAACATTCGTGGACTGCAGTATACTGAATAATACATCTGAAAAGGCAAGCAAATTAGATAGAACCTTTATAAAAAAATATGTTTTTGAAGTTCTTTAAAAAGCCAACAAATCCTCTTGCTGTCATTGCAGTCAAATGGTCGAAGTCCCCACTTTCACTGACATGTTCAAAAAACATTATCAATGCTTCTCTGTTTGAACAAGTCTTGAGGTAAAATTCCATTGGGTAGGAGCTAATGATGGTAGCTTTTTGGACATGAAAGCAGCAAGTTGGTGTAATCTTTTAGGAGAAAAATAGAGAAAAAAGTAGGTAATGATTTAAGACCGCTAAAGAAGACTTTAAGCTCTTTGTTGCACTCTAGAGACTGTTGCAGTACCAAGTTCATTACATGAGCATAGCAATGCATGAAGAGAGCTTTAGGGTACTTTCCCAAAACTTTGCCTTGAAGTCCATTGAGATGGCGACTCATCACCGCCGCTGTATCGTACGTCTGGGCAATTAATTTATCCCCACACTTATATCTGTCCACGATTTCATTCACATGATTAAACAGAGCTTCTGCAGTTTTATCAGCGCTCACCTCAAGAAACCCCAGAAATCGTTCTACGATTTTTTTCTGTGAGACTGAAAAATACTGCAACACAGTTGAGAGCTGAGATTTATTGCTTACATCTGATGTTTCATCAAACATAATGGCCACAAAATCGGTGTTTTGAATTTCGTAGTAAATTTTATCTCTCAGGACATTAGCAACGGAATTTATTAAATCATTTTGAATGCTTGCCGAAGTTCCGCGGAAAACTGTAAAAGTCGCTAAATGTTTTTTCAATTGGGAATCAAACTCGGCACTTGCAATAAGCAACTCCATATAATTTCCCCTATCGAAAGATTCTTCATTTTCCTCATGACCTCGGAATGGTAGTTCCTGTTTCGCTAAATAGCACACGGCATTAATCAACCTCTTCAATATTTCCCTGTTCTTTTTAACTTTTTCATTGTGCAGCTCAATTTCAACCCTTCTTTGGGAATCGAAGAGAATGTCAATTCTAGTAGGGGACGCAATAAATCTGATGAATTTAAAAAAACTAGAAAGATGAATTTCAGACTCACTATGTTTCTTCACTGCAGTATTAAAATGATTCAAGTCCTCGTACCCTTCATGATTCCAAACAGTTTTCTTATTTGAGAACAACAAGCATGTCCAACAGTAAAATTTGTTATCCACATCACATCCGCAAAGCCAGTCTGAAATTTCGTAGAGCTCTTTACGAAAATGCCTTTCAAAACCTCTTCCAGCGCTATTTTCCCCTTTTACACGTGTTGATATTGTGAGATTAGGGCATGGTCGGCCACTGTCAATTACTAGTTTCTTTTCTGCGTATGAGAGTGATGAAAAACTACTGTTTAATAGCTTTTTTATTACACTTTCACTATCCATCTTAAATCTTAAAACAACCAAACCCCCAACTTCACTGCGCAAGCAACAATACAATCACACGGAACACAGATACAAATTGAACTCAAGCAAAGCATGTAAGCGTTGAAACTGCATACAACGCCTTCGCTGGCTTTCGCACTTACGTGAGCCGGGTAGAAGACATGGGGCGCATGCGCGAACTGAGTCTCGTAAAGCAGCGGAGATACTGTGGAGAGATCGTTGCAACGGCTTGGCCTTATCTGGCTGTTTCTTCGGTCCGGACCCCACAGCCTACACGCCATTTGAAACAGAGAGCGCGTTAGCGCGACGAACATTTCATAAAACAAAACAAAAATATTCTACTGTGATAGATCAATTATAAAGAAATCCTTCTTTTTTGTAATTTTCTAATTTTCTTTGGGCGTTGACACACAACTTGCACACCCAGAGAAAACGCCACTGGAACCCATCATTCCTGTGAAAACCTCCTAAAGCAGCTATGATTTTCAATGAAGAATTCACTCGCCTACTAATTTTGCCATCTAATCTGTTCTCTCAGTCAAACAAGCTCATTTACCTGGTCAATCACTGTGTAATTTAGACTTACTTACCCTGCATTCAGTACTAACAGTTCCTTGCTCAAAAACCATAACTTTGGTTTTTCCTTTATTTATACTCATTTTGAATTTTATACAAAATTTGTACATCTGGAACAACATGCTCTGCAACTCACTTTTGCTTTCTGCCAACAGGACTGTGTCATCGGCATACAGCAATCTGCACACATGGGTATTACCAAGACATAAACTAGAATCGTCCATCTTGCCATCATGCATACATGCATCCATAAATATATTAAACAGCCATGGTGACATTACATAACCTTGCCTGACTCCTGCACCAATGGAAAACCATTTTGATACGGCACCATTAACTCACACACAAGCTCTACTGCTAGCATACATGGCTTTTACACTATTAAGTAGATTCCTAATAACACCATATTAATTCAACACCTTCCACAGAAGTATCCTATTTACTTAGTCATATGCTTTATCTAAATCTATGAAGGCAGTAAAAACTCCCTTACCAACAGCCAGATACTTTTCAATCATCAAGCGTAATGCAAAAATTTGGTTAGTGCAGCCTTTACCAGGCATAAAACCACTCTTGAACATCCCACACTTTCTCTAATGTAAGACATTTAATAATGACCTTATCAAGCACTTTTCCTGGCACACTCAGTAGGCTAATACCACGATAGTTCTTGCAGTCAGTCTGATCACCTTTTCCCTTATACAAGGGAACAATGATAGCATCCCTCCAATCCTGAGGTACCATTCTTAACTCCCCAGCACAACTGGCAGATTTCAGTTAGCCAGTCAATTACAAAGTCACCATCATATTTCAAAATCTCAGCAGTTATCCCAACAACTCCTGGAGCCTTATCATTCTGAAGAGATTTTAGAGCTTTATACACCTCTTCTCTCGAGAACTCTCCTGCGCTTTCATCTCTCATTATGACATTTGTTTCTGCCTTAGAATCACATTTGCTTTCTTAATCTAATGACTCACAGAAGTATTCACCCCATCTTTCACTTAACTCATTGGGATCCCATATCATTTCTCTGATTCCTATTCTTCACACAACCTGCAACTTTGTTTTACCTATTTCTCCTGTGTCTCATACTTTCATAAAGTTTTTCTATCTTTCCAAAAAGCCGATTTATGCCTTTCCACCTTTTCCTTCCTATATTTTGCCTTACTCTGGCGAACCTGCTTTGTTGCCTCGTGCTTCTTACAGCGATATTTATCCTCAGAAACTCTACTTTGCAACATCCCCAAATATCCTTCCTTCTTCCTCTTTACTGCCTCTTCAATCTCACTATTCCACCAAACATTATCTCTAGTGATACCCACTATTTTGGTGCCACAGAGCTCTTCAGCAGCAGTGACAACACAGTTCTTAAAACAAGTCTACTTCTTTTCTACATCCCTCTCACGACTTCAGCCATTCACTGAGTAAATTAGAGTAATGCTGATTGATTTTAAGGAGCCTTTCAACCTTTATTCTTTTCATCCTAGGCCTCTTATTTCTTTTCTTCAACCAACATTCAGTTTCACTCGTCACATTACCAAGTAATGATCAGAGTCAACATCTGCACCTCTCATCACGAGTGTCAACAACTAAGTGTTTCAGATGCTGATTGTAAACAACAAAATCTATAACACTCTTTTGACCAAGAGTATGATTTTCCCAAATATATGTGTGGATATACTTGTGGTTGAAAAACATATTAGATACACACAAACCATTCTCAATGCAGAGTTCAATTAATTTTTATGTTATTTATTTGCTTTAATTCTTTATTTTTGATGCATTTCTTGATGCAGCCAGGAGACAAAGGGCCCATGCATGAAGCACAAGCAGTTCCTAGAGGTTCCACCCTCTGCATGAATGCATCTTTAACCCCAGTCAACAGAGGCCCATCACAATTTGCGAATACGTCATTCCACTTATTTTACTCCCATGGCTGGCATTTTTTTACTCTGTAGTGATGTCATAGCCAAGGTACCAGCTGTCCAAATGCTTCCCCTAGGCTGAACTCTCCAGTTCTGTGCTTTTTGATCAGCATGGTGTTTTTATTGGAACTATACACTCCTATACATAGCTTTTTTAGCACAAACAGTTATTTTACACATGCTCTTTCATATCATTACTTAAAAAACGAAAAAAAAAATCCAAGTATTTATGGAGTCAAATTTTTTCAAGTACTTTTAAAGCACTTGAAAATGAATTTTTTCAAGGACTTTTTAAGGTTTTCAAGGAGCTTATGAACCACACTACATCAATCTTACACTCATTTGACTGAGATCACTGTCTCGTGCTATTTACTAGAGCCAGATAATTTTCATGATAGACCAGTGGTAAGCCTACTATATCAAACATTTGAGTCCTTTAGTATCATACTTTATGTGCTGAAAATCATAGAAATTATCAGTGTTTCCAACCTATTGATTCTGGAACAAAACACATTGAGTTGGAGTCTTTTGGCCAATGTCATGCAGACTTACCTAGTACCTCAACAATACTTACACCAAAGCTTAATTTCATTCCTAATATTGACTTTAATTTTATACGGATAACAAGGATGAATTTCTGTTGTCTGTCAGATTTTCAGGTTGTACTCCAACCCATTATCGGAACTGACTCAAGAGAGGGGTGTTGCTACTCATGTAGTAATACTCAGCCTTTCAGTTTGTTAAATGTAGCTCCTCTTCCTGATTCAATTTCTACAGCTTCTTCCAATTTCCACTTTACACAGTGATATGTATGTAACAGAATTCTTATGAAGTTGCAGTTAACTGAAGGTCTGGTGTTTTGAATGTGTCAGTGAAATCCAGCTTTGTTGGTGACACTTTTTAAATACAGTGGATTTCAGTTCATTCACACAGGTTGTACCACAATTATGATTTATTCTGTAGATTACTCCTTCTTGTACTAAGACACTGGCTGTTTTTTTCTTTATGGAAGGAAAGATTTTTTTTTTTTTTATTTTATAGGATTATGTCATAAGTGGAACAAAGAATTATTTTGGATCATTTATTTGACAAAATAAACTGTTTTCTTATAGAAATATTTGCTAATTTTTACAATTTTTCCTACAAAATTATTTGCTAATTTACAGTTTTCCTATAGAATTATTTGCTAATTTTTATGGTTTTCCTATAGAATTACTAGCCAATTTTTACAATTTTCCTATAGAATTATTTGCTAATTTTTACTATTTTCTTATAGAATTATTTGCTAATTTTCTGAGATTCTTTAATCTCTAGTATTACCATGAGTAACAACATCTACTCTTTCTTGAGTCAGTCCCAATGACTGGCTGGAGCACAACCAAGAAATTTGACAAATGACAACAATCATTATAATAAATACCCATAAAATTTATGATAATTATTATATCACTGTTTTTTTATGAGTTCATCAATACAAGATTGATTTTATAACACCTCAGATTCACAAAAGGGTGCCTGTTGTCAGTATAACTTGTTGTCTAGCAATGCACAACTTGGAGACACACACACAAAAAAAAAAAAAAAAAAAGCTTTTGAATAACAATTGACCATTAGATTACAACCATACCATCCGTCTGTGAAATAAAAACAGCAGCCGTGTACCCACCAATTATCCTTCTTTGAAACAAAAACAACCATACCATCCTACTTTGAAATAAAACACACCTTCTTTGGTACAGAAGGTATATGCAAATGTCAAATGAGAAAAACCTCATGGTAAATGTCAGAGGTGTGGGAATTTCAAAAGAAACTTTGTAAATGCATGAATAAAAGCATTATCATATAAAATGTATAATTCCTTTTTCAAGGAAAAACTGAATAATGCAGAAACTGCTGTATTGTTTCATAACAAAAAAAATGTCAATAAAATAGTCAAAATTTTCAACAAAGCAAATAACAGCAGCTCACACTTTTGGGGAAAATTAACTATCCAACTATTGCCTTAAGCATAAGCATACCAATTTTAAAAAATGTCAGTCCAAATAAACACGAATGACTGATACGATAAAATCTCATTCATTAAATTATCCTAGTTATGGAAGTTCACTGGCAGGAGTCAATCTAGGTTTTTCATAACGATACCCATTTTTGTGAAATTTTGCCTGTTTTTGTGAAATTTTGCCCAAGCTGTACTTCCGAAGTGCTACAGGTTGGCAGGCTTGTTTACATTTCTCATCATGACTCTCTCCATGTGCTACTACACAGTATAAGTAATTCTGCAATGAAATGCGAAAGTATGTGTACATGCCTGGAAGTTCAATAGCTAAAACGTTTTTAGCTAAAAAAATAACAGACTTTGGTAAAGGCATAGACTTTTTGTTTGTTTGGACAGTTCTTAATATGCAGTTGGACCTACTTTCTAAACTTGCTCAGATTTAGGAGACATAATAGCATTAGCCAATAGCAGTTTTCATTGGAGTGGGTGGCTTTTCATTGGATTTGATGGTTTTACTTCGCAAGGATTTATATTGTCAGCTGACCAGTTATATTCTCCAAGGATATAACTAGCTATAATTAGAGATGCAACTCTTTTTAAAATCAACAATCCATGGTTTAAATTACAAAAGCCACGCTCTCAAACCTAAACAAACGCACCAGGAAATGTTGTGGACGGATATACAAAGCTTATTGGAAGAACTTCCTTTGCCTATTTTTTTCCATTGCCCAGATGCAAGGGCCATCAAAATGATTGAACTTCCTTTGCCTTATTTTTGCCATTGCCCAGATGCAAGGGCTATCAAAATGATTGAACTTCCTTTGCCTTATTTTTGCCATGGCCCAGATGCAAGGGCCACTGAAATGATTGAACTTCCTTTGTCTTATCTTTGCCATTGCCCAGATGATTTTTTTTTTTTTTTTTTTTTTTTTTTTTGATTGGAGGTTTAACGACCACCGTGAGCAACTCAATGGGCTATAAGCAGTCGCCCGTCCCTAATTTAGGGTCACTGGTTCCAGGGAAGGGAGAGAGCCAGTGCCGTAAGACAAACACAACATCCATGCCTCACCGGGATTCGAACCCGGACCCTTGCCCAGATGAAAGAGCCATCAAAATTATTTGTCTTTGTATGTAAATAAGAAATCCAGTTGCTTGGCTGTGTATGTAGAAAGGAAAAAAAAAAAAAAAAAAAAAAACTTTAAACACCAACTGCTCTGTTTTCCTTTCACAGCAAAATGAACCATCTCAATAACACACACACACAGAGCACATTAGTTAAACATGACAATATTAAAGATTCTTTCTACGCCAAAATATTTTTGTTAAAATAAAACTTTAGTGAAAATATTTTGTGAAGATTTGTGAAGATACCATTTGAGCTAAAAATATTTGGGGGAAGCTACTGTCCAGTGGTACCAAATACCGCCTTATTAACCCCTGACTGGTTAAATTGAAGATTGCATAAAAATTTGTCATTCTAACAAAAAAGTACAATCAATAGAACTCACCTTGAAGGCCAATTCTGCTGAGGGCTTAGATATTACTGCTGAAACAAATTTCATCAAGCATATAATATCTGCTTCTTCAATTGCCTGAGCTGCAGCAGCATGAATTGGTATTTGCATTAAATCAACTGTTAAAAGTCTTGCACAAAGGTTTTCACTATTTAGGAAAGCTTTTGACATATATTTCAGGCTACCTTTTAGTTTCTGCATTATTCTTTTAAAGGAATTCCTCCATCCGCCACAGATATCTAAAACATTTATGGCACTAACCTTATTTTGTAGACATTTGTAGTGGACTAGTGCTTCAAGTACACCAACTACATCAGTGCCTGCTCCACCACCAAGACAACATATTTTAAGCTCACTTTTCTGCTTCAGAACAGATTTAACCTGAGGGGCATGCTTCATGAATTCATGAAAGTAATTGGAAAGAAGTTTTGAATGCAATAAACCAAACTTATATAGATATGCACAGCGATGAGCTGGTACATTGTAATCAAGGTACGTGTCCCCCTTTTTTAATGCTTTTGGACTATAAGCTTTTCTAATTGCTGTCAAAGCTTCTTTAAACTTTTGAATCGTCACACGAAAATATGCAGATTCCTCCAGCAGTATGTCACAGTAAAAGTCAGTTATCTCCATCTCAAGTCCTAAATAGGATATTCTCCTCAAAGAATACTACCTACATAGGAAAAAAAAAAAATAAATAAATCTTTGATTACAACAGTCAACACACACAACATTCTTCCATTTACAGTACAAATAATACACTTATTTTATTTTTAAACCAATACAAAATGCAACAATAAAATTCAAATAAGGAAATTGAAAAATTAAGGCTATTAAAAACCATGGCTTTTATTGTGATGGTACGTATCTAGGTACTGGCACCTTTTTCAGGGACACTGCCACCAGTAAATTAATAAATTCATCAGGACATGTGTAATAGTACCTTGGTTCTCTAAAGTAAAGAAAAATCTAAAAACATGTAAGGCACAGTTTCAAATCAGCTGAATTAAAAAAAAAAATGCCTCCATAAATCACACGACATTTCTTATCTTTAATGTTTCCTTCTTATAAGAGTAGGTATGTATCAAAGTCCACAGATTATGCTGTTTGACATCAACTGTTTCAGAATCAATACAATTGCACAATTTTATTGGTTGCACTGTGGTCAGAAAAAAATTTACAGGATAAGCAGAAAGTTTAGAAATTACAAACTTATTGCAGATTTAATTAATACACTTTTACAATTTTATTAGTTTTAGTGTAATCACAGAGAAATTTTAAACAGAAAATGCATAAGAGCCAAAATTATTAATTTTTCTACGATTTACCACTGACAGGAGTGTTAGTGCCATGTTTTGGAACAATTTTTTGGAGCGGGAAAATATGCAATTTGGAGCAGAAACGTTGGGTTTTGGAGCGAGAAAATTTGCATTTTGGAGCAGAACTCAGGTTTTGGAGCAGCTAATGATAGTATTTTTAATGGTTTTAAGTTCATGCTGTGCTTTAAGTTATGTTTATATACTGAATTACCATTATTTTATGAACTATGAAAACATTTTATATTTCAGGTTTGTTGACATTTTACTGCTTCTCTTACAACTGTTAATTAGCATTTCTGTCATTCCTACAGTGAGATAAATGGTAAAACAATTATACTAAACACGATTTATTGAAAACTACATGACCTGCAATATTTTAGGCGTAACATATTAATATCGGGGATTTTCTTCTGAATGTATTTGTTTCGCTGTGACAGGAATAGGATGCTGCCGCGTCCAAGAACTGTTGCTATTGTTACTGAACGCTTGCGAATATACACTTAAGAAGAATAAATAATATGTAATTACTGTTTGTTATTTGGTTGGTTTGCAGCAGCATATTTTTCGAGATTCATGGCATTCAGATGAAAATACATTATTTCTGAAACCAACCAACTGGCAAGTACATGGTTTGCCTGTGCATCCCAAACTCCTAAGGTTTTCTGAAGGAACGCATACCTTCGATATAAAAGTAAAACTAATGTAACATTTAATAATCAAATTGTAAAATCCCCTTTTAGCAGTTGTGCCATGATACTCTTCATACAATGTTTTTCATCCAGTAATTATCAATGTCAAACTTTCATTATTGCTGTGAACAATTGCAACTGGAACCAAAACTAAAAGATAAGTGAGATTTAGTAATTTAGTAAAGTTGATTAGATAAAAGCTGCTTCCATTTTTGGCGTGGGATTGCCCCCCCCTCTTTAGTAATAGTAGAATCAGTTTATGACTTTTTTGTTGTTGCTGTCTGAAAGAGCCGCTGCTCTTGCATACGTGGGGTCCTGCATGTATGGACATGGACATTAAGCAGACGATTGCGAGTTAGTAAGTGGTTCAACGCACCTTCCACCTGGAAAAAGAAAAGTGTGAGGGTGAAGATGTTCCCCAAGGTAGGTCAAAATGAGAAAAACAAAACCTCCTAAAAATTCTGCTCCCTGAACATACGGGGCAAAATTCAGACTTTAAGAACCAAAGATCAGTAATCCTGATAATTGATTACAAGTTATGCGATATAAACAATCCTTTCATTTATCCATTGCGCTCGTGAGCAATTTTAATTAACATATACTGACGAAGAAAAAAAACAAAGCTATACTCTTTAATTTGGTGAAAAATCAGACTGTGTGGTGAGAAAGTGTGAATATAACGCAGCATGAACAAAACTAAATTGTTCACTGTAATTTATTTATGAAAATATTTAACTAGATCACACCACTGTATTCACAATTATAAAATTACCAAATTCCAAACGAATTAGGGTGTTTCTGAAAGACATAGCTTCAAACAGCTTGTTTTCCTGGTTTTGTTCTTCTACTGGCTAGAACATTAGCTCTGGTTTCTTCTTGCGAGCAAACCCTACTTTCTTCTCAGCAAGTTTCACAGCCATAGTTGTCTTTTGTTGACTCTGCCACTGCACAGCATCCACTTTTTACTTTTTTTTTCTGCTGATAGTTTTCCCTTACCATTTTTCTCTTACTTTTCTTTCTTTTTTCATTTTTTTATTCCCTCATATGACAATTTTATCCATCATGCTTAAAGAACTTTCAGTCTGAGAACCATGAATTCTGATATCAGAGCTTTCACCATTTTAGATAAATGGTGTAATTTTCAGAGAATGAATGGAAAAGCCTTTCAGTAGGAGAAATTTTGAAGAAAAGAATCAAATTAAAAATGATGGTAGGCCTACACCTGAAATGAAAAAGAAGACTTCAAAGAGCAAAACTTCAAACAGAGGTTTTAATATTGACTGGCACAAAAAAGAACAATGGCTAACTGGTAGTGAATCAACGAACAAACTAGATATTATTGGCCATGTTTGCTGTTTCCTGTGAGTGGCGATGAAGTCTAGCAAGAGAAAGGCTTCAATGATTTGAAAAACTTACCACATGTATAGCGTCTAGAAGGTAAAGTGTGGCGAGCGCCTAGCATACGTAATGATTGGCGTGGATACCGAAATTTGTCTCCTTCGTAGATGTCGCTGCAATCGCCTTCCCTTCCCTCTTTCTTACTGTGAGCGAAGCAGGAAACTAAATTCGTGTTGCTTACTGTGAAAAAAGCGGCGATTTAGACGAAGACGTGTTATGTTTTAGGTTTTAGAAGGAATGTGGATTACCTAAATATTGTATATAAGTTATACTTAACCCATTATGCGGAACAGAAATAACCATTGTTTTGTGCCAGGTTGCAATACTCAGTACAAAAACAGTAAGCTGTCGCTTTTTGGAATACCCAAAAATGATAAACTTTTACAGCAATGGCAAAAATTGATTCCCCGTGCAGATAAAAATTTAGACAAATATAGTGCTGTATGTGAACTGCACTTTGATGAGAGATTTGTGGTTCGAAATTTTGTGCATAAAATAAACGAGGAGACTGTGTTAATACCCAGAGATCGGCCCATCTTGACACCAGATGCAATTCCAACAATATTTCCAAACCTTCCCCATTATTTATCAAAACCTCTGGCAAAAAAGAGGAAAGTTAGGGAAACCGATGATAAGCTTGATGGTAATTTAAATAGCTTGGAATTTACTTCCTATAGAGTTACATTGAACTGCCTTCTGAATATCAACCTTCCTTCAGAATTTTGGGGTAAGCAAATTCCTGCTAATAATTCAAAGTGCATAATTTTCCATGTTCATTCATTCAAATGTGAATTGTCAAATTCATTGACAACTGAAAAACTAGTTGTAACCGAAAGTGAACCAGAGTTTACCTGTGAAGTGTATTTACGTGGATTAAAAATGAACACAGTTTCTAATATTACTTCTAAAGATGAATTAGAATCCATTACTTGAGACACTGATAGGCTAACAGTATGTCATGGTGCAGGCTCCATTTCAGAATTTGAAAATAACAGGAAGTACCTTGAAAGTGGAGTTATTTTTGAGAATAATTTTTGTACAGCAAAAAATGAGTAAGGAAAGGAACAACAGCGACTTGCCTCAAATGTAATATCTGCGGCGCTTACTTTTGCACAAAATAGCTTATTATAGAAAAAAGGCTACATTTAAAAATAAGTATCAGAATAAAGTTCGGAAAATCAACAGGCTTTGAAGAAACGAGTTATTTCGCTCTCTGGTTACATAAAAAAAAATCCAAAACAAAAATAAGAATTTTACAGAACTTTCCATTAATGAAAAAATAGCAGAATTACCCATTAAGCAGCAGCAAATGGTTATTCATTGTTATAAGGCAGCAAAAGGAAATCTGCAAGAGGTATGTCATATACCAAGGAATGGTTACTTGAATGCTTACTAATGCACATAAAAAGTCCAAAATTGTACGAGCACATACGGAAACACAAAATCATGATCCTACCTAATAGAACAACTATTAGAAAGTATATTTCAAATTACAACAGTGGTTTTGGATTCAATGCACTGACGTTTGAAACTATTTCAAAGAAAACAAGTGAAATGGAGCCTTTTGCAAGACATGGTGGTATATTAATAGATGAAGTGAAGCTCACAGAAAAACTGCAAGCAAAATCATCTGGTGAAATATTAGGGTTTGTTGATATTGGGCCATACACTTCAGAAACTGTTAAGCATACCCCATGTAATCACGGACTGGTAATGGTGTTCCAGCCATTAAATGGAGATTGGACCCAAATAATTGGTGTTTTTGCCACAAGTAACAATATAAGTGGAACTTTGCTTGCAAAATTAATTATTGAAGCTGTTATTCTCACTGAAAATGCAGGTCTTTTTGTTGATTTCATTACGTGTGATGGGGCTTCTTGGAACAGGAATATGTGGAAGACATTTAGTATATCAGCAGATTGTTCTGGAACTAAATACAGCATTATGCATCCTACAGATTGTTCTAGAAGTTTACATTTCATACCAGATTTTCCTCACTTAATAAAATGTGTATGGAACGCATTTGTTACCAGAGGTTTTCTTCTGCCCGAAGGAGAAGCAAGACCAGAGCATGTTGAAGCAGCATGGAGGAAGGACTCTGACATAACTACTCTAAAAGCCATGCCAAAAATTACACGCGTTCATATTCACCCGAATAACTTTGAGAAAATGAGGGCAAGCTATGCTTTGTAGCTTTTTAGCAATGAAGTATTAAAGGCCTTTTTCTCTATAAGCATCATATTGAAATACAGTTTGGAAGTACTAATGCAACTGCATTTTTCATAAAGTTGATGATGCAGTTAATAACTGTAATGACCTCTAGGAGTCCAAGTAGTCTCCGCATAGATTCTGAGGGATGCAAAGTACTTAATGATTTTCTGTTATATTTAGATAAATGGGAAGATTTTGCAGGAGATAAGAAGATTGGGTTTTTAAGTGCTAGCACAGCTACAGGATTATGAGTCACTATAAGCAGTACCATCTCTCTACTAAAATATCTAACAGAAACCTTGAACTACAAGTATGCAATGACATCGCGCTTGAGTCAAGACTCAACAGAAAACATTTTTGGCATTATTCGGCAACTGTCAGGCTGCAATGACCACCCCACTGCAGCAGAATTTTTAGTGACCATTCAGTGTTTAAGTTTTTATAATCTGGCCAAGCCTGTAAAGTGTGGTACTAGCTGCACAACAGAAAATCATCAATTCCCTTATTGGGCCAAGTGACACCATCAGTTGCAAACCTAATGTTTTGTTAAATTTAAATGAACTTTTAAGTGATGAAATGCTAGATAATGTGAAAGATACCTTGAATAGTGCTGTATATTCTGATTGTGCTTCCCTTTTCCCACATAATTCCATTAACCAGTTGCTAGTTTATGTTGCAGGTTATGTAGCTAGGAAATGTGTTGCAATAACTAAATGCAAAGATTGCACCGTGTTTAACATGCAGTATTGAAGAAAAGGCCAGGTTTTTCTGGAACACTGATACGAGAATTTGATAAAGGTGGCTTATTATATCCATCAAAGGAACTCCTAGTTCTTGTCAGTCAACTGGAAGGTATTGTTACACATTTCAGCACCGAAAAACTACACAGAGATAGTATCGTTGATATTCTAGCTATCTTGATGATAAAAGAAAATTAAATTCATTGGTTGTGCAGAACACAGTAAAGATGTGACATGTAAGATTGCAAAATTTTATTTACTGACTCAGTTGCATTTCTATATAAAGGGACTTAATAAGATTCACAATGATAATAGAGAAAAAAATGAAGTACCTTAAGCTGAGACGTTGCAAATAAATATGAAGTCCCTGGATTTGGGTGTTGAGGTTCTTTTTATGAGGAAGCAAGTGAGAGACAGGTTTTTTATTACTGTGGAGGTGAGTAAATATATGTGGAGTCAGTCAATAGCTCTCACTTATAATTACTGTGGAGTCAGTAAATATGTACCGACTCCACAGTAATGCTACAGCTCAAACCCTCACCACGCTTCCTCAAAACTACCTTAACAGCTAATAAGAACTTTGCAACAGAACAGGTTCCGTCATTCAAACCCAGGGGTTTGAACTTAGTCACATTACCAATGTTCAACTCGTAGCAAGCAGAGCAGCCACTGCTGTGTTTACTGATCTACTATATATTACCATATGTAAGCATAAGACTGTATTAAAAAGAATGGATAATTTTGGGACTATGTAGCAGTGGCTAGTTAACTTTTCCTTCATTAAATATGATATGTATGCACATAGCAGACAGTAAGCCTAATGCATATGCAAATAAGTGATCCTAGAAACTTAACCCAAACTCATTAAGAATTTTTCCAGCCATTTATAATGAGGTCAAGAAATGTCCAGGTTGTTAACAAACTTAGAAAAGAAAGTTACAAAAACTGGTAAGTTATTTAGAGATTCAAAATTCATTTCTTTAAATGTATTTATTTTTAAAAAAATTAATCCCCTCCCCCTCCCACCAAGTAACACAATAGTTCAGCAGATAAGATATTAATATACAAAAAGATTTTAAGGAACATGTGTGGTGGTAATAATATTGCAGAGTTACTATTTTTCATTAAAAATGTTTAGAACTGTGGGATTCTTTAGCAAGCTGCCCCACCTCTTCATCTTTTTTTTATTTTTAATGTTCAAATCCCAAAACCACTGGTGGTAATCTGATATAAACACACTTTTTTTTTCAATCAACATTTAGCTTTGGTTTCAATTTACTTCCGATATTGGAGGTTATATTTTAACGTGCATTAATGCATTTGCATTTTTGAACTTCACTTTTAGTTGGTAAAGTTCGATGAACACTTACCGCACGTGGGGCTTGGCTTTCAATTCATATTTCAGTTATGTGGATGCGGCATGGGGTTTTTTTTTTTTTCCATTTGGCCACGGTTCACTTCTTTTTTTTTTTTTCCCGTTGGAATTATTTTGCCTCATCACCAAATGAGTTTTTCCTTTGCTGCATCATTTACTTGGAAAAAAAAAAAGAAGTGAACCGTGGCCAAATGGAAAAAAAAAAAAACCCCGTGCCGCATCCACATAACGGAAATATGAATTGAAAGCCAAGCCCCACGTGCGGTAAGTGTTCATCGAACTTTACCAACTAAAAGTGAAGTAAGTGTTCATCGAACTTTACCAACTAAAAGTGAAGTTCAAAAATGCAAATTTAGCTTTGGCATTTTCAGCATTGCTAACTAGGGCTTCCATGATGGAATTATATATTACAAAATTCAGTATTTTGAAGAAAACTTGTAAAATGCCACGAGTGATTAAGTGTGACTAATTTACTCTTTACAAGGTGGTGTAAAAGTAATAAAAAAATAAACTAAACAGGTATTAAATTTATTTCTGGAAATTTAATTGTGTGTGAAAACATCTAATAGTTGCATTCACAAATTCTTGCTCTTTGATTCAATTGCATTTTCTAAGATGCCTAAAAATCAAGTTGTGTGTTATTTATTTTTTGTGTAATGTTACTTTTTAAATCCCCCCTCCCAAGTTCTGTTGCTGATAAATTTCTCTGTCGCTATACAATTGAGATACTGTTTTTGATAAAAAATTTCAACAACTGCTGCACTAGCCTTTGACATATAACAGCCCACAATGAATTAATCAAGCTTCTACTTTATAAAAAATAAAAACGAAAAAAATCCATTTAAAATAGGATGCTTACTTTTGCCTCACTGTATAAATTGAATAAAGCTTAACCAATGTGCTGAGATGTGGTAATATTGTAATAAATAATGCTACAAGCAATGTAAGATTAAAACATTGCTTTACTACAAACTACACGTGGCTTCTGTATGGAAATTCCTAAAGCCATTTATAATTAACTCTTATCAGCAAGCTTTTGGTCCCCGTGCTGATGAGAGTTCAATATTCCACACCGGTCCACGTCAGAGGTAAGTTTTTCCACATGTGCTTCAACATTTGTTTCAGTTGGTGTAAATTATATCTGTATTACCTATTCCCAACTACTAGGGACATTAAACAACGGTGTTACATGTTTACATTGTACACAATGTGTCACTGCGCGCACCTTACTGGGACGACAAACCTTTCTGGATTTACTGAGGGGATATCAGTATGAGACTGCAATAATTCCAATTTCAGAAATTAAGAACAAATAAATGTCTTGGTCAATTATTTGCTCCCCCACAATATTTCTTCATTTAATAGTAAAATTTATCTAACAGTATAAAAAAATCCCTCCAAATCAGCCCTTTTTCTTTTCGTTTTTTTCTGAACAATTACTGGTAAATGTTTTCTCATGCATGCATTATGACCAAAATTATGCTTCAGCCAGAGAGGAATGTCATTATAAATGCGTGTGACACAGCTTAAATAAGGTGGTACACACCGTTTTTTAAACCAGTCAGTAACAGACAAAAATAATTTTTGTTAAGCTTCTTAATAATACGAAAAGCTTACCCAACGTTTATATATATCTGCTATATCCACGCTAATCACTACATACGCTGGGCGCTCAGCACACTTCCCCTTCTATGCTACATATCAGCTGTTTCTGTATAACTGTTTGAAGAGTAGACACATGGAAGCACTTTATATTTATATGCCCCTACGTATTTACTTCAAACAGTAAATTTGCCTGCTGTCCCTAAATTGTTTTTAAGGAGAGCTCTGTATCTGATTGGCAGCATTAATTTTGTTGAACCACGGCATTACTTATACCTGATCATAGGCCTAACCACTGGGGGTATCAGGACCCCCAGATTTTCATAGTCTGGGATCCCCCATGTAAATGATCCCCCAAATGTTTCGGGAATATAATGATATGAACTTTTTATGTGAACCAACTAAATTATTTAATAATATAAGATTGTAATTTTTCATAGAATGCGAACATGTGTATAATGTGTACTTAATAAAACAGCGATGTCGATTAAGCATGGTTACCAACATCGCTGCCGTATATACATTATGTGATCAGACCCCACCCCCCAATTTTGAAGCACAGTTATGCCACTGTACCTGATGGTCACTGGCCAACATCGCCGACGCTGACACTTGAGCATTCAATATAATGTCCCATACAAAAAGCCTTGCAATTTTTGTATATACAGCAGGAGCGGCTCCTGCAATAATCCAAAGCAGTTTTTTTTCATGCCACATCAAGAGAGAAGTTTACTGAACTCGGCTGGAAGTTTTTCCTGCACAACGCCACTGGGAGCGAAAAGAACGCTTGCATGCTGCTCTGACTGCTATTGAAACCAACTTATGTGGGAAACTGCCTATTCCCACATCAGTTCATTTCCTTTGAATAAAACATCCCTGGGGGCTGCAGCTCTCGCTGGTACAGCAGATATAAGTGGTCCTCGGAGTTATTTGCGAGTGACGTAGCTACAATGCAGTCTTTCGTTGGCTGCAAATGCATCGCCGGGCCTTCAACTTTTGGTTTGTTCCTACTTTTATTCAACATGATAATTCTAACAACTGGAGATTATTCGTGTTTGCTAAAAACAAATACTCAGTTGCCGAGATTTTTGCCAAAAGTTTCACTTCTGGTCAAAATGGGCATGTGAACAAATTGCGATTAAGAAATAAAGTTCAGTAATGGATAAATTGTAAAACGAAAAAAAAAATGACTAATTTCTGCAGCGAAATACTTGCACAAAATTAATATTTTCACTTACTAGGCACAGCCAAATTTTCGCTTTTAAACTCATGTACATTTCTATTCATCAAAAAGCATTGAAGTTGCTCCATTGGCCATATTTTACTTTTTTGCTGCATATGCATACCCCTCCCCCCCCCCAATAAGCTGCACATTTCAGTTGAGGTAGTGCTTTATACTTAATTACTTTAAACACAACATTTAATCAAACACAATTGTTTAGAAAATTTACGAAGTTGGTAAATTTTGAAAACAAATTGTTCTACACTAAATTGTAATCATGGCTTGAAAATTGAAACTGGGAATATGTTTGCAATTCGTATTTATTAAAGAGAATGCCTGTAAGTCAAAATTCCAAAGGGAGCATATCAGAAGAAAAATATTTATTATATTTCTACTAGGGGCCATAATTGACACCTGAAAATGCGTATATGACGTTGGGTGCATGTCCACTGTCGGTGACACACGCATTTTTTTTTTTTTTTATCTTTAAAACTGGTTCCCTTAACTGAGTGTGTGTTGCTCTTACAGTATCTACATTTATATATGATTTACAACCACTATCTCAATCCACTGCTGGATAAAAGTCTCCAAGTTTCTTCCACAACAGTCTGTTTAGAGCCAGTTTTTCTTCTTGCTCCCAAATTTCATCCACCCATCTCCCACATCATCTTCTGGGTCTTTTTTTTTTTTTTTTTATGTCCCTTGCTATCCAGTTTAATATTTCTCGCTGGCTCTTTCTTCAAGAAATATGTCCATACCATTGCAATTTCAGGGATTCTGATCATTGCTGTCTTCCATCCTTGTAATTTTCCCGATCCAAGAGTTCCTCTTTGTATCTTTTCTGTTCTTGGTTACATCAAACATGCATCTCTCAATGCTTTTTTCCGTTGTCTGCAACCTCAGTACATCTGTTTTAGTCGAGGTCCATGTCTCTGCTCTATGCGTAACAACTGGAAGGACACACTGATTAATGAGCATCATGTTAGGATCGTTAGCATCATGTATGCGTGGGTGATGATCAAATGATCATATGTAGAGGATTTTAGGAAGGGAGTGTCTGACCCCAGGTCTTAAACAACCCTTAGAAATAGGAAACTAGGAGATTTAGGCTAGAGCGCCCAATAGGAAGTGACACAGAAATGAAGTAGAAAGGGGGAGGAAGAAGCCCTTATTTATTACCGGGAGGCCAGTACCCAGTACCGGTGTATGCTGTATGCATGGGTACCTCTCCACAAGGTAAACAATGAGGAAATATACACGAAAATACTGGATAGCACTATGATTCCGAAGTTCACATTAAAATGATTTGTGACTACAAAATATGCCAAACACTTTTCTTTTAAGAAATAATGCATCAAACCAAGTTTTATACTCCCATTATTTGCTTCATAAATATGGCCACTCCTTGATATCTGTTCCCTAATTCAGGCATCGGTTATCTCTAGAATTTCCCTATCAGTTGCTAAATATAAAAACTAAATATTAATTTCTACGAGTATATATATAAATTATTATTAAAGGGACAGCATCAGCAGGTTCAGTAACTTAGCTTTCGAAGTGATATCTACAAAATTTGAATGCAGCCCCTCCATCTCAGCTTACCACTAGCCGCTACTGAGTGATATATTTAAATTTTCCAAACAGCACGTCTTTACTTGGCACATCCACGCCATTTGTTATCGTTTTAGTAGGCATTCTTCGAGGAGGTTGCATATCAATTTAAATCACGTAGAATTCTACTGTAAATTAAATTGACGACGACGCTGCACTCTACGGCAGACTTAAGACATTTCACTGAACCGTAAAAGGTGTTTCCATAATCGCACACTTAAGAAAATCGTACACTTACTTCCTAATTCAACCCCCGTTCGTTGCAACTTGCAAGGCACAGAGAAGAGAGGTACAGAGTGTGCACTCTAGAAGATCGTAAAGGAAATTCTCCACTTTGTCCGATGGCAACAGCATAATGTTAAACTCACATAGACGTTAATTAATTAATAAGACGATGAGGCTTATAGACAAAGCTTTGTGCCTCACAGCAACTAGTTGGCCATGCGGAAATAGCTAAAATATCTCCTGATTAGAAAGACACGAAGATGCACGACCAGCCACAGAGGAGGACTTCCTTGCGACCAGCACGTGAAGTCACAGTAGCAGCACTAAAGTCCATCAAAGGGGCACGCTCATGAGAAGGAATGTTAGAACAGGAGCGTCCTCACAGAGAAACGTCTTGAGAGAGTAATAAATTTCTCCAAGGCCCGAACTTTACGTTTCGCCACGGAAGCGTCCCGAAAGTCCAACAAAGAACACAGTTGAGCAGAGACGGAGGTTGAGGAATGAGGGGTTGTCACTCCAAAACAAATCCTCCGATATGCACTGTACGCAGGGCAGGAGAGGAGGAAGTGAGGAACAGTCTCTGGCCCGGAGCCACAGAAGCACATCGGGGAAGAACGTTTTCGAATCAGAAAGAGGTAGCTGTTTAAAGGTGCCGTGTCCGTGCGTAATTTTTGAATTATGATTGCTGAGGAGCTGCGAAAACAGTGTTCGCTAGGCCATCTGTGACGGAAGCTGATGAACGGATACAGCTCTGCCCACCCGGACGAAAGCCAGGCTGAATCAGAAGCGGTGATGAGCATGTTACCACTGTACCGAGCAGCGTCGGAGGCTGTAACTGGGGGAAACAAGGCCAGGCCCTCAGCATGGCCCCGTCGGGCGGCAGCGTCAGCGGCCTCATTCGCTGGAAGACCAACATGAGCCGGGCACCAAACGAGCATAATGTCCTCGTAGAAAGAACGGAGGCGTTGAAGAGAATCATGCAGAAGAACGATAATGTCTGGAGATTTGCGATTTAATGCCAACAAGGCCTGTAGAACAGAGCGACTATCCGTAAGCAGCAAGAGGCCACTGCACGGGCCGGGAGCAAATTCAAGTGCTGATATTAGGGCCCATGCTTCAGCCGAGAACACTGAGGAAATAGTCGACAAGGAGAACGAACGGCTGGATTTGTTCCGTGGAAAAAAATGCCCGATCGCCATCGAGGAGTGAATCTTCGAAGCGTCAGTAGCAATGATGTGGTGTGACGCTGAGAACTGGGCCAAGAACACCCCAAAGCAATGTCTGATAAGCATCGGATGCATATATCGTTGTTGAAAAGGGAGACCCGAGCAAATAATCGAGTAGCAGGGTGCAGACGAAACAGGAGGGGCCGACAGAGCCTGAAGAAGATCGCTGTTGACGAAAAACGGCTCCTGTCGGAAGCGACTGAGCACGATTCCAAGGGGAAAGCCATGGGATTTCCAAGCGTAGAATGACAAGGCGTCCTCTTCCAGAAGAAGATGAGCGATAGGCGAACGCTGACCCATCGACAAATGGCGGTACAAAAATCGGACTGTCAGGAGGGTGATTCGAGAACGCACGCTAGCGATTCCACATTCGGCACGCAAGACCGCCACAGGCGTCGAACGAGGGAGGTGAATGGCTGCACGGAATGCATGGTTGGGCAGAACTTCGAGAGCGTCGTAGAGATAGGTGGGGGAGGCGAACAGGGCCGGAGCCGCATATTCCAGAATAGGCCGAATCACAGCAACGACAAAGGCGAGAGCGTTGGGGAAGCCAAGACCCCACCGGAGATGACAAACAACTTTAACAGCAGACAAGGCTCGGAAGACTGACTTCTTGACGTGCGTGAGGTGAGAAGACCAAGTCAGGGAGGAGTTAAACCAGACCCCTAAAATCTTGATGGAGGACTGCCAAGTCACTGAGTCAGAGCCCAGCAGGAAAGGAGGGGCAGGCGACCGGCGCTTACGAGAAAAGTCAACCGCGAAGCTTTTAGAAGGAGAGAGACGTAAATCCCAGGATGATGCCCACTGAACAATGGAATCCAAAGAGGATTGCATATAGCTAAGTGCCGCCGCCCGGTTGGGACTATAGGAAACAATAAAAATATCGTCTGCAAATAAGAACATATGGGCATTCGGATGACAGCAAGCAACCACATCATCAATGTATAAGTTAAAAAGGATAGGTGAAATGGAGCTACCCTGAGGAACACCTCGGCACTGCGGAAAGGAGGAAGACACCGTTCCCCGCCAACGAACGCGAAATCTGCGCCGAGCAAGGTAGTCAGCCAGCCAACGGAGAAGACGACCACGAACACCCAGAGACGCCAATTTCCCTAGGAGAGCAGGATGACAGACTGAATCATATGCCGCCTGAAGGTCCAAAGACACCAGAAAAACATAATTATGTCTAGCTCGAGCCACCAGAAGATGACGTTGGATCGACAGAAGGCACGCCGATGTGGAACGTCCAGGCAAAAATGCGAATTGCAGCTTGCTGATCCGTTGGTGAGAGATAATGAAGTCTGTTAGGCGAGAGACCAAGACTTTCTCCAAGATCTTCGAAAAAACTGAAGTGAGAGTGATCATTCGGTACGATGATAAGTCGAGAGCAGGTTTGTTAGGCTTCTGTATCGGAATCACCCAGGACTCTTTCCAGCATGAAGGATGATCGCCGGCTGACCAAAAAAGGTTAAGGAGGTCAACCAGCCAAGACGAATTCCACCTCCATATACGTCTCACCAGTTCGTAAGTGCATCCATCAGGGCCGGGTGCAGAGCGTCGAGGCGATCCATTGATAGCCCCGGCAACTTCACTGGCAGTAAGTAACGCATCCATCTCAAGAGAAGAGTCATCATGGTCAATAGAAAAGGAGTGCACCGAACAGCCAGAGGCAGTGGAAAAGAGTTCACCAAACGCCGAAGCCTGCTCCGCCGGATCAGCAACAAGGAAATCGCCAATCTGAAGTAGCAAGTGATCCGGGCTCGAACCAACATGAGATTTCAGACGGCGCAAGAGGGAGAAAACGAATCCTGGCCTCGAGGTGTCGTTGCATTGTGCCCTCCAGTAGGCACGTCTCTTAAGAATGAGGAGGTGGCGAATATTCCGTTCTTCCTGCCGATATAATGACCAAGCGAAGAGGCAGCCGGATGACTTAGCAGAGCGAAGGAGGCGGCGTTTCTTGCGAAGCCGCTGAGCACAATCATAGTCCCACCAGGGAGACCAACGTAGACGCTGACCGCTGAGCCGACGAGAAGCGTGGAGAATCAGGGAAATGCGGTCCAGGATCCTAGCGGCACCGTCAGGAGTGGAAGGAAGTTCATCACGGATAATCTTCTGGATAGAAGGCCAAGCCACTGACCAAGCAACTGGTTGTAGACCCAGAGCAGGAGGGGGAGGGCAGCCAAACATCCCTGCCTCCAATGTTGTAATGACAGGATGATGGGTGCTACCGTAGAGGTCACTATCCACAGACCAGGAGCAGTACGGAACCAGCTGAGGAGAGCACATGGTGAGGTCCAAAACAGAACAAGTTGAACCCCTGCAAAAAGTAGAGGCCCCCGAGTTTAGGAGACAAAGATCTTGCGAGCAAAGCCAGTCCACGAACTCAGTACCTCCCCGGCTCGGAGAAGTAGAACCCCAGCTAGGGTGATGAATAATGAAATCACCAACCACCATACAACAATCAGTGAGCAGTTGTTCGATCCGTCCAAGCAAGAGCGCCGAGAGGGGAGGAGAGGGAATGTATAAATTAATAATCCTGAGCGTGATGTCGCCGGAGAAGATATCCGTCGCAAGAAGCTGCTCGTTCGAATCCGAGCTGAAGATGTCCACCAATCTGGAAGAGATATCCGACCTAATTGCAGTTAAGAGGCCACCCCCGACCCTGCCCCCGATCACTCCTATACACCGTATGGGCTGGGAGGGAAAAAGAGAGACCAGGAGATAGCCAGGATTCTTGGATAGTCAAAATCGTGGCTGTAGAAAAAATAGAACTGCCGGTGAAATAAGGTCTTTTGGAGCGAAGGGACTGCGCATTCCATTGGACCAGCGACCAGCTATTCATGAAGAGAAAAGTGATCCGCTAGGCCAGATGCCGTCTTGAACCGCATGGAACAGAGGCCACAAAGAAACTTACCGTCGTCACGATGAGCTTTCAGGTGTGACAGCAAGGCTGGACGAGAAGAGAAAGATATGGCGCATGGAAGACACGAGTAGGTTCTGGAGTGAGAAAGTTTGACGGATTCCGCAGCAGACTCTACATACGGAACCACAGATTTTTCGCATGACAGGAATTCATCGGCGCTGAGGCCAGTGTCAGAAGGTTGCTCAGTAGGCACTGAAGAAGCTGGACACGCTGCAACTGTAGTAGGAGGATTCTGCAAAATTTCAGCCTGTGGCACCTGTGTAACGGATGATGTGGGGCCAGCATGTAGGGAAGGAGGTGAAAGAAGATTCGTCAAGGAGTCCAATTTACTGGTGAGTTTAGAGATAATGTTCAGAAGCTGAGGGAAGGCAGAGGAGCAAGCACACGGAGGTTGAGCCTGAGTCGCCGCCGCCGCTGCATATGAGGCCTGGTGGACTTGACGCACAGAGTCCCGAGCTTCTGGATAGCTGAGATGCTTCGAAGCCATAATATCTAGGATCTGCTTTTCTCGGAGGTAAATTGGGCAGTTCGTATCAGAAGCAGGATGAGAGCCCTTGCATAACACGCACTGGAAGCTCGACGCCGAGCATACCGAAGAGTCGTGTCCTTCACCACAACGAGAACAGCGAGCGGCACTACGACAGGTTGACAGCAGATGTCCAAAACGCTGACAGTTTTTGCACTGCCTAGGCGAATCCAAGAAGGGTCTGACCGCACATCTGGAATACCACAGATAGATAGTGTCACGGTTCGTAAAGCCCAGTTCTTCCACTAGGACCGAAGAAGTAGGGACCCTCGAGGAATTTACCGAACGTCGGAACCGAACAACACGAAGACAGTTCACACCACGGTCCAACAATTCTGAAGCAATTTCATCAACAGGGGCTTCAGTGTCCACATCTCGAACTAAAAACTTTGTTGTCATAAGCTTAGTAAGAACCTGAGTTTTGACAGGTACCTGAAGAAAATTAGAAAGTTGACAAATTTCCAGCAAGCAAATGAGATTCGAGGAACGCACCAATAAGTCACCCGAACGTAAAAACTGAACATCTGAAATCGAGTCATGCATGGAAATATTGTCCACGAAGAACCTCTTCAACAACATGGGACGGACTCTGGGTAGCTTCCCAGAAGTCGCAGAAATAAGTATGTTCACCACGAGTCACTCCGCTCGCAAATGCCCTACGCAGCAATTCCTGAGGAGACCATTGAATCGAACAAACAAAATCATTAACTGGAACTAGCAAACCACCCAGCTGAGGAAGCTCATCACCCGGTGAAGAACGCATTCTTTTAGCCGGAGTCGAGGAATCAGAGTCCCCCATCCCCGCCGGACCCACCGGCGGCAGCTAGGGCCCACCCCGAATCAACAGACCACAACAGACAAGAGCATGCAAAGACAAGAATCCTACCTTGGATATGGGAAGAACCAACCGCCTGCAAAACTTTAGCAGGAAAAGAAACGAAAATAGAAGAGGAAACAGCAAGCCGCTGTTTCAAAAATGCAACGAAACAAGAACGCTTTCGCCAACGACGACACACCCAAAAACAGTACCCTACGGGGTTCACCGATTAGAAACAGGAGAGCCAACTTCACACCAGCCAACCGTTGCCAATCCCCATTTCTATCCACATAGACGTTGGTGGCCCCACGGCCTGTTAATGAGAACTAAAAGTGACGTCACAACTACGCTCCTCCCACTTGTTTACAAATGTCTCTCTCGACTTTCCTTCCCTGCGAGAGCCGCCATTTTCCTTACTTCCTGAGTTGGTTAGGTTCACTGTAGCGTGATTGACCGAGGAATTTTGCGGTAGGTGTAACGGAATTAGGCGTATATTCTTAATCGTAAGAACAGCACTTTGCAGTCGGGAATTATACTGAGAAATAAAGTACTAACTCTGACTTAAAAGAAACTAATAAATCTGTAGCAGCTTTCGTTCTCAAAATGCAGACCTTCGTCAACGCAACATACTACTGCCGGAATTTGAAAATAAACAACGGAAAAATATCAAAGCAATGGCAAATAAAAAGTAACAAACTGACATAATTGTATCACGAATCAAACATCTGTAAACATCTGCCCGAAGGATCAAATGGAATTACGAAAAACAAAATACAGTAAGGGCTCTACTCTGATATAAATTTTACTTATATCGATTTTTAACAGTTAAAAAATAGACAAAGATTTCCTACATATAAAAGATGAAATAATTATCCGCCGAAAATAAATTCTACGAAATAACGAAAAGCGTTGTTATAATCACAGAATCACACAGTGGTAACGGTAGTAATAACAAGCAAAGTAACCAATTTCGAATTATGAGCGTTACAGTAGGGACGTTACGTCAGAGAGCACGTGGGGTTTAGTTCCATAAAGCGCCGACGGTGCTCTGCTATCGTTCTTTTCCCCGCCCACCAATTTCCATAACTCTCGCTTGTGCGCGCTCTGTCTCTCCATTCTCTGTGTTGCAAGGTCTTTAGTACAGTGCGGCAGTGCCTGTATCTTTAGATCAGGGTTGTCAGATTTTTCTGACATAAAAAGGCCTGGGCTAAGTGAAAAAAGGCCTGAAATAAAGGATTTCCTAATTTTCTTGACATAAAAGCCCTAGACAATATTTAATAAACGCCTTAGACAAAATGTACATGAAAATAATTATTTCATAAAATTTTAAATTTGTTTATTTACTTTAAATAATAATTTCTTTTTTTTTTTTTATTGGAGGTTTTACGACCGCCGTGAGCAACTCAATGGGCTATAAGCAGTCGCCCGTCCCTAATTTAGGGTCACTGGTTCCAGGGAAGGAGAGAGCCAGTGCCGTAAGACAAACACAACATCCATGCCTGACCGGGATTCGAACCCCGACCCCTTATGGACGAATGATCAGAGGCCAACGCCTTAGACCACTGCGCCACCGGGGCGGCTAATTTCTTTTGATTTGCTTGTTATGAAAATTAAGTTAAGCAGCAACATGGCATTTTCATAGATTTGTTTATTCCTGTAATTAGGTACAAAAATAGATTTTAAATATATTTCACTCATATAAATGCAGAAATAGGAAAATATGCAAAAAAAAAAAAACTTTTGTCGAGTTAGGTCAAAAATGAATTAATTCTGTATAACTGCTCTGACAGCAAAAATTTTGGCCAACTATTTTAAGAATTTTATCAGAATTTTAAAAGTAAGCAATTTAATTAAAATCTAATTTTCAAGATTTTGTCGAAACAATCTTGTCCTGTTTCCTTTTCAGAATTAATGATGCTCATAGAACCATCACCAACACCGCTGGAGGGAGCATTATACATCTGAGAAGAAAACAATTCCTTCATCCTTGATGTGACACTCATATCTTTGCAGCAGTTTCCTATGGAATATAAATGAGTTTTGATTCTCAAAATAGAAGAAAGGGTGTTAATATTAAGCTTATTCCTAAGTTTATTTTTAGCAATAGCAACACGAGAAAAATTCTCTCAACAAAAGCATTGCTGAGGGGAATGCTGTGTGCCCGCAGAACAAAGTCTGAAAGCTCTCTAAACCATTTTTTTCCAATTGAATTTTCGTAACACCATTGTCCAAAAAGAAATAGGGTCCAAAAGAATATCTTTTGTTTTACTTTCACTCTTCCAGTCCACAAAGACTAACTTTTCAAATTGTGATTCAAGTTCCACTACGTCAACATTTTCGCCAAATGTAAGTGAAATTAGAGGAAGTTCTTTTTTTTTTAATTGGAGGTTTAACGACCACCGTGAGCAACTCAATGGGTTATAAGCAGTCACCCGTCCCTAATTTAGGGTCACTGGTTCCAGGGAAGGGAGAGAGCCAGTGCCGAAAGACAAACACAACATCCATGCCTCACGGGATTCGAACCCAGACCCCGTTCGGACGAATGATCAGAGACCATCGCTTAGACCACTGCGCCACCGGGGCGGCTAGTTTCGTCGTATAAATATCTGTTGATTCATCTACAAGAAGGGAAAATTTTGAACATTGAAGTTCTTTCACTAGATCTTCGAACAATGCTACACTAACAACGTTATTTATAATACATGAACATTTTGTACGATTAAGTTTGATGTTTTCTAATGTATTCCCTTTGCTGAATTCTCTAACAATATCCATTTAATGATCAACAGCCCTAAGGCTGCAATGGCATGCCATAGCAACATTATATTTTATTTCGAATGTCTTTGTAAGGTCACTGCTTTGATGCATTACATATTTTCTTTAGGGAGGCCACTTTTGTTACAGAACTAACAGCTTTTGTATGCTTAACACATTTTTCATGTGCACTGAGATTTGACTTTTTCAGTGTTTTAATACAACACTGACATACTTTACAAAAGCAGTACCAATCTCTTCCCATCTTCAACCATTGGAATTCTTCTTCCCAGTGAGGTTGATACTTCCTATCTTTATTTAAAGTACTCATACTCATAAAATTAAAGTTTGTTTACTCTTCATACAGTTTATTACGAATGTATTTTCTTCTCTTAAAGGTTATACATAAAAACAAAATATAACAAACTTACGGAGAGCGCTTGACACCATTGTGGTTAAATACATAAATAATAATAAATCTTACAGAAACTTACTCAACTTCCGGTTTTGAAAACTTACTTAATCCCTTACTCAACTTCCCGTTCCCGCCCAGAAATGAGAAGTTTAAACCATAGGTTTATAAACACTATGTCTCCGTCTGCCTTTCAATTATCTTAGTGCTTCGTCCATTCAGTTTTGGTTTAAAGAGTTCTTGCTCTAGGAAAAAGCAATCGCGCCACACTAACATCACCTAGCATCTTAGGTAAAATTCTTACAATTTGAAAAATGCCAAGATGTCAAGAAAATCTTTGGCAAAACTAAAGTTACAATAGCCCACTTCACAGGTAAAGAAAAAGACCACAACATAAGAAAAAAAAGACCAGGCCTTTTGTTAAGAAAAAAAGAGGCCTGGCTGCTCAGAAAAAGGCCTCGGAGGCCTTAAAAGGCCTGTTCTGGCAACCCTGCTTTAGAATTTAGATATATCTCATCACTCATCATGGTATGAGTCACAGAGAACGGAAACAACGCATACCTCTCTTCTCTGTGGTATGCGTTGTTTGGGTTACATGCCTAGTTGCCCACACACTTCTCTGACACAGACACCGTCTGCAGCGCTGCGATGCGGCGTGGGACATATTTCGAACGCAGTTTTTGAGTTCGCACGGCACACTTCCCCTTTTAGACGCTATACCACATGCTTTGGACAGGCACAAAAAGTGTAAAGATCACATTCCGGCAGTTGTTAAATTAGAGTTGCTAGGCAAAACAAGGATAGACTACTCTCTCAATGAAGCGAGGAGAACAAGGGACTTATGTCATAATGAAAAAGTAAGAAGGAATCGTGATTTTTTTTTTATTTTTTTTTTTTTGATTGGAGGTTTAACGACCACCGTGAGCAACTCAATGGGCTATAAGCAGTCGCCCGTCCCTAATTTAGGGCCACTGGTTCCAGGGAAGGGAGAGAGCCAGTGCCGTAAGACAAACACAACATCCATGCCTCACCGGGATTCGAACCCGGACCCCTTACGGACGAATGATCAGAGGCCAGCGCCTGAGACCACTGCGCCACCGGGGCGGCAAATCGTGATTTAATGAATAAGTTGATTGATACTGTATTACAACACTACTGGCCCGGCAAGAGCTCCCATTTCGTGGACACGATGAGAGCAAAGTTTCTGAAAATAAGGGAAATTACCTCGAGATGATTGATTTACTCTCCAAGAGTGAAGAAACATTAAGAGTGCTTATGGAGAATAGTACAACATTTTCAGGAACTTCAAAAACAATACAGAATGACTTAATCGAATAAGTTGCTCATATAGTTAAGAATAAAATCAATGCAGATATTGAAAACGCCCAGTTTTTTTCTTGGTAGATTGATGAAGCAACAGACATTAGCTCCCATGCACAAGTATCAATTATAATTCGATTCATGAAAGATGGAGTACCAGTAGAAAGATTCTTGGGATTTTTTGACGTAAGTTCTGATCGGTGTGCTACTTCGCTTAAAGAATTACTGGATCGTCAGCCGGAAAGATTTAGATACAAAGAAAAACTAGTTGCACAGACATATGATGGCATCAGAGCTGAATTGATTGCAAGCAAAAGTGAAGTGTGATGCCCCTCAAGCATTACACTGGTCAACCACACTTTTTCTGGCATAAGGTATTCCAACGGTTTTAAGGTAATTTTGGAGTGCTGATTTCAAATCTGGCATCAGTTTTAGTCTATCACATCAGGTTTTTGAGATATCAAATATTGCATTTTCAATAAAAACAGCAAATTTATGCTCATATCAAGTGGGACATCGTCGGGCTAAGTGAGGTAAGGAGAAAAGGAGAAGATCTCTTTGAACTGAAAAGTGGACATCTCTTCTACTATCGTGGGACTGATACTGGCAGAACTAGTGGTGTTGGATTTATAATAAACAAGAAACTGAAGGATAAAGTTGTAGAAGTTGAAAGTTCCTCTGACAGAGGTGCACGACTCGTTATCCAACTCTCGAGAAGATACCAGGTTCAGATTATTAAAACTTATGCACCCACCGCAAGTCATCCTGAAGAAGAAATTGAAGAATTTTAGGAGGAAATTCGTCATCTAAATAATAAAGGTAAACAGCACTTAAAGATAATTATGGGAGATTTCAATGCAAAAGTAGAACAACGGCAACATAATGAAACTTCAGTAGGTAAATTCGGTCACGGCAACAGAAACCAGCGTAGAAATACTCTCGTAGAGTTTGTAGAGGCAGAAGGGTTTTTCATCTTGAACTCCTTTTTCAAGAAAAAGCCACACAGCAAATGGACATGGAGACATCCAAAGGGGACGACAAGTGAAATTGATTTTATTATGTGTAACAAAAAAATTGTCATAGAAGACTGCAGTGTGCTAAACAAGTTCAACACAGGTAGTGACCATAGATTGGTGAGATGTAAGATGCACCTCAACACTAAACTTGAACGTGGCAAGCTCATAAGACAAACAAAATCTATTGACATAACCAACCTTAAAAAACACCATAATACCTTCAAGTTGGAACTGAAGAACAGGTTCTCTGCTTTAGAAGGCCTAACATCGGAAGAAGTGGATATTTCTGAAGTTAACAGAAAAGTAACCAAAGCTCTTATGGAAACAGCAACAAAATTAGCTGGGTCTAAGAACAAGTTGCATGTGAACAAATTATCAGGAAAAACCAAAATGTTGATGCAAAAAAGAAGAGAGATGAGGACAACTAAAGAAGATGTGACTTCCAAAGTGGAATATATAGAGCTATGCAAGACGGTACGAAAAAGTATCACTGAAGACGTAAGGAAATTCAACTGTGAACTAGTAAGGAAAGCAATTGAAAACAACCAAAGCCTAAAGATAGTAAAGGGACGTCTCAGTAAGGGAAGAAAACAGATTATGGCACTGAGAAAAGAAGATGGTTCTGTAACAAGAAATAGAGGCAGAAATTTAGACAAGAGTGAAAGATTTCTACTCCAAATTATATGAAAGGGATGATACATGTACTCCAGAGATCATGAAAGGTACCAGTACCAGAGTTCTTCTATACTCGGGGCAAAGCTATCCTGGCAATGAGGCCGAAGCTACGGTGACCTTTTCACTCCCAGTATTACTCCGCACTAATGGTGTGTAATTAACCTTCACTCGGAAAACTTCTCCCACAAGCCCTCAGGGCTGTCTGTCACCGCGATCCCTTACCAAACCCCTCTATTTTAACACTCTCCCCTACCCCGCGCGCTTTGCAGACCGGTAGACAAGCAGTTTATTTCTCTCTCTCTCTCTATTTATCTCTTTTTTTTTTTTTTTTTTGAGATGTTACAGAACGTGTAACGTTTCTTTCTTTTAAAATGAAATTATCTTTGCTAAGCACGGGAAGAAGTCTTAAGTGGCCTAATTTTGTTTACACATATTTTTCAATTTTTTTTTATGTATTTCATATATTTATACTTACTGCTTGAAGATTAGCAACTGCGGGATTTAATTAAAAGTATTTTTACCATGTCATCAGTTATGCGTAAAATTTCGTTCTTTCAAAAATTTTGCCTTGATTAGATTTTTTTTATAACAGACACCCGTTAAATGTGTATGCATTTTTAACTACCCTGTGTTGCCATAAGTACTGGACAAGAGCCCGTCTTTGTGGTTAATGATATTTTAGTTTTCACTGTAAACTGCCACACATCTTTCAGCAACTTGGAAAATTGCCACATGTTTTTCATTGCTGTTCCTCCGAGGAACACTTTGAATGTGTGGCAGCTTTCCAAGTTTCCGAATTATGTGTGGCAGTGGAAGGAACTCTTTCATTTGTCTGAATTTTCATGCCGGTTCATACGCGTTTAAGGCAATTGCGCACAAAAAGTTCAAAAGGAAAAGGTAGCCGCTTCTTGGCCTATATTGAGAACTGAATTGGGAACTCCAAACTAATTTCGAGAAAACGTTCTATGTAAGCCAAGCGAGAATTGTATTTTAATTTGAAGAAATAAATTGCCGATGGATCTGAGGTAGTTCAATACTAAATTCAACCTTCATTCTCGCAATGGTGCGACTTGAAACACCAGTGAGTTCTGCCGTAAGAACTGTTATTTCATTTTCCGATTTATTCGGCGAGTGTTTTTCCATCAATTTAGTGAAAACATTCATAACGATCACCTTAGCCGAGCTTCGTAATAGTTTCCCAGTTTTATGCGGCTGAATACACTCAAGTGACCGGCAGATGCCAAAAGAAAAGACAGAAGAGTGTTTTAAAACAACAATCAAGAAGGAGAAACCAGGGGGAGAAACGCGAAATGCTCTCGGAAACACTTTTTTTGCCCTCATCTTTCCGCTAATGACCCCCCATCCCCCACAGCAATAAATATCCCCTTGGTTGACAGCTTAACTCTGACCCAAACAAGAATGCTGTGACAGAGAACCATCAGTGACGCCACCAAAACACGAACATCTGTATTTTTAGAAATGCCGCTGAAACTGAGATCTGAATATTTTAAATGCACACACACACAACGTATTGAACATCTGTGTCCTTTTTAAGTGCCAGTTGAAGCTGGAGTACGAGCTTTTAGACCGAAACTATTTTATGCAGTGGAAGTATACATTCTGTAGCCTTCCTTCCAATGACAGGTTAAGTTTGCCCCGAGTATAGTCCTCCCAGCAGAGGTTGCACATGCAATCAAGAACATGAAGCGGGCAAAAGCTCCAAGAGAAGATGAAATTACTGTAAACATCATAAAAGAAGCAAGTGGAGAAATCGAAACAGTACTCGCACAAATTTTCACTCGACGCCTTAATGAAGGGAAGATTCCCGAGGATTGGAACAACGCTACAATGATCTTGCTACATAAAAAAGGTGACATTGAGGATCTCAGGAACTACAGACCTATCAGCCTCCTATGAGTGGTTTATAAAATCTTCACTAAAATTCTTTCACACCGCTTGAAGGTGACACTGGGCATAGCTCAACCGAGACAACAAGCTGGATTCAGGAGTGGCTACAGCACAATAGATCGTATCCACGTACTGAGAGAACTAATTGAAAGAGCGAGGGAAAATGAACTTCCATTGTGCATGGCTTTTATCGATTATGAAAAAGCCTTTGATTCGGTGAAACCATCAGCAGTTACAATGGCTCTGAAATTCTGCGGTATTGAAGATGCGTACATTAATATTATTAATAACATCTATGAAAATGCAAGTGCAAAGATTCGGCTGTTTGAAAATACAATACACATAAAAATTGGAAAAGGAGTGAGACAAGGTGACACCATATCTCCGAAGCTCTTTAATGCCACATTGGAAAATGTCTTTCAATCAATGAACTGGAAAAACAAAGGGATAAAGATTAATGAGATTATCTAACCCAACTTCGTTTTGCTGACGAGATAGTCATTTTTGCAACTACCCCATCAGAGCTGCAGAGTATGATCCAGGAACTTGCTGACAAGAGTAAGGAAGTGGGATTGAAAATGAACTTTCAGAAGACAAAAGTGATGTACAATGCTTTTACAAAAAATGAAGATTTATCGATTGATGGAGAAAAGCTGGAGATAACAGATGCGTATGTTTATATTGGACAGCAAATATAAAGTGAGGGTCACATTGATGAAGAAACTAATCGGCGTACAAAACTTGCCTGGAGAGCTTTTGGAAGAAACAGCATAATTTTCAAGAGCAATATGCCATTATGTCTTAAAAGAAAAGTGTTTGATCAATGCATCCTTCCAGTGCTTACGAATGGTGCAGAGACGTGGACCTTAACTAAAAGAGACATACAAAGGCTGCAGACAACTCAAAGCAGCATGGAGAGGTGCTTGCTTGGTGTAACCAGGAGAGATAAGAAGAGGAACTGGTGGATCCGAAAAATGACAAGAGTGGAAGACATCATGATCAGAGTTAAATCCATGAAATGGCAATGAGCTGGACATACTGCCAGAAGGACAGACCATCGATGGACAGCCGAAATTTTAGATTGAATTCCAAGGGACAGGAAAAGACCCAGAAGAAGACCACGTGGAAGATGGGTGGATGAAATTCGAAAGTGTGCGGGAGTGACATGGAGGAGACTGGCACAAGACAGACCGTTGTGGAGGAAACTTGGGGAGACCTTCGTCCAGCAGTGGATTGATAATGGTTGACAATGATGATGATGATGATACGAATAGCTAAACAGACATACATACAAGAATAAGATAAGATACAATATACAATAGTAATGAAACAAACATTTAATGAGCCATAGCACAAAGTTGTGAGAGTGACTGCATATCAATGTGAGTGAATGCATATTACCATGTAAGAATTGAATTGTGAAGAAAAATATGTACAAAAAGGTTATTAACAACAGTGATGTTACATCTGCTCAAACGACCTCTTCTTTGACGATCTCCGATGTACAGCTTGAGGAATGTCTCTCATCAAGGACCAGCAGTAATCTGCAATCATGTTTGAGTCCCATCGGCCTTGGTGACGTTCTTCCATAACTTTAATGTCTTGATGAAAGCGTTCACCTTGCTCTTCGCTCACGTTACCCATGTTCTCTGGAAACTGGGCCAAGTGACTATGTAAGTAGTGAATCTTGATGCTCATTCTACATCCAAGTGCTTGGAAACTCAAGAGCAGCTCCTCCACAATCTCTCGATAGTTGTCCACTTTCCTGTTCCCAAGGAAATTCCGCACCACATCAGAGAATGCATTCCAAGCTCTAGGATCTGCCACAGTCATTGTTGTAACAAAGCGTGGATCCCTGATGATTGTTCTTATTTGAGGGCCATCAAGTATTCCTGCCTTGTTCTTCTCAACACTGAGACTTGAAAAGGTAGAACATATATAGCTGAAGTAGTCTCCAGTGTGATCAAGAGCTTTGATGAATTGCTTCATTAACCCAAGTTTTATGTGCAGTGGGGGAAATACAATTTTATTCCTATCAACCAGAGGCTCATTATTGATGTTCTTGTCACCAGGCGTCAAACTGATTCTTGGTGGCAGTTCTTTTTAACCCAGTGTTCTAATGTAGCCCTACTGCCCCAGTAGCACAGGAAACAAGGGTATTTGGTGTGACCTCCTTGCTGACCCAGCATAAAATTAACCATTTTCAAATCAACACAAACTACCCATCCATGAACATGGTATTCCAATCTATCCAGAACAATCTTGATGTTGGCATACTCTTCTTTTATTTTTACAGAGTGTCCTATTGGGATTGAACCCTATATATTTCTGCTGTGAAGTAACACACATTTCAAACTCCTTTTACTACTGTAACACTTGAATGAGCCGCCCCGGTGGCGCAGTGGTCTAAGGCGCTGGCCTCTGATCATTCGTCCGTAAGGGGTCTGGGTTCGAATCCCGGTCAGGCATGGATGTTGTGTTTGTCTTACGGCACTGGCTCTCTCCCTTCCCTGGAACCAGTGACCCTAAATTAGGGACGGGCGACTTCTTATAGCCCATTGAGTTGCTCATGGTGGTCGTTAAACCTCCAATAAAAAAAACCAAAAAAAAAACCACTTGAATCATATGCGGGCAGTGCCATATTGAGAAGAAGCCCTTCAACAGCATTACAATAAACAAGTTGACCATCTGAATGGAAGTACTTTCACAGTGCTGCTTCTCTGTTTTGATAAAAGGAGACAATAGTGCCAGGTCTGAGTAGTCCTTTCTCTTGCAGCCTGAAAGCCAACAATTCAGCAGACTGCTTTGGCAAATACAAATCTCTTACAAGTTCATTCAATTCAGGCTGACTAAACAGAGAAATTTTATCACAATCTGCATCAGATGGCTTATATTCGATCTGAGCATCATCATCATCATCATCTGCAGAAGCAGGTAAACTGAGGGATTCAACATCAATCTCAGGTAGCTCAGTAAATACAGGCACAGGTATTTCCTCACAGTGCTTAACTGGTCGTCTGGCAGATGGGAAATCTGGGTATTGTAAGTGTTGTTTGTTTTTCTTATTGAAACCTTTTACATTGACAAGGCGGAAGTAGCAGTTATCCAAATGGTTTGTAGGTTCTCTTCAAACCATTGGCGCACCAAACTTCAGCTTAGCATTCTTTCCTTTAGACCATGATTGCAAAGTTTCAACACAGGTTTTACACACTTTGTGAGGAGCCCAATTTTTGTCTTGGTCTCCAAGTCGTACTTTAAAGTAGGCAAGATAAACCTTCTTGACAAAGGTATTAATGTTGCGCCTTTGATCCTGCAAAGTGAAGCTGCCACAGATGTAGCAGAGGATATCTGGGACATTACTGCATTTCCTTCTTTCGGATGTTGTAGCCATTGTTAGATCACGACCTGCAGAAGCAAAATATTAAATAAATGTGGATATCTACATAAAATGATATTATAAACACACTCTCCAAAAATACAACACCATATTTTAACACTAAAGCAGTCACTGACTCGCAACAACTTGCAATCGTAAGTGACAAAGAGTTAATTTCGGGTAAAATAAATGAAAATGGGGTATGCCGATAGCATAAAAAGGAGATGTGATAGAGCAAATCTGAGATCAGATTTGGAATCAGCACCCTGAAATTAGTCTAAAACAGCTGCAAAAGTCCAGGCCAGATTTTTTGTTGTTGTTGACCAGTGTTATTTGTTCACTGCTACACACACTGGCTGAACTTAGTTTTCAGCAGAGCAGCGTTGAAAGAAACACATATATTTTTTCTTTTTTGCAAATTTACCTGCAATTTGTACATTCTTTTCCAAATCGACAAAGCGTGTTCATTTTACTAGAATCTGTTGGTGGACCCAGACCTCCTCGTGTATCACAGACCAAATGGAACTTCAAATCTCGTTCAATGTCTACCATAGCTGATCACAAGTTGCTGCTAATTGAAGTATTTGTGAGGATGATTCCAACTATGATGATGAGACAATTCACAAAGCAGCAGGACTAAAATGGTGGCTTCAAGATTTTAATTTCGTTTTCCTTTTCTTCTCATATAAAAAAATTTGATTTGATTGAGGTTACTTTCTCTGTACTGCAATCAAATAGCTCCGATGTCACATTCTGCAACAAACGAATTACTGGATTATGTGAAAAATTGTTGTACTTTCGAGATCAGAGACAGTTATCATGGCATGTGCAGTAAGGTTGGTTCTCCAAATAAAAGATTTAAAGGAAGCAATGGTATTCCATCCACCGTGCAATACAGAATACTGTATTATGAGGTAATAGACAATGTAACAACTCAGTTAAAATGCCGGTTTTCTGACATTGAGAAATTAAAATTTCTTCAGCTGGTCGATGTACTCTAGTATAACCTCTGATTTTTTAGGATTTGCTCATAGTATACCCTCTGCTGATTTTATGATTACAGCACTGATTACGAGCAGCTACATTACCACCCAGTTTATATATACGTTATGTTGATGATATAATTAATCTTTTGGGAACATTCATTCGAAGATCCCAACTCATTTGTTACTTTTATGTCATCTCAATTCTCATCCATAAAGTTTACCTTAGAACTGGAATCAAACTATAAAATATCTTTTCTTGACTTCACTGTCGAAAGAAACAAAATTTCTCTCTCTCTGCAGTATTATGTCTATCACAAACCCACTTCGAACACCTCGATTTTATACCAGTGACATCATCACATCCTATGGGTTATGAATTGGTTGAGCCATTTCACATTCTTTAACCCTTCGAATGCGTAATCGAGAACTTCACAAAATTGTGAAGATTGCTGAAGATCATGGATGTAATAGACATAGCACCAACCGTCTTTACAAGGAGATTCTGCTTTCCGAATTCATCACTTTCTGTGAAGTCTTGAATACTAAGAAATATATAGGATCGCTAAATTTCAGCCAAATCACTGTTCCGCGTCTAACAAATGCTTGTCATCGCCATGACCTGGTCTTCGGGGTCAAAACCACACCAATATTTTGTCCATGATAAAAAATGATCGTGACCCTGTATCTATAGGAACACACTACGGTATTTATAGTATTCAGCTATGAATACTATAAATACCTTTGAAGGTAGGCACCTTCAAAGGTTTTACATAGGCTCTACAAAACGGTCTTTGAAGACAAGACTTAAAGAACACTCTTACAATTCTACACCTCTTCTAATTCTACAGCTTTGTCAAGTTTGGTGAACGAAGGCCTATTTTTTTTCAATTTGGAAAGAAGCTACTACTCTATCAACCCCTAGGTTCAAATCTCAACTAAATAGCGGTCACGTATGCGCAATTTTTACATGGTGGGATTTTTCACTCCAAAATGAATTTCGCGAGCGCCCGGATTTAACCAAAATTTCCGTCGGTCCCGAACTTATCGTTATAAGCAGAGCCCTACTGTATATTAAGCGTCAAACAGGTCCGCTACATAAGGGAACCGAAAGAGGATTAACTTTCCACTGACGACGAGAAAAATAACGTTATAAGCAACGTTGGGGTCATAATGAGACACCAACACCTAAAGAAAAAATAAGTTATGTTGTATAAGTGCAATTGACTTGAAATCAATAACAGCAGCAATTAAATAAAAGTTTTCCTAGAATAAATAAAACTATATATGTAATACTGAAAATCAATATCTAATATTAAAGCAGGAAAAAAACACAAAATAATATTTATCAATCGAAATGCAGCCTGCGATGTTACAGAAATATTTCTTACATTTTATGTTGTTGCCAAGATAATGCCATTGAAAAAAAAATGGAACTAGTTTTCTGACGCGCAGTCCACACAAACGGTTTTTGAACAGTCCGCATAAACTGATTTTTTGCAGGCGTAACAACCTTTAAAAGTTTTTCTATCTTTACCACTTGGGTATAAGGAACATCTTTTTCTCTTCAATTTCTGCCCCCAAAAAATCTCTGACATGATGTTTGAAGCTCTTCAGCATTGTTTCTTCTTAGGGTGTGGTAATTCATTCTGGAACGGGACTCGAATCCGCGTCTCTCAGATAGCGCCCGGGTATACTAAAATGTGTATTATATGGTGTAATCCCGTATTTCATTCATGTTTATACGTATTTTAAATGTTCTGTCCTTACATTTAAATGTGGTATTTTCTAAATTTTTGTATATCAGGACTGCTTCCTCAGTCAGTTCAGTATTAATATTTCTCAGTGACTTAACATCAAGTTCGAAAACACAGGTTTGAAGTCGTTTGAAGAGTATTAATATTTCTCAGTGACTTAACATCAAGTTCGAAAACACAGGTTTGAAGTCGGTATTATTAGGAAAGGTAGGGTTTTCGTGGGTTTTGATTCTTCAGCGAATACAGCAGTGGCATTTTTTCACCCTCTAGATGTTGCCGAAACCAAAATGTTGCTTCTAAAAATATTTTCGTTAGCCACAGAAATGGTGAAGTTTGCTCTGAGGAGCGACTCCTAAGTTTAGGGTTAGGTGTTAGTAGAATTCGTAGTTATTTGTTTGCTGGGGATTCAGCGTGTTCTAGAACTTTCCATCCAAAACAGAGACTCCGTTGATCCACCACCACCACCCTCTTTCCAGGGCAGGATCCAGAAGACCATCGGGGGAGGCTTGCTCCTGTCATAAAAAAAAGAGAGAGAGACAGACAGATACTTTGTGGAAGGCACACATTAACATTATGAACTTGCAGCACTGCCCCTTCCTGCCATTGCAAGGTTTTTAAAATATTTATCATTAAAATAATTGTTCTAAATTTTTAAATCACAAACCGCAAACAAGAACTGGAAAATCTGCCCTATTTTCAATTTTTCATGATGTTCAATTGGCCACTTTTCGAGAAAACCAGTTGGCAGTCGTGTACCTGATTGATGGGCGTCCAGCTGGTCTGAGCAGTTCTGTATATGCATGCGAAACGGCCGAGTGGCCGCCACAATTTGGTAGTCCGCCTCTTCCTGTTTTTTTAGGGCGGCATGAAAAAAATTTCTTTAAGAAAACATTTTATGGTTTGTATGGTTATGGGGCTAAGTCATAGGCGCCGACTTGAAAAATTATTAGGGGTTCCGGAAATTGTTAATCGAATTAACCATGCATTTTTCAAAATATTCAAGTCTAATTTAAATTTTATTCAGTCAGATTATCTGGCACAATAAGAAGCCTGAAATGCTAAAATGAAGCAAATTATGGTTATTTACAGAATTTTTTTCTCTCTAGATAATTATTTATTTAATTTATTTTGCTTTTTGTAGGCGCGGCATTATTATATACAATACACAGACACTGTGTGAATTTCCTACTTATTTGTCTTATAAAAGTAACAAAAGCATGTAAAATTTATTTTAAGGTTTTTTACCAATTTTAAAAATGCCAACAATTTTATTTTTCTTCAAATGATTTTTAAGTTAAAATAGGAGGTTAGAAGAGAGAAGACATGGCATCAGCCTTGCGCCCTGCGTTTTCCGTGGGCTCTACTTTGTATCAGCTGTGTATGCCCATTATGCCTAACTTAGGCTGCTTCTGTACTTTTCTATGGGAAAATCATTGACTTTGAAGAGGTTTTAGAGGCACTTGTGCAGCATGTACAGTCAGGAAAAAATGAGACAGAAATATACTTGCACATAACTAAGAATTTGCAAAAAGTTACAGAAATAATGTTTAGTATTTTCTAAAAAAATTAAACAAAATTATGCTTCGTCGAGCGGAAGTGCATACGGCGTATTAACTAATAACAGTTTTGCTAAAGCTGTTTGAGCCTTGTTGACCTTCAGGGACTTCTGCAGAGAGTAAGAGACGGCCGCTATCAACCTGTGCTCCAGCACAGGTCTTCAACATTCTTCAGTAAGTGACGTCACTGAACCTTCCCAACCTGGAGGGCGCAAGAAACCAGATGATCATATTTGGCTTCACCAGCGGCTCCTGATGTCATCTTCTCTCTCTTCTAACCTCCTTGGTCCCCGACTACCTGAAAAAGATAGGGTGGGTCAATTGACTGTACAACATATTTCCGCCTTTATCACTATGGCCTCGAATAGGTTCTCCAAATGTAGAGCTAGACTTTTGTATTTTGCGGGAACCCAGACAAACCGAATAATTTTCTTTTATAAAGGAGACAGTTTTAAATACTCTTAAGGCTCTACGAGACCCGCCATCTTGTATTGCTGCCTTCTCTTGTTAACCAACGGGCAAGCGTATTTCACAAATTGCTCGGGCAATTTTGCACATTTTGGAACACCGTTTGTGGCTAACGCAAGATATATGATAAATAAAAAGTTCCCTGGTTTCAGAATTTTTATTGACCTTTCCCTTCATTTTTTATCTGCAGCGAAATTCGTACCAAGGCGTTCCATAGTTTTATTAATTAATAAAAAATACTTAAAGAGTCTAAAATGAAAATCTGAAACCAGGGAACTCTTTATTTATCATACATCTTGCGTTAGCCACAAACGGTGTTCCAAAATGTGCAAAATTGCCCGAGCAATTTGTGAAATACGCTTGCCCATTGGTTGGCTAACAAGAGAAGGCACAATACAAGATGGCGGGTCTCGTAGAGCCTTAAACAACGGTACTTGAGGTACTGTCTGTCACGTCAAATTTGATGAGCACAAACAAACACTAATTTTTTTTGAGGCACAATAAACAGTCTGAAGGGTAAATTTCTATACACACTTTCTATATATAGTAAATGGGGAATGAATAATAGAAACCTTGAAGAATTGATAACGAAAAACAAAATGTATGTATTTTTCCCACGAAATACGCGCAAAAATATTAGGGGTTCGAGGTACCCACAATAAAATAATTGGGGGTTCAAAAAGTGTCTCGAATCCACGAAGTCGACGCCTATGGGCTAAGTAATTATCAAATGAGCCCGTATTTTGTCCTTGGCTGTGGCGCTGTGGTGAACGGATGAAGAGAACAACAGAAAAAAGAGGTCCTCTATATTATGACTTTCTTTTAATTAGAGACTTTGCCAATGTAAAAAGTAGGAAGAAAGATTTTAGTACTATATTTTAATATCTATAATCTATTTATCTATAAAAATATGTATAAGAATTTCTTTTAATGAAATTAATATTTTTAAAAGTTAAAATATTGTATATGTAATTATTTTTCCTGTTGAGTTTTGTCAATAATGAAGAAGCGGGGGTGGGGGGTGCTTAAGGGATGAAATTTTGTCCCACTGGAGCCAACTTTCCTCTTTACAATTTACAATTATTAGATGTCACTATAAAGAAGAACTGCTGCTTCATCCATTTACGTAGTTACTAAGAACTTAGTACATCCCTTATGTTTAGTAGATGAACAAATCACATTCGCCGCTAAGTGAATTCACAAATTTTTCACTGCGCGTCCGTCATTTCAGCACAGTGCATGGACAGTGGCGTACGCAACTCCTGCACTGCAGGTACCATGGGCATATGAGGTGTGATCCAAAAGTATCGAAGCTGGTGGCATAAGTTCGAAATCACTCGCCACAGTAAGAAGCGATTTAGCACAGGTTGACTTTGGAACCTACTACGCATATGCTGCAGTGGTGCCGTCCTGAAAAATGAAATGGCCCGGCGCTCCGAAGACCAGCCCAACTCCAGCAGGTATACGAGAGAGATGGAGGAAGGAGGGTCAACAAACCTTTCAAATCTAATATGTATATATACCTGTATACACGTATATACTGTCTGGTATCCACTTCGCTGGCTATTTCTTAGGTGGTTTCGGTTAACAAAATATCTACGGATTTGTACATAGCCACTTAAAAAAAATGAAGGAGACAGAGAAAAGGAGAAGTAAAAAATACTCGGCAAAGATTATTTGTGTTAAAAAAATGTCGTTTTCGATGGGCGGCGATTGAATAAATACAGTCAATTTAAAAAACGTCCGATTGAGTTAAGTAAAAAGTAACCTGGCGGCGCTAGACCTCGACTACACCCCTGATATGCCGTGAGTCATATCTCCTCTGCTTCTCTGGCTTTTTTTTTTACAGTAGTGCTTTGTTCTTTGTCTGTGAAGCAGTTCATTGCATTTATCATGTCGGAAAAACTTGATTGACGAATTTGCATCAGATTTTGTCCAAACAAAAAACTTGTTGAAATTTGCAAAAACACCTTTGCACTTGCATTTTTATAAGTGTTATTGACAATGTTGATGTGTGAATGTTCATTATACATAGTGCTCGAAATGTAAATTTTGAAGTACCAGTGTGCTCATATTTAGTTTAAACTCATCCGGAAAAAACACCTTTTCCAGAAAGTCTTCAAAACTGAAAAAGTACCCTGGATGAAACTCCTTTGTTTGCAAATGTAATTGACGATTCCGTGGAATACTATTGCACCATAAGCCAGAAACGATGGCGGTCGATTTCAGTTGGTTGGTTTGTGGATCCAGTGAGCATAACTTATGCTACACCGAGGACTGGGGTCAGACTTTTTTAAGACGAGGAGTCTCTACCCCGGGACCAACGGATTAATGATACTTCCGACCTTGGCTAATCATTAGTAATTCAGCTGGACATGAACCCAGAACTTTAAGATCCCGAACTGAGAAGACAACCTCCTTCCAATAGGTACTGTCATGAAGTAGCAAGTCTGGGTATTAGAATCTCCGCAATTAGAATAAGTATTGTATTAAATTAATAACAATCTCCCCACCCTGGAAAAAAAAAGAAGTCCGAAGTGGAAAAAAGTTTATTCTTATTCCTCCAAAACTAAAATTTGTGTTTAATCTACTGGTCCCAATTCTCCATTCTATGAAGAAGCTCTTCAAATTGAATATATATTAAATTAATAATACAATAAAAATTAGACAACTTTAGTGGAATGATCTGTGGCTTGGGCGAGATGTCATCATGCGCTATGCAGTGCCGTAACTAGTCCATTATGCGCCCTGTGCGAGTTAATCATTTACCCCTCGCCCCCTGACATAGTCAAAGAAAAATCACAGTATGACTTTATCTTTTGCGTCTCCTACGGCCTTGCGCCCGAGACAGGGACACCGATGGCACCGCCCTAGTTACGGCATTGGCGCTATGGGTTGCTTCATTTCCATCTTTTAAAGGATTGAACTTATAGCTCATGTGTACACCACTCCTCTGTCCTTTACGGTTCCTCCACAGCTATTTCTTACTAAGTGCACCTGGCACATAAGTTTTCTATGTTTTAAAATGCGCGCTCGTAAGGGTCAAAAAAAAAAAAAAGATTTCTATACAGTTCCTACGACTAAAATTAGTGCCGCTATGCAAATTCCTGGTAAAAAAAGAACCGGTATGAAATACTAGGAAAAATGAAGTTCTGGTATGCCATACCGGCATATACTGGCCCATTTCAAGCACTGATTATACAGCATGATTTCAAAAACTTGTGGTTTCTCGGAATCATATATGTATATATAAGAATGAAATATGAATACCATACCATTTGAAGGAAGATTTTTTTTTACAATCGCGGAGAGCAGGATAAAACAGCGACTGTGTAAAGCCCAATGCATCTCCAGAGTTCCACTTCCATCACCAATTGCATGGATCAATTTTCCACAGCATAATGTGAAACAATTCGAAGTGTTTCTCTTGCTTTTTAATGCCTGTATTTCTTTGCTTCGTATTTTTAGGTTATAGTGTGGATATTTCTCGTGCCTGCAGTTTTGCAACGGACTTCACTGAATGCAAAGCATTTCAAAAATGAGTAATCATAATGAGCACGGGGTAGTAGACTGGCATACGATGCACGATTGCGACAGTTTACATGGTAGTCATAGTGCTGGGAATTGTAGTTGCTGTGTCTTTGTTAAACAAGCTTCAGTGAAAACACTTCAGTGTTTTAGAACTACCAATTTTCGTACTGATGGCTCGAGGGACATGATCTCGAATCAACTGATTTACGAGCTTTTTCTCTCAGGCAGATAGATATATGGTGCTTTTTAAGTATAACATTGAAATATTTTTCGTTATTTGTTTTTTCAAATAGCATGTGCTAATTATTATTACGTTCGTTGTGTGTTTCGTAAGAGAGGCTCAAAACTCTTTCGGGGGAGGGCAGTGGCGTACCTAAAAAATTAGGAGCCCCCGCATAAAAAAATATCTTCGAAGCCCTTTGCGAAAATCTATTTGCATTCAATTACTAATTTTTTTTAAATTCCGCATTATTAACAAGGAGGTTAGAATAATACTGCTGGAGATGCCCTGGTTTCTTAACCGTGAAGCTGCAAGGTGGGGGAATTTGCCCAAGGTACTTAGAAAGAGGAGAGGTAGGTCCAATCGCCTTTGTTTCTGTGCCGCCGGCGAGCTGTCACCCTACGAGCTGTAGTGTGACGTCACAGTGGCCATAAACGGTCTCGGAAAGGAAGTTAGATGTTATATATCATGTTTTCCCATCGGATAGAGATTTCTTGAAGCAATGGGTGGCGAAATGCTGTCGAAAGGATGTATTCGATGCAAAGAAAGCACGAATGTGTTCAGAACACTTTGATGTCTCGAAGTAAGAGCGGGATCTTAGAAATGAATTGCTGAACTTGCCTCCCAGGAAAAAACTGAGAAAAAATGCCGTGCCTACAAAAAATATGCCTTAGCAGATGGAGAAGCAAACTTCTGTTCGAAGTAAACGGTTTAAGATCGGATAGGTCAGAAAAAAATGGCATTAAATCGAATTGAAAGTATATCTCCAATTAAACGTTAAATCACAGGTCACAATGAAAGTGACATCATTCCTGACCAACATTTATTATACTGTCAACGTTATGTGAGAAGTGCGAATGTCTGAACAAAAATATAATGCAACTGAAGAGTGAAAATAATTCACTACAGGAAGAATTATCAAAAAGTAAGAAAACAGTTGGTAATGGTAAAACAATGCTTTTGCCTCGAGAAAAGAAGCCTGAAAACGGAAATTAATATTATGAAACGCTTGCAGAAATTTGCTGAGCAACAGTGAAAGGTGGCCAGCTATCATAAATTTGCTTGGCCATTGTTTCACTGATGTGCAAATTCAAACTCTTGTGTCAAAAAAGAGACCAGCAAAATGGAATGAAGAAGATATAAGTCAAGCACTTGTTTTGGATACTATTTCTCGAAAAGCATATCTATTCATCAAAAATAAAATGCACATACTGCTTCCAAGCATTTCCTCTCTGAAACGGTGGTGTGGTAAATTTGTGTCACCGATGGTTTAATTGAGCCCGTTTTAAAGGTGATGAAAATGAATCCTATACACCTAACCGAATTCGACAAAGTTCCAGGTATATCTTTTGGTGAAATGAGCGTCGATTGCTGGTAATGTTATGACGCTGCCGCAGATAAAATTTTAGGACTGCATAGTAACGTTTTAGTAGTTATGCTGAGAGCCTTCTGGAAAGCTTGGGAAAAGCCATATACTGTATTATTCCTTTGATAAGGAGATGGATCAAAAGCTGTTAACTGACATAATTCGAGCGGGTTATTTAGTGCATGGAGTGGTACCTGATCTTGGGGGGGGGGGGATATCAAAGTTTGGAGGCAGCTTAGAATAACCCCAATATTGTCTTCTTTTCCACATCCAGTAAATGAAAATCGAAAAATATGGATGTTTGCGGATGTGCCCCATCTAATTAAACTTCTCCGAAATCATATATTTGATCGCGGAACACGCTTTAGTGTGGAACCATCACTCGCCAGATATTTGACCTCTTGGTAGAACGTAACAACTCAGAATTAAAGGTGTTTCATAAAATAAAATGGATCCACACAAATGTAAGAGGCCCCATGAGACAGAGAATTAGTTTTAGCGTCCCAGATGCAATCTAACAACGTAAGCAAAGCTGTAGAGAATTTTTTTTTCTGAAAGAAAATAAATTGCTAATTTTATGAAATTAGTAAATGATTGATTCGACGTAATGAAATGTAGATTTCCAGCTCAAAGAGCCATTGCAGTGTACTTTTGGAAAAGAAAAAAATATATTCAACAAAAAGCATCGAATAGTATTCATGTCATATTCCCGTTTTTTTCCAGTATATATATATATATTTACTCTATTTTGAAAAATAGTTGGATGTTTGCACAATTTTTACTTTAAAATTATTTACTCAAAACTAGCTCCGTTATTTCGATTGAAAATTCACAGAGCACACGAAACTCTCTCTCTCGGTATGGCTCCGCGCGCGTTACAGCTTCGCTTATTGCCACCGTGACGTCACAGCGCAGCAGCGAAGAGAAGTGGGAAGACGGTGCCGTTACGATGGACCTACTTCTAAGTACCTTGAATTTGCCATTGTTTACAGGATACCTACGTAATTTCATCTGTTTGTATTTTGGAATTGCGTGGTTTTTGGTTGTAGGAACCGTGTTAATATCAAACCGGAATTAATTATACTTCTTGCACGAGTGTAATTTACAATACAATTTTAACGTTATGTTTTGTTTAGAATTCACACTAATGTTCGTGTTTTTCAATTTAAAATAATTATGGGAAGGAGCCCCGTAATAATTAAGAATTTTATAAATTCAGCATTTTTTCACACATCAGCAGCAATTTCCGATTTGGAAAATTCCTTCTTTGTTAGATAGTATTTCCGAAGCGACATGTTTTCCCTTTAAATTCAACATTTTCAAGTAAATCATAGACTTTCCGCTGGGGGCACGAAGGTAAATTGCGTTTTCTGCGTTATTTCTGCTTCTAAAACTCCGATTTGAAAAATTCTTCCTGAATCGCATACAAGACCTGATGGAAAATATTTTTCACGTAATTTCTAATGTTTGGTAAAGAATGGTTTGGCCACCAGGGGCATAAGTGTTAATTTCTGCTTCTGATGTATTTGTAGCAAAATCTGGGCTCCTGAAAACTCGACTAAATTTTTTTTTCTTGGACCGATACCCCTCATATGGAAACACCTTTTGAGAATACTTTCTTCCTTAAATAATGCATGGTTTTCCCACCAGGGGACGTAAAGTCACATCTTATTTTTGTCGATATCTCTGTTTCTAAGAGTCCGATTTCAACATTTATTTCGGTGTTGGAGAGCGTTTCCGGTGCGAAATGTTTCTTATATAAATTCATGTGTTTCTTAACGCACAAGTCAGCAACCAGAGGGCATAAGCTCACGATTTCGTTTACAACAATATCTGAGGGATTTAAAACCCGACTGAAAAACTTGTTTCTTCCGTCAGATCCTATTGTTTTCCATACCGGTTCCATTGACTTTGAATAGCTTTGATAAATTTAATTTGCGTCAGAACGGATTCAAATGACGTGCTTATTAGGCTATACCCGAAAATTCGGCGTCATCTTTCTTGTAATAAACTAAAGCGAAAATGATTTCTTGTAGATTTTACTTACACTCATGGTCATAAAAATTCGAGCACCAACAAAAAAACCGTGCGATTAATGCAAAACTCGACGAATAGCTACGGGGAGGGCAGACATGCAGATGATTAAAGTTTCGTGCGATTCCACATGCCCGCACGTCCAAGAGCTGCGCTGCAATTGCAATCCTTGGGACTTATAAAGCGCCGCGCAGGAGACTCCACATTCGTGCCGAAGTGCACGGTAAGAGTCGGGAGATCCCTGATCGATAGACATGCCGAGGAGCCGCCGTAGATGTTCATACGGGCAACTGATGGAGTTTGAATGAGGCCGTATCGTCAGGATGAGCGAAGCAGGGTGGACGGCGCACCGAATCGGCTGCCATTTGGGGCTGACGGGCAGTACGGTGCGATCGTGTTGGGCGCAATGGACACAGGAAGGCCCCCATACGCGGCGGACTGGCTCTGGATGACCAAGACACACCACCAGCAGAGAGGACAGTGGGATCGTGAGAGCGGCACGCACAGATGCAACGACGTCCTTGTCTAATATCCAGAGACATATGGCAGCTGTACAAAGGACTCTTGTGTCCTCCAGAGCCATTTCCAGACGCCTGGTGGAGGCGAATCTGCACTCTCGACGGCCCTTACGTTTTCTGCCATTAACACCTGACCATCGTCGGCGTCGATTGCAGTGTTGTCAGCAGCGATCAACGTGTAATGCTAAGGACTGGTGACGTATAGTGTTCAGCGACGAATCCCACTTCTGTATGGGAATGGACGACTACCTTGTCCGAGTGTGGAGGACCGCAGGTGAGCACTACAATCCTAACCTCACTGTACAGCGGCACACGCCCCGAACTGCAGGCGTGATAGTCTGGGGAGAATTCGCGTATGACAGCCGTACTTCCGTGACAGTGATCCGAGGGACGTTGACAGCCCAGAGCTACGTACAGGAGATCCTGTGGCCCCACGTGCTGCCTTTCCTGGCGAGGCAGCCCGGACCCATTTTCCAACAAGATAACGCCCGTCCGCACACGTCCTGAGTTTTCCAGGACTGTCTACGTCATGCTCCAATGCTTCCGAGCCCTGCCAGATCGCCTGATCTATCGCCCATCAAGCATGTGTGAGACCAGGTGGGACGCAGGCTTTCTCTATATCCCAGTGTTCGTGATTTATAGCGTCAGTTGCAAGTGTGGTCCAATCTGTCCCAGGATAACATACGGCGTCTCTTTGACTCCATGCCGGACCGTATCACCGCATGTATCCGAGCACGAGGCTGTCCGACGGGGTACTAACGCTGACCGGAATGTGTACCGAATGTCCGCGGGAAATCGCCCAGTTGCTATGATATTGTAATCACTTCTGTCCTTGGTATTGTACCATCTCACTACTAAAATTCCATTTCAATCCGACACCTCCTTTTTGGTGCGCAGATTTTTATGAAAATGAGTATGTTTACTGAAAAAAAAAATCCTTTTCTTTTTAATAACTGATTCAAAGCTGCCGTCAAATATCTCTGTTGTTGTTTTTTTAAATCAATTTCATGTGAAATTTCCATAGAAATTTGAAAAATCCTTCTGAGGCCAGAGGCCCTCTTACCCGTGAGACACCCACCATCGCACTGCCGGGGTTACGGGGGTTATCAGCATTCAGGGAGTGGGCGCGCGCCCCTCCCTCAGTAACCAAGGGAAAGCTTCGATTTGTTAGCTTTTAATAAAAAATTGACTATTTTTTTGTGAAAGAAAGTATTACTTAAAAGTATATTTACTTTCGTTAATTAATTGGAAGATATAAACGATCGATTTTATCATTTGGAACTAATTTATATTTTCCATTTCCTTACGGTAATTTCACGCTGCGTTTCTGCCCCCCTTCACGAAAGTCCGGGATCAGCCTCTGAATCTGAGGCGGATATTTAGGAACAATAAACATTACAAATTTCGTCACAAATGAAACATCGAGTGGCTCAAAAATTTAAGTGCGTGAAAGCTATATCAAATTTTGGCATCTGCAAACACATTTAAATGCCAAAGAATGTAAGTCATTGTTTTCAGCTTTTTCAATCAGCCTGAGAAAAACGATTGTTTCACTTTAGTATCAACAGATGGAAGTAGCATATCATAGCAGCATATCTATGTACTAAAGTATATTTACTTAGGAAGTTTAAAAGCGACCAACGCTAAGCGTATCTTTTAGCACTCGTCTTTCAGTGCACTTGAATTATTGGTAAAATGTAATCAGGATCTCTACGGTTTTTCTTTTTTTCTAATACAGTCTACAGCGGTTATTCCTGTGAAAGCGATGACACTTTTCAACCTAATCATAGATGGCAGCACTAAACCTTTGCTTAGATTTAAGAATAACCTTTTGCATTCCTTATTGTCTTAATCAATCATTTGCGGTCACATTTACAAAAAAATAAAGTAAAAAGAAGCCACAATGGACCCTAATTTTATTAAATTTGTAGCCAAACATTCTAATTTACTAAACAGTCGTAAACAAATTTGGTTTAAGATATCATTATATATTAAAACGGAAAGAAAGTACGTACTTGTTTTCGTTTGCTGCAATGTGTGATTCTTTTTAATTAGCATAAGAATTTTTATTGCTCTAATTGACTCGGGTTTTAATTTATGTTTTGCCAAGCCGTACTATATTTAAAAAATGAACTTCATTAAGCCATTTGAATTAATCAGAAATAAAATCAAAATTTAAGCGTGGCGATATTAAATTTCTAAACCATGCAATTTCTTTTCAGTCACGAAGGTTTTAATATTTGTTCATAATACTTTCATATTTATTCATTACCGTTGTTTATCCTGCCTTCTTTTCTAGAAAAGAAATCACTGGAGGCAAAATGATTGTAAATTCACAGGTCTAATCAATATTTTAAGCTACTATTTGTATACGAGTACATGAACTTTTTCATATGTACACAAGCAGGTTGAAAACTATCGTAAAAAGTAATTTTAGGACGAACTCAATTATGATGGCGACAAACGTTAAAACATAGAGACATAATTGAAAATGAATTTGAGATATTAAAAAAAATAAAAAAAGCCCCTCATCATTTCCGGAATTTATCGACTTTGATCATATATATAGAACATTTTTAAAATTAGAAGAGCTGTCGGAGATTTTACACCCCGTGAATGAAATATAAAATGTTTTTTTTACCTACACAAGTTAAAAAAAAAAAAAAAAAAAAAGAAACCGTAAACAAAATGTGGAACTGGGTCTGATTATATTGGCTGAGCTGCTCAATGTCGGCTATTCACAGATGCAATCCCACTACTGCTCGACGCGGGAGCTTTTGTCTGCTGCGTTTCCGCCTCTGGACCAGTGCGCTCCGCCTTAGACGACCTGGTCACCTGAAGTTCCCCTCCAAGTGTCCATATCGACGCCGATCTTAGCGCGGACATCTGATCAACATAGACAGACAAAGACCAGGTCTCCCAACCTCAAACCATCCACCAGTTCCTGCCTCCAAGTAGCTGGATTACAGGAGCACGCCACAACTCCCAGCAAAGACAGTTGCTTTTTTTAGACATTTATGTTTGACACTGCCAGAAAATAAATTCCAAATTTTAATGATTTTCCATAAATCGACTGTATTATTTTCACTCCGCCTATTTTCATATTTCCGTTTCGAAAACCAATATAATTTAATGTTTAATATTGTTTTTCTTTAAAATATATTGCAGGCATATTTGCTTTTGCGCGCCCTCTGTCGTTTAGTTTTAAAACAATTCTTCGCGTAAATCGAGTTGGAGAATCGGAAATCATTTTATTAAGTCGAAAACCTATGTTTATAATTGCAAGAGTCATATAGAAGTGGCCCTCAAATACGGCTGAAATTTTATAAAAAAAGTGAAGGAATTATTTCGTTTTTATTTAGTTTGTTTATTTGCACTTTATGGAATTTATAATCATTTTGAAACATCTGCTTTTAGATTAGAATCTCTCAAGTTGGGTTTCTTTTCGATTACGTCGGTAAAGTTCGAAATGTTATAATATTTTTCATACTGCTAAATTAATTTTCATACCTAAATTCAACGGCAAAAAAGTAGTATTTCGATTTCACTAGATGAGTTCGTCAAATGATTCTATTCACTTGAATTTCACTTTGTATTCAGCGCCATCTAGCGGTCACTATATAATATAACAGCAAATTATCACTTTAATGTAATGTAACAAATTATTACACCAAGTTTCTCGAGGAATTAACCTGTTCAGTTTTCAATAAATTCAGGAACCATGCATAACAACATGTAGTAAAAAATTAACTCGAAGGGAAAATCTAATGATTTAATTTGTTATACTGTATTATGTTAAAAATACAAACGCGTTGTGAAAGTAAAAACATCCGAAGACGACGCTGACTGAAAATAACAAAACAAAAGTGAATTGGTTCGTTTATCTGTGAAATCAACATCTGTGTTTAAACAAGGCACGTTTTGCGTCGTCTATAAGACTCAAAATAGTTTTACTGAAATTCCTAACTGCAGAACTATGGGCATCTCTAGGAGGGGGAGGGCAAGGGCCTTTCCCCCTAAAAAAGTGCTACATTTTTTGTTAAAATGAAACTTACATTAGAAAAAATGCTTTACTTTAATAGAAATGCGTCAACTTATATTAGAAAATGTTTCGATTTTTTTTCTATTTTTTGTTAATTTTTATTTTGTCCTGTTGGATTTCAAAAATTTCCACTTTCTGTCTCCTCCATCCTCGAAAAAAATTCTATACATGCCCCTGTGCAGAACTCCTACAGGGAAATTTATGGGCCTCATCAAAATTTAAAAGCATCTATTTTTGGACACATTTGTATCATGATTTTTTGATGCCTTATGAGTCACAAAATAGAAGTTTTGAAAATCTCATGTCCATGAGCGGTCAATTTATGCTTCAGATGGGCTGGGTTCAACTCCCAGGGAAAAACTAGGACATCGTGTTTGTTCTTCCGGCCCTGAATCTCACCCTTCCATTCTAAATTAGGAATAAACAATACTTTAAACATTCTAAATTAGGAATAAACAATACTTTAAGCCCTGGATCTCGCCCTTCCATTCTAAATTAGGAATAAACAATACTTTAAACATTCTAAATTAGGAATAAGCAATACTTTAAACATTCTGAATTAGGAATAAACAATACTTTAAACAGTTAGATGTTCATGGGAGAACGTTTAATATAAAGAAAAAAAAAAAGTTGGATGAGCACTGGCAGACGCACGGACAGAAAAAAGCAGTGCTTTCAAAATGGGCTATTTAATAACCGTATATTGGGGAGGTGGGACAAATATTTCTTAGATATATAATCTAAGTAAACTACCCCCCCCCATCACCCCTTTTTTTTTTCCAAAGCGAAAAAAGAAATGTGAGTGAAAACCAAATTCTCTGTGCTGGCAGAGATGTAGCGGATAACACAAAGTATATAGTTTCAAATGTAGTATGACAAGCTGAAAATATAACACAAAGTATATATAGTTTCAAATGTAGTATGCCAAGCTGAAAATATAACACAAAGTATATATAGTTTCAAATGTAGTATGACAAGCTGAAAATATAACACAAAGTACATATAGTTTCAAATGTAGTATGCCAAGCTGAAAATATAACACAAAGTATATATAGTTTCAAATGTAGTATGACAAGCTGAAAATATAACACAAAGTATATATAGTTTCAAATGTAGTATGACAAGCTGAAAATATAACACAAAGTATATATAGTTTCAAATGTAGTATGACAAGCTGAAAATATAACACAAAGTATATATAGTTTCAAATGTAGTATGACAAGCTGAAAATATAACACAAAGTATATATAGTTTCAAATGTAGTATGACAAGCTGAAAATATAACACAAAGTATATATAGTTTCAAATGTAGTATGACAAGCTGAAAATATAACACAAAGTATATATAGTTTCAAATGTAGTATGACAAGCTGAAAATATAACACAAAGTATATATAGTTTCAAATGTAGTATGACAAGCTGAAAATATAACACAAAGTATATATAGTTTCAAATGTAGTATGACAAGCTGAAAATATAACACAAAGTATATATAGTTTCAAATGTAGTATGACAAGCTGAAAATATAACACAAAGTATATATAGTTTCAAATGTAGTATGACAAGCTGAAATTGCAGAATTGGTTCAGTGATCTTGAAATTGAGACTATAAGCAATGGAGATTTAAATCTACAAAATATGCAAGAAAACAAAAAACAAGAACCTTTTATTTCTATAAATTGATGAAGTAAACACAAACCTTTTGGAACTCTACACAGAACCCTGTTTTAAAATTAATTTTTCCTTGAAGCAGTGATGTAAAGAGATTACACTTAATTTTGGTGCAATGTTGCATCAAGAAGTGGGACTACACCAGCTGCACCACATTTACACCAACAAGTAGTGCAACTTTGCATCATATTATGGAGTAAAGGTGCACTAGAAAGTGGTGCAACCTTTCATTTGTTGGTGTTAGGCGCACCACTTTATGGTGCAACCATAAACCATATTGTGGTGCTACCTTAAACCATAAAGTGGTGCAACATTTTACCATGCAGCGTAAGGTTGCGCCACTTTATGGCGTATGGTTGCACCATATAGTTGGGTTTTGTTTGCACCACATACTGGTGTATCTTTTCTCAGAAAGTGGTGCAGTTGGTGTTGCACCACTTTTTGGTGCAACCTGCCCCCAAATTTTTAACAGTGTACACAGCAGCCAAATATATTGGGCATAACGTTTTATTTTCAGCATGGGTTTAAAACGTACTTATAACATAAATTTGAATTTGTCTGCCTGCCTATCTGTCCGTCTATAGACACTATTTCTTCGCTTTTATGTTGCAGCTTTGAGAAATCCTTCCGATGTTTTGTGATGCACATTATTTTCTGTTGGGTATCGTATAAATTCTGTTAGATCCCAGATGACAGAGAGCTGTTGAAATATTCACTGTAAAACGAACTTTGTCGTAAACAAATTTTAACAACAATTTAATCGTGTAATTTTTTTTAAAAATCCACTGGTGATTGAATGTAAATAGCATCAAACCACGATCTAAACGGAATGTTGTACGAGACAATTTTTTCCTTCGAAACATTTCGTTTGGACAAAATAATAATAATAATAATCACTAGTCTGTTGAGAACTCCATGTCCAACTAAATCACCATGAAAATCCTTCTGAACGTTGAAACACGCATATAGCAATTTTCCAAAGCAATAAATTTTTATATATGCTTGTTCACTTATCGCCTTCTGCACAGTGATATTAGTATCTCCTCCTTGAGTAGACATCTTTACTAAGTCTACAATTATTTTGAGTTATAAAGATGAATGTCAAGGAATATCAACAATTTAAAGATGGCATAAAGAATTTGTGGATGGTTTTGAGTCCTCAGCTTTAATTGCTCATGGAGGAATACCTCAATGAGTGTTACAGAGGTAAACATCAATACAATAAGTATTATTATGCAAGAAGACAGACACTAATCAATTAGAGATATCGAAGATATGGTTCACATTTCAAAATCATCATTTTACAGAATTTTAACCGAGCATTTGGGCATGAAATAAGTTTGTTTATCTTGGGTTCCCCATTTCTTTTCATGTGCGGCCCAACGCAAGGCCGTACATGGCCAGTTCTGTCGTTTCGTATTTGGAAAAAATCAATATTAAGTTGATGCCCCAATCTGCATATAGACCAGATTTGTCAATATGTGACTTCTGGTTGTTCCCCATTTTAAAAAAGACATTCCGGGGGACGACAATTTGACACTGATAAACAACTAATTACAGCTGAGCAAGGGTGCTTCAACAGCATTTCAGAAAAATTCCAAAAGACATTCAAAAAGTGGGAGGAACTTTGGGATACCTGTATTCGATGCAATGGACAGTATTCCTAAAAAGATGACCAGTTATTTGATAATAAGGTGCACATATTTTTTTTTATAAAAACATTTTCAGTTGTTTTAGGACAATCCTTGTAGATAGAAGGGAACGTTTTTGTTGTTAATTTTTTAAAGAAAAAAATCAAGACAAAAGGAATACGAGAAAGTGGACCACTGGTGAAATGCTGTTCACTTTCACGTATTCTTTTCATTTTGATTTTCTGGAACGAATGAACATTTTTGGTACTTGTGAATTTACATTAACTAATTTCGTTAATTTAACTTGAATTTTATTTCTTTCTGAACAGTCATTTTCTTAGAAATAAAACTGTCTTTCTGTTTATGTTGGACGTTGGCTCTGAAATGATATAGTAAAATTATCTGTACTTATGTGAGAAAAGTGCCTCCACGCTGTAATAAAGTAATTACGTTAAAGCTAACTACACTTATACGTAGGTCGTCTGACTTGGAGCCCAGGGTTATTGGTATGCCCTATCCTCCTTTTGTAATTTCGAAGGAAGCATTAGTAATCATTGTGATGGTCCATGATCCCCATGTTCTTATCCACAGACTGACACAGAGCACACACCGATTCTCCAGCAGAGATGTTCCGAAACCTGTGTACACGACCAGGACCGTAGCAAACTTTTCTTATCTTGGAGGGTGAGCCTTGAAATTACGCCCCTTCGAGTTCAAGATTACGCCCTTCGAGTTCAAGATTATGCCCCTTCGAGTTCAAAATTACGCTCCTTCAAGTTTCACTCAAATAATACATGGCAGCCAACGAAAGAAAAAAAAAAAGAAAAAAAGCAAGGCAAGCAATCCCTCCTGGAAAATGGACGATGTAAATTCTCTGAACTTTTATATTCGGTGGCTTATGAAAATTTGTTTTGAATTTCATTATAAGCATGAGTACTTTACCTTATTTATTCGTGTATTGCACATTTCTTAAAAAAGCGAAATTGAAATGTTACAGCACGAACGGTGGATAACTCAAAGGAAATTACTTCCGGAAATGAATGAGTACGAAGCTGCACCAATGAAGTCCTCTACCATATGGACGCCGTACTTGGTTGCTGTACTAAGGGTCAAGGAAGAGAGAAATTCTGTGGCTTCTTCCTTTTTTGAGAAATGTCAAATTTAAAAGAAAATTGTTTACGGGGAAACATTTTAGCCAAATGTATCCCTCTAGGCGATGCAAAACAGTGCTGAAGAGAAATCTTTGTGTGAGAGAGCGAGTGAAAGCTTTGAGCACCTTCCTGTCAATTGTTTTGCAGTGAGCACGAGTGATTTTGCGAGGCATATGTGGGAGAAGTATTTATTGGCGGGAATCTGAGGGCTTTTGGTTTTTGAATGGGGAAGGGAGGTTTTACTGTTGACTGCGATAATAAGAGGCTACCTCTGAGAACCAGCAAAGGATAATGTGCGATTAAAAATGGAGAAGTGAAACCTGAAATTCGGCATCAATGACTTCTCGATGCCACTGTGTTTATTCACGGAAAGGAACCAGAAGAGAAAACAAAAAGTAAATTTTTTTTTTTTCATGCTAGTTGGAAGTTATCTTTCCGGAAGCGATAATTATACCCTGTGACTCATCCACGTGAAACAAATTCTGATAATGTGAGTTATTTTTTTATAGTTCAAGGGATTTCAGTTTTAACCCTCGTTTTTCATATTTTGAATTTTCTCTTTTTTTATTTTCACATTGAAAAAATTGTTCACTAGTGAAATAAATTAATAAAAGGAACAGAAATAGAAATCAAAACTTGCATCTGTATTCATATTCGTGGATGAATCTAGTTTTTCGTTGAACACAAAACCCCTCAGTTGAGCCCCCCCCCCCCCCCCGAGACCTTGCTATGGCCCTGCTTCCATGACTCACACAAGCACAATCTGCTTCTGCCTTTCCTCACTCAAGAATCTGAGGCTGAGCTACAAACAGAAGCGGATGGCTGAATTTAGAGATTTATGTAGAGGATTTTAGGGAGTGCCTGACCCCTCTTAAACAAACCTTAGAAGTAGGAGATTTGTGCTAGAGTCCCCGATAGGAAAGTTTCACGGAAATGAGGTAGAAAGCCGGAGTCCGACGGTTTAATGTGCCCAACAGACACACGGTGGTTCGAGTGTTCATACCTGCATGGGACCAATCGTGAGACTTTTCCGTGCCAGTCACGAACATTGACCACTTGGTCACTCACGGCGAATTTCCTCACGCTGCCTTCTGATCATTCGATGAGTCCGGGTTCAAATCTCAGTGAGGCATGGATGTTGTGTTTGTCTGACGGCATCGGCTATCTCCCTTCCTTGGAACTAGTAGCCCTAAATTAGGAATGGGCGACGACTTATAGCCTATCAAGTTGCTCACGGTAGTCGTTGACCCACAAAAATAAAACTCCTTGAATTATCACAAAAAATGATAGCTGAACTGCACACGACTAAATATCTCTGCCCTACGCCAGAGTGAAAAGTTATAGGCCGCCCAGGTGGCACAGTGGTCTAAGCGATGGTCTCTGATCATTCATCTGAAAGGGGTCTGGGTTTGAATCCCGGTGAGGCATGGATGTTGTGTTTGTCTTATGGCACTGGCTCTCTCCCTTCCCTGGAACCTGTGACCCTAAATTAGAAACGAGCGACCGTTTATAGCCCATTGAGTTGCTCACAGTGGTCGTTAAACCTCCAATAAAAAAAAAAAAAAGAAAAAAAAAAGATGAAGTTATACATACAAGGTCTCACCTATCTCTCCTTTCGTTTTTTTTTTTTAATTTTTTTGTTATTGGAGGTTTAACGACCACCATGAGCAACTCAATGGTCTATAAGCAGTCGCCTGTCCCTAATTTAGGGTAACTGGTTCGAGGGAAGGGAGATAGTCAGTGCCATAAGACAAACACAACATCCATGCCTCTCCGGGTCTCGAATCGAAGCCGGACCCCTTTCGGACGAATGATCAGAGGCCATCGCTTAGACCACTGTGCCACGGGGCCAGCCCTTTTTTCTTAAAAAAAAGAGGCAAGATTTCTTTTCTTTTTTGATTGGGGATTTAACGACTACCGTGAGCAACTCAATGGGCTATAAGCAGTGGCCCATTCTTAATTTAGGGTTACTGACTCCAGGGAAGGGAGAGAACCAGTGCTGTAAGACAAACACAACATCCATGCCTCACAAGGATTCGAACCTGGACCCATCTGGGATGAATGATTAGAAACCATTGCTTAGACCACTCGCCACCGGGTCCGGCTGAGGAGGAATGGGTGACGTCGTCTCACTGCACTGGTTTGCTCTCTTCCCTGAAACCAGTGGCCCCAATTTACGGAAAGGCGACCGCTTATAGCTTTTAGAGTTGCTCAAAGTGGTCGTTTAACCCTAAAATAAAAAGTCGATGAACTTAACGTTATAGAGGTATGTCAAATATCATAAGCAAACTGACATAAAGTGCAATTAAATATACAAATCACCCAGTGCTTAATTTCTAGAGAAAAAAGTATACCGGAGCTCTAAAAATATAACGAGAAATCGTACAGTGAATTAGTGATGTACCGAAATGATAAAATTTATCCTTTCACTTGTGTTTCCTCATAAATATAACACGGAGAGTGTGTTGTTTACTTGCTTGAAGATACTCCAGTTTGACAGATGAAAATATTTTTTTACAGCACACTACACACTCTTAGAAATTTGCAACCCAGATGTAAATGTGAGATGAGGGTTCATTGCAAATTAGTGGGGGAGCTCAGCTCCGGCAGGGAAAAGTACCGAAGCTGTGCTCCGGCACAAATTAACCCCTGAAATCACCTTTAGGTTAAGAGGGAACATTTGAGAGCGTCTAGTCATTTTCTTTCTGGATTGCAAGCAGCAGTTGCTTTGAAAGTTAAAGCCTTACTGTTTACTGTGCTATTGTCTAAACGCCATATAGAAGAATTAAGATGGAGAGGCATTTGAAGGCTTGAAGCTGTGCAATTTTTAACCAAAGTAACCAGGTATCCCAATGCGAGTCCTACCGTATTCCATCGGCTTTAGGCCACATTCCAAAGGACAAATACAGCATCGAGGTGGTTTAACAGTGGAAGACCTGGGGCATCAACTTCAAGATATGACTTTATTCTGCAGCAAGTCCTCAAAGAAGAAAGACTACCACACCTACCCAAAAGCGGTCAGATCTCATGGAAGCTACAGGAAATATGGTATCTTGTTCTACGGTGCGCAAGAGGTTGCAGAAATATACGAGGGTCGTCCAGAAAGTAAAGAACGTTTGACCTTGACGAACAACGCGGGTGCCCCCCAACCAATGTCGCGGCGGACATGCAGCATTCAGCTATGTCCCCAGGAAAATGGCGGACATTTCAACCATTTATTATAAATTCCTCTACAAATTCCTTTTCAATTGTTAAGTACATAAGTTCATTTCATAAATTCAATATATATATTACCACTTTCAACTTTGATGTATTTGTACAATAAATTCAGGAAGTGTCAGTACGGGAACTTTTAGGACACCGTGTAATTTTCTTATTTTGTACATGTGATATGAAAGAGCATATTAAATTATTTGCTTTACTTAGATTTCATAGGAAAACTCCTTGGTTTGAGACATTTCAAAATTTTATTTTGTTCCTTAGTTTATACAAACTAGCGCATACAGGTGGTATTAAACGCTTTTCTTCCTTATTACAAGTTTTGTTTTATCACGAGTATATCAGATTAATAAAAAAAACAACTGAACAAAGACATCAAAGATGTTTCTTTGTGACTGCCAGAAAACTGTAAAATGAATTCCTTTTGCAATTATTAGTAGAGCATTTTTATCCTGGGATGAAAAATAATTTGGTGCACTGATGGAAGACACCGAATTCCAAGTGCCACATATGAAACAGATACAAACACATGTGACCTTTGATATCTTTGTCAATTAATTACAGAGGATGTTCCCACATTTTTGAACGATTTTCCAGCAATATAATTAATGTTTAAAATAAAATAATTTCTTTCTTAACTGTTCTGTCCCTTTCTCTGGACTATGAACCTGCATCTAGATTTCCAAGATAACAGCGCATTTCTTAAAATTTGTAGTGGTATTTTATTCCACTCCTCTTCTACAGTACAAACACTGTTTTAGGTCTGTGAACATTATTTTTTTTTATTACTTCCGATATTGGAGGTTAATTTTTTTGATGTGCGTTAATGCAATGGCATTTTTTGAACTTACCTTTTGTGTTGGTGAAGTTCAATGAACACTTACCGCACGTGGTTTATGGCATTATTTCGTATTTCCGTTATGTAGATGCGGCATGGGGTTTTTCATTCAGTTACTGTGCTATTGTCTAAACACATGGTTTTCTTCACATTTAAATCTTTGCTTATTATCTTGTTTACAGATGATACACAGATTTTTATGACTTAGTGATTGCTCTTTGGGTCGGTGGATTTTCTTTTAAGACCAGAGACTTTCCTTTTGAAATAGTCATAAAAGTATCTCTTTTCTTTGGATATTTGTTTGGTGCTCTTTTTCCTGTTAAAAGCAATGTTTCATGATTTCCCCTCTATTATTAATAATATTGCTTATTTTATATTTAGAAATGCTAATTTCATGATTTTTATGGAATTTGTTCAAAACAGAATACAAATATTTCTCTTTGTAAAGAGCAAAAACATAACCTTCTATCCACAGCTTGTTTATGTGTGCCATTTTCTTAGCAGACCATACTTAACTGCAGCAGATGTTTCTTTCATGTTCATCTAATGCTGCTGCCAGTTTCAAATCTTTGAACTTCTTTTATTTTCTGTAATTTCTTATTAAAAATGTTCTAAAAATGTATGAACATCCTCAATAATCCTTGCTTTTTCCAGGTTTATTTATCACATGGTTATTTGCCTTGCCATCACAAATAAATAAATAGCAATGCTCAAATTTAATAGGTTGCCACCCTAAATTAAAAGAAAATAATTTAAAATACAAAACACAGTCTGTGTACTGATATGTATTGTTCTCATGTGCGGGCAGGGCAGTAGTAGTTTTCTGTTGGCGCTATCACATTTTCACTCACTATACTGAATTGTGTTGACTATGAATGAAATAATTTTTGGCAGTTGCAAAGAGAAATCAAAAACTCTGAAATTAATATATCTCACATTTTATTTTTCAGTAAATAAATATAGCATAAAAATCCATCACTCCTGAAACACTGTGTTTGAGCACAGTTTATTGTTAAAACAATCACTTCTGTACATTACAAAAATATGCACTTTAATTTCATACACCAAAAAAATCACTTAATGAACTAACTATACATTTCCATACAATTCAAGTTACTTTTCCGGTAAATTATCAATGTAAATTAAGACTAGATCAGGTGAACTTTTTTACATGTTGATCCATTTATATACAGGCATGTTTGTTTCACACATCAGCAATTTTTGTGTTTGAATGAAAATAACACAGCTATGAAAATAGTCAATAGGTTTCACATTCTATTTCATTTGAATGAAAATTACCACATTTATAAAAATGCATGCTTAATATAAACAATCTTTCAAAAATGAGGTGAGGCCAAATTCGCTATGTGCTGAAACCAAAGAGGAAGAATATGGGTGTGGACAAAATTATATGTCAAAAGACTTTGACAAAAAATATGCACTGGTCACATTAGGTATGTTCAAACAATACTGTTTTTTTTTTATGAAGAGCATACTGCCAGGAATTTAAACATTGTTTGTGGAGTAAAAAATGCAGATGTGCAACAAATTACACAAAGAATGAGGGACCCATCTGTTTTCCTTACAAAAAAAACAACAACAAAAAAAAACAAAAACTGTTGGAATCCATTTAGCTGGGTGTCTTGTAAACACTGCTCATTTGCTCAACATCTCCAGAGGAAAACTTCTGCCCATCATTGCCATAACGTGGACAGTACCTGCGAGAATTAACAGTGGATGAAAACTACTTAAGCTTACCAAGCGGGATGGAAGAGTATCACCAAGGATTTTGGACAAAAAAACACAAAACCATTGAACAATACAGAAGTTACCTTGCTTATGGCATTGACTAGGACTAAGAGTTGGATCACATAATCAAACTCTAATTCCAGAGACCAAATATGCACAAATCATCGGTAAATGTACAGTATGAACACAAGTAGAAACTGTAGTACAAAAAACGGTACAGGCATAATAAATTGAAAATAAAAAAATGCAAAGTGAATTTTGTCGCTGTACCTTGAAAAGTAAGCTTCAAATTAGGAGGATTATTTAACATGTTCCATAATTAATTGTTTGTCCTTTACTTATTGGGTGAATAGTCTATTTATTCATGCCATATAAATGTGCCACATTCCTGATCTTCTCTCCAGCATCTATTTCATTTCCATTGCAATACTTAGTCTCTGCTTGTTGGCATTGCTATCTCCGCCAACACTCTTGTACTTCTCAAACATGATTCAGGGGTGATACAGACCAAAAGAAACAAAATCACTGGATGCCAAACACTATATGTAACCAAAGCCAGCAGCACAAATAAGACATGGAGATCATACTCAAAGCACCTGCTTCCATGTGCACAATACTATCTACTGCTTGTGGATGATGTTTTTGGCATGCTAGTAGCAAAAGTTCAGACCTCTGAAGTTCTGCAAGTTGAAAGTTCGCAAGTAGGATGATAAGTGAATGAATCTCAATGATAGTTCCCAGCAAGACAATTCATCAGGATCTCGAGTTCACAATGTACGACACAAAAGTTGTTTCTAAACCACTTGTTACAAAGACCAATGCGCTGAAGTGGAAGCAGTGGTGTACTGAGCGTGAGAATTGGGCATCAGGTTATATACCAGAAACATGTCATACAATCAGACAAACCATCTTCTACACATACTATTGTAGGTTACTCACCTTGCTTGACGATCTTGGGAGTTCTACTTTCATTTACCATTTTGTACACATGTTTTACTGTTCTGTGTCCTGACTATGGTTTGAAGATATGACAAAATTTTTGTTTATATCTTCAAAATAGATAATTTTCAATAACCAGCACTGCAACACTCTGCCACGAATGTGACATCATACATATTCTTTCTAAAATTCCTGAACTCATGCATAATATAATTTCCAATGTACATATTCTTCTTAAAATATACTACATTGAATGACAAACTAAAAACTACCTATTCATTTAAAATTCGCATTAACATTTAACCCTAACTATCTACATGTATGTACAATTCTCCTACACTCAAAAACTCACTATAAGCACTCTACAAACTTAAAAACTACACTTTTAAAATCAACTAAAAGTCATATCGCTTTGTCCCAGGAGAAGGCCGTGCCTTCTTCTAGACCTTTCACCTTTTACCATGGGCATCATCAGGAAGACCCCATAGCTCTGATCAACACGGTCAGTTCTAATGATATTATGAATGAGTTCAGGAATTTTAGAAAGAATATGTATGATGTCACATTCGTGGCAGTGCTGGTTATTGAAAATTATCTATTATGAAGATATCAACAAAAATTTTGTCATATCCTCAAACCGGAGTCAAGACCAGAACAATAAAACACATGTAGGAAATGTTAAATGGAAGTAGAACTCCCAAGCTCGTCAAGCAAGTGACTAACCTACAGTAGTTACGAATACTGATACACATGTTAATACAAAGTACGGAAGAATGAACATCAATTTATTCAGAAATACTGTAAGATATACATCTTTTACAGTTTCCAACATTCAGCAGAATTTGCACTTGAAGAATGCTTAAAGAAGCATACGTCTGATCAAATATATCTGATGTAGGGGCAGGAAAACAAACCAAAACAAACAAAGTAACCTATTGTGTTGCTGTCATCCTAGTTCTCTTTGAAGTAGGTACTTTCTGACACTACACATTTGTTTCAGTGGTCTTTCCACTGATCATAACATTTTTTAGTCATTTTCAGGGATTGCCAATTGGTGCTGTATCATGTTCATCTCCTCTGTGCCTTCAAATCTTCTCCCCTTCAAAGGAATGTATAACTTTGGGAACAGCCAGAAGAGTGGCAAGGAGTCGTGTCTGGAGATTGCCTCGCTGGTGGGATCCGGTGTTTGGCCAAAAAGTTTTGAATGAAGTGAGACAACTGGATGATGGTTTGGTCATGTTGCAGCTATCAGCAACCTTGCTGTCACAGCAAAGGTCTCTTCCACTGCAATGCATCTTGTCAACAAGGGAGAACTGCCTGGTAGTACTCCATGCTCATGCCTGGTAGTACTCCATGCTCACAGTTTGTCCTTCTGAAGCATATTCATCACGAATCTCACCTTCACAGTAAAAAAATACTGGCAGTATGACTTTGCAGTGGACCTTCCATGCCTTTTTTGGCCTTGGAGATCTTGGAATCTTTCACAGGGCTACAGGGACGATTGAGGGAATCATTTGAATTGTTTCACCTGATGTGCAAACAAAATTTGATGCAGATCAACTTGCTCAGTCCATGCGACAGGCAGAGATCACAACACTAAACCTTCACTGCCAGGTACAAAATGAGTCAGCCGACAGAAAGGCAAAAATTCAAGCATGCACACTAAAGTACAGACAGGGTCATATGCCATTGAGTCTCAGTGCCATACTCCATCTACTTAGGAGAAAAAAATTAGGTCAGATACTTTTTGATCAGACCTCATACCTCTGAGTACCTTGTACCAACAGTCAAAAACAGAGGAGGAGGAGGAGGAGGAGGAGGAGGAGGAGGAGGAGGATCAATCATTCTTGGACAGCAATGATACAGCCTTTTTTTATGCTTTCCAACCATAGGTTGAAGAAGCATAATATGCTCCAGCTTTGTCCGTCCGTCTGTCCGTCCATCTGCATTATAACTCACGTGAAAATGGTTCGATTTCGACAAAATTTTAGTATGTGGTAGGGGACCACCTGGGGATGAACCCTATTGAAAATGGGCGAAACAGGGTCAAAGGTCAGGACATAGGAGCGGGATCCATTCCATTGCTCTTATGTGTCATAACTTGCGTAAAAGTAGTTTGATTTCGATGGAATTTTAGTTTGTGGTAAGGAACCACTTGGGAATGAGCCCTGTTGAAAATGGGCGGAATGGGGTCAAAGGTGAGGACATAAAAACGGGATCCATTTCATTTCCTTTATGCGTCATAACATGCGTAAATATGGTTCGATTTTGATGAAATTTTAGTATGTGGTAGAGAACCACCTGGGCACAAACCGTATTGAAAATTGGCGAAATGGGGTCAAAGGTCAGGCAGGACATAAGAGCGGGATTTGTTCCATTGCCCTTATGCGCCATAAGTTACGTAAAAATGGTTCGATTTCGATGAAATTTTAGTATGTGGTAGGGAGCCACTGGGGACGAACCCTATTGAAAATGGGCGAAATGGGGTCAAAGGTCAGGACACTGGAGAGGGATCCATTCCATTGCCCTTGTGCATCATAACTTACCTAAAAATGTTTCGATTGCGACAAAACATTATCATGTTGTTCCGGAGGTATGGTGAACCAGTTCTGTTGAATATCAACGAAATGGGGTCAAAGGTCATTGCACAAAAGCAAGATTTATTCCACAGCCATTATTCTCATAACTTGCGTAAAACTGCTTCTATTGCGACAAATCCTTAGTATGTTATTCTTGAGGTGCACTGAACCAGTTCTGTTAAATATCATCGAAATGGGGTCAAAGGTCAGGACACAGGAGCGAGATTTATTCCACAGCTATTATCCTCATAACTTGAGTAATAATTTCTGGTATGTTGGAAAGCGTATCATAATCAATGCATTGCATGATTTTACTAACTTGTTTAAGTGATATGATCAAAATATTGTTTCCCCATTCCTTAGAGATCAGAATCTCCCCACAAACAAATGTGTCAATTCAAGGTTACAGGATGACGAAAGTGAAGTAGAGCATCTTTCATGTTCTGCACAGCTACCCGATTTAAAATTCACGGAAGCAGCAGGGTCATTCTTAAAAATGGAACAAAGAGAAGATTTTCCCTACTTGCTTCACTTACAGGACTTTGAGCTTTCTTTTAAATATTTTCCAGGTTACCACATTTAGTATTTCTTTCCATTCATTTTACGAAGAACAGAAGGCGTGTTATTGCTGAAACTGAGGTAACGGAATTTACTTCAAATCACTAACATATGTCGGGCATTCCAAGCTCTGCTGAATGTGCTCTCACTCAACAGAGGCCTAAGAAGGAGCCTCGAGCGGGAGCATGTTCCAGCAGAGCTTGGAACATACGACATATGTTAGGGATTTGAGGCAAGTTCCTTTACCTCAGTTTGACCAACAGTTATAAACGTATGTTTGACATGAGGTTCATTAATTTTTTTACCTTTATGAAATGCATACAAGCTCTGTTATGAGGAAATGGTGACCTTCCACTATATTAGCAAACACAGAGTCCTTGTCACTGCTCTTCCATTATTTTGCCCACTGTCATATTTTGAGATAACAAATTACAAAGAACAGTGTAATAAGTAGCAATCTACATGGAATCATGAATCTAATTTTTATGACTGTAGCAAAAGTGGAAACCTAGATGTTAATCAGTCAATGATTTTATGTAGCCTATAATGTAAAAAAACATGTTTTTCAACAAGAAAAACATTTGACATAAAATGATGATGAAACAAAGAATACATAAGAAAAAGGTCTGATGGTTACAGACAAACAGGCATCTCTAGTCCCATAAAAACATTTAGCATTGAAATACTTTCAATGTTAATCTTTAAGACAAGACTAATAAATTTGGAAAAAGGGAAATAATAATAAAATAAAGGAACTAAAATTAAGGGACTAGTGCATTCATTATTTAAGATTGAGATGCAAGAACTTGACAAATGTAAAAGCTAACTATAAAAATTCTATTAGATATTTTAAAATAAGCACATCAAAGAGTTAGGCCTTAAAAAAACAAAACGAAAGTCAATATGTAGATAATATAAGTATATGTGAAAGAGCATAATATTAAGAGTATGACAAGGATCTATATTACAAAAGAAGTAAATTAAAAATACATGTGGACAAGTCCATTAAAGCTGAAGCATCACAGAAGGAAATGGAACATAAAATCTAAAAAATATACCTATTCAGTACAAATAATACACATATCTTTTCTTATTTTTTTTTTTTTTTTTTTGATTGGAGGTTTAATCGACCACCGTGAGCAACTCAATGGGCTATAAGCAGTCGCCCGTCCCTAATTTAGGGTCACTGGTTCCAGGGAAGGGAGAGAGCCAGTGCCGTAAGACAAACACAACATCCATGCCTCACCGGGATTCGAACCCGGACCCCGTTCGGACGAATGATCAGAGGCCATCGCTAGACCACTGCGCCACCGGGGCGGCTATCTTTTCTTATAACAACGTACATAGTAAATGAAAGTTTGGTATGAAGTTTCCAGTCCCATAAGATAGGTTCAGGGCCAGCAACTACTGTATTACCACCATCCTTTAAAAAACATGGGGAGAATTTTTTTTTTGGTTGGAGGTTTAATGACCTTTGTGAGCAATTTGGTGGGATATAAGCAGTTGTCTGTCTCTAATTTAGGACCACTGGTTCCAAGGAAGGGAGAAACCCAATGCCGTAAGACAAACAAAACATCCAAGCCTAACAGGGATTTGAACCTGGACCCTTCTCAGGCAAATGGTCAGAAGCCAGCACTTAAACCACTGCACCACGGGAGGCGGTGGGGAGAACTCCAGGTGCTTTTAAGGTCAAAATCTCTGGTCTGTGTGGCACACAGAAAAGAAACAATATCAATTTTCTACTCAGGGTTCAAACTCTGGCCTGCAATGTATGAAGTCAACCTTCTCAACCATTCTGTTGTTTGATCACTACACATTGTAAACAAATTTTAATTCCAATTTGTAATCACAATGTCCCCTGAAACTTTATCCGAGAGATATCTCAACAACATATTTAACAGACATATCACAAAATGGGAGAGCTTTATGGAATGTCATTCTTGAAATGTCAGAATTAAAACAGCACATAAAAAATAGGAATGTATTTGATGCTACATATTTAAGTTACATTATCAATGAAGTTTTTACAGCTTAAAATAACTTTCCTGTGACAAACAAAAGGGTAACACTCACCAATCTAACAAGTAAAAAACATGCACTTTATAATCACAGTTTTTTTTAATCTCTTAAATGAATGCACTGTAAGCATGCTAAAGGGAAAAAAATGTAACTAGATTTTTAAGGGATATCTAAAGTAGACAGTGGTTCACAAAGAATTGCCATCCATTTTCAAATAACTGAACTTATTTTAATATATATATATAAATAATAAATATTAATTTAATATATTTAAGGAAGAAAAAGGCCATATTTACTGTACATTATAACTGAATACTTTATGTGCAACTTACCTAAGACCATGCCTTGTATAGTATTACTTTCATAAGCAATACACACAGAGAATTTATCATGAGCCTTTTACAGAAATAAGCACTAAAACACTAAACATTTTATTTTACACACACACACACACACACACACACACACACACAAGATAAACATTTCACTTCATATAAAATTACATCTGTTTAGTAAATGTGTGCATGTCAGTACAACTTTTCTACATTTTATGTCATGACTATAATACATTACATTACAAAACTTTAAGAAAACACAAGAATGACCAAATAGTTTTCACAATTAATACCTTAACACTGCTAAACATTCAAAACGTTTCTGCACTTTCAGTTATTTCTACTTCAATAATGTTGGAGGCCCAAAGCAATTCTACACATGTAATAAATACAATCACATACCCTGTGGGTAAGAATCATTAAGATATTTCAAGGTAACTTTAACACAGTTTGTATTTAAATACTTTTATATCCACAAAGTGACTAAAATAAAAGCTAAATGGGGTGGACAGAATAAAAAAAGGTATCACCAATGGACACTATTCAACATGTTTTTTCAGCAAATATAAATGACACATATTACAAAGCTGCTGTTCTCTGAGATTTTGAGGCTAACCCCACAAAGAAAGACAGTCATCAAATCAATATTGTTAATTTTTTTAATTTTCAAATCAAAATTGTTAAATTTTGATGTGTTGACATATCAAATAGTTCCATTTACAGCAACTTTGGTACATAACTATCACTAATATGAGGGTTGTACCGAAAGTAATGCAAAAGTGGGCATACATTTTTTATTAACTGACAGAGGTAGTTCAAATTGCACATGTTAACTCTTCCTTTATAAGTAACCTTTCTTCTTCATTGCAGGTAAATAATGGGATTCCAAGCAGAAGCAATGTGCTATCATTGAGTTCTTGATGAAGGAAGGGTGCAGGCTGTCCAACATCCACAGAAGGCTACAGAATGTTTACGGAGATGACACCATTGACAAGAGCAACGTGCACAGATGGATGAAGAAGTTTAAAGAAGGGGAAACCAGCATAGAAGACAAACCACACAGTGGGAGACCATTATCTGTGACCACTGACATGAATCTTCAGCGAGTGGATGAATTGATTTGCACAGAGAGATGAGTCACAATTGAGCTTGTTGCACAACTGGACTATGGTCACAATGCTACACAGAAGATGGTGGAAGACTTAGGGTATCGGAAAGTGTGTGAAAAGTGGATACCTTGGCAGTTGACACCCGATTTGAAGGAGAGAAGGGTGGAAGTCTGCTCTGATCTGCTGTAAGCCAATGAAGACACTTTTTTTTCCATCTGGTGATAGGGGATGAAACGTGGGCATATCTTTACGATCCGGAAACGCAGAATCAATCTATGGAATGGCGCCACACCTCTTCACCAAGGCCTAAGAAGTTCAAGAGACACAGATCAGCACAGAAAGTCATGGTGACTGTTTTTTGGGATGACAGGGGTGTCATTCTCCTCGATTTTCTAGAACGTGGCTGTACTGTGACCATCGAGTGGTACATTGAGACACTCAAGAAGCTTAGGGAAGCTATAAGGAGGAAGAGACCGAACAAGAATCTGTAAAGGATCCACATTCACCATGACAATGCGAGACCACATACATCTTTGGCAACGAATCAGGCGATCAGCAAATTTGGCTGGTCGGTGGTCCTGCATCCACTGTACAGCACAGATCTGGGGCCCTCCGACTTCAACCTGTTCGGTCCAATGAAGGTTAGTCTCTGGGGACTATGATTTGATGACACATATGAGGTGAAACAGCCTGTAAAGAAGTGGGTACAACAGTTCACACCTGAGTTTTTTCAGAGGTTTCAAGAGCTAAGTTTAATGATGGTGCAAATGCATCGCTTGTTATGGAGACTATGAGTAGTACCTTTGTATAAAGGAAGAATTACTCTACCAACATGTGCAATTTGAACGATCTCTATCAGTTAATAAAAAAGTTATGCCCACTTTTGCATTACTTTTGGTACAACCCTCGTACATCAATCACACGTCTCACACATGACCTTTTTGTACTTCCTGCTCAGATTTTTGATTCCAATCCTCACATGACCAGCCTTTATTTAACTTTCTCTTCTGTCACTTGGGCTAAATAAATTGTCTTAGGTGGCATCTTATCACTCATTATTTCAAATGGCAAGACAATTTCAGAACTGTACCTACTCTGATGTATGGTAGTCAAAGCTCGGTACACCAGAAAAGGCATATGAATCATTCATCAACTGGAGAGATGCATTACAGATGTGTAATGTCCCAGCAGATCCAGAAGAAGGGCACCTCCTTCACAAAACTTTCTGTATTTTAACACTGTACAAAACCGCTGGCTTGAAAACTGGCAACAACTCAAATGAACATTTCCCATTCTCAATTCACCTGCAAGATAAAAAATGATCTGTCAAAAGATCAAGAGATTTCAAATATTACCCAGTCATAACTACAGGTAGGTTTATTCAGCTTGTTTCCCCTTGAAGTAAATGCTGGAACTGCTAGTGGTGTATGTGAAGAAAATGTTTTTAGTAGGATTGAAACACAAATAGTCTGAGTGGTTTCGTTGATAATGATTCTAATGATAGTTCCTTTTATTGCTCAAAACTAGATGAAGTAGTGACTGACATGTGGTGTTTTGATGTTACGAAAATATACTCCATTTTGTACTTTTAATTTTTTTTGTCTGAAATGTTCCAAACCAAGAAAATGCCAAGTTTTTTTTTTCTTGAACATTAGTAGAAAATTGAAGAATGCTACACACGGTTTTACAGCCTATAACTGTGTAATTTCTAAATTTATGCACAAACCAAATACCTTACGAATTTACACACACACCAGACACAGTAAACACACACTTATATTCAACTTTTAAATTTCTAAATACCACATAAACATGTTCCTTTTACTCATATGGCTAGATAATTGAACAGCAATATTTGACTTTCTCTGGACTCAGTTAATTTGATTTCTTTGCTTATAAATGTCTATATAAAAGCTTGTTGTTAAGTAAAAAAACAAACAAACAAACAACAACAACAACAACAAACTCAGTTTGCTGACAAGAGTTCCAACAAGAATGCTTAGAAACAGCATCTCCAAATTCTGTACAATAAAACATTTAAAACCTAATCTCACACAAAAACAGAGTGACTGATTACAATTCTTGTGCACTCAGCATTCTTTAACTGCTGACATATCTGAAACACCTACTGAAAATAGAGTTTTTAAGTTTTGAACACTAGCTTATTATGCCCTTTTTTACATTACACATAATTTCCTGGTCAAGAAGAGCTTAAAAATCTTACTTAACACCACTAAGCTAAGGTGTACATTTGGGTGCATCTGTGAAACCTACATTACATCATATGGTTACCATTTGTAAATCATGAAATGCTCTTAATTTTTTTCCTTTCAAACTTTTTTCACAGTGCAGTGTTTATTGCAAGTCACAACATTCTATAAATGGTGTTCTTCTTAATTACTCTCTGAGGTGCATTGTCTATTTATAAATTTCTTGTATCATATTTTTGGTTGCAATAGTGTTTTAATCTATGATCCTAAGAAAAAAAAATACCAACACTAAATATTTGTACATGGCAGTCCAAAAAACAACAACAAGAAAAAAACTGACACAGATTTAAAAAAAAAAAAATCACACAAAGCATTGAAAAAATGACACAATTTCATATACCTGCAATAAACATTACACTTGACGAAGAGCTTAAATTCTGAAAAGAATAATTAATAGCAAAAAGGACAAGAACAATAGTGTAAATGTGGCAGACAAAGAAGAGAGTGCATACCTTATGGTATATAGAATGAAGTCTGAATCAGAACCACTTTTTAATAACAGATTATATTGAAGAAAAAAAAATAAGAACAAAGGTTTTCAGTAAACAAATCAGATAACTTCTACGTCCTTTCTTTCTATTTAGAACAAACTGGCAGAACACAGCAATTACGATATGTGCACAGGAATACCAGTAAAGGTCAATCTGTTGTAACAGCCAATATGAAAATAAGATCAGTTTTTACCCAAGATGTGGCAATATCACAACATAATGGCTGGAACTCAGCCTTGAAAATTGATAATTACAAATAAATATCTACTTATGGATCAATCTAAATACCATTACGTACCTTATCAGCATGGCATGATTTTAAAGTTTTTATTGGATTTGAATGGTGAAATGTTTTTAAATTTCAAATTTACCTGGTTGTGCAACAAGTGTAAGTGAACATCGATGAAATAAGAAATTTTATCGGCATGTACATAATGATTTTAACATTTAGAGTGTTGGAACCAAAGTGCAATAATGTGTGTGCAATAATGTACATGAATGAGAGAATAGAGCCAGATGTTTCACCTACCAATGGAGTTGTAATTGGAAGAATCGTGCCATGGTTGAGACTCGATGGCACTCGACGTCAGTGTGTCCACAAAGAAAGTGAATTGACACACCAACAATGTGCTTCGTATCAGCTATGGATTATAAGGTATGTAATGGTATTTAGGTCCATAAGTGAAGATATTTATTTGTAACTATAGAATTTTCGGTGTGAATAATCAATGTATGACCCGGAAACAAAAATTTTTGGGTTCATATAAGATATTTACTAAAATTGATAATTTATCATTAACAAACAAAACACATGCAAGAAAATTTAGTCAACAGAGTCTGGAATTCTGATCTTCAGTTTCCATATATTGACTAAAAATATCAATCACACAGTTTAAGAGCATCAAGAAACCTTTTTCAATTCGGATTTTCCTTTGTTCTATTCTGTTACTTTATTCATTGAGGATTTTACTTGAGCATATGCAAAGTGTATTACCAGGGCTTATCTCCCAATAATTACAGTCATAAGTCAGTGCCTTTTATCCTGTGACTCAAAACTTATTATTCCTGATGCACACATAAGCCTATTATCATTCTATACTTTTGTAAAAAAAATGATATTCATTCAAGGACAAACACACATACAATAAAAGCATATAATACATACAACAACGAAATATGAAATTATACCAGTATAACAATTAATCTGCCTCATGCAGCACCTCTCTCCCTTGGTCTGGAGCATGCTGTTTTACAAAGGAACATCTAATGAGAAGCCAATAAACTCATATAACACGAGATGAAACAACAACAACGCATTTGTATCAGTACTTCCTAGCAAAGAAGTAAACAGATCAGATCTAATCCAGATACTGAAGATCCCAATTATTCTTCTCACAAATCTATCATCTACATAGGTACTTCCAATGGCAGCAAGTTTGATTTCTCCATAAATGCATGGCTTTCCCATTTCTCAGTCATTTTTTGCTACATCAGCAGATAAAAAGAGCAAGCGTTTCTCCTTTTACTTACAAATAAAGTAAAAGTTCAAAATCAGAACATCAACTCACCATTTGGCATTCCTTGTAAAGTCACTCTACAGTGAGCATACACAAGCATTTTTGAAAACTAATTTTGCTTAAGAAAAATAATGCTTGCACTGCCCCTTAGTACAGAAAAATGTGACTCAGGAATAGGAAAACACATCTTTTAAGCAAAATTAAATATCTAAAATTGGCACTGCACTGTTTACTCTTCTGTGAAAACAATTTCATTGGTCAAAGAAATAGCTTAGATTCTATCATGGACCGATTAAGTACAGAATTTGCAATTTAATTTCACTTTAAAAAATGGAAGAAAGCTAAAAAAAGGCTTGCTCTACTGATTCGGTTTAAGAAAAGAGACTGTTTGAAATAGAAAAACACGTATTTCGTTAGAAAACGTTCTTAAAAAAAATATGAAGTAGCTCTTTTTCAGTATTACCTAAGATATTAAAAATGAGGAACATGGTCACAAAAATATAATCAGCAAGGGAAATGAAACAAAATCTTTATGATAATGCTTTGTGTTTAATGACAAACCATGACATCTTCTACTTTCTCATCTTTTTCATTTTCTTCTAAAATGCCTAATCTAACTCCCTGAGTAGCAATTTTTCATGTTATCCTCAAGCACACAAGTCACACTTTCATTTTAGAGAGGTTCCTAACTTGTTATGAGCAGTTGACCAAATTAGTACGCATGTGCAAAAACAAAGACTGTTCCAGAGTTCTAAAATTCATACAATTTTGTACAGTTTACAATTGTAAGGAGAGCTGCTGTCATACTTTTATTCAACTGCATTGGGCAGTAGCAGGTTGCTAATTTTTTAAGTACAAAAGCATCAGATAATCAGGAAATTAAAAATATTACATCATTTTTATGGAGAATCATAAAACCAGGGGTGTCTAAAATTTGGAGAATCTGACAGGAACGAGTGGATTTATACACAGTCCTTAAACTTGAGCATTGCACATGACATCATGTGATGGTGCATGACAAACATAAGAGAAACTTAGATATTGAAATTAAAAAAGACAATTATTTCAGTTAAAAATCAAATCAGTAATTTCACATTTACATTCAGTAAGTTTCATGTCCATAATTTAACCATGTTTACAAAGGCCTCCCCCATCTCCTTAAAAATGTACACAGCATATATAATAATTATGAATTTTACATCATGGTCAGGGAAGTTGATGAATGTATTATATATTAAAAATAGTATCTCAAGCCATCAACACAGCTTTGCTGAAGGCCATAACATTATACATATATACCCCAGTATCTTTGTTTAAACATGTGTGAATTTTGCATTGCATATATCTATATTCAAGAAGACCACAACAGGTACAGTTCAGATGTGCATGGTTTCAGTGTTACACTGTCAATATGCAACACTAACAGGAGAAACTTCATCCTGGTTTCTTCTCATTTGGCAGAACAGTATTCAGGTTATCTACGGAAATGCTACTGTTTTCTGGTTTCTTCATGGTGTCCCACATGGCATGAAAACTATGGCAATTCAAAAAGAAGAAAACAAAAATTAATATTTGCTAAATTTATTTTAGTACTGACACTTGATCATTTATATTCAATGAATGTAGTTGACAAAAATACTGCTAAGGAATGCGTATCATCCACAACAGAAAATTAAACTTATTAATCCTTTCCTAAAACTTAACTTTGCAAATGGTAAAGAATGCCAGTATTTACTGGGTAATTAACAGTAGTGCTACTTGACACTGACAAGGTCTCACAGCAGGGGTGTAACTAGTATAAGACAGGGGATTCATCTACCTCTTGACCCTGGAAACTCAGGGGCCCATTGTCTTTCAACAACATCCTGTATTATTAAGCTTTACAACATCCTTATTTTTTAAAACCAATTTGATGATCTCTAAAAATTAAGCAGAGGACAACTTGGGTATTTTAGAGGTGCCAATACTATAAAGAAGCCTAAAACACTACAAGTAGCATTTTCCTTTACATTACATTTTGTATTCATACATGTAGATTTGTAGAAAGCTAACAGAGAAGCTGTACAATTCTGAAGAGCAATTTGCCATGTCTTAAAAGCAATGTTCAATCAATGCATGCACCCAGTTCTTACTTATGGATGAGATACATGGACCTTAATTAAAAAAGATATACCAAGGCTGTGGACAACTCAAAGAAGTGGGAAGAGACTCCAGTTTGGTGCAACCAAGAAAGATGGGAAGAGGAACACATAGATCAGGGAAATGAAAAAACTTGATGCCCTCACAATCAAAGTAAAGACCCTCAAGTGGCAATGGACTGGGCATATTGCTAGAAGGACTGACCACCCTGACACAATGAAATATTGGACTAAATACCAAGTGGCAGGAAAAAACCCAGAAGATCATGTGTGAAATGAGTGGGTACAATTCTAAAGCATAATGGAGTGATGAAAGAGAATTGCTCAAGACCCAGAAATGTGGAAGAGACTTGTGGAGACCTTCATCCAACAGTGGATTGAGAATGGTTGATGACATTGTGTGTGCATGGAGGGGAGGAGGGGGGGATGCAACAGCACTGGGAGCAACCCAATGGATTGTAAGCAGTTGCTCAGTGAAGACCATCTGGCAGTAGACAGTGGACTGAGAATGGTTGATGATATTGGAGAGGTGGGGAGAAAGGGGGGGTACAAATACTGTGAGCAACTCAATGGGCTATAAGCAGTTGCCTATCCCTGATTTAGGGCCACTGGTTTCAGGGAAGGGAGAGAGCCAATGTCATTTGACAAACACACCATTGAAGTCTCACCTAAGATTCAAACCCGAACCCACCTTGGTCGAATGGTCAGAACCCAGTGCTTACACCACTGTGACACCAGGGCAGCAATGGCAATATTCAATTAGTACAAGCATATAACAAATATCAAATTAAGTGGTTATTTATATTTATTTGTCTGATCAAAACTGCAAGTATAGTGCACATCGTTTAAAATCAATTCTGATTAGAAAGTGATGAGGCATCAGTAAAAAGGCCGTTTCACATAATATGATGGAAACAATAATGAAGAAAAAAATTTCACACATGATTTATTACGTATTAAACATTAACAATAGTGAGATCTTTTGGCTGAAACATCAGCTATGTTCACACTAGCAGCAAGCACTCACATGGTAGACATCATTTCTGTAGCTGCAGACAGTTTACTGTAGAAAATGATCAAGGATTTTAAGATTTGCCTGACATTAAGGCTTTGATTTTTCAGATCCACTTATGTTAGCTGCTAAAAGTAACATTACATTTTTAAAAATCCTCTGGTTTTCTAAGGAGCACTCTGCTTTTCAATGGAAAACAGGTTTCACTAATCCTCAACTTAAATCATCATCATCATCATCATTGTCAACCATTATCAATCCACTGCTGGACGAAGGTCTCCCCAAGTTTCCTCCACATTTTCCTCCACAACGGTCTAAATACAAAGCCCTAACTCCTGTGTGGGGAAAACAATAGATAAGCAAAGGACATTGGTCAGAATTTTAGCATCATGGCTTAGCTAAAATGTGAAGAGTGGCAAGACTAGAGAAAACTGTGAAAGATATATGGCAGTGTGACAATTTTTTAGCAGCTAATTAATGCTAGGGACAAAATCATAACTAATAATTTTAAACAATTTACTTTTACAGTTTACAGCACAATTTAAAAATCTGTAAAAAAAAGGGGGGGTTAAACAATATACCACACTGTTTACCTGTGTCAACACAATTTACACAGCCAGAAATCCGGGTTAGGCCTGGAACACAAACACCACCGATAACACTATCCTTTCTGTAGCTCACACAAAAAGCAATAAATATGGCCAACATGCACAAACAATCTGTGTTGCATATTAATTTTTTCTTTCCAAAAAGAGACAGTTTTCACTACATACTGGTTAAATCGTAAATCACTTCTTACTTACATTTTTTGTTTCATATAATTATCAGGTCATTCTGTGTGAAATCATAAAAGTGCCAAAGTTGCACCATTTTTAATTTTGATGAATCTACTGTACTATGCTTTTCCAGATGACAGAAAATACAGTGAAACCTCTCAATAGAGGACACTCTGGGACCTTGACATTTGTTCACTATTTGGGAGGTTGACTTTCGAGCCCACCTAGGCTCATGATAAAAACAACAAACATCTTAAATACATGGAACATAAACTGTTGTTTTTTGATTGAATACTTTTTTTTTTGTGGTATTGTTTCACACTTGGAAACATTACAATATGTGTACATACATGGTTGTATCATAATAATATGACCACTCCCGGAATCACAGTGTACACAACCAGGCGAGTTGCAGAGTGCACGTGACAAGGTCAGCCATATGGAGATATAAGTGGCCGGCCAGGACAGATGAGCCATAGTGCATCACATGAGTACAATGGGCAGAGGTAGTGATTTGATGGACATTCAAAAGGAATGATCATCAGCTACCGTACCAAGGGTAGAAGCATCTCAGAAACAGCAGACTTCATGGGCTGTTCACGAGGTGCTGTAGTAAGGGTGTACCAAGAATGGACCCCTGGCACACTGAGTAACTCCCTACATCATAATTGTGGAGCTCCTAAGGCCATCGACCTCAGAAGAAAGCATCGCCTCCGTTGACTCTTAAAGGGCAATCGACGCACAACTGTGCTGTGCAGCAATTGGCCATGCAAATGAATGCTGGGACACCCAGGTACATGTCCCTAATAACAGTAAAGCGAACCCTGTTACACATGGGTCTCCGGAGTTGACGCTGCATCAAGGCATTCACGTTAACTCAGGCCCATCGACAACAATGCCTGCAGTTCGCATGGGGCTACAGTAATTGGACAGTAGAAGAGTAGAAATAGGTTGCGTTCTCCGACGAATTATGGTTTCTACTCCACAGAAGTGACGAGCGGTGGCGGATACGGTGTCAGACACACCAGAACCAACACAGAACATGCTTGTTGGTCAAGTACAAGCCGGTGGTGGCAGTGTGCATGTCTGGGGGATGTTTTCCTGGTATGACCTGGGACTGCTGGCACCACTGGCTGGGTCCCTGAATGTCAATGGCTACCTGCTCATCCTCGCTGACCACATGCATCCTTTTATGTTGGACGTTTACCCTGGTGGTGATGGTGTCTACCAGCAGGACAATGCGCCATGCCACGCTGCTAAGGGGGTGCACGACTGGTTCCAGGAACAGACCACAGTGATGTCTTCATTCTCCCTTGGCCGGCGAAATCGCCCGATCCCAATCCTATAGAGCACTTGTGGGACTATTTGGATCGGCAGGTTCAACATGTCCGACCTACAACCATGCCACCTCCGGGACGTCCATTCTCTGCTGCAGTCCGCACGGGCACGTGCGCCTTGGGCAACCTTCAAGGGCCTTGTGTGAACGTCATGCCGTCTCGCTGCTGTCATCCAGGCCAAGGGTGGTTATTCCCTGTTATTAGGTAGGTGGTCATTTTTATCTGATATGACTGTGTATTCAATGTATGTATTTTGATGCATGTCGCAAAGTATATACATAACAATTAAATATGTTACACCATGAACCCTGAATTTTTGAATGTATGAACATACTGCTCATTATACATCAGCCAGCAACTTTTGGCTGCAAAAAAGTCTGATAAAAGCATTTTTTGTATTGTTTTGTTTTGCAATTCATAGCCTGATTTTCAAAGTGTATATTCAAATTCTTTGATAGTGCTTTCTCTGAAATCCCCTTCATTTCCCTAAAAAAAAAAAAAAAAAAAAGAGTTTATAACAGTTTGAAACTTTTCACTGCATCAAATGCTTCCTCATTCAAATCTTTTTCACTTACTGTTTTTAAAGATGAGACTTTCTTCAGAAGTCCAGGCTACAACTTATATCCTACATCGACTTATCTAATGACTGGTCATTGAAATTTCTCGATTAAAGAAACAAAATAAAAATATATTGTGACTTAAATTCAGTCACAATTGGAGCACCTGAAATGCTACATGTTCATAGGAAACCACCCAGAATGCATACAAAATATAATATTCTGTTCATTAGGAATTTCTTTAAAATCTACTGAAATGGATATTTTGGTTTGACAGAGACATCATTAAATTGCCATGACTGATTTGGAGTGGCAGCTGTCCTATATTAATTGCACCCCCTTGTGATCCCTCCAAGACTCTAAGGGTGACATTCATCCCTGCTTTTGCAAAGCCACCAGAACTACAAGGAGTGCACCTTACCTATGAAACACACTGCTACCATACAGTTATTTGGCTGGTGACAATCATGTTGACAGCCTGTGGTGCATGCACTTTAAGAACAACAATGACCAGCATCTAGCACAGGCAGTTTTTTTGTTTTTTTCTCACTCTGTTAATTTCTCAATTGTATCTCTCATACATACATACGTATCACTAAGCTGTTCTCTGAGATTCAGAGGTTAGCTCCACAAAGAAATACAAATGTCTTTTTACTCAGGTAAGCACATCAGTGTGAGGGATTAGCCCACAGGTGACGGTTCCAGTTGGTCATTCAACCTAAGGATTCTGGAACAAAATCCAGTGAGATGGGGTATTTTTGCCAATGTCACACAGAACTAGCTGGCACCTCTCCAAGATTCACAGAGGCCCTTGTTGCTGTTCATGTGCCATTGTTCTCACAGAGGAGCCAAACCCATATCTCAATTTATCTCTCAACTTAATTCAATTGTATCTCTCAACTTAAGTAAATCAATGATTGCTTCCATGTATTATGCTTATCTTAATTTATTTCATGTTTTGGATTGAAATCAAGCATTCCTTTGGTTTCTGATTTCAATCGGACTCAGTGAGAAAGCAGTTAATGATAACTCACACTGCAAGCACCACTCTGGTTTGGCACACTTATGTGACCCCCCCCCATTTTTTTCACCTTAGTACAGCATCTTCACCTGGTCGTTTGGAGGGAAGGAATATGGTAGCGTGGGTTCAAAAAATAAAATAAAATAAATAAGCTTACAAAATTCAACTTTTTTTTGAACAGAAAAATGCAGAAGCTCCCTAACTTTTTCTTTCTTTTAATATTTACTGAAACATTAAAAATACAGTTTCTGAATTTCAGAACACCAACTGCATTTGTTCTAGCCTCATCTTATACTCAGATGAATCAACTTAGCTATGAAAGAAGAAAAAGAAATTGAGAATTTAACGCATTCCACTTAAATTCTGCATCTCTTATACGACGAAAAATAAGGCATTTGCGTCGTATCTACTTTGAAGCATTGTGCTAGAATCCACACATTCAAATTTTTCTTTTCAGCTATATTCAAAATTCTGATTTTTTCTTTCAATACATATCATTTGCTATTTGTCGCCATTTTCAAAAGCAAGTTATCCAAACAAAATTTTCACACATTCGTCACAAACAATGCAGACATAAAATTGCAACTATATTTTCTGTTATACATATTCCTTTTTTGTATCTTCGGGTGCAAATTCAAACACTCCAAGAGGAAGAATCTTTCGTTTTAGAGATTAAAATACGATATCAAATAAACTGCCTATTAAAATCTTTCTCATTATGCTTAAAAACACAAATGAAATTACTCACAGTCAAAAGATATCCCCTCCTTCTCCAGTCAAACGTTCATAAGTTGAATTTGCACCCGAAGATACAAAAAAGAACGTGTATAACAGAAAATATAGTAATAAGATATCTTTACTATTGAACAAGAAATAAAAACACGTAAATTAATAAGCTCAGCACAATATATTATGAATGAGTGAAATCAAAATAAAATTGCAAGTAAACTGAATTTGACAAAGAAACAAGATAGTGAACTGATTTACTTTCTGACTGGAGGGTGGGGGGGCTATGTTTACCCTTCATCTTCAACATCATGCTGGTTTTTCAAAAAAGAGGGAAAATCAGATCACAATTTAGAAACAAATGGAGCTGTTTTTTCCACTTGTAAGAAAAGATTGATCCTACTGAAATCTTAGACTAGTAGATTTGAAAAGAAAATCTTCAGGGCAAAGAGTCACCCTGCTTTCACCCAACGAAACAAAAGAAATTTTCACAGCAAAAATCTGCAAAATATTTCCTTCCCTTGAATATTTGCATTTTTGCTTTCTTTATGGCCAAGATCAGTGTCCATTATTCAGAGAGTTTGCTATTTGGAGGTAAATATACAAATCGCATATACTTTGGGACTGGGGAACACGGAACTGTGTAGGAATGTCCATTAAGAAGGTTTTACTGTATACTTTTTGTAACACACACACCATACGCATAGCGTTCAGTGGGCACAGGCCCCCTCAACTTAAAAATTGGAAAAAATAATAACTGGTTGTTTGGCTTTTAATTGTTATAAAGTGTGACATTCAGTCAAAGGAACAACACTACACAATAGCAAGAATTGCTATGACTGCTTTCCAGCAGTCATTCCATATGCAATACATGCAGTCATCTGATGATGGTTTTCATCAATCAGATTACAACATGAGGTGCTTTGAAAGGTATGTTTTTTCATCCTCATTAGAGTGAATCAACAGGACTGGCACATGTAGTTTTGGATATATTAGGCATGTAAAATACTTAAGTTATGGCAATTGAGCAGGAGCATTTTCGGAGAAACTATTTCTGAGAATGTCCCCCCCCCCCAAGAAAAATGTCAGTTTACATTTACTTGCCCTCCCCCCTGGTCATGCTACACCATGACACACACATACATTTCGTCACATAAGCTCCTCTGGTTTGTTTCTGCGGAAAAGAGGAATTTGCACAATTTCAGAAGTGTACACAATTCATCCTAGTAAGTATTTTATTAGTGTCACATGAAAACTAAAGGCACGTAATTACCAAAGCTTTTGAGTTTTTTTTTTTTTTTTTTTTTTTTAACAAAGGGCAGTTGTTTTGTTTCACTATTTGTGCTATGCCCCATAATCCTCAAACTAAACGTAATGAGTTCATGCTTTTTTTGTGTAGCTTATATTCACTGATTGTACCACGTGCATACACTATATTAACTTATTTGAAACATTTATTTTGATTAAAAAAAGGGCTGAGAGTTGGCTAAAAGCAAACATAGCAAACTTTGAAGAAAAATAATATGCATGGGAGATAAACCGCTAAGATTTTCATAACAGGTACCATAGGTGGTGGGTTTTAAGATGCATTTAAGTTCTTTGTTACTTTCACAGCCTTAGCCCAGAGGTTCTTGAAAACACAAAAAAGTGTAATTTTTAAGTTGTATCTTTCTTTGTAATTAAAACATGCCACTTCAAATTTACTCTGTTTGCAGTAGAAAGAAATCATGAATGCATAGATATTATATATCTAGTACAACTGCAACTCATTTGTGGCCTTAATAAGCTTACAAGAATACTATTTGAAGTAAAATTATAATACATACTCATACTTTCTTCATATTTCCAAAAAAAAAAAAAAATACACAAAAGCTGACATTTTATCAGCAATATCCACATACATTTTACCTCACTCCTACCAGCACACACACAAAAAAGGTTTTTCTCTTTTACGTTAAAAAAATTTAAAACTTAACATTTTGCTCTAGAACTACCGGTGGGGCAAAATCACAGACTTTAGTAAAACTTGTTTAGGATGTTTTGGGAAAAATTCTCCACTAAGGCACAAACTTTCATGCAAAAGCATAGACAAGATTTAACTCAGTTTGACATTAATTATGTGGCTTGCCATTTGCAATTGTCAATTCAAGAGGTCAAGTAATCTTAAAATGTACCTCAGCTGAACCCAAAGGCAAAAGTATGTAAGTGTGGAGTGAGAACTGAGATCCAGAGGGTGGAAATATGTCACCTCATACCATCTCCTTCAGTTATTTCTTTTTCATTTACCTTCCTAACCACCAAGTATCTATATACACACACAATAGGAGTAATCTTTCAGTCCTGGTATGATCGGCTTGTACATATAGAGGGGCACTTAGTTGCCACTCTTCTTTCTCCCACAAAAGATAAGCAGTTCTTAAGAACTTTTCAGCAACCTTTTTTTAAAGACCTTGCATAACAATGACGCACACAAATATACTTTTACACATGACATAGCTATGCAAATTGAAATATGCTGATAAATTCTGCAATATTTTTCTATATAATTTAAATTTGTTGATGTGATAAATTAGAATTTATGCATTTTTAAAAGACAGTCCTGTTGGTCAAATCAGTTTTCCTATAAAAAAGAGAGTAGAAAGATGAAAATTTCAGCATGCCAAATTTTTCCCAATCTATCAAAACTTGAAAGTTTTCTAAATAGAATAAAATTAGCAACTTCTCACAATAAAATAAAATTACAATAAAATTTATAAATTACAATAAAAAATTAAATTGTACAATAAAATTTTCTAAATGTATGAAACATTTTTTGCACTTTTCTCAGACCCCCCCCACTATGCACAATGAGAAAATTTAATGAGAGAAAGAGAGAGCACTAAAAACAAGATCCTTTTACATCACATTTAAAAATTACAAAGTAACAAACTTATACTGTCAATGTATACAGAATTTCAAATAGCACTGCTGAATTTTATTTCAGCAGATTTATTAATTACTGCCTCCAGATCTGACATTTTCTATGAACAACAGTTTTACATAAATAATTTCTAGAATTTATTTGAAATATTTTTGTGAGATGTTACTCACAGAGGTCAAAATATACAACAATTATGTATCCCATGTTGCCATTTATGCAATTTATTAAATTAATATCATATTTGTTAAATAATACACATTAAACCTGAATAATGAACTATTTCTGAACAACTCAACTTTTGAACATGACTGATAAAAGTTCAAAGGAAACATACATGTACAGTTCAAGACTTTTCTCATTCAGAGATTTTCATGGCACTGGCTTTATCTTTAACAGAAAATTTTTCATTAAAAATTCACCACTAAATTTTTAACTTTTTGTTCTTGGGTATGAAATTGTTTACTAAACAACACTGCAAAGATAACATATTTATCATTTGTTGTGTTGCCTCATTTATTTGTGCTTTTCTTTAAAATCTCATTATTATACGTAGTGCGATCAAAATGTTCGGAGACTAAGTACGTAGTGCACCAACAGAAGGCAACATGCGGATGCGCGAGCAGCAGTCGAGGGCAGTGATTTTCACGAGTCATTGTGCTGAGTGGCGTCGTTCTGTGAACACCGGGAGCTGTGCTACACAATATTTGATGACCACGTGCAGAACACAGCTGCCATTTCAGTATGGACTGAAACTGGAGCAGCGAGCGAACATCAAATTCTGTGTCAAACTCGGCAAATTGGGAACGGAGACGCATGAAATGTTGCGGCAGGCTTACGGCAATGAAGCAATGAGTTGTGCGAGGTGTTTTGAATGGCACTTGCACTTCAAAAGCGGAAGAACGGCACTACAGGACGACGAGCAGTCATGGCGATCGTCCGCGAGCAGAACCCCCGAAAACGTGGACAAAAGTAGGGAATTGGTGCATGGGGATCGTCGTAGAACCATTGAAGACATTGCTACCATCATCAATGTGTCATACGGAACAGTGCAAGAAATTCTGACGTCGGTTTTGAACATGCACCGCATTGCTGCAAAGTTTGTGTCAAAGATTCTGAACCCCAAACAGAAAGCGCTCTGTGTCGAACTCTGTCAAGATCTTTGTCAGCAGGTGGCGAATGAACCAACGTTCCTGTCATGGGTCATAACTCGGGACGAGACTTGCGTCTACGGTTATGACCAGGAGAACACGCAATGGAAGAGCCTGCCATCTCCATGACCAAAGAAGGCCAGACAGGTCTGGAGCGCAAACAAAATCACGCTCATCGTGTTCTTTGACATTCGTGGGGTTGTGCATCGTGAATTCGTCCCACAGGGCCAGACCGTCATCCCCCTTTCTTACAGTGATGTTCTGTGGCGTCTTAGGGAGGACATTTGCCACAAACGACCTGAAATGTGGTGCAGGAGCGATTTCCTGCTCCATCACGACAATACAGCAGCTCACAAAGCGCTAGCAACAGCATGACTACCCTTCCTCACCCGCCGGATTTGGCCCCCCTGAGACTTCTTTCTGTTCTCGGAGATGAAGCTGAACCTCAAGAGTCGCCGTTTTGAAACCGTGAACAAGATCTAGTGCGAATTGCAGACGGTGCTTGACACGATTCGCGAACATTCCAACAGTGGCAAAAATGCTGGCAGTGGTGTATCACTGCCCAAGGAGACTACTTTGAGGGAGATCATAGTCAGACTTAAGTAACTTAAGTACTTTGTTGTATACAGGCCTAGTCTCAAAACTTTTTGATCAGACCTCGTATATGTAAGCAAATTTGAAAATTGTCTTCCCCAATTTTTGTTGTTAGAGACAGTTATTTTTCTTGAGGCTTTTTTAGTGCCATCATAAAATCTCTGTGTTATGGAAGATAACTTCATGATATTGTTTTGTTGCTAAACTGAAAAACTTAGCACCCCCAGAATTGCTAAAAGTGTTAATTGAGAAAAAAATATGTCCTGAGAGCTGCAAATTTCCTTAATAAACATTAAGTTTCCACTCATATTTTTTTCAGTCTTGAAAATTTGAAAATCTTTTGTAACAAACGATTTGAGACTTAGCTTCAAGGTCTCAGTAAAGCTCATGATTTATAAATTTTGTGCTTAAAATTGTCGATAAAATTTTTTGATTACTTTAAAATCATTACAGTTTACTTAAATTTTAAATTACACCAATGCACCATTTTCAAAACACTGTAACAGTAACACACGTGTATTAACTCTCAGTAGAGTGTTGGAGATTCAAAACATACCTTTGTACCAGTATTTCATTTTCTTGCAATGTCCTTTTACTTTCTTCACATGATTTCTCCAGAAGAGATGATAGAGATATATTGTTGGAAGAAAATACAGAGTCTCTCTGTGAGGATAATGGAGAAGAAAAAGTCTCACCAAAGCTTGCAGGTCTGAAAGAATATTTAGCAGAATATGGACTAGATGCAGAGTGTCGTAACTGTTCATTTGGGGTGATGGGAACTGCACTCATCATGGAGACTGGTGGATACTGATGGAAAGGTGCATAGTAATTATATGAAGCTGAAGGATGAGCATAATGTCCATTTTGAACACTGGGAGTATATGGTGCATTATTTGGTAAACTCATGTTGCAATAAGGTGGAACAGAATTCCATGGAAAGTTTGCATTTCTTGGAATGGATGATGGTGATGATTCTAAAGAAATATCACTCGGTGAAGGTGATGAAGTTCGAAGTGAGGGAGAAGGTGAGGAAGTACGGAGTAAGGGAGATGATGCTCTCTGCACTTGTTGTATCTTTTTTGTCTGAAAATATGACATAGAATCTCAGGTTTCAGTATTTCAAAACAATACAAACTGCAAGTATGAAAAGATAAAACACAATATTTCAAATATGAGTAGTAACACTAATGGATACAGCCACTTGAAACTAAACTTACATAATGAAAAGTTTTTACTTAAAACTTCAGCATTATGTAAATTACACATACACACATACATATCACTAAGCTGTTCTCTGAGATTCAGAGGTAGGCTCCAAAAAGAAATACAAACTACCAGATATTTTTACTTACTATTGTCGTATCAAACTTCTCCATTTACAGCAATCTTGACATACAACTTGGGCTTCACTGATATCCATTACATGCCGTACAAAAGATCTTTTATACTTCATACTCATAATCTTTTTCTTATGCAGACACTCCTGAATCTGATCCATCCATGTCTTCCTTGGCCTTCCTCTGCCTTTCCTTCCTGCCACTTGGGCTAAAAGATTTTCTTAGTAAGCATCTCATCACTCATTCTTTCAACATGGCTAAACCACCAAAGCACATTGGTCTCCACCTCGCTAACAACATTTTGCTTCACATTACACAACTGCTACACATCTTCATTCCTCACACAATCAGAACGTGTCTTGCCACAAAACCCCCGTAAGTAACGCATTTCTCCAGCACACAAACAACTCCTATGCTTCTTCTGTAGCACCCAGGTTTCACTGCCATACATCAGAGTAGGGACAGTTACACTTTCATACACAGCCATGCGGAACTCTCTTGAGAATCCATCATCCCTGTGAAAACCTCCCAAAGCAGCCACGACTTTCAATGAAGAATTCCCTCGCCTACTAATTTCACCATCCAATTTGTTCTCTCTGTCAAACATGCTTCCTAAATACACAAACTCATTCACCTGGTCAATCACAGCTATTTAGACATATATTACATTCAGTACTACCAGTTGCTCTCTCAAAAACCATAACTTTGGTTTTCACTTCCAAATTCTTTAATGCCACATAGCAAAATGTCTTTCAATCATTCAACTGGGAAAACAAAGGGATAAAGATTAATGGAGATAAAATAACTCACCTTCGTTTTGCTGATGACATCATTTTTGTAACTATTCCTTTAGAGCTGCAGAGTATGATCCAGGAATTTGCTGACAAGAGTAAAGAAGTGAGATTAGAAATGAGCTTTCAGGAGACAAAACTGATGTACAATGCTCAGGGGCACGCCAAGGGCGCTTGCCGCCCGGGTGCAGGCCCAGATTTGCCCCCCCCCAATGAGTGAACAAATTTTGAAATTTTTATTCTTCCTTTTAAAAAGTGTAAGAATTAAATACCTTTAAGAACATAATTTTCTGTTACCCTCAAATTTACAGTTTCTATAAAATATGAATGCCTCATATAAATATCTCAAAAAAAAAAAAATATTCGAGACTTTGGTTTAATAAACGCGACCATAAAATCTTCCATTCTGCCAATTTACAGATGTCTGACAAAAACTTCAGAACGTAGGAGAATTGTGACATGCCAGTGGTGTACCCAGCGGAGGGATAGCCCATGAATATTTTTTGCCTGAGTAATATCGCAATATTAAAAATTTGAGTTACGTAAACGTTATTTACGAACATGAGCACGATGGAATAAAAAATACCGACCTCCCCCCATAATTGTGCTACTTGTATGGCTTCATCTTGTTTTAAACTGCATAAAACTTGCAAGCCGACCTCGGAAATTTCCCCCACCGCATCCTGCTAATCGTAAGACCATTTTTTTCTGTGAACTGCAGTGAAAATTGAAATGCCGTCCCTGAAAACTTCCCCCACCCTGTCAGCCTGCTAATTGTAAGACCGTTTTTCACTAAAACCCGTGCTAACAGTCGAAATACTAACCCAGAAAATTTCCCGCCTCCATCCAGCTACTTGGAAGACAGTTTTTTTTTTACTATAAAGTGCGTAAAAGTCGAAATGCCGAACCCGGAAATTTCCCCCACCTCCCGTCCAGCTAATTGTAATACTGATTTTTACTATAAACAGTGGTAAAAGTTGAAATGACGACCACCGAAATTTCCCCCACATTTTTGTGCTCATTGTATGGCTGCATCTTGTTTTAAAGCGTGAAGATGGAAATGGTGACCCCGGAAATCTCCCCCACACTCAATATTTTGTATAAACTGCAATTTGTGCACGGTTCCCGACTGAAAAGGGGGGGGGGACTTTCCCTGTTGGGGAGTTTTCTTATGGAAGACTTTTCTGAATGTGGGGGACTTTTCCGATTACCATCTGGACAACCTTTAAAATAGTGAGCTAAAGGGCACAGTGTTCCGATCATACTTTGTGACCGAATAAATATTCATACACCGCATGCCAGAAAAACTTTCAACTTTTTTTTTTTTAAAATGTTGGGGGACATTTTTCTTTACTAAGAACAGTTGTTTAGGCACAAACTTCAAATTTGTATAAAGATAAGAGGGGAAGCTCGGGTCCCAGGCACCCCTCCGTTTCTGCGCGTTTCCATTGGTACAAGAATACGTTGTTTATTTTGATGGAGTTCTCAGTTCATTTTTCATTGATGTTTGTCGCGCTCGCACAAGTCAGTTTTACAAAAAAAAAAAAAAAAAAAAATTGTGTTGCTTTCCTTGTGCAGGAGAAATGACTATATGCAATTGGCCAAGAATGTGCAGTGCAATTTTTGCGGTACCTCCTGAAATATGTAAGCTCAGTTTTCCTAAACCGCTTGTACAGAAATCCTTCATTATACGACCAGTCGCTGTACAAAATTTTGGTTGTATGAAATGCTTATTTTATGTTGTTTTTTTGCGTCAAACAAAAATAATTTTCATGTATGTGATAAATTTTCTAAGAATGTAATTTTTCTTTCCGAACAGTCAACAGCTAGGTGGTTGCATTAGTTGCTGATGCAAGGGCGCAAAAACTGGAGGCTTTGCTATTTGTCCCCCCCCCAATAAAAGTGATGGGCACTCTGGTTCGAGCAAAATCTCAAGAAAAGGAAAATATTGAAAAAAATATGCCATTTCTCTTAGCAAAATGGTATTTGTTCCAACCTGTGCATATATTCTGTGACGCTTAAGTCGTGGGGAAGCAAAGAATCGAGCCACAACGGCTCCTACTGTGCTTGAAACTACCGAACGACACACAACAGAGTGCTTCTTGGGAGCGCTGAATTAGCCAAATTATTAGGAGAGGGGAGCGCAGACTTACATATCAGATGTGGGAGGAAGCTAACACACTTCTGTTCATTCCGTTGTCAGACGAAAAATTAAAAACAGCGCGAAAAAGGCAAAATATAGGATTCAACGTGTGTTTTAAACTAGAAAACGCAATGGTACTTGCTCATAATAGGCAAATAAAAGTGAAAAAAAAAAAAAAACTCCGAATATTATTTCTAAATATGCACCTCTTGGTTTCATAAAATATCCAGAAATATTTTATTTACAAATGTTTGTAGAAAATGAAAAATTAGCACGTTTACTCAAACAAAAAGCTAACCAAAGTGTAGAAAATTCGGAGGAGAGACATTCCGATCGGCTTCAGTTTGGGAAGTTGGCAGGAATGTAACTGTAAACAGCTGAGAGAAAAAATCCCTCCATAGGCTTTATTTCCTAGGAGTTTGTTTTGAGGAATATTTTAATTCACATATTTCAAAAATGGCATGCACTCGTACAAGGAATTATTTAATTAAACAGGACGTAAAATATTGAATAGAAGACACTGATCACACTTAAAACTATTAAAGGACAAGATTCATCTACCCCCCCCTCTCCCGTTTTTCGGCGCCCCGATGCTTTTTAATCAATACTAATAAGGGTCTCTTTTACATGGTCCTACTGTATAGTTTATGCATCACCTAATCAGAACAACTGACTAGGATTTTTTCTACACGCTTTGTTATAGTTTCACATTACATTAAGGCAGATTTTAATGTTTGTGAAAATACTACGGAAAATATAAAAAACTTTCTGAATGTGCATACCTTTATGGCGGGGCTGTGTTGAAAAACTGCATCTTAAAAAAATGCATCTCTGGAGCATTCACCATGAGTTGTACATACACGAAAGAAAGAAAGAAATCTTGTACGAAGCTGAGGGTAAAGATTCACACGTCTAGTGATATCAGAGCACAATAAGGAAGAGCAGAACCCGGCAGGTTCCACACCGCTCAAGCACTTGCAATTGTAACCTCCCCCCACCCACTGCTACACATCACACCGTCAAAATCGCACTGGATATCTTCTCTAATCGGCAAATGCTAGAAAACATGACCCTTTTTTGTCGCTGCCAAAAGTTCACGAGTAAAACAAAGGGATGGCGGAAAGGTGTGATAATAAGAAATTGACTCACTGAGGGGAGGGGATGGGTTGTCGGCGTGATTGCATTGAAGGTAATAATGAATTAACCATCCGTGTCAAGACTGAAGAGAGTTGAAACCAGGGCTGTGGTTGAAACATCTGTTGCTCTAAAGCCACGTTGAATGCCCTTGGGATCTCATCCTCAATCGTCACCTTCTAGACACAAAGAAACGTTCATCCTGAAGAACGAACATTATGGATATCTTGCCCATAGGGAAGAAAGATGTAGATGCTGCATCAGTGTATCTTAGTTCGAACATTTGAAGAAGTTGCCATTCACATCGTTTCCCTGCGACTTGTCAAGCTGAAAACAGGTAGTGTGGGGGTATTTTATTGTTTGGGCTCCCTGATTCAGCATGATTCCAGACTGAGATAAACATACGTAAATCACTTCCCCGTGTCCACTGTATTTTATTCATACGTAAAAAAGTGCTTCAGGAAATTTTCAGCGAGGGAAGTGCTGCTGTACTGCTGCTATTTTCTAAAGAAGCTACTTCCTTTTCTTAATGGGATATCGATACTGGGACTGGGAGCTAGGCCGTACTGTTTGGGGAGGACGGAAAGAGATGTTCCAGGCAAATACATGTTCCACTTTCTTAAAGATAAAAAAAAAAAAAACCAGAAAAAAATAAAGACCCACGGAATGAAAGCAGTTTGACAAGGGCTGCGGTTATTCCAACTGGCCATGGGCCGATGGGCGACACGTCAGAGGGAGTGCATTTGTGTTGATCACAAACACAGCGGTTTTGTATAAAGCTTCCTGAATTGAATCTCCCATACGTGTTGGTTCACTCTCAGTGTGATGAAATGTTGCAGTGTGGGAATGAAAGCGCACACGCACACACACACACACACACACACACACACACACACACATATATATATATATAATGATTTAAAAATAAATAAATAAAGGTACCACGAAGTATTGCGATTTTTCAAGAAAAACTTTTTTCAGACGTCTTTCACGTTTTTCATATTAATTTATTTTTCGTAAAATCTGACTGGGTCTTTCTGCCGCCCGGGTGCAGTGCACCTGTTGAATCCCCTGCTTGGCGCATCCCTGACCATGCTTTTGCAAGAAATAAAGATGTATTAATTGATGGGGAAAAGCTGAAGATAACCGATTCCTACATTTACCTTGGGCAGCAGATATTAAGTGAGGGTTACACTGATGAAGAAATTAATCGGTGTATAAAACTTGGTTAGAGCTTTTCGAAGAAACAGTACAATTTTTTTAAGAGCAATATGTTATTATGTATTGAAAAAAACATGTTTAATCAATGCATCCTTCCAGTGCTTATGTATGGAACAGAGAAATGGATCTTAACTAAAAATACATACAAAGACTGCAGACAACTGAAAGAAGCATGAAGAAATGCATACTTGGTGTTACCAGGAAGAACAAGAGAAAGAACTTATGGATAAGGAAAATGACAAGAGTGGAACACATCATGATCTGAGTAAAATCCCTGAAATGGCAATGGGCTGGACATATTTCCAGGAGAACATACCACCGGTGGATAATCGAAATTTTGGACTGGATTTCATGGGGCAGGAAAAGACCCAAAAGAAGACCACATGGGAGATGGGTGGATGAAATTTGAAAGCATGAGGGAGTGACATGGAGCAGACTGGCTTAAGACAGACTGTTGTGGAAGAGACCTGGGGAGACCTTCATCCAGCAGTGGATTGATAATGGTTAACAATGATATGATGATGATATAGGAAATTTAACCAAACTTAAAAACAAAACAAATATCTTAACTTTTTTAAGCAGATGAAAAGAAACTGAATGAGAATAGTTTGAAAACCAAAGTAGGCAAAAATGTGGAAAAACAGCAAATAGTGCTGGAGGGGTGAAGTATTTCTCCCCTCCAGCCCTATTTGCTAGAGGGTGAAAATATTTCACCTCTCCAGCACTATTAAACCTCCCAAACAAAAACAACAGAAAAAAAAAAAGATTAGTGACAATACATACTATGAGATGTGCATGCACTGATATCATTTATCTGTATATTTAACTGGGCCTTAAAAGAATGATAAAAATAATGAGAAGTGACTTTTCAATGGGCGATAGTCAAAATTAAAAGCATGCTGAAATCACATCTATTAACTATATCAAATTCCAGTTGAAGTAAAAGACTTATCCCAACAATTAATTACAACAACAGTTAGGATTTTGTTAAACATACCAATGATTCCAGAAGCTTCCAGAGCTCTTCTTGACGCTTTTCCTGGCACATCTCTACTTGCTGATCCCATTCAGAAATTAGTTGAAGAACTTCTTGCAACTGAGGGTTTAACTCTTCAGTTTCTCGTTTGATTTCAAACACTTTTCTGTGAAGAAGAAAATACAAAACATTTTCAATGCACCCTGTATAATGAAACTAACAACAACAACAAAAAAAACTGGTACAGAAAGAGGTTTGAGCAAAATATTTCACACAGCTACTTGAAGTACTGAAGTAAATAAAAATGAACAGAAAATAAGAACTACATTCTTCCAGTGATTTAGAGCCATTTTCCAATTTTTCAAATTTTTGTCACTTGACAAAATTCTTTAGGAATGAGGATTGAGGGAAGTAAACTGCTGATTATTGGATAGGACAAATGAAGTGAAAATAAGTTGCAGTAATGCTATTAATCAGCATGTCTTATGGCAAAAGTACACGAGGGTTGTACCGAAAGTAATGCAAAAGTGGGCATAACTTTTTTTATTATATATATTTATATATATATATTTTTTCATCTTGAACTCCTTCTTCAAGAAAAAGCCACACAGGAAATGGACATGGAGACATCCAAATGGGATGACAAGTGAAATTGATTTTATTATGTGTAACAAAAAATTCGTCATAGAAGACTGCAGTGTGCTAAACAAGTTCAACACAGGTAGTGACCATAGATTGGTGAGATGTAAGATGCACCTCAACACTAAACTTGAACGTGGCAAGCTCATAAGACAAACAAAATCTATTGACATAACCAACCTTAAAAAACACCATAATACCTTCAAGTTGGAACTGAAGAACAGGTTCTCTGCTTTAGAAGGCCTAACATCGGAAGAAGTGGACATCTCTGAAGTTAACAGAAAAGTAACCAAAGCTCTTATGGAAACAGCAACAAAATTAGCTGGGTCTAAGAACAAGTTGCATGTAAATAAATTATCAGGAAAAACGAAAATGTTGATGCTAAAAAGAAGAGAGATGAGGACAACTAAAGAAGATGTGACTTCCAAAGTGGAATATATAGAGCTATGCAAGACAGTACGAAAAAGCATCACTGAAGACGTAAGAAAATTCAACTGTGAACTAGTGAGGAAAGCAATTGAAAACAACCAAAGCCTAAAGATAGCAAAGGGACATCTCAGTAAGGGAAGAAAACAGATTATGGCACTGAGAAAAGAAGATGGTACTGTAACAAGAAATAGAGGCGAAATTTTGACAAGAGTGAAGGATTTCTACTCCAAATTATATGAAAGGGATGATACATGTACTCCAGACATCATGAAAGATACCAGTACCAGAGTTCTTCCAGTCCTCCCAGCAGAAGTTGCACATGCAATCAAGAACATGAAGCGGGGAAAAGCTCCAGGAGAAGATGAAATTACTGTAGACATCTTACAAGAAGCAAGTGGAGAAATCGAAACAGTACTCGCCCAAATTTTCACTCGATGCCTTAATGAAGGAAAGATTCCTGAAGATTGGAACACCGCTACAATGATCCTGCTACATAAGAAAGGTGACATTGAGGATCTCGGAAACTACAGACCTATCAGCCTCCTATCAGTAGTTTATAAAATCTTCACTAAAGTTCTTTCACACCGCTTGAAGGTAACACTGGACATGGCTCAACCGAGAGAACAAGCTGGATTCAGGAGTGGCTACAGCACAATAGATCATATCCATGTGCTGAGAGAACTAATTGAAAGAGCGAGGGAATATGAACTTCCATTGTGCATGGCTTTTATCGATTATGAAAAAGCCTTTGATTCGGTGAAACCATCAGCAGTTACAATGGCTCTGAAAACCTGCGGTATTGAAGATGCATACATTAATATTATTAATAACATCTATGAAAATGCAAGTGCAAAGATTAGGCTGTTTGAAAATACAACACACATAAAAATTGGAAAGGGAGTGAGACAAGGTGACACCATATCTCCGAAGCTCTTTAATGCCACATTGGAGGGTGTTTTTCAGTCACTGAGCTGGGAAAACAAAGGGGATAAAGATTAATGGAGATTATCTAACCCACCTTCGTTTTGCTGATGACGTAGTCATTTTTGCAACTAGCCCAGCAGAGCTGCAGAGTATGATCCAGGAACTTGCTGACAAGAGTAAAAAAGTGGGATTAAAAATGAACTTTCAGAAGACAAAAGTGATGTTCAATGCTTTTACAAGAAATGAAGATTTATCGATTGATGGAGAAAAGCTGGAGATAACAGACACGTACGTTTATCTTGGACAGCAGATATCAAGTGAGGGTCACATTGATGAAGAAATTAATCGGCGTACAAAACTTGCCTGGAGAGCTTTTGGAAGAAACAGCATAATTTTCAAGAGCAATATGCCATTATGTCTTAAAAGAAAAGTGTTTGATCAATGCATCCTTCCAGTGCTTACGTATGGTGCAGAGACGTGGACCTTAACTAAAAGAGACATACAAAGGCTGCAGACAACTCAAAGTAGCATGGAGAGGTGCATACTTGGTGTAACCAGGAGAGATAAGAAGAGGAACTCGTGGATCCGAAAAATGACAAGAGTGGAAGACATCATGATCAGAGTTAAATCCCTGAAATGGCAATGGGCTGGACATACTGCCAGAAGGACAGATCATCGATGGACAGCCGAAATTTTAGATTGGATTCCAAGGGACAGGAAAAGACCCAGAAGAAGACCACATGGGAGATGGGTGGATGAAATTCAAAAGTATGCAGGGGTGACATGGAGGAGACTGGCACAAGACAGACCGTTGTGGAGGAAACTTGGGGAGACCTTCGTCCAGCAGTGGATTGATAGTGGTTGACAATGATGATGATGATGATATATTTTTTATTTATATATTTTATTTACATATAGTAACCCTTTTTCATTGCAGGTAAATAATGGGATTCCAAGCAGAAGCAACCTGCCATAATTGAGTTCTTGGCGAAGGAAAGGTGCAGGCTGTCTGACAACCACAGAAGGCTACAGAATGTTTATGTAGATGACACCATTGACAAGAGCAATGTGCACATCTGGATGAAGAAGTTTAAAGAAGGGGAGACCAGCATTGAAGACAAACCATGCAATGGGAGACCATCATCTGCGACCACTGACATGAATCGTCAGCAAGTGGATGAATTGATTCACGCCGAGAGACGAGTCACAATCCGTGAGCTTGCTGCACAACTGGTGTGGTCACAATGCCATACAGAAGGTGGTGGAAGACTTACGGTATCGGAAAGTGTGTGCAAAGTGGGTACTTCGGCAGTTGACACCTGATTTGAAGGAGAGAAGGGTGGAAGTCTGCCCTGATCTGCTGGAAGTGCTTGAAGCCAATGAAGACACGTTTTTTCCAATCTGGTAACAGGGGATGAAACGTGGGCATATCTTTACGATCCGGAAATGAAGAATCAATCCGTGGAATGGTGCCATACTTCTTCACCAAGGCCTATAAGAAGTTCAAGACCAGCGATCAGCACAGAAAATCATGGTGACTTTTTTGGAATGATGGGGTGTCATTCTTCTTGGTTTTCTGGAACATGGCCGTACCATGACCAGCGAACGGTACATTGAGACACTCAAGAAGCTTAGAGAAGCCATAAGAAGGAAAAACTGAACAAGAATCTGAAAAGGATTCACAATGACATACCACACACATCTTTGGCAACAAATCAGGCGATCAGCAAATTAGACTGATCAGCCGTCCCCCACCCACCACACAGGCCAAATCTGGTGCCCTCCGACTTCCACCTGTTCAGTCCAATAAAAGACAGTCTCCGGGGACAACGATTTGATGACACAGACAAGGTGAAAGTGGCTGTGAAGAAGTGGGTACAACAGTCCACACCTGAATTTTTTTCAAAGAGAATTCGAGAGTTGGGTTCGACAATGGAGCAAATGTATCGCTTGTGATAGACTATTGAGTAGTATCTTTGTATAGAGAAAGAGTTACTCTACCAACATGTGCAATTTGAAAAACCTCTGTCAGTTAATAAAAAAATTTATGCCCACTTTTGCATTACTTCAGACAACCCTCGTAATATTACTGTGCACATCTGTCTGTCTGCGAGTACCATACCTCTGCAACTATCAGTCATATTCGAAATTTGTGGTATCTTGAACTGTGAAATGAAGATTTATAACTTTTTTTGTTTACTTGTTTCCAATGTATAATCTCATCACCAAGTGGCAATATATGGCTGCTACTGACTTCAATATATATAGATCTTATCCATATCATTGACTTTAAAAATTCGCTTTAAAAATTCCACTTTCTGTTGGATGCCTTTTACCATAAAGACCATTTTGCTCTCACTTTCTGTATCAAATAACACAGCTCTCCACCTAAGGTGGCATTAACATACACTATATTAACAAAAGTCACAGGACACCTCTTCAAAAGCAAATGAACAGATCCGCAATCAACTGCATTGTTAAAATGGGGCGGTACAGCTGCAAATGGTATAAAAACAAGCCTGTAGCTGATTGTGATCATATCACACTGTGAGGTTGAGTGAAAATATCACGGCGCGAGAGAATTGACTTTGAGAAAGGAAAGATTCTTGGGTGTTATATTAGTGGGTTGTCCATAAGAAAAACCGAGAGGCATTTAAACATACCCAAGTCAACTGTTGTTTTGGATGCACTGAATAAGTGGAAGACACATTTTGTGCCTGAAGCAGCAAAACATACCGGTAGACCAAAAAACATCAGTGATAGAGGTCGTCAAAGCCTCAGGAGAGTTGTTACAGCTAATCGATGGAGTACTGCACAAGAGCTCAGTGTACAGGTGAGCAAAAATGATGGAACCTCGGTATGTACAGGTAACATTTGCAGAGAACTTCATTCCATGGATTACCGTGGTCCATGCAGCTGCTCATAAGCTTTTCATCTCCACTCGGAATGCTACTCGTCGTTTAGCATGGTGTAAAGAACATTTATTGTGAACCGTAGATCAATGGAAACAGGTCCTATGGACTGATGAATCCAGTTACTCGATCCATCAGTCTGATGGCCATGTGTGGGTATGGCAGCAGCCGGAGAGAATGCTATTTACCACAGTGTACTGTTCCTATGGTCAAGTTCAGAGCTAGCAATGTACTCGTGTGAGTGTGTTTTTCGTGGTATGGTCCTGGCCCATTGGTTATTGTGGACAAACCTGTTAACCAGCATGTCCATTTCAATATTCTGGACAATTATGCCCTACCAACTCTGTGGGAATACTATGGAATTGAGCCTTGTTGGTACCAGAAGGAAAATGCACCGAGCCATAAGGCAAAGACTATTACAGTGTGGTTTAACGATAATTCCGTATCGTGTGTGGACTGCTCAGCACAGAGCCCTGATCTTAATCCCATAGAGCACCTATGGGATGAATTAGAGCGCTGCATAAGAAGTTTGGAACCAAGGCCTACTACTAAGCAACAGTTAGCGCCAGCATTATGTACTGAATGGAAGCGTATACCTATCACTGTGTTTCAAAACCTTGTCGAAAGCATGTCTCGAATGGTCAGTGCATGCATTAAGGCCAAAAGTGGACCAACACCATACTAATGTATGTCAATAAATGCTATGTTGTGTTTCTCTTCTAGGTGTCTGGTGACTTTTGTCAATATAGTGCATATATTATTTTTCTAGCTATCCCAGTCTTAAATCTAACTTGAAAAATTCTTTTTTGTGTCACAATGTTTCCACAGTATGAGGAATGATTCGCATATATTTTCCGTTTTTTCACAATGCAGGGTTTTGCAACATTGCACATTTTGTTTGCAATGGCATCTCCACTCACTTCTGAAACATGATTGAAAAATTTATTTTTCAGTAAGACACCACTAATTATGGAAAAACTTTATCTTATTTTCTGTTTAAAATAATATAGTTTCCCTGCAAGGGGATGTAAATCTATATTCTATTTCTCCTGCTATCTGTGCTTCAAAAAGTTTGATATGAAAATATTTTTTCTTCTCAGATATCTTTCAGCATGCAGAACATTTGGCATATACTTTCTAGTTTAACAAACAGTTTTGCTACTAGGTGGAGTTAATTGCATATTTATACAGTGCTTGCACTGGCTTTATTAAAGTTTTCACCAATTTATTTGCCAAATTCTATTTTTTGTTTTTCGCCAAAGTGTTAGAACAGTACAAAAAGATAATCGTGAAAGCTTTTTTTCCATTGCCCAAATGATTTTTTTTTCGCAAATTGCGAAGAATGCGATCAGCAATGTGACCCCTGTTTATGTTTATGATGGTGCCTTTATTCTAAAAACTCACTTGAAAAAATTATTTAATAACTTGATGCCGTTCACCCATTTACCTGGTAAAGATTGTATATATTGTCTACCCCAAATGCACAATTTTCCCACTGGGGGAAAGGAAGCTGGGCTGGGAGGTTAACATGTGCCGTTTTTTTTGGAAATTCACATTAAAAAAACAAAACAAAAACTGTAGCATAGCTTTCATCTTGAGGAACAATTTGTACAGCTTTTTTGCGTTTTTCATAATGCACAGTTCACTTGCTATGGCATGCAATTGTGTATTTCTATTTGTAAGGGTATCTCCATTTATAAAAACCTCATTGCAAGAAGATTTTTTGTTGGATACTCTTCACACTATGAAGAGCATTTTCATTAGAAAGGTAGTAACGTCAGTATTCCTGAAGTAAAAAGGCAATATCATCACTCAGAAAAACCTTTCTACTTGACAGCCTTCTTTCTTAGTAGAGAAAATTATTTAATTGATATTACATGATAAATTTTACTCTCTTTTTAGTTTTTATACTGCAGTTTAAAGATTTAAATCATATTTATTTGAGGAATGTTTCTGTTCTTTCATTATGCATGCATTTTCCTCTCCAAATAGCCCAGAGTTTTCCCACTAGGTGTGTAAAGTTATATGGTACTTTCCTCAATATCTGTTATTCTGATAAAAATCCTTTTTGTTGGATGTCAACAATGAGGGACATTTTGTGTATATTTTATTTTTCATTTATTATTATTTCATTTTATTTTATGCACAGTTCAGCTGCTAGGTGCAACAAGTGTGTATTCTTACTTTTAACTGTACCTTAACTTCTAAATCTCTTACTGATACCATTTTCTATGATCAACACTGTGCACAATGTGTATTTTAAATACAGTAAATTTCCTTTTAACTGATGCTCATTTATCTGAAATTCTCCATTAACAGATATTTAAAGCTGTGTGGGTTTTTTTTAACATTTTAAAATTTGTGCCCTCTCTACACATGTGACTGTGTCAAGATCACATAACATTCTCATTTCCGTATCTCCCACTTAATTGAGAGGACACCAATCAGAAATAAAAGAGATAAACACTAGCCAGTAGTAGGATTTTAATGTATTTTAGATTATTTTAATATAAAACACTATCTATAATTAATAATATTTGTTAGGGCTGTGTCCTGGTTCACAGTCTTTCTTCATTACGTGCAATGTAATGTTTTCAAATACGAGATATGATGGAGTATCTTTGGGTAAATTAATATCTATCAAAGATCTCATTTGGTTAAAAATATATCTGACACTTTTATTTTATACTATTAGGGTGTATAACATCTTATGTACTTATTACAAATCCATAACAACAACCTCTTGCTCCGGTAGATTTTTGACTAACATATCAGTATCTTAGTAAAAGGAATTCACCTCTCTTAAACTTATGGCCAACTACTACTAACTGTAGACAAATTCACAACTACTGAGGCCAGTGAGTATGGGTCGGTTCACTTCGTTGACGCCACTTCGTCGACACTATACAGTATATGGAAACAGTCGATTCCTAAAAAAACGAAAAAAGTTCAGGACCACCAAATTTGGTATACTATCATCTCATGGTACTGTAACTTAGATCGTACATGGTTTTTGGAAGGGGTCTGGGCCCGGGGTCAAGGGGGCCCCATACAACATTTTCGTAAAATCTACAGTTTCAAATTTAGAACCACCAAATTTGGTAAACGATCTCATGGTACTCTAACTTAGATCGTACATGGTTTTTGGAAGGGGTTCTTGGCCCGAGGTAAAGGGAGCCCCATACAAAACTTTCTCAAAAATTTCCATTTTTTACTTAAGAACTGCAACACAATTCTGTACTCCAATACTCTATCTGCGAGCTAAGTTAGAGTACCATGATATAGTATACCAAATTTGGTGGTTCTAAATTGAGAACTGTAGATTTTACGAAAATGTTGTATGGGGCCCCCTTTACCCCGAGCCCTGACTCCTTCTGTCTATGGTCTAAGCTGGTGTAAGAGTACAATGAGATAGTATGCCATATTTGATGGTTCTACACTGAAAAGCAACTGAATTAGAGATATCTGTCTAGTAACGTGTAGCACCACCTTTCGCCCTGTTGACGGCGGCGATTCGTCTTGGCATGGACTCGACAAGACACCGGAAGCGTTGGGAAGCCATGCGGATCCACGACCCCTGAACAAGCTCCCACAGTTCACGAAGATTTGATGGAGGGGGTCAGAGCCTCGAACATCTCTCTCGATGGCATCCCAGATATGCTCAATGGGATTGAGGTCAGGCGACCTAGCTGGCCAAGGAAGCGAGGTCACGTCGGTGGAGTGTTCATCCAACCATTCGGATACAATTTGGGAGCGATGGCACGGTGCATTGTCTTGTTGCAGGATGAGGTCCCCAGTGGGATGTTGAAGATGCACAAATGGGAGCAAATGGTCGTCCAGGATATCCCGGTAACGTTGACCTGTGAGGGAAGATGTCACACGTACCAGGGGTCCCATTTCAGTCCACGTAAACAGTCCCCAGACGAGAATGCCACCCCAACCAACTTGAAGAGTACCCTGCTGGCAAGAAGGATCCATCGCTTCATGTGGTTTGCGCCGTACTCGTATCCTGCCAGCCGCATGTACCAACGTGAATCTCGACTCATCAGTCCAGGCAACATTTTTCCACATGCCTAGGGTCCAATGGCGATGTTCCCGCGCCCAGACTAATCTTTGCACCCTGTGATGTGCGGTCAGCAGCGGTACCCTCGTGGGATGATGGCTTCTGTACCCCATAGCAAGGAGATGGTTCTGGATGGTGTGGCTGCTTACATGTTTTTGTGCACCAGCGTTAAATTGCCGAGTGATTTCTTGCACTGTGGCCCATCTATCCGCTGTTACAATGCGAGCTAGCCGACGATGAACCTGCTCATCCACACGCTGTTGTCCACGGCAGTTGGCCCTTGCAGGGATGGTTTTACCGGATTCGATGTACTCACGGTGCACCCGTGACACAGTGGCTCGTAAAAATCCCAGTGCCTGCACGACTTCTGAGATGGAGTGACCCATTCGTCAGGCCCCGACAATTTGTCCACGATCAAATCGCTTAGGTCCTTCGTCTTACCCATACTGCGTCCGACTCTTACTGATTCCTGTCGCATCACTCCTTATGTTGTCGGATCGCTGCATACATCATGTTGTTTCCGTTTACAGGGCCCACAGTGCCACATTTGCATAACGCCAGCTGTCTCTAATTCAATTGCTCTTCAGTGTAAATTGAGAACTGTAGATTTTATGAAAATGTTGTATGGGGCCCCCTTTACCCTGGGCCTCGACTCCTTCCGTCTATGATCTAAGTTGGTGTAAGAGTACAATGAGATAGCATAAAAAAATTGGTGGTTCTACATTGAAAACTGTAGATTTTATGAAAATATTGTATGGGGCCCCCTTGACCCTGACCCATTCTAAATACCGTGTACTGTCTAAGTTAGAGTACCATGAGATAGTATACCAAATTTGGTGGTTCTAAATTGAAAACTGTAGATTTTACGAAAATTTTGAGGAATCTACTGTTTGCATATATAGTGTCGACGAAGTGATTGTTAACGAAATGTACCTGTCGACGAAATGAACGAGACCGGCGAGTATGAAAACCAACTGATTTATATAAACACATAGCATGGATAAACACAGAATATCTATAGTTTCTTTGCCTGAAAATGACAAATCATATTCAAACAGTTATGTATGAATAAAAAGAATTATCATTGCTTACTATGAATAAGGTAACATTCTTTCAAAAATATTTCAGACTGTAAGACAACTGTCATGGTCTGTGCCAGAGAAAAACTTCACATCTAAAAACTTGGGTTTTATCAAGAGTTTTATCAAGAATCTTATATTGCAACATTAAAGCATCTTTAAAAAAAATAAATACAAATTTTTTTAGCCTATTTTCATTAGTTGCAATTTTAATACCTATTGCTACTTCATTTACACTAAACTACAGTACATGAAGAGCAACAGTGTTTTTATGTTTACATAACTATTTGAACATGATTTTTCTGATTAAAATCAAAGCATGTCTTTTGATAAACACATACATATCACAGAGCTGTTTTCTGAGTTTCAGAGGTTAGCTCATCAAAGAAAGTTCATCTGCCAAATCCAAGTTAGTGAAGGTGTTAGACTTTATTTACTGTAGATGCATCAAATGTCTCCATTTGCATCAATCTTCGCACATATCTCAACCTTCACTGACACCCAACGCACATTTTGCACAATCTTTTGTACTTCACTTTTTTAATTTTTTAGACTCAAAGCATGTATTTTGTTATGCTCTTGTTGCTCTTTTTAATCCATTTCTTTGGTATATATTACTAAGTCAAAAACGTAAAACTTAGTCTCTGGATAAACATATTAATTCTACTGTACCTTAATGTGTGCACCAGTATTATATATAAGGGTTGTTTGATAAATAAGTAGACTGGGCCTGTGATTTCAGTATATGCAGAACTCAGGAAAAACTGATTGTGTTTATTGATACACTTGTCTGTTGCGCATGTGACGTGCTCATGATTTGTCATCTGTTTTGTTCACAGGTAGACGTTCGACGCTAAAACGTGAATTGGTGCAGCGATGGATTCTTCCAGATATGTGCAACGGTGTGTGATTCAGTTCCTGTGTGCAGCCAGCAGAGATTGTTCGTCGGTTAAATGCGGTGTACGGCGATGAAGCTTTGCAGTGTACGGCAGTGTTTAATTGGTGCAAGGAATTCTGAAAAGGGAGACGAAGCAGTGCAGCGGACCTTCCACGTCCAGGCCGTTCGATCCAGGTGATGGATGACGAAGCATGTGCAAAAGTGAATGACATTGTGTTACGAAATTGTCGAGCAACTATGCAGTTCATTAGTGAGGCGACGGGCATAAGTACAGAACGTGTTCATCACATTTTCACAGAGAACCTGGGGTGTTGGAAGGTTGCTGCCGCATGGGTTCCGAAGTGTTTATCGGAGGTGCAAAAGCACACACACAGCCGACACCTTTTGCAGGACAATGCCAGGCCACATACCGCAGCTGACACCTTGACAACAACCCTACAGTTTCGACTTATTGCCTTGTGATTTTCATGTGTTTGGCCCAGTGAAGAGGGCCCACAACGGGAAGCACTTTGCGTTGGACGTTGAAGTGCAAAATGCATTTTCTTCATGGCTGCACAGCCAGTCCGTAGAGTTCTACAGAAATGGCATTGACAGGCTAGTGTATCTGTGGGATCGTTGTCTCAACAACCATGGAGAATATGTCAAATAAAAACCACTTCTGGAATCCTAATGACTAAAGTTCACTTATTTCTCAAATGACTCTTATACTTTCTGTAGGTTACTCACCTTTCCCAAATGGGTTCAGGAGTTCTACTTCCTTGTAGACATTTCCCACATATAGTCTTCAATTCTGTGTTCCGTTTTAGGTTCAAGGATAGAAAATTTTCACTTGACAATAATTTAACAAAAAACTAATATTTTTTAATTTAAAAAACATCATTACAAACATCCTGTCTATACACTGGTAGTTTTTCACATCCACTCCAGTAGCTCTTGAGCACGTGCACTTGCTCTTTCTCTATGCACTTATTTTTAGAAAAAATTAGCAAATTTTTAGCAAAAACGGGTGCATAGGGAACGAATGAGTGCACAAGGTCAAAAGCTATCGGAGTGAATATGAAAAACTACTAGGCAGGATGTTTGTAATGATGTTTTTTAAATTAAAAAATATTTGTTTTTTGTTAAATTATTGTCAAGTGAAAATTTTCTACCCGTGAACCTAAGACGGAACACAGAATTGAAGACTATATGTGGGAAATGTCTGCAAGGAAGTAGAACTCTTGACCTGTTCGGGAAAGGTGAGTAACCTGCCAAAAGTATATAAGTCAAAAATGTTTTCTTTAACACACAAACTAAAAGTTGTTATTTTGTAGGTAATCAAATATGCTGAATTTCTGGGAAAACTATTTGGTAAACATCTCAGCAAACAACTAGTAGTACCTCACAATGCAGATACCACATCACACAATTTTTTTTTCCCAAAACTCACCTTATGCAAGAAAATATATCACGAATTTGTGTTTCCCTGTGCTGTAAACACAAGCACATGAGCCTCACCATCTCTGTATTATCATGAGGAATGGACCTTTGTTCTGCATAAACAGAAGAAAAAGAACAGTAGAATATCAGATGTTATATGGATACATGGATATTATGGAGCTAAAACAGAGCAAATATATAACAAATTTATTCTTGTGAAACAAATAGAAACTACTAAAAACACTTTTCAATTTTTCAATTTACTTCCGATATTGGAGGTTATTTTTTACCGTGCATTAAAGCATTTGCATTTTTGAACTTCCCTTTTTGTTGGTAAAGTTCGATTAACACTTACCGTACGTGGGGGCTTGGCTTTCAATTCTTATTTCCGTTATGTGGATGCGGCATGGGGTTTTTTCATTTAGTTGCGGGTCCACTCTGAGACAGCAAGAAATGAAGAAACCGGATGGATCCCAGCTCCTCCAGTTCAATAGTAAATTTAATAGAAGCAAATTGAGAAGACAGAAAATCAGTGAATAAATGAAGCTGTGCCAGAGAATAAGACAAAAATATGAGGATGTCATCCAAGTAGCGAACATACAAAGAAGGTTTTAATGGGTAATTTGAAAGGGCAAGATCCTCCAACTCCTGCATTAAGAATTCAGCAAGGATAGGGGAAAGTGGGGATCCCATAGGAGTCCCCTCTAAATTGTTGGTAGACAACACCATTAAAATGGAAATAAGTTCTATTAGCCTTAAGGCTAACATAATAGCCTCCACCTCACCAGAAGAGAGACCTGAATTGGAGGAGTGTCTTCTCAATAATAGAATGGACGACAGTAAGGGGGACACTGGGGGGTATAGTGATACGACATCCAAAGAAGCCATAAGAAAGGTACCATTAGGTTTAAAGGATTTAATCCTTTCTAAGGCCTGACAGGAGCTACAAATAGAATATGGGGAAGATTGAAGAAAAGGAGCTAAAACAGTAGCTAAAGCCTTTTCTAAAGGATGAATAGGGTTAACGAAACTGGAAACTAAAATTCTAAGAGGATGACCAGGTTTATGTAGTTTAAGTTTCCCAAAAGCCTCAGGGACTCTGGGTCTCAGAAAGGGATGTAGGTTCTTGATGGGTGAAGGTAAATTAGTACATTTTTTTAATCTGCTAAGTGCCGTGAGAGTAGCTGGAACTGGGTCCTTGGAAATAACCCGATGCAGAATATTACCTATAGCTTTTTACATTTTTTGACAAGTAAGCATCAGAATCCAATAAAACCAGTTGTTCAGATTTGTCGGCTGAGAGGATCGACACATGAGGGTTTTTTGCCAAAGCCAAGAGTTGAGATCTTTCATACTGTAAAAGTTTTTGTGAAGGACTGACAGGTTTGGAGTGACACGAATAAATAGCCCTAGCAGCGGAGTGTCGTGCTAAATCCTGATGTTCCAGAGGGAAGGTACTCCGGAACATCATTTTTTAAAGTAAGAAGTAAAGAAGGGAATTCATGCTGGGAAAACCTACCACAATGACAAGGCTTGCAAGGAGTTTACAAAATGCATATCAGAGGCAGCTTTTCAGCAGCTGATATGCAAAATTCAGGAGGCTAAATGTTTTTCAATTATATGAATGAAAGCAAAGATTCTGAGGTTTTGGAAAAGTTGGTAATTTATGTTGGATTCTGCACCAAAGAAAAATTACCTGCTAAGCTTTTGTGTCTAACATCTCAGAACAAACCAGATGTACAGTCCATTTACTCAGCCATCAAAGAAGCTTGCACAAATAACTTGAAGCTCATAAATTCCTTTGAAAACCTTATACGTTTTACAGCTGATGTTTCTTCTGATGATATATCTGTTCTATCATAACAGTTCTTCAAACAGGGCACAATTAAAAGAAACCTGTACAACACTTGGCTTGAAAGCATTGGTTCCTACAACAGTAGGTGGAACAAATTGGCTTCCTCATTTAGGCAGAGCTTTTTCCAACTTTTGGAACACATATGAGGCACTATTTCTTCAACTAGAAAATTGTGTGCACAGTCCTATCAAAGACTGATTCCTCCTTAAAAGTGAGTGGCATATTAAAGCTTATGAAAAGTAAACCTTTTATGCATTCAGCATTAGAGTTACATGCAGTTGTAACTTACTTGGCATGTCTTGCGCTACAAAATTGGAAAACATTATTATTTCAAGCTCAGCAATCAATATATGCAGCAAATTAAGTGCTTTCTGATCTAAAAATCGATACAGGTGTGGACAACAAGATCAACAATTTGCCATTTAAAGACAGATTAAAAGATACACTAGGAAGTAGAGGACAAAGTAAAGCTTGTGCTGTTGAAATTTTCCCTCAGTTTTTGGACAACTTGATAATACAACTGAACATCAGATTTCCTAGTGAGCAGTACCAGGCTTTGGTTTGAGCACAAAGCTTCTTTCCTTCAGTGAATGGCCAGTTGTCTGTAATGACAATTTGGAAAGCCAGCATTGAGGCAGCTTATTACAGAACATTTTCTGTTATTGGACTCACTTGGGATTGATACTAGCTCTGTCCAAATTTACTGGATCACATTTTGAAATTCCCTTTATGCTTTCAAGATAGACATAAAGCATTTTACATAGGAAATAGTGATTTCTGAGCACCATGTGGGACATGAGAACATTTTGCAGTTGTTTGACATTCTGTTGACCATTCCATGCACTTCCACAGAGTGTGAACGGGGATGTAGTATGATGAAACTTTTAAAAACAGACATGAGAAGTTCTGTAAGTGTACAAATCCTAACTAATTTGATGCATGTGGCATTAGACAAACCCAATATAGATGACTTTGACCCTACAGATACGATTTCACTTTGGTTAGAGTCTGGCCAGAGCAGAAAACTAGATACGAAATGATATGGACAACACAATGATGACTCTGATTCAGAAAATGAATAGAGAACTTGAACTAACATGTAAGTACAACATTCACGTATTCTTTGTACAGTAATTTTTGTTGTATTATCTGCACCAGAGTAAAATCTATAGACCGCGAAATTTACATAAAATTTTTTTCCCCTTCGTATGATATGCAGACTGTGACATTCAGGAAAAAAATCATACTACAATCCGCATATCATAGATGTTGAACTGGAAGTGGAATTTCCAACAGAAAAGTCGGTCACATAATGACCCAGGAGTCCGAAGTAGTAAGAGAAAAAAAAAACGATTTTATTAAATGAAGAAATTCATTTTTAAAGGCTACTTTTTCATATTTTTTATCTCCGGATAGATAGAGGGTGTAGCATCCATAGATCACGGCAATGCAGCTCCAGAGTATTGCATCACACCTTGCCAATCACAATAGGCTTATACAGAACAAATCGTAGAAATGCTGTATGTACTAGTGTATAAGTCGAAAGATTTTGGAGGAAATCTTGTTTCAGAGTTGGGGGATCGGCTTATACGTGGGCCAATAAAAAATCTTCCGTGAATTCACCCGCAGAATTTACTGATGGATTTGTTTGCGTTTTAGACCATGGCACAGAGGTTTTTTGCATGTTACTGTGCGATTGCTTTCTAACCTTCTCAAAACTATCGAACAGTGACATGTTCATATCCTCAATTGTGTCCACCACTTTAAGTTTAAATTTGGTAGTGTAACTGAAAAGTTTCCTTTTCAAAGACATCATGAATAGCAATGAAGAAAAATAGCAGTAACAACGCTGGTCAAAACGGTGAAAGACGAACTATACACAAGGCAGTGCACAAGAATCGAAAGGAGGAACACATAGGTTCGTGCAGCAAGCGCAGTGCATATGTTCATTGGCTGGTTGACAAAAACAAGAGACGGCTCAGTAATTCAAAATGAACCCCGCCGTCTCTCCGCACAACTTGCTCTATCTTTCATTAAGACATTCCTCTCCCCTCCCGCTCCATACAAACGCTTTTCCGAGGGAGTTCCTTGTCCAATTATACGTCCTCCCCTGCACAATTACGCTGCAGATCCTTTTAAAAATCAAAGGGCTGTAATTTTTTTTTTAAATCGCCTTATTATCCGCATTGGGGTATATTCTGCAGAACCTATTAACCTTTTTAACAGATAATCCGTGGTTTATATGAAGAAAATTATGGTAATTGATCATTTTATTGTTTTAAGTGTAAACAAATAATCATTAAAATAAATATGAATAAACGATTGTAAAAAAAAATTATAACAAAACAGACCACTAGAATTTTATGCAGACCACTAACATTTACTTTTAACTGGTCTGCCTGACCATTACATTTTATTTTCTTCAAATTCTACTGCTATATATGAATGAGTTCAGCATTTACTTAGCAGAATACAGCAGTTGAAAGGATTCCATAAAAAGATTACTTGATGGGTTTGAACATGATATATAAACATATTCATATCTGTATTTTTTTGTAAAACATAATTTCTAATCATATTATTTGCATCTTTATTGGCAATAATCACCAAAAAGTGATATTTACGTGCAAGTCATTAATGACTTTACAATCAGAAAGGCCAATCTTACCTAAAAGGTCTTGGCTTCATTCCTTTAATACACTTTGTGCATGTTAACGAGAACATTTTGTTATGCAGCTGGCCTTTTAGGGTTGAAACTTTCATCATATCTGCTCTCAGGTTGTTGTTGTTATTCCTCAGGTCATGAAACATTCATATTTAGTATATTCCTATTTAGTGTCTTGTGAATGAAAATATGAATGTTTCATGACCTGAGGAATAACAACAACAACAACCTGAGAGCAGATATGATGAAAGTCTTAACCCTAAAAGGCCAGCTGCATAACAAAATGTTCTCGTTAATGTGCACAAAGTGTATTAAAGGAATGAAGCTAAGACCTTTTAGGTAAGTTTGGCCTTTCTGATTGTAAAGTCATAGTTTCTAATATCACTTATGTTCTTTTCATGTACAGTATTTTTATTTGTGGGTTTCTCCTATTGTTAATTATGTGATAATTATCACACACAAAAGCTTGAAAAAATTGTATTAATAAAATTGTTTTTGTTTATATGCATTTTTTTTTTAATTATTGATATCACAGCAAATAGTGACAGAAGACTGCTTACCTTTTGGTCGCCTTTTCAGTTGCCCATAGGCTTCTAACACCTTTATGTACCTATTACAAAGTGTGATACATACACAGATCAATAATCATTAACACATTTTAATAAATAATAAAAATATAATTATGCACACTAAATTTCAATACCATATAAAATGCCATAATGAAAATATTAAGATACATTAGTACTTATAATCTTTTGCTATGCAGTTGTTGGATACAGCTCCTAAACTGAATAATTAGGCATTTCAGTTTTCAGTCAGTAGTTTTAATGGCACATGCCACAGCCAAACAAGGTCATACATAACTGATTTTACTGATTGCACCTGTGCAAGTTAAAAAAGCTTTACCTTCAAAACTTTCTTGCATCTTGCAGGACTTTGGTGCTATGGAAACACTTAAAAGAATGCTTCCCTCACACTCTATACTTAGCACTATTTGGCTGTCAACTCTTTTGCATTACACATGGCATGCATGTATTGTTATTGGAGTCTAGGTCTAGTTGAAAGCATTTATCTGCATTACTTCCAATGAGTGACATGTGAGACATTTTATTTTGTTTTTGCAAAAATGAAAATATGAATTTGCTTTCATAAAAGACACTGAAAAAATTAATACAGACAATTGACATGGATTAAGAACATCAAACAGAATTCATCGCTCTTTCCACGTTTATAAGTGACTTACAAACATGGAAAGAGCGATGAATTCTGTTTGATGTTCTTAATTCACGTCAATTGTCTGTATTAATTATTCATTCGCCTCCTAGTTATTTGTTCAGTTGCTGCTTACCATCTTTGGTGAATCCCCAGCATTGCGCGGGGCTCCAAGAAGCAGCCTGCCAAGTAGCTTGGCAGTTAGTCGTATGTGAGTCTGGAGAATTCAAGGTTGCTGTGGTGCAGCGGTAGCATGTCCGGCACATAACTGGAAGACCCAGGGTTCGATTCCCGGTGGTGGCCAATGATAATTTTTCCATGACTCACTCACAAACGTGGAAAGAGCGATGGATTCTGTTTTTTTTTTTTTGATTGGAGGTTTAACGACCACCGTGAGCAACTCAATGGGCTATAAGCAGTCGCCAGTCCCTAATTTAGGGTCACTGGTTCCAGGGAAGGGAGAGAGCCAGTGCCGTAAGACAAACACAACATCCATGCCTCACCGGGATTCGAACCCGGACCCCGTTCGGACGAATGATCAGAGGCCATCGCTTAGACCACTGCGCCACCGGGGCGGCAGAATTCTGTTTAATGATACTGAAAAAAATGCCCTGTTCCTTTTATGTTGGTGTGATATTTTCATTTTACTTTAATGATATATGTTTTAAATTTATGCAAAAGGAAGTGCATGAAAAAGTATACATTTATTAATTTATTATTAAATTTAATGACTATGCACCCAATCAAAGGAAAGCAATGCTTCACTTGAAGCTTCATCATTGCTTACAATAATAACTTACACAAATAAATACTCCAATTACATGCCTGATACACTGAATCATGGAATGTTTGCCAGCACATATGTCATGGAAAGAGCCACCTGTAGTAATGCCACAGACCTCCATGAATTTTCTGGTGGCAGAGAACACACAAGCTTTTTGAAGTGTCCTCACAGAAAATTATTTAATAGTGTCATCCAAACTGGGGGATTTCGAGGGCAATGCTATCAGACAACTGAATATACCATCCACAGATCAGGAAACAACTTTGACACATTAATGAATTTGTGCACTCCATCATGCTGGAAATATAAGATCTTTGAGAAGATGACAAATTGCCTGCTCATAAAAATGTAAGATATTTCATCTGGGACTAACAAGAATTCTCAAATGACAACATTTAATTTTCCACCAAACTTGGCACTGAATTAGGGATTGTTTACGGGCTATCACCATTGGTAGTTCAATCACCACTACAGCCAATAAATGATCAGCCAGATTTCTCTGTACCTAAGAGACTTGTCTGCAGTGCCACTTGGAGAAACAGCAACAATTATTGCACGCATCTGTCCAGTGGAGGCATCTGAGTGAATCTTTCTACAAGAAGATGCCAGTACTCCTGCTGTGACCACAGCTACCTTGTGACATTTGTCCAGAAATATAGACATATCATAGCATTTCTTTTTGTAATGTTGGCCTTGGTTTACTGGCTACAAATTCCTAAGCAATGAGTAGAGTGATTTTAAATAGTTTTGAAGATTATAAAACACTTTATCATTCAATTCTGTTAAAAGTCCTTTCTTTCACTGGCAAGCTGTGATGTCATGCAAGAAAGCAGACTACGATGAAACATCTGACATTACAAATTTTATAATTTGCTTTGAAAAGGAAGGAAGAATCACATGACACTGCCTAATGTAATTAATCATGAACACATTACACATAGTGACAGTATTTGGCATGCATTTAATTCCAAACAACTGTAACAAAAACTTGACACTAAAGTTCCACATTTTATTTAAAAAAAAATCAATACAAGCAAATTCTACAGAAATTCAATGTGTTGTTTCTCTGTAAACTTACGTGTCTTCTAATGGGTCACTTTGCTTTGAACGAGCGTAAGGAGATCTTTGTAGATCAATTGTCCTTCCACTCATGTTGGCACATGATGACTCGAGGGCACTGACACGCGTGTGCTATAACAAGAGGAAAAAGAATTTACCCGTAACGTTCAAAAAGTTGTCCACTGTTATTACAGTGATGTGTGTCAAAGTAATCTAACAAATTAATGCTAAATAGATAGCACAAAATTAAAACACTTCAACAGCCAGAAGCTGCAGCAGAATATAAAGCACAAGCTACTTAAAACTGGAAATTTTACTATTACTAAAATATATATATGGATATTAATAGAGAAGAGTATTTAACAACTGCCTTAATTTAGGGCTACAATTCAGCCTACCATGAGATTGAGTTCTAAAGCTCACTTCTAATTCCAGACTATACGATCACAAATTATTACCTCAGTCTCTTCCACCTCCTTGAAAAAATTCATATAACTAATTAATTTTAAAGATTCCCATTGTACTGCATTGTAGTGTTTTGAAATGTTTAGTTCCCTTGTAGTTTACTGTTCATCATGTAACATCTCAGAAAACTTGAAATGGAACAGAAATTGAACCCACATCTCCCATTTTCTGTTTGAGCAAGCTATCAATACACATGGGTTTGATTGTATGCTATAATTTCTTAGTTTCATTACTTGGAATCTAACTGTCCAGGGTGGTGTAACATTAGCATAATTGAATGAAAATCAGGAGATGTGAGTTTGATTCCCACTCCAGGGTGATGTAATTTTCAAGTTTTCTGAGGAGATGTTACAAGGTGAACACCAAACTACAAGCAATTCATGCACTTTGATCTTGTACGGGTTGTAGACTGAAAAACTAAGAAAGCAAAAAGTTCTCTAGCAATCCCTCTCTTTTCATTAAAGTTGACTTTATTTGTAAACTAGCCTGCTATTAAGGAAAACTGAATTAAATCTCCATAATTTTCAAAGGAAACACTACATGAAATCTGCTGTTATGTGCAAAATAACTAATCATAATCCACATCTTTCAACATGATGCCAAAAAATAATTAAATAAATAAATAAATATCGTATTTTTTGGCATATAATCTCATATAATCCGCAGACGGTAAAATTCAGCACGAGAGAAAAAAAGTCGGCGTATAATCTACAGACAAAATTCATAGTAAAAGTTAAAAAACAGATTCATAATCCACAACAGAGTTTTAAAATAAATAATACAAAAAGGTAATCACCAATATTTTTGCCAAAACTTTTTTCCATCGCCAGTGTGACCCCTGTATATTTATAAGGAGTAGATGTGTAAATTTTCGTTAAAGTGACCTATTAAGTGTAAGTACGTGCTTTATGTAACACCTGTTATGCAATTTTTGGATAGCTTCATAAATCCTGCACTCGTCCGGTCTCGTCAATGCCGAATTTTCAAGGTTTCAGATAGATATATATATATACATATAATATCCTTTCTTTTCATTTAATAAGTTTAACAAAATATAAAATTGCTGAAATATTTTTGAAAATTTAAAAAAGTTACTGTTACAATACCCCACAACTTTCAAATGGTTGTGATATATATTTTTAATTTCTGTGGAAATCATGCTGTTACTCTGAGTAATGCTTAAATTACATCAACAACTGAAACACTGAATTTCAGATCGTAAATAATTTGTGATGGTGTCAAAGTTCTTCCTTTGAGTCTTGGAGCTGTAATGCCAGAGGCATTCTCTTTGAAGTAGAGCTAAACAAGTGGGAGTGGGGTTGGAACCTTGGGAAGAGAGAGTGTGTGTGGGTACGGGTGGGGGTGGGGGGTGATGTTACGGAGGTCATGGGTCAGAGCAGCATGGAATGGAAATGGCACTCCCCTATTCAAGGTCAACGTGCTTTGCTGCAGGCAATGTTTTCTCCCTTAACTTTTACAAAGCAGCAATCTGCAGAGAGGAAGTGTCTACACACACATACACACACTTTTTGTGTCAAAGTCAAGGGTGAGGGGGAGATATGTTGATGCAGTGGACATTGCACATTATTGTCGAACACGTGGCATTCTTAAAGCTTTGACGCAATGCAGATTCCCTCATTATATGGCATGGTATGAAGAGCAAAATTTCTTCATTTTTTGAAGTTTAGGGGGGGGGGGGATAGCTCCGTATTATCCGCACTGTCTTATAATTCACAGTGGCTAGAATTTAAAATTTTAGGAACAGATAATCCCCTAATCATGTACCAGAATATACGGTAAATAAATAAATAATTGTTAACAGGAAGATACCAAATGAAAACATAAACACTGTTTTTGTAAGCTACTAAACTACAGTCAACTGGTAATCAAGCTCTTATTACAATGTTTTAAAATTACTTAAAATTACTTTTACTGGACTAGGTTTCAGATAAAGTGTGGGTGGTGTTTGTGATTTTGCTTCTCTTTTTTCCTTAGAGCCACTAACCATAAAATGGAGAAAGAAAACTGATTCAACTTCAGCTCTCACATGAATAAGAAAAAAAGAAAAAGGAATATAAGTTTTCAATCAATAGTCATGCTAAAAACTACAAAAGTAGAATAACAGTCAAACAGATGTCCTTGGTGTAAATGTGACTTCACTATTCACTATGATATGAACATGCACTGATCTATAGTATATTCTTTGTGACCCCTGCTTGCTGCCAGAGAAGTTATCAAACTGAGAATCAATACCAAACTGGGCTGATATCAAAGTGTACACAACATACATATAAATTTTAATGAAGTAACACATAGACTGTCAATCTTTTTTAATGAAGCAATAGAAAGATTGCCAGCAGTATTATTAGTCCTATAGTCAGGAAGGATCACTTCTGTGTGACCTTATTCTTTATATTCTTTCCTTGATGTCAATGATTAAACACTTCCAACACCTCATCTTAGTTTCTCTTTACTCAAATTTCCTGGTGCTACCAGAAAAGTTCAGCAAAGAAAAACAATACTACTTCACCTCTGCAAGTTTGACTTATTCTCCATATGTCTTCTCTTGGCTAAGCATCAGTCTCATCAGCAGCCATCTACCACAGAATAAACCTGATACATTTGTTCAGGTATTTCATCTCTACTTTGCTCTTTTACTCATTTCTCCTTTTAGGTACTTGAGTCTTATTATTCTTTAATAACCATAGAAATGAATGAGAAATGGAACTTCATAGAGAACTGATGGCAGGCTCATATGAATGCCATTCTCAGCAGAGAGGCATCATACTTTGTTTTCCATTTATTAATCTCATCAGGAAAAAATTACATCACCCCGGAGTGTGGATCAAAAGATTTGGATTCAATCCCTGCTACAGGGTGATGCAGTTTTCAAGCTTTCTGAAGAGATGGTTACTTCAGAAACAGTGAAAATGTGGCACTTCTGTGCTGAGAATGACCTTCATCTTTCTATCTGTTCTTCCTGGATATTAACACCATAAAAAAATACATGTATGCAGGTGTGAGATGATAATATGATTGCCTCTTTTGCCACTGCTGCACATGACTCTGCTCTCGTACTTACCTTTAGCCCATTATCTTCTTAAGAGCATTTTTAATTTTTGTGGAACTTTCCTTCTGGCTTATTTTTTTAAGCATCTGCACATATTTAGCAAATACAATTCATCATGCCATTTTCCTTATTCATGTTGTTGCCACAACCATCATAATGTCAAACAGGAATTAGTATAATGCTGATACTTGGTTCTATATTTCTTCCTTGGGCATTATATTGTATGCCAACTACAAATTTTATGTGCAAGGGTACTTTTCTTCCTTTGCACTTCTCCATGAATTAGCATAAGGCATACTGTACAGCATCTGTTGTACCTCTTCCAGGCATACCCACAATGTGTTCTTAGGCTATCATAACTTATTCTCTAAAATCCATATTCAATTCCTTTCCATATCTTCATTTACCAAAATTAGATTCATGATTTAGTAGCTGCAGCAATTTGGACCATAACTGTTATTAATGGGTATCATTATACTGCTCCTCCATTCAACTGGAATTACTTCCTACTTGAATATATTTTTCAATTCAGTTTCACAAAATATCAAAGACCTCCACAAATTTATGTTGTCTGACCCAAAAGCCTTTTCATTTTCCCTTACTTTTAGAGCATTTTACAATTCTTTCTTTGTTACTCCTACAGTTATGGTTTCATCTGGCTGTACACCTTCTCTTAATTTTTGGTTTCCTACCTATAGGCTTTCAAAGTCACCTTTCTATCTCAGTCCTTTTAATCTTAATTTTTATCTCTCCAGTATGACTGACTTCCTCAGATTGACTTATTTTTCACTTTTGTTGCAATTTTGAATACCTTCTTTTGTCCCTATCTTGTGTTCAGCCTGCCATTCCCTTAAGTACACATGAATGAAAAAAATAATTTCACTGCAAATCAGCTTCTTGCAGAAAGTGAGCTCAGGACAAACTTTCTAATAAGCAGCAGTCAAATGGGATCAAACTGCACCCAAACAAAAAAACGGCCAATAAAAATGAATAAAATGGCAGACACAAGTAACGTTTGAAAAACAGTAAAAGGAGAATTACAACCTCTACTTCGGCAAGATAATCAAGATTTAACAATGAACAAGTCACACCTGACAGAACAGAAATATATATTTATTCTTATTCCAACACTGTTAAATTATCTCACCAAGGAAATCTTCTTAAACATAATTTTGTTAGTACGGCATAAACCACCTTCTATATGTATCTTCTGAACTAACTGCACTGCAGTTTAAAACAGGTATTATTCAAAATGCAGGGGAATTCAAGCCAGCTATTTTCAAGGTTTCAACCATGATTCAGTAGACCTGAATTATTAAGCTATGTCTGACTGTGACTGACTGACATGCTAAAAATACAAAACCGGCATTTACATTTTTGGAACAAGCACTGTTAAATAAAAGTGGTGAGAAAAGAAGACATATATGTTAACAACAGAATCAACCTTTCTTTACTCATGTGATTGGACCATAATTATTTGCTGTAAACAGAATTATATGTTCAAAGGATATACACTGAAGTGCCAGAAAAACTGGTACATCAGTCTAATACTTGGTAGGACCCCACGGGAGCGCAGGGCTGCAGAAATACGATGGGGCACGGACTCCACTAGCTTCTGGAAATGTGCTGTAGGCAATGCACACCATACTTCCTGCAGAGCGTTCCACAATTCGGGTGTATTCCAAGGTCTCGGATTCCTGTGTTCGATAGCGCGTTGCACAGCATCCCAAATGTGTTCTATCACGTTCAGATCTGGGGACTTGGGTGGGAATGGCAGTACCCCAAACTTAGATGAATGCTCCTCTAACCATAATGTGGTGTCCCTGCACTTTTGTGGAGGTGCATTATCCTGTTGAAACAGGCCCAAACCATCAGCATGAATGCAGGACATGAATGGGTGTACCTTGTCAGAAAGGATACGCACATAGCGTTAGCCAGTCACAGATGTTTGTAGACATACCAGGGGTTCCAGTGAAGTCCAGCTAAACACACCCCATACTATTACGGACCCCCCACCAGCCGGTACAGTTTCCCTGTTGACAGGCGGGATCCATGGCTTCATGGGGTTTGCGCCACACACGAATCCTTCCATCTGCCCGATACAGTGGGAAACGCGACTCGACAGACCAGGCTACTTGTTTCCAGTCATCAAGTGTCCAGTAGCGGTGTTGCCGTGCCCAAGCGAGGTGCATAGCTCTGTGTCGTGCACCCATCAAGGGACTCTAGTTGGCCGTCGGCTCCCAAAGCCCATATCGTGCAGGATATGTTGCACAGTTCGGACGCTGATGCTTGTTGAGGCTCCAGCATTGAATTCCGATGATACCTGCGAGAGTGTTGCATGCTTATTGCGTGAAACAATTCTTGACAGCCGACGATGGTCACGTTCACCCAATGTCTTTTTACGGCCACACTGGTATAGATTGGAGGTTTTGCCGGAATTCTTGTAGTCACGGTACACCCTTGCAATGGTCGTCCGTGAAAATCCGAACTTCGTTTCTACCTCAGAAATACTATGGCCCATCTCACGAGCGCCAACTATGACACCGTGTTGAAAATTATTTAGATAGTTATTACTTGTCATTCTAATGCCGAAAACAGCTCTGACAGCTGGTAAGGATGCCTATCGCTTTATATACGTACTGGCGGACACAACAGAGTATGCACATAGGTGATGTTGCTATGCATTTTGCATAAGCTTGTCTGTACCAGTTTTTCCGGCACTTCAGTGTATATTTAATAAAACAATTGCTCTTAAAGACATAATTCTCAAAAGCATGATTTTGTTACATTGATATACAGAGGTCAATAAATATATTACATTCATGTGATTTACTTACATATTTTTTGATAATCTGCACTAATATTTCACAGTAAAATTTGTATTATCATTTAACAGAGCTTATCAACATGAGACCGACCAAGAAACAAAAAAAGCTGAACTTTTTAACCAGGTGTAAAATCAGAACATGCAATGAGAAAGTGTGAATATAACAGCATGAGCAAGATGGAATTCTTCACTGTAATCTATTTATGTAGATATTTAGAGCACACCAATCTATACACAATATAAAATGATTGAATTCAAAACAAAATAAAATTGTTTTTAAACACAATGCTTCAAACACAGCTTCTTCCTTTTATGCGTGTTAATAGTGGATATGTTGATACCTTTATTACTTCTTTTGTTTTTTTCCTTCTTGTTTGCTAGAACATCAGCTCAATTTTCTTCTTGTGTTGCTTTCTTCTCAGCAAGTTCCACAGTCATATTTGCCTTTTGTTGACTGCAGGTACACAGCAATTTTTGCTTAGTTTTTCTTTCTGTTGATAATCATTCCCTTCCCATTTCTTCATTGTCACTTTTCTCCTTCTTCTCACCCCCCCCCTTTATTCCCCTCAGATGACAATAATTTATCCATCATGCTCAAAGAACTTTCAGCCTGAGCACCATGAATGCATGATATCAAAGCTTTCACTACTTTAGATAAATAGTGTAACTTTCAGAACATGAATACATTTGAATACCATCCATCAATTCTAACAAATTTTCAAACTCTGTCACTTCCGTTTTTGGAAAACTTTTCCTCCTTTAAAATCAAGCTTCAGTGCAGACACTTATGGAGTGAAAGTAACATTTAAAAACAACACAGGATAGTGATAACATCGAGGAAAGAAAAAAAAAGTATGATTACGAGAGAGATCTTTGCTTCGACAGACTTCCATTTTCGGAAACTGTTTCCTTCATTTTTCAGCTGAAATGCAGTATTTGTGGAATAAAAATATGTTTAAGAACAATACTAGGCAGAAGAAACATCACACAAGAAAAAAATGTGATTACAAGTTTTCGAAAGTTTCAAAGGATGGAATTTTGTCTTCAAACGAAAAACGACCCTTCCCCCCCCACACATACACCCCAAATTTCTGTTCAGTTGTACATTGATCTCGAGAATGCCCAAAATGATAACGGAAATGGTGGAATTCTTCGAATCCACAGAAGGATGTCGTGCCTGAAGATCACAGGAAAATCTTTGCGCCATCTTAACTTCCTTTTTGGAAACCATTGCTCACACAGTTTCTTGCTGAAATACAAACATTTATGCAATAAAGTGATATTTAACAACAATACTGGACACAGGCAACATTGTGAAAGAAGTTACGATTATGTGAAAAATCTTCATTCCGTTTAACTTCCATTTTTCTTTCTGAAATTTTGAAAGACGAAATGCGGCCCCCACACGAAAAATGACCCCTCCCTACCTCCCCAAATATTTCTCTTCAGTTCTGCGTCAATCTCGAGAATGACCCAAAAGATGACAAAAAAAAAGCAGAATTCTGCGAATCTGTGGAAGAACCTCATGTATGGCTTATACAAACAAAGCAGAATGTCAGAAATAAAATGATACACTTAAATCAAATAAAAAAATTATGCTCAATATACTTACCAAAGTTTCAATGTTCTTTAAGTTCTCCAAGTTTGTTTCCCAGTGTTCATGCATTACTTTGGATGCTGTAGGGAAACAAATATAAGAAGAAAATAAATAAAATTATTACAGATTTTTGGCAGAATTAATTGATTAACAACATGTAATGCAGGACAAGGGAGAAATTGTTACCAGTTACATACATGTTCACAGGCCAGATCATTATGACCACTCTTGTGTCTATAAGCAGATGCCTCTAATAGCATGTAGCAGTGATGTCATCAAACAGTACAGAAAATAAATGCAATCAGTATGGGCAGGGAGGGTGTCTGTTTGCTAATACAAAGCTGGTGAAATCGGAAAACAAAAGAAATTGTTTGAATTTGAATAGGGGAATGATTATCAGCATGAGAAATGCAGGGGCCAACATTTCAACAACCAGGGGCATTGCTGGTTGTTTAAAAGCCACAGCAGTGAAGGTGTGGCAAGAATGTTCTAAATAGGGTCACACATCTGTCCAACATGCCAAAATGGGCAGATCAGTACTCAATAACAAATGAAGTGAACACACATATTGTCTGAGACAACAGATGGCTTTCTGTCCATCAGTTAATGAGACACTACAACCAGTATGCATAGAGAAACATTTCCAAGCACAAAACAGCAGATGTTCTTGTGGATGTGCCAAAGGAGTCAGAGGCCAGCTCATGCACCCCCATGTTGACTGGTTGTCACTGACAGCAATGCCTTCAACAGGCACAGAAGCTATGTGACTGGTTACTGGACAACTGAGAAAATTGTCTGGTCTGGTTCAGATTACAGTTCCAACATACCAATGGATGTGTCCAGATTCAAAGTTTGAGTGAATACCTGTGATCAGACTGCATAGCTGGATGGACACAGGACAACCATAGCAATATCATGCACAGTATGAGGATTGTTCTCATGGACATCATTGGGTTTCCTCATCCCCATTGATTATACCCTCACTGCTGGATCCTACCTATACTTGGGACAAACCTAACCTGGTTACACAGTGGAAATTGGCACAGCCTTTTTACAAAAAAGCTCTCTTGTTTTTCAGTATTTTTCTGCACTAATGGGGTGTAACTTCTTTCAATAAGTGTTCCACAAACCCCGAGGGTGTGCCGAAGTGATGGGAGGCAGAAAAGAAAGAAACTTCCAGCTGATCCTTCTATAAGCAATTTTCCCCTCAAGAAAATTTCCCTAATTAACTGTTCGCTTAACCTCTTACCCACAGTAAATATCTTCCAGGTATGGCCTCTATAATGCATACGAACAACTGAGTGGCAATGGCATTGCCAAAATGTGAATATCTGTATTTTTTAGAAACACAACCGAAACACTGAGATCTTTTTTTTTTTTTAAGTATATATACACACAGCATTTAGAACATCTATGCATTTTATAAGTTTCAGTTAAAGCTCAAACAGAAGCCTTTTTATACTGGAACTGTATTATGCTTAGTACCTTTCCACTTCATAGTCAGGTTAGCCTACTAACCTGCCATAGTCAGATAAGCATTGTTTTGGACCAAACGTTGCCCTATGTTGTAACCACAATTCCAGATGGTTTTGGACTCCTTTAAGAGACTTATTGTGTCACAACACCCATACTGTGCAAGAATGGTTTAAGGATCATGTTCAAGCATCTCATGTGCTCCCTTGGCAGTCAAATTTCCTCAACTTTTTTTGTGGGATGCATCATTTGCTGGTCTACACAGTTGCATTACTCATTTGCCCTTCTGTACATCTGGTACAGAAAAACTGAGAACATCATCTGTGACATAGCGCAGTGGATGCCACACAGGATGCGACCGGTTATTGCAGTAAAAGGTGGCTCAACATGCTATTATGTTAGGTAGTCATAATGTTATGGCTCATGAGTTTATAAATAAACAAACAATCAACTAAGAGCCACTGCTACTTACATGGAATATTACAATTCTAAATATACACAAATAAATAGTGCACACATACATAACCAAGTGATTCCTCCTGTAATTCCTTTTACTCTACACACATACATATCACTAAGCTATTCTCTGAGATTCAGAGGTTAGCTCCACAAAGAAATACAAACTACCAGATATTTTTACTTACTGTTGTCGTATCAAATTTCTCCATTTACAGTGATCTTGACATACAACTCGGGCTTCACTGAAATCCATCACACGCTGTACACAAGATATTCTATACTTCATATTCATAATCTTTTTCTCATGAAGACACTCCTGAATCTGATTCTCCCATTACTTCCTTGGCCTTCCTCTGCCTTTCCTTCCTGCCACTTAGGCTAAAAAGATTTTCTTAGTATGCATCTCATCACTCATTCTTTCCTACAATACTTTTACCTTTTACCCAATATTAAAATAGAAAAAGACAAAATTTCAAAATTCACCATTCACTCCAACTGGCTGTTTCACTATTGGTATGTTGAATTCTGTTATCTTTACTCATAATGTGTAGTTTATTCATAAAGATAATTTTTAAACAAGCTATGTTCTTTACATTGCATTAAAACACATGCAACACAATTTTGCACAAGAAGTTGCTTTCCTCATTCCCTTTTTTTCTACTTAGTTTCCCCAACCCTATGTTAAATGCAAGACTACTACAAATGCTGCATTTTAAGATGTCCACCCTAACATATACAATTCTCACTAATTATTCTGAGAGGAAAACAAAACACACTTAATATTGCAGTTACAGCACTTAACAGATGAAGGTAACAATACTTACAGATGCCTCCTGCCTTACACTGAGCTTCATAACTGGATAAATCTCGTTCAAGGCTACAACAAAAGATACAGATATTTTTGTACAAACCCATAACAAAATTTATTTATTACACTTAATGGCCTTCAAAGAGAGTTGAAAGGCACAAAATATTATGATCTTAACAGAAGACTTGTGTTATATGTTAATTAAAAACATAAGATTTACAGGAACTACTGGGCATGAAACTGCAATGTTCAGTGACATAACAGGAAAGTGCAGTACATTTAAAATAATTCAACTGATGAAAATTTGCACAAATACATTATACTGAATGTACTGTACCTGCATTTATTACAGCACACAGGGATATATATTCCACACCCTGGGAACAAACAAATGGTTATGCACACAAACAGCATCATTAAAATATCTTCAGAAATCAGGAAAGGAACAATTAGATGCCATCACTATGAAATAAAAATGTCTGGCAATTCTGCTAGAAACACACACTAAACCTCATACTACAGATAATACTTATCTCCCATTTAAAAAGCAGTTTTCCTCTGCTGTCATTTTCAGCTATACTAGTGCTATCCAACTGGTGGCCCACAAATGAAAAATAAACCAAATTTTATTTTTAACTGAAAACAAATGGTATCAAATCTGAAATGTTACATTACATTGTACACCAACAAACATTATGTGGGCATTTGCTGGGACTATTAAATGCAATTAACAAGGCAGTGAAAATGAATTTAATTAGTGGCAAAACCACTGCTTTTACACACGGAAAATTGAAAACATTTTTACATAAACCTGATGTCGAATGCATTAAGCTGCTTCTGCAGAATCAAATCACACTGGCTGGGTGAGTTGGAAAATGTTTAGTGTGATTTTTCCAACTGAAAAAGATTTATTTCTTTTCATTGGAAGGAATGAAATGTGATACTGATCTGACTAAAGGTAAAAAGTGATGATGCTTTCCTTAGCTCACTAGCCTTCTTAACTGATATCACGCTGCATTTAAATTTGCTAAATGTTACTCTGGAAGGAAGACCAAAATATCTGTAACCTTTACTGTTGTATATGTGATTTTTGCAACAAGCTACCATTGTTAAAATCAAATCTAAAAGAAACAGTTTGACTCTTGGAATTTTGCAAGGAGCTTTTTGATGAAATGACAATACTTAGTGACACTACAGATTTTAAAGCATTTGTTCCTCGGCTAGACACTCTTATTAAAAGAACTCCAATGACAGGTGTAAGTAAGTTGATGAACTCAAATCAAGCAGATTGCCTGTTCAGCAAACCACTGTATGCTACAATGAAAGCAGAAACTCATTTATCTGATGGAATCATGTGAACTTCAAGCAGATGAATTTATTAGAGCTCTATCACAGACTTGCCAAACAGAATTTCTGAACCTTTTTTTTTTTCACTGAGAAATACCCAAAAATAAAAGATTTGAGATTAAAAGTTATTTCAGTGTTTAGAAAAACTTACATATATGAGATAGCATTTTCTGACATAAAAATACCTAAAGTCAAAATACAGGAACAGTATGAATGACTCTACTCTTGAAAAATTATTTTGACTTTTAATGACAAGCATCAAAATGGGCAGAAACAACTTTTAGTGGATTTTAAGCATCCATGGTGCCACTCTCATTAAACGTAATTTTTTTTCGTCAAATTTTAAATTCCATCTGTTTTAATATGAATTGAAAGAGCTTAAAGGTTAGATCAGGGGTGGCCAAACTTTAAGGAACCAAGATCTACCTTAAGGTATCATTCCCTACTGTGATCTACCATGGCTTATCGCAGTGATATAGGCATATTTAAATAAAATAAGCCTATATCATGAGTGCTTTGTTAGTGTGTGCGGTTTTGTAAGTTTGGGAACAAATACAGAAAAATAATATTTAAATCATTTTTTATTTCTGAAACACTATTTTTCAAACAAATTATATAATTTTACTTATAGATTCTGTATTTACAGTACTTAATTCTTAAATGTTGATGCATGACATTGCAAGCCATCACAAAGTTTAGAATAATCAGGCACATATTCAGTGTGGAACAGTCTGAGACACGCTTCTAAATGAGCATCAGTCAGGCAGCTCCTGTATTTCAACTTCATTATTTTCATTTCTGAAAAAGCTGCTTCACAGAGATATGTGGATCCAAACAAAAGCAAGCAGTCAGCCACAAAACAACAGATCTCAAGCAGGGATATTTTTCTTCTGACAATAGAGTCCAAAATGTGTTATCTGATGCTCTTCCCTTCAGTACTATGTCTGATTGAAGTTTCACAATTTCTTATTCTAAATCTGAAGATCCGAAGAGGAAAGTTGAGAAAATTTTTGATGAAACTTCCTCGATATCACATTCACGAAAAGGGTCAACTGTATGAACAAACAAATGATTGACAGTACGAGAGCTCACGATCGACAGTTTGGCCACCCATGGGTTAGATAAACCAAGCAGGGCATCTTTATACATCATTTTATATATAATTCAAAATAAAAACATATTACAAAATTGTGTCTTGCCAATGAAATTGGTCAAATGTCTTGGCCTAACATCTGCTCTATTAAAAAGGTTGGCCATTGGCTCTAAAGAAGTTGGACAGCATTGAGCTATACCATTCAAATTCCCAAAATAACCTATTCCTTCTACTTAGTTTTAATTGAAAACTGACTCCACCTCCCCAGAAAAAAAGAGGAGAATATCTTAAGAGCTAGTAGCTTTCCACCAGTCACAGATCTGAGGCAAATCTGCAAGAATTTTACTATGGAGGTATCTTATAAAAAATACAAGTTTGATACACTACACCCAACATTATCATACTAACCACTATATGTATGCCTAAATCCAGTATATCACTTGTGATTCATAACACATATGAAATCAGAATTATTAATGCAGCCATCAGACATCTCTGAATTGCCTGTATTTACTGTTCATCACATAATAGTCATGTAAGAAACTTTTAAAAATACATCTCCATGGAGTGGGAATCGAACCTGCACCTCCCGATTTCCGTTCGAGTGCATTATTCGTTACAATACACCAGGACGATGCAGTCACAAGTATCTCAGTGTTAAGAACCAGAACGTTCTCTGATTTTTACCAGTCCAAGCAAATTTTGCTTCCTCACAGCATAGTCAAGTAAATCACCAGTCTCTCACACAGCAATCAGACATCTCTGAATTGCCTGTATTCACTGTTCATTACATGAACAGTAAATACTGAACTGTGGAAGAATATTTCTTCTACAGAATTTACATATAAAATGGTGCAAAAGGGACTCAGTCAGGATCTTGAATTGTTCTGCACAATACAGTACTGACTCCACACAGAAAGATTTACAACATAAGCTATAGATAAAGAATGAATGAATGGAACATGATTACACCCCTTTTATTATCAATAACAGATTATGATTTTACCATTGACAAAGGAACCTGAAGCTCAGTTTGTTCAAATTTACAATTTTGCTGAATTTTGGCACAAATGAGGACATCTTGAATATACCACTAATCTAAGGTATGCATTTTCTCAGTAAAAGAAAAGAAAAAAAACAAAAACTGCTTTGCTCAATGCAAGTAATTTAGACTTATCAAAATTCCCTAAGCAGATAAATAATCATATTGAAGAAGATTAAAATGTTCGTCGATGGAAGATATTAAAATAATAAAATCACTAAAAGCTAAGATCAATTAAAACCTTTAATTGCATACTTAGCATAGTTAAAAATATAGTTTACACTAAAACATGTGAGATCTTTCGAGCTGACTGGGCTCATCCTCAGACGTGGTTACAATGGAAGAAGCTCCGGGTTACATTATTGTATATAGAGCCATAATAAATGATGTCATAACTGGAAGCTACATGAGTTGAAGTTGTTACACAAAATTACAGTCATACAAAAAAAAAGCTTTAATATAAATAATTGAGGGGCAACAACAAATACATCTTACTTAAATACCTCATTATAATTAGTACTTGAATAGTTATTCATCATGAAAGAAATACGGGATTACGCCATATAATACAAATTTTGAAGATGACAATCCGATTTTTGGCGTCAATGTGACAAGGATATTAAGTCAGATAATATCTGAAAACTTGAAAATTTAAATAAAAAAAAAATAGTTATTCATGTTCATTAGGTTCAGTTCTTTTTAGAACATGTTTCCAAGGTTGTGGAATATTAACCGGTACTTCATCATTACAACACAAGTTAGCAAAGCTGTAAATAAACAGACTTTCCATAAATAGTATCTCAAATTTTGTACGAGGGGAAGCCATTAAGTAGGAATCATTCCAGCAAGGGTGGTAAGATCTCTGGCTGGAGAGACCAGATAATGCAGTAATTTGTGAATGCAGTTTCACATTATAGCGGTGTTCCTTTATTCTTGCACCCAATGTCCGTGTAGTAGAGCCGATGTATACTAAATTGCTGCTGGATGCGTCTACTGATTTTAAGGGGATTGCATATACCCCACATTTACTTTCAGCATCTACTTGATCACGATCACTCTTAACCAGAGACAGTATATTAGAAGTTCGCACCCCAAAGTCCAATTTATTTTTATGACAGGCATTTTTAAAGGTATTAATGAGTTCTGGTACAAATTCCATTGATCCTACATATTTAGTTATTCGGCTCTCTCGTTGCAAAGTTGAGAGTGTCAACCTTTCTTCGTGCCTTAGCACTCTTTGAACTATGGAAGCCAAAAGTTTTAGCAACGTCATAAATAACTTTAATCTCTTTATGGCGCAAGTTAAACATGGACGAATGTGTAATTGCTCTCCGAAGCATGAAGTGTATGGAGGCTACTTTATGATGCAGGGAACGTGCCGACGTCATAGGTATCATAACGGGGTTCGATGAATGTTTCCGGTAGACTGAAGTGGTTATAACTTGGGTGACTGGTTCTCTGCATAGTTGGATATCCATATAAACGGTAAGGAGTATTGATGTTCAAATGCTGTTGTAAAATTAAGGGTTGGGAATTTGGAACACAGAGCTGTAGCAAATAAATTCAGATTTTCCTGCGTCGAATGCCAAAATAACAACACATCATCCACATATCGAACGTATAGCAGTGGTTTAATAGGAAAGCTCTCTATAACAGTATCATCCTTAACCAGAGACAGTATATTAGAAGTTTGCACCCCAAAGTCCAATTTATTTTTATGACAGGCATTTTTTAAGGTATTAATGAGTTCTGGTACAAATTCCATTGATCCTACATATTTAGTTATTCAGCTCTCTTGTTGCAAATTTGAGAGTGTCAACCTTTCTTCGTGCCTTAGCACTCTTTTAACTATGGAAGTATGGAAGCCAAAAGTTTTAGCAATGTCATAAATCACTTTAATCTCCTTATGGCGCAAGTTAAACATGGACGAATGTATAATTGCTCTTCGAACCATGAAGCGTATGGAGGCTAGTTTATGATTCAGGGGACGTGCCGACGTCATAGGTATCATAACGGGGGTCGATGAAGGTTTCCGGTAGACTGAAGTGGTTATAACTTGGATGACTGGTTCTCTGCATAGTTGGATATCCATTAACGGTAAGGAGTATTGATGTTCAAATGCTGTTGTAAAATTAAGGGTTGGAAATTTGGAAGACAGAGCTGTAGCAAATAAATTCAGATTTTCCTGCGTTGAAGGCCAAAATAACAACACATAATCCACATGGCGAACGTATAACAACAGTGGTTTAATAGGAAAGCTCTCTATAACAGTATCCTCCAGATGCTGCAGTATTATCTCAGTGAGGATAGGTGATAGGGGTGTCCCCATAGGGGCTCCTTCAAGTGACCTGATAGGGGCTCCTTAAATTCATGTATAATAACTCAACTTACATTGACCAAAGTACTGAACCATTAAACCATTTACAAACAGTCCACACTCAAACGAGGCTTAAATTTTGCTTACCTGGTGACCCATTTCAACAAGATAAAGCTCATGACACAATCTGAAAACATCATACAATTCCTTCCATCCACTAAAAAAGCCACCAACAGACTTAATATTGTTAAGAATTTGAATACTTTTAAGGCTAAACGGCATGGAAACCCTTTTTTCGCCAAAATTTCCCTTCCTTTACTTTAAAATTTAAAGGAAGGCTAGAAACAATGAATGTCGAAGAAACAGTAAAAAAAAAAAAAAAATATCTGCACACCTTTCCGAAAATTTGAGACAGATGTCACGGTGTTGTGCTGTTTCTATAAAGAATTTTTTTTAATATATTAAATAAATAATATAAACTTTTGAAACTTTCTAAAAGCAATCAAAGTAATCTGCAGCGCCCGCCGCCGTGCTGCGTTTCTGCTACTGGGCAGAAGCGTAAGGCAATCGTAATGCATTCTGGGGGGCCCCACTGGAGAGGCTAAAAATAGACGGTGAGAATGTAAGTAGGTGACAGTTGTATACAGAACAGAGCAGATGCAGGGGGATTCTCCTGGGGGAAAAAATTGCCAAATGTATAATAATTTAATCACAGCCATTTTAAAATTGATTTGAGAGCTTTTTAAGATTTCAGGATGTCAGGAAATTTATTTCTATATCAAAAGAGACGTTTTTTAAAACATACTATATTTTGGTGCAATTTGATGAAAATTATGCATTTCGGAGCAGCACAGCGCAGAACTTGAAAATTTGTGCACTTCGGCGCAACTCTTCCACCACTGTAATTATAATGAGGTATTTAGGTGAGATGTAATTGTTGTGCCCCTCAATTATTTATATTAAAGCTTCTGTTTTTTTTATATATATATACCTGTAATTTTATGTAACTTTAACTCATGCAGCTTACAGTTATGATGTCCTTTATTATGGCTATATATACGATAATGTAACCCGGAGCTTCTTCCATTGTAATCACGTCTGAGGATGAGCCCAGTCGGCTCGAAAGATCTCACGTGTTTTAGTGTAAACTATATTCTGAACTATGCTAAGTATGTAATTAAAAGTTTTAATTGATCTTAGCTTTTAGTGATTTTATGATTTTAATATCGTGCATCGACAGACATTTTAATCTTCTTCAATACCTTACATTTGCACAACAATTAGACGAATTGATGAGATAAATAATCAGTTGTTCTAATCCAAGATTAAAGGCTGAGGATGTGTAGTTACCAATTGAAAACTTTGTAATTTCTCTACAACAACAGCATGGAGTAAGAAATACAGAACAATCAAAATGCTGACAATTATTATTATGCTTCATTGAACATATATTACAACAACATAATATACTGTGTAATTGCTGCCAAAAATATGAAACTGACCTTTTCCTGAAGAAGCTTGTTTTTGCTGACAGTTTACTCATTTCATTGACCATTTTCAACATTGTTTTATGCACCAATGATGTCTTGGTAAGTAGATGCATTCTACATGAAATAAACAATTAATGGAAGAACTCTTTAATAAAAATGTATTGATTTCAAAAAGCATTTACATAATTTACAGATCATTAAATTATCAGTTGTAGTACTACTCTTATCACTTATTATTCTGGAAGAAAAATCTTGTGAAGATATGGAGCTGCAGTTTAGTATGTTCTTCCACATCTGTGAAGAATGATGGTGTCACTACTCTCAGCTAAATCGTTTGGCTTTTGGTTAAATTCTTTCCTGTTATGGTGAGATACAATGCTTATGCTGTAGTAAATTGCAAGATCATAAAAAAAAAAAAAAAAAAAAGAGCAGGGTGGGGGTTGCATTAACTGAACAAGTTAATCTGATGATCTAACATCTTGTACATCCTAGGAGTGGGAAACTGTTCTTCCCTTGAAACACACACACAAAACAGTACAATATCTGCAGAAGTCTAGCCAGGATTCCTTCATGATTTATAAATGATAAAATAATACACTCTTTTCTCTAACATTTGGTGATCAGATGTTATCTCTCTTAGTAGTAGATTATCTTGATGTGTTTTTGTTTGAAATGCCATTCTTTGTTGCACCAATTTAGTGAATTATTTACTTTACACAAAACTGATATTTGTGCCAGGCTTGTTGCTTTTTTTGTGTTTTTATGCTGCCTGAGCAAAGATGAAAATGCAAAGAATTAAGAAACTAAACCAGGGCATATGATATTATCTAAACAACCAGTGATCTGTCCTGGGAGAAAACTTTGGTTATTAAATACACATAAGTGAATATATTATGTATATGTCATGGAAAAAGAAAAAAAGAATCCATAAGCATGTAGTTAGAAGCTGAGTGATTACAGACTTTATCTATGATCATAAAGTCATACCACTACTTAATTATTCATCAGTTCTGTAACAAATTCCATGCATGGAGTCAAACCAGTAATGCAGGATGTTTTTTTTTTTTTTTCAATATGATGAAAACACCTGAGCAAAAAATCAGTTGTGGATTGGATTCCCACTCCAGGGTGGTATCATTTTCAAATAAGTGAATTCTCCACACAGGATGGCAATTCCTTAAGACAACTCTGCATCTAAAATGCTACCTTACAGATGTCCTTGTGCTTGAAAAGTTTAACAGTAACTTCCCATATAAACATCTGGACTGATTCTGTAATACTGTTTATTGTTACCAACCATGTGGCTGAAGGCCATGCAGCAATTATGATCAGTTGAATACAAATTCGAATATTTAATCTAATCATTCCTTTACAGGTAAACAACTATGAAGATGTTGTTGTCAGATGATGCTATTTAATTTATTCATTAATAAGACAATTTAATTTTTCTTAACCCTTTGATCATCACAAATGCACTGAGTGTGTATGTCTGCATTGTTTCTTTAGTGTTATGTATGCACTGAGTGCGTTTTCATAAAACCTATTTTACAATCATTAGAACTATGCTAGACATGTTTATGATTTAGTTTTCTTGCTCACACATAGGTAACAGTAGTTCCCTGAGAAAAAATACATTTGTTTACTTTGTATGGATTGTCCCTGTTGCTAGAAACAAGAGTATCCTTGAAGGGCACACATGGTGTAAAAAATGGCTTTGATGTTGGGTTTGCAGAAGCGCAAGACATCTGTCGTGTTATTTGAAAGAGATTCTGATAGTGAATCAGATGAAAAATATATTGAAGAATTCATTTTAGACGTAGTGATGACAGCAATGTTAATATCCCATTGGAGAGTTCTGATTGTGAAGAAGACAGTTCTGATTTGTCCCGAGCTAGGAGATGGAGCAGCATACTGGCTGGATCGATATGTTTACATTGTTCTCATTTTTTTTTACAATAACACCTTGTGTACAATGCCTTTGTACTACACACAAAGTTAGGTTGTAAGCTTGCTTACATAGCTTTTAGGCTGGATCTCACAGACAAAATCATTGAAACCTACCATTTTTTTAGAGAAAGAAAGGGGGGCTGGAAGTGGAACACGAAGGGTGGGAGCACTTAGGAGTGGATGCAGGGACCGAGTAGGGTGAGGGGAGAGTAGAGGGAGAAAATACTGGTCACCTCTTTTGTCAGTAATTTGTACAAACTCGTTCCTGCCCCAGTAGTTCAGAGGGCAGGTCCTTTTGTTGTAAATCTCACGCTTCCTTTCTTTCCTGCTGGCATAGAGAAACAAACAATAAGTGGTTGTACCTTATCGGTTCCTATCTTGATAGTCGTAATGACCTTCGTTGGGTAGGATCCCGTCTTATAGGAATCCTAACCAACGGGGTCATTACGACTTTCTAGATGTAGACGAGAAGCTAATATGGAGTCGGTGGGCTATTTTGGTTTCACAGCAGTGTAGAATTGATTAGGGAAGGTCCGCGCACGCACATTTTGCAGTTACCATTTTAGGGCAGTCAGGGTGGGATTTTTAAATTTAAAGGGCAGTAGAGTGCATAATTTTAGCGTGAGGGTGGAATTTTTCAAACCTGAAGGCAGGCAGGGCGCGCCGGTCCTCGAAAAACGCCTAGAATGAACCCTGGCATTTGAAACTTCTGAAGAAATGTCACTGCATGTAGGATATTAGTTATTGCTGCACGTATAACAATCATTTATGAGCTAACTATTCTTTGTTGGTAACTCACTGACAGTTTTTGTATAAAAATTGTAAACCCATACTTTTTATACCTAGTTAATCAAGTTGTCTTGAGACTTGAAACAAAAATCCAACCTTGGGGTAAAGTACCTGAAACTGGAACCTAATGGCCAAAGGTTAATGAAGCTACTATAGCATTCCAAAACCTTCACGAAACTGCATATTGTGAAATTTTTAAATGTTTTAGAGAATAATTATTTGTAACATTTATCAAACTCCAAAATAAAATTATCAGCAACAGCAGTTTAACAGGAAATGAAATACTTTTTATTCTAATTGCTATAGATAACACTTTCAGCTATAGATAACAAGAAAGGTTTTAGTCACAGCTTTTCCACCAATGCAGGGCATGTGCTATCAGCTAGTTAATTTACATATTCTACTGAAAACCAATGTTTGATTTTTCACTTCCCCACAGTTAAGAGTTGTTCAAATCAATATTAAATGACAAGGTGTTTTTGCTTCTATTTATACTTTTTTTTTCTGGCCGTTACATTGAACATAAATTTCCAACTCAATGGGATAAAATAGAGAAAGGCATAAGAAGGTTACATTTGAAGGAAAGTAGAACCCAAACTGCAAAAACTCTTAAATGTAACTAGACAAGCTATCCATATTTTTGTTTTAGCTAATGCTGTAAAATGCTAAGAACCAATCTTTTGGGAACTGGTTCTTGTGAAGTGAATGGCTGAATTAATAGCCCAACAATGCATGTTTGGAACTTTACAGTAAAATCATTCGCCAAAAACCATGAGACCTCCAAAAACTTTGAAATGGATTGATTGGTTCAGTCACTCTGTCAGCTGGTTCACTTGCAAACAACACATCTCTGATGCAGAGAGTGACTGAGAGAGAAAGTAACTGGAAGCATCTGATCAACACCTGATGTGAAACATGAGGTAGCCAAATCTGTAGAGGCAATGATACACGCAACATTGAGTCAAAAGTAGAGGATCTGAATTGAGGACAGTCCAAAATTCACCCCACTGCACTGCCTCAATTACAATAGCACAAGACCTGTTCACACACCACTCTACTGCCTACAGTAAATAACACAAAATGTCCTCAGTGCACTTGTGAGCATAGAAAGGTAACCCTTAATGATTGAAAAAATGGTCATGTGGTCTGATGAATCATGCTTCAACTGTACACTGCTGATAGAAGATGAGTATTTGCACACAAAACATTGTGAGAGCATAAATCCATCTTGCATAGTCAAGATTCTTCAAGATGGTGGAGGCAGTATAACAATGTGAGCCATGTTTTCAAGGAAAACTTGAGGCCCCTTTGATTCAAGTGGATCAACAACCGCATGCCCAAGCTGTTTAAACATACCTGCTGATCAAGTTAATCAAACTACAGCCACTCTATCTCAGTGGTGATGGATACATCCAGCAGAACAATACACCATACCCACTTTATCTACAAGTGGCTTGAGAAACATGGTATTTTCCTTGCTTTACGGGTCCCCCTTAGTCCCCAGATCTTAATACCATAGGACATTTTTGGGATGAAGTTGATTGGGTACATTGGATGCTTAGATGAGTGCACTGAAGATGCTATTCAACATGCATTGACCAACATTTTAAGGGAATGTTGTCAGAACTTTTAGTCTAATTAATGCTGAAGTGAATTGCTGCTATTCTGAAGGCCAAAGATAGTCCTATACAGTATTTGACAGGCAGTAATAATAAATTGACCAATCAATTGTAATTTAAAAGCTCTGTAACTTTATAATTGTTACATGTGATAGGATCAAATATGACACATAAAGGTCAACTCAAGATTTTCTGTAAACAAAAATGCTGGAACAGTATTATGTAGAAATATTTACAATGTGTTTCACAAATGGTCACACAAACAGATGAAACTTTTCTGTGACAATAATACCAAGTAAGACTGGATCTTCGGTTGCACCAAACCAAATCACTAAAATGCTATCAACATAAGGAATCACAAATTGAATAATTTTTGAGATGTAAGCAGTCTTTCACTCAATATTTTTTGAAAGAACAGGACTAACAAAAACAGAGCACAAACATCCAAATGATAATCTTGGAAAACAACATCATGGCAGATAGTAAATTTTTAATGAACTTGTCAGACTTCCTGGGGTGAAGATTGCTTTTCAGAAAAAACAAAAAGACAATCAGAACTTGTATTTGACAATTACTGATTTAGGATCTTTTATCTAGTATAAGGTCACTAATGGTCATGGATTGTAGAATAACAATTGAAGATAAGTAGTAAGTTTTAGGTGTTCTACATTAAACATTTTCTTTTAGTTTAGCATATGAAAACAAAAATGGGATAATACACCAATGAACAATTTTAAAACAGACCAAAGGTATAAACAATATTTTTCTTTCACTCATGTTTTCTCAAATAAAGGAATGGAAAGGCAGTACAATTACCAGTCAAGTTCTCCAGCCCAGAGACATCTGGACTGGAGAACTTGATGCTGGCATTGCTCAGGGTTGCAACTCATCCTCCTGATCTGTGATAGCTTTATTTGCCTCCAGCTTTCTGAGACAGCTTAAACGGACCCCCCCCCCCCCCACACAAATATTGCATTTCTGCATCAATCTCAGAAACTTCCCAGACGGCTTCCAAAAAGGCGGAATTTTGCCTTGTGGCAGAAGAAATCTTTCACCCCTAAATTACACTTCATTCATTCATAAATTATTGAAATAGATACACTATATATATATACACTCACACATCTCAAGATACTTACAAACTAGTCCTGAAAGCTTGAACAAGACGGTTAAATAAAATTGATTCTTGCTGGCTCAGAAAAACTGCCAGAGTCCATGCCTCACGCTGCTCTAAGTATTTCACCGGCTCTCGAGGATTTCGCATCATTGTCTCAACAGGTGGGGGGATAATTATGTTTGCTGAAGGTGTACTAACTTGAGGATTTTTGGAAAACATAAAAACAATAAGCTCCTCTTCTTCCTGAAAATAAACAAAGACAAACAAGATGAAAATTTCAAAAATCACAAATGTCTACCATGAGAATGAATAGGCACAGGACAATGTACAGTAAAAAAAAAAATGTGCCACCGCTACTACTGAGTCATAGTTAACACACAACCACCCCTACCTCGGAAAAAAAAAAAAAAAATCTTTATTACAAATAAAATTCATGTTCAACTTTTCAAAACCATTTATTTAAATTGTTGGCCACAGTTGGCATCTTGACACTGAAAATTCATACATGAAATTGACTTAAGAAGAAAAAAAAAAAAAAAAGCTGAACTTTTTAAGTCGGAGAAAAATCAAATCATGCAGCAAGAAAATGTGAATATAATGCAGACTACCTCTTGTTTGTTGTCTCTGCAGCTGCATAGCACCCATTGCTAAAGTTTTATTTCACAGCTGATATCTTTCTCTTCTTATTTATTCATCACCGCTTTTCATCCTTCTCTTTTTTCTTTATGTTCCCTGATGACAACAATTTCATTTATCATACTGAAGGAACTTTCAGCCTGAGCACCATGAATGCATGATCAGGGCTCAACAAATCCCGGGTGCCAGGCCAGGTGCCTAGAAATACAGCAGTGGTACCCAATTTTTTTTTTACTTCAGATTTTGTAATTTGCAGTAAATACCGTAATTTCTGTTGTATAACCAGCAGGTTATCTGTTAAAAAGTTACAAATTTAGATGCTGCAGATAATACATCAGTAAAGGTTAAAAAAAAAAAAAAAAAAAGTTGGTGCAACGTTTCAAAAAATCTGTGAGGTAATTAATTGTCAGGAAAGGTGGTGTTATTGGAAAAGTACCAAAAAATGCGGTAACACAAAAAGTGTGACACAACACGGAGCTAGAGGACCGCAAAGAGAATGTAGGAAGATATATATTTTTTTACTTACAAGAATTCTTACAGAGAATATGACGTGACAAAGGCGTTACTATTTGCACTTGTGGAAGCCTACCTGCTGTGTGAGATGCCCACAGTCCTATTTCATGGCACGTAAGCATTTTGCGAATCACATTCATTAGTTTTGCTGTGCTAATCACATTACTTATGCTTTTCTTTTCCACTATTCAATTGAAATGTATTCAGAAAACAGACAAATAAATACCACAGATTTTTTTTTTAGGTCTAACTAATGAACTACAGTAATGCTGCAAAAGCTAGGGATTTCAGTTCTTTATTTACTTAAAATAGCAACACAAAAGTGCTCACAAATGGTTACTTTTTTTAATAAGATGATAGTTTCTTTCTTATATCTTTGGATCTCTGGGTCAGTCATCCTGTGAATCGCAGCTTTTCCATTGGAAATTACAGTTTACAATTAATTAACATGCAGGTACGGATTATATGATGATATTTTTTCTTTTCGAATTTCATGGTCTGCGACATGCTGCCATGGGTTATGCAAAGGAAAAAATTGTTTTTCTCAGAATTTAACAATCTACGGATAATATGCCACAGCAGATTATATACGCCAGATTTTTTTTTGCTTTTCCCAGGGCCCGTGGATTATATGCCGCCATGAACCTTAGGATTTATTTATTTTTTTCTGAATTTTATGGTCTGCAGATATACAAATTAAAATACAGTATTTTGAATTAATATGTACAAAGTATGACTTCTCCAAATTGTGTTTTAACAAAACCAAAATCTAAAATTTTAATTTTTTGAGAGCAGCAACTGTGTGGGTGTAGAATAATGGAAAAAGAAAATTATGAAGCAAATTTGAACTTTATTTTGCAATAAGTGGTTAAGGTAAAAAAAAAAAAAATTGACAGTAAATATAGTTCATCACTTTTCATTCCAGCATCACTGCCACATGTTTTTGTTCATTCATTATTCTTTGAAATTTAACTTTGTTTCACCTGGCTCCTAAATTTTGAGAGCTGGCTCCTAGATCTGGAACATATCTGTTCAGCCCTATGCATGATATCAAAGTTTTCACTATTCTAAATAAATGGTGTAACTTTGATGAGAATACGAATACTCTTGAACACCATGCATCAATTTTTACAAATCTTCCAACTTCATCACTTCCATTTTAGGAAAATTTTCCTCCCTTATTAAGCTTAAATGTAAACATTTACGAGGTGGGGGTGAACATCACAGGAGAGTCAGCATGGGGGAGGGGGGGATGAAAGAAAAGTCCTTGCTTTATCCAACTTCGAATTTCGGAAATACCCCCACCCTCCTTTCTTCAAGCCGAAATGCAAATATTTATGGAATAAAATGATATTTATCAACAATACTGGGCAGAAGTAACATAATGAGAAAAAACATGCGATTATGGAAGAAATCATCTCTTCATTTCTCTTCCATTTTTGAAAGCTTCTAAAGATGAAATTCCATCCTAACTTCTGTTTTTGCAAATTTTTGCCTACAGTTTCTAGCTGAAATACAAACATGCATCCAATAAAATGATATTTAACAACAATACTAGACAGAAGCAACATCGTGAGAAAAAAATTACGATTACGAGAAAAATTTACACTTCGTTTAACTTCCATTTATGAAAGTTTTGAAACGTGAAATACCATACTGACGAAAAAAGATTTCACTAATCTCCCACAAATCTCTCTTCAGTTTTGCATCAATCTCTAGAATTACCCAAATGATGACAGAAAAAAAAGCAGAATTCCACAAATCCACCGAAGAATCTCATGTATGAAAACATGAAGTAAAATAGCATCTTCGGCAGTCATTTTCTCATTAGCATAGATTAGTCGACTGCTTATAGCTCATTGAGTTGCTCACGGTAGTCGTTAAACATCCAATTTAAAAAAAAAAAAAAAAAAAGGACTTATGTGAAACAAGTAGGCTATACATACCTGCCAACATTCACCTATGAAAATGCTCCAACACTGTACTTACTTTTTTATAAACTGAACCATAAACAATAATAAAAAAGATCTGCATTCTCATCTTTAATTAAGTACATAATAATGTACAATATTATTTAGGATAGGTTTTTACTATTCACTTACCTCAAGGAAAAAATATGTTGCATTTTTTTTATCCTTCTAAGGGAGGGAGGTTGATCCCTCCCTTAGAAGGATAAAACATCAATATTTACATATTAAAACTTTTAGCATATAATACATTAACTCAAATAATATATTATGTATAATATATAATCTTCTCACTTATAATAAAAAAATACTTATAATAAGATATTCATTAGTTTTTAACTTTAAACCTCAAGTTCGAACTTATGGTAAAATGTTTTAAAAAAGCAAAGAAAAGGCCAAACTCAAACCTGTTGCACCACGTGTCTTCAGGGACTCATGGCTCCATCTTCAGGGTTGAAGCTCCTCTCTGCTGAGCCACACAATCAGAAGTGAAATCATTTCAAGCCAGTGGAATGAAAAGAGCAGGGTCATTTGACCTACCACGCAAGGCATGCTCACCAAGCTCTCATACGGTTGCTTGTAGTGCCATCTATTGACCTGGATGTGTAGAACTCAATGGAAAAACTGAATTTGCTTTACATTTGTTTACTTAGCTATTAACTTTCCTCCCTTTATTTCTCTCTCTCTCTCTCTTTTTTTTTTTCTTTGCTGAGTTCTACACGTCCAGGTCAATAGAGGCAGCACAATCGATAGCACGAGAGCCTGACATGCGTGGTAGGTCAATGACAACACCCTTTTTGTTCCACTGGCTCGAAATGAGTTCACTTCCGATTGTGTGGCTGTGCAGAAAGGAGCTTCAGCCTGAAGATGGAGACACGAGTCCCTGAAAGCATTTACATGGTGCAACAGGTTTGAGTTTGGCCTTTCCCTTCGTTATTTTAAATTTTTTACAGTAAGTTCAAACTTGAGTATTAAAGTTAAAAACTAATGAGTATTTTATTATACATATTTTTAATTATGTTGTCCCGGATGTAGGAAGTTTGTATGAAATTCAAACTGAGTATACATAAGGGAAAAACCAAAGTCATGGTTTTTGAGCGAGGAACTATTAGCACTGAATGCAAGAAGTCTTAACCACACAAAGATTGACCAGGCAAATGAGTTTGTGTATTTAGGAAGTATGTTTGACAGAAAAAATTAGATGGCAAAATTAGTAGGTGAGTCAATTCTTCATTGAAAGCCATAGCTACCTTAGGAGGATTTCACAGGAATGATGGATTCTCAAGGAAGTCCTGAATGGCTGTGTATGAAAGTGTAATTGTTCCTACTCTGATGTACGGCAGTGAAACCTGGGTACTGCAGAAAATACATAGGAATTGTTTGTGTGCTGGAGAGATGTGTTACTTACAGGGGGTTTGTGGTAAGACATGCTCTGATCATGTGAGGAACAAGGATGTGTTGCAGATGTGTAATGTGAGGCAAAATGTTATTAGTAAGGTGGAGATTGATATTTTTAGGTGTTTTAGCCATGTTGAAAGAATGAATGATGAAGTGCTTACTGAGAGAATTTATTCAGTCCAAGTGGCAGGAAAGAAAGGTAGAGGAAGGCCAAGAAAATCATGGGAAGACCAGATTCAGGAATGTTTGCATGAGAAAAAGATTAGGAGTGTGAAGTACAAAAGGTCTTGTGTGGGCGTGTGATGGATGTTAATGAAGTTTGAGCAGTGTGCTGAGATTGTTGTAAATGGAGGCATTTAATACACCAACTTTAAGTAAATTTTAGTTCCATCAGGTAAATGTTAACTTGGCAGATGGTCTTTTTTGAGGAGCTAACTTTTGAATCTCTCAGAGAACAAGAGAACAGCTTAATGATGTGTGTGTGTGTGTGTGTGTGTGTGTGTTTAATTATAGTTGAAGAGATTTAGCATTTAAATTAATGTATTACAGGCTAAACCGTTTTAATATGTAAATAATGATATTTTAACCTGCTAAGGAGCGGTCAAGAGGAAAAACCCACAACATATGACTTCACAAACGGAAAGACCAACCAAACTTACCTCAAAGGTCTTGGCTTCTTTCCTCAATACACTTCATGCACCTTATCAAGAAACATTTGTTATGCAGCTGGCCTTTTTGGGCTGAGGCTTTCTACACATCCACTCGCAGGTTGTTGTTGTTGTTATTATTCCTCAAGACATGACCATTCTTGTTTTCATTCATAGGACACTACCACATGTTAAATTCAGACTGTTGTTTGACGCGCATGATATGTTGCCCATACTAAATGCATACTCACTTATGTGCGAGTGTTGTCGATCTTCCTAAAAACGATACTCCATTCCACAAATACACACTTACATACCAAATAAATACTCTTATATCACACCTATATTCAATATAAACTCATTCCGTGTTATTTACACACCACATACAAACACTCGCGTATTATTTACACCACTCATTCAAACACTTAATTAAAAATCACTATCTACACTCATTATATAACACTATTTACATTTCACGCCATTCAAGCCTCAGTCAACTGTGATTTATGTAGCGTTCCATCTGCCCCATTCTTCTCAAATACCCTGCAGCAAACGCCAACCCCATTCAGCCAGTCACAACATGCCCCAAGCGCTTTCAACAGTAACACTGCCGTCATCAGGAGGTCGATGTATCCCTCTACTATGCTAACCGCAGATCAAGTAAGCGAATTCATCGAGGTTCCGTCTTCAGTCATGAGCTCCGCATAGTTGTTTCTTTGGCACCATCTATTGTCAGTTCTGTTCCCCCCCTTTTTTTCCATCATTGATTGTTGTTCTAATTTAATTAAGGCTTTCCAGCAATCATTTAAGTTGTTTGGGTCATTAATATTACATACTCTTGATCTGTTTTTTTTTTTTTATTAACACTGACTCTGCAACTCTCAACTGCTTTTCATTTTTACAGCTCTAAATGATTTTAATATCTTTGAATTTCGAACATTGATGATTTTCTAGACAGTACTGGGTTAATGCTGTTTTAGCTTCTTTTTTATTCCAATTACTCAGATGTTACTTTAATCTATATTTTAACTTGTTCTTAGTGCTGCCTATATATGACATAGGTGGTTTCTTATTTATAGGTATCTCACACACACCAGCTCTATCAAGTTGGCTGATCTTTTCATTATTTTTTATTACTATATTTTTTATAGTATGTACTTGATTTCCTACTTGTATGTCATATTTGCCACAAAGCTTATTAATTTCAGCTGAAATGCCTTCAACATATGGAATTGCTCCCACGCATCTTAATGGGTTTTTACAATTTATACTATTTTTATTATTTGCTTAAGTTACTTAGTCAATCCATTTCCTTAATACCTGTTTAGGATAGCCAAAATCATGGGCAATTTTTTCCATATATTCAAATTCTTCTTTTTGATATTGTTCTTTTGATGAGTGTGTTATACCTCTTTTAATTAGTATTTTAATACTATTTCTTTTATGTGTTATTGGGTGCGACGACTGAAAAGGTATCAAGACAGGAATATATGGTGATTTCCGATGCACTCTATATTGTAAATTGTCATTTGTTTTAATTACCATAACATCCAGAAAAGCAAATGTATTATTATGTTCCTGCTCAACAGTCAATTCAATGGATGGATAGATTTCTTTATATTTTTTTGTCAAGTTCCTCATTTTTTAGCCTGGCTAACAGAAAAATATCAATGACATACCTACAGTATAGTAATGGTGGATCTTCCATTTTACTAATTATTTTTGTTTCTATGTCACTCATTATTATTTCAGCAAACAAGGTTGACAAAGGTGACCCCATAGGTCCACCGTAATTTTGTTTGTAGATCTGGTCATTGAAAATAAAAACATTATTTTCATATATGTAAAATAAAATTTCTTTTAATTCTTTAATTTGTACTTCACTCATTGTATGTAACTGATATAATTTTTCAGTTATCATGTCAATCACCTGAGGTACTGGGGTGTTAGGAAAAAGAGCACATACATTCATACTAGCCATATGATATTCACTTAAATCTTGTTTAATCTCTAATTTTTTCAATGAATTCATAAGTATTCTTCACAGTGAATTTGGTCTTCATAAATATGGGTGCCAAATACTTGTAAATATTTTTTCCAACATTATTAACAGGGAATTCCTTTTAGATACAATCATTCTCATAGGGGCATCAGGTTTATGAGTTTTCATTTTTGCAAACATTCTTGGAATCCCCGTACCCATAAGTGGACGACTTGCACATAAAATAGTCATTACTGACTTGCACGTAAAATAGTGCACTTAATTGGTAATTATTGCCAAAAAAGTTGCAAATAATATAACCCACAAATATGTTTTCCTTGAGATAGTTGAATAGTAAAAACCTATCATAAATAATATTTACTTTTTTTTTCGTACTTTGACATTTTAGCTCTAAACCTTGATATTAAAATCCTTTAAAACTTCTAAAAAATATTTAAAATCATTGTAAAGTGACTACTCTAATTGTTTCCCTCATTTAGGACTCAAATTCTACATGGCCTTCTGCTTTTCTCATGGTAACAGTTTTTGTTTGTTTTGTTGCTCTTAAATTATTTCAAATAAGCTGATTTGTCATCTGGTGTTGTCACATCACTATGAATGTGTTTTATTTCCCCAAACACCAGTTTTCCAAAATAGTTTTGAGAAGGTGATATTTTTGTGCAAAATGACTTTGAGAAGATGTGGAAAGACAGCAAAATAGCACCAAATGTTTACTGAAAAAAGGATCCCTACATTGCCATATTTCAACTTGATTTCTAGATCCTCCAAACAAAAAATGTATCAGTCTGTATTTTTGAAAGATTTATGTTGTCCTTATTCAACAATATATCATTATACAACACATGAATACTAAACCTTTGTGCAAACATTACTTCAAATAATAATCATATTGGTATTTCTCTATTGTCTTTACACTGGAATATTCAAAGCAAACAATATAAATTCTGAATTTGCTTGCACCACTTACTGGTCATCCATGTAACATCTCTCAGAAAACTTGAAAATTTCATCGCCCTGGAGCGGGAATCGAACCCGCATCTCCCGATTTGTTTGAGTATTATAAATATAATGATCCAATTTATTGGTGTCTAAAGTAAGAAATCACACAAATTTCACTCCGCAAGCTTTCTCCGTCAACGGACGGCTTCATCAGGCGGTTACATAGAGAATATAGAATCAAAATTGTAGACAGAACGTTAATTCTAATATGACAAATGAAATCATGCGTGAAGACCGTGCGCATAAATAACCACAAACGTGGTGAATACAACATCTTAAAAGTTAATGCAAAAGCAAACAATGTAAACTTTAGGAACTAGAATCACGAAGTCCATCTTGCGATGCCTAGCAGATGGTTCCAAGCTACCGGTAGTTCGAAAGAGACATCGGTGTTGCATACATCCTGCCTCGTTAATATCTCAACTGTTTCCCTTATGGCAGCTGTTCTTGCGTCTCCATATGGTGCGATCTTCGAGATATTCTGCCATTGGGGTTGAGCTTGATGGTTAGCTACTTCTTTGGCAAGCGACGTAGAAAGTTTCTTTTGTGCAACGTCCCTCTTATGCTCATTCATTCTTTCCTCAAATGACCTTTTTGTGAGACCTACGTGAAATTTAGTTGAGGAGTCTGGGTATAACAATGGGATGCAATAGATGCCCGCATCTGTGAGCTTCAAGGTACTATTACTTCTTGCTGTGCTGAGGACGGTTGCCATGTGTTTAGAAGCTTTAAGGCCAACATCCAATCCTTTCTTCTGAAAGTGATTTTTAATAAAATAAGATATTTTGGGATGTACGGGATCGAACCAACAAATTTTAAAGGTGCTCTTCTGTTCGGTGTAGCAAGTGTGATGGCTTCAACTTTCGCTATTGTGTCCTCTACGCGGGAGAGCACCTTTAAAATTTGTTGGTTCGATCCCGTACATCCCAAAAATATCTTATTTTATTAAAAATCACTTTCAGAAGAAAGGATTGGATGTTGGCCTTAAAGCTTCTAAACACATGGCAACCGTCCTCAGCACAGCAAGAAGTAATAGTACCTTGAAGCTCACAGATGCGGGCATCTATTGCATCCCATTGTTATACCCAGACTCCTCAACTAAATTTTACGTAGGTCTCACAAAAAGGTCATTTGAGGAGAGAATGAATGAGCATAAGAGGGACGTTGCACAAAAGAAACTTTCTACGTCGCTTGCCAAAGAAGTAGCTAACCATCAAGCTCAACCCCAATGGCAGAATATCTCGAAGATCGCACCATATGGAGACGCAAGAACAGCTGCCATAAGGGAAACAGTTGAGATATTAACGAGGCAGGATGTATGCAACACCGATGTCTCTTTCGAACTACAGGTAGCTTGGAACCATCTGCTAGGCATCGCAAGATGGACTTCGTGATTCTAGTTCCTAAAGTTTACATTGTTTGCTTTTGCATTAACTTTTAAGATATTGTATTCACCACGTTCGTGGTTATTTATGCGCGCGGTCTTCTTGCATGATTTCATTTGTCATATTAGAATTAACGTTTTGTCTACAATTTTGATTCTATATTCTCTATGTAACCGCCTGATGAAGCCGTCCTTTGACGGAGAAAGCTTGCGGAGTGAAATTTGTGTGATTTCTTACTTTAGACACCAATAAATCGGATCATTATATTTATAATTAGTTTTCTGGTGTTGGCATCTCACAAGCTATATATTTGTTTGAGTATGCTAATGATACACAACATGGATGCTTCAACTAGCAAAAATCTGAGGATGTTCAGATACTTTTTTTTTTTTTTTTTTTTTTTGGTTGGAGGTTTAACGACCACCGTGAGCAACTCAATGGGCTATAAGCAGTCGCCCGTCCCTAATTTAGGATCACTGGTTCCAAGGAAGGGAGAGAGCCAGTGCCGTAAGACAAACACAACATCCATGCCTCACCGGGATTCGAACCCAGGTTCATCTCGGACGAATGATCAGAAGCCATTGCTTAGACCACTGCGCCACCGGGGCAGCGATGTTCAGATTCCTAAGATAAGTTTGCTTAGTCTTAGCTACTTGGAACTTCACTGTCCTGGGTTGTGTAACAGTTAGCAAACTTGAACGGAAATCGGGAAATGCGAGTTCGATTTCTGTTCCAGGGCGATGAAATCTTAAAGTTTCCTGCGAGATGTTACATGAATAACCAGTAAGTGTTACAAGCAAATTCAGAATCCATACTCTGCTTTGAATATTCTATCGATTTCCTATGTATTATGAGGAATATTTCTTCCTTCATTGATTTATCTGTGGATGACCGGTAAGTGGTACAAGCAAATTCAGAATTTATATTCTGCTTGCTTTGAATATTCTATCGATTTCCCATGTATTATGAGGAATATTTCTTCCTTCATTGATTTGTCGTTACACTGTTTTTAAATGGGAGGCCCTAATTCAGCTAGATTTCCATGAGAAAAATGACACTTTTGCAGATAATAATAATAATTATTTTTTTTTTTGCAGCTCAATAATAAAAAAAAAACCAGTCTTTTTTTCTCTCTTCCTGTGCCAAGAACTGTGCAGCAATATTTTCAAGTTGTTATACACTCTGACAATGCATGTTTGGTTTTTATCCAATTTGACTTGTATTTTATGCAAGTGCAACATGCTGGGAGCTGAGTGCAACAACAAAAGTGCACCCAGCATGTGGTATACTTTTGTATACCCAGCAACACTGCTGGGTGTACAGAGTCAGCAAACAATTCACAATAGTGGGCACCAGTCATACATTGTTCCACATGCACCAGGGGGTCCAAGTTCCTGCCAGGTAAACATGCCCCACACCTATACAACCGCCTTCACCAGCTTGCACTGTGGAGACAATGCAGGATGGATCAAGTGCCTCGCGTTGTCTGCACCAAATACATACATGACCATTCACGGAGTGCAGTAAAACATGCGACTCCTCAGACCAGCACACATTTTTTCCCAGTCACCCAACTTGCATGACTTCTGCACCAGGTGAGTCTTTTGTGTTGATGAACTGTGGTTAGGAGCAACCCTTGCAAAACTGCTGAAATTTCTACTAGCCAATGTGGCTAGTGGAATAAAACTTTTACTAGCCAAATGACAAAATCTACTGTCCATGCAAAGTTAAAAAAATAAAAATAATAATTCAGTAACTTCTCTACTTACCTTTCTATGAAATTAAATGGGATAAATGTTTTTTTTTCTTTCTAATGAGAGACCTTTCCCCCATTAACTTCATAAAAACAGATACATAGCAGTTACTGCAAAGTATCATTAGATTGACTGCAAATATTGTATATGCTTTTGTTTCCAAAATCATTGATTTTTGACAATTTATTTTCAGTACTGTAATATCATTACTCTTACTATCTTAATTTACGCATAATTTAGTTTTGAGGAGCCATTGAAATTAGATGTCTAATTTCTTTAATAATATTTAAAACAAAGGGACAAAAGCTAGGATATATATATATATATATATATATATATATAAAGTGGCACTAATAATGTTGATACAGTTTACCACTGATATGTACTGTGTCTGATCTTCTCATTAGAGGTATCTGCCCACCACAACTGAATAGCATTTTGAGGAACAAAATCTTTAATTGAAGGGAAATTGCATCTAATCATCATTAAGTCATTTAAATTGTCACTATTCAGACATGCTCAATTACTCGTTTTTATAAGTTTCATTGCTGAAAAGCCATACTCACAAGGAGCAATACTACATGGCATTAGATGTAGCAGCTGCATCATCCTAAAAACATTGCCATAACAGTTTACTTCTTTTTGTTCATCATCATTGTCAACCATTATCAATCCACTCCTGGACGAAGGTCTCTCCAAGCCTTCGACTGTCCATCGATGGTCTGTTCTTCTGGCAGTATGTCCAGCCCATTGCCATTTTAGGGATTTTACTCTGATCATGATGTCTTCCACTCTTGTCATTTTTCGGATCCACGAGTTCCTCTTCTTATCTCTCCTGGTTACATCAAGCATGCACCTTTCCATGCTACTTTGAGTTGTCTGCAGCCTTTGTATGTCTCTTTTACTTATAGTCCATGTCTCTGCACCATATGTAAGCACTGGAAGGATGCATTGACCAAACACTTTTCTTTTAAGACATAATGGCATATTGCTCTTGAAAATTATGCTGTTTCTTCCAAAAGCTCTCCAGGCAAGTTTAATGCACCGACTGATTTCTTCATCAATGTGACCCTCACTTGATATCTGCTGTCCAAGATAAACATACGCATCTGTTATCTCCAGCTTTTCTCCATCAATCGATAAATCTTCATTTTTTGTAAAAGCATTGTACATCACTTTTGTCTTCTAAAAGTTCATTTTTAATCCCACTTCTTTACTCTTGTCAGCAAGTTCCTGGATCATACTCTGCAGCTCTGAAGGGGTAGTTACAAAAAATGACTATGTCATCAGCAAAACGAAGGTGGGTTAGATAATCTCCATTAATCTTTATCCCTTTGCTTTCCCAGTTCAGTGATTGAAAGACATTTTCCAATGTGGCATTAAAGAGCTTGGGAGATATGGTGTCACCTTGTCTCACTCTCTTTCCAATTTTTATGTGTGCTGTATTCTCAAACAGCCGAATCTTTGCACTTGCATTTTCATAAATGTTATTAATAATATTAATGTATGCATCTTCAATATCGCAGGATTTCAGAGCTATTGTAAGTGCTGATGGTTTCATCGAATCAATAGGCCTTTTCATAATCAATAAAAGCCAAGCACAATGGAAGTTCATATTCCCTCGCTCTTTCAATTAGTTCTCTCAGTACATGGATATGATCTATAGTGCTGTAGCCACTCCTGAATCCAGCTTGTTCTCTCGGTTGAGCCAAGTCCAGTGTTACCTTCAAGCGGTGTGAAAGAACTTTAGTGAAGATTTTATAAACCACTGATAGGAGGCTGATAGGTCTGTAGTTCCTGAGATCCTCAATGTCACCTTTTTTATGTAGTAGGATCATTGTAGCGTTGTTCCAATCATCAGGAATCTTCCCTTCATTAAGGCATCGAGTGAAAACGTGGGCGAGTACTGTTTCAATTTCTCCACTTGCTTCTTGTATGATGTCTACAGTAATTCCATCTTCTTCTGGAGCTTTTACCCACTTCATGTTCTTGATTGCATGTGCAACTTCTGCTGGGAGGACTGGAAGAACTCTGGTACTGGTACCTTTCATGATGTCTGGAGTGCGTGTTTCATCCCTTTCATATAATTTGGAGTAGAAATCTTTCACTCTTGTCAAAATTTCGCCTCTATTTCTTGTTACAGAACCATCTTCTTTTCTCAGTGCCATAATCTGTTTTTTTCCCTTGCTGAGATGTCCCTTTGCTATCTTTAGGCATTGGTTGCTTTCAATTGCTTTCCTCACTAGTTCACAGTTGAATTTCCTTTCAACTTCAGTGATACTTTTTCGTACTGTCTTGCACAGCTCTATATATTTCCACTTTGGAAGTTACATCTTGTTTAGTTGTCCTCATCTCTGTCTCTCTCTTTTTTTTTTTTTTGCATCAACATTTTGGTTTTTCCTGATAGTTTGTTCACATGCAACTTGTTCTTAGACCCAGCTAATTATGTTGCTGTTTCCATAAGAGCTTTGGTTACTTTTCTGTTAACTTCAGAGATGTCCACTTCTTCTGATGTTAGACCTTCTAGAATTGAGAATCTGTTCCTCAGTTCTAATTTGTTGTTTCAGCATATATGTTGCTAAATAGAGATTCAGAGATGATTCTTTTACCTGTAGATGACATTATACTTTGTGCAAGGTATACCATGGTAAAGGTTGTTTCAGTAATGTTGACCCTTTGGTCGCTCCAGGCTGATCTGTCAGCAGATTAAGTTTCTCTCGAAGCCCACCTTCACTTCCATTCATTTTCGAAGCAGCTGCAGGAACACAGGCAAGACTGAACTCCATATTCATTCACAAGGAAGGGGGGGAGTTGGACAAAATAGTTGCTCACTTGGGGAAATAAATCTGCTGGCCTTCTTTGGCTATTATGTTGAAAAAGTTACTAGCCACTACAAAATATCTGGTTGCCATCTGGAGACTGGCTACCGACATTCGCAATGGATGGTTAGGAGATGTTGTCAGGGTAGTCTGCTGTTATAACCCACATATGTGAGGGTGCGACACATGGTCATGACAGATACTGTTCCGGGTTGACCTCTGTTGCATTGGGTAGCCAACTGTTGAACAGTGCTGGGTCTGTTGACCTGTACAAGTCATCGAACCCAGCGCTCACCTCTTTCATCAACCTTTCGCTGTCCTGTGAAGTTTTATTTCCGGGCAATTGTTTGACAATTTTCATGCCAGTCCTGATACACTTTAACTACAGTGGATCGCAAACAACCCACCAGTTCAGCCGTTTGGAAAATTGATGCACTCACTCTCCGAGCTCCCAAAATCTGTCCTTTTTCAAAGTCCAATAAATCCTTCCATTGACCCACCATGCTCTGAAGCTGACTATCTACTGCTCCACTCAAACCTTATAAATGCAACATCAGTCAACTAATCGTACCCTCATGGTAAAACTACAATAAGACTGGCATCTTCATGTTTGGGTAAGATCTCATCTGTAGATTTCAATTTCTTTTTTTTTTAATGGATTCAAGAAGTACAAAGTAAGATTAATCATACAACAAGTTAAAAAAATAATGTACAGAAGAAATACATTGGAGCATTACCATACCTGGCTGGAATATCTTCAGAAATTAATAAATTATGCAGTAATTATGGAATTCAAATAGGAAACAGAGTATTTACAATTGAAAAATTTGATTCTTAACAATAAAGATAATGGCAGCAGATTAGAAAAAGCAGGTGTGTATGAGATTCCAATCACCAGGACTCCTCCAATGTCTTACATAAGTAGCACAAAAAATAAATTAAAACATCGTCTACAACAACACATAAAGAATTGGCAGACAAAGGAAGCAAAGACAGCATTAATTCAATACTGTTTGGAGAACCATGAATACCTAAAATTTGAAGAAATTAAAATTATTGAATATTGTAAAAATGAAAGGCATCTACGTACCGCAGAATCATTGTTAATAGAAAAAATAGAGATAAAGGTTGTAATTTTAATGATCCCAATAGTTTGAACAACAGATAGAAAGAATTAATTAAAATTGAACATAAACATCAAAGCAACAGAAGAGGAAAGAAAAGGAGAGGCCAGAATCAAACAATAGATGAAGCCACTGTAAAGGATTGGCAATGGCATCGAGGCCGGCCCAGGCATAGACTCTTTAGCTCACTTGTTCTGCGGCTGCAGACAGGGTAACATCGCAAGGGCTTCCTGAAGATGGCTGCGGGGCAGCTGAAAGTACTAGAAGCAAAATTGTAGCGAAAGTAGGGTTAAGTAAAAGAGGGCAGGTCAACATGTGCTTGAGCATGAACAGGAAGAAGTATGGCATAAAAACGGGCTGATATAAAGAGTTGAGGACAGCATGTTTTGTAAATAATGTATATAAGGTTTTTAGATTTGAGTTGCAATTAGTTTGATGTTAAAGTGTTGGATTAGAATTATGTGTGAGTACTGTTGGTGGTGCCGTGGGTGGTTGTGAATGTCAGTGAGTACACTTTTTAAGTGTTAGCATATGAATTGAGTTGAGTTGTAAATATTCTAAAGGAATATGTACATACTGTACATTCTTTAAAGGAGGGAAGGAGAGGAGGAGAAAGGGGGGGGGGGAAGAAGCAAAATACGAATAAATACAGTGTGGGGGGGGGTCATTTAAACTCAAGAGGTAAAAATGAACTACAAGCCTGTGCAAAGATGCTTTGCATACCTGACCTGCTCATATAAGTACGTAATAATGTACAGAACAGTAGAAGAAAACAGCAACTTACCCTGCTGGAAACTTAAAAACAAAACAAAAAAACAAAACAAAAAAACAATAACAACGTGCAAGAAATGTCAATGAGGCAAATCTCAAAAGGTAAGTTATCAATATAGTAAGGGGACACATATCGAAAATAACATACAGAAATAAAAAATGCATTAAATATAAATGCTAATGCTGCACTAAGATGGGATCTGTAACTGGAATGAATTAATACTGTAAAGAACTTACCAGGTCTGAACAAAATTGACTAGATTTGCTCTCTGGACTCAGGTATATGCCTTTTGGCAACAGCAGCTCCTGTTCATCAACAGGAATACATGTCTCTTGTTCAAGATCCTTCTGTAGCTGATGAACTGAGATTTCTTCTGAAGCTCCAAAGCTTAACATTTGGCAAGTTTCAACACAAAATACAAGGACAACCTAGATAAATATTATCAATAGTAAACTCAAATATAAAATAATCTTATTCCACATGCTGACATACAAACACACATACAGCATGAAACAGCACTACACACTGTAAGGAAAAATGTGTGCTGGAAATCAGTGGCACAACAGTTTTTTCTTTGTAAGGAGATAGCAAGTAATAAAGGCATCTACATACCTACTATTCAGACATACACTGAAGTGCCAGAAAAATTGGTACACCAGTCTAATACTTGGTAGGTCCCCCACAGGAGCGCAGGACTGCAGAAATACGACGGGCCATGGACTCCACTAGCTTCTGGAAATATGCTGTAGGCAATGCACACCATACTTCCTGCAGAGCGTTCTACAATTCGGGTGTATTCCGAGGTCTCGGATTCCTGCGTTCGATAGCGCTTTGCATGGCATCCCAAATGTGTTCTATCACGTTCAGATCTGGGGACTTGGGTGGGAATGGCCACACCCCAAACTCAGATGAATGCTCCTCTAACCATAATGTGGCATCACAACACTTGTGTGGAGGTGCATTGTCCTGTTGGAACAGGCCCAACCCATCAGCATGAATGCAGGACATGAACGGGTGCACCTCATCAGAAAGGATGCGCACATAGTGTTGGCCGGTCACAGACGTTTGTAGATGTACCAGGGGTCCCAGTGAAGTCCAGCTAAACACACCCCATACCATTACGGACCCCCCACCATCTGGTACAGTTCTCTGCTGAAAGGCGGGATCCATGGCTTCATGGGGTTTGCGCCACACGCGAATCCTTCCATCTGCCTGATACAGTTCGAAACGTGACTCGTCAGACCAGGCTACTTGTTTCCAGTCATCAAGTGTCCAGTGGCGTTGTTGCCGTGCCCAAGCGAGGCACATAGCTCTGTGTCGTGCACCCATCAAGGGGACACAAGTTGGGCGTCGGCTCCCAAAGCCCATATCGTGCAGGGTACATTGCACAGTCCGGACGCTGATGCTTGTTGAGGCTCCAGCATTGAATTCCGATGATACCTGCGAGAGTGCTGCACGCCTATCGCATGAAATGATTCTTGACAGCCGGACGATGGTCACGTTCACCCAATGTCTTTTTACGGCCACACTGGTATCGTAGGTTGGAGGTTTTGGCCGGAATTCTTGTAGTCACGGTACACCCTTGCAATGGTCGTCCGTGAAAATCCGAACTTCATTTCTACCTCCGAAATACTATGGCCCATCTCACGAGCACCAACTATGGCATCACGTTGAAAATTGCTTAAATCGTTATTACTTGTCATTCTCATGTCGAAAACAGCTCTGACAGCTGGCAAGGATGTCTATCGCTTTATATATGCACTGGCAGACGCAACCAAGTATGCGCATAGGTGCCATTGCTATGTGTCTTGCATAAGCTCATCTGTACCCAGTTTTTCTGGCACTTCAGTGCATATAGCACATTATAAACTCGGTGGACATGTGCTTCCGCCCCGAGAGAAGCCTAACATACGTAGTTATTCTTTGTTAGTTAAATTAAACTATTTACAAACTAAAACTTTTGGTTAAAATTAATTTACAACTCCTAATTAAATTATATATACACACTACTAAAACATGCACACTTCTAAAAATATCTAACAGTTAAAAACTTACAACACTTTAGAACTAATTAACTCATAGGGTTGGAGACATCGTCCACACACAAACACTTCATCATCGATGTAAGAGCGAGAACTTTCATCAATACGTTATCGACATCTTCAGACTATCGAAATCACATGAGGGAGTTTCTGGCATTAAATTTGCATGCTGGGATACTCACTATTTTACTTGAATGCACGTTTTAACCCTGAAACTATCTTTTTGGGTAATTTTCATGGTATGTATATATATTTGTAAGGAGATGTGCAAAACATGAATTATGATGAGTATTTAAAACAGCAGCAACAACAAACTTAACAGCTCTCAGCTGTGCAACATGATTTATGGAAATGGGGATATGAATCCTATCACCATACTCCTAACTGACAGATATACCTGCACGGGTGTACTACCATTCACAAATACACGCAAACAGAGAGAAGAAGAATACCATTGAACTTTTTCTCAGTAGTAATGTTAATGTGAATGACTTTGGCCATTAATTAGATCTTGCTAAATGCAAGTATAGTAATCCTTCATTACCCACGGTTTTGGTTATATGCGCTTGTGAGAAGAACATGCACTTGCTTGCACTAGTGGAGACATAGGCTTTCTTTTGGTGGTGGTGATGCAGCATGCTTCCATTGCATGCTTCTGTATTTCATTTCTGGCTCAAAATGGTAACATTGCTCATGGTGGTCGTTAAACCTCCAATCAAAAAAATAAATAAAAATAAAATGGTAACGTCAAGTTTAATCTCCATCAATAATTCATGACAGAAACTAGTTTTTTTTTCCTTCGTGGGAGTATATTAAGTATTCCAATGTGACACCTATATGGTTTACCTTCTGTTCCACTAACACATGCTTTGGAACCTATTGTGCAGACACCTTTCGATACCCAAGATGATTGTGGATACTGCTGCGAGTCTCGTGCTGATGTGTAGATGCTGTGCTAGCTGTCAAAAGGTCATTCTGCAGTTTCCCTCCCACATTGTCCACCAATGCAATGGTTTGTTTTGTGATAGCACAGTGACACTAACCAGCTCGTGGATGGTCTGCTGTGATCAGGGAGCAATTCCTGCTCTATGACAATTCAGTTTTCAAGTTTCGCAGTGAGTAGGCAGAGATAGAGAGGACACAGTTAATTATTGTATTTCTATGATATCAATAAAATTAGTAGAGTACACTAGAATTGAATAATTAACAGTTTAATTCTCACATCGATATGCTTAGTTACATGCCTTATTTAAAATTCCTTAAGTACAAAGTTCTCATACATAAAGGAAAAGTCTTTGTATCTAGGATTTACACCTGGCATGTAGTCGAACAAACTTTAAGAGTATATTGACTTTTAAAACTTTTTGCGTGTTCCAGTCTTTGGAATCAATTATTCTCAATCTCACCAAGGTTGGTCCCTTTGCGTGGGGACACAGGATTGAAATACAATATTTAAAGGAACTAAACATTAAAATAGTCTACTAAGTTGACTACTTACATTTGTAAGCTTGGGTGGCCCAGGAATCTAAGGTTATCTTGGTGTTGAAAATGTTGTCGTGGAAACCACGTAATAAAGGAATTCTTGAAGAACACGTAATGGACTTCTCAAAAAAGGAAATGGAACAAAATCTTACCTATATATCAAGATTTGTTCCATTTCCTTTTTGAAACGTTCATTACATGTTCTTCAAGAATTCCTTTATTACTTGGTTTCACCGACAATGTTTTCAACACCAAGATAACCTTAGATTCCTGGGCCACCCAAGCTTACAAATGTAAGTAGCCAACTTAGTAGAATTACCTATTTTAATGTTCAGTTCCTTTAAATATTGTATTTCAGTCCTGTGTCCTCACGCAAAGGGACCAACCTTGGTGAGATTGAGAATAATTGATTGCAAAGACTGGAACACGCAAAGTTTTAAAAGTTGAAAGACTCTTCGAGCTTGTTCAACTACATGTCAGATTTTAAGTATGCGTGTTGGCAACGCAAAATCTTTGAGCACATCAAATGTATAGGATTTACATAAAACTATGTTGGAGCATGTCCAACACACAAAAAACAGATTTCTGCTGCAAGTCTAGTATTTTATATTTTATTTAATATTTCAATTAGGCGAAAAATCAAAAACAACCTTGAAATTAATAACAACTAATTTGGTAGTAATATTTTGCATGTGCCAATTGGGACTATAGTACCATGAACACTTCCTCCTAACATATAATTCTTTCATTCATTTGTTAACCCTTCTTTTAAAATATGCACTGGTGTCCAAAATTAAGGTCAGGAAGGCATTCTCAGGGATAAAAAGGAAGTCACGTAACAGCAGGTAGAAACATTTGTCATGTAAAGAAACACAATCATACGGGCAATAAACATTTTATGACAACAGATAAATATGTACACATTTTGCATTTACAAGGTCACACCTGCAAATGTCTCCAAGGTGAAATGTAACAATGTAACCTATCTTAATGAGGAATGTGACCACTCTGTACAGACAGACACTATCACAGTGATGATACGTACTCATCACCAGTATGTTGATGAACACTGAAGCCAAAGAATATCATTCCTAGATAAAGATGGTGTGTAGTTATGGAAGGGAACTCACAAACTACTGTTTCATCCAGGCATGCTCTGTAGGGTTCATGTTTCAAGACCTGCTTGGCCAGTCCATACGTTGAATATCATTGCCCTGCAGGAAATCATCAACACGCTGAGCCCTGTGTGGGCAAGCATTATAATAAATTACAAGTAACTGAAGGCCAACAGCTCCTTGAAAAAGTCTGATATGAGGCTCTAGGATCTCATCCCTATAATGCTCAGCACTCACATTGCCTCCTGTGAACATGAGCAGTGGTGTGCAGCCATTGAACATAATGTTACCACACTGCCTCCGAAGGAGTCTCGTTTGTGGACGTTAGGATCTTTATGGGTTTACTGTTCCCTGCAGATGAAATGCCAATGAGAATTCATTTGTAGACTGAATCTTGATTCGTCTGTAAAAAGAACACCGGCCTGCTTGTCTGGGATCTAGAAAAAATGTTGCCTGCACCAGTTCAAGCAAGCTCCTCTGTGAGATGTGGTTAGCAGGACATTAATCATGGGTCACCTGGCATAAAGGCCAATTGCATTAAGCCTTCCGTGTATTGTTGCCTTGATATCGTAGTTCCAGTGGCAATGGAGAGATCCATAGACAATTGCCGGGCTGAATAGGACCTATGACACTGTTCAGTTAAAGTGACATAATGGTACTCACAAGACGTTGTACACCTCGGACAACCTCAGCCAGACCTCCATGACACTGGTCTTTGAATTGCTTCCATAACCATGAAATCACTCTGGAGTGGATATTCAAATTCCCTAGCAACATGGGTCTGAAACTGGCCTGCTTCTAGTAGTCCTATCGTCTGCCACTGTGCAGCATCAGATACATCAGTACAACACATAAAGAATGCATTTGAAACCACTGGAATGCTTCTTACACATGCTGTCAATGAGAAATATCACTGAAGTTCCCCATCGGCTTTAAGTGTGCAACTTAATTTACATATTGGACGGCACTTTTCTCACTGATATGTGAATTTCACTGCAGACATTTGTTTTTCATGTCCTGTTAACGCATAAAATTTCATTTAACACTTTGGATTATTTGCCCGCTATTGTCTTCTGACCTTTAATTTTGGACACCAGTGTACATTGTCATTTACACACACTATAAGTTTCAAATCCTTAAAATGTTTAAAAGAACAACTATTTTAAAGAATATTTTAGGCTAAAACCCTCACTCCCTAACTTTTGGTAAAGACATCCCACTAGACATAAAAAGCATTGCATTTTTCATTCTATCTGAAAGAACATCTTTATGGTGGTGGGTCTTTCGATCTGTCATCAGCATAATGAATGCACCTACTAGCAGACAACCCTCAAAAGCACATAGTGCAGTAGAAAAGTCCTGCAATCTGATTTTCCTGGAAAAAAAGGGAAATCAATTTGCAGGATTTTTCTTAGATGTGCTTGCCTGTGATCTTAAATGCCATACTCTTGATAACTTCAAAGCAAAACTAGAACATTAACATAGTGCTGCCCTATGTTGGTACATTTTAGTTTTTATAAAATCAGCAGAATAAATATTGATGATATACCTGATTGATACCCCCCTCCATCCCTTGTATGAAAAGAGAGGGGAGAAAATTAATGAATATGTGCTTTGGATGTTATATTTTCATTGATGGTCCTTCGTGCTTTTTGATGAACAGTGTTACCAAAATGAAGGATTATAAGAACGCAGTATGAACACTGAGGAACCAATTTATAAGGACCAATAGACTACTTTATGCAAATAAGCTGACATGTCAAATGGTGGTACTACATCACTATGGCACATAATCAAGAGAACATGAAAACTTCCATTAGTGGTTTGAAATGATTGATAAGTCTAAATGGCAGGCAGCGTGCACTGTGAGCTGGGGATGACAGCACGTGTTCAGAATGGGTGTGTGAGTTTTAGCACCATTGCTGCCTTTGTGGTAAAGTAATAGTACTAAGGGTATGAAAGAGTGTGCAAACCGATACTGACCACATAATCTGTGGTTGATTAAAAATGCCTAGTTGATGCCTGACATGAGTACAGGATAGCCTAATTTGTACAGGCCAACAGACGCATAGTAGTGAGTCAAATACTTGAGGATTTCATCTCAGTGCACAATGTGTCATACAATGCACCATCTGTCGTACAGCAGAACAAAACCTGTCTGTACACCATTGCTATTGACAGTCAATAAAACAAAATGTTTCCAGTGGGCTTGGGAGAACTGCAGGACGATTGGAAAAGGGTTGCTTGATCTGACAAATTGCGTTTTCAACTGCAGCACATGTCGAAGGGAGAAAATTTAGAGACAACATGACAGCATGGATCTATCTTGAAAGATCACTACTCTTCATGTTGACAAAGGCAGCATAATGGCATTAGCGTTGTTTCACGGGTGACTTTAGGCTCTTTAGTTTGAGCAGAGCCATACCTGAATGCAAAGGTATATTTTAAACATGGCTGGTGATATAGAGCATTCAACCAAAGTCATTTTCTATCCGTGTAGTGATAGGTACTTCCAATAGAACAATGGACACAATGTTCACATTGCCTTATTGTAGTTTTGGAAGCACAGGAACTTTTTCCTGCTTCACTGCACACCTCAGTAACCAGACCATAATCTTATTGAGCATTTAAGAGGAAGTTAAAATGGGACATTTCACTGCTATTCAATCTGTGTGAAGTGATAGATACTCATTCAAATTCTTCAGAAGTAAACAAAACTTTTGTTAATCCTTCTATACATTGAGAACAGGCCTTGACCAACATCAAGAGGCCAGAAATGTCTGTAAAAATAAAAAAAATACTCAGAGGAAAGGAAGATCAAACAAAATTTCTTCAAGTGGAACTAGAACCAAAGGAATATATCTGGGTAAAGCCTTAAGATAAGTGATTTAACACTCTTTGAATATATGTGTGGGCCAAAACTTAAAAAGAATGATAACAAAATTTACTCAAGTGAATGCTGAGGGAAATTATATCAAAGCATTCTTAGGTAAGAATCCTAATAAATTAGCTATTTGGTTTGCATTACAATAATTTGAACTTTAAACCTCTTTGAGTTTAAAGAAGCAATATATTCCCATCATGTACATTTTTTGCCAGAGATTATGAATGACAGCTATTTAACAAAAAGTAATGCACACAGCAAATGGAAAAAGACAGGAAAACTAAAATAAATGTTTAGCAAAAAATAGTTTCACTTACTTTTTTCTTAAGTATTTTTTCTAATAAAGGGAAAGCAGTCATTTTTTCACTTTTCCCTCTTTTCTTTGGATCCCATTCTAACATAAGTTGAAGCCATTCCTCCAAGTCTCTCTTGAAAACACTGTGATAAAAGCAAAGAAAAATTAGAAGGGATGAAACTTCCATGAATTTTGTTACCACAAACACACACTGACATTTTGGGCAAACTTTTAATAAACAAATGAGGTCAAAGATGAAACTTGTACCATAAATTCAGGTGGTAAATTCTCCTAAAGGTTTTACAAATTTCATAAGAAAAATCACATTAACAAGTGGAAACACTTTGTAAATGTGTAACAGAAATTTTCTATAATCATGCCCACACACATACTCAAGTCCAAAGCTCATGAAATGATCTCAATTTCCTCATTTTGAAACTAAATTGATACCATTGTTTGTACACATTTGCAGAAAATAAATTCCAGGACTTCTCCTGGAGTTCATCAAAAAATTCCAGGAGTTTCAATTTTTGCAAGAATCATAGTGCTTTGTTTCATATTTTGCAAATTGGGGTAAACTTTACTACACATTTAGAATTCTTATCTTATGGGCTCCGCTTTTACAGTGTTCCCTAGTGTGTGTTACCTCTTCAACGAAGTGGCAAAATTTCCCTATATAGAAAAACAATTGCATAAAACTTGTATGAAGTAATCTGGAATTTAGCACAATGATACTAACACAAAATGGTTTTGCCATGGCATTGAAGATTCTCTCTTCCATAGTCTTCTATTCCCAGACACACTGGTAGCAAGAAGGCCAGATATTGATCTCCTTCAATGAGAAAAGCACTTATTAGAAGGAATGGCCATCTTGGACGCTCAAAAGGTTTCCACATGTTGTTGTGCTTTCAACTGCACACAACTGCTACACCACAAACCAAGGCTGCTGGAAATATGGCATTCAAACATTTTTCACCACAGCATCACAATCACATCTCCACACTTCATGGAAGAAAGTGATCTTATTGTGAGTAGATGCCACAGGGAGCTAAAACAAAGTGACACAATCAATCCGAACGTTTCAACCAATTTTTTTCATTGCAATAAAATAAATTCCAAGACCTTTCAGAAAAGTATGAAAAATGTATGAATAATCCCTAAGTATGAATAATCCCTCCCTACCAGCACATTTTTTTGCATTTTGCCACTTGCATAGCAATTTGCTATGTAAATGTTTACTTGCACAGAAGTTTACCATTTTTGTATAGCACTTCCTAAGAAATAAGTTTTTTGAGTTAATACACAAGCTATATTTAAAAATCATAGTTTTAGGATGTATCTCACAACTTTCAATTGTAGAATTAGATCTAAAATATATGTATTTTTAAAAATTAACCAAACCTTTAAATAAATAAATATATATAGTTTCAATCAGTGAGTAATGATAATTAAGTTGCAGTGGAAATATATTTGAACTATTTAAAACAGTACCTTAATCAAAATCACAAAGTGGCTGGACATGCACATTTTCAGTAGTTTTCTACTTCTGTAATGGGCATGAACCATAATGGTAAAGTTTCTGGATGGCTGGACTTTTTGGAAATTAATATTTCAGTAGCATTTACAACAATGCTGGACGGACGGACGGAGACACACACACACACACACACACACACACACACACACACACACCTCCCCCAACCTCCCAAATTTTCTTCAGTTTTGCATTGTTTGTTAGAATGTCGCAAATAAGGACAACAAAGGTAGAATTCCTCAAATCCGCAGAAGAAACTAATGCCTAAAAAGATTACAGAGAAATTTTTTGCTCTGTCGAACTTCCATTTTCAGAAATTGCTGCCTACAGTTTCAAGCTGAAATACAAAAACTTTTATGCAATAAATGATATTTAACAACAATACTGGACAGACGCAACATCCGGGGAAAAAAGGAATTACGATTATGAGAAAAATTTTGCACTCACTTTAACTTCCGTTCCCCAAAATTTTGAAAAACGAAATACCGTCCCCAGTTGAAAAAAGGCACTTGCCCCCATACACACATTAATCCTCCCAAAATAATATAAATAAAATTTCTCTTTACTTTGCATCATCTCCAGTATAACCCAAATGATTGCAAAAAAAGTGGAATTCTGCAAATCTGCAAAAAAAAATCATGTCTGATTTGTAACATTTGGCAATATGCAAACTGAACTGCTCATACTATGACATATGGAAGCCAATCAACGTGCACATAACCTGATTATATTCCCGACATGTATGATGTATTATTCGACTGGAATTTTCGGAACTCCGTGAAAGATCCATTTCTAACTCGAGTAATTTTATGAAGGATATGCTTTTAATGCTCGAATTTTGCGAGTGATCCCAAAACGGACCCAGATTATATTTTTCTAAGGTTTTACCAAAGTTTTAATTCAATGAGAAAGGTTTTACTCACCAATGACAAATTTTCACTCGCCGAAGGCGAGCTGGAGACTGGAAATTTCGCACCCAGACAGTATATTAATGTGACAGCATTGTCAATTACAGCCATTATTGCAATGATCGACTTCTCCTTACACCACTTTTTGAAATTATAAATTACACAGTTAAATTTTTCGCCATGGTTACTGTTGTTTGTGTCAGGAAAAGAACTTCTGATAAGCGGATCTTCGATAGAGTGTGAACACCACACAGCACATGAGCTAGCTCACCCTTCCCTTTGAACATATGGCGCATGGTCAGCATGCGCCATATGTTCATGGTCATTGTTAGCATGCGCCATGGTCAGCATGCGCCATGGCGCATGGTCATTGTTAGGTGAATTCTTTGCTCACCTGTTTGAGGGGAACTGCTTAAATCAAGGAACACAGACAAACATAGTTCTTTTAAATCTTTTCTTATTCCCCTCCGAAAAACCTGAACTAGCAAAAAATTTTGAATTCAGTAATTTTTCACTGTGGGCTTATTTATTTCAGCAAGAAATAATTATTGCTGCTATCTGTTGGTGAAAAAAATTGCAGAAAAGTCAAATGGCAATTTTGCGTAATTTCAAGCGGCATGTCAGTAATCCTTAATTCTATTATTGGCACATTTTCACTATATTCCATGTAACCACTTCCTTCAGAAAACTTGAAAATTACATCGTCCTGGAGCGGGAATCGAACCCACACCTCCTGATCTCCGGTTGAGCATTAGGAAATTCCAAGCAACTGAACATAGATATCTGAGAACCTTCAGATTTGTGCTAGTCTAAGACATTCCTGCCCCATTGTAGCATCTCACGACCTTTTCTCACATCCAGGGCCAGATGTAGGTCATATATTCCAGTGATGAAAGTATGTCATATACAACCGGAAAACGAATTTCCCCAAAGAAATAATTCTTCATTCTTCCAAGTAGAAGGGTTACATGGAATACAGTGAAAATATGCCAATAGCAACATTACAATGCCTACCATATATTTACGAAGAATGATTTCTTTGGGAAAATTTGTTTACCCAATTGTACACGACTCCTTAATTCTAAGCAAAAAACCAAAAAAATATGGAAAATCCATTCTAGTTGGCATTTATGCAACAGCCAATAAATTTGGTTGTTGCAAAAATGACCTACTCCCCTCAACCCCCAATCCTTTTGTGTGTGTGTGTGTGTGTGTGTGTGTGTGTGTGTGTGTGTGTGTATGTGTGTGTTACTCATTTCCCATGCTAATTCTGCAAGAAATATTCTATCAAAAAATGTAACACATTTTGCAATGCAAAATCATGTTTTTATTGCACTTGACATGAAAAAGTACGCATCTCAAATTGTGATGCAATACTGCTAAAAAAAAAAAAAAAAAAAAAACACTGCTCCCTACATAAATTAAGAATAGATTACATTTTTGGCAATATATCAAATGACATGTAGTGTACCTGAACATGCCAATCATTTTTTTAGGTAACATATATACTGTATATATACATGAAGTACATATAAATGTCCTTTTCTATATAAAATACTAAAATGTATGTAAGAAGAATAAATTATCAAATGTATCACTGCATATTTTTACCTGAATTAATTTTCTGAACATTATTTAAATGGATTGCCTGTTTGTTCTGTGTGGGATCATTTTAATGGCAAGCATTCAGTTTTGAAGAAAGTGAAGGACACACATACCCATAGCACCATAGATGTAAAAAAAAAAAAAAAAAAAAAAAAAGAAAGAAAGAAAACCAGGAAGATTCAGCACATTATTAAGATGCTTTTCTAGTTTTTATGAGAGCAGCACATGCATAATTATTCATGATTCCCTATTAACAGCTAAGACTTTCAACAACCATAGAAAGAAAAATGCCATTTCCAATTCACAGCTTTGGAAACACACAATATTTTTTGTATGAAGACTTAACTAGATAAATCTCAACTACAAACAAATACAAACTTTACCACGAAAATAATGTAAAAGGAGGGAGAAGTATACCTGCAAATGCTGTTAGTAGGAGCAATGTGCGTTGAAAAGACCACATTCTTGCTAGCATCAACATAAGCTCTAACATGGGCTGAAACTTTCTGTTTGACAATAGGGATCCTTTACAGAATAAAAAAAGACAAGAAAATTATAGATGATATTGCAACAACATGCACAAGAGGGAAAAAATACACACAGTTTGAATTTGGTTACACTTACACTCATATTCAACTGAACAGTATAACTTTGAAGTAATACTACATTATTCATCATACAGCAAGGGAAAAAGTCACAGTTCAATAACTATTTCATTATATCAATGAAATATTCAGTGATACATGAATTTCAGCATGGATGTTTTGAATTCCTTCACAAGTTCTACTTGAGTACATTAATCATTAGTCAATGGACCCATCTGATATTGAACACTTACTACATTACTACCTTTTGATGCTCTGAACACCTTCCTTACTAGTAGTTTCTCAGATAGCAATACTTGAAAAAGTAAAAAAAAACAAAAAAAAAAAACTATTAATTAAGATGATACATTAAAAATGTAGGACAACAAAATCATTTGTTTACAGGTGATGTTGTGTTATCTATTATTTGTGTACACTATTGCTGACACTCATGGTTGTTTTGCAACTTCATTTTGGTAACTACTGAAAATTCTTTTATTTTAAAGAAAACTCACTTCAAAACATCTTAATTCACTAAACTCATGTATTCGATGTCTGCAATTACATCCATCTTGAGATGACACAATATCATTATGTTTGCAGCTTTGTGGAGATCATCTGTTTCAGCATAGCTTATTCTCTGTATGAGGATCAATCCCCCACCATGTCCTTGTGCAACAGGCCAAGGGCATGATATGCAAGGAGACCGAATCAGAATTTCTAAACAAGTCATGGAAGTTCATTTCCATTAAAGTTGCATCACTGCTGTGTGTCTAGCATCTTCAATAAATGACAAAATTTTCCTGTATAAAAAATAGCTATGATATAAAGTAATCTGGAACTTAGCACACTGATAACAATACAGAATTTTACCATGGCATTCCCTATTTCATAGTCATCTAATCCCATGCACACTGGTGGCAGGGATGCCAGATATAAATTTATTTCTCAGTGAGAAAGGTGTGTGTTAGAAGGAAGGGCCAACTTGGACTGTGGGAAGGTTTCAACACACTGTTGTGACTCTAGCTGCACATAACTGCTATACCACATACAAGTGTCACTGGAAATACAGCACTCAAACACATCTTGCACTACAGTGTAACATGAATTGAAAAATGGCATTTTTTTTTTATTGGAGGTTTAATGACCACCATGAGCAACTGCATGGGCTATAAGCAGTCACTCCTCCCTAATTTAGGGCCACTGGTTCCAGAGAAGGGAGAGAGCTAGTGTCAAAAAACAAACACAACATCCATGCCACACTGGGATTAGATTTGAACCTGGATCCACCTCAGACAAATGGTCAGAAGCCAGCGCTTAGACCACTGCACTACCAGCGCGGCCGACACAACAACTCTGCTCTCCTGGAAGGAAGTGATGTCATGGTGAACAAATACCACAGAGAGCTAGAACAATGTGACACAATCAATCCAACATTTTGACCAATTTTTTTTCATTGCAAGAAAAATGTTTGGGACTATTCCAGGACCTTTCACAAAAACATGGAAAACCAAGGGCTTTCCACTCCTGGAAAACAGGGAAATCAAATTCTAGGGGCAGTGCAAACATTACTTTGATTTCCAGTCCTGGAAAACAGGAAAATCAAATTCCAGGGGCAGTGCAAACCTTGGTTTTAGAGTTTTTTTCCTTAGTTTTCTGGAAATTTCGGGATCTGGATTCCTTGATGAAGACTGTTTTGTATATCGTTCTCAGTCGAATTTGAGGTTGGAATAATGGTTTTTTATTTGGATTTTATTTATTCTTTGGATTAATTTTCTTTCAAGTTCTATTTTGAGGACAGGGTTTTGTGTGTTCGATAAAAGATTTTTAGAGGTTTTAGCTATCATAAATACTTCATTGTTTCTTTTTTTTTTTTTTTTGATTGGAGGTTTAACGACCACCGTGAGCAACTCAATGGGCTATAAGCAGTCGCCCGTCCCTAATTTAGGGTCACTGGTTCCAGGGAAGGGAGATAGCCAGTGCCGTAAGACAAACACAACATCCATGCCTGACCGGGATTCGAACCCGGACCCCTTACGGACGAATGATCAGAGGCCAGCGCCTTAGACCACTGTGCCACCGGGGCGGCAAATACTTCATTGTTGCCTACAGGGAACGTACATTTTATGGAACTTCGACTACGCAGTTTGTTGTTGCTTGAATGTATACCAGGAGCAACTAGTCAAAAAGGAGACTGCAAACCAATGAGGTAACAATGTTATTATTTTAACCGTATCATTCATCTTCTATTAAGAAATAAGTTATGTGTTGTTTATTTCATATTTTAAATAAATGTGCCATTCACCCTCAATATGATACTGCCTGAATGAATAAGAGGTTAGGGAGTCCGGATGTCGTGGTTTTCAGCGAACTTGAATAAAAAAACATGAAGAACAGAAAAAATGACAGGACTTCTATGAATTCCTGCTAATGAACTTGGTTTTAGAGTTTGGCATTATACAGCTAACACAAGGTCTGCAATATTTCATAATCTAAAATATTTTACACATTCTATAAAACACATGCATACTAATTTTGAAAATCTTTTTTTCTTTACCATGTACAGATTTTTCATAAGCCACCAATTTAAGTTTTACTCTAGGGCAAATGCAGGGGTTGATCCAGGTTTTTAAAGATCACATCCATTTTGGTGAAATTCTGCCTATTTTTGTGAAATTTACCCTATTTTTGTGTTTAGAGTAATTTCAATCCTCTATAATTATTCTAACAGTAATTATGGTTTTATTTTTTCAGCTATGTTTTATTTATTTTAATTTATTCTATTGCTAATCGTCATTCACACTTTCTGAATTTGCAGCACGTTTTCTGCTTTGATGATTGCGTATGCAGATAGTTTTTTTCTTTTTTAAATACAACTGCGATTATGCTCACTTGAGATCTCGGAAAATAATAATAGTAATGAGATAATGACACTCCAGATTGTATTACACCAGGAAAGTCATCAAACGTCAAAATTTTTAAGTATTGGAGGAAAAGAAAGAACATTAAAAAAAAAGAAGTATCTCATATGTCACAACCTGATCCCTCATAAAGCTAACAATCAGCACCTCCCCATCACGCTCTTTTCCTCATATGTAAATACATTTCCCAGAATCCCTGCCAGTACAGCAACAATTCATCGAAGTAAGGATGGGCAAAAAATATCTGTGTTTTTGAGCATCAATGTTTGGAGCTACAAAAGAATATTTTCTACATGAAGAAAATGAATTTTACTTTGCTGCATTCTTTTAAAGAGGAAGGGAATATAATCTTCTTATGTCATGAATTAGCGATTGTTTTGCTGTTTTGTTGCCGAAAATCAAGGTTTCATGACTGATGTTTGAAACTGCAAAATCGTAATCCACTCGAAATTTTTCTGCTATAAGTAAACGAATTTATCTTTTTTGTGTTCTTATATAAAGATAAAGGGAATATCACCTTTCTATGTCATGAAATAACGATTTTTTTGGCCATTTTTTTTATGTTGTGTCCCCAAAAATCCCTTATCCTCAATGTTACAGGAGCTAATAATTACATCGAGGTTTACAATACATCAAGCATTTTAGCAAATATTATGGTTACTTGATGTGAATTAGTGAGCTATCACTGATATATTGAACGACGATTTATTCATTAATGTGCCCATAACTGCTGCAGATGGGAAACACGTGAGTTCGGCTCTTTAACAAAACATCAAGGTTTTCGCTGCTACATGGAAAATTTCCATCAATACTCTACCAATGTGTTAATGTTTTGGGAATGAGTATCCACCAATATGCCCATCCCTACTTCTGAGCCCTGGAAAAATGCATGCGGGGGAAAAATGCTTTGGGGTTCCGTTCACTGAGATTTGCCTCATCTGCTGCTAGTGATGACGCAGAGATTGATATGCAATCCTTTTACCAAAAACAGTTCATAACAATGAAAGAAAGAAAGCACTGATAAAACAATATTCCAGATGCCTCTCACACAAAAATATTTTTCTCAAGATAAAATTTTCCTGAAAGTGAAGACACCATCACAGTTCAAAATGGTTTTGTGCAGATACCGTTAGAGCTAAAAATATTTTTGTGAAGATAATGTCCAATGGTATCAAATGCCACCTGAATCAACCCCTGAAATATGATGCAAGAGTTGCAGACTGCTTTTAAAGAGATGTAATTACAATCTTTTTTGCAAAATGCAACCCAAATTACAATGACAATCGAATTACTTAACATTTCAGAAGAGCAGTGTAACTCCATTATTAATAAATAGTAATATGTTCCACTTACTGAACGTTTACGCAAAAAAAAAAAAAAAAAAAAAATCCAATAAAAAAAAAAAAAAAACTTGTTCTGATTTTAAAACAACCCTACAAACCCTACAATTCAGTGATGTTCCACAGTTAAAGAAAATGTGGAGGGAGTTAGAATTTTTCAGAAAAGAAAAAAATGTGAAATCAAAGGAAAAGAAAAATAATATACACTAGCAAAATTAGCTTCTGTAATTGCACCAAAAATACAAAAGGAATGTAAAATGTGTTAGAAACTAGTCTAGGCATTCTTTGAAACAAAATCACTGATTTGTGCCAACAACCCACCCTGTTTATGAAATAGTGGCAAATTCCACTGGCTGACAGTGATCGGCAGATACCAACAGCAACAACACAAACATGAATATTACAAAACACTGTTAAAAAAATAATTCACAGAACTTTACCATTCAGCAGGAGCTTTGTCTGGCAGAAATGGACGTTGTCCTGTCATGACCTCATGTGTAACTAATCCCAAGCTCCAATAGTCAACTGTACATGAGTATTTTTGAGTCATAAAAAGCTCTGGTGCCTATGAGAACATGAAAAAAATCTTAAAATACGAAAATTGACAATTTTGGCAATTGAAACTGTGACTACTATTCTCAGAAAATTGCAACCAACACATACACCGATCAGCCAAAACATTAAAATCACCTACCTAATATTGCATAAGTCTTCTCTTACCGTCAAAAGAGCTCTCACCTGATGAGGCATTGATTCAACAAGATGGATATTTAGTACCATAACCGCAACAGAAGATCCCGCAATAGATTCTCTTGATATTTAGTACCATAACTGCAACAGAAGATCCCGCAATTACCACAAATTACGTGGCTGGAGTGATGCTGCTCATCCCCATTTCTCCAACTCAAACCAAAAATGCTTGACAGGATTCATGTTCGGCAAATTTGGGGGCCATGACAACAAATGGAATTTCTCCTCATGTTTTTGGAACCATTCCTGAACCTCCGTACTGTGGCATAGGGCATTGTCTTGTTGAAAGATGCCATCTCTGCTGGGAAATAGTCACCATAAAGGGGTGTACTTGGTCAGCCACGATGTTTAGGTACATGACAGCTGTCAGAATTCGCTCTACAGGGATAATGTGTCTAAGTGTTTCCCAAGAAAATATTGCCCAGATCATTACACTTCCTCCAGCCACCTGGATCTGTCCCAGAGTGCAGCCAGTTGAAAAGGCTTCCTTGGGTAAATGTTGCACATGAGCTTGTATGTAGACATGGTGTAACAAAAAACACGATTCATTGGACCATGAGATTATCATCCAGTCTTCTGTGGTCCTATGTCAACTATGCTCACAGCTGTTCACCGTTGTCAATGTTTGCCCACTGCAAACGTTGACGACGGTGAACAGCTGTGAGCATAGGTACATAAATGTCTGCAGCTACGGAGACCCACATCCAAGAGTGAACAATGAACTGTGTGTTTGAACACATTGGACCCTTCACCACAACTGAGATTATGGGTAATATCAGCTACAGTAGCCCTCCTGTTGCTGCAGACAAGACAGGATAGCTTGCACTGACCTCTGGCATCAATGAGGTATGGCCCACCCATGCCTTGTCAATGGCTTGAAGTGTCACTTGTTTTGGACCATCTTTGATAGATACTAATTACTGCATAGCATGAACAGCCTACCAGTGTCACTGTTTTGGAGATGCTCTTACCAAGGTGTTTTGCCATAATAATCTGGCTTTGTCAAAATCAGATAAATCCATTGTTTTTCCCATTTTGAGACAAAATGAAATACTGACTGAGAGAGCACCAACCCAGGTATTATATATGTCATCCGTGACCTTCGGACGTGACACTAATTGGCTACATACATGCTTATCTGCATAATGCAGAGATGGTTTTAATGTTTTGACTAACCAGTGTATTAAAACTATATGTTAAATGTTACATGACAAAAATTAACAGCAAATAAAGTACAACCTTACATTTGAAATAAAAAATTGCTATGACAATCACCAATAATTGTTAAATGATTTAGTATCGTTACTACAAAGCTGAACTATACAAGATCACAAATTTCCAATCCGAGATTTTTATGATTGTGTTGGCATCTGAATAGTACGGTAAGAAATGAGAATAATGGAATAGAAAATCTAATACATAAATTTGGGGAAAACTATTTGACATTTATGAATGGAGAAGGACTGATACAATTCCATACTCCAAGTATAAATCAAACATAACTACCAATACTATTATTTGGCAAAAGATATTCACAAATGTAGAAAGATCAAAAGAAAAAAGAATAACTATGTAATCATCATGGTTTAACATATGCATGGTGCTCAGGCACATTTTTCTTGCAGATTACTGAAAAAAATTGTGTGCAACATACTTACCACATTTTTCTTTCCATTGCACAATTTTATCTTCCTAACACATCACACAGCTGGAAAACTCGCTTAGGAAACCAGCTGTGATAATTTCTGCAATAGCAACTGCTCATATTAAAGAATCAGTTGCCAACAGTTATTAAACCATCATAAAGCACTCAGCTGTAGTTTTGAGAGAAATTAAATTGCATGAAGCAGATTTAAAAACTGTAGTTGACCTAGTAAAAAGAGTCAAAGCAACAATGTCTCAGTTCAGAATTTCTGCAAACTTCTCAAATACAAATAAGTAAACATTTCTTCAACAGCTGATAAATTTTTCAACTTTTCTGAAGTGACTGAGCAGTCCAGTTCTCATATTACCTCTTTTTTTAAACCTTTTAATCCACACAAAAACTTGTGTTTCTAGCACTGTTTTGTTTACATACACTTGCAGCATTTTGCAAATGCACAATATATAATACACCATCATCATCATCAACCAATTTCAATCCACTGCTGGACAAAGGTCTCCCCAAGTCTCTTCCAAAATCATTTTGCGCAGTTCTATTCCATGCTCTCGAATTTCATCCACCCATCTTTCACCCAGTTTTGTTCTGTTCCTTGGTATCCAGTCAAATATTTTAGTTATCCAATAGGGGTCAGTTCTAGTAACATCTCCAGCTTATTGGCACTTGAAGGTCTATACTTTGAACACAATATTATCAACTCTTGACATTTTCTTTATCCATGAGTTACTTTCTCTCCTTATCTTTCTTTGTTATACCAAGCATGCATCTCTCCAGACTTCTTTCAGTTGCTTGTAACCTCTGTATGTCTTTTTTAGTCAAGTCTCTGATCCATAAGTAAGAACTGGAAGGATGTGTTTAGATTAAACACTCATCTTTTAAGACAAAATGGTAAATTGCTCTTGAACACTACTGTTAAGATTTTAAGTGCTCTCTAGCCAAGTTTTACATACCCAGAGCTGCCAACTTTACAGATTTTCAGCTAACTGTACAGAATTACGGATCATGCCTAAATAAATTACGGGAAGTCCCTTGCTGTCAGTCTGCAGCACAGTTTGTGAATGAACCTCTAATTTTTGATCAACAGTGTAATTTGTAAATGCCCCCTAATGTTCTGCTCCCTGCTAACTATTCTCACTTGTGTACTGAGGGTGGTACATAATGACAGACATCTCAAACTGCCATCATGATTGGCTGATGCTGTAGGTGTTCTAGCTCAAGTTCTAAAACCCCCACATGCAGGCAGAGCATCACCCTGCCATTGTAAGCTCTGATGGTTAGGTTGATGCTCTACCCTCAAGTGGTTTTTATAGCTGCCGAACAAAGCGCCATTCTATCGTATGTTTTCCACCTCTCATTTGATGTTCTGCTGCAGGAAGATTGTTTAAAATGTAGCCCTTTTTTCATATAACAGATAAAAAAAAAATGTAAGATATCACAGCATTACCAAGACAACTATACAAAGTAGCAGCCTTGCTTTAGGAAATCTAAGATTTCTGAGCACCATGTGTTTTGTACAACTTATTCTTGCAACTTTTTTATCATTCATTGTGGACAAGATGATTGCTGTCAGTATGTTATGTAAAAAACAACAACAAATATTTGGCACATTAAAAGCTCATTTAAAACCATTGGCCAGTTTTTTGAAAAAAGTATGGAAAGTGATGTAAAAAAAGAAGAAATGCTTTTCACTTCTTTTGTGGAGGAACACAACTTACCTGTTGCAAGTATGGGATCATGGAGGACCATTGTTTCATGCCATGTTCCTGGACTCTAAAATTGCAAAAAATATTGCTATGCAAGAACCAAGATGAGTGCTTTTGTACAGAATATGGCTAAATCCACATCAAATAACATCATTAATGTTCTACATAAAAATCCATTTTCTTTAGCTACAGATGGTAGTACAGATTCTGGTGATGTCAAACTGTATCCTGTTGTTGTGTCCTATTTCAGTAAAGTTGAAGGTAAAATTATTACATTATTGCTTTCTATGTTACAGTGTTCTAACAACATATAAGAAGGCATATTTAATGTTTTGAAAGTTGAAAAAGATCTTTTGTATGTGAAAATGTTAATACAATGATTGGACAAGTAACAGGTTTAGCTGCATTTCTTAAGGAGGATCAACCAATGATAATTGACCAAGGTTATTCTTGTTCGTATGATTCACTTCAATCAATCAATCAATCATACTAAGTTGCTCTCTGAGATTCAGAGATTAGCTCCACAAAGAAAGAAAATCCGCCAGATAAATGTTTAACAGAGTATTTACTTACTGTTGCTGTATCAAATGTCTCTATTTACAGCAATCTTGGCACACAGTATTTAATTCACTTGGTTGTCAGGAAAGCAACTGCAGCTTTTAAACAAATAAATGTCTAGCAATTTTTAGTGCAGTTATATTATTTTTCAGAGAAAAGTTCCAAATGGAAAAACAGTTTGAAGTTGTCAGGCAGTTTGTGGCACAAAACCACAGGAAATTTTAAAATATGTCAGCACTCATTGGGTTTCATTACTTCATTCAGTAAATATAGCAGTGGGAAGTTTTAAAGCAGATTTTTTTTTCATGTTGAAAATCAGATGACACAAGCATTAGATCACAAATACAAAATCCAATGTGCATGCTGTACTGTTTATTTCTAAGTCCTTCCAGTACATACTGCCGCTTATGTACTTCTTCAACAAGAAGCACCTGATACACATCTGTTGTGTAGGAAACTTATGAATCTTTTCACTGACTTATTAGTAATATTTGTAAAGCCTACAGCAGTAGTCGAGGGCTTAGTAACAATGATAGGTATATATGTTAAATAAATAAAGTAGCAGAAGGATGACTGTGATCTTGCAATTGGAGCCCAAGCAAGAGCTAATTAATATAAAAGAGTGCAATTTCACAGATATACAACTAAAGAAATTTTTATTGTAATATCAAAAATTTTAACACAGTGTGATATGAGTATATATTGAAAAACTTTCCATTAAAAAGTGATATACTAAAGTTTGCAGTGGTGTCTGACATCTCACTATGGAAAGAGGTTTCCAATGCATCAGCAGAATTTTTGATGTCACCATTTCCAAATTCTCTGACTTCTGAAGAAGTAAGTTAGAGGGATAATTTGCCACATACCAATTTGAAGTTACTGAGAGCTCATTTTCCAGAATGGATATTGCATTGAATGAAATATCTAAATTCTCTGATGCCTCAGGCTGTCAAAAATACACCACCTTGCCCAAAGTAATGAACACTGTGTCAACCATTTCACATAGCAATGCTCCTGTAGAGATAATTTTTAGCTCAATGATATAAAAACCCACAGAATTTTGACTAAGTATAAGCACAAGTACTTTAAGTACAATCCTTCCTGAAAAAAAAAAAAACTAAAGCATTTTCTTCTGCAGAGGTATGCTATAATATAAGAAAATATTTCAGTGAGTTGAACTCCACTAAAAAAGTGACACAGCAGTCACTTTTGGGTGAACATGAGGCATAAAAATTGGTATACAGAGCTACTCAGCTTACTGCCAGAACAGCAGCACTTAAATGTTATGTTTATATTTTATGTATCATATCCCAATTACATGAGTGCGAGAAAATTGACATTTATTTTGTACATTATCCAGTTATTTACTCCAGATGCTTTGCTATCTGTTTGGTTCTATTTAGTCAAATTTTATAACATTAAAATTTCCGACATGCTGAGTAGACACCAATAAAATTGGTTTTTAATGCTTATGGACCGACGAGCATGGAATTGCTAGTTTGCCTCTCTCTCTCTCTCATCATCATCATCAACCATTCTCTATCCACTCCTGGTAGAATGCCTCCTCAAGCCTCGTCCATAACTCAGCCTAGAGTAATTACCTTCCATTTCATTCTGGCATGCTTTCAAATTTCATCTGTCCACCTACCAAGTGGTCTTCTGGGGTTTTTCTATCTCTTGGAATTTAGTCTAGTATTTCAGTTGTTTAACATTGTTCAGATCTTCTAGCAATATCTTCAACTCATTGCCACTCAAGGGTCTTTACTTTGATAATAATGTATTCAACCCTTGTTATTTTTTTGATGTACAACAACAAATAGCCTCTTCTAGACAAATACAAAACCCCACTTTCTTGTGGAGCATCCTGTTCTCACTGAAGTGGCTCTGGCAACAACCGAAAGTCATGTAACAATAATACTGGAATTACAATAAGTGCTATCTCAAAGTCACCAACCTGCACTGCCAGCATGGTGAGTTATGGTCAAATTCCCAAATGACTTCACAATTCAAAATTGTATGTATACCAATTTGCTTAGCTGAAGGATATTGCCTTAACCTACTGTGTTGGCTAAAAATCATAATTTCAACTTAAGTGAAATGCATACTGCCCCTGTGAAACAGGCTGGTTAACAACTGTTACTGCCCATATCAGAACAAAAACAAAATATAAGAATCATCTGAATAAGGTAAAATTATCTTCACAATGAAAATGGCAAAAATACAGCAGATGGAAAAAGGTTTTGCATACATACTTTACTTACAAGCAGAAACACAGTCTGATGCTGTCATCTTTCATTTTAGAGACCTTTCCTTCAACTTATTTCCACATACTTGTGACATGAATATGGATGAAAAATGAATGAAGAATACAGGAGCTATAGTACCTACCAAATACTGCAGGGTGCCAACGAATGATGTGCACAGACTTCCCTGATCCAACTCTTTTGCATATCCTAGGTCTATAAGCTTGTAATTGACCTACAAAAAAAAAAAAAAAAAACTGTAGCAATACCACAAAATGAAACTTATATCTAAAATTAAATCATAACTTGCATCTAGCTATTGTTTTCCCAAAGATAATAATGATAAATTGTTAGCCAACAAGTAAACTACCTCATAACACAATGGATTAATGGAAAAAATATGATCAAACAAGCATGCATTAAAATTGTCATGAGAATGCCATGAACAGCAAGACATCCCATTACAGGGAGCTTAAAATATTCAGGGTTCATACTCTTTTTGAAAATGGAAATTAAAGAGTTCTTAAGGACCTTCAGGCTATTTTTAAGGACCTTTAAATATTTTTTAAGGACTTCATAATCGCTGCATGCAAATATACACAATATACAAAATGTGAGTTAACTATTACAACATATGTCATTTTAACACAATAAATCAATTTTGTTGAAACTAATGAATATTCCATTGCACAAATATATGAATTAAAATTAGTTCTACTAAAATAAATCTAAATACTCCAACAGAAAAACCAACTAACTTAAAAGTTCCTTATATACATTACTTACTGGTAATACTGGATCCATTATTTGTCCTGAAGCATATCTTTGCATCTACAGAAATAACACTCTGCTTCTTTGTATTGTGGTGTGAAGCATAACATTTATTTACTTTGGAATTTCAATTTTCAACAAATTTTCACCCATCAATTGTGATTATAGGCCCATCTTTGTGGTTTCGGAAACTTTTTAAATTTGCATTTGTTTTTCCTTCAAAGTTTATCCGAATTTATATTTTTTTATTAATTTACAAATTCATTTTAACAAAAACAGTATTACAAATATAGCTTAGAATTTCATATGGCTGTGATTGTCAGTCTTTAAAATGTTTGGTATCTTTACCTTTCCCTTTAATAACTTAATTCCTTCCATTAGAATTACTTTTACAAATATGTACGGACACAGGCTAAGAAATTAATGCATTAATTCAGTGGGTGGCATCATTACAAGTGCTGCAGCTGGAAAAATAACACTTTTATAAAAATGCAGCACAGCTTGTTAGACCTGTTTTAGGTTAATGAAGGAAGTAAACACACTAAATCAAATCAAAACACACAAGTTCATTGTAACTTAAATCATATCATCGGAATTGAAAGCCCTAAGTTCAATAAAAATGCTTGCATAAATTTCAAAACTACATTGGCAGAATTCAAAGAATCAAAACTGAACAGTGAAGCATCACTTTCTTTTAAGAATTGATTTATTTCTTTTTTTATTTACTACACAGCTTCCGAATTCCCAAATCTGGAGAAAAATTTGGTTTTCGTAGATTTGGATGAATAACACATTTTTGCTTGTGTAACTGTTGCATTTTTTTTTTTTAATTCTTCAGCTGTAGCACTTGTAGTAACTTCTTCCATACACTTAATGCAGGTTGATTTTCAACATTTAGCAATAGTGTATAGGTGTAAAAGCTAAAACAAACTGCAGTAACAACATGACGCCTATGAAATTTCCATCAGAATTTTTACTTCTATTATACATCTTTTTTGCTCTTAAACGAAAGATGACACCGAATTTTCGGGTGTAATAAGCATGTCTATTCAATATGTTCTGACACAAATTAAATTTATCAAAGCTATTCAAAGTCAAAGGAACCGGTATGGAAAACAATAGTATCTGACGGAAGAAAGAAGTTTTTCAATCGGGTTTTTAATCCCTCAGATATTGCTGTAACGGAATCATGAGCTTACGAACTCTTAGAAACAGAGATATCGACAAATATAAGATGTGTATTTACGATCCCTTGGTGGGAAAAACCATGCATTATTTTAGGAAGAAAGTATTCTCAAAAGGCTTATCCATATGACCGGTATCGGTCCAAGAAAAAAAAAATTTAGTCGAGTTTTCAGGAGCCCAGATTTTACTACAAATACATTAGAAGCAGAAATTAACACTTATGCCCCGTGGTGGCCAAACGATTCTTTACCAAACATTAGAAATTATGTGAAATTTTTTTCCATCAGGTCTTGTATGCGATAGAGGAAGAATGTTTCAAATCGGAGTTTTAGAGGCAGAAATAACGCAGAAAACGCAATTTACCTTTGTGCTACCTAGCGGAAAGTCTATGATTTACATGAAAATTTTAAATTTATAGGAAAAACATTGCTCATCGTAAAAACTATCCAACAAAGAAGGAATTTTTCAAATCGGACTCTCAGAAGTAGAGATATTGACAAAAATAAGATATACATCTATGCCCCCTGGAGTAGAAACCATGCATTATTTCAAGAAGAAAATGTTCCTAAAAGGTTTGTTGACATGAGTAGTATCGGTCAACAAACGACTTTTTTTGCAATCGAGATTTTAGTAGCTTAGTAGCCATATTTTGCTGCAAATACACCAGAAGCGGAAATTAAGACTTACCCCACCTGGTGGCCAAACCATTTTTTACAAAAATTAGAAATTATGTGCAAAGGATTTTCCATCAGGAGCTGTATTCAGCGCAGAAAGAATTTTTCAAATCGGAGATTTAGAAGCAGAGATATAGGAGAAAGCAATTTACCTTTACGCCCCCTAGTGGAAAGTCTATGAATTACTTGAAAGTTTTGAAATTATATGAAAAACATGTCACACTGAAAACACTATCCAACAAAGAAGGAATTTTTCAAATCGGACTCCTAGAATTAGAGATACTCACAAAAATAAGATATACATCTACGCCCTTGGCGGAGAAACTGTGGAATATTTTAAGAAGAAAATGTTCTGAAAAGGTTTATTGATGTGTGTGGCATTAGTCCACGAAAGAATTTTTTCAAACAATATTTTAGAAGCTGATTTTATGGCAAATACATCAGAAGCAAAAATTAACGCTTAGGCCCCCTGGTGGCCAAAGTATGCTTTACCAAAAATTAGAAATTATACACAAAAGATTTTCCATCAGGAGGTGTATCCGCTGAAGAAAAAAATGTTCAAATCGAAGTTTTGGAAGAAGAATTATCGGGAAAAATGTCATTTACTTTTATGCCCTCTAGCAGGAAATCTATGCGTAATTTAAAAATGTAACTATATCTAAAATACTCTTCGACATAAATGGAATTGAAAGATAAAAGAATTTTTTCAATCGAATGTTTAGAAGCAAATATGTGGAATAAAACGTATTTTTGAATTTGACATCATCTGCATTTACGCCCTCTAGCGGCGAAATTGCACATCGTAAAAAAAAAAACCCGAAATAAAGGATCACCATTCGCATATTTCAAGCTTCCCAATGCAAAAAGAATTTTTCAAATCGGACAAATAGTTGCAGAGATTTCGTGGGTACAGATGAACAAACCGATAACATACAGCACGATCTTTTTTTACAAAAGACGTGCTAAAAACAGTAATGCAATTTAACAATGACTGCAAGGAAATTATATTATGTACATATTCACTTTTTTGAGGTCAAACAAAGGACGTAGGCCTACAATGAAATCAATTTTTCAGCTCCTTTTTTGCAACTACTGACATGGTAATTTCTGCCAATTCTTCATTTTTTTCCTTTATTAATTTTCGAAAACTATTTGATTGAAGGAAGTAGTTCATATCTCTCATCAATTCCTCTTGGGCGGCAAGGTCATCTGCACATTTTCTCTAATTCAGCAATATTTTTTTTCTACTTTCAGTTATTTTGTACTAAGCATTTGCAATTCCTTCTCAATCAATTTACGTTTCATCCCAGATGTTGCTTGGCACATTTTTTTTTTTTGGCATCTAAATATTGAACATATTTATGTCTAGCTGAAAAGACAGATGCTGCCCTTTACTTAGTAACACATTCTCTAATAAATAACAGAAGATAACAATCTGAATTGCACTGACCCCGCACCGTGCAAAGAAATCGAGAAGCCAGCAATAAATCTAATCTAAACCAAAGGGAATTTAAGGTAACTGGTTGGTAAACTGCCAAAAGCAATACAGAACATGGGTAAACTTTTGCGACTGCGATCTAGATCTAGTGACGTAAAACCATCATCAGTACGCAAATGAAACCAGCTGGCCTGCGTAACGCCTGCATTACTTTGGTTAAAAAAAAAATTTACTACCTTTTTAACGACTGAATATAATATAATTAATGTAGCTTTCATAAGGACTTTTTAAGAGCCCTTAAAAACAACAGAAATCAAGGGAGTTCTTAAGGCCCTTAAAAAAGGCAATGGAAATTAAGGAGTTCTTAAGGACTTTAAGGACCGTACGAACCCTGATATTGTACAAATCGCATTTACTAGTTACACATCCTCGGGCGCTCCGTTGTAACAATGGCACACACAACAGCTACTAGGGCCTCTGTGAATCTTGGTGAGGTGCAAGCTAGTTCTGTGTGACATTGGCGAAAGACCCCAACTCACTGGGTTTTGTTCCAGAATCCTTAGGTTGAATGACCAACTGGAACCCTCAGCTGTGGGCTAATCCCCCACACTGATGTACTTACCTGATTAAAAAGACAAAAAGAAATATTAAGAATGACTCAAGTGTGGGATATGGTGGACCTAACACACTTGAGAAGGACGGTCCACCACGGAATCGACCTGGACTTTCTAAACGGCGTATGAGAAAGAGATCTTGGCTGAGTGAATGTAAGATTGGTGTATGGAATACTAGAGGTATAAATGGCAAGATGAGTGAGGTGATTGAGGAGATGAATAAGTATAGACTGAATGTGCTGTGTGTAAGTGAAACCAAAAAAGAAGGAAATTGGGGAAGAAGAAGTGAATGGCACTGTAAGTGTGTGGTCTGGAGTATTGGATAATGCAAGAGGACAGGCTGGTGTAGGTGTGATTTTAAGTGAAAAGATAAAGAACAACTTGATTCACTATAGTTGCATGTAAGTGAGAGAATTCTCTGGATTCGTTTGAAAGTGAAACTTCAGAGAATTGTAATTGTTGTAGTGTAAGCTCCTTGTGACTAGGAACCTTCTGATAAAAAAGAAGATTTCTGGAATGAGCTAAAAACTGTTTTGAGCCAGTTTGGTGCTAAAGAAAAGTTATAATAGCAGGGGATTTCAATGCTAGAGTAGGTGTGCAGAATGCAATTTCTGACATATGTTCTGGGTAAGTTTAATGATCCTTGTGTGAATGATAATGGTGAAAGATTAATTGAACTCTGCATTGAGAATGGTGTTTGTGTATTTAATACATTTTTCAACCACAAGTATATCCACACATATACTTGGGAAAACCGTACTCTTGGTCAAAAAAGTGTTATAGATTTTGTTGTCTACGAACAGCGTTTGAAACACTTAGTTGTTGACACCCGTGTGATGAGAGGTGCGGATGTTGGTTCTGATCATTACTTGGTAGTGTCACGAGTGAAACTTAATGTTGGTTGGAGGAAAAGGAATAGGAAGAGACCCAGGATAGAAAGAATAAAGGTTGATAGGCTCCTTGAAGAGCATCAGCAGTATTCTGACTTACTCAGAGAACGACTGAAGGATCTGAAGTCTGGTGAAAGGGATGTAGAAAAGAAGTGGGAATATTTTAAGAACTGTGTTGTCACTGCTGCTAAAGAGGTCTGTGGCACCACAATAGTGGGTAACAGTAGAGGTGACTTGGTGGAATAGTGAGATTGATGAGGCAGTAAAGAGAAAGAAGGAAGCCTATTTGGGGATGTTGCAAGGTAGAGTCTATGTGGATGAAAATCGCTGTAAGAAGCGTAAAGCTGCTAAGCTGGTTCGCCAGAGTAAGGCAAAAAGATAGGAAGGAGAAAGTGGAAAGGCATGAACTGGCTTTTTGGAAAGATAGGAAGTCCTTCTGGAAGTACACGAGACTCAGAAAATAGGAGAAACAAAGTTGTAAGTTGTGTGAAGAATGAGATTGGGGAAATGATATGGGAGCCCAATGAGTTAAGTGACAGATGGGGTGAATACTTCTGTGAGTTATTAGATCAGGAAAGCAAAGATGATTCTAAAACAGACACAGATGATGTCACAGTGAGGGATGAAAGCACAGGAGGGATCTCAAGAGAAGAAGTGTGTAAAGCTCTAAAATCTCTTCAGAATGGTAAGGCTCCGAGAGTTGATGGCATAACTGCAGAGATGTTGAAATATGGTGGTGACTCTATAATTGACTGGTTAACTGAAATTTGCCAGTTGTGCTGAGAGTTAGGAATGGTCCCTCGGGATTGGAAGGATGCTATCATTATTCCCTTGTATAAGGGAAAAGGTGATCAGACTGAATGCAAGAACTATTGTGGTATTAGCCTGCTGAGTGTGCCAGGGAAAGTGTTTGGTAAGGTTGTTATTGAAAAAGTACGGGGTCTTATATCTTTGAAAGTGTGGGATGATCAGAGTGGTTTTATGCCTGGTAAAGGCTGCACTAACCAGATTTTTGCATTAGGCATGATGATTGAAAAGTATCTGGCTGTTGGGAAGAAAGTTTTTACTGCCTTCATAGATTTAGAGAAAGCTTACGACCGAGTGAATAGGACACTTTTGTGGAAGGTATTGAATGAATATGGTGTTACTGGGAATCTACTTAATAGTGTAAAAGCCATGTATGCTAGTAGTAGAGCTTGTGTACGAGTGAATGGTGTTTTATCAAAATGGTTTTCCATTGGTGCAGGAGTTAGACAAGGTTGTGTAATGTCACCATGGCTGTTTAATATATTTATGGATGCATGCATGCGTGATGCCAAAATAGATAATAGTGGTTTATGTCTTGGTGATATCCGTGTGTACAGATTGCTGTATGCTGATGACACTGTCCTGTTGGCAGAGAGCAAAAGTGAGTTGCAGAGTATGTTGACTCGGATGCATGAAGTTTGCATGAAATTCAAACTGAGTATAAATAAGGGAAAACCAAAGTTATGGTGTTTGAGAGAGGAACGGGTAGCACTGAATGTAACGTAAGTATAAATGGCACTGTGATTGACCAGGTGAGTGAGTTTGTGTATTTAGGAAGCATGTTTGACAGAGAGAACAAGTTGGATGGTGAAATCAATAGGAGAGTGAATTCTTCTTTGAAAGTCATAGCTGCTCTGGGAGGTTTTCACAGGAATGATGCATTCTCTTGAGAGTCCCGCATGGCTGTGTATGAAACTGTAATTGTTCTTACTCTGATGTATGGCAGTGAAACCTGGGTACTGCAGAAGAAACATAGGAGTCGTTTGTGTGCTGGAGAAATGCATTACTTACATGGGGTTTGTGGCAAGACACGATATGATTGTGTGAGAAATGAAGATGTATTGCAGTTGTGTGATGTGAAGCAAAATGTTGTTAGCAAGGTGGAGACCAATATGCTTTGGTGGTTTGGCCATGCTGAAAGAATGAGTGATGAAATGCTTACTAAGAAAATCTTTTCAGCCCAAGTGGCAGGAAGGAAAGGCAGAGGAAGGCCATGGAAGACATATGTGGATCAGATTCAGGAGTATCTGCATGAGAAAAAGATTATGAGTGTGAAGTATAAAAAATCTTGTGTATGGCGTGTAATGGATATCAGTGAAGCACGAGTTGTATGTCAAGATCAATGTAAATGGAGAAGTTTGATACGACAACAATAAGTAAAGATATCTGGAAGTTTGTATTTCTTTTTGGAGCTAACCTCTGAATCTCAGAGAACAGCTTAGTGATATGTATGTATGTATGTACATAACTAGCACAAAACATAACACAGAATTATATGGATAAGATGACAGCTTCTGATGTTAAGGGCCTGGAACCAACTGTAACATGGACTGTGTGTTATAGAACTTCTGAATTTCTCTGTATGTTAATTTTGTTAATTAAGTGCACGGCCCTTTTGCTCAACCTTGTTTGCATTGTCAGGTGAACAGTCGTCACACTAATCACAGCAACAAAAAAATAGTTTTATGATACAAGTTCATTTTGCCTGTTATTGCCATGAAGTCTACGCTACTGATTTTCCCCCACATCATGTAGTCCTTTTTATCTTGCATTAGGATCTTTGAGGAGAGGGTGTTATGCAGTATTCCACCAATACAGTTAGTGGTGCATTTTCTTTGGCATCTATGATCAGTGCAGCAGTAGTTCATCTGGCAACAAAAAGAACACACACACACACACACACACACACACACACACACACACACACACACACACACACACACACACACACACACAAATTTAAACAAATTCTCCATGTTTAAATAACACAGAGACTCGCAATGCTCACACATTATGTAGAAACATTCCCTATCTATTTTAAATGTTAATAATTGAAACTTAACATTCTTATTTTGTCACCTGTTAGCTCGTTCTTTTTTGGAACTTGCATTCTTAATTTAGAGGTGGTGTACTCCTAACATTTGATGCATATCTCTCTATTCTAAAAAAGTAACTGATGCCACTGTTTTAGAAATTTTATGACAATCTTGCTTTCCTAGCTCGCAGCGCAAAACGTATTGAACACAAAAATATGAAATTTACATCGTTTGTAGAGAATTGTTTGGAGAACACGCTGAAATAAACCATTTCTCGATTCTGGCGATACTTCAAGAGCTATTGTATTTCAAAGTTAAGGTAAGCAAAAAAGTGCTATCAGGTCACATTCCGGACACACTAACAGCAACAGAACCACAAAACTTTGTAGGCATGTAGTGCCATGACCGAATTTTTGCACCTCGCCGTCCTTTTTTTGAATTTCGATTTACTTTACGAGAAATTAAATTTCTAAATTTCACAAAATTCTCTATTTCGCAATGGGATCCATTAAAAAAAACGGATATATGGCAAACTATAAATTATAACGCATTGCAATTTTTACAGCATAAACTTACAACTATCGGTCCCTCTTTCACAAAAAAAAAAAAAAAAAAAAAAATTTAAGAAAAAGTCATTTTCTGATTTTTAAGCATTTTTAAAGACGCAAAGGAAAAAAAACGAACGGCTTGTCTGTCTTCACAATAACCACAGAGGAACGTTCTGGTCCTGTGACTTGCTGCCATGGTGATGCAGAGAATTTGTTATGCGTATGTTTTGTTGGTAAACCTATCTCAGTTGTTTAAGGTGGATGTCAAGCAATTTTGCTTCCTATACTTCCAATGGAAAAACTTCTGTACACATTTTCTTCACAATTAATGCGTTCCCAAGGATGAAAATTTGAACATCGATTAAAATAGCTTCATTTTATAACTTGGAATACTTAATATTTTCTAAAACATAACCATAATTATGCAATCCAACATTTGTTTGTCTACTGACATCATCAAAGTACAGGTCGCAGCATCTTTTTTCTGGTTCCAAAACCACCAAAGGAAAAGTTATTGATTTTTTATATAATTATGGTTATGTTTTAGAAAATATTAAGTATTCTAAGTTATAATATGAAGTTGTTTTAATTGATGTTCAAATTTTCATCCTTGGGAACACAATAATTGTGAAGGAAATGTGTACAAAAGTTTTTCCATTGGAATTATAGGAAGCAAAATTACTTGACGTCCACCTTAACGGTTTAGCATAATGGTTTACGGAAATGCTTTTTGGACCGCCTTTGTTTTCCTTAGTGGTAAATGTAGTAAGTGCTATAAGTTCAAACGACAAAAGTCCGACCTTTCAAAAATGAACGACAGTAAAAAAATCTCTGAAAATTCGGAATAAGAAGCCTTATTTGCTTAGACATGCAATAAAAATTTAAATTTATATGAATTTTCCAGGGATTTTTTCATGTGATATACTTGGAGATCGGGCTGCAGCGCCTGAGCGCTACTCTGGAAAAGACCGTATCGAGCCTAGAGGCGCAGCGCCTAGTATCACATGGGATTAAAAAAGAAAAAGCAATTTTGTGATGGTTCAACATGTGTCAAATGAATTAATATTCATTCATTAACTTGTTAATTTTTGTTACACTTCAATGAAAAAATAATTGCTCAAACAGGTAATTAAATTTTAAATGCTCATAAAAGTTACTTACCCTGCCATTTATATCTTGTATTACAATGTTTTCAGGCTTCAGATCCCTATGGATAATTCTCATGGAATGTAAATAATTAATAGCTGATGAAATGTGCCGTAGGAGAAGTCTCACTTGTTTTTCTTTCAACCCACAACAATTTTCTGGCTTGTTTAACATCTAATAGCATAGAAAGATAAAACACAAGCAAAATGATGGTAAATAACAATGAAGCCTTAAAAACACTGGAAAAGGTGCATGTTTACAATATGTATACATTTAGACTACAGTTTACAAGTAATTTATTGGTGTGTAGGAGCAAGAAATTTAAAATTAAGACTTTATATGCCACACAAGGGCATTTTGAAAGATTTAATAAGCAAAAATATGATTCTTGCTGAGTGCTCACAAATGTTTCACAACTGAATTGCTACACATGAAATATGTGAACAGTACTGAAAAACTATAACACATTTGGTAAACTGAAGCGCAAACAACTAGCATCATAAAATTCTTGGGAATAAACTTTTGCAGACTATTCTCCCAGGTGAGAATTTCTAAGAATTCTCTTACATACTTGTCAAAATATTTCTTAAAGAATTTTCCTATTTATTAAAATTTCCTTATAATAACTTTAAGAATTATGAAAGTTTCCAAATCATCAAAATGAAAATGGTAAGAAAAAGACAGTGATCTAAATTAGAACTCTAATAAATCTTGTATGCACAATACAATTATTTTAAAAACTTTCTGGCTCAAATACAATTCTAATCAGAATCTGCACTTTTTAAAATACTTCTAAGCCAATTATTTTTCCTGATCTATATCCTCTTCTGCAATTTCTCTCTTTACAGCATCACCAACTTCCTCATTTTTCTGGATGTTTCCTTTTTTTCTTCTGGGGATTTGAAGGAACATTTGGATATTTAAAGAGCTTTATATTATAGGTTATGACTGCCGTCTTGCTTGCTCTCTCTTGTGTTAACTTGTTTCTTTTCACATTACGAATGACATTGTTAAGAGCTGAAATTCCTTTCAGTTGCTGCTGTTGATGGTGGCATATATATTGATTGCAGCTTTCCCTAGTTTTGATCCATAAAAAATACCTTTCCACCATGTTACTGCATCTACTAATATAGTTAATAGTACTAACAATTGCTCCTCCAACTTTAGCAAATTATACTGCAAGAACTTTTGTTAGCAATCAGTGTTATATATTCTTGTGATTTGATTTAAGAATAAATTAATTTCCTTGTATTTGTTCATTTTTGGAAGGGCACACTCACTATTGAATTTTAAATCCAAAATATTTGCAGCATAATTAATGCCTTTTAGAACTATATAACCTTTTTTTTTTTTTTTTTTTTGAAACTTTTCATTGCATCCTGTTCTTGTTTGGTAAATGGAATTTCTACAAGTACAGCACATTAAAGTAATTATTTCTTGAAATATTCAGGAACTCTGCCCATTTTGAGCTGGTCAGATTCAAGCAGCTTAATCTGTTTAACAAGATGTACCAGTGCTCTGCAGTTTTTGGATGCCATATGGAAAATATATCTTCATCTAGAATTGAATTTTTGTTATGTTTGCTCACAGTGTAGTCTCTATAAATATTTGGAGAACACTTTCTAAGACATTTTTTGATTTCAAGAAGCTTTTTAAAACAATATGTACATGGAACTCCACCTAGTTTTAACTGCCAATTTGCATACAGTTCTGACTGTAAGCAAATTGGCAGTTAAAACAGAAAAATTCTGATTCTCAAAAAATATACTTTGAAAATAAAGTAAATTCTTTGAGAAAATTCTCACAGAATATACTTTGGAGAATATTCTCACCTCACATCACTAAAAACAACCAATCATATTTCTGATTTAATAACAATCCACCATATTTTGCAGAAACATCACAACATATAAGCAGTGACTTCAAGAAATGATTTTCACAATAATATTTATGCAAGAGAATGCTAACCTTCCGAAGATCCCCACTGTTGCAATATTCCATTGCAAGTAAAGGTAATTCAGATTCAGGAACATCCAGTTCAGGTGGAACTACAATGGCTCTCACCACATTGGGGTGACTTAAACGGGACATAATATCCACTTCTAATTTCCAGCGACTTCGATGCTTAGGTGTCATACATGCATCATGACCCCAACGACACTGTTTTACAGCTATAGTCTCATTTGTTTCCTGAAATAAAAGCCATTAATAAATTAAATTAAACATTTACCTTAGTACTAGTAAAAGAACGAACAGATAAATTAGTCAACTATGCACTAAAAAAAAAAAAAAGAAAAATTGAGCATGGTGCAGATATGGAGGCAAGCATAAAATTACAAACTTTTAGACAGTTCATTGTACTTTCAAGTTCCCAATTATATGCATGTATTTTATATCATGAATGATTTATGAACATAAAATCAAACTCATAGAATATCTAACAATAAAATAACAGACTATTTTCATAATATGTATGTATGTATGTATGCATGCATGCATGCATGCATGTACGCATATAAATCATAATTTCCGAATTTTGAATTGGTTAAATCTTACTCTGTTTGGATTTTTATAATTACACTGAATGTTTCAGAAATGAAAACAGATGTTTTTAAACTAATTTCAAGGCATTAAACACAATTACGGTATTAATATATATTATGGTGTATTTTATATCACAATTATGGTGTATTTTATATCATGAATGATTTATGAACATAAAATCAAACTCATAGAATATTGAACAATAAAATAACAGACTATTTTCATAATATGTATGTATGCATGCATGTACGCATATAAATCATAATTTCCGAATTTTGAATTGGTTTAAATCTTACTCTGTTTGGATTTTTATAATTACACTGAATGTTTCAGAAATGAAAACAGATGTTTTTAAACTAATTTCAAGGCATTAAACACAATTACGGTATTAATATATATTATGGTGTATTTTATATCACAATTATGGTGTATTTTATATCATGAATGATTTCATCATCATCATCATTGTCAACCATTATCAATCCACTGCTGGACGAAGGTCTCCCCAAGTTTCCTCCACAACGGTCTGTCTTGTGCTAGTCTCCTCCATGTCACCCCTGCATACTTTCGAATTTCATCCACCCATCTCCCATGTGGTCTTCTTCTGGGTCTTTTCCTGTCCCTTGGAATCCAATCTAAAATTTCGGCTGTCCATCGATGATCTGTCCTTCTGGCAGTATGTCCAGCCCATTGCCATTTCAGGGATTTAACTCTGATCATGATGTCTTCCACTCTTGTCATTTTTCGGATCCACGAGTTCCTCTTCTTATCTCTCCTGGTTACTTATGAACATAAAATCAAACTCATAGAATATTTAACAATAAAATAACAGACTATTTTCATAATATGTATGTATGCATGCATGTACGCATATAAATCATAATTTTCGAATTTTGAATTGGTTTAAATCTCTACTCTGTTTGGATTTTTATAATTACACTGAATGTTTTAGAAATGAAAACATGTTTTTTAACTAATTTCAAGGCATTAAACACAGTTATGGTATTAAAAGCAATGGTGATTAGCTCTTGTTTTGAAATTACATGAAATATGGCAACAGTTACCACATCTTTATTTTAATTTGTAGTTCTGACAACCAGTCCTGATTCAATTGATTGCAGGTGATCAAGACCACAGCACAGCTGGAAACTTCCGCTTATAAGAACTTAATTACTATAAGTAAATGTGTGTGTTTTACTTAATTCTCAGGTAATTATTGTTGCATGATACCTGTTGTTTTCAACCAATACAGGAAGATGCATCCATATACAGTACATATTGATTTCAGTCTTTCGCATGCTGTATGAAGTGCCGAGGTGACACAATACCAACAAGTTATTACAACATTTAAGGCAATGCAATACCCATGAGCCATTGCATCATTCAAGGGTTACCCTTCCTTACTTGCTGCCCATTCATGAATGCAAGAAGGTGCTCTATGTGAGCAATGTCTTGTGTGAGCAATGCAAACCATTTGTGTTAATTTGCGGCAAAGTCACTTTTGTGTCACAGAAGCATGAAAAAACACCTATCATCAAAAATACCTAGACCACCTTTACTTGGACGGTAAGATTAGAGATCAACAGAAGAGCTGGGCTCTGCATATAGTGATAAATAGTTGCACACCATGTCTTCACAAGCTAAATGGCAAAAGCCAGTTGATGTCATGTGCTATTCCTATGATATGGGGGAAACCATTCAACCACATGAATAACTTATTTTTGAAAGGCAACTCTGCTGGTAAGTGGTATTAGTAAGAAAGAAAGTCAGATATCTGGAACTGTCAAAAAGCAAGGCAAAACTGCTAGGATACAGACAAAACTGCTTTAACTCTTTGAAAAAAAAAATTTGCAAGTGTGTATTGTAGCTACCAAAAATATCCGGCATTGATCATTACCAAGACAGATAACCTGCTTATTCACATCCTTCAATATGAGACATATTCCAGAAAAACGGAGGTTATTTATAAAGGCCTTTGAATCAAGCATGAAAGCTGTTCTTTTACACAATAGGAATGTGTTGCCTTCTGTTTCAGTAGGCCATGTTGTTAATATGAAGGAAGCTTACGACAACAATTTCATTCATACAGTGGTGTAGCCAAGAATATTTCTTTGGGCGGGGGGATATGAATATCAAATTTTGTCAAAGAGATATAAAAATTGTGATTGATGAAATATACATTAAGCAATTTTAGGAGGGTTTATTTAATAATTACATTACTTTAAATCAATACTACAGAACAAGTTATAAAATATTACTGGATTTCAAAATAATATAGGCCTTACAAAGTCAAATAAGCCATATAAAATCATTACTTCCTTAGAAATTAGCCATTATATGCTATACTAAACAATACATAACTTTCCAAGTAAATTAGGAAAAACAAGTAACCTTACTAAGCCAAGTAAAATATTTCTTCACCTGCTTGATGGGTATAAATGTCAAATATATTCAAATTTCACTTTTTAACCCCTAAAATATACCCAGTCATATCAGAATTATATGACCGCCAACCTAACAATGGGAATAACACCCCTTGGCCTGGATGCAATGAGACCCTGGAAGATTGCCCGAGGCACACATGCCCATTCGGACTGCAGCAGAGCACGGAGGTTCCACAGACGACATGGTTGTGGGTTTGTACATTGAACCTGTCGATCCAAATAGTCCCATAAGTGATCTATGGGATTGGGGTCGGGTGATTTCGCCAGCCAACGGAGACATCACTTTGTATTCCTGGAACCAGTCACACAATCCCTTAGTGACGTGGAAAGGTGCATTGTCCTGATGATAGACACCATCACCACCAGAGTAAATGTCCAACATGAAGGGATGCATGTGATCAGCAAGGATGGGCAGGTAGCCATTGGAGTTCAGGGACCCATCCAGTGGTACCAGCAGTTTCAGGTCATACTAGGAAAACATCCCCCCACACATGCACACTGACTGCCTGTACATGGCCAACAAGAGTGTCCGGGTGTTAGTTCTCATGTATCTGACACTGTATCTGCCTCCGCCCGTCAGTTCTGTGGAGTAGAAACCTTGACCCGTCGGAGAAGGCAACCTTTTCCCCACTCTTCCACTGCCCAATGACAATAGACCCATGCAAACTGCAGGCATTGTTGCCTATGGACCTGGGTTAACATGGGTGCCTTTACGCAACATCAATTCCAGAGACCCATGTGTAACAGGGTTCGCTCTACTGTTATCAGGGACACGTAACTGGGTACTTCAGCTTTCATTTGCATGGTCAATTACACCACTGTTGCGTGTCAATTGCCCTTTACCAGTCGATGGAGGCGACATTTTCCTCTGGGGTCGATGGCCTTCAGATCCATAGTTATGAGGTTAGGAGGTACTTGGGTGTGCCAGGGATCCATTCTTGGTACACTCTTACTACAGCATCTCACAAACAGCCTACGAAGTCAGCTGTTCCTGAGATTCTTCCACCCTTGGCACTTTGGCATGGTAGCCAATGGTCATTCCTTTTTGAACGTTTGTCAAATCACTACCTCTGTCCATTCCATTGTGCTTACGTTACATTACACACTATGGCTCATTTGTCCTGGCCGGCCACTTATATCTTCATGTGGTCGACCTTGTCACAGGCACTCTGATACGCCTGGACAGGTACACTGTGATTCCAGGGATGGTCATATTATTGTGATACGACCGCGTACATGCATTTTAGTTTTAAATATGTACAACATTGCACAATTAATACAGACCTTAGACGTGGACCAGGAACATCAAACAAAGGTGATTGCTCTTTCCACGTTTATAAGCGAGTCACGGAAAAATTCTCATTGGCCGCCACCGGGAATTGAACCCAGGGTCTTCCAGTTACGCGCTGGATATGCTTCCTTCTACTGCACCACAGTGGCCTCGAATTCCTCCAGACTCACACACACTAACTTCCAAGCAAATTTGCAGATTGCTTCTTGGAGCCCTGCACAATGCTGGGAATTCACCAAAGATGGCAAGCAGCAACTGAACAAATAATTAGAAGGCGAATGAATAATCAATACGGACATTAGACGTGGACCAGGAACATCAAACAAAGGTCATTGCTCTTTCCACGTTTATAAGTGAGTCACAGAAAAATTCCCATTGGCTGCCACCGGAAATCGAAACCACAATACTGGAAGACCCTGGGTTCGATTCCCGGTGGCGGCCAATGAGAATTTTTCCGTGACTCACTTATAAATGTGTAAAGAGCGATGACCTTTGTTTGATTGTACAATTGTTATTGTCTTCCCTTGAGTTTATTAATATGAACCCTAATTTTGGAGTTTTTTTTTTTTTTTTTTTACATTTTGTTTAGCACTTCTTTGGACCATAACTTCTTTGCGGATAGACATTAAAGCTATCCATTAACTTTAATCTGAAAAGTGGAGCTTCCTAAACAACTCTTCAGCCCCTTAATGAGGAGAACCTTCTTTGGTGGCAGTTGTTATTGGTAATGTCATGGCTAATTTAACAAAGTACTGTGCAGTCTGAAAAATATTTTTTCACATTCATTGAGGGCACTTATAAAAGTCACAGAGATAGCCAGACCTTTCTTTCCATGTTTTTTTCCACATATGAACTTCTCCATTGAACTTTGAAGGTATTGATGACACATCATTGGGCTACTGATCTGATCAAGTTTCACAGCATACTTCTATTTTGTTATCAGTTTTACACACTCTTTTGGGAGCAAAACAGTAAAGTTTTCCAAAACATTTTTATGGTTCAGAAATCTGGCATTCATTTCTTGAATAAAATAAGTCCAGAAACAGTATATAAAGGGGTACTATATATTCATGCTAGACATGGGCAACGGACGGCTTAGTGGTCAGCATTCGGGACTGCTACGGAGAGGACCCCAGGTTCGATCCAATGCGGGTACGGACGCTCGAACCACTAAATATCCGCAGTGCGTCGGATGGGCACGTTAAGCCGTCGGGCCCCGGGTACTGGCCCCCTGGTAATAAATAAGGGCATCTTCCTCCCCCTTTCTACCTCACTTCCGTGTCACTTTCCTATTGGGCACTGTAGCCCAAATCTCCTAGCTTCCTATTTCTAAAGGTTGTGACGATTATGGGCAAAACACGTAACAATATTAACAAAGAAAGGTGGCTTGATCACGCTAGTTACGTTAACTAAAACTTTTACAAAAAGTTCGTAAGTTGGAAGCTTTCGACCTTATCTTAGGTCTTCATCACGCCAATGGAGGACTAAGATTGTTGCCAGATTCTACATTTGAATTTTTCCTATTTTTGTTGCCAAAACTTAGAATTGATCTCCAGATTAACGGAATGTAGAGAGGAGATTCGGAGTTGCAAGTCATTGAGTTGAAAATAATTTCTATGCTTTCACGGTAACGGAGGGCAAAACGATTGTCAAACGAAGCAATTCGTTTGGAATATTCTTTTTCTCCAGCAGTAAACCTTGAAAAGAGATTGGTCCTCAAATGCAAATCCCTGGCAGCCAACCATCCTCATACAGTTGTCTCTACTTCAAACTTCATCCACAACCTTCCTACTTCCTTTCCTCCTTGTGATAATCTGTATACTCTTGATGTAGAATCTTTGTTTCCCTCTGTACCATATTTTGATTCCTACATGCTCCTCATGAAGAAATTGATTCTTCATTTTGAACCCCCCGGCCCTCTTATCAAAGATCTTTATGATTGTTTCCACACTATTCATCAACATAGTTGTTTTGTTTTCAACAAAATTGTGTATAGGCAACAATCTGGTCTCCCCATGGGCTCACCTCTTTCCCCTCTGCTTGCTGAAATCTACATGCAACATATTGAAGTTTCCATAATTTCTCTACACCCTTTTCAACCTTCCCTATGGTTAAGATATGTAGACGACATTTTCATTAGCTGGCCACATTCCGAGTCTGAGCTACAGATACTGATCAACTCCATTACAGAAAAATTTCCTTCCATTAAGCTCACTATATCTAAGGAAGTAAATCACAAAATTGATTTCCTGGATGTATCTATCTGCAGAAACGCTGATCTCTCCATTACTCGTTCCGTCTATCGAAAACCTTCTGCAGCCACTAACATCATTCCCTACAAATCTTGCACCCTGCATCTCTACAAGCTTGCAGCATTGAAGTCCTACATCCACAGGGCTCATATCATTTGCAACAGCCAACTCTCTCTTCAAGAAGAACTCTCCAAAATTTCTACAATAGCCCTCTCTCATGGTTTCCCTGCTGTTACAGTCAACTCCCCTCATAAAGAAATATGAAAACCATTCGAAAATCGAATGCCTCCTTCCTCACAAGAAAGAAGACCTGAAATTCTGTGGTTCTGTTCCTTACCATCCTTCCTATGCTTATAAGTTACAGATTCTTTTAGAAGTTTTGGTTACCATCTTGCCATTAAATCTACCCCAAACATCTTGAAACTTCTACAAAGGGATAGGGACAAAGTTGAAAGCCTGAACCTCCCAGGAGTTTACTGCATTCCTATCTCTTCTTCTACTGGGGATAACTTATACATTGGAAGCACATACAGGAGCATAAGCCATAGAATTTTAGAACACAGAAAAGATGTTTCGAAAGGCAATCCCAACACTGCCTTGTCTATTTTGACAATGGAAGACACATCTGCAGTTCCCCACTGGAACGAAGCAAAACGAATTGCTTCGTTTGACAATCGTTTTGCCCTCCGTTACCGTGAAAGCATAGAAATTATTTTCAACTCAATGACTTGCAACTCCGAATCTCCTCTCTACATTCCGTTAATCTGGAGATCAATTCTAAGTTTTGGCAACAAAAATAGGAAAAATTCAAATGTAGAATCTGGCAACAATCTTAGTCCTCCATTGGCGTGATGAAGACCTAAGATAAGGTCGAAAGCTTCCAACTTACGAACTTTTTGTAAAAGTTTTAGTTAACGTAACTAGCGTGATCAAGCCACCTTTCTTTGTTTCTAAAGGTTGTTTAAGACTTGAGGGTCACACACTCCCTTCCTAAAATCCTTTACATATAATCTGATCTGATCATGCTAGACGTGCAATTAGCTTAGTAGTTTGCCTGCCACAAAGTTGAGGCATCTGAATTGTTGCTTCCAAACTGTCAGCAATTTGCTGGACCTCATGGTAAATTGCCTTAACGAGGTTTTAGGCATCAGCTCTGATTTGCTGATTTTTTTCCTTCAACAGTTCAGCATAATTTATAGCTGAAGCAAGATCTAACTACTTTGATTGAAGGGAGGTGTAAAAACCATGTGCCAAACCAAAAACTTTGCTTACCACACACAGTGACGTCAAAAACTGGCTACTATTCAAAGCTTCAATAAACACAAATGATTTTGAGGATGATTCTGCATCACTAACATTTTGAATTTTGCTTGAAGCTTTCAATATTGCAGTTGCCATGAGACAGAGTGGAGCCCTGCCCCAGTAAACTGCTGACATCAGTGCTGGACTGCAAGGTTTTCACAATATTTATTTACAATTAAATATTTAATTTAAAATTTGGGAAATTTTGGGTTGTGGGGGATATATTCTGATACCCCCCCCCCTGACTACGTCCATGCTTCCAGACATAATCATGAAATCATGACAAAAGCAAATGACATATTTGTGCAGAGACTTAAAAAGCCATTGCTCTTTTGCTTGAACGACAACTCAGATATATGCAAAGGCCTGATGCTTCCTTCACAAATGGAATAGAAGAGACAAGGCATGCCTTTACATGAAGAGGATTTGCCCTTAATGTATAGCATCTTCCAATGATACAATCCATGAAGATTTAGTTTGCAATCTTTACACATAACATTGTTGGCCCACAAATAATTCTGTCAAGGCTATGTATGGATATGATGCAAATTGTCTTTCTGTACCTTCGACAAAAATTTCTGCGACTTAGTGATGCAAAAATAAAAGACGGGTGTTTTTACTCATCTAAATATTCTTTCACTGTTACATGCTGAAGAATTTGATCATAACATCACTGATGATGAACGATGAGCATGGCACAGCTTCTGATAGGCAGCAATGGGATTTTTAGGGAATAAAAAACATACATACATAATCACTAAGCTGTTCTCTGAGATTCAGAGGTTAGCTCCACAAAGAAATACAAATTACCAGATAACTTTTACTTACTGTTGCTGTATCAAACTTCTCCATTTACAGCGATCTTGACATACAACTCTGGCTTCACTGACATCCATCACATGCCGTACACAAGACCTTCTATACTTCATACTCATAATCTTTTTCACATGCAGACACTCCTGAATCTGATCCACCCATGTCTTCCTTGGCCTTCCTCTGCCTTTCCTTCCTGCCACTTGGGTTAAAAAGATTTTCTTAGTAAGCATCTCATCACTCATTCTTTCAACATGGCCAAACCACTAAAGCATATTGATCTCCACCTTGCTAACAACATTTTGTTCCACATTACACAATTGCAACACATCTTCATTCCTCATACAAACAGAACATGTGTTGCCACCCACTCCCTGAAAGTAAGGCATTTCTCCAGCACACAAATGATTCCAATGTTTCTTCTGTAGTACCCAGGTTTCACTGCCATACATCAGAGTAGGAGCAATTACGCTCTCATACACAGCAATGCGGGACTCTCTTGAGAACCCATCATTCCTGTGAACACCTCCCAAAGCCGCAATAACTTTCAATGAAGAATTCACTCGCCTACTAATTTCACCATCCAATTTGTTCTCTCTGTCAAACATGTTTCCTAAATACACAAACTCATTCACCTGATCAATCACTGTGGCATTTAAGACTTATATTACATTCAGTCCTACCAGTTCCTCTCTGAAAAACCATAACTTTGGTTTTTCCCTTATTTATACTAAGTTTGAATTTCATGCAAACTTTGCACATCCAGGACAACATACTCTGCAACTCACTTTTGCTCTCTGCCAACAGGACAGTGTCATCAGCATACAGCAATCTGCACACACTGGTATCACTAAGACATAAACAAGTATTATCTATAAGAAAGGAAATAAAAATATCCATTTATTGATGTAAAAGTATGATTATTAAGGCGTAAGCTTTCAACACCAACAGGCACCTTCTTCAGGCTTATGAGTGGATAAGCAAGACAAGAGAACTAAACACCAGAAAATTTTTATAAACCAAACATGAACAGAATATGAGAACATTCTATGTTGCGTCGTGTGTGTGAAACAATGAGAGATGTCCACAGAAACGTGCTAAGCATGAAGAAATGTGCGCCATATTTGGGGAAGCTCAAGTGAGACGTCATCATTGTAGAAGACAGGGTTAGTCAATAGCTCGATGGTTTCCCTGAGGGCAGTGCCCCTGGCAGTAGTATAAGGAGACACTCGCTTGATCTGGTTCCAATTCGGGATGGCAGAATGGGTAACCACTTCCCGGGATAGGGCGGTTGTCAATTTTCTGTGTGAGACATCCCACTTGAGTTCGAGTAGTCGAAGAGCGTTTTGTAATTCCGATGTAATGTTTGGTGGTACCATCCGGGTATTCCAATGGTATGTAATACACCCCTGCATCAGTCAGTGAGGTATGGGTGTTCCTGGATGATAGCAGGTGATGTGATATCTATCTTGGCGAGCATATCCCAAAGCTAAGCCTGAGTTTCTTTAAGGTGTTCAAGAAGTAGGTTAGGCCGGGTACATAAGGGCATGTCCCAATGTATAACAGAGAAGGCTTGGTATGACGGCTACCCAGGATGGAGAAAACAGTGACAGCGTTCTTGATAATGTTCTCGATCACTTGCACACTGTAGCCGGCGGAAGATGCCAGATCTCTTAGGTTGTAGACTTCTTCAAGTCTGGATGCAGTGTATGAGGAAAGAGTAAAGGCACGTTTAGCCCTGTGTCTGAAAATGGCTAATTTGTGCATAACAAGTCCCATAGAGGTGGGTAGGATTACATTCAGAACATATGTTGGCTTGTAATAAACTTTGGTTTGGAGGGATCCAGAGTGTGATTTCTTGACTAGGATGTCCAAAAACGGGAGACTGCCGTTGTCTTCACACTCCATGGTGAAACGCGTGTTCTGGTGGAGGGAATTAATGAAAGCGAAAAAGGTGTTCAGTTCATCAACTCCATGCTGCCAGATAAAAAATATATTGTCGGCGTATCCGAGCCATATAAGAGGAGCGAGCTTAGCTCCATTAAGAATTTTTGATTCCAGCGGTCTGAGGAGGGATTCAGCTAGTACAGCAGATAGCGGTGAGCCCATGGCAACCCCTTCGGATTGCTTGTAAATTAGGTTATTGAAACAGAAAAAATTTAATTCCATCACGACTGAAGAAGGCACCCATTGATGTTGAAAGCTTACGCTTTAATAATTAAACTTTTACATCAATAAACAGATATTTTTATTTCCTTTCTTACTGATTCTTGGAGTAATCTACCCGAACCTTAGTTTTATAAGTATTATCTATTTTGGCATCACACATGCACACATCCATAAATATATTAAACAGCCATGGTGACATTACACAACTTTGTCTGACTCCCGCACCAACAGAAAACCATTTTGATAAAACACCATTCACTTGTACACAAGCTCTACTGCCAGCATACACAGCTTTTACATTATTAAGTAGGTTTGCGGTAATACCATATTCATTCAATATCTTCCACAAAAGTGTCCTATTTACTTGGTCATAAGCTTTCTCTAAATCTATGAAAGCAGCAAAAACTTTCTTACCAACAGCCAGATACTTTTCAATCACCATGTGTAATGCAAAAATTTGATTAGTTCTGTTCGGTATTTGTTGATTTTCGGTATGTGTGTGTGTGTGTGTGTGTGTGTGTGTGTGTGTGTAATAAATACACATAATATATTAATAATAAATATGAACAATACATGTATAAATACAACAAATATAAAAAGTTATAAAGGCACACCTTGTTTCTCCATAAAACCACATAACCAAATCCACCAGATCCAAGCACTTTTTCTTTTTTCCAACACCCAACTTCTTCACCTTGTCCTATTGGATCCATTTAAACTGAAATGTTTTCCCTGAAAAATAGAATGAATGGAAATCAGTATAAAAAGCATACAACTGGAAAACAATATAGTTATAAGCACGACCTGAAAAATGCAGTCGCCTGGTCACCCAGTGCGACCAAAGAAATTGTTTAGACCACCACAGAAAACATTACTGAAAAACATGTACCATAATCTTTGTTGTATTACCTGATTATCTGCAGATTAGATGTTAAAAAAAGTAAAAAATTTAGGTTGTGCGGATTGTACGCTGATGTAGATAATATGCCGATATAAACAGTATATATATATATATTATATATAACGTTTTTTGTGGCCCTTTGATTTAAAAAAATGGCAGGGTAATTCTGCAGGAGAAGGGGTATAACTGGAAAAGTAACTCCCTCAGAAAAAATGTTCTCAGTTCAGGAGTTTGTAGGGAGCAAAGAGGAGGAAGAAGGGGTGTCATAATGAAAGATCGGGGAAGTTGTAGGGAGGGATGGACCGCAAGAGTCATTTTGTCTTTGAATCATTGAGAAAGACAAAATGCTGACTGCTCGTGCCCCTTCTTTGTCAACTAGTCAATGAAAATGTATGCACAGCATTTGCCGCATGAACCTACATATGAATGCCTCCTTCCAAAGTTCCTTGCTGTGGATCTCGTATGTGTTTAGTTTGTCCTTTGCCATTTTGACCAACGCCTTTGCTGCTACTTTCTTCCATTGATATTTATGAGGTCTTCAAAAAGAAAACATTTGTTACTCTGTCAAATTTAAGCTTAAAGTGGGGGCACAGCTGAGGATATGATCGTGTCACTGCACCATAGTTTTCAAAAGGTCTGAACACTAGCTCGCAGGGGCACATGAAAAGCCACGTTCTGAAATGTAAACAAGCCCATTAGTGAACTCCGTGGGCAGAATTCACTGAAGTCCAACCCACTTTTTACTGACCCATGTCTATGCAGACCTCCAGCCCCAACTTTGAAAGCAGCATCTCTTCTAAAAACTTTCAACTTACACGCGAGTATATACAGTATTTCTATGAATTCATTAAGCTTTATTTGTGTGCAGATAAAAATATATTGAAGCAACCTTTAAAAATCAATTTATTTAATAAGACCATTTTTTTTCTTACTTCTTTGGACTCCTGGGTATTATTAGGGTCACTGGTTCCCTGGAACCAGTGACCCTAATGTGACAACTTCTTTTCTGCCAGAAATTCTGCTCCTGGATAAACATTTGTGATGTGCGGATTATACTGCAATTTTTTTTTCTGAATGTCACGGTCTGCGGATAATATGACAAAAATTACGGCAATTCAAAAATTTGTGAGCTCCAGAAACAAAAAATGAGTGAGTGAGTACGGTTTTTGTTTTCCGAAGGTAAAGCCTTATTGTTTGGACAGAAGTGTACATGACTTTGATATTATACACCCCCCCCCCCCCCGCCTCCACACAAACACACTGGTCCAATGTCTGGCCACTAAAAAGTTTAGCTAGCTACCAGATTTCAAAATATTTTTCTAGCCCTGGTTATAAGATAACTAACTGAATATGGTTGCACGTGTTCATATCAAATTATCAGGAAATCATAGCATATTATACTTTTAGCACATAATGGTGGCAAACAACTTGGCAACATATGCTCTGATGATTACAATGACAGTTTTAAAAAACAGTAATATATTGTTAATTCTGAAGAATGACATAAGATAATTGGAACACAATATGAAACAACCCTTTCTATCCACAAAAGCAAATGCATTTGAATATGAAACAACCCTTTCTATCCACAAAAGCAAATGCATTTGCAACTATACTCGGGGCAAAGCTATCCTGGCAATGGAGCCGAAGCTACGGTGACCTTTTCACTCCCAGTATTACTCCGCACTGATGGTGTGTAATTAACCTTCACTCGGAAAACTTCTCCCACAAGCCCTCAGGGCTGGCTGTCTGTCACCGTGATCCCTTACCAAACCCCTCTATTTTAACCCCTCCCCACCCCGCTCGCTTTGCAGACCTGTAGACAAGCAGTTTATTTCTTTCTCTCTCTATTTATCTTTTTTTTTTTTTTTTTGAGATGTTACAGAACGTGTAACGTTTCTTTCTTTCTTTCTTTTAAAATGAAATTATCTTTGCTAAACACGGGAAAGCCGCCCCGGTGGCGCAGTGGTCTAAGGCGTTGGTCTCTGATCATTCGTCCGTAAGGGGTCCGGGTTCGAATCCCGGTGAGGCATGGATGTTGTGTTTGTCTTACGGCACTGGCTCTCTCCCTTCCCTGGAACCAGTGACCCTAAATTAGGGACGGGCGACTGCTTATAGCCCATTGAGTTGCTCACGGTGGTCGTTAAACCTCCAATCAAAAAAAAAAATAAATAAATAAATAAACACGGGAAGAAGTCTTAAGTGGCCTAATTTTGTTTTCACATATGTTTCTATTTTTTTTATTATATATTTCATTTATTTATACTTATTGCTTGAAGATTACCAACTGCGGGATTTAATTAAAAGTATTTTTACCATGTCATCAGTTATGCGTAAAATTTCGTTCTTTCCAAAATTTTGCCTTGATTAGATTATCTTTTTATAACAGACACCCGTTAAATGTGTATGCATTTTTAACTACCCTGTGTTGCCATAAGTACTGGACAAGAGCCCGTCTCTGTGATAAATGATATTTTAGGGTTCACTGTAAACTGCCACACATCTTTCAGCGACTTGGAAAATTGCCACATGTTTTTCATTGATGGGCCGGGCACAAATTGCTGTTCCTCCGAGGAACACTTTGAATGTGTGGCAGTTTTCCAAGTTTCCGAATTATGTGTGGCAGTGGAAGGAACTCTTTCATTTGTCTGAATTTTCATGCCGGTTCATACGCGTTTAAGGCAACTGCGCACAAAAGTTCAAAAGGAAAAGATAGCCGATCCTTGGCCTATATTGAGAACTGAATTGGGAACTCCAAACTAATTTCAAGAAAACGTTCTATGTAAGCCAAGCGAGAATTGTATATTAATTTGAAGAAATAAATTGCCGATGGATCTGAGGTACTTCAATACTAAATTCAACCTTCATTCTCGCAATGGTGCGACTTGAAACACCAGTGAGTTCTGCCGTAAGAACTGTTATTTCATTTTCCGATTTATTCGACGAATGTTTTTCCATCAATTTAGTGAAAACATTCATAACGATCACCTTAGCAGAGCTTCGTATTGGTTTCCCAGCTTTATGCGGCTGAAATACACTCGAGTGACCGGCAGATGCCATTGGAAAATAGCGAAAAGACAGAAGAGTGTTTTAAAACGATAATCAAGAAGGAGAAAATAGGGGGAGAAACGCGAAATGCCCACGGAAACACTTTTCTCGCCCTCATCCTTCCGCTAATGACCCCCCACCCCCCACAGCAATAAATATCCCCTGGGTTGACAGCTTAACTCTGACCCAAACAAGAATGCTGTGACAGAGAACCATCAGTGACGTCACCAAAACACGAATATCTGTATTTTTTAGAAATGCCGCAGAAACTGAGATCTGAATTTTTTAAATGAACACACACACACAACACGATGTATTGAATATCTGTGCCCTATTTAAGTGCCAGCTGAAGCTGGAGTACGAGCTTTTAGACCGGAACTATTTTATGCAGTGGAAGTATACACTCTGTAGCCTTCCTTCCAATGACAGGTTAGGTTTGCCCCGAGTATAGATGAAAGATATTCACTTAAAAATTCATATCTCATTAGAAAGTACAAAAAGAAACCGGACTTCTCACAATATACAGTAAAAACCCAATATTATGAAAGCTGACAAAAATTGGAAAAAATGTTGTTATAACAGACTTCTCATTATAGCCGGATCATACAAATACTACATATGTGTGTGTACTACATAACGCATTAGATACCAGTACTACATACATACATATGTACTACATAACACATAAAATACCAGTACTACATACGTACATATGTGTACTACATAATGCATAAAGATACAAGTACTACATAACAAAGAAAAGTGATAAAAAAATACATATTACATAACTGATGTTTGTTTTTAATTCAGACTGGTATTTTTGCAAAAAATAAAAATAGAGAATCTTTTGTTTCCTCTTTGACATTGATGATTGCAACACTACTCTCGACTTTATGAAAAATTGCTGCTTCTTCAATAGGTGCATTTGACACTCTATAAAATGGTCCAACTGTGTTTAAAACTTGCATGACTTCTGATTGAGATGGTATGCTTGCATTTCTATCCTGACCTTCTTCTGAGCTTTCTTTCTCTGATTTCATGATTTCTGTATCAGACATGTCATTCCAGGGTACTATTGCATCTGCATTGACATAGTCTTGAAAGCTAAAAGTCAATCCCATCTTTTTGGCAATGATGCTACATCCACCTGCTTCCTGTTCTTCAGGTTTGTCCATAACATATGAACCTCACTTGATATCTGTTGTCCAAGGTAAATGTAGATATCGGTTATCTCCAGCTTTTCCCCATCAATTGATAAATCTTCCATTTCTTGTTACAAGTATTGTACATGAGAGTTTTGTCTTCTGAAAGCTTATTTTTAATCCCACTTCTTTACTCTTGTCAGCAAATTCCTGGATAATACACTGCAGTTCTGAAGGGGCAGTTGCAAAAATGGCTACATCATCAGCAAAATGAAGTAGAGTTAAATAATCTCCATTAACCTTCCTTTGTTTTCCTAGTTCAATGATTGAAAGACATTTTGCAGGGCGGCATTAAAGAGTGTGGGAGATGTGGTGTCATCTTGCCTCACTTGCTTTCTAATTTTTATTGATCAGTGCTGTATCCTCACATAGCCAAACCTTTGCACTTGCATTTTCAAAGATGTTATTACTAATGCTAATGTATCCATCTTCAATATTGCAGGATTTCAAAGCCTGTGTAGCTGCTGATGTTTCATAAAATCAAAGGCCATTTCATAATCAATAAAAGTCATACATACATAATGAGAGTTCATATGCCTTTGCTCTTTCAATTAGTTCTCTCAGCACATGGATATGATCTATAATGCTATAGCTACCTACTACTGAATCTAGCTTATTCCCTCAGTTGAGCCATGTCCAGAGTTATCTTTAAGTGATGTGAAAGAACCTTATTGTAGATCTAATAAAGCACTTATAAGAAGCTGATGGGCCTGTAATTCCTGAGATCCTTAATGACACCTTTTTTATGTAGCAGGATCATCGTAGCATTATTCTAATCCTCAGGAGTCTTCCGTTCATTGAGACATCTACTGAAAACTTGGGTGAGCCTAGTTTCAATTTCTCCACTTGCTTCTTGTATAATGTCCACCACAATTCCATTTTCCCCTGGAGCTCTTTCCTGTTTCATGTTCTTAATTGCATGTGCAACTTCTGCTAGTAGCACTGGAGGGACTTTGGTACTGTTAAGTTTTGTAATGTCTGGAGTAGATGCAATATCCCTTTCATATAGATTTGAGTAGAAAAAATGTCAAAATTTTGCCTCTATTTCTTGTTACAGTACCATCTTTTCTTAGTGTCATATGCTGTCTTCAGGCTTTGGTTGTTTACAATTGCTTTTCTCACCAGTTCACAATTGAATTTCTTTATGTCTTCAGTGATACTTTTTGTACTGCCTTGCATAGCTCTACATATTCCACTTTGGAAGTGACATCTTATTAATTTGTCTTCACCTCCCTTCTGACAGAACGGGGAATACTGTTATTACTGCAATAAAAGGGGAACTTATTGAAGAGTTGACAGCTACTATCAGGAAATAGAGGATCGTTGGACTAGACCAGGGGTCGCCAAACTTTTGAGACGGAAGAGCCAAACCTGTCCCTCACAACAATGTAAAAATGTTTTGAGAGCCATAAATATATTTTTACAAATTAGGAAAGTTTAAAGTAATATTATAACAAGTTATAGTATTAATTACATCTTTATTAATTAATAGTATAACTTATTTATGATATTAAGTTATAATATTAACTTAATATAATAAATATTAAATCACAGTTGCAGAAACAGCAAAGCGACACTGACTCAACGTTCGTTTGAGTCCATAAATAACTACACAAAAAACAAATGCACGTACCTACCCTAGTAGGGGATTCCCCGCTTTCACATTTTGCCATTGTCAACGTTGTCTTGCCCAGTAGAGGGTGCCGATGCACTCACTTATTAGTCACTTTGAGCACCTGCCTACATGTTGCTCAACCATCCCCTCCACTCCCTCTGTAGACCCCCTTTACGCTCGCTTCCTCCTCCCTGATGTCACGCTTCAAAGTTTTGAGAGACCCATGAAACAAATGAAATTATTCTCCATAGTAAAAGCTATGCTACGGAAAAAACTATTTTGCAAATAAATCTTCTTCCCAGAGCAGAGATAGCAAGTTTTTTTGTTTTTTTTACAACTGCGCATTATTTAAAAAGGGTAATGTTCTCAATATTAACTGTAGTGAATGACATGCATTAAAAAAAAAAAAAAATGTTCAGTAGTGTCAAAGTTTTGAGAGACCTATGAAACAAATGAAATCATCATGTGAATAAAATCCTTTAAACATTTTATAAGTGAAACTATGATAGCATTATTTTCATTTTCAATTTTACTTCAGAGCAACATGAGAACCACATGTGGCTCGCGAGCTGCATTCTGCCGACCCCTGGACTAGACGTATGGAGGAAATCGAACTCAAATTGTGTACCTTGCAGTTTTCTTTGCGATCTGTTGAAACTTCCCTTGATGACCTTGAACAATATGGAAGGCGTCCTTGCCTTATGATTTATTAGCTCTTGGAATCTTCTGGCAATCCAGTTAATGAGGCTGTTGATTTCTTGAATGAAAAATCAAGTGTAATCTTCTTGCAACGGAAATAGTTACTACACATTGCCTGGGTCGGGGATCACCAACTAAACTAGCTCGAGACCACTAGTTGTTAAGTACCTGCGTATGTCACAACGTGATTATATCTACAGAAATAAACGCCTGCTCAAAGGGTCTGGGACCATGATTGTTGAAAGCCTTACAACGGCAAGAAAGACATTTTGTAACAGTCTAAGGGCGAGTGGATTGCGGTATTAGACGCAATATGGCAAAATTTCCATTCTTGATGCAAATGGTCACATAAGGATTATTAAAACTCTAACAGACATCTTAGACTACTCTGCAGATGCTTTGAATTAGTTTGGTATGTTGGCTGCAATTTTTGCCATTTCTCACCTATTACTCCTATGACCTGTGTCATTTTTTTTCCTGGTTCACTTGGGTGGCCCAGGTATACATACTACAGGTTTCAAGTGTGTGATAAAATTATTTGCGTCAGGCTTCAAATGCATGGTACCGTGTTGCTGCACATCGCCTGGATCGTGGATTGCCAACTGGTTTGAGACCACTTGTTGTGAGTTCTTGCGTATGTTAAAACGTGTCAATATCTACAGAGACAAACATCTGCTCAAGGGGCCCGGGGTCGTGATTGCCAAAAGTCTTAGAACGGCAAGACAGACATTCTGTGACAATCTAGGGTGAGTGGATTGTGGTCTTGGATGCCATATGGTAAAATTTTCTTCTGGATACAAATGGCCACATAAAGATTATTTGAACTCTAACAACTCTGAAGATGATTTGAAATAGTTTGGTATGTTAGCCACAATTTTTGCCATTTTTAACCTGTTATTCTTAACAGCCTGTGTCTTATATGTTCGCTGAATACTAGCTTTACTTGCATTCATTACACCTACGCTTTTTTCAGTTAACTTGGGTGACCCAGCTATACATACTTCAGGCTTCAAATGTGTGGTAACTCACTTTCTGCACGTTGATATTAATTTATGGGTATTTTGATTAAAAATTTGCTATATTATGCTGCAGATATGTAGTCTAATTTAGCCTTCGGTATGTTGCAGTGCGTTGTACTATTTATGTTGCATCCTTGTTACATAGCCTATTATTCCGAGGGGTGTGTCCTTTTCTTTAGTTTGTTAGTACTTTTGCAGTACCTGTCAATTTATGGTTTTTAATGCTATTTTATGCATTTAAGTAACTAAGATTCCTGGTTATTCCATTACTTATATATCTCAATGTGCAACACCAATTACATTTGTAAAAACTTTGAGGGCTTCTGCTGCTAATACTGCCACATAATTTCGGCTTACTGCTTCCCGTGTGGTACTGCACAAATGTTGTAATCTAATGCTTTTGGCCGGAGGTTGGCTTGGTTGCTGGAGTTGCTTTTTGCTTGCTTAATACCTTCGGTCATAAGTTATCCATTCTTATGTTAGTTTGATTGAACTCATATCAAGATTACATTACATGTTTTTATTTCTGTTGGTATTTGAGCATTCATAATACAATGGTGTAGTGTTTTTATGTTATGTCATCTCCACATAGCCTGTGCATTTGTGGGGTGTGGTTTTGCCCTAATCTGTTTCTTCTATAATGGTATACCTTAGCTCATGTAATCTAATGTTATTTCAGCTGGTCAGCACTATGATTACTAGGGTTATTTTCTTTACATTCTGACAATATGAGACATAAGTTTCCTACTTTTGTTGATCCTAAACTGGGATTTTTCGGCAACTCAACTACTTCCCACATGATACAGTTCTGGGGTGTGGCATTGCCATAGTTTGTTTGTTCTTCAGTGGTACCTGACAGTTTAAGTAATCTAATGTTATATTAGCTTCTCAGTTATTTGATTGCTGGGGTTATTGCCTTTGCCTTTATGAGACATAAGTTTTCAGCTCCAGTTAATCCTTAACTGGCATTACTTAGTTTAGCCTAACTTTTTTCACACATGAATTTACTTGTGATTTATCACATTCTTTTAACAGTGTTCTGCCTTTGGTATGACCTTATATTACCCAGTCACTTCAGATGCTGTACTGCTTGGATTACTTACTTAGCACTTATCGATCATGATGGCTATTTTTATTGTTACAGTTTGCTTTACTTCTATGGTCTCTGTGCATTTCATTCTACATGCTTAAGTTCAATTCTGCAGTCTTGGCTGCTCTAAGCATTGTATTATATTGGTTTGTAGCTTCCACTGTGGTTTTATACTTATCACATATAAATCAAGTGTTTACTTTTCAGCCACTGACTGGATGGCCAGGGTCACTGCATTGGTACTTGCTGCTTGTCGGCTACACTCATATTTGATATACTATTGACTTTGATGTGTGCTAGCTCCTAATAATTAGCATTCTGATGTGTGCTAGCTCCTAATAATTAGCATTCTGGTGTGTCTTACCTTTCATTTTGTGTCACCACTACTTGGCCTCTTCTGGTTGGGGTCCTGTGTTGGCTTTTTCTGCTAGCCGTGGTATATACCAGTTTATGTTACCTATTGCCCTACATGCATTATTACTTCTATCATTGTTGGGAATATTTCCATAACTTTTTATACTCTTTGATAGTGCTTTCTTTCCTTGTGGATTTATTACTGCATAACTTTGAGTGCCCCAGCTACTGTGGCAGTTGGCATCTTCGCCTTAAATTACTGTAAGATATAGGTCTCCTAGATAATTGTTTGTATATTCAGGCTGTTCTGATGGCCTTGTGGATTTTTTTAATTTTTTTTATTTGCACTCCATTCTTATTATTCTGGCCACATTTCAGGACATTATGAATACGAAAATTACTGTATGCCCACCTGGCTACTTCACAATCGGGTCGTGTTTTCCGATTTTATGAGCGTATGGACTTGTCAGCCACTTCCTAACAGTAATCTATTCCGAGCATTGCTTCTTTAATGGTACCCCCTGGATTTTTGGGTTCTTGTAAAAATATACCAATACTTGGTTGTCCGTGATTGATGTGGTTTCATATTAATCCTGTGTTTACTTGGCATATATCACTACTTGTCAAAGTGTGTGGTAGTAAATTATTTTGGGTTATTGCACACAGGGTAGGGGGCTTAATGTTGATTTGGGAGGTGGCTGACTGGTGGTTTATCTGTTGCCGGTCATTTTTGAAACAGCCTGGGGGTGGATTAGTACTCTTTATATCTTTACATTTTCCTTCTGGATGTTTCTTATTCCTCCACTCATGCTTATCGTTTGGTTGCTACACCTTTTAGCTTGTTTTAGGGCACTTTCTCAATATCTCAGGCTAAAATCTTGGGCCCTCAACAAATCAGGATCAAAACTGTGGTCTCCATGAGGGTTGGTCTACTGCTGGTGGCATGGTGTGATGGTATATCATCATTTGATGATTACTTCTTTAAAAATACTTTAATAATCACAGCACATATTTCTGGGATTGCCTTGCGATTGAATTATCTTTTGGATTTTTCCCCCTTCTGCTAAGGCTGCACTATTTGCCCTTTGTTGATATTGCTGGTGCATTTTACTGTTAACTTACGGATGATCAACCCTGTTCATTCCAATTTTCCTTTTTTATTGATGTGATATCCCTGGTGTTTATATCGATTTGTGATTCCTACTTATTCTTCATATTTAACTTTTGCCGAATTTTTTTTTTTTTTTAGTTGCTAGTATATATGTTTATTTTCTTCTGTCTTTACTAGTAACTGAATGCAGAGTGAATACTATTCATTACAAACTTTTCAATCACCTACTAATGACTCACTCACTCAATAGCTTAAAATTAATTCATATCAATGCTAGATAACTAAATTAACAAAATTACCTTATCGGAATCACTAATTCAACTGACAAATTTAAATCTTGATATAATTTGTATTTCTGAGACTTGGTTTCCATCACATCGTTACTCATTACAAATTACTAACTACAAAAATATCCACTTAAACATAACTTATTCAGACGGTGGAGGGGTTGCGATTTTTGTAAAAGATATTTATAATGATTTTTCCATTATTCCAAATTTCACAGTATCAAATCAAAATGCTGAAATCCTAACTATTCATAATAAATTTTATATAATTATTGTTTGCTATAGGCCACCTAACTCAAACCTTACAGCTTTTCTATCATTACTTACTGAATTATTTAACTAGCCTACTCTAACCAATCAAAGAAAAAAACGTTTCTTATGGGGGATATGAATGTCAACTTATTACAAAACACCAATCACTCTATTCAACTTTTACAATCGCTGAATGCCTCTGGACACAAAAACATGATTTCAGTCCCAACTCTTATAACTCCTACCTCACAGACATTGATTGATCTCTCCATCACAAATGTATTAATTGAGACTACTATTTCAAGGGCCTTGAAGTATGATTTCAGTGATCATCTCCCTATATTTACAATTTACTCTCTTAAACAACAAACTACTACACCAAAAGACTACTACATTTTTAGACAAATTAAGAATACAAATATGGAAAGTTTTAAAATTCAATTGGCTAACATTACCTGGAGCACTATTTTGGTTCACGGCTTTGCAAATAAAAATTACGAGTCATTCATCACAACTATTACACAATTTTATAATCAATCTTCTCAAAAAATTCTAAAACAACATAAATCGAAAAAAAAAAAATAATTGTAAGCCATGGATTACCAGCGCTTTATTAAAAAGAATAGAAAAAAAAATTACCTCTTTTCAAAATTCATAAAAAGGAAACAATCACAGAATTTCCAAAATTTTAAATGTTTTCATAATAAACTTAATGGTGATATTCGGCACACTAAGCGTAAATACTATCTTGGCCTTTTTTCACATAACTCTCCAAAACTAACATGCAAACATTTAAACTTGCTAATGGGTAAAAATACAGATAACTAACTGTTCTTCAGTACTTAATAGATTCTAATAACTTTAAGCTTACTGACAAACAAGATATTACAAATGCATTAAATGAGCATTTTACCTTATACCTTATTTCCACAAACACTAAAAAATAATTATTATCATTGCAACATTAGTTGTAGTTATCATACTGTTACACACGTTCAAAATGTTAATGCAGTGGCTGCCCGCTGACGACACAATTAGGCTTAAGTATTAAAAGATATGTCTCAGTCATACTCACCCATTTTTGGTTGACTATCACTCTGGATACGTAGAATGCAGCATTATATATTGGTAAGTCAATCCATCACTATTTCACCATGTGACTATTGGAAAATATTGCCTAAAGATAGGATTTTCACAACGAGATACAATATGTACGAAGTTAAACGAAGTGCGTAGTTAAAAATGAATATTTAGAAATTACATACAAGTATCTAATTTCTAAATTTTAAGTACGCACTTCATTTAACTTTGTACATATTGTATCTCATTGTGAAAATCCTATCTTTAGGCAATATTTTCCAATAGTCATGGTGAAATAGTGATGGGTTGACTTACCAATATATAATGCTACATTCTACGTATACAGAGTGATTGTCAACCAAAAATGGATGAATATGACTGAGACATATCTTTGAATACTTAACCCTAATTGTATTGTCAGCAGGCGGCCACTACATTAACATTTTGAACTTGTGTAACAGTATAACTACAACTAATGTTGTAATGAAAATCATCATCATACCATGTAAAATCTAGTTCTCGAATGTAATATGGCTTCTTTGAACTATATATCTAACTAAAAAATAATTTAATTACCTCAAAAATGCCATTCACTAATTAGCCAGAGAGCACACACAGATCTAATACTTTTAATCTTATTGAAATTACTGAAATGGAACTATTAGAAGAACTTAACCACATAAATGTTAGTTATGGCCCTGGATATGAGGATCTTCAACCATTTATTATAAAAAATGTTGCTAATCTCATTCTTGATCCTCTGTTGTTTATATTCAATGATATATTCCAATCTGAAGGTGAATTTCCTGGTCTACTTAAAATAACAAAAATAATCCCAAAATACAAATCTAGGTCAATAAATGATGCAAACAACTATAGCCAATTTATTAATTTTTGCTAACATTTTGGAGAGATTGATTTATAATAGATTAATCTTGTTCGTTCATAAACTAAATATTATCCATCCAAATCAACATGGTTTTCAATCAGATAAGTCAACAGAATCAGCCTTATTATATCTACAACAAACAGTACAACATAATTCTGAACTCAACTTACATGCCATCGCTTTATTTTTAGACCTAACCAAAGCTTTTGATACCATAAATCATACCATCTTACTACGCAAATTACACACTATAGGAATAAGGAACAATGAACATTCTCTTCTTAAAAGTTATTTATCAGGTAGGCAACAATATACTCAAATTAACCAACATCAATCCACTCTTCAATTCATACCAACTGGTGTTCCACAGGGTTCAATTCTGGGACCTCTACTTTTCAGTATATACATTAACAGTGTTTGAATTACCCAGTGGTCCCCTGGCCATTGGTCAGTAAAACTTCTGTTGGACCACTGAATTATTGATTTTACTGGCCTAGATGGCCAGCAAGTTTTTTTTGTTTTTTTTTCTAGTTTGTCACAAGTAAAAAAATGAATTTCTATTTCTTTTACCTTTCTGTATGGTTTTCTTTTTAGGCTGCAAACTAATGATATATAAAACAGATATTGGAGATAATTTCATTGAAATGATACGTTATTTTCTACACATACTGCAAATGTCTTGATTATTTTTCTTGTTACGGGCCAGTGGGCATTTTGGTGGACCAGTGGTTTGCAAATTCTATTGGTCCGCTGGGCCAGTAGAAGATTTCTTTCTAATTCTAACACTGCATTATTGATATCTCTCAGCATACTGCTGATGCCAGAAGAACAACCTATTTCACATCTCATACTCTAATTAACTTTCTTCAAGCAGTTCACCAACTGAAAGAATCCCCATTTCAGTTGCTCAACTAGATCAACTGAAATGGGGATTCTACATCTCTGTGTCTAAAGTTCATACCAATGACCACAAGTTCTTTCCAATCTGGCCTTTGTCTACATGACCTGATTTTCACAATATAGACTATTTATTTATACATCATAACTTTTTTAAAATATGGAACACCTTGTTCCAAAGCACAGAGTTAAAATTCATCACAAATAAATCCAAAATCTACATTGTCTTTTATTCCATTCTTTCTACCACTGTTCTTACTCAAAATGCTTGAATAAACATTTTAAGGAATGCTGAAGAAGATAATATGGTAGTCAGTACATTTTTTCCAGTTTCTTTCTTGTAAAAACAGTCACCACTGACTGCAATCACCCTGTAAAAACCACACAAGTTTCACCTGCATTTTCAATGATGCTATGGAAATCAAAGGACACCACACTCCACAAATTCCAGTTTAATTTCATCTTAATCTTTAGTGTGGAATAACTTTTTTACGGGTCTTATAGAGCTTATTATTCAAAAAAAGTTGGTGGTCAAATTTTCGAACTAAAGCCTAGTTCATCATCAGGTCTACGTTACTGGAGTTGTTGCTGCCACTCAGTCGAAAGTGTCCAACCGTAATTATTGTTAATTGTGGTACTTTTTCTTCTTGCTATTTCGATCCCTTCTTCTAGTTTCCTCTGGTGGGTGATTATTCTTACTGAGTCCCAATTTATGGAGTGTCCACTTGCTTGTATATGTCTGTCTAGCCCTGTTTTGTTACTAATGTTCCTAATAGCTACTTGGTGTTCTTTCATTCGGACTTTAATACTTCTCCCGGTTTCTCCTATATAGCTGGGCCTGCAGTTACAGTCGATGCAATATATTACTCCTTCTTGCAATTGGATGTTCATTTCTTTTTGCTTTAAAGCTGGCAGGAATTTCTTTAATTTGTTATTTAGATCTGGAGCAAGCCTGATATTATATTTTGCTCTGACCCTTTTCAGTTTTTCGAAAAGTCCCTTGTGGTACGTAATTTTGCTGGTGAATTTGAAATTGTTTATTTCCTGCTTCTGTTTTTTGGCACTTGTCTAAATAATTTCTTAATATATGGGGAGGGAAAATTGCTTTCTGCCAATACTATGAATAGAGGTGCCATAAATTCATTTACAACTAGGATTAATCTTTAGGTTTCCTGTATTTCTGGGATAAAATAATCTCTTACTTCATGAGTATCTACAGTCCTCTTGGTTATTATTACTAACATCGGTGACATCATTAGTCCTTGGATTTTCATTCAACTGGTCTTAAAAATATGTACTTCTTTTCAATATATCCTTTGGTGATATTAGAAGCTGTCAATGTTTTCACACACTGCTGCTGGCCACCCAAAATGCCCCCAAGAAGGACACGAGATAGCAAAGCCAGATTTACTGGACTCATAACAACAGATACAGAGATGAAACGATTGAGCTTACAGGCCTGTGTGACTTGCGGAACACGCAGACATCAATAGCTCGTGTGGCCCCCATGGCTGGCAATAACGGCCGCTACATGCCGCGGCATCGAACGAAAGAGGCTTTGGATGTGGGCTTGGGGTATGTAGGTCCAGGCTGCTTCCGCACGTTGCCACAGTTCATCAGGCGTAGCCACGGGTGGTGCTTGCCGGTCCACTCGGTTGCCGATCAGCGACCAGACGTGTTCGATGGCCGACAAATCGGGAGAACAGGCGAACCACGGCAGCAGTTACACCTGGTGGGCCGTGAAGAAATTTTGCACAATGCGTGCCACGTGTGGGCGCACATTGTCCTGTTGCAACATGGCCGCTGGCAGGTTTTGCAGATAAGGGAGGACTACAGGCTCCAAAACGTCGGAGATGTAGCGGTGGCTGTTGAGTGTGCCGGCGATGCGTACCAGAGGGGTGCGGGTGTCATATCCAATTGCTTCCCAAACCATAACGCCATGTGACAGACCGGTATAGCGATGCATAAAGCAGGTGTCATACAGTCTCTCGCCATGGTGCAGCAACACGCGGATCCGACCATCGTGGTGTTACAGGCAGAAGCTGGATTTGTCGGAGAAGACAATGTCGTACCATTCCGTACTCCAGGTGTGGCGTTCAGCGGCCCACTGCAGCCAAACTCGCCGGTGGTGTAACGTCAATGGTAATCGGAGCAATGGCCGTCATGCGACAAGTCCCCGCGCCTTCAGATGGCGTCGAACGTTACGTGCTAACACAGGTTGTTGCGCAACACACCCCAATTCCTGCGCTAACGTTCGTGATGAGGCGGTGCAAGCTGTCAATGCCCGCCGCACAACATGCTGGTCCTCTAGTTCGGTGGTGTGCTGCGGCAATAGCTCACGTTGGTCCATCCGTCCCTCCTGCACCCACCGAATCCATACTCGGCTCACTGTGGCTGGATGTCGTCCCACACGGGCGCCGATGTCTCGGTACGATAAACCGCTGTTGCGATAAGCCACTATTCGTCCTCTGCCGAACTCCGAAACGTGCTGGAATGACTGCCGTATTTTGCGTCAAGGCATCACGAAGCTTCCCACGCACAGGTCCGGCAGCACAATACACTTCCACTACTTACACCCCGCCTTCTGTACACCCTTCTTATAGTGCTTCTCGGTGGCGTGCCGGGCACACATGATCTGCATATGCCCTGGAATGCTAATCGTTTGCATGTCCTCTCGCGGGCCAATCGGATGCTTCCTTCTTGGCGTTGCATTTTGGGTGGCCAGCAGTGTATAAACACCAGGGTAAAATAAACTAGCCTCAACTGGTAGCTAAAGGTACCCTCCATGTTTAAGAATATTACAAAATGCATTTTAGTTCTTTCCACATAATTCCCAAAACCTATGTCTTTTAAATTGAATAGAACACATCAAGTTTTAAATCTTTACATGATATAGGAGTTCATCAAATTTTAAATCTTTACACGATTTAAAACTTGATGAACTCTCACCATTGACGTATCATACCTACCCCTATGAAAAATTCATCTATGCTTGCAACACCTCAAATTAAAGCTCTCTTTCAATTTACTGAAAGTCTATATATCTATCATTATGGTTCATTGTCTTGCAATGACAATATTCCTTTATACATTCCGACCCCCTGGAAATCCCTACTTTGCAAGTACGCCAAAGATCACACGAAGAACTCTACATCCAATAATGACTCTCAACAGAAGTTATAGACTGCTACATCATCGCAATGACTTTCATTAAGTAAATATAAACTCATTACTCTTCATCTGTAACATAGTAAACATCTGAGGATGAACCCACGGTGGGTTTGAAAGGTCTCATGTTTATATGTATTTTAAACTTTAGTATTAAACTAATTTTTAACTTGTGCAAGCTATTGGAGTTCAAGTTTTAAATCGTTTAAAGATGGTGTGTGTTCTATTCAATCTACATTACTACATGAAAAAGATATTCTTTCTATGTCTTTTTTTTTTTTTTTTTTTACAATCTAATACACTGATTTGAAGTTAAAATAGAATTAAGTAAATTAATCTGGGTAAAGCATTGACTGTTTTAATTCACCAAATTAAATGAGTAGTAGTTAGATTGTATTTCCTAAGTGGCAACACCATGTCTTCTTATGTCACCTACCTATTCACTGTGTGGCCATTTCCCAAGACTTGTCATTTTTTTCAGGGTTTACTGAATTTCCTAAGTATCTAAGTCACCATCCCACCTCTAATTTAGTTCCAGTGGTTTCAGGAAAGCAAATACATGCTGGAAGGATAGATGCAACATCCATGTCACATGATTCAAACAAACACTACATGAAGTCCAAAACTCATGCAACTGCTAATCATTTGATTCACACTTATACTTTTCTACTGTATACGGTCAGTTATGTAGGTAATAATGTTGGGGCCATCGTGCAGAATCATGCACTAGGCCCCGCTATTCCATAAAAATTTTGTAGTTACATCAGGTAGGCCTAGGTGTATTGCAGCAAATTACATTCTGCATATGGCATTTTCTTACACACTGTACTGGTAGCTCATTATGCAATCAGAAGTATAGAATGTAGAATATAAGGTTGTTCACTCACACCAACATTCAGCTCAACACTAAACGGAGCATCTCCTTATTTTCTGTTCTGCAAAGACTTCAATCATCTGGGAAACGTCCAATTCAAATGCATGTTCATTCTCAGTTGACAATAAAGTTCTCCAAGTTGTTCTTCTACAATTGTGCTTCTTAAATTCATTTTGACAAGTTTTAGTTTTGAGAAAGAACGTTCAGCTGCGACCACAGACATAGGAATTATCAAAAACAAAATGGTACGAAGACAGAGAAGGCAGGAAAAGCACATTCTTGGAATTATATTCACAACAATAACTGATTCAACCTGACAATCAGTGAGTGTTCAAAAAGTACAATAATGCAAAATTATATAACAATTGTCTTATTGTGGGGAAAAGTCTTTCTATAACCAGAGAAAAACTGTAAGATTATTTTGAATTATCATCAGTTTTTCATTGCTGCCTTTCACCCTTTCTGTAGCTTTAACATTATCTGGCAATGGTCCCTCAAGTGGTGGGGTCCTAGTGCAACTGCCTCACCTCATCCTATGGTAGCTATGCCACTGGCTAGGGTAAAAAAATCTATTCGCATCTATTGACACTTGAGGTAAGTGAAAATGTTAATATGATATGGGCTGAATTCAAAAGCTTAGTAATTTTTCTGTAAATATGCTCAGCACAATGTTATATTTGTTTGATCTGTCGTTATATTTCTTTGATTTGTCGTAACAGATCATTTAATGATTTATTCTATCATGCTTTTAGGATCCGATAGAATAAATCACTACAATGAAATCCTCATGTCTTTCTTAACTAGGACCCATGTCTGCAATCTATGCATGCAAAAATGGTAGCTGCTCAGATTAAACATATAGGTCAATTAATTGCTTTCATGATGCTACCAGTAAGCAACTACTTTTGCCCAAGATAGCCACATGTACAGCTTTTAATTCCACACTACTGATGTGTAATTTTTTTCATTGTGACTTCAGGATGTGCATGTATGCTGTAAAAACAGGAAAAAAAAAAGGGGGGGATTTCTAGTAGGCAGTGGAAATTTACAGTAGGATGTAATAAAGAAATTTTCCTTTGAATGTTGAAGCATGGTGTATATATGTAGTTTGGAAAAGCATGAAAGGAGAAGAAATGAAAAATGAGTCATCCTCTGCAACAGCCATTCCCTGCTGGACAAAGATCTCTCAAAGTTTTCCCCAGAAATTAGTCTTGCGGGTATTTATTCATTCCTGATGACCAATTCAGAAGTATTGTCTGAGGTTTCGGGGGAGGGCTTGTGACAACACAAGTGGCCGAAATGATTAAAAGAACGTCTAATTTCATTTATACATTTTTTTAAATGCAATTTTTGGGTCACTTTTCGTTTCCAATTAAATTTATGTGTTGGCAGTGTGGTATAAACGGTTAGATAACAAGTAGGCACACTGGAAATTTGCATATGGTGTTTGTATACGTTACGAATCCTGTTTGCTCCCTCCTGGAAACTACGATATGGGCGCCAATGATTGAAGATCATAAAAATGATTTCCTTAACAATCAGCATATAATAAGATGGTTTTATAAGTTAAAATTATAATATGTATGCTCTGATAAGTGTGAAGATTTTAAAATTGGCTTACAAAGTATGATCCCCCAGCAATCAGCTAACTCAAACCCAAATTTAACAGCTTGGAAAAGACGTTGGAATTCCACTTTAAAAAAACAACTCCCGTTTCCATTAAATGCTTTTACGAATGTATAAAATATTGTCACCACGTTACAGGATGTCATTAGAAAACTGAGTTATCTTTTGAGTATAGTGTTGTTCTGCTCCGAGATTTGGCGATAAACAAACAAACTGCTGGATACCTGTGTTGTCACAGCTGAAACGTCATCGAAATCGTAGACTTGTGCGGTTCAGAGAAATAAAAGGGTCACTTACTTGTGTGGTACTTGTTCACAAACAAACAGTCTGTGGGAAGCGAGCCGGAACTTCGAAAGATCTTGCTTCTCAGAGAAGGCAAAATCTGACATTCACTTCACATACTACCAACAAAACAGGGAATTCTAGGAACGGAAAGTCCGTGTTGTGAGGTGCGCCGTGACACCCAGTTGCGATAAGAGGATCACATTGCTCGTGGCTCCCCCGTTAGCTCTTCTCTGGTTGGCTGAGCTCTTAAAGACCCACAAGATCTTCCGCCTGACTCATTCATTACCCATAGTTCTTAGAGCGGAAACTTTCGAGAATTGGCGCAATCTTTTCTCTATATGCATCAGAAATTAATGTACCTCTATTATAGTATTTCGTTTCTTAAAATGTTTGATTCTCATTTAATAATTAAGCGAAAAAATTATACCAAAACAGAAAAAAAACCTCAACAGAAATTTTAAATTTTATAACGTTCTCTTAAGTCAATGTACATGCCCGGATAGCTCAGTCGGTAGAGCGTTAGGCTTTTAACCTAACGGTCCAGGGTTCGAGTCCCTGTTCGGGCGATAGTAGTTTTTTGTAAAAAGAGTAAGTCTCCGAAGTTTTGCACATTGGTAAATTTCACTGAAGGATATTAAATCAGTTTAGAAAAATTTTAGTTTAACTTATTACAATTAATTATGGCAACTACCTTAGTCAAATGTCCCAGATTTGTACGGCACTCCAACCAATGCAAGTGTTATATGTATATACCTTTGATTTAGCTACGTTATTTCAGTATGTTTAAAATATTATTCATATTTACATTTTAACTTGATTTTTTTTTTTTAATGTAAAAGCAGTCAATATTATGCGTTTAGCTCTCCTGTCACGGGTTCGGAATGAGGCAAAAAACTGTAATTCGAAACAACATCAGCAGGACCGTAGCCAAACTCTATACTTAGGGCAGGCTCAATAAAATTTAGGGCATGCTCAAAAAAGTCATATACTTTTAACCTTTTTTTGAACATTACTGACATTTTACAAATTTCAACCCTTATCTAGGCACATCAGGTACAAAAGTACCATTTTTGATTAACATAAATAAAAAACAAGCAACATTTTGTAAAATAAAAGTACATTTATAATCGTTGCTTACCAATAGAATATCAAAATAGTTGTAGTCGTCGGTTCTTTTGACCATTAAATTTTCTCAAAAGTAAGTCCATGTCAAGAGTTTCTGTGCGGTTGTTCGAATGCAAAAAGAGTCAAATTCGACATTCGTTGGTGGCACATCAAAAGTCGCTGTGCGCAGTTAATTCTCGTTAAAACAGAAAAGGTGGATTCACAAGTAGCCGTACTACAGCCGAAAGTCCTGGCTGTGGCCAATAAATTATAAGTATATTATAAGTATCTCTGAAGACTGACTACTCGTTGCTTAAAAATTTCATCAAAAATGACTGAAATTGGGTTTTCTTTCTTCTGGGTTTGTATGAATCTGTTGACTACTGCAATTTCTTAATGGAAGTTTGATACCTAAAGTTTGCAAATATTTGACTTTGTCTAAATCAATATTTTCGTCTTCAGCACTGGAAACTGCAATTAGGAGTTTTTCATTTTCTACGAATCATTGGCAGGACAGGCGCCAAAATTTTCAGGGCAGGCTTGGCCTGCCCTGGTGTTCCCCTGGCTACGGCTCTGAACATCAGTAACATACATCTCAAAAATCTACAATATTTCTTTAATTCGAGAATATGTAAATATGTGTGCAATTAATTTTATGTTAGGTTTTCGAGCCTTCGAAATAAAACAAAAACTAAGAAAGATATCTAATCCTAAAAAAGTTATTTCTTTGATTCTCTCTCTCTATGTGTATTTATTTATATAGGTGGGTACATGAAATTCGAAAGCATGCCGGAGTGACATGGAGGAGACTGACTCAAGACAGAAGGTTTCTTCCACTACTGTCTGTCTTGAGCTAACATCATCATCATCATCATGATAGCTCAAGACAGACAGTAGTGGAAGAAACCTTCTGTCTTGAGCTATATATATATATCATCATCATCATCATTGTCAACCATTATCAATCCACTGCTGGACGAAGGTCTCCCCAAGTTTCCTCCACAACGGTCTGTCTTGTGCCAGTCTCCTCCATGTCACTCCCGCATATTTACGAATTTCATCCACCCATCTCCCATGTGGTCTTTTTCTGGGTCTTTTCCTGTCCCTTGGAATCCAATCTAAAATTTCGGCTGTCCATCTATGGTCTGTCCTTCTGGCAGTATGTCCAGCCCATTGCCATTTCAGGGATTTAACTCTGATCATGATGTCTTCCACTCTCGTCATTTTTCGGATCCACGAGTTCCTCTTCTTATCTCTCCTGGTTATACCAAGCATGCACCTCTCCATGCTTCTTTGAGTTGTCTGCAGCCTTTGTATGTCTCTTTTAGTTAAGGTCCACGTCTCTGCACCATACGTAAGCACTGGAAGGATGCATTGATCAAACACTTTTCTTGTAAGACATAATGGCATATTGCTCTTGAAAATTCTACTGTTTCTTCCAAAAGCTCTCCAGGCAAGTTTTATACGCCCATTAACTTCTTCATCAATGTGACTTTCACATGTTATCTGCTGCCCAAGATAAACGTACGTATCTGATGTCTCCAGCTTTTCTCCTTCAATCGACAAATCTTCATTTCTTGTAAAAGCATTGTACATCACTTTTGTCTTCTGAAAGTTCATTTTTAATCCCACTTCTGTACTCTTGTTAGCAAGTTCCTGGATCATACTCTGCAGCTCTGATGGGGTAGTTGCAAAAATGACTACGTCATCAGCAAAACGAAGGTGAGTTAAGTAATCTCCATTAATCTTTATCCCTTTGTTTTCCCAGTTCAGTGATTGAAAAACATTTTCCAATGTGGCATTAAAAAGGTTGGGAGATATGGTGTCACCTTGTCTCACTCCCTTTCCAATGCTTATGTGTGTTGTATTTTCAAACAGACGAATCTTTGCACTTGCATTTTCATAGACGTTATTAATAATATTAATGTATGTATCTTCAATACCGCAGGATTTCAAAGCCATTGTAACTGCTGATGGTTTCACCGAATCAAAGGCCTTTTCATAATCGATAAAAGCCATGCACAATGGAAGTTCATATTCCCTTGCTCTTTCAGTTGTTATACTTTCTAATATATGGTAAATAATGGATTGGCCACCAGGGGCGTAAGTTTTAATTTCTGCTTCGGATGTATTGCAGCAAAATTCTTTCGTGGACCGATACCGCTCACATCGAAAAATCTCTTGAGAATACTTTCTTCTTAAAATAATGCATGGTTTTTCCTCCAGGGGGCGTAAACGCGTATCTTCTTTTTTTTTTTTTTTGTCGACATCTCTGCTTCTAATTCATTCATTTTCTTCATATAAGAAAGGACAAAACTGGCTATGTGCGGCCTTGCATTGGGCTGCTCATGAAAAGAAATGGGGAACCCAAGGTGAACAAACTCGTTTCATGCGCAAATGATGGGTTAAAATTCTGTGAATTGATTATTTTGAAATGTGAACCATATCTTCGATACCTCTAATTGATAGGTGTTTGTCTTCCCGTATAATAACACCTATTGTATGGATGTTAACCTCTGTAACACTCGTTGAAGGTCTTTCTCCATGCGCAATTAAAGCCACCGACTCACTACCATTCATAAATTCTTTATGCCACCAGTAAATTCTTGATTTTCCTAGTAAATTGTTATTTTCCTAGACATATAAGCCTCTTGCATAAGACGGTAAGTCTATCCAATAGATTTCTTAGGTCGACAGCAAAATTTAACGGCGCATCCTCTTTCACATTCATCAGCAAAATTTAACGGCGCTCCTCTTTCACATCCATTTTTTCGAAAAATCACAGCACGAAAATACTTGTTAGGGGTTCACGAAACAACGCTTTTTAAACTGCGCACTACCGATGTCGCATACGTGATAAACAGGTGCGGCCGGTTGCTATGGTTACTACAACGACTACCTTTTTACCGAGAACCTGGCCAAAGTCGCACGCAGTGTTGAATATTTTTTTTACAAAAAACACATTCTGAGTTGTTTTGAGACAAGCTATGTACTTACTGGAAAAAAAAAAAAAAAAAAAAGGCAAAATTTGCTTTTCTTGTTAATACTTTATTCAAAGCTGCCTGACTTCCTAGATATTTCTTTAACCAGTTTCATATAAAGTTTCCGCACAAAATTTTGTAAAAAATTTTTGCTAAGGCAGGAGGCCCTAAGAAGGTCTCCAGCCTTAGCAAAAATGTTTTACAATTTTTTTGCGGAAAACTACATCAGCGAAACACTGCACAAACTACATAGTGGAACACTGTAGCATTAAACACAAACTACACCAGCGGAACACTGTACACCGTGACTTTCATTCACTCTCATACACATCCTTCTGCTGTCAAAAATTGCATAATTACCTGCTGGGCCTGTTTGGACAAATCCATGTCACGATCCTAGGTAGTCAACTTGCCTCCGCACGTGCAAACAGCACACTGACACGTGCCGCCGATAACAGCGGGCTTCTTGACATGACACGCCATCTACCGGCGCAAATGCACGGCCCTGTGTAATTAATTACAAAATGAAAGTGAGATTACACGAATCTCACTTTCATTTGGGCGACACTTATAAATGATGCAACTTTGAAAGCATCAATACTTTTGAACACGGCGTGCATCAGTCTTACAAATTTAATTTCAACACTTTCGTTTTTGGAAAACTTTCCCTCCCTCATCAAGCGAACATTTATGGGATAAAGTAATATTTAACAATACAGGGAAAAAAAAAAAAAAGAACGATTACGAGATAAATTCGCGCTCCGCCCGACCAGACGCGGACTGGGCCGCCGAGATACCGGATTTCCCCGCACGCCGCCATATTCTGGGCCAGTAGGTCTTATGCTAGTACAAGAAAAAAATTAAATATATACTTGCACTTTCAGTATTCTTATAGAAGAAAAGCAAGTAATGCTAAAACGACAAAGTTTGTCTACCACTTGGAAGGCTCAGACAAACACGAAACTTACGTATAGTTTCTGATGAGCCAAACCCTGTTTTGGTACACCCTCTTTCCCGAATTCCTAATTTAACAGGAGCGGACTGGGCCGCCAGGTTACCGGGAGAATTTCCGGTGGACCGTCATATTCTGGACCGGTAGGCCTTGTACTAACTCAATAAGAAAAAGTATATATGTATGTATGTATATACTTGTACTTCAATATTCTTGTAGAACACCAAATTGTATTAAAACGGCAAGGTTTAACGGCTTCAGAAAACAAAACAAAACAAACAAATAACTACGTAGCAAATGTTCTATTGAGTCAAGCACTGTTTTTCATACACCGCCTTCTTCCCTTTTCCGGACTTTCAAATTTAAGCCCCGTCCCTTTGGGATGATAATTTTACCTCCGCCATCTTTTGTCAATTGCATTTGCAGTTAAATAATCAATATATTCTAATCAAATACACTGCTGGCCACCCAAAATGCAACACCAAGAAGGAAGCATCCAATTGGCCTGAAATTCGTAGCATGTGTCGCCCGCGAGAGGACATGCAAACGATTAGCATTGCAGTGCATATGCAAATCATGTGCGCCTGGCACGCCACCGAGAAGCACTATAAGAAGGGTGTACAGAAGGCGGGGTGTAAGTAGTGGAAGTGTGTAGTGCTGCCGGACCTGTGCGTGGGAAGCTTCCTGATGCCTCGTCGCAAAATACGGCAGTTATTCCAGCACGTTTCGGAGTTCGACAGAGGACGAATAGTGGCTTATCGCGACAGCGGTTTATCGTACCGAGACAACGGCGCCCGTGTGGGACGACATACAGCCACAGTGAGCCGAGTATGGATTCGGTGGGTGCAGGAGGGACGGACGGACCGACGTGAGCGATTGCCGCAGCCGCGGTACACCACCGAACGAGAGGACCGGCATGTTGTGCGGCGGGCATTGACGGCTCTCACCGCCACTTCACAAACGTTAGCGCAGGAATTAGGGTGTGTTGCGCAACAATCTGTGTCAGCACGTACCGTTCGACGTCGTCTGCAGGAGCGGGGACTTGTCGCACGGCACCCATTGCTCCGATTACCATTGACGTTACTCCACCGGCGAGTGCAGTGGCAGTGGGCCGTTGAACGCCGCACCTGGGCTACGGAATGGCACGACATTGTCTTCTCCGACGAATCCCACTTCTGCCTGCAAAACCACGATGGTCGGATCCGCGTTTGACGGCACCGCAACGAGAGACTGTATAACGCCTGCATTATGCATCGCCATACCGGTCCGTCGCCTGGCGTTATGGTTTGGGTCGCAATTGGATATGACACCCGCACCCCTCTGGTACGCATCGCCGTTACACTCAACAGCCACCGCACCATCTCCGAAGTTTTAGAGCCTGTAGTCCTCCCTTACCTGCAGGACCTGCCAGCGGCCACGTTTCAACAGGACAATGCGCGCCCGCACGTGGCACGCATCGTGCAACAATTCTTCACGGCCCACCAGGTGTCACTGCTGCCGTGGCCCGCCTGTTCTCCCGATATGTCGCCCATCGAACACGTCTGGTCGCTGATCGGCAACCGAGTGGCCCGGCAAGCACCACCCGTGGCTACGCCTGATGAACTGCGGCAACGTGTGAAAGCAGCCTGGACGGACATATCGCAAGCTCACATCCAAAGCCTCTTTCATTTGATGCCGCAGCGTGTAGTGGCCGTTATTGCCAGCTGTGGGGGCTACACGAACTATTGATGTCTGCGTGTTCCGCAAGTCGCACGGGCCTGTAAGCTCAATTGTTTCATCTTTGTATCTGTTGTTATGTGTCCAGTAAATCTGGCTTTGCTATCTCGTGTCCTTCTTGGTGTTGCATTTTGGGTGGCCAGCAGTGTATAATAATATCAATAGTCCAGATTTGAAACCCAAAATTATTTGTGTACGTTAATCCTTTGAGGATCACCTACGGTAAAATTTTTAAGTTGGTGCATTTTATATGTACAGGGTATTTCTTTCTTTTTTTTTTTTTTTTGAACGGGATCTGCATCAGATTTACTACTCTTTGGGCTTCACAGTTACACGATTTCTTGAACTGCAGTTCTGGAAAGTCTGTTTCAACTACAGAAAAATACTTTTTCAATTTGAAAGTAAATAAATAAAAATTAATTTTCGTATTCTTTAATAATTCTCTCACGTTATAAATTTGCACTGAAATTCTTGCGATTCTGAACATTTTCTGTTTTGTTGTAAGATATTTTTTCGTAATTATGTTATTAATAATAGATAAGTCTGAATTTCCTTTGGCTGCTTTGGATTTCGGTTCTCATTAAATGCGAAGAAACTATTACAAATTCTGAATTCAGCTATCACAATAAAATTCCTAAAAATGGAATAAAGTCTTCGACCATTTCTCTAAGAGAAGTTACTTTGTCTATTTCTTCTCAGCAATGGAAATCATTTTGTCCTTGTATTAAATTGTACTAAGTTTCTGCGGTCCTGGAAAATAGGTGAAATGTTATTAATTATTGTCTCAAAACAAAAACTGCAGTGATTCGTAGACTTGTTATCTGTTGAAATGATGCTTAAGCAGTAAAGGTTGATGCTAGTATAATTTTTTTTTCCTTTGTTTTCGCTCCATCTAACTTCTGGTTTTGGAGATTTCTGCTTATATTTTCAAACTGAATACAAGCATTTGTGCAAAAATAAGAATAATAATTTAACAACAATACCACAGCGGTAACATCGCAAAAAAAAAAAAAAAAAAAAAAAAAAGAAAGAAAAGAAAATACGATGACGGGAAAAATCTTCACTCCGTCTAACTTTCGTTTTTGAAGGTTTTAGAGATGGAATTCTGTCCTCCGACAGAAAAGGAACCGTAACTAACCCCCCTCCCTCCGCTCCTCGAATTCTATTCAGTGTAGCATCGATCTGCAGAATAATCCAAATGATGAGGGTGAAGCGGAGTTTCGCGACTCATGTTTGTTTCCGAAGCAGAAAAATGAAACGGCGATTTTTCGCAGTTTCATCGTTATGTTCGTATTTCAATTATTCCAACTGAAAATTCGAAATATTACGTAAAATCCGTACTGGTTGACATCTATGCATATGGAGAAGCTATCTCTTATAACATCATTTTGAAAACTGCTGCTTGACAAATCAGTCACCATTCTCTTTGCACTAGAACTTATTTGTTCATGAAACACTCTATGCGTGGGCCAACTGTTTAGTCTCATCCTGTAATACGAACTTTTGTTTAATAAAAAACGTGCTTGCATATAAAAAACGGCAATTGCTATTTTTGTCTAGATAGTCACCTAAAAAAATTATTTTCCCCTGCTCCTTTTATCATCGAACCATTAAAAGTGGGTAGAATAAAAATTGCAACGTTTCTCACAATAAAATGTTTATTATACAAAGGCGGTTCCATAAAAATTAGAGTAATTTTTTTGAGTTGACAACAGTCCAAAGGGAAAAAATACCCACGCAGACGACTAATTGAATTAAGGAAGTATCTATGGCCACAGTTATTAGCCGTGCCAGACGATTCTGGTTTTGTTATTGCGCAGTTGTTTAAGGTACGTCTGCATTTCGCCATACAGCTATGGAAGTGAGTGATTCAGAGTAAAGAAGTGAAATGCTTTGTGCGATAAAATTTTGCTATCGTTTGGGTAAAACGGCTCCAGAAACAGTTCATTTAATGAAAAAAGCTACAAAGATAAATATTTGGGCGAGTCAACCATTTTTAAATGGCACCATGATTTCAAAAAAGAGAGTTTGTCGGCAATACTCGCTCCTAGGCCTGATCGACGTGAAAGTGTTATTACGGAACGTATTGTTAACACTGTTTGGGCCATCCTGGAAGAAGAGCGAAGAATGACGTGTAAAGACATAGCGGCATCAACTAATATTTCAAAAAGTCGGCGTTCTACGCCACAACTTACTGCTGCATCGTGTGTGTTCCAGATGGGTTATACCTCATAACCTGACGAGAGAACAATTGTTAGCCCAGAGTTCAAGTATGTCATGAGTGGAAACAAATGATTGCAAAGGATTCAAACTTTCTAAACACAGTAATAACTGCCGATGAAACATGGGTGCACTATTTCGACCCTCTCACGAAGCGCGCAACGAGTGTCTGGAAACACACAGGCTCGTTTCCTCCGAAAAAGTCCGCCAAGTCAGCTGGGAAGGTGATGATGATAATTTTCTTTGATCATAAAGGTGTAGTCCATCAGCATGCCGTTCCTCCACAAATTACTGTCAATGCTGAGTATTACATTTCAGCCTTGAAGCGTCTGCGGCGACACATATCGATTAAGCGACCGGAACTGGTGGGCAGTGGACCCCACCGACCCTACACCATGATACTGCCTGCCCACATGTGGCTGCTTGTGTTACACGGTTTCTTACGAAATGCAGTATTGAAATCATGCCACGGCCTGCCTACAGTTCTGATCTCGCCCCGTGCAATTTCTGATTGTTTCCAACAATGAAGGAGAAGCTCCGTGGCGAAACATTCAACACAGATGCTGACGTTATTTAAGCTGTACAGCGGCTTCCACAACACGCCTTCGCCACATGCTTTGAAAAGTGGACTGAACGATGGGACCGTTGCATATCATCCGAGGGAAGATACTTTGAGAAAGAATAACATACATTTTGCTGTACCTGTTGTATTTCTTCGTTTTGTGTGATCTTACTCTCAGCTTTTATGGAACGGCAGTTGTACATATAGTTTCGCAGAACGTTTGGCTCGGCATTGACATTCGATGCCAAGCCAAACGCTCTGCGAAACTATTGTCGATGCATAATATATTTTTTTATTGGATGTTTAACGACCACCGTGAGCAACTCAATGGTCTATAAGCAGTCGCCCGTCCTTAATTTAGGGTCACTGGTTACAGGGAAGGGAGAGAGCCAGTGCCGTAAGACAAACACAACATCCCTGCGTCACCGGGATTCGAACCCCGATCCCTTCCGGACGAAAGATCAGAAGCCACTGCTTAGACCACTGCGCAAAATTCATATAAATTTCCATTTTTGTTGCATCTCTAAGCAAATAAGGCTTGTTATTCCGAAATTTCAGTTTATTTTACTGTCGTTAATTTTTGGGAGGTCGGACTTTTGTCGTTTGAAATTATAGCACTTACTAAATTTACCACTAAGGAAAACAAAAGCGGTCCAAAAACATTTCCGTAAACCGTAAACCGTTATGCTAAACCGTTAAGGTGGACGTCACGTGATTCTGCTTCCTATACTTCCAATGGAAAAACTTTTGTGCACATTTCCTTCACAATTATTGTTCTCAAGGATAAAAATTTGAACATCGATTGAAATAACTTCATATTATAACTTGGAATACTTAATATTTTCTAAAACATAACCATAATTATATAAAAAATCAATAACTTTTCCTTTGGTGGTGTTGGAACCAGAAAGAAGATGGCGCGACCCGTACTTTGATGACGTCAGTAGACAAACAAATGTTGTATTACATAATTATGGTTATGTTTTAGAAAATATTAAGAAGTATTCCAAGTTATAAAATGAAGCTATTTTAATCGATGTTCAAATTTTCATCCTTGGGAACGCATTAATTGTGAAGAAAATGTGTACAGAAGTTTTTCCATTGGAAGTATAGGAAGAAAAATTACTTGAAGTCCACCTTAAACAACTAAGATAGCTTTACCAACAAAACATATGCATAACAAATTCTCTGCGTCACCATGGCAGCAGGTCACGGGACCAGAACGTTCCTCTGTGGTTATCGTGAAAACAGACGAGCTGTTCGTTTCTTTCCTATGCGTCTTTAAAAAATGCTTAAAAATCAGAAAGTGACTTTTTCTTTAATTTTTTTTGTAAAAAAGGGACGACAGTTGTAAGTTTATGCTGTAAAAATTACAATGCGTTATGATCTATAGTTTCCCATATATCCGTTTTTTAAATGGATCCCATCGCGAAATAGAAAATTTTATGAAATTTCGAAATTTAATTTCTCCTAAACTAAATCGAAATTCAAAAAAAGAGTGACGAGGTGCAAAAATTCGGTCATGGCACTACATGCCTACAAAGTTTCGTGGTTCTGTTGGTGTTAGAATGTCCGGAATGCGACCTGATAGCACGTTTTTGCTTACCTTAACTTTGAAATACAATAGCTCCTGAAGTATCGCTAGAATTGAGAAACGGTTTATTTCAGCGTGTTTTACAAATTATTCTCTACAAACGATGTGAATTTCATATTTTGATGTTCAATACGTTTTGCGCTGCGAGCTAGGAAAGCAAGAGTGTCGCGAAATTTCTAAAATAGCAGCAGCAGCAGCAGCGGCGGCAGTTACTTTTTTTAGAATAGAGAGATTTCAAATCGTGTGCCATTTAAAAGCGAACAGTTTTGATTAAATACCAGTTTACTCGATTTCAACATATGCCAGTTTTCACAGGAAAAACCATAGTTAGTTATGCAGGTACTAACCTTGGTCTACATTTCCATTTCGGTGTGTACCGCCATCTAGTAGTACAAATTTTCGACAGCGCGGATCTTTCTCTCTTTGAGATCTCGCGATTGGCCCGGTTATATCTGTTACGTGGTATCGCTTTGGAAGCCGCCATTTTTGTTTATGGTTTTCATGTCTGCAAGAATCCAATCGAGCTACGGCGCAACTCGCAAACTAAAAGCAAGGAAGAAGTAGGCAGACGAATGAATGGTTGAAAGGCAGTATTCCACATTATTTTGGCGTTATGCAATCAGCCTTTGACCGGAATGTTTTGCAGATCAGTTAGTAAGCTACTTTTCAGAGTAAACTCAACTTGTCAAACAGATTTGCCGCCATTCGTTAGTGTACTGACAACCGTCTTGGTGGTTGTTAAATCTGATCTGTGAATTCAGGTAAGTTGAAAAAAAATCATTGGTTCGCTTTTGTTTACAAATTTGTCATTGGGATTTAAATACGCACATTTCCTCAGGATTATTCAGTATTACATAATTATGCACAAGCGCATGACGGGCTTTGTACGTAGCCATCTTGAAAACGGCAGAATTAATACAGTATGAACGAAACATCAACCAACTTTCTCTTCTTTCCGCTAAATTTTGCTGGGGCAACATAAAAATCCTGAAATAAGAATGCTATAATTTTTTAGTACGCTATAATTTTTAGTATGTCCGTTCGTCTGTAGATATGCCACATCCATATCTGTAAGTCGGATTAACAAAAATATCATTTCACCGGATATCGCTAATCATAGAGATGACGAGCTTGAAAACAGTTTCTTTTTTTTTTTTTTTTTTTTTTTTTGATTGGAGGTTTAACGACCGCCGTGAGCAACTCAATGGGCTATAAGCAGTCGCCCGTCCCTAATTTAGGGTCACTGGTTCCAGGGAAGGGAGAGAGCCAGTGCCGTAAGACAAACACAACATCCATGCCTGACCGGGATTCGAACCCGGACCCCTTACGGACGAATGATCAGAGGCCAACGCCTTAGACCACTGCGCCACCAGGGCGGCGAAAAACAGTTTCCTTGCACACGCATATCAAAATGGTTGACACTCGCACAACAATGAAACAAAAAAAAAAAAAAAAAACAGAAACCAACAAAAAACTATTTGCACATCATAATTTTCCTTCTTTATTTCCAGCAGCTAATTCATGAAACTGAAATTACTTACAAGACGACATAACATTTTATAAGGATATACCTGGCCCTAGGGATGGTAGAATGACATGCATTCCTTAAATAAGAATACCAACAAACAGAAGAAGGTTCGCAGAGCTGAAATCAACCTGTTTTAATCAGAGCCCATTTAAGAGGGGGCTAGGGGTCTGCAGCCATGGGCCCAGCATTTTCAAGGGGTCCCAGAATTATGTAGGATACTTGAAGAATTGTAGTCCTGCAGCCCACAGCACTTCTAGAAAATTATTTCTGTATTAGTTACTTGGGTGTATAAGAAGCAAAAAAAAAAAAAAAAAGTTGGGTGCCCCCCCACGTTTACTTAGTATGACGTCATTCAAGATGGCCGGATGTTTCAATGCTTTTTGATGAGAATGGTCTTGTTAAAAGCAAAAAAAAAAAAAAAAAAAAAAAACTCTTATGCTGGAACTAGAAAGGACTCTGAGTGAAGACGCAAAAGCAGCAGAATTTCAGCCAGATGAAGGTACTTGTTTCATCACAGACGTTATGAACTGTTTGAGAAAGGTGGTAACAGAGGAAAAGAAAACGTTGGGGGATGTTGCCACTTCTTACTCGACATTTATATCATCACTTTCAGCTGGTGCTTCGAGGGTAGGCCATATCTTCGATAGTTACCAAGAGTGTTGTTTTAAAGACTCTGAACGTCTATCGAGGTAAATAAGCAATGTCATAGTTTTGTCTAAAATACCATCAGAAGTTAATCTACCAATTCAAATGGAAACTTTCTGGCCTTCATCATCAAACAAATTGTTACTACAAAAACATATAACAAACAGTTTGAAAATCTTGATGGTGACAAGACCTATTAGACAGATGCATGTGTTAAGCGCATTCTCTGGTTCACCGAATGAAATTAGTGTCAACTGCACGCGTATTCAAAATGGTATTGAAAAACCAATACATACCATGGAGAGATTTTTAATAGAAGAAGCAGACTTCAGGATGATAATTCATGGAGAGAACGCAGCAAATCGAGTGCTAAAGAGAATCGTGTTTATAAGTGCTGATACTGACATCTTGGTCCTGGCTCTATTTCACAGGAAAAGGCTCCACACCCTTGGAGTGAATGAAGTGTGGCTACGAATTGGCGTTGGTGACACAACAAGACTTGTTCCAATCCATATGTTAGCTGAGAAACTGGGACAAGACATGTGCCAGGCATTACCAGCGCTTCATGCTCTTTCTGGTGCTGACTATGCGAGCAAGTTCGGTACCAAAAAAGCTGCAGTTGGCTGTAACTCTGTGCAGTATCTGAAAGAGTTTGCCGTGTCACCACTATCTCCAGAGCTCAACAGTATCATGTTACTTTCCGAACAGTACTTAGTGCAATTGTTGAAGAAAGGTTCGTTTGGCAAGACACTTGATGAGTTCAGGCTATGGAAGTACCTCCATGGGAAAAATATTTCTCTCGATGACCTACCTCCAACAAATACCAGTGCACAGGGACATCTTTTTCGTGCTTTCTTTCACACCTACCTAATGATACACTGCCTCAATGAAGCACAATAGACATTGGATCCACTTAAGTTCGGCTTTGAAATGACAGATAGTGTTCTAATGCCATTAAAGTACATTTTCCCACTATCAGACGACTACATTGGAGCATGTACGTGAATGAAGTGCGCTAGATCAAGTATTGCGTAGAGGGACGCAGAAATTCCAAATTTTTTGTTTTCCAAATGCAACAGTGTTGACATTGATAACATAGATTGTAGAAACCCATATTTAATTTAATGTTGTTGCTCAAGAAACATAAAAAATGCTATACTTAAAACGATAATGTAGATTGTCTTTTGCATTTATAAACCAAGGTGTTTAAAGATTATAAAATTAGCAATGCTTTGTCTTGTATAGAATTTCTTTGTAAATAATTATCAAAATATTTTTAAGGATTTGCAAGTGTATATTTTTTATGCAATATGAATTAAACTAAGTGTACTTTATAAACAATTTCATTGAATATATGTTTTTCTCACTGTTAGTGTTAAATCTTCCTTAAGGAGAATATCTGCGTACTTCAGTATGAAAAGGTTTCCTGGTACAGTGGTTTGAGAAATAAAAAAATAGTCAGAAGCAAATCTGTAGACGATTGAACGCTGAAATTTTTTTCTTTAAACATTTTTTCAATAAATCTTACCGTTTTTGCTAAAACGCTTACTTTAACAGAAGGCAAGTGAAATGATGGCTGCCATCTTGAATGACGTCATACTGAGAAAACGTGGGGGTGGGGGTGGCCACCCACCTTTTTTTTCTTATACACCCAAGTAACTAATACAGAAATAATTTCTGTGTAAATACAGTTGCACACAGAAGTGCTGTGAGCCGCTGGACTATTGATAGAGTTAAACAGTTTTTTCTTGTTTTTTTTGCAGATAGCACAGCAAAAACTATAAGAAACTGCCTCGTGATTTTTTTTTTTATTTCGTTCCGCTTTTTTTTAGGAAGAGTACGTAAAGAATCTAGTCGTCATCAGTCCATCCTCAAATCTTTCGAAAGCATTACAAAAGTATTTTTTTTTGTACACATCTGCAATTGGGGGAAATTTTCATACATTAAGAAATCGTTTGAATCATGTTATTTGGATCATATTATTTCGATCATTATTTCGATATAATTTCAACAAGCTGAACCGGTGTGTGTGTGGGGGGGGGGAGCAGAACTGAATTGGTATCCATTTTTCAACCATGCATTTTTACATTTTCTTCTTAACACTGATTCGTTTATTAATCATGGGATACACACTTCAATACGGCGGTGATATTTTTATGGCTTCCGCATCACGTTTTGGGAATGTTTTTTCTTGGTATTTTTATTCATCCACCCATAGTGAAATCCTAGATGTACCATTAATACTGGGGCCCCAAAATACTGTCCATCCCCGGGCTCCCTGTCTCCTTAAACGTGCTCTGCGGCGTCTCCTTCCGGGTAGGACAATTGCAATTTCGAGTAGTGTACGTGCCTTAATTATCAGATTCGACTTTTTTTCCCAGGAAGATATCAGAGCCAACAGACAAGAAAAGATGGACAGTAATTAAAAACAATCAGTACAAATTTTGAAGTTGTGAATCCGTTTATTGGTGTAAATATGACATGAATGGTAATTCAGATAACTTCCGAAAACTTGAAAATTTCGTCGTCCAGGGTAATTCAGATCACTTCCGAAAACTTGAAAATTTCGTCGTCCCGGAGCGAAAATCGAATCCACGTCTTCCGGCTAGCGCCCGAGCATACTAACCTCTACACCACCCAGAACGACCAAGTCTCAAGTTTCCGATAAATAACCGTTTTAAAAAAAATAAGAATATTTTTTTTATAAATAATCAGTTTCAATAATTTCGGAATGTTTTTATTGAAAAAAAAGAAGTTAAAAACTTACTTCCCTCCTTTCGGCAGCATTCCGATGTGCGAACGAAGCACAGACTGCACTTCGTAACATGATGCGTCTATGTTGACATTTTACTTTGATTGGAATTCATGAGTGACAGTTATTACCCATAGCTCTGATATAAGTACAAAAAGGTCACAAAACGAAATTAGAGCCTCTCTTAATGCCACGTTTTTTACGCTTTCTAACCGTAGGCTGAAGAAGCGTATATGCTCCAGCTTTGTCCGTCCGTCCGTCTGTCCGCACGATAACTCGCGTAAAAATGGTTCGATTTCGATGAAATTTTAGTATGTGGTAGGGGATTCCCCGGGGACGAGCCGTATTGAAAATGGGACAAATGGAGTCAAAGGTCACGTCATAGGACCGGGATCCATTCCATAGCCCTTATGCGTCATAACTTAAGTAAATATGGTTCGATTTCAATATGAAATTTTAGTATGTGGTAGGGGACCACCTGGGGACGAACTCTATTGAAAATGGGTGAAGTGGGGTCAAAGGAAGGTCATAGGAGCGGGATGCATTCCACTGCTCTTATGTATCATAACTTGCGTAAATATAGTTCGATTTCAATGAAATTTTAGTATGTCGTAGGGGACTACCTGGGGGCAAACTCTGTTGAAAATGGGTGAAGTGGGTCAAAGATATGGGCATAGGAGAGGGATGCATTCCATTGCCCTTATGCAAAATAACTTACGTAAATATGGTTCGATTTCTATGAAATTTTAGTATGTCGTAGGGGACCACCTGGGGACGAACCCTATTGAAAATGGGTGAAGTGGGGGTTAAAGGTCTGGACATAGGAGCGGGATCCATTCCATCGCTCTTATGCGTTATAATTTACGTATAAATGCTTCGATTGAAACAAATCTTTATCATGTTGTTCCGGAAGTATACTTTACCGGTTTTGTTGAATATCAACTAAATGGGATCAAAGGTCAGGTCATAGGAGCGATAATTATTCTACAGCCATTATTCTCATAATTTGAGTAATAACTTGAGTAATGATTTCTGGTATGTTGGAAAGCGTATCATAATCAATGCATTGCATGATTTTACTAACTTGTTTGCGATTCACGAAGTTCATAGCGTCGGCTCCGTACGGAGAGCAGCACGCTGCCGAGCAGGAGGTTGGAATTTATAATCTTTTATTTTATTTTCCAATAAAAACATTCCAGAACTATGAAAACTATTACTGTATATTTAGCTACTGTAAACCTTTCGCCTTCCTGTTGGAAGTGTTAACTTGTCGAACTTCACTACCGTTAAAGAGGGGAAACATAAAGCAAGCCCAGAGGCTGCTGCGAACGTGTTTTTTCTTTTTTAAGTTCTAATTTCTCGTATAAAACCATTCCGGAAACACAAAAACCGATTAAATTTAGTTAATGCAATTTTTTTTTTCATGCGTGTTGGTATTCTTATTTTGTCATTTCACAATTCTACGACGAGCTACATGATTACAAAATTATATGTCGTGCTGTAATTACCTAAGAAACTTTTCTAGAGGTTGAAATATGGACATGAAATTGTTACAGTATATGGTATGATAACAAGCCGATGCGTCAGCTAAGAGCAGTCTAAGTGCTGACATCTGACCGTTTGTCCAAGGCCGTCTAGAAAGTACAAGGCCATGACATTAGAGAGATGAGTTCCCTCTGTTTGTGACATCACTCTCATGTTACACGGACTGTTACGTCGGTGTCGTGTTTGATTTCATACAAAACAGCGTTGAAAACCAATCAGAAGCCTTGGTTTCCGCGTAACGTCACTAAAAGAAGGAACTCATCTTTCTGATGTCATGGCCTTGTATTTTCTAGGCGGCTTTAGTTTGTGTCCGAGTGGGCCTGGATTTGAGTCCCAGTTGAGGCATCGATGCTGTGTTTGTCTTACGGCTCTGTCTCTCTCTTCCCTGGAACTAGTGACCCTAAATTAGGGATGGGCGACTGCTTATATCACTTAGAATTGCTCACGATGGTGCTGACCCGAAAACCGAACAACAAAAGTCGGCGAGGGATCAATCGGCGAGAAGTGGCTTCCCCAGGACATTTGACAGACTTCTGGAACGATACAAGCTGTGTATCGAAAAAGGAGGTACTACGTTTATAATTTTTATTTTTTTTTATTCGAGATTTTGCGACCACTGTGAGCAACTCAACGGGCTATATAATCAGTCACCCGTTCCTAATTTAGAGCGACTGGTTGCAGGGAAGGGAGAGAGCCAGTGCCGTAATACAGACACAACATCCATGTCTCACCGGGATCCCGGACATATCTCGGGGGAATGATCAGAAGCCACCGCTTAAACCAGTGGTTTTCAAAGTGGGGTGCGTGGAACTATTCTTAGAGGTGCGCAAACATTTTCTAAACTCATTGACTCAAACGAACATTCGAGTGAGAAGATTGTCTATCTCTATTTTATTTCTTTCCCTTTCCTTTTTCAACGATATCCTATTATTGCAGTCACGTGATTTTTTTTTTTTGATTTTTTTTTATGAGGTTTAACGACCACCGTGAGCAACTCAATGGGCTATAAGCAGTCGCCCGTCCCTAATTTAGGGTTACTGGTTCCAGGGAAGGGAGAGAGCCAGTGCCGTAAGACAAACACAACATCCATGCCTGACCGGGATTCGAACCCGGACCCCTTACGGACGAATGATCAGAAGCTTGCGCCTTAGACCACTGCGCCACCGGGGCGGCGTCACGTGATTAGCGGTGTGTTTTAGGTTCGGTTTCCGTCCCTCGAATCCTCAGCCTTTTTTTTTTTTTTTGTCATGTTATCACGAAACACCCATCAACATCGAGTGAATCTGAGATAAAGCTGCCGGCAGTCTGCCCATCTGGCGAAAATGGTGACACTGAGGAGGGCTGGTGTAATAGAGCTCCCACCACCATGTCGTCAGCCCGTCGTACTCTCTGACTAACTGTAAAAGGAGACAGGTTTTCCATTCACAGGAAATACCTAAGCTTTCAGGAATCCAATACCAAAGCGACTTTGACAAGTGCACTTCCTGTTTGCACTCTGACGAACATTGCTTGTGTTTATGTTCGCTGTTTTACGAGATTTTCACTTCTGGAATGCTTATCTTCTGATGCGCTTGTACTTCATTTATTTTATACTATATTTCATGTGTACAGTTGTACAATGTACACAATGGATAAATGGCTTAAAGATTATGCCACAAGGGACGACAAGGAAGGAGGGAATGTCTTTGATAAGCGACTCTGGCACATTTGAGCGCGGAAAATTTTTAGTAAGTGTTCAAACTTCTCAAGATTGTGAAAGCAGAAAAAATAATAAGAAAATCCTAAATTACCAAGACGTATACCTGCAATTCGGTTTCACATCAATCATTGTCAACCCGGAGCTTAGCCCTAAATGAGTAGATCGCCATGAAATTTCTGCAAATGGCAGCATGAAACCATTACGGTTATTCGCCGTTTCAAAACAAAACACCCAGAACTTCAGCAAAAGCCTCGACAGTTTTTCCAGCGGTATTCAAAATCTCACAATGCTGGGTCTCGCGACATGCAGAATTTCTTGAAGATGAATGATAAATGTCTCGAAGCATCTCTGGAAGTTTACTACATGATTTCAAAAGACAAGAAGCCCCACACAATTGTAGAAACACTTGTTTCCTGCCGCAACGAAAATGGTTGAAATTATTCATGGGAAACAGTTTGCTGACAAACTTAACTGCAAATAGATATCATTCTGCCGCCCCGGTGGAGTAGTGGTCTAAGCGATGGCTTATGACCATTCGTCCGGAAGGGATTCCGGTAAAGCATGGATGTTGTGTTTGCCTTACGGCACTGGCTCTCTCCCTTCCCTGGAACCAGTGACCCTAAATTAGGGGCAGGCGACTGTTTATAGCCCATTGAGTTGCTCACGGTGGTCGTTAAACCTCCAATAAAAAAATAGATATCATTTCGCAAAACATTTAAAATACAAGATTTAGAACAAATTAAACAAAGTGGGACATTTTGTTTGCAATTAGATGACAGTACAGTTGTTGTTGACATGTCACAACTTGTGGCATTTGTAAGATATTTTTTTAACAACGACATGCAAGAGGAATTGTTTTACTGTGAAGCACTTACGGAACGATGCACCGGAGAGGACATAGTCTTCAAAGTAAACACTTTGTTTACAAAAAATTGCATACTATGGGAAAAATGTCTAAGCCTAATGAGTAATAGAGCAGCTGCTATGATCGGAATAAGAAAGGATTAAGGGCTAAGGTTAAGGAGGTAGTACCACACGACAAATTTATTCACTGCATAATCCACAGGCAAGCAATCGCATCAAAGAAGTTGGAACCAGAAATTCACAAGACACTGCAAGAAGTCATATACGCGTAGTGAGTTTTATTAAAACAAGGCCATTAAGTAGTAGACTTTTTATGTTGTTATGCAATGAAATGGGCAGCAATCACGAAAGTCTTCTGTTTTATACCGATGTTCGTTGGTTATCTCGTTGAAGAGTATTGAAAAGAGTTGTTGAATTGAAAGATGAGAAACCCACATTTCTTATAGAAAAAGAAAAGAGCCAAAAATTTGCAGATCTTTTCTGCAGTGATAAGTGGCTCGCAGTGGTGTGTTGTTTTACGAGACATTTTTGAGAAGGTAAATCTCCTTAATTAATCTTTTCAAAGTAAGAATAATGTTTTAACAATGAGCGAAAAAATAACTACTTTTCGCAGAAAAGTTGTCCTGTGAAGAGAACATTTTGAAAAAGAAAGTGGAAATATTTCCTTCATTAAATGATTTTCTGGTCGAAAACGATGTGAATGTTGAATCAATAAGAATTCTTGAACTGACACAGAAAATTTGGAAGCAGATTTTACTACCTTGTTTGAATAGCTTCCAAGTGAAGAATCTAAATGGATTCTGAATCCCTTTGAAAGAAACGTTAAAATGGAACATCTCCCAATGTCTCTTCAATATGACTTATAAGAAAATACTGTTTTAAAAACCAAATCTCTATATGACTTATAGGAAAATATTGTTATAAAAACCGAATTTCAGGAAAAATCGGTACACAACTGGTGGATGGATTTGAAATATGAATACCCGAATTTGGCAAACACAACGATAGATGCTCTTCTTCCTTTCGGATCAACATACTTATGTGAAGTTACTTTTTCTGTAATGACGGAGATTAAAAATAAAAAAAAACGAAATAAACTACACTTGGAGTAAGAGTTAAGAATTGCTGTTTCACAAAGTGTGAAACCAAATTTTTCTGAAATTATGCAGGGCATTCAGTTACACCCTTAGAATTAAAGATTATACACAGTCGAGTCACATTATTGTGACCACCTCATACTTTTGATATGAACAGCGCGTAGCCAATGAAAGAAAGCACGTGTCGTGAGCTGGCTTGGAGAGTGTATAAGGTGTGCTGTAGGCATTCTGAAAACATATCACTCGTTGCTGTCATGAATAAAAGGAGCGATTTATCAGATTTGCAAAAAAGGATGATTATCGACTTTCGGGCCAAGGGTGGCAGTATTTCTGAAACAGCGCAGTTTGTGAACTGTTCGCGTGCTGCTGTGGTTAAAGTGTATCATGATTGGAGAAATGGCACCATTGCGAATAAGCGACATGGAAACGGCAGAGCATCCCGTGCCATTGATGTGAAAGGTGAACGTCAGCTTCGAAGGTACGCGAGGACCGATCGACACGCTACAGTGGAGCAACTCACTGGCCGAATGAACCAGGGGCTACCGGAAGTGTGCCTAAAACAACGTTCAGATAGCCTTGCTGTGTATGGGGCTCCGATGAAGACGGATCGTCACTGCACCTAAGAAGGTGCATCGGCAAAAAAGGCTTACATCTGTACGGCAGTATCGGACTTGGACCTCCGCTGATTGGCAAATGATTGCCTTCTCCGATGAGTCACGTTTTCTGCTTCATCGAACGAATGGATGTTGGTGTATATAAGGCGAGAAACATCGGAGGACAAACACTCTTCAACCATTGTTGGAAGAAAACACAAGCCGGTGGGGGCAGTGTTATGGTCTGGGGAATGTTTTTGTGGCATTCCCTGGGTTCACTTATACCTGTGAAAGGCACTATGGACCGAATTCGTTAGGAATCCATCCTTGTAGGCCACGTACACCCATACATGCTGATTGTCTTTGCTGGGGTGGATGGGATCTACCAGCACAAGAACGCGACGTGTCACACAGCTAGAATGTCCAAGAGTGGATGGAAGAGCACGATGAAGACTTCAAAGTACTTCCCTGGCCCCCTAATTACCCAGACTTAAATCCTATTGAGCATCTGTGGGACCACCTCGATCTTGTTGTTTGCTCTATGGATCCTCTACCACGCACCCTCCAGCAGCTGTCAGATGCACTGCAGTCAGCATAGCTCCACATACCTGTGAATACCTTCCAGCACCTTATTGAGTCACTCCCAGCCCGTGTAACTGCTGTTCGCGCCGCACACGGCGGTTACTCTGGACATTAGCTGGTGGTCACAATAATGTGACTCGAGCGTGTAACTTTTACTTCACGTGTAACCGAAGTGCTGCCGCACGTGAAACCGGCAGCACTTCGGTTACACGTGCGCCGTAATTCTAGCTGGCGGTCACAGTAATGTGACACGACCGTGTAACTTTTCAATGTAATATTATTATTCGGATATCGGATTTAACTATTTTCATTTTAATTGGATTGGAATAGTCATTTAATCGGAATGTCATCAGTTTTGTGTAATTCAAATTGAGTCATTTCATTGGAATTAACTGTGTTTGAAGAGCGATCTACGTAGCTGTGTAACAATTTCAGAAATTAAACTGTGTGCAATTTTTTAAAGTTTTTTTAATTATCTGCACATCTGTGTTAATGTTGTATATATATATGCTCGATAAGTGGGTTTCGCCAATCCAGGGGTGCGTCATGAAAAAATGTTTGAAAATCTTTGGCCTCTGGCTTAGACCACTGCGCCACTGGCTTTTGAAAATTAAATCAGCAAAATTTCTATAGGTAAGATATAAGCTTTTACACTGAATTGTTCGTGGAACTTTCTGGACCGACTGTGTATGTGATGTTTAGTAAAGTAGCTGTTGATGAAGTGACATTTTCAGTATCACAGCGGTGTTCTTTATTTTATAAAATTAAATATAAGTAAATTTCATCCATTTTTTTTTTAACCGATGAAATTTTTTTCTGTTGAATCAGCTCTGCCCGGTTGCCATCAGTTGAATCGTTTCGGATGCTAAGCAGCCAATGAGTTCGACAACCGATCCGCCACCCCCATACACACCCTCGTCAAATGAGCCACCCACGCAGCCAACATACTACTACCCAGTCCACGTTTATTCATCGGACACAGATGGCTATCGAGGCGGCTTCCTTACTGGAGAACCGGGGTCAGTGCGCCCTGTGTATCAGCAGACGCCGTAAGTTATGTAATTGTCACGATTCCTATTCCTGTTAAATTACGAATATGCATACGATTATGATAGAATTATGATTGGATAACCAATTTGTTGAGATTTTATTGTACACATTGAGAAGTGGATGCGAAAGAGAAGCTACCTTATTTTACATCTGCGACCAGGAAATCTAACATAACGTTTTCATGGAAAGCAGCTTGGGCAAAAATCTTTTTATTTAAATTTAGCATTCACTGTTTATCAAAATAGTTGACGACTTTGCCTTTCTTCGGAGTCAAAGTTTTGAAATTTTCTCTGGCATTTAACTCACTGATCATTTCAATTATGGTAATCTTTTTTTTTTTTTTTTTAATTGGAGGTTTAACGACCACCGTGAGCAACTCAATGGGCTATAAGCAGTCGCATGTCCCTAATTTAGGGTCACTGGTTCCAGGGAAGGGAGAGAGCCAGTGCCGTAAGACAAACACAACATCCATGCCTCACCGGGATTCGAACCCGGACCCCTTACGGACGAATGATCAGAGGCCAGCGCCTTAGACCACTGCGCCACCGAAGCGGCATGGTAATCTGGAGATAAGTGACCGAAATTCTCGCAACTCGCTGCCACTGCACAGTTTCAAAAACACACTGCTCAAAAGAATTAGGGGGCAAGAGATATTATAACGAAAACCTAGTGCGACTGGCGTTGTTGAACGTAAAGTATTATTTTATGTAGGATACAGGAGAATATTTAGTAATATGCGTAAGAGAAAGTACATTAGCTAATTTTTATGCAATATTATCATTTAATCACATGATGCCATATGCTATACAACAATACGCATTTCTGTACAACAACAAAAATGACTGTTTGAAGGCGGTTACTGACCACTAGTAGAGTGTGTGGTCCTCTCGAACGGCTGAGACCACTGCAGACTTACATGGGATTGACGACGTTATCGAGGAGGCTTTGTGGGTATCTTTGCCACTCCTCAGTGAGGGCAGATTTAAGTACACGGAGAGTCAATTGTGATGCCGTCTGGGCTGCAATGCGCTTGCCCAGTGCGTCCGAGGCATGTTCAATTGGATTTAAGTCAGGGGAGCATGCTGGCCACTCCATACACTCGACGGTGAAAATCTTCCAAACACGTGGAGACAATGTAAATAGACAAAGTCATCGCGCTTTCCACGTTTTTCTTTAATTAACACACAACAACCGAAAAATGACTTTGTCTATTTACATTGTCTCCACGTATTTGGAAAATTTTCACCATTTCTCTCGCCCTTTGGATTAATTAGCCGTTAAGCCCCACCAGATGGAGACGTCTCAGTTGCTGAACCCATCCCAACGGATTTGTGAAGTCAGATGCTGACAGATAAACACACATAGCGCCGTGGATTGTTGGCACCGTAGCGTATGGTGACGTCTCAGTTGCTGGGCCCATCCCTACGGATTTGTGAAGTCAGATGCTGACAGATAAACACACATAGCGCCGTGGATTGTTGGCAACGTAGCTTAAGGCGAATGCACTCAGCTAGTTATCGAGAGATATGGGCTTCTATCCCAGCAGTGTCGAAATTCAATTTTTTGGTTGCTGTGTGGTAATTAAAGAAAAACGTGGAAAGAGCGATGACTTTATCTATTTCCATAGACTCGATTCCTTCTTCTTTAAGCATGTTGTCCACTAGTCGAGAAATTTTGTTTGAGGTCGAGCGTTTTCGTCCATGAAAAGGAACGAATAACCTACAGCTGCAGCATACGGCATGACAATAGGTCTGAGGATATCGTATCTATATCTCTGGTTCGTCAGACTGCCGTTTGGGATGACGTGCGGGTCTGTACGTCCACCGACACTTATGCCTGCTCAGACCATTAATTTATGTCCGCTGTGATGCGATGCTTTCTGCACAAAAGTTGGGTTATTTCGTGTGCCGGGTTTCCTTCAGGTAAGAAATCGTCAATTGTCAGACTGAATCTCGACTCGTCAGAGAAGAGAACTTGACTAAACCCGTCGTGACTCCAACCACGATGTTCCTCAGCCTAGTTTCTACGGGCCGTACGGTGTTGTGCGGTTAAAGGAACGCACTGGTCTACGTGCATAAAGGTCACCTTGGTGAATGTGATTGCTGGCAGTTTGAGCTGACAGCCTGCGTTCTGTTGACCCAAGAAGCTCTTGCTGGAGTTGAGTATCATTTTGCCGCCTGTTTCGACGGGCTGTTAACAATAGATAACGGTCGTCTCTTGCTGTAGTTGTTCGTGGAAGGCCTGATCTTGTCTTCTTCGAACACTTCCCGTATCATGGAATCGTGTCTACAGTCAGGAAATGACACTTCGTTACACTCCAATGACTTCTGCTACCACCCGCTTTGTCTGACCTGCTTTCTGCCTTCCAAAAGCTATCCACGTCGTTGATGCGAGTAAATCATGCTGTTGTTCGAACCGAAGACTTCTAGGAACGAAATGTCACGTTAGACGCGGCGGAATAAGTGAGTCCCGGGAAACCGTCGTTTTTATACCTCTCTGTGATTTATGCATTTTGACGTCACAGACGCTGATTTGCATAAGGATTTTGACGTCACAGACGCTGATTTGCATATGCATGATTCGGCGGTCTACGTCACACTGGACATACGTTTTCCACGTTTTGGCAAGATATCACACGATTGGCTTGCATAAGTCACAAGCTCCCCTAATTATTTTGGGCAGTGTGTCATTGCCCAAGATTAAATACAAATTGTCTTGAAATAAATGGCAAATGAACGTATGTACAATACATCAGAAATGATGGTTTTTTTTTATTTTCAGGGGCTCCTTAATAAAACTTTTACATCTAACCGTATTTCAGAAAATTTAAAATTTTTTTCTGGAAATCAATTTGATGTACAATTTTTAATTGTACACCGAATTGCTTTGTTTATTTGTTGTTTTATTTCAGAAAATATCTCAACCTCAAACTTCGCTACACATTGTATATATTGTGAAGCAGTTTGTTTAATGCCAGGTAATAACTATTTCTCCGATCTCATATCCTGGAGCAAAGAGCACCAACATAAATTTAGCCATATAACAAGACACTGATTCTGCAACATAACTTAGTGTTTTTCCTGAATCATTTGATGGCTATTCCAAAGCTTGGTTAAGTTGATAATTGCAGATGTTTCGAGAGTGGCGTTTTTAAATTATGGAAATCCGAATGATGAAGACCATTTTTGCAGGTATGGCCATTCTTAAGTTTGGTTTCACTGACGATGGCTCCCTGGAGAATACAGATCCATTTTTTGAATTTTAAAGTTCCGTGGTACTTTAATCATTCCCTAATATTTTCTTTATTACATGTTCCCCCTAGTTGTTAATCCTTTAAACACAAGGACTCTAAAATCGTGTGGCGTTCAGAATACCTTAACACCTGAAACTGTGTGTTGTGGCTTTTCAAACTTCTGTTCCCCGTTTTACACGTTGACAAAACAAACAAAAAAGAAAAAAAGGGGGAAAAAAAAAGGATTAGTTCTGGGTCACCACACAAAATTTCCGATCTGTAGCCTTGATATGCACTGATCTTCAGTCGTTTCACGGAGGCAATAACTGCATCTTAGCACGGAGAAGAGATGCCATGTCTTAAGAGTGAATTATATCGCCCAGGGAGAAAGGAACTCCTGGTTCACTTCCTTTCTTTAGTAACACCGATGGTAACTGAGGGCGACTTGCCGCCCCGGTGGCGCAGTGGTCTAAGGCGCTGGCCTCTGATCATTCGTCCGTCTGGGGTCCGGGTTCGAATCCCGGTGAGGCATGGATGTTGTGTTTGTCTTACGGCATTGGCTCTCTCCCTTCCCTGGAACCAGTGACCCTAAATTAGGGACGGGCGACTGCTTATAGCCCATTGAGTTGCTCACGGTAGTCGTTAAACCTCCAATCAAAAAAAAAAAAAAAAAAAAAGGGCGACTTCTGCTGATACCACAGAGGCCGTGAAAATTCAAAAAACATGTAGAGGTAAGGCATTCTACTCACTCTAAACGGGTGACTCGGGCGGCCGTGGTCCTACATGTACGGGCTATTTGGGCGGTATGGTCGTTAAAGGGTTAATCTCATGTTTTGCACAACCTCCAATAACAAAGTTGTGCAACTCTGCCACGGTGCTGTTTGTAGCCTACTTGAGAAAGTTTTTCTGAAGTACTCGAAAAACTATTGCTCTGTTCACTTTACAAAATTATCTCCTGATGTTTGTGAACCTGATTTTTGTTTTTGCGAATATGGAATTTTTTTGTAAATTTTAATTTCTTTCGTCACAAAACCAATATTAAACTAACTTGTTGTCCATTTTTCCTTCAATGTTCATCAAGTATCGTCTTTACAGAAATTTGCTTCTTCAGTTTTTAAAACTTCTCTGCATTTATTTTCTACGTTCCTCCTCTTTGTCGGTGGTTTTCAGTAAGTATCTCCCGCGGACTCCTGCGAGAAAATTTCTTTACTTCCTTTAATGCAGCCATTCAAGACACTTTTCTCGTCATCCACTACTAGTATGACTTGCAGCAAAACTTTTTAATACCGGGTGGTTCAAAAGTCAGTTTAAATTTGAAAACTTTATAGCAAAAGAACCAATGTGTGTATCACTGTAGTTTGCACGAAAAGCATCAGTCGGTAGGGAGATTTTGTTTGGAAACGGAAAACCTTTAGGTCAAATTGTCACCACCAAAGTTTTCAAACACCCAGCACTAGATTTTGCTGGGTTCAGAATCCGATTACCAAATTTTTGGCTGTATGAGAAAGAAAACAAATTACAAGGTACAAGAAAGTGATTGCACGATAATGATTGTGCACAAGTAAAGTTTTTTTCAGTATCGTTACACCTCCACACGAGCTCCATTCGTTGCCCGGAGGACATCCAAGCGATAGTCGATTTCACGCCATGTTTTGTTTAACATCTCCGGAGAGACAGAGCCAATGACGTCCGTTATTCTGCTCTTCAACTGCTAAAGTAAACTTGAATCTTTCACATAACCACACACGAAAAAGTCTAGAGGGGTTATGTCGGGCGCTCGAGGTGGCCATATCATGGGACCGTCGCGGTCAATTCATCTGTTCAGAATGTGGCATTCAGGAACTCGAACCATTATTGACCAATGTGATGGGCACCATCTTGTTGGAATATAACCGAAGGTTTGAGTGCATGCAACTGAGGTGCTACAAACAGTTCCATCATGTCCTGGTGCACGTTGCATGTTACCGTGGGCTCTGTAAAGAGAGAAGGGTCCGATGATTTTGTCATTCATCAGTCCGCACCATACGTTCACTTTCAGCCTAGCCCACTGTTGTTCGACGATATAGTGAGGATTATCTGATCCCCGAATTTGCACATTGTGCCTATTTACTGCACTAGACACGTGGAATGTGGCATCATGTGACACACAGACACGGTGCAGATAATCACTATCATGAAGCTGTGCGCTGCAACATATCCGCCGCAAATGCAGCACGGCGAGGCAAGTCATCAGGCTGAAGAGCTCGAACGATCTGTATACCATATAAGCATTCAAATGAAGACGTTTGTGTAAAATTTTGTGAACCGTGGCACGGGGAATCCCAGGTTCCAGGGAAGCAGGACAAATGGGTTTCCTGGGGCTTTGCAGAAATGTCTCCTGAACAGCTCCAGCTGTCTCCTGTGTAACTAGTGGCCGGATCCGCTCTGAGGAGATCGCCAACACTATCCGTCGCTTTAAACTTTTCATACCAAGCTTTTATGCTTTTTTGGCCCGGTGGCGATCGTCTGTACTCTTTTCTGAAATGACGCTGGACAATAACCACCGATTTGGTCTCATGGAACCACAACACGCACGCAGCTTTTTTTTTTTTTTTTTTTTTTTTTTTGCATGGAAGCCATCATCGATGAAATGCTCCTCTTATTAAGCAATAGCGCTTACCTAAAGAACAGAAAAGAAAAACAACTTTATGTGTGCTGCTATATAATGTTGCTAACCATTTTATCTGAACTTAATGGAATTTTTTACATTAATTTTTGTAATGTGAGAGATACTTTATGCACACCCTGTATAATACCAACACCGAAACCTCGACAGATGCAGTTTCGACACCGAGCACCCCGACAAACAAAACACCAAGAAATAATATCAACAGGGACAAAGCGAGCGCCGACATATCGTCTGGATTTTTTGTTTTATTTTTTGTTGCAAATTTTTAATTCCAGTCTAGAGTTTTGTTTTTCTGACAACACAGTCTGCGCCATAGTCCGGGATCACAGCTTATTCACGCGTCTCATACACAAACACCGTTAAAATAGTAGGTAACTGTGTCTGCCATTTAATTGAAAATTAATTTTGATTCATCTACTGTAGAAGAAAGATTATAATAATAAATATCCTGCACTGGTGCTCAAAATTGAAGAATAGTTTATAAAAAAATATGTAACTGCCTATGTATATAAAATATTGCATTTGAAATTGGCGAACATGAACATTTCGCTACGTGGAAAACTATCCCGCATTTACTTTCGCCGCGGGAAGCGGAAATATGCAAATTACGATTGCATTAGAAAAATGCCGGAGTCTACTCGCATTTTGTGGTTGTTCTAGGAAACTCATGCTTTCATTTCAGAGGCACGTCAAGCTGATTATGTCACGAAAAGATCGTACGGATGATTTTCAGTGGTGGAGTGCGATTGGTAGGATGGAAGCAAGTTATTCTCAGACAAAAATCCCCAAAGCATTGAATGTTTTACAAAATATTCTGCATACCTAGACTCTGGAGACAGTTTCAACAAACAGGAGATGTTTCTTGTCGAGGATTACATGAGACAAAAGATGAGTTCAAAGGTTTTCAAAATAAAGTATAAAGACGAGCTCCATTGCGTCAAGTAATTGCGCAGTACAACACCGCGGCGTATTGGCGGAAATGGGCTGTAGCAGTAGACATCCCCTTCTTGTAACCCTCGTTGAAAGAGACCCGTATAACTTCGAGTCCCTTAGTTTGGTTCGGCTGTATCGTCCTTCCTGATCACGTCCCTTGATACTCGTGTGCCACCAAAATTCTCGACTCGTAAAAACACTCATATATACATACAATATAACACAACGACTTTATCATTACAGAATAGACATCCTGATGTAATTACATCGACATGTATGTTTATAACTTAGCAGCACTTCGGTTACACGTGCGCCATAATTCCCGCGTCCACCAGCACCTCTTTCTCGGCACTCTTTTCAAGAACGCGTCTCTCACGAATCTCCTCCAAGACCAAACCGGTCCTCTCTTCGGAAGTGTAGCTAAACCCCTCAGGCGTAGAGAACAATTAACTCAGAGCTGACCCTGCGCTAACGTCAGTAAGACTTAACAAATGTGCCTAGTACCGCTGGCATTAATACATACACTATATTGATAAAAGTCACCGGACACCTAGAAGAGAAACATAACGTAACATTTATTGACATACATTAGTACGGTGTCGGTCCACCTTTGGCCTTAATGCATGCACTTGACCCTTCAAGACATGCTTTCGACAAGGTTTTGGAACACAGTGATAGGTATGCGCTTCCATTCAGTATACGATGCTGCCACTAACTGTTGCTTAGTAGTACGCCTTGGTTTCAAACTTCTTTTGCGGCGCTCTAATTCATCCCATAGGTGCTTTATGGGATTAAAATCAGAGCTCTCGGCTGGACAGTCCACACAAGATACGGAATTATCGTCAAACCACGCCGTAACAGTCCTTCCTTTATGGCTCGGTGCATTTTCCTTCTGGTACCAACAAGGCTCAGTTTCATAGTATTGCCACAGAGTTGGTAGGGCATAAGTGTCCAGAATATCGAGGTAGCCGCGCTGATTAACAGGTTTGTCCACGATAACCAATGGGCGAGAACCATACCACGAAAAACACCCCCCACACGAGTACACTGCCAGCTCCAAACGTGACCGTAGGAATAGTACACTGTGGTAAATAACGTTTGCCCGGCTGTCGCCATACCCACACACGGCAATCAGACTGATGGATCGTGTATCTGGATTCATCAGTCCATAGGACCGGTTTCCATTGATCTACGGTCCACGATAAATATTCTTTACACCATGCTAAACGATGAGTAGCATTCCGAGTGGAGATGAAAGGCTTATGAACAGCCACACAACCACGGTAAGCCATGGAATGAAGTTCTCTGCGAATGGTACATGTACATACCAAGGTTCCAGCATTTTTACTCACCTGTACACTGAGGTGTTGTGCAGTACTCCGTCGATTAGCTGTAACGACTCTCCTGAGGCTTCGACGTCCTCTATCACTGATTTTCTTTGGTCTGCCGGTGCGTTTTGCTGCTTCATGCACGCCATGTGTCTTCCACTTATTCAGTGCATCCAAAACAGTTGACTTGAGTATGTTTAAACGCCTTTCGGTTTCTCATATGGACAACCCACTAATATAACACCCAACAATCTTTCCGTTCTCAAAGTCAGTTCTCTCCCGCCGCGACATTTTCACTCAACCTCGCAGTGCGATATGATCACGGTCAGCTGCAGGCTAGTTTTTATTTAGTTTGAAGCTGTACCGCGCATCTTAACAACGCAGCGGATCCGTTCATTTGCTTTTGAAGGGGTGTCCGGTGACATTTGTCAAGACAGTGTATACACTGTATATACAAAAAAATAATAATCTTAATATTATAATGCGTGTCCTTATACTCGTCTCTGTTAAAAACAAACAAATTCGTCTGCAGTGGATACAGGAGCAACAAAGCTAGACTCTTGAGGGCTAGAGGAGGTCTCTTGGTCCGATAAGTCACATTTCAGTTAACACATGCCAATGATCGGACCAGGATATTGCGACAACATCCTAAATAGCCGAATTCCACTTCCTATCGTTAACTGTACAAGCTGGTGGAGGAGGTGTAGTGGTCAGCTGTCTGTTTTCATGTCGGAAATTGGGTTTTTAAATACCTGTGGAACAACATTTGGATACCGCGAGGTATCTTAGCATCAATACGAACCAAGCACTTCCCTGCATGTGAATGTTGTTTGGTGATGGAGTGTGCTACTTCCAGAAGGATAAGGCGCCATGCCATAAGGCTCGGATCGTGACACAGACACAATGGTTCCGGGAGCACTACAGTTGCTTTAAAATGCTAAAATTTCCTCCATTGTCCCCAGAGCTGAACCCAATTGAACACCTCTGGAATGAAATTGCGAAATCCATTCGTAACAGGGATCGTCCTCCAGCGAACATTCGGCCATTCACGGATGCCATCACCACCGCTTCGGTGAGCACACCTATAGAACGATATCAGCCTCTCGATGAACACATGTCACATACTATCGAGGCAGTTTTGGATGCCACGGGTGTTTCAACCAGAGTTGGAAACTGGTCAAAAATTTTAGATCCGGACCCGACCCGGACCCGGCCGTCATATAATTGGACCCGACACGGACAAATCCGCTTTGAACTATAAATTTGAATAAATATTCATCATTATCATATTATTCTTGATCAATCTGCTTTTCGTGACAAAATGCTTCAGGCTATTGCTAAAATCCCACATTGTGTTTTATCCAGAGACCCGACCAAGGCCACCGTTAGTGCACTTGGTCTCCTACGGAATCATACCTCCTTACCTGAGATCCTGAATTATCGTTTCAATCCGCTTAGTGGCTGTAGAGTCTTTGATCTTTTCGGGAAAAGTAAGACACATAAAGATGGTTTACCAGTACGTCCACTCGTATCAGGTTACGCGTCATCAACACGCAACTTGGAAAAAGCTTTTGTAAGATACCTTAAGCCTCTCACAGCTACCTCAGGGTTCTCAGTCTCTAGTTCAACTCAATCATTGGAGAGGATTCGAACCTTTACATCACAACATATTTCGTTTAAGTTGGTTTCACTGAACGTTGTCTCACTCTTTCCGAGTGTACTGCTTGATATTGTACATTCGATTATTGAGACAAAACTACTAAACCAAGGAGTCACATCATCTGATACTCAGACCATACTGAGTGCACTAAAATTCATCGAAAGTCGAACCTACTTTAGGTATAATGGCACTATTTACAGACAGACGGGTGGGGCACCCATGGGCTCCCCACTCTCCCCAGTGCTTGCGGAAATCCTTTTACAAGAACTGGAGGAAACGGTACTTAATACTTATGTCAACAAACCCTTATTTTATATATGATATGTGGACGATATCCTGATGTTCTGGCCGCATTCTATGGAACAATTATCTGCATTTGCTGAATTCCTGTCCAACCAGTATGCCTCCATTAACTTTATATTTGAAGTGGAAGTGGACAACCGTCTCGCTTTTTGGACTTTCTCTTGATCAGAGACCCAGTTACTCAGTCTATTCAACACTCAGTTTATAGGAAGCCTACAGCGAATTTTTCTATTATCCCCAGCAACTCATCTCATCCAATGAGTTATAAAATCTCGGCTATTAGGTTTTTGGTAAAAAGAGCTATTACACATTCATCTAGCCTGAGACTTCGCAGGGCGGAACTTAAAATCAAAGAGATCACCAGACTACATGGCTATGATGACATTATTGTTGACCGTCTTTTGAGAAACCTACTTAACTCTTCTGCATTTACCCTCCAACGGGAGCATCGTATACCCACCTTTATTGGGTCCATCTGTTACTTTCCTGCACTAACGTCTATCTTGTCTAATATATGCAAGCGTTATGAACTGGCATTCGGTATTAAAACTTTGAACATCCTATCAATCACTAAAAACGATAGAGATTCCATTAACCCTAGTGAACGATATGCAATTTACAGTATTCCCATGCGAGCCGTGGACAACAATGTTCCATCTAAACAGTATATCGGCTCCACTTGCCGCTCCTTGCAGACTCGCTGTCGGAGCATGTTTACAGTGTGCGGATGGGGGCCATGAACACGGCCCTAGCCCGTTTAACCCACATTGGGACTCATTATCCCGTATGGAATGAAGCTCGTATATTAACAACCCCAACAAGCAAGTCATCACTACTCCTGGCGGAGAGCTTATGCATTTAGTCTCAAATACATCTCTGCTGTAATGACTCTTTACCTTGTGAAATTCCGCAAGCTTGGAAATATTTATTTCCAAGTGACTTAACACAACAGCTAGAGTGACACTTCTGAAGAGGAACTGTATTCACTATATTTGCAATCGTCATTTTTCCTCCTGTAGACCTGCCTAACGTTGGGTTGCGCAGGCACTAAAACAAAATCTTTAATGTCTACTTACGTCATTCCCATTCTGCGCATTGGGTATATAAGGGGGTTAGCACAGCGTATTATACAGATTTAGTCTGAGGATGGGACCATAGTGCGTTCCCGAAAGATCTTACGAAATTTTAAACTTGTATATACTTCTTTTAGCTTTTAGTAAAGTTTGTCATGTACTCGTAGGGAGTTTTTACTGTAACTATGAGTTTAATCGTGTATCGACGGTTTGGTTTTACTGACGTATATTTTCTACACGTAATCATGGTTTTGATTGTCATAATTGTCAACCGTTATCAGTCCACTGCTGATATTGTCAACCGTTATCAGTTCATCACTGGATGAACTGATATTCATCATTATCATCATTGTCAACCGTTATTAGTCCACTGCTGGATGAACTGATATTCATCATTATCACCATTGTGAACCGTTATCAGTCCACTCCAGTCTTTTCCATTCACCCATCTCCCACGTGGTCTTCTTTTGGGTCTTTTCCTGTCCCTTTTAATCCAGTCTAAAATTTAGGTTGTTCATCGGTGGTCCGTTCTCCTGAAAATATGTCCAGCCCATTGCCATTTCAGGGATTTTACTCTCATCATGATGTCTTCCACTGTTGTCATTTTCCTTACCAAGGAGTTACTCTTTTTATCTTTCTTGGTTACACTAAGCATGCACCTCTCTATGTTCTCTCAGTTGTCTGCCGTCTTCGTATGCCTTTTTCGTTAAGGTCTACGTCTCTGCTCCGTACGTAAGCTCTGGAAGGATGCATTGACTAAACACTTTTCTTTTAAGACATAATGGCATACCACTCTTAAAAACTGTACCGTTTCTTCCAAAGCTCTGCAACCAAGTTTTATTTTCCAATTAATTTCTTCATTTATTGTAAACACATCCCTACAGACGGTAAATCTAGTTACAGGAATTGCTATATTTATATTTACACTGATAATTACCAAGTGATATTTAAAATCTTGCAAAACATACTTTCTGAAAAAAATATTACTTATATTAAAAATATCCGGACATTATTCAAATGAGTTGTGAAGCCTATACATTTTGCATAACGAATAGTTTTTTCCAGCATCAGTTCTGCAAAATGGCACTGCAAATAGTTCACATTTTGTCCTCGGTGAATATGGGACACTGAAACTTAATTGGTTTACAATTTGAGTATCATCTATCTCTCCATTGATGATGCCGTACAGAAACTTGAGTTGGAGAGCCTTCCTTCTCGATTGCAGAGTGGTCATCTTAAAAAATGTTAGAAGTTCAGCAGTCGGGATGTCCGCTATATAAACACCGGTCGATTTATAAAAAAGGTGTTGAAGAAATTTTTTGAACTTTCTCAATTTCGTTTACTAGAGTTACTTGGCTAGGACTCCAAATGATCGCCGCATATTCCAGTGACGATCTGACCGTAGTCTCAAAAATGCGAATAAGTGTCTGAGTATTCGAGTAATACTTGGAATGTCTCATGATAAATCCATGTTTCCTGTACGCTGTATGTACAATTCTTTTGATATGACTTTTAAAGTCCAAGTTCGAATCAAACGTGACTTCCAAGTCCTGGACTTCGTTTGTCCGGGTAAGAGCATAGTCGCCAGCTTTGTGATAAAAAAGAAATGGTTTTATTTTCAGCGAAAAGGAAACGACATGGCACTTGGAGATGTTGAGATAGAGATGATTTAATGTACACCACTGAAGCAGATTATTGACGTCAGTTTGAAGAGCAAGACAGTCATCAGGAGTCTGTACATTGCGATAAAGCTTGAGATCATCAGCAAACACGAGATATGGGCCATGAATGAAAAAAGGAAGGTCATTAATGTATATTGAAAACAGAAGTGGTCCTAAATTTGAGCCTTGGGGTATTCCAGATGCTGCAATATAGGGATCAGAAACATGGTTGTTATAAATAACAGACTGGGATCGGTTGAAAAGATGGGACTTAAACAAGGACATCAAGTTATCACTGAGGCCAAGACAGGTCAATTTCTTGAGTAAAATGCCATGATGAACTTTGTTAAAAGCTTTAGCAAAGTCAGTGTAAATAACATCAACTTGTGATCCTGTGTCAATAGATGACGTAATATCTTCTGTGATGTGGAACAGGCCCTCGCTTGATATCTTCTGCTCAAGGTAAATGTATGAGTTGGTTGTCTCCAGCTTTTCCTCATCAATTGATAAATCTTCATTCCTTGTAAAAGCATTGTATATCAGTTTTGTCTACAGAAAATTCATTTTTAATACTATTTCTTTACTCTTCTCAACAATTTTCTGGATCACATTCTGCAGCTCTGAAGTATTATTTCAAAGACCTCTGGAGGGTTCTTCGAAACATTGTTTTCTTTTCAAAATAAAACGGAAATAAAACCGGGTCGAAATTAGGTCAGGAGCATCTTGACCCGACCCGTTTGACCCGCAAGAAATTGTACACCCACTGACCCGTGACCCGTTTCCATCTCTGATGTCAGCACTTTAATAGCTGAGTGTTCCTATGTTCCTTCAGTTTATATTAGGACGCAAATATACATGCATTTCCATTGAAATATACGAAGACAAAGAACAAAAATCGGCATTTTAATGCGGAAGCGTAACTTTAACTGTATTTGATGTGATACTGTTCGGCATTCTTGTTTTCGTGCTAAGCCATTCATTAGTTCACACATGTTTCAATACATAAGAGCACGTGAGTTGTTTCAAACATTTCTAGTGTGTTTATGATTATTTGTATGATCCAAACTTTATAGGCACACGTAACTAAAATAATAGAATTAATTTGTTACGCGGACGAATTATATTTGATAGCTTACAAGCGTCATAGCAGGAGCAATCGTATAAAACGTTTTCCAAACTCTTGTTTTTCTTTAGAGGAAAATTTGTTTAATATTATCTAATGCAATGAGGAAATTTACACCAGTTATTTAATTTTAAAAGAAGTTTCCATCTTGTTTTAGGTACGTGTATCAAGAAGTGCCGGGTCCGACTGGTGTTGGTGCTGGAGCAGCGGCACAATGCTGCCTCCTAGCCTGGTGCATGGCTTGGCTGTGCTGTTGTTTTCCATGCGGTTTGGATTACTGATGAATTCCGAAATGTCTTGTTTGGGAAAACAGAAGAAATTTCACGTTCATACTGATCTCAGCTAAGTTCACGACTTTGATGCCTGTAATTTACCGAATTATCAAACAGCTTTTAGTAGAAATGATGTGGATCTAAAAATAGTCTACGTTTTGTAGCACAGAAACCATCACGTAGTAGTGCGTGGAATATATTTTTTTTTTCTACTTCCGTGAATAACAAGTTCATCTAAAGTACTGAAATAAAGTAATCTGAAAAAAGCTTGCATATATGCTTTTCGTTTGTATGCATGTGAAACATATCCTCATTAACACGAAATGAATTGGAAATTTGTGAAAACATGCCTTCATTAACACGAAATGAATTGGCAATTTGTGAAAACATGTCTTCATTAACACGAAATGAATTGGCAATATGTGAAACGTATCCTCATTAACACGAAATGAATTGGCAATTTGTGAAAACATGTTTTCATTAACACGAAATGAATTGGCAATTTGTGAAACATATCCCCATTAACACGAAATGAATTGTGAAAGTTCAATTCATCATGCTAATCATCAGTCAAAAAACCAAAGTGCCTTCGCTACACTAAAATAATTAAAGTACATATCCTCTCACAGTCTAATAATCTTTTAATTACTAAGATATATGTACAAGATCTTTCGGAGCACCATGTGCTTCATCTTCAGGTTGGTTCTCGTACCTTCAGGTTAATTCTCGTACCTGAGGATGGAGTACATGGTGCTCCGAAAGATCTTTGTCTTAGTAATTAAAAGATTATTATACTGTGAGAGGATACGTACTTTAATTATTATCATGTAGCGACGGCACTTTGGTTTCTTGACGAAATGAATTGGCAATTTGTGAAACATTATAGTATTGATTAAACTTTCTTTGACATCACTGCAATTATAAACCTGATTTACTTGACCTGTTGATTTTGCACTGCACTTTTCAGTTTCTCATTCCGTTTCATCCCAACTGTAATTTATAATTGCAATTCAAAGTTACTGCATTTCATAAATACAGACATTTCACGTGGACCAGGAACATCAAACAGAAGTCATCGCTCTTTCCACGTTTAAAAGTGACTCACTTCTAAACGTGGAAAGAGCGATGTCTTCTGTTTGATGCTACTGCATTTCGTTAAATTTTCTCGTACTCTAATTTCAGAATTATGTGTTATACTAGTATGCCTTGAAAAAATACACATTTGCGTTAAAAACGGTTTACATTTCAGACTTTTGTGTCATACAATTCTGATTTGGCAGACATTATTTGTTTTTAATCTGTAAAAGGATTTTCGCTTAATGTTGTGGATGTGCATTAGAGAAAAGTAAATGGATCATACATTCCAGGACACCAACCGTAACGCTAAAAAGGTTAACATTTTCAGTTTTGGCATCTCGTGATTGCTACCATCATCGTCAGTGTTTTCAGCTTGGTCCTCAGTTAATAGCAAGATCAATTTTTTATTTGTCGGTTCCTATGTTTTCGCATCAATAATTTCTTCGACATTTGTTTTCAGTCACATCAGCTGAAATTCACCTCAAATTCCTCTATCAAGAAAATAGACAAAGTCATCGCTCTTTCCACGTTTATCTTTAATTAACACACAGCAACCGAAAAATTGCTATCTGGATACCGCTGGGATCGAACCCCAGAGCTATTAAAATCTATTTTGATGATTCAGTCTATATCAAGAAGATTAATGTATTTTTTATAAACCTGGAAATGACCTCAAAATTAGAAATTGCGTCTCTGTACAGATATTTCCCATAATACAGGTCTACAAAATGTTGCATCTTAAAGTTGTTTGATTTATTTTGGAAGATGTTGCTCAGATTTGTGGTGCTCATTGCAAACAAATTTGACTCTGTCACGTAAGCTTTTTTTCACAAGATGGTGTTGTAACGTAATAGGAGATGTGACGTACCTGCCAGAAGGACGCACACGACATAAAGGCAGATAGGAATCAGAATAAAACGCCCGCGTAGCTCAATTGGTAGAGTGACTTATTCCGGAATGAGGGGATCCGGGTTCGAATCCTGGCGTGGACAGAAATGACGGAGAAATTCACTTCGTTATAGTGTAGCATGTTGGGCAAAATATGCGAAAAATACTAAGTCGTCAAATAGCACATATGTAGAAAAAATAATTTGAGTACACATATCTCATTTAAAACATTCACACATATCTTATTCTCACATCGAAGGTAAAATTTCTGCCTTATTCCTTCAACATTGTTTTCTTTACTTTTTCGTTCTCGTGTCTCCTGTAATGTCTCTCTGTCTGTGCAGCAGCATCCAGAGTAATCGTCCATTATTACTAATTTTAGTGTCGTACCTTAGACGAGCAAAATTAGCAGCCATTATTGTGATGTTTTGGCTCCTCCAGATCATTGACACACCAAAACAAAAGCACTTTTCTTAGCTTTTCTCCACTAACAGCAAAAAACCTTATATGAAGCTCATGATCTGTCCTAGTCTCCAAGTTTCACTCCAAAGTATGCATAGCAAACCATTTTTTTTTCAAAGTCTGTAATTTTTTTTCAAAGTCTGTTGCTTTTTAATGACAAACTTCTCACAAATATAACGAAAATTTCTCGGACAGTTAGCAACACCTTCTTGTAGCCATTGCCACAAAAATTGTTGTTCGTTACACTAAAACTGAACATAAACACGATAGACAACTATTCACTGCAAAGACACAACTCTAACTGCCAGATTTTAGCCTTATATATGGGGAGATGAGCTCAAGTGCAATTTTAGACATGTTTGAAACGTGTTTTCACATGCTTCGCTGTCCTGTTACCCGCTCTTCCCTCAGCACTTCATCACCCCATCCCCAATGCGACGTATGCATTAATTTAACGTTCCTTTTTAGTTCCTGTCTGCTTACGTAAATTTGTTTTTTTTCTCGTCAAAAGTTTTTTTAATCTTAACGCTTCATTTTCTCTCTCGATGAATTTAACTTTGGCAACACCTGACAACAGATCAAAATGTAAATAATCGAAAGCTAGAGATAAAAACTGATGCGTTCAATTTTCGAGAGGCAATATGTTAGACTATGATATTTAGGCAATGTTATCTAAATCACGTTGAGGGGATGATGCTAAAACGAGCTTCTGTTGGTAACCTTTTGTACAATATTGATATACGACTAATTAACGAGAAAGCTAACGTATGAATGTTCGGATTGTTCTGAAAGGACAAGTTTGTTCTCTGTGACAATTGAGTATTGACGTGCCTACTGGATCTAATTAAAAAGAAGTTTTGCTGTAAGTATGACATTTTACTCAACCTGGAAGTCATTTAGAAGTGTATAATTAGCTACTGTATGTTTAGTTAAGGAATTTTAAATACCCGTTTAAGTGATCCGGATTCAACGACTATTACAGTGAAGCTGAAGCGAACGTAAACCTAACAAGCTAAGAGTTAGTGCTTTACAAAGAAATCAACGTAACGTTAGAATAATAGTTCCTGTTACTAGACGTTGGCATTAACTATTATTTTACACTAAGTGTTTCCAGATTCTTGTTCAGACCTGTTACGCAGCAAGCTTGTGTGGAAAAGCTATTTAGTAACCCATTGGACTGAATCAGTAACTTACAAAACCTTTGTTTGCTGCTTAACTCATGATATCTTTTTTGTGGGATACCTGTATGTGGTAGACAAATTCGAGCATCATTTTTAAAACGAATGCATTAGAATTTACGCGAAATAGAAAACAAATCTGAACTGTTGCAGACCCGTATAATTATTCGCTGTTATCATCCAATGCTGAATTAACAAAGTTTATCACATCAAAGATGTAAAATATTTTCCAATAATGAGTCAGTATAAATGACTGATCATCTTCCAAGGCCTCAGGGCATTATGCACATTTCGTGTGCAATAATTTTTAAGTGACTTATTACATCTTGATTGAAAAGCTGAATTAAGGAAAATTGCTTTGAGGGCATGAAACAATTCTCAATTTTGGATGCACATGTTTCAAAATTCGCTGCAGTGGCAGTTGCTATTGCAACTTCTCCGTTGAACTTAACATTATGCCACCATGTCCACTTTTAAATCTTTGGAGCTTCTGGGCTAGTTAAGAAAGATGTGGGAATTTTAAGATCTTTAGAAAAGAGTAATTCCTTTTACCAGAGTTTTCACTCCAGTAACCATTTCTGCAAGGTGGTTCCACCTAAAATCTCTGCCTTATGTTTTCAATAGTAAAACGTTTTTACGTATTTTCTTCGCAATTAATGTATTCCTAAGGATAAAAATTTGCACATCGATAAAACTAACTTGAAGTTACAGTATGAGATAGCCTACTTAATACTTGCTAAAACATAACCATAATTACATTAAAATCAATCATTTTTCTTTGAGTAATGTTCAGACCTCTTAATAGAAGACGAGACCTGTACATTGATGACGTCAGTAGACAAACAAATGCTGGATTGCTTCATTATGGATATGTTTTTAGCAAGTATTAAGTATCCCATGCTAAAACTTATTAACAATGTGCAAATTTTCATCCTTGGGAATGCATTAATTGCGAAGAAAATAGGTAAAGAAGTTTTACCGTTGGAAACATAAGGCAGAGATTTTAGGTGGAACCACCTCAATGCATAACCTTAATTTCTTATTCAATATCTCAGTGTTCTACAATTTATGTACTACAACTTTATTTCAACTCTTTGAGGGGAAGTTTATTTAACATATTTTACTTATTTCAGTTCCTTATTTTGGTGGACATAGGAAATGGTCACTTCATTCACGCCAATTCAGATCCGATGGTATTACCCGATGCTCAAGCTTGTAGTTTCTACAGACTTTGTTTCTGGAAACACTTTCTACATGCCTATACTTTTGCTTCGAAATTTTTGCCGGATTAATCAGAGAATTAATGGCTAATCACCTCACGCAAGCGCGCGCGCGCACACACACACATACATGATGACCCTTCGCGCATCTCCTGCACACACATCATAAGTGTATGTAGTAGATATACGCGAAGGGTCTCACGTTTGAACACACTTTTGCACCAACGTGAAGTTAAAAGGATTACAGATTCATTTTCTTACAATGGGAACTGACTTACACGTATGCACATCGAAGGGACAAACATTATTACTTGACTAATATGATGTTGCCCTCCACGTGCCACCAAAAGAGCTCTTACCTAGCAAGGCATATACGCTACAAGATTTCTAAAGGTGTTTTGTGGTATCTGGGGACAACACGTTACTAGCAGATCCTTTCACTTTTGTAAGTTACGTGGGTGAGCCGTCGCAGATAGGATTTGCTTTTCCAACACAATCCACAGATGCTCGGTTGTATTGATGTCCAGGAAATGTGGTGCCCAGGACAATACATGGAAGTCTTCCTCATGTTCCGCGAGCTATTGTCGAACAATCCGGTCAGTGTAGATGGCGCATTATCTTGCTGAAAGAAGGTACAACTAGAGGGGAATACCGTTGCCATGAAAGACTGTACCTGGTCTACAATTATGTTTAGGTAGGTGACAGACATCATAGTTTTCCACATATGAATAACTAGACCCAGGGTTTTGAAGTAGGACTAGGTCTAACTCCGCGGATAGTATGGGGCGACTTACGGCCGACCGCCTGTGACAAAAATATATTCCAACTTAAATCATTATAGCATTAAAAATGCGTGCTACACACTAATCGTGTTAGCATATTCGTAAACAGCATGGAGTCCAATTCGCGTACTGCGCAATACACCGTGCGCGCGGCGATCTCCTTGCTCCCTGTGAGAGAGGGAGGTGATGAAATATTTCTGGATGTGCCGCGGCTTTTGACTCAGTCTATCTCGGCAACAGCGAGCGCAACACGGCTGTGCGTGGTATCGTTTTAAAGATCTCGACGAGATCTATTCAAATATAGGTAGAACATTTCGCAGTGGTTTGAACTGAACATTTTAAAAATTGTATTCTTGTGAACCGGCGAACAGTTTTGACAATATCGTGGTTTATCTGAATAACCGTGAGTGCAAAACGACTGTGAGTGGTGTCCTTTTAAAGCTCTCGACGAGATCTATTCAAATATATAAAGAACACATGGCTGTGGTTTAAACTAAAAATTTTTAAAAATTGTTTTCGTGTGAACGGGTTAACATTTTTAACAATGCCGCGGAATTTGCAGAATGAACGCAAGCAAAAGTGGAGGAAATCAAAACGAGAAGCAAGAGGAAGTGGTGAGGAATGTAAGAACCCGAAGAAGACAGAGCACCACGTTGGGTAATTCGTGTATCGATCTGCTTTGTGTTCGCAATGTATCCAGCATTATTTGTAAAAATTATGTAAGCTACTTTTTATGTCATCGACTTGTGTTGGCTATAACAAATTAAATAAACGCTTTGAAACCATACTCGACTAGCTCATTTCAACTATCCGATCTGGAAGTCGTAGTCCAACGTTCCAAACTGACGGCTCAATCAGAGCTGAGCCTACTTGCACTTTTTTTTTCAGAAGAACATTGCCCACAGAATTACACTTCCTCCACCGGCTTGTTTCCGCCTCGTTGTGCATCGTGGTGCCAACATTCCCAAGGTAAACGACGACATGATGCAATAAGAAACGAGACTCATCGAACCAGACGACCTTCTTTCAATCATTCACGGTCCAATTTTGATGCTCGTGTGCCTGTTGTAGGCGCTTTCGAGGGTGAACCGATGTTAGCATAAGCACACGAAGCCGCCTGCAGATACGCAGCCCCATTTTCAGCAGTGTTCGATGTGCTGTGTATTGTAACATATTACTCTCGTCGCCAGCATTCAAATTACTGGCGAGTTACGCCACAAATTCCTTCTGTTGGCTCGCGCCATATGAGGTGGCGTTCGTTCACCACTAGCATCAATGAGCAGTGGTCGCCCTACACAATGCCGGTGGTTCGTGGTTTTTACTTGTTGTTGTTGTTGTTGTTGTTGATTGGAGGTTTAACGACCACCGTGAGCAACTCAATGGGCTATAAGCAGTCGCCCGTCCCTAATTTAGGGTCACTGGTTCCAGGGAAGGGAGAGCCAGTGCCGTAAGACAAACACAACATCCATGCCTCACCGGGATTCGAACCCGGACCCCGTTCGGACGAATGATCAGAGGCCATCGCTTAGACCACTGCGCCACCGGGGCGGCAAGTTTTTACTTTCTCGGACCACCCTTTGGGGACACTGACCTTGGCCCACCGTGAATACCCCACAAATATTTGTCCTCTTGGAAATGCTCTGACGCAGTTGTCCGGCAGTTTTTTTTTTTTTTTTTTTTTTGGGTTGGAGGTTTAACGACCACAGTGAGCAACTTAATGGGCTATAAGCAGTCGCCCGTCCCTAATTTATAGTCACTGGTTCCAGGGAAAGGGAGAGAGCCAGTGCCGTAAGACAAACACAACATCCATGCCTCACCGGGATTCGAACCCGGACCCCTTACGGACGAATGATCAGAGGCCATCGCTTAGACCACTGCGCCACCGGGGCGGCCCGGCAGTTATGATTTGGCCTCTGTCAAACTCGCTGCACTGTTGAAAAATATCTACTTAAAATCGAGAAACTGAACCTACTCGTTTTTGTTTTTTTAAGTACAATTGTATCGTAAACGAGTACATGGCATGCCTAAATATAAGTAACCGTACGTACTTATGAATAACTGCGTCAATAAATATAAATATAATCTCGTATTATTCATTTTAGATATTATAGATTTCAAGAGAAATTGTTTGATAAATGTGTAAAGTGACACACATAAATAATTAGTACAACAAAGTCACTGATCACAAGTAATTTAATTATGCATAAAGTATCTTTGTGTATGTTCTTACATTAATATATATGTGTCAATCTCATAAATAATATATTGTCGCTTCATCACTATATTTGTCATAAAATTGTGAGATCCATTTGCCCTGCATGTGACAACGAATATATCTATTATGCCAGATGTTCCATCGAATAATATACTTCCAGTTTATTCTATGAATAAATGAGTATGTATGGAGTACACATATTCCAAATTTGAAATGCCGCGGATGGCTTAGTGGTTAGCAGTTCAGACTATCGATGCAAGGTCCTCAGGTTCGAACCTGGGCTGATCTTTCAGAGATGGTGTGATTTACTAACAATCGCTGAATATCCGCCGTGCATCGGACGAGCACGTTAAGTGACGGCCCCCAGGCTGGACCCACTGGTTAAATGGGTATTCTCTCCTATGCCCCCCTGAAATTCTCTCACCTCTCTGTGTGCAACATCGTCCTTGTACGGTGGCGCCATCTACTGTACTCTAATCTCACTACCAACTGTTCTGTCAAAGTAGCTAGACTTACTCTCATTCCTTCCGTTTCTGTGTCCTGCCTAAACCTGGCGTGGTGGTGCGAATTTCTAACAACCGCTGAATATCCGCCGTGCATCGGACGAGCACGTTAAGTGACGGCCCCCCGCGTAGGAATCCCCCAGTTACGTATAAAAGGTGTTCATGCCTAAGCCCTCACCCTAATTTCTGTCTGCCTTCTATGTGCAAAATCCTGCGCTTGTACAGTGGCGCCATCTAGTGTGCTCTCTCTCATTTACAAACTAGCCTGTCCGAATCGCTAGATTCATTTTTGAGTACATATATTTCAAATTATAAATACCAGATATACTAACAATTGATGCGGTGTAAATAATACCTGATCCTGAGCTCTGTTAATCAGTGTTATACATGTTCTTCAGATGAAAAATACAGCAAACTTAACACTTTTAAAAATTGGTATGTACTCAAAAATTAGTACGTGTGTTTCTCAAAAATGAGACACAAGTACTCGGAGCTATTATAAGACCAGAATTTACTCAAAAACAAGTACATTTTGCTTCAATTTTTAGCAGTGTTAAGTTCGCTGCGTGTTTCATCTGAAAAACATGTATAACACCGATTAACAGAGCTCAGGATCAGGTATTATTTACTGTTTCATGACCTTTACACGCGCCGTCGTTTACTTGTATAGTTGCTTCGATTTGCATAAATACGTGCCGGTCATAATATTTTGGCTCTTCTTTCTCAACTCTCTGCAAATGAATTTTCTTAAATGAATTTTCTATGAATTATAATTTAGCCGCATTTAAGTTTCACTCTCCACTATCATTTTTTATTCTGTATATATTTTAATTCGTAGGAGCAAAAAAAAACTATATCAGTGGTTTCTCGGTATAAGAAAAATTATTTAAGGGGCTCTTCAGGGTAAAACTGTTTTTTAGAAGTTCCTTGGAATAAGCATAACCGCGTAGGTCGTTTAAAAACTAACAGCAAATTGACAGTGTTTCATGAAATGAACACCCCAGACATTTCAAAATTCCTGGTAGGGAAGATACATTTTTAGAGAAGGTGTTGACACTGCCCAATAGGTGGCATGGCGTGCTTAAGCTGAAGGGCAGCATAAACAAAATGGCGGCGCCCTTAGCTGTTTGCACCGTAGAGGAACAGAGGGCAATCATTCGGTTTTTGTGGCTCGAGGGTGTGAAACCGCGTAAAATTCATAGAAGAATGCTGCAACAGTGTGGAGATGATTGCATTGGAAAAAAAAGTGTGCTAGTGGATAGATGCGCTTAAAAATGGGCGAACATCCATCCGTGATGAGCAACGCTGCAGTCGTCTCAGCACAGCCGTTACTGATGAGAAGATGATTCGCGCTGGCGGCATTATTCGTGAAAACAGGCGCATTTCTTTATAAGTTCTGGCCAGGAAATTAGATGTCAGTATCTGATCCGCTCATACCATTGTTATGGAGGTTCTCAGGTATCGCAAGTTGTGTGCACGGTGGGTGCCTAGGATGCTGACTGGTGAGCACAAGATGATTCGTGTGTAGACTACCGCAGCCTTTTTGGCGCGGTATAACGACAAAGGAGAGAACTTTCTGGCACGTATAGTCACAGCGGACGAAACCTGGGTGCATCACTATGAGCCCGAAAGCAAGAGGCAGTCTTCAGAATGGCGGCCCACATCTTCTCCAGTCAAGAAGTTTGAGTGCCAATCCTCCGCAGGAAAGGTCCTGTTCACTCTCTTCTGGGATATGAATGGACCAATTTTGAAGCACTATCAGAAAAAAGGGGAGGGGGAACAGTGTGTGAATAGTGCCAGACACATGCGCAATGTTGGAGGAGGAGCTGAAGCCAGAAATACGGAGCTGTCGCAGAGAACTTTTGTCTAAAGGCGTTCTTCTCCTTCATGATGATAATCGCCCTCACACGGCCGCTGGAACTCTTGACACCTTTCAGAGATTGAGATTTCAGATCTTACAGCATCTCCCATATACAGCCCAGATATTGCTTCATCCGATTATCATGTGTTTGAACCCCTGAAGGACGCCTTGAGAGGACGAAGATTTGGGAGTGATGAGGAGGTCAAAAAAGAGGCGCATTCCTGACTGATCACAACCAAAAACATTTTTTTTTCTGATGGACTAAAGAAGTTGGTGCAACGTGTGAGAAATGCATTGAAAAGGTGGGTGATTATGTAGAAAAATGAAATATCACATGTATTCTAATTGAATTATGTATCTCAAAATATTCAATTTGCTGTTACTTTTTAAACTGCCCTCTCATTTGGAGATTCCTTCATGGAAAAGAGGCTTGTAAACGTCAACATAAAGATTTGTTCATCCCTAATTTAGGGTCACTGATTCCAGAAAGGTGACAGACGTAGCCATGTTGTACAAACGTATCACCCTGTCTCATCCGCCACTAGAACTACCTAGGTAGAACTCATCTCCTAAGATCAGACAGGAGCCCCTACCTGTGAACACTAGGCCACCAGGTCGTCTTCAAACGAATTATTATTCATGAAAGAAATACGGGATTACACCATATAAAACAAATTTTGAAAATGATAATCCAATTTTTGGTGTAAATGTGACAAGGATGGTAAGTCAGATAATAACCGAATACTTGAAAATTTCGTCATCCTGGAGCAGGAATCGAACCTGCGTCTGCAAGATAGCGCCCGGGTATGCTAATCACTACACCGCCCAGAACGACTAAGTCTCAAGTTTCCGATTCATTTGAATATAACCATCACAGGATTCGCTAGTCGAAGCAACCGGCATTCATGTTTAGCGAATCTGGATGCCGGTTGTTTCGACTAGCGAATCCTGTGATGGTTACATTCAAATCAATCAGAAACTTGAGACTTGGTCGTTCTCGGTGGTGTAGTGGTTAGCATACCCGGGTGCTATTTGGGAAGACGCGGATTCGAGTCCCGCTCCAGGACGACGAAATTTTCAAGTTTTCGGATATTATCTGACTTACCATCCTTGCCACATTTACACTAAAAATCGGATTATCATTTGCAAAATTTGAATTATTATTCCTGACTCGTGAGTTATTTTGAGCCTTTTTCGTAAGTGTACAACGATTCGTATGGTTCCACTATGGCATGCTGCTTCAGATTCATGCGCACAAGAACGAAAAATAATATAGATACACTAGAATACCCACTAGGTATGCTCAAAATGATTTTCTCACACACCTCTTTATCCCTTTACTTGTTATTTTGTTACATTACATTACTTATACATGAATTTGATGAGCATGAAAAGAGTCCGTAAACTTATACACTTATATAAATACTTATGCAATCAACTGTAGTGCAACATAACAGGGAACCAGGGGAAAAGGCTAGTGTGGGCCTGACGAGCCCCTGGTTCCCTAATAAAAAACAAAAGTGTCAAGTTAAGAAATTATCCTCCTATAGAACTGCAATTTACATAATCACAATTGTAGATAATCAAACCAGAAACATATTTACTGTATATCAAGTATTCCCTTAACTCTCTTTCAAATAAAGCATAGTTAACAATTGATCTAATATTAATCGGCAACCAGTCGAGGGCAAGTGGCATTGATATTATAATATAACACGTTTGTCCGAGCTCTGGGGATCACCAAATCGGTATATCCACGAATGTGATAAACACGCGCAGGACGACACACAGTAATTAGATTTTAATGCTTATTGGCATAGACACGCTCATGCATTAACAACATAAATCTGAATATGTGTAGTTTCTCAGAAATCAGTAATAGTAAAACAACCTATCCACATTTTCCGATTGATTCAACAATCGAATAATTTTTTTGCAAAGTAAATTTTTTTATTAATATTTCCTCTTGCTGTCATTCCCCAAGCTAAAAGACAACAAGACATAAGTGGGTAAATAAAAGAAAAATAAAGTACTAATTTTAGTCTAATTGGCAAGCAACTCGAAATCCTGGAGAATACTCCAATACGAGATCTCAACTTAACTTCCAAGGCATCAACATCTGCATCCCACCGTAAATTTTCATGCAGATGAACTCCCAAAAATTTAATATTTGCATGAAAAGCCAAAAGAACGTCATTCAAATAGATCCGTGGAGTAGTTATTGTCAGAAGTTCACGTTTTTTATTACAGTAAAAATTGATGAGTTTTATCTGGTTCAGTGATGAAATTTACAGTGGCTGTTTTATTGTAAAAGAAGGTTCCTTCTTCTTTCAGGTATGTGTATCAAGATGTGCCTGGCCCGAATGCTGCTGGCGCCCGCTGAGTTGCAGAGTGTTGTCTATTAACCTGGTGCTTCACTTGGCTGTGCTGTTGTTTTCCGTGCTTTCTGCATCACTGAAATCATTTGACGGATTTAGACTTATTTGACTTATTCTCGAGCATATGAGATCACACATTCATACTGATCTTGTCTCTTCAAATCGTGATTTTTGATGCATTTAATTAAAATTAAAATGGTCTAGCGCAAAAGCTATCTCATGAATGTAAAAGTTTTAATAAACTGACTGTGGCTTTTAATAATTTCTTCCATTTTTTACGACTTGTAAGTCAGTGTGAGAAGTACGAAAGTGTGATTTTAATAAAACCTGGATGGATTTTTAACAGCTTGTGAAAAATTACACAAAATGCCTCTGCATGATTTTGATAATATTAGGTGTACAAATAAATTTTCAAGTATTTTAGGATAACGCAACATGTAATTTGAGGGAAAACCATATCATTACAAATCTAAATATGCGCCGTCATTATCTATCACCTTCCGCCATCGGTCTGGCAGCTGATGGATTCCAGCCATGAAGAATACTTCGTCGTGTGACGCGATGAAGCCGTCAATCCATTTTTGCACTTCGTCGCATGTCCGGAACCGTACAGCAGACAAACCATGTTGCATCGATCGGAACAAATGATAGTCTGAAGGGGTTACGTTGGGACTATACGCCGGGTGCCTCAAAATTTCCCAGCCAAGCATCAATAACGTTTCCTTGACCGATTTCGCGACATGCAGCCCAGCTTTGTTATGCAGTAATTTCACGGGATGCAATCCTTTGCTTGTGAATGGACGTTTCCGACAGATTTCCTGGTTCAATCGTAGCAATTGTTGCTTGTAGCGATCGGCAGTAACAGTTTGACCCTGTTCAAATAGTTCATAATAGAGCACACCCTTTGTATCCCACCAGATGCACAGCAGAACTTTCTTGGAGTGAATATCGCGTTTCGGTGTCGAAGTCGTTGTTGCACCGTGGTCTATCCAGTGTTTTTTGTTTTGGGGATTGTCGTACCATATCCACTTTTCATCATTCGTAACCATTTTTCACAGGAAATACTTTCTGTGTTGTTTATTCAACTGATTCAAAGACTTCGTGACACGCTCATCCTTGTTCCTCTGGCTCAGGTCATGTGGCACCCATTTTCCTTCCTTCCTTCTGAATCCTTCCCATTGCGCTTAAACGATTGGAAATGATTTGTTGAGTTACTCCCAGTTGTTCAGCTAGTTCTTTTTGCGTTTGAGACGAATCTTCATTCAGCAATGCTTGCAGTACCTCATGTGCAACCTTCTGCGGGGCACCGCTAAAATCACCTGATGTAAACCGTCTAAACCAAAACTCACACGTGCTTTTCGATATAATATTCTTCCCCAGAACAAAACAGATTTTATGCTCTGGACCAGTTACGGTCACATGAAAACAACGTGGGGGAATGTCGGATATGTAAATTAGCGGTATACACCACACAAAAAACGCTTTAAAACTGATTTGTACATTGATTTGATTATACTAGGGGTGTTCAAATGAAAAGGTACGAAACGTCATAAGAACGTAACCGTTAACATATTTGCCTATGCCGCTATGGGAGAACGTAGCGACACCTCTAGAGATGCGATTGGAGTCGCCGGCGTGGATCGGAGCATGCGCGGGCGCCCGCATGCGCAGGAGAGAGCAGAAGCTCTTATAATGAGCACCGTCCAATTGACTACTTGTTGAATTCCTCCAGCACAGACGAACCATTAACTCCGATGTGTACTGTGAGACACTCCGAAGCCTACGCAGGTCCATCAAGAACAAAAGACCGGGGCTGCTCAAGGAGGGTGTGGTTCTGCTCCATGATAACGCGCGTCCACACGTCTCCAGGGTCACACACGCGGAACTGGCCAAGTTCCAGTGGGAGCAGCTTGACCATCCGCCCTACAGCCCGGACATTTCGCCCTGCGATTTCCACGTGTTTGGTCCCCTGAAAAAACATCTGAAAGAGAAGCGCTTCCACTCGGACGACGAACTCAAAGACGCTGTGCAGGACAGGGTCTCGTCACGGCCACAGGAATTCTGGGAACAAGGAATCCTTCGGCTCGTTAATCAATGAGATCGTTGTGCTACGGCCTATGGTGTATACTTTGAATAAAGTCTTCATTTATACCCACAGTGTCGTTTCGTACCTTTTCATTTGAACACCCCTAGTATCATTCGCTGATTTGAAATCTTTTCATATAATTGAACTCAGAATAATTGAGGTATTTGATCTGTTCGTTTTTATTTCGTTTCTATGTTATCCAAATATTTGCAACTAATTTGTCTCACTTTAAAGAATTAAATTGATAATTAAGTGATTATAATTTTTATAACTTTTTGTGCTGCAGTTTGTTAAATTTCAAGTTTTTAGAACATTGAATATGTACACTGAAGAGCCCAAATACTATGACCACCTGCCTAATATGATGTTGGTCCTCCACATGCTTCCAAAACAGCTCTTACCCGGCGAGGTAATGGCACTACAAGATTTGTAAAGGTGTCTTGTGGTATCTGGTACCAAGAAACAATTTGTAAAGGTGTCTTGTGGTATCCGGTGCCAACACGTTACCAGAAGATACTTTGACTGTTGTTAAGTTACGTGGTTGAGCCGCGGCACATCGGATTTGCTGTTCTACACAAACCACAGATGCTGGACTGGATCTGTGGAATTTGAAAGCCATGGGAATCCCTAGAAGCATTCCTCCTATTCCACGAACCACATCCGGGAAGTGTGACATGGTTCATTTTCTTGCTGAAAGATGGCACTACTAGAGGAGTATGACGTTGCCATGAAAGGAAGTACCAGATCTGCATCCACTTAATGTTTTTCCGAGCAAAAAACTTCATTTGTTCTGTCCTTTTGACTTCATGCATAGATACTGCACCACGATTTAAGGTCAGTTGATCCTGCCCTGGTGAACCTGGTGAGAAGGGTGAGCGCAGGCACTTCGGTCACATGTTTTCTTTTTATTATGTAAAAATGGATCCAGAAACTGTCGTCTGGATATTCAGCAGGCATAAGCTGTGAATTCATGATGGCGTCAGAATACGCTGCAAAATCTGTTAAATCATTGGGTGGCCATTATTTCTTAGAGCAAAGAAATCAAAGTCAACCAATGATTTAAGAGATTCTGAACACTTGTGATGTCATCAAGAAGTTAGTGCTCATGACAACTATATAGCTAGAAGGCCATGTTGGAATGCGCTAAAATATTTGATAAAAATATCGAAATGTCTTTTGCAGTGCTAACGAGAACATCTTGAAAACGGGGCTAAAATAAAGAGAAAAACAGCACAAACACTCACAAGTGTGCGTCACTATAAATTGGTGACAGAATAAAGTGTATCCATGTTCATTTCTACGACTAAATGGACAAATATTTTTAAAGAATGGACCTTATTCATGAGACGTCATAAGTGGATTTCTGCGGACCAACATGCTGCTGATTCAATGTTGTCGCTATTTGATTGCCATTACCGTTGGCCACTTTTTACAATATTAACGTTATGGAGTATGCCAACGAATTAATAGAGCTGCAGGACGAAGAAAAAGAAATTAATTTCTTATAAGAACAAATCAAGATTGCAAAAATATACCAAGACAATTTCGTATTCGATGTTTATTTCAAATGATGCAGAAGAACATCATCATTAGTCATCGTGAAGTTTTTAATGAAGCATTTCACAAACACGTATATTAAATAATTTTCATGTTCTTATTGTCAGACACTGGCGAAACATCTGAAACATAAACTTGGGAAATTTTTTTTGCAAAGCAAAACATTTAGAAGCCCGGAAAATACGTAATGTGGAAAAAAACTAGGCTTAAAAAAAGCAACAACTAAAAATTTCCCACTATTGCACGCTAAGCAATCTGTTTAAAAAATAAATGAATGCGCGTAGCATTAAGTAAAAGAAAAACTATAGATATGTTTGTTTCGTTGTCTGGGGAAAGAACGTAGAACTTAATTTATAATTTACCAATTCAAATATCCCATCAACATGGCTGCTTATTCAATGTTCAACATGGCTGCTGATTCAAACTCCTTCCACAATTTTTCTTTTTAAAATTGAAATTCAAAGGAACACTACGAGGTTTCAACTACTTTTGATTTATAGTGTCATAATATCCGAAATCATTTACATTAAAGTGGACAGAACATATTCGGGAATGCACATTGCACACCGTGTTGGAAATCATCGCGTTTCATTTTACACAGCTAAACAGAGGAAAATTACGGAAAGTTATTCCTTCCTCTATACAATTTAGGTCACAGGATTTATTAGCACAACCATACGATGAGCGAAAGTTAGGCATGTCGTTAATAAATTAACGAAAATCCTGATTCTCTGAACCCCTGCAACGTAACGCCCTGTTAAGCAATGGGGAAACGCATGTAAACAAACTATTGTTGGTCCGCCGCCACAGAAAAAGCTTTCCCATGATGTAATACGAGGTTAATAAGGTCCATTGGCAACACCTGATGGTTGATTTAAAACAACTGACTGATTTGAGACAGACAAATCTCTAGAAATCCTTTAGAAAGTTGATGAAGAATCAGAGGTCACATTTGCAAATGAGAAATGCAGATTAATAGTATTAAATAATGCAGAGGATATTACAGATATGGTATTTTGAAAAGGAAAATTTATTTTTTACAGGAAACAAGATAAACTTTATAGGGATTTCCCTTGTCTCTGAAACAAACTGCCTTAGAATACACGAAGAAAACGTCAATAAAAAAAATTCAGAAATACCTAGGTATTATGAAAAAACTCGGCCATGTAATCTCATAACAGCGGCTTCGGTGGCGCAGTGGTCTACGAACTGACCGTTCGTCCGTGATGGGACCGGGTTCGAATCCCGGTGAGTCATGGATGTTGTGCTTGCCTTACGACACTGGCTCGCTCCCTTCCCTGGAACAAGTGGCCCTAAATTAGGGACGGGCGACTGCTTATAGCCAAGGAAGTTAGAATAATACTTCTGGAGATGCCCTGAGTCTTAACCGTGAAGCCACAAAGTGTGGGAATTTGGCATTGTTTACATGATGCTTATGTAATTTCAACTGCGTGTATTTTGTAATTTCGTGGTTTCTGCTTGCAGAAATGGTGTTAATATCAAATCGGAATGAATTATACTTCTTACTCGAGTGAAGTTTTCAATTTTAAGGTGGACGTCAAGTAATTTTGCTTCCTATACTTCCAATGGAAAAACTTCTGTACACAATTTCTTCACAATTAATGCGTTCCCAAGGATAAACATTTGAACATCGATTAAAATAGCTTCATTTTATAACTTGGAATGCTTGATATTTTCTAAAACCTAACTGTAATTATGCAATCCAACATTTGTTTGTCTACTGACGTCATCAAAGTACAGGTCGCGTCATCTTTTTTCTGGTTTCAACACCACCAAAGGAATAGCTATTGGTTTTTAAGATAATTATGGTTATGTTTCAGAAAATATTAAGTATTCCAAGTTATAATATGAAGTTATTTTAATCGATATTCAAATTTTCATATTTGAGAACACACTAATTGTGAAGGAAATGTGTACAAAAGTTTTTCCATTGGAAGTATAGGAAGCAAAATTACTTGACGTCCACCTTAACGTTATATTTTGTTTAGAATTCGCACTAACGTTCCTGTATTTCAATTTAAAATAAAAATAGGAAAGAGCCTCAAAATAATTAAAGATTTTATAAATTCAGCATTTTCTGACACAGCGGCAGCAAGTTACGCTTCGAAATTGGAAACATTTGAGAAGAAAGAAGGCGAATCGGCCAAGACAAAATGCATTGCAATAGAGTTGAAAACTATTACTTTCCCACACTTTGACGGCCGCCTCTCGCGGTTATAGACTTCACGCAAAGTAGTACTGCTCCATTAACAAGTTCATCTCCCGATATATTATTCTAACTTCCTTGCTTATAGCTCACCGAGTTGCTCATGGTGATCGTTAAACCTCCAACAATTTTTTTTATAACAGATATGACATTACATGAATTTTGTAAAAATATGGTGCAGTGCCGTCCTAGTCCGAAGTACCCAAACAAGAAATTAAGTTCAGTTTAACATTTGTTGGTTTCGCTTAGATGCCTGAAATTAGTTCCGAACAATGTAGAATAGCGGGAAATCAAGATGGAGTGCCTTTGAGGCGAGAGAAACACACCGAAAATTATTGTACTATGGTGGTGTCTTACAAAATTTAAATGAAAAACGATTATGCTGAAAACCATATGTCTACAAAACTTTGGTAACCCCTAAACTTAGGAACTCAAAGCAGTTAAAAAACACATTACCTAGTCTTACCATAAATACTGTCACAAAGTATTCAGTGAAATAACAAAAGAAATTTAAAGATATTTTGATATACCTGTGATATGACGCAAGTTATATCACAGGTATATTAAAATATCTACACTTGTGAATACATGGCACAATCACTTTTGCATATCTACACTTGTGAATACATGGCACAATCACTTTTGGCATATCTACACTTGTGAATACATGGCACCAATCACTTTTGCATATCTACACTTGTGAATACATGGCACCAATCACTTTTCAAATGACATCCTTTTGCCTTCAGACAGTCCTTCAGTCACTTTGGCCACTCATCAATAGCTTTACGTCAGGTCTCCAGATGGAAAGCTGCTACTGCCCCCACCAAAGATCGTTTGAAACTGTCAATACTGGGGTGTCTCTTTCTGCAAACCATGTCCTCCAGTGTGGCGCACAACTTGTAGTCCAATAGCTTGAGTTCTGGGCTGCTTGAAGGCCAATCATCTGGAGAAATGAAATCTGGCAGATTCGCCCTGAAGCTACTTCTGGGTTGACTTGTCCTTGTAGGCAGATGCGGAATCCTGCTGAAAGCCCTGCTGTCGTTTTTGGAAAAGGCTGTGACGCACATTTTTAACCACTGGGTCCAAAACCCTGTCCTGGTAGAATTTGGCGGATGTTTTCACTCCTTTCTCACAGAAATGGAGCTCCGTGATACCCTCGTAGGAGACCCCACCAAACCATGACAGAAACAGGAACAGCATGATGGCCCCTCATGAAATTTGAAGCTTTCTCCCGAGCTTTTCATGTGATTGATGCATACACCCTGTCATTTTGACGGTTGAAAGCCTCCTCAATAGTGAAAATGTTTTCATCAGAGAAAAGAATCTGTCTGTGACGATTGTTTGCGTAACGCTGCAGCAAACGTTTCGCGTTTTGCACCCACTGCTGCTTCAGTTGTGGGGTGACGCAATGCCCTGTACGCCGCCGGTTAGCTCTTACACTTAAGTCACTCCACAGCACGCGCGACATCGACATTCTTGAAACGTTCAGATCATGAGCCATCACTGATAGTTTTCTAATAGGATTTCGTCGAATACGGGCTGCCACTGCTTTCACCTGGGGGAAGTCCTCACGGTACGCGGCAGACCCTTTCTGGGGTGGTCAGCGACGGTCCCAGTCTCAAGGAACCTTTTTATGGTCCGGTAGACAAAAATTCGGCTGATTTTCAGCTTCTTCAGCATGTTGAAAATCTCGGAAGCTGATTTTTCAACTTTGTGCAGCGCTATTACAGCAACATGATTCTCATAATCACCCCACTCCATTGCAAGTACTTTGCGAAACACGTTATCTCTTCTGTGACTGAACACACAATGATTCACTAGCTGCTTCATGCCTCCTGGCTGGTCGGTATCATTGCACACCGGTCGCGCGCTATCTGTCGGAGGTTTGTAACAGTATTTATGCTAAAACTGGGTATATTTAAATCATAAGTATAATCTTGAAGCCACTGCCTGGAATTCCTATACCACGACAGGAGGGAAAACAGAACAAGATTCAACATCCAAGCGACTACTCAAAGGATCTGGAAGAAATAAGTCTTGCATAGAAATTTACTAAAGAAATTATATGTTCGAAGACAAATATGAGAGAAGATTATTCCGATAACTGTAATTAAAGTTTTTGCTATGTAAAACCACGTCTAGAGTATTGGAAATCAACAACAGAGTTAACAAATTTATCGAAATACGGAACCATTGCGGACTATGTAAGACTGAGAAGGACACCATAGGACATCTTGTGTTCTACTACTCAGCGCTAGAAGACCAAAGGAATACCTGGTATTAGCCAAATTATACCTACAATTGGAGTAACAGAAAACAGCTTGTATGGACACTAGATTTTAAAGCTGAGAATCACTCCACTGAACCAGCTGAACTAAATAAGGTAAAGGTATTTTTTAATATATAGGCATAAGAGGTTTGAAAGAAATAAACAATAAATTAATATTTTCTTTCTTCAGAGAAGCAGAAAGGGAAAAAATGATCATCATCATCACCATCAAATACTCAGTAAAAATTCTCTTAGTTGCCACGGCAATTACGTTTGAGCAAATTCATGACGTCATCATTTATTCCATAAGAAATTTAAAAACTGTCGGCTGTGAGCCCCTAAGTAATGAAGGGTTTTGTCATTATCTCAGAGAAAGTGTTTCAATTACTATTTGTAGTGTGAAATGGATGTAGTAGTGGTCAAAAGTAATGACAACGACCCTTTTTTTCTACTTCTTGCACTGAACATATTCTGCAGCCTTTTGTTGTTCCTAACTTTCTATCTTGCTATACCTCTAAACATAAACGACACGATTGCGTTTGCATCATGTTGCATAGCTGTTGCTGTAAACCTATTTGCCTACCTCCTGTTGTGTTCTTACTTTCCTACTTTTTAAATAGTTGTTCAAGCATCACAGCAAAATTTCGACAGAGTACTTCGGAATAAGAATTTTTCCAAAGGAGAATTTGCTAGGTAAACAGCTTTACTTTATATTATTATTATCATTGTCTTTCGATATGACATTAATTAAATCCACTGAACCGTTTTTTCTGATTAACTAATTAGTGCGTTTTGTCAGTGTGAACTGCGCACATTTTCTTATTAATTAATAAGTGTGTTTTGTCAGTTTGTACTGTGAAAATTTTCTTATTGCTTGTGTAAGGATTGAATTTTTTTTTCTTCATTTGCTCCATATATGCATTCAGGAAACAGGAAAAAAGACGAAACTGAGTTTTCATGTAGAATATTTGGACCTTTCCTGTTATCTGCCAGCCACTATTTGACTTCCGAATAAGAACTCTTTCAAGTAGTTCCCGATTTCGAAAGTAGAACACAGAGCCCTCGGCAGCAGATGTGCAGTGATCACATTCTTTTAACCGTTTGTCTGCGCTTTGGAATTATGTGAATTTATGTGGCGAAAAAGACTGAAAACTAATGACAATGCATTTTTAGAAATTATGAAAGATATCGTAGCGTATTGGCCCCTAGAGTGATATTGGTACCTAATTTATAGCTATTTGTTTATCTTATACTGTATAATTTTTTCTTTTATATATTTCCTAAACAGTTTAAATTTTATTAAAAAGTGAATATGTAGGTTTTTGCTATTTATAGTGTCATTTTATATATCAATAAAAACAATTCCCATAACATTTATCGGGAACTACTTCCTCTGATGTTGGGTGTGATCAGGTTTCATGTAAACAAAACGGAACGGTACACTCAAAATCGGGAACTGCTGGAAAAGTTCATATTCGGAAGTCAAATAGTGTCATTTTATATAACAATGAACAAAAGCAAACAGTGGCGGGCAGATAACAGGGAAGGTCCGAAGATTTCACTTAAAATCCCTGAACCGTGCTGAAAAACAGGAAGAAATATTTTCAGAAAGAATTTTAAAAGTCTGAATTCCCGAATCAGAATGCTTTAAAGTAGTTCCCGATTTCGAGTGCATCGATCAATTTTGTTTACATAGAACCTAATCAATCCTAACGTGAAAGAAAGTAGTTCACGATCTGATACGGAATTTTTATTACTATTTTCATCGAAAAAAATCTTATCTCAATGGAAATAGTCATAGGCATTTTTTTATTATGGAAAATAATTATACATTCATTTCATATATCTTAGATTTATACATCACAATTCCTTCAAGATTTATAATGCAACGACACACTTTTTCATGTAGTGCAATAGCACAAAATTCATTTTTTCCACTATGTAAAACCAAGAATCTCAATGAACTGTTCAAAGGGACCTAAATTTTGCTTTTTGCAAATTCGTCGCAACAAATGTTCCAGGAGACTACTGGCCAATAGTTCTTCCGATTTGGAAGTATGGCTTCTCAGATTTTGCTTGAGAACTCTCCAGTCAGATTCGATACTTTGGGATTCGATACCTACGTGAAAATCTTCCAAATACGTGGCGATAGTGAATAAACAAAGACATCGCTCTTTCCACGTTTTACCAACACATAGCAACCGAAAAATTGTTATCCCGTCACCTCTGGGGATCCGAATCCCAGATCTCTTGATATCTAGCTGAGAGATCTGGGTGTTAGGTTTGATCTGGTCTTGATATCTAGCTCAGTTTGTTGATATCTAGCAATTTTTCAGTTGCATTGTGTTGATAAAACGTGGAAAGAGCGATGTCTTTTGTTTATTCGATACATCTCGAGCAAAAGTTGGATATAGCATCTCATGAAAGAACACTCCGGATAAAAAAAACAAAAAAAAACCGCAGTACTATTACTCGATATATTTCCTTCATAAAATATATTTACAAATAAAAATAGTCATTAAGGCGTCAATTATAACGAAATTTTAAAGAAAAATCAGCATAAAATTTATCGTGAGCTACTTTCTTTCACGTTGGATGTGATCAGGTTCTATGTAAACAAAGCGGAACGAAACACTTTTAATCGGGAACTACGTGAAAACGTTTTCTTTTAAAAGTCCAACCTTTCAAAATACACAGAAGAGTCACATTATTGTGACCACCTCCTACTTTTGATGTCAACAGCGCGTAGCCAATAAAAGAAGGCACGAGCCGTGAGCTGTCTTGGAGTGTATACTACACTGTGCAAATTAATTAGGACAAAGTAAAAAATCACTCTTTTTTCCAAAACTATGCCTTTATATGATTCTATGCCTTGATATACACTGATAAATACCTGTATTAGTATGAAGTATGTCCTCCTTTATAGCAGAAATGACCTCTTGAATTCGATTTGGCATTGATTCCACTAATTGAGTGCACATATTTTTGACTTCATAATCGTGGAACCACACTTATATAGCATTCGTTATCATGCGTTCTTTGGTTGTACAGTCAATTTTACCTAAACGTCTCTTCAAAATATTCCACAAGTTTTTAATGGGATTTAAGTTTGGTGAATTTCCAGGCCAATCAAGCAAATGAATTTGATTTTCCAGTATGAAATTCTTGTCCAATTTCGAATTGTGACATGGGGCCAAGTCATGTTGAAATGCCCCGCCAAAAGTTTACAAGAATGGAACAATCCTACGTTGCAATATTTTTACGTACTTGGCTGAATTCATCATACCTTGAAAATGAACTAAGCTTCCAGTGCCATTTGATGTGAAAAAACCCCAAAACATCTGTTTCAGAGGGTGTTTTACAGTTTGTTTGACATGCTCAGGTCTTAAGGGTTCACAGTTGCTTCGTCTAACGATATTTCCTTGGTAACCCTGCACAAATAAATGTGTTTCATCACTGAAAATTACCTTTTTCCTGTCGTATATTTTTTGGCCCATGCTTAAACGTTTTATCTTTATTTTTGCATTCAAATATTGCGTTTTCGTTGGTCTTCTTGCCTTCCGGCCAACTTGCAGAAGCCTACGGCGTACAGTTGAATCGCTAACATCACAACCACTAGCCAATAAATCTCTTTGAAGGTCGGTGCTTGTTTTTCTTTTTTTTTTTTGGATTCATTTTACTATTTCTAATTAGATATTTATCGGTTCGTGGAGTTGTTTTTCGTTTTCTTCCACATTTACCTCTCCTTTTTGGAGACGATGATCCAGATGCATTGTATCGCGTAAGCAGTCTTGATACACTTGATTTGCCTGCATCAACCGCAGAAGCGATATCTCTCACTGTCATAGAAGTGTGATCCTTCAGAGAAATTATTTTTGCACGCTTCCTTGGGGAAATATCCATTTTTCAATACGCGAAAGCAACACGTACTCACAGAGAGCAAAAACTAACATCCACCTGTCACACACGAAAGCTCACAACTGAAGCTGAAGTGCCTATTTCCTGTTTAAAACCGGTCAAACCACATTCTTACTATCAAGTTCTAACAGTCACACCACCTCACAGCTGATAAAACCGATTTACGATGGTTTCCGACATCAACTGGCGATCACATTACAATTCTGAGATTAAAATAGCTTGTCCCAATTAATTTACACGGTGTATTATAACGTGTGCTATAGGCATTCTGAAAATATATCACTCGTTGCTGTCATGGATAAAACAAGCGATTTATAAGATTTGTAAAAAGGGATTATTATCGGCTTTCGGGCCAAGGGTGGCAGTATTTCTGAAACAGCGCAGTTTGTAAACTGTTTGCGTGCTTCTGTGGTTAAAGTGTATCGTGATTGGAGAAATGACACTATTGCAATAAATAAGTGACGTAGAAATGCGGAGTACCACGTGCCATTGATGTGAGAGGTGAACGTCGGCTTCGAAGGTGCGTGAGGGCCGATCGACACGCTACAGTGGAGCAACTCACTGGCCGAATGAACCAGGGAGCTACCGGAAGTGTGTCTAAACCGACAGTTCAGCGAACCCTGCTGCGTATGGGGCTCCGATGCAGACGGATTGTCACTGCACCTATGCTAACGAAGATGTATCGGCAGAAAAGGCTTACATTTGCACGGCGGTATCGGAATCGGACCTTATTTTGCTCACTACTTCGATATAATTTCAACAAGCTGAACCCAACCCTGGAGGGTAGGGTGAGATGGGGTGGGGTGGGGTAAAGCAGAACACTCATGCATTTTTGCATTTTCTTGCCATCACTGATTCGTCCATTAATCATGGAATACATACATCAATGCGGCGGGAATGGATTCCTCGTATTTTGGGAATGTTTTCCCCTGGGTATTTCTATTCATCTACCCATAATGCAATCCTAGATGTCGCACTAATACTTAAGCCCCAAACTACTGTCTAGCCCCATGGTCCTTGTATCCTTAAATGTGCTCTGTACCTAGAAAAAAAAAATGAATGTCTGGCACATTAATTTCGTGAAAAAGGGCGTTTTATTTACTTTATCGCTATTATGATTCCTAAATGTGTGATATAAAAGTAAATGCATTATTATTTTCCATAATAAAGAAAATCCTGTAATTATTTCCATTACAATAAGATTTATTTCGATGAAAATAGTAAAAAGAAATTCCATGCATTATCGTGAGCTACTTTCTTTCACGTTGGGTGTGATTAAGTTACAAGTAAACAAAGCGGAACGATAGACAGGGATTTGGGAACTACTTGAAAGCATTCTGATTCGGAACTACATCCCAAGTTTGTGCAACTTCTGAATAGATCGAAATTCACAGACTTTGGAAATTTCCAATAATAAAAGGTCACAATTGGTTTCAGATATACACTATCTACCAACAATTAATTGGACACCTGTGATAGCAAAGGAAAACGAAGTTTATTCACCTTCAATAGTTGGTGGAGCTTCCACGAGCTGCGATTACAGCTGCGACCCTCCGGGGCATACTCTCAACCAGGCGTTGTACAACGGCTAACGGTATTTTCTTCCACTCGGTTTGGAGAAGACAGGTCAGTTCCTTCACCGATTTCGGACGGTGGGGCACCCCTTAAGTCGACGCTCCAACTCGTCCCAGAGGTGCTCGATAGGGTTAAGGTCCGGGCTCTGCGCAGGCCAGTCCATTCAATGAACCCCATTGACACCATACCAAGCAATGGTGGACCTCGCAACATAACAGGTGGCATTGTCATCCTGAAAGTAACATGGGTCCACCCCGTAAAACTGCCACAACGTAGGAAGCGCATGGTCATCCAAAATGGTGCAGTAGGTCTCGGCGTTGAATCTACCAGGAATTGCGACCAAGGGTCCCGTGCCATACCAGGAGAAATACCCCCATAGCATAATTCCACCACCGCCGAACTTCACAGTTGGCACAATACATTCCAGCAGGAGGCGTTCTCCAGGCAGACGCCAAACCCAGACGCTGCCATCCGAACCGTAGAGGGTGAACCTTGATTCGTCGCTCCAGAGAACCTGTTTCCACTGTTCAACGGTCCAGTGTCGAAGTTCTTTGCACCACGTTAGCCGAGCAGCGCTATTGGACTTGGTGATCAAAGGCTTGTGGGCGGCAGCACGTCCATGATAACCGAGCAGATGGGCTTCCTTACGGATGGTATTCATCGAAAGAACACTCCCGAATGCCTGTTGAAACTCCTCGCGGATGTGGCCCATCGATTTGGTGTGGTTCTTCCGAATTTTTCTGGCCAGCACCCGTCGGTCTCTAACTCCCAGTTTTGTGGGTCTGCCGGGTCGGGGCACTTTCCGACAGTCACCCCTCATCTTTCACTTGCCAATCACGTAGGCCACTGTCGATTTTGGGTACTTCAACTCGCTGGATATGTCACGTATGGATCGGCCATTTCTGTGATACCCAACGATTACACCTTTCTCAAAATCAGAGAGCTCCGAACTGCGTGGCATCTTGCATGCGACTGGTTGCGTTGTTGTTTCCCACACGATATTTAACGGCGGCGGCCGTGACGTGTATCAGGACCGCAGATATCGTCGATTGCAGGGGTGTCCAATTACTTGTTGGTAGATAGTGTAGTTAGTAAAAAGCCCGTTTTTACCGATTAGGTTAATAATACGTTTTAGTAATTACTGATGAGATAAATAATAAAAAAATAAAAGAATAAAGGTGACACCGAATTCTCGTGTGTAATGAGCACATCGTTGAATCCTTTCGGACACAAGAAGAAATTTTCAAAACGGATTTTTACAAGAAGCAATACTCAGCGAAAAACGAAATGCATCACGCCATGTAGCTGAAAAATTACGCATTACTTAAAATGCTCGAGGTGCATGTTCATAGAAAATGGCACTTGTCACAAAAAGAATTTTTTCACAAAGTCTTATATATAAAACACAAAACGTCTGTTTGTCTGAAGCAGAAAAAACTCTCGAACGCCAAACTGTGGCACCGTGAAATTTGCATAGCTTATTAATACTGGTATTTCTAGGTCAACACAACTATTTTAAGATGTCTACGTTGTTCCGTTCGCGTGCTATGAATTAATTAATAAGCTACTCAATAAAGTCAGTGTCATTTGTTACGTCATCCTGTTCCAAATCTGAAAACACGTTTTGCATTCATCGCCCGGCACATCCACAGGTGTTTCTATTCTTTGTGAACTGTGCATAAAAAAATGCAAAAGCGAACTTTACGAAATCTTAACGAAACGGGCTGAAATTTTAATCAGCACCATGAATTGGTAATAAGAGGAGTCACTCAAAATTTCACCAGAATAACGTCAAAACTTTTTAAAATAGGCATGGAATTTTTAATTCATTGGTCAACAGAAATATATAGCCTACGCAGAAACGGTTAATAAAATTTTGACGGCTAACTTAAAAAGCTATTTACCGATTCAGGGAAATTTGGAGGTCATGTTCCTATTAACGATTTATGGTGTTCATTAAAATTTCAGCCAGTTTCATAAAATATTCGCAAAGATAAGTCTTTAACTGTTTTATCCCAGAGATTCGCCCATCAAAGACATCTGAAACTGAAAGCACGTGATGCATTTGATCGACGATAACAAATTTTTAACGAATTTTGTTCAGTCAGTGTTCTAATGCTGTGTCTCCTGGACGCGTGCTAAATAATTCGTAACGCTTTTGGTCCGTTTGATTCTACAGATTCCATACATTCTGTACCGTGCATAGCCGGGTAGTAAAGTTAGTAATTTGTAAATTAGCAAATACAAACATTTAACTGTTTGCGCCAAAGAGCCTCAGAAATGTGCTTTACGAAAATTCATAAATTGTGAGCAAAATGTTCGCCATACCGGAAATTATCGGAAGCGAAATGAAATTTCTAAATCCAACAATTAGTTGTACAGACAGATATGAATGAAAACGTAATAAAACTTTGCGAAAATGGGAGAAATGTTTTTTTCACAGTGAAAGGTTTTCTACGAAGAAAGTATTTTTTCAATCGGATTATTTCAAGCGGCGATATTCTTTCAAATGGGAATATAAACTGGCGCCACCTAGCTGCAGAACGGTGCATTATGAAAAAGTACAAAGGAAAAATGCCTAATAGTCTTTACAGTGGGAGCTAGGCGATGGATAAAAATTTTTTAAATACTTTTCAAAACACAGGTAGCAACAAAACAATATGCAGATGAGCCATTACATTATGACCACCTACCTAATAAGCTGTAAGACCCATCTTTAGCCCGCAAAACAGCGGCTACTCGACGAGGCATCGATTCGATGAGGTGACGGTAAGTATCCTGGGGTATCTGGTGCCATAATGTCAACAGCAGGTCCTCCAGTTCCCGTACATTTCGGTGGGGGGTGGTAATTTAAAGCGAACCCGCTTTTCCAAGTAGAACCACAAATGTTCGATTGGGTGCATGTCAGGTGAATTTGGAGGCCAGAGCATTAAAAGAAAGTCACCAACATGTTCCTCGAACCACTCCTGGACGATTCTGGCAGTGTGGCATGGCGCATTATCCTGTTGGTAATGGCCATCACCAGCAGGGATCACAGTTGCCATGAATGGGTGAACTTGGTCCGCAACGATGTTCAGATACCTGACAGCTGTAAGGGATTGTGCTATTGCGATATAATGGGGCCTAAAGTGCCCAAAGAAAACATCGCCCGCAGCATAACACAGCAGCCGCCGGCCTGTCTCCGCTCAACAGTACATCTAGGTGCTATAGCCTCCTTTGTTAATCGACGTATCCGCGCTCGGCCGTCTATGTGATACAAAAGGAATCTTGATTCGTCGCTCCAGAGAACCTGTTTCCACTGTTCAACGGTCCACTGTCGACGTTCTTTGCACCACGTTAGCCGAGCAGCGCTATTGGACTTGGTGATCAATGGCTTGTGGGCGGCAGCACGTCCCTGATAACCGAGCAGATGGGCTTCCTTATGGATGGTATTCATGGAAAGAACACTCTCGGATGCTTGTTGAAACTCCTCGCGGATGTGGCCCATCGATTTGGTGCGGTTCTTTCGAGTTTCTCTGGCCAGCACCCGTCGGTCTCTAACTTCCAGTTTTGTGGGTCTGCCGGGTCGGGGCACATTCCCACAGTCACCTCTCATCTTCCACTTGCCAATCCCGTAGGCCACTGTCGATTTTAGGTACTTCGACTCGCTGGATATGTCACGTATGGATCGGCCATTTCTGTAATACCCGACGATTACACCTTTCTCGAAATCAGAGAGCTCCGAACTGCGTGGCATCTTGCATGCGACTGGTTGCGTTGTTGTTTCCCTCACGATATTTAACGGCGGCGTCTGTGACGTGTGTCAGAACCGCAGATATCGTCGATTGCAGGGGTGTCCAATTACTTGTTGGTAGATAGTGTATAAGGGTACATTTTCTAGTGGGAAAATGTGCGCACTATTTAAAAAATGATAATGCTTTGCAAACTTTCACATACAAATATTTTTATCTTACAGTACAAAGATAATTTTTTTTCAATTGGATCTTTTAACGCAGACATTTAGTTGCAGCCAGAATACGCCACCTAGCGGCAGAACTGTGCATTTTTGAAAAATTCAAAGATATGCGTAAAATGTTTCCGCAGGGACTGATATCCGAAGAAAAAATAATTTTCCAAATCGATACTATAGAGATATCAAGAAAACCAAGATATACGTTCAAGCCACCTATGGAAGTAAGTTTTTATTATTTTGGAAAAGAAATATGAGTAAAATTTTTCTAGTAGTGAGCATTATAAGGCTAAAAAGCAATTTTTTTTTTCAGTCGGGATTTTAAATGTGTAGATGTCGTCGCACTGATATTGTAAACAGAAATTTGTACTTATGCCCTTAGTGGTAAATTGTACGTTATGAAAAACTAGAAATCGTGAGCAAATTATTTCCATCAGAAACGCTATTCAACTGAAACATATTTTTTTTCATTCTGGCTTTCAGAAGCAAAGGTATCGTGAAAAAAATTTTGAATTTCATAAATGTAAAAGTTGTTGACCTGATACTTTTCTCGTTAGCGATCAGTATGTAAAAATACATAGCATCATTTTTCCATTTGGTGCATTATAGCTATCTTCTAAAATACATATTTTAAAAGCTGTTTTTTATAAATGTCGAGGGCCTTTTATAAGAAATTGTTTTCAACTCAGCAGCATTGAACGTTGGCACTGACGGTCACCTATGTCATGTTTTACTGCTCCTCTTTTTGTATGTCCGTCTAGTTACCATTCAATAAATACAAAATAATCTAATAAATAATAGAGATAGGGTGCCGTATAAATAAATATTTTCTTTTGGATATATAAAAATATTTTCTCAATAATTAATTTCGTTAATATTAGGCTTCTCACAGAAAAAGCCAAAGGCAAAGAAAGGTGAGGATGTGAAAGCAGGGGCGGATCCAGAAGCTAAAGAGGGAGAAGGGCGCGGTTGCTCCCTTCTCCCTCATTAGCTTCAAAAACAACAACTTAGCAAAATCATGCAATGCATTGATTACGATACGCTTTCCAACATACCAGAAATTATTACTCAAGTTATGAGGATAATGGCTTGTGACGTACCTGCCAGCAGGACGCACACGACATAAAGGCAGATAGGAATCAGAATAATCGGCTGCGTAGCTCAGTTGGTAGAGCGACTTGTTCCGGAATAAGCGGCCTCGGCTTCGAATCCCGGCGTAGACCAAAAATGACGGAGAAATTTACTTCGTTATAATGGCGCCCGAACTATCCGGATGACCCGGCCGTTCAAAATCTCGCATTGGTGTGATGTTATTTCTACACCGCGAGACAGGAAAAATCAGAGAATTCCTTTTCCAGCGCTTCGAAAAATAAAAATGTGTGATGTTGCATTCCACACAGCAGATTGACTGGGAGTTCTCAAGTGCACGTTCTACAGTGGATGGCTGCCTGCAGCGATTCATGGTCACGGCTGACCCGTGGGCCATGTCCCCGGCCTTCTTTCGGGGGGGGGGAGATGTGACGTACCTGCCAGCAGGACGCACACGACATAAAGGCAGATAGGAATCAGAATAATCGTCTGCGTAGCTCAGTTGGTAGAGCGACTTGTTCCGGAATAAGCGGCCTCCGGTTCGAATCCCGGCGTAGACCAAAAATGACGGAGAAATTTACTTCGTTATAGGCTGTGAAATAAATCTCGCTCCTGTGCCCTGACCTTTGACCCCATTTCGATGATGTTTAACAGAACCGGTTCAGTATACCTCCGAAACAACATGATAAAGTTTTGTCGCAATTGAAGCATTTTCACGTAAGTTAGGACGCATAATTGATCCCGTTCCTATGTCCTGACCTTTAACCCCATTTCGCCTATTTTCAGTAGGAGTCGTTCCCAGGTTGTCCCCTACAGCATACTAAAATTTTATCAAAATCGAACCATTTTTACGCGAGTTATCGTGCGGACAGACACACAGACGGACAAAGCTGGAGCATATACACCGAAGAGCAATTGAATTACAGATACCTGTCTAGTAACCTGTAGCACCACCTTTCGCCCTGATGACGGCGGCGATTCGTCTCGGCATGGACTCGACAAGACACCGGAAGCGTTGGGAAGCCATGCGGATCATCGACCCCTGAACAAGCTCCCACAGTTCACGAAGATTTGATGGAGGAGGTCAGAGCCTCGAACATCTCTCTCGATGGCATCCCAGATGTGCTCGATGGGATTGAGGTCAGGTGACCTAGCTGACCAAGGAAGCGAGGTCACGTCGGTGGAGCGTTCATCCAACCATTCGGATACAATTTGGGAGCGATGGTACGGTGCATTGTCTTGTAGCAGGATGAGGTCCCCAGTGGGATGTTGAAGACGCACAAACGGGAGCAAATGGCCGTCCAGGATATCCCGGTAACGTTGACCTGTGAGGGACGATGTCACACGTACCAGGGGTCTCATTTCCGTCCACGTAAACAGTCCCTAGACGAGAATGCCACCCCCATCAGCTTGAAGAGTACCCTGCTGGCAAGAAGGATCCATCGCTTCACGTGGTTTGCGCCGTACTCGTATCCTGCCATCCGCATGTACCAACGTGAATCTCGACTCATCAGTTCAGGCAACATTTTTCCACATGTCTAGGGTCCAGTGGCGATGTTCCTGAGCCCATGGTAATCTTTGCACCCTGTGATGTGCGGTCAACAACGGTACCCTCATGAAAGAAATACGGGATTACGCCATATAATACAAATTTTGAAGATGACAATCCGATTTTTGGCGTAAATGTGACAAGGATGGTAAGTCAGATAATATCTGAAAACTTGAAAATTTTCATCGTCCTGGAGCGGGACTCGAACCCGCGTCTCCCAGAAAACGTCTAGGTATGCTAACCACTACACCACCCAGAACGACCAAGTTTCAAGTTTCCGATCAATTTCAATTTAACCATCACAGACTTACCACCCTTGTCACATTTACGCCAAAAATCGGATTGTCATCTTCAAAATTTGTAACGGTACCCTCGTTGGATGATGGCTTCTGTACCCCATAGCGAGGAGATGGTTCTGAATGGTGTGGCTGCTTACACGTTTTTGTGCACCAGCGTTAAATTGCCGAGTGATTTCTTGCACTGTGGCCTGTCTATCCGCTGTTACAATGCGAGCTAGCCGACGATGACCCTGCTCATCCACACGCTGTCGTCCACGGCAGTTGGCCCTTGCAGGGATGGTTCTACCGGATTCGATGTACTCACGGTGCACCCGTGACACAGTGGCTCGTGAAAATCCCAGTGCCTGCACGACTTCCGAGATAGAGTGACCCATTCGTCGGGCCCCGACAATTTGCCCACGATCAAATACGCTTAGATCCTTCGTCTTACCCATACTGCGGCCTACTCTTACTGATTCCCATCGCATCTCTCCTTATATTGTTGGATCGCTGCATACGTCATGTCGTTTCCGTTTACAGGGCCGCCCACAGCGCTATATTTGCATAACGCCAGCTGTCTCTGATTCAATTGCTTTTCTGTGTACGCTTCTTCAACCTACGGTTGGAAAGCGTAAAAAAGGGTTGATAGAGAGACTTTGTAGAAGGGACACACACACACACACAACTGGTGGAGCTGTTCCTCACTGGCATTGCATGGCTTTTTAAGAGCATTTTCCTTCAAAAAATATTGTGCCATATTTTTATATAATAAAGTGGGAAAAACAACTGAAAAATCAACGCTATTTCCGGGCTGCTTGCTTTGCAAATAAATGAATTTCATGCTCTTTAAATATCAAGTCTGGATAGCTGTGGCGCAGTGGTCTAAGCGATGGCTTCTGATCACTCGTCCGAGATGGGTCCGGGTTCGATTCCCGGTGATGCATGGATGTTGTGTTTGTCTTACGTCACTGATTCTCTCCCTTCACTGGAACCAGTGGCCCTAAATTAGAGACGGGCGACTGCTTATATCATAGCCCGTGTTGCTCACGGTAGTCGTTAAGCCCTCAATCAAAAAAGAACTTGATTTTTTTTTTTAATGTAAAATCAGTCAATATTATGAGCTCAGCTCTTTCACGGATTCGGAATGAGGCAAAAAAGTGTAATCCAAAACAACATCAGTACATCTCAAAAATCTACAATATTACTTTAATTGGAGAATATGTCAATATGTGTGTAATTAATTCTATGTTAGGTTTTCGAGCCTTCGAAATAAAATAAAAACTAAGAAACGTATCTAATCCTAAAATGTTATTTCCTTGATTCTCTCTCTGTCTTTCTCTTCATGTATATTTATTTATATAGAATCTATCAAAATAAATTTGAGCCTTTCTATTAGGACTGCTTAATTTAATGGAAAAAACAAACAAACAATCCAACTTGAATCATGCAATCATTCCCAGATAATTCTTCTTTAAAATATTAGTTTCTTCTTTCGTAATGCATGATTCCCACTTCTTTTGAAAGGAACTTTCATTTACCACACTTCATCAAATCATTCCCTCGCTATTCATTATTTGTCTTACTGGCGATTTTTTCTAGTAAGTTTATGGGAATATTACATCAAACAAAGCACACCCACTGCCTTTCATGAGCAGTCAAAATCTCGTTTCCCTACCTCTCAGCTTCCTCTGTTTCTGAAACAAGTTTTTTTCTTCCTGTGCTCTCTCTCTGTCTCTCTGAAGCTACAACAGAACACTTAATTCCCAAATAAAAAAAAAATGTTAACCCTTATACTGCATAAACCTTTAGGAAAATCTGTGCTGGGCCACAACCACCCGGACATGGCTCGAGGAACATTTGAATTTTAGAACCATCCAGTGGCTTCCAAGATCCGCGTATTTAAACCATGTGGAAGCTCTCTGGAATGTTGTAGAGCGGAACTTCAGATCTATGGATCCTGGACAGACGTCTTAGGCTCAGTTGTGGACAACAGAGCTGAGTTCGGGCGCAATTTTCGGAGCCCGAGCCCGTCCGAGCCCGTGGTATATGAGCCCGAGCCCACCCAAGCCCGAATTTTATATTGTAAGACAGAGCCCGGGCCCGAACGAGCCCCAAAACTGGCTAACCTGTTCAACCATTAGTAGAAAAACATCTCCTTTTCCAGACTTCCACTCTCTCCTCCTGCTGCAATTAACCAATGTATTTCTCAAATGAGGAGTAGGGAAGGGACCTCTATCTATGTTTACAGTGTATCTTTACGATTTTCTTTGACCGTTCGTTTCCACCTGAAGTGCTTCGGCCGGCCGGGCATCCAAAATGATCGGGTGGTGCTGCAATTGTATTATATGTTGCTCAAATAAGGCTAATATTATTGCGCCATAATGCGCTGCAATATGTACGTTGCTAAATAGAATTAGCAGGGAGCTACTGCGTAGAGATAAATGGTAAATTATCGTCGGCATGCTATCAACTATCCAATATCTATAGTTCTTGAAAAAGTTTTTTCTTCTCTGCAGAAACACATTTGGCTTTTGGCTGTGGCTTTTTCAACCCAAGCCCGGAATAAATAGCCATCTTGAATGCCGGCTCCGCAACCAGGACCAGTTGCCGAAGACTTCCCGTTACCAACTATAAAGTGTCTCATTTGCTAAATCATATAAAACTAGATGAAACCCGTCGGAATCGACAATTCGATTTTTTTAAATAATAAACTGGTATGAAACAAAAAATGTAAACTTTATTCGATTGACAAATTCATTCAACCACTTCAGTAAAGACAATAGTCCAGGTTCGTGATTTTTTTTCCTGTGCGACTGAAGATTTAACGACCAGTGAGCAACTCAATGGGCTATAAGCAGTCGCCCGTCCCTAATTTAGTTCCAGGGAAGGCAGAAAGCCAGTGGCGTAAGACAAACACAACATCCATGCCTCACCGGGATTCGAACCTAGTAGACGAAACCCATCGGAATCGACAAAGAGTTTTTTTTTCCCGGTAGACGAAACCCGTCGAATCGACGATAAGTCTTTTTTTTTTTTTTTTTTTTTTTTGGAAAGGATAAACTTATATGAAACGTTTATTTACATCTTTACATAATGGGAAACGTCTTACCTGGTACCTACGTGAATAAACTGGATCGAATGAATATTAAATTGTATATATATACATCACACAGTCCAATGGCACAACGCAATAAAGTCTTCGAGTGTTAGCTGTTCCGATAAGAACTTTCAAACAAATTCCTGCTAGCGTTGTTTTGCACAACGGTTCGCTGAGAAGAGATACTTTGGACTCTGGACTATCTGAGTCCCTCCATACTCCCGCCTTCAACAGCGCGTGAGTCAACCGCAGGCAATCGGATGTCAAACGCATGCTTCTCCCATTGACTTTACATGGGAAATTTGCCGCCCCACAACGCTCGAACCGTTGCCCCGATCTCATCTTTCTCTTCTACATGGTAAGACCTTTATTTTGACACCTCAACCATGTGTTTACGTTCTCTCACAACTGGTCTTACAGTAAAAAAACCTAATAGAACTAATATATAGATCACATTTATGTGTAAAAAAATTCTCTCGCTCTCGCTCTCTCTAAGAGCCCGAGCCTGCCCGAGCCCGAACCCCAGTAAACATTCTACAACCCCAGCCCGATTCGGGCCCGGGCTCTGCTTCGGGATTTCGGACTCGGGCTCAGCCCGTCTCAGCTCTGGTGGATAATGCTGCAACAGGCGTGGCTGGCATTATCTCCGAAAACCCTCCTGCGTCTGATGGAGTCGATGCCTCGGATGTTGACACTGGTGACAGAAGTCAAGACAATCATCAACGAAGAATATAGGGTCATTTCACATAAAACTTGTATATGTTCACACTAAGGAAACTAAATGCTGTGACGAATTTCATTTAAGTGTCCGTTAAATTTATTGGAAAGGCAATGCATTGGTCTTTTCTGTTATATTTCTCGGGTACTTTGGTAATCCAGGCAACCTATCATAGTACATATATTGGTACAAATTTCTATAAATGCCTCAGCATAAAAGAACAAAAAAAAAAAAAGTGCCGTTACATTATTAAAATTTTTTCGAGAGTGTGTAGCGCCGTCTACTTAAACACAACGGAAGGATATCACGAAAATCCTCCATTTCTATACCTTGAATACATGTAAGGAAATGTTCCATAACAAAGTTCTATTGTATAGCGTGTTGCGAACATTAACACGTTGCCGATCTTGATCCCGTTTCTTCTTCCCTTTTTTTTAAGTAATAGCAAGAAAGAAATAGAAATTTTTTCTACAGTTATTCAGTTTGGGTTTTGTACCTGACTCAGGGAATAGTCAAGAATTTCAAACGGAAATGTTCGGACTAAAAGTTCTTCAATTGTAAAAGAGTCTTATAATAGCAAGCCTCCAAGCTGAGCGCATGCCAGCAGAATTTCTTCTGTGAGTTTGCAGCAGTCACTGAAGGGCAGTCCCTGTGGAGCAGTGGTCTAAGCGCTGGCTTTTGACCATTCTCCCGTTGTGGGTCCGGACTCGAATCCCGGTGAGGCATGTATGTTGTGTTTGTCTTATGGCAATGGCTAAATAAACTGGCTATAGAATTTGTTGTTTGTCATATGCACTGGCTAAAGAATTTCGCCGAGAAAAGCCTTTTAGTGGTAAGAGAATGTGTACTGAAATTCCTGATAGCACAGCCACCAAAGAGAGAGAGAGAGAGAGAGAGAGCCCTTCGAGTGCACTCTTAAGTGGGCTAAGGTGGTTCCCCTAAAATCTCTGCCTTATGTTTCCAATGGTAAAACTTCTTTACATATTTTTTTCGCAATTAATGTATTCCCAAGGATGAAAATTTGCACATCGATAAAACTAACTTTTAAGTTATGGCATGGGATACTTAATACTTGTTAAAACATAACCTTAATTATATTAAAAATCAATGATTTTTCTTTGAGTAATGTTCAGACTTGTTAATAGATGGCGCGACCTGTACATTGATGACGTTAGTAGACAAACAAATGTTGGATTGCTTTATTATGGTTATGTTTTGGCAAGTATTAAATATCCCATGCTATAACTTAAAGTTAGTTTTATCAATGTGCAAATTTTCATCCTTGGGAATACATTAATTACGAAGAAAATATGTAAAGAAGTTTTATAATTGGAGATATAAGGCAGAGATTTTAGGTGGAACCACCTTAAACCAAGGCCGTCTAGAAAACAAAAGGCCATAATATTCGAGAGAGGAGTTCCTTCTATTTGTGACGTCACTCTCACGTTACACAGACTGATACAACAGTGTCGTGTTTGACGTCACACACGACAGCATTGGAAACCAACCGAAAGCCTTGATTTTCCCGTGACGTCACTAAAAGAGGGAACTCATCTTTCTAATGTCATGGCCTTATATTTTCTAGTAGGTCTTGGTTAAATGCGGGAAGAAATGGAATAAGACGTTGCAGGAAGATTAGTGATAATGATGAGCTAACTGTGCAGGTATAAATTGATGTAGTCTGCTATAGGAAAAGTAGTTAAAATGAGGTCCAAGTTGGTTCCCAAGGTGAGATGATTAAACTAATCATCATAGACATGAAATTTGCATTATTTTTCCTTCAAATATTATGTTTTATCGGACTATTTTTTTGTTACGGAGTTTAACGACCACAATTAGTAACTCGTCGATCAATATAAGCAGTCACCTGTCCCTAATTTAGAACCACTGAATTCCAGGAAACAGGCAAAGCCATCAGGCAAACACGCCACCCATGTCTCATCAGGGACTAGAACCCGGGTCAATCTAAAGTGAAAGGTCATAAGCCAACGCCTCAGATCACTCGGAAATCTAAACGGCTTCACACTATTAAAACTCATGGCATTCATTAGCAAGACTGATTTCTGAAAATTACTGTCTTGCAAGCAAAAGTGTGGCACTTCTGGAAGTTTTTATTTATTTATTTTTTTTTTTTTGATTGGAGGTTTAACGACCACCGTGAGCAACTCAATGGGCTATAAGCAGTCGCCCGTCCCTAATTTAGGGTCACTGGTTCCAGGGAAGGGAGAGAGCCAGTGCCGTAAGACAAACACAACATCCATGCCTGACCGGGATTCGAACCCGGACCTTTTACGGACGAATGATCAGAGGCCAGCGCCTTAGACCACTGCGCCACCGGGGCGGCTTTTTTAATTTGGATCGAAGGTTTAACGACCACCGTGAGCAACTCAATGGGCTATAAGCAGTCTCCCATCCCTAATTTAGGGCCCCTGGTTCCAGGGAAGGAGAGAGCCAGGGCAGTAAGACAAACACAACATCGATACCTTACCCGGATTCGAGCCCCGACCCAACTCCGGCGAATGGTCATAAGCCGTCTCCACCGGGGTGGCCACTTCTGGAAGTCAAAACTATGAGCTCCATTTGGCCGCCCCAGTGGACTAGTGGTCATAGACGTAGGTTTCTGATTAATCGTCCAAGCTGGGCCCGGGTTCAAATCCCGATGAGGCATGAGTTTGTGTAATGGCGCTGGCTCTGTTCCCTGGAACCTGTGGTTCTGAACAACAGAAAAAGATTCCTTTTGAAATGACGTCACGGCAGGTGAAATTGTACGAAACGCGGCGAGCGTTGCTCCCTCTTTCCAAGAAGTTGAAACATCTGCTTGGACAAGGCTGAACTCGATCCTATGAGGCTGTAACATTAGGCAAAAACAGCGAGGACAGAAAAGATAAGTTGGAATGCAGCGCCATCTATTGACGTTCGCATTAACAAACGGATTCCGTATCATTATTTACATTTGAGATTTTATTTATATTCACTTTCACATTAACAGATGGATATTTGTATTCTGAATTCGTAGAACTTTGGCAAAGAGAATTTTTCTGTAGGAACTGGTGTAATTCATGTGTAAATCTCATTCCTCCTTTACTCTTCAACGATCTAGGGCCGAGATTTTGGTAAATGTGTAGATTAGCGTCTTAAATTATTTCGTCGGAAAAATGTTAGTACCTGGAAAAAGTGCGACGTACAGATTTTAGAGTATGGAAATTAATGGCAAATGGGTCAGAAATTTCGTATTTTAAATGTCTTTTAAAGATTTTCATCGTAACATTTACCTGCAAGTTCGATGCTGTGAAGAGACGCTGCCGTACGTAGGCCTAACGTATCGAACGTACAGGTAAATGTTACGATACAAATCATTAAAAGACATTTGAAACAGAAAATTTCTGCATCATTTGCCATTAATTTTCACAATCTAAAACCTGTACGTCGCACTTTTCCGAAGTACTAATATTTTTCCGACGAAATAATTTAAAACGCAAATCTACACATTTACCTACTATTTTACTTAATATGACTTTATATAGCTGAGTTTTTTTCTAAAATTGAATTAGGTACGTAATTATCAGAATGAAAATGCTTACCACAAACAACAGTTGAAGGTAACTTGTCATTTGGAGCAAAATCCTGACGAGATATTTCTTTTAGCAACAGTTGCTTTAGGTTCTGATTTGAGGGAAACTCATGGAATGAAAATCCCACGTTTTTCTTCTTAGAAGATGTGTACATCGGCACACAGCAGTAAACCATTTTGAAAATGGGTTGCATTTTGGTGTGAAAACAACAGTTTGGTTTGAAAACTAGAAGGTTTTTTTAAAAGAAACAAGAAAAAACGACAAACATACACAACCCCGCAATTCAAACAACGCAGAAACAGAGGTGTTTATACCTTGGGACACAGTGCCATCTAACGCCTGAAATCGTCCCTAACGCCCACTGGCCAATCACCAAAAGTCTATTGTCTTCAGCGGTAATGTTACAGTCTGATAGGATCCAGTTCAGCCTTGGCTTGGAAAAGGGAGTTGCTATCGCAACGGTGACGTCAAACCTTCTTGGCGAAGTTGGGCGAAGTGTTACTTCAAGACATTTCTGCCTTTTTGCACAGTGAAATCTCGTCGAGTTTGATGGTGCCTCAATTCTTTGTACCTGATTTCTTTCTTGCAATTGTGCGTTTTTGGACTATGGTGTTGTCTTTGATGTTTCGTAAGTTTCTCTGTTAGCATTGTATCTATACTTCTGTAAAAAATGAAGTGTCAAAATGATCTGGATATTTCCTGTTCTCATTGGATGGATAAAGTTATGGACTCACAGACAACGATAATGTTGGTCTGGTTCGATTTTAATCGTCCTATGTCAACATTATCCGTGTCTGAAAGAACAAGCAAAATCTTTCGGAAAGTCACACCTGTCATAATACGAAGCAAATTTCGTTATATGGTAAGCATTTGTGACTGCAGCGGCAGTTATTTGTAAAAACTTTCGGCGGCCATGTTTGCCTCTAGGAGCAAACAAAAAATTTGGAATCCTAGAAGTTTCGCATACTTTGCAAGTCGCCCTTCTACATGCATGATGATCCGGACGAACATTCAAAATGCCTATTGTAATTTAAACAAGCGCTGAAAACTTTAAATATTACTGTTAGACCGTCACAGGAAATATCCAAGCTTATCGCATATTTAGTTTCAGCAAAAATGTTAGATTAAATAGATTTTTATGATTATCGTCATTCAAGCCTGTTTTGCGTTTAAGCTATCGGGATTTCCTTAGCAAATCGGTACTTTTAAGTGTTTCTGCAGTAAATTGTGGGAACTTTAAAGAGCTTCTGAGCGTATATTTGTTGTTTTCAGTCCATTACAATTGAAAATCATGCGAAACGTCTGGCAAGAATGTTTTCTTGTGATTCAAAGACCGCACAAAATGCAATTTAACGTGCTGCGGATTATATTTATGATTACATGAAAATAACATTGCACTGTTTTTTTCTCTGTTGAGGTGGATTATATGAAATTTAAACACCTCAGTACGTGAAATAATAATCGTGAAATTTATTATTTGAATACTAGCGTATAACCCGTCCTGGGATGGGTGATTTTAAGCTTTAAATAAATATTAATACATAGGGGATGTTGCCTGTCCTAAAACTGAGTGAATTTTTTAATTGAAGCAGATTGAAAACAAATCAAATGGACGCAGTATTTCTGTAAGGAGATATAGTAAAAACTTGTATAGTAAGAACTCACTCATGTTAGAACTAAAAATTACATGCTATTTATTTCCGTTTTTCAAAAGACCACGATAAATAACATTCTGCGTGAAATATTTGTTAACAATTGTAGGTTAGAGGGTTTAGAAAGATCGATATTTTGCAAAAGGTGTAATATAATCAGAACTAAACTCAGAAAATTGTTTCCATGTAAACTTACCTTTATAGTTTTTGCTTTGAATTTTCGAGTGAAATTACTCTTTCTTTAGCGCACTTGTTATTCCCTACACGGCTTGTTTTAGACTGCCCTATTCTACGGTTAGTTTGAAACTTCATACAGAAGCTTTTTCTACAAAATAATGCGACATCTACTATTACAAATCCGAACTATATAAATTCTCGACAGTGTGCTGTTGGGACGATATCTGCTTCTAGATGCGATTGTGCTCACTTTGACATCTCAAGATTTCAGTTTTTATTGTAGGTTAGAGCGTTTAGATAGATCGGTATTTTGCAAAATGTATAGTATAATCAGCACTAAACTTCGAAAGTTAGTTAAATTAAAAAAAGTAAAAAATAATTAAAGCTTACAAATTAATATTCAAATTGTGTTAAATTAAATTAATGTACACACGCAACTTGCCATGATACTAAGAATTCAATTCGAATTTTGTAGCTCGGATAAATAGAATTCGAGTCATTGATAATCCAATGTTTTTAAATTAGAATGCGATCACTTTTACATCACAAAATGATCACGTGCTATTGTTTAGCAGGAAATCACTTTGACGTCTCGAGAGCACACACGAATTGATCGATACGTGATGGCGCAACAATGCGGACGTTGCTACGACGTCAAACGTTCCAGACACAGAGAGAGATCTGGGTGTTTATATGTATTCTGAGATGTGTTTGCAAGCATCTCATGAATATTACCTTACGGCAAAGACTATCATTATAAGCTATATCACCATATGAAGCAACATGTTTGAGAACTTGGCGTTAAGCTGCCTTTTTAAGATATCTTTAGAATGCGTCTTTAAATGTTATAATGGACCTGGTTTGCGGTAGGTCAAACTTTATTATAAACAGTACCGATGTACCAGAAGAAAAATAATATTGAAAACCTGAATCTGAGGCTCGAGCCAAATAGCCCTAGTGGTTCTCTCATATAGGCATTGTTTATAAATTTTCATTTTTTTAGCACTTCATATACTTCTACGATCACGAGTGGCATCTATGTCCTCCTTTCTAACCGCTGAGCATAACACCCTTGACCTTGTGGGAATATTATTGTTGCCACTGTTATCATTGTTAGTTGCCAAATACAATGTGTTACAGAAGGTGTGTCCGTTATTCAGTGCCAAAACGTGGGTAAACAAAATCGAGAAAACCTTGTATGTGTAGCAAGAACACGATTGTACAAAATGCTAATTTAAGTCCATTATATTTGTAGTAGGTCTTTTAAAAACAAAGTGTGTGTTTACAGTATAACTACGACTGTTATCAGTCCAATTTGAAAAATTGTTTTTGCAGTCGGAAGCCAGAACTATGAGAACGATGGTCCACACTTTTTGGTCTTTTACTAATGCATAACATCGTCCGGGGGGGCGTGAATGCACATGCAATTAAATTCAAAATATAATCTTTTCACTTTACATTACATTTTACCACGACGGTCATTTTACGTGCAGTTCCTATTTGAAAGCATCCATGGTGTCGCCGTTAGGGGACGTAAATGCATATTGTATTTTTCGCTAACTTTCTACTTCTAAATATCGGATTTTAAAAATTCTTTTTGCGTTAGATAGCTATCACGAGAATATATATATATATATATAACACAAAACGTCTGTTTGTCTGAAGCAGCAAAAACTCTCGAACGCCAAACTGTGGCATCGTGAAATTTGCATAGCTTATTAATACTGGAATTTCTAGGTCAACGCACCAAATCTGAAAGCACGTGACTGCATTCATCCACAGGTGTTTCTGTTCTTTGAGAACTGTGCATAAAAAATGCAAAAACGAACTTTGCGAAATCTTAACGAAACGGGCAGAAACTAAATGTACGGTGGAGATTAGCCAAATATCAGAATCTAAATCCGCATGTTCATGTTGCAATCCGGAATTTTGTTTTATTGCTTTTCCGAACCGTATTTTGGCAGCACTATACGCAAAACACGCTATTACAAAGTGCCTTTGCAAAACTTGTGGTAGATTCTCTTGAGAAATGAGTTCTTTTCACATCACAAATTATGTACACAGTATTCTAAAAAATCTCTTTGGAATCTGATACAACCGATTTCATTTATAAACTTTCTATTTCATTGGGAGTTTACAGAAAAACATGCGCTTACAAAATGTGCATAACTCCCAACGAAACATTGACTGGACGTCATCAAGGAAATGTTTCTTAAAAAACAGTAGCTTAAATGTTAGTAAAGTTTGTCAGTGTAAATTTACTCCCAATTTAGTCCCTATATTCAAAATTATTTCACGCACATATACTTCAGGAAGATTATTTTACTAAAGGCAACTGCTTCTACCCAGCGTTCACTGCCGTACATCAGAGTAGGAACAATTACATTTTTTAAACACAACCATTCTCGACAAAATTAGGCATAACTGTGTTTGAAAGTGTAATTTTTCCTACTCTGATGTACGGCGGAGAAATCTGGGTACCGCAGAAGAAACATAGGAGTGTCGTTTGTGGGCTGGAGAAATGTGTTTCCTTACGGGGGGGTGACAAGGAACATTCTGATCATGCGAAGAATGAAGACGTGTTGCAGGTATGTAATGGGCAGCAAAATGTTAGTAAGTTGGAGGCAAATATGCATAGTTTGGCCATGTGAAAGAATGAGATGCTTACTAAGAGAATTTATTCAGCCCGAGTGACAGGAAACGGAAAGACAGAAGAAGGCCAGGGAAATCAATAGAGGACCAAATTCAGGAATGTCTGCATGAGAAGAAAATAATGAATATGAGGTACGTACAAAAGGTCTTGTGTGAGACCTGTGATGGATCTCAGTGAAGCTCGAGTTGTATGCCGAGATCGCTGCAAATGGAGAAGTTTGCTCCGTCAACAGTAAGTATAAAAAAATCCAGCTTCATCAGTTTGAAACTTTAATTTGGCAGATGAGTTTTCTTTGAGGAGCTAACCTCTGGATCTCACAGAACATCTTAGTGATATGTGTATACGTAACTGCTTCTCTTTTTAGCAAAATTTGCTTTGTGCGTCGTATTGCAAAAACGGAACAGTCGCTGCGCTGTGTAGAGTAAACGCCAACACCAGTGGTGTAGGGTGACTAAAAATTTATCCGGGGCTAAATATTTTTAAATTTACTCTCAATCTTCGTCTGTACTGTGAAATATAATTTCAGTGGATTGTGAGATTTCCAAATGCCACCTGCTGAAATCATACTTAACTATATAGAATGAAGTAGCCATTTTATTATTACATATGCAGTGCTGTATAACATTAAAAAAACAAAAAAAAAAACAGTAGTAAACAGTAGAAACAAAACAAAGTACAACGGTCGTTCCATAGAAACTGAGAGTAAAATCACACAAAATGAAGAAATATAGGTAGCCTACAGCAAAATATATGTTATTCTTTCTGAAAGTATCTTCCCTCGGATGATATGCAACGGTCCAACCGTTCAGACCACTTTTCGAAGCATGGGGCGAAGACATTTGTGGAAGCTGCTTTAGCGACCCCTGTACAGCTTGAATAACGTCAGCATCAGTGTTGATTGTTACGCCACGGAACTTCTCCTTCATTGTTGGAAACAACCAGAAATCGTGCAGTGCGAGCTCAGGACTGTAGGAAGGTTGTGGCATGATTTCAATACTGCATTTCGCAAAGAAACTGTTGAACATCAGCAGCCACATGTGGGCGAGCGTTATCATGGTGCAGGGTTCACTTGCTTACTAGTTACGGTCGCTTAATCGATATGCGTCATCGCAGACGCTTCGAGACTGAAATGTAATAGTCAGCATTGACTAATTTGTGGAGGAATGGCATGCTGGTAGACTACACTTTTATGGTCAAAGAAAATTATCATCATCACCTTATCAGCTGATGTGGTTTGGTGGACTTTTTCGGAGGAGGTGAGCCTGTGTGTTTGCAGACACTTGTTGCGTACTTCGTGAGGGGGTCGAAATAGTGGACCCATGAAAGAAATACGGGATTACGCCATATAATACAAATTTTGAAGATGACAATCCGATTTTTGGCGTAAATGTGACAAGGATGGTAAGTCAGATAATATCCGAAAACTTGAAAATTTCCATCGTTTTATCGCACAACGCATTTCTCTCCTTAACTCTGAATCACTCACCTCCATAGCTGTATGGCAAAATGCAGACGTACTTTAAACAACTGCGCAATAACAAAACCAGAATCGTCTTCCACAGCTTATAACTGTTGCCATAGATACTTCCTTAATTCAATTAGTCGTCTGCGTGGTCATTTCCCCCCTTCGCACTGTTGCCAATTTAAAAGAAATTACTCTCAGTTTTATGGAACGGCCTTTGTATGTTTGCTTTCGCTTCCAGTTAACCAGGATATTTTGCTATAACTCCACATCAAAAGTTCTAGACTGATTCTTATGGTTTTTCCACTAAGCAAATATTTGGTCGACGAGAGCCCAAGTCTTTAACGGTTTTTTTTCTTCAACCCTTAAACTAAAAGGGTGTTCCAATCTTAACATGTTTTTTACAATGAAATAATGACTATTTCTACAGTATGTTTTCCTTCCCTCTGTCCGTCGGTCTCACTATAAACACAAAATCTTTGTATATTTAACGCCGACACTCTAATTTGTTTTGTTTTTTTATGTGCGCGAATTGTGAGGATAAATGAATCATGCACTTTCGATTTTTATAGATAAAAAGTTTACTCGTTAGTTGGCGTAAACGTTCTTTTTCTTTGTGCGGTGAAAATGTCCACGCCGTTCAATGTCAGACGAGAAAAATTTGAAACGACGCGAAATAAAATTCCCTGCACTTGCGCAGCTATATCGCAAGAGGGCGTAAATGCTCATTTCTGGAAATATGACGCTATTGTAAATTTGGCTAGATTTACATGCTCTCAAAATTAAATATGGAAAATCCTTTTCGTATTCCAGCTTTTTATGCCATGAAATGTTCTTGCGAGACAGCGTAACTTTGGATTTAAAATTCGACAATACGTCAGTTTCTAGAGTTCAGATTGAGAAAGTTTCGTTAAGATTGACAATATTATCTACATGCTTTCTTATTTTTCTCCAATATCTATGCCATTCTTATTTGTCAGATTGGATTTTTTTGTTTGATAGTTATAAATACTACCAAGTTCCCTTACATGTTTGCAGCCTTTCCAGTAAACATTTTCCTGTGCACAAAATTCATTTTTTGTGGGAAATAATGCAGGTAATCTCTCTATTCTGAAAAAAGAAATGTCTAAAACAACGTCGCCACCGCTGCAGCCGCTTTTTTAGAAATTTCGCCACGCTCGCGCTTTTCTAGCTCGCAGCACAAAAAGTATTAAACACAATAATATGAAATTTACATCGTTTGTAGAGAATTGTTCGGAAAATACGCTGAAATAAACCGTTTTTTAATTCTGGCGATATTTCAAGAGCTATTGTATTTGAAAGTTAAGATAAGCAAAAAAGTGATTTCCGTTTGCGTTCCGGATACACTAACAGCAACAGAACCATGAAACTTTGTAGGCATGTAGAGCCATAGCCGAATTTTTGAACCTCGTCGCCTTTTTTCGAATTTCGATTTAGTTTACGAGAAATTAAAATTTTTAATTTCACAAAATTCTCTATTTCGCGATGGGATCCATTTTAAAAACACGGATATATGGTAAACCATAAATCGTAACGCATTGCAAATTTTTACAACATAAACTCAAAACTATTATCCCTTTTTTACAAATTTGTTTTTTTCTGATTTTTAAGCGTTTTAAAAGACGCAAAGGAAAGAAACTAGCGGCTTACTTTGCCTTCAGCGTTAACCACACAGGAAAGTTCTGGTCCTGTTACGTGCTGCCATGGTGACGCAGTTATTTTTATCACTTTCTTCTCATTGGGTGAAAGGACAGGCTGCAATCAAACTGGTAATGACGCAATGCTTATTGACGTAGCGACGTATTTAAAGTTCGGCGTTTTCCACCGGCATACATAAATACCTATGCAAATATAGGCTTTCGCTTCGTATATAAAAAACAAAGAGGGAAAATGCTAGTGTGTTCGTCCGCGAATTGTTAGTCCATTTCTAAATGACCTAGAGATCTGAAAATTGGCATGCTGGTAGGTTTTAAAGTCCGGATACCTGCAAAAGCACAAAAACAACAACAACAACAGCAAACATTGTGCTTAAATTTTTTCTACCACTTCTACACATAGAAAAAAGTTTGAAAACCAAGAATTTCAAAGGGGGGGCTTAGCTTTACTGTTTCAAAATGCTGATAGGTATAAAGATAATTTTGTCAGAATCATTGAACTGCTTTTAAAATTTCAAATGCAGGGGCGTCAAAGCCCGCTCCGTTTTACGTCAAACCGTATGCATTGACGTCACGACGCTGTTTTTAACCGTAAAACAGTTACGGATTTTAAATTACTTTTCTTTCCCTTAATTACTTTTCTCTTTCTTTAATTTTATGTTCAAAAAATGATTTTATAAATTCACCGTTCGGAGATCGGGAATGATTGCTAGTGTACTTAAAAAATATTTGCACGTACTTCTAGTGTACTAGGTTTGAGATTTTCGTTCAAAGATTTATTCAAAGATTTCGGTAGCATTCTTCTTGCTCTTTTATTCCGTTTTGAGTAACTAAAGGTCACTTGTCCATGGCTAACGTCGAGCGTTCATAGCTCACGTTGATCGTTCCCCGGTCCAGTACTGAGAAATTTGAGTTTATCACTTTGAGGATGAAAGCATAAGAGTGATTGCGTGTAATGAAACAAGGGTGAAAGGGCTAGTAAGTTTTCCTATATTTGCCTATCGTACACTTTTCTTCCTCACCCGTCCCGGAAAAATTATCACAACCCTTTAACCATATCCATTCTGTTCTTGTTATATCATTTTTTTTTCAGATGATTTTTTTTTACTGTGTTACTAATCACTCATACTCTTTAATTTCAGATGCGAAAGCAGTTGGATGGATTCGAAATGTGTTAAATGTGGAATTAGCTGGGATCTACTGAAGTACATCGGGATTTCCATTTGCTGTTGTTTTTGCTTACCGCTGCTGTGCTGTTTCCCTAGACTCCTGTGGTGCTGCTTTTCTCCGTGTTAGTTTGCCTGACCGTTGTGATAACTGAAGACATCAATAATTTAGAAGTTTACTGATATTTAGATCGCGCTAGGTCACTTGCATCCTAATGTGAACTCGCAAACTATGAAGACTTTTTATGCATAGTGAAACTGTTTAAAACATAAAAAAAAGTTTACAGGAATTATTTGCTCATAAAATTTTCCGAACGTGGTACACAGTTCTTGTCTTTCAGCTGCATTACATGATTTCTGATACTTGTGTTTTTTGGTAATGTGAATAGACATATACAACTTGCTTCACATCTCTGACTTTGATAATATTTTATTATATTTGTGTTTTTTGGTACTGCGAATAGGAGCACAGTAGTTTGTTTAATGCCCTTCACAATTTTGAATTAACTTTGACGTTTTTTGATTTATCCTTCTTTGGTGATGTTGTAAAATACGTACATTGTCTAACTTTATCTCTGTGCTCTACTGACTCTGGAAGAAGTCAAAAGTAGTAGTTAGGTGTTCCGTAATATAACTTACTTCTCAGTGCATATATTATTCAATAGTGGTTAACTGGGAGTACATATCAAGATGAGTAATGTTTTGGACGTGCTAGATACGGAAAGACCACAAGCTCCTGAAGTGGATAGCGAAGAAAGTAGCTTCGGTGGTTGTAGAAAAAAGAAAGAAGACTGACGAAAGTCACGTCCAAGAAACCTGATGGCATGCGCCGTGAATTGTATGGGCTGTTGTACTCTTCCAACAACGACACTTCGCCATTGCTTCCTACTGGCGAAGTCCCATGGTACAAAGACAGAGCTAAACTAAGTGCGAAGAAAGTACATCCGTGGAAATGGGTGCCGTTTTCTAATCCGGCAAGAAAGGATGGAGCTCAGCTTTACCATTGGAGTCCAACTGCTAATGAAGGAAAGGAATATCCCTTTGCTAAATTCAATAAAGCAGTTAAGATATGTTCGTATTCTGATGATGAATATGTTCAATTTCTCTTGAGTGAGAGTTGGAATCGCCAAGAAACAGATCATCTGTTTGACTTATGTAGAAGATTTGATTTGCGGTTCACAATAATACACGATCGTTGGGATCGCGACAGATTCTCTGATCGCAGCGTAGAAGATCTAAAGGAGCGTTATTACAGCATATGCAAAATTATGTCAAGTGTTGAACTGTATGACGAAGAGCAGGCTACAGCATCCTCTGATAAGAGGACAAAAATCCAGGCTTTTGATGCTGATCACGAAAGAAAACGTAAAGAACAACTCGAGAAGTTATACAACAGGACCCCAGAACAGGTGGAAGAGGAAAAATATTTGTTGAATGAACTTCGAAAAATTGACCTTAAGAAAAAGGAGCGAGAGAGAAAAACCCAAGCGCTTCAGGAATTGATCACTGCCGCTGATGGCCGGGATGTAGCTGGAAGAATAGTGAAGAAAACTCAAATAAAGAAAATCCTGCCTCAAAAGCATGCCGAATTAGGAGGAGCTAATGTGAAGAATAAATGCAATAAATTCCTCTCTTTTAAACCCATCAGTGGAGTTAGTTTAAGGAGTCGGCGAATGAAATTGTCATCACCCCTTGGGCAAAAAAAAGCAAAAGTTATTGGTCAGATGCTTCAAGAACTAGGAATAGACTCAAACCCTGCTCCAACGCAGGAGATATGCACTCATTTCAATGAACTCCGTAGTGATATTGCTCTTCTACTCGAGTTGAAACTCTCCTTGAAGAACTGTGAGTTCGAACTCGAAACAATACGCCATCAGTATGAAGCACTTACCTGTAGTACAAAAACATTGGACAATACCATTCCTTCAGGAAATCCCAAAGCATAGTCGTATGCCTTCGACATTGCGTTACTGTGCCACTCATAAGACATCTAATTTCATGTCAATGTTTTGATTTTCTACTTATGTATATCGGTGATCACTGTGACACAATAAAAACGGTATGTTAAAATTTAGATTTTCCATTGTATTGCTAATAAACATGTGCAGAGAATGACATTGTGACAAAATACGCTAACGGAAATAGGTTTTTGCAGATTTTTTATTATTTTGCTAATAAAAGGCATATAAAAAGGGGGTCGTTATGATAAACTAAAGAGAAATGTCTTCCAGTACAATGCAAGTAAAAATATATAAAAAGAGATTATGTAAGAATGAGTATGAAAGTTTTTGCTGTTTCATTGTAATGTTTATAAAAATGTACAGATAGTGGTTACTTTGACGGAAGAACCCTGTGCCGGTTTTTGTAAATTTTACATTAAGATTCCAATAAAAAATTTTTATACTCTTATCTTGGTGACACAAAAGAGTCAATTTTTGTAGATTTACCAATAAAAATACATAAGTAGTGGTTCTACAGTGTTGTTATACAACGCAGAAAGAAGTGTGAATGGGGTAGTAAATGTTATCCATCTTTAGCATCATACTTTCCTTTCTTTCTTTAAGCACAACTCCTTGCAAAACGAACCAACCCTCGAGCTTTCCATTCCGTTACCTTAAGGTGGACCTCAAGTAATTTTGCTTCCTATATTTTCAATAGGAAAACTTCTGTACACATTTTCTTCACAATTAATGCGTTCTCAAGGATGAAAATTTGAACATCGATTAAAATAACTTCATTTTATAACTTGGAATACTTAGTATTTTCTAAAACATAACCATAATTATGCAATCAACGTTTGTTTGTTCTACTGACGTCATCAAAGTACAGGTCGCGCCATCTTTTTTCTAGTTTCAACACCACCAAAGGAAAAGTTATTGATTTTTAATAAAATTATGGTTATGTTTTAGAAAATATTAAGTATTCCAAGTTATAATATGAAGTTATTCTAATCGATGATCAATTTTTCATCCTTGGGAACGCATTAATTGTGAAGAAAATGTGTACAGAAGTTTTTCCATTGGAAGTACAGGAAGCAAAATTGCTTGACGTCCACCTTAAGGCTAAAACTTTTCATATTTTATTTTTGCAATGACACTAATTTCCTTGGCTCTTTATTTTTCCGTATGTGAAAGTAACACGCTGAATTTGGAATATGGAATTAGTACAAGTTACTGGCTTTCAACGGGAAGTGTCTGTGATGTTTTTGTTTTTCACTGATACGGTGTTTCCCTCGACTATTATTCTGCTGTTATTTGCCTTATTGATCTGAGTAATAGTTCTAATGTCTGAGAATATCAGATGCCAGTCGATACTAATATAGTACCGCCTTTCAGATGTCTAAATCATGTAGACATCCTAATGTTAATAAGCCAAAGGTGTAAAATCTACATCCAAGTGAGAGTAAGACCGAAATTCGAGAACAAAATTTAGCTTTCACTGGAATAAAATTCCTGAGCTTTGAACAGCTTGAAGAAATTCTAAGTCCATGTAGAATAAAATTTTCTGAGAATGACCTAATTTCCTTGCCTGCCAGCTGCATTACATGTCTTATAATGTTTATGTTTTCATGATACTTTGTAAGCAAGAACACAGCTTGCTTCATCTTTAAAATCTAGAATTTCATACCACAAAATTCTTTCGATGTGAAGTTCCTCCTCTTTGAGAAAATTATCAGAAACAAGGCAGAGTTATGAAAATTCCACCTCCCGGAATGTGATTCTTTTTAGCCAAGGAAGTTAGAATAAGGTATCTGGAGATGCCCTCGTCAATGGAGCAGAATCACTTTGCGTGAAGCCTATAACCGCGAGTGATGAAAGAAGTTCTTGGTTTCCAAGACTTCATTTTGTGTTTGTGTTGCAAATGTTTCTAATTTTGCATTGTAATTTGCTGCCGATGTGTGAGAAAATGACGAATTTACGAAATTCTTCATTATTTTGAGGCACCGTCTCATTTATATTTTAAATTGAAATAAATAGGACTCGAACCCGGACCAACTTGTACGAATGATCAGAAGCCAGCACTAACACGATTACATCACTAGGGCAGCAAACGTTTGACTGTACGTGTCCTTAGTTCAGCGAAACACTCCGGCAAAATGTAAAAAAAAATCCCCATGCAATTCTTTCATCAGTGATTGATCTTAATTCTTTTTTTTTTTTTTTTGATTGGAGGTTTAACGACCACCGTGAGCAACTCAATGGGCTATAAGCAGTCACCCGTCCCTAATTTAGGGTCACTGGTTCCAGGGAAGGGAGAGAGCCAGTGCCGTAAGACAAACACAACATCCATGCATCACCGGGATTCAAACCCGGACCCCTTACGGACGAATGATCAGAGGCCAGTGCCTTAGACCACTCCGCCACCGGGGCGGCGATCTTAATTCAGCAGGTGTACCTAAGGTAAAGCATTTCACTTCTGCTAATATGTTCTCTCCATCGTAGCACTACTTTGTCAGTAGAAATTGTTAACGTCGCTCCGGTGGCCCAGTGGTGTAAGCGATGATTTCTGATCATTCGTCCGATAGGGGGCTGGGTTCGAATCCCGGTGAGGCATGGATGTTGTGTTTGTCTTATGGCACTGGCTCACTCTCTTCCCTGGAATCAGTGACCCTATAATAGGGACGGGCGACTGCTTATAGCCCTTTGAGTTGCTCACGGTGGTCGTTAAACCTCCAATAAAAAAATATTAACATTCTACAAGATACACCCTTTTAAGATACAAATTTCCATATGTAGTGCCACCTTATGAAAACAATGTGACAAAAAAATTCGCATATTTAGTTTCAGTATGTATATGTGTTCCCAAATGATTTGTTGATTTGAGGACACCACGCCATTTTGTCCTGAAATCAGTGTTCCAATACCTGGTCATCCTACCGATAGTTCAGGGGAAGGGAGAGAGCCAGTGCTGTAAGACGACTCCTCTCCCATGCCTCACCCATGATTGAATCCAGCTCGGAGTAATAGAAACCAGCGTTTCTGAACACTCGACTAACAGGGAGGCTTGAGCGTTTTATCCTTAGTAGTTTTGATACAGTTTCCTGAAATATCAATAACAATAAATTTGAAATACCTTTTCTTTTGTTCTGATTGTGGAGGATACCATGAAAGACTAATCATGTGATGAGAATGATTTGTTACCGTGATCAATTATAGCAAACTGTTACCACGAACAGTTATAAAGAAAGTCATTGGAGAAGGTTGACTGGCAAACGTAATGCTAGCGGTTCTAAAACGACGGAGACCAATTGAACATGCAGCGTAATCTATGATTGGGGGGGGGTGTTGGCAGTGAAGAGATGCCTATTGGAAAGCAAGAATGTTTGAATCAATTCATAATGTACTGCAGAAATTACGTAGAAAGAATATCCGCGTAGGATCCGAGAACTTTCTAGATCAAATTGTAATTAGCAAGTGCTCATATGCGTGAAAAAACAAACAAGATAGTAAGCAGGAAAATGCGAGGCTGTGTCACACAGAGCAAAAAAGAAAAAAGAAAATAAAACTACTAAACAGGAAAATTTCGCGTGACATACTTAAATCTTAAAGATATATCAAAATCTTAAAAATTTAGAACTGAAATACTCGCGCAAAAACGTCAACACACCAGTTACTCCATACAATGGTGCCTTTCTATGCATGCCGGAAGTAGCATGCTCTTTGCCAGTATTTCTCCTCCAATGTCTTTAGTTATAAATATTTCTGATGTTCCGTTGCAACAATTTTTCATGAAGTTACATCACTCTCATGTTACACAGCTGAGGTGATGTCTCTCTCATGTTACACGGCCTGATATGTCGGTGCCGTGCTTGACGTCATATACGACAGCGTTGGAAACCAATCGGAAGCTTTGGTTTCCGCATGACGCCACTAAAAGAGGGAACTCAACTGTCTAATGTCATGTGATTTATAGGCGGCCTTGGCTTTTACTGAGGTTTGTGAGTAAAAACCAAGCCCGCCTATACAAAGGATCTTCTGCTACCTGGGCAGAGATCCTTTTGAATGGTTAAATTCCCATTCAAAAGGATCTCTGCAATGATCTTTCCCAGAGGTCAGAGACGATGGCTTTTGACTATTGGTCACAGTTAGACCCAAGTTCGAGTACCAGATGAGGCATGACTGTTGTGTTTCTCATATGGAGAATCGTTCTGTTGCTACCCTCGAATCAACCTAAATTTGTTTCCTACCAATTTAAACCAGAGCCACCAAAGATGCAGAGAGCTTGGACTATGGCTTAGTGGCGTTCCAGTGAGGGACCTCTGTAATTTCTTTGAGCAGAACGGAACAGCGAACATCTCAAGGTAAACATTTGGTGCACACTCATAACGCATCTATGTTTGATATCTGTTATGCTCATCCGCAGACATCAAGATATAGAACCGACCGGGGCTTCAGCTACGGATGAGATCTCTTAGAGCATTGGCTGACTCTCCGTGTCTCTGCACTGAGAATCAGAGTCGACTGACACCTGCGAGATCTATGGCCACAATTCGTGGCGTCGAGCAGCCAGTACCTAGTCCACTGGCACATCTAGAATCCTGTTTTGATACTACATAAAGTTTTCGTGGTAGGTAAACTTTGTTCTGGAAAAAAAGCTGAGGAATGGACGTCATAATCTCTTAGAATATAGTCATAAAGTGAAAGAAGCTTGCTCATGTGGATGTCTGAGAAGTAAGGTGCAATCAAATCTTACAAGCACTGCCAGGATTACATAAACTCATCTATTGGCAAAACTAGAAACCGAAGTTAAGTGTCAAAAGAGTTAGCAGAAGTGATTCATACCCAGGGACGCATTCGTTAGGAGATCGAAGCCAGTTGGATTGAAAATTTCATGAAGGATTTATTCGCTAAACTGGCGCTGCAATCACGTGTCTGAGTTTCAGCTTTCAGTAGAATGCTTTCTCATATTCAACTGCTCGCTCTGCCGTCGAAGATAATTTTGTTACGTCACAACTGATTAGCACCGCCCGGTGGGCCAGTGGTCTAACCCCTGGCGTCCGAGATGGGTTAGGGTTCGAGTCCTGGTGAGGCATGGATGTTGTGTTTTCTTACGGTACTGGTTCTCTCCTTTCCCTGGAACCAGTGGCCCCAAATTAGGGACGGGCTACTAGCCCACCGGGCGACGCTAATGATGAGCATCGAGTTTCTCACGGTGGTCGTTAAGCCCCAAACAAACAACGGATTAGCCTAAAAGAAGGGTTAAATTCCCACTCGAGTTAGAGCTTCCGTATTTTTACTTGACTGGCAATCAGTTTAAATAGATGTTTTTATTACTTTTCGACGTCATTTATTACTTTTCGACGTCATGGGCAGGTTCTAGACAGTACATTATGCAAATCTGACAGTGAGCAAAAACCCCGAAATCCCGGAGGCGTCAGTATCTGATGATACCACGTTTTGCGTCGCGTTAGTGGAAGCGGTGCACATACTCAATATGCACCACGTTTGCTTACGCCTTTAACTTCCTATGGAGGCTTGCAGCTTAGCAAGTACCTACATCTTATTGGTAATTCTAGCAGCCTTCAGGCTGCTACATCGTTATGCGTCTCTTTAAAAGGGACTCATTCCTACGCCGTGTGACAATTTTTTTGAGAGTTTAACGACCACAGTCAGCAACTTGATGGATTATAAGCAGTCGCCTGTCCCTAATTTAGAGCCACTGGTCCCAGGGAAGGAAGAGAGATAGTACTGTAAGTCAAACACGAAAACCATGCCTCACTGTGATTCGAACGCAGATCCATCCCAGAAGAATGGTCAGAAGCCAGCGCTTAGACCACTGCCCACCGGGACGGAAGGCCGTGTGACATCTGCCTAAGAAAAATATTGCGATATAACAGCGGAATAGAAGAAACAACTTGATGCGATGCTATTATTGGGTTGGTGCGAATGAAATGTCTGGCGCGAACGAGCAGTGGAGACAGGCCTTCACTACAGCGGAATGAAACCACCCACAAGTGTTGAGGTTATTACGCCACAGAGTTACTATAAATAGCTAGCGCGTTTGTGAAGAACAAGGTTCAGGCGTGGTTTGTTTGCACGTAACGTGGCTTGCAAAGAAAACATGCGTAAGCCGGATTTGAGAGTAATCTTCCTGTATGAATTTAAACTGGGCCATTCTGCAGGAATTGCCGCTTGAAACGTTAACAAAGCTACTGGGGAAAATACAGCCAACCAACAAATCATTCGGCGATGGTTTGTGAAGTTTCGAAAAGGAGATACGGACCTACAGAACGAAGCACGTGTTTACCGACCTATTGCTGTTTCTGACGATGTTCTGTAACGTGTGGTAGAAGCGGACTCCCGAAAAATGTGTCGTGAGGTAGCGGCAGAAGTAAGTGTCCACCACACGACAGTTGTTCGGCGTCTGGCTGAGCTGGGCATGTTGCTGCCGCATGAGTTGCCAACTGCCAACAAGACTAGGCATTTAGAAGTCTGCACGTCGCTGCTTGCCAGGAATGAACAGAAACCTCTACTGCACTGAATCGTCACCTGCGACGAGAAGTGGATCCTTTATGATAATCGGAAACGATCTGCACAATGTTTAAGCAAGGCACAGCCTGCTGGACGGCATCCTAAGCCACCCCTGCACACCAAGAAGATGATGCTCTTTGTCTGGTGGTCCACAGCCGGGATAATTCATCGGAGTTTCTCGGCAAGAGGCCAAACTATCACTTCAGAACGTTATTGTGCTGAATCACACCAGATGCCCCGGAAATTTCTGCAGAAACAACCGGCTTTGGTCAACAGATATAGTGTTCTTCTGCTCCAGGACAAGGCACGCCCTCATGTCTCACAAGGAACGATGCTGACACGAAGTGCCTTGGGCTATGAAGCACAGCCTTATCCTACCTATTACCCATATTTGTCTCCGACATACTATCATCTGTTTTGTCGCCTGGGTCACTTCCTGTCCGGGAAACAGTTCACGACAGACAACGAGGTTCAACGTGCAGTTGATAACCTCTTCGGGTCCCAGCCACAAGACCTTTTTCGTTCCGGGATCATGGCCTTGCAGCGCAGATGGCAACTAAGTGTCGATGCCGATGGGGATATTTTGCCTAGGTAAGTTGTCCTACTTTTCCGTTCCTTCCGTCCGCGTGTGCTGGCCCTTTGCCGGACATTTCATTCGCACCAACCCAATATGTGGGGTCAGTGCACAGAATTTAGAATGTTAATTATCTTGCAATCAATGGGTTAAAAGCCAAAAAGAAATATTTCTGACTCGGAATATCGGAATGATTCATTTTCTTGAATTTTACTAAAAATATATAAAACATTTCATTAACAACTTTTTTTAGCATACTTTCCGATCCAGGAAATCCTTTTTAGAGGATTTTCTGCATTTCCACATAAAAACAGCGCAATACGGATTACAGAAATACACAGGAAGACATTACACTCTTGTTTGAACCGACGATGTCATTCAGACAAAGCTACAGAAATTTTGGTCCACCCAAACAGTGCATCTGCCCATTGAAGAAGATGAAAAAACCATATCGATTATTTAGTAAAGAGTGAAATTTGGGACACATTTTGTTAGCGTATGAAAATATGAAGAGTAACAAAAGTTTTGCATCATGTCAACAAATGAGGAAACTACGCTTGCCTGAGCAGAGAAATGGTAAGCATTTAATATTCTTAAACATTTGCGCATATTCTTAGACTTCGACCGAGAGGAAACTTTTGAAAATATAAATAATATTCATGAACTTACAATTTCACATTACTCTTTCGCTTTTCTGGTAGTGATATTTTCATATGAATTGCAGTCTTTGAAAGAAGAAATTATTTTCTCGAAAAGCTGTAAGGAAGATGTTAGACTGATATTTTGCGATCCTGCTGTACATGAGTCGGAAATATGCTAATATTTGTAATTCAAACATGCTAATGCAGGAAATCTGTTACGCTCTTCGCTCATATATTTATACAGACGGCCCATGATGTCACAACCTCTTAATTCTAGTATGAAGCAAAAGAAGTCACGCGAATTTAAAAAAGAGAGGGGAGCTTCTGATTTGCTCCATTTGAAAGTATTAATATTTAAAAGTCGTTTGTGACGTCATAAGATATCACCGGAATGGACCTTATTCACCTCGCATTGCATCATGGGAAAGCTTTTACGCTGCCGCTGACCTTCGATAGTTTGTTTGCATGCGTTTTCCCATTGCTTAACCTGGCGTTACCTTGCAGGGGGTTCAAGAAAATCGCGATTTTCGTCAATTTATTAACGACATGTCTAACTTTTTGCTCATCGTATGGTTGTGCTAATAAATCCTGCCACCTGAATTGTATAGAGGAAGGAATGACTTTCCACGATTTTCCTCTGAAAAGGACGAAATTGTTAAAGGAATGGCTGTGTGAAATGAAACGCGATGATTTCCATCCTAATGTTCATTCTCCAATATGCTCTGCCCACTTTAACGAAAAAGATTTTGGATGTCATGACATTACGAAACAAAGGCAGTTGAAACCTCGAAGCGTTCCTTCGAATTTCAATTCCAAAAAAAAAACAAAACAAAAAACAAACAAAACAAAAACACGAAAAAAAAGCAAAACAAGAAAGATGACACCGAATTTTCGGGTGTAATAAGCACGTCTTTTGAACTCAAATTAAATCTATCAAAGCTATCCAAAGTCAATGTACCCGGTATGGAAAACAATAGAATCTGATAAATTTAATTTGAGTCTTCTGACAAATTAAATTTATCAAAGCTATCCAAAGTCAATGTACCCGGTATGGAAAACAATAGAATCTGACGGAAGAAAGAAGTTTTTCAGTTGGGTTTTTAATCCCTCAGATATTGCTGTAAACGGAATCGTGAGCTTACGCCATCTGGTTGCAGACTTGTGCGTTAAGAAAAACATGAATTTATATGAGAAACATTTCGCACCGGAAACGCTCTCCAACACAGAAAGAATTTTTCAAATCGGACTCTTAGAAACAGAGATATCGACAAAAATAAGATGTGACTTTACGTTCCCTGGTGGGAAAACCATGCATTATTTTAGGAAGAAAGTATTCTGAAAAGGTTTTTCAATATGAGCGGTATCGGTCCAAGAAAAAAAAAATTAGTCGAGTTTTCAGGAGCCTAGATTTTGCTACCAAAACATCAGAAGCAGAAGTTAACGCTTATGCCCCCTGGTGGCCAAACCATTCTTTGCCAAACATTAGAAATTACATGAAAAATATTTTCCATCAGGTCTTGTATGCGATACAGGAAGAAGTTTTCAAATCGGAGTTTTAGAAACAGAAATAACGCAGAAAACGCTATTTACCTTTGTGCCATCTAGCTGAAAGTCTATGATTTACTTGAAAATTTTTAATTTATAGGAAAAACATTTCGCATCGGAAACACTATCCAACAAAGAAGGAATTTTTCAAATCGGACTCCTAGAAGTAGAGATATTGACAAAAATAAGATATACATCTACGCCCCTGGCGTAGAAACCATGCATTATTTCAAGAAGAAAATGTTCCTAAAAGGTTTGTCGATATGAGTAGTATGAGTCTACAATACGACTTTTTTTTCAATCGAGAATTTAGAAGCTCATATTTTGTTGCAAATACATCAGAAGCGGAAATGAAGACTTACGCTCCCTGGTGGCCAAAGCATTTTATACAAAACTTAGAAATTATGTGCAAAGGATTTCAGATCAGGAGCTGTATCCGGTGCAGAAAGAATTTTTCAAATCGGAGATTTAGCAGCAGAGATATAGGGGGAAACGCAAATTACCTTTACGCCCCCTAGCGGAAAGTCTATAAATTACTTGAAAATTTTTAAATTATATGAAAAACATGTCGCACTGGAAACACTATCCAACAAAGAAGGAATTTTTGGAATCGGACTTCTACAAGTAGAGATATTGACAAAAAGAAGATATACATCTACGCCCTCTGGCGGAGAAACCATGGAATATTTTAAGAAGAAAATATTCCGAAAAGGTTTATCGACGTGATTGGCATCAGTCCACGAAGGAATTTTTTCAATCGATATTTTGGAAGCTCGGATTTTATGGCAAATACATCAGAAGCGAAAATTAACACTTACGCCTCCTGGAGGCCAAAGTATTCCTTACCAAAAATTAGAAATTATGTGCAAAAGATTTTCCATCAGGAGTTGTATTCGCTGAAGAAAAAAGTTTTCAATTCGGAGTTTTAGAAGAAGAGTTATTGGAGAAAATGTAATTTACTTTTACGCCCCCTAGCGTAAAATATATGCGTAACTTCAAAAAGTAACTATATATAAAATACTCTTCGACATAAATGGAATCGAAAGATAAAATAATTTTTTCAATCGGATGTTTAGAAGCAAATATGTGGAATAAAATGTATTTTTGAATTTGACATCATCTGCATTTACGCCCTCTAGCGGCGAAATTGTGCATCGTAAAAAAGAAACGAAATGAAGGATCATCATTCGCATATTTCAAGCTTCCCAAGGCAAAAAGAATTTTTCAGATCGGACTAATAGTGGCGATAAGATAAGCACGATCTTTTTTTACAAAAGACGTGCTATAAAGGTAGGTGGAGAAAACTGATTGCATATTTTTTTTTTTTTTTTTTTTTTTTTTGGATTGGAGGTTTAACGATCACCGTGAGCAACTCAATGGGCTATAAGCAGTCGCCCGTCCCTAATTTAGGGTCACTGGTTCCAGGGAAGGGAGAGAGCCAGTGCCGTAAGACAAACACAACATCCATGCCTCACCGGGATTCGAATCTGGACCCCATTCGGACGAATAATCAGAGGCCATCGCTTAGACCACTGCGCCACCGGGGCGACGATTGCATATTTGGATCGGTTAATTACGAATTAAGTTCTTCGTTCTTTCCCCAAAGAACGAAACAAACATGTCTATGTTTTTCTTTTATTTAATGTTACGCATTCATTTAATTTTTAAGCAGATTGCCTACGAACCCTAGTTTGTTTCCATATCACGTATTTGTCTGGGCTTCTAAATGTTTTGTTCTGCAAAAAAAAAAATAAAAATAAATAAATAAATAAAAAATCCCAAGTTAATGTTTCAGATGTTTCGTCAAAGTCTGACAATAAGAACATGAAAAATTAATATACTGTGTACGAGAAATGATCCACTAAAAATTTCATGATGACTAATGGCGATGTCTCGTCCGTCATGCGAAATAAACATCGAACACAAAATTGTCTTGATATATTTTTGCAACCTTGATTTGTTCGTATAAGAAATTAATTTTTTCTTCTTCGCTCTATAGCTCTGTTGATTTGTTGGCAGATTTCATTCATGACGTTAACATTGCAAAACTTAGCCAACAGTAATCAAATAGCGACAACATTGAATCAGCAGCCATGTTGGTTCGCAGAAATCCACTTCTGAGGTAACATGAATAACGTCCATTGGAATTCGCGTTTTCTAAATTTAATTTATGTCATTGCAATTAAACACCTAGTAGTAACGCGCAGTCTACGATAGTATGCTGAGACTGCACAGTCTCTCTTCCGCAAAATCCGATATCAATATTTAAAAAAATCCGATTGAATCTATATTTGATATTTTAATCGTGTAAAGAAAACTCTTCTGAAAATTTTGTACATGATTAAATAACTAAACCTTTCCGTTTCTTCTACGTCAAGGAAATAGATAATTCAAGTAAATTTAGTCACTTAGGTTATTTTTCTTTTTGATTGAAGGTTTAATGATGACCACCGTGAGCAATTCAATGGGCTATATATAAGCAGTCTCCGGTCCCTAATTTAGGGCCACTGGTCCCAGGGAAGGGAGAGAGCCAGTGCCGGAAGACAAAAACAACATCCATGCCTCAGCGGATTCGAACTTGGACCATTCTCAGACGAATGGCCATAAGTCAGCGCTTAGACCACTGCGTTTTTCACAACTTTCGAGAAGTTCGAAGAAAGAAGCCCCTCATCAGTATTAGTTTATTCCTTGTGTTGATGCAACATTAATTTCCTAAGAAAGGGCAGGAATTACGTTAAATTGATGCTACATTTATTACAAACCACAAAATGTGGCAGTATTTATTAAACTATTATAGTAAATTTTGAGCGAATTCATTCCCAAATGAAGTTTTAATGTCTTTCTTTCATCAGAAGCCGAGGCCCAAATTCCAGTACGACAACAGCTGAAAGGTACTTTAACGTCTGCTGAAATAAATCATTGTGTCAATAGATGCAATCCTTTCCTCGTAAAAATTTTCACTGTGGCAACAGCTAGCTCATGCAGTTCTCAGAAAAAGAATTGCGTTTGTAGTTTGTAATATCGCCATTTTTTAAGTAGTTCGTTCAGCGATTGGGGACAATAGGTTGCTGGAAACATGGTTTCAATTTGAATAGGACATTTCTTCAGATTGAAGAAAAATTTTCACTTAGGTTTTCTATCTGAAATGATTAGAATTGGTACCGAAAAAGTTTACCGTAAAGCACATTTCTTATTTTTTGTAGCGACGCTATTTTACGTGAACACAATGTGCTGTTTACTGATACAAGACGACATTTCAGAAGACGATTTCGACGATTTAGATGATTTTGAAAACTTCTTAGACGAAGACTTGGAGGACGCTTTTGCCGACGACTTAGATGGTGTCTTAGAAGATAATATTATCTTTGTGGTTTTCTGTATAACAACGCTGACTGTGTTCCTAAATAATTTTTTTTAGTTTCGTTAACGTTCGTATTTCTGAAATCTACAGTTTTGACACAACTCTTCAGCAAGTAAAGCAGAGATGAGACAAATTTCATAAGGTAAACAATTCTGTGTTGGCACTTCTTTTTTCTCTGATTAAGAACGTCGTTGCAGTGAAAGAGAAATTAGTTAAGCCATCAAAAAAGTAGAGATTATTTTAACACAATTGATGAATGCACCTTTTTTGTTTCGCTCATGAATTGGCGAAGTTTAAAGATGTCGTCTAAGACACTTAAATCGATGTTTCTTGCAAATTTTAAAGGAGCGTAAAAGCAGAGATCACTTGGTATGAGGATGTACAGGTGTTAGTTAAAATAATGTGAATACCATGGCTATAGGAGTCAATGCTATTCGTGTATGATACACTGGAAAAAAAACGTGATTATCTTTTTTGTATCTTTTCTTTGTACATATTCTTTAGGTTGTGTGCCAGTGCAGTACAATTTATGTTCAGCAGCGATTTACACGAGTGGTCGATGAAATGGGTGACCTGTCAAACTTCCAAAGAGGATAATTCGTGGGGACCCGTTAAGCAGGAGCGCCTGTAACCATAGCAGCCAAACTGTTTGGTGTTTCAAGTGCAACAGTCTCCATGCTTATGACTGTGTACCAAAAGCATGGCCAGACTTCATTGGCTAACAAAGGCAGTGGGCCAAAGCCGAAACTGAATGAGTGGGACTGTCGAACACTAGCAAGGATTGTGTCCAAGTAAGACTGAACCACTGCAGTAAAAGTGACAGAAGAACTCAATGGGCGATCCTGTTTTCCCCGGGGGCTTAGTGGTCTAAGTGATGGTTTCTGGCCATTCGTTCGAGATGGGTTCGGGTTCGAATTCCGGTGAGGCATGGGTGCTGTATTTCTCTTACTGGCACTGGTTATCTCCCTACCATGGAACCAGTGTCCCCAAATTAGGAACAGGCGACTGCTTATAGCCCATTGAGTTGCTCACGGTGGTCGTTAAACCCTAATCCGAAAAATAAAAAAAGATCCTGTTTCCCCAGAAACAGTTCTCAGAGAACTTCAGAAAACCAACATCCATGGAAGAGCTGCAAGTGCTAAACCTTTCATCACAGAAACCAACGTTACAATGAGAAAAATATGGTGTGAGCATGAAACCCGGACAGCCGATGCGTGCAAATATGGGTATGGTCCGATGTGTCCTCATTTACATTATTCCTGACAGAAGGTCGGGTATCTACTGTTGCGAATAATGGGTACCTACTTTTGAGAACAACAGCAGAACTGGTTTTAAACCGGTATTTCATTTTGTTTCAGAGCGTTTTCTCTGCCTGCGTTTAGAATTATATTGGTACACATTAGGTATGCAGCATTAGCGCTTCTTTTAGAATATAGCTTAAAATTTTTCCAATTTGCAAAATTGCACGGCGTGTGCAGGACTGGTTTCACACACACACACACACACACACACACACACACACACACAATTTGCAGTAGATCTCGACAAGAATGGCTCGCCATTCGTCCTGCAAAGCTGCTGCCAGAGTGGAGAGCTACGACGGTCGTTGCGGTCGATTTCGTACCCGTCACTTCAGTACACCACAGAAGTGTTCTATGAGATTAGGATCAGGAATCAGAGCAGGCAAGTTTAACAATCCCACCTCGTTTTCAAGAAATCAGTCCTGCACACGCCGTACAGTGTGGCATGGAATTCGACCGTGTTGGAAGAGACAACGGTCATTTCCATAATACTGCAACATTGTTGCTAGGACAGAATAATCCACAACGTCTAGGTACACTCCATAGTTCATGGTTAGTAGTATAATAAACGGCTATTCTTCCACAGACGGGCGCACGGACCGTTTCTAACAGCTAAGGTACCGGAACGCTAGCACAGCTCCGCGAGCATGTACCAGTAGCATCAAACTACTGTTTCCGATGTCGCAACGAATCAATTGTTGCTTACATTCAAACGCAAACAGCATGGGAAGTTGAAAAGTGGTTATCTTTGCATTCGGTGCTTACTTAACGTCAATAAACGACAAATATTACAAAATAAAATACATAAGGTTATTAGACTTAAAAACAAATTCTTCTCATAACTACTTCCAACCTTTCACTTTTTACCATACCCATGTCAACCCAAACCATTACGGAATTTTATCTATTAAACAATCATTGCCTTCAAAATAGGTAAACTAATATTTCAAAGAATTAAACTGAATCTACACACAGATATCATTGAATTGAATTTTCATACTTATCTCTACAATACGAGACATAGATCATTTTTAAGACCCATACATCCAAAAACCCTCATGATGAAGCAGAGCTGAAATTATTGTATTGGTCCTGAATATTGGAATACATTGCCAGCTGAGTTGAGCACAATAAATAACCGAAATTTGTTCAAAAACAAACTAAAAAAAATACTTGCTAAGTTAATCAGTAAAAATAATAACAACTTCATTTTTGTTTTGTTTATAGTATAACTAACATCTAACATCACTGATGTGTGTTATGAACCTGTGACTGTTTGCCTATTTACTTGGGAAATCAGGGCTTGTCAGGACTCGCCGAGGCCTTTTCCTCGATTTTCCCTGCTGTTCTTATGAAATATAAAATATTTATGTACATTCACAAAGCCTACAACGTAACAGCAAAAATAAAATTTATTATTATTATTATTATTTTTTTTTATTTCGTCATTATGACTGACGTTGCTTTCATCAAAGCAAGTATTTCATGGACTACATGAAAAACATTAACTGAGATACTGGAAAAGAACTAAAAAAAATGAATGTTCGGATACTGATAAAAAATTTTCCTTTCGTATTTACAAGTAGTATTTTAATTCGTATTAGAAATATATAGAAAAAGATAAATTTTAAACAAAAGCATCGACGTTCATTGCCATTCGTGATTTCTTATTATTTGAAGCATTTCTTCGTAGACGTCTGTGCTCCTGGCACTACATTCCCTTCGGAATATAAATTCAATCACCTATATTGTCTTTATGTACACCTTGTTTCATTATGCTATGTTTTAAATGTCTCCAAAAACATGCTGTTTGCGTTCGAATGTAAATAACAACTGATCCGTTGCCACATCGAAAACAAATGCTTGATGCTTCTGATACATGCTCGCTGAGCTATGCTAGCGATTCGCTGTCTTAGCTGTGAGAAATGATCCGTGAACCAGTCTGTGGAACAATAGCCTAATACCCAACTGGCCGAGCCCCATCCTCGAAAAACAACTCTATACCGTGATGAAGCCTCCGCCGAACTTAATTTAGAAGAACGCAGTCCGACGAAGCTCGTTTGCTGGGCTGTCTCCAAATTCAAACACGGCCATCAGATTGGATGAATGAAAACCGAAAAAAAAACACTCACTCTAAAGAACACCTTTTGGACCTTTCCTGTTATCTGCCCACCACTGTTTGCTTTTGTTCATTGTTATGTAAAATGACACTATTTGACTTCCGAATAAGGACCATTTCAAGATGTTCGCGATTTTGAGTGTATCGTTCCGCTTTGTTTACATGAATCCTGATCGCACCCAACATGAGAGAAAGTAGTTCATGATAAATGTTATGGGAATTTTTCTATTGGTATATAAAACAACACTATAATAGCAAAAACCTACTTATTCACTTTTTAATAAAATTTAACTGTTTAGGAAATATATATATATATATAATTATACAGCATAAGGAAAAAAATGAAAACCAGTAGGTACAAATTAGGTACCAATATCCCTCGAGGGGGGGGGGGGTCAATATACTACGATATGTTTCATAATTTCGAAAAATGTATCGTCATTAGTTTTCAATCTTTTTCGCCACATAAATTCACATAATTCCAAAGCGCAGACAAACGGTCAAAAGAAAGTGATCATTGCGCATAGGTAGTACGCATAGAGAAGCATGTGATCACTACGCATCTGCTGGCAAAGGCTCTATGTTCTACTTTCGAAATGGGGAACTACTTGAATGCGTTCTTATTCGGAAGTCAAATAGTGGCGGGCTGATAACAGGAAAGGTCCCAGCTTTTCAGTAGCCCACAGTCCAGAAACAACGGGATACACACCACCTCAAACGACGCTTCACAATCACGGTGGCGATGTCTGGCTTGTGTGGCGCTGCTCTACCATAATGACTCACACTGTGCTACTCTGCTCAGATAGTCATGGTACTAACCGAGCCATTACAAGCATTCCCACTTCAGCAGCGATGGAAACAACAGAAGAAGAACGGGATTTCTTAACATTTCTTACCATAGCTCTTCTGTCATGTTCCATCGGCTTGTGAGGCCTTCCAGAACGCCCCCCCCCCTTTTTCCTTTTTTTTCTTTTGGCTGTGGTTGTGTCGCCCTCCTTTCATCTAGTCACGACATCTCTTACACTCGATTTTGGTATGTTTAGTTTAGCTGCAATGCTCCGTATGGAAACGTTACTCAAAGACGTCGCATGACCAGCCCACGCGGGAACTTTGATATTTCTCTTTCACGCGGCATATCCAGAACATCTTAGCGTTATACAACTTTGTATATGTGTCTCCCCACCATATATCATCATCATAATTGTCAACCATTATTAATCCACTGCTGAATGAAGGTCTCCCGAAGTTTCTACGGTGGTCTCTCTTGGCCAGTCTCCTCCATGTAACTGCCGCAAGCTTTCGAATTTCATCCACTGATCTCTCATGTGGTCTTCTCCTGTGTCTTTTCCTGTCCCTTGGAATCCAGTTTAAAATTTCGGTTGTCTACCGGTCATTCGTCCTTCTGGCAGTATGTCCAGCCATTGCTATTTCAGGGATTTTACTCTGATCATGATATCTTTCACTCTTGTCATTTTCCTTATCCACGAGTTCCTCTTTTTATCTTTCCTGGTTACACAAAAAATGCATATCTCTATGCTACTTTAAGTTGTATGCAGTCTTCGTATGTATTTTTTAGTTAAGGTTCACGTCTCTGCTCCGAACGTAAGCACTGCAAGAATGCATTGATTAAACACCTTTATTTTATGGCAATGGCATATTGCTCTTAAAAATTGTGTGTGTGTGTGTGTGTGTGTGTGTGTGTGTGTGTGTGTGTGTGTGTGTGTGTGTGTGTGTGCTGTTTCTTCCAAAAGCTTTCCAATCGAGTTTTATACACCGACTAATTTCTTTATCAACGCGACCATTGCTTGATATTCACTGTCCATGGTAAATGTAGGTATCGGTTATCTCCTTATCTCTAGCTTTCCCCCATCAATCGCTAAATCTTCATTTCTTATAAAAGCATTGTACATCAGTTCTGTCTTCTAAAAGTTCATTTTTAATCCCACTTCTTGACTCTTGTCAGTAAGTTCCTGGATCATACTCTGCAGTTCTGAAGGGTTAGTGCAAAAATATGTCATCAACAAGACGAAGGTGAGTTATATCTTTATTCTTTTGCTTTCCCAGTTTAATGATTGAAAGACATGATACTTTGCAATGTGGTATTAAAGAGTTTGGGAGATATAGCGTCACCTTGTCTCACCCCTTTCCAATTTATACGTTTATAAACGTCGCAATACGCAAAGGTATCCACCACTTCTTGGTTGTAATATTTCTGTTTAGAACCTCGAGGTCCTGTTTAAGTGCATTTAAACTGTCGTGTTGCAAAATATCTTTCAGGGTGACGACGAAATGAGCGAACTAATAGACTTCAAAAGAGAGCTAATTTTTGGTGGTCGGCTAGTTGGTGCCTCCGTGACAACAGTCGCCAGGGTAGGGGGGTATCGAAAGCTACTGTATCTAGCGTCATGACGCCATACCGTGTTTGTGGAAAAACCTCGTCTGCGAAACATAAGACTTGCCAGAAAACGACCATGACTGATACAGACAGAAGAGCATTAAAGAGGATTGTTACCCATAAAAAGAAGACCACGGCGCCGAAAATTAGTGCGGAGCTCAATCTGCATCTCCAGACCCCAGTATAAACGAAAACACTAAGCAGGAAACTGCATAAACAAGATATTCGTGGTGGAACTGCTATTGCAAAACATCTGGTGATCCGGAGTGGAACTCTATTGTGGTGGAACTTTATTGCAAAACATCTGGTGATCCGGAGTGGAACTCTATTGTGGTGGAACTTTATTGCAAAACATCTGGTGATCATGCACAGCGGCGATGGCAGAGGTGCCAGGAGCATACAACATGAACTGTCGATGCATGGAACCTCGTAATATGGTCGGATGAATCCATATTCACACTATTCCTCACCGCAGAACGTACTTACGTGTGGAGAACGCCGTCAGAAGCCTACAGTCCATACTGTCTACTACCAACAGTGCATCATGGTGGTAGTTTTGCCATGCTCTGGGCGGTCATATCGTGATTTTCAGCAGGTCCCTTGATCACCTTAAAAGGACGGGTGACTGGCAGGGCGTATGAAACCCTTTTGGCCAACCTAGTCCATCCAATGCTCAGGCATTGTTTCCTGCAGGGGATGTGATCTATCAAGATGATAACGTCCCAATTCACAGAGCTCAAAATGTCCAATCACGGTTTGAAGAACATGAGGACGAACTTTCACACCTTCCTTGCACTCCCCAATCACTAGACTTAAACATCATCGAGCCACCGTGGTCTGTGATGGTAAACAGAGTCTTTATCCTTCTCCTGCATCTCTCAAGGACCAGGAGCTGTTCCTGCATGAAGAATGGTGTAACATCCCACTAACCACCATCCAGGATTTGCATGCGTCTATTCCGAGGAGGATTCAGGCGGTTTTGCATGCGAAAGGTGGTCCCACACGCTGGGTACGTAAAATCTTCTTTTCCTAGGTGTTCACATTATTTTGTCCAACCCCAGGATATTCTAAACAGATATGTCGTGCTTTTGTATTTTTTTGCGCAACTGTTTGTATCGCACTTTTACACACTGAGAGCCGCGGTGTCAAGCGCAAACAAACCATCCCGAAACGTCGGAGGATGGATACACGTAACATTTCGGAAGTATTTCCCATCTCCCTAAGCCTAAGCACCTAGGCGTTCATATTTCTGTCATAATATGTCTACACTCTCCGAACTTTTGCGTTGTAGCTCCTCCGAATGCGACCCATCTTCTCTATTTTTTAGCATTATGTCTTTTGAAAGACATGCAACCACTCCGCTGGCCATGTGGTCTGAGGTGCGGACGTCGGACCAGTCGTCCAAAACGGCTCAGGGTTCAGTCCCACACAAGGCTTGGGTTGTGTGCTTGTAGGGGTGCGTGACCCTGTCCCTTCCCTGGAACTAATGGCCTAAATCAGGCACGATCGACTCATTATAACCTTCAGAGTTGCTCATGGTGGCCCTTTAACCCGAAACAAACAACAGCAGAAAAACGCACGCACTTGTGACATTTCTTTCGCTTGTCTATTCGTCACAGTCATAGGTGCTAACCGATTTTAAAAAACTCTTTGCTTCGTAGAATGCATGAGGAGTACTATTAAAATATTTTTTGAGTTTCTGTGATGCATAGATTCCACTGTAGATGGCATAAATATGTATTCATTTTTAGTTGGACGTAGCATTTACACTTCAGAAAGTAAGACTGGAAATATTTTTATTGCATTCGACAGCCAGAACTACGTGCAAAGCCTTATCTGCATTTATTGCTTCTCGTGATGCAAAGTTTTATCAATAGAGGACGCAAATGTACTTTTCTGCTTGCTTACCTAAATTCATGTTTACAATGAGCGCTGTATTTCCACTTCCACACTTCCGATCAGAAAAAATATTTTTTCCATCTGAAGGCAGCGGCCACTCAAAAAAAATTCAGCAATTGTGAATTTTTTCTATTGCCAAACATTCTTACAGCGAGCCGTAAAGTTTGATTTTCATTTCAACAATATCTGCATTTCCACCTGAGGAAAAATTCTTTTACAGACGGTTAGTTCTAGCTATGATGAATATAGTCGGCATAATACTTGATTTTTCCGGTGCATTATTTTTTCATCTGGGGATCACGGTATGTTTGCATTTGGAAATATACTGAGTATGGAGTTTATTAGGACCAGCTATCTAATAACGTGTCGAACCACCTTTGGTTTAAGAACACCAGAAATTCCCCTCAGAACTTCTTCGACTAGGTTTTGACAATGTTCAGGTAAAAGTCTGGCCTCCCAAGTGGCACGTGAACTTTGAGACAACTGCAGCTCAAGGTATCATAAAGAGTAGTTTTTTAGTTGAGTGTGAGCATGCTTTTTCCTTTCATCAACCTGCAACCAACGATTTACGAAAGACGTTTTGTTTCACTATCACATGTGAACTGCTGGCATATGAACAATGATAAGAGCACTTAAGTGCTGTTGATGAACGAGATCAAGGAAGACGTCGACATTCCCGAAGTATTTAACAGCCACAGAGGAAAACTGGAGGCAAAAATTGCTTATCCGTTCCCTGCAACAATTTGTATGAATGCCAAATTCTAAATTACGTATAAATATATTGAAAACATTAAAGCATTCTTATGATGAAATTTCTGTTCTTCACGTGTTGTTTCGATATTAAAAGCTTGATGAGTCAGATTGGGGAAAATGGAATTACTGTGCACATTATACAAGAAACAAGTCAAGAAATTGAAACTACACTCGCTCAGGTTTTCACTAGATGTCTCAATGAAGGAAATATTCCTGGAGATTAGAACAATGCCACAATGATCCTGCTACATAAAAAAGGTGATATTGAGGATTTCAGGAACTATAGGCCCATCAGATTCCTTTCAGTGGTTTATAAAATCTTCACAAAGGTTCTTTTTTTTTTTTTTTTTTGATTGGAGGTTTAGCGACCACCGTGGGCTATAAATAGTCGCCCGTCACTAATTTAGGGTCACTGGTTTCAGGGAAGAGAGAGATCCAGTGCCGTAAGACAAAAGCAACATCCATGCCTCAATGGGATTCGAATCTGGACCCATCTCGGACGAATGATCAGAAGCCATCGCTTAGACCACTGCGCCACGGGGGCGTCTCACAAAGGTTCTTTCACATTGCTTGAAAGTGACATGGGTGGCGCAGTGGTCTAAGCAACTGCTTCTGATCATTCCTCCAAGATGGGTCTGGGTTCGAATCCCGGTAAGGCATGGATGTTATGTTTGTCTCTTACGGCACTGGCTCTTTCCCTTCCCTGGAACCAGTGGTACTAAATTCAGGACGGGCGATTGCTTATACCCAAGGAGGTTGGAATAATACTTCTGGAAATGCCCTGTTTCCTTTAACTGTGAAGCCGCAAGGTGTGGGAGTTCGGCGTTGTTTACATGATATCCATGTAGTTTCAACTGTGTGTATTTTGATTTTGCGTACCTTTAGGTTGCAGAAACCGTGTTAATATCAAACCGGAATGAAATATACTTCTTACACGAGAGAAGTTTTCAGTGTTAACGTTATGTTTTGTTTAGAATTGGCACTAACGTTCGTGTATTTCAATTTAAAAAAAATAGGAAGGAGCTTCAAGTATTTAAGAATTTTATAAATTCAGTATTTTCTCACACATTGGCAACAAGTTACGATGCAAAATTGGAAACATTTGCGACGGAAAAAGGCGATTCGGCCAACACAAAATGCATTGCAATAGCCTTAAAAACCATCAACTTTCCCACACTTTGACGGACGTCTCTCGCGGTTATAGGCTTCACGCAAAGTGGTACTTCTCCATTAACACGGGTATCCCCAGATATCTTATTCTAACCTCCTTGCTTATACCCCATCCAGTTGCTCACGGTAGTCGTCAAACCTTCAATAAAAAAAAAAAAAAAATTGGACATGTCTTGACCAAGAAAACAAGCTGAAATCAGGACTGGCTACAGCACCGTAGATCATATCCATATACTGAAAGAACAAGTGTGAACTGCCGTTATGTATGGCTTTTATTGATTATGAAAGAGGCCTTTGATTCCATGAAATCATCAGCAGTTACAATGGTGTTGAAAACCTGCCGTATTTAAAGTGCATATATTAACATTATCAATAACATCTATAAAAATACAAGTGCGAATGCTTGGATATTTGAGGATGCAGCACCAAAAAAAAAAAAATGAAAATTGGAAAGAGAGTAAGACAAGGTCCCAACATATCTTCCTAACTCTTTAAAGCCACATTGCAAAATGTCTTTCAATCATTGAACTAGGAAAGCAAGGGAATAAAGATTAATTGAGATTATTTAACCCAAGTTTGTTTTGCTGATGACGTTATCATTTTTGCAACTACCCCTACAGAGCAGCAGATTATGATCCAGGAACTTGCTGACAAGATTAAAGAAGTAGAATTGAAAATGAACTTTCGGAAGACAAAATGATGTACAATGCTTTTATAAGATATGAAGATTTATCGATTGATGGGGAAAGCTGGATATAACCGATATCTGCATTTTCGTTATATAACAGAAATCAAGCGAGAGTCACAATGATGAAGAAATTAATTGGCGTATAAAACTTGATTGGAGAGCTTTCGGAAGAAACAGTATAATTTTTAAGAGCAATATGCTATTATGTTTTAAAAGAAAAGTGTTTAATCAGTGTGTCCTTCCAGTGCTTATATATGGAGTGGAGACATTGACGCTAACTAAAAAAGACATACACGGACTGTAGAAAACTGAAAGCAGCATGGAGAGATGCATGCTTGGTGTAATCAGGAAAGATAAGATGAGGAACTCGGTGGATAAGAAAAACGACAAGAGTGAAAGACATCATGATCAGAGTAAAATCCCTGAAATGGCACTGGACTGGACATATTCCCAGAAGAACGGACCACCGATGGACAACCAACATTTTAGACTGGATACCAAGGAACAAGAAAAGACCAAGAAGAAGACTACATGGGAGATGGGTGGATGAAATTCGAAAGCATGAGGGAGTGACACGGAGGAGAGTGACTCAAGGCAGACAGTTGTGGAGGAAACTTGGGGTGATCTTCATCCAGCGGTGGATTGATAATTGTTGACAATGATGATGATGATGATGATGATGATATTGAAAATATTGAGGTATTTTAATGATGACGTTCCTGTTCACGTGTTGTTTCGGTGTCGAAAGCTTCACGAGCCAGGTTAGAGCTTCTTTTTTAGAGCTTTATTTTGAGAACTGAGCATCGATGGGGAAGGAGGAAATGTTCGAATTCCGATGGAGATGCTCAAACGAGCTGTGGCCGCAGATTTGTTCCTGACCTTGCATCGGTGGAAGGAAAGTGAAGGAACAGGAAGTCATGGACGAACGACCCTGAGGATGAAGCAATGGTGAGAAGATTACATTCCAAATTCTTGTACAGGACTATAGTTATTATTGAACATTATCGCAAAACTCTAATCTGACTCGTCAAGATTTTAATGCCGAAACACCATGTGAAGAACAGAAGTGTCATGAAAATACTTTAAATATTTTCAAGAGATTCATCCTATTGCACCAAGTAACTAATTGCACAATCGCTGATTGTGAATGTTTTCAAGGTTCGTACAAAACATAATATATCTAAATTACGTTTATTTTATCATGCACAGATTTACAAAACAGAGGTAACTCGTGCTGAAAAGTCATGCTATAAACGACAAACCGTCTTCACACGATATATGAGAGTTTTATGATGGAATAAAAACTTTAATGATAGCTAAAAATTTAAAAGCGTGAGACCTTTCGGGTCCTGCCAACAGGCACCCATCCTCAGACGCAATGAACACATACAGTAAAAGAGACAGCTTATAAATAGATACATGAATGAACAAATGGCGTACAATCAGTCGTCACGAGGTGTATATTGTGCATGTCCAGTCATTACCAGCAAAATCATAGTCATTAGCTAGTAGATACTATGTTGATAAATCTGTAAGCAGATATTTCCAAGGTCGAGGGATGTTTCTTGGCAATTCCGCATTACAGCAAGTTTCAGATAATTTATCGATGTACAGGCTTTCAGTGAATAACAGCTGAGATTTTGTATGAGGAGCAGTTAGAATTTTAGAATCGTCCCAAATGGGAATGTAAGTCGCCTTGGTTAAAAGTCGGGATAAAGCAGTGGAAGTTGAACCATTACGATGGTCATAATGGTGTTCTTTGAGACGGGTTTTAAGGGTCCGGGCAGTGGAACCGATGTAACATTTGTCAGTGAAATCCGGTGTTAGAGATTTAAGAGGAACGAGATATATTCCATGTCTCTGCAGGTCAGTAGGTCGGTCACGGTTACATGCGCAATATACCTCATGACGACTGATTGTACGTCATTTTTTCATTCATGTATCTATTTATAAGCTGCCTCTTCCACTGTATTTGTTCATTGCGTCTGAGGATGGGTGCCTGTTGGCAGGACCCGAAAGGTCTCAGGCTCTTAAATCTTTAGCTATCATTAAAGTTTTTATTCCATCATAAAACTCTTTGATATATCGTGTGAAGACCGTTTGTCGTTTATAGTAACACAGATTTACACTTGCACCTTGTAGATATTTTCTTCGATCAACGCCATCAAAAAAAAAAAAAAAAGAAAAAATACACTTGCGGGTGTTTTGGAGACTTTCACATGGGAATTAAATAAAAACAAATAAAATAAACTGTTCGTAAATACTTACTTATCAGAACATATACGGTGTATTTGTTGCAAACAAATGCTTTCCCGTTGAAAACATATGTTCGATCGTATCATTCTTATTTCTATTGAACGATCACTTCCCGTTTTACGATGAAAATTACGGGGACTGCGTCCGGGTTAGCCAACCCATGTCGGAATTTGACAATTTCTGGACGAACAATATCTAACGCAAGTAAAAAAACCAATCATAACTTTTCAACTTTTATGGCTACTACTTATACATTTTATATCAGTTTCTACTGCGCAGAAAATTTCAAAAATGTACTTATTAATTCCTAGTATACTTTTGCTTCTAGGTACGGAATAATAGGAGCCAGATATGCGCAACTTTCTCGGTTTCCATCGAAATATTTCCTGTTTTGGGGTTCTTTTCGTGTGGTGTTGAGTACAACAGCTGTTGGTTTGCTACAGAGCCCAGATGCAGGCCACTAGAAACCCACTCAACTGAACCACTTCCTTAGTAAAAAGTCGTCTGACCGATGGAGGATAATAAACCTGTCCAGAGGGATGAAAAGGAACAAAATTGATCCACGTCACTGAAACAATGTGATAATTATATTATTTAAAATTTTTGCAGCTTGAAATACACCCCAAATGTGATTAATAAAAATTTGTTATTTATGATACATAGAGCTTTCTTGTCTTACACAATCCATTGCAAACTTACAATTCTCATTAGTGACTTTAATACCTGAATCCCCACATGAGCTTAAATCTGTTGTTCTAACGTTGTGAATTTAACAATGTTTTGCCATGAAATAATTTTCACAAGGCGAATGGAATAGGCTTTACTTACTGTGACTTTACTTACAGAAGCCGCTTTTGAGCATTCAAACAAAGAATCTGCAATTGAATTTGCCCCAAACTTGTGTAGAATTGTGAGATGAGTAGTAACTTGAATTTGGTTTTTGAATTTTGTGAACTAGTTCATAACTTCTCCACTTATTAATATATAAGTTGCTTTAGAGAATTTTGCATCAAACTTTTAAATAAAATTTCACGAGAGCGTGATCGTGGTGTTCTCCTGGTAGATTTTCTTTTGAGCCATAGGGAGAACGTCCGAAAGGCAAATTTGATCTTCATAGTAAAGAACTGCAAAGACCAAAAGGCTAGAAGTCTTATGACATGGGAAGAATGTCTGATTCACGTTAAAGGTTAGAAAATGTGTCGCATCAGTATCGAGTTCTATATTCTTCGCTGCGGTGTGTTCGATCTTATTTTAGATTCTAATAATAAAATTCTGTTTTTGAAATTTCAGTAACAATGTAGCAACTTTCTCTACGATATTTTTCTGATCTCCAGCAAAGTAGATTTTATGGGTGAGCTATTTTTCAAAACTGCACTATACTTTCTTGTTCTGTCATATTAAATCTCTTGGAAATTAAATTACGGACAAGTAAGTCTTGTGTCTCTTAAAAGATTTATTCTGAATATGAGATGGTGCTGTTCCCAGAAATCTCATCGTCAGGTGTCGTTATCTTTTCATGGTAGATTATCGCTACCTGAACTAAACCACACACAGGCTGTCTTTTCTTTCTTTCCATTTTTATCGTGTTCTGCAGCTCTTTAATACGTACTTGTGTTATGTGATTGTCTTCGTAAAATATCTACATCAAGAAATGAAACGGGACGCAATATACGTTCCTCCATGTGAAACACGTGCTCATGCAGATAACTGAAACGTAGTGTCACGTGGAAGTTTAAACAATTGCTCAGCTGTTTCCATTTTCAGCGCAGTGTCTTCAACACGCTTACAAAAATGCAGTACTTAACAGAGAAAGGTGTGTTTTAGCTAGAGTTTATGCGATATCAAATTACTGAACTTTGATGAGACACCAAGTCCCGAATTGTGGTTGGTGTTTGTTATTTAAAGAATTTGCCAGCAATTGGATGACATCTTACAGATTTGTAGCTCTCACATCTAAGCAATAAATCACCTACACTGCACTTCGCGTTATACAGATGTTATTTCACTAAATGTATGATTGATAGCAGCAACGCCATACTTCATATTGTGCGTTTGTCTGATAGTTTACATTACGTTATGTGAGGGTGAAATTCTCCTGGTGTTTCCGATACTTCATTATTTCAAACCTTTATTTCGAGGTAATCTTTTTCTCCTTGTATTCATTATTTCCTGGCTTCGTTTCAAGTCGGTTGTTTTTAGTGTAATTCACATTTTCAATCATTTCAGGAAAAGATTACCTTGAAAATGAATTCATAATTCATTATTTTTGATCATTTCAGGAAACATTTCTCTTGTTTCTAGTGCTTCATTATATTCTTAGCCTGATTCCTGGATAACTGCTTCATAGCGTTTCTTTACGTCATTATTTCCCAACCCAGTAAAAAATCCAGGAATTTTATGAGTCCGAATTTTAGAGCTCTGTTGCAACTCATCCAAAAATCATTATTCCATAGGTACCTGTGGTCTAAAGGTTGTAAAATAATGGTACATTTTATGGGTATTACTGTGGATAGAGATATTTTTAAATTCCTCTCTTTCTTGCTCTCTTGTCAGAAAACGAAGACAGCGTAAAGATGCTTTCTTCAGGTCTCTCAGTTGTATGAAATTTCTAATGTCTGAACTAACTGATCGATTTCCATGCTGCCTTTTTTGTGTTGTTGAATAATGGAAAGCCTAGTCTTGTCTGTCCGTTTGTCTGTGCGCGTATTAGCTCTGAAACTAATCAAGGCATTTCTGTTGTATCTCTTGCATTCAATGGAGGAAACGATCTAATTTTTGACTGCATATTTGAATTCCTCAATGTCGGCAACTGGGGGCTGGGGCCCACATTTCATAAGAGAAAAAAAAGCTTTTGCTCTTCAAATTAGGATAAACCACGAAATATACCAGGAAAACGTGTCTTTTCACTCGTCTTTGGAGGTGGAAATTATCTTTTTGTTGTTGTAGAGATTTTGCTTGTCTTTTCTTCTTAAAGATCATTCGGTGTGTATTGCAAATCAGATATTTTATTATGAAGCAAATAAGGAACTTGTGAGCACCCATTGCAATTCAAATATGTGAAAGGAATGAAATAAATAATACACGCAGAGAAATGAAGAAAACAAAGAGTTTTTATTTATGTGCTTCAAGATGTTATCATTTACTAAGCTGATCAAATAATCAGAGAATGTTCGTGTTAACGTGTCTTCTCAACTGCATTAAAGCTTCTTTGTTTGTTATGTTTTTCTCTTGGAGTGTATAGAGATAACAATCAGTTTTGCCGTTCACTGAAAAAAACCAAAAAACAATCGGGTGTGCTGTGTCGGAGCATGGCTGCAAGGGTTTACGTGAATACGTCTCGTTCGCGCATAGTATTTATTTGCGTCTATAGTAAATGAAAGAAAGACAAATTCAGTAGTCAATTACAAGTTTATTTATTTGGTCTATAGTAAGAGAAGTAGGATACAAACCGGCACCATGGATTCAATCGGACGCTCACTATCCGTCTGCTCGCACTCGTCGAATGCTTCCCAATTGATCTGGATGTTGTAATGCTTGTACAACCGTTGGCTCACCAAAAATCTAAGCCAAGCCTTCACCACGGACTTCCTTACAAAACCACTGAAGCACGTCGACTTGTGGATCAAGTTTTTGATATTGACGTTGAAAGCGTGATCATCGTCCAGACGCCGTGGCAGCTGCTGCACCATTGTGTTAAAATCCACTGGAACGTTTATCACTTGTAGCGAAGTCAACGGATCTGCATGAATGGAAGCCTCAGAGAAATCAATCTGGTACTTATCGGATCCAACGGTGGCAAACCGATTGCTTTCGGTGGACACTTGAAACCTTTCGATCGCGACAACTTCGGAATCTTGTTGCTGTCCAATGATTTATGACACGTACTGCACAACTTGAACTCCGCTACGTTCTCGCCAGGACACGTGTTTTTGAGCAGTTCCACATGTTTTGGCTTCACTGGACACAAACCTTTCAGAAACCACAATTTGTCGCAAACCCCGCACGAATGACTGAACAAATTCCTCACAAACGTGTTTCCGAAGCGTTTACTCGCCGATCTCCAGCACTTCTGAAACCGCGCCTATCTCCCGAAATCCATTTCCATTTCGTCGTTTCCGTATTTATCGTTTTCATGCTCCACGTCCATGGGCTCGTGCGTCACTGCCGCCGAAGTGCTCGCGCGCTGCGCCGCAGCAATTTTCTTTCGCTCCCGATACTTTCTCATGCGTTCTGCCGCGGATATTGTGGCGTTTATCGAAAGCTGACGAGTTGATCTTACGCGTAGATTACCTTCGATGTATTTCTGCTTGGCTTTTCGACGAGTATATGTGGACATCGTGAAATTTAAAAAACATTTCAACTGCAATCTAAAGTTTCACAAGCAACACTGCAATCAATTTCACTTCTAATGTCTTAAATCAAGAGATCTCGACGTTAGCTTTCGCTTGAGACCAATTTCGACGCCGCAGCGCTTCGCAGTTCCGAGTTATACTGATTTGAAGTTTACGCGCGCAGCGGAAAGCCCCCAGCTTATCACGGCGCGCGAACTCAAGGTCACTGACAAGTCTTTGTTCCCTTAGCTATCAAATGACACTAAGTGGGTTTGGTTAACGTTGATAATATAGAAATTATTAGACCGAACTCGATGCCCATTTTTTCGTAACGCTCAACTTTTCGTACTGGCTACCTATTACTGGTCTAATTTTAAAGAAATATTTACGACAAAAAAAAATGGCTAATTAATAAATCTCGTTACGTCACCGTACTTATGTTACGAACAATAGTAAACAGTCTTACTGAAGAATAAACTTCTCTGCGTTTCTGCATTTCATTTGCTGCTTTCATTAATTGCTGAAAATAAGTCCGACAACACAGGCCTACAAAATATGAATCACAAAAAATCGTTTGCAAGTTTTTGGCTTATTTGAAAGGTATTCAGAGTGCTGATATCAGAGATGACTAGGATTTTTCTCTACGACGTAAGGAAGTGTATATACTGTAAAGATATGGGATAATACACAATTCACATGTATTTTGATGAAAATATATGTATTTTACTGCGAAAAGTAAAAAAAAAAAATAGTTTTATGTACAAAAGATGTTACAAAAATTTTTAAAATGTTATTTTTTTTACAAGTCCTTATATTATGCTTTTCGTTAGCTTTCAAAGCTTTGTTTCGTACTTTTTCTTCTATACACAACTGGTGGGTCCAACAGGAGTCTGCCATTTGTGACGTACTGCAGAGGTGAAGCACGTGTCAAGACGACATACTGTGTCTGCAGTGATACATTTCATCGGTGTAGTTTAGTCGGTTAGAACACCTGGCTTCGGAGCGACGAAGTCTGGGTTCGATCTTCACCACCAGCAAATTTGTGAATTTCACACATCATGCTAACATTCCATCTTCCGTCGTTCCATTTTATTTATGCCTTGGTGGAATCTTTCTCCTTGTTTCTCACCAACAGCTCCAATGTTTTCAGGAAAATAGTCCAAGCGAGCGTTCAAAGAGTGCACCTTCCAGCTCATTGAATCGATTGCTTTAAAATTTTCTAGCATGTTTTCTACTATTTACTTGTGGTTGGGGTATTTGTAATTACCCAAGAACTTCTTTAAAACTTCCTTAATAGCATTCCAAGCCTTTCTTTCAACAGCTTCCATTTTTGTTTCAAGCACATTGCCTTTTTGAAGTTTTCAAATGCCTGACGCGACAAAATGCCTTTTTTTACGCTTTCCAACCGTAGGTTGAAGAAGCCTATATGCTCCAGCTTTGTCCGTCCGTCCGTCCGCACGATAACTGGCGTAAAAATGGTTCGATTTCGATGAAATTTTAGTATGTGGTAGGGGACTACCTAGGAAAGAAATCCATTGAAAATGGGAAAAATTGGGTCAAAGGTCACGACTTAGGAGCGGAATCATTCCATTGCCCTTATGCACCATAACCTACGTAAATATGGTTCGATTTCAATGAAACTTTACTATGTGGTAGAGGACCACCTAGGGACGAACCCTATTGAAAATGGGACAAATGGAGTCAAAGGTGACGACGTAGGAGCGGGATCATTCCATTGCCCTTATGCGTCATAATTTGCGTAACTATGTTTCGATTTCAATGAAAGTTTACTATGTGGTAGGAGACCGCCTGCGGACAAACTCTTTTCAAAATGGGACAAATGGAGTCAAAGGTGACGACGTAGGAGCGGGATGCATTCATTGCCCTTATGGGTCATAACGTGCGTAAAAATGGTTCGATTTCGATGAAATTTAAGTATGCAGTAGGGGACAACCTGCGCACGAACCCTATTGAAAATGGACGAAATGTGGTCAAAGATCAGGACATAGGATTGCGATCCTTTCCATTGCCTTTATCCCATATTATTAAGGTGGACGTCAAGTAATTTTGCTTCCTATACTTCCAATGGAAAAAGTTTTGTACACATTTCCTTCACAATTAATGTGTTCCCAAGGATAAAAATTTGAACATCGATTAAAATAACTTCATATTATAACTTGGAAAACTTAATATGTTCTAAAACATAACCATAATCATATTAAAAATAAATAACGTTTCCTTTGGTGATGTTGAAACCAGAGAAAAGATGGCGCGACCTGTACTTTGGTGACGTCAGTGGGCAAAAAAATGTTGGATTGCATAATTACGGTTATGGTTTAGAAAATATTAAGTATTCCAAGTTACGAAATGAAGCTATTTTAATCAATGTTCAAATTTTCATCCCTGTGAACGCATTAATTGTCCAGAAAAAAGATGGCGCGACCTGTGTTTTCATGACGTCAGTAGACAAACAAATGTTGAATTGCATAATTATGGTTATGTTTTACAAAATATTAAGTATTGCAAGTTATTAAATGAAGATATTTTAATCGATGTTCAAATTTTCATCCTTGGGAACGCATTAATTGTGAAAAAAATGTGTACAGAAGTTTTTCCATTGGAAGTATAGGAAGCAAAATTACTTGACGTCCACCTTAAAGTAGCAATTCTTGTATGTTTGCATGTACATTTTATTTTGAAAACAGCTCTAAGAATTTTGATGAAAGTCGTTAACCTACCGTTTTCTGGTACTAGAAATCGATTTAGCTTGATCTCGACTTTAGGAGAATTCGTTCAGTGGGTTAAATAACCACCCCGAATTATAACGTTTTTAGTGATGCGTTGTTCCATTATTCCATTAATGTTACCAATGCTTAGAAGTCTTATGAGGTCACCATCTCACCGCGTTTCAGAATGTGGGCGCGCGGTCACGCCATCTGTCTCATTACATCACGCGTTGTGTGTGGATCCTATTAAAGTTTTATGACGTCACATCTTGCTAGCAGATGGTCGCGATTCCCATCTGCCTCATTACGCCACGCGTTTTGTGCGTATGTTCGTCCGCACGATAACTCGTGTAAAAATCGTTCGATTTCGATGAAATTTTAGTGACTGGTAGGGGATCACCTGGGAAAGTACCCTATTTAAAGTGAACAAAATGGGGTCAAAGGTCAGTACATAGGAGCGGGATCCATTCCACTGCTGTTATGCGTCATAACTAACGTAAAAAAGGTTCGATTTCGATGAAATTTTAGTATGTGGTAGAAGACCACCTGGCGACAAACCTTATTTAAAATGGGCGAAATGAAGTCAAAGGTCAGGACATAGAAGCGGAATCACTTCCATCTCCATTATGCGTCATAACTTACGTAAAAATGCTTCGATTTGGATGAAATGTTAGTATGTTGTAGGGTCTTGCCTGGGGACGAATTCTGTTGAAAATGGGCGAAATGGGGTCAAAGGTTAGGACACAGGAGTGGGATCTATTCCATAACCCTTATGCATCATAACTTACGTAAAAATGCTTCGATTGTGACAAAACTTTATCATGTTATTTCGGAGGTATACCAAACCGGTTCTGTTGAATATCATCGAAATGGAATCAAAGGTCAGTGCACAGAACCGAGATTTATTCCACAGCCATTATTCTCATAACTTGAGTGATAACTTGTGTAATGATTTCTGGTATGTTGGAAAGCGTATTATAATCAATGCATTGCATGATTTTACTAGCTTGCTTTAATTTGGCATCTAAGAATCCCAGAAAACTTTTACACAGATACTTAAAACACTCTCCTTCTCTTGTGGTAAAGCTTTCACAAAGTCTCTGTTGGATATGAAAAGGAGGTAGGAGGACATCCTTGGGATCAACCAAACTTTCCCTGTTAATACTTTTGTTCCCTGGCTTTAAAGCAATCCTGCTTGGCCTTTGTTTTTTGATCTAGTGTTGGCCTTCACTCGGATGTCCCATTCATAAAAAAAGCATGGGTATTTTGTGTATCCTCCTTGCAGTGCAAGGCCATTGAACAGTACTTTAAGATCAGGATCAGCACCTATCACCCATTTGCGATCGTTGTAGTTGAATTTAGTGAGAACTAAGGCTACATTTTCATATTTTCTTTCCAGAGAAGAAAATGGCCAATTGAGATTTAAGAATATTTGCAACCGTTTTGTAATAACACTGCTTTGAGACTTGTTTTTGATGAGTCAATAAATTTTCCACTGGTTCACGTTGTGCTCAATGTTGAACTTTTGCACCAGTCCAATAACATCGCTAATTTTTGTACAGTAAACAGTAAAACCAGGTGAAAACATAAATTATCGGAATAAAGATCATTGAAATCATTTCTCACAATGTAAAGAGGAGGATGAATTAGCATGCTATTCATTTCCTAAAAGTTTTGAAATAAATTCCTGTTGAACGAGTTATACCTTAGGAAAAATGCCCGTTGAACCATTCACTATCGGACGAATCACATGACACCGGATTTCAGCATGAATTTGTTTAAAAATGAAATAAAAATTGTGTTACAAGACACTTGCGAATTACACGTATTTATTTATTCCGAATTAAGAATAAAATGAAAATCTAGATGGATGATAGATACCCTACGTTCATGAAATTTGAACCCACGTATATGTTTAGTGTAATCATAGCTTCCTAATTAAACAATAATTTTTTTTGTAATGGGAAAATGCAATTTTCTGTGGCCGCTGAAGAATTCAAATTCACTTTTTGAAAATCTTTATTTAGAATATCAGTGTTGCGAGAAATGATTTCAATGATTTTTAGAACTGTATTGAAATTTTTTCTGCATAGTGAATAGAACAGGAAATTTCGAGTCTATAATAGGATTTTTATTATGCAACATATGCAAATCAAAAACTTTGAACTTGTGGCCAAACTGAATTTTTATTTTTGAACCGAGTAACCATTTAAAACTCCTACTTGCAAAACATGCAGATTCATAGGAAAAGTCGGCATCGAAAATGCTAGCCCTGATTTCAACGTCAAAGTTGTCTTGTACATGACACCGACGAACCAGCCCATGTAACCTGGGAGTGACGTCACAAAAGGAGGAAGCTCTTGTCTCTAATGTCACGGCCTTGTACTTTCTAGACAGTCGTGGTCCGGGCTTATCCAAGGAGGTTAGAATAATTCTTCTGGAGATGCCCGGAGTCTCTTAACCGTGAAGCTGCAAAGTGTGGGATTTTGAGGTTGTTTCACAGATATCATATAAAGGTCCTTTATATGATATCTGTGGGTTGTTTACATGATACCTACGTAGTTTCAACTGTGTGCGTATTTTGAAATTGCGTGGTTTTTGGTTGCAGAAATCGTGTTAATATCAGTATCAATATCAAACCGGAATTAATTATATACATCATACGCGAGTGACGTTTTCAGTTTTAACGTTATGTTTTGTTTTGAATTCATTCGCACTAATGTTCATGTATTTCAATTTAAAACAAAAATAGGGCGGGGCCTCAAAATAACTACGAATTTCATAAATCCAGGATTTTCTCACACATCGGCAGCAAGTTACGATGAAAAATTAGAAACATTTGTGACGAAAGAATGTAATTCGGCCAACACAAAATGCATTGCAATAGCCTTGAAAACCACCGGGCTACCCCGGTGGCGCAGTGGTCTAAGTGATGGCTTCTGATCATTCGTCTGAACGGGGTCCGGGTACGAATCCCGGTGTGACAAGGATGTTGTGTTTGTCTTAAGGCACTGGCTCTCTCCCTTCCCTGGAACCAGGAGCCCTAAATTAGGGACGGGCGATTGCTTATAATCCATTGAGTTGCTCACGGTGGTCGTTAAACCTCCAGCATTTTCTCACACATCGGCAGCAAGTTACGATGAAAAATTAGAAACATTTGTGACGAAAGAATGTAATTCGGCCAACACAAAATGCATTGCAATAGCCTTGAAAACCACCGGGCTACCCCGGTGGCGCAGTGGTCTAAGTGATGTCTTCTGATCATTCGTCTGAACGGGGTCCAGGTACGAATCCCGGTGTGACAAGGATGTTGTGTTTGTCTTAAGACACTGGCTCTCTCCCTTCCCTGGAACCAGCGGCCCTAAATTAGGGACAGGTGACTGCTTATAATCCATTGAGTTGCTCACGGTGGTCGTTAAACCTCCAATAAAAACAAACAAACAAACACCGGATTTCCTATACTTTAACGGCCGTCGCTCGCGGTTATAGGTTTCACGCAAAGTGGTACTGCTCCATTAAAAAGAACATCTCCAGATATCTTATTCTCTCCTTAGACTCATCCCGGATGAATGGTTCGAAGGCAAAGTCAATAATGTGGCTTTTTCTTCTCTATAATACTTCTTTTGTACATGTAAGTAGTACCAAACCCTGAAATTAATTACAGCATAAAGTATTTATATATTCAGATGGTTTGCGTACAGTATAATCCGTTTCTACTACGAAAAGAAAAAAAAATATACGTGGAATAAATAAACCATCACGTCTCCAAGTGCTAATTTTGTTTTTCACTTATGCGATGCTCATTGATGGGGCCCGAAAAATTGCGCCTGCCTACAGTTTATAGCTTGAAAAGCGCCTACCCTAAAAATCTTTTCTTCAGGTCGTGACGTCAGGAAGCTGATGTTGCTCAACGCCATATTGTGAGAAAGCGTCCGATGAGTCTCATGACGTCACATCAGTAGTCCCTCTCCCCCCCCCCCAAAAAAAAAAACGCAAGTTACTATTTTAACGGCGCATGTTTTTGATTTAAAAGCCAACAGAATTAAAATATATGCGTTTTTCTACCTACCAGTGCCACGTCATGCAACTTGTCTTAGGCTTCGCTGTAAAAGCAGAGTTCCTTGTTTGAAATCTATAATAATATAATAACGCGTCATTTACCAGTGAAAAATAAGTACGATTTTGAAACACTGGAAATCTTCGAGGTGCGCCCTCTATATTTAAGGTTTCGATTCCTTTTTTGAATTTTTCTTATTTGAATTCAGCTACTGGCAGATGCGTTTAAATATTGTTTGTTTGAGTTTTGCCGCGAGAATGTGAAATGGCTAAAATTAGAACTGTGATGAGATGCCTAAAACTGAGATTACTTACGACTCAGAAAACGCATTTTATTATGCATTCATCATTGTCCTAAATATTCTGTTCACGTTTCTCTTTCTGAGTATTACCAATTTTACCAGGAGGAGTTACGCTGCTATTGCAACGTTGTACTTGCAGCTCCTTGTGCGTTATATTGTTTATGACATTGCGTTTGAACTTCGTGAGAGCTGAATTTTTTGAAGAAATCGTATAAAAAAAAAAAAAAAAAAACTCGTACGTCAAGGACGCTTTGCACCTGAATAGTTTATAAGGACAAGTTCATCAGGTAAATTGCATTGAATTCTGGTTTATTTCTGGGTTGCAGAACACGCTTAAAATTTTGAATATAAATATTTTAGAATTTGGTGCCTAGGCTTCTGCAGAATTGAATGTATTATTTAGCTGTAATTATCTTTTGAACGCTGGTTTAAAAAGGATTTTAGCCTACGATTTCTTTAGTGTTGTAATGGAATGTTGTAATTCCATGTTAGAAAATTTCCCTTTAAATATTTTCAGGCATAAATTTACGTTATAGAGTAACAATTTCTACAAAATTTCAGCTGATATCCAATGATTTAATGGGGATTGTTAGAACTGTGCGTGCCGAAGAAGCTGTGTTTGTTCGATTATGACATGTGTTTTTTAAGGCTAGACTTCCGTTAGCGGCCATCAAGCAGTTCCGTGTGTCGCTGAGCTTTGTTTACATGGCATCTGCTAACACCCACCATCACGGGGCAAAGAAATTAGTGCCGCAGCTCAATATTTTTTTTAATTGGAATAATTTGTACAATAGCTATTTGTAAAGAAAAATAAGATTTGTTTATAGAAATGAAATGTAGAATAATAAATACCACAAATGTTTTTTTTTATCAAGGCTTATATGCGAACTTTCTTCAAAAGTTCTTGAATAAAAAGACAAACATTAGAAGGAAAATATGTGAGTTTAATAAATAAAATATATAGCAAGGCTGCAGCAACAATAAAATTAGAGCGCATGGGCTCTGTTTTCGAAGTGGAGAGAGGTTTAGACAAGAAGACACACTATCTCCAAAGTTATTCAACTCTGTATTGAAAGATATTTTTAGAAATTTAAACTAGGATAAAAAAGGATAAATATAAATGAAAGGTACCCAAATCACTTAAAATTTGCTGTTAACATAGTCATCATTACAACTAGTAATAGTGGAATGCAAAATATGATAGAGGATTTATGGATGAAAAGTCTTAAAAAAGGTCTGACAATAAACAACGCAAAAACTAAATATAAGAGCAATACATAAAAGATTTTGATAGAAGGAAGAGAAATCGAAAAAGTAGATGAATACATTTATTTAGGTCAAGTAATCAGTTTTAAAGAAAGACAAGAAAGAAAAATCAATAGAAGAATTATCCAAGGTAATATAGCTATTTGGAGACTTAGAGACTGTTTAACCGGCGATCTTCCATTGTGTTTAAAAAGAAAAATCTTCAATGCATGTATTATCCCCATGTTTACTTATGGAAGTGAAATGTGGAGTATTACACAGAGACAATGTAAAAATATAAGAGTATCGGTGAGAAAGTTAGAGAGGAGAATGTTGGGAATATAACAAGAAGAGACAGAGTTCGAAATGTACTTATAAGAGAAAGAACAGGAATGATAGATATTATAACAATAATAAAAGAATCAAAGTGACGGTGGGCTGGAAATGTTGGAAGTCTGAAGGATGAAATATGGAAACGATTAAAAACAGAATGGCAATCAAGAGATGGAAAGAGACGAAGGCATAGACAGAGAACAAGATGGACAGATGACCTTCAGAAATTTAAAGGCGCCAAATGGTGGACTGAAGCTAAGGATCGAGGAAGTTGGAAAAGACTGGGAGAGGAAGTGTGGCGTTACTAGCACAACGTGCCCCCCCCCCCCCCCCCGCAAGATTTACTCCAGCACTCCAAGCACAGTAAATTTTCCAGGATTTCGAACACTAGGGAGGATGCATTTTTCGCGGTGTGTGTGTGTGTGTGTGTGTGTGTGTGCGGTGGTTGGGGGGAGGGGGAGGAAGTCAGGGAGAATGTCTGCAAAAGTAATGGTGGTACCTAGAGCCCTGTAGGCTTAACTTTTTAAGTAACAGATTTAACAACACGTATAATTGCTTTGTCCAAAACTAAAATAAATCACTTGAAGAAATCACCCTCTTATACATGGCAGATTTGCGGCTGCTGTGAATAAATGCTGACGCCTATCGTACACGCAATCCTAGGTAGCTGACTGTTTTCCCGCATCCTCCACGGGGAATCCCACTGTGGCCTCGCGCTTTTCCTCAGCAGCGCAGAGAGAGGGCGATTGGAGAGCGATCGTATTACTTACAACCCATTGCAGAGCAATTATATTACAACCCGAAATCAAAGAGCGGAACACTTTCAATCTGTAGCACATTCAGTGTTTTAAAAGTGAAACTAGGCATTTATTTAGGCAAAGCTAAATATATCTTAAATCAAAATATGAATCTTTGGGTTAATTATTGTGCGTGTTCGATTTTTTCATAAAACTATAACTGGCAGCTGCAGTACGCCCCTTCGTTACCAGGGTCCCCTCCTCCAGGAGCTGTGGGGGTGTTAGTTACGCCACTGGGGAGACCTATATATCGTGCAATGGGTGCCAACAGGCTAAGAAGAAGAAGATACGCGAACCTCTTTTCCTGACTTGTTGTTAATCGATGTCCTTAAGTGCACACAGTTAAAGAAATTATTCGATAAACATAAAAGTAATTTGTAGATACACTGGCGGAAAGTGAAAAAAGAACACCAAAAAGGAATTGGTGGACGATCATGAAATTTAGATATGTTAATGAGGTCCAGTTTACGTAGGTGTGATGTTAATTTCGGGACCAACCGGTAAGCGCTTATGCCACAGCACGGCATAATATGCACATTATCGTCAGTGGTATTTAAGGAGTACGGCGACGTGAATGTAATCAGTCGTCGGCGTACGGACACGTGCGAAGACCCTGAAGAAGCTGCAATGCCTGGACATGGAAGACGTGTACGATTTCAGCAGTTATCGGACTTTGAGCGAGGTCGTCTAGTCGGACTCCGCGTTGCCGGGTGGTCGTATCGTCGTATTGCGGAGCGAATTGGACGGGAAGTATCGGTGGTGGTACGATGGGGGCGTAGATGGCCTGACGAACATTCCCCCACGAGAAGACGTGGAACCGGGAGTCACAGACGGACTGATGAGCGGACCAATTGACGCATAAGAAGAGCGGCGTTGTCAAGCAGAACGTCCACTGCGACGCAAATCTAAGCTGCCGTTACACCTGAGGTGACTGTGCGAACAATGCGCAACCGTCTACTGGATGCAAGACTATGTGCACGGGTGCCTATGGCACGTGTACCTCTGACTCCAGCCCACCTTCAGGAACGGCTGCAGTGATGTCGCCAACGTCTGCACTGGAAAAAGCAATGGCGATCTGTCGTGTTCAGCGATGAAAGCAGATTCTGCTTGGGAGCCTCCGATGGCCGTATGCGTGTTCGCAGACGCACAGGGAAGCGTCTCCAACCTTCTTGCATCCGCCAGCGACACACAAGGCCTACACCTGGTTTCCTGGTGTAGGGAGCGATCAGCTATCACTCCCGTACACAACTAGTGTTTGTACCGGGTACGTTAAACAGCACCTCCTACATCAACAACATCATTCAGCCCGTTGTTGTGCCATTTGTAAGGTCGGTCCATCGTGGTGTTTTCCAGCAAGATAACGCACGCCCACACGGCACGTGTAACGCAACATGCACTTCAGGGTGTGAGACAACTTCCATGGCCTGCACGTTCACCGGATTTGTCCCCCATTGAGCACGTGTGGGATTTTATGGGACAACGACTTATCCGGTTTCCACGGCCAGCCACGACCATCCCCGATTTACGCGTCCAGGTTGAGGATGCTTGGAACTCAATACCCCGAACTTACACCCAACATCTGTACGACAGACTCCATGCCAGAATTGCACAGTGTGACGCAGTTCATGGCGGTTCAACCTCGTACTAACCATGTTACATGGAAATGTTATTTTTCAGTTTACCAGCAAATACAGCTGTATTTTGCCATAATGTTTTGATCACGTTATCCTCTGTATTCCGTTATTATGCTGTATAAATTTCGTTGGTATCAGACGTCTCCTTTTTGGTGTTCTTTTTTCACTTTCCGCCAGTGTATATTGCATGAAATATCTGGCTGGACTTCCGAATCAGAACGCTTTCAAGCAATTCCCGGTTTCGAGTGTATCGTTCTACTGTATTTACATAGAACCTCATCAAACCCAACGTGAAAGAAAGTAGTTCACGCTAAATTTTATGCGGATTTTTTTTTAGAATTTCTTTAAAATGTAAACTGAAGTGCCAGAAAAACTGGTACAGACGAGCTTATGCAAAATACATAGCAACGTCACCTATGCGCGTACTCGGTTGTGTCCGCCAGTGCGTATATAAAGCGTTAGACATTCTTGTCAGCTGTCAGAGCTGTTTTCGGCATGAGGAATGACAAGTAATAACGATTTAAGCGATTTTCAACGCGATGTCATAGTTGGCGCTCGTGAGATGGGCCATAGTATTTCGGAGGTAGAAATGAAGTTCGGATTTTCACGGACGACCATTGCAAGGGTGTACCATGACTACAAGAATTCCGGCAAAACCTCCAACCTACGATGCCAGTGTGGCCGTAAAAAGACATTGGGTGAACGTGACCAGCGTCGGCTGTCAAGAATCGTTTCACGCGAAAGGCGTGCAACACTCTCGCAGGTATAATCGGAATTCAATGCTGTAGCCTCAACAAGCATCAGCGTCCGGACTGTGCAAAGTATCCTGCACGATATGGACTTTGGGAGTCGACGCCCAACTGGAGTTTTCTTGATGGGTGCATGACACTGAGCTATGCGCCACGCTTGGGCACGACAACACCGCCAATGGATACTTGATGACTGGAAATAAGTAGCCTGGTCTGATGAGTCGCGTTTCCAACTGTATCGGGCAGATGGAAGAATTCGTGTGTGGCGCAAACCCCATGAAGCCATGGATCCCGCCTGTCAACATGGAACTGTACCGGCTGGTGATTGTTCCGTAATGGTATAGGGTGTGTTTAGCTGGACTTCACTGGGACCCCTGGTACGTCTACAAATGTCTGTGACCAGCCAACGCTATGTACGCATTCTTTCTGACGAGGTACAGCCGTTCATGTCTTGCATTCATGCTGATGGGTTGGGCCTGTTCCAACAGGACAATGCACCTCCACACAAGTGTCGGAACGCCACATTATGGTTAGAGGAGCATTCATCTGAGTTTGGGGTGTTTCCATTCCCGTCCAAGTTCCCAGGTCTGAACGTGATAGAACACATTTGGGATGACATGCAACGCGCTATCGAACAATGGAATCCGAGACCTCGGAATACACCAGAATTGTGGAACGCTCTGCAGGAAGTATGGCGTGCATTGCCTACATCATATTTCTAGAAGCTAGTGGAGTCCATACCTCGTCGTATTTCTTCAGTCCTGCGCTCCCGTCGGGGGCCTACCAAGTATTAGACTGGTGTACCAGTTTTTCTGGCACTTCAGTGTAGGTGTTAATGATATATAATTTTGTTTGCAAATATATCGAAAAATGATTATCATTTTTATATTCAGGGTTACAAGGAAAGTCCGTGATCAGGCCAATATCTCACGAACTATAGCAATTAGCGATTTACCTCCTGTGCAGATGAATAGGAAACCCCCTATGGCGCACACAATAACACCACGAAGCATCCCCTCGCACCCTTTTTTGGGAGTGGGTTGGTTGAGGTGGCTATCTCGCCCCCTTTGGAGATAAGGCAAAAAAAGTCAATTACAAACTTGTTTAACTATGCGTTTGTCCCATAACAAAAGATGGAAGGAGACTCTTCAAATACGAAAAAAGCTGAAAGCTAACTGAGTCGCTGTGTCCGAAGCATATTTTGCATGGATTTCAAATGTGCTTCCTGCTCCGTCGTCAGAATACAAAAAAGATATGCGTGGTCGGTATGCCAACACTTCGTGAACCAGTGATGGCAAGTCGAAAGTTTTACCGCGTACGCAAGTCAATTAGATGTGCACACAGTTTTCTATTGGACGAGTGTTGCGCCACTTTATGCAATTTCTCCTTGTCCAGTGTATTTTTTACTGTATTGGACATCAAAATTGGACATCAAAGTCTGATATTGAATATGTCAAGGAACTGCGTTTTATTTCAAAACAAGAACTGTTTTTGAGGTTTGTAGGAAAACGTTTCCTTTGTGCTTTCATTTACTTAGAACTTACCAGTTCAGATGAGCTCTAATAATAAGTTCTTGTCTAAATACTTTGTCGTTGCTTCCGGATGTTGTGCTTTTCTTGGGGCCACATTTCCGGTTCCCTTCCGTCTTTTGTTATGGGACAAAAGCATTTATGTACTATTTTTGCCTCGCTGAACAAGTTTGTAATTGACTTTAACGTGGTGTTATTATGTGCGCCATAGGGTGTTTTCTATACAACTGCAAAAGAAGTGCATCGCTAACTGCCATAGTTCGTGAGATATTGGCCTCATCAAGGACTTCCCGTGTAACCCTGTATATAAAACTTTTAATCATCAATCATTTCTCGATATATATGAAAAATGATTAATGATTTTATAAATGATTAAAGATTTTCATTTGCAAGTATATCGAATAACATTACTACGTTTTGAACTTTGTCCAGGAAATATTGCAATAAAAGATCATCTGAAGCTTTGCTACCCGTTCTGCAAAGACATTTTAAACTAGGACAAGCCGCCAACGGTTACCGATAGATAACTCGGGTAGAGTTGGCAAATTTTGAGCGAAGCTATTGCAGAATCTAAGCTCATTAAGGCGTCTATTATAACAAATTCTAAAAAACGAACGCGTAAAATTTATGACTTCCAGACCAAAAGTACGAAACATTCAAAAAAGGAAATGCCTAAAAATTATCACGAACTACTTTTCTTCACGCCTTCACGTTGGTTGTCATCAGGTTGCATGTAAACAAAGCGGAAAGACACTCAGATCGGGAACAACGTTTTTCATTTTGTATCGCGAAAGACAGACACACACACATACACAAACGTCCTTTGATTATTATAGATTAAGCAAGTGTTGAGCTAACAGACGGAATCTTTCCATTTCTTCGTTTTTCAATTCAAACGATTTTTTAAAATTAATGTTAGGGAGCCGACTTTCGTGAAACGGTTCAAGTAAAAGCCATCTATTTTTAATTGAAATTCCTCAATGACACAGAATTTCGGGAATCGGAAGGTGTCAAAACCTGACCAAGGACGATGTTCAATCACATGCCAAAACTAACGGTGATCGGGTGTGTCCTGTCATTTCAATTATTATTAAAATTGGCCAGTTTTTTAATGACCATTATTTTTATACGATACGACCAATGCACCATGATACCAACCCCATGTCACTCACCATGTCCTTTTCTTTCTCTGTGACAAGTGTCACCGCGAGCAGCTGAAGATTTTTGGAGGAGATAGGTAACAAACGACCTCTTCTCAAACCCCGGGAAACCCCTCTAGAAATGCAAGTTTTTGGATGATTATTCCTCAATGACACGGAATTTCGGGAATCGGAAGGCGTCAAAACCTGATTATGAACGATGTCCAATCGTATGCAAAAAATCACGGTGATCAGATGTGTCATCTCGTACCTATGCCCGAACAACTAATTGTCTCGTGTCTCGTAAAGAGAGCTCTGCCCGGCCTTAGGCTTCGCTTCGCTCAACCAGGTACTACCATCTACTGAAATCAATGGAAAGGATATATACATTTTTCAGAACATGGTTTCACTGTCAGGATCTATAAATTTTCTCACAAAAATTTATAGAACCTGACAGTGGATCCCATACTTAAAGTATCGAATCTCAAATCTAATAAGAAAGCTGTCAAGCAAAATCTGAGAAGCCATACTTCCAAATCGGAAGAATTATTAACCGATTAAATAAACAAATACATCGCTCTTTCCACGTACCAGAAACACGTAGCAACCGAAAAATTGTTATTCTGTCACTGCTGGGCAAAAGGAATCCACGGATCTCTCGATATCTAGCTGAGCGCGTTAGCCTTACACCACGGAAGACAACAATCCACGGTGCTATGTGTGTTTTTAAGTAAGCTTCTGACATCATAAATATGTAAGATGGGCTCAGCTACCGAAAGGTCTCCATCTGGTGGGCATTAACGGCACTGGCTATATATTAATTATAGCAGTTAAATTCAAAGAGCGAGATCCAAAGTGAAGATCCTCCAAATACGTGGCGCCAGTAAATAAACAATACATCTCTCTTTCCACGTTCCAGAAACACATATCAACCGAAAATTTGTTATTCGGTCACCGCCGGGGAAATGAAATATTTGATTCGACGATTTTGTAAAAAAACAAAATTTAAATCTATTTTTAACAGTTCATTGTAGAACTCCTTTCTACCGAGTGGAAAAAATGAATGTTAAGTACAATAATTTATTGCTATTATACCACACGAAAAATGCATTTCGTTACGATTCTTTGTGAATTATGATGTGTGAATCTCTGGTGTGAAATAAATGTTTTATTTTCCATAATAAAATAAATGCCTATATTTGTTTCCATTACGATAAGATTTATTTCAATGAAAATAGTAATAAAAATTCCGTATCGTACGGTGAACTACTTTCTTTCACTTTGTGTATGATCAGGTTCTATGTAAACAAAGTGGAACGATACACTCGAAATCCCAAACAACTTGAAAGCGGCCTGATTCGGAATTCCAGCCAAATATCGAATAATTAATAACTGCAGAGGTGCCGTTTTTCCTTATTGAGGTTTTTATACAAACCTAGTTTGTTATTTTTCTCATTTTTGTTAATCTACGTCGTTAAGTGCAGGCAGTTCAAGAAATGATTCAAGAAACGTATAAATAAGTTGTAAATATATTGTTTTTCTTAAAAAGAAAAACCCCACTCTGATGGTTTTGTTGTTGTTATGTTTCCTTGTTTTGTACAGCAGCGGCACTTAACAAAGCGGAACCACACACGGAATTATTTTATGCGCTGATAAATCGGAAGGCTTCTCTTGCTTAACAAAAGAAGTAAACATGGTGCTGGCCTTTCAAGCGGTGGCGCACACAGGATTCCTTTATTGGGGTGGTCCAAAATATTGAAGATGAAAAAAAACAAAAACTAAAAAGAACTAAAAAAACCGGAGAAAACATCTAAATTTTTGGGAAGCGATGAAAATATCTGCGCCACATTAAGTGCATTTCCAATGATTCGCAAAGTATATATTTAAAAACATATAAAAATGTGTTAGCAACTAGGCTGCCAATAACGCAGAGCGAAGGACCAAGTGATACCTCATGGGGAGGGCTTGAGCCCCTAGGCGACCCCTGCCGAGTGCGTCACTACTTTCAATTATTTCAAAATATTTTGTGAATCAAACTAATTTATTCTGTTAGAATTACAAATTGGTTTTGTATTAGCATTGATTTAAGACAAACCGCCATTCTTTTGGTCTTGAAGAAGGCAGTTCATTCCGGTTTTTTTTTCTACCACCACCATGATCAACGCCGCAGAAGAAGAGTTGTCTCTCGTCTATAATTTTGGGACTCTGGTTGTTTTTTATTTTTTTTTAATTTAGAGGTTTAACGAAAACCATAAGCAACTCGATGAGCTATAAGCAGTCATTAGTCCCTAATTTAGGGTCACTGATTCCAAGGAAGGGAAAGAGCCAGCACCGAAAGACAAATGCACCATTCACGCTTCATCCGGGAGCTGAAACCCGCCCAAGCTCGGCCTGCTAGCCAGAAATTAGAGCTTGTGAAAACTCGGACACCTGGGAGGCTAATTGCGTAATGCAGAAAACGCTGAATGGTTGTCAGAAATTCTTAATATCGTCGGTTACAGTGTCTACTATCCCGGTCCTGCCTGCCATCTAGTCTGGGGTTTTCCGCAGACTCCCTGTGTTGGGGACGCGAATGCATAGGTGGTTCCCAGCGAAATCGTCCCTGGGCGCACTTTGCCCCTTACCCGTATGCAGCAGTAGAGTGGCAAGCCGGCTGCATTAATTTTCCAGTAATCCTCAAGCGCGCACAGTCATCTTTGCGGAACTCAACCGGTCATGGGCGGACGAAATCGGTAGATAGATAGAGAGAGTTTACTAGTTTTTCAGAGCGAAAAAATGGTCTCCAGAATCGGAATGTACAGGATATTACATCGCGTGATTTATTTATCCAGTAAACGAGTTAACGATCGTTTTTAGGGGGCGCACGCAGAAATAACAAGTCTCTTTGGCGGAAAAAAAATGCAGTAAAAGAATTATTTCCTGCTGTGAATAAAGACGCCTTCTTAACAGCAACTGCAAACAAGGACGCAACTAGTATGATGCTAAGGAGTATTTATTTTTTATTTTTTTGGGTTGGGGGGGGGGGGGGGTTAACGACCACCATGAGCAATCGATGGGCTATAGACAATCGTCCGTCTCTAATTTAAGGACACAGGTTTCATGGAAGGGAGAGAGCCAGTGCCGCAAGATAAACATAACATCCATGCCTCACCGAGATTTGAAGCTTTACCCATCTTGGGTGAATAATAAGAAACCAGCGCTTTGACCACTGCGCCACCGTGGCGGCGAGGAGTTTTCTGCCACTGGATCCCGGAAACTCATAGGCCCCTTTTCTTCTCACGCAATCCTAATGCTCTGTTAGTTTTATAAAATGCATATTTTTAAAACTCGATCTGACGATTCCTAAAAGTTTGGTAGAAGATAAGTTGGGTGTCTTATGGGCGCCAATACTACGAAAGAAGCCTAAATCACTACCAGCAGCATGTCCCCTCACACTTCGTTTTAGTATTCACAGATCCTTAGAAAGCTAACTAAGGAACAATACAATTTTCTAGAGCATTTTACGATTATTTCTTGTAAAATACTGTTTAATCAACGCATCCTTCCAGTTTAGACTTGTGGATCATAATTAGGCACGGACCTTAACTAAAATCGCAAAGAAGCATGGACGGATGCATACTTGGTGTAACCAGAAAAGATATGAAGAGGAAGTCTGACTGAGGAAAATGACGAGAGTTGATGATATCACGAACAAAGTAAAAATCCTCAAGCACCAAAGAGCTGGATATACATTGAAGTGCCAGAAAAACTGGTACAGACGAGCTTACGCAAAATATATAGCAACGTCACCTATGCACGTACTCGGTTGCGTCCGCCAGTTCGTATATAAAGCGATAGACATCCTTGCCAGCTATCAAAGCTGTTTTCGGCATGAGAATGACAAGTAATAACGATTAAAGCGTTTTTCAACGCGATGTCATAGTGGTCGCTCGTGAGATGGGCCATAGTATTTCGGAGGTAGAAACGAAGTTCGGATTTTCACGGACGACCATTGCAAGGGTGTACCGTGACTATAAGAATTCCCGCAAAACCTCCAACCTACGATACCAGTGTGGCCGTAAAAAGACATTGGGTGAACATGATCCTTGCCGGCTGTCAAGAATTGTTTCACGGGATAGGCGTGCAACACTCTCGCAGGTATCATCGGAATTCAATGCTGGAGCCTCAACAAGCATCAGCGTCCGAACTGCACAAAGTACCCTGCACGATTTGGGCTATGGGAGCCAACGCTCAACTCGAGTCCCCTTGTTGAGTGCACGACACAGAGCTATGCGCCTCGCTTAGGCACGGCAACACCGCCACTGGACACTTGATGACTGCAAATAAGTAGCCTGGTATGACGAGTCGCGTTTCGAACTGTATCGGGCAGATGGAAGGATTCGTGTGTAGTGCAAACCCCATGAAGCCATGGATCCCGCCTGTCAACAGGGAACTGTACCGGCTAGTGGAGGGTCCGTAATGGTATGGGGTGTGTTCAGCTGGATTTCACTGGGACCCTTGGTACGTCTACAAAGGTCTGTGACCGGCCAACGACATAAACCAGTATTGTCCATCTTGGTATCACGCATCCATAAATATGTTAAACAGTAATAGTGACATTACATAACCTTGTCTGGCTCCTGCACCAATAGAAAACCATTTTGATTAAAAACCATTCACTCTTACACAAGCTCTCCTGCCAGCATACATGACTTTTACACTATTAAGTAGATTCCCAGTAACACCATATTTATTCAATAACTTCCACAAAAGTGTCCCATTTACTCGGTCGTAAGCTTTCTCTAAATCTATGAAGGCAGCAAAAACTTTCTTACCAACAGCCAGATACTTTCCAATCATCGTGCGTAATGCAAAAATCTGGTTAGTTCAGCCTTTAAAAGGCATAAAATCACTCTGAACATCCCACACTTTTTCTGATGTAAGACCTTGTACATTTTCAATAATGACCTTACCAAACACTTTTCCTGGCACACTCAGTACGCTAATACCGCGGTATTTCTTGCAGTAAGTCTGGCCACCTTTTCCCTTATACAAGGGAACAATGATAGCATCCTTCCAATCCCCGTAGATATTCCATGAAATTCAGTATCCTGAAAATGAAAACATCTATCGAAATTTTTTATGTACAAAATCTAACAATAATTCGCGCCTCAGAAAGAACTAAATTTCGATTTCGTGAATTTTCACTACTTGGAAATATTACATTCAATATACGTGATGAGCATATCAGTCGGGCCAAACGAAAGAACATGATTGCTGATAATTCCATATGCAACGAAAATGGTAAACCATTTGAAATCAAAGCGATTGTAAATGTCGAATATTTTGCTATCTTGAGAAACGCTGATATAAATAATGGGTGAAATTCCGACTCACAACGCTATCAGGAAGCTTCGTGTATCACTCTGCTTTGCTTATATAGTATAAGCCTGCACACACCCACGACCGAAGCAAAATTTTCTTATTTGAAGGCTGAAATTACGCCCCTTCGAATTCAAAGTTTCCCACTTCCACTCAAAGAATAACCAGTTTTTCTTTCTGATACTTTCATTATAGGAAAATATGATTGTTTAAATATTGCACTTTCGGTTTTTGGTATAATGTTATTTAAATAATTTATAATTCCACTTAATTTTTCTGACATAACTTTAACATTTTACAAATAAAACATAAAAGTCACCGCCGATAACCTGAGGTGTAAATAGAAATTTTAGGGGGGGGCAGAAAATAGAAGTTTCTGAAATCCATCAGGACAAAGAGAAGCTAATGAAAAATACAATGGCCGTTCCATAAAAAACTGAGAGTAAAATCCCACAAAATGAAAAAAATATAGGTACAGGAAAATATATATCATTCTTTCTCAAAGTATCTTCCCTCGGATGATATGCAACGGTCCCATCGTTCAGTCCACTTTTTAAAACTTGTGGCGAAGGCGTTTTGCGGAAGCTGCTTTAGCGACCCCTGTTCAGCTTTAGTAATGTCGGCATCTGTGTTGAATGTTGCGCCACGGGACTTCTTCATTGTTGGAAACAACCAGGAAACGCACGGGGCGACGTCAGGACTGTACGCAGACTGTGGCATGATTTCGATATTGCATTTCATAAGAACCTGTTGTACACAAGCAGCCATATGTGGGCGGGCGATAACACGGTGTGCGGTCCACTTGCCAACCAGTTCCGGTCGCTTAATCGATATGTGTCGTCGCAGACGCTTCAAGACTGAAATGTAATAATCAGCATTGACTAATTTGTGGAGGCAAGGCATGCTGGTAGACCATACCTTTATGATCAAAGAAAATTATCATCACCACCTTCCCACCTGATTTGGTTTGGCGGACTTTTTCGGAGGAGGCGAGTCTATGTGTTTCCGAACACTCGTTGCGCGCTTCGTGAGGAGGTCGAAATAGTGGATCCCTGTTTTATCGGCAGTTGTTACTGTGTTTAGAAAGTTTGGATCCTTTGCAATCATTTGTTGCCACTCATGACACACCTGAACTCTGGCTAACAATTGTTCTCTCGTCAGGTGATGAGGTACCCATCCGGAACACACACGATGCAACATTACTTTGTCGCGTAGAATGTGGAATACCAACGTTTTTGAAATATTATTTGACGCAGCTATGTCTTCACACGTCATTCGTCAATCATCTTGCAGGATTGCCCAAACAGTGTTAACAATACGCTCCTTAACAACAGTTTCAAGTCGACGAGGCTCAGGAGCGAGTTCTGTCGACAAACGCCCTATTTTGAAATCATGGTGCCATCTAAAAATCGTTAACTCACCCAAACATTTATATTTGTAAGTTTTTTTCATTAAATCAACTGTTTCTGGAGCCGTTTTACCCAAACGAAAGTAAAATTTTATCGCACAACGCATTTCACTTCTTTACTCTGAATCACTCATCACCTCTATAGCTGTATGGCGAAATGCAGACGTATCTTAAACAAATGCGCAATAACAAAACCAGAATCGTCTGCAACAATTAATAATTGTTGCCATAAATATTTCCTTAATTCAGTTAGTCGTCTGCGTGGTTACTTTCCCCCTTCGCACTGTTACTAACTAAAAAAAAATACTCTGTTTTTTTGGAACGGCCTTTGTAGAAGAAAAAATATAAAGAAATAAAGAATTTTTTTTCTAAAGTAAAAGATACATTTTTATTAAATTAAAGCAATTTTTCTAATGTAAGTCTTATTTTATTAATAGCAAAAGATGAAACACTTTCGTCGGGCGTAAGCAAGCACCTTGTTCCGCTCTAAAAACAGTCAAGTGATGTCCCCTATTTAACGGACTGCGATTTAACGAATTCCGCGATTTTACGGACATTTTTTATGGTACGGATGGAACCACATTGGAATTAATGTTTGGTGTTTCCCGATTTAACGAACACATTTCCTCAATTTAGCGAACATTTTTTTATTTTTTAAACCACCAAACTATATGTTAACCTGCATTTTCATGTTGATAGTTAGCTAGAAAATGTGCCTCCCTTAACAGAAATATTATACGCATGGAGTTAATTAGCGTTTCAATGAACACTATCTGCGACAGGGCTTGACGGAATCATAAATCAGTTCGCCTTTTCTGCGACTATCAAGCGTAAGCTTCTTATAAGGAGAAGCAAATGACAAACAGGTCCCAAAGGACCGCAACGTTTTCTTGCATGGGTGGAAAGCAGGAAAAAGAAAGGCGGTGTAGGGAGGAAATCTGGAATGCCTGGGAGATTCTTGTTTTCAGCTACAGACAGAACAATGTTTTCAGCTACAGACAGAACAATGTTTTCAGCTACAGACAGAACAATGTTTTCAGCTACAGACAGAACAATGTTTTCAGCTACAGACAGAACAATATTTTCAGCTACAGACTCTGGGGACACACACTGTACGTACCCATTCCTGAACCTCTAAAATCCTTCCCCAAATTGAGTTTCTTCTCTTCTCAGTGTTAAATTTACAGGTCAAATTAAACAACACATCTTGTTATACAACTTATAATACTGAAGTCCTTATTTTAAGAAGCTAAATGCGTATAAAAAAATCAACTATCGTACTTTTCTCGCAATTTTAAAGTACCCTTAACTTTTGATGCTACATATTGAAATCTAATATTGACGAATTATGTATTTAATATTCAAAGTAAATGTGCACGTATTATAACACTTTTGATAATAAATTTAGCTATTAAAAGAACTATAAATAATTTAAATTTCCATACGAAGAAAGAGAACTTAGATGCTTACGTATTCTGTTATGAACACTAGCTTAATTTGAATACCGCATTCGAAAGTCTTCCTAGACTTAGCGAATTCCGCGATTTTACTACAAGACTGTTGGTCCCTTGAAGTTCGTTAAATCGAGGTTTGACTGTACGTCCCTGACGATAACACAACACTCTGAAAAAATTGAAGGAGTGACTAGTCGTTCAAAAGGAGAATAATAATAAGAAAGATGACACCGAATTTTCGGGTGTAATAAGCACGTCTTTTGAATCCGTTCTGACGCAAATTAAATTTATCAAAGCTATTCAAAGTCAAAGGAGCCGGTACGGAAAAAAATTGATCTGACGAAAGAAAGAAGATTTTCAATCGGGTTTTTAATCCCTCAGATATTGCTGTAAACGGAATCGTGAGCTTACGAACTCTTAGAAACAGAGATATCGACAAAAATGAGATGTGACTTTACGTTCCCTGGTGGGAAAATCATGCATTATTTTAGGAAGAAAGTATTCTCAAAAGGTTTATCGATATAAGCGGTATCGGTCCAAGAAAAAAAAAAAAAAATTGGTCGAGTTTTCAGGAGCCCAGATTTTGCTACAAATACATCAGAAGCAGAAATTAACACTTATGACCCCTGGTGGCCAAATCATTCTTTACCAAACATTAGAAATTATGTAAAAAATATTTTCCTTCAGGTCTTGTATGCAATACACGAAGAATTTTTCAAATCGGAGCTTTAGGAGAAGAAATAACGCAGAAAACGCAATTTACCTTTATGCCCCTAGCGGAAAGTCTATGATTTACTTGTAAATTTTAAATTTATAGGAAAAACATTTTGCATCGGAAACACTATCCAACAAAGAAGGAATTTTTCAAATCGGACTCCTAGAAGCCAATTGACAAAACTAAGATATACATCTACGACCCCCTGGCGTATAAACCATGCATTATTTCAAGAAGAAAATGTTCCTAAAAGGTTTGTCGACATGAGTAGTTTCGGTCAACAAACGACGTTTTTTTCAATCGAGAATGCTGAAGCTCATATTTTACTGCAAATACATCAGAAGCGGAAATTGAGATTACGCACCCTGGTGGCCAAACCATTTTTTTTACAAAAATTAGAAATTATGTGCAAACGATTTCCCATCAGGAGCTGTATCTGGTGCAGAAGGAATTTTTCAAATCGGAGAGTTAGAAGCAGAGATATAGGGGGAAACGCAATTTACCTTTACGCCCCCTAGCGGAAACTCTATGAATTACTTGAAAATTTTGAAATTCTATGAAAAACATGTCACACGGAAAACACTATCCAGCAAAGAAGGAATTTTTCGAATCGGACTCCTAGAAGTAGAGATATTGACAAAAATAAGATGTACGTCTACGCCCACTGGCGGAGAAACTGTGGAACATTTTAGGAAAACAATATTCCAAAAAAATGTATCGATGTGAGTGACATCAGTCCACGAAAGAATTTTTTCAATCGATATTTTAGAAGCTCAGATTCTATGGCAAATATATCAGAAGCAGAAATTAACACTTACGCCCCCTGGTGGCCAAAGTATTCTTCACCAAAAATTTGAAATTATATGCAAAACATTTTCCATTCGGAAATGTATCCGCTGAAGAAAAAAATTCAAATCGGAGTTTTAGAAGAAGGTTATCGGGAAAAATGTAATTTACTTTTACGCCCCCTAGCGGAGAATCTATGCGTAATTTGAAACAGTAACTATATCTAAAATAATCTTCGACATAAATGGAATCGAAAGATAAAAGAATTTTTTCAATCGGATGTTTAGAAGCAAATATGTAGAATAAAACGTATTTTTGAATTCGACATCATCTACATTTACGCCCTCTAACGGCGAAATTGTACATCGTAAAAAACAAAACAAAATAAAGGATCATCATTCGCTTCGCATATTTCAAGCTTCCAAATGCAAAAAGAATTTTTCAAATCGGACTAATAGTTGCAGAGATATGGTGGGTACAGACGGACGGACGGACGGACTGACTGACAGACTGACTGACGGACAAACCGATATCATAAGCACGATCTTTTTTACAAAAGACGTGCTAAAAAGGATGTTGTGTATTGTGTTTGAATGCACTTACTATTTATAAGGCAGTGTGTGGCTCAAAAATTATTTTGTTTATTATAAACATTGGGTAGATCGCTGACTTAGGTACGAAAGACTACCGCATTACATCACATAGCTTTTATCACAAGCATTTGGTGTGATAACACCTCTGTGCAAAAGTAGTGGAACGCAGTCGTTTAGTTCCATGTTCCTATTATACGCAACGATGCATGCAAGAGGAGATACTGCGCATGCACGATCCTGTGTTTATTATTAAGAGTTCTTTTTATGGGGGTGAAGGGGTTTAATTGGCCCCATAACATCTGAGGTACGAAGTGGTGCTCAATCTGTAATTCAGAGCCACTGTTTCCACAGGAAAGGAAAGATGCAGCCCCTGAGGATCAAAAAGACATTCGTGTCTTAACCGGGATTCGAACCAAGCTCCAAATTCTCAGAAGCCCACACTTCATACTGCTCGCCAGCAGGTTGACGAATGGCATTTCAACCTATGAAAATTCGAAGAGATAAGCCCCTTTTAGCAACAAAATACCTAACAATTTTCTTTGAACACTCCTCAATGATCTCAAACTCTCAGTGAACGAGAACTTGGCAATACCTATCTCTCCTTGAAGGTTCTCGGTCTATCTTCAATGCCTACGACTCTAATATGGAAATAAGCATGATGTTTCACACCATTATTTCCAAATGTACTGTCTCTTTCCGAATGAGTAGTGAGCTTGCATTGCACAACCCACTGGCGGATTCAAAGGAAGGGCGAGGGGGCATTTCTCCCTAATGAAACATTAATTTTCATACCTATTTAAACATCTTATGGAATCCTTTGAGTTGAAGAGCGGCGACGTATCAGTTTAATGTAAATATTTCTCATGTTTAATTAATCTGCAAGAAAATATAATTATCTATCAAAACGTATAATCATAGTCTGGTGTCAGTCGTCAGTAAAACTGCAGATTTGCTTACTCACCCTGGGCTCCCCCTTTTTGTAGTAAATGCTGGATCCATGGCGGAACAACTTCGTAACGTGGAATTTTCCAAAGTAATGGGTTTGGACGTGGTCTGATGAATAAGTCTTCTGCGATAGCGCGCAAGGTCATCATTAGCCGGAAACGATGTGAACTGGGAGGCATTTCCCATAGCTTCTCCTGCTGGCAAGCATGGAAGCCATCGGAACGTCAAATAATGTGTCAATAGCAAAGGAAGACAAATTTTTATTGCGAAATGCAGAAATCGAATAAACACAGTTTCGAGTTAGAAGCTGCTGTATCACCAGAGATTCCAACGTCGCAGAAATACCGACCAATTAACCTATCACAGAAGAAAGCGCTTCCTTCTACACTGAAGAGCACATGAATTAGAGACAGCTGGCGTTATGCAAATGCGGCGCTGTGGGCGGCCCTGTAAACGGAAACGACATGACTTATGCAGCGATCCGACAATATAAGGAGTGATGCGATGGGAATCAGTAAGGGTTGGACGCAGTATGGGTAAGACGAAGGATTTAAGCGCATTTGATCGTGGGCAAATTGTCGGAGCCCGACGAATGGGTCACTCCATCTCGGAAGTCGTGCAGTCACTGGGATTTTCACGGGCCACTGTGTCACGGGTGCACCGTGAGTACATTGAATCCGGTAAAACCATCCCTGCAAGGGCCAACTGCCGTGTACAACAGCGAGTCGATGAGCAGGTTCATCGTCGGCTAGCTCGCTTTGTAACAGCTGATAGACGGGCCACAGTGCAAGAAATCACTCGGCAATTTAACAATGGTGCACAAAAACGTGTAAGCAGCCACACCATCCAGAACCATCTCCTCGCTATGGGGTACAGAAGCCATCGTTCCACGAGGGTACCGCTGCTGACCGCACACCACAGGGTGCAAAGATTAGCATGGGCGCGGGAACATCGCCACTGGACCCTAGACATGTGGGAAAATGTTGCCTGGACTGATGAGTCGAGATTCACGTTGGTAGATGCGGATGGCAGGATACGAGTACGGCGCAAACCACATGAAGCGATGGATCCTTCTTGCCAGCAGGGTACTCTTCAAGCTGGTGGGGGTAGCATTCTCGTCTGGGTACTGTTTACGTTGACTGAAATGGGACCCCTGGTACGTGTGACATCGTCTCTCATAGTTCAACGTTACCGGCATATCCTGAACGACCATTTGCTCCCGTTTGTGCGTCTTCAACATCCCACTGGGGACCTCATCCTGCAACAAGACAATGCACCGTGCCATCGCTCTCGAATTGTATCCGAATGGTTGGATGAACACTCAACCGACGTGACCTCGCTTCCTTGGCCAGCTAGGTCACCTGACATCAATCCCATTGAGCACATCTGAGATGCCATCGAGATAGATGTTCGAGGCTCTGACCCCCCTCCATCAAATCTTTGTGAACTGTGGGAGGTTGTTCAGGGGTAGTGCATCCGTATGGCTTCCCAACGCTTCTGGCCTCTTGTCGAGACCATGCCGAGACGAATCGCCGCCGTCATCAGGTTGAAAGGTGGTGCTACACGTTACTAGACAGATATCTCTAATTCAATTGCTCTTCAGTGTAGTCCTTTATTCTCTAGATCATCGGCTCCCAACCGATGGTACGCGTACCCCAGGGGGTACACGTACCATCGGTTGGGAGCCGACACGTACCCCCGAGGTTTTGTGTTGGGCAGTCCAGGAGTACACGAAAAATAATCAGTAATGGCGGAAAAACAAGTAAAGTAAAAAAGAAATACAAAACGTTAGTTATGGAACAATAAATGTCAAGTTTGAATCACCGCTAATAAAGACACGTCAAAATCCCCTCACATTTTTTTTTATTGTAGATTTAACGACCACCGTGAGCAACTCAATGGGTTATAAGCAGTCGCCCGTCCCTAATTTAGGGTCACTGGTTCCAGTGAAGGGAGAGAGCCAGTGCCGTAAGACAAACACAATATCCATACCTCACCGGGATTCGAACCTGGACCCCTTTCAGAGGCCATCACTTAGACCACTGCATTACCTGGGCGGCAAACCACCTGACATTAGCGAATGATAATTGGTGAGGGCGTAATGATAATTGGTGAGGGCCAAACCACTCTTCTACCAATCATTTCGCACAGTTCATGCGTCACATTTGAGATTTAAAATTTAATCTGTGGTTTGTACTTTCAGTGTAGTAATTTTCCTTTCCCAACTCATTACCTAATTTCCACTATTTTACATTAAAATAGGAACTGAACAAAAGTATCAGTATTTAAGAACAGCTATTTTAAAAACAAGGGGTACAATTTATAGAAATGGGTTTAAAAGGGGTACACAAGTGGAAAAGGTTTTTTTTTTTTTTTTTTTTTATTTATTTATTTATTAGAACTCTTTTGCTGTACAATATCACAATACAAAACCGAAAAGAACGAACAATATATCACGTAATCTAAGATTAATTATTAAAAAAATGTATAGCACACCAGTTAACCAACTTTTTATAAAAAAGACAATTTGTGAAATTTTTAACCATACAATCACCATGTAACAAGGATAAACGCTTTACAATATAAAATGCAAAAATACTACACACTTAAATGTCAATATAACTACAATATCTTCAATATCAATTTAAGAAGTACAGCAAGGGGCCAGGGAAAAAGTCTAAAATTTTAGCCTGACAAGCCCCTGATCCCCTCTAAAATTTTCAAAAAGAAAAAAGAAATTCTTAGTCCAGTCAAGACAACGAATATGATATTATATCAATAGTATGCACTAAATGACATCGAGAAAGCCTAAAACAATAGACATCTTTTTCACTCCCCAACCGACCCCTAGTTGTGTACAATTTTCAATCAAAAAACTCCTTAACAGTTATCTGAAAACAGGGTATCGAGTCCCAGATCTCCAATATACCGATGTTGTTAAACATCATCGCCCAAGGGACAGTGAATTTCGTCCCACGTCGAGTATCATATGAATGATTTGTTCTCGACAACACTATGAGACCTGAATATCTTCCTGAATGAATATTGTAATGAATCATTAGCGTTAATCTATATCTGTGCAACTGTTTTACAGTCAATATACGGTAATAACGAAAAAGAACCTCTGAATGAAGCGAAGAGTTTAACAAACGCACATACCTTTTCAGCAAAACAGACAGACGAGTAAGGTTTCGTTTTGCAGTTACACCCCAGATCAAGATGTAGTACGACAGCACAGGATATACAAATGAATAGTACAGAATCAACAAAACTCTCACTGGCAGGAATCCTGAGACTCTCGCAACCATGACAACCCTTGATCTAAGGCAAGACGCCAAGTGATCCACCTGGCCATCCCACCTCAAAGATTCATGCAAGACAACTTCCAAGAACCTTATTGAGGGCCGATATTCCAATGCCACATCGTACAAATAAACCCGGACTCAGTTCACCATGACCGTACCTGGTACAGCAAATCTGCACACAACCCGTCCTAGCAATATTTAATGCGAGATAATTATCTGCAACCACCGAACAAACTGCAAAGTTTCAAGATTTACTCGAGGAATCAATTTATCCAAGGAGTCTCCCCTAATAAAAAGACTAACATTATCAGCAAACAATACCATATGAGCTCTAGACGGCACCTGAAATATATCGTTTATACACTGAGTGGCCACTTTATTATGACCACCTGACAGTTTTAAGCAAATATGCTATGGCTGCACGCTGTTGCCGCCAGAGGGCGAGAGTAGTATAAAAAGGGAAAGCTTAGTGCTTGCGACAGTAGTAGAAGTGTTTTTTGGGTGACGAGATGGGTAAAAATGCGATTTGACGGAATTTCAACGTGGGATGATTGTAGGAGCTCAGAGCCATGGAGCGAGTATCACCGAAACCGCCGCATTCGTGAAATGTTCCAGAGCAGCTGTTGTTAAAGTGTTTAAAGACTAGACTGTCAGTCAAAAAAACTGGGTCTCTACGTGCAACGTGTGGTCGTCATCGACTAGTGACTGCTCGGGCGGAACGGAGTGTCCAGACTGGTAACAGACAACAGAAGGGCAACAGTGCAGCAAATTACAGACCATCTTAATCAAGAATCCCCTCAAATGATCTCTGCATGCACTGTTAGCCGTACACTGCATCGGAGAGGATATGGCAGCCGAAGACCTGTTTGAACACCTTTGCTGTCTGCAGTTAACAAGAGAAAACGTCTCCAGTTCGCACAGGAGCACAAGGATTGGACAGTCGATAATTGGAAACAAATTATGCGGTCCGATGAATCACGTTTTCAGTTGCACCATGCCGATGGCCGAGTGAGAATTTGGCGGAAACAGCACGAAAACATGGACCCCAAATGCATTGCTACAACCCTTCAAGCTGGTGGAGGCAACGTTATGGTTTGGGGAATGTTTTCCTGGCATGCTTTGTGCCCTTTAATTCGTGTCTGACTGGCACATCATATCTAAACATCGTTGTGGACCAAGTGCATCCTGCCATGTGGATGGTTTATCCCAATGGCGATGGCTACTTTCAACAAGATAATGCGTCCTGCATAGTGCTCGTATTGTACAGGATTGGTTTCAGGAACATGCCGGTGAGTTTACTTTGCTTAGGTGGCCACCACAATCTCCAGATATCAACCCCATTGAGAATTTGTGGGATGAAGCTGAACGAGGCATTAGACAGCCGGATACACAACCCTGCAATCTCACACTCCTGGAAAGTGCTATTCATCAAGCATGGTCTCAGATTCCACAAACCACCTATCGACATCTCGTGGAGTCCATGCCACGAAGAATCGACGCAGTATTAAAGGCAAAAGGTGGCCCAACGAAGTACTGAGGGGGTGGTCATTGTAAAGTGGCCACTCAGTGTATAGATAAGGAACAAAACAGGATCCGATACCGAGCCCTGAGGGACTGCATAAGAAACGGGTCTTACTTAAAAGGAATATCCGTTGATGTGAACATACTGTCTCCTACCCATCAAGTAATTCCGAAATACCTTCAACACAGCACCCCTAATCCCAATCCTCTCTAGCTTAATCAATAGGATATCGTGACAGACAGTATCAAATGATCTTGAAAGATCAAAGTCTGACAACAGAGCCCCCCAGAATCCAAACTAGTTCAAAACATCCACTGCTCTAGATTATGCACGTGCCGTGACAAGGAAGGTGCAGCTGTCACGAACAGCATGCCACAGGGTAGGAACAAGTGACTCGAACACCTTTACTTTCGTTTCTTAGGTAATCAGTCAGAAAGGATTCATTCTCCAAAATGACAACTTTGAATAACATAGCTAAAAGAAAAGTAGCGCTTTCTGATGCGCAGGTTCACTCGTTCCGGGGGGGGGGGGGGTTCTGCCCACTTTTCAGACAGCGAATTTGTTCGTTCGAGCCGATTTCAGCCCATTTTGCTAACCTCGAGTTAATTCGTTTCAGCTGGTTAAATGGTTAACCCTTAAGTAGCGTCGAGCGGTCCCACGGACCGCATCGGTTATTAATGCATGTTTTACTCACATATGTAAAACACCTAATGACTTGTACTATCTAGTATCTTCCAATATCTTATTAATTAGGCAATCTGCAGGCATGCTTTGTTGGGATCACCACTGGTTGTATATTTTTTATCGATGCAGTGGTCTCATGGACTGCACACCGCAACTTACTTATCGCAAAACCTTTCGTTCAAAGCTGTCCCGTAAGTTGCGTCGTGTGGTCCAGTAAAGGGTAAGATATCCCGGAATCGTAGAAAGAATCTTGGCTTTTTTCCAAGCAGTCGCCCGTCCCTAATTTAGGGTCACTGGTTCCAGGGAAGGGAGAGAGCCAATACCGTAAGACAAATACAACATCCATGCTTCACCGGGATTCGAACCCGGACCACTTTCGGACCCGGGGCGGCGGCTGGGTACGGGAAAAAATCGTCTGATGTTTCAGATCGTTGTTAGTATACCCTGTGAACTGGTTACTCAGCGACTGTCTCTTACGTTGCTAAAAAAAGATCAAAGCTGTCATTCTTGTGTCCTCACTGCATTACTCGGAAGAATTCGCTGAAGAGACCAGGAAACCAGAAATAATTAGTTTTTATAACTGCACAAAAGGAGGAGTGAATGCAGGAGATGAAAAATGCAGTATTTATAGCTCTAATTCATCGCACCGGACGTTTGCTGATGGCTGTATTTTTTCGAATTGATTGATTGAAGGTTTAACGATCACCGTGATCAACTCAATGGGCTATAAGCAGCCGCCGGTCCCTAGTTTGTGGTCACTGGTTCCAAGGAAGGGAGAGAGCCAGTGCCGTAAGACAAACACAACATACATGCCTCACCGGGATTCGAACCCGGACCCCTTTCGGACGAATAATCATAAGCCAGCACTTAGACCACTGCGCCACAGGGGCGGTGAATATTAGATATGAATACAGTGAAGGCATATATTCTGTATCAGTCGCATAGTAATTCGTATCCTCTATCACGGTTGGATTTCATGAAATCTCTGGCTAAGGATCTTACAGATCCATATCTAAAAGAGTGATTGGATAACACGAGACTTTCAAGGGAATTGCCGTTGACAATAAAACGCCTCTTTGGAATCGGGAAAGAGGAGCAGATTAAGAAGGAAAACAAGGATGAAAAGTTAGCAAGAGAAAATAGAAAAACACGCTTTCTGTGTCAGCGGCAAAGAAGCACAAAACTGCCTATTTGTGTTCTTCCTGAAATAGATCAACGGGCTTTGAGTGTTGCCAAAAACATTCCTCGAGTGTGCAAAATCTGATTCCGAAAGCTGAACGTGTTGTCAGTTGAACGCTTGCAATTCTCTAGAAATTCTCGATGGAAGTACCTATACTTAGTTTTTATTAAAAATTTGTCATGAACAGCAGATATGCACAGTCTTAAAAGTGTACATATTCTATTATTTTTAAGTGAATTTAGAACATTATATATGATTCAGATTGAAATTTCTATGTTAAAACAATATTTAAATCGCGTGCAAATGAACTAATGTCAGCCAAAAACATATGCAATCAACAAAAGATAACTAAATATCTAGGTAAAAGAAACGAAAGAAACGCTACCAAATATAACAGCCTAGAAGTTTAGGCCCTTCTATGATTCTTCCCACGTAGTTTCTTTTCAAGAAGTTTTATTTGCACATTCACACAACTTCTCGTGTTGATGCAAAGAAGAGGAATCCGAATTCAAGTCCCGTGGGGTTCTCTACGTCATGTGAAACATGACGGTTTCCGTTTTCGATGTCAAACTGGTTTCATTTTAGTTTATATGCTTCCTCCCTATCTCTCTATTTTTTTGTATTTCATTTTATTTTACATTTTTTGTTGTTCTACCCCAATATTTTCCACACAGTAAACAAATCTCTATTCACGTCTAGTAATGGATTCATAGTGATTTCTTAGTACCTGTGTGATAATGATTGCAAATTCGTTTTAGCAGCTGTAACATTTGTGCCATTGTATTCAAACCGCTTTTTGTGCATACTTAAATACATACATTTCACTAAGCTGTTCTCTGAGATTCAGAGATTAACTCCTCAAAAAAGTTCACATGTCAGATTAAAGTTTAAAACTAATGGAACTAGATTTAATTTACTGTAAAAAATCAGATTATTGAAGATAAATTACTTGCTAAACCATCCCTTTTTCATCTTGAAGTTGATGCTGTTTTATCGGCGATTAGGCTTGTTGTGACATGTTCATTTTTTCGTTTCGACGGTGTTTTTTATCGTCAGAGGGGGAGGAGGGATCCCAATGGGGTCCCCACTCTCACCGGTTTTAGCAGAAATCTTTATGCAGTTTCTAGAGAACACTGTACTTGCAATGGTTCCCTTAACCCCACTTTTATTCCTACGTTATGTGGATGACATATTGATTTTCTGGCAGTATGGTCTTGACCAACTGCAGAAACTTAGGCAGCAGTTCTCTTCTCAATACCCGTCTGTTAAATTCACTCTGGAGTTGGAACAATCAGGCTCACTCCCTTATCTGGATTTTCTACATAGTCATAATCAAGAGACTGGTAATCTTCAGTTCTCAGTATACCGTAAACCATAATCGGACCTTTGCATTATTCCTTTTGATTCGTCCCACCCTTTGAGTTATAAGCTTGCTGCCCCCAGATTTTTACTAAACAGGGCTTTCACTCATTCTTCTTCCTTTAAGTTACGTAAACAGGAACTGACTAGGATTTTTCAAATTACTTCTCAACATGGTTACCCTAAACATGTTGTCCTTTCCTTATTTAAAAGGCAATACTTGTAAACCACATTGATCCATCACAGGACACCCCACAAGTTTATTGGCTCCATCGATTACCACACTGAGCTCGTCAACCTACTTAAGGGATTTTACAGAGTCTCGACCTAAATCTTGCTGTCCGGACATTTAACCTATTCAATTTAGTTCACAAAGACCGTGACCCAATTCCCTTACAGTCACGTGCAGGTGTATATACAATTCCTCTACGTCCTACTGTACCGGGAGTGAGGGAACTGATGTATGTCGGATCTACAGCTAGGAATCTACTTTTACGTGTACAAGAACATGAATACTAAACTAGGAATCTTAATATCTCTACCTCATTATCAAGAACTGTGAGATTATGGACAACATTTTCCGGAATGGGACTGTTCAACTACTGTGGCACCTTTAATGTCTCGTCAGACTTTAACATTTATGGAGTCATTGTGGATCGCCTACTACGGAAAAGGAAGTTGTAACGAGGAAACACCTTTTTGTCTTCACAATGTTTCGAAAAGATTTATCCGGAGTTTAGTAGCACCACCTTAACCGGAGAAATATGCAGATTTGGGTAAGTATGCGCTGCTTTGTAGACTGGCAACTACCTTGCCTTTTGAACACTTAGGATACATATAAATGTGGGACTCTTGTACTCTTGACCTGAGGATGTGGCCGACGCGGCTACGAAAGATCTTGTCTTTTAATTGTAAATAAAGTTGTTTAAGCATTTTAACTTTTACGTTTTTTAAGAATCGTGTAAATATTGAGAATTTTACTTTTTTACTTTGGAAGTGTTGACACGAAATTTCGATATATGCATGCTTAACTTACTGTACTGTTGAATCGAACGTTTCCATCCCCAGCGATCCCGCAGCATGCAGCTCGAGCTTCACTGACATCTACAACACGTCTCATGCAAGATCATTTGTACTTCATGCTGGTGTTTTTTTTTTTTCTGATTGGAGGTTTAAAAAATTATTTATTGGACTTGGTTGACAGATACAGGCAGTCATATACATTTTTGTGTGTGTGTTTCGCTGTCAGTAATGTACATAGTGAACATTGAATACAGTATGCCGGGTGAACAAGGAACACAGCGAATAAACCCCCGAAAGACAAACACCAATGGCTTACCGGGATTCGAACCCAGACCCTTCCGTTGGGCGAATGATCAGAAGCAATTGCTTAGACCGCTGAGCCACCGGAGCTACCATTACCTTTTCCTCATGCAAATATTTCTGAATCTGGTCTTTCATTAATTTCCTTGGCTTTCCCCTACCTTTCTTTCCTGCCACTTGGGCTAAATTTTAGGTGTTAAGCATCTCACCTCACTCATTCTTTCAACATGGGCCAAACCACCTAGGAATATTAGTCTCCGCCTTACCAACAACATTTTGCTTCACATTACATACCTGAAACACGTCTTCGTACCTACGTGATCAGAACGAGCCTTGTCATAGCCCCCACTTCCCGACGTATATGACTATTTTTCTAACTTCCCTTTATTGGTTTCTTTCCCCCATGAAATTTTTTTACGTCTTGCGTGATTTTCATTGTGAACGCCACGTCAGCGCCTCTGAGTTTCTTAAAAGTTTTGGCAACTGCTGGAAGTTAGTCAGAAAGTAAATAAAAGGAAAAGCTTGATATAGGAGAGAAAGGAGGCAAACGAATGTTGAATATGACTCAGTGAGATTGTGACAATCGTTCAATTTCTCTTGATCTGTTATCATCAGCTACAAAGAATTGTGAAGTTGCGGGAAACAGTGGTTCTTCGAGTAAAATTTCTACATAAATAAAAGTAGTTTTATATTTCCTGTAAATGCAGTGCTCTTTCTTAGTTTTAGGCCTCCCTGTGCAGTTAAGTCCTATTAATATTGTTGCTGATCTTACTGAAGTACTACTGTTTAATATTCAAGTGAATTTAATAACAGCAAAAACGATCAGCAAAAAGGCAATAAAGGTTTCTGTTGTAAAACTGAAGACAATCTGCACGTACTAGTAAAAAAATACAAACCTTTATTCAGTATCGTGTATAAAATACAAGCATTTGTTTAGTATGCGATGCGGTATGGATTCCAAGAGGTGCTTGAGTTAATTTTGGTACAAAGATAAACCATTCCTGCACAAAAATATCAAGCATGGCAGTGTTTATGGAAGAGAACATCGAAGCCGAGCAACTCTTTCCAGCATTTCGCTTACTTTTTCGATAGGACTGAGGAGACCAGAAGAGATGGTGGAAGTCTTCCACTTGCTCATCAAGCCATTCTTGAATGAATATGGCACGATGTGAGGTTGCAGTTTCATCTATAAAGATGTCATCACATCCTGGGAAAAAAGTACAACACTGCAGGATGACGTGGTCCGCTAGAGCATTCAGGTGTTCCCTAGATGTCATCCTACCTGCCTCTGGTATCAGAGAATCCAGTTCGTACAAACAGAATGCACCCCATAGAAAACCGAGATTGAATGAGAAGGACTGTCGAACAATAACTAGGATTGTGGGCGCAGAGCCAGTGTTGCAAAGGTTGCAGCAGAACTCAGTATCCTGGAAGACCCCGGATGCAGCCCGCACGGAATTTCACAAAGCCAACATCCATGGAAGATCTTTATTTGCTAAAACCTTTAATCACAGAAACCAAAGCTTTAATGCCAAAAAGATAGTCTCGTGATCATAAAATCTGGGCAGCTGATGACTGAAAACGCATGATATGGTCCGATATGTCCTCATTTACACTATTCCCAACAGTCGGTCGGGCTTATGTATGGAGAACCGCCAAAGGAAATGTACGATTCGGAATGTCTGGTTTCAACTGTCCAACATGGGGTGGATTTGAGTTTATTTAGACAGCCATATTTTGGTATTCGGCTGGGTTCATCATTGCCTTACATGGCTGAGTTACTGCCAGCTAGTACTCGAACATTCTAGGTAATCAGGTGCACCCTGTGGTTCCAGTGTTGCTTCCCAACAATGCTGCCATTTTTTCAAGCTGATAATGCGGCCGTACACACTGCCAGTTCAGTGTTGGTTTGAAAATCACGAAGATAAACTTCAACATCTGCCCTGGCCAGCTCAATCACCTGACCATGATATCATCGGAACACTGTCAGCAGTTTTGAAGAGCAGAGTGGAAAACAGGTTCTCTCCTGAAACAAGTCTGAAGCAACTGGCTGTTGTTCTGATAGACTAATGATAAAACATTTAAAAGCTGTACGAATCTATTCCAAGAAGGTTGGAAGCTGTATTAAAGGTAAATGGATTCAAAAGCTGTACGAATCTATTCCAAGAAGGTTGGAAGCTGTATTAAAGGTAAATGGATTCAAAAGCTGTATGAATCTGTTCCAAGAAGGCGTGGCGTGCTTGCCACGTAGGACTCACATGAGATAAAGGCGGATAGCAGCGAGAGCATACGTCCGCGTAGCTCAGTTGGGAGAGCGACTTATTCCGGAATGAGGGGACCCGGGTTCGATGCCCGGCGTGGACAAAAATGGCGGAGAAATTTACTTCGTTATAAAGGTTGGAAGCTGTATGAATCTACTCCAAGAAGGTTGGAAGCTGTATTAAAGGTAAATAATGGCTCAACACCTTATTAATAAAGACGTGTCGCCTATTTCCTAAGTGTTCACATTTCTTTGTTCCAACACCTGTATATAATGTATAGATGTATGTATATAATGTACAGACTTGCAATTATGCTTGTGAGAAGGACAAAAAATGTAATATATTACATCTTTTACTAGTATCTTAAGAGGATTTTATAAAAGATGCTGAAATAAAACCATGGGCGTAGCCCTAATACACTATATTGACAAAAGTCACCGGACACCTAGAAGAGAAACACAACATAGCATTTATTGGCATACATTAGTACGGTGTCGGTCCACCTTTGGCCTTAATGCATGCACTGACCCTTCGAGACATGCTTTCGACAGGGTTTTGAAACACAGCAAAAGGGAAGAGCTTCCATTCAGTACATAATGCTGCCGCTAACTGTTGCTTAGTAGTAGGCATTGGTTCCAAACTTCTTATGCGGAGCTCTAATTCACCCCATAGGTGCTCTATGGGATTAAGATCAGGGCTCTGTGTTTGTCAGTCCACACACGATACGGAATTACACGCCGTAACAGTCCTTGCTTTATGGTTCGGTGTATTATTATCCTGCTGGTACCAACAAGGCTCTGTTCCATAGTATTGCCATACAGTTGTTGGTAGAGCATAATTGTACAGAATATCGAGGTTGACGTGCTGGTTAACAGGTTTGTCCACGATAACCAATGGGCCGCGACCATACTACGATAATCACCCCCACACGAGTACACTGCCAACTCCAAACTTGACCGTAGGAACAGTATACTGTGGTAAATAGCGTTACCCCGGCTGCCGCCATACCCACACACGGCAATCAGACTGATGGATCGTGTGTCTGGATTCATCAGTCCATAGGACCCGTTTCCATTGATCTACGGTCCACGATAAATGTTCTTTACACTATGCTAAACGACGAGTAGCATTCCGCGTGGAGATGAAAGGCTTATGAGCACCTGCACGACCACGGTAACCCATGGAACGAAGTTCTCTGCGAATGGTGCGTGTACATACTAAGGTTCCAGCATTTTTACTCACCTGTACACTGAGGTCTTGTGCAGTACTCCGTCGATTAGCTGTAACGACTCTCCTGAGGCGTCGACGTCCTCTATCACTGATTGTCTTTGGTCTGCCAGTACGTTTTGCTGCTTCAGGCACGCCATGTGTCTTTCACTTATTCACCACATCCAAAACAGTTGACTTGGGTATATTTAAACGCCTCTTGGTTTCTCTTATGGACAACCCACTAATATAACACTCAAAAATCCTTCCTTTCTCAAATTCAGTTCTCTCCCCCGCGACATTTTCACTCAACCTCACAGTGCGATATGATCGCGGTCAGTTGCAGGCTTGTTTTTATTTAGTTTGAAGCTGTACCGCGCATCTTAACAACGCAGCGAATCTGTTCATTTGCTTTTGAATGGGTGTCCGGTGACTTTTGTCAATATAGTGTATACTGCGGAGTTCACATATTTTGATCTTTGGGCATTAAAATCTGTATCTCAGTGCCCTCAACTTTTAACCCAGCAAATGCGTAAAAAATAAAAATATCTGATGACTTCTTTAAGAATAATAATTATAGCACAAGAACAAAAGTTGCATTTTGCTTTTTCCAGTTTTGTTTGCTGGTCAACGTAGCACTCGTGAGATGAGTCAAAGAGATCAGTCAGAGGCAGGTCCAGCCAATGGACAACCACCAGAAAGCTCAAAGCCAGCAGACGAAAAATCTCCTGAACAGAAAATGCCAAGTGATGATCTATCACCTCCGCAGACGCCACCACCACCGTACAGCCCAGTTGTGATCTTCCCAGTGACCAGTAACGGATGGATTCGAAGCGATCAGCCGATTTCAGCTCAGCCTGTATACCTCCGCCCTGTGTAAGTTCTTCTTGTCATATTTACCGTCGTTATTTTGAAAATAAAGTCTTAATTGCTTTCAGTGATAATGGTACAGTGATGTGCAAAAGTAATGCATCACCTGCAAAAACCACGAATTTTTAAGTAAAACTCTTTTTTAACTAACAAATTTTCATAGTTATTTCATCCTTTATATGATTAAAATTTAAAGGAGGTTTCAAAAATGTATTAGTTTTTTTCTGTAGCTACTTCTTTTCTTAAGATACATTACAAAAATCATCACCAAGTCGAAATTATTATGAAAAGGATCATTTATCCAATACGTAGGTTTACAGCAAAAAAATTGGTTTTTGTAATTCACAAGGAATGAAATAACATTTAAGTATAGAAATATAATGAAGCGAAATTATAAAATATACTTAATATTTTTTGCCCACCCTTTAGCTTTGATCACAGCTTTTCATCTTGTTGGCATACTGTGAACAAGGTTTTGTAAAAGATTGGGGTGAACAATACGATTCCAAATTTGAGTTACATCTTCAGTGAGTTGAATTTTGGTTGTTGGCTTCTTTTTTGATAGTTCATACGATACTTTGAACGACAAATGTTCGATCGGGTTTAAGCCCAGTGACTATGGGGGTCAATCAAGATGTTGAACATTTTTTTTTTTTCCTAAAACTACTTTTTCACGACTTTAGCACGATGACAGGGAGCATTGTCATCTTGAAAAATAAAACTGGTATCATAAAGTTTTCTAGAGGATGATAGCATCTTATTTTCTAATATCCAGATGTATTTCCGGGCACTTTCAGTATTGTCGACAATATGGAGGTTCCCAACGCCATGTGCACACATGCTGCAGCTGCAAACCATGACCTTCACCGGATGCTTAACAGTAGTCACTAAGGAACTCGGATGGAATTCTTCATGCTTAAATCTCCTTAAATAATCACTACTCTAATTCTCATTAAGGCAAAATTCTGATTTATCACTGAAAAGAACATTGTCCTATTGCTTGGTACTGTTTTACTCACTGAAGTCTACGCTGTCATTGATTTGCAGTGAACAGTGGTTTACGCCTGCCTTTGCAGCCACGTAAGTCACAGTGAAGCAGCCTCCTCCTAACAGTAGATGTACTAACACTAACATCAGTCACTTCAGACCATCTTTCAAGCAATTCAGGTGAATTGAGCCTCCTGTCTACCAAGCTTAGCTTTCTGAGCACTCTGTTCTCCATGGTTGTAGTGGTTCTGGGCCGTCCACTGCGACGCATATTTTGAATATCAGCAGTGTCTCTTACTTTCTTCAGTAGCCTAATAACTGTAGATTAATTACAGCCCACTCTTTCAGCGATTTGCCTTCAAGAATATACCTCTTCATGCAGAACAACTAACTTTACTCTGTCTGCCGTGTACAGTTTCGCAGTTTTAACCATTATTGAGAATGAACAGAAATTATACTCTAATAACAATAAGAAGCTACCACTACAATGCTCTAGTAGCTCTGCATTAATCCTTATAAGGGCTGGAGTAATATTAGAATAGCATCAGAAAGCAGCCAATCAGGTAAAATAATGTCTATGATTAGCTGTAACAACTGATATGCAGCTAACGTGAATTTTAATGTGTTTGTCAAACGCCATATTTTATGTCATACTTTAAGAAGAGAAGTAGCTACAGGAAAAACTAAGACATTTTTGAAATCTCAATTAAAGTTCTCATCTAATGACATACACTGACGGAAAAAAAAATCCCAACACCACGAAAAAATAGTTGTAGAGGAATGAAATGGCGGCAATACATTTGTATAGGTAACATATTTAATCGATTAAGGTTTCAAGATCACAACTTATTGTAAGCGCGAGAAGAGCCATTTTAAATGTGAAATGCTGGTACATTAATAACCGGTGTAACCACCAGAATGTTGAATGCAAGCACGCAAACGTTCATGCATTGTGTCGTACAGCTAGCTGCTCGATGTCAGTTTGTGGGATGGAGTTCCATGCCTGTTGCACTTGGTCGGTCAATACAGGGACGGTTAATGCTGGTTGGGGGTGACGCTGGAGTTATCGTCCAATGATGTCGCACACGTGCTCGATTGGTAACAGATCTGGTGATCTAGCAGGTCACGGCAACATGTCGACACTCTGTAGAGCATGTTGGGTTACAACAGCGGTATGCGGGCGAGTGTTATGCTTTTGGAAAACACCCCCTGGAATGCTGTTCATGAATGGCAGCACAACAGGTTGAATCACCAGACCGACGTACAACTGTGCCGTCAGAGTGCATGGGATAACCACGAGAGTGCTCCTGCTGTCATAGGAAATTGCTCCCCAGAACATAACTCCAGTTGTAGGTCCAGTGTGTCTCGGCCGCAGACAGGTTGGTTGCAGGCGCTCACCTGGCCTCCTTCTAACCAACACACGGCCATCACTGGCACCCAGGCAGATCCGGCTTTCATCAGAAAACACAACAGATTTCCACTCCGTCATCCAATGAGCTCTAGCTTGACACCACTGACGTTTCAAACGGCGGTGGTTTGGAGTAAGTGGAATGCACGCCACAGGGCGTCTGGCTCGAAGCTGTCCTTCAAGTAACCGATTTGTAACAGCTCGTTGTGTCACTGTGGTGGCAACTGCAGCTCGAATTGCTGCCGCAGACGCGGTACGACGCGCCACGGCCATACGCCGTACACGGCGGTCTTCCCTTTCAGTAGTGCTACGTGGCCGGCCGGAACCCGGTCTTCTTGAGGCAGTACCTTCTCTTCACCACCGCTGCCAACAATCATGCACAGTGGCTACATTCCTGCCAAGTCGTTCTGCAATATTGCGGAAAGAAATTCCACCTTCTCGTAGCCCTATTACACGACCTCGTTCAAACTCCGTGAGCTGTTGATAATGGCTTCGTCGTCTTCTTAAAGGCATTCTTGACTAACATCAACACACTACGTCGAATCTCAACGATAACTAACGCTCACGAACGTTACAGCGCGTATTTACAGCAAACCTGCTTTGCATGTTCCGAGGGGCGCTACTAGCACCACACGTAGGCGCCGAGCGCGAAATTTGCATAGACGTCATCTTACAGATGTACTCTCCCCGCCTACCAACTGTCGTTTATCTAACACAACCCTTTTCTTGGTGTTGGGATTTTTTTCCGTCAGTGTATAAACGATGAAATAACTACGAAAATTAATTAGTTAAAAAAAGAGTTAAAAGTTCACGTTTTCTGCAGGTGGTACAACACGTTTACACACCACTGTAAAAGTACTAAGTTCTGTTGTAAGAAAGAAAACTTAGAAAGAAATCACAACAAAGTTACTCCGTTTGTTTCTGAAAATATTTAAATTATATTATTCGTTTCTGAAAATATATCTAACCGTTGGTTGGCTCTTTGGAGTTTATTGGCGAAAGCGCTTCCTTTGTCCAAAGATAGCCTTTTGAACGGTTACCCACTCACTCATGGATGAAATGTTCCCTGTGTCTCTACAACAATTTTCTGGACTTTTAGTTTCAATTTTTGGAAACGGGCGGTAAATGGATCCATGGGCTATGAAGGCCAGTAAGAATAGCCCCTCAATAATTTAGGACCACTGGTACAGGAAGGAAGTGAACTAGCAATTTAAGGATGAATACAGGGTGCATGCTTTACTTAGAATTCAAACCCAGGCCCAGTTCGAGGATCAAGAAGCCCTCGCCCTACAGATTTTCGATTTCATAAGATATCTGCAATGTGAATTAGTCGCAATTTTGCTTCGGAGTAACTGTAGTTTTTGGGATAGATGGTTTATTTTCCGTTCACATCACTCAAGAGAAACTAAGCGACTTCATAGGTACCTAATCACATAGCATTATTAAATAGCTTACTACATACTAAAGCGTTGTTTACGGAAAAGATGGAGAGTTAAACGGGGTTTGTGAGGCTACAATCGTATGTAACCAGGACTGCATGACACTACACACTGTCATTGGCAACTCTTTCAAAACATTGCATGAACCACATTCTGTTATCAGAACCTAGCTCCAAATCTGCATGTCTGTACGTAGAGTCATCGACACTTATTCCAGAGCTGCATGTCTGGACGTAGAGTCATCGGCACCTGTTCTAGATCTGTATGAAAGTACTGCAGTCATCGGACCTATCTCAGACTGAATGACGCAACGTAGTGAGGTTGCTCTAGCAATGCATGACGCTACGTCCAGTCATCAGCACCAGCCTCAAGTACTAAATGACACTAGACAGTGTTTTCCGAATCTGGTTCTGATATTGCACGAGGTTACGTATGGAGTCATTGGCCCCAGTATCAAACACTGAATGACGCTACGTAGTGTTGTCGGAATCTGATTCTAACATTGCATGACATAACGCTAGGTACTCGTAGAATCATCGGTACCAGTCTCAAACACTGAATGACGCTAAATATGTCTGCAATACTGCATAATTCTGGACAATGTTGCCTGAACCCGTCTCAAAGTGTCATAATCAGGCATCAATGTGTGAATGTTTAATAATCTTACATTATTGCAGCGCTTAGAATTCGTATAAATATTGCAGGATTTTTAACACTCTCACTCACATATTCCGGGATTGTTTCATTAACTCATCAATGAAGGGTAGGTACTTAATTCATTCGGTATTTCATCTTAAATTACAAGAGTCGCATCATAAGTTTTCAACAATTGTCCAGTTTGAACTATGATCGGGACTTCAGTTATCTAAATTACAGTCCGAGCTCCATGGGCCTCCCCGGTGGCGCAGTGGTCTAAGCGATGGCTTCTGATCATTCGTGCGTAAGGGGTCCAGGCTCGAATCCCGATGGATGTTGTGTTTGTCTTACGGCACTGACTCTCTCCCTTCTCTGGAACCAGTAACCCTAAATTAGGGACGGGCGACTGCTTATAGCCCATTGAGTTGCTCACGGCTGTCGTTAAACCTCTAAAAAAAGAGCTCCATGGATAAAGAAACGTACCTCAGCCTTAGCAAAAACAGTTCAAACATATTCATGACGATGCAGTTGTAAGCATAGTGTTACGACGTATATGCTGTACACTGTTAAAACTTTTGTGGTGGGTTGCACCAAAAAGTGGTGCTACATCATTTTCTGAGAAATGATGTACCATTGTGTGGTGCAAACAAACCCAAACAACATGGTGAAACTTTGCACCACATTATGGTACAGGTTTCACTATGTTGTTGGCTTTTGTTTACACCACAGAATGGTGAATCTTTTCTCAGAAAGTGGTGCAGCTAGTGTAGCACCATTTTTTGGTGCAACCTACCCCGGAGTTTTTAATAGTGCAATTCAACTTTCTATTTTGATTCTCTGCTATTATTTAAATTCCGTTACTTCTGGTTACCTTTTCTCACTTAACGCCATATCTTCTAAGAGCATACATTTTAGGAAACTCCTGACAGGCAGTCAAGTCAGTTAGAGGTAGGAAAAAGGATATTGCTTGAGCAATGGGAATGTCACGTGCAATTTAGCTGTAGAGCTTGTGACGTGTCGCTCTTTGGCCAACAATTTTTAATTTCTTCGGGGTAGTCGAAGCATTTGTTTCCATATTTTCCTTAGTTTCATTGCTGTTAGTTGTTCACTTAATTCATCTGTATCTGCTGGAAACTTTAATTGTACAAATTTGGAGTTTATCAAGGGTAATAGAGAAAGACACTGTAAGCAGGAGCGAATTTGCGACTGGCCAACTTAGGCCGTGGGGCTGTGGGGACCGCGAGCGCGCGGCCGTACCGAAATGCCAGTTTACTACACCGGACGAAACAGCTGTTCGGTAAACAAAGTCATATGGGCTTTATTCTAATAGAAGAAGGAAGAGGACAAACTCTTTGACAATGTGGTCGAAGATGGGCAACGTGAATAAGATTTCTCCCCTTACTTTGCTGGTAGAGAAAAAGTAAGTCTCAACACATTTTCAGTCATCATTGACAAGTTGACCACAGAATTAAATAACGAGTCATAGGCGGACCTCAAACTTGATGAAGTTTATGGGTTCCTATACAAGAAACAAAACTGAATGCAAAAAGAGTTAGAGAAAGAGCTCAAGCCTTGCTTGAAAAATACAAAAAAAGATCCAGCTCCAGAGCGAGTGAGGTGAGGAGTGTGTACACTTCCAGGAATTCTCTGAAGCACTCGAATTAGATGCTGAGTGCCATGATAAGGACATTTCTGAAAGCAGTTTATCAGAAGCAATTAACTTCAGTCTTTCCTAATTTGGACATTTCGTAAAGATTTCTCCAGAACATGATGAATTCTGATGCATCTCGTGGAGAGTTCTTAAGAGGGTTGTAAACTGTCTTAAGAACTCTCATCCTCGGATATGAGGCTCTTAAGTTTGGCTAGCATGGTTACGAAAGCTGAACTTGTAAAAGAAGCTTTAGAAGATATTGATACAGGGTTCGTTAGATCTTCTCTTAGGAGTTCAGAAGTTCTGGGATTTGAATTATAATTTTCCATTACAACGAAAACAAATAAAATACCAAATTGAAGATCCGCTCTTTTGTAGTGAAGTGTACGCTTATTCCATGAATTATGAAAAAGGGTTTTCAAAGCTTCGTGCTTCTTTCTTTATCATATTTTGTATTATTAACTCATTGATTCGTTTCTGCTTTTATTCTATAGGTTTTCTTTCTCAGTTATCTTGCTCACGGGGGTCGTTAAACCTCCAATAAAAAAAAATTAATCTGATCGGTCTCACATTTCAGTATCAGACATTCTCATTCCCACCATTTTCTAGAGGACCCAAAGCACTCCTCCAGGACACAGAATAAAAAATATTGCTAACGTCTCTCTCCAAAACCTCCATCAAAAGTTGATCATCCTTTCTTGGACAACTCCGTGTTCCCCATTTGACCTTTTGTTCAGCTCCTTGAAGAAAGCGTTCAAGTCACTTTTAATTGCCTTCTTTCTCTAGAATCCTTCGCGTGACCCCTCTCTACACCCATTCTTTAACGATTTATCTGCTATTTAGCTCTATACTTTTGTGAACGATTTATTTTTAACCGCCAATAGCGCTCGAAAGAGAAAGTGATCATTTCCCTACCCCACAAACGCTACGGGAAGGAAACTAGGAAAGGGCCGTCTGCAAAATTGTTCCTTAAGCACCACCTGAAGCGAAATTATTTTAACTTGCAACATATTAAAAATGTTATTAAAGTTCATTGTTGCTAAATATAAGATTCCAAGGTTACAATATCATTAAAGTCCTTGCTGCCATACAGGCATGTCGAGTGGATTTGTAAGAAGAGGTATCGTTAAAGACTCTTTTAATGTTGATCATAATAACTGTTCAAAGTGAATTTTAAAACTTTACGGTCAGAGGGCAAAAGTTTAAGACCACCTGTCAATTTATTGAAAATTAAGATTTTCAAAGAAACAACTAATTACTAGTCAGAGATATTTGAAAAAAATGACACCACAGATGAACACTTACATTCTTTAGAACACAAAACGACCGAAATCAGTACTTTTGTGTGGCCACCTTTGTTTTTTATAATGGACAGAATACGATGTGATATGCTCTTAATGATGGATTTGCAGTAGTCACTTGAAATGTATTTGCAGCACACGTACTTCATCGCGTCAGTCAAAGTTTGTGAATTAAATGGATGTTTTTCTACTACCTTGTGTTTTAAAATGGTCCACAAATTTTCGGTGGGTTTAAAGACGGGACGGTTACCGGGCCCGTCAAGCACACTTGTGTTTTTCTTTAGTAGGTAGTCCTTTACTCTCTTTGATCTGTGCCATGGAACACCATCATGCATATAGATTGTGCATCTGTGCACTTGCGTATGGGTTAGCAGCTTCTCACGTAATATTTCCACATGAAAATGATTAGTCATGGTAGTGCATGTCGGCGAAAAGTATAATGAAGCGGTACCGGATGCTGACATAGTACCAGGAGGATGTCTCACAGTGCTAACGATATATTTTTCATCAAACCTTTTCCGTTTTGGTTGTCGAACATGCCCTTCACGTGATTCAAATTTACGCATAGTTGATTCATCGGAAAAAAGAACTTGGCTCCAATTTTCAGTAGTCCACGATTGATGACGCTTCGCAAACTGGAGTCTCTTCTTTTTCATGTCTAGGTTTATGTGCAAGTTTATACTAAATCTTTAATCCGAAATCTTTGCTAAGACGTAGGGAAACACTGCTGATACTATTATTAGATCCTTTTGAATGTAGAAAGGCCTTGATTTTCTTGCACAGACTCCTCGGAGAACGCATAACTATTGTCATCATGTGGGGTTGTTTTCCTTAGATGTCCTCTTCTCTTTCAGTAGCTAAATTCACAGGTATCTCGATATTTCATGATCGTATTATGAATAGCAGTCTTGCTTTATGTCACATTCGGAGTATCCTTCACGATATAAAGTCACTAGCTTAGAACAATAAATCGTGCGAGATATTTCAACATATAGCCGTAGTTGCACAATCTAAAACGTTTTTTTAGCCCTAAACATCAATGATTTATTAAAAATCTTTAATCCACCAGATCCTTAGTTAAAACTTCGCACTTAACTTAAAATTTAAAAACCTAGTACATAAGACCTTTCGGCCCCTACTATAGGACCGTCATCAGATGAATAAAAACACCCAAGTTACATGAAACAAAGCTATATATATATATCAATCAAGGTTACAGTTTAATTGTAACGTCTATAATGTGTCTTAAACATATGCGTAGGTCTCAGTGAAATGTTGCTTGGCAACCAAGATCCTGAAAATAACAAAAATACAGAATTAAAGAAAATAACAATTATAATGTAGTCTGTATAACCCATGAGCATTTAAAAAGAAATTACAAAATCCGCTTCCAGGGTTGAGAGAGCATCATCATTACAAGCTGTATCAGAAAACTTATGATGTATAGACTTTCTACATTCATAGGTTTGCTGATAAGTATTCTGTCTATCCCTACTACGAAATGTAATACTTTTTCTGCAGAAAGTATACATTCTTATGTTTGCTGATACAGCTTGTAATGATGATGCTGCTTTTCTCGTTCCTCAACCCTGGAAGTGGATTTTGTAATAATTTCTTAAAAATACTCATGGACTATACAGACTACATTATAATTGTTATTTTCTGTAATTCTGTATTTTTGTTATTTTCAGGATCTCGGTTGCTAAACAACATTTAACTGAGACCTGCTGTTATGTTTAAGACACATTATAGACGTCACACTTAAGCTGTAACCTTGATTGATATATATATAGCTTTGTTCCATGTAACTTGGGTGTTTTTATTCATCTGATGATGACCCTATAGTAGGTGCCGAAAGGTCTTGTGTACTAGTCTTTTTAATTTTAAGTGTAAATGTGAAGTTTTTAACTAAGAATCTGGTGGTTTCAAGTTTTTTAATATATCATAGATTTTTAAGGCTAATCATTCACATTTTTGATTGTGCAACTACGGGTATCTGTTGAAATTGATATAAAGTCACTATTTGGCCATATGAGTAACATTTAATGACACTTTTTTGCCCATTTTTTGCTATATAGAAAATACGTACAAAACCTCTCAGCATGAAAACCAGAAGCAAACTGATGCTCGCACACTTCTTCCAACTCTATCAACAGCTGCCTCTGTAGGGTGATGCAACACCGACAGGAAGTTGAGTAATACAGACAGTAGCTGACGCAATCGGCAGAAATCTCCTAATACTAACAGGTGGTCATAAACTTTTGCAAATGACTGTAATGCAGTCAGATTTTTAATTCTTTCTTTTTTTATATAGAGTTTGCAGCTGATTCATCAGTATTTCAAATAAATATATAAAAACATATTTTTTTGTTCCTCAGTGATTTTCTTATAATAAAATACATTTGTATGCAATTTTAAAGAAGGGTGTGTAAAAAATAATTGTAAGTGACCTAAATTATCGGTGATGCGGTTAAATTTCTCTTTTTGTTGGCTCTAAGTTAAGCTGGCCTAGAGTCCACAAGATTTTAAATTCCCCACTAAGTGCAAATTCTAATTAGCTCATTTATTCTCTTTCGTTACTGGAGATGCGACTGGATACCCATTGGGACTTGATACTATGCACTAATTGTCAATAATCTTCGCCTAAGAAGTTGGTAGTAGAACCCACCAGCTTTCTAATTGTAAGCCAAAGAGAGTTGTCAGTTGTATCCGCTTGAATGTTTACGGTTAATGGCATTCCCATGACGATTGTATCTAGTGTTTGCCAAAAACTGAAATCTAAATGGAAATATACGATGATATTCAGTGACTGTATCCACTTTTATTAAATTGATGTTAGTGCGATGTCGGATTCTGCTGATCGATTATAGCTGTAATCCAGATGTTAACAACTAAGATGGTTCCTCTCGATATTTGTAACTCACAGGATAAAGGACATTAGGATATTAACGATATCTACTGCATTCGGCAATTGCTTCACAAATGGCATGAGTATAAAGGTGAAGTATCAGTATCAGTGGAATATGTGTGAGACAGTTTTATCTACTCACTGTTTGCAGTTATAATTTAAATATCGTGACTGAAGAATTTGGGGTTTCTTACTGTCAGCAATTGAAGCACCGCAACTTCAGATTTTCTGCGTTGTACCCATTCTACATACTGAGTGTCTCGATCAGTAAGCTTAGCGGCATTTGTGTATCCTATGTGTCTATACTGATAGTATCAGTCAGCAATCTTAATGACTTGACTTTTGAGAAGAATTGCGCTGCTTACGACAGTGATGCAGTAAAATGTTAAGTCAGCGAGTTGTAACATATGAGATTCACACCGCTGAGCCATTACATTATGACCATCTACCTAATAAGCTGTCGGACCCCATTTAGTCAGCAAAACAACGGCCACTCGGCGAGACATCGATTCGATGAGGTGGCGATAGGTATCCTGGGGTATCTGGTACCAAAATATCAACAGCAGGTATTCTAGTTCCCGTACATTTCGGGGTGGTGATGATTTGGCGCGAACCCACTTTTCCAAGTCAATCCACAAATGTTCGATTGGGTTCATGTCAGGTGAATTTGGAAGCCAGGGCATTAACAGAAAGTCACCAGCATGTTCCTCGAACCACCCCTTGACGATTCTAGCAGTGTGGCATGGCGTATTACTCTGTTGGTAATGGCCATCACCAGCAGCAAACACAGTTGCCATGAATGGGTGAACTTGGTCAGCAACGATGTTCTGATACCGGATAGCTGTCAGGGATTGTGCTATTGGGGTAATGGGCCTAACGTGTTCGAAGAAAACAGCATAACACCGCCGCCTCCGGCCTGTTTCCGCCTAACAGTGCATCCAGGTGCCATAGCCTTCGTTGGTAATCTGCGTATCCATGCTCGATCGTCTACGTGATGCACCGGGAATCTTGATTCGTCAGACCAGGCCCCTTTCTTCCAATCATCCACGGTCCAATCTCGATGATCTGGGGACCATTTCATGCGTTGTTGGCGATGACGTGCAGTGAGCATGAGGACCCGGCTGGATCTTCGGCTACGCAGGCCCAGGCGCAGAAGGCTGAGATGAACTGTGTACTGTAATACTTTGCCCTGATCACCACTGTTGTAGCTGCAGTTGATTTTTCGCACTGTGGCCCTGCGGTCGCTGTGAACAATGCGCGACAGTCTCCGCTCCCCTCTGGCATCAGTGAGCTGCGGACGACACACGGCTGGACCACGGTTCGTCGTTTGGCCATATGTGCACCACTTTTGATACGTACTAACTACAGCGGCACGTGAACAACCCACAAGCCTCGGCGTTTCCGAAATCGTAGTTCCGAGGCGCCGGGCCATCGCAATTTGCCCTTATCAAACTCCGATAAATAGGCAGCTTTTCCCATTCTAACTCCGAACACTACTAACCGAAAGCCGGTCCTTGGGTTGCATATATACTGCTCTGTGAACTTCACCTGCGCTACCGTTTGGTCTCCAGGCGCGCTCATTTCTCTAGGCTGGGGGGGGGGTCATAGTGCAATGGTTCATCGGTGTAGTTTCATTTTAAAATTATGCATGTGTCTGTATTCCATGCGCACTGTCTGATTTGCGAACTATTTCTTTCCTCAGGTATTTGGTTCGAGAAGAAGAGAGTGCTATTGCCGCTTCCGCTGCTGCTGCTGAATGTTGCCTTTTGGCGTGGTGCTGTACAATGCTCTGTTGCTTTATACCAGTGTTCCCCTTTTTTTGGCATTTTTGACGGCACAGATTCTGGAATTTAAAATTGCAACGAGAGCAGCGAAAAGTGAAAACAAACAATAGGAAATTCATTATCGCTGCTTCAAAAAACCGTAAATATGATTTAATACCGTAATCATGAGTATTATAGAAGGAAACAAAATGTTGCAGTAAAATCATGTTACTGGTTGCCAAACTCAAATTTTGATTGCAATCCAGATAACTTTTTTAAATGATAGACTGTTGTAAATATGACAAAAATCGTGAATAAAGTCCTTCATAAGAGGTGGACCTCAAATAAACCTTCATTGTTTGGAGTAAAATTACGCAAATAGTTTTTATTAGTAGACTGAAATTTGTCGGTAGGTTGGTTCAACTTCTTCACGAAAGTTTGTGTTGCATATTTCTTTCGAGCTCTGATTGATGAACAAGACCTGCCACTCATGGGTTTTGAACACATATTCGAAGGAAGATCAAAAGGTTGTTATCATCACTTTTCAGTTGACATACTCGCTTCGGCGCTGATATGAATATTTAAGAATGTCCAAATGCAAAATGATTCAGTAATGTATCTTGAAGAATTCTTCTGGCTGGCTACAGCATCGTACGTGCTGTTACATTTTTTTGCAATGTGGTATCTCCGCTGGGGTAACAAAACCACACTGATAACTAAATGTGCGATTATGAGATATCCACGTGTATTTATTTGGCTGTGGGAAAATGTGAAGCTCGCACACCTCGTTGTTCCTCTTGCATGAGCAAGGATGAAGAGACGCCATGTTTCAAATGACTCAGTATAAGTCATGTGATATCTCTTCGCGTACTTCTTGCAAAAAGTTTCGAGGACACTTCTTGGGCAAAGTTAATGAATACGAGTGGTTTTTTTTCGGAGGGCGAAGTTAACGATCTCCATGAACATCGAAGAATGTAAAAAATAGGAATCGTCCGTACTCAGTGTAGAGGCATTGTTTTCAGGGAAGAAGATACAACGATTGCCATATGGAAAACACAACTACACGAAACAGAGCTTAGCTCTGTCGAATAGTCAGAAGACTACGTCTTTGACAACTCGCCCACTATGGCGGTCACGGGTTGTCCCGAAAAGCAGTGAGTGCACCTTTCTGTCTTGGAAGAAACTATTGAAACTATTTACCCCGTCTTAAATCGCACTATGAGCATTTCTCTCACGCTTCGCATATAAAGAGCGCCATTTTTTTGAAGTGACCCTGGGGGTACCACCCCCGCTCTAGCTGACTTTTAGAATCTTCTCAACAATCTGTTGTCAGTTCCCATAAGTATTGGCGCGCCTTTGACCTTCAACAGTGGCGTAACTAGCCCAACGTGCGCCCCCCGCAAAATTTACTTCAACACCCCTAAGCACAATAATTTTCCTAGAATTTCGAACACGAGGAAGGACATATTTTTCGCAGTGTGTGTGTGTGTGTGGTGGTTGGGGGAGGGGGGTGATAGTCAGAGAGAGTGTCTGTAAAAGTAATGGTGGTACCTAGAGCCCTGTAGTTTTAACTTTTTAAGTAATAGATTTGATAATACGTGTAATTGCTTTGTCGTAAACTAAAATAAATCACCCTCTTACACATGACAGATCTCTGCTGTGAATAAACGTTGGCATGTACGTAATCCTAGGTAACTGACTGTTTTCCCACATCCTCCACTGGGATTCCCACTGTTTCCTCGCGATTTTCCTCAGCAGCGCAGAGAGAGGGCGATTGGAGAACGATCGCATAATTTACAATCTGTAGCACATTCAGTGTTTTAAAAGTGAAACTAGGCATTTATTGAGGCAAAGCTAAATATATCTTAAAGCAAAATATGAACCTTTCGGTTAATTATTGTGCGTGTTCGAATTTTTTCATAAAACTCTAACTGACAGCTGGAGTACACCCCCTAGTTACCTGCGCTCCCCACCCCGCAGCTGCGGGGTTAGTAGTTACGCCACTGACCTTCAAATAGTCTTCCCTTTGCTCCTGTGTGCTTCGTGTGAACATATCTCACTTCAAGCGACAGCTGGCGTTTGCGTCACGTGAAAGCTCTTCTCCTCAAGCGACCACTGGCGTTTCTGTTTTGTATTTCTACAGATAGCTTGATGATAAGAGTGCTTTTTCTGCCTAATTTGATTTGTAACTAGATATATTAGCAATATTTCTTGCAAACAGAGAATTCTGAAGTGTTATTGCTGAATAGGCTACACAGTGCAAAAAGAGGTAGTGTGAGAAAAACTCTCACGGGCAATCGCTGGCGTTGTTCATCGTGTAGCGACCAAAGATGGGTTAACCCTCGGTACACTGTAAAAAATAAGTGGTGTGAATTTACGGAAAAATTCTGAAAATAACGTACAGAAAAGTTGCCGGTAAGTATTCGTCTTTTAACGGAATTTCCGTTTCCAAAAGTTTCCACACTTTTTCTGATTTCCGTTTTTCCACAGATTTTTCGTAGTCAGTAATTCCGTTTATTTCAGATAAGTCCGTGTCATATTCGCGTGTGGGGTGTTATGCTTATACATATATTTAATATACTTGCTTATGGTAATTCGCTGCCACCAGACCAGGATATCTCTGTCCCGGTCAACTTACGCTGTTGTTGCTCCTCAGAGGCATGGTGAAGGAAAAGATGACTTGTAGAGTACAGAGCTGAGCAGTACTACACTATATACAGGTTTTTATTTACAGCTTGGTGACGAGTATGATGAAGATACATGTCAAACGATAAAAACGGTTCTTGAACTTGAGCAAGTCGACATTACAGCACGATCATAGTTCATTCGCAGTCCAGTTTTTGCATGATACGTGTGCACATAGCATCAAGAAGTTATTTATACATAGCAATTATATGCTCTTCACAGGTGGCTAGATTTCTCAGGTGGAGGATTTCCTTGGCAGACCGCAGTCTGGTATATGTTTAGTATTATTACCCAATTACCCACAGGTAATGCAATGTATATTCTCTAGTGGCCTTAAGCCGCAGGTAGGCACCTAATTAACTCTCTAGTCAGTCGCAGCCGACTAGCGTACGTACATCTCGAGCGACGACTACAAAACGACCGTCTTCTTCCTATTCGAACAAAAAAGTGTTCTAAAAGTTCGTTACAACTTTTTCCCGCTTAAACTCTCTGCAGCCCGGACTGCGCACGGCCAATCCCGTAAGCGCACATCTTCGGAGCAAAACGCCATGGGGTAAATCTCTCTTCCCTACTCAGCTGTCTCTAGCTGCTTGAAACTTTCTGCGCTAGGAAGACAACCCCATGTTCTGTGAACTCTTGCCCCAACGTGGAATTCACATGGAAATAATGTCCTTCCCCCTTCTCCTCTCCGTAGGACCCTAGGCACACAATATGGCCGACCTGAAGCCATTTTTCTTCCTACAGGGAAAAAAATGGCGTTCCACCTCCCATTTTGGATTTCTTCCATTTTTTCTGTCTTCAATATGTTTACATCATCACAGTCCGTTTCAAGTTTTTCCGTATTTAGACAGAAATTTCGCAAAATCCAACACACTGAATATTTCAGCCCTTACGCGAGAGAATCCTTTTGTGTCGGTGGCGAAGTTTGAACCCAGGTCGTTTGATCAAATGAACATATGTAGAGGATTTTAGGAAGAGGTCTTAAACAACTCTTAGAAATAGGAAGCTAGGAGATTTGGGCTAGAGTGCTCGATAAGAAAGTGACAAGGAAGCGAAGTACAAAGGGGAAGGAAGACGCCCTTATTTATTACAGGGGGACTCAGGTTGTTTGAGCTGAAGCCACGCGTCTTAACCACTGAGCCAGAAAGCCGCAGGCATTAGACTCACGTTCAAAGGAAAACTAATAGGGCGATGAGGATTTTTTTTTATTTTTCATTAATGCTAGTGATTTAATCATTTTATTTCCTATTGGAGCTTATTATTTTTTTGAGTAGGTTGGTAATAATTTTTTTTCTGTACGAGGTCTTATTACAAATTACGTATTTTTTCATCGTTGGTTTTCGAAGCAACAAAATGATTTGGAGTTTGAGAACTGTTTTTCAACTGACAATAACTTTCAATTATCTTTAAGATAAGGTTCAATTTACTGTTTTATAACATTATTTCACAAAACTTCTAATGCCGCCCCGGTGGCGCAGTGGTCTAAGCGATGGCCTCTGATCATTCGTCTGAAAGGGGTCCGGGTTCGAATCCCGGTGAGGCATGGATGTTGTGTTTGTCTTATGGCACTGGCTCTCTCCCTTCCCTGGAACCAGTGACCCTAAATTAGGGACGGGCGACTGCTTATAGCCCATTGAGTTGCTCACGGTGGTCGTTAAACCTCAAATATAAAAAAACAAAAAAACACTTCTAAATATAAAATTGACTCGTGACAGCTATATAGCTTTTGTGTTAAGTACTCGATAGACTAATACATAGACATTGTACAGTAACCTGTACAATAAAAGAAGCACCCGGTTTCTTACGATAACACAATCTATAAGAGCTGGTGCACAAAATGAGGACGAGAAGAAGAAACACCCTGTTCCACAGTAATCAAAATTCATGCGATATACAGTCTATATATACAATATCCGATCTCGCAATAGAACTTCAAAATCAAATACTTCGACAGACTATTGAAATTTAATAGTTAATCAAACTCCCAAGTATTCCTGTGGATCTCTCCTATTACTGGAAAATTTCGTCGTATGGATATGGAAAAAGTGAGAACGGAGTTTTTCCGCTAATATAAGAAAGAAATTGAGGAAAGGTTTCTGAAAATTCAGAATTTTCCATTAACGCATCTCGAAAACGGTAATTTACCGTCAAAATAAGAAAGGAATTGCGGTTTCTGAGAATTCAGAATTTTTCTGGTGTACGAAAAATCCGTGAAATTGAGTTTTCCCCGCCATTTCATGGAAAAAGTTGTATTAGAAATATGCTTCGATAACTCACGAAATAAATCACGGAGAGAGGTTCGTGAGGTTCAGAATGTGCTTTTCCGTGATATAGACTACTTTTAAAAACACAGGAAAGTTTGTTGATGAAAACATGCTTTCCTTGCGTTCTGGCTCATTGCTTTATAGTTAACAATTGCAAAATTAATACCTGTGATTTTCTGTAAAGTCACTGATACAAGAAAACAGCACCTGTATTTTACCGTGTTGCTAAGAGCTTTATCTGCGCCGTTTAGATTCGAGCTATGATTTCGCAAAAATGAGTGACTCTTACTTTTGTCTAACCCTTAACTGACGTTAGCGCCGATTTTACCTGCGTTTTCCTCGTGAGAAGAGAGAACAATAAAGCGCCAATTAAAACCTATGAATAAAAAATCCGTGAGAGTTTTTTTTCGTTTTGTTTTGCTCAAACATAACCGCAGGTAACGCGTTCTTCTTATCTCAGTTCTTGGAAATGACTGCAAAATTTCTTCCTCGACACATCACTGCAACGGATGTCCTTTTCTGAAGAGGAACTTCCTCAAATCATATGACAGAAAATCAAAATATTTTGCGCTCCCATTCAAGAGGCATATTGTCTGACATTAACCCTTGTACAAGAACGTCGCGGAGGATTTTGTTTAAGACGACTTTTTCATACATAAATATAAAAAAAGAATGTCAAAATGTTTGTTTGGTTGATCTCTAGGTTAGTTCTGGTCTTCGGTGCTACACGGAAAAAACAAAATTACTCTTTGTACTGACAAATATAAGGACGATCAATATTTTACGGACCTCTCCTATTGCATATTTTTTTCAGCTAGGCGTACATTTGTATTTGGCACTTTATGAACCAGGGATTAAAACAAACATTTTTGAATGAGATGATCATAAGTCTGAGCAAATCTTTCCTTCCGCTCTGGATGTTTTACTAACAGTTATATAACGAAACTTTATATTTCACATGGGTGTTTATACATGACTGCTGACAAAATCATTGACCAGACAGAGGTAAGAATATTCATAGTATTCCACATAATTTACAACTTTTGAAATGCAAAATTTCATTACAAGGTGGGAGAAATATGAATTTAATATGCCTCACAATATTTCCGTTTCTAAAAAGAAACGATGGGGAAAAATTGGAAAAATTACTCTTGAATTTTATAGAGGTAAGCTTGATTAACATTTTATGATAATTTTTAGTTCAGAATTTCCTTTCTAGTTGGCAACACAGTTGAAAACAACTTTTTTTTTAACGTTTTGGTAGCTTCATGTTTTAAATAGTATGTTTTGGAATAATTTAAATGTGAGAATTTCTTTTGCTGGCATTTCTATTATTTACCATCCCCCCCCCCCTCGCAAACACACACCTTCTCTACTTCTTTCAGTCAATTTTTTGTTAACACTTCTTTTGAAAAGAAAACACTATTAGAATATTATTATATCCGTCCATCTACGGGCAGCATTTATTGTCCGATATGCAAACATTCCTTTTAAACTGGATAGCATGAAATGCGAGAATGATATTCCACGCCTTCTGTTTTATTCTAAAGCACAGCTTAACCGCTAGGGGAAGTAAATGCTGTTGCTACTGAATTCAGATTATGCTTTATTCCACATCATTAACTCTAAAATTCCGTTCTCTTAACTACACTGGCGTGCAAAAATTAAGGACGAGACGGTTTTTCAAATGTAACGTCTTGCAGAAGTGCTCCACATCGACTGAAATCATACCATAAGATCCCCAAGATGTAAGAATATGGGACAAGTGAGCAAAATCGTCCAAACAAGGAATCCAAAGGATACAAAGGCACTTTATTGAAAAGGTAGCTTCGAGCACAACTGGACAGAAGACAGAAACGTCCATGTGACAGGCGGCTGCCAAGAAAAATCCAGTCTTTAGTAGGGGATATGATCACTCCTGACTGCGTTTCAGGATTTACAACGTCTGTCCATGCTGAGGACGAGGTTGTCAAGGAGCTGTTGAGGCATCGCGGCCCATTCCTCTAGTAGCGCCAATCGCAGCTGCGAAATCGTTGCTGGCGGCTGGTGACGTGCTGCCAAGCGTCTCCCGAGAAGGTCTCACACGTGTTCGATTGGATTTAGGTCCGGGGACCTTGCGGGCCAATCCATGCGTTGAATATCTTCACTCTCCAACAGCTCTGCGACAGCCACTGTACGATGAGGTGTAGCGTTGTCGTCCATGAAGAGGAACTCAGGAACTACGGCACCTCTAAACAGACGCATGTGAGGCAGGAGAACCTCGGTACAATACCAGTGACTGAACCTTCTTGGAAGATGTGGAGGTCAGTACGGCTACGAAGCATGATACCGCCTCAAACGAGAACTCCGTCACCTCTAAACCCGTTCCTTTCGATGATGTTGGAGGTGTGATTGCGTGTTCCCTGATCTCTTCAGATGTGTACGTTCAGAATCGCTCGTCAGACTAAATCGGCTCTCATCTGTAAAGAGAACTCGACCCCATTGCTGATGTGTCCAGTTCTTTTGTTCCTGGCACCCCAGAAACCGCCGTTTCCGATGAACAGGCGTTAATGGCACACACCGTACTGGTCGTCGTGCAAATAGACCACCTTTGTGCAGCCTCCTGGCTAAGGTAAAACGCGATAACGGACACCCAGTTGTCTGTTGTATGTGCCTTGCAATTTCTCCCGTTGTCTGCCGTCTATCTCTTCTCGCCTGTAGGACAATATACCGGTCGTCCGCCACCGTGGTTGCTCGTGGACGACCACTGCTAAACTCTCGGACAGCTGTTCCTGTCGTTTGAAATGCTCTTCAAGCTCGTGAAACGATGCTGTGAGCGATCCCGAACTCCTCGGCCACACCAGTCACACTTCGACCTTTTTCCAACTTTCCAATGACGCGACCTCTGGTAAAGTCATCCAGATTTCGCTTACTGGATTGCCTGTTGGCCATATCACACGGTGGCAGCAACTCGACGTCGTTCAAACCGATGTACACCGTGCAATAGCTTTCACCGAATTGCTGAGTGTACACCGCCCGTGTGCTTTATACCCTTCCGACACCCCCTTCTCCCCTACGTCATGCTGCATATATGCGCATGCCCTACCGTACCGGACCCTAGTCTATCTCCTGAGTGGTCTTCCGGTCCGTTCTGCCTGCTCGTTCCGCAGTTATGCTAATTTCTCCTCTTCGTCCTTAATTTTTGCACACCAGTGTACAATGACAGTTTTGCATGCAATGTCATCTTCAAACACTGCAGTTTGTCTGCTAGAGAGAGAGAGAGAGAGAGAGAGAGAGAGAGGAGGGGGGGGGAATAAACATGCCTGTACATCTGGTTCCGATATCTCTGCTTCTAAAAGTTCGACTTGAAAACAATTTCTTGGTCAAATAAAGTTTGTAATGAAACATATTTTGCATATAATTTCAGATTTTTCTTAAAGCACGATTTTCCCACTGGAAGGCGTAAGTGCATATTTCTGTTTTAAATCTAGTTGCAGCCACAAGTACGAGAGCTGAAATCCGATTGAGAAAGTTCCTTTTTGAACAGGGACGGCTTATCACAGGGAACATTTTGTGTATATTTCCTGTTCTAAATGATACGCAATTATTTCGCTACGGGGCGTAAATATACGCTGAGTAATAGCTGAATTATTACCACCTACCTAATGCTGCGTAGGTCCTCCTTTCGCTCTCAGTAAAGCAGCTAACTGACCTGGCATCGATTCATAAAGATGCCGAAAGCAGTTGGGAATTATGGCCAAGCAAACTGTGTGTAATGCATCCTTCAATGGAGGTCTAGAGGTGATTGGTACAACCAGATGTCTGATATGCCGTTTCATAATGTCCCACAAGTGTTATAGGGGATTGATATCGGGGGAGTTTGGAGACCAATCGATATGCCGGAAGTCTGAACTGTGTTTCTCAAACCATTCCTGCGCAACATTAGACATGTGACTTGTTATCTTGGAAGACATCGTCACCATTCAGGAAAAAGTGCAAAATATCTGGGTGTACTAAGTCAGCAAGCAATTCACGTTAGTGGGCACCAGTCATACGTTGTTGCACATACACCAGATATACAAGTTAATGCAAGGTAAACATGCCCCACACCACACAACCGCCTCCACCGGCTTCCACTAGAGTGCCTCATGTAGAGTGATTGAGTGCCTTATGTTGTTTGCGCCAAATACGCACACGACCATCCACGGAGTCGAGTAGAAAATCCGACTCGTCAGACTACCACACTTTTTTCCAGTCATCCGACGTCCAACTTGCATGAGGCGAGTCTTTTCCGCCGATGAGCAGTGGTTAGGAGAGGGTGTCGTCGGAGTCGTCTGTTGTCATAGCCCATACACGTATTGATACGGTTGGAGATCTATAAAACTTGGTTGGGGATCTTTCGGAAGAAACAGAACAATTTTCAAGAGCAATATACCATTGTGTCTTAAAAGAAAAGTGTTTAATCAATGCATCCTTCCAGTTCTTACGTACGGAACAAAGACTTGGACTTTAACTAAGAAAAGACGCACAAAGGTTGCAGACAACTGAAAGCAGCATGGAGAGATGCATGCTTCGCGTAACCAGGAAAGATAAGAGGAACTCGTGGATCAGGAAAATGACATGAGTGAAAGACATCGTGTTCAGAGTAAAATCCCTGAAATGGCAATGGGCTGGACATACTCCCAGAAGAACTGACCACCGAAGGGAAACAAAAATTTTAGACTAAATACCAAGGGACGGGAAAAAGACCTAAAAGAAGACCGCGTGGGAGGTGGGTGGATGAAATTTTAAGCCATGCGGGAGTAATATAGATGAGACTGGCTCAAGACAGACCATTGTGGAAGAAATTTGGGGAGACCTTCATCCAGCAGTGAATTGATAATGGTTGAAAATGATAATGATGATGATGATGATGATGTGTGTGTGTGTGTATGTGTGTGTGTGTGTGTGTGTGTGTGCCACGAGCGGCGATTACATCTGCGACCCTCCGGGGCATTGATGAAGAAATTAATCGGCGTACAAAACTTGCCTGGAGAGCTTTTGGAAGAAACAGCATAATTTTCAAGAGCAATATGCCATTATGTCTTAAAAGAAAAGTGTTTGATCAATGCATCCTTCCAGTGCTTACGTATGGTGCAGAGACGTGGACCTTAACTAAAAGAGACATACAAAGGCTGCAGACAACTCAAAGTAGCATGGAGAGGTGCATACTTGGTGTAACCAGGAGAGATAAGAAGAGGAACTCGTGGATCCGAAAAATGACAAGAGTGGAAGACATCATGATCAGAGTTAAATCCCTGAAATGGCAATGGGCTGGACATACTGCCAGAAGGACAGATCATCGATGGACAGCCGAAATTTTAGATTGGATTCCAAGGGACAGGAAAAGACCCAGAAGAAGACCACATGGGAGATGGGTGGATGAAATTCGAAAGTATGCAGGGGTGACATGGAGGAGACTGGCACAAGACAGACCGTTGTGGAGGAAACTTGGGGAGACCTTCGTCCAGCAGTGGATTGATAATGGTTGACAATGATGATGATGATATATATATACAGATAGATAGATATACAGGGCTTGAAAAAATTTCATACTTTTTAATCAGTCAAGTTAGGCAAATATCTCACTCGCCAGCTAAAAATGGACAGCCCCGCAGGGCTGTCCACTCTGTTTCGTGTTTTAGAGCGTTTGATTGTTAAAAGTTTTTACACATCTCTCAAAAAGTATTTTACCGATAACCTTATTTAAACGATTAACCAGTGTATAATAACCCCACTCAGTTTTCTATTTCTAGAGACATGACGCAAGAATCCTTCAATGTTTTAGAACTTTTCTAACAGCTCCGCGTAAACAGAGTTTCCCGTGTTTGTCTTTTCACCTGTTACAATAATTGGCTAAGCTGTGTAAGTAACTCTTACACTGCCAATCTTTTCACAGAGAGTTTGAGGAAATCATTCTATCGGGCTTGCGGATTCTTATCTCGTGTTCCTTTTTAAGCACACCGTGCCCGGATGTTTTGACTCACGGCATTCGCTGTCCAATTTATTTTGCGGAGAAACCGGTTTCCGATGCTAGCGCACAATCACTTCTGAGAATGAAAATAAGTATCACTTCCGTGAATTAAAATAACCTTCATTAAGAAACTGATGGTTTTACGTATCAAAGAGGGCATAATACCATATAAATCATTACCGATTGAATTTAAACTGCTCTAATGAATTTTCGACTCGTCAACAAAAACTTTTCACTCGTCGCAGACGACCGCATTTTTTCAAGCCCTGTATATATATATCATCATCATCATCATTGTCAACCATTATCAATCCACTGCTGGACGAAGGTCTCCCCAAGTTTCCTCCACAACAGTCTGTCTTGTGCCAGTCTCCTCCATGTCACCCCTGCATACTTTCGAATTTCATGCACCCATCTCCCATGTGGTCTTCTTCTGGGTCTTTTCCTGTCCCTTGGAATCCAATCTAAAATTTCGGCTGTCCATCGATGATCTGTCCTTCTGGCAGTATGTCCAGTCCATTGCCATTTCAGGGATTTAACTCTGATCATGATGTCTTCCACTCTTGTCATTTTTCGGATCCACGAGTTCCTCTTCTTATCTCTCCTGGTTACACCAAGTATGCACCTCTCCATGCTACTTTGAGTTGTCTGCAGCCTTTGTCTTTCACCTGTTACAATAATTGGCTAACAATATATATATATATCATCATCATCATCATTGTCAACCATTATCAATCCACTGCTGGACGAAGGTCTCCCCAAGTTTCCTCCACAACGGTCTGTCTTGTACCAGTCTCCTCCATGTCACTCCCGCATACTTTCGAATTTCATCCACCCATCTTCCATGTGGTCTTCTTCTGGGTCTTTTCCTGTCCCTTGGAATCCAATCTAAAATTTCAGCTGTCCATCGATGGTCTGTTCTTCTGGCAGTATGTCCAGCCCATTGCTATTTCAGGGATCTAACTCTGATCATGATGTGTTCCACTCTTGTCATTTTTCGGATCCACGTGTTCCTCTTCTTATCTCTCCTGGTTACACCAAGCATGCACCTCTCCATGCTTCTTTGGGTTGTCTGCAGCCTTTGTATGTCTCTTCTAGCTAAGGTCCACGTCTCTGCACCATACGTAAGCACTGGAAGGATGCATTGATCAAACACTTTTCTTTTAAGACATAATGGCATATTGCTCTTGAAAATTATGCTGTTTCTTCCAAAAGCTCTCCAGGCAAGTTTTGTACGCCGATTAATTTCTTCACCAATGTGACCCTCACTTGATATCTGCTGTCCAAGATAAACGTACGTGTCTGTTATCTCCAGCTTTTCTTCATCAATCGATAAATCTTCATTTCTTGTAAAAGCATTGTACATCACTTTTGTCTTCTGAAAGTTCATTTTTAATCCCACTTCTTTACTCTTGTCAGCAAGTTCCTGGATCATACTCTGTAGCTCTGATGGGGTAGTTGCAAAAATGACTATGTCATCAGCAAAACGAAGGTGGGTTAGATAATCTCCATTAATCTTTATCCCTTTGTTTTCCCAGTTCAGTGATTGAAAGACATTTTCCAATATGGCATTAAAGAGCTTCGGAGATATGGTGTCACCTTGTCTCACTCCTTTTCCAATTTTTATGTGTGTTGTATTTTCAAACAGCCGAATCTTTGCACTTGCATTTTCATAGATGTTATTAATAATATTAATGTATGCATCTTCAATACCGCAGGATTTCAGAGCCATTGCAACTGCTGATGGTTTCACCGAATCAAAGGCTTTTTCATAATCGATAAAAGCCATGCACAATGGAAGCTCATATTCCCTCGCTCTTTCAATTAGTTCTCTCAGTACATGGATATGATCAATTGTGCTGTAGCCACTCCTGAATCCAGCTTGTTCACTCGGTTGAGCCATGTCCAGTGTCACCTTCAAGCGGTGTGAAAGAACTTTAGTGAAGATTTTATAAACCACTGATAGGAGGCTGATAGGTCTGTAGTTCCTGAGATCCTCAATGTCACCTTTTTTATGTAGCAAGATCATTGTAGCGTTGTTCCAATCCTCAGGAATTTTCCCTTCATTAAGGCATCGAGTGAAAATTTGGGCGAGTACTGTTTCGATTTCTCCACTTGCTTCTTGTATGATGTCTACAGTAATTCCATCTTCTCCTGGAGCTTTTCCCCACTTCATGTTCTTGATTGCATGTGCAACTTCTGCTGGAAGGACTGGAAGAACTCTGGTACCTTTCATGATGTCTGGAGTACATGTATCATCCCTTTCATATAATTTGGAGTAGAAATCTTTCACTCTTGTCAAAATTTCGCCTCTATTTCTTGTTACAGAACCATCATCTTTTCTCAGTACCATAATCTGTTTTTCCCCTTACTGAGATGTCCCTTTGCTATCTTTAGGCTTTGGTTGTTTTCAATTGCTTTCCTTACTAGTTCACAGTTGAATTTCCTTACGTCTTCAGTGATACTTTTTCGTACTGTCTTGCATAGCTCTATATATTCCACTTTGGAAGTCACATCTTCTTTAGTTGTCCTCATCTCTCTTCTTTTTTGCATCAACATTTTGGTTTTTCTTGATAATTTGTTCACATTCAACTTGTTCTTAGACCCAGCTAATTTTGTTGATGTTTCCATAAGAGCTTTGGTTACATTTCTGTTAACTTCCGAAATATCCACTTCTTCCGATGTTAGGCATTCTAAAGCAGAGAATCTGTTCTTCAGTTCCAACTTGAAGGTATTATGGTGTTTTTTAAGGTTGGTTATGTCAATACATTTTGTTTGTCTTATGAGCTTGCCACGTTCCAGTTTAGTGTTGAGGTGCATCTTACATCTCACCAATCTATGGTCACTACCTGTGTTGAACTTGTTCAGCACACTGCAGTCTTCGATGACGAATTTTTTGTTACACATAATAAAATCAATTTCACTTGTCGTCCCATTTGGATGTCTCCATGTCCATTTCCTGTGTGGCTTTTTCTTGAAAAAGGAGTTCAAGATGAAAAACCCATCTGCCTCTGCAAACTCTACGAGAGTATTTCCACGCTGGTTTCTGTTGCCGTGACCGAATTTACCTACTGAAGTTTCATTCTGTTGCCGTTGCCCTATTTTTGCATTGAAATCTCCCATAATTATCTTCAAGTGCTGCTTACCTTTATTATTTAGATCACGAATTTCCTCATAAAATTCTTCAATTTCTTCTTCAGCATGACTTGTGGTGGGTGCATAAGTTTGAATAATCTGAGCCTGGTATCTTCTCGAGAGTTGGATAACGAGTCGTGCAGCTCTGTCAGAGGAACTTTCAACTTCTACAACTTTATCCTTCAGTTTCTTGTTTATTATAAATCCAACACCACTAGTTCTGCCAGTATCTGTCCCACGATAGTAGAAGAGATGTCCACTTTTCAGTTCAATGAGATCTTCTCCTTTTCTCCTTACCTCACTTAGCCCGACGATGTCCCACTTGATCCTTTGTAGTTCCTCTTCCAATTCAAGAAGCCTTGAATCAGAAGATAGGGAGCGTCCGTTGTACGTAGCCAAGGTCAGCATCTATATATATATATAACCGAAGGTGGGTTAGATAATCTCCATTAATCTTTATCCCTTTGTTTTCCCAGTTCAGTGGTTGAAAGACATTTTCCAATGTAGCATTAAGGAGCTTCGGAGATATGGTGTCACCTTGTCTCACTCCTTTTCCAATTTTTATGTGTGTTGTATTTTCAAACAGCCGAATCTTTGCACTTGCATTTTCATAGATGTTATTAATAATATTAATGTATGCATCTTCAATACCGCAGGATTTCAGAGCCATTGCAACTGCTGATTGTTTCACCGAATCAAATGACATAGTCATTTTTGCAACTACCCCATCAGAGCTACAGAGCATGATCCAGGAACTTGCTGACAAGAGTAAAGAAGTGGGATTAAAAATGAACTTTCAGAAGACAAAAGTGATGTACAATGCTTTTACAAGAAATGAAGATTTATCGATTGATGGAGAAAAGCTGGAGATAACAGACACGTACGTTTATCTTGGACAGCAGATATCAAGTGAGGGTCACATTGGTGAAGAAATTAATCGGCGTACAAAACTTGCCTGGAGAGCTTTTGGAAGAAACAGCATAATTTTCAAGAGCAATATGCCATTATGTCTTAAAAGAAAAGTGTTTGATCAATGCATCCTTCCAGTGCTTACGTATGGTGCAGAGACGTGGACCTTAGCTAAAAGAGACATACAAAGGCTGCAGACAACTCAAAGCAGCATGGAGAAGTGCATGCTTGGTGTAACCAGGAGAGATAAGAAGAGGAACACGTGGATCCGAAAAATGACAAGAGTGGAAGACATCATGATCAGAGTTAAATCCCTGAAATGGCAATGGGCTGGACATACTGCCAGAAGAACCGACCATCGATGGACAGCCGAAATTTTAGATTGGATTCCAAGGGACAGGAAAAGACCCAGAAGAAGACCACATGGAAGATGGGTGGATGAAATTCGAAAGTATGCGGGAGTGACATGGAGGAGACTGGCACAAGACAGGCCGTTGTGGAGGAGACTTGGGGAGACCTTCGTCCAGCAGTGGATTGATAATGGTTGACAATGATGATGATGATGATATATATAACCATCAGCAGTTATGATGGATGAAATCCAGCGGCATTGAATTAATCGGTGTATAAAACTCGCCTGGAGAGCTTTTGGAAGAAACAGTATAATTTAAAGAGCAATATGACATCATGTCTTAAAGAAAAGTGTTTGATCAATGCATGGACATGGACCTCAACTGAAAAAGACATACAAAGACGGCAGACAACTCAAAGAAGCGTTGAGAGATGAATGCTTGGTGTAATCAAGTAGAGGAACTCGTGGTTCCGAAAAATGACAGGAGTGGAAGGCATCATGATCAGAGTAAAATCCCTGAAATATCAATGAGCTGGACATATTGTTGGAAGGACAGACCATCGATGGACAACCGAAATTTTAGACTGGATTCCAAGGGACATGAAAAGACACAGAAGAAGACCACATGAGAGATGGGTGGATGAAATTCGAAAATAGGCAGAAGTAACATGGAGGAGACTGGCACAAGACAGACCATAGTGAAGAAACTTGGGGAGACCTTCATCCAGCAGTGGATTGATAATGGTTGACAATGATAAGATGATATATATGTGTATATATATATATACAGAAACTGAAGGATAAAGTGGTAGAAGTTGAAAGTTCCTCTGACAGAGCTGCACGACTCGTTATCCAACTATCGAGAAGATACCAGGCTCAGATTATTCAAACTTATGCACCCACCACAAGTCATCCTGAAGAAGAAATTGAAGAATTTTATGAGGAAATTCGTCATCTAAATAATAAAGGTAAGCAGCACTTGAAGATAATTATGGGAGATTTCAATGCAAAAATAGGGCAACGGCAACAGAATGAAACTTCAGTAGGTAAATTCGGTCACGGCAACAGAAACCAGCGTGGAAATACTCTCGTTGAGTTTGCAGAGGCAGAAGGATTTTTCATCTTGAACTCCTTTTTCAAGAAAAAGCCACACAGGAAATGGACATGGAGACATCCAATTGGGACGACAAGTGAAATTGATTTTATTATGTGTAACAAAAAATTCGTCATCGAAGACTGCAGTGTGCTGAACAAGTTCAACACAGGTAGTGACCATAGATTGGTGAGATGTAAGATGCACCTCAACACTAAACTGGAACGTGGCAAGCTCATAAGACAAACAAAATGTATTGACATAACCAACCTTAAAAAACACCATAATACTTTCAAGTTGGAACTGAAGAACAGATTCTCTGCTTTAGAAGGCCTAACATCGGAAGAAGTGGATATTTCGGAAGTTAACAGAAAAGTAACCAAAGCTCTAATGGAAACAGCAACAAAATTAGCTGGGTCTAAGAACAAGTTGCATGTGAACAAATTATCAGGAAAAACCAAAATGTTGATGCAGAAAAGAAGAGAGATGAGGACAACTAAAGTAGATGTGACTTCCAAAGTGGAATATATAGAGCTATGCAAGACAACACGAAAAAGTATCACTGAAGACGTAAGGAAATTCAACTGTGAGCTAGTGAGGAAAGCAATTGAAAACAACCAAAGCCTTAAGATAGCAAAGGGACATCTCAGTAAGGGAAGAAAACAGATTATGGCTCTGAGAAAAGAAGATGGTTCTATAACAAGAAATAGAGGCGAAATTTTGACAAGAGTGAAAGATTTCTACTCCAAATTATATGAAAGGGATGATACATGTACTCCAGACATCATGAAAGGTACCAGAGTTCTTCCAGTCCTCCCAGCAGAAGTTGCTCATGCAATCAAGAACATGAAGCGAGAGGAAAGCTCCAGGAGAAGATGGAATTACTATAGACATCATACAAGAAGCAAGTGGAGAAATTGAAACAGTACTCGCCCAAATTTTCACTCGATGCCTTAATGAAGGGAAGATTCCTGAGGATTGGAACAATGCTACAATGATCCTGCTACATAAAAAAGGTGACATTGAGGATCTTAGGAACTACAGACCTATCAGCCTCCTATCAGTGGTTTATAAAATCTTCACTAAAGTTCTTTCACACCGCTTGAAGGTAACACTGGACATGGCTCAACCGAGAGAACAAGCTGGATTCAGGAGTGGCCACAGCACAATAGATCATATCCACGTACTGAGAGAACTGATTGAAAGAGCGAGGGAATATGAACTTCCATTGTGCATGGCTTTTATCGATTATGAAAAAGCCTTTGATTCGGTGAAACCATCAGCAGTTACCACGGCTCTGAAATCCTGCGGTATTGAAGATGCATACATTAATATTATTAATAACATCTATGAAAATGCAAGTGCAAAGATTCGGCTGTTTGAAAATACAACACACATAAAAATTGGAAAGGGAGTGAGACAAGGTGACACCATATCTCCGAAGCTCTTTAATGCCACATTGGAAAATGTCTTTCAATCACTGAACTGGGAAAACAAAGGGATAAAGATTAATGGAGATTATCTAACCCACCTTCGTTTTGCTGATGACGTAGTCATTTTTGCAACTACCCCATCAGAGCTGCAGAGTATGATCCAGGAACTTGCTGACAAGAGTAAAGAAGTGGGATTAAAAATGAACTTTCAGAAGACAAAAGTGATGTTCAATGCTTTTACAAGAAATGAAGATTTATCGATTGATGGAGAAAAACTGGAGATAACAGATACGTATGTTTATCTTGGACAGCAGATATCAAGTGAGGGTCACATTGATGAAGAAATTAATCGGCGTGCAAAACGTGCCTGGAGAGCTTTTGGAAGAAACAGCATAATTTTCAAGAGCAATATGCCATTATGTCTTAAAAGAAAAGTGTTTGATCAATGCATCCTTCCAGTGCTTACGTATGGTGCAGAGACGTGGACCTTAACTAAAAGAGACATACAAAAGCTGCAGACAACTCAAAGAAGCATGGAGAGGTGCATGCTTGGTATAACCAGGAGAGATAAGAAGAGGAACTCGTGGATCCGAAAAATGACGAGAGTGGAAGACATCATGATCAGAGTTAAATCCCTGAAATGGCAATGGGCTGGACATACTGCCAGAAGGACAGACCATAGATGGACAGCCGAAATTTTAGATTGGATTCCAAGGGACAGGAAAAGACCCAGAAAAAGACCACATGGGAGATGGGTGGATGAAATTCGTAAATATGCGGGAGTGACATGGAGGAGACTGGCACAAGACAGACCGTTGTGGAGGAAACTTGGGGAGACCTTCGTCCAGCAGTGGATTGATAATGGTTGACAATGATGATGATGATGATATATATACAAAGCAGAAACTACAACAACAACAAAAAATAATAAAATAAAAAATAAAAAAACCCAAAAGCCAACAAGCAGGGAGAAAGAAATAAAACCGAGATGCCGAAAGTGTCGAAAATGCCGAGCCTTGGCTTTTTCAAGGATCAGCAGAAATCTGCATTTACTCACTTCCACAAAGACCTAGTTGAACATGGGTTTCTGCTAAGTCATAGATCTAATGTTTGGTTTAAGTTATATATATATGTGTGTGTGTGTGTCTTTATATAACTTACACATTTTGTGGTATACATATATTTACATTTATTACGCGGCTGTTCGCATTATTTATTTATTCATACTGTTTAATATAAAAATTAAATGATTAGGAAGACAAACTTGTACTACATTTCATCTCTATTTTTAATAGATGCGCGCTGTTGAATAGTTACAAAGATTTGTTTCTGATATAATTCCTCGTTTTGTATTTCCCAAATGGTACACAAAACAGAGCTCCAGGTGAAAGTCGCTGCTGCATTTTTCTTCATTAAAGGTTCGCGTCACACGCACAGTGTTGGCAGACATTTTATGGCACAATCGTAGGTGTGTAGGGAAAACGCAAACGACAGGAGTCCCAACGTCATGAAGGACACGTCAGCGAAATGTTGCTGTTGATATGTGGCCTGACAGGCATTAGGTGCTGTCACGTAAGGCCGACATAGCGTTTGAATTCCAAGAGCGTCGCCGTTGCCATTACCAGGTGCCAAAGTGAAGGCGCTTTTGTCATTGAGTTGGCGGAATTGCAGCCGTTGCCCGTGCACGTGTAAACGCAAGACCTGTACTCTCTCTCATCTCCTGGTCGGCTGATGTATTCGCAGTAGTTGCCGTGGTCTCTGGAAGAGCAGAATCTCCTGGTACCGATTTCACCTGAAATGAGAAATCCACATGTCAGGAAGAAGAACCGGATAATTCGGCTGTTATCAAGAAAAAAAAAAAACCCTTGTTTGTTGGGTTTTACGGGAATAAGAAAAGGTAAAAAAGTTCAGAATAAGATTAAATACGGCAAGTTGTTCGCATAAAATTAAATCAAGCACTTTCAAGAAATCCACATAGATGAAAAATTCCACTTCAAAAACACATATATTTCTTTATTTTTGCTGCACATATTTTGCGAACGGACATTCCCTTCAAATGCGAAGTTTCACGCATGTCAAAATATGGTAAGAAAATAAAGTGTACATACCTTAGAATTACGAAATGAAGTGTTTTCTCCTTATGAAACACGCGCGAAAAAGAATTAATGATATCATATACCAGGTTGTGTAAGCAAACCTGCAGTTCTGCAGTCTTATTCCCCATAGCAAACCTGCAGTCTTATTCCCCATAAAAATGAAGAGTTCTTTGCTTTCTTAAGCGACTGGAAAAATTACTTGCGGATCATATTGTTCATGTGCCCAGGAAATTATATACACTAATCAAACAAGTATTTCACTGAAAGAAAATGCAACAGAGTTTTTTTCCTCCCTCTTTTTTTTTCTTTTGCAAACTCATACAAAAGAGCCTTCGACCAAAACCGTGGTTTCAACTTTAGATTCTGCTTTTTGGGAGAAATTTCCGTCATTCCACTGTACATAATTCCTTTTTCTTTTCCTTATGAGCCTAAATTTCATGAAAAACGTCACAGAGTATCTCTTCCTATTTACTTTGGGTCATAAAGGGAAAAAACCAGTGAAGTAAAAGGAGCATGTTGTTGTGATGCCATCTTCGGAAAAATCAATAAGGTATTTTAATGAAGGCTGGCAGGGAAGTTTTATTCGATATCATCTTCTTTGGGCGAGGGCTTTTATAAAAACTTTTCTGAGAATAAATTCCATTGAGTTACTTGATCATTTTCAAACCTCAGTTTTTTTAGCTGCGCCTTTTCTGTTTGCTTTTACAGACTGAAAGTTTTCTTTAATGCCTTGAAGTTCTACTTCTGGTACAATAATAAGTATACAGTAAGTATACCAAGAAAGATAAAATGTGAACCACCTTATGGAAATTCCTTCAAGAGCAAATGATTTCTAGACAGCGCAAAAATTTGGTTATGCTTCAATAATGAATCCATTCTGAGACATTTTGCTTTGTTTCGAAGAACCATTTTAACCTTCTGCGGAACGAATCAATTCCACCAGACTTTTCCAGTTTTAGTTTCACTTTCTCAGAAGAAAACAATAAATAATTAAAAGGTAGGAAAGAAACAGAACTTGGATTTTAAAATGGAATACAATTACGGTTGTTTTTTGTTTCTAATCCAAATTCATTCCACGAGGATGAAGTTATGAACTGGATTTAAATCGACGCATTTATTAACATTTATAACACATCCTGGATTTCAACTGAAGCATTAATCCCATGAATTGTTTTTACATTGAGTCGTAAATTTCATAAACTGCTCATAAATCAAAACATTAATTCGACGAGCTACACTCATCGTCAAAAAAATAGTTGCACCCAGAAAGATGTGTCGGATTGCAATGCTATCCGGAGGAAGGTAAAGGTTACTACGAACAATACATGATTAATCATTGAGACTGATATGGGCAATATATATTGAGTACACGCCAATAAGTAGTGTTTCTCAGTAAGGCGTCAGGTCGCCATGTTTGCTCACACAGCATACCAGACGTCTCGGCATGGAGTTGTACTAATGGTGTCCTAATGGTGTCCTGCGATAAGCCATCCCACGCAGCTTGAATCTTCTCACGCAGTTCCTGCAGATTGTGCTGTTGGGGTGGAGTGTGGATAGCGCGTCCAATAGCATCCCACAGATTTTAAATCTGCGATAGGTCTGACGATGCTGTTGGCCATGTCAGAGTGTCAGCGCCTTGAAGGCAAGCTCTCAAGACAGCAGCAGTATGCGAACGAGCGTTGTCCTGTTGGAAAATCGCACCGGAGTGAGAGTTCAGAAAAGTTAGGGCCACTGGTTGCAGGACCTCATTAACGTAACGCTGGGCTGTTAAAGTGTCCGTAATGAACACCAAAGGTGATCTGGCATCGTAGGCAATTGCACCGCACACCCTGATACCAGGCCTTCTTACCGTGTGATCCTTGACAACAAACCGTTCATCTTAGCGCTGACCACGGTGCCTCCAGACACGGATTCAGTGGTCGTCTCCTCCAATACAAAAGCGGAACGTTTCACTGAAGATCGCCCGCTGCCATTCTGAGTGGCTCCATGACAGTCCAGTGCGATACCATTGCAGTCTTTGGCGACGATGCAATGGTGTTAAGGGCAGTGGTCGTAACGGTCTGCGTGCGTGTAGTCCCACGTCGTGCAGCCATCTGCCAATGGTACTGGCACTAATCGGACGATGCATGGAGGGTACCACTGCTCGCTGAATATCTGCAATCGTGGCTCTTCGATCACTCAGCGCATGTCGGACAACCCGTCCGTCCTCTCTCTCCGTGGTTCGTCTAGGTCTACCAGACTCTTCCTGTCGCTGCTGCGTACCTTGTTCTATCTACTGCCCCCAACAGCGTGGTATGGTGATATCCGCACCACCGGTATGGCGCGCGATACGGCGATAAGACCATCTCGCTTCTACGAGCCCAACGATGCGGCCCCTCTCAAACTCCTCCAAATGCTCGAGCTGCTTCGGAACTGTTATCCGAGGCATACTTCACTTGCAAAGGATGCAACAAACACAATAACACGAGTTAGAATGGCAAGCACGCGCAAGGACGACCTTATATAGCCGGTCAAACACAGCTCCACGACCCCTCTTTGCTTGCATCAGACGTGCGGCCGAGCGTGATACTTGAATCATTTGCATGTCTCACGATGTGAAACCTACCAATCAAGTTTCATTCCTCTCGGATGCTTCCTTCTGGGTGCAACTAGTTTTTTTGACGATGAGTGTATTTTCAAATCTAAACACAAATTCTCATTGATTTCACACATCCCAAAAGGTTAAAATCCAACCCATGATTACTTTAAAGCTGTCTTTCAAGCCTTGAGTCACCAATGGCGGAAACGGAAATTCATATTCTGGAATATAACAAATGAACCAAAAGCTCATAGAGTTGGTGCAGCTCCGCTGCGGAAAACGTTTAATCTTTCTCCTCAAACCGAAATTTCGTTGCTTCCTTTTGTTAAAAATCATCCGCAAAAAGCTTGCCCCGCAGATTTTTTTTCAGATTTTTGAAGAGAAACAAGTCAATAGGGACGAAGTTAGGTGAATAAGGTGGGTGGAGAAGCAGTTGGAAGCCACATTCTGTCAAAGCTTGCATGGTAACACTGGCGGTGTGGATAGGGGCATTGTGCTGAAGAAGCAGAACTCCCCGTCGAAATTTTCATCGCCGTTTACTCTTGATGGTTTCCCGCAATTGTCGCATTAATGCGGCATAAAAGGCAGCATCCATAGTCCTTTTATGAGGCAAGTAATCAATTAACAGCAACCCTTCTGAGTCTCAAGAAATGGTCATCTTAATTCTCTTCCCCGAAGATAATTATGTTTTGATCTCTTTCGCTGGTATCCGCACGACCGGTATGGCGCGCGATACGGCGATAAGACCATCTCGCTTCTACGAGCCCAACGATGCGGCCCCTCTCAAACTCCTCCAAATGCTCGAGCTGCTTCGGAACTGTTATCCGAGGCATACTTCACTTGCAAAGGATGCAACAAACACAATAACACGAGTTAGAATGGCAAGCACGCGCAAGGACGACCTTATATAGCCGGTCAAACACAGCTCCACGACCCCTCTTTGCTTGCATCAGACGTGCGGCCGAGCGTGATACTTGAATCATTTGCATGTCTCACGATGTGAAACCTACCAATCAAGTTTCATTCCTCTCGGATGCTTCCTTCTGGGTGCAACTAGTTTTTTGACGATGAGTGTATTTTCAAATCTAAACACAAATTCTCATTGATTTCACACATCCCAAAAGGTTAAAATCCAACCCATGATTACTTTAAAGCTGTCTTTCAAGCCTTGAGTCACCAATGGCGGAAACGGAAATTCATATTCTGGAATATAACAAATGAACCAAAAGCTCATAGAGTTGGTGCAGCTCCGCTGCGGAAAACGTTTAATCTTTCTCCTCAAACCGAAATTTCGTTGCTTCCTTTTGTTAAAAATCATCCGCAAAAAGCTTGCCCCGCAGATTTTTTTTTCAGATTTTTGAAGAGAAACAAGTCAATAGGGACGAAGTTAGGTGAATAAGGTGGGTGGAGAAGCAGTTGGAAGCCACATTCTGTCAAAGCTTGCATGGTAACACTGGCGGTGTGGATAGGGGCATTGTGCTGAAGAAGCAGAACGCCCCGTCGAAATTTTCATCGCCGTTTACTCTTGATGGTTTCCCGCAATTGTCGCATTAATGCGGCATAAAAGGCAGCATCCATAGTCCTTTTATGAGGCAAGTAATCAATTAACAGCAACCCTTCTGAGTCTCAAGAAATTGTCATCTTAATTCTCTTCCCCGAAGATAATTATGTTTTGATCTCTTTCGCTGGTGGTGATCCATGATGTTTCCACCGCATGCTCTCTTTTTCAGCATCAGGGTCCAAATGGTTAAGCCACGCCTCATCACTATTCCCAATACAGGAATGGAAATCATCTGGATCGCGGTTAATGCGGTCAAGTTGACCAGACTTTCTTCAACACGGTCATTGTTCATCTCAGGTGTCAACATTCGAGGAACCCATCTGGCATTGACCTTTAACATCTCCAACCTCTCATGTAAAATGACATTTAATATCCCTAACCTATCATGCAAAATGGTCCAAACACTGCCTGCATTTAACCCGTTTCTCAGCAATGTGTACGACGCGGATTTGCCAGTTTGACATCACAAGGTCCTCCAATATCTGGCACATTTAATCTGTGGTCACCTCCACTGGACGTCCCTCGCGAGCGTAGTTGTGCAACGAGTCTCTATCCCGTTTAAAGAGAGCAGCTTATCTTTTGACTGTGCCATATGAAGGTGTATGAATCTTTTGACATATGAATGGGATATGGATCTTTTAATTGTGGCATATGAAGGTGCGCCATCGTCGTACACACGGACCATCTATTCATGCATATGGCGTGGCGTTTCATCTTCCTTCGTCAAAAATTCAATCACTTCTCTGTTCCGCAATTTCAACTCTCGCTCATCCATTGCCTTATAGACTTCAATGCACTACAGCGCCGTATCAAACGCAGGCACAGCGACGTGGCGTGGCTGTTATATAACTGAAGGATGATGTAGATGTTTAGCATAAATAATATTTAATGTTGTGTTTCTGATGCTATATTTATCATTTAAGAGGGACGTTAAGTGAAAATGCAGCGCTATACGTGCAATAGTGAAAACTGAGTTACATAAGTTCACATACAAGATATGCTTCCTGACTTGTGAAAATTGGCACACGAATGAAGAAGACACTGAACTATAGACAGTGGCTTGCAAATTTGAGAAAACAATTATAGGGAATATTTTAAAATTAAATTTCGGCGTATTGGAGTAATGTTGCATATCGTTGATATGTGGCGCTCTACGTACGTCAGGTACTGGAAACGTGACACTTCCTTATTTTTTTCTTGAATATTAAATGTTTTCATACAAATAATAACTGAGCGATTATAGACTTTTGTTTAGGATGTCAGTAATTATTTAAATCCCTTACATTACAGTTTACTAGATTTTCTACCCGAAACTGATTTAACTCAGAGATCACATCTGATAAGGGAAAGACTTCACGAAATTCACTCACAAAACTAAGACCTCTACAAGAAGGGGTCGCAAACACAGGGCGATTTTCAGCGTCATCTATGAACAGAAGGCTGCATTGGAAATGCTTTTATCCCCACCTTAAGAAAATATTAGTTTCTTTAATTTTCTGCGGTGTTTCAGATTTAAGGTAAGAAGCTTTTTTTATTGGTTAAAACTGAAACAAACTTTTAAAATAAACACCACTTAAAGCATCCCTCATAGACACGGGAAAATAGGAAAGCATTCTTTATTCTTTCGTTTGCATGTTCTACTCGGGAACGATATTTGATCATACAATCGCATAATATCTGATGGAGAGAAGCCCAAGAAATCCCCTTGTACAGCACACGAGACTGTGTACGTCGCACCCTGGTAACGTCAGCTTTCATCGATAAATGCAAATATTATTCGACGTGTGGAAATGACATCATAACATAGCGTAGCTGTCACCTCCAGCCAGCTGGGAGTTTCGAGATACCGGTATGTCAGTGAGACACGAGAGAAGATGCTTCCGCTAAATTTCCATGAAAAAATACAACAGGTTGAGGAAAACCGCTGAGAATAAAATTTAAACAGGTAAATGATCTTTGTGACGAGATTGTGTTCTCAGCCGAAAGCGATCATAACACAATCGTCGGTTCTGTAAAATAAAATTTTATAACGTGTTGGCACCAAAGGAATGCTGCGCCGTCTTGAGGTTGAAGGTCAAACAAATCCGTTGCACATCCTGTTCACGGAATAATAACTGTATTCGTGTACTGTCTGAAAGCCTTGCACATCGTTTGTTGCATCATTTTTTGTATTTGTGGATTTAATAAATAAAAAAAAAAATATAAACAGCTGTATTAGAGTTAAATGAATAGCACAGCATCATCCAGCCGTATTTCCTTCTTATTTATTTATTTATTTATTTATTTGTAATTACATCCTTACAGATGGTATATCTAGTTAAAGGAATTGCTATAGTGATATTTATAGCGATATTGACATTACCAAGAGATTTTTACAGACTTGCGAAACATACTTTTTGAGAAAAATGATGACTTACATTAAAAATAACCGGACATTCTTCAAGTGAGTTGTGAAGTCTATACATTTTGCATAACGGAGAAAGTTTTCCAGCATCTGTCCTGCAAACTGGCACTGCAAATAGTTCATACTTTGTCCTCGGTAAACGTGGGACACGGAAACTTAATTGGTTTACAATTTGAGTATCATCTATCTCTCCATTAATGATACCGTACAGGAACTTGAGTTGGAGAGCCTTCGTTCTGGATTGTAGGGAGGTCATCTTGAAGAATGACTGACAGTCAGCCATCGGGATGTCCCGATACAAACACCAGTCGATTTGTAAAAAACGGTGTCGAAGAATTTTTTTTAACTTTTTCGTTTTCATTTACTAAAGTTACGAGGCTAGTGCTCCAAATGATCGCCGCATGCTCCAGTGAGGATCTGACCATAATCTCAAAAATGCTATAAGTGCCCGAGGATTCGAAAAGTACTAGGAATGCCGCATGATAAATCCAAGATTTCTATACGCTGTACGTACAATTCTTTTGTTATGGACTTTTAAAGTCCAAGTTCGAATCAAACGTGACTCCCAAGTCCTGGACATCGTTTGTCCGGCCAACAGTATAGTCGCCAACTTTGGCTTTGTAGTAAAAAAGAATGGGGGTTCTTTTACGCGAAAAGAAAACGACATGACACTTGGAGAGAATGCCGAAGCGGGTTTATATTTGTCTGTGGAACAGCATCATTAACCACGGGAAGAAAACGTTTCCTAAAAGATGAAGAAAAGTCAGTTCAATTTTATTTCGTGCTTAGCACTGCGAACGCCAGCTCCAGCAGTTCAGAACGGGAGGGAGGGTGTGTGTGGGGGGGGAGGGGGGTAATGTGGTTAAGTATAGTAAGGATGATCACAAATATGTTTCTAGAGATCTTGCCAAAAGATTCCGTTCATGTAGATTTTAGCCAACGCTGATGATGGTAGCCCTAAACAAACAACAACAACAACAAAAAATGCGTTTACAGGTACATACTGTACGTAGTATTTATTCAGTGTATGTATTACTTGGAACCATAGACGCAAGCCTCAATGGCCTTCAACAAGTTACTATTTCTTCACAATTTTAGCTTACGTGAATATTATTTTTTTGTTTCTTAATATTTGTTGTCATAAGGCTGTTTATGAATTTTAGCTTGTAACTCTCTCTGTCTCTCTATTTCTCTGGCTGTCTCTCTGTCTCTTTCTCTCTCTCACTCTCTCTTTCTTTCTCTCTTTCCCTCTCTCTCTCTCTCTGTTTCTCTCTCTCTCTCACTTTTCTCTCTCTCCGTCTCTCTCTTTCTGTGGCTGTCTCTCTGTCTCTTTTTCCTTCTCTCTTTCCCTCTCTCTTTCCCTCTCTGTTTTTTTTTCTCTCTCTCGCGCGCTCTCTCTCTCTAATCTTTTAAAACTATAATTACGAAAATGGTGTCTTTGTACTACTCTTACAGACATTCACTCAGGAAATTTCCTCCATTTTACATTTTGTGTAACAAAATCTCTGTGAATTCGAAAAATCGACATAAGATTATCCGAGTTCCACAGAGTCTTAGATGATTCAACTCGGCATGTGTTCTAACTGCGTAAATATTTTCCGGGGCTAAAGTGATGGGCTCAAGGAAAACCTGGGTTGGCTGACATCCCTACCCACGCCAGCTCACCGGTAGTATCGCACCTATAAAAGCGCGCCATCTTTATATGTCATTGGAGCAATGGATCTAACATTTCCTTCATAGGCGGGGGTAGGGCGAGTAAGAAAACCTGCAGTTGCCACGGGCGACTGTTTAATATATGAATAAAAAGGAAAAACAAATATTTTATCATTCTATTTTTTTATAGATTAATTAAGAAGCAACATGTTTGACCTTAAAGTGAGGTCAACAATTTTTGACCTTAAAGTGAGTTCAACTCATAAGTTTTAGTAAAATGCTTAAATAGAAAACAATAAATTCCGCGAGAGGGCGCACGGGCTCCACCCGAACCCGTACCGTGGATCTACCAGAATGTCAAAATGAACACAACTTTTATGGTTACGTTAAACAGCAACGATATACACAGTCGTATCAGAATAATATGACCACCTATGTAATAATGGGAATAACTACCCTTGGCTCGGATGACAGCGACGAGACGGTGTGCCATGGAAGAATTGAGGCCCTGTAAGGTTGCCTGAGGCACACGTGTCCATTTGGACTGCAGCAGAGTACGGAGGTCCCGGAGATGACGTGGTTGATGGTCGTCACGTCGAACCTGTCGATCCAAATAGTCCCACAAGTGCTCTATGGGATTGAGTTCGGGCGATTTCGCCGTCCAAGGGGAAGCGAAGACATCGCTGTCGTGTTCCTGGAACCAGTCACGTAACGCCTTAGCGACACGGCGGGGCACATTGTCCTGTTGGTAGATACCATTACTACAAAGGTAAACGTCCAATATGAAGGGATGCATGTGGTCACTGAGGATGGACAGGTAGTCATTGGCGTTCAGGGACCCATCCAATGGTACCAGTGACCCCAAGTCATACCAGGAAAACATTTCCTAAGCATGCACACTGCCACTCCTGGCCTGTACTTGACCGACCAGCGTGTTCGGATGTTGGTTCTCGTGTGTCTGATGCCGTATCCGCCCCCGCCCGTGACGTCTGTGGAGTAGAAACCTCGATTCATTGGAGAAGGCAACCTGTTTACACTCTTCCACTGTCCAATGACGGTAACTGCAGACTACGTTGCCGATGGACCTGGGTTAACATGAGTGCCTTGACGCAGCATCGGTTCCGGAGTCCCATACGTAATAGGGTTTATTCTACTATTATCGGGGACACGTATCTGGCTGCCCCAGCGTTCATTTGCGTGGTCAATAACCGCACTGTTGCGCGTCGATTGCCCTATACCAATTGACAGAGGCGACGTTCTCCTGTGGGGTCGATGGCCTTTGGTGCTCCACAGTTATGACGTCACGAGGTACTCGGTGTGTCAGCGGTCCACTCTTTGTGCGTCATTACTACAGCACCTCGCGAACAGCCCACGAAGTCTGCTGTTTCTGAGATGCGTACACCCTAGGCACAGTAGCCGATAGTCATTTTTTTGCACGTCCGGAAAATCACTACCTCTGCCCATTGTGCTCACGTGACGCACTATGGCTCATCTGTCCTGGCCGCCGCTTATATCTCCGTATGGTGGACCTTGTCACGTGCACTCTATGACTCGCCTGGGCGGGTACACTGTGATTCTGGGGGTGGTCATATTATTCTGATACACTGTGTAGTGTGCATTTATAGCCAGACCATTTTCATCACGTTCATCTGAATATCAAAAATTCTAAAATTTGCGTTCAAGAAAATGCCACGAACGGAACATATTAGAAAATTAACAAATTGTGCCTCTCCAGCATCGAAAACTTGCGCGAATGAGAGACAGTACCTTCCAACGTGAACATATCAGTTAGCAGCGCAAAAACGTACACATACTCTCTACTCATTCATTTAGATAATTAAGATTCCCAAAACCCATCAGTAAGTTTTTTTTGTTTTGTTTTATATGTAGAGGATTTTAGGAAGAGAGTGTCTGACCCCAGGTCTTAAACAACCCTTAGAAATAGGAAGCTGGAATAGAGTGCCGGATAGGAAAGTGACACGGAAGCGAAGTAGAAAGGGAAAGGAAGACGCCCTTATTTATTACCGGGGGCCAGTACCCGGGCCATCAGGAAGTTCTACCTTAGCCAATTTTTATTCTGTTTAGAAACGCTCAAAGAGGCAAGTAAAGCCATAGTATTATGAAAAATAAGAAAAAAAAAATTGAAATCGTAACTCGAAATGTATAACATGTTGAAAATTTGTGCCTCTCACTGCTTCTGTACGTTTAATTTGCAATTCGTCCACTGCAAGTGAGTGGCGCTGTCATTCCTCGTCTCCTATTTACACTGAGTGTTTATGATTATTGTCAAGTCTTCGCTTTGTCTCAGCTTAGGGATATTTAGTGTATTTAACTCACTTAAATATTTTCTTTCTCATTTTTGCTGTTTCGGTAGTGGTGTGGAAAAACCTGAAATCTCAATTCTGAGACCATGGTATGCTAATCTTCGTGGTCTATGAATATATACTAAGACAAATATTCAGCGTAAAGGCTTCAGAAAGAGCACAAATGTACTTGATGTTGCCACTGACTTAGATCTTTAGTAAAAATAATAAAAAAATTGTATACTGCAATTTTTGTATGCCTGTTTGTTACAGCTTGCGCCCAAGTGCAAACATTCTTAGGGGTATTTAGTAGTTCACACAGGAGAATTTAATATCTTTGCGGTTCAAATTATCATATTTAAAGGAGAAATAGTGAAACCTTCAGTTATTTTAAAAATGTTGGAAGACAATGTTCCTGCAGCATTTTTTGGAGGAGAACAAACCTCCATTTCCAGCATGTCCTATCCATAAGCGTTATTCTTTGCATTTCTTAAAAATACTTCAATTTCAACGAAAAGCATAAAACACATGTATAATTTTAGAAATTTTTAGTGTTTCAAAAATTAAAAAAAAAAACAAAAATTCTTTGCTCTTTATTTAAATCGCATATTATGTTGTTCTGAAAAAGCAGGTCTGACTTGAGTCAACTTCTGGTTCTTACATTCGGCTGTGAGACATCAGTTCATTTCGTATCAATTAAGTATGCCTCCTGAAAAAGTTGCATACATAAACTTTCTGGGAGCTGAGATGGTTCGCCTGAGGAAAGACAAATTTGCAAAATACTAAAAGTACTTTTGCCGATAATTTGTAGATAACTTCAGTGATAACCTTTGGAATACCTGCAGCTGTTTTCCGAGAGGTGACTCATTCTACTTAGCACGAAAAATTTCATTCAGAGTATTGTGAGTGATTCATTCATGACGTCACATCCGCTGCTACGAGAATCAATCCGCCGAACAGTCGACGAGAAATAAAGTAGGATTCTGTTACCAAGACAACACGCTGCCGAATGCCAGCTTCTGGAATCTGAAAGCAACTCCAACGTGGGCGTTTTAGAGAGCCAACTAAGTTTCAGAGAAGAAATGTATTAGCTCGAGGGAGTAAGCTTTCTAAGAACTTGCATTCTTAATATTCGTGGAACCGCATTTACCACAAACTGGCTTCTATGGTATTATTAGGAAAGCAAAAGTACTGCAGAAAAAAAATTATTCCGCGTACCTCACATAATGGTGGGAAATAATGCTTTCAGTTCTTAATATTATTTCTGGAAGAGCGTGTTTAAAGCATTTTCTGCTTTCATTAACACGTGTCTGTGTTTATGTATGTTTCCATTTAATGTAACAGTCATGCAAACAAATGACGATCGTCTCTGCCTTTTAAATTAAGACTTAAATTTCTTGTACTTCGAGCCTACAGGTGAAATATGGGTATTGTGTTTGTTCTGTTAAAATTTTCTGACTTTTCCTGAATTGATAGCCTGAAATACTCAGATTTCTTACGGACCGGAGACGTCTTATGATTATAACTCTTTAACGACACACACACACAAAACTCGTTTTCTTCGCTGATAGAATGAGTCCGTATAGTTATTTTCTTCCTTTCTGTTTCTTTAGAATTTCATTCACGTTAACAATTAAACGCTTTTAAGTTCTTTGTACATGGAATATGTTTCTTATGAAGACTGTCATTCTTTCGATTTCTCTCTACAGTATGATCTGGCAATAGCTCCAGGTTGTCATTAAGGTCGTTCTTTTTATTGAAAAATGCTGAGAGCTCTCTTGATTCGTATACTTTTACATTGTATTTATGAATAGAAATGCTCATTGCCAGTGTGGAATTTAAAATAACAATTTCACGAAGAGATAATACGGAAGATTTGCCCTGTTTTGCTTATTTTTTTCTTCCTGTATCGTGACGTTTTAACCATCAATAAAATTAAAAAAAATAATCAATGAAACTTGGGATAAAGATCGTTTAGTTTCTTTCTTCGGGAAAGATCTATTACCCTGTTCTTCTGTTTCAGTTTATGTGCTATCATACTCTTTATTTCTTACGTGACTTACGTTCACAAGCAGAACCTCTTTAAAGCACGTGCACGCACAAACAGACAACCGTAGATAGAAAAGAAAGAAGGAAACCTATAGAAGAAACTTGAAACAAAAGTACTTTACGTAGGAAAAACCTGAAGCTCTGCTTCCTTTCTGGTTTTGCTCATTTTATGCTCTTTAGTAGAATTTAGCATACAAAAAATGCGAAAAAAAATTACCAAATCAGTGACGTTATTTTTAATACACCACAATGTGAATACTCAAGAAACACATTATCATCATCATCATCATTGTCAACCATTATCAATCCACTGCTTGACGAAGGTCTCCCCAAGTTTCCTCCACAACGGTCTGTCTTGTGCCAGTCTCCTCCATGCCACTCCTGCATACTTTCGAATTTCATCCACCCATCTTCCATGTGGTCTTCTTCTGGGTCTTTTCCTGTCCCTTGGAATCCAATCTAAAATTTTGGCTGTCCATCGATGGTCTGTTCTTCTGGCAGTATGTCCAGCCCATTGCCATTTCAGGGATTTAACTCTGATCATGATGTCTTCCACTCTTGTCATTTTCGGATCCACGTGTTCCTCTTCTTATCTCTCCTGGTTACACCAAGCATGCACCTCTCCATGTGCCTTTGAGTTGTCTGCAGCCTTTGTATGTCTCTTTTAGCTAAGGTCCACGTCTCTGCACCATACGTAAGCACTGGAAGGATGCATTGATCAAACACTTTTCTTTTAAGACATAATGGCATATTGCTCTTGAAAATTATGCTGTTTCTTCCAAAAGCTCTCCAGGCAAGTTTTGTACGCCGATTAATTTCTTCATCAATGTGACCCTCACTTGATATCTGCTGTCCAAGATAAACGTACGTGTCTGTTATCTCCAGCTTTTCTCCATCAATCGATAAATCTTCATTTCTTGTAAAAGCATTGAACATCACTTTTGTCTTCTGAAAGTTCATTTTTAATCCCACTTCTTTACTCTTGTCAGCATGTTCCTGCATCATACTCTGTAGCTCCGATGGGGTAGTTGCAAAAATGACTATGTCATCAGCAAAACGAAGGTGGGTTAGATAATCTAAATTAATCTTTATCCCTTTGTTTTCCCAGTTCAGTGATTAAAAGACATTTTCCAATGTAGCATTAAAGAGCTTCGGAGATATGGTGTCACCTTGTCTCACTACTTTTCCAATTTTTATGTGTGTTGTATTACCAAATAGCAGAATCTTTGCACTTGCATTTCCATAGATGTTATTAATAATATTAATGTATGCATCTTCAATACCGCAGGATTTCAGAGCCATTGCAACTGCTGATGGTTTCACCGAATCAAAGGCTTTTCATAATCGATAAAAGCCATGCACAATGGAAGCTCATATTCCCTCGCTCTTTCAATTAGTTCTCTCAGTACGTGGATATGATCTATTGTGCTGTAGCCACTCCTGAATCCAGCTTGTTCTCTCGGTTGAGCCATGTCCAGTGTCACCTTCAAGCGGTGTGAAAGAACTTTAGTGAAGATTTTATAAACCACTGATAGGAGGCTGATAGGTCTGCAGTTCCTGAGATCCTCAATGTCACCTTTTTTATGTAGCAAGATCATTGTAGCGTTGTTCCAATCCTCAGGAATTTTCCCTTCATTAAGGCATCGAGTGAAAATTTGGGCGAGTACTGTTTCGATTTCTCCACTTGCTTCTTGTATGATGTCTACAGTAATTCCATCTTCTCCTGGAGCTTTTCCCCCGCTTCATGTTCTTGATTGCATGTGCAACTTCTGCTGGAAGGACTGGAAGAACTCTGGTACCTTTCATGATGCCTGGAGTACATGTATCATCCCTTTCATATAATTTGGAGTAGAAATCTTTCACTCTTGTCAAATTTCGCCTCTATTTCTTGTTACAGAACCATCTTCTTTTCTCAGTGCCACAATCTGTTTTCTTCCCTTACTGAGATGTCCCTTTGCTATCTTTAGGCTTTGGTCGTTTTCAATTGCTTTCCTCACTAGTTCACAGTTGAATTTTCTTACGTCTTCAGTGATACTTTTTCGTACTGTCTTGCATAGCTCTATATATTCCACTTTGGAAGTCACATCTTCTTTAGTTGTCCTCATCTCTCTTCTTTTTTCGCATCAACATTTTGGTTTTTCCTGATAATTTGTTCACATGCAATTTGTTCTTAGACCCAGCTAATTTTGTTGCTGTTTCCATAAGAGCTTTGGTTACTTTTCTGTTAACTTCAGAAATATCCACTTCTTCCGATGTTAGGCCTTCTAAAGCAGAGAATCTGTTCTTCAGTTCCAATTTGAAGGTATTATGGTGTTTTTTAAGGTTGGTTATGTCAATACCTTTTGTTTGTCTTATGAGCTTGCTACGTTCGAGTTTAGTGTTGAGGTGCATCTTACATCTCACCAATCTATGGTGCCTGTGTTGAACTTGTTTAGCACACTGCAGTCTTCTATGACGAATTTTTTGTTACACATAATAAAATCAATTTCACTTATCGTCCCATTTGGATGTCTCCATGTCCATTTCCTGTGTGGCTTTTTCTTGAAAAAGGAGTTCAAGATGAAAATCCCTTCTGCCTCTGCAAACTCAACGAGAGTATTTCCACGCTGGTTTCTGTTGCCGTGACCGAATTTACCTACTGAAGTTTCATTCTGTTGCCGTTGCCCTATTTTTGCATTGAAATCTCCCATAATTATCTTCAAGTGCTGCTTACCTTTATTATTTAGATCACGAATTTCCTCATAAAATTCTTCAATTTCTTCTTCAGCATGACTTGTGGTGGGTGCATAAGTTTGAATAATCTGAGCCTGGTATCTTCTCGAGAGTTGGATAACGAGTCGTGCAGCTCTGTCAGAGGAACTTTCAACTTCTACCACTTTATCCTTCAGTTTCTTGTTTATTATAAATCCAACACCACTAGTTCTGCCAGTATCTGTCCCACGATAGTAGAAGAGATGTCCACTTTTCAGTTCAATGAGATCTTCTCCTTTTCTCCTTACCTCACTTAGCCCGACGATGTCCCACTTGATCCTTTGTAGTTCCTCTTCCAATTCAAGAAGCCTTGAATCAGAAGATAGGGAGCGTCCGTTGTACGTAGCCAAGGTCAGCATCCAGATGGCAGCCTAGTCCGGTCCTCCGGGGATTCTTAGCACCTTCTGCCTTCATGTCGCACTGGCCGCTGCCTTGGCCAGGTACATTCCAGCTGCCGGAGACTGAGGGCCAAGATTTAAGTTGTGGAATCATTTTGGAGGGTTTGGCCATAACTCACCACGCTGGCCAAGCGGGTTGGTGAGTGTGGGATAGCATTTCCTCTAATCCCGATGGTATAGTTATACCGCTATTGGCGGTCGTCAGAGCCCCTTTAGTGGGAACAGGATGTACCACGAGAAGGCGGGGTTGACATTTGTCAAGGAGAGGCTGTGATGTTACGCATCACCTGACCTTACATCCCAAGAAACACATATAGTGTATTAAATCCGTTTATTTTTATGGAGTAATAAGCACAAAGATTCGCCAAGCTTTCGCACTCCACTGGAAGGCTTTTTCAAGGCAATGGTAGACATAACATGAAGGGAATTGGAACACGTAAGGAACAAAGATGATTTTTGAAAATAACGTGGGTGACGTCACGAGCATATTACATGTAATTTTAGCACGTAATTACAAGGCGCGTCGCGACGTATTCCCGTCTTTTAATAAAGCATGCCAAACCACTGGCAGTTCAGTAGAGATCATATCATTGCATGCTACTTTGCTGGAGCGGATTTCGACAGTTCCCTGATGGCAGTCCCTTTAAAGTTCGTGCAAGGGGCAATTCTTCCATACTGGAACGGCCGATAAATGCATGACTTCTCTGGCGAGGGCTGTATTCATCGCTGCTCCACTATGGAATAGTATTAGAAGAATTGCCCCTTACACGAACTTTAAAGGGACTGCCATCAGGGAACTGTCGAAATCCGCTCCAGCAAAGTAGTATGCAATGATATGATCTCTACTGAACTACCAATGGTTTGGCATGCGTTATTAAAAGACGGGAATACGTCGCGACGCGCCGTGTAATTACGTGCTAAAATTACATGTAATATGCTCGTGACGTCACCCACGTTATTTTCAAAAATCATCTTTGTTCCTTACGTGTTCCAAATTCCTGCATTTGATGTCTACCATTGCCTTGAAAAAGCCTCCCAGTGGAGTGCGAAAGCTTGGCGAATCTTTGTGGTTATTACGCCATAAAACTAAACGGATTTTATACGCTATATGCGTTATTTAAGCGAAATCAGTGGATGAAACGTGAAAGAAAGATTCTTGGGACGATATTTTCTCAAGAAAGATGTAAAAATAAAGAAAATGAAACTGGAAGATTGGATTCTAGCTCAAAGCTTCTCGCACCCACTTTTGTTGCTTATTCATTGCAAGAAAGTTAGCATACTTACCGTTATACATTCCAGTTGTTTTGATGCAGTAGCTAGCTTCAAATATTCTGTCGCAAGAATCTGGAACAAGCCGAGTGTTGTCCTTATCGAACCTTTCCTTACAGTCTATGTCCTCGTTGGACTGACACTGGTAACACTGAATGGCATAAGCTGTAATATAATAAAAAAAGAATGTGTTGAAGCAGTAATAGAAATTATTAAAGCAAGGTTTGGTCAAAAAATAACGTTACAAGGCAAATCATAACACACGTTAGTAAAATCATGCAATGCGTTGATTATGATACGCTTTCCAACATACCAGAAATCCTCACTCAAGTTATGAGAATAATGGCTGTGGAATAAATCTCGCTCCCGTGTCCTGACCTTTGACCCCTATTTCGATGATATTCAACAGAACCAGTTCAGTATACTTCCGGAACAACATACTAAAATTTCATCGAAATCGAACCATTTTTGCGCAAGTTATGAATCATAACGGCATTGGAATGGATCCCGCTCCCATGTCCTGACCTTTGACCCTATTTTGCACATTTTCAATAAGGTTCGTCCCCAGTTGGTCCCCTATTACATACTAAACTTTCATCGAAATTGAACCATTTTTACGGAAGTTATGATGCATAAGGGCAATGGAATGAACCCCGCTCCTATGCCCTGACCTTCGACCTCATTTCGTCCATTTTCAACAGGATTCATTCCCAGGTGGTCCCCTATAACATACTAAAATTTCATCGAAATTGAACCATTTGTACGCGAGTTATCGTGCGAACGGACAGACAGACGGACAAAGCTGGAGCATATACGATTCTTCAGTTCAACACAATTTTATTAACAAGGTTGGGTTCAGGAGGCGAACATGGGCGTCCTGATACATAAATTGTACGATAAAATATACAATCTCTAAAATTCTATGTACATTATATACAGCACGATGTATTGATTCACAAAGGAGCCTCGTGGTGAATGGTGCAGGCATTTTGCACAAGAACAATAAGAGAGATTGTCGAAACATTTCGTCTCGAAGCATAAGTATATTATAGTGCTGACTTATAATAGAACGAGTATATTATAATGAAGCACTGTGCAAAAGGTGAACTGTAGATGACAAAGTAGACAATGTGAAACCTAAGGCAAACGGAATTACGATGTCTTAGTACTGGTAGAAAAAATTATAATCAAAGAGAAAACAAGTAAGACTATATACATTTGTACAGTATGGTGCATATTATATTCGCATTTGTTAGAAGATATAAGCTTTACGTTGAAGTTTGATTCCGAAAACCAATGGTGAGCATGCACGTTGAACTGAAGTTCAACAGAGCTAGGATAAACTTCCGACAGTCAATTGCAACGTCGCTGTCATGCCAGCGAACCAGGAAGCGGCCGGAGACCAGGTGGAACAGAAATGTTGTTCTCTCTGTTGGGCAACGGCCACAAGGTTCTCTAGACGAAGTCTTGAGAGGAGACGCTCCCGAAAGTGGCACAGTAGTTCCACAGAAGCTTGGTGGATGGTATAAGGAGATGAGATATCTCGGCAGCGCTGATGAAATACGTAGATGACGTGTTTCGCCAGGATGAAAATATATGAGCAGATGGGTGGAAGTTTGACTGGCGGAGAGACCTGCAGGAGGAGTGTCTTATAGACATCGAAAGGAAGATCAGTTGTGGCTAAACGTTGAGCTATGGAAAATGCAAGATGGAGTAGTGGAAGGAGGATGACACAATGTAGATAAACGTGAGAGACATCAGCTTCTTGAGCACAGAAGGGGCAAAGAGGTGAGTCAAGAATGGTCATGCGGTGGAGGATGGTTGGAACGGGAAGACAACGGTGGAGAAAAAGCCAGTGAGTGTTTATTTCAAGAGGAGCTGAAAGAGGAGAAAGGGTGGCAGACCAGACAGCGGTGAGAGAGGATTGGGAGACATCAGGGATGTGAAGGGGAGAAGGAGAGTGGGATTTTAAAAGTAAACGATAGAGAACTGAGGTTGAAAGAGAGGAGAGTGGAAGTGTAGATCTGCCGACTGAAATAAAGAAAGGAAGGGGAAGGGAGGCGGAAGGAACAAAGGTTAGGTCAGTGGGGGTTGCGAGATGAGGGAACTTAGCAATGATGGTAGAGAGTAGGGTGTCATAGACAGAGCGAGAGGAGGGTGAAAGAAGAACAGTTGGGGGAGGCTGGCGTAGGGTCGCCAGGACAGATCTGAGGTTACAAGGTCTTTGACGGTTACAACTCCGACTCGGAGCCAAGAAGGATAGGCTAGGCATGAAAGATGAGGGTGGTGAAGAAGAGAGGAGAAGAACAGGGGTTCGGCAAGGAGAAGAACAGGGGTTCGGAGAGGAGAAGAACAGGGGTTCAGCGGTGGAATCGGGTGGGGATCGAGTGAGCGGGAGAGAGAGCGAAGAAAGGTAAGAGTCTCCTGTAAGGCAGGAGGAAGGCGAGAGTGAGTGATAGTTCGGAGGTCCATTAGTATGAAGGAAGTGAAAGTGAAATTAGTGTTGTTCGAAGAGGTGATGACATTCCCTGCGGTAACGGCGTCGGCAACAGATGAAGTATGAAGACGGAGGAACGAAGTAATCCGGAGAGCTTGATAGTACAGTCGTGTATCAATTAGGCCAATGCCACCTTGGTCAGGAGGAAGGCTGAGCTTGGGGGCACTGAGCCAGTGGTGTCCGGTCCAGATAACTGAGGTGAAGCAGCGAGTGATATCATTGAGACGAAGAAGTGGGGATTTAGTAGCAAGCCAGGAATGTGTGCACATGGAGAGAAGATAGGTTTGCGCAAGACGTGCACGTTAAAAATATGAAGTACAGAACTGCACTTTTCGCCAAAACGCAGTTGACCGATGAAGACGTAGCTGGATGCTATTCCACGTTGTGCTGTTGTGCTAGAGGCTTCACCTGGGACGCCAAGATGTACGCCAAGGAAACGTTGAAAGGCTGAAGACCAGTGCGCTCCTCATGGGGAATCCAAGCGGTCAACCCATGAGCCGCACCACAGGCCTGTGCGTTTGGTTGTATTAATCGCAGCTCCGGAGCAGGAGGCGTAATCGGCGAAAAGACTTTGGAGCAAAGAGAACTGGGAATCCAGGAGTATACAGAAGGTAACGTCGTCTGCATACGCCACGGAAGTGGTGACATGGTGTCTCGTGCGGGCGATTAGTGGCGGCAGGGTGGCTTAAAAGGAGCGTTGAACGGAGCGGAGAAAAAGGTTCTAAGGCTATGGCGAAAAGTTGACCGGAGAGTGGGCAGCCTTGCCTCACTCCACGGCGGAAGAGGATTGGTGCTGTAAGAAAGGTGGGAAAACTTGACCTGGAAACTGGCGTCCTGGTAGAAGGAGATGAGGAGAGAAATAAACGGAGGCGGAAATCCAAATCGGAGAAGTGTGGCAGAGAGATAAGTGTGGGAGATGTTATCAAAGGCGGACTGTTGGTCTAAAGAGAGGAGGGTGAGGGGTTCAGAGCTGAAGCGCGCAAGGTGAATTAGATCAGTCAGGAGATGGATGTTGTGAGATAGGGAACGGTCGGGAACTGTGTAAGTCTGGTTAGGGGAGAGGATGTGAGTGAGGATGGGATTTAGTCGCTGTGAAAGAAGCTTGGTATAAAGTTTGTATTCAACCTATGTGACGTACCTGCCAGCAGGACGCACACGACATAAAGGCAGATAGCAATCAGAATGAACGTCTGCGTAGCTCAGTTGGTAGAGCGACTTGTTCCGGAATAAGCGGACTCGGGTTCGATTCCCGGCGTAGACCAAAACGGAGAAATTTACTTCGTTATAATGGCGCCCGAACTATCCGGATGACCCGACCGTTCAAAATCTCGCAATGGTGTGATGTTATTTCCACACCGCGCGATAGGAAAAATCAGAGAATCCCTTCTCCAGCGCTTCGAAAAAAATTGACTGGGAGTTCTCAAGTGCACGTTCTACAGTGGATGGCTGCCTGCAACGATTCATGGTCACGGCTGACCCGTGGGCCATGCCCCCGGCCCTCTTTCAGGGGGGGGGGGGATGTGACGTACCTGCCAGCAGGACGCACACGACATAAAGGCAAATAGCAATCAGAATGAACGTCTGCGTAGCTCAGTCGGTAGAGCGACTTGTTCCGGAATAAGCGGACTCGGGTTCGATTCCCGGCGTAGACCAAAAATGACGGAAAAATTTACTTCGTTATACCTACGGTTGGGAAGCACAAACAAGCACACCTGAGGGAAGGACAGAAACCGTGAATGTTGATAAAAATGTACCCGAATGGCAAAGCTAAAAATACATGCGGTAGTTGAAAGGTGTGATTCGGTTGGAAAGTCAGTTTAGCCAGGAATTCAGGAGCGTAATTCGATTTTTGTGAGCAAAGAAAGTTTCGTCGGCTGACACACTAAAATTGAAGCGTATCGGAGTTAATGCAGCGTGAGCGTGTGCTAATGAATGGTGTCGAAAATGTGCAATTCATGGAGTTAGTGATACTGATAAAAATCCCAGTGAGCGTCCAAGCAACACGTCAAAGGAAACTAATCTAAAGGGTGTGCCAATTAAGTAATGAGACTGAATTTAAAAAAAAATGGAAAAGCAGAAAAAGTTGCGTGAATATATTTCATTCGAAATACATTCCTTCTGCGTTAACACAAGATGAGGCATGATCAGCTAACGCGACGAAGTCTTTATAGGTCATCTGTTGGAATTTAGGGAATAGGAAGTAGTCATAAGGTAACAAATCTGGAGAATAGGAGTGATGGTTGAGTACACACACTTGTTTTTGTGACAGAAATTGCTGTACAGTGACTACACAGTGTGCGAGTGCGTTATCGTGAAGAAGGAACCATTGCTCCTTTTTTACGCTTTGCAACCGTAGTTTGAAGAAGCGTATATTCTCCAGCTTTGTCCGTCTGTCTGTCTGTCCGTCCTCAAGATAACTCGCGCAAAAATGGTTCGATTTCGATGAAATTTTAATATGTGATAGAGGACAACCTGGAGACGAACCATATTGAAAATGGACGAAATGGGGTCAAAGGTTATGACATAGGAGCGGGATCCATTCCATTGACCTTAGGCGTCATAACGTGACTAAAAATTGTTCGATTTCGATGAAATTTTAGTATGTGGTACGGGACAACTGGGAACAGATCCTATTGAAAATGGACGAAATGGGGTCAAAGGTCGGGACATAGGAGCGGGATTCATTCCACTGCCCTTATGCGTCATAACTTACGTAAAAATGCTTCGATTGCGACAAAACTTTATCATGTTGTTCCGGAGTTATACTGAACCGGTTCTGTTGGATATCATCGAAATGGAGTCAAAGGTTAGGGCACAGGAGCGAGATTTATTCCAAAGCCATTATTCTCGTAACTTGAGTAATGATTTCTGGAAAGCGTATCCAAATCAATGCATTGCATGATTTTACTAACATGGTTGTACTCAAGCCTGGCACGAACAATCCTCTTCCACAATCATTAGCAAATGGATATGTAAGCATTGCCAGCGACAGTTGTACCTTCAGGAATGAACTCGTGATGCAGAATTACCTTGGTGTGTTGAAAACACGCATGCATTGTCTTGATTTTGTACTTCTGTAACCTGATCTTTACTTTGGGTGACTGTGGAGACTTTCATTGTGTACTCTGATGATTCGTTTCAGGATCATAGGGTATCCTGGCAGACTGCAGAAACAATGCAATATTTTCTCCAAAACACTGTGGCAGGTAGTCACCTGCCACAGTGCTTTGGAGAAAATATTGCATTCTTTCTGCAGTCTGCAGGATGTCTTTTGAGTATTCCACTCGTGCATGTTTCTATTCCTGTGAAAAAGGATGCGGAACAAAACGAGCACAAGTTTCAAATATTGCACTAAAATTTGACGAATCGTCTCCTTGTTACACGCATATCCTGCGGAATAGCGAGAAGCATTGGGAATTACAATTCTAGACAGCGTAGGTAGTCGCGGGTCGCCGTAAATCAAGAATAGGAAACAGCTATCTATACTCCGAGTCACCCTAAAAGTCTGCTGCTCTTAAAGGCTGGAAAGCCTTATCACGACTCGTCGTAGAACACAAGAACGGTATCCATCCACGTTAATGTGCTGTCCTGCTGTTTCCTTTCTGATAGCCCCATCCATGCCTACATCATACGACAGTACGGATTGTGAATGGAGGTCTGGTGGAGTCCGAACTTCCTCCCCTGCTACCGGTGGCGTAACTAGCATAGGATGCTCCCCCCTCGCAAGATTAACTTCAGCACCCCTGTGCACAGTAATTTTCCCAGGATTTCGAACACGAAGGTCGATGCATTTTTCTCGGTGTGTGTGTGTGTGTGGTGGTTGGAGGGGGGAAGTATTGAAGGGTGAAGAAGTCAGGGAGAGTGTCTGCAAAAGTAATGGTGGTACATAGAGCCCTGTAGTTTTAACTTTTTAAGTAATAGATTTGACAATACGTGTAATTGCTTTTTCCAAAACTAAAATAAATCACTTGAAGAAATCACCCTCTTACACATGGCAAATCTGCGGCTGCTGTGAATAAATGTTGACGCCTGTCGTGCTCGTAATCATAAGTAACTGACTGTTTTCTCACATCCCAAAGGGAAATCCCACTGTGGTCTCGCGCTTTTCCTCAGCAGTGCAGAGAGAGGGCGATTGGAGAGCGATCGTATTATTTACAACCCATTGCAGAGCAATCGTATTACAACCCGAAATCAAAGAGCCGAACACTTTCAATCTGTAGCACATTCAGTGTTTTAAAAGTGAAACTAGGCAGTTCTTTAGGCAAAGCTAAATATATCTTACAACAAAATATGAATCTCTGGGTTAATAATTGTGCGTGTTCGAATTTTTTCCAAAAACTATAAGTGGCAGCTGCAATACGCCCCTTCGTTACCTGCGCCCCCTCCCACACGCAGCTTCGGGGGATCCGGGGGTGGCAGTTACGCCACTGCCTGCTGCCTGTTTAAGTAACCTGCCCTTCGACTTTCCCCGATCGTCAATTTATTGCCTCTGTGTTGTGAATGTTGGCAGAGGTCTTCTACAACTTTTGCCCCTCTCCGAGTTGTATCCCAAATGAAGAGAAACAGCTAAGAGTGCAACGCTCTTGACTGAGGAACTTCTCATATCAAATTTATTTCTAAAAGCGCTCTAACTTCTTTCTGATTTTCTTTTAAAATAGCAATAAAAAAATGAGAAAATAAAATTTTGCAGTAGAATTATTGCTCAGAATCCATTTTTGTTTACTCTGCTGATCAAACAAAAATGGATTCTGAGCAATAATTCTACTGCTTTTCGCTCTAAACATTAGGGACTATTTTTCGTAGCGGAGGTAGCTGTTTCGTACATTTCATAGTGGTATACTCTTAGGTTAATTAGGAGTGTAACTTGGTTAGCCCCGACTGAGTCGCGTGGAAAGAAAGTAAGGGAATGACCGCTAAGTTAACTTGGAGGGGCTTAACTGTAGAAATTACCGGGGGAAATATCTTCAGTGCATAAATTAGTTATTCCCGAAACCAGTAGCCAGGTCCCGGAATCCGCTTGTCTCAGCAAAATTAAAGTTGTTTTTTTTTCCATTTATCCGACGCCAGCAAAACCTGCGCTAAGCCCATAGGGGCTTAGTAAGCTTTTTCCTTCAGAGAAATTTTCCTTTTTTTTTTTCTTGAGGTTCTCCCATAAATCGAAACAGAAGCATGTAGACATTGCCAGCTGTACCTCACCCCTCATTAGCAAAGTTGCAGGGACGTGAAGATACATGGAGTACAATTAAACGTTTCTCACGTAGAGATCCTGATCGTCCTTGAAGTCATTTGCTGTGCATTTCCTTTTCTTAAGAGCACGTTCTCACCGACATAAGAGAAGGCGACCAGAGATATTTCTCGAAGGGGTGTAGCCAGGGTTGACATCGTCATAAAGGTCACACAGGAAGTGAAAAAGGGGCCACTATAGCGACACGGACATCCGGGCGCGCTGCACAGGTCAAAGGCACATTGTAACGTATACTCTATATTCACTTTCCTTTTGATTTTACTATCTCTGGTTATTTTATTTTTCTATGTAAATTATCTTCTTACTGAACGAAATATTATTTCACCCGATGAATGAGATCTGGCAATGAGTGTAAGTCATGACGTGGTGGTAGCTAGTATATATAGGCGCGTTCATCGATAGCAAAAGAGAGCGTTTGGTGTTGTAAGGAGAGATTTTGTTGTTCTAAGGAGAGCTTTTGTTGTTATAGGGAGATCGTTTGTTGTTATACTAGAGGAGAGAGTTTCGTTCTATGCCATTAGTTGGATTCTTCATTATTGTGAAACAAGTTGTGTGTGTGTGCTTTGGACGACCAAGAGTCGCATAATAAAAAAAGATTTGAGTAAGTACGTCTTTCTCAATTAATCAATTAATAGTTTTTGTCAGACCTCTGTCTGGCTGTTAGGTTTATATCGTTAGTTTATTACCATTAACAACCAGCGTTAAGACTTTATACATTCTAATTACTACAGTACTAGCAGGAGACTTTATTCATGTTCTTAATTAACTAGTAACAACAACCATTTGAATTCACTATTTGAAGCTGGTAGAAAGAGCTTATTCATTATAATTAGCTTAGCGGAAAGCAAAATAAAGCTAATTCATTATAACATGATGACTTCTCGCAGCATTCTAAGCCCTTCGTTCTTTTGAACAGCGTATCAGCAATGGCCTACACCGGGCGAATCCTATCAGGAGCTGGAGATTGTGGGTCAGTGACCAATTAGGGAAGAGCATTCGTATAAGGGTTAGGAAATCCCGCCCCCACGGATGGAAAAGATGTTTAGAGGGAACGTAAGCAAAGAGAGTAACAAGCAATATGGGTTTAACTTTCACGAGAGAAACATCATTCTTTTTGCAACTTTCAGCAGATAAACATCTTTAATGTTGTAACTTTCACCTGAGAAAGAGAAGTTTCTAGTTCCTCCAAAATGGGAGTGAGATGACCCGTCGAGCGTCGAGGTAGACGCAGAAGTTAGAGATGCTGCAAAAGCAACAGTTAAGTGTCTGTGGTAGGAAACCCGAGGGCTCAATGAAATCAGGGAAAGATGTGAAGTGCGGGAATTTCTTCGAAACTGCAAGGAACTAGTTAGGTAAGTTTAGGCTCCAAAGTCTTCCAAGAGAGACCAGCCAGAAACTACTTTGTGACGACACACATATTTTTTTTTTAGTTGGAGGTTTAACGACCACCGTGAGCAACTCAATGGGCTATAAGTAGTCGCCCGTCCCTAATTTGGGTCACTGGTTCCAGGGAAGGCCGTAAGACGAACACAACATCCATGCCTCACCGGGATTCGAACCCGGACCCCGTTCGGACGAATGATCAGAGGCCATCGCTTAGACCACTGCGCCACCGGGGCAGCATACATATTGGGTGGGACTTCTTTAACTCATAATACCTCAAATAAGTGTGCATGATCATTTTCCCATGAACTCAGTAATCAGGGCCAAATCTTTTGCGTAGTGCTCATAATAATTTATAATATCAAACATGAACAGAGAAAATATCTTATGAAGTAAACATTTAGTGACTAAATATTTGGTATTGTTTCATATTAAATTGAACTCCACCGGTAATCATGCACCTATTTTTTTAGAAACTTATAAGACGAATAAATATTTCTATCATGATAAATTTTACCTGTCTTTCTTTATCCTTCTAGAATTGTTGATGGTGTGAAAAATCTAAGTATTGACCTAGCTTCATCATGACGAATGGCCCGTAAAAATTCAAATTGTATATGGCATCATAAATGGTGTTTACAATCACGTGTTTTGGTTAGATGCTTCCACGCGTTTGATAGAAATGGCGTGGATGCCATGTCATTAACAAGTTGCGAAGACTTCTGATATATATGGAAAGCTTCCAAAATATCAAGTTTGGTGGTTGAATCTGGCTTGTCAATTAGTTTTGCTTCTTCAAAGAGAAATTTGTGGTCCTTTTCGTAACAGTGTTTAGCCATCGATGATTTCTTTAGGTCACAACTCCAAATGTACATCTTGTGCTGCTTCAATCGAAAACGCAAGACTCTGCGGGTCTGTCCTATATAGGAAGCGCCACATTCACACGGAGTTTGATAAATTCCCCACGAATTTGTTTCTTCAACATAGTCCTTTGATCCTAAAAATCTCATTTTGTTTATGGGTTTAAAAATAACCTTAAAATTAAAGGTTTTGAGATTTTTTGTAATTTTGAAGGCAATGTCACGGGAAAATGGAATAATGGCAAAATTCTCTCGCAATGGGTGCATCACAGGAGTTAATGTGGAGATAGGCTTCGGTTTCCGGAATTTTGTTAGAGCCTTATCTATAATGGAAGGATTGTATCATCGCTGTACTGCAACACGTTTAAGGAAATAAAGTTCCTTTTCCAAACTGTCTTTATATTTTAAGGTGATTTTAAACCATAAACAAAACGAGATTTTTAGGATCAAAGGACTATGTTGAAGACAAAAACTCGTGGGGAATTTATCAAATTCCGTGTGAATGTGGCGCTTCTTATATAGGACAGACCCGTAGAGCCTTGTGTTTTCGATTGAAGGAGCACAAGACCTAAATTCGGAATTGTGACATAAATAAGTCATCGATGGCTAAACACTGATACGAAAAGGACCACACATTTCTCTTTGAAGAAGCAAAATTAATTGACAAGCCAGATTCATCCACCAAATTTGATATTTTGGAAGCTTTCCATATATATCAGAAGTCTTTGCAACTTGTTAATGACACGGCATTAACGCCATTTCTATCAAGTGCGTGGAAGCATCTAACCAAAACACGTGACTGTGAACACCATGTATGATGTCATATACAATTTGAATATTTACGTGCCATTCGTCCTGATGAAGCTAGGTCAACACCCAGCGAAACCATAGTAGGCTTGAAAAAATAAATAATTGTGACAAACTACGTTGCATTACCTTATTATATATGTAAGTGTCACAAGACTGTAGTTTTTGAGATCAAGAATCCAGACATTAAGTTTTTCAACTAAGAACAAAGGTTACAGAAGTTTTGGTATGTTTCTTTAAGGTGTAAAACAAATAATTCCTACGTTCAAATTTTTTTCTAAATTAATTTTATCATTAAAGCGGCATATGGAAAGGGTTGGGACTCCCCGGCTTACCATATGAAACACAACGCAATTTGTCAACTCTAAGTTTGGAGACCTTTTACCAATTAGGAACCCAATCTCATTGGAGGTATCACTAGACAGGCAAAATGTTGGGGATGGCAAGTTTCTCAGTTTGTTTGGTTTCGGAATTGTAAATTAATCTCACTGCAGCGAATAAGATGCAGCTTGTGGCTCGCCGGTAACTCTTATGTTAGCAGAAAGAGGGCGGTAATATCTTTGTTATTACCGATTTCACACTCGATCATCCTCAAGGTCACACAACGATCACTATCCGCATATACAGTAACTTACAGTCATCGTGAAAGAAAAAAGTTGCACATAGAAGGACGGGTCGGATTGCAATGTTATTATGGAGTAAGGTAAAGGTTACCAGGAACAATACATGATTAAACATTGAGACTGATATGGGCAATATTTATTGAGCTACACTCCAATAAGTAGTGTCTCTCAATATGGCATCGGGCCGCCATGTTTGCTCACACAGCTTGCCAGACGTCTCGGCATGGAGTTGTACAGGTTCCTAATGGTGTCTTGTGATACGCTATCCCACGCAGCTTGAATCTTCTCACGCAGTTCCTGCAGATTGTGCGGTAGAGGTGGAGTGTGGATAGCGCGTTCAATAGCAACACATTTTCAATTGGCGATAGGTCTGGCGATACGGCTAGCCATGGTAGAATGTCTGTGCCTTGAAGGGCAAGCTCTCGAGTCAGCAGCAGTATGCGGACGAGTGTTGTCCGGTTGGAAAATCGCACCGGAGTGAGCGTTCAGAAAAGTTAGGGTCACTGGTTGCAGGACCTCATTAACGTAACGTTGGTTTGTCAAAGTGCCTGTAATGAATACCAAAGGTGGTCTGGCATCGGCACCCCACACCATGACACCAAGCCTTCTGGACATGTGACACTCGACAACAAATCGTTCATCTTGGCGCTGACCACGGTGCCTCCACACACAGATTCAGTGGTCGTCTCCTCCAATACAAAAGTGGGATTTGTCACTGAAGATCACCCACTGCCATTCTGAGTGGCTCCATGATAGTTTGGCACGACACCATTGCAGTCTTTGTCGACGATGCAATAATGATAAGGACAGTCGTCGTATGTTTTGCGTGCGTGTAGTCCTACGTCGTGCAGCCGTCTGCCAATGGTGCTGGTTCTAATCGGACGATCCACCTCTCGCTGAATATCTGGAATCGTGGCTGTTGGGTCACTACGCGCATGTCGGACAACCCGTCGGTCTTCTCTCTGCGTAGTTCGCCTAGGTCGCCCAGACCCTTCCTGTCGCTGCTGCGTGCTTCGTTCTATCCACTGCCACCAACAGCGTGCTATGGTGATATCCGCACGTCGGTATGGCGCGCAATACGGCGATAAGACCATTCTGCTTCCTGGATCCAGACGATGCAGCCCCCGTCTCGAACTCCTGCAACCACTCGAATTGCTTCTGAACATTTCTCCGAGGTATACTTCACTTGCAAAGGATGCAACCAATACAACAGTGCGAGTCAGAATGGCAAGCACGCGCAACGGGACGACCTTATACAGCCGGTCAGGCACAGTGCTATGACCCCTCCTTTCTGGCGTCGCATGCGCGGCCGAACGTGATACTTGAATCATTTGCATGTCTCACGATGTCAAACCTACCCACCAAGTTTCATTCCTGTCGGTTGCTTCCTTCTGGGTGCAACTATTTTTTTAAAGATGAGTGTATACCAAAAGTTTTTTTCTCTCCCTTCAACTTCGCTTTATACGGGTGCCACTGTATAAACTTCCGGTTGTCAGATCGGTAAAATATTTTCAGTAGTAGCTATATCTAACCACAGTCAGTATATAAATGCTTTCTGAGTTTCCAAAAGTATTATTTTCCCACTAAGGGAGAGCAGCAACGTATTTGAATTTTGCGCCGTATAAGTGCCTCGGGTACTTCTATTTGAAGAATCCCTTGCGTGGTGTAACCACAGCTTTTTTAACCCACGGTAAAAGTTTGTCTAACAAAAGCCGAAAGATAATGTTTGTCTAACAAAAGCGCTTTCCAGGTGTTTTCAAGAAAAATCTTTTGTTGTGTGTGTCAGAAAATTACTAATTGAACAATGTAAACGTAGAAATTGAAATATCTCTAGATTTTAAGACGTGCTCATTACTATCCAAAATTCAGTGGTACCTCTTTTGTTTTCAGCTGTCAAAAGACATTACAGTTGACTCCATCAGCGATGCTCATCTTTGTACTATGTGAACGGTGACAGTGCATGTGAGCATTGGATGTGTGTGTGTGTGTGTGTGCGTATGTGTGTGTGTGTGTGTGCAAGTGCCCGCACGTAAGAGTGAGGGAGATGGCTTCGGCTTCTTAACGAAACGTGGTATTAGAACTGTAAGGCGTGAAAGAGGTAGCAAGCCTCAAGGCCTGTCAAGAACTAAATTTTCGATTTGTCACGCCAGTCTTGAAGTCCTGAGGCAATCGAAGAAGAGTACTTTAGCCGAATTCTGCGAGAGAAAATTGAGCTTCTGTCCTTGATGCGATCGTAGCAGATTCTGAAGAAGGAATTCTCGCTACTCTCCTTTCTCTGCAGAAGTTTTCCCCAGTGCGGTTAGTTATTCTCTTTCTTATTCTTCCCGTTTTTTCGGCATACTTTGTAAAAAGAGAATTCTATCAGACGCAGAATGGAATGCTCGTCGGAATATACAAAGGGAATTAGAACAAACCGGTTCAGATTTCCTTTTTAAGAGCATCAGAATACTCGTAATAACCAGCATCAAAATGTGGGGTAACATATCTCATCAAGAAGAAACAAGATTCTGTATTTTTGTCACAAAAAACGCAGCAGGCTTTCTTAAAAAGCAGCAATCATTGCGGTACAAATAGAGATACAGCGTATTTAAATACGAGTATTACACCCGCGAAAAGAAATGAAGTTTACTGGCCAAATTTGTATTTCTGAAAATAAATAAAATTTCTAACAGCAGGCGCTTTAAAAACATAAATAAATCTGTTAGATTATCTCACCCTATTCAGGCTTAAATGATGTAAATATGCTTCAATATTCATATTCAATTGTAAAGTTTCTTTGTTTATGCCATTTTCAATAGCGTGAGTAAAGCATGAGAGGTCTCTACACAGGTTAGCGCCAGACACCGAAAGGGTTAGAAATTCGATGGAAGAAAAGGGGATATACATATACATGATATACATGGTCTTCAAAATAGGCCCGACAGAAAGATTAACTATTTAGTTCGGCTAGTCAACGGGATTAACCATCTCTTGGTGCTTCAGGAAGGTATAAAAGCATTGCACGGCGGGCGGGAAGGGCATTTTTCTGTTCGGTTGGAGCTCAGGCCGAACGTTTCCGGTCTCACGTTACTGGCGAAGACATATTTACGAGAACCGACTATAGGAAACTGGTGGGTGCGTTCTTTGCTTGGCGTTTTGCAAGGAAGCGCGGGCCAGAACTATTGTGCAAACTTCCGTTGATGCCTGGAGAAGGCATCAACGGAAGTTTCCCTATTCGATTACGAAAACGAGAAGTACTTAAGCTAATACAATTGTGCTTGGAGCGACCGTTAGACTAGTTTTCTTTTTTAAATGACTCTTGACTCTCATTTGTAATGTGTATGATCCTGCTTTGATGAAACAAGTTAGTCCCCTTTTTTAGAAAAACAGGGACTAACAGCATCATATCGTAGAAGGAACGAACCGGAACGAAATGTGATGACTCTCGCTGGATCTCAAGGCTAATCTTGACTCGCATGAAGTGATGGAACGGTGTGAGAGTCATTACAAAATCAAAATGAATAAATGAAAAATACTGATTCTATATTTTTGGTTTATGAATTCTGCGTACAAGTCGGGAATCTGAAAGCAAACAAAAATAAAATATTACACGTGTTTTCCGTTCGAAATAGGGTCTGTAAACCATTCGATTTGCATCTAACAATATAAAGAGGAGGTGAACGTTTTATACACTGAGTAGCCACTTTATTATGACCACCCTCTCGGTACTTCGTTGGGCCACCTTTTGCCTTTAATACTGCGTTGATTCTTCGTGGCATGGACTGCACGAGATGTTGATAGGTGGTTTGTGGAATCTGAGACCATGCTTGATGAATAGCACTTTCCAGGAGTGTGAGATTGCAGGTTGTGGATCCAACTGTCTGATGGCTCGTTCAACTTCATCCCACAAATTCTCAATGGGGTTGAGATCTGGAGATTGTGAGGGCCACCTAAGCAAAGTAAACTCACCGGCATGCTCCTGAAACCAATCCTGTATAATACGAGCATTATGGCAGGACGCATTATCTTGTTGAAAGTAGCCATCGCCATTGGGATAAACCATCCACATGACAGGATGCACTTGGTGCGCAACGATGTTTAGATATGATGTGCCAGTCAGACGTTGATCAACACGAATTAAAAGGCCCAAAGCATGCCAGCAAAACATTGCCCCACCCATAACGTTGCCTCTACCAGCTTGAAGGGTTGTAACAATGCATTTGGGGTCCATGCTTTCGTGCTGTTTCCGCCAAATTCTCACTCGGCCATCGGCATTGTGCAACTGAAAACGTGATTCATCGGACCACATAATTTGTTTCCAATTATCGACTGTCCAATCCTTGTGCTCCTGTGCGAACTGGAGACGTTTTCTCTTGTTAACTGCAGACAGCACAGGTGTTCGAACAGGCCTTCGGCTGCCATATCCCATCCGATGCAGTGTACGGCGAACAGTGCGTGCAGAGATCATTTGAGGGGATCCTTGATTAAGATGGACTGTAATTTGCTGCACTGTTTCCCTTTTGTTGTCTGTTACCAGTCTGGACACTCTCCGTTCCGCCCGTGCAGTCACTAGTCGATGACGACGACACGTTGCACGTAGAGACCCAGTTTTTTGGCTGACAGTCCAGTCTTTAAACACTTTAACAACAGCTGCTCTGGAACATTTCACGAATGCGAAGGCTTCAGTGATATTCGCTCCATGGCTCTGAGCTTCTACAATCATCCCACGTTGAAAGTCCGTCAAATCGCATTTTTACCCATCTCGTCACCCAAAAAACATTTATACTACTGTCGCAAGCACCAAGCTTTCGCTTTTTATACTAGCCTCGCCCTCTGGCGGCAACAGCGTGCAGCCACAGCTCATTTGCTTAAAACTGTCAGGTGGTCATAATGAAGTGGCCACTCAGTGTATATGCTGCAACCTGTCGTCTTTTTCAAATAAAGGGCAAACTAGACTAGTAAAATAAGGTAGAAATCCAGAGGCAGCATTGACACATGCTTTCAAGGGACAAATTTTGCTGCACTGAACGGTGAATGAAAACGTGAGGTTATATGTGAAAAATATATTATTTTTCTCTCCCTTTTTCTGTTTCAATCATGTCATTTAAAATTACAAATGTGTGCTATTTCTCCAAGCAATTCATTTTAAGATGTTATGTGTTAAGAATTTCAAGGAGTGGAGCAGTACTTAGCTTGAAGTGCAGTACATTACATTAAATTTAATTGAGACTTTAAAACTTGTTGAAATGGGCACATACTGTTGGGATGTTGTAAAAACATTTTTGACATTTTGTTGTTCTTGTACTGCGAATAAAAAGGAAAGAAAGAAAACGAAGAAAGAAAACACTGAAGCCTCTTGTTTAAGCATCTTAGCGTGATCCCAAGAAGGTTCGTTACTTTCTCTTCACGAACGAAATCGTACTAACTTCTTTTTCAGCATTTCAGCAACCCAGAAGCAGTAGTTTATGAATAATTCCTTTCCCAAGCAAGAAGAAAATAAGCGGAAAGAATTTGTAATGCGGTGTCTTTCGTTCCTGTACATAGATTCACAAATATTTAGAAAGGTATGGGGGAAAAGTTATTTCACAGAACTAAATCTAATAGCAGTGGAAAAAGAAAAAGTACAGAAACTTGGAGGATGAAATTTCACAGGGATGAGCTTTAAAACTCAGAGACACCGCATGAGAGATAAAAAGCCAACGCTGTCTTTCCTTAATTTTGAGACTGGATATTCAGAGACTTTGATTACGAAATAATCAATGGTAGTCTAAGAAACACGACTAAATTTCTGTTCAGTTTTATGAGCAGACATTCTTAATGTCTCGAACAATGCTGACTGACGAATAAAAACTCAAAATTAATGGGCTTTTGTTACTGCTAGGAATTTTGGACTTGGAGGACGTTCTGGCTAGGATGAGGCAGCTCACAGAGGTGAATAATAATGAGTCACGGATATTATTGTGTCTACCCAACAGATACGACGCCCTTCAGATGAATCCGATCTCCAGAAAGTTAAAGCATTCTAATGATTTCCATTGCCATTACACAGGTGGGACATTCCGTTAGAAAAGTAAAGAGTCTGGTTGCATGAATGGATAAGTGGACTGTTCACTGACAAGTTCATGTACTGTTTCACACATAAAGAGAGGCTAGAATACGGTGGAAAGCTTGTGAGAGACCCACTAAAGAATAATATAAATACCATGGGTTAGCCTCTGGTATGATGTTTTATATATATACTACTGTTTGTGAAAATCGCAACACCACGAAAGAGTCGTGCTATTCAAATAAAATTTATATCACAGATTCCACATGTTGCAGGAGATAACTATTTACATTTATAGAGCTATACAAGATTTTTTTCACTTCAAAACTCAATATCGTGTGAAGCCGCCTCGAACAAAAATAGCTTCTACACGGTGTGACGTTGAGTGGAAGAGGTTCTTGATATTGCCCTGGGAAATAACCTGCCAGGCTGCTTCTTGCGAGACCAGGTTTCATTTGTGGTCACTGGAAGAAGTGCTTGATGGGTCAGTCGATTGGCTACTATGTCCCAGACATGTCCGATCAAGGACATATTTGGCCAACGTACAGGCCAGGAAAGAGGCGGTATCTGCTTTGCATGGAAGAGCTCTTTGACATTTCGGGCCACATGCGGGGGAGCATTGTCTTGCTGGAATATAGCGCCAGGACAACTCTGAAAGAAGGCCATCAACTCCGTCTCTAAAACATCCCTGATGTTTTGCTGGCAGTTGAGGGTTCTCTCAATTCGTATCAGGCGAGATCACGAATTGAACCCAACGGCGCCGCAAACCGTGACACTGTAAAATATACGTTGCAAGGTGTCGTTCACCACGATGTCTTTGAACACTAATGAGTCCATTATGGGGCATAAAGTTGAATCGTGATTCGTCAGAAAATACGACCTGTTGCCAATCAGCACATCAATATCTGTGTTAGAGACCGCATTGCAGTCTGAGGTGTCTGTGGTTGAAGGTAAAAGCAATGCGCAGCAACGATCTGTTAGCGACCGTCCTCTGTTGAGCAGACGACGTCGAACTGTGCTGGAGGACAAAGCCTGATCTATGACAGTGCTCCACTGTTGCGCTAACACTGTCGATGTCAGTGTGCGATCGGTCACTACCATGCGGTAGAGGTGTCTGTCATCCCGTGCAGTCGTGCGGTTTTGAGGTCCGTTTCCTGGATTTCTGTTCGTCCTAGCCTCATCACTACCGGCGTTATGACTTATACGAGTGGCAATTTCGCGGTAGGAAAATCCAACTTCTCTCATCCCAACAATCCTTCCTCGCTCAAAGTCCATCAGGTGATCGTAACGCAACCTTCTTCGGCGAGAAGACATAGTGAGGTACAATATACACCCTTTCTACTGAATGTTGGCTCTTTGCTAGAAGAACTAACCACCGTTGGGCAGCTGAAATACTAGGCAGGATAACAAGCAACAAGAAATACACAGAAGGCCACATGGAAGATGGCTGGATGAAATTCGGAAGCATACGGTAGGGCCTTGGAAAAGCCTTGCCCAAGAGAGAAAGCTGTGTTCATCCAGCAGTGTATCGATAATAGTTCTTATTGTTGAGGATGATGATTTAATTATTTGTAGGAATATACAGCTGCATCAATATTGCAGTGTATGCGTAGCACATATTCCGTATCAGTTACTAATACTTCCATAGACGCAATACCAAGGATCTACTAGAGCAGGTTAGCGCGACCCGGAACTTAAAATTAACATGACGGTTCGCCGAACTGGTACTCAAAAAGCAAAGAAGCAAGTTTAAAATAAAATCATGCAATGCATTGATTATGATACGCTTTCCAACATACCAGAAATCATTACTCAAGTTATGAGGATAATGGCTGTGGAATAAATCTCGCTCCTGTGTCCTGACCTTTGACCCCATTTCGATGATATTCAACAGAACTGGTTCAGTACACCTCAAGAAAAACATACTAAAGTTTCGTCGCAATAGAAGCAGTTTTACGCAAGTTATGAGAATAATGGCTGTGGAATAAATCTTGCTTTTGTGCAATGACCTTTGACCCCATTTCGTTGATATTCAACAGAACCGGTTCACTATACCTCCGGAACAACATGATAACGTTTTGTCGCAATCGAAACATTTTTTGGTAAGTTATGATGCACAAGAGCAATGGAATGGATCCCACTCCAGTGTCCTGACCTTTGGCCCCATTTCGCCTATTTTCAATAGGGTTCTTCCCCAGTGGCTCCCTACCACATACTAAAATTTCATCGAAATCGAACCATTTTTACGCAAGTTATGACGGATAAAGACAATGGAACAAATCCCGCTCTTATGTCCTGCCTGACCTTTGACCCCATTCCGCCCATTTTCAATAGGGTTCGTGCCCAGGTGGTTTCCTACCACATACTAAAATTTCATCGAAATCGATAATAAAACGAGGAAAAGAAAGCTTGGTTGTATTATTAATATGAGCTTGAACCGGACGCCATTTTATTGTTAGGTTGAGGGAAAACACACAAGGTGAAGGTCACATTAAACGTGGCGGAAAGAAAGTGATGAATACACAGTCGATTTCTAATGAAAGTATTTCTCTGTTCATGTAGCGGACGCGAAAACCCCCAAAAATATCGCATACAAGCTTCAAAATAGAAATACGATCGCATATTCTTACTTGCTTTGATCTAGAAAGCGTGATAAGTGTGCGAATTTCACTAAAAATGTGTACACTTATCATTTTGTCAATCTGCTTTTGGTTAAATTTCATTCCATTTGAATTTTACTCGGTTGAAGCCAAAGGGATTGGAAACCATCTTTCTTCTAAATAGGGGAAAGCACCGCATTAAATTCTTAAGCACTTGTTTTAACGGAAAATCTAATTAAGGGCCAACGAAGCGCGACACCGCGAATTTCAAGACTATCTGGTCCATGAAGAAACAAAGTCAAAGTACGGCAGTCATATCTGTAGAATAGAAAGCGTTGCTTCTAGAAATTTTGGTAATGAGCTCTTAAGAATGATATGACTCATCACACTTGATCGGTTTTTCGAACTTATGTACTTATCGCAAAACAGGATTAGGTGATTCCGAATTTTCCCTAAAACAGAACAACTACTGAAAACTAATTTAAAATAGCTAATAAGGGAAATAAAAGTCAGCTCCCTTCACGCAGCTCAAGTTACCTTTCTTGCAGGTATAATTCACGGCAGCTAGAGAACAATTAGATTCGCTAACTTTCCCATTTCATACTTCTGATATGATTTTATTTAAAGCAACATTTGGAGATCTCTTTTCCGTTAAGAAACTCGTCGTTACTCAGCCATAATCTTGGACTTCGTTTTCCACATTGACTTTCTTTTGGAAGATTTTAACGATTTCTCGAGCTTCTAAGACCACAGGAAGTAGGCTGCCCCTAAATTAGGGTCACTAGTTTCTTTTCTTATGTACAACAGTGAAACCATGATACTGTAAAAGTTATAAAAGATATTTGCATAGATACGTTACGTACTGGGGGTTTATGGCAAGACACGTTCTGAACATGTAAGGAACGAAGATGTGCTGCAAATGTGAAATGTGAAGCAAAATGTTAGTAAGGTGGAGACAAATGTTCAGAGGTGGTTTGACCATGTTGAAATGTTGAGATAATGAGTGGTGAGATTCTTACTAAACAAATTTATTCAGCCCAAGTATCAGGAAAGAAAGATAGAGGAAGGCCAAGAAAATCATGGGAGGAACTGATCCAGGAATGTCTGCACGAGATATACACTATATTGACAAAAGTCACCGGACACCTAGAATAGAAACACAAAATAGCATTTATTGACATACATTAGTACGGTATCGGTCCACATTAGGCCTTAATGCATACACTGACCCTTCGAGACATGCTTTCGACAAGGTTTTGGAACACAGCGATAGGTATGGGCTTACATTCAGTACATAATGCTGCCTCTAACTGTTGCTTAGTAGTAGGCCTTGGTTCCAAACTTCTTATGCGGCGCTCTGATTCATCCTATGGGTGATCTATGGGATTAAGATCAGGGCTCTGTGCTGATCAGTCCACACACGATACGGAATTATCGTCAAACCACGCCGTAACAGTCCTTGTTTCATGGCTCGGTGCATTATCCTGCTGGTACCAACAAGGCTCGGTTCCATAGTATTGCCACAGAGTTGGTAGGACATAATTGTCCAAAATATCAAGGCAGACGTGCTAGTTAACAGGTTTGTCCACGATAACCAATGGGCCGGGACCATACCACGAAAAGCACCCAAACACGAGTACACTGCCAACTCCAAACTTGACCGTAAGAACAGTACACTGTGGAAAATAGCGTTCCCCCGGCTGCCGACATACCCACACACGGCCATCAGACTGATGGATCGTGAATTTGGATTCATCAGTCCATAGGGCCCGTTTCCATTGATCTACGGTCCACGATAAATATTTTTTACATCATGCTAAACGACGAGTAGCATTCCGAGTGGAGATGAAAGGCTTATGAGCAGCTGCACGACCACGGCAACCCATGGAATGAAACTTTGTCTGCGAATGGTATGTGTACAGACCGAGATTCCAGCATTTTTCCTCACCTGTACACAGAAGTCTTGTGCAGTACTCCGTCGATTAGTTGTAATGACTCTCTTGAGGGTTTGACGTCCTCTATCACTCATTTTTTTTTGGTCTGCTGGTACGTTTTGCTGCTTCAGGCACGCCATGTGTCTTCCACTTCTTCAGTACATCCAAAACAGTTCACTTGGGTATGTTCAAACAGTTCTCGCTTTCTCTTATGGACAATCCACTAATATAATACCCAACAATCTTTCCTTTCTCAAAGTCAATTCTCTCCCGCCGCGACATTTTCACTCAACCTCACAGTGCGATGTGTACGCGGTCAGCTGCAGACTTATTTGTATGCCGTTTGCAGCTGTACCGCGCATCTTAACAACGCAGCGGATTCGTTCATTTACTTTTGAAGGGGTGTCCTGTGACTTTTGTCAATATAGTGTTGATATTGCGTATGAAGTAGAGATGTGTCGGAAATCACGTAACAGTTACTTTGTCACCGTTACTGAAAAATCACTGTCACCGCTACGACCAGTGACAAAATTAACAGTCCCAAAGTCACGTGACTGATAAGAATGTCACCACTAGCCGTGTCCGAGCAACGCTTGGCGTCCAAGGTTGCCATGTCGTTACTTTTGAAACAGCACAGAGGTCACTAGTGATGCCGGCTTTCTTCAGAAGAAACCGGATTTTTGTGCGCGCCTCTTCAGGAGAAGTCTTTAGGAATGGACGTGAACGATAATAAAGTGTTAATGTGCTATTCAGCATTCAGCATAGTAGAATGTCTGACGTCAAGCGTAGAAAAAACAATGAGATGTGGAATTAAAATATTTCACCGCCGTTGATGAAAATTTTGCTTCGTGTGATATTTGGAAGCAAAACCTTTCTTACATAAGTTCGAAACTCGCCGTCCCGTTACTGCTCCGTCACCCTTGTCGCAAACAGAGATTTTGTCACTGATACTAGTAAGACGGTGACTCACCATCCCGTTACAGTTCATTCATGTTTGTCGTAAACAGAAATTTTGTCACTGATACTAGTAAGACGGTGACTCGCCATCCCGTTACAGTTCATTCATGATTGTCGTAAACAGCGATTTTGTCACTGATACTAGTAAGACGGTGACTCACCATCCCGTTACAGTTCATTCATGTTTGTCGCAAACAGCGATTTTGTCACTGATACTAGTAAGACGGTGACTCGCCATCCCGTTACAGTTCATTCATGTTTGTCGTAAACAGCGATTTTGTCACTGATACTAGTAAGACGGTGACTCGCCATCCCGTTACAGTTCATTCATGTTTGTCGTAAACAGCGATTTTGTCACTGATACTAGTAAGACGGTGACTCGCCATCCCGTTACAGTTCATTCATGTTTGTCGTAAACAGCGATTTTGTCACTGATACTAGTAAGACGGTGACTCGCCATCCCGTTACAGTTCATTCATGTTTGTCGTAAACAGCGATTTTGTCACTGATACTAGTAAGACGGTGACTCGCCATCCCGTTACAGTTCATTCATGTTTGTCGTAAATAGCGATTTTGTCACTGATACTAGTAAGACGGTGACTCGCCATCCCGTTACAGTTCATTCATGTTTATCGTAAACAGCGGTTTTGTCACTGATACTAGTAAGACGGTGACGCGCCATCCCGTTACAGTTCATTCATGTTTATCGTAAACAGCGATTTTGTCACTGATACTAATAAGACGGTGACTCGCCATCCCGTTACAGTTCATTCATGTTTATCGTAAACAGCGATTTTGTCACTGATACTAGTAAGACGGTGACGCGCCATCCCGTTACAGTTCATTCATGTTTGTCGTAAACAGCGATTTTGTCACTGATACTAGTAAGACGGTGACTCGCCATCCCGTTACAGTTCATTCATGTTTGTCGTCAATAGCGATTTTGTCACTGATACTAGTAAGACGGTGACTCGCCATCCCGTTACAGTTCATTCATGTTTGTCGTAAATAGCGATTTTGTCACTGATACTAGTAAGACGGTGACTCGCCATCCCGTTACAGTTCATTCATGTTTGTCGTAAACAGCGATTTTGTCACTGATACTAGTAAGACGGTGACTCGCCATCCCGTTACAGTTCATTCATGTTTGTCGTAAACAGCGATTTTGTCACTGATACTAGTAAGACGGTGACTCGCCATCCCGTTACAGTTCATTCATGTTTGTCGTAAACAGCGATTTTGTCACTGATACTAGTAAGACGGTGACTCGCCATCCCGTTACAGTTCATTCATGTTTGTCGTAAACAGCGATTTTGTCACTGATACTAGTAAGACGGTGACTCGCCATCCCGTTACAGTTCATTCATGCCTGTCGTAAACCGTGGTTTTGCCACTGTTTAAAGTCACCGTTACTTCCGCGGAGCTACCATCGTTGTCACTGTGACAGGAAAATTACTGCTACGCCCATATCTAGTACGAAGTACAAAATGTCTTGAGTAAGACGTGAGTAGGATATCAGGGAAGCTCGAGTTGTGTACCAGAATCTGTGTAAATAGATCCTGGTACACAACTGGAGCTTTGATGAATTAACAACAAGTGAAATCATTCTTAGTTTTAAACTTTAAAAGAGAAGATGAACTGTCTTTGAGGAGCTCACCCTTAAATTTCAGAGCACATCTCAGTTATATGATATGAATAGTTGTGAGATTATATTTCCTGAAACGGTGCAGCGCCGTTGAAGAAGCATACAACTCATTCAACCTTGATCCAGAAGCCCGGGCGTTTCACCATCTCGCTACCCAGAGGGCCCATCTTTTCTTGGAAGCAGGACGATATGATTCAGAGTTGTGCGTGATAAATTGTTGTCTCTTTGTTGCTTCCGTTTCCCTCTCTAATCGACGAAGGAAAAAATATCTTTTTCTTATAAAGAAATTTCATGCCTATACCGCTTTCCGATCTATCTGTAACGCTTTGGTAACCTCAAGCAGCCGCTCCGGTGACGCAGTAATCTACGCACTGGCTTATAGCCATACGTCCGAGAATGGTCCGGGTTCGAATCCCGGTGAGGCATGGATGTTGTGTTTGTCTTACGGTACAGGCTCTGTATTTTCGTTGGAGTCAGTGGCCCTAAATTAGGGACGGGCGACTGCTTATAGCCCATCGATTGCTCACGGTGGTCGTTAACATTTCATTAAAAAAAAAACCAAAAAAGAAAAAAACCTCAGTGTTCTAATTAATGCTAAGAATAATGTTTTTAGCGGCCGTTACTCTTGTTCATAAACAAGTTACGACGATGCCGATTCTTCAATTCATTGCAAGAAATATTAAAACTTTGATCAGCGTCGAAAAATTGCTACCTTCGTAGAATGGGTATGAACTTAACATCTCCTGAGTATGCTATTGTTTCATTACCCAGAACAATTACTTCCAAACCTACTAAAATATATTATTTAGTTGGGTATCAACCGTTACTGGAAATGATGACCCCTGAACTAAGAAAGCAGAACTACTGGACGATAAATTGACAGACTGGGAAATCTCTAGATGGAAAACACAAGTATTCTTTTGAAAAAATACGTTTTTCTGGACTTCATCTTTACTTATCCGCAATTATGACAAAACCATCGTCATAACTGCGAATGAGTAAAAATAAATGCATTTTGACAAAACCCATTGGGAAGTGTCCCTGGGAACCTTTGGTCAATAGCAGTTCCTCAGTTAAGTGGACATCGGTGGGAGCAGGCAACCTATGACACGTGAGCGTTGAATGACACACCGTGTCAGTTGGAATCTTCAAGCGTCGAAGAAATAGCGTTTCTAAAACAGCCGGCTGGGAAAAACAAAAGAAACAAAAGGACGCACATAACACAGTTGCAAGGCGTTCATAGTATAACAGTAACTCTATTCGTTGTTTTCTTTTGTTCTGGACTGTTTACAACTCTTTCTATGGAAATCGCATCCGTGGAATGAACACTTTTGATGATCCTGCTCATACATTCTGTGCGAAATTCCTCAACATGTAGAACCTATAATATTTTAAATGTATTTCCTGTGTTTAAATAAAGCTCAATGCTTAACACAATAGACAACCACCAACCGTCTCACGGATCGGTATAAAAAGTAAGAGCAAGAAATGGAGCTTGCAACGACTTGTTTATTAACTCCTTGGTTGTTGCCTTACAGCTCTTAATCCCAAATTCAGTTTCAACAATTAAAAGCGCTTCCTTGATTTAGTCATAAACATCAATCTAGTAGATTAAACTTAAGCAGCGAACAGGTCATCAAGGTAGCATCGGGTCAACATTGAATCCGTATATCATATTTCGTCGTAACATCACACCACCTTAAACTTTGCGCTGCTTTTTATTTACCTTCGGCTCGCTGTCAATTGTTGCCAAAAGGTATAAAGAAATTCAGGAAAGTGACGTACCGTTCAGAAGGAAAATCTAACGGAGAAGAAAGATAATTTACGTAAGAACAGAAACTCAGAAAGGAAGGTTAAATAGGGATGTACGTCACAAATCCATAAAATTAAAACTGAGGAAACCTTAAAAACATCTATACAGTGCCGTTGAAAAGAACACAGTGTGCTACCGAGTGCCGTGGTGCGTATTATCCGTATACGATTATTTTAGTGATCCATATAATTGCGCACTATAAATATACACTGCTGGCCACCCAAAATGCAACACCAAGAAGAACACGAGATAGCAAGCCAGATTTACTGGACACATAACAACCGATACAAAGATGAAACGATTGAGCTTGCAGGCCCGTACGACTTGCAGAACACGCACACATCAATTGTTCGTGGTGACCCCATGGCTGGCAATAACGGCCGCTACACGCCGCGGCATCGAACGAAAGAGGCTTTGGATGTGGGCTTGGGGTATGTCGGTCCAGGCTGCTTCCACACGTTGCCACAGTTCATCAGACGTAGCCGCGGGTGGTGCTTGCCGGGCCACTCGGTTGCCGATCAGCGACCAGACGTGTTCGATGGGAGACATATCGGGAGAACATGCGGGCCACGGCAGCAGTGACACCTGGTGGGCGGTGAAGAATTGTTGCACGATGCGTGCCACGTGCGAGCGCGCATTGTCCTGTTGAAACGTGGCCGCTGGCAGGTTCTGCAGGTAAGGGAGGACTACAGGCTCCAAAATGTCGGAGATGTAGCGATGGCTGTTGAGTTTACCGGATATGCGTACCAGAGGGGTGCGGGTGTTATAACCAATTACGCCCCAAACCATAACGCCAGGCGACGGACCGGTATGGCGATGCATAATGAAGGCGTCATACAGTCTCTCGCCACGGTATCGCCACACGCGGATCCGACCATCGTGGTGTTGCAGACAGAAGCGGGATTCGTCGGAGAAGACAATGTCGTGCCATTCCATAGTCCAGGTGCGGCGTTCAACGGCCCACTACCGCCGCACTCGCTGGTGGTGTAACGTCAATGGTAATTGGAGCAATGGGCGCCGTGTGACAAGTCCCCGCTCCTGCAGACGACGTCGAACGGTACGTGCTGACACAGGTTGATGCGCAACACACCCTAAATCCTGCGCAACGCACCCTAACTCCTGCGCAACGCACCCCAATTCCTGCGCTAACGTTCGTGATGAGGCGGTGCGAGCTGCCAATGCCCGCCGCACAACATGCCGGTCCTCTCGTTTGGTTGTGTGCCGCGGCTGCGGCAATCGCTCACGTCAGTCCGTACGTCCCTCCTGCACCCACCGAATCCATACTCGCCTCACTGTGGCTGGATGTCGTCCCACACGGGCGCCGATGTCTCGGTACGATAAACCGCTGTCGCGATAAGCCACTATTCGTCCTCTGTCGAACTCCGAAACGTGTTGGAATGACTGCCGTATTCTGCGACGAGGCATCAGGAAGCTTCCCACGCACAGGTAAGGCAGCACAACACACTTCCACTACTTACACGCCGCCTTCTGTGCACCCTTCTTATAGTGCTTCTCGGTGGCGTTCCGGGGGCACATGATTTGCATATGCCCTGTAATGCTAATCGTTTGCATGTCCTCTCGCGGGCGACGCATGCTGCGAATTTCAGGCCAATCGGATGCTTCCTTCTTGGTGTTGCATTTTGGGTGGCCAGCAGTGTATATAGAAACAATAAAGATCATGTCACATACGTCCTTGTGCGACTTATGGGAAGTCGACGCCCTATTAGGGTTGTCGAATTTCCTTTGGCACACTTTGCATTTCTCCAGAGTCATGCAGTGGATGCTATATGTGGTGTTTCTTAGGCGTGGTCATCCTGTAGCACTTGCTTGATTATAGAGCAAAATATTTCTAAATGCAGATGAATTATAGGTATCAAACGAAAGGCTCACAGTAGTCTGAGATACAGGATTTATTGAATAATTTAAAAGGTTCTGAAACAATTCGCGTTATCCAGTACTACACTACTATAACGACGATTTTGGTCTGGGGCGGATTTAGCGTTCGCGGCCCCCCAAACTTCTGGAAGCCTTGTGGTTCATTCGGCCAGCGAGTTGCTCTGCTGTAGCGGATCGACACGCTACAGTAGAGCAACTCGCTGGCCGAATGAACCAGAAGGCTTCCAGAAGTGTGTCTAAAACCACAGTTCAGCGAACCCTGCTGCGTATGGGGCATGGTTACTGCACGTGAGCAAACGAAGGTGCATCGGCAGAAAAGGCTTACATTTGCACTGCGGTATCGGAATTGAACCTCCGCTGATTCGCAAAGGATTGCCTTCTCCGATGAATCACGTTTTCTGCTTCGTCGAACGGATGGACGTTGAAGTATAAGGCGAGAAACATCGGTGAACAAACCCTCTTTAACCATAGCTGGAAGAACACAAGCTGGTGGGGGCAGCGTTATCGTCTGCAGAATGTTTTCGTGGCATTCCCTGGGTCTACACATACCTGTGGAAGGCACTATGGACCGACTTCGTTATGAATCCATCCTTGCAGACCACGTGCACGCTTACATGCTGATTGTCTTCCCTGGGGCGGATGTGATCTTCCAGAACGACAATGCGATGTGTCACACAGCTAGAAATGTCCGAGAGTGGTTGGAAGAACACGATGAAGACTTCAAAGTACTTCCCTGGCCCCCTAATTCCCCAGATTTAAACGCGATTGAGCATCTGTGGGACCACCTCGGTCGTGTTGTTTGCTCTATGGATCCTCCACCACGCACCCTCGAGCAGCTGTTAGATGCACTGTAGTCAGCATAGATCCACATACCTGTGAACGCGTTTCAGTACCTTATTGAGTCACTCCCAGCCCGTCTAGGTGCTGCCCGCGCTGCACATGGCTGTTACTCTGGATATTAGCTGGTGGTCACAATAATGTGACTCGACTGTGTATAACGATAATAATGTGACTTGACCGTGTAGGAAGTTACCACACGCATCAATCACAGTACATGATGACATTTTGCTGCCTATGTGGATCAGTGGTCAAAGCGCTGTCTTTTGATCATTCGTCTGAGATGGGTCCAACTTCGAATCCCGGTGAGTTATGGACTTTTCTTACGGCACTGGCTCTCTCCTTTCCGATGCTGGTTAAACCCTCGAACAAGGAACAACAAAAAAATTACACTTTCTCAGAGCATGTAAGCCAATGGGACTTTTATATAACGATATCGTAGTTGAAAAATAAATTAACACGCGAATGAATCACAGTACAACACTGTCCGGTTGATTCTTTGTTGGAATATGTGAAACGGTGGGACTTTTACATAACGATATCGTAGCCGAGGAATATATTAATAAGTGCATTAATCACATCACAGCTTTGCGCTATCTTTACCCTTTATTAGAATATAAGAGAAATGGAACAACATAAGAAGAATTTAACAAGTACATTAAAAACAGCACTGTACTGTTCTGTGTTGAAAGTTAAAGTGTGTGCATTTCAGTAAGTCGGACTTTTAATACCGGGTGCGCCATATAAAACAGGCCCCGTGGCCAGACGTTGTTTGGCGGGTCAATATTGTTTGGCGGGTTAATATTGTTTGGCTGGTGTCCAGTTAAAACCGCTTTGTTCCACTTCTAACCGGTTTCTGCGTGTACAGCTACAAAGGAATTCTCCGGAGTGGTTAGCCACAGCTAGAGCAGTGTAGGTACGCGGTCATAAGCGTAAATGAAAAGAGAACAAAGGTAACGGAAATGGTTTTAAGTACGGAACAGCAGATTTTTATTGTGGAACAGTATTTCAGAAATAACTCGTACAAGGTTTTAAATGAGTTCTTTACAGAAAAATTTCCTGATTGTGCAGCCCCGGCGAAATCCGTGGTACAGAAGTTAGTACGGAAATTTCGTGAAACCTGCACGGTGTGCAACAGGAAAAGAAACAAACCCAAGACAATTCGTACTGAAGACAATATAAAGGATGTGTGCGCAATGATGTTACAAAGCCCTCAGATGTCGATTCGCCGATTATCGTCTGCAACGGGAATATCTGCCACGTCATGCCGACGCATACTTAAGGTGCATGTGCATTTTCGGTGGTACAAAGTTATGGCGCTCCAAGAACTTAAAACTCCTGATTATGCAAAACGGATGCAAGATTGTAAGTGGTTTCAGAAGACCATTGTCAACCGTGAAATGGACCCATCACTTTATTACATGACAGATGAAGCATGGTTTCATCTGTCCGGGCACTTCAATTCGCAAAACAGCAGGCTTTGGACTGACACGAATCCCAGACGGACAATGGAGACTCCTCTGTACGACCAAAAGATAAGCGTTTGGTGTGTTGTGTCTGCGAAGAGGATAGTCGGCCCATTATTTTTCACTGACACCATCAACTCGGAGCGGTATGTTCAGCTACTATTCAACCCATTTGTTGCCGCGCTTATAGAAGAGCAAACATATGCTTTCTTTCAGCAGGATGATGCAACAGCGCATACTGCGCGGAATAGTCTACGTGCTGTGCATGACGTGTTTGGGGAAGACAGAACGGTATCGAAGGGACTATGGCCACCCAGATCAATCCGATTCTCCACCTCTGACTTTTATCTGTGGGGAGCATTGAAAGGGAAAGTGCACGCAACTAATCCGCACACCCTTGAGGAATTAAAAGTGAACATTACGGATGCCATAGCCCAGATTACTGTCGATGAGTTGTAGCGCGTTACGAACATGTTTCAGCTGTGTCTTGATGTCGGAGGACAGCACTTTCAGCAATTGTTGTAAACGCAGGTAAATTATTCCTGTTTTCTGTCATTTCAACTATTCTTTACCATGTATAGTAATATTGCCTGACTGTCGTCGTTCATTATACTCGGGCCTCTTTTACATGGCACACCCTGTATATGGATGCCATAGCTGTAATGAAAATTCGAGCAGAGATTAGGGATTCTCGAAAATTAGAAGAAATACACAGATTATTGTATACTAAATAATGAACAATTTGTTTTTAGGGAATTGGCAAAAGTATAATTAAATATAAATTTCCGATTCTTGTTTTTTTTTTCAATTATATCTATATTTCCCCCTTTCCTTTATTTCGGCTAATCTTCAGTGCTCTGTAAAGTTACTGCTAGGTATAGCATAGGAATGTGCGGAAAACCATTAAGGAAACATGGCCAATTGATATAGAGGAATAGGAGCTGCCAGGAAAAAAAAAAGGATATTATGACGAAGACGAATGGGTGATGTGATAAGAGAAGAGAGAGAAAGGCTTGGAGGAGAATGATTGGAGAACTGAAAATAAACGGATGTCATGAAACCTAATTTGGTAGGTACCTGATACAACAGTTGCTTCTGATGACGATTTCTGCTTTACCACTATCTCTTCTTCCCAATAGGTTTTAATCATTATAATATTTTTTTGCAGAAAGTCAGATTCACATGAATTGACAAACTCCAACAAAAGATCTGAAGCAGAGCACATCATGTGAATTGGACAAACGATCCTGAGACTTAGCGACTGCTGACTGTCAACAGCACACCGTCCGGATATGAACCATTCAATTCATTATGGGCAAAAAGGAAGTCAGAGATTTTCTTGAAAATGCAAGTCTTACTAATTTTTACTATTGACTAATACCCGCATACAATAACTAGCAAGAGAATTAGCAATCACATTAAAATGAAACTTGAATACACAAATATCTAAACAGCAACAAAAACTGAAAATAAAAGCTACCAGGACAGTTTTTGCGTATTTAACATTTATCGTATTTTTCGGCTTGTGAGTCGATATTTAGTATAAGTTGAATGAGTTAAATTTCTGGATTTCGTTATCTTCATTCATAAATAAGTCGATCCTGAGTATAAGACGAGATAAGAGCAACTAGTGTTCAGAAATTCTGCAACTATATTTCTAATGTTCTAGTAAATATAAGAAAAGACGAGTAAGTGAGGTAACTTCCACATTTTCCTTTCTGGAAAAAGTTAAATTTCGTAAGCTTGTGTTTTCTTACGAATTGAAGCTAGCATATTGCTCTGATTTCGGCCCAGAAATAGTTCTCACATGGCCGATAGATGGCAGCACCTCAGTGCTCACTCAACTCCTTCTATCTCATGCTCTTTCGCACGGTACCCGTTAGCTTTTTCCAGTATTTTGTAGAAAGATTACTGCTGGTGTGTTTTATAGTGGCAAATTGTTTTGACGTGTTTTTTTATCTGGGCGTTAACTCTCAATCGAGCGCAATTCGTTCCGTTACGGTAGTACTTTAAAAGAAACTATAGAAACGAGAGAAGTGAGCGCTGTCGTGCTGCCATCTGTCGGAAGATCGGTATCACTATATTGAAATGAGCTGGCCGAATTCGGAAGTAATGCTTGCAACGTGATCGCGAGGGGAATGCAATTAACATCCAAATTGATCTCGGCGATTTTAATTATGTTTCTTTCGAATGCAAATATCAGTTTCAATAGCTTTTAAGCAAGTTCTCAGTGAACGGAATATTACATTTCGTACGCTTTCGGAATGGTTTTTTATGAGCGTAATATTGCATTTCGGGTTCACAGATCACGACCGAATTTAAGGCACAATATATACTTTTTCTCAATGAGAAATTCCAATGACAAATCAATAGATAAATCGATGTGGCATACAAGTCGAGGTACGGACTTCAGAAGAAAAATGCCTCGTCTTATACGACGGAAAGTACGATATTTTTTTCTCTTTTGATTGAAGGTTTAACGACCATCGTGAGCAACTCAACGGGCTATAAGCAGTCGCCCGTCCCTAATTTAGGGCCACTGGTTCCAGGGAAGGGAGAGAGCTAGGGCCTCAAGACACATACAACATGCATGCCTCACCAGGATTCGAACCCAGGCGCTTCTCGAACGAATGGTCATAAACCAGCGCTTAGACCACTGCGAAACCGAGCCAGCACGATACTTTGAAAGGAATTTTTAAATCATCTGATAGATCGATTATTCATCCGCATAAGCAAATCATCAATCATCTGATAGATCGAATATTCAATCATAAGCAAATCATATTTTATACAGAAAATCTCTAGCGGTCAAAAAAGGAAATTTCACAGCATTTAAGACTGAGGTTATAATATTATATCACATATTTAATACAATATTTAAGTAAAACATTACCTTAAAAAACGCTACTCCGCTGACTTACTTTAAAATGCAACTAACGATTGATACAAACAGTTTTGGATTACTGAAATAAGCTAGACATGTTACCGAACTAACGCCGAGATGTTTTCATAAAAGAAAAACGAAACGTGAAAATTTAATTAATCAAACTCACATCGAAACATTTCTCATTCTATGTCAAGTGATCTCTCCGTCTTTTGGAAATGGCTTCACAACGGAAGAGACAGCAATAAATTGCAACACGGCAGAATCACTTCTCGTATCTTCTGTAAATGGGTGATAAGGAAAACTGATGCCGTCAGCAAAAGTTCTGAGTGTCTCCATTAATCTCTTTTTTGCTTATTTTTTCTTTTATCCTTTTTCTCCATCTTCGTTCCCTGTGCTGTGATTTTCCTCCGTTTCCTATGTTCTCTCTTCTCCCCTCACTACTGCTCCGGTGTCACCGTCTTGGGTATTAAGTGCATCTAAAAATACCATAAACGCAGGTAGGGTAATCTCTCTCTCCTATCCCTGTTGTTGGTGGAAGTGATTACGGTTTGCGGAAGAGATCTGCTTCGGAATAACGGTATTGGTTTCTCTTAAGCCGAATCGATTAAAACCCTATGCAACGTAGGAATTGTGATCACTGTTCCCTCGGTTGAGCGCTTTCATTGTTCTTTAAGCTCAGCGTGTCTTCAGAAACCCTCTTACTATTTGTAATTAAATTTTATTATGAAATAAATGAGTCTCTAGAGAAGTCATTTACGAAATTCTTGGAAGAAAGCGGTGGCCTAGAATCAATTAAAATGGTTTTCCCTGAACTGTTTTTATAAGATGATAAAATATCAGATTTGAGCAAGGACTAGTAATTCCTTTCTCTTTCGAGAACAACTTTGTTACACATAGCAAGACTTCACCCTTTTCCTTTTAAATTACTGCAATACTTACAGTAACTAAAACTGTAGAGTTAAACTGCTAAAGCTACAGGGTGTGCCACATAAAAGTGAACCGAATATAATGAACAACAACAGTCAGACAATGTTACTATACATAGTAAAGAATAGTTGAAATGAGCGAAAACAGGAGTAATTAACCTGCGTTTACAACAATTGCTGAAAGTGGTGTCCTCCGACATCAAGACACAGCTGCACACGACGGAACATGTTGTTCGTAACGCGCCACAACTCATCGGCAGTAAGCTGGGCTGTGGCATCAGTAATGTTCACTTTTAATTCATCAAGGGTGTGCGTATTAGTTGCGTGCACTTTCCCTTTCAATGTTACCCACAGATAAAAGTCACAGGTGGAGAATCGGATTGATCTGGGGGGACATAGTCCCTTCGATACAGTTCTGTCCTCCCCAATCACTTCATGCACAGCACGTAGACTGTTCCGCGCAGTATGCGCTGTTGCACCATCCGGGTGAAGGAAAGCATACTTTCGCTCTTTTTCTGTAAGTGCGGCAACAAATGGGTTGAACAGTTGCTGAACCTACCGCTCCGAGTTGATGGTGTCAGTGAAAGAGAATGGGCCGACTATCCTCTTCGCAGACACAGCACACCAAACGCCTATCTTTTGGTCGTACAGAAAAGTCTCCATTGTCCGTCTGGGATTCCTGTCGATCCAAATCCTGCTGTTTTGCGCATTGACATACCCGGACAGATGGAACCCTCCTTCATCTGTCATGTAATAAAGTGTTGGGTCCATTTCTACGCTGACAAAGGTCTCCTGAAACCACTTACAACCTTGCATCCGTTTTCCATAATCAGGAGTTTTAAGTTCTTGGAGCGCCATAACTTTGTACGGCCGAAAATGCAAATCCGCCTTAAGTATGCGTCGGCATGGTGTGGCACATATTCCCGTTGCAGACAATAATCGGCGAATCGACATCTGAGGGTTTTGTAACATCATTGCGCACACATCCTTTATATTGTCTTCAGTACGAATTGCCTTGGGTTTGTTTTTTTTTCCTGTTGCACACCGTGCCGGTTTCACGAAATTTCCGCACTAACTTCCGTACCACTGATTTCGCTGGTGCTGCACAATGTGGAAATGTTTCTGTAAAGAACTCATTTAAAACCTTGTATGAGTTATTTCTGAAATACTGTTCCACAGTAAAAATCCAGTGTTCCGTACTTAAAACCATTTCCGTTGCCTTTGTTCTCTCTTCACTTACATTTATGACCGTGTACCCACACTGCTCTGGCTGCGACTAACCACTCCGGAGAATTCCTTTCTAGCTGTACACGCAGAAATCGGTTAGAAGTGGAACAAAGGGTTTTTAACTGGAATCCCGCCAAACAACTTTAATCCCCCTAACAACGTCTGGCTACGGGGCTTCTTTTATATGGCGCACCCGGCACAATGTGTGCTTGAAAATTAAAGTCAAATGATCTCTCAAATCTCAAAAAAGTATACGAGCATTCTCATATTTTTATTTTTTTGATTGAAAGGTTAACGACCACCGTGAGCAGGGCAACACGACGGGCTATAAGCAGTCAGCAGTCCGTAATTTAGGGCCACTAGTTCCAGGGAAGGCAGAGAACCAGTGCCGTAAGACAAATACAACATCCATGCCACACCGGGGTTCGAAGCCGTACCCTCCTCGGACGAATGGACTGCGCCACCGGAGCGGTCGACCATTCTCTTACATTGCAGATGTAACTTTTGATAAAATGTAACTTTTGATAAAATGTAGTATCATCACCATGTGGCACCTGTGTTTGGCATTCTTTGCAAAATCCTTGAAAGTAAATTCATATTCTTCTGCAGTAAATTCTTGTTTACATTAAGAAGACTCTCCTTCCACCTAGTTTGAAGGAATTTAATTTTTGAATCTACATTATGCGCGAGTCAACAAACGCGTATCTTTACAGCCCGTGAGAAACTGTTGTTAGCACGTACTTGCCTAGAAAAGTGGAAGAAAAAGTATTTGTAAAATTGGAACAGCGCGATAAATTTCTGTTGAAATTCTATTTTGTAGTGTAAGCAACTCCAATGGGCCTTATTCATGTAACGTCAGAAGGGGATTTCTGCGGACCAAACATGGCTGCTGATTCAATGTTTTCGCTATTTGATTATCCCTTACTGTTGGCTAATTTTTTTACAATCCTAACGTCATGGATTTTGCCAAGGAATTAATAGAGTTATAGGGCGAAGAAGAAGAAATTAATTTCTTATAAGAACAAATCAAGGTTGCAAAAATATACCACGACAATTTTGTGTTCGATGTTTATTTCGCATGACGCAGGAGACCATCGCCGTTAGTCACCATGAACTTTTTATGTAGCATTTCTCGTTCACGGTATATTAAAATTTCATGTTCTTATTGTCAGACGTTGGCGACATATCTGAAACATGAAATTGAGTACCTTGTTTTGTAAAACAAAAACGCCGCCCCGGTGGCGCAGTGGTGTAAGCGATGGCCTCTGATCATTCGTCCGAAAGGGGTCCGGGTTTGAATCCCGGTGAGGCATGGATGTTGTGTTTGTCTTACGGCGCTGGCTCTCTCCCTTTCTTGGAACCTGTAGCCCTAAATTAGGGACGGGCGACTGTTTATAGCCCATTGAGGTACCCACGATGGTTGTTAAACCTCCAGTAAAAAAATTGCTGTGAAATTTGCGAATAATTGACTTAACTAATTTATTTATTGTTTTGCATTGCATTGAGAGATCTGCATATGACCATTAGACTAATTTAAATTGTGTTAATACATTTACATATGGTAAGCTGGCTGCTACACAGTCCCGAATGGCTCTATATGAAAGTGTAACTGTTCCCACTACAGTTACGCATATAGGTCTAGTCTTGTCCGCCATTATAACACTAAAACCAGCAGGATTCTATGCAGCCATTCTTATAATATTTGCTCACGGTCTCGCTTCATCTGGACTTTTCTTGGTACGGCATTGAAACCTGGACACTGCAGAAAAGACATGAGTCGCTCATCTGCTGGAGAGATACGTTTCTTCCGGCAGTTTGCGGCAAAACCCGTTTTGATCATGTGCGGCATAAAAATGTGTTGCACATGTGTAATGTGAAGCAAAATGTTGTTAGTAAGATTGAAACAAATATTCTCAGGTGGTTTGGTCATATTGAAAAAACGAAGGGTGAGATGCTTACTAAGGGAACTTATTCATCCCAAGTGGTAGGGGAAAAAAGTGAAGGAACGCCAGGGGAATCTTGGGAGGACCAGATACAGGAATACCTGCATGAAAAGAAGATTATGAGTATGAAGTACAAACGATCTTGTGTGATACGTGTGATGGACGTGAGTGAAGCTCGAGTTGTGTGCAGAGATCGCTGTAAATGGAGATGTCTGACACATCAACAGTAAGTAAAATTTAGCTCGATCAGTTATCGGGCAAATGAACTTTCTTTGAGGAGTAAACCTTTGAATCGCAGAGAACAGCTTAATGATATGTATGTATACAATTTGGTTAAACTGAATTCCCTTGGTAGACTGGTGTGTAGACAGTTGGTTTCGGGAATGATGGATTTCAGATGTGAATATAAACTACATTACTCCGAAAATCTGTAACCAGAAGAAATGGTCCTATTTTCTTGCAGATAGCCTGTTTCTGAAAATTTAATTACCTTCAAATAAATCGAAAGGGAAAGATCTGAGTCATCGCCTCAACTGAACATCCTATGAGCTTCGACCACTGTGACACAGAGTGACCTTACAAAAAAAAAAAAAAAAGAAGAAGAGCGATGTGCGTTAGCCCCATGACAACGTTACGGCATATGAGAGAGGACAGATCAACAAACTCCTCGAAGCGTGGTGGACAAACCAGTGTACAGTAGAACTTCTCGGTCGCAACTACACAGCAGCAATTCGTTGTTGGGAACAGGGGCTAAGGGAAGTCTCACATTCAACAATCCTCTGGAGGAAACTAAATGACGGTAACACATAGGAGCTTACTGATTTCACCTCAGGCTTCCAAAGCACCAACAGCAAGCCTTTTTACAATTTGTTTTTTATTTATTCAGATTTGCTGGCTTAGTTTAAATCATCATCGTTTTGCTGATGACGTAGTCATTTTTACAACCGTCCCTTCTGAACTACAGAGTATAATCCAGGAACTTTCTGACAAGAGTAAAGATGTAAGATTAAAAATGAACTTGCAGAAGACAAAACCGATGTATAATCCTATTACAAAAAATGAAGAGTTATCGATTGATGGGGAAAAGCTAGAGATAACCGATACCTATCTTTACCTTGGACAGCAGATATTAAGCAAGGGTCACATGATGAGGAATTAATCGGCGTATAGAACTTGGCTGGAGAGCTTTTGGAAAAACAGTAGAATTATCAAGAGCAATATGCCGCTATGTTTTAAAAGAAAAGTATTTAATCAATGCATCCTTCAAATGCTTACGAACGGAGTAGATACATGGACCTTCAATAAAAAAAGGAAGGACTTCTGAAGAAGAACATAATCCACCCGTTAAAAAATCTGATGAAGCCAGAAAAAGGACTAAGTTGAGCTAGCTGAGTGAGGTTGGTTGAACTTTACATGGCGCCACTTCTTATTGGAGCCTCTTTCATATTGGATGAGTCCTCTACAAATGAAGGAACCCTTGGGACACAGAGCTGTAGTGCACAAATTCCCGCCTAGGTGTCAAGTAGTTTCCAACCAATCCAAGAAATAGCATGATAACGACGGCAAAAGGTTCATTGCTGCTGTGTGTCCCAAATGCCTTTTGCAGAGGACTCAGTCGCGGGTGGTAGAGTCATCAATAAGAAATAGCGCCGTAGGGAGAATCAGAAATCTTCTTGGTGCTCGCAGTTCTCCGAAATGATCCCAGACAGTATATAGACATTGAGCCTCTGTGCGCCCAACGCAATGAAGGAAATGATTGTTTGGCAGAGTGTAACTTGCGTTATTTTCTTCAACTAATAATTAGCTGCCGATTTCTTAGAGACGATTTATGTCAGAAGAAATCTTTTATTGTACACATATTGTTAGCAGCAAAACTGTGATAAGAGTACGGAAGGGCTTCTGAAGAAGGAGATTTAGGTATATATTTCCATAATATTTAAAAGACAAATTAAAACTAGAGGTAAAATTTATTTATCGATAACACACTACACTCTACAATCTTCTAGCAAAACATTGACCATTCCGAAATCTCGTATCTGATTCCAAGCAATTTCGTAAACGTTCTCCCAACGGCTACTGGGGATAGCTCTGCTGATGACAAAAATGAAGGAAACCGAAGATGCTAGGGACAAAATGAACGAATAAATTTAATCCAATCTAGCTCACGCATCGTCATCCAACGAAAATACATTTTCCGCATGCCGTTATTAATCATTGCTTCTTGACCAGTTACAACTGCTTCTGAACATAATTTCGCGCATTTGTGCCGTAAATACCAAAGTTTTTCAATACCGTTATTTGAAGCAAGAGTTCGCTTCAATGGATGAGAGGTCAGAGTGGCTGATCATCTGATATGGATCTGAGTCTCGGATGAGTTATGTGTGAGTGGGGCGACAATCACACGGCGCTTGCCCCAAACTGACAGTGACTCAAAATTAGGCTTGGACGATTGTTTACCGACATAGGTGTTTTCGTGGGAGTTAAAACATTAAAACAAAACGAAAAGAAGCAAGAGTTCTCAGAGCTTCAAATTGCTCACCCGAATGTCATCAGCCGAAAGAATTTGGCTTTTAAACAACATACGCATCTGTTTTCTTTACCATTTGGGCCCACAGAGCAGAGATTTCAAGTAGTTATGCGTGTTTAGCGTTGCTTTGAGGGAGGTCAAATTAGCTAAGCGGGCGGTGAATGCGACGTCATACTGTATCGATCTCCTTCCTTTATTAACAGGGGTGGGGCATTATTTCATTCTCGCTGATTTATTGCATCGAAAAATAATTGGGTCCTTGAGAGATATCACAGTCATTAACAAATTCGATCGGAGATACAAACCATTAAGAAGCGGTTCGATCTCAGGAGACACATCTGGAAGTGGGAGTGGTAGAATTATTTCGATAACAAGAGGGCACCGACTTTCATGTTCACGGAGACAATGCTCGGTATCAAGCCACACATTCAGGCACAAGAACAGAAATGTGACCAACTTTTTAAAGCGAAAATCTTCTGGCCAGAAAAAAAAATCAAAACTAAGAATAGCATCTTGGATTTCGATCTTCACTTTTCGGCCAGAAAAAAAATCAAAACTAAGAATAGCATCTTGGATTTAGATGTTCACTATGCATGTGTAATTTAATTCAGGACTTTTAAGGGGTATGACTATTCTGAAATACGGTATTTTTTGGAATATAAGACGCATTTTTCTCCCAAAAAATTAGTGTTAAAATCCACCTGCGTCTTACATACTCAAGGTCATTATTATTCATGAATGAAATTATGGTGTCTTTTTATAGCATACCGGGGCGCTATTTTGCAAGCGATGACTACCATGAGCAAGTCATCTACTAGACGGCAGATAGGTTTGCGCCTGCAAAAGCACAAATATAGCTTAAAAGTTAACCTAAATAGCACAGCCCTAGCAAGGAATGTCAACTTTGGGGTTTCCACCCAGACTGGCAGAACACTAAATTATTAGCAACCCCTGCCTCTGCCCACTCACTACTGTGCATGGAAAGTATTTATATCACAGCTTTTGGTGACCAGTGTTGCAATGATTACAGCCCTTATGCACTGTCTGGAACTTGGGAGCACCTCATTAATACGTTTCGTAACAAACTCTTGTTTCAAGGGGCATAATGTGTTTAATTTGGAATAACTTGTTCTCACAGCTTACCTTCTTCATCATGATTTGCATAAGTTGTTTGCAAAAAATCCTGTTTGTCACGTGTTCTTGGAGTAACGTACCCATGGTGCACATGGACAGTGTATGTAAGATGTCATGTTGGCGTGTCTAATACATCTCAACGGGCCGCTGGTGGCCTAGTGGCCAACGTTCGTGACTGCCACGGAAAGGACCTAAGGTTCGGTCGCAGGCAGGTACGAACGCTCGATCCCTAAATATCCTCCGTGCGTCGGATGGGCACGTTAAGCCGTTGGATTCCGGGTACTGGCCCCCGGTAATAAATAAGGGCGTCTTCCTCCCCCTTTCTACTTCGTTTCCGTGTCACTTTCCTATCGGGCATTCTAGCCCAAATCTCCCAGCTTCCTATTTCTAAGGGTTGTTTAAGACCTGGGGTCAGACACTCCCTTCCTAAAATCCTCTACATATGATCATTTGATCGTATGTGAGCAACAACGTTGTCTGATACATCTGAAGATGAGGTGATTGCTACCTTGAAAGTCCTAATGGTTTTAATTTGTACATATTTTTCATTTTTTATTATATCGTGCTCAGGCGGTTGTTTGTAATTAGTTTGACGTATTTTTTGAGTTATCGCGATTTTTATGTTTTTTCCTTAATTTATGAAAACTAGCGAAGTGGGAGAATAAACCACGTAAATGTCGACATAAACATAAAAGAAGTGTATCAGTATTTCTAAGTTATATTTAATTTGTTTCCATTTAATTCAAAATAGAGTCAAACGTTACTAGGGTCCACCAAAATGGTATGTAAGTCCAAAATGGTGGGTCAAACGAGACAAATCCATTGATATAATGAATGATGTTTCATATGAGTCAAGAAATTTGGTTATGTGTATTCGATACAACTAGTGAACACACATTAAAAAATACTGAAACAAATTTTGAGTTTCCCAATGGAAAGAGTGCCTGTTATTCCTTATTTAATTAAAGAAGTGATTACTGTCTCGTTTCCCATTTTAATGAGAATCCAAAGTTTGAGAACTTATTTGCAATTCTGGGCTTTTCCTGACGATATTTGCATTCGGCCACAAATCCTATCACTCCATTTACTTACTTAGTTCTCCGCGTAAGACGCATATGGCATCTGCTTTCGCTCCATTTCATTAGCGGCCGAAGTCAATAGCTCGAGGTAGTTAAGCTGGGTTCATTATGAAGACAGCAGGGAGAAGTGAGTGCGACAGAAGCCGTGAGATTCCGAAGCACTTGATTAAATGTGCTCTCTAAATAGCGAGACCGGGATAAAGAGATCCACACATAAAGACAGGGTTCTAAGCGGAGAAGAGGCAGGAGGGAGGGAGAAATAGGTGCAAACGAAGCGGATGAGGACACAATATTTTCACCCTCTGATGTCTAGCCATCTCAGTTGCTTTTACTGAACCTGGAGGGCAACGACATTCTACCCGACTTAAATGTAACGACTTCCTATGAAATTTAGTTTTATTAGCGGGCATCCAGCGCGAGACTCTTCGTAGCTACTTGGGAAATTAGAAAATCATTTTAGAAATATTGCGAACATGACGATGCGGTACTTCCACGTCCCTGTCTGACTCGCTAATTTTTGTTGTTTACAGGATGTGCAAAGGATAACGATGTTCTACCGGAAGTGAAGGATTCATTTCGAAATCTATTCCAATTATCTCTGACATTTAATTATATTATGATGACGAAAGCTGTTTTTATAATTTTATAAAATGCGTTTTTCTTAAGCATGAACATTACTGTTTTAGTATACAGAATGGTTTGCTTTATGGTACACGACTGCAGAAATCGGCCGCCCACAAGTGTCATGTTCGACTGAGAACGGTCCAGAATTTTGAGCGGACAGGGTCTTAGAAAATGAAAATTTGTCATAAAAAAATTAGGGATGGGCTAGTCGAATCCTCGAATCCCGTAAATCGTAAAAAAGATTCGAGATCCGAAAACTCGAATCTTCGCACTTTTCTTGTCATTCGAATCTTAACCTAAAAAACTTGGCGTTTGGTGCTTGTTCTAAAGAGATATTTGTTCGAATTTTTGTCAACATGACGAGTTCTGACATTAGAAAACAATCGAAGAAGATCGTCTACAGTGTTTACACAGCTATTTGAAATAGCTCGTTACTTCCAAACCCGATGCAACAAACAGTGAAGGGATTGTTCAGCCCAACACAGAGAGCAACCGCCGAAGCGACTGGCGTTTCCCATCGGACAATGCCTTAGCCACCGTACCTGAAGTATAGTAGGAAAAGGGACTTAGCCATATTTTATGCCATTCCTGGCTGCCGTTATCGTGATAACGGAGGGGGGAGTGTGACCTTGAGCCGCGTAGCGCGCATAACTGAAGTTATTCTGTCTACAGCTCAGCGTTTCTAGTTTTACTCAACTCTACGCAGCGTCCCACTTGCACAAGCTATCAGTATACGTTCAGCGTTATCCGGTCTGTATTTTTTTGTCTCAGTCTCAGCGTTTCTCACGCTTTATTGTTTTTATTCGTACGTAGTTTATATCGCTAACCACAGCATTTACGCATACTTAGGAGCGATTTATCTTGTGCCTGTAAATAAAAAATATCAAAAATGGGAATTGTTACTCAAATATTTTTTGTCAAATTATGTTAGAAAATGAAAGTGAACCTCAAGACTAAAGAAAGACTTATGTACTTCATTTAGTAAATGCAAATAATAAATTTCATTTGTATCTTCTTAATAAGTATGGGTATATTTTTTGAAAACTATATTCTTTAATTTGTTTTCCATTGAACACAGATTTCAAATTTTGCTTCATTTAAAAACTTTTAATTTTAAGTAAAAGTCTTTTCTTTCCGTTTTTTTCTTATACTTATTCTTATATAAAGGATTCGAGAGATTCGAAGGATTCGAGATCCTTTTAGGATTCGGATTCGAGAAAATTTAGGATTCGTCCATCCTCTAAAAAAAAAATGTTTTCGTTCGCGATCGACTCTTTGTGAGACACCCGATCGACAAAGCGAATGAAAAGATCTGTTCCTCATTTGCACGAAATATTCTCAGTGAATGATATTGCCCCATGGCTTTGATCGGTCACGTGATTTCGTCGCTCGCAGATCATTTGACTGACCGAGTCTTAAAAATCGGTTTGCGGTTGACTCTCATTACTCCTGAACAAGTTAGGTAGCAGGAAGCGAAACAAAAATTACTCAATCCCGTTTCTTTTTCCTTGATGTCACTGGTTGCGTTGCCACCTCATCAGGTGGTTGCTTACCATTTAACACCCACAAACTGTAAGGTAGATGAACCTCTCCTCCAGCTTCCAGACCTGTTCGATGATAACTTTAGATTTTGCAGAAACAGAATTTTCAGCCGTGAATTTTCAAAGATATATGCTAAGCACTCGCATGAATCAAGAAGCACTGCATGAGGTGTGAAGTGTTAGCAATACATGAAAATGGTTCTCCAACTCTTGAGTTTGGCCTCATATCAGTTAATGTTTGGCTACAGTGAGAGGCTGGAATATCACCTTACAAATGGACACAGTACCGCAAAAAATTTGAAAGCAATGCTTTTACCTTGAACTAAAATTAATATGCGTGTGCGTATTTGACGGCAGTCTGAAATCTTTGGGAGGGAAGAGGTAACATTTTCATTCTTGAGATCTTTCGGGAGGGGATATACAGGGTGATTCACTCGGGACTGAACACTTATTATGAGGAATATATGTGATAGGGAATATACGATGAAAGTGAAACCCGAACGGAACGGTTCTTTATTCCCTGACGAAGCACTCGACATGCATTACCTGTGAATAAAATGTCTTCCCGGCAGCTGAGTGGCGCCGCACTGACGCTTCATCTGTCTAGTAGTGGTGGGGGAACAGCGTGTCTCCGCAGACAGTTTAAGCGAGAAGGTCGAATGAAGATGGCAAAGAGCGCGCGTTCTTGTGCGTCAGTACTGGGTAACCGCTTCTTTCAAACAATGTCAGAAGGAGCTTCTGAAGAAATTTGATGGAAATTTCTTCAGAAACTACTTCTGACAATTTTAAATTTCGAAATTGGCGAACAAGCTGGAGAGAACGGAAAGCTTGGTGGACCCGCATACGAGTGGACGACCCCAGATGGCGGAGGACACAATACAGGATGTGAAGCAGCGGTTATTGGCATCCCTCACGAAAATTTATTCGGTGGCTATTCCAAGAAACTGGACGATCGTATTCGACATGTCAAAGAGCAGCCAAACAGGCGAAGATTAAGTCGTACCGTATCACGGCTGTGAACGAGTTACAGGTATCGGATTTTGCAAAGCGATTGGCATATTGTCAATGGTTTGCCAAAATTTCTGCCGAAAACCCGCCTTGTTGGACATAACATGGTTTACTGACGAAGCATGGTTCCATTTCCTCGGCTATGTAAACTCGCAAAATACACGGGTGTGGGCCCGTCCCCACGCCATCCATGAAGAGCCATTTCTTCCAGTGAAAATCGGTGACTGGTGTGCGGTGTCCCAACGCCGTATAATTGGGCCAATCTTTTTAAAGAACACTCTGAATACCGACCGATACTTTGAAATCTTGAATGAGCTTGTGAACCAGCTGGATGATCAGGAACTTGCACATGGGTACTTTCAACAGGAGGGGCAATGTGCCACACCTCCAATAAGAGCATGGCAGAAATTCGCAGCTATTTCCAGGACAGGATTATCTCCAAAGACTTGTGGCCGCCTAGGTCTCCCGACCTGACACCGTCAGATGTCTTTCTCTGGAGACTTTTAAAAAGCAAGGTTTATGCCAACAAGCCAAGGTCGATTGAGGAATTGAAAGTCATAACTCGTGAAATTGCTGCCATCGACGTCGCTATGCTACACCGCACATTCACCAATATAGAGCAACGGGTGAATATGAGCCTGGACGCTGGCGGTGGGCACTTTCAGCATCTTCTATGAGACATTCCTTTTTGTCATGGATCAATGTATGGTTTACATTAATTTCATTTAAATATGGCTTTGCAATCGTGAGTTAATTTAAAACATACGTGTTCAGTCCCTAGAGAATCATCCTGTATTTTGCTCTTCTTACAACCCTGTTATGGTGGTGGTGCATGTGTCACGGAAACCTCGTTTCATGAACTCACTTGTATGCACAGTAATGTTTTCTGTAGTCCAGTTTGCGAGTTACAGATTGACGTCGCATTTCTATTGCAGTGGGATTCTTCACAGAGAACATCAAGAACTCTCATTTTGGTATGATTTCCATACACCATTCAACATTTGGTCGTATCTGTTTCTAGCGGTTTGTTCTAATAATAGGCCAAAGGCGGAGCAATTTATTTTCATTGTATGGGCAAATTTCTCACATGTGGACGAAAATGAGAATACCAGCCTCCACAGATAAATACTTTACCAAAGCTGTGATAGAACGAACCAAATCATGTCTTGATGAATGCTTTCCTTTAAGAAGTCGGTACCATGAAGAGAGGAATGGAAGATCAGCGCAATGCAACCAAAACGTGCCTGCATTTATCATTGCGTTAGGATCAATTTAGTTGATGGGAATTCTATCACTTTAGCAGCAACTCTTCCCACAACTATAAACCTACATGCGAAATTTTCAATGCATTCCTGGAACCATTCGGAGATGCACTGTTGAACACACAGACCTGTGAAGAAATTGATTGATCAAGGATTGTTTATTAAGGTGGATCCACCTAAAATCTTTGCCTTGTATTTCTAATGGGAAAACTTCTGTAGCCATTTTCTTCATAATAATTGCGTTCCCAGGGATGGAAATTTGAACCTCGACAAAACTAACTTCATATTATAACCTACTATACTTAATATTTTCTAAACGTTAACCTTAATAATACTAAAAATCAACAACTTTTCCTTTGGTCGTGTTGAGACCAAAATTGATGGCGCCGCATCTACATGTGACTTACTAAATGCTACCAGGTCGCCTTTTTTCAAAAATTTCATTAGTTTTTGGACTACAATCAACACTTGTGCCCATCCATGCGATAGTCCGGAATGTTTAGATTGATTCGAGCCATTTAGATTAAATATTCTAACATTAATTAAGCTGAAAATGTTACAGAGTGAGCTTGCTGGTTTATTTCGGAATCAAAAATCAGCAGCATCTACAATTCTGTTAACATTTCCAGGTAAAGTATTATCAGAACATTTAATCTAAGTGGCTCAAATCATTCTAAACATTCCAGACTGTCGCATGGATACACTCAAATTTTTATTCCATTCCGAAAATTAATAAATGTATTGAGAAAAAAAATGCGACGTGCTAGCATTTAGTAAGTCACATGTAGATGTGGCGCCATCTATTTTCTGGTCTCAACACCACCAGAGGAAAATTATTGATTTTTAATATAATTATGGTTAATAAATTCTCTCTCTATTAGTGTCAAAATCTACTTTTCTTAGCTATGAAGCTACTTTTATTATCCCCGAAGTGTTCTTTTATTACCACAAAATACTTCCATTGTCAATGAAATCAACTATATTAGAGACCCATGACCTCCTTGTGAAATTACAAGCAGCGTCCTGAAAGTAATGCCTCCTCCTTAATAACTTTTGAAATTTTGAAATGATTTCAATGAAATTGTACTGTCATGTACTATGATATGTTATCAATGTGGGAACAATTTTTTCCAGAATCGGAAATAAAGATCATGAATGACAGAAAAAAGCAGTCAACTGTAATTTAATTCCTGGAAAAAGAGGGATGTGAGGCTCCAGAAATCCACAGAAGACTCCTGGCGGTGTATGGAGCTGCCACAATCGATATCACTAATGTCCGAAGATGGATGAAGAGGTTTCGAGAGGGGAAAAGTTCAGTGTCGGACAAACAACGGAGTGGAAGACCCGCAACTGCAGTGACACATGCCAACAGGCAACGAGTGAAATACTTCATCACAGCTGATCGTCGTGTCACCATCCAGGAGTTGCAACAATAAACAGTGTTCACTATGTGCAGGCATTTAGGTAGCTAAAGGATGCTGTCAAAAAGAAAAGATGTGGCATTCCACTTCATACTGTTGTTTTATACCATGATAACACACGTCCTCACCCCTCAATGGAGACATCACAGGCTATTGCCAAAATGGGGTGGACGGTGATGCCCCAATCCCCTTACAGTCCTCATTTGGCTCCCTCAGTCGTTTTCCTGTTTGCCCCTTTGAAAAACACCTTTCATGTGGAACATTTCGACGATGTGACAGACGTTAAACTGGCTGTGAACTCATGGGTGAAACGACAGCCTCAGGAATTTTTCCAAAAAGGATTTTACCAATGGGTTCAAAGATGGCGGAAATGTATATAAAATAATGGACTTTGAATGGGCTAGCATTATTAACAATATGTCCAAGTATTTTGTCACCAAGTTTCAAATTTTTATTGCTAGAAATAAAAATCTTATGTGGGACGAGGCATTGCTTTCAGGATGCCCTTTGTATAAAGTAATTTTTGATCTGTTACATTTCGGATGTTGACTAATGTACAGTATTAAGTGTGACATCGTACCTCTGACGATGTGGTATACATAATCACCGTGGTTTGCAACAAATCTGAGATCCTCAGGGATGTATTCTTTGGTATTTCTGATTTGTTTTCTGCATAAATAAATGTCTGGTTGGCACTGCTATTTTCTAAGTATCTGTACTTTGAGAGTTCTTTTTCTATGGGTAACGACATGAGACAACACAAAGGATTTTCATACACTTCTGGATTTGTGAATGGAACGCAATCATGGAACTCGAATAAATGGATCTAACGCGTGGGTATTAAAATCTGCATACATGTATTTATTATTTTTCGAATTATGAGACCATGAAAGTTCACACGCATATCAGGTTATTCTCTAAAGCAATTTCAGAACAAAAGGCTCTGCTTGCCAACTTTCACGCTAAGCGAAGAATACGTGACCACTAAACAGTAGTATTCTCGTTTGAAATACACTTAGCAATTACTTTTTTTTTTAAACTAACCACGTGCTTTTTACTTTCACTACTGAGATGGAAATACACCGGAACATGATGTAATTTTGGTGAACATCCTGCTTAACAATATTCGTTTCTGTCAACAGAGGAAGTTTCTTTCAACAGCCGAAGATCTCATCTGTAGAGATATTACCATACCAAGCAAAATCGCTTTCTTTTCTAGAAATAACAGTCACTCATTTTATTTGCGAACGGAATATGCAAATCCTCCTTTCGTGTTCATTTGTACGGAGAGGCCAAATTAAATATGCAGACGAATCTGGTAAATTGAGGCTCTTGTACATCAACCACATGCAATACGTGATCACCTTACCGGATTCTACTGTACAATGTATATGAATAATCTTTTAAGAGTCTCTTAATACTGCCTGTAACTCACCGCTATATGCCCGATTTACAGTTCATTCCGTATTTGAGGAGACATGTTTCGCAAGTTAAATACAATTTTAAAGTGCGGGACGAGAAAAGCATTCCTGCCAAGTCTCACAATGTTTTCCCAAAAGAAAAAGGAAAAAGAAAAGCCTGTAGAATTTGGGAAAAGTTTGTAAAAATAAGAAAATGTTTAATACAGGGTGTTCCAAAAAGGTGTAACCAATTTCAAATGCTGATAACTTTGAATAAAAAACTAATATCAGCATTCTGTTTGTTGCAGGTGGTAAAGAATACCATCAAGTTTCCTGGAAGTGTACCCAATGGATCTTGCGACGAAAGCAGACATTGTGGAGTGGTTTATTGAAACCCGATCTGAAACGCAGGTTCAGCGGAATTTCAGAACAAAATATGGGAAGCAAACAGCACACACGTAACATCATCAGAAAGTGGTACAAGTCATTCAAGGAAATTGGTAGCGTCCTTTAAAAGAAAAGACCCTGGACGACCATCGCTAGTTCCAGAAGGGGGGGGGAGATTGTGAGACAAACATTCACCCGTAGCCCTCGAAAGTCAATGAGACAAGCAGCACGACAGCTGGCCATCCCCAAGTCGTCAGTTCACAGAGTGTTACGCCAGAGATTGGAAACGCACCCCTGTAAATCGCAGATAACCAATCACATAACCCCAGATGATCATGTGAAACATAAACAGTTTGCTGAAGAGGTGTTGGAGAACATTGCAAGTGCTGAATCTTTCCTGAGACAAATCTGTTTCTCGGATGAGTGCACTTTTCATGTTCATTGAAAGGTTGACAAACAGAATAAGAATTTGGGGAACTGAACACCCGCATTGCACAATAAAACATGAACATGCTAGCGCAAAAGTGAATGCTTGGTGTGGCATAATGGTCGACCGTGCTATTTGACCCTTTTTCTTTCAGGAAGCGACCGTGAGAGCTGATAAAGCTGATAATTACCTAGACATAATTGGGCAGTTTGTGTATCCCCAGTTGGATGAACTTGCAACTCCGATCATTTCCCAACAAGATGGGGCGCCACCTCAACGGGCTTTGATTGTGAGGAGGTCTATGGATATCAAATTTCCCAATCGGTGGATTGGGCGTGGTGGTCCCATTGTATGGTCCGCACGTTCGGCGGATTTAACACCCTGTGATTTATTTATTCATTTTTTTTATGGGGATTCATCAAGGGTGAGGTTTACAACACCCCTGTTGCAGACATTACTGACCTAAGGAGGAGGACTGCACACGCACTGCAGAAAGTTAATACGGACATTCTCGAACGAACATGGTTGAAGCTGGAATACCGTTTAGACATTGTTCGGGTGGCAAATGGTGAACATGTCTATAAAACTTCATGATCTGTTCTGTCATTTAACACAAGTTGTGTATTGAGATCATTTACAATATATTGAAACTGTTATGATTATTTGAAATTGGTGATACTCTTATGGGACACCCTGTATTTTAATTATATGCAGGCGATAGCTTGCCCAAAATTAGGTGTAAGGGAAATATATTTTAACGTTTAGAAAATAAAATTAGGAGTTAAATATATACACTGGTGCTCAAAATTAAAGGATAGTTTTTAATTCATACATAACTTGAAGTATTTATGAGGAAAGTTCATAAAAATTGATAAATCTTGTCACTACATAACTTATATAACACAAGCAAATCATAATCTGATAATTGCATGCGCTAATATTATAAGTTTGTTATTTGCATGACAAAGCAGTTCCGGGAACAATATTTAAAGTTTTTTTCTTGAGACATGTCGTATTTTAATATGGAATACGATAACGTCTGACAGTAATGCAACTCAGGTAACAACTCCTCATACTATTAATGAGGATATTGATGAGAACTTGAGGGATTAATGACCATTTCTCAACAAGAACTGTTCTTAATTGTTGAACTGTTCTGGCAGGAAGCTGGCGAGCTACAATGGGTCTCTCTAGACCATCCTATACATGCTCACTGGAATTGAGGTCAGAGGATCTGGGCGGCATTCGAGGAATATTTTCCTCTTAGAGAAAGTCATCGAACAGTTGATCTCGATGAAGGTAGGCATTATCGTCAATATGAATAAATCTGGACAGACGACTCCCCTGAATGGCCTAAATGCGTTCAGGATCTCATTTCTGTACCTCAGGGCAGATACAGAGTGGCTCTGAAAGACGTGCAGGTCTGTGCGACCCATTCTGAAAACAAGTTTGCTATGAAAATATATTATGGACAGTCTTGTTGCATATAGTTTACATAGCCTCTAGTTACGTTTTGAATTACTTGAAAATAATTTTGCATAATCTCTGAATACATTCTGAACAGAATCTTCGTATTCATACTAAATAGTCGTTGTGAATATTTACACGCAGTTTCGGTTCATACATGTACATATATTTTCACACGGTTTGATATTTTCACTCATCTCGGACGAATGGTTCAAAGCCAGCGTTTAGAACAGATTTGACACACAGCTACTTTGCATATGTTCCATGCATATACTCAGTACATTCAGTGCATATACTTCACATAAATCTGTATATAAATACAATGATTTTTGATAAATAGCATCGTTATATAATTTACATATATATGGTCATTGCCCAATCATTCTTCTTTCTTGGTATGTATTTAGCACGTCTTTTGTAAAAAAAGATCATGCTTATGTTATCAGTGAAAATCCTCCAAATAAGTGGCGTCAGTGAATAAACAAAGACATCGCTCTTTCCACGTTTAGCAACGCACATAGCAACCGAAAAATTGATATTCGGCCGCCGCCGGGGAATTGAATCACGGATCTCTCGAATCCAGCCGAGCCCATCTTACGTATTTATAATGTCAGATGCTGACAGAAAAACGCACATTGTGCCGTGGATTGTTGACCACCGTGGTGTAAGGCTAACGCGCTCGGCTAGATATCGAGTGATCCGGGATTTAATTCCCCGGCGGCGGCCAAATAACAATTTTTCGGTTGCTGTGCGTTGATAAACGTGGAAAGAGCGATGTCTTTGTTTATTATTATTATTATTATTTATTCTTATGTTATCACTTTATCTGTCGTCCGTCTGTGGACACCATATCTCGGCAACTATTAGTCAGATTTGAAACATACTTTTTCAATTGGTAAGCTTGAAATGTGAGAATAATGATCCTTGCAATCCGGTTTTTATTTTCGGATGCACAACTTCGCCGCTAGATGGCGTAAATGCAGATGATATCGAGTTCAAAAAACATTTCATTCCATATATTTGCTTTTAAATATCCGATTGAAAAAATCCTTTTTCCTTTCGATGCGATTTATAATGAAGACTATTTTAGGCACAGTTTCTTTTTCAAGTAATGCATAGATTTTCCGTTATGGGGCGTAAAGATAAATTGCGTTTTCCCCGATATATCTGCTTCTAAAAATTCGATTTGAAAAATTCTTTCTGCATCGGATACAGCTCTTGACGGGAAATGCTTGGCATATAATTTCTGGTTTTTGGTAAAGAATGGCTTGGCCACCAGGGGCCGAAAGTGTTTATTTCTGATTTTGATGCATTTGCAGCAAAATCTAAGTTTCTCTTTACCCGATTTAAAAAATTATTTCGTGAGTCGATACTGCTGGTCTCGGAACAATCTTTTGAGAATAACTCCTGTTTAAAATAGCTCATAGTGTTCCCACCAAGAAACGTAGATATATATCTTACTTTTTTTATTAATATCTCTACTTCTAAAAGTCCGATTTGAAAAATTCTTTCTTTGTTGGAAAGCGCTAAAGGTGTTAAATGTTTCTCATATAATTTCAAATTTTCTGAAGCACTGGTGTTTAGCTTGAGGGCGTAAATTCACATTTCCGTTTACAACAATATCTGCAGGACTAAAATCCCGAACGAGAAGATTCTTTTTCGATCAGATGCCACTTTTTGTGTATATTTTCTTTCCAAAATAATGTACAATTTCGCCACTAGGGGGCGCAAACGTTTGATCTATTTTTATCAATATCTCTGCTTCTAAACGTGCAATTTGAAAACTTCTTTTAACACCAGATGCCTTTTACCTTGTGAAACACTTTAAGCTAGTACATAAGGATTTTTTAGTTCACAGTTCTGTCGCTATATGGTATTTGTGTACTTCGGTTTGCAGATGTATTTTTGCATCTGAAAACCCCATTAAAAAAAGAATCTTCTCGTTCGGGACTAAAATCCCGAACGAGAAGATTCTTTTTCGATCAGATGCCACTTTTTGTGTATATTTTCTTTCCAAAATAATGTACAATTTCGCCACTAGGGGGCGCAAACGTTTGATCTATTTTTATCAATATCTCTGCTTCTAAACGTGCAATTTGAAAACTTCTTTTAACACCAGATGCCTTTTACCTTGTGAAACACTTTAAGCTAGTACATAAGGATTTTTTTAGTTCACAGTTCTGTCGCTATATGGTATTTGTGTACTTCGGTTTGCAGATGTATTTTTGCATCTGAAAACCCCATTAAAAAAAGAATCTTCTCGTTCGGGACTAAAATCCCGAACGAGAAGATTCTTTTTCGATCAGATGCCACTTTTTGTGTATATTTTCTTTCCAAAACAATGTACAATTTCGCCACTAGGGGGCGCAAACGTTTGATCTATTTTTATCAATATCTCTGCTTCTAAACGTGCAATTTAAAAACTTCTTTTAACACCAGATGCCTTTTACCTTGTGGAACACTTTAAGCTAGTACATAAGGATTTTTTTAGTTCACAGTTCTGTCGCTATATGGTATTTGTGTACTTCGGTTTGCAGATGTATTTTTGCATCTGAAAACCCCATTAAAAAATACCTTTTTTTTTTACATGCCATTGTGCTATAATAAATATGGGGAGCATTATCTTTTTTAAATAATGCAAACTTTCCCGTTAAGGGGCATAAAGATCAAACAATTTTCTTCATATCTCTGCTTCCGGAAGAAGTATTTGAGAAGTTCTTTTGTCCTTAGCATAGATGTTGTCATGAAGACCGCTTTTTGCCTATTTTCAACTTTTCCATTACACAAAAATTTTCCTCCTAAAACGCGTAAAAGTAATATCATGTTTCCTTCTACATATACAAAGGCAGTTCCATAAAAACTGAGAGTAATTTCAAAATGTAGATGACTAACGGAAATAAGATACCATGTAGACGACTAACTGAATTAAGGAAGTATCTACGGCAACAGTTATCAGCCGTGGAAGACGATTCTGGCTTTGTTATTGTGTAGTTCTTTAAGGTGCGTCTACATATCGCCATACAGCTATGGAGGTGAGTGATTCAGAGTTAAGAAGTGAAATGCGTTGTTCCATAAAATTTTGCTATCGTTAGGGTAAAACGGCTCGAGAAACAGTTGACTTAATACAAAATTCTTACGAAGATAAATGTTTGGGTGAGTCAACGATTTTTAGAAGGCACCATGATTTCAAAAAAAGGTGTTTGTCGGCAGAACTCGCACCTCGGCCTGGTCGAACAGAAAGCGCTGCTACGGAGTGTATTATTAACAATGTTCGGGCAATCCTGCAAGAGGATCGACGAATGACGTGTGAAGACATAGAGACGTCAACTAATATTTCAAAAACGTCGACATTCCGCATTCTACGCGACAAATTACTGCTGCATCGTGTGTGTTCCAGATGGGTACCTCATCACCTGACGAGAGAACAATCTTTAGCCAGAGTTCAGGTGTGTCATGAATGGAAACAAATGATTGCAAAGGATACAAACTTTCTAAACACAGTAATAACTGCCGATGAAACATGGGTCCACTATTTGAACCCCATCACGAAGCGCCCAACAAGTGTCTGGAAACACAGCGGCTCGACTCCTCCGAAGAAAGTCCGCCAAACCAAATCAGCTGGGAAGATGATGATGATAATTTTCTTTGATTATGAAGGTGTAGTCAACCAGCATGCCGTTCCACCACAAATTACTGTCAATGCTGAGTATTACATTGCATCTGCGACGACACATATTGATTAAGCAACCGAAACCGGTGGGCAAGTGGACCCTACACCATGATAACGCCCGCCCACATGTGGCTGCTTGTGTTCAACAGTTTCTTACGAAATTCAGTATTGAAATCATGCCGCAGCCTGCCTGCAGTCTTGATCTTGCTCCGCGCGATTTTTGGTTGTTTCCAACAAAGAAGGAGAAGCTCCGTGGAGCAACATTCAACACAAATGCTGACGTTATTCAAGCGGTACATGGGTCGCTAACGCAGCTTCCACAAAACGCATTCGCCACATGCTTTGAAAAGTGGACTGAACGTTGGGACCGTTCTATATCATCCGACGGAAGATACTTCTTCATTTTGTGTGATTTTGCTCTCAGTTTTTAATTAACGACCGTTGTATTTCTTATCTAAACTGTTCGATTTGCAAATCTCTTTGTCTGTAATACTTTCTTCTGCTATGAGAATGTTTTCGTGGGATATGTGTTAATTTTCGCAATTTTGTCCCCCATGTGTTAATTTTTCCGCTGGTGGAAGTATGTAGCTGTTTTTATTTCTGAATGTTTATCGATTGTAGAAATCCGGTTGATTTTTTCTTCTAATCGGATTGCCTATGAATAACACTGGTAAATTATATTCACGTCGTGAATTCAAAAGACGTGCTCATTACAACCGAAAATTTGGTGTCATTGTAAGAACGGACACATTGACGATGTTAATTAATATTAATGATGAACATTATGTTGCTTTTTCTTGACGAAAAAGTCATTACAAGCCCTAAATGGCGACAGAAAGTTCGCGAACATTCCTTATTTTTCAGAGGTCGAGAGCTGCAACAAAGGTCTCCAGTTTCTCACGCCTTAGAAGGGCGAGGCATTTTTCGACGAACTGATAGTATCGTCAATGACACCGTTACTTTCGCTGTACATTGTTTGTGTCGTCCAGACGCCTACAAGTCTGGAAAACACCCATCCACCTTTTTTTTTATGTTTAACGACCACCGTGAGCAACTCAATGGGCTATAAGCAGTCGCCCGTCCCTAATTTAGGGTCACTGGTTCCAGGGAAGGGAGAGAGCCAGTGCCGTAAGAAAAACACAACATCCATGCCTCACCGGGATTCGAACCCGGACCCCGTTCGGACGAATGATCAGAGGCCATCGCTTAGACCACTGCGCCGCCGGGGCGGCCACCACCTTTGTATGAACATAACAATGTGTATTGTGTGATTATAAGAATGTACTTCGGCGGTAGGATTACTTTCTCAAAGGGGCACTCACTAATGGACGATCTGAGGAGGGCCGCGAAAGGCGCGGAAGGTAGGATTAAAATCCATCAGCAAGAAGCTGGGCCAACGCCCATGGGTGTGGCCGGTGAAGGGCGCGAAAGGAGACCCACGTGACCGGAGAGGCGATCCTCATGAACAGGTCAGCGGGAAGACAAGGTCAGCGCCGAGGGGGGAGTCTAGCAGGTCCCTTGAAGAGGATCTGTTAGTGAGTCTGTTTTCGTTCAACGGAGAGGGAAGTTCTCCGATAGAAAGAGACGCGACACGTTTGCCTTTTATTGTGTGTGGGCCGAGGGACGCTCCAGGAGAGAGAGAGAGTGTGTCCGAAGCTCAAGAAGAGTTAGCGAGCATCTATCCTAGAAGAGATAAATCGCCGCTGCAGCGGAATAGGCCCTAGTTAGGGATTCCGTTGGTGTAGTAGATTATTTCGCTACAGTTAGTACGAGCTTAGCACTGGCTAAGACTGGAACATCGGGTAGGGAAGAACAGTTGGAATACTATTTCTCAAGATTCACAGAGACATAGAGCTACTTAGTGTCACGTAGACTCTAGCTAGAACTTCCACGCCGAGAGAGCTTTTTCTTTGGGAAGAATTTATTCTAGCTTTCGCGTTTCACGATTCTTGTTAGGTCCAATTCTTAGTGAGGCCTAGTGTTAGAGAACAAGTAATCCGCCGTCGTCTAACTTCTAATTGGTTATGAAATAAATGTTTGTATGTTTTCAATAGAGTTTCCTCTTGATATTATTATATCTAAAGGTGAATATTATTCTGTTCGTTCAGCCGTTGTCACTTTGCCTTCCCGAATCACAGATCTAATATTAAAGTGGGGAGGGCTTCGTTTGTTCGCTCGAACAGAGTTGGAGGGAGTGTTTCTGAGAAGCACAAACACTTCCTTGTTGTTGTGAGAGACCATATAGCGCTGACGCCTCAGATCCATAAGTAGGAGGCTGCGCTACAACACGCGACAGTACTTTCGCTCTCACAGTCATCTTTCTCGTCTCGATGGTGATAGGGTTTACCGGCTACCATGAGTAACTCTGAGAGGTATAAGCAATCGTCGTCCATAATTTAGACCACTGGTTCCGAGGAAGCGACAGACCCATCAGGCAAAGATACCAAACATGCCACACCCGTGCTTATCTCCGGCGATTGGTTAGAAATCAGCGCATCAGACCACTCGGCCACCGGGGTAATGGGATGTCATATTTTTTCACTTACCGATGTTACTTTTCTCGAAATTCTTTTTTACTTTGAAAGGTAATTTTACGAGTGAGTACGTTGAGCATATACATATATATATATATACATAGTTCTAAACATACAATATAGACATTAGTTATTCTACATATATACATAGTTTGCTACTTACGAGAAATTTTTTTAACGAATTGTAGAAAATTTTACCAATTTAGAGAAAGTATTCACGAAATTTAGGGAAAGTACCTAATGTTCACTTACGAAAAAAAATTATTTCATGGGGGCCTACAGAAGGTATTTTTTTTTTTTTTTTTTTTGATGAGGTTTAACGACCACCGTGAGCAACTCAATGGGCTATAAGCAGTCGCCCGTCCCTAATTTAGGGTCACTGGTTCCAGGGAAGGGAGAGAGTCAGTGCCGTAAGACAAACACAACATCCATGCCTGACCGGGATTCGAACCCGGACCCCTTACGGACGAATGATCAGAGGCTTGCGCCTTAGACCACTGCGCCACCGGAGCGGCCAGAAGGTATTTAGTTTTCATCCTTAAGTTTCAAGGATGAAATACATGCGTGCCTTACTAGGGTACCGATCCTAGGCCATGAAAGTTTTTGTAGTTGTTTGTGTGTGTGTTTGGTTTCCTTTTTCTTAAATTCATTTGCAGTCGTGACGTGAAGATGAAAGACAAAAAGACGAATGACTTCGTGACGTCACGAGAGTTATTTAATCACGATCGTTAGGCGGAACTTCCTCTAAACCGCAGCTGTTACTCACGTTCAAAGCAGGTGCGTTTACGCACGAAATTCTACGCGGTAAAAGCTATCAATTCACAGTTTAAATCCCTATTACTCTGTGTTAGGTATTACTGCAGAGCCGACAAGCTTACTGTGGTACTTCGTGAATAAAGCAATCATCAGATGCCTTCTGCATTTCTTTACATGCATGCTAAAGACGTGGAACAATCGTACACACATGCACTTCCAAGTGGTAACGACACTAGCCTTTCGCCCCGAGGGTCAGGCTTTGATATCAGTCTTATATTTTTCATATTGGTTCACATTCTTTTTGTACCCGAAACCAGAAAAACCCTAGCTTTCGGTACTTTGGAAACGGGAGGTGTTCTAAACTAAAATATAAGCATAAATTCATTAAACTAAAAAAATATGAATTTCAATATCTGTGCCCGTGGGGAAACGCTACACTGAAACAAATGAAATTTATTAGGAGTTCTTAAAAAAGGATGCTTAACTAAACAATGCAAATTTATGAGTAGTGCTAGAGGAACGTTAATCTAAAATATGAATTAATAATCAGTACTCCATTGGAGGCACAGCATTGAATATATGACTACAACATCAGTTCTCATGAGAAGACGTTAAACTAGAAAATATGAAACTACTCATCAATGTCTCTGAAGAGACATCAAAAAAGCAAATGTGAATTTGTTACAAGAGCTGCTATGGTTAATATTAAAGACAAAAATACAGTAAAAACAACTGCGACCAGTGGGGGAGGTTGAATTTAAAAAGTTAGAATTTATCTTCGGCTCGTGGAGGATATTAAGTTAAAAACTCCGAATTTATCTTCAGTGCTCAAGAAAATTAAAATGCATACATATATCATTAGTGCTCGTTGACGAACGAAAGTAAAAACATCATTTTGTCATCAGTGCTTCCAAAAAAACTTAAAGTAAGAACATGAATATTTATCGTCAGTGCTTACACAGAGACGTTAAGTTGAATATTTGTGCCCATGGGGAGACATGAAATTAAATAAATATGAAATTATCATCAGTACCGCTATAGACCATTTTAAAAACTAGAGTACATTAAAAAAAGCACCCACGGTGGGCACTTGGAATAAAAAAAGAATTTATCTTCAGTACTCATAGAAAACAAATAAAAATGAGAATTTATATTCAGTGATCGTGAGAAGAGTGAAGTAAAAAACTTGAATTTATCATCAGCGTTTATCGCGGGTAAATTTAACCAACACTGAATAAATTTACCATCGGGAGTAATGTGGGGAAGTTAAACTAAAACATAATTTTATGAAACTATTAAGAACGTGGCTATGAAAACTGAACTTCATGTCCAGCTTTTAAAGATAGGACTATCGGTCCTGACGTAACAATCCATTAGCCTGGGACACTGGAATGTTACATGGATAGTTTATGCTGTACAACTTGAAATACGTGATTGAGTGAATATGTTTTTAGCACGTCTATTGTAAAACACGTACGTACTTACGGTATCACTTCGTTCGTCCGCCCGTCCATCTGTGGGCACCATTGCAGATGCTACCGAATTCAAAATATACTTTATTTCATATAATTGCATCTGAATATCCGATCGAAAAAATCATTTTCTCCATTCGATACTATTAATAACGAAGACTATTGTCGGTACACTTTCTCTTTCAAGTAATACATAATTTTTCCGCTAGAGGGCTTAATGTTAAATTTCGATTTCCCCGATATCTGTGCTTTGAAATGTCCGATTTTAAAAATTCTTTTTGCATCGGATAAAGATCATAGTGGGAAATGTTCTGCGCATAATTTCTAATTTTTGGTAAATAATGTTTTGGCCAATACGGAGAGTAGGTGTATATTTTTAGTTCTGATGTATTTGCAGCAATATCAGCGCCTCTTAAAACTCGATGAAAAAAAATTTCACGGTCAGGTACTGATCACCACGACAAACCTTTTGAGAATACTTTTTGTTTAGAATAATGCATCGTTCTGCTGGCAGAGAAAGTATATTATAATTTTGTCGATATTTCTGCTTTTAATGGTCCGATTTGAAAATTGCCGGAAAATGTTTCCAGTGCGAAATGTTTGAATAACATTTCGAATTTCATTTTACTATGAAACAGGGATTGGCGTCTTTCCTTCATGGAGACTTAATGCATCGTTTTACTGGCAGAGAAAGTATATTATAATTTTGTCGATATTTCTGCTTCTAATGGTCCGATTTGAAAATTGCCGGAAAACGTTTCTAGTGCGAAATGTTTGAATAACATTTCGAATTTCATTTTACTATGAAATAGGGATTGGCGTCTTTCCTTCATGGAGACTTAATGCATCGTTTTACTGGCAGAGAAAGTATATTATAATTTTGTCGATATTTCTGCTTCTAATGGTCCGATTTGAAAATTGCCGGAAAACCTTTCTAGTGCGAAATGTTTGAATAACATTTCGAATTTCATTTTACTATGAAATAGGGATTGGTGTCCTTCCTTCATGGGGACTTAATGCATCGTTTTATTGGCAGAGAAAGTATATCATAATTTTGTCGATATTTCTGCTTTTAATGGTCCGATTTGAAAATTGCCGGAAAATGTTTCTAGTGCGAAATGTTTGAATAACATTTCGAATTTTATTTTACTATGAAACAGGGATTGGCGTCTTACCTTCATGGAGACTTAATGCATCGTTTTACTGGCAGATAAAGTATATTATAATTTTGTCGATATTTCTGCTTCTAATGGTCCGATTTGAAAATTGCCGGAAAACGTTTCTAATGCGAAATGTTTAAAATGCTATGGGGTGCGTTTAGCTGGACTTCACCTGGACTTCTGGTACGTCTACAAACGTCTGTGAGCGGATAACGCTATGTGCGCAACCTTTCTGACGAGGTACACCCGTTCATGTCCTGCATTCGTGCTGATGGGTTGGGCCTGTTCCAACAGAACAATGCACCTCCACACAAGTGTCGGGACGCCACATTATGGTTAAAGGAGCATTCATTTGAGTTTGGGGATGTTGCCATTCCCACCCAAGTCCCCAGATCTGAACGTGATAGAACACATTTGTGATGCCATGCAACGCGCTATCGAACACAGGAATCCGAGACCTCGAAACACACATTAATTGTGGAAAGCTCTGCAGGAAGTATGGTGTGCATTGCGTACAGCATATTTCCGGAAGCTAGTGGAGTCCATGCCCCGTCGTATTTCCGCAGTCCTGCGCTCCCCTGGGGGACCTACCAAGTATTAGACTGGTGTACCAGTTTTTATGGCACTTCAGTGTATATCACTCATAATCCACAGGTTGTTAGCACATAACAAGATGCGTTTCATCTAATTCACTTGCTAATCAATCGCCTATCTCGTCAATATCAGAATACCGCAACTGCAAATAGCTAACAATAATTTACAAGTCAGGTTGCCACAAAAACATTCAACGAGAGAGAAATTAGAGCGTTAAGTTCAGAAAATGCTTAAAGAAGACAAACCAAATTTACATAAAACATAACAAGAACCAAGTTAAATTCGAGTATACGTTGCAGCTTCAATATTTAGTTTTGGAAGGATTGTAGCTCGCGCACGTGGGATTCGCTGCACATGACCCAGATTCTGAATCCATAAAAGCTGAAACAAATTTTTCCGAAGCGGGATTTTATTTTCGAGGGGAAACCAGGAAACTCTGTAAATAAGGGATCTCAAGGTATTTTCCAAAACAATGACTTTTTTGATTGAGTATTGTACATGTGATACTCAGAAAAGACGCTTGTAGAAAACAAACTCAGGTATTTAATAATTGGACACCAGGAGTTGGGTTCATTGATTAACTTGATTTTAGGAGGATGGATGAAATTATTTCGGGTAAAAATAATGGCTTGGGATATTGAAGTATTTACCGCGATTCTCCATCGTGTATAATAGATCCACAGCATGTGGATGTAATTTTGGAGTCCAGAGGCAACATTTCTGAACGAACACATAGTTGAAGTATCATCAGCATACACGGTTTGTTCAATTCCTGGTTGAGCTGAGAATTTCAGTGTAAACAAGAGATACCGAGTTGGACCTAAAACAGATCCTTGTGGTATTCCTGCACGGTTGAACCATATCATGGTATATTTCACTCTGTAACGTATTACGTGTTGTGACGTAGATGATGTATTACTGATCGACAACGGAGCAGCGGCATGCCTGCCGGCGTAGTTTAGAGAACGGCCGTTTCCGAGTGGGAAGATGTGGATTCGAATTCAAGTGTAGGCAAATAAAGGTTATAATTTACCCTCTTCATCTTGTGCAGCAATTCAGTTAAACACATGATTTTGACGTGAACAGTTCATTCGCTGGAATGACACTGTGATCTTCACCTGTTCCTAAAACGCAAATGATGCTGAAAGGAAGACCAAATTTCAGTGGAGAAGAAATTGATTATTGAAAGTTTATGCTCATTGACTATATCAGTTAACCACTCCAAAGGTGACAGGCGCCCCAGTGGTGCAGTAGTTTAAGCACCGGCTTGTGACCATTCGTCCGAAATGTATGCGCGTTCGAATCCCGATGAAGCGTGGGTGTTGTGTTTGTCTTACGGCACTGGCTCTCTCCCTTCCCTGGAACCAGTGGCCCTAAATTAGGGACGGACGACTACTTACAGCTCAATGAGTTGCTCACGGTGGTCGTTTAACCTACAATAATAATAAAAAAAAAGGTGATGGTATCAATGGTTTTAACGCTGTTTATAAAGCCAGCTTTTGAACTTTCCTCACCTCCCAAGTAATATCCTCCAGCCTCTTGTCATTAGCGATAAGTTTTCATACGATCTGGTATATTTCGCAGTGTAAGATAACACTAATTTGCTTTTCAGTGGGGGAGAATTTTAGAGAGTCGTACTTCCTTGTCTTCCTTTAAGAAAAGTATAACATTTTTGTGCACGTTTTCCGAAAATTGACTTTTTTTGGAAAGTTCGAGGAATATTCCCCCTAAGGTTCACCGTAATTCTTGAACACTATAACTTTCTCAGTTTGTGTATTCGGTAAAAGACGCATCCCTTACACACGAAACTTGATGAAACTGCTTGTCTTTCAACACTACTATCCATAAAACGAAATTTCTGCCCTTCGTTTTCTTCTTAAATTCAAACATGTCATCTATTCTCTATAATAAACCCCGACGTGCGCACCTACTTTAAAGTATTGTGCTGCTAACTTAAATTGATTTATTCTTTAAACTTACGTTTCTTTAAGCTCCTCCCAAACACTCTATAGAACACTTGGGTGTGCCAATCGGGAGTTTTTTTTTTCTAATTGCAGCTTCCTTTTTGAAAACAACAATCTTCAATACGAAGCCAACGTTTCACCAGGAATAAATCTACGACCTTCAGTCATTGATGTTCGATGACAATAATTTATGCACTATTCACACCCTTATTTGAATTTACCTTTGTTATTATTTCAAGTAGCGACTCCATAAGATAGAAGTGGCACATTCGTCTACCAATACTTCGCCCATTCTTGGGTTGTTTTCCTTAAAAAAAAAGGGGTCATTGATGAAGGATACGTTGTGAACTATCTTGTTTGCACAAGGTATGTGTGATTTTAAAATTACTTTGTTCAAGGACACAAAAATATGTTTTGATGACGGAAGGAAGATTTGCTTAATGGGTTTTGATACTAAGGATCAGTAAGGCATTGTAAAAAAACTTCAAGTGGTTTCCTTGTGCTGATCTTAAAACGACGCCTTCCTAAAATGATTCTGAAGACAGGAAACATTTATCACTGATGACGTTCGGATGGACCTAAGTAATCAATGAATAATTACGTAAACGTGGATATCAGCAGAATCTCTGCCACACTTAAATAGTACTCTTGCTCCTGTATACTCAGAAAACAGTTTTATTCTGAACCAGAGCGAAGAATATCACTGAGTCTTGTAGGTTTGAGAATAAAGAAGCGGTGTGCTCTTTATTTAGCAAAAACCTCAGGCTCCACTTAGTACGTTTATTTGTGATTTGTTTCTAACAGCAGGAAATTCCAACAATTCAGTGAGCATAGGATCTCACCTGAAAGAAATCTGTCTACAAGCTAAGTTCCTGTTTCCATTAAAATATCTTAAATTAATTATAAATGCAGTGTTCTTCTTATTTAAGATGAGTGTGATAAGCACAACATAGCAGCTGCATTAGAATTTTTTGAATGTTTTATTTGAAAGTAATGTGCAGTTATAAATGATAAATTTACGTAGGCTTTGTCAAGGCATGATCATTACAGTTCAATAACATAAAAAAAAATATTTAATTTTAATTATAAAACACGCAATTTACCCCTCAACAAATGGTTTATTTAATTGCTAAATAAGACCTTTTATGTTTTTAACCACACAGTCTTGACGCTTTTCCGTTATGATTTTTAGTGGAAATCTATGGCATAAAAGATATAGATTCGCGGAGCTTTTTTGCTAGTGTCTCTTAGTTTTTAGTAGTGGAAAATCATAAGATAATGCCGTTGAGTTGTAACGTACCAGGAGATGTGACGTACCTGCCAGAAGGACGCACACGACATAAAGGCAGATAGGAATCAGAATAAAATGTCCGCGTAGCTCAATTGGTAGAGCAACTTATTCCGGAATGAGTGGACCCGGGTTCGAATCCTGGCGCGGATAAAAATGACGGAGAAATTCACTTCGTTATAATGGCGTCCGAACTATGCGGATGACCCGACCGTTCACAATCTCGCAATGGTGTGATGTTATTTCCACACCGCGAGATAGGAAAAATAAGAGCAGCACTTCGAGAAAAAAAAAAAAAATAATAATAATAATAAGGGGAGATGATGTAACGTACCAGGAGATGTGACGTACCTGCCAGAAGGACGCCCACGACATAAAGGCAGATAGGAATCAGAATAAAATGTCCGCGTAGCTCAATTGGTAGAGCAACTTATTCCGGAATGAGTGGACCCGGGTTCGAATCCTGGCGCGGATAAAAATGACGGAGAAATTCACTTCGTTATAGAGTATGTATCATACTCAGACAGCGGAAAGCCTGGAAAACCGGGACGTATATATAATTTTTTTTTAGGGGAAACCAACGGAAAGTTGAAGATTTTGAAATCCACCAGAACAAAATTAAAGTTAATGAAAAATGGAAGAAAAATTAAAACATTTTTTTCTAATGTAAGTTGACGCATTTTTATTAAATTTAGGCATTTTTTTTATGTAAATCGTATTTTAACAAAAAACTTTAAAAAGTGAAGCCCTTTCTGTCAAGACGATGCTGGCCGTTTTTTTTTAATCGTGAAGGAATCGTGCATCATGAATACGCTTTATCAGGCCGGGCAATAAAAAAGGAATATTACTGTTAACCTTTGCGACTTTTGAGGGACGTAGTTCATTGCAAAAGGCAGGTATTGCATAACAGTGGCGAGTTACAACTTCATCATGACAACGCGCCTGCCTATGCATCGCAACTTATGCAGCAGTTTCTTTCTAAGCACCGCATTGCACAGTCCGGATAGCCACCCTATTCGCTAGATCTCGCTTCCCGCGACTTTTTCTTTTCCAAAACTGAAGTACTACTTGAAAGGAAAAAGATTTCAAGATATTAAGAAGATACAACAGAATGCGACGAAGCAGCTGTTAGTTATTTCAGACGATGACTTCAAGAAATGCCTCGAGCAGTCAAAACAGCGATGGGCTAATTTTGCGGCCTCGGAAGGGGACTACTTCGAAGGCGATTAAGTCTCAGATCTGTAAGTTTTGCACTTTGTTTTTAATAAATCCAATCTGGATACTTTTTGATCACACCTTGTAACTTATTAGATGCTGTTATGAAACCAATGGCTCTAAGTTAGAGACGAATAAATCCTTATAGCAACTTAGATCCTGTTATGGAACCAGTGGCTCTAAATTAGAGACATAATACTACATATAGCGCCTTTGATGGTTCATGTTAGTCGATAAACACCTTAAATAAAAAAAAATGAAATAAAAACATCTTTATCAAGGTTCAAGAGTTTGTAAGGGTTATCATTGCGTCTTTTCCCCTTTGTGACTTACCATTGAGATGAGGCAAGATTCAAAACGGGAAGTTGAAGCGATAAGCTTTGCCGGCGCAGTTCAGCCGGGAGAATATCCGGCTCCGGAGCTGGGAGACTGGTATTCTAATTCATTGCAAAAAGGGCTTCTTTCACCATAACTTCTCGTCATTCTTAAGTGTACGCTTTTCTTTTCTTTCTGTACATGTGACCAACAGTAACAGTATCACCGAAGAGATACGGACTCACTTATAAACATGAAAAGAGCGATGATTTTCCGTGACACACTTATAAACGTGGAAAGAGCGATGACCTCTGTTTGATGTTCCTAGTCCACGTCAAATGTCTGTATTAATTATTCACTCGCCTTCTACTTATTTGTTCAGTTGCTGCTTACCATCTTTGGTGGATCTCCAGCATTGTGCGGGGCTCCAAGAAGCAACCTGCCAAATTGGCTTGGCAGTTAGTGTGTGAGTCTGGAGGAATTCGAGGCCGCTGTGGTGCAGTGGAAGCATATCCGGCGCGTAACTGGAAGACTGGGTTCGATTCCCGGTGGCGGCCAATGATCATTTTTCCGTGACTCACTTATAAATGTGGAAAGAGCGATGACCTCTGTTTGATGTTTCTAGTCCACGTCAAATGTCTGCATTAATTATACACAGATACGGTATTTTCGTGTCTTCATTTCAACTTCGGTTGAAAATAACCTCTCAAATTGCACAGTTGAAGTTAAAAATAAATTCGAAATTCACTCTGAAAAGAAATATGTATGAACCATTTATTCAGAATTCTATTATATCTTTCAGTGTTAAAAATAGAATAATGTGTAGCGGGTTCTTTCAATTAACGTATCCAAAACTTTTAAAGTGGTCGCAATTCCCGACGTTTACGATTGGCTTTACTGATAATCACAAACATAAGAAAACCGAAAATAAAAGTAAAAACAGCAACCAGTAATATGTGCAACGTAGTTCACATTCGAATTAATCACAGAGAATTCATTTGTCTAATATAAGCATATGCTTTCCTGATCGGTGAAAGCTTCTGGCATGAGGCCAACACAATCACGGGAATACGCACTACGAGAAATTTATTGGCAGGGGAAGTAAATACGGACTTCTGTATTCCTGTCCTGTTACAATTCATGCCTGATACACGGAAGTCAGCAAAGTAATTCAGCGTAACACAACAGAAAAAGAAATACATGACGTCTTTAGTGCCATATGACGCAGCATTTTGAATTTATTTATTCAAGTTAAAAATAAAGACGGAACATTTCTACGTTAGTAAATTCCATTTACGCGTATTTTGTATGTGTAGTGTTTCTTGATTTGAGGAAATGTTACAAAAATGGAATCCTATTTTTCTCTCTCGCTTTTCTTTTCTCTTCTGTTGATGGATGAATGATTTGCAATCTCACATTTCAAACAGTAGGAAAGACTTGTATGAGACAATAAGAGGAAATCTCGTAACTTGAACTTACCTGAGGATTTTTTTTTCGTTTCAGCGCAAGGTGTCTTACGCCCGCGAATGGAAAAGATTTGTCGTTTAAACTTTGACCTTTCGACATAAGCATGGATCCTGGTAGCAACTATTTACCAGCTTCACCAGGAAGTATTTATAAGATCATATATGGCAAATACGCATCGAATTTAATGTGATTTTAAGTCATTTTCGAACCAAAATATAATATTTACTGCTTAATCTAACCCTTCAGTATTTATGTCGGTGTTATTTTATTTTTAGTATTTCCATGATTTAATTTCACTTTCTTCTCTACAGTATTTTGGCTTTTCCTGTTTTCATCATGCAAATACTCTCACTATAGGCATCATATTTTTCTACCTTTTTGCTTCTGATTGATCTAGTAACTGAAAGTTTAGATGTTTTTTCTAGTCGATGTAACCGGACGGTATTGTTTTTTCTAAAGATATTTATTTCAAGACCATTTTTTTCGCCATTTTTGCATAAGGGTGAAAACTGTACCAGAGAATAATCAGCCCTTGGTAAAGCTATTCATATCAAAGTCTGGTTGTGTTTGCTTGGGTGAATGTCCGTCAGGTCGCTTGATGTTTGTGTAATATTTTATAAAATTTATTTGACAAATGTGTGTGTGTGTGTGTGTGTGTAGTGCAATTTGACTACTACAAGGAATTAGTAAATATGTAAGGAATGCGTATTTTAAATGCTCCGAGTCGTTTTTCAAACTTCTTTCTGTTCTGTTTTCTGCAATGTTAAACAAAATATTCAATCTTGCTTTCACTGAATCTGATTAATGAAAGAATTACCAGGAACAGTTATTAACACCGCATCTTCCATTCGGACTAAAGCTGAGATCACTTTTGGGCAGAAATAAACAATTCAGAATTCGTTTCTGCAGGGCCGGATTAAGGTCTTAGTGGGCCTCTAGGCTAAGCCATCATATATATATATATGCATAGCATTTTTGATAGTTAATACATTGCGCATTTTTTAAACTAATAAATTACCGACACAGTTTTCGTACCAACATTTCTCACTGTTGTCCCGACACAGTTTTCGAACCATACAATTCCCACTGTTGTCACGAAGACATGAGTTGAAAGCTTAAGATTCCAAGATTTTGTCTTGGATTTCTTTATCTCTTAGCATTGTATACTTTTTTTGGTGCACCTTTTTGGTAATGCAAATTACAAAAATGTTAGATACCAATGGGAAACGAATCTTCATGAAGAAATAATTCTTCATAAACACATGGGAGACAATACAAATGTCATTATCACAAGTGCCGTGAAAACTTGAAATTTACTTCGCTCTTCAGCGGGAATCGAACAACCAGCACCTACCGATTTCCATAATAATATATATGAATTTGCATTATTTGTGGTGTGGTGGCATGCCTCCTGGGACCTTGGTATTGATGGGTCCCTAGGCTATTATAGCCTCGTTAGACCTCCCCTTAATATGGCCCTGCGTTTCTGTCTATACTTGCGGTTCATCTGGAGTCTTCCGTGAACTTGAATGTGAAATTAGAAATTACTCCTTTACGAAGAAGCCCTAGAAACAATCTTTCTCATGCTCCTTAAATCGTTTATTTATTCATTTTCGGAAAATTAGTGACTCTATTGAATGTCGAAGCCAAAGAGGCGAATCTGTCGTAAGGGTTACTAACCCCAGAGAAGCACGATATCCAAAACAAAAATACAAACACAAGACCTGCGGCATATAGTTATCATGCCCTAACTAGGCCACGGAAAGCCCGCTCTTTAAACATTAACACATTTTGTGTTACTTCATTGAAAAACCCTGAAAAAAAAATCAGCACGTTACAAATAGAGTATAATTCTACGTGAACGTAATGTTTGGGGAGAAAGGCAAATATTTTGCTTAGATTTTGAAGAACTGAAACCCCCTCCACAATATCGGCCTCCAGTGAATAGAATGTAAATTAACTTTTGATAGAAAAATCGGTATGGAAAGTAAGGACATCCCAAAGAGAAATTCAAAGCGAATTAATATCACAAAAATATGCTCCCATCTTAATTTTGCGCTGGCTAAATGTAGTTGTTTCACAGGTGGAATCCTCCGATCTTGTTGCTATTGGAAACGAGGAAAACAAACACTCGGTAACTTACCTGCTCGAAAAACAACGACTGCTGCGAAGAAGGAAATTTGCAGTGGTAACATTTTTTGTAATATTATCCTTCAGAAATGTATCATAAAATAGCACGACATGGCTTTTGTGGCCATCAATTCTCGAGACGAAACCTCCGTGCGTTTGACGGCGATTCTATCGTAGGCTGACGACATTGTGCCGAAGCGCATTTTTCTACGCGCAAATGAATCTCGCAGCACGCTCAACAATGGCTGTGGGATATCTGTCGACCAATCAAGGCACGTTCCTTAAAACCCAGCATCTGCTTCGAACTTGGACGGCATGACGGGTGAACGCCATGCGGCAGCTGTGTTGCTGCTGCGCGAGCTGTTTACCCACTCGGATCTAATATTCCTGTCGTTCGCATATCAGAAAACAGAGTACTGTACTTTAAAATAGCGTGCCATTAACGAATCAAAGTTGCTGGCTTTCCGGCTACTTTACACAACACTCGGCAAATTTTTCGAAGAACTTATTTCAAAACACGTACGCGTAAAATAACAGAAGAGGGAAAAATCGTCCTATCAGCCGTTTGTATTTTATTCGCAAGTCTGCTAGGAATATGTTCCCCATACACCTACGCTTAAAATGGAAGAGAGAGAGAGAGAGAAAGTCGTCGAAATGAGCCGTTTGTGCCTTTGCGAGCTCTAAGAAGTAAAAGTTAGATTTTCACAAGGTAAATATGGGATATAATAATAATATACAAAATATATTTGTTTTCTTTAACATTATTCACGTTTGTATTTTATTCGCAAGTCTGCTAGGCATATCTTTTCTAAACATCTACGGACGTAAAATGAAAAAGGGACAAAATATCGTCAAAATGAGCCGTTTGTACCTTAACGAGTTTTAAGATATAAAAGTTAGGTTTTCATAGAGAAAATATGATTAATAACAATATATAAAATATATTTGCTTTCTTTTTCACCGCTATGAATTTATTCCAAGCAGTTTTGTGTGTGCTATGCATCTTTTCCGACAATAGGAAAGTAAATCCTAAATTTTAAAAAAAACGATGTAACGAAAATGGGTTTCGGAAGCAGTCAAAAACTATTGCTGAAATCTGCTTTTTGAACAATAGTTAATTTCATTGTTACTCAACAATATATTTTACTAAACTTGGTTCTTCACGTAACAATATGTCTTTGCAATCTGCGTAAATTACGAGAACCTGTTGCTAAATGTGCGAAGAGCCATCACAAAAATGCATTTTTGATGCTATGAAAACGGGACGTCATAACGAAATTTTGCTCCCTCTCGACCCCCCCTCCCCCCAAGGGTAGTTACCTGCAATTCACGAGAGCTTTAAATTAATGTATAACACAATGAGGTGTAACCTGTAGATATCCTAAACCAAAAGTTACCAATCCCCAACAACACACTTGCGATTCAGCTTTTCTTTCTATCTTGAGGTCAGATTTTCGCTTGCGCATGCGCAGATGGACTTCCGTAGCTACATCCCATTTTATCGGTGTCACAGTCGTTTCTTAAGTTCGTCTAGATCTGAATAATAATAATAAATTATATTTACCATTTCCTCAAGCCAGGGACGTCGCCAAACTTCGAAATCTGGATGGGCGACGTGTAGGCGAGCACTATTTTTGGTGGGACAAGATTGATAGCATATTTTTTTATTGAAGGTTTAACGACCACCGTGAGCAACTCAATGGGCTATAAGCAGTCTCCAGTCCCTAATTTAAGGTCATTGGTTCCAGGGAAGGAAGAGAGCCAGTGCCGTAAGACAAACACAACATCCATGCCTCCTCGAGATTGGAACCCGGACCCTTCTCGGACGATTGGTCATGAGCCAGAGCTTAGGCCACTGCGTCACCGGGAGGCTTTGATGCTTTTCACTGCCGGCTACAAAGGTATTCGTGCGATCCACACCCCTCCACTTGGACACATACATACATACATACATACATACACGGATCTGACTAGTTACGCCATTGGTGCAAGATGCAAGCTCTGTTGTGGAATCATCGAGTGGACCACAACAGAGCTTGAGGAAATAATGCGCGATACCAGGACAACCCTAACTAAACATCGCCAGCACCACCCGAAATCAGCAGTAGAAAGGCTGACCATTGGACGGACAGAAGGAGGACGGGGAATGATTGATCTCCTGGAATACCGAGACAAAGAAATCAGCAGCCTCAGAAAATACTTCCATCAGAGCAAGTAGCGCTTTCGCCAAGCGATAAACCAGAGTGACAAGAAGTGCACAGCCCTAGACCTCTCTACTCAGAACATCGAGATTGGAAAGAGGGAGCCAAAAGAAGAAGCTTGGGGCAAGAAAATCCTACACGGAAGGCGCTACAATGATCTCCAGTCCGACCATGTGGATAAGACTGCCTCCAACGCATGGCTAACAAACGGATCACTCTTCCCTGAGACCGAAGGGTTCCTGGTGGCTATACAAGATCAAATTGTAAACACCAGAAACTACCGGAAGCATATTCTGAAGGACACGTCAGTGGAAAGCTACACATGTACGCAATGCCATCAAGCGCCAGATACCATCCAACATATCACAGCAGAGTGCGGAGTCCTGACACAGACAGAGTACACGAACAGGCGCAATCAAGTCGCCAAGATCTTCCATCAGAAATTGGAAAGAAAGCACCACCTCATTACAACTGAGCCTACTGCAAGTATAAGCCAAGAACGCTTCTAGAGAATAACACCCACAAAATGTACTGGGACAGATCGATCAGAACAGATAAGACCCCTCCCGACAATCGGCCCGACACGTGCAACATCCAGAAGACGCACGGAGAGATGTCAAAGTATAACAACCTGCGGTACGAAGTCAAGGAAATGTAGAATACGGAGAACGTCACCATCGTCCCCATAGTAATATCAGCCACAGGAGTTGCACCTAAGACCATTTAAAGCTCTATACAGACACTAGACCTTCAACCTAACACCTACATGGAACTACAGAAGGCAGCTATCCTGAACACTAGTAAGATAGTAATGGAAGTTCCTGGACAACGGAGAGAAAGAAATACAACTTCCAAGACTTGGTAGGTCATACCCGTCCCAGAAGGAAGAGAAGAAAAACCTCAGAAAGATGTGGAATCTCATAATAATAATAATAATAATAATAATAATAATAATAATAATAATAATAATAATAATAATATGACGACTTACGATACGAAGTCCAGGAAATGTGACATATGGAGAACGTCAACAGTCCCCATAGTAATATCAGCCACAGGAGTTGTACCTAAGACCATTCACAGCTCTATACAGACACTAGACCTTCAACCTAATACCTACATGGAACTACAGAAGGCAGCTATCCTGAACACTTGTAGGATAGTAAGTTCCCGGACAATTGAGAGAAAACAAATATCTCTTCCGAGACTCTGTACGTCGTACCCGTCCCGGAAGGAAGAGAAAAACCTCAGGAAGAGGTGAAATCATCATTATAATAATAATAATAACAAATATTGCTTTTAAAAAACTAAACAGTCGAAATACGTACTTGCTGTTACCGCCGCTATAGTTTAGTAATATTCTTTCATTGGTTTTACTACAACAACATTCAAGAATCCACCCAGGGAGCACAGCCTTGCAATTTAACGTCAGCCAAACAATGAGTCACCGTCTTTTAGGTATAGAAGACGGTGGCTCAGTGTTGGGCCTACGTTAAATTGCAAGGCTGTGCTACCTGGGCACCTACCTAAGTACCGCTCAATATCAGGAACTAGGAAACCTTATTGTTTATTGTTATGATTTAATGCCATTTAGTAAGCACACCGGACAAAAAAATGAGTCACCTCTAACAGAAATGACAGTAGGAAGTAACGGCATTGTTGGGAAATAAATAGCACTGACGTGGTCTACAGGATCATTTCTGTCTCCTGCAGTGGTGAAAAGTAACGCGTGTGCTAAATTTAGTCTCCAAAATGGGTCGTAAGACAGACGTTACTGAGTGGTAAAAAGGAGCCATCGTGCTTGGTCGTGCCTACGGACACAGAATGAATGAAGACGCCCATTTTGTTGGTGTGTCGAAGCTTACTGTCCGGCGCGTCTACAAACAGTGGAGTAGTTCGCAATCAACTGAAAATCGGCGACGTGACTGTGGCCGGGAAACGATTCTCACCAACAGGGACCGCCGCCATGTTTCACGCCTGGCGACGGCAAATCAGTTTCAAACCAGGCAACAATTGCTCCAAAGAGTCAATGAAAGAGTCCACTCCAACCAATTTCCAAAAGGACATTGTGACGAGAACTGCATGCGATGGACATCTGGAGCAGAGTACCACGGAAGAAGCCTCTTTTAACAGCAAGTCACAGAGTCACACGTTATCAATGGGCTCAGAGGCACCAAAACTTTGCTGTGGAGAACTGGAAACGAGTAATTTGGTGTGATGAGTCTCGAGGCGTGATGGCGTGATGAGTCTCGAGTCTGATGGTGTGCACAGAGGCGTGACTGATGTTAACACTTGCGCCCAACTCATCAATATTCCTGCGCCGATCTTGTCTGATCAACGCATCCACCTGTCTTAACGTGTTCCGCGTGATGACACGATGGCTTTGTCCCGGTCTCTGGTCGTTGATGCAGCTTTCACGTCCTTCGTTCAAAAGTCTGCTTTATTGCTTCACTGTGGCCAATGAAATGCAATGTTTCCCATAAACTGTGGACATGCGGCGATAAATATCGTGTTGGGAAACATCTTCAGTCGTTAAAAATCTAACCACACCACACTATTCTTATGCTGGAGCGTTCATTGCGGTGCAGACCCGTGTTCAAACTAATGCAACTCAGATTCCACAGTATCTTTCTTCACAACCGTGCCTCGACTACTTATCCTGAGAGGTGACTGCGTCCGACAAACATGTGTCAAGGTTGATGGGCACAACCATTTGGCCGCGGGGAATACTGGCTCACTTTCATTTGCCTTGCCCATATATTGGGTTGGTGTGAATGAAATGTCCAGCAAAGGACCAGCATACGTGCACGACGAGAACGGAAAAGTAGGACAACTCACCTAAGCAAAATAATTACCCTCAGCATCGAACACATAGTTGCCATCAATCTGGCAAGGCCATGGTCCTGGAACGAAAAAGTCTTGTGGCTGGGACCCGAAGAAGTCATCAACTGCACATTGAACCTCATTGTCTGTCGTGAGCTGCTTCCCGGACAGGAAGTGATCTAGGCGACGAAACAGATGATAGCCTGTCGGAGACAAGTCCGGGGATATAAGCAGGATGATGTAGTGCTTCATAGCTCAAGGCACTTAGTGTCAGCATCGTTTCGTTGTGAAACATGAGGGCGAGCTTTGTCCTGGAGCAGAAGGACACCATGTCTGTTGACCAATGCAGGTTGTTTCTGCAGAAATTTCCGGTGCATCTGGTGTAATTCAGCACAATAACGTTCTGTGGTGGTGGTTTGGCTTCTTGCCAAGAAACTCCAACGGATTATCCCGGCTGTGAACCACCAGACAAGGAGCATCATCTTCTTGGTGTGCAGGGGTGGCTTAGGATACTGCCCAGCAGGCTGTGCCCTGCTTAACCATTGTGCAGATAATTTGCGATTATCATAAAGGACCCACTTCTCATCGAAGGTGACGATTTGATGCAGTAGAGGTTCCTGTTTATTCCTGGCAAGCAGCGACGTGAAGACTTCCAAACGCCTAGTCTTGTTGGCAGTTGGCAACTCATGCGGCAGCCACATGTCCAGCTTTTTGACCTTACCCAGCGCAGCCAGACGCCGAACAACTGTCGTGTGGTGGACATCTACCTTCTGCCGCTCTATCGCAAGACACGTTTTTCGGGGGTCCACTTCAACCACACGTAACAGAACATCGTCAGAAACAGCAACAGGTTGGTGACCACGTGCTTCGTTTTGCAAGTCCGCATCTCCACTTCGAAACTTCACAGACCATCGCCGAATGGTTTCGTTCATTGGCTATATTTTCCCCAAACGCTTTGTTAACGTTTCGAGCGGCAATTCCTGCAGAATGGTCCAGCTTAAATTTATACAGGAAGATGACTCTCAAACCCGGCGTTTGCATGTTTCCTTTGCAAGCCATGTTACGCCCAAACAAACCACGCCTGAACCTTGTTCTTCACATACGTGCTAGCTATTTATAGCTAATCTGTGACTTAGTACCTGCAACACCTGTGGGTGGTTCTATTCCGCTGTGGTGCGGGCCTGTCTCCACTGCTCGTTCGCGCTGGACATTTCATTCGCACCAACCTAACACATAGGAATTGAAAAGGAAGGTCAAATTAAAATATCCGTCACACTTCCCACAGTTATGAATCCTCAGTGATATAAGATCATGTTTTATACAGTCCATTCACCGGTTTCTTGGTCTTGAGATAGGTTTCGTTCCAGTACTTCTCTTCCTATTTTTCCGCTGTGCTTCTCCTCACATGGCCATTGAAGTCTTCTGTACCTCACCACACTTCTTACGAATGGTTTCATCGACAAGTCCCTTAATTGCTTCACCTGTCCTTTCCTATTAATCAAATTTTACGCCAAAAACGTTTCGTAAGACCCTGTTTTCAAATACCTCTGTTCTCTTCGTAGTCACCCATGCCTGGTATCTATAGATTAATATTGCTCTTGCTACCTTATGATATAATTTTAGTTCATGATCCGTCATTGTGTGTGGGAAAAAATGGTGCTTTCGCTCTGTAATCTTCTCTATCGGGCAAATTGTAGTAATACCTCTATTAATGCAAGGGTTGAGTTCCTCGAAAAAGTTGAAATCACATATATCGAATAGAGAAAAGGGGGTTGGGTGCAATAACGTAAAATGTAATGTCACAAAGGCAATACAACTGCACCGGAACCATGCTAATGTATCAGAAATATGAACAGACACATTGACAGAAACACTATTTTTACTTAAGTAAATCAACAGAGGCTAAGATGAGCAGTCCGTCTGGCTCCTGGGGAAGAGTTTGTGGTTGTCGTGGTACATGTTTACATTTTCGCAAGGAGTTTGTGCACGCTATTATCTAGTGGTCAACAGCTGTTTATCTTGGATTATTGTAAAACATCCTTTTCACTGAATAGGAAATTGACAGGGAAAAAAGAAACAAAACTGAACCTACCGGCCTTGATTATGTACCAAGTTCTGTCATCCATCAGCGCGAAAGGGAAAATCGCGCAGACTGAAATCCGCACCTGAAATAAGAAAGGTGTACACCGAATTTTCAGATGTAATGAGCACGTCTTGTGAATCCTTTCCGACGCGAATAAAATTTTTCAGAGTTATTAAAGTCTATGGAACTGGTCAGAAAACAAATCTACCGGATTTCTGCAACCGATAAAACAACCAGCAATCGAAACAGCTACTTGCTTCCACCAGCAGCTAAAACGCACGTTATGAAAATTAACAAATGGCGCAACAATGAGAACAAAAAGCAAAGACATTTTTAAATCGAACAGTTAAAAGAAGAAATATAGAAGGGCACATGATATAACTCGACGCCTTCTGGCGGAAGAATTTTCCATAATGGAAAAGTTCAAGACAGGCGAAAAAGCATTCTTCATGGGAAAAGCTACTGCTAAGGAAAAATAACTTTTTAAATACGTCTCCCGGAAGCAGAGATGGCTAGATAGCGAGTAGAAGGTTTTGACCTTTACGCCCTCTAGCGGGAAAGTTGTGCATTATTTAAAAATGATAATGTTCTCCATCCTTATTGTAGCGAATGGCATACAACGAAAAAATAAATTTCTCAACAGGCTTTTTTGAAGCGGAGATACAGTTGCAAACAGAAGTACAAGTTAGTAAAATCATGCAATGCATTAATTATGATACGCTTTCCAACATACCAGAAATCACTATTCAAGTTATTACTCAAGTTATGAGGATAATGGTTGTGGAATAAATCTCGCACCTGTGCCCTGACCTTTGACCCCATTCCAATGATATTCAACAGAACCGGAACAACATACTAAAGTTTAGTCTCAATAGAAGCATTTTTAGTCAAGTTATGAGGATAATAACTATGGAATAAATGTCACTCCTGTATCCTATTCTTTGAAGCCATTTCGATGATATTTAGCAAAACCGGTTCAGTATACTTCCGGAACAACATGATGAAGTTTTGTCGCAACCGAACCATTATTACGCAAGTTATGAAGCATAAGGGTAATGGAATGGATCCCGCTCCTATGTCCTGACCTTTGACCCCATTTACCCATTCAATAGGATTCTTTTCGATGTAGTTCACTACCACATACTAAAATTTCGTCGAAATCGAACCATTTGTACGGAAGTTATGAGTCATAAGGGCAATAGAATGGATCCCTCTCCTATGTCCTGACCTTTGACCCCATTTCCAGTAGGATTTATCCCCAGGTGGTACCCTATCACATACTAAAATTTCATCGAAATCGAACCACTTTTACGCGAGTTATCCTGCTGACGGACAGACAGACAGACAGACGGACAAAGCTGGAGCATATACGCTTCTTCAACCTACGGTTGGAAAGCGTAAAAAACGACACCTAACTACAGAACTGTGAACGATAAAACTCCTCAAATATAAACCTAAAGTATTCCGCAATGTAAATGGTATCAGGTGTTAAAATATTTTTTAAATTGCACATTTAGAAGCAAAGATATTGAGAAAAACAGATGAAATATTTGCGCCCCTAATTTCGAAATTTTGCATTATTTTGCGAAGAAAGTAAACATAAAGAGTTTTCATAGTTAATAGTATCTGACTGAAAATACTTTTTTCAAATCGAAAAAGAAGCAGAGACATCGAAAAAAAAGCAGAGATATCGAAAAAAAAAATAGGATAAACATTTACGCTCTCTGGTGGAAAAACCATGCGTTATTTTAAGCAGCCATTATTGTCAAAAGGTTGTCCGAGGTGAACGACATCGTTACACGAAATAATTTTTTCAATCGAGTTTTCAGAAGTTCAAACTTTGCTGCAAATACTTCAGGAGCAGAAATAACCGTCAGGAGCTGTATCCGATGCAGGAAATATTTTTCAAATCCGACTTTTAAAAGCATATAGATACCGGGTAAAACGCACCTTTATACCTCTAACGGAAAATCTGTGCATTGCTTGAAAAAGAGACTATACCTAAAATAGTCTTCGATATAAATGGCATCGACAGGAAAAATAATTTTTACAACAGATATTTAGAAGCAAATACAGGGGTCATCCTGAAAGTAATGCCTCCTCCTTAATAACTTTTAAAATTTTGAAGTGATTTTAATGAAACTGCATTGACATGTACTATCATGTGTTACCAATGCGGGAACACATTTTTTTTCAGAATCGGAAATAAAAATCATGAATAACATAAAAAAGCAGCGAGCCGTTATTCAATTCCTGGAAAAAGAGAGATACGACACTCCAGAAATCCAGAGAAGACTCCTGGCGGTGTATGGAGCTGCCACAATCGATATCAGTAATGTCCGAAGAGCGATAAAGAGGTTTCGAGAGTGAGAAATTCAGTGTCAGATAAACAACGGAGTGGAAGACCCGCAACTGCAGTGACAGATGCCAACAGGCAACGAGTGAAAGGCCTCATCACAGCTGATCGTCATGTCACCATCCAGGAGTTGCACCAATAAACATTGCTTACTATGTACAGACATTGAAGTAGCTAAAGGAAGCTATCAGAAGGAAAAGACGTGACATTTCACTTCATAGTGTTGTTTTACACCTGATAACGCACGTCCCCACACCTCAATGGACACTATTGCCAAAATGGGGTAAACGGTGATGCCCCAACCCCCCTACAGTCCTGATTTGGCTCCCTCAGACTTTTTTCTGTTTGCCCCTTTGAAAAACACCCATCGTGGGGAACGTTTCCACGATGTGACAGACGTTAAACTGGCTGTGAATTGATGGGTGAAATGACAGCTTCAGGAATTTTTCCAAAAGGATTTTACCAATCGGTTCAAAGATGGCGGACGTGTATAGAAAGTGATGGACTTTGAATAGGCTAGCATTATTAAAAATATGTCCAAGTATTTTGCCACGAAGTTTCACATTTTTGCAGCTACAAATGATAATCTTAGGAGGGACGAGGCATTACTTTCAGGATGTCCTTCGTATATAGAATCAAATGTATTTTGAATTTGATATCATCTGCATTTACGCCTTCTAGCGGCGAGTTGTGTATAAGAAAAAGCCGGGATGCAAGGATCATCATTCTCACATTTCAAACATCTAAGCGCATAAAAAAAAATCAAATCTGACTAATAGTTGTAGAGATATAGTGTCCATAAAAAGACGGACAAAGTGATAGCTTAAGCAGAAACTTTTTTTTACAAAAGACGTGCTAAAAAGAGAAAGGGAGAGCGGGGCGAGGAATGTGGCAGAATGTGTTGGACTGTACCCTGATTGACGCAGAGAAGCGATTTGCGTCCGAACATGTGTTACGAAAGGAACCAATTCCATGTGAAATAACTTAGCTATATACATTTTTCTGGCGCTCGATAAAAAATATTAACAGCTATATTAACAGCTGAGATATTGCTTTTATATGTTTTTGATTGACCACACAGTACAGCATTAATATTTACTGTATAATACATTACTAAGAAGCGTAGACCTTTTTCAGGAGTTCGTTTCTGCAATAACGCATAAGTTGCCGTTTAAAAGTGTAGATATTGTTTATTCTTCATGAAAGGAATACGGGATTACACCATACAATGTAAAATTTTTAAGATGTGAATCCGTTTATTGGTGTAAATATGACAAAGTTGATAAGTCAGATAATACCCGAAAAATTTAAAATTTTGTCGTCTTGGAGCGGGAATCGAATCCGCGTCTCCCAGATAGCGTCCGGGCATGCTATTTAGGAGGCACGGATTCGATTCCCGCTCCAGGACGACAAAATTTTCATGTTTTCGGGTATTATCTGACTTACCATCCTTGTCATATTTACACCAAAAAATGGATTGCCATCTTCAAAATTTGTTTATTCTTACCTGAAATTCCGCACCTTTTTACTATTCCACAATACACTGAGCTCTCATAACTACTTGGTGTGTTGAAACGGATATACGGGTATCTCTTTCGGGTGAGAAATAAAAGAATGCTTATATGTCACTTCGAAACTTTTCTTTCGGGCATTGCGGTAAACAAGGAATCTCAACAAAAGCCATATTCCTTCTCATGACGCAAATACGAAAGGAAATAGGAAAATCTTCTCCAGCTTTTGTTTTACGTATCATATTGTTACGAACATTTTAGAATATACAAATGAAGGGAAAATACTTTGATTCTGTTTAACATATTTGTTTTTCCGAGTATGGCAACATTTTCCTTGCTTCGGCATACCGAATGTCGTGTTGGCGTTAAAGGAAACAAGGAACTGTTGAAAGATATTAGCAATGATTTAATTTTCCAATCTTTGTTTTCTGTAAATGGCAGAACCAAAGGCCACTTTGGCAGTTGACATCTTTGATTTACCGCCATATCACAAAAATTACTTTCAACCTGTTTTTTTACGTTGATTCCATGATAGAAATATTTCTTCGAAAATATGGTTGATAATTTCTTAGTTTAATGTTCCTATTTTTGCTCATTCAATAATACACTGGAATCAATAGCTGTCAGTACACGATACACTAAACACTCGGGAATATATGATAAACAGAGTTAAAATATTTATTATATTAAAATATATACACACTAAAAATAAAAGATCTTTCGGCTCAGCAGCTAAACCATCAGCAGGTAAAAGACATCAGGAAGTTAGAAGCTACCGGGTGTTAAATGTAAACCGAACAATGTTCATGACGTGTAAAATCATACTGCGCAATCGCAAAATTGTTCGTTTCCATTAGTCACGTGGACTGGTTCGTTGTCTCATCCTCGCTTGCAGTGCGGGGGAAGGTAGATTATGAATTGCATGAAAGTTTTTTTTTTTTTAGCAAGCGATTTCCATGCTTGTGGGATGCTAAAAGGCACATCGTTATAGCAACATTGACTTCCCATTTGATAAATAAATAGGCTTCTCATTATCAAATTTGATTCCTTAGTTTCGGATGTTCCCAAAATCGAGACATTAGCCCATTTGGGAGTATGTGAGCCTGTGTTCACAAGACGTGAAAGAGCGGTGGCATTGGAATGCATCCGAACATCATATTTGTGCTCCATTAATCTAACCCCCAATATCCGAACCAATGTAGATTGAATCAGGCGTATTAGGTTCATTGCTCATCAAGAGGATGGAGTAAATGCCATGTTTATTACTATCTATGACTTGATCACGGTCTCTTTTAATTTTGGCAAATAAGCTAGATGTTGATTCGCCGAAATCGTAGTTCTGTTTTTGGCAAGCTGTCCTCAAGATATTAATTACTTGTGGTATGTAATCCGTAGAGCCAATGCATTTAACTTTTCTTTTCTCAGGTAGCAAGGTAGCGAATGCGAAACGTTCCATTTGTTTTAACAATTTCCAAACGCAATCTGCGATAAATCCATGGTGGGTCGCAATAGTAGTGATGCTTTTTAATTCCTCTTTAAAGCATTTTCTATCAGAAGAGTGGGTCTGTGCCCGGTATAAAGTGCTACGCAATGCAGCTGTCTTATACTTCGTAGGGTGAAAAGAACATCTTGGTATAATGATCGGAGAGTGAGATGGCTTACGGTAAACAGAGTATCTCATTTGATGACTGACTGGATCACGTTTGAGAAGAATATCAAGATATGACAAAGTAAATGACTTTTCAATCTCTAGGGTGAATCTAATCGTTAGGAAAGGTGTCGACAAGGCACCGATAAATTGGGTGATTGTTTCTGCTGGGTAGTTCCAAAAAATCAAAATGCCATCGATATACCTCAAATATAGAGCTGGCTTTAGGTGACATTCAGCTATAACACGATTCTGTAGTTCCTGCATTATGACTTCAGCCAGTATCGCTGATAGAGGGGATCCCATGGGGTCCTCTCCTTCTGTTGGTAAAAACATACCACAAGCACAGAAATTGCTTGCTAGAAAAACAAACTTTCATGCAATTCATAATCTACCTACGCCCTGCCCTGCAAGCGAGGATGAGACAACGAACTGGTCCACGTGACTAATGGAAACGAACAATTTTCCGATTCCGCGGTATCATTTTACACGTCATGAACATTATTCGGTTTATACATATTTAACACCTTGTAGCTTCCAACTTCCTGATGTCTTTTACCTAATGATGGTTCAGCTGCTGAGCCGAAAGATCTTGTATTTTTAGTGTGCATATATTTTAATATAATACATATTTTAACTCTGTGGATCATACATTCGCAAGTGTTCAGTGTATCGTGTACTGACTGCTATTGATTCCAGTGGATTATTGCATCTGTACACGACGTCTTCTGAACTATGTTTTGCTCATTCAACGGAAAGTTTTAGAGCTGCCATCATTTCAGGAAAAACTCCTATTCACGCACTATAATCTACGGCTCATTAATTCCGAAATGCCTCAAAACTTTACTGTTTCAATTCCTGAAGGATGAAAGCATCATGAAAATGCGCTATTTCTCTTAGTAGGTTATAAATCAAAGCATAATAAGACTCGTTCCGGGAGAAACCTCTTAAAGAAAACGAGATTCCTGAAAACGACAATATCAGCCATGTTTCCTATATATAGATTGAATTTCGATTTTATTTTTAGCACCTGACTGGAGAAGAAAAATTAGATTTAGGGCTTTTTTTTCTGGCGGAGCGTACTGGAACCGAATTCTGCTCGTTTTTTTTAAGCAAAAGTTTTCGGTTTTGAGATTTAAAATAATTATTTAATTAAATGCAGTAACAACCATAACATAAAATAATATGCGACTACCGTTACATGTGAGGAGGAGAGACGACAGAAGTTAACCCCTAGCGTTTGATATTTTTTTCAAGTAGTACGCTGAAAAGTTCTTTTCCTGTACATATTGTATCGCTGTACAACTTTTGCATGCATGTCTATATACTGTATATAAAGCAGAAAGCGAAAATGTGAGTGCGACCGTCCGCGAATTGTTTAAACACTTCTAAATGACCTACAGATCTGAAAATTAACATGATGACAGGCCTTAAGGAACGTATACCCAAGGCCGGTGCTAGGGTGTTTGGCGCCCTAGGCAGGCCATCTGCCTTGCGCCTCCAAATTTTTTTTTATTCTTTGTGTGGCCAAACATATTGCATTTATTCAATAATTATTTCAAGATGCAAAAATACAATGTAAACTAAATAGATAGAAACTAATGGAAACTACATTCATTTATTTACAGGTCCAATGAAAATGAAAATGAAATTAAAATTTCATTTTGCGTGCTCTATTTTTCGCAAAATTACCAACAAGTGTCTTCAAATCTATGTCACGGGCAATTTTTTATTCAGTCGATAATGCATATAACCCAACAAGGTGTTTTCCTCCTGCATCCTCCGATGGAGAGTGGAAAAAAAAAGAGAGAAAAGAATTCTAGGGAATAAATCTACAGTAGTATCCGAGCCTCTCTTACTCTTGCTTCTGTTCTTACTAGAAAATAGTTTGAGTGAGACAATTACTAACCTTTAGGCAAGCCGCTCCGGTAATGCAGTGGTCTAAGCTTTTGGCGATTTGTCCGAGATGGGTCAGAGTTTGAACCCGACGAGGCGTGTATGTTATGCTTGTCTTACCGCACTGGCTCTCCCTCTTCCCTGGAACAAGTAGCCCTAAATTAGGGACGGGAGACTGCTTATAGCCATCGAGTTGCTCACGGTGGTCGTTAATCTCCCCCCCCCCCGTCCGCTCCCAAATAACTTTAGACGTTGAGCATTGCTACTATTTGTGATAGAAGAAGTGTTGACAACACTTCTTCTATCACAAGATATTTCCATTGAAAGCCGGATAAAACAGAAACTATTTTCTTAAAAAAAAATTTGTGCAGCCCTCAGGCATCGCCTGACTTCCTTGCTGCATGGAGACGAGGTTGGTTTAAGGCAGTTTTTCGACAGATGCGCGCTTTCGTGGCGTGGTGAAAAGGAGGGGGTGGGGGGATTTACCGCAAGCTGACTTACTCATTCTGTAAGAACAGGTCTCCGTTTCTCAATGAATAAGAATTCACAACTTATATCGAATGGACAACAGAAAAAACCGAGTCTATAAAAACTTACACAGTCCATAAGAACAGGTCTACGTTTCTCAACGAGTAAGAATTCGCAAGTTATATGAAATGGACAACAGAAAATAAAAGCGACTTTTGTTTTTAATTTTTGTTTCTCAATTCTTAACTCATTTGATTTCATCAACTCTAAATCTTAGCGCCCCTCAAATTTTGGCGGCCTAGGCAACTGCCTAGTTCGCCTAATGGTTAAACTTTTACACCTAGGGGAAAAAAAAATGCGAAATATCAAAAAAAAAGGGTAGCTCAATTTTTACTCTTCAAAATGCTGATAGATTTAAAGGTAATTAAGCCAGAAACGTTCAAATGCTATAAAAATTTCATGAAATTCTTATTTAAAATTAAGGGACGCCAAACCGTATGCACTGGCGTCACGATCCCGTTCTAAATCATAAAACAGTTATGGATCTTAAATTACTTTTCCCTTTCTTTAATTTTATGTTCAGAAAATGATTTTATAGAGTCACCGTTCGGAGAACTGGCATGACTGCTAGTTATGTATAAAAGGAAATATGCTATATCGTAAAAAAAAAAAAAATCAGGAAGTCATTTGAAAGAAACACGATTCGTGCTTTTAGAGAATACCTACAACTTCAAGGAAAAGAAAAACCTAAGAAACTTTTACAGTTGAAGTGAACTTTGCAAACCATTTCTGTATTTTCTAGTGAATGTGAAAGGGGATGAACTTTGTACTGAACTTTGCAAAGGAAATTCTCAGGAGAATTTGATAATCACCCCAGTTAAATATTCTCTCTCAATCACAGAAATAACCCGATTTTTGGTCCTCAGCTAATCCAGTTTCATCCTACATAATGCATCTTATCGTCGCTCGTTCCAGGACACCATTCGGCAGTGAATACAAAAAGCAAGGAACAGACGAGAACGGTGAAAGTATCTCAAGAGAAGTGTGACGTATATTCTAATTTAACTTTCATTTTTAGTTTCTTTTCTTATGTAAATTGGAGTTTGTTCTCTTTTGCACTTTCCAAACTTCACGTGATATCTTCTCTCTCACATGAATGAGGTTGGCAACACTTTTGAGGTCAGAGAGAGTGACGTATGAATGTGATAAGAAAGATAGATAAAAAGGACGATACAGCAGTTACTTAGTGTGTGTGTGTGTGTGTGTGTGTGTGTGTGTGTGTGTGTGTGTGTGGAGATGTTCGATTGTTGTTATGCTAGATTATACGATAGATAATTAAGGTATCATATGTGAAGTGCAAAACTAGCAGTGCTATATTGTGGATTTCATCAATCGTTGCTGGTCCAATAAAAGGTTATCGTAAGTTTGACTTCTGTATATGTTTCGTCTGGCCGTAAAACCTTAATTTGAGCTAACCCGTGCAACTATTGCATCGTATTCTCATTTAGTTCAGCATTTCCTTAGTCATGGTTTTACACATAGCGCAACACCAATCTCGCACACGAAAAAGGGTTACGTTATAGAAGAGAAAACTTTCGACAGTATTTTAGGATTAAAATGCAGTTCCCTTCAGTTACTGAATGTTGCGTAATCCCTATATTGCAAGTTTATCTCATATGTGTTGCAAACCTTGACAGAGATTTTAATTTCAGCGTTTGCTATGGCATTAGAAAGCTGTTACGGAATGTTCTTTTTTCTTGTAATATGATAGTTTTGTATAAACAGAACATGTAAATTATGTTTTTTGCATTTTGTACCTTGTGGCCTTTGTTAGGACGAGCAATAGATTCTGTATGAAGACAGAATAGAAACCAAATATTTAGTATTATAATCCCCGCATTTAAACAAGGGACATCGTAAATAGTGGATCCTATGTATTGTGTTCTCTTGGGTTATCTGGCTTATTGGAGTGTGACGTCAGGGAGTGCCAAGTTTCAGAGATAGACAGAGCATCGTAAGCTAAGCATCAGTTAATGTCCAAGTCCAAATATCTCTAAGCATCCAGTTAATGTCCACGTCCACCAGACACATAGAGTGTTACCAACTTTTGAAAAGAACCTATGGCTAAAAATGAAAAAAAAAAAAAAATTACGAACCGCATTACACCCCCGAAGATTCTTTGTTTGTAAATCTTTAGTACACGTGGCCACGGGAAAAAACTGCTAATCCTTCCCTTGATTGTCAAACCAAGCTAATGCAGTCCCGGGTTATAACCCTGAGTCAGCGTATATAGTTTGTATTCCACAAAGGGTGCATGCGAGGTGGAAGGTGAAGTTCTGAGCCGGAATTTAGCATAAACGATTGGTAGACATAGCGTGAGTTATACACGTGAGAGAAATAAAAGCAGTATTTTTGTATGGTCGATAATATGATCTATGTAAAGTAACAATCTTTGAGAATGTTAATGATCAATCTGCAAAAAGTTAAAGGTACGAAAAGTCAGGTCAATTTAAATTGTAAGTATATTAGACATTTATTTGTTTTTGTAAAGTACACTGTAAATAGTAATAAAGTATTTACATTACCAAACACTAAATTGCTTATAAGAGAAAAATGCAATTATAATTTTTGCCTGAGATATTTTTTACAGTTAAACTTTTGCCATTATTTCATGATGATTGCGTTTTTAATTAATATTTTAATGAATATATTAATGCACATAACATTTAAAAAATATTTTGTGAACATATTTAATGTACCTTAATGGGAAAAAATATTTTCCCATTGAGGTGAGCGCATTTTTAATGTGTGGCAATTAGCACCCAAAATTCTAGCTATGGCTCTGCTTCAGAGAAAAACTTAACGTCCCTTTCAATGCCCTTTGAAAGGGAGAAAAGTAGCTACACTTTTCCCGAGTCGATAATAAATTTTCCGTTTTTGTCCCCACTTTTGAAAGACAGTTGATATATACGTATAAAGACGCCTCAGTAAAAGTAACACAGAAAAGGTTCCGATTCATCTGTTTTATTCAAATCTAGAGAACTTCTTGCACCTCCGAGTTTTTGAATATCTGCTGATCTGGCTGAAAATGAGTGAACTCACAGCGAGATTCCGAATGAAATCATGAATATATTCATATCGCATGCAATACCTTCATGAATATATTCGCGAGAAAATGCATTCATAGCATGAAGAGACTAGGTAGGCCATCTCAAGAAAAGTAAGCATTAATTTTATTGCGCTTTAAAGAAAGGGCTGAGCTTTTATGTTGTCAATTCTCCAGTCTCAAGTAAAACCACATATTACTCCATCACAGAACACTGCGCATGCTTGGTAAATTTTTAAATGCCACCTGTTATGATATCGCATGTTATTAAGAGATGTAAGAACTCTTTTTGTGCTATCGAGTTCGTGTAGGTTTTTAGGAATAAATCAGAATTTCCGTTTATTAATACATCGAGTAACAAGATTTAAGCTCCACAAAGATATACAGTGCTACTTTGGGATACGATGTCGTATAAATTACAACCAAAAAATTGTGTTTTGTCATTAGTGCTTATATTTTGCTATGGCGTTGATTTCAAAAATGTTATGTGTGATAAGCCACTGCATGAGAAATCGCAACTCTTTGCTAAACAAAAAAGAAAAAAAAAAAACATTTCGTTGAATGATATTCCCAAAGGAACAAAGTAGAACATTCTTACTGAAAAAATGCCATTATTGTGGAGAAGAAACAGATTTCACAGGTTTCTCAGTTCCTCAGCAGCAAGATTAGTCTCACATCTAGGTGAGATTACTGCTACGCATCCCCTTTCAGAACCCTCCTTTCTTGTGTCAATTCACTCATCAGTTGCTTTAGTTTCATACCATTGCGGACATAGTTTTTCCACCTCATCTCAGCTATTCTCCGTTTCGCTTTCCAGAGAGCTTCATAACTCACTCTAGGCCCCAGGTAATCCTTGTGCCTTCTCTAAACATGGTCGTACAAGGGCAATCTTTCTTCATTGCAGTATATGTACTTTAATTGTTATCTTTGTTCTCTCATTTCAAATTATGTCCTCTCTGGCAACACTACACATCCAAATGAAATGACAAGATGTGTAGGGAAAAGACTAAAGATTTCAGCAGCATTTAGCTTTTACCCTAAACATCTTCTCATTGGTTAAGTTTGAGCATTCTATACCATTGCTGATTACACTACAGCCTCGAAAACCCAAGATTACATCCTCACTGGCATTCTTCTATCACTCAGTACACATGATGTTATTCTATATGCATTTCCTCCTGATTACACTCTTCTGTTCTTTTCTTCCTTTGGATCATATTCTTTTAACATCGAATCCAGGTATTTGAATCGTTTCGCTATTTTCTTCACGTCTTCAGGGGTATAAACACATTCGATTTAATTTTCTCTTTCTTCATTGCAGTATATGTACTCTGTTTTATTTCTACTTATTTTCAACTCACTGTATTCTAACGCTCTGCAGTTTTACAGCGTTTCTTCTGCTTTGCTTATAAGACCGCATCATCAGCGAACAACATGGTTCATAGTGCTATTTACCTCACTCCTGGAGTGGCCAACATCAAATACGAATCAGTCTAAATCTGTTATTTGGGGTACTCCAACTCTCACATAAAACATTTATATGTAAGCCATACTGCACATGCACGGAAATCTTAACAATACCTTTATTAACCGCATATACACTATGTAGACAAAAGTATTCGGACACCTAGGTCGAAAGCAAATAATAGTGTTTATTAGCCGAAAGTTCTTCCAGTCCTCCCAGCAGAAGTTACACATGCAATCAATAACATGAAGCGGGGGAAAGCTCCAGGAGAAGATGGAATTACTGTAGACATCATACAAGAAGCAAGTGGAGAAATCGAAACAGTACTCGCCCAAATTTTCACTCGATGCCTTAATGAAGGGAAGATTCCTGAGGATTGGAACAACGCTACAATGATCTTGCTACATAAAAAAAGGTGACATTGAGGATCTCAGGAACTACAGACCTATCAGCCTCCTATCCGTGGTTTATAAAATCTTCACTAAAGTTCTTTCACACCGCTTAAAGGTGACACTGGACATGGCTCAACCGAGAGAACAAGCTGGATTCAGGAGTGGCTACAGCACAATAGATCATATCCACGTACTGAGAGAACTAATTAAAAGAGCGAGGGAATATGAACTTCCATTGTGAATGGCTTTTATCGATTATGGAAAGGCCTTTCATTCGGTGAAACCATCACCAGTTACAATGGCTCTGAAATCCTGCGGTATTGAAGATTCATACATTAATATTATTAATAACATCTATGAAAATGCAAGTGCAAAGATTCGGCTGTTTGAAAATACAACACACATAAAAATTGAAAAAGGAGTGAGACAAGGTGACACCATATCTCACAAGCTCTTTAATGCGACATTGGAAAATGTCTTTCAATCACTGAACTGGGAAAACAAAGGGATAAAGATTAATGGAGATTATCTAACCCACCTTCGTTTTGCTGATTACGTAGTCATTTTTGCAACTACCCCATCAGAGCTTCAAAGTGTGATCCAGGAACTTGCTGACAAGAGTAAAGAAGTGGAATTAAAAATGAACTTTCAGAAGACAAAAGTGATGTTCAATGCTTTTACAAGAAATGAAGATTGATGGAGAAAAGCTGGAGATAACAGACACGTACGTTTATCTTGGACAGCAGATATCAAGTGAGGGTCACATTAATGAAGAAATTAATCGGCGTACAAAACTTGCCTGGAGAGCTATTGGAAGAAACAGCATAATTTTCAAGAGCAATATGCCATTATGTCTTAAAAGAAAAGTGTTTGATCAATGCATCCTTCCAGTGCTTACGTATGGTGCAGAGACGTGGACCTTAACTAAAAGAGACATACAAAGGCTGCAGACAACTCAAAGTGGCAGGGAGAGGTGCATGCTTGGGGTAACCAGGAGAGATAAGAAGAGGAACTCGTGGATCCGAAAAATGACAAGAGTGGAAGACATCATGATCAGAGTTAAATCCCTGAAATGGCAATGGGCTGGACATACTGCCAGAAGGACAGACCATCGATGGACAGCCTAAATTTTAGATTGGATTCCAAGGGACAGGAAAAGACCCAGAAGAAGACCACATGGGAGATGGGTGGATGAAATTCGAAAGTATGCGGGAGTGATATGGAGGAGACTGGCTCAAGACAGACCGTTGTGGAGGAAACTTAGGGAGACCTTCGTCCAGCAGTGAATTGATAATGGTTGACAATGATGATGATGATGATTAGCCGAAATCAGTTTATAGTCGGCCCACCTTGGGCAGTTACAACTGTATAGCGACACTTCCATGAGGTGCCTGTAGGTCTGTACTGGAATTGCCCACCATTCCTCCTGCAAATCGTCTGCCAGTGTTGCAGTAGAGGAAAGTCTTAGCTAAGGAGATCACATTGGGCGCTCCAGCTCGTCCTACAGATGTTCTGTTGGATTTAGATGGAGAGTTTATGCAGGTTAATCCAACACGTTGACTTCCTGCTCCTCAGGACAGACCCAGCAAGAAGCTCGATTTTTCAGAAATAGGCTGGGATCTGTGACGTAGTACTGTCACACCGTATGTACTGCAAAATTGTTCGGACTATTATCGTGCGTGGCGGCCGTTAAGCTGGAGGGCATCATAACCAAAGGATCGAGTCCTTCCCAGCAGAAACAGCCCCACATCATCACAGAACCCTTCCAAACTTAACTGTAGGGAAAATGCACTACATTTGATATTATTCACCGGTAAATGTCACACCCAAATAGATTCATTCCCAATGAAACAATGAATAACGTGATTCGTCGCACCATATGACCCTCTTTCACTCTTCTGTTGTCCACACACGGCGCGCGAAGCGTCATTGCAATCGTCGTTTGGCAATGCCTGGAGTGATATAGCGCATTGTGACTGCTGATCACAAGATGATCCTATACGCTATACTGTCAAAAACATGTGGTGTGAATTCACGGAAAATTTCTGAAAATAACATGCAGCAAAGTTGCCGGTAGGTGTCCGTGTTTTTCAGAATTTTTCGATTTTAAAAGTGTCCGTTTATTTAAACCCGTATTTTCACAGATTTTCCGTAGTCAGAAATTCCGTTTATTTCAGAAAAATTCATTTCAAGTTTTTTTCGTATTTAAAGTGAAATTCCGCAAAATCGACGACCTTGCAGTTTCAGCTTTACCCCAGATAACCCTTGCGCCACAGTCCAGATCCAACCTCTGCTGTTCAGGTTAACAGGTAACGCACGCCTTTAACCACTGAGCTACAAACGTGCGGAAATCCGACTCACGTATATCGTAAAACAAATTGCGCGACGATGAATATATTTTTTTTTTCATTAATGCGAGGGGTTTAGTCATTTTATTTTTTGTTGGAGCTTATTATTTTTTTTGATAAGTTTGTAATATGTTTTTTTTTCTGTAGGATGACTTTTCATAAATAAATCATTTTTTTATCGCATTTTTTCGAAGCAACAAAATACTTTGCAACTTTATATTTTCAAACTGACAATGACTTTCAGTTATCTTTAAAAAAAGGTGAAATCTACCTTTTTTTAGTATTACTTCACACACACATACACACACGCGCGCACACACACACAAAAAAACCCTCCTAAATATAAAATTTACTCTTGATAACTAGACTATTGCTAATACAGACAAGTGACGTGGACCAGGAACGTCAAACAGAAGTCATCGCTCTTTCCACGTTTTTATAAGTGAGTCACTGAATTTCTTCGCGACTCACTTATAAAAACGTGGAAAGAGCGATGACTTCTGTTTGATAGAATATAGCTTTTGTGTTAAGTTGTCCAAAGATTGATACATAGACATCGTATAATCATCTGTACAATAAGTTAAGTACCCGGTTTCTTACAGTAACACAATATATAATAAATAGCTGGGGCACAAAATAGGGGAAAAGAGAAGAAATACCCTGTGCCGCAACAAACAAAATTCATGAGATATGCTATCCACAATATCCGATCTCGCTACGGAACTTCAAAATTCGACAGACGATTGAAATTTAACAGTTAATCAAACCTGAAGTGTTCTCACCAATCGCTCATATTACCAGCAATTTCTCGTTATACGGATACCGAAAAAGTGAGAACGGAGTTTTTCCGTTAATATACGAAAGAAACTGGGAGAAAGGTTTCTGAAAATTCAAAAGTTTTCGCTAATACATCTCTAAAACGGTAATTTAGCGTCAATATATGAAATAAACTGCGCAAAGGTTTCTGAAAATTTAGAATTTTCCCGTGGTACGAAAAATCTGTGAAATTCAGGTTTCTTTCCGTCCTTTGAAGGAAAAGGTTGTATGAGAATATGCTTCGTTAATTCACGAAAGAAATCACAGAAAGTGGCTCGTGGACTTTAGAATTTTTTTACAGTGTAATCATAGACGTTCCTATCAATAGTTGGGGGGCGATGAAGCACCAAGGAACATGCCAAAGCCAGCCCTACACACAAAGAAAGTGATGGTGATTGTCACTGTATGGTGTTTACTTACAGGCGTGATCCGCATTCATTCTTGACACCTATATAGTCAGATCACCACAGCGGATCACTATTATGACGACCTGCACAACATGCATGAGGAACTGTGAGAGAAAACAGCCAGCTTTGGTCAATAGGCAGGGTGCCCTGATTTTTCATGTTAATGCTTGCCCCCCCTCTCCCTTCATATCGCGCGAATAATCGTGCAGAAACTTAATCACTCGCATCAATGACAAAAAAACAAATTGCGCAATTAGAATTTTACCTTGAACGTGACACAGGTTTTTGAATCTTCCTGGCGCGGTGGTTAAGACGGGCGTTTTCTATTGAGCCAACGCAAACGATCTCGGTTCGAATCCCACCGGCGCGAAAAGATTCTCTAGTGTGAAAAGTTCAGCTTTTTTGAAATTTCTGTATAAATACGGAAAAACCTGAAATGGAGTTTTCTGAAATAAACAGGATTATTGACTGCGGAAAATCTATCACACACACACACACACGCTTTGGAAAGTTTAAAATTACTTTATAAAACGACGAAACAACAATTATTGACGCAATAGAATGGTGTGTGATGTGCAAAGCTCTGCTTGGAAAGGTGCTTTAAAAGAAACAGTAAAATATTGCAGGTAACCTGCCAGTTTTGGAAAAGTCTACCAGGTGAACAAAGAATTAAACTCATTTGTGTTTGCAAATGAGATCGAAGATAGAGGAAATAAAAGTGAATAAAATTTGGGGTCATCTAAGAGAAAACGGTGTAATCGCCTCTGATGTTTCTTTCAAGATTAGGTGAACACTGATCAGTAGATTTCCATAAAATTGTTAAACACAGGTGTAGAACATAGTGGAGAACATTCAGGACATGATTGTCGATCAGTCAAAATATCATGACGAAATGAAGTAATTTCGAGGAGATTTTCTTCTGAAAGTTTCTTAGAGTTCATTTTGTCTCTAGAAACATTCCAACTACGCGTCAAGGGAAGTTTAAAAAAGTTTTAACAGCTTCTATCATAAGAACCACACAAAACCAGCAACAATTAACTCATAATTTCACGGTAGTGTTAGCACCATAGCAAAGGTAACGGGTGAAATTTCAAGTTTTAGTAGTTATCATGAAAGAAATACGGGATTACACCATATAACACAAATTTGAAGATGACAATCCGATTTTTTGGTGCAAATGTGACAAGGATGGTAAGTCAGATAATATCCGAAAACTTGAAAATTTCATTTTTCAGATATTGTCTGACTTACCCTCCTTGTCACATTTACACCAAAAAAAAAAAAAAAAAAAAAAGATTGTCATCTTCAAATTTGTATTATATTGTGTAATCCCGTATTTCTTTCATGACTTATCTGCTCCTCCGGGCAATCACGGGAAAGGATTCTTAACTTCCAGATTAGCTTACATGAATGCCGGTTGCTTCGACTAGCGAATCCTGTGATGGTTTTACTCAAATTAATCGGAAACTTGAGACTTTGTCGTTTTAGGTGGTGTACTGGTTAGCATACCCGGGCGCTATCTGGGAGACGAGGGTTCGAGTCCCGCTCCCGGACGATGAAATTTTCAAGTTTTCGTATATTATCTGACTTACTATCCTTGTCACATTTACATCAAAAAATCTAATTGCCATCTTCAAATTTGTATTTTTGTAGTTATTTTATTTTTTGCATTAATTAAAAGTTTTCCTTGTTACCTCTCTTGCTCATATTTTTATTACTAACTATAGAATGACTAGCCAAATTATTATGATCACCAAACCATTTTATTCAAAGTAGCTATCCCACAGATGCTCCTGATGATGCAAGATGGCTGAATCGGTATAAAAAGGTAACCCTGAACGCATGCTGAGACTAATGAAGTGTATTGCGCAAGAAATAATGGTAGACGCAATCTGACGGACTTTGAACGTGGAATGATCATAGGTGCTCTAAGCACTGATGCGAGCATTAGCAAAACGGCTGCACCTCTGAAACGTTCGAGGGCAGCAGTTGTTAAAGTTTAAAGAGTGAAAAAACTGGGTTTCAGCGCAAAGCGTGTGGTCGTCATCGGCTACCGGATGCTCGAGAGCGGAGAGTAGACAGATTACAAATAATCTGAGTCAGGGACCAAGTTCGATGGCCTCTGAGCGTACGGTTCGCCGCACATTATATCGTATGGGCTACAGAAGCAGACGGGCCTGTCTGTAAGCGATTTCTATCTGCAGCAAACTAGAAGAGACGCTCACAAACACAAGAGTGGAAAAGGGTAATGTGTTCCGACGAATCACGTTTTCAACTACACCATGAAGATGGAAGGGTTAACGATATGGACACAGCAGCCACGAAAGCGTGGACTCATCTTGCATCTTTACCACTCTTCAAGCTGGTGGAGGCTAAGTTATGGTATATTTTCGTTGGAGTGTTTGCGCCCTTTGATTCGTCTGGAGAAACGTCTGACCGCCCGGAGGTACTTAAAAATCGTTGCCAACCAAGTTCATCCAGTTCTGTTGATAGTTTACCCCCAATGGAGATGGATACTTCCAGCAGGACAATGCTCCGTGACATGCTACTCACATTGTAATGAAATATTTTAAGCAGCATCACAGAGACTTTTCCTTGCTACATTGTGCTCCTCAATCACCAGATCTCAATCAAATGGAGCATTTGTGGGATGAAGTCGAAGGGCGTAACAGAAATCTTCAAGATCTGGAGGGTGCAATTCATCGCATTTGGGCTAATATTCCCCGAGTCACTTACCGACATTTAATAGAGTCCATGCCAAGACGAATTCAAGCAGTATTAATGACAAAAGGTGGACCAACAACCATACGCGCCGACTTGTGCAAATTATTGGGGGGGGGGGGCAATGGATGCGTTTCTGCAGAACATGCATTTTTTAAAAATCTTTTAATGAGCTTGAAACTTTCTTTTGTGTGCTGCTCGTCCTCGTACTGCTGGTTTTTGAGCCTTATTCGTATTAGAAGAAATAGCTGGCAAAGAATGGCCTACACCTACATGGCTATGTTCATCACTTAAACTTGATAATATTGACGTATGAGGCTCACTAGACACTAAATCACTTAGCTCACGCTTTCTTTCAACAATAAATTTATCCATTCTGGCAAGTGGAATAAATTTGCTCAAAAGTTACAATACAGTTAAAGTCACAACTACAGTATATACCTACATGCAAAACATAACATGAACGATGAAGGTGAAACTTTTCCTGTAGAATGAAGAACAGCTCATTCCATGTAGGGCACAGCGGAGTATAGTCCGACGGCCGGTAAGAACTGGTTTGTGGTTTCAGCAAAGGCAACTTCTGCCTGGTTCACTTTTGGCAGCGCGCCAACGCGCAATTGGCATGAGAACATCAAGGACACAGCCTCCAGCATGAATAAGTGAGAATTGGTTCTCCTTACTATTAAAGCCACAAACGTCTTGTGGGTTGGCTAGTCAGGCCACGTGACTTGAGTTCTCCTTTGTAAAAGATCACCACTTCTCCTAGCAAGAACAGACACTTAGGAAAGCTCGTTTTAAGCAAATAAAAATTATAAGAGAAATATACGTTCTCCTAGATATGTGAAAATTGCAGTACAGTTTTATTATTAACCAATAATTGTAAGGAGGGGCCAGGCCTCTTCTTTACAATTATTGGGGGACCCCTCCTGCCCAGTAGAGTCAGCGCCTATGCCAACAACATATCGATCAGATGGTCATAATAATTTGGCCATTCAGTGTAGTTTTTGCTTAACAGACATTACTTAACTTTGATTAATTGATATGAAGTTTATGATTGACTAATTTTGACCTGACACAAGGGGCAATATGCCAAAAATAGCCCTTTTGCAACTGTTCGATTATAACAAAGTTCGCTTATAACCAATGTTTTCCCAATTCCCTTCCACTTCGTTATATACGGGTTCGGCTGTAAAAGCATTATGTGCGCGCGTGGATAGGGCGGTGAGGTATTATTACCCTGTTGCTAGAACAGGAAACAATAGCATAAAGTCAGAGCTTAATCGGGTATCAGAATCCAGTCCGGCAGCGAGATAAAACAACACCATAATCACTAAATAACAAACTTTGAAAAACAAGGTTTTCGTGTAGTTGGCAAGTTAATTCTAGTCTTTCTTCCTTCCCCAAATTAATGCTGAGCAGAATTTGAAAGATTGCACGAAAATCAGTTTTTTAAGATGGTGTCTCAAATCATTCCGGAAAATAAAAGGCAGGAAATCTTGCAAACATTTTGCTACGTACATTATTATTATACGCCATTACTTGTTTGAGATACGATTTTATTGATTTAACATTCCCATTCATATAAAAGGTCACCTAACAACCGCATTCCCAGCAGCAGTACAGGAAAAAGCTAAATTAAAAGATAATTGGTTTTTTTTTAATTTTTCAGATGCAACTTCCCAAGTTTTCCGTTGAGCAAATAATGCAATCTTTCCCTTATAATTCATTTCAGAAAACGAAATAAATGTTGCTTTTTTTACATTGAGCAGATACACCTACGCATATGCTCTATAAGTATTCTGAAAAATAGCATCGAATTGTACCATTTAAGTAACAAAGCTCCTCTTTCATTTACAGAATTGTAAACAATAAAAGAGATAACGTATCTGGCATTTTTCCTTTGTTTTATATCAAAAACTAATAGTACGCATATTTGTTTGTCTTTTTATGAGTTTTGGGTTTTAAGTATGCCTTTCGTTACTTTGACACAGCAGTGTACTTTTATTAGAATATTTTAGTAGCAATGAGGGAATTTCCTTAGTCAACTGATATGGGTGAGTAATTTTGCTGATGTGATTTGTTTCATTAGATATATTGCAACAATTATATGTATAATTATCATTCGGGTTTGTTTCGCGGGAAAACCTTACCCCAACAGAACAAATGCATATTGTTGCATTTGGGCAAAACGCACTGTTTGGTTGCAGAGCATTTGGTCTTTCCAGAAGCGTATTTTCCTTCTACACAGCATGTACACGTGGTAGACTTCCGCTGGGAATCAGGTGGAAGTTGTCGGAAGATGTCACGCATGCGCAAAACTATTTCCACTGCGATCTGAGCGCTGTCAACGATCTACATAAATGAAAGGAAGCGACGTTGTCCGAAATTCGGTCTGACAGACTAAAAAAAAAGTTTGAAAAACATCAGATCAACAGGGTTTTATTTTCATTTGTTAGAGCAACCGGAATATTATTGTAACATTCATCACCCTTTTATATTTTTGTTACTGACAAATAATACACGAAAAGATTAGCATATTTTTAGCTGTTTGAGTAATTAAATCGCATTATAAGAGTAATACAATTTTGTTGGAAGATGGAGTGTGGTACGACAATACAAACAATTAAAGTCAATTCAAATGCACTGCAGGCGGTCTTGATTCTGCCCGTAAATTACAAGAGGAAGCTTTCATGGATTCTACTACTGACACCTCTCTTAGCTTATTCAACTTTGTTCCATTATTTATTTATTGTGTTGATGCATAAGTTCATGCCGTTTTATTTCACGAGTGTTTCCCAGGTCAGTAGTGAGGGCGCAGATGGCCAGTTGTATATCAAAATGTAGCCAGTAATGTCGTGTATCTAAATCCTATTGCGTTGTGTGATTGTGGCTAATGGTTTTTTTGGTTTTCATGTCTGGAAGTATGGTGTGTCAAATAAAGAGGAATGAACATTTCCGACATCTGCTCCTCTACGAGTTTAACAAGGGATTCTCTGCAGCCGAGGCTACTCGACAAATTTCTGCTGTGTATGGGGGAGGTTGCTATTGCTCAGAGGACAGCCAGCAAATGGATTGAGCGATTCCGAGGTGGCAATTTTGACCTCAACGACTCTCCACGCTCAGGTCGTCCATCTCACTTTGATGAGGATCATTTGAACCATCTCATCCACTTTGATCCGCGTCAAACCACACGCGAATTGGACACTGAGATGGACTGTGATCAGGCCACATTGGTGCGACACCTGGAACGCATGGGAAAGATCCAGAAATAGAGGTCTTGGGTGCCTCACACTCTCATCGAGGACAACAAGAATCAGCGTGCTGTCATATGTGGTTCCTTGCTCGCCCAATATCGTTAATGTTCTCAGCAACACAAATCCTTTCTGTCACGTATTGTTACTGGAGATGAAAAGTGGTACCTGCACGTGAATTTCAGGAATCGAAGGGAATGGTTAAGCCCAAACAAGACGCCCACACCACGTCCAAAACATCACCTTCATCCTGCGAAGATCATGTTGTGTGTCTGTTGGGACATGGAAGGCATTATTCACTGGGAAATGCTGCCGAGGAATCGGACCATCAACGCTGCACTCTATTGTGAGCAACTCCGCCGTGTGGAGGGAGCAATTCAGCGGAAACGATCACGTCGGTGTCATGGCGTCCTTTTCCTACATGATAACGCACGGCCTCACAGTGCAAACATGACCAAAATGGCCATTCAGGGCATGAAATGAGAGATCCTACCACATCTGGCCTATTCCCCAGATGCCGCCACCTTCAGACTATCACGTGTTCCGATCTCTGTCGAATGCACTCCGCGGCAGAATGTTCGACAATGACGTTGATCTCCAGAACCTCTGTGATGATTTCTTCGCAGCAAATCCTGCACGTTTTTTTCAAGAACGGCATTGCAGACCTATCCAGACGTTGGCACACCATCGTAAACAATGGGGGGGGGGGGGGCACATATTTGATTGACTCCGTTTTCGCTTTTGATGTAATAGATTCCGGTAGTGGGGGGAAAAAGACGGCATGAAGTTATGCATCAACCCAATATAAACTGCTTGCTGAGGAAAATGACATCGGGATCAAAGTGAAGACCCTCTGTGGGGGTAATGGGCTGCACATACTGCTAGAAAACTAACCACCGTTGAACAACTGAAATATTAGACTGTGTAACGTACTGCGTAACAAGATGTATATGATGTATTATTGCGGTGACATATGAATCAAATCGGCGAGTTGCAGCGATAAGCCTTACCGGGGTAGTTCAGCTGGGAGAACAGTTGTCACCGGAGTACGGAGACGTGGGTTCAAAGAAGGAGTTTTTTATTAATTTCAGCCGATGTGTAGAAAAAGCATCACGTCTTAATCGAAGTGTTGAAGGAGGAATTCTAATTAATTCCAAACGATGTGTGGAAAGATCATCACTCACGTTTTTTTCGAACTTCAAAGCCAAGAGATTCATTTTTACGTTCGGGTCGCCCATAGAGCGTGAAAGCCCAAATTTGCCGGTGGTGGGTTCGAACTAACGTCTCCTCGCTCCGGAGTCAGTTACTCTTCCGACTAAACTACATAGACCTTGGCTTATTGTGGCAACTTGCCATTTTGACCCTTACGTCACCTCAGTGGTACGGCACAACACTTGTGAAGTTGTATAGGAATAAAGAAACCAATGTATTTTTTTTTTCATTGCTTTGGGAAAATAAATCATCGTAACTGAACGTTGATTTTTTTATTTCCACAAACTCTTCCGATATTGCCGCGAAACAAAACTACTGATCAAGAAAGTTGATGTTTGTAGTCTCTCTCTCTCTCATTCTCCAACGGAGCTGCTAAAAATGACTTTAATTAGCTGACTACAGCACGAGTGTATTGCTTTACGGATGGCCAGTTTTATTCCATGTATTGGGTGTATGCATGAGTTCCACCTGTTTTTGTAGGCTATAATACAAAGAAAGGAGGAGAACACAACAAATAACGTACCTAGGATTTTTTTTTTATTATTGAAGGTTTAACGACCACCGTGAGCAACTCAATGGGCTATAAGCAGTCGCCCGTCCCTAATTTAGGGCCACTGGTTCCTGGGAAGGGAGAGAGCCAGTGCCGTAAGACAAACACAACATCCATGCATCAACGGGATTCGAACCCGGACACGTCACGGACGAATGGTCAGAAGCCAGCGCTTAGGCCGTTGCGCCACAACGGCGGACCAATTATTTCACGTAATTGCCATCATTCTGTATGACCTCTTGCCATCTGTCTATGAGAAGGTGAATCCCACGCCAGGAAGAACTCCTGTGTTTTAGAGTAAAAAAAGTCATGTAATGCCGTTTTCACGTCGTCCACATCATCGAAGGTTTGTAGAGCGAAGGCGTTCTGTAACGATCGAAAACGGTGGTAGTTCGTAGGTGCCAAGTAAGGGGAATACGCCGGGTGAGTTAACACTTCCCGACCAAAGTCGCTGACCCAGTGGCGCAGTAGTCTAAGCGATGGCCTCGATCATTCGTCCGAAAGGGGTCCGGGTTCGAATCCTGGTGAGGCATGGATGTTATGTTTGTCTTACGGCACCGGCTCTCTCCCTTCCCTGGAACCAGTGACCCTAAATTAGGGACGGGCTACTGCTTATAGCCCATTAAGTTACTCACGGTGGTCGTTAAACCTACAATAAAAAACAAACAAACAAAGTTTAGTAATTTTTACCGAGTGATTAAAGCAGCATGAGGTCTGGCGTTATCATGGGGAAGGATCACGCCTTTGCGATTGATGAGTGCTAGCCGCTTCGATAACAGTTGTTCTCGCAATCTGTCCAACTGTTGGGAGTAAGGTCAGCATTTATCGTTCGGTTAGGTGCCAACACTTCCCAGTGGATTATTTCCTGGTCATGCCACCAAATACTCAACAAAACATTTTTGGGATGCAGTCCTCCTTTTGAGGTCGATGGAGCAGGCTCCGCACCTTAGCACACAGTCCGTCGACGCTTTACATTACAGTACAGTACCCATTTCTCATCACCCGTTACAATTCGTTCCAAAAACGGTTCATTTCTGTGACGAGAAACACAAAAACGGATTCTCTCCTCTCGTTGCTTTGCAGAAAGCTGGAGCAGAACTTAGCTATCGAACTTGGTGATGAATCCAAGCGCATGCATCCGTCTTTCGACTGTTGTTCTGTGTACCGAAAACGTTTACGTTAATTCCCGAACGGTTGGATGTGCGTCATTTGTTATGGCTTGGCCCACATCTTCGTCAGAAACCACGAATGGACGTCCAAGACGTGGTTGATCTTTACAGTTTCTGTCTCCGTCCCGGAATTTCCAAAACCAACAACGACATGTGCTAACATAAACGGCATCCTCTCCATACACTTGACAGATGTTGCGGTAAGCCGCGGCTGCAGTACTACCTTTATCGAACTCGTATAGTAAACAATGTCTAATGTGCTCCTTATCGCATGCAATGTTAAACCGTCAATGATTTCGGTTTCGAATGACTTCCTCGGACAAGCCTAGTGCCTCTATATGCTCTACTGCTCCACGCTTTATTGGCCGAAAATTCGGCATCGCAGCGTCATTTGTGACGTAACTAATCCGGTCGCAATTTGCATCTATTACAAAAACGAGTAGAACTTTTGCACACACCCTACATACAGGTGTTCAAAGCCTAAGTACGAACATTTTTTCGAAGGGTTAGAAACGCAAGATCAGACGCAGCAGTTTGTGGCAATTTCCATAACTGATGATGTTCAATAGAAAGCCGTTGCACATACAAAATATCAAATTGTGAGCATAGGGGTCACGTGGTATAACTTAAACGGATAAAAGACAAAAACGCGCGGTAAGCGACGTGTGTTTAAAGGAAAATCTGTACGTGAAAGGCATAAAGGTAAGAACGAGTAATTTATGTTTCATGTTATATCTCAAAGACATCATCTAGATGATTTCACACGGGCAAGAATTATACGAAGCTGGATGAAGGCTGTCAAGTGAGTGATGTAGCCAGGGAGTTTGAAATCGCGCATAGTGGTATCCAGACTCTGGGCAGCGTTTCAAACCAATGAAATGTGTTCCCGACGCATGCTAGGAAGTCACTTTTCCTCTACTACGATGCAGGAAAAAAGATTTTTGGTTGTAACACGTTTAACACGTAATAACCGCACCCTTGCCAGTCAGCTTGCGAGAAGTCTCCATTCCAGCACAGGAAAGCGGATATCCCAACAAACTGTGGCAAGACGTCTACGATATACACGGTCGTATCAGAATAACATGACCACTCCCGGAATCACAGTGTACCCGCCCAGGTGCGTCACTGAATGCACGTGACAAGGTTAACGACACGGAGATATTAGTGGTCGGTCACTTACAAATGATCCATAGTGCGTTACGTAAACACAATGAGCAGAGGTAGTGATTTGACCGACTTTTGAAAAAGAATGATCATCGGCTACCACGCCAAGGGTGGAGGCATCTCGAAAACAGCAGACCTTGTGGGCTGTTCGCTAGGTGCTGTAGTAAGGGTGTGTACCAAGAATGGACCGCTAGTACACCGAGTACCTGCCGACGTCATAACTGTGGATCCCAAAAACCATCGATCCCGAGGAGAACGTCACCTCCGTCCACTGGTAAAGGGCAGTCGGCGTGCAACAGCGCAGCAATTCACCACGCAAATGAACGCTGGGGCACCCAGGTACATGTCCCCTATAACAGTACAGCGAACTCTGTTACGCATGGGCCCTCGGGAGTCAACGCTGCGTCAAGGCGCCCATGTAAACTCAGGTCCATCGGCAATGACGCCTGCAGTTCGTATAGAACTACCGTCATTGGACAATGGAAGAGTGTGAAAAGGTTGCCTTCTTCAGTGAATCGAGGTTTCTACTCCACAGAAGTGACGGGCGGTGGAGGATACCGCGTCAGACACACGAGAACCAACACTCGGACACGCTTATCAATCACATACAGGCCGGCGGTGGCAGTGTTCATGTCTGGGGGATGTTTTCCTGGTATGACCTGGAACCGCTGGTACCAATGGACAGGTCCCTGAATGCCAATGACTTTGCCCATCCTCGCTGACCACATGCATCCCTTTGGTTTGGACGTTTACCCTGGTGGTGTTTACCCTGGTGGTGTGTACCCTGGCCGCCTAGGTGATCTAGTGGTCTGAGATACTGACTTCTGATCATTCGTTCGAGATGGGCTCTGATGAAGCCAGGGGCGTATCTTGGGTCGGAGACCTGGGCTATCTCCCCACTGTACTTTTTTTTTAAATTGCGAAGTTTAAGTTTTAATTCTTAAGTAATAGAAGTAACTTTTTTCTAAATTTCAAGTACATGCCATTGCTAACATGATACCAAATAAATATGAGGATTAGGATTTTAACACTTATTTGCACATGAACTCCATTCTTCTTTCCTTTTGTGTAAACTTGAGTGCTACGTTTTCACACAACGTTTATTCCGAGTACTTTTTCATATTTAAAAATAATGTTTTTCTCTATTGACAAAACAGCCAAGTTCTTCGAATGTGCATGTCCTTGTGTGGCTCTAAGAGATATCTTGATTATTTTTAATGCTGAAAAACTTCTCGGTAGTTGCAATTGTAGATGGAAAGTTTAATATGAGGTCTGCTAATTTGTACACCTCACTAAGCACCATGTCGAATTTTTCAACTTTATGTAATCTTACTGATTTGTTTTTGTATTCATCAAGGGAACACCTTCAGTTCATTTTTTAGTCGAGCTGTATCAAAATGTGAAGCATAGAGTTCTTTAAGTTATGACAGTAGATATTCAGGGAAGCTTTCACAAAATTTACCGAAACAGTTCGAATCCAAAAAAGCCACGAATCTAAGATATAATATCTCTGATTTTAATTCATTGACACTTTACAAAAACTGAAACAACTCTCGCAAAACACTCTTATGGGCGAGAGTATGCGAGTGACTGAGATAGTCTAACTCTTCTTTTTTCTGGGCGAACCGTTTCCCAAAGCAATGGCTCATTCCATTCTACCAGCTGATTCACGTTGTCATGGAAACGCTAGCAGGCGATGGTATGGAAGGTTTTCGCATCAGAACTGCGAAGACTGGAAGAGCTGCCGTTGGTTTTCGCTCGCCGGACTGAGTCAAAGAAGCGAATCCGCACGCGTTTTTTTTTCACACAGAAAGCATCCAGATATTTTAAGACCGTTGATAATTGACTTTTATTTGTGTATATTTAATTCAGTTTTATTTGTGCATTCTCTGGGCTTCTCAGCTAGCTTAGCTATCCTTGAATATACGCCACTGGATGAAGCATAGGCGTCTAAATGCGCTGACACGCCTCTTTCCCCGCAACCAGCCCTTCCCGGAACTAGTGAACCTATATTGAGGACAGCTGAAGATCTGTAGCTGTAAGGAGCCGCGGATGGCTTAGTGGTTAGTGTTTCAGGCTATCGATGCTGGGTCCCCAGGTTCTAGCCTGGGCTGATCTTTCAGAGATGGTGTGATTTACTAACAATCGCTGAATATCGGACGAGCACGTAAAGTGACGGCCCCCAGGCTGGACCCACTGGTTAAATGGGTATCCTTTCCTATGTCCTCCCTGAAATTCTCTCACCCATCTATGTGCAATATCGTACTTGTACGGTGGCGCCATCTACTGTACTCTAATCTCACTACAAACTGTTCTGTCAAAGTCGCTAGACTTGCTCTCATTCCTTCCGTTTCTGTGTCCTGCCCAAAAGACGATCTCGCTGTAGGTGGCTGGGACCTAAACTCTACTACCTGTGGACGGAAGTCCTACAAGAAAATGACGCTGACTCGGACGTAATGCTGTAGCTGTAAGAGCTGTTCGTTTGGTCGTTACCCTAAGGAAAAAAATTTGCCATGGAAATGTTTAGTCTACTTTCGAAAACATTTTACACAGTGGCGCTATGATTTCTTCATCGGCTTATGTTCTTGATTACGATTAATGCTGCTAACGTGTGAAATTTGTGAAAGCATGGCTGTGCGGACTTAAGGAGTAATTTAGACAACCTTCACATTTACCGTCGGTAGTTTTCTCCTCAGTTAATTCGTCTTACATAATTTTCTACTCGCATATCGTATTGAAACAAAGGCCATTTAAACTCCGTTCCTAAAATACGTTTTATAGGATTTCCAATTTTGCCGAACTGAAAAGGATAGAGAAGTACAGCAAACAGTTGTCAATGCAAGTTCCGAGAATGACCGTTTTATTTTCGAAACGACCTTCAAAAAGCTGGCGAATGCTCTATTCGCTGCCATCTTGCTTTCTGCTCGGAAACACACTTCTAAATAAAAACTTTTGAAGGCAAACGGAGAACTTGAGACAAAGGAAAATGATAAATCAAAGATGTGCGGAGTATTTTGTTTAGCTCATACGTCTTGCTTGCTTAGTGTGGTTTTGTATATATGAGAACTAGTGAACGGCATTTCCCTCCAAACAATGCCTTTCGAAACACACGTGCCTTGACCGCTGCCAAGTTGCTATCGGCTCTCTGATTTGCACGTGAGCGTTTGACGTCAGCGTACCGAGACACAATGCTCTGTTATCTGCCATATCTTCCTCAGAAATTCACTCCGAGCTGAAATGTATTTTATATCCGGTGATGTTATGCAGTATTTGGCAATCTTTTACGTCCTCGCACTGCATGATTTCCTGAAATCGTCATAAGTAACACTTTCGGAAATTATTGTATTTAAATGAAACATGTATTCAGTTGTGAAATTTCGTTTCAAAGGCTTTGATTTCCTTGGAGAGGAAATTGTTATAGAGTACCGATTAACTGGTTCTAATCAATTAAATGGCAATATCAATAGTTTTAACGCCATTCTGGGTAATCACAGCTACAACAAACGATTTTCGGTAACAAAATAAAACGGGCAGTTAAGCAAAAAAAAAAAAAAATAGAGAATCGCTACAAAATATCTCTTAGCAACTTCTACAGTTAACTCGCTTTTTAGAATTAGGATTACTCAACGATCTTTGCACCACATTTTTTTCTTGGCAAACACATGCCGAAGAAAGTTTAAATTTAGTACACAACACGTCTGAAAATTTCTGCCTTTAAAAAGAAAAAGGATATGTTGTAGAGCATTTGTCATACACAACTGGAAACATGTTTACGAAAGTGCTACTGTATGTGGGAATGTAGCAGTAGTTACGCCGGCAGTTACGCCGGCAACTCAGAACTGGGTGGACTATTAGGGACATGATGGGGGGGGCGGTGTAAATTGTGAAGTATTAGGCATAAATCTTGGCGAAAAAATTACGTTCATGCAGATTTTATCCGACGCTGAAAATGTTGTCCGTAGTCAAAACAGTTTTCAGGTGGATACAGTACGTAGTATTTATGCACATATGTAGTATGGGAACCATGGATACGAATCTCTATGACAAGTTACTATTCTTCGCAATTTTAGAATACTTACGTCGTTTTTTCTGTCTTTTTATTATCTGTCATAAGGCTGTTTATGAATTTTAGTTTGTAACCTGACAAGGAATTTCTCTCTGCAACTCTCGCTTTCTCTCTCATCGTTTTAAGTTATAATTACAACAGTGATGTGTTTCTACTACTTTCTTACAAATTCGCCCAGAGGACTCCCTCCGTGTCCGAGAAATACAGACACTAAATTCAACAAAAAATTCATTTTATATAACAAAATTTCTGTGAATTCGGAAAATTCAGGTACGTTTATCCAAGTTCCCTAAAATCTTCGATGGTTGCACCAGTTAGATCAGATCAGATCATATGTAGAGGATTTTAGAAAGGGAGTGTCTGACCCCAGGTCTTAAACAACCCTTAGAAATAGGAAGCTAGGCGATTTGGGCTAGAGTGCCCGATAGGAAAGTGACACGGAAGCGAAGTAGAAAGGGGAAGGAAAACGACCTTATTTATTACCGGGGAGGCCAGTACCCGGATCCGACGGCTTAACGTTCCCATCCAACGCACGGCGGATATTTAGTGGATCGAGCGTTCGTACCTGCCTGGGATCGAACCTGAGGTCCTTTCCGTGGCAGTCACGAACGTTGCCCACTAGGCCACCCGCGGCCCGGTTGCACCAGTCTTATGTTCTCAGAGCTTAAATATTGGGAAGGGGGGGTTCTAAAGGGTGGGCCCAAAGAAAGATTGGGTGGGTTGAAGCCCAACCCAGCTCACCTGTATAGCATCACACCTAGAGTGTTATTATCACGCTTCCAAAAACACGTGTAACTAACAGGGTCATCCATGGTCCAACTTCTATACCGGCACCCGCGAACGTACAAGGTGTAGACATCCCTAGAAGGAACCGATCCGCCGTTCGTGAGAATCTGTTACCCCAATTTGGATCAATAACGGAAATGTGAAAGCTATATATAATTCAGCAGCCCAGAACCAATTAAACAGGGGAAGGGTAGAGGGGGCTACAGCCCCGGGCCCCGCATTTTCAAGGGGCCCAGAATTATGCAGGCTACTTGAAGAATTAACAAAGTTTTCCTTTTTTTTTTTTTTTGTTGTTGCAGGTAGCACAGCAAAAAATATAAGAAACTGCCTTGTGAAAATATTTTCTATTTCTTTCCGCATTTTTAGGAGGAGTCCGTAAGAAATACAGTCGCCCGCAGTCCATCCTCAAATCTTTCAAAAGCATTACAGTTAAAAAGCATTACAGTTTAAGCATTACAGTACACATCTGCAATTAGGGGGAATTTTCACACATTAAGAATTCGTTTGAATCGTGATATTTGTTTGATCATATTATTTACCCACAACTTTGATATGATTTCAACAAACGGGGTAGGGAGGGGGTGGAGTGGGGCGGGGTGGGGGTTAAAGCAGAACTGAGCTGGTATGCATTTTTTAACTATGCATTTTTACATTTTCTTGCTACCACTGATTCGTCCATGAATCATGGGATACCCACTTTCAATACGGAGGGGATATATTTATGGCTTCCTCATCATATTTTGGGAATGTTTTCTCCTGGGTATTTTTATTCCTCCACCCATAACGAAATCCTAGATGTGCCGCTAATACTGGGGCCCCAAAATACTCTCCAGCCCCCGTGCACCCCGTCTCCTTAAATGTGCTCTGCAGCAACCGAATTAACTACAAAAGAGAGAGGAAGCCTATGTCAAACGCTAGACGACTTCGGTCATCAACTAATAATACATGGCTTTGTTTCCAGGCGGTTGATTATTACACAAGACAGCGACTGTGTAACAAAACAGTGTTTGTGAATAAGGTTGGAAGTAAGTGTTTTTGCATCGACTTTGAACTGTGTGTGTGTGTGTTTTCAAAATTTTTATCCGAAAAACCACACATGAGGTGAAACGTTTTTCGTGATCTACATAGTAGCACTAGTATGTTTAGTGTTTCATTAGCTATGAAACAACGCATCGGTTGAAGAAAAGTAGGAAAAAATATGGTCATTGTGTAATTTACTTTACAGTAAATATCAGTTACACGATGCCAGAAATCCCAATTACTTTCAGAGAAGCAATGTGAAAAAATTATCATTTGCTTTTCGTTGATTTCGAACAGATCTTTAGTGCATACTACACGGTTTCCATAGATTACATATGTTTCATAACACGAGCCTAACCAAACCAAGACCTAACTATTAATAGTATTTACACCAATTTTCGCATTTTTGTAGACTTTTCAAGTAAACTGTTGCCATGCGCTTCTGTAGAGTTCAAAGAGCACTTAAACTAAAATTAAACGACGAGTGCAACTAAATAAATCAACCTGCAGTTAATGAGATGATTAACTTAAACTGCTCGATGGATTGTATTGTTTGGTGACCCCATCAGTTTGGAGGGGGGTCCCTGATGTGGCCTAGTTGGCTTGCATGAAAATGTCTTGTACACTGTAGATCAGTTATTTCATAAGAATTATTCTACAGTTAAAAGCCGTCTTCTCCGTATCGTGGCTGGCTCTTGGGTTCCCCATATGTCGCCGTGTGACAAATTTGAGTGTTCATTATGAAATACCATGATCCATATCTATAAGGGGACTTTATGATAGATCTCAGTAATGTTAAATATAGATTTAGGTTGCATTCTCTGACGCGGTCTATTCCAGTGGTTCTTAATTACTTTTCACCCGGGGCCACATTTTTTTTTCATGGAAGCGGGCCACAGAGTGTGAACTATTAATTTGGTAAATATAAGTTACATATCATACTGATACTCATAATCCTTTTTATTTTAAGATTTATTAAAGTTAATGTGAAAATTATAAAATGAACTTTACATTGCGGGCAAATAAAAAAAAAGATAGAACAACTTTCCGAAATTAGTTACTTGTATTAACGTTAAATTGCAAACACAATATTTTAATTTTAAATTTAGTCATCAAGAAATTAAGGAGAATAATGGGGGTGACGTCAGTCTTCAATATGTTTAAAATCTGGAGTATATGTTGTAATAAAAAAAATATTTATACTGTTTTATTTTATAAATATTGATAAACATTCTTTTTCTTTCAACTGTGGATTTTTTACATTTCCTTTCGGTTTAATTTTTTACCGTGGAACGGACCGACACCCATTGCAGGCCGCCTATTCAGAACCAGTGGCCTCTGCAGTGGTGCAGTCCTGAAAAGAAAAGTGGCCTGGCGTTCTGAAGACCGGCGACTCCAGCAGGTCATGGGGTTGGGGGTGGGTGCCAACTAACTTTTTGAAATCAAACATATTTACTGTTTGGTACCTACTGTATTTCACTGGCTACTTCTGAAGTGATTTCGGTAAACAAAAAACTACGGATTTGTGTAAAGCCACCACCACATCAACAACAACAACAACAAAAAATATATATATATAATAATAATAGAGAAAGAGAGAGAAGAAGAAGGAAGGGAAAACACTAGGTTAAGATAATTTGTGTTAAAAAATGTCGATTTGGATCAGCAACGATTGAATAAATGAATTCAAAAAAGTCCGATTCAGTTAGATAAGAAGTATCCTGGCGCCACCAGGTATTGGAGAAAAAACGGCCTGCCTTCGACTGCACCCCTGGGTCCATGTAATGTTGTACTTCTGGTTATATTCAGTTAGCATATTTTTTAACACGAGATAATCGACTTGCTACACTGCGTTCGGATTGATTTATAAATAAACTGATTGTGATAGAAATTCAACACAAACTGGTAATGGCACACACAATATTAAAGGAACGTTCGTAAAGTAATGCCTATTACTTAATAATTTTTTTACAATAGATACAGTGCCCAAAATACATATATGATTACATGAAATATTTACTGTTCAAAATAATATCCCCCTCAAGAGGAAAAGTGCCGCTTTCTTGAGCCAGTGATCCCGTGGTTAACGCAAATGCTTTTGATCGTTCGTCCGAGTGGGCCCGAGTTCAAGTCCTCATCCGGGACGTGAGCACGGGGCCCACTCGAACATCCAAACCTCCTAGAAGTAGAGAATGCAAGCAAAAATTTAATACTACCGTAATGAGAAAATGACCATGGAACTGGGAGATTTTTTATTGGAATTCAGAGCCATGTTACAGCAATCGAGAACAACAAAACGTACACAATTAAAGTTGCTGGGAAGAACACCTGTAAAAAGTGTTTAAAGCCAGCGAAATTATAAAGCGCATGTCGGGCTGTCATCGTCTTGCACTAGCAGAATATTTAGAAAGGTACACGCAGAACCTCCATCGAAGTTCTTGAAGTTATACATGATCTGTTTCAAAGCTATCTTCGACCTTATATATTTCATAAATATTAAATGTTCATTTTTGTAAAATTATTGTAATAAATACACCGATTTTCGTAAAAAGGTTTTTATAATAGTTAAAATTTTCCGTGCATTCGAAGTTTAAGTGTTCTGTTCTAGCTTCAGAGGGAGAGAGAGAGAAAACGGAAGAAAAAGAAAAGAAAGTAAAAAACAAACAAACAAAAAAAGCTAAAGTTTCAGAAACAGAGGAAGCCGAGAGCGGAAAGGAACAGATATTTTGACTGATAATGGAAAGTAATGTAGTGTAATGTTTTCACAAACTGCAGAGAGAAAATCGCCGAAACGACAATGAATCGCACAGGAATGACTTGACGAAATGAAGTCGAACGGAAGTTCGTTTCAACAGAAGTGGGAATCACGCACTGCGAAAGAATAAACGAATATTTTAAAGAGGAATTGCTGGTCATGTTGCTTAGAAAAGATTTGAGGATTCAAGCTGTAAATTTTGCTATTGAATCAAGCCGTCCGAATTGAAGGACTCAAAGTTATTTCGAAAAATTCAACAAGACTTGATATCAAAATCTAGGGAGCTTGTTTCATAGCAAAGTAGGCGACTGAACGCCATGAAATATCACCGATTTTTCCGTTTCTTTTGCCACTTTCTGATTTAAAAATTTCGAATAACTTTTCGATGGAAAAGCTTTTGAAACCTGTGCAATATTAGCGAGAAGTCTGCCAGTTTGTGTGTGTATGGGTGTGTGTGAGAGAGAGAGAGAGAGAGAGAGAAAGAGACACTTTCGAAAAGTCCCTCTATAAACATTTTATTTTTTTTGACCAGAGCAACTTCCCCCACCCCCGAAAAAAAATAAGTTTATGGATCCATCTCAAAAATCAATATCGGGATGTACTCAGAATAATTTTTCCGATAACGGGAAAGCAATACATTTTTAACAAAGCCTACATATACGTTCATTGGTGCTTAACATTAAATTCTTTGAATAAAGCTCATGTTGAGAAATGGCTTCCTAGTTTCTTAATTCAATTACTAATCAAAAACAACTATTATGGGAAATTTCCTAGTAAAATTCCCATAATAGTTTTTTTTTAAATTAGTAATTAAATTCTTTTCTTTTCAGCCAAACGATGGCGCCACAGCCTTAAGCTCGAATTTCCTATTTTTGTAAACACAGCTCTTGTCGTATACTTTAAGCAATATGTTTCTTGCATTAAAATATCTCCCACAGAAAACAAAAATTAACGAATAGTCAACGCTTTTACGCTTTATAATTACCATAATTCATTAAACAAACCAAATTGTGAAAATCTGTTACAATGTGAAAGAACAATAGATTTCAAAGATTAAAAGTATTTTACCGTTTTGGGCATGCTGTATGCCTATCACTAATATTTTTGTGATTGAAAATTTATTAAACGTACAGTATAGTTCTGTAGCAAAAGCAAAAGTTCATATACTATAGCAAGAACTTAAAAACTAGAAAATGTCTGCATAAATATTCAACAGATGGCAGCACATAACTCAACATACTTTGCTGTTCACTTTTTAGAAATTCAAACCCAGCCAGGTTCATCTAATTCTAGGGATCTAACCAAACATTCTGTTTTGTAGCATACAATACAGATAATTTCTTAATTGAAGAGGTGGATACTTAAACGACGAACACGCTTATAAGTACTTTTTTCACGGAACTGGCATAAATTATCAGATAACGTAATCGAAACGCATTTTCCAAAAACTGGAAAAAGAAATACTAATATACATAGAAAATAAAATTTTCGTTTTCCAGTGCGACTGGTGAGAGAATGAGCCAGAGCAGTGAAATAAATGGAAAGAGGCATACATAAAGCCCATCATAGGCGCCGACTATCACCTTGCCCCCTTAATAATTTAACTACGGGGGCAGTGCGCACCCAGCATTTTTCGTCCTGTTTAATTAAATAATGGTTTTGGCCTCATAAAGTGAACCAAGCTCCACCTTATAAGGCCAAAGCGTTTTATTTCCGAAAAAATTATAAATAACAAACTAAGTAGACTTTTTTTACCATACAAAGTTTTGCTTATTTGATAAGAAACTTGACTGACAGCCCCGTATTTTGTTCGAAATGTTCTCGTGATGTTTAAAACAATTATGAAAAATAAAATAAATAAAAATACAGAAACGCATGATCTCTAGTGTCTTTATGTATTTATTTTTTGCGCTTCTCGTTCTTTGTTTGAGTAACAGCGCTAATTTTTCATATTTTTGATAAACGTTTGGAAACAAAATCTCGGGATATTTTCATAAAATCGCAGGTTGAATTTAATTTTTAAAAATATTACTATTCAGCAAAACAATTTTTCGATTTCCTTGTTCATTTGCTGATGAGCAATTACAATTGCATTTCAAAATATACGTCGAATCTCGTAGTTTATCTTTTTGCCTCCCTCCCCCTTTTTAATTTAAATTTTCCTCCTGACAATGGATGAGGCTTACCCCTCTTACGTCAGATCTCTTCACGCCTGCTCCCTCAGATAATTTGGTGAAGTCGGCGCCCCTGTAGCACATTTAAGAGAGAGGCTAAATAAATGTTCTCTCTCCATAAATGTTCTCTGGGCATAGGCGTACATTGTAAATTGCAGGACATGCTCGAAAGAAAAAGTAAATCTCAATGGCGTTTAAAGATTAATATTCTTTAAAATAAGTAAGAAAATATATAAAAATGTCGTGTTATTAATTGTTACCCAGTAACAAACCTTTGAAATGGTGCACGTCTTTCATTCAGTCCTCATGCTTGAGAGTAAATGTGAATACATTTCGGGCAAAAAAGAAAACAAGAAAGATGACACCGAATTTTCGGGTGTAATACGCACGTTTTTTGAATCCGTTCTGACGCAAATTAAATATATGAAAGCTATTCAAAGTCAATAGGACCGGTATGGAAAACAATAGTATCTGACGGAAGAAAGAAGTTTTTCAATCGGGTTTTTAATCCCCCAGATATTGCTGTAAACGTAATCGTGAGCTTACGCCCTCTGATTGCAGACTTGTGCGTTAAGAAAAACATGAATTTATAGAAGACAAATTTCGCACCGGAAACGCTGTCCAACACCGAAAGAATTTTTCAAATCGGACTCTTAGAGACAGAGATATCGACATAAAAAAAAAAAAAAAAGTGACTTTACGTCCCCTGGTGGGAAAACAATGCATTGTTTTAGGAAGAAAGTATTCTCAAAAGTTTTTTTCCATATGAGCGGTATCGGTCCAAGAAAAAAATTAGTCAAGTTTTCAGGAGCTCAGATTTTGCTACTAATACATCAGCAGCAGAAATTAACACGTATGGCCCCTGGTGGCCAAACCATTCTTTACCAAATATTAGAAATTATGTAAAAAATATTTTCCATCAGGTCTTGTATGCGATACAGGAAAAAAATTTCAAATCGGAGTTTTAGAAGCAGAAAACGCAATTTACCTTTGTGCCCCTAGCGGAAAGACTATGGTTTACTTGAAAATTTTGAATTTATGGGAAAAACATTTCGTATCGGAAACACTATCCAACAAAGAAGGAATTTTTCAAATCGGACTCCTATAAGTAGAGATATTGAAAAAAATAAGATATGCATCTACGCCCCCTGGCATAGAAACCATGCATTATTTCAAGAAGAAAATGTTCCTAAAAGGTTTGTCGACATGAGTAGTATCGGACAACAAATGACTTTTTTGCAATAGATATTTTAGAAGCTCATACTTTCCTGCAAATACATCAGAAGCGGAAATTAAGATTTACGCCATCTGGTGGTCAAACCCTTTTTTACAAAAATTAGAAATTATATGCAAAGGATTTCCCATCAGGAGCTGTATCCGGTGCAGAAATAATTTTTCAAATCGGAGATTTAAAAGCAGAGATAGAGGGGGAAAGCAATTTACCTTTACACACCCTAGCGGAAAGTCTACGAATTACTTGAAAATTTTGAAGTTATATGAAAAACATGTCACACTGGAAACACTATCCAACAAAAAAGGAATTTTTGAAATCGGACTCTTAGAAGCAGAGATATTGATAAAAAATAAGACATACATCTACGCCCCCTGGCGTAGAAACCATGCATTATTTTAAGAAGAAAAGGTTTCTATAAGGTTTGTCGACATAAGTAGTGTCGGTCGACAAAAGACGTTTTTCTTAAATCGAGAATTTAGAACCTCATATTTTGCTGCAAATACACCAGAAGCGGAAATTATGATTTACGCCCCCTGGTGGCCAAACCATTTTTTTTTTTTTACAAAAATTAGAAATTATGTGCAAACAATTTCCCATCAGGAGCTGTATCCGGTGCAGAAAGAATTTTTCAAATCGGAGAAATTTTGAAGCAGAAATATAGGAGGAAAATGCAATTTACCTCTACGTCCCCTAGCGGAAAGTCTATGAATTACTTGAAAATTTTGAAATTACATGAACCACATGTCACACTAGAAACACTATCCAACAAAGAAGGAATTTTTCAAATCGGACTCCTAGAAGTAGAGATATTGACAAAAATAAGATATACATCTACGGCCTCGTGGCGTAGAAACCATGCCCTATTTTAAGAAGAAAATGTTTCTAAAAGGTTTGTCGACATGAGTAGTATCGGTCAACAAACAACGTTTTTTTCAATCGAGAATTCAGAACATCATATTTTGCTGCAAATACAACAGAAGCTTAAATTAAGATTTACTCCCCCTGGTGGCCAAACTATTTTTTTTACAAAAATTCGAAATTATGTGTAAATGATTTCACATCAGTGCCTGTATCCGGTGCGGAAAGAATTTTTCAAATCGGAGATTTAGAAGCAGAGATATAGGGGGAAACATAATTTTCCGCTACGCCCCATAGCGGGAAGTCTATGAATTACTTGAAAATTTTGAAATTACATGAAGAACATGTTACACGGAAAACACTATCTAACAAAGAAGGAATTTTTCAAATCGGACTCCTAGAAGTAGAGATATTGACAAAAATAAGATGTACATCTACGCCCCCTGGCGGAGAAACTGTGTAATATTTTAAGAAGAAAATATTCCGAAAAGGTTTATCGATGTGAGTGGCATCAGTCTACGAAAGAGTTTTTTCAATCGATATTTTAGAAGCTCCGATTTTATGGCAAATACATCAGAAGCAAAAGTTAACGCTTACGCCCCCTGGTGGCCAAAGTATTGTTTACCAAAAATTTGAAATTATATGCAAAAGATTTTCCATCAGGAGATGTATCCGATGAAGAAAAAATTTTCAAATCGGAGTTTTAGAAGAAGAGTCATCGAAGAAAAGGTAATTTACTTTTACGCCCCCTAGCGGAAAATCTATGCGTAATTTAAAAAAGAAACTATATCCAAAGTACTGTTCGACATAAATGGAATCGAAAAAAAAAATTGAATCGGATGTTTAGAAGCAAATATGTGGAATAAAACGTACTTTTAAATTCGACATCATCTGCATTTACGCCATCTAGCGGCGAAATTGTACATCGTAAAAAAAAAAAAACCGAAATGAAGGATCATCATTCGCATATTTCAAGCCTCTCAATGCAAAAAGAATTTTTCGAATCGGACTAATAGTTGCAGAGCTATCGTGGCTACAGACGGACGGACGGACAAACCAATAACATAAGCACGATCTCTTTTTACAAAAGACGTGCTAAAAAGCGGATAGCAGGGCTTTCCAACAGTGTATCGCAATTGACGAACATGGGAAAATGTGGTGATATGAGCGACTTTGATCGTGGACGTATTGTAGGCGCACGACAGATAAGTCATGGTATCTCCCAAGCAGTAAGAACCCTAAGGTTTCCGAAGGGAACCACCGTATTAAGGGTGTATCGCAAGTATACCTTGGACAGACGTACCAGCGCCCACATAGCAAGCTGTGGCCGACTACATGTTATTCATGACAGAGGTCGACGTAGACTGTCCGGGCTCCTACAGACCCACTGCTTTTTTTTTTTTTTTAGATTGGAGATTTGACAACCACCGTGAGCAACTCAATGGGCTATGAACAGTTACCCGTCCCTAATTTAGGGCCGCTGGTTCCAGGGAAGAGAGAAAGCCAGTGCCGTAAGACAAACACGACATCCATGCCTCACGGGATTCGAACCCAGACCCCTTCCGGACGAATGGTCCTAAGCCATCGCTTAGACCACTGCGCTACCGGGGCGGCAGACTGCATGGCAACGGGGGCGCAAATCCATCCAGATTAAATGTCGGAGGCCTAATCAGGGTCAGGGAGTGAACGGTACAGCGCACGCTGCATGCTCTGGGCTAAGGGAGCCGACGCCCTACATGTGTGCCACTGTTGATTGCTCGTAATCAGACATTACGCCTCGCCTAGTGCCGGGAGCATCAAAACTGGACGGCTACAGAGTACACTCATCTGAGTTTGGAACCACCCAGTGGCCCCCAAGGTCCCCGGATTGCAACTACCCAGGCATGGCTTGAGGAACATTCATCTGAGTTTGGAAGCATCCAGTGGCCCACAAGGTCCCCGGATTGCACCCACCCAGGCATGGCTTGAGGAGCACTCACATGAGTTTGGGAGCATCCAGTGGCCCACAAGGACACTGGATTGCAACCACCCAGGCATGGGTTGAGGAACACTCATCTGAGTTTGGAAGCATCCAGTGGCCCACAAGGTACCCGGATTGCAACCACCCAGGCATGGCTTGAGGAGCACTCATCTGAGTTTGGAACCATCCAGTGGCCCTCAAGGTCCCCGGATTGCAACCACCCAGGCATGGCTTGAGGAACAATCATCTGAGTTTGGAACCATCCAGTGGCCCACAAGGTCCCCGGATTGTAACCACCCAGGCATGGCTTGAGGAACATATGAGTTTGGAACGATCCAGTGGCCCTTAAGGTCCCCGGATTGCAACCACCTAGGCATGGCTTGAGGAACGCTCATCTGAGTTTGGAACCACCCAGTGCCCCCAAGGTCCCCGGATTGCAACCACCCAGGCATGGCTTGGAGAACACTCCTCCGAGTTTGGAACCATCCAGTGGCCCTGAAGGTCTCCGGATTGCAACCAACCAAACATGGCTTGAGAAACATTCGTCTAAGTTTGGAACCATCCAGTGGCCCCCAAGATCCCCTTATTGCAACCACCCAGGCATGGTTTGAGGAACAGTCATCTGAGTTTGGAACCACCCAGTGGCCCCCAAAGTCTTCGGATTGCAACCACCCAGACATGACTTGGGGAACCCTCATATGAGTTTGGAACCATCCAATGGCTCTGACGGTCTCCGGATTGCAACCACCCAGGCATGGCTTGAGGAACACTCATCTGAGTTTGGAACCATGCAGTGGCCCCCAAAGCCCTCGGATTTAAACCTCGTGGAAGCTATCGGGAATGCTGAAGAGCGGAACATCAGATCCATGGATCCCGGACCTACGTCTCGTGCGGAATTGTGGACAGTGGTGACAGGCATGGCAGGCATTACCTTTGGAAAACATCAGACTGTGATGGAGTCGATTCCTCGGCTTATACAGGCTGTTATTCGCGAGTACAACCACGCTATTAGGTAGGTGTCTCTAAAGTTTTGCAAATTAAGTGTATAAACAGTCACCTGTTCATAATTTGGTCCTTTTATGCTATGGGGAGGAGAAGGAAGGAGCCAGTACGGTAGGACAAGTGAATCATCTCAGCTACACTCGAGAATGCATCCACCTCGGAAAAAATTATTAGTAGCCAGCACCTCCTACCGCTTGGCCAGTGGGGAGGCTTCTTGGTTTCCCTCATATTTTTCTTAATAGCTATTTCATTTCTGAGTAGATTTGAAAAGTGGTTGCTCTACTGAATTTAGCATAATATTGTAACTGATATAATATATACAGGACTATTTATAATAAAATAATATATTCGACATACACACTTTCAAAACTGCATGCTGAATATATTAAATTTTAATTTTAGTAATCTTTTACTGGTGTTAACAGACTGAAAATTCTTATCTCGTACGTTCTAATTACAACACAGCCGTTCCGGGGGCGCAGTGGTCTAAGTGCTGGCTTCTGATCATTAGTTCGAGAGGATAGGGGTTCGAATCCCAGTGAGGCATGGTTATTGTGTTTGTCTTGCAGCACTGGCTCCCTCCCTTACATGGAACCAGTGACCCTAAATTAGGGACGAGTGATTGCTTGTAGCCCATCGAGTTGCTCACGCTGGTCGTTAAATCAACAAAAATAAAAGTAACGACATGTAAATTTTTATCGAAAGGTAATTTTCGCTGCCCTAACGGAATTCATGCACATGATGAGCATGCGCTACTTTTTGCGACGGCATGCTTACGCAATCGAGCATGCGCTACTTTTTGCGACGGCATGCTTAAGCAATCGAGCATGCCTGTAGTGTTGGCACCTTTGGAAAGAGGTGTCTGAGGGTAAACTGTGACTAGACAGCCCAATAAAAGTTAATAAAAAGTCAACATAACAGTTATTCTTAGTCAAGTTGGCAACTCTTTCTTGTAGGATTTCTAATCAAAGAAGGTTCAGACGACCATTTCTCGTAAGGTTTCCAGTCAAGGAATTTTTCTAATTCACAAGGACAAATCACCTCTTCATGAGGTCAATGATTAAATCACATAGCTGTCAGTCATTTATCATGCAACTCTCCAAGAGCAGCATTTTAGCATTTCCATCTCATTCTGAAATCGACGTTCACGAGTATTTTCTCGAGCGGTCTAAGCAGAGAGAGAAATTGGATGGGGCTAGATCAGAACTGTGTTCACCTCGGTTGTCGAGGTGGTCGGCCTCTCACATCTCTGTTCATCATACGTGTTGAATCCTTCGCCTTCGAACTGTGTTCATCAATTTATCGCATGCTATACAGTCGTTTCTTTCCTCCTATCAACTTAAATCAGTTGTTCGTAGTCACAGTAACAATTTTCTCCCAAAAAAAGTGAATGACGCCACTAACTTCTGAAGACCGCTCAAGAAAATACTCGTAAACGTCGATTCCAGAATGAAAAGATTTAAAAACGATCACTACTTTCAACGCCTGACGCACTGAATATGACCAGACTGCCTGTTGGTATCAGTGTTGCAACACCAAGAAAACTTTATCTACTTATATCATAAAACGCACTAAGTAACCTCATTTGTTTCTCAGTCCTCACGTATACACTCTACACAACAATTCCATTTAAAGCGTTATAATTTGCATGCCGGAGTAACATGAAAGAGACTGGCTCAAGACAGACAATTGTAGAAGAACACTCAAAATAGTATAATTATACTAAAAATCCGAAAATTCTTGGCGTAGAATAAAGATAAAATTTTCCAAGCTTTCGCACATCAACCAGATGGCTTTCTGGTTGATATGCGAAAGCTTTCTCAAGAAGGTAGGCAGCTAACTGTCTACCTTCCTTGAAAAAAGCCATCTGGTTGATGTGCAAAAGCTTGGACAATTTTATCTTTATTCTACGCCAAGAATTTTCAGATTCTTAGTATAATTATACTATTTTGAGTGTAATTTCGTGTACAGTTCCAACTTTTTGAAACTGCAGAAAAAACTTGGGGAGACCTTCATTCCGCAGTGGACTGATAAGTGTTGACAATGATGATGATGAATTTTCAAAATGTTGTTTAGTTTGATATCTACCTTCCTTTTTTTTCCTAGGCGTGTAAATGTCTTCCTGAACTTCTCTGCTAAGAGAAGTCATTCGTTCTAATGTAGGGATACCGGCTGTAGGGAAGGAAATGAACTAGTACCTACTGAACTCGTTTTAAGCGAAATGATTTCCCAAAACCACGTGCTACTAGAAGTTGTTCGTTTCTAATTTAGTGATTCCGATTCCCAGGAAGAACGAGTAGCAGTGGCGAAAGATTAAAACTACGATAAGCTGAGAGAACCCAGGTTTTTTAACCGAGTCGCCAGCATCAAGAGAAACCAGACGACAGAACTTTATACTGCTCTATCGAAAGTGCTCTTTTGCCTAGTATTTCTTGGAATTGAAAACTTTTGTACAAATGGGGAACAAAACTTGGAACCTTTCTAAGCTCGTCTTATTTAACGCTAATAGCTATTGCCTCCTCTTCTTGTTCATTTTCTTCCCGGTGGGTTAATTCTTTAGGGATTTAACGATCGTCACGTGACCAACTAACTCTTAGGACTGAAAGTAGTCGTCGGTTCCTAATTTCGTGCCACTGGTTCTGCAGGAGGGACAGAACCACCGCCATCAGACAAGAAAACCGTATATGCCTCATTCGGGATTCGAACTAGAGCCCGTCTCAAATGGCTAGCCAATGACCAGCGCCTCACACCACTCGTCCACCGCATGATATTTTCGGGACGACCCGGTGGCGCAGTAGTTTAAGCGATGACTTCTGATCATTTGTCCGAAAGGGGGTCCGGGTTCGAATTCCGGTGAGGCATGGATGTTGTGTTTGTCTTAAGGCACTGGCTCTCTCTTCCCTGGAACCAGCGATCCTAAATTAGAGACGGGCGACTGCTTATAGCCCATTGAGTTGCAAAAAAACCCCGGATGTCTCCGGAAATAGAAGTTGTGTTTGAAAAACGCTGTTCCGCTAAATTTAAACATGATTAAAAATTTTGCTCATACTAATCACATCTTGTGATTTACTGTTGTCAGGTTCCTTAGAATAAATGTAAATTTTAACTCTACGTGTACATCTCTGAATGAAAAACTTTGCTGGGAACAATGACACGGATTGAGAAAATTCTGCTTGCTCTCCTTCTAGGATTTTATAAATTTATCCAAGTTCCTTCAAATGCACAGTTTTACCCCTAGGTGGAACTAGGTGCACTTTTAAAAATTTTAGACGATAGCTCCACTTCTCTAGAAGATGGATTCATATACAAAGTTCGATCAAAATGTAATTCACAGTTGGCCATAAAATACGATTATAGGATCAGAGTAACTTTTGGTCGACATAACTTTATTAATATTTTTACAGATATATCGATTAACATTTTGTGTGTGTTGTCGGTCGAAAATCATGGAAACTAACGTAAGCAGCAAAATCAGGTAACCGTCGGTCATCAAGTTCCTTTTCAAGACTGGTAAAACTACATCAAATGTAATTCCCGAAAAGCTTAAAACTTTATTTCCAAATAAAGAGTTATCTTTATTTATGGGAAAGAAACTGTTGACAGAAGCAGTATCTATAAATGGATTCAGCCCTTCAAAAACAGTCATTTTTGTATGAATATATTTCAGATACGTGGCGATAATGCAAATACACTGAAGTGCCAGAAAAACTGCTACAGACGAGCTTATTCAAAAATACATAGCAACGTCACCTAAGCGCGTACTTGGTTGCGTCCGCTAGTGTGTATATAAAGCGATAGACATCCTTGCCAGCTGTCAGAGCTGTTTTTGGCATGAGAATGACACATAATAACGATTAAAGCGATTTTCAACGCGGCGTCATAGTTGGCGCTCGTGAGATGGGCTAGAGTATTTCGGAAGTAGAAACGAAGTTCTGATTTTCACGGACGACCATTGCAAGGGTGTACCGTGACTACAAGAATTCCGGCAAGACCTCCAACCTACGATACCAGCGTGGCCGTAAAAAGACATTGGGTGAACGTGACCATAGTCGGCTGTCAAGAATCGTTTCACGCGATAGGCGTGCAGCACTCTCGCAGGTATCATCGGAATTCAATGCTGGAGCCTCAACAAGCATCAGCACCCAGACTGTGCAACGACCCTGCACGATATGGGCTTTGGGAGAAGACGCCCAACTCGAGTCCCCTTGATGGGTGCATGTCACAGAGCTATGCGCCTCGCTTGGGCACGGCAACACTGCCACTGGACACTTGATGACTGGAAGCAAGTAGTCTGGTCTTACGAGTCGAGTTTCCAACTGTATCGGGCAGATGGAAGGATTCGTGTGTGGCGCAAACCCCGTGAAGCCATGGATCCCGCCTGTCAACAGGGAACTGTACCGGCTGGTGGGGAGTGCGTAATTGTATGGGGTGTGTTCAGGTGAACATCACTGGGACCCCTGGTACGTCACATTATGGTTAGACCGGCCAACGCTATGTGCGCATCCTTTCTGACGAGGTACACTCGTTCATGTCCTGCATTCATGCTGATGGGTTGGGCCTGTTCCAACAGGACAACGCACCTCCACACAAGTGTCGGGACGCCACATTATGGTTAGAGGAGCATTCATCTGAGTTTGGGGTGTTGCCATCCTACACAAGTCCCCAGATCTGAACGTGATAGAACACATTTGGGATGCCGTGCAACGCGCTATCGAACACAGGAATCCGAGACCTCGGAATACATCCGAATTGTGGAACGCTCTGCAGGAAGTATGGGGTGCATTGCCTACAGCATATTTCCAGAAGCTAGTGGAGTCCATGCCCGTCGTATTTCTGCAGTCCTGCGCTCCCATGGGGGACCTACCAAATATTAGACTTGTGTACCAGTTTTTCTGGCACTTCAGTGTAGCTTGCTATTAAAAAGCAGTTTGTAATTAAAGCCACCAGATGGCGATACATCATCAGTTGAGCCTATGAATAAATATTTGTGTAGTCAGATGCTGAGTGATAAACCACACATTGCGCTGTGAATTGTTGGCACCGTATCGTAAAGCGAACGCACTCGGCTAGTTATCGAGAGATCTGGGATTCGATCTCAGGGGTGTCGGTAGAACAATTTTTCAGTTGCTACGCGTTGTTTATAAAATAACGTATAGGGTAATTTGTATATAAGTTACAAAAGTAGGTAGGGTAGACCAGCAACAGTAGCAACGGGCGAATATGTAGCCATTGTTGTACAAATGATTCAAGATGACAGAAAAATAACAACAAATCATATAAAGGAAAACCTTTCGGTATCCAAAAGGAAGTGTCGTGCAGTTGGTTTCAACCCTTGGATATCGAAAAAATTATGAAGGTGGATGTCACATGTGAGATGAAGCAATAAAGAAGAACCACCTGCGCCGACCATTTGGAGAATTTCTCTGGCCCACCGTCTCAGGCTTTTAAGGATGTTATAAAATCCGATGAGTTTATATTTATTTATGATCCTTGCTCTAAATATCAGTCAATGCAATGGGCCTACAAAACATTCCCGGTTAAGACAAAACCTAAGTTTACCCTATCGAAAAGAACAAAACAAAATCATGATCAAGACCTTTTGGAGCAAAGAGGGCATTATCTTCCTTGATGCACCTAAAAAACAAATTCCTACAATAAGGAAATATATCGCAAATCCTCGAGGAAAGTTCGGAGAGCCGTTAAAACCAGTAAGTCCCACCTAAAAAATGTGCAGATCGAATTTGATCAGCATAACACAAGACTCAACACGGCGAAGCTGACTCTTTGTCCAATTGAAAGATTCGGTTGGACTTGTCTCACCCTGCGCATGGTCTTCAGCTAGAACACTCAGACTTTTTTCGTTGGCAGAATAAAGACAATTTTACGTGTGAAAAGATTTGATTCTGATGAACGCTTGATAAAGAAGGTCAAACACTGGTTTCAAGAGCGGGAACCCGCATTTTAGAAATGTGCTCTTGTGAACTGGCAAGAAAACTGGGCGAAATGTGAAGAATGAAAAGGTGGATACATGGAAACAAACATAAAAAATTTGCATATACATCGATGAGCAATTCCATTATGACCACCCTCAGCCTAGAGAAATGATCGGACCTGGAGACAGAACGGTTGCGGAGGTGAAGTTCACAGAGCAATATGTATACAGCCCGAGGACCGACTTTCGGTTAGTAGAGTTTTCGGAGTCAGAATGGGAAAAGCTGCAGATTTATCGGAGTTTAATAGAGGGCAAATTGTGATGGCACGGTGCCTTCGAACTAAGATCCCGGAAACGGCACGGCTTGTGGGTTGATCACGTGCCGCTGTAGTGAGTACGTATCAAAAGTGGTGCACAGATGGCCAAACGACGAACCGTCGTCCAGCCGTGGGTCGTCCGCAGCTCATTGATGCCAGAGGGGAGCGGAGACTGTCGCGCTTTGTTCACAGCGACAGCAGGACCACAGAGCGACAAATCACCCGCAGTTACAACAGTGATGATCAGGGAAATGGGTCACAGCACACAGTTCAACACAGCTTTCTGCACATGGGCCTGCGTAGCGGAAGACCCATCCGGGTCCTCATGCTCACTGCACGTCAATGACAACAACGCATGAAATGGGCGCAAGATCATCGAGATTCAACCATGGATGATTAGAAGAAAGTGGCCTGGTGTGATGAATCAAGATTCCTGGTGCATCACGTAGACGGCCGAACGCGGATACGCCGATTACCAACAAAGGCTATGGCACCCGGATGCACTGTTGAGCGGAAACAGGCCGGCGGCGGTAATGTTGTGCTGTGTGCGATGTTTTCTTGGGACATTTTATGCCCCGTTATCCCAATAGCACAATCCCTGACAGCTGTCAGGTATCTGAACATCGTTGCGGATCAAGTTCACCCATTTATGGCAACTGTGTTCCCTGCTGGTGATGGGCATTATTAATAGGGTAATGTGCCATGCCACACTGCCAGAATCGTCAAGGAGTGGTTCGAGGAACATGCTGGTGACTTTCTGTTAATGCCCTGGCTTTCAAATTCACCTGACATGTGCTCAATCGAACATTTGTGGTTCGACTTGGAAAAGCGGGTTCACGCTAAATCATCACCACCCCGAAATATATATAAAAAGATACCTGCTTAGCGAATATTTTCTCATTGCGAATATTTTTGTATAGGAAATATAATAAGGCTCCCTTTAAAATAAATTGGTATAAACAGTTTTTTCCCTTGACACATGTTTAGTGATTGATTTTTAATGCACAGTGGAGTAACTGACAAATTAGGGACATTCTAAACTTTTATACGCGTTCATATATGAAAGTTGCCTTTTTTTTTTTTTTTTCAATTTCTTGTAATGTTGGAAAAATGGCCTCCATGTGTAGTCCGAAAGTAACTTGGATATTGTTATTTTTATTTCCTTGAATTTAAGTATCAGGTTTTCACACAAATTGTTGGATATATAAAAATAGGGTACCACAAAATGATGAAATTTAATTTGCTATTTCATGAATGCGGAAAAGATTAAGGTGGTTACAAAAATCATTTCGAATCTGCAAATCTCAGTGTCCGTACGACGAACAGGGGGGGGGGGGATAACGTATTCAAAAATGGGGAGATTGGAAACAAACAAAAAACTTCAAAAATATATTTTTAAGGGCCTTGCGTCCCAAAAGTTACAAAAAAAATTTAGTTAATTTTTTTTTACCGAAAATTATTTTGTTTTCTAAACTGCGGGGCCCCCAAAAGGCGCGGGGCCCGGGGCGAACGCCCCGGTTGCCCCTATGGTCCAGCCGGCCCTGACGTGAAATATTCCGAATTTTAATCATTACGCAGCAGACTTCTTTTATTTTTCCTATGGTTTTGTAATAATACCGATAAAAATGATTTTGAAGTTCGCTATTGCAAATTTCATTCTGGCCCAATACGTTTGCTTTGATACAACCTTTATGATTTACCACAATACTAACCACAGGGGGCCGAACACTTTTATCTCTTTTCTGGAAACGCATACAAACCTACAGACTATTGTAAACTAGCACAAATATCCAGACGCACGAACATGGAGGGTATCCATCCTTCGCAGTTCTTCCATGTTATTTAGTTTTTATCGCATTCTTCTGCGATTTCACTAATCCGTCGATAAAGTGGCCCCTATGGGCACATTTCGAGGAATTATCTTGATTGATTTCCGACGGTTCTCCGAACAGCAATCAACATTAGCCAAAAAGGTCACAAGACATATTACCGTTACTATTGTTCTCTGTGGTGACACAACTAGAATCTGTCTAACGATAAAACTCCCACACTTAGAGTAGCTAACTTATTCTTGGATTTCCCCAGAATGAAATGGTAAATCTATTTCTTAAACTTAAAAAAAAAAAAAGTATTTGAAAAGACCAACTAAGATTGTTTCACATAGTACCCGGATAGAAAACTTTTAAAATGTTCTGAAGATATTTCCACTACTCTTACCTGGTTCACAAATTTTCACCTGAGAACAAACAGATCGTGATGACGGCATCAGACAGCAGAAGATGCAAAACATTCGATGGAGTGTTTAATAAAGAACAGAAATACCCTTAGAGTCAAAAGTATGAATTTGACTAAAAATAAATTTTTATAATACATCGTTGGACATCTGTTGAACAAAACAATAATCCGAAAGTATCCGTTCTATGTTCACTGCCCCACTGAAAAGCTTTATAAATACATTTCACGTATATTTCATAAAGAGGTATGTCGATAGAGCATTTAAAAAGACGCTTCTTTGTGAAATAAATGATATACATATTTCGTAAAGTGAAACGCCTTTTTTTATGCTTTCCAACCGTAGGTTGCAGAAGCGTGTATGATCCACCTTTGTCCGTCTGTCCGTCTGTACATCCGTCCGCACGATAACTCGCGTAAAAATGGTTCGATAGCGATGAAATTTTTGTATGTGGTAGGGGACCACCTGGGGACGAATTATGTTGAAAATGGGGTTAATGGGGTCAAAGGTCACGACATAGGAGTCGGATCCATTCCATTGCCCTTATGCGTCTTAACGAGCGTAAAAATGGTCCGATTTCGATTAAACTTTAGTATGTGGTAGGGGAACACCTGGGGACGAACCCTATTGAAAATGGACGAAATGGGGTCAAAAGTCAGGACATAGGATTGGGATCCATTCCATCGCCCTTATGCGTTATAACTTACGTAAATATGCTTCGATTGAGATGTTCCAGGAAAGAAGAGAGCCAATGGCGTAAGAAAAGCAAAACATCCATGCCTCGCCTAGATTCGAACCCAGATACACCTTGGACGAACAATCAGGAGACAGCGCTTAGACCACTACACCACCGAGGCAGCGTGGAAAATTCCATTTCACGCCGCCCCGGTGGCGGAGTGGTTTAAGTCCTGGCTTCTGATCATTTTCCCGAGGTGGGTTCGAGTATATTTTTTAAACGAATACCAAAATTCTCATTTAGTATTCTTTTTAATTTCTCCGTCCATGTGAAATTATTTTAGAGCTCCAATGCTACAGATTTACTGTGCCTACCGATAAACAATATTACATGTGTATGCATATTTTTCAACGACGCACGCTGCTGGATACTAAAATTGCCACACCCAGAATGAGTGACATAAAAGAATGGAAAATCAGACATGCAACATGAGGGGACAATGCATGATTTAAGGCAGTGTTTCAGTTGGACAAGCTACAACACAGGATCACATGCTAGCATCCAATACATTGCGTGACCACCATGTTGTGCAATGCAATTAAACACACGGGGCTGCATGGAGGGACAAAGACCTCTATGGCTGTCCTGGTGAATCTGCGACCACGCAAAGTTAACTGGTCCCATAATTGAGCGGCATTCCGAGGAGAGGCTTCCAAACATCGTCAATTTGAGGTCGCATACATATACTCCATAGGTGATATTTCAGAGATCAAGCTCGCCGTGGAAGCATATGAACCTCATGTAGGTGTAATCTCTGGAGATGTTAGCATTATGTGACGGAGAGTTATCTTACTGGAAAATGGACTCCGAGATACCACTCTCAAGTGGCGACAACACGGGATTTAAAACGTCATCCACGTACATATCGCCGTGTTCGTCATGCGTATCAGAGGTGGCCGGCTATCATAGTTAAAGGCGGGACATATGGGGATACCCAGTTGGTGAGGAGTGTGCCACTCGCGAACAACTGTTTGATCCTTCCTGTCTCCACATTGTCACCAGATGACGATTCGACGATCGTCCCACCGAGGTAGAATCGGGACTCAACGATGAACACGACATGGTGGAGCCATTCATCTCGCCACACATCCCACACATATCTACTGCGACAGCACTCCAGTCGCGCTTGATCATGTCCTACGACCACTGGCACTCGACGCAATGATTGTGCAGATGTTCATCCGTCGATCCCAGTTTTCGGTTCACCGTCAGAGTAGCGACAGGGATGCCCATTGTGACCAGAACAGCCCTCGACAGCTTTTTGCAGCCGCTTATTGCTCCGAAATTGCCTAGAAAATGGATGGATCAGTGCTGACGTCCGCCTGTCTTTACCGTCCCGCAACGGCGAGTGATAGTGGATTCTTGCAACCACTGTTGTCAACAATATCTAACTCTTCTGGCATCCCGAAGCACATGAGCAGCGATTCGGCGAATTGACCAACCAGTTTCACAGAGGCCTGAGCTATTTCCTCTCTCAAAGCTCATGATAGGTTTGGCGAGGAGGTCTACGAGGCATCTTCGGTCCTCGGATATTCTGTGCCAGTCATCAGCACTCCGTTGCCTTGTTCCGTATGACATGGAGCACAGGACACGACATGGTTTTGGAACCAGTGTTTGCCCTTTTATGTCTCGCACATCTCACACGACTGGTTACATACTCGATTTATTTGCCTACCCCATCTGCCTGCTGACATCTTCATGCTGATACGCTGAATTCTTCTGGGTGGGGTAATTTATATGTACATATACACGGTCGAGTCACATATATCAAACAGAAGTCATCGCTCTTTCCACGTTTATAAGTGAGTGACGGAAAAATTATGATTAGTCGCCACCGGGAATCGAACCCAGGGTTTTCTAGTTACGCGCCGGACATGCTTCCACTGCACCAGAGCTGCCTCGAATTCCTCACAACTCATATACACTAACTGCCAAGCCACATGGAAGGTTGCTTCTTGGAGCCCTGGAAAACCCTGGGTTTGATTCTCGGTGGCGGCCAATGAGAATTTTTCCGTCACTCACTTATAAACGTGGAAACAGCGATGACTTCTGTTTGATGCTCCTCGTCTACGTCAAATGTCTGTATTTATTATTCATTCGCCTTCTAGTTATTTGTTCAGGTGCTGTTTACCATCTTCGGTGAATCCCCAGTATTGTGCGGGGCTCAAAGGAGCAACCTGCCAAATGGCTTGACAGTTAGTGTATGGGCGTCTGGATGAATTTGAGACCGCTGTGGTGCAGTGGAAGCATATGACATTGCTTCACGCTGCTGCTGGACATACATTCCAGTTGACAATGACAATGCAACCAGTCACGATGACAATGCAACCAGTCACAGCGTCTGGAGCGTGCTTCATGAGCTGTAAAATCATTTCATTGAATCATTACAGCTGCCTCCGGTCTCCTGACCTTAGTCCTTTTCCGAACATTTAAAACGCTATACTGCAACGTCTGCATAATCACGTTCCATACCCTATAGTACACTGGCAAACCTTCGTAACGTGGTAACGTGTTACCTGTAAAGTGGAATGAGCTGCCCCGACATCCATCGATAATGCCATTGCAAATAGTCCTCGCAGGTGTCAAGACGTTCTTCGACGCAGAGGTGGTGTTACCTGGTACTTTTTTTTTTTGATTGGAGGTTTAACGACTGCCGTGAGCAACTCAATGGGCTATAAGCAGTGGACCGTTCCTAATTTAGGGTCACTGGTTCTAGGAAAGGGACAGAGCCAGTGCCGTAATACAAACACAACATCCATGCCTCAGCAGGATTCATCCCTCACCAACATCCATCCCTTACCTTTCGGACGAATGATCATAGGCCATCGCTTAGACCACTGCGCCACCGGGACGGTCCGGGTACTGAAACCCAGAGATATGGGCTTTCTCCGAATTTACCATTTTATCTATATTACAGTGCTACTTTTTTGGGTGTAGAAACTGCACAATAAATTGTTTTTGTAAAAGCAGTATTATTATTTTTGTTAGGTAGCTTCATTCATGTTATTTCAATGTGTGTTATTTGAGTCTGATACATGCATCATTCATTTCACGCAATATCCCCAACTTTTTGTGGCCAGTATATATCATAACAGCTTAAGGTAGCAGTCTTAAAAGCACGATAATTAAAACACTACGCAGGCTTCCGATGAGGTGAAGAACTTATTTAATGTATAAGTTAAAAGATTAAAAATAAAGCCATGAGAATTTTCGGTCTTCCTAAAAACCATCATCAGATGGAAGTACTGAAGGAACATTTTTGTGTGGAGAGACATAAGTAACCTACAGGTGTGACGTACAGAACAGGTGATCATGTCGTCAATCCAATTATGCTGATTTTTCTTTTTTTTGGATTTTTTATATATAAAAAAATGTATATATCTCGATTATTCTTGCTGATTTAGGACCCGAAAGTACAGTTTCATAATTAGACTTTTAAAAAACAATATCGAAAACTATGCGCCATAAATTGGGTCGCTTAGCGAAGAAATGGTCGGGAAAGAACATGTATAGACGATCTTAGCAACTCTGAAATCATGCAAGCTGCGTCAAGCAAAAAAAGGATTTTTCAGGACGATTTCTAAAAGCTTGCATATTGTGCTTACAGACGAACAGTCAAACAGGCGAAGAGATAAGCACCGCACTGTTTTTGATGTATATATGTAAGTGCACTAAAGGACTGCTATAAAAGTAAAGGAAAGAGTTTTTTTTGTATAAGAAAATGCAAGCTTTGATTTCCGTGGTGCCAAGATGCTCGACTGGGAATAATAAACATTTGTCACTCGAAACTGCTTAGCGAGGCAAACATGATAAATCCCCGAGCTAGGAAATAACGCATCTTCTCCAGCGTCGAATTTGGCCGCTGGATTTGCATTTTCGGGCATCTCCTAATTGTCGGTGCTTTGTCCTGATATGCAATGTAAAGCACCGTCAACAGTCAGATGTCCCGAAAGTGGGGCAGATAAGGAAGTTAAGCCTGCAATTCATCACTGAAGATGATACAAGTGAAGCTGCTGGCCCCCTTTTGTCGGATTTCGCCTCCGCTTTCCGATGAAGTTGAGTGACGCACGCGCCACGATCGATTGAATGCGTGAGTTTGTGAGTGAGGAAATCGATTCATTCCCAATCGATGTGCCTTGTGGATGGATCTGGACAGAGAACATCCAGGGAAGAAAAATCTCTTCCCTCGACCACGGGCTATGATTTTCTTCTTGAAAGGCTTTCAGTGCGAATATGTTGGTCAAGTGCCTTTCATCGCGATGAAGCGACTGAGCTCGAGTTGCAAGAACAAACTTACGTCACAATACGGCGTACGTTTCCATCGACCCGTTCCAAAACGCAAAACATCTCTGGTACGCATTATCAACATACCACAGGAGCTTTACATTTCGAAAAAAAAATAAGACACTACCCTTCCAGCACTTCTTTCAACTCATATTAAACATCCACTTTATTAGGTACACCCTCGTAATGTGTCAATGTACAAGGGGCATCCTGAAAGCAGTGCGTCCTCCTTAATAACTTCTGAAATTTTCAAGTGACTTTAATGAAACTGCACTGACATGTACTATGACATGTTACCAATGTGGAAACATTTTGTTTTCTAAATCGGAAGTAAATATCATGAATGACAGAGAAAAGCAGCGAGCTGTAATTGAATTCCAGAAAAAAGAGAAACGTGAGTTTCCAGAAATCCACAGAAGACTCCTGACGGTGTATGGAGCTGCCACAATTGATATCCGTAATGTCCAAAGATGGATGAAGAGGTTTGGAGAGGGAGAACGTTCAGTGTCGGACAAACAACGGAGTAGAAGACCCGCAACTGCAATGACAGATGCCAACAGGCAACGAGTGAAAGACCTCATCACTGCTGATCATCTTGTAACCATCCAGGAGTTGCAACAATAAACAGTGCTCACTATGTGCAGACATTAAAGAAGCCAATGGAAGCAATCAGAAGGAAAAGACGTGACATTACACTTCACAGTGTTGTTTTACATCATGATAACGCACGTCCCCACACCTCAATGGAGACTATTGCCAAAATGGGGTGGACGGTGATGCCCCAACAGTCCTCATATGGCTCCCTCAGACTTTTTTCTGTTTGCTCCTTTGAAAAACACTCTTCGTGGGCAATGTTTCGACGATGTGACAGACGTTAAACTGAATACCAACTTATGGGTAAAACGACAGCATCAGGAATGTTTTCCACTGGCGCGGAGCTTTACATCACTCCAACTGAAGTTTGGCATTGATCTTGCTGATTTTATACTTGTGTGCTGCTTCTCGGCCGTGCAGACCCATTCCCCTCAACTCTCTAGGGACCGTTATGTTGCTGGCGTCGCTTCCAGAGACATTTTTGAACTCGGTGGTGAGTGTTGCAACCGAAGATATTAGATGATTCTGTCGTATCCACCACCTCAGAACATAGTGGTTCCTCTTTGTCATTGTGCACGTCCTATTAGATTGCGATTGCACTTTTGTTACTCCTAGGCGTTTTGGCTTTGCAGTAACGTCACTTATAGTTGATCGAGGCTGCTGCAACAGGTCAGAAATCTCCCGAAAAAACTTGTTGCTAAGATGGCATCGTATGACCTTACCAAGATTAAAAAAAAATCAGTGAACACTGCCTCACTGTCCATTCTGCAGTTCATGCTTGTCTATGATGTTTACCACGCCTCTTGCGTGTTTTTTGTATCTGTATGGGCCATGGCTGTGGCGTATGTAAGAAAATGCACAACTCAAAAGCTATGCCCGGATACTTTGATCATATAGTGTATATTTCAGAGCCATATATTTCCGAAAACGTAGTAACAAACTGAGATTTGGTGAAATTCAAAAAGCTTTTTGCGCCAAAGCGGAATTTCTTACAAACGGAAAGACTAGCGCTTTTATCACACAAATGCAGCCAAAGCAAAGTGATTTTATGAAATTTTACTGATGTTTCTGAATCTGTGTTAAAAGTATGTGCTAAATTTGATAGGTTGATTTTCGTTAAATGGGTTCTTTTTACAAATATAAAGTTCGTATTTGATGTAAAAGGATTGCATTTCCGAAACATGCAACATATCATTCGCGGAAAAAAAGAACCTATATAGATAATTTCTAGTACATGCAACACAGACTGTTTCTCATGCCTTTGTTGCCTGATTCATAATACTGTGAACTAATTCTCTCATGGCTTCTTGCCGATTGTCCATCTTAAGGACTTCCTTGAGCAGAGTTATGCGACCGCATTTTATGAAGATCCAAGAGCAGTTATTGCGTATTTGCATATGCGTAGCCCGAGGAGCCACCGGCATGACGCAGTTGGTTAACGAGTTGCGTGCAGAGCGGGAGGAGGATGCTTATCCTGCTGGCCATCTGGTCTGCGGTTTTTCAGTCTGCGGGATGTTTTTGCTGCTGCTGGCCATCTATCTGCTGTTTTTCGAATCCTGGTCCTGCTGGCCATCTGGTCTGCTGTTTTTCAGTCTGCAAGATGTTTGTCCTGCTGGCCATCTGTCTGCTGATTTTCGAATCCAGGTTCTGCTGGCCATCTGGTCATCTGTCTGCTGTTTTTCGAATCCAGGTCCTGCTGGCCATCTGGTCATCTGTCTGCTGTTTTTCGAATCCTGGTCCTGCTGGCCATCTGGTCATCTGTCTGCTGTTTTTAGAATCCAGGTCCTGCTGGCCATCTGGTCATCTGTCTGCTGTTTTTCGAATCCTGGTCCTGTTGGCCATCTAGTCATCTGTCTGCTGTTTTTCGAATCCTGGTCCTGTTGGCCATCTGGTCATCTGTCTGCTGTTTTTCGAATCCTGGTCCTGCTGGCCATCTGGTCATCTGTCTGCTGTTTTTCGAATCCTGGTCCTGCTGGCCATCTGGTCTGCGGTTTTTCAGTTTGTAAGATGTTTTTCGAATCCTGGTCCTGCTGGCCACTAGTATGCGGTTTTTCAGTCTGCATGATGTTTATCCTGCTGGCCATCTGTCTGCTGTTTTTCGAATCCTGGTCCTGCTGGCCATCTGGTCTGCGGTTTTTCAGTCTGCGGGATGTTTGTCCTGCTGGCCATCTGTCTGCTGTTTTCGAATCCCCGTCCTGCTGGCCATCTGGTCTGCAGTTTTTCCTGACTCCCTGGGCTCGGGGACGCGAATGCGTAGATGGTTCCCTGTGAAGACGCCTCCGGACGCACTTTGTCCCTCACCCACATGCAGCAGAGGAATAGTAAGCCGGCTGCATTAATTTGCCAGTAACTCTCAAAGGCGCGTAATCGTCTTCGCGGGACTCAGCTCGTCATGGACGGACGATGTAAAGAGAGAAAGCAGAGAGGACACGAGGAGAATATTGCGAAGAAAACTAATAACGTCCTTTCGTTTCTGGAAAAACCGACTATGTCTACAAATAAAAGCTTATACGTAACACTACTTCTCACACGCATGGAAATAAAATTATTTATACCTTTTCACCGACTCTATTCGCAAACACATTCATATTCCTTATAACTGTTTTCTTCGGTTATTCACTCCTTGTCTCAGGAAGTGAATCATATTTTTTTCAAGAAAAAAGCTAACTGCTAAAATTTGTGAAGACAAGGTATTATCTCTAAACTATTCGTTGTGATGATATTTGAGAACATTACGCTACACATCACAACAAGGAAGAATGCACTGAAGTGGTGGTGCAGTGGTCTAAGCGATGGCCTATGATCATTCGTCCGAAAGGAGTCCGGGTTCAAATCCCGGTGAGGCATGGATGTTGTGTTTGTGTTACGGCACTGGTTCTCTCCTTTCCCTGGAACCAGTGACCCTAAACTAGGGACGGGCGACTGCTTACAGTCCATTGAGTTGCTCACGGTGGTCGTTAAACCTCCAATCAAAAAAAAAAGTTGGAGTGATATAATGAACCGTATTCACGCATTTAGGGCGTAGACAAAAGTATGCAGAAATAGTGTGATCTAACAATGATAAATGTTTTGTCCCTTTGGGGGAACTAACGACCATCTGAGCAACTCAAAAGGCTTTAAGTCATCACTTTTATTTCCCTGATTTAGGGGTACTGGTTCCAGGGAAGGGGAGAGTCTGCTCCGCAAGACTAACGCACAACCCAAGACCACCGAATAGTCAGGAGATAGCACGTAGACCATTGCGCCACCGGGGTGGTAGTTTCACTTCAGGAGCATATTGCTTTCAAAACGGTAGACTGCTCTTATAAAAGTTGATACTATGGAGCAGAAACGATACTCTGACATGGTTTGGCTGTTCTGACTCTGAGAAGATCTCAAGCGCATGTGATTTTGTTGTTAGAAACTTACTGAAAACACCATCGGCTATAAAGAAAGCATGACTGATTTCTAGAATGTCTTGCAACTCTGTCTCTGAGCTCATCTCCCGAGCTTTATGGGATTCTTCTCTGTTTGATGATAATAAACGCCGAAGGAGTTATAAACTTTTACATACAAAAAGCGAAATAAATTCAATTTCTATGTCTTCAGCTATGACGCTAACAAATTTTAATGTTCTTTGCGTTTTATAAAGCTGTCATTATGATGATTTCAAGGTGGTAAGCAGGCAGTGTGTAGTGTATAAGACGTATTGCTCATTTAATAGTTTGAGAGTCATAACAAAAGCGGTGATCTATTATTTTTTTTCCAAATCAACATTTACGAGACAGCATTGTTACTATTACAGCGTGTAAGTACTTTATAATCATAACTGCATATTGTTTCTAGAGGTGACGCTGTTGTGGCGTTCTTCAGATATGACATGACCCTGGATATTCCTCAGAAAAAAACACTTTTCTGTTGACTCCTTGGTGTCTGTGAGTGTACGTAAAAGAACCTGTTGGGAGCATTCACAAACTGTAGCAGAATATCACAGATACGCATCTGCGAAAAATGTGTCTGCTGATCTTCATGACTGCTTTTGTACTGGCAGGTCACGATTAGTACTGAAAATGATTGAGCGTGAACGTCTTTTAATTTGAGGCAAATGATTCTTTTCCTAGATTATGTACCTATACAATGTACATGTAAAGACACAACAGAATAAATAAAAGTTGTGAAAAAACAAGTTTGTCCGTGACGAGCATTCAAGCGTGTCCCCTCACTCCGGAGTAAGTCGCTCTCCCAACTGAACTACGCGGACAGAATGTCTCGCAGCAGATTTGTCGTCTTGACACATGTTTTCACCTCTGAAGTACGTCACATCATCTCCCTCTTATATATTTTTTATCTTTGAAGCGAAGTAGGAATTTTTCATTAATTTCAAGCAATGTATAGAACAAACATCGCACATTTTTAAAAGAAACGGCCAGTGAATCCGTTTTCCACAGTCGGGCGCCATTGTGAAAACACAAATTCGTCCGCGACGGACACCGAAACCATGTCCCCTCACTCCGGAGTAAGTCGCTCTCCCAACTGAACTACGTGGACAGAATGTCTCGCTGCAGATTTGTCGCCTTGACACATGTTTTCACCTCTGAAGTACGTCACCAAGTCTCTAAAAAGTGATTGGCATTTAAAGTACTCAACAGTGTTTGGGAATCATGTGAGACCTGGGTTGCTATGATGTTATCTTCAGACATTACTTTATGGTACAGGAAAACTATAATGATTTTAGACCAAATCAAGAACTAATTTGGATCAAATGGACTTTCTTGACAAATGTTTTACTAGTGGCTTTGATTAACATACAAAAGGTCCGAGGCGATCGGAGTTTTGCTACGGCCGACATCCTCGAAAAATAATGGACAGTTCACGCTTTTCCTTATTTTCTTGTGAAATCATTCGTTCTACGCATATAACGCAAAAGATTTTTATAGAGCATAAAATTTCACGTTCTATAAACAGAATAAAAGAAAAATCGATTTTCCCTACATTTTCTGCGTATTTTACACGGCTCCTGTTGCTCCTACGCAAATTTTGCACACGAACTTTTCGAAGACCATGAATATGGTAGAAAATTTGTACCAACATTTAGTTTGGTCAGAATCACTTCCCGATTTATGTCTAATTTTGCTATATTGTTAGACTTATTAGACTTATACCATGTAATGGGAAAACTGTGCATCAAGAAAGTTGAAATTGTGAACAAAATGTGTGAGTGTGTGTAGTATTAACGATTATCTGATGTTAAAAGCGATTTACATTTTTCCGATGCGTCTTTTAGAAGCAGGGGTACGATGACAAGCAAATACGTGCTTATTAGTACAATGCCTGGAGAAAAAACAGTGAACTGTCGCCCAGTGGTTCATGACGCCGGCTACTTCTCGAACTGACGTCGTGTGATTTAGTTCCGGATAATATACAGTAGCGAACAAAAGTATTTGGCGAAACACTTTTTCGACCATAATGTTTTTTCTGCTGGACCAAATCGGATCATTTTGGGTTATGATATGTGTTGATTCATGGGTTACAATGCCGCGTAGTTTATATTTCTCTCAGAGCAAATTTGTCGTTCGAAATGGGCCATATTCAAGAGTCGGCAATTATTACCCATTTGTTTGCTGCATGTATTAATGTTTTTCTTGGGATTTTTGTGGGTTTTGTGATGTGTAGTGTGATAATAAGTCAATCTTAGGTTTTCAGAAATGGGTAAAAAGGCGGAGATCCTTGTTGGAGCTTGCCAGGCGGAGGTGAACATGATGGAATCCGGAATGCGCGTCACCGACATTGCGAGGGCCCTGAAGATCCGACACCAATCCATTTCAGCTATCCTGCAACGTTATAAGAAGACTGGGACCGTCGAGAACAGTCCGCGATGTGGTAGGCCTCGTTCCACTACGTTGCGTTAGGATAGACGCATCCTCCATCGATCTCGTGCTGATCCCACCTTGACTGCTGTGGACATCGCCACCGAATTCCGCGACAGCGACGACCTGAATGTCAGCCGAATGACCATCTCCCGTCGTCTCATTGTTGGTGGATTGAATGGAAGACGCCCCGCCAGGAAACCACTCATCAGAGTCAAGAATCGACGAGCCAGAGTCACGTTCGCGTGCCGTCATCGACACTGGACCACGGCGGACTGGAGTAAGGTGCTTTTCACCGACGAGAGCAAGTTCAACTTGTTCGGAAGTGATGGCATCCGATACGTACGACGTCCGTGTAGCCAGAGATTCAACCCCCAGTTCATTCAGCCGACTGTCAAGCACGGAGGAGGATCGCTCATGGTTTACGGCGCCTTCTCTCGCAATGGAATGGGCCCCATCATCAAGATTGACGGAATAATGACCTACCAGAGCCACACGAACATGCTCATCAACGATGTCCTCCCATGGGCAAGCCATAACATGCCTCCCGGATTGATCATGCAGCAAGACAACGACCCGAAGCACACCTCCAGAGTATCGAAGGCAGCCTTCCAGCAGCAACAGGTCACACTTCTGGACTGGCCAAGCCAATCTCCAGACCTCAACCCCATCGAGCACATGTGGGAGGAGCTGGAGAGACGATGTGCGAAGAAAACCTGCCGGAATAGGGCCCAGAAGTTCGACTAGCTGTCTGCAGAATGGGCGCGAATTCCTCAGGTCAACGTCGAGAAGCTAGTGTACTCGATGCCTGCCCGTTGTGCAGCTGTTATTAAGTCTCGTGGTTATTCCACTAAGTATTAGTTATTGTTTTGTCGTTTTTTCGTACTTGTTTTCTGTTATCGTTGCATGAAATGAATGTGATACACACCTACTTTGTTGGTCAATTTGTATGATCTTTGCGATTAAGCTCGGTACCTGATCTGTGTTAAGGTTTCCGATCCATCTGCATATGGGTCATGTTTACAACTGAATAACACATATCATATCCCAAAATAACCCAATTTGGTCCAGCAGAAAAAACATTATGGTCGAAAAAGTGTTTCGCCAAATACTTTTCCTCGCTACTGTATAGGCGTTGTGTTTGGTTTTGGCTCTTTCCCCTTTCCTGGGAGCCAGTGTTTCTAGATTAGGGACGCTCGTCTTCTTACAGACTTGTCAGGGTGATACAACGGGTGCTGGGTTCAAGCATTTTTCGCCTGTCAGGCCCAATACTTGCAGTTCTTTTTTTTTTAGGATGCATACCCTTGTTGTAAGTACCTCATTGTGATCTTGGAAACTAGAACCCTATATATATACAATTTACTTATATTTCATTTTATCGGATACATCCCATGCAACGCAAAACGCGAGCAACGTCTTTATCTCCCTGCAACCTCCATCTGTCTGTCTGTGTCTCTCCCATTTCCGCGAGCCCCTACGTGAGCTTGGTTCTTTGACAGTTCGTTAACGAATGTCTGTTCATCCCACCTCCATGCAGATGGAAGACCAACCAAACATTTTCATTGCATTTGATGGCAACTTTCATAAAGTTACGACAAAATATGGCGTCTTTTAAAACAGTCTTACAAAGATGGCGGGCAGTCTTTTGAAAGAAACCAAATTTGCCGTTTCACATACAATGTGCATTATAACTGTGGATTAGACCTGTGGAAAAAATGCATATTCATCACTGTAATCCAAATTTGAATACTACAGTGTGATCCGTTTGGGTAGGGATAATATTTATAAATGCCGTGGTATGGTTTGTAACAGATATAAGAAGTCAATATGTAGCAGAAATTACCTTTATTTGATGGGAATTTGCCAAGGCCTCTACATGACCACCTTTGCGGACTCGGTAGAGTTCATACCGGGTACTCAATTCTTGCCACGTGTTTTCCAACATCTGCGGAGGGATTTGTGCGAACGCTGCAGAAATTTTCACCTTTAAGTCATCCAGGCTTTGAGGTTGTTCTGCGTAGACGATGTTCTTCACAAACCCACACACGAAGTAATCGAGGAAGTGAGATCAGGGAAGTTTGCAGGCCAAGGAATAAGGCCATCGCGGACGCACCAGTTGTCAATGAATGTGTTCTTGAGGAAGTTCCTGACTTCCAGTGGCCAGTGGAGTGGGGTCCCGTCTGGCTGCAAAATTACATTGTTATATAGTTGTGGTACCAAGAAGATCTGTAGCATGTCCTCCTACGGTACTGATCGTACAGTACCCTCTGACCTCCGTACTGCAGCGTTCGCACAAATCGCTCCGCAGGTGTTAGAAAACACATGGCAAGAATTGAGCACCCGGCATAAACTCTGCCGACTTCACGAAGGGGGTATTGTAGAGACCTAGACAAACTCTCATTCATAAAGGTAGTTTCTGCCAAATATTAGCTTGTTATATCTGCTACAAGACATACCACAGCATTCTTAAATTATACCTACCTAAGTGGATCACCCTGTATATGAAGAAAAACCAGTATGTTAGTGCTATTTAAATATTAATTGAGATATTCCTTCCACTGAAACCCTCACAGTCTTCCTATAAATTTCCATGCCCATGGTGTTTGTTAGACCTCGAAACAAAAAGTAAGGTAGCTTCCCATACTAGACTAGCGATTTTGTGTGTGTGTGTGTGTGTGTGTGTGTGTGTGTGTGTGTGCGTGTTTGCGGTGTGAAGACCACCATGATCAACTGTAAAGGGTAAAAGCAATCGCCTGTCATTAATTTAAGTTCACTGGTGGCAGGGAAGGGAAAGAGCCCGCGCTGACAGACAAGCAGACCATTCATTCATGTCTCATCTGGACTCGCATCACGGGAAATTTTTCAGAACACAGCGCCACTAACCCCTCTTCCAACGGGGAGACCGCGTGATTTTTACTCAAGTCCGTGTTGGTAACGGTTAAGGTACATATACAAAAATCGGTAGATGAGGTTTCGAATATCACTCCGGAAAGATGCAGGTTTCGTGTTTTGATTATCTGATATGATATGATTATCTGGTTTTGATATGCCTCAAAGATGTGTTTCATTTCTGTCCCACATGATGTGGAGAACATTCAATGTTTTCTCCAGGAGAAACTTTGCCTTCAAACGTTGCACAATGAGTATTATATTACAAAAGGCATCCTGAAAGAAATGCCTCGTCCCTCACAAGATTTTTATTTGTAGCAGCAAAAATGTGAAACTTGGTGGCAAAATACTTGGACATATTGTTAATAATGCTAGCCCATTCAAAGTATTGTCCATCACTTTCTGATTGTCCATCATTTTCTCTGGACTGATGAAACACGCTTTACCATCTGCCAATACGTCGAACGAGTCTTGATGTGGAGGATGCCAAGTGTACGTTACCTTTCCAAATATGTTGTGCCAACTGTAAAGTTTGGTAGAGAAGAAATCATGCTATGTGGCTGTTTCTTGATGTTTGGAGTGTTCCCTCTGGTTCCAGAGCGCTGGAATCTTAACAGTGCGACGTATAATGACATTCCCGATAATTCTCAGCTTCCAACATTATGGAAACTGTTCAGTGATGGTCGTTTCTTTTACCAACACAACAATGGGCCTTTTCCACAAAGTGAAGTCCGTACAGTAATGGTTTGATGGCAAAAATTTGGTACCCTGCACAGTGCCTCGATCTCAACCTCATTCATGAAAACACAAATTTGTCTGTGACGAATTTCGAAGCCGCGCCCCTCTCTCCGGAGAAAGTTGCTCTCCCAACAAAGCTACACGGCCGGAATGTATCGCTGCAGATTTGTCGTGTTGACACATGCTTTATCTCTACAGTATATCACATCATCTCCCTCTTATTTTTTTCTTATTTGAAGCGAAGTAGGAATGTTTCATTAATTCCAGACGATGTGTGGAACAACATTACATATTTTTCGAAGAATCCAACGGCCAGTACAGCCATTCTTGCGTTCTGGCGCCAATGTGAAAACACAAGTTTGTCCGTGACGCGGATCGAACCCACGCTACCGCTCACTCCGGAGTAAGTTGCTCTCCTAACTAAGCTATACGGACGGAATGTATCGCTAGTCGGATCAAACGTCCCGGCACCGCCGAACGACCTGAAAGACTCTTGGAAGGCACTTCCTGTAGCAACGTATCAAAATATACTGGAAAGCCCTCTCAGGAGAGTGGAGGCTGTGACAGCAGCAAAAGATAGACAAACTCTATATTCATTTGTATCCTAAAACACGGAGATTGTGGAGATGCAAATATCCAGACACTTTTGATAATATAGTGCATTAATCATCTCCTTTTTCACTTCTTTCTATATTTACTTAGTCATCTTGCAGATTTTTTACTGTTACATCATCAATTTCTAAATGTTTCTTTTATGAAAGAAATACGGGATTACGCCATATAATACAAATTTTGAAGATGACAATCCGATTTTTGGCGCAAATGTGAGAAGGATGGTAAGTCAGATAATATCCGAAAACTTGAAAATTTTCATCATCCTGGAGCGGGACTCGAACCCGCGTCTCCCAGAAAACGCCCGGGTATGCTAACCACTACACCACCCAGAGATCCTGTGATGGTTATATTCAAATTGATCGGAAACTTGAAACTTGGTCGTTCTGGGTGGTATAGTGGTTAGCATACCCTGGCGTTTTCTGGGAGACGCGGGTTCAAGACGATGAACATTTTCAAGTTTTCGGATATTATCTGACTTACCATCCTTGTCACATTTGCGCCAAAAATCGGATTGTCATCTTCAAAATTTGTTTCTTTATTATTGGTAGTATTCTCATAATTGCGAAGACGCTCTTCAACGTTTTCTCTGTGGCTTACATAATTCCGAATCAACTCTTTGGACCGTGGATGATTAGAAGAAAGTGGCCTGGTCTGACGAATCAAGATTCCTGATGCATCATGTAGACGGCCGAGCGCGGATACGATCATCTCGTCATCTCATTATGCTGAATATTACCTTTGGGAATTTTTATTCCTTGAATTCTGGAGGAACTGCAGCAAAAACTGGTTTTACAAATATGGGTTGTAGACTTCATTAAGGAAAATTACTTTAAGAAACAGTAGCAATATTTATTTTCGTGGGGCTTGCCTGAAAATTCACGACCGCGCATGGGCTGTTGTTCCTGTTGCTAATGTCGTTCCGCCATGCCAAAATTCTACAGCCTTGGTATTAGTTTTTCGTTATTTTCGATGATATGATCTAAAGAAGTGGAGACTTCTGGTATGGGTCCTTTGTAAATGGTTGTTTCTACGAGAAGGAAGTGGATGTCTTAACTTATAAAGCTGGATGAGAATCTTTGCTTGGAATTGCGATGTCCTGGATATTGTAGTAGTTGGCGTACCCGAAGAAAACCCAGAGGATGCTAGTTCGATTCCAGAACGATGCAAATTTACTGAATATTGCTACAGGGATAACAAGTAATTTCGGTGCCTCGATTTCAAAAATAATAAAAATGTATTCTTCAGAAATGCATCACAGATGGTTTCTATTCCAAATTCTAACAACCGTCAACCTATAGGTATCTAGGACCAGTAAGACTCGTCTTACTCTAATTTAGAAAGAGATATATGGTGCAGCTGAAATGAACAGAACGTCAATGCCTTACCTAGAGATCAGGCACAGATTCGACGATACACTGTTAAAACGTTTGTGGTACGTTGTACCAAAAGGTGGTGCTACACGAGCTGCAATACCTTCTGAGAAAAAATACACCATTGTGTAGTGCAAATAAAACTAATAACATTGTGCAACCTTCCAACATAATGTGGTGCAAACTTGTACCATAACGTGACGGAAAAGAGCACCATGTTGTTGGGTTTTGTTTGCATCACAAAGTGGTGTATTTTTCTCAGAAAGTGGTGCAGCTGCTGTAGCACCATTTTTTGGTGCAACCTACTACAAAATTTTCAAGTGTAGAAAAAACAAAAGTGCGATACATACATCATGACCATTCCCAGCCTAGAGAAATGAGCGTGCATGGAGACCGAACGGTGGCACAGGTGAAGTCCACACAACAGTATATATACAACCCGAGGACCGGCTTTCGGTTAGTAGAGTGTTCGGAGTCAGAATGAGAAAAGCTGCCGATTTATCAGAGCTTGATAAAGAACAAATTGTGATGGAACGGCGCCTCGGAACTACGATATCGGAAACGGCGCGGATTGTGGGTTGTTCACGTGCCGCTGTAGTGAGTACGTATCAAAAGTGGTGCACAGATGGCCAAACGACAAACCGTCATCCAGTCGTGGATCGTCCGCAGCTCACTGATGCCAGAGGGGGCGGAGACTGTCGACCATTTTTCACAGCAACTGAAGGGCCACAGTGCGACAAATCACCAGCAGCTATATCAGTGGCAATCAGGGCAATGTATCACAGCACACAGTTCATCGCAGCTTTCTGGGCATGGGACTGCGGAGCCGAAGACCCAGGCGGGTCCCCATGCTGGCTGCACGTCATCCCCAACAACGACTGAAATGGAACTCAAGTTCATCGAGATTGGACCGTTGATGATTGGAAGAAAGTGGCCTGGTCAGGCGAAATAAGATTCCTGGTGCATCACGTAGACGGCCGAGCGCGGATACGCCGATTACCAACAGAGGCTATGGCACCTGGATGCACTGTTGGGCGGAAACAGACCGGCGGCGGCGGTTTTGTGCTGTGTGCGATGTTCTCTTTGGACATTTTATTACCCATTATCCCAATGGCACAATCCCTGACTGCTATCAGGTATGTGAACATCGTTGCGGACCTGGTTTACCCATTCATGACAACTGTGCTCCCTGCTGGTGATGGCCATTACCAACAGGATAATGCGTCATGCCACACTGCCAGAATCGTGAAGGAGTGGTTCGAGGAACATGCTGGTGACTTTCTGTTCACGCCCTGGTCTCCAAATTCATCTGACTTGAACCCAATCGAACATTTGTGGTCCGACTTGGAAAAGCGGGTCCGCGCTAAACTACCCCCCCCCCCGAAATGTACGGGAACTGCAGAACCTGATGTTGATATTTTGGTACCAGATACCCCAGGATACCTATCGCCACCTCATCGAATCGATGCCTTGCCGAGAAGGCCATTATTTTGCGGGCCAAATTGGGTCCTACAGCTTTTTAGATAGGTGGTCATAATATAATGGGTCATCGGTGTATACCTTCGGCTTCAGCGTATTTCTTCGGTACAGCGGAAAGAGCTAGGCAAAATGTCTAAAGCGCAAGTTCGTAGTGCCTTCGTGTTCGAATCCTCGGGGTGATATGGCTGTATTTTTAATTTCTCTGGTGATAGTACTTCTTTTTAGCACGTCTTTTGAAAAAAGATCGTGCTTATGTTATCGGTTTGTCCGTCCGTCAGTCCGTCCGTCTGTACCCACGATATCTCTGCAATTATAAGTCTGATTTGAAATATTCTTTTTGCATTTGGAAGCTTGAAATATGCGAATGATGATCATTCATTTCGTTTTTTTGCGATGTACAATTTCGCCGCTAGAGGGCTTAAATGCAGATGATGTCGAATTCAAAATTACGTTTTATTCCACATATTTGCTTCTAAACATCCGATTGAAAAAATTATTTTATCTTTCGATTCCATTTATGTCGAAGAGTATTTTAGATATAGTTACTTTTCAATTCACGCATACATTTTCCGCTAGGGGGCGTAAAAGTAAATTACATTTTTCCCGATAGCTCTTCTTCTAAAACTCCGATTTGAAAAATGTTTTTTTCAGCGGATACATCCGATGGAAAATCTTTTGCATTAAATTTTAAAGTTTTGGTAAAGAATACTTTGGCCACTAGGGGGCGTAAGCGTTAATTTTTACTTCTAATGTATTTGTCATAAAATCTGAGCTTCTAAAATATCGATTGAAAAAATTCTTTCGTGGACTAATATTCCACAGTTTCTCCGCCAGGGGGTGTAGATGTACATCTTATTTTCGTCAATATCTCTACTTCCAAGAGTCCGATTTGAAAAATTCCTTCTTTGTTGGATAGTTATTTCCGTGTGACGTGTTTTTCATGTAATTTCAAAATTTTCAAGTAATTCACAGACTTTTCGCTAGGGGCCGTAGCGGTAAATTCCGCCCACCCCCGCCCCATATCTCTGGTTCTAAATCTCCGATTTGAAAAATTCTTTCTGCACCGGATACAGCTCCTGATGGGAAATCGTTTGCACATAATTTCTAATTTTTGTAAAAAATGTTTTGGCCACCAGGTGGCGTAAGTCTTAATTTCCGCTTCTGATGTATTTGCAGCAAGATATGAGCTTCTAAAATCTCGACTGAAAAAAAAGTCGTTTGTTGACTGATACTACTCATGTCGACAAACCTTTTAGGAAATTTATCTTCTTGAAATAATGCATGGTTTATACGCCAGAGGGCGTAAATGTATATCTTATTTTTTTTGTCAATATCTCTACTTCTAGCAGTCCGATTTGAAAAATTCCTTCTTTGTTGAATACTGTTTCTAGTGTGACATATTTTTTATATAATTTGAAAATTTTCAAGTAATTTATAGACTTTCCGCTAGGGGGCGTAAAGGTAAATTGCTTTCACCCCTATATCTCTGCTTCTAAATCTCTGATTGGAAAAAATTCTTTCTGCACCGGATACAGCTCCTGATGGGAAATCTTTTGCACATATTTCACATTTTTGTAAAAAAAATGGTTTGGCCACCAGGTGGTGTAAGTCTTAATTTCCGCTTCTGATGTATTTGCAGCAAAATATGAGCTTCTAAAATATCGATTGAAAAAAAGTCATTTGTTGACCGATACTACTCATGTCGACAAACTTTTTGGGAACATTTTCTTCTTGAAATAATGCATGGTTTCTACGCCAGGGGCGTAGATGTATATCTTATTTTTGTCAATATCTCTACTTCTAGGAGTCCGATTTGGAAAATTCCTTATTTGTTGGATACTGTTTCCGATGCGAAAGGTTTTTCCTAAAAATTCAAAATTTTCAAGTAAATCATAGACTTTCCGCTAGGGGGCACAAAGGCAAATTTCGTTTTCTGCGTTATTTCTGCTTCTAAAATTCCGATTTGAAAAATTCTCCTGCATCACATACAAGACCTGATGGAAAATATTTTTCACATAATTTCTAATGTTTGGTAAAGAATAGTTTGGCCACCAGGGGACATAAGTGTTAATTTCTGCTTCTGATGTATTTGTAGCAAAATCTAGGCTCCTGAAAACTCGACTAATTTTTTTCTTGGACCGATACCGCTCATATGGAAACACCTTTTGAGAATACTTTCTTCCTAAAATAATGCATGGTTTTCCCACCAGGGAACGTAAAGTCACATCTTATTTTTGTCGATATCCCTGTTTCTAAGAGTCCGATTTGAAAAATTATTTCGGTGTTGGAAAGCGTTTCCGGTGGGAAATGTTTCTCATATAAATTCATATTTTTCTTACCGCACAAGACTGCAACCATAGGGCGTAAGCTCTCGATTCCGTTTACTGCAATATCTAAGGAATTAAAAACCCGATTGAAAAACTTCTTTCTTCCGTCAGATACTATTGTTTTCCATACTGGTTCCATTGACTTTGAATAGCTTTGATAAATTTAATTTGCGTCAAAACGGATTCAAAAGACGTGCTTATTACACCCGAAAATTCTGTGTCATCTTTCTTGTTTTTCTTCGAACCAGTGACATTAAATTCATGATTTCCCATGGTCTCAAATATTTAAAGGAGTCGTTCAACTAAGCAAATGTTTTTCCTAGTGGCTGCATATTTTGTTTGCCTTTCCTACTCAGAGAACAGAACAGAACCAATAACCAGTCTTTTATTTGAATAATCACCTTTACATTGGGAGTGACATTTTTAATGCGACACTCGGTGCAGTTCTGATTGATAACAGTATTCACAGAGCTCACCGGGTACCCTTTTAAAACGCGTTGCAGTTCATTCTCGATGGCGCTGCGTAGAGGAATATTTAAATGCAGAAAATTGCGATTTCCGAGCTTAAGAGCATTAGGCTTTGAAAACCATTTTGATCCAATTGAAGCTTAAAGCACGTTTCCGCGACAAACAATTCCCTGCTTATCTTTCGCTGAAAGCCCAATGTTTCTTCTTCGGCAAATGTTCAATAGATTTCCTTGATTCCCTAATGGTTTTGTAAAATGTTGCGGATACGTGACTTAAAAACCAATATCTGCAGATGAGAAAGGGTTACCAGAACAAAAGTTCAATTATGTTGGAAGTTCCTCCTCCTTCCATGAACTGAAAGAACGGAATGTAATTTTCCGCCGTTATTATGTTCCAGCTAATGGGGAAATATTTCAAAAGTCGTGCAGCGCATCCAGATCTGTTGGCGTAACAAATGGTTCGGAAAACATTATTGGGTGACTTGCATTTTATCGTAATCGCTTAGTTAATTTCGGAAAGATTCATTCCAATTTTCGACGCTGTGAAAGCATATACCTCCACAAGCGATAGGACAGTTTGTGCTATTTGAAGGGATAAGATATTTTAAGCTGAAATCGCAGTACAACAGGATTTATTAAGAAAGTTCATGGTCCAAAAACAAAACGACACACAAGTTTCCAAACATACGAGGATTGTACCGAAAGTAATGCAAAAGTGGGCATGACTTTTTTATTAACTGACATAGGTCGTTCAAATTGCACACGTTGGTAGAGTAACTCTTCCTCTGTAGCAACCCTTCTTCCTCATCGCAGATTAAAGGAGAAAAGGGTAGAAATGTCCTCTGATCTACTGGAAGCGTTTAAAACCAATGAAGACATGTTTTTTTTCGATCTGGTGACAGGAGATGAAACGTGGGCTTAACTTTACGATCCGGAAACGAAGAATCAATCCATGGAATGGCGTCACCCCTCTTCCCTAAGGCCTAAGAAGTTCAAGAGCCAGCTATCAACACAGAAAATCATGGTTACGGTTTTTTGGGATGACAGAGGTGCCATTCTCCTTGATTTTCTGGAACGTGGCAGTACCGTGACCAGCGAGCGGTACATTGAGACACTCAAGAAGCCTAGAGAAGCCATAGGGAGGAAGAAACCAAACAATAATCTGAAAAGAGTTCTCATTCACCATGACAATGCGAGACCACACACGTCTTTGCCAACAAATCAGGCGATCAACATATTAGGCTAGTTGGTGGTCCCCATCCACCGTATTATCTGGCGCCCTCCGACTTCCCGGAGTCTGTCCTTCATTGGATCGACACCTGTTCGATCCAATGAAGGACAGACTCAGGCGACAACGATTTGATGACACAGATGAGCTGAAAGTGGCTGTGAAAAAGTGGGTACAACAGTCCACACCTGAATGTTTTTAAGGAGGATTCGAGAGTCGGGTTCAACGATGGCGCAAGTGCATCGCTTGTGATGGAGACTATGTTAAGTAGCACCTCTGTATAGAGAAAGGGTTACTGTACCAACATGTGCAATTTGAACGACCTCTGCCAGTTAATAAAAAAGCAATGACCATTTTTGCATTATTTTCGTTACATCCCTCGTAGGAAAAGGAGATCTAGTTTGGATTAATTTATACCCTCGGGAATGCATGTTTGCATCAGAAATCATCAGTAAAATTAGAACTCTTTATAATGGTACAGACACAGACAGGCTTCTAGTTTTTAAAGAGAATTTACAATTGAGAGAAAATATAAATTTAGGTGATTTGCACACCAAGCAGGGATAATTAGAGGATTTAATGTCTTGGAAACATACATATTTATCTCTAGTAAAACGTAAGAAGTGGAGCAAGAGACGGCTGTCATTTTTTTTCAGATATCACTAGCATGAGCCTTTATAGATTTCTACAATTAAAATGGCCGTGCAAAGCGGAATAGCTAATTCTAACTAGATATAACTAGTATAAACAGCCCTAAAATCCCATTATATTTTATAAGAACTGCAGTATGCCAACTAAGCACGATTACGACATTAAGGTGATTGCTGCTTTAAAAATTATCGTTTAATTTAGTCTTTTCAAGCATTCTCCTTTAATTGCGTAATTTCTTCTAGATTTATATCAGTTCCACCATATCTCTTGGCAGTTTTTACTCAACACATTCGTTATGAATAGCTTACTTTTATCATAGAGAAAAACAACTGGATCGAAGAGACTGTTACGAGAAATTTATTTTTGTAAGTTCTTTTCTGCTGGCTTCAAGAAAATCAAACCATGACACAGACACACACACAACTTAAAAGTATATAAAATAAATAAAAAAAACAACAACATAATGCGGTAGGTAGTTTTTATTTCAGCTTCCAGTACTACATTTCGTCAGACCGAGTCGCCATTATTCTCTAAACCTAATTGATGAACTATCGACTACGCCTCGAACTATAACATACAGGCGGAGGACTTTCGCGCTTCTTTATTTCTTTACGTCGTTCGTTATTTTCCCTTCTTTTTGTGACTGCTGAAATAATTTCTTGTTCTTAGTTCAGTTGTTTTGTCCCCATGAATGGAAAGAACCAAAAAAAAAAAAAAAAAAAAAAAACGAAGCAAAAAACTGATGTCTCAGCTTGGATTCAGAACAACTCCACGACAGTACAACATTGTAATTTCTCTGCTAATAAATCATCTCTTTCAGGATATTATTCCACACATTTCAAGAACGCTGAAAATCCAGTACATTCCCTAGGAGGATTTTTTAACTTATTTTATACAGATAATCGATTACAGAAGATAAGGTTTGGTCTGAAGAGATAACATTATGATCATCAAACTAATAGCGTGTAGGGTCTCTTTCCATCGCAATAAACACTTTTACCAGGCATGGCATCGAATCCACTAAACCGCGAAAGGTGTCCTCACGCATTTAATACCAGTCGGGTAAAATAGCATCTTGAAGACCTGCGATGGAACAAAGCGCTGTCTTGGAGCTGCGAATATATTCGCTGCCTAAGAAGTGGGCCGAACGCATTTGGAACGAATTAATCTGCGTATCAGAAAGTGTTTCTTTCCTCTTAGCTTTGTTATTCAAAGTGATCATTTAGAGAGAGTATTGACATTAATCATTTCTGATTTATTACCTGCTAAAAGTGCAACAACGACTTCGATTCTACGAAAGGAAAGAGAAGATTTTTCAGCAAATTGTTTTTACCCAGTTGTTTGATGCCCGTGTCAGGGGGACTAGCCTTTCCCCGTCATGCATGGTACCACGGAGCAGAAAATAAAGGACTATACTAGAGAGGCAAACTTGGCCAGATTATGGAGTGTACGCTGCGAGGGCCTTTTCATCGAAATGATATCGGTGAAATGTGTCCAGAACCATCCTACGAACCCTACGAATGTACCAGCGTAATAGGAGGCCGAACAAAAGGAAACTTCCCGTTGTTCCTTCAATCAATAATTTCTCCCTCAAGAAGAAATGAGCAAAGCTTAGTGCCCTCGAAACTACTTGATTGTCTTGATCTCAAAGACTACAGTCTTGTGATGATTAAATACACTGCTGGCCACCCAAAATGCAACACCAAGAAGGAAGCATCCGATTGGCCTGAAATTCGCAGCATGCGTCGCCCGCGAGAGGACATTCAAACGATTAGCTTTGCAGGGCATATGCAAATCATGTGCGCCCGGCACGCCACCAAGAAGAACTATAGGAAGGGTGCACAGAAGGCGGGGTGTAAGTAGTGGAAGTGTGTTGTGCTGCCGGACATGTGCGTGGGAAGCTTCCTGATGCCTCGTCGCAGAATACGGCAGTCATTCCAGCACGTTTCGGAGTTCGACAGAGGACGAATAGTGGCTTATCGCGACAACGATTTATCATACCCCGACATCGGCGCCCGTGTGGGACGACATCCAGCCACAGTGAGGCGAGTATGGATTCGGTGGGTGCAGGAGGGACAGACAGACCGATCGTGAGCGATTGCCAATGCCTCGCCGCAGAATACGACAGAGATGACCGGCATGTTTTGCGGCGGGCACTGACGGCATGCACCGCCACATCACGAACGTTAGCGCAGGAATTAGGGTGTGTTGCGCAACAACCTGTGTCAGCACGTACCGTTCGATGTCGTCTGCAGGAGCGGGGACTTGTCGCACGGCGCCTATTGCTCCGATTACCATTGACGTTACACCACCGGCGAGTGCGGCGGCAGTGGGCCGTTGAACGCCACACCTGGACTACGGAATGTCACGACATTGTCTTCTCCGACGAATCCCGCTTCTGCCTGCAACACCACGATGGTCGGATCCGCTTGTGGCGGCACCGCGGCGAGAGAATGTATGACGCCTGCATTATGCATCGCCATACCTGTCCGTCACCTGGCGTTATGGTTTGGGGCGCAATTGGATATGACACCCGCGCCCCTCTGGTACGCGTCACCGGTACACTCAACAGCCACCGCTACATCTCCGACATTTTGGAGCCTGTAGTCCTCCCTTACCTGCAGGACCTGCCAGCGGCCACGTTTCAACAGACAATGGGCGCCCGCACGTGGCACACATCGTGCAACAATTCTTTACGGTCCACCAGGTGTCACTGCTGTCGTGGGCCCGCCTGTTCTTCCAATTTGTCGCCCATCGAACACGTCTTGTCGCTGATCGGCAACCGAGTGGCCCGACAAGCACCACCCGCGGCTACGCCTGATGAACTGTGGCAACGTGTGGAAGCAGCCTGGACCGACATACCCCAAGCCCACATCCAAAGCCTCTTTCGTTCGATGCCGCGGCGTGTAGCGGCCATTATTGCTAGCAATGGGGGCCACACGAACTATTGATGCCTGCGTGTTCCGCAAGTCGCACGGGCCTGTAAGCTCAATCGTTTCATCTTTGTATCTGTTGTTATGTGTCCAGTAAATCTGGCTTTGCTGTCTCGTGTCCTTCTTGGTGTTGCATGTTGGATGGCAAGCAGGGTATATTAAGAGAAAACAACGTGGTTTGTCACAAATATTTATTAATTCAGGTACGAAACTGAAAATAACGGATACATACCATTCCTTGACGTCCTGGTTAGTCGCTCAAATGGGTATCTCGCAACCACAATTTATCGGAAATCTTTCGCTGTTTTCTCACCTCCTCATGGCAAGTCCAATCACTGTTGGCAACAAAAACTCAGCGCCTTTTACATTTGCGTATATCGCGCGATACATATATGTTCAGATAAAGACAGTTTGGAAAAAGAACTCTATTTCCTTAAACGTGTTGCAGTAGAGCGAGGATACAACCCTTCCTTTATAGACAAGGCTCTAACAAAATTCCGGAAACCGAAACCTATCTCCACATTAACTCCTGTGAAGCACCACCATTGCGAGATAATTTTGCCATTATTCCATTTTCCCGTGACTCTGCCTTCAAAATTTCTAAAATTTTGTTTTTAAAATCTCAAAACCTTTAATTTTAAGGTGATTTTTACACCCATAAACAAAATGAACTTTTTAGGATCAAAGGACTACTATGTTAAAGACAAAAACTCGTGGGAAATTTATCAAATTCCATGTGAATGTGGCGCTTTGTATATAGGACAGACCCGTAGAGTAGAGCCTTGCGTTTTCGTTTGAAAGAGCACAAGACCTACATTCGAACTGTGAGCTGAAGAAGCCATTGATGGCTAGACACTGTTACGAAAAGTACCATAAATTTCTCTTTGAAGAAGCAAAACTAATTGACAAGCCAGATTCAACCACCAAACTTGATATTTTGGAAGCTTTCCATATATATCAGAAGTTTTCGCAACTTGTTAATGACATGGCATCCACGTTATTTCTATCAGGCGCGTAGAAGCACCTAACAAAAACACGTGAATGTAAACACCATTTATGATGTCATATACAATTTGAATATTTACGTGCCATTCGTCCTGATGAAGCTAGGCCAACATCCAGCGAAACCATGGTCGACTTGAAAAAAAAATATTTGTGACAAACTACGTTGTATTTTCTTAATATATACTTGAGTCTCTGTTTGCTTTCCCAATCACAGTATTAGGGTATAGCCTCTCTAACACACACAATGCCGACTGACGCAAATGAAAATGACGCCACCAAAGCACGAATATCTATATTTTTCAGAAACGCGAATGAAACTCGGATCTTCATTTTTAGACTACGTACTTACACTATTTAGAACAACAACCTACTTTTTAAGTCCCAGTTTAAGCTCGAATTCGAGCCTTTTAGACTTGAACTGTATTACGCAGCGGACGTACACACGCACTACCTTCCTTTCCATAGTTAGGTCAGCCTTGGGATGTGTTTAGGAGGAAGCGCTTGTCTCAACCGTGTCAGGTTTATTGTCGATATTGTTGAGGTGAGAGAGGGAAAGGAAAGATTTCTCCGTGCCTTTTGTAAAACCAGGCAGCTAGCTACCTTAACATGTTTGATCGGGGAGCTCGGAAAAAGTTTGAGAACCATTTGGTTCAGGTGCATTGGTGACCTAAACGTCTCAAAGAAACGTTTCGACGGCGAAAAGAAAATTTCAAAATAAATGCGAATTAAGTGCGAAGAAAGAATATCGTTCCAAAATTCGTGCCATAAAAGTATACACAAAAACGTAATCCACAGGCTGTCTTAAGCACGATAAAATTACAATGAAGGTGAAGATGACATTTTGATACTAAAAGCTACAAAAAATTAAGATATAGACACGAGATCTTTCGTAAGGGCGCCTCCTTACATCATCAGGTGTGAGACTGCGATCTTTGGTTACAGTGTATGTTTTATAGTCAGTGAGAAATGACGTCATATTCTCCTGGATGTTCATTAGTTAAAGCTGATGGTGAACACAAACAGTAAGAAATGTTATTATTATCACTTATGATGCGCACCCTTCTCTCTTGACCATTAGTATATTCACACTATGACTGTCTCATTGAGTACATTCGAGGCCTCAAAATTTGAGTAACATAATTCTGCAGACGATTCAATATGTGTATCCATACTTGTGATACATAAGTCGGAATGTCTTCGTTACAACTTTGTCGCCGATATCGATGAATAAGTAAACTCTCTGCTAGCAGTGTAGAGGTCTTTGTTCGAGTATACATCAAAATGTATGCCTCAGGCCATAAGGGAGCATATGAAGTATTTTGAATGAGGCGTGCAAGTGAGGTGTTAGATGCTCCGGTCCTTGCTGCATATTGGTGCTCTGCCACACGGATTCCAAGGCTTCTAAGTGTTGAGCCTATGTAATAAGTATCATTACTGTCAGGATGTAAACTTCTTATGGGTATACAATAGATCCCACACTTTTCGGTTTCAAGGATAAAATATCACCATCTTTACGAATGTTTTGAAATAAAGTCCAAGTCAGTGAATTAAGTGATTTGGAGAAAGCTCATACACCAGAAACTCAAAAATAACGCGTAGTATTACAACATAGGCGGGTAAACCACTAAAATACTAATGTGCTTTTGAGAGCATTCAGAAAAGGACCGAAATTCATCATACAAAATTTAGTCAACTGAAGTCATTTAAAAACAATGAAGAAGGTTACTTAAAAGATACACGCAAACACCAAATGCATTCATTGCCCAAAACAAAAAACGAAGCACCTAGTAGGAATCATCCAATCGAGATGAAAAATTGGTACATGTAATGTATACAGGGTTCATAGGAAAGTCCCTTTAGCCTGGAATTACTTGCGAACGAAGAGAGGTACAGTTATGCAAGTGAGATAACGGTATTGTAAAGCGACTACGCCCGAACTAATGCAACCAACAGCAGCGCCCCTAGTAGCGAAATGCGGAAGTTAGCCATTGCAAATCGAAAACGAAAAGAGATAAAGCAAAATTTCCAATTACAAAGTTGTAGAGCATCAACGAAATAGTACAAAACGACATATGTGTCACAAGGATAAGATAAATTGTCACCTGAATACCCCAAAATGTCCGAAATCGATGCGCGACCTTTTGTGTGAACGTGTGATGGGAACAGGCATAGATATGAGCAAATACACACAATTTATTGCATAAATGCGTACTTATGTCAATACAGTTTGATGACGTCAGACAAAACAAAAACAAAAAAGGCAAACCAGCACACAGTGATAAAAAGTTAATGTCGAGTATGTTCGAAGAGTTCGCCATTGCCCAGGATACACATTTGTATTCGTGAAAGTAACTCTGCATGCACATTCCTCAGCATGGAAGGTGTCACACTATTGCAAGCATCTGTAAAGCGACGACATAGATCCAGCAGACTTGTAGGCGCTGTTGAATACACCTGATGTTTTACGTAACCCCAGAAGTCATAGCTCGCCATTCTCACACAGCGTACGTAGAACTAAACTTCTGATCAGGGTACATCCTACTACTGGTTTTTATATCGTAGGTACGGTGCAACGTCACAATCTGCATTTGCATACGGCTACATTTGCGAAATGTGATTATGCAGATTCGAATCGTCGCGCATCGATTTCGGACATTTTAGGGTATTCAGGCGAAAATTTATATTATCCGTGTGAAATAAATGTCTTTTTGTACTAACTAATTGATGTTCTACAACTTTGTAATTAACTCTCGATACGAGAGTTCTGGGGTTCGATCCCCGCGGTGTCGGATGAAGAATTTTTAAGTTGCTATGTGTTATTTATAATAACGTGGACAGAGAGATGTTATCGTCTAAGAACTCAAGATTTTGGGGTTGATGAGCAAATTTCGAGGTACTTGATGCGTACATCTATTTTACAGGATGAGGTAGGGTGAAATCGGAGGATAAATTGATAGGCGCATAAAACTTGGACAGAGTGCATTTGGAAGAAACTGTACAATTTTCAAGCGCAATTTACCGTTATGTTTTGAAAGAAAAGTGTTTAATGAATTAATACTTCCAGTTCTTACTTATGGATCAGAGACATGGACCTTAATTACAAAAGATATACGGAGGCTGCCAACAACTCAAAGGAGCATGGAGAGATGTATGCTTAGTGTAACCAAGAAAAAGATAGAAGAATGATAAGAGTGAAGGACATCATGATCGAAGGAAAGACCCTTCGGTTGGCAATGGGTTGGACATGTTGCTAGAAGAACTGACCACCATTGGACAACTGAAATACTACACTGGCTACCAGGAAATACATGAAAACATCAAACAAAAAAGACCATGTCGGAAATGGGTGATGTAGCGGACCTAGGGATTCCTAGTCCACCGGGGTGTTTCACTCTGTCACAACGCCACTGCATTTGATGCGTACTTTATTACCAAACGTTTTTAATCAACCAAGAATTGTTAGCAATCATCATTCTCCCCATATAAATACACGCATAGGTAAATCAACAACTTTATTACAAGGCTAACGACCTGATCGAGATACATTGCCATATACACTATCTACCAACAAGTAATTGGACACCTGTGATAGCAAAGGAAAACGAAGTTTATACACCTTCAATAGTTAGTGGAGCCTCCACGAGCAGCGACTACAGCTGCGACCCTCCGGGCATACTCTCAACCAGGCGTTGTGCGACGGCTAGCGGTATTTTCTTCCACTCGGCTTGGAGAAGACAGGTCAGTTCCTTCACCTATTTCGGACGGTGGGGTCACCCCTTAAGTCGACGCTCCAACTCGTCCCAGAGGTGCTCGATAGGGTTAAGGTCCGGGCTCTGCGCACGCCAGTCCATTCGATTAACCCCATTGTCACCATACCAAGTCACGGTGGACCTCGCAACATGACAGGTGATATTGTCATCCTGAAAGTAACATGGGTCCACCCCGTAAAACTGCCACAACGTAGGAAGCGCATGGTCATCCAAAATGGTGCAGTAGGTCTCGGCGTTGAGGCTACCAGGAATTGCGACCAAGGGTCTCGTGTCATACCAGCAGAAACACCCCCATAGCATAATTTCACCGCCGCCGAATTTCACGGTTGGCACAATACATTCCGGCAGGAGGCGTTTTCCTGGCAGACGCCAAACCCAGACCTTGCCATTCGAACGGTAGAGGGTAAACCTTAATTCGTCGCTCCAGAAAACCTGTTTCCACTGTTCAACGGTCCACTGTCGACGTTCTTTGCACCACGTTAGCCGAGCAGCGCTATTGGACTTGGTGATCAAAGGCTTGTGTGCGGCAGCACGTCCATGATAACCGAGAAGATGGGCTTCCTTACGGATGGTATTCATCGAAAGAACACTCCCGAATGCTTGTTGAAACTCTTCGCGGATGTGGTCCATCGATTTAGTGTGGTTCTTCCGAATTTCTCTGGCCAGCACCCGTCGGTCTCTAACTCCCAGTTTTGTGGGTCTGCCGGGTCGGGGCACATTCCGACAGTCACCTCTCATCTTCCACTTGGCAATCACGTATGCCACTGTCGATTACACCTTTCTCGAAATCAGAGAGCTCCGAACTGCGTAGCATCTTGCATGCGACTGGTTGTGTTGTTGTTTCCCACACGATATTTTACGGCGGCGGCTGTGACGTGTATCAGGACCGCAGATATCGTGGTTTGCAGGGGTGTCCATTTACTTGTTGGTAGATAGTGTATATAACAACAGCTCTTTAGTTACATGTCGCCATTAATCGACTGAGTCCTTTCTGCCGGCCTGCTCCAAACCGTGTTGTACGGTCGGCGTCTCACAGGCTAATCACCTTAAGGCCAATCTGGTTCTTCTCACATCGGGAGCATATGTATGCCCCCAGGCGCACGAAACTGTTCGATTCAGCGCTGCTCCTCGCTGATGTCAGTTACTATTTAAAGAATTTTTCAAGTACAGCTGGCATTAATATATATACAGGAAAAGAAATCACAATATTATTACGACAGTACTTACAGGTGAATTATGGAAGAGACTTGGGAAGTCCTTCATCCTGCAGTGTATTGAGAATGGTTGTTGATGACGATGCGTTGATGTGTATTCGATCATAAGAAGGATACAGTCTATCTAACAGTATCATGTGTGCTTGTTGCATTTATTCGATAAGGCTATCTGAACGTATGGTTATGTTCCTCTATGGGCGAGTAGTACGAAGCGGTGCCTTGTAAGTATTCTTCCTAAGATGGATGCGGAAACTATTCTCGGGTGAAGCATGCATGGTGTGTTTGTATTACAGCATTGGCTCTCTTTCCTGCCTGAAACCAGTTGTTCCGAAATATCGACATGCGACTGCTCAAAGCGCATTGAGTTCCTCACGGTAGTCATTTTAACACCCAAGCAAAAAAACAAGCATGGTCACCAGGTTATTGTTTATACTCTCAGAACTACTGTGCGAACCTTCAGTTCTTGGATTATGTTGATGACGAACATGTTTTGACTCCCTATATACTGTCGCCTGTTTTTATGGCAGAGAGTTCCTCAAAAGAAACCTTTTGATGAAGCATTACAACACTCATCCTAAACTATCATTTAATGCTTGCTTACTATCTATCTATCTATTGCAATACCATATGTTTCATCCATGTACTGTAACATACTGTGCTTTCTCCCGCTTTCATACATATGATAAACATGCTACTATTCTCGTGAAGAAAAGCCAGCTGGAAAGTGACTAAGTGAAATACTTAAAGAGAGAAAGAAAAGAAAAATAGCTCTCTGCTGTTCGTTTTGCAAAGACATTTTCCTGCATAAGTTCTCTCTCCCCTCAGCTTATCGCGCATAATTCGAAAACGTGTGGAGAAAATTCTATTTTCCGCGACGCACATCACAGAATGGGGGATGGGGAGATGTGATATCACTGTTCTAAAAATACTTGCTCTCTATGCTGACTACTTTTAAAGCTGTACTACGAGAACAGCATGGTAAAAATTTCGTTGCGCCCATTCAAATTTTTGCTTTTGTGTTTTTCGACATCCATTATACCGTTAGATAAATGTTTATTGTTGTTTCCTTGAACGGATGCATGTATTTCTACAGGAAGCGGAGACATCATAGCCCATAATCACTTCTTCCTTCAGTTAGCAAATGATGGAAGTTTTTTTTTTTTTTTTTTTTTTTTTTTTTTTGCATCTTTTTTTCTGTCGCTTTTGCTCTTGCTGTGGAATGAACACAAGTACAAACACATCCGAAAAATACGTACAGAAAGAAATGAAAATCTTAACAAAAGGTCCTTCTATGCATGTGAAAAGAGCATTTGGGGGTTTAAGCGTAACCACCTACTAACTCTATCTCGTCGCGTAGATATCGTACTTTGTACCTGCTCAGGATGCTATAATAATGCACCAATAACCGACATATTGCGCTTATAAAATATTTGGCTAATATTCGTTCTTGTTAGTTGCAGTTGTTGCTCTACATTTCCATGTGCAATGTATACAGGGTGTTCGTAAACTGTTTTGACAAAAGAAGAGGGGTGATAGTACCCATCAAGACGAACAATATTTACAATGGAACCCAGGGTCACATTCCACTCTGAGTGTCAGAAAAGAGTAAAGTTAGATCTCCTAGTTGAACTTTCAACAGTGCAAAGAAAGAGAATTAACGACATCATAAGTTGCAAAATCCCATTTATGGAGATCAGGGACAGACTTAAAGTAGATGCTCAAAGTGGCGGCTATGGGTGCCGTTGCACAATTCACACCGGCGAATGAAAAACTGGCGCACCCTCTCCAAGACTCCTGGTGTCGTGTTTATCCTGTCCGCTGTAACAACGATTCTCGCGACGAGATCTTCCACGGAGTCCACAGGTGTCTCGTACACCAATGATTTCATGTGCCCCCAGAAGAAGAAGTCCAGTGGGTTTAAGTCCGGTTAGCGTGGAAGCCATGCCACAGGTCCGCCACGTCCAATCCATCGTGCGGGATATATGGCATTCAGGAAGTGTCTACTGCACCTTGATAAGCCAATCAGCTGCAACTGTCGATGCTGCGTCTTTTCTCTGGCAATTTGCAAACGGTAAATGCTTGACGGTGATGTTCTGGCGATGTGCTACTTCTCCGGCACGAAAGAAATGACGTCTGAGGTGACGACTTGTGCTTGTTGGACGTATTTTCGAAGTTACTCTTTTCTGACACTCAGAGTGGAATGCAACCCTAGGTTCCATTGTAAATATTGTTCGTCTTGATGGGTACTATCACCCCTCTTCTTTTGTCAAAACATTTTACGAACATCCTGTACACGTTTATATTTTGCATTGACACGCATGTACATCAATTAGCCGAAACATTAAAACAACCTACTTAATATGATGTAGGTTCTCCAATCGCCACCAAAGGAGCTCTCATCTGATGAGGAATAGATTCAATGAGATGATGGTAGGTATCTCTTGATATTTGGTACCAGGACTGCAACAAAAAATCCCGCAGTTCGCTAAATGACGTGGTTGGAGGAATGCTTTTCGTACAGGTTACTCCAACTCAAACTACAAATGCTCGATAGGATTTGTGCCCAGCAAATTTAGAGGTCATGGCAATAAATGGAATTCCTCAATTTTTCGGACCCATTCCTAACAATTTTTGCACTGTAGCAGAGAGAATGCTCTTGATGAACAACTCCACCTCCTCTAGGGAATACAGTCGCCGTAAAGGGATGTACTTGTTCAGCGACGATGCTCAGGTACGTGACAGAAGTCCGAGTTCGCTCTACAGGGTTAATGGGCCCAATTGTTCCCTCAAAAACATATTGCCCAAACCATCGCACTCCACCAAGAACCGCCCCACAGTACATCCAGGAGAGACGGTTTCTTTGGGCAAACGACGCAAATGAGCTCTTTCGTCGACATGGTGTAACAGAAAATGGGATTCGTCTGACCATGACAACCCTCTTCCAGTATGGTCCAATGGTACAGTGTTAATGATTACGTGCCCAGTGCAAGTGTTGACGACGTTAAACGGCTGTGAGCATAAGCACACGAATGGGTCTTCGGCTGCAGGATTCATTGGGCGCTTATTCATAACTAAATTTATGGGTAATGTCAGCCACAGTAACCCTCTTGTTGCTGCGGACAAGACGAGTTAGCTTCTGCTGACCTTTGGCATCAATACGGCGCTGCCTGCCCACGCCTTGTCGACGGCTCGATGTTTGGACCATCTTTGATAGGTATTAACTACTGCATAGAGTGAACAGCCTACCAGCGTCGCTATTTTGGAGCTGATCTTTCCAAGGTGTCTTGTGATAACGATCTGGCCTGTGTAAAAATCAGATAAATCCTTTCCTTTCCCCATGTAGAGACGAAACGAAGCATGGACTAAGATAGCTCCGATTCAGGTATTATATAAATACACTGAAGAGCAGTTGAATTAGAGATACCTGTCTAGTAACGTGTAAAACCACCTTTCGCCCTGATGACAGCGGCGATTTGTCTCGGAATGGACTCGACAAGACATCGGAAGCATTGGGAAGCCACACCGATTCCCGCCCCCTGAACAAGCTCCCACAGTTCACGAAGGTTTGATGGAGGGGGCTGAGAGCCTCGAACACCTATCTTGATGTCATCCCAGATGTGCTCGATGGGATTGAAGTCAGGTGACCTAGCTGGCCAAGAAAGCGATGTCACGTCGGCGGAGTGTTCATCCAACCATTCGGATACAATTCGGGAGCGGTGGCACGGTGCATTGTCTTGTTGCAGGATGAGGTCCCCTAGTGGGATGTTGAAGGCGCACAAACGGGAGCAAATGGTCGTCCAGGATATCCCGGTAACGTTGACCTGTGAGGGACGATGTCACACGTACCAGTTCAGTCCACGTAAACAGTCCTCATACGAGAATGCCACCCCCACCAGCTTGAAGAGTACCCTGCTGGCAAGAAGGATTCATCGCTTCATGTGGTTTGCGCCGTACTCGTATCCTGCCATCCGCATGTACCAACGTGAATCTCGACTCATCAGTCCAGGCAACATTTTCCCACGTATCTAGGGTCCAGTGGCGATGTTCCAGCGCTTATGGTAATCTTCGTACCCTGTGATGTGCGGTCGGCAGCGGTACCCTCGTGGGACGATGGTTTCTGTACCGCATAGCGAGGAGATGGTTGCGGATAGTGTGGCTGCTTACATGTTTTTGTGCACCAGCGTTAAATTGCCGAGTGATTTCTTGCACTGTGGCTCGTCTATCCTCTGTTACAATGCGAGCTAGCCGACGATGACCCCGCTCATCCACACGCTATTGTCCACGGCAGTTGGCCCTTGCAGGGATGGTTTTACCAGATTCGATGTACTCACGGAGCACCCGTGACACAGTGGCTCGTGAAAATCCCAGTGCTTGCACGACTTCCGAGATGGAGTGACCCATTTGTCGGGCCCGACAGTTTGCCGACAATCAAATGCGCTTAGATCCTTCGTCTTACCCATACTGCGTCCGACTCTTACTGATTCTCGTCGCAACACTCCTTATATTGTCGGATCGCTGCATACGTCGTGTCGTTTCCGTTTACAGGGACGCCCACAGCACCACATTTGCATAACGCCAGCTGTCTCTAATTCAAATGCTCTTCAGTGTATATCATTCACGGCCTTGGCATGTGACGCTGATTGGCTGCGTGCGCGATTTTTTGCCATAATGCAGGGGGGGGTTAAATGCTTTGGCTGATCGGTGTATATAGTAAATGTAATCTTATGCAAACAGCACACTCGCATCCTATTGATAGCGAATGATATGCTATGCAAAAAACGCATTCAGAGATGTAACTATAATCATACCTTAGGGCTATGGTAGGACAAGAGTAACACTGCGAAGGCACGATGGGTCGATCGACAGTTAACTGATTTCCAGCGCGGTTTGATAATAATGAGCCACTTAAGCAAACGCTCCTAGGTCAACGATGGTCTTCAATGCCGATGAAACCCACGGTTGGTGATGAGAAACGTGAATTAAACGGAACTAGGGTTGACTCTTCCAAGAAAGAACCCAGTAAGCCTCCGAAGCTTACAGAACGAAAGAGGAGAGCTTTGGAAAAGACCGCTCGCACAGAACAGAAATCAGCATTTTCTCAAATCACGGAAACCTTGTGTGCTACTGTTTGGACCGGTGTTAGCATTACTATAGTGCGCAGAGGGCTGAATGACATGGGCTATCATCCACCAGCTGCAAATCACTTCTACTGATGCCACATACCGATTAGTGTGGCCTATAGAACGTCGATGTTGCAGTGTAGCTCGATGAAAATCTATGCTTTAGACCAAACGGTTCTCAAAATGTGCTCCGCGGAGCCCTTGGGTTCCGCAAAGGCTCCGCAAGGGCTCTGCGACCATTTCTATGAAAACTCGCTCTTGACATCGTCATGTTCAACAAAGAAAATATAGTGGAAAAATTCACGTACTTCCTCAATTTGCTTATACAATTAATGTCCATAGCGCTTCCTTCAAAGCGTATACCAGAGGTATATAGCAACTGATACTGGAAGCCGCGCGTAGTTGTCCTTTATCCTAGGGACGGCTTGGAAGCAGTTTCGAAACAGGCGGGCAAAACAAAGCACAGCCTATCGTCGTCGTCGTTAAAAGTGTGAAGTCGCCGAGGAGCACTCGCCTTTTATATCTTTCTCTCACGCTTTCTTGCTGTCAGGCAAGATGATCGAAATGGCTGCATTACTGCGAAGCTGCGATAGGACGTTCCACAAGCGGCTTAGATCTCAGACGAACGATACCGCTTCTGAAACAGTGAACCGGCGCGACGCGGCCAGTTAACTGTTTCAGAAGCGATTTGTAATAGCATTTTCTTTCTTCTTTGAACTCTATTGGTTTTATTATGAAAGGATACTAGAATATCATCAACACTAAAAGTGTCAGGTATGCTGTCAGCTAAATATGTGGGGTGATCAAATGCAACTGGTTCGTGCCGCGTCATGTGTACCAGCGCACGGGGACCACGATGATGTCACAGCTTGAGTGACAAGCGCAGACCAATGAACAAGCGAGCACCCGTTTTCTCCTTGCATGTGTGGTTTGTGCTGCAGATCTTCGACAACATGGCCGGTGTGATTCCGAATCCATCCAAGGTGGATCAGCGAGCGGTGATTCTGTTCTTCACCGATAAAGGATATCGGCCAGTCGATATTCATCGCAGAATGCAGACGGTGTATGGTGACAAAAGTGTGTCGAAGACAACAGTGACGGACTGGGCGCGAATGTTCCGGGAAGGACGCGGGGAAAGGAAAGATCTTCCGCGGTCGGGCCAGGCGCGTGTTGTTGCATACGAAAGCTATCGTCAATATTGATCCAGCAACACGGGTGGGCAGTCGTCGGAGCATACATTGGCTAGCGGAGGAATTCACTGTGTCATTTGGGACAGTGCAAATGGTGATTACGGAGACACTGCAGTATCGAAAGGTGATCCACGGATGCTGACCAACCTCCATAAGGAAGACCGCATCGATTGGAATTTAAGCCATTTGCTTTGTCACGAAGCGGAGGGAGCTGCATTTCTGTCGCGCATAGTGGAAGGCGACTAATCGTGGTGCCACCACATTGAGCCGTTTAGCAAACCAGCGAGCATGCAATAGAAACATCCTTGATCACCAAAACAAAACAAAAATTAAGTCAGGCTTCCGTCGGTAAGTTATGCTGACCGCATATTTTGACCATGAAGGGCTTCTGTTGGTGGACTGTAAAAAGCCTCACGTGAACATCAGTGCCAACCGTTATAAGGACACACTGGACAAACTGCACAAAGCCATCAAAAAATAAGCCACCTGAAAGGCTTTCACGAGGTGTGATTCTGTTGCACGTCAATGCTCGTCCACATGTTGCGAACATTGTGCAAGATGCGTTAGCATGGATAGGGTGGGAGGTTCCGAACCAACCAGCCTATAGCCCGATCTGTCAATATGTGACTTTCATTTGTTTGGACCCTTAAAAATGCTCTAAAGAGACAGCGATTCCACTCCGATGCAGGCGTCATGGCCGTGGTGACCAAGTGGTTCAATCAGCAACCGAAGTCCTTCTTCGCGGACGGTTACCGCCGTCTCTTCAAACAGTGGGATGCGTGTCTCAATGCTTACGGCGACTTCTTTTACCGAACACTGATGCATTCTTGCTTCCTCATATATTGCTTTGTTTAATTCTGCCACACCTGCAGATGGACCTTTTCCTTCGTCTTAATAAAGCCACTCGAACTGGTTTTATTTCATCGCATCTATAAATCAATGCTTCTCAGAAATGAAACCAAAACTTCTCATATTTCTCAGAAATGAAATTCTTAAATCCTCATTTTCTGTATAAACACAATTTTGTACTTAATATAAGCACGAGCATTGAAAAAAAAGGTGCGTAGGCTCTTGCGTGAAAAAGGGTTCCGCGGTGTCAGAAGTTTGAGAATCGTTGCTTCAGACTGACCAGTCACCGTGCACAGTCGACGAATCCGACTGCCGTACCTGGGTGTGGCGGAGGCAGGCAGATATTACATTTGGGTCTGTATCGTCGGGACAATGAAGTTTGATGGAGTTGTTTTCCATGTTATCATCGTGTGTATCCTCTCTTTTGGACAATATCTTGAATGCTGACAGCTAACCAGATGTAGTGGAAAAGTATACACTACCAACATTGTGGCGGTACTTGGGGGTAAGTCCATAGCTCTATCTACACCATACATGCTTCTTGAATTGTTAAACATTGGTTTGGAGGAAATGGGCATCGAAAAATTGAACTACACAGTCCAGAGTCCTGACCTGTACACTATAGGGAATCTCTGAGACGAAATGGATCGTCTGGTGCGTAGAAAAAGAGATCGTCTAACAAATAAAGCTGAACTAGACACTGCTTTGGAGGTCAAATAGCGGAACATATCGGCGGACACTTCCGAAAACTGGTGGAAGGTATTCCACGAAGACTAGAGGCTATTATAAGGGCCACATGTTTCAGCACACAATATTAAGTTTTCTGTAAATAAAATTTTTTTGTAGATAGTCAAGTGACCAATATTAATGGTCGTGTAGTGTACATGTATTTGAAATATATATATACACATATTTTTCATGTATATATATGTGCTTCTTTCAATATGTACATATGCATATTTTTGTGTACACACACACTCACACAGAGGGGTTGGACAGAATGATGTGAACACTTAGGAAAAGAAGGTTTTACGTACCCTGGGACCACCTTAAGCATTCAAAACAGCCTAAATTCTCCATGGAATGGACGCATACAAATCCTGGATGGTGGTTAGTGGAAAGTTACACCATTATTCATGCAGAAACTGCTCCAGGTCCTTGAGAGAAGCAGGAGAAGGATAAAGGGATCTTACTTTATTTCCCAACACACACACTGGCTCGATGATGTTTAAGTCTGGTGATTGGGGAAGGCCAAGGAAGGTGTGAAAGTTCGTCCTCATATTCCTCAAACTATGATTGGACATTCCGAGCTCTGTGAATTTGTGCGTTTTCATATTGATAGATGGCATTCCCTGCAGGAAACAATGCCTGAGACACTGGATGGATTTGGTCTGCCAAAATGGTCTATTACGCCCTGCCAGTCATCCGTCCTTTCAAGGTGATCAGGGGACCTGCTGAAAACTCCGATATGACCGCCCAGAGCATGGCAGAACTACCACCATGATGCACTGTTGGGGGCAGATAGTCGAGGTTGTAACGTTCTGACGGTGTTTTCCACATGTAAACACATCGTACGGTGGGAAATAGTGTGAATATGGATTCATCCGACCACATTACACGCTTCCATGCATCGGCAGTCCATGTTGTATGCTCCTGGCACCACTGCCATCGCTGTTGTGCATTCATCCGGGTCACCAGATGTTTTGCAATAGAAGCTCCATTACGAATATCTTGTTTATGCAGTTCTCTGCGTAGTGTTTTCGTTGATACTGGGGTCTGGAGATGAAGACTGAGCTCCGCACTAAATTTCGCCGCCGTGGTCTTCTTTTTCATGAGTAACAATCCTTTTTAATGCTTTCCTGTCTCTATCAGTCAGGGCCGTTTTCCGGCAGCTCTTGTGTTTCGCAGACGAGGTTCTGCCACGCACACGTATGCTGTCATGACGCTCGAAACACTACCTCTGGATACCCCCCTACCCTGCCGACTGTTGTCACGGGAGCACCACCTATCCAGCCACCAAGAATCAGCCCTCTTTCGAAGATCGTTTGGTCGCGCATTTCGTCATCACACTGAAAATAATTTTGCAACAAGGCACTTTAAATGCATTTAAACAGGACCTAGAGGTCCTAAACAAAACTATTACAACCAAAACGTGGTGGACACATTTCCGTATTGCGACGTACGCAGCTGCATTAAAAGTCACGTCTCTGAGCGTGATGTTCACATTATTCTGTCCAATCCCTGTATATCCACTCAGTAAACAAGGCGTTAGAGATAGAAGTGATGGTCAGTTGAGATGGGAATCCCCCGCGCAGAATAGAACAGACCCAAACGGAACTCAGGTGATAAATAACCGTACAGCAGGGCTTCCCAACAGTGTATAGGAAACGACGGACATGTGTAAACGCGGTTGTCTGAGTGACTTTGATCGTGGACGCATTGTCAGAGCAAGACATGTCGTTCATTCTATCGCCCAAGTGCCCAATATGATACTGCGAATTTGTCTCTCCGCAGGACAATTTGTAAGGCTCTGAATTGCAAGAATAGAGTGACATTTTAAAGGAAATCCACTCAACTTTTATATTAGCTGTATTAATTCTGAATCACTGCAATATATAATTATATTCATCAATCAGTGCCCTAATTTCTGTCTCCCCAAAGTTCTCTGGAGTCGCAATTCAGACAAGAATAAAATTCTACTCACGGCAGTCAGACTTATACATGTATTAATGCCATGAGACCTAGGCTTTTAATTTCTCAGTTATTTGCTCAAAACCTGGAAGAACTGATGTACACTGTGTTGCAAAAGCCGTTTTGTATCACATTTTAATTCCGGCACTTCAGAAAACACACGTTCTCTTTTAAATATTTTCAGAGTTTTTCTTCAGGTTATTGAGAGATGCCATGACTGCCCATACAGAAGTGTATACATGAAACAGTGTGGTATGTTGGTGATGTAAGGATCGGAAAATATTTTGTAAACAGCAGACGACATCTTATAATTCTGCTGCAGCACAAATGAATGTCCTTGGTGTCATGGGGTTTAGCAGTCCATCAGCAACCGATGCAGATTTTGTTTTGGATGACAATTGGCAATTTACCCGTTGTAATTTCAAAGCGTCAAAAATTATTAGCTGCTTTATCCAATTGTGGTAGTCATGGGGTCCAGTGAGGTTTCTCTAAAACATTTACTGGTCCGTCAGACCACAATCATTTTGATTTTGGTGGTCCAACTCGATACTTTGTGTTCTAGGACCAGCAAACCGTCGAAAAGTTCCAAAGTTGTCATAAACCATCATTTAAAAAGTAAGGTATCGCAATGAAATTTTGACCATTCACGCAATTCAAATCATCACACATTTCTTTTAGACCAAACGGGGCACTCAATACCCCTGAAAGATCGGCGGCATTTCTATTGTCTTCTTTTTCTGTAGTTTTACATGATCAGGATATTGATTCATAGTAAAGAACAGAAGTGACTTAGAAAGTACTACAGCATCTATGATCTTCCAGAGATTCGAAACCATGGGAAAGAAGGACCAGACACCCGCATTCTGTTCCACCAGGTTACTAGGATATTGTCACAAAGAATATCTGATTGTTGAAGCTGATATTGTATAATCAGGGTTGATATCTGATGACTTATCCCTGAATGCTAGAAGAACAGTAACTAAATATTATAACACAATACAAGGTCTTATCAGAATAATATGACCACCCACGGAATCACAGTGTAATCCCCCGCGCATGCGCGTCACAGGGTGCCCACGACAAGGTCGAACACACGAAGATATTAAGCGGCCAGCAAAGGCAGGTGAGCCATAGTGCGTTACTGGAGCACAATAGTCAAAGGTAGGTATTTGACGGACGTTCAAAACGGAATGATCATCGCCTAACGGGCCAAGGATGGAAGCATCTCAGAAACAGCAGACTTCATGGGCTGTTCGCGAGGTGCTGTAGTAAGGGTGTACCAAGAATGGACCACTGGCACACCGAGTACCTCCAGACGTCGAAATTGTAGATCTCCAATAGCCATCGATCCCAGAGGAGAACGTCGCCTTCGTCGACTGGTAAAGGGCAACCGACGCGCAACAGTGCAGCAATGGACCACGCAAATGAATTCTGGGGCACCCAGGTACGAGTCCCCGACAACAATAGAGCAAACCCTGCCACGCATAGGTCTCCGGAGTCACCACTGGTTCAAGGAACCCATGTTAACCCAGGTCCATTGGCAACGACGCCTGCAGCCCGCATGGGAGTACTGTCATTAGATAGTGGAAGAGTGGGGAAAGGTTGCCTTCTCCAACGAATCAAGGTTTCTACTCCACAGAGATGACGGCCGGTGGCGGATCCTGCGCCAGACACACGAGAACCAATGTTTTTTTGGCATGACTTGGGATTGCTGGTACCACTGAATGGATCTCTAAACGCCAATGGCTACCTATCCATCCTCGATGACGAAATGCATACCTTCATGTTGGACGTTTATCCCGGTGGTGATGGTGTCTATCAACTGCCATGTCGGCAAGGGGATACGTGACCAGTTCCAGGAACCCGCCAGCGATGTCTCCGTTCTCCTTTGGCCGGAGAAATCCCCCGACCTCAATCCCATAGAGCACTCGCATAACTATTTGGACCGACAGGTGCGACGTGCAGACCCACAACCACGTCATCTCCGGTACCTCCGTGTTCTGCTGCAGTCCGAATGGGCACGTGTGCCTCTGCCAACCTTCCAGGGCCTCATTGCGTCCATACCATGCCGTCTCGCAGCTGACATCCTGGCCAAGGGTGGTTATTCCCATTATTAGGTAGGTGGTCATATTAATCTAATGCGACTGTGTATGTAATTAACTATCATACATTCAGTTGTTCGTTTTTTGAATGTGAAAAAAGTATTCTCCAGAACTGATGTTTCCGAATTACCAATCAGGGAATCAAAATGTAAACTTGAGGATTTCGATATTGTTCACAATATATATGTTCACTGACTAGGAAAATTTTGTACATTTTTATAATGAAACTCTACCAAGTAAATATTTGTACTACGAATTATTTTTAAACAATGGGCCTACTTCTATATCTTGTGCGTCTCTAAGAGAATATTCATACTGTTCAAAATGTTGGTGCATGAAACACACAACAATAGGAACTGGTACGTAAAACACACAATAACAGGAATTGGATTATGAAACACACACACAACAACAGGATGCATTTTGATGCAACAACAGCTGCACCAATCAGCTATTCAAATTTATTGGTGCAACTTTGCACTAATTGTACCATGTTATTGTGTGTTTCATGCACCATACACAAATAAACGGTGGTGCAGCTACTGCACCACCAGTTTTGGGTGCAACATCCCATAGAATTTTAACAGTGTATGGGATTGGGTATTAATAATAAAAAGCGGTGGAAATGCGAAGCCCAAGTACGGAAAGTCAAATACTCTAAATTCTGAAGAATATCTTTTTCTTCTCGTCGCTTTAGTAATGTGAACAGATCCAGTGTTTAGAATATTTTGCTAAAGTTGTGGACGAAAGGTAAACATGTATGTTCTTCGAATTCCAGCTCGTGGCATAAAAAGCTACATCCCTTTATCATTATACTAAAAGACGAAAATGTAAATGTACTAGACATGCAAGCAAATACAATGACAAATTCACATTTGCAGTTATCTTTCACGCACATATATATATCATCATCATCATCATTGTCAACCATTATCAATCCACTGCTGGACGAAGGTCTCCCCAAATTTCCTCCACAACGGTCTGTCTTGTGCCAGTCTCCTCCATGTCACTCCTGCATACTTTCGAATTTCATCCACCCATCTCCCATGTGGTCTTCTTTTGGGTCTTTTCCTGTCCCTTGGAATCCAATCTAAAATTTCGGCTGTCCATCGATGATCTGTCATTCTGGCAGTATGTCCAGCCCATTGCCATTTCAGGGATTAAACTCTGATCATGATGTCTTCCACTCTTGTCATTTTTCGGATCCACGAGTTCCTCTCCTTATCTCTCCTGGTTACACCAAGCATGCACCTCTCCATGCTTATTTGAGTTGTCTGCAGCCTTTGTATGTCTCTTTTAGTTAAGGTCCACGTCTCTGCACCATACGTAAGCACTGGAAGGATGCATTGATCAAACACTTTTCTTTTAAGACATAATGTCATATTGCTCTTGAAAATTATGCTGTTTCTTCCAAAAGCTCTCCAGGCAAGTTTTGTACGCCGATTAATTTCTTCATCAATGTGACCCTCACTTGATATCTGCTGTCCAAGATAAACGTACGTGTCTGTTATCTCCAGCTTTTCTCCATCAATCGATAAATCTTCATTTCTTGTAAAAGCATTGAACATCACTTTTGTCTTCTGAAAGTTCATTTTTAATCCCACTTCTTTACTCTTGTCAGCAAGTTCCTGGATCATACTCTGCAGCTCTGATGGGCTAGTTGCAAAAATGACTACGTCATCAGCAAAACGAAGGTGGGTTAGATAATCTCCATTAATCTTTATCCCCTTGTTTTCTCAGCTCAGTGACTGAAAAACACCCTCCAATGTGGCATTAAAGAGCTTCGGAGATATGGTGTCACCTTGTCTCACTCCCTTTCCAATTTTTATGTGTGTTGTATTTTCAAACAGCCTAATCTTTGCACTTGCATTTTCATATATGTTATTAATAATATTAATGTATGCATCTTCAATACCGCAGGTTTTCAGAGCCATTGTAACTGCTGATGGTTTCACCGAATCAAAGGCTTTTTCATAATCGATAAAAGCCATGCACAATGGAAGTTCATATTCCCTCGCTCTTTCAATTAGTTCTCTCAGTACGTGGATATGATCTATTGTGCTGTAGCCACTCCTGAATCCAGCTTGTTCTCTCGGTTGAGCCATGTCCAGTGTTACCTTCAAGCGGTGTGAAAGAACTTTAGTGAAGATTTTATAAACTACTGATAGGAGGCTGATAGGTCTGTAGTTTCCAAGATCCTCAATGTCACCTTTCTTATGTAGCAGGATCATTGTAGCGGTGTTCCAATCCTCAGGAATCTTTCCTTCATTAAGGCATCGAGTGAAAATTTGGGCGAGTACTGTTTCGATTTCTCCACTTGCTTCTTGTATGATGTCTACAGTAATTCCATCTTCTCCTGGAGCTTTTCCCCGCTTCATGTTCTTGATTGCATGTGCAACTTCTGCTGGAAGGACTGGAGGAACTCTGGTACTGGTATCTTTCATGATGTCTGGAGTGCATGTATCATCCCTTTCATATAATTTGGAGTAGAAATCTTTCACTCTTGTCAAAATTTCGCCTCTATTTCTTGTTACAGAACCATCTTCTTTTCTCAGTGCCGTAATCTGTTTTCTTCCCTTACTGAGATGTCCCTTTGCTATCAAAGCCTAAAGATAGCAAAGGGACATATATATATATATATATATATATATATATATATATATATATATATATATATATTCATTTCCAGTTGGAGTTTGGTTTCATAGGATTAGGTGGATGTTCGTCGCATGTAAAACTCCTTCAATCATGCTGCACTGATTTGTTTTATCTTAAATATCACGGCGTTTTAAATCGGAAGGCAAGCCCAATTGTTAGAGAAAAGGGATTTTGTGTTGTTGTGTATTTAGATTTGTACCGTTTGCTTTCTCTGCAGAATTCTGTAGCAAAGAAGCAAAACTTACTCGTTGGCCCGTAAGACTTTATTTAAAGCGAAAATCGCCAACCATGCCAACCATGTGGAAAATGATGCCGTCGAGGTTTCGCATCTGCCGAAATTCAGCAGTACCTGCGCAGAATGTTCTACAATGCGGTCGTTCCGTATTTAAACGATCTGTTTACTGTGCACATCTTTCCTTCTTCAGATCTCGCTTCCTGTTCATTTTAAAAGGTAGAACTAGCTTTCAAGAATCGTGTAACCTTTTTGAAGGTCAGATCAGGCCACAAGGAAGATGGGCAGAGCAGAAGGAGGAGCGGCTGGAGGAAGAGTAGCGAATGTGAGCTGCGAGATCCGTGCGAAGAGAAATCGATCGCCTCGGAGCTCTAGGAAACATTAACTGCAATGACGTCATTCGATATACACCCTATATCCTACACGGAAACAGCAACTTGAAGCAGAAGCGTGGAATTTTGAAAAGAGAGACGTACTCCACAGCCAGCTAGCTATGTTTTCTCTGGTGAACACCGTTTAGAGCACGGCGTCAAATAAAGAACAAAACGGAAAAAGAAACAGACCATTCAGCAATATTCTGGTTTGTTTTCTGGGACTAAAGAAGAATGACTATATTCATCTGGTTCAAAGTCAATTTACTTTTCGTTCATCATTTGCAGGAAACAAAACAATAATGCAGGGTGTTTGTTCAAACCTTAATGTTGCAACGCAGCTTTCAAAAGAGCACGAACACCGCTATAAACTATGCCGTATAAATATGCTATTCACTCGAACGTTGCTGTTCACAATGAGTACAGCTCTTCGGGATAATGTTTTTTTACATTTAGCTTTCGGAGTAGCTTTTCAGCTTCTCTTGTAATTTTTTTATGATCTAAGCACGTTTACACGCCCTGAAATCCGGGTTGTAACTCATTTATGATTTATGGTCACTGGCTCAGAGGGAGGAAGCGAATCAGAACGGAAGGACGAGCACATCATTAACATGTTTCCCCGGACACGAAGCAAGTCTCTCCTTGCAGTAAGCCTCCAAAATTCCATTTCAAGGTGATTCAGACATGGTTATGAAATTAGCAGATTATCAGGATGGATATTCCATCGATAATCTCTCTCCTTTACAAAAAAAGGTACTTGAAATTTTTCTAAATGCTACTGAATGCTGGAGATTACTTTTCAGTTATAAGTATCTAATAGTTCTCTCAATTCTACTGAAATGCTGAAAAGCAAAAAAGTTATTCATATAAACAGTTAGTCAAAAAATCGACGAGCAGTGGTAGATTAATTTTCTTAAAACCCTAAGAGTTGACGTTTTCTGCTTTTCTAACATAAGTTCACTATAAATGTTTCTTGTTTTTCTCCCAGCTCATCATACATGCTCAACAATTAATTATTTGCCTTTCTACAAACACGTCATAATTGCGCTAGAGCGGTGCCTCCAAACTTATTCCATTCCTTTTTGAGGCGCTGATGTTTTTGGCATGCCTGTATTTGGACGAGGATATCTGTGGGTGGAGGTCGTTTTGTATAACACATTTCTAATTATTTTAATTGTAGATGAAATATGTATTAAAAATAAATTCAGAAATATGTTTTAATACAAATTAATAATAGAAGCGATATTTATATAGTAAAAATTTATTGAGCGGAGCTCTCTGTACGAGACTCGAGAGAATTAGTTGTTCGGGCATAGGTACGAGATGACACATCCGATCACCGTGATTGTTTACATGCGATTGGACATCGTCCATAGTCAGGTTTTGACGCCTTTCGATTCCCGAAATTCCGTATCATTGAGGAATAGTCGTCCAAAAACTTGCACTTTTAAGGTTTCTTTCCGGGTTTTGAGAAGGGGTCGTTTGTTACCTATCTCCTCCAAAGATCTTCAGCCGATCGCGGTGACACTTTCCGCAGAGAAAGGGAGGACATGGTGAGTGACACGGAGTTGGTATCATGGTGATTGGTCGTATCGTATAAAAATAATGACCATTAAAAAACTGAGCAATTTTAATAATAATTGAAAAAATCCGCTCCCAATGTGATTCGGGACAATTAGTTGCTCGGGCATAGCTACGACATGACACATTCGATCACCGTGATTTTTGGCATGCGATTGGACACCGTTCATGGTCAGGTTTTGACGCCTTCCGATTTTGCAATAGCTTCGCTCAAAATTAGCCAACTGTACCAGAGTTATCGGTTACCGTTGGCGGCTTGTCCTGGTGTATAGAAACAATTATTATAGAAATAAATAACATAGTAATTGTTTAATAATAGAACTGAATTGTGTCAATGCACATTCTGGCGGGGCAACTCAGATACGTCCTAGAAATTTTATCTGCCTACAGACGAAGAATGTGCCGAATCGGAAAGAAATGGCGCAACCCATATCCTGACCAGTCTAGTCACCTGACACACTCCGCTCGCTAGTAGTCACGTGACAAGTGTCTGATTGCGTACAAGTGAACGTGGATTTGCAGAAGTTGGAACACTGATCTTTCATCAAATTCTGGAAAAACGAAAAAAATGGTGCATGAGTGATTCACGAGGAATTGATAACCATGCACGGTGATAATACTCCTTCCATATACAAAGTGAAAGTTTGGTCGATGCAATTTAATGGGTAGGAGAACCAACTGAAGACCTTATGGCAATGATGGGTTAATCCACATTTTGTAAAAACACTGTTGCAGACATCAGGGACACCCATTCAGAGATACACTATCTACCAACAAGTAATTGGACAGCTGTGATAGCAAAGGAAAACGAAGTTTATTCACCTTCAATAGTTGGTGGAGCCTCCACGAGCAGCGATTACAGCTGCGACATTCCGGGGCATACTCTCAACCAGGCGTTGTACGACTGCTAGCGGTATTTTCTTCCACTCGGCTTGGAGAAGACAGGTCAGTTCCTTCACCGATTTTGGACGGTGAGGCACCCCTTAAGTCGACGCTCCAACTCGACCCAGAGGTGCTCGATAGGATCAAGGTCCGGGCTCTGCACAGGCCAGTCCATTCGATTAACCCCATTGTCACCATACCAAGCCATGGTGGATCTCGCAACATGACAGGTGGCATTGTCATCCTTAAAGTAACATGGGTCCACCCCGTAAAACTACCACAACGTAGGAAGCGCATGGTCATCTAAAATGGAGCAGTAGGTCTCGGCGTTGAGTCTACCAGGAATTTCGACCAAGGGTCCCGTGCCATACCAGGAGAAACACCCTCATAGCGTAATTCCACCGCCGCCAAACTTAACAGTTGGCACAATATATTCCGGCAGGAGGCGTTCTCCAGGCAAACGCCAAACCCAGACCCTGCCATCCGAACAGTAAAGGGTGAACCTTGATTCGTCGCTCCAGAGAACCTGTTTCCACTGTTCAACGGTCCACTGTCGACGTTCTTTGCACCACGTTAGCCGAGCAGCGCTATTGGACTTGGTGAACAAAGGCCTGTGGGCGGCAGCACATCCATGATAACCGAGCAGAAAGGCTTCCTTACGGATGGTATTCATCGAAAGAACACTCCAGGATGCCTGTTGAAACTCCTCGCGGATGTGGCCCATCGATTTGGTGCGGTTCTTCCGAATTTCTCTGGCCAGCACCCGTCGGTCTCTAATTCCCAGTTTTGTGAGTCTGCCGGGTCGGGGCACATCCCGACAGTCACCTCTCATCTTCCACTTGCCAATCACGTAGGCCATTGTCGATTTTGGGTACTTCAACTCGCTGGATATGTCACGTATGGATCGGCCATTTCTGTGATACCCGACGATTACACCTTTCTAGAAATCAGAGAGCTCCGATTTGCGTGGTATCTTGCATGCGACTGGTTGCGTTGTTGTTTCCCACACGATATTTAACGGCGGCGGACGTGACGTGTATCAGGACCGGAGATATCGTCGATTGCAGGGGTGTCCAATTACTTGTTGGTAGATAGTGTAGACCGGATAGTAGCATATTCCAATAGATGCCTATGGATAATCCTGGGTTAGCCCAACCTCTGCGACAAATAGAGAGAGCGCTCACTTAACCATTTCCACCACTATCAAATGTTCTGCTACATCGTAGGTTAACCCATTGTTGTAGTAAGGTCTTTAATTGAAGATGACCCACGTTCGGGAATGCCAGTGGAAGAGGTGAAATCCTAAATATGCCAAACATTTGAGGACATGTTCATGAAATACCAGTGGATTAGGGTCTCCGCAATTGCACAAGAATGCAACGAATCAGAATTATCGGTTTTAATTATCCTTTATGATCACTTGGACATGTCCTGGCTTCGTTATGGTTTTACTGAATCCTCAAAAGCAATGTCAGACATTTAGTTTCACAAGAAAATCTGAAGCTGTACGAAGATAATCCGCACAACTTTCTAAAACACTCTAAACTTGGGACTTAAACTGAATCCCCTATTGGGACCCTGAGACTCAGCAAGAGTCGATGTATTGGAAGCATCCCAGGTAGCACAGCATTGCAATTTAACGTAGGCCACACTGAACCACCACCTCCTTTCCTAAAAGACGGTCACACAGTGTAGAGTCTATATTAAATTGAAAGGCAATGCTACCTGGCATAGTTCTCCTTCTCGCTAGAAATGTTGGCCATTTTGCGGAAAATATCACGGCGAAGATATTTAGGACTCCCAGGAAATTTTGCTGGTGGATTATATGCCTCACAAAACAACAATCGCTGGAGATACCCCATGCTGCCTGCTTGAAACCTTACAGAAAAACTCAGAGTAAAGCTGTGCAGTTGAGAACTTTTCTGAATTACATTGCTCCAGTACAAAAGTTCCACAAATCACAGTTTGCCATTTCGGACTATGGAATCCAAGAATTAAATCACCCACTCTATAGCCTAAGCCTATTAATAATTATATCTTCAGAAGAGAAGCATATGCAGAGACACCGTTTTTTGAGGGACGAAAAGATCAAGAACGCTGCTTAAGAATTTTTTGGGGCAAATGAAAAAGACTTAGGTTTCTTCTAAACCCATTAAGTGGAGGCGGTACATTAGTCTTGAACGAGAATATATTGGAAAGCAATAAAGCAAACTTGAGTGCATCACAAATCCTTCATTTCTAGGTATGTGACTTTTCTAGTGTCCTTCGTATATATGGTGTATTGGTAACATTTTGAAATTAAATGATGCAGTTTAACTAGTGAAGAAACAACAGTAGGTAAGTTTTTCGTGTTACAAGTAATACTCATAAAGGGGAAGGTTCTGTCACACAAAACACGATAATCAACTTGAACAACAACCATGTTTGACTAAATGATGAAACATTGAGTTTACACATTTAATCTGATTTCAAAAGTTATGTACAAGTTTAAAAGCATACGGTAGTTAAAACGCGAGATCTTTCGATCACAAGAGTGATCTACATCAGACTACTCACTCAATAGCACAAGGCTCAAACGACATGCCACATACACTATATTGACAAAAGTCACCGGACACCACTTCAAAAGCAAATGAACGAATCCGCTGCATCGTGAACATACGCGGTACAGCTGCAAACGGTATGAAAACAAGACTGCAGCTGACCACAATCATATCGCACTGTGAGGTTGAGTGAAAATGTCGCGGCGGGAGAGAACTGACTTTTAGTAAGGAAAAATTGTTAGGCGTTATATTAGTGGGTTGTCCATAACAGAAACCGAGAGGCGTTTAAACATACCCAAGTCAACTGTTTTAGTTGTACTGAATAAGTGGAAGACACATGGCGTGCCTGAAGTAGCATAACGTACCGGTAGATCAAAGAAAATCGCTGATAGAAGACGTCGAACCTCAGGAGAGTCATTACAGCTAATCGATGGAGTACGGCACAAGACCGCAGTGTACAGGTGAGTAAAAATGCTGGAACCTCGGTATGTACACGCACCATTCGAAGAGAACTTCATTCCTTGGGTTACCGTGGTCGTGCGGCTGCTCATAAGCCTTTCATCTGCACTAGGAATGCTACTTGGCGTTTAACATGGTGTAAAGGACATTTATCGTGGAAGTTAAATCAAAGGAAACGGGTCCTACGGACTGATGAATCCAGATACACGATCCATCAGTCTGGTGGCCATGTGTGGGTATGGCGGCAACCGTGGGAACGCTATTTACCACAGTGTACTGTTTCTGGGTCAAGGTTGGAGCTGGCAGTGTACTCGTGTGGGGGTATTTTTCCCGGTCCATTGGTTATCGTGGGCAAACCTGCTAACCAGCTCGTCTATCTCGATATTCTGGAGAGTTATGCCCTACCAACTCTGTGGCAATGCTATGGAACCGAGCCATAAATCAAGGACTTACTGCGTGGTTTGACGATTATTCCGTATCGTGTGTAGACTGGCCAGCACGCAGCCCTGATCTTAATCCCATAGAGCACCTGCGGGACGAACTAGAGCGCCGCATAAGAAGTTTGGAACCAAGGCCTACTACTAAGCAACAGTTAGCGGCAGCATTATGTTCTGAATGGAAGCGCATACCTATCGCTGTGTTCCAAAACCTTGTCGAAAGCATGTCTCGAAGGGTCAATGAATGCATTAAGGGCAAAGGTGGTTTCAAAATATCTTTATTCAAGGTAGAAATCAGGAGACGAACTAATAAGGACGTCTAAATACAAATAAAATACGATCAAAGATCGTTAAACTACTAAAACCTATATAAAAATATACAGCATAGTGCACAAGTTGAAAAATGGAGCAAAATTACAGCTCGTCATAAATGAACAGCGACAAGCATGTCTGGGCATTTAGGAAGGATTTTAACAAAAAAACTTATTGCTCATAAGTGCATTGCTGTGCGATTAACAAACTTGTTCAAGAAAATATTGAGAGCTTCAGGAGACAACATTTCTCTTGCAAAAAAAAAAAAAAAAAAAAAAATACAAGAAGACAGTAAGGTGTAACACATCATAGTTACAAGAATGTACAGTACAAAGCAATTGACAAACTGATCATAAGACAAATCAATGAAATGAAGAATATCAGGAGAAGAACAAACTTGGACTTCCTGGTGTAAATATAATATATTACCTGTTCGGCAATATTCAGAAACAATGTACAGATATACAGCACAGTGTCAACATGTTACAAATCAAAATCGGACCATATACAGAAATGTAACACTATTCTGTTGACCAGATAGAAAATGTAAGTATAATAAGAAAACACACGATGAATAAAGCTTTAACATATTCTCACTATCCATATGTAGTAATAGAAGAATGATAGTACCAAGCATCACCTCACACAAAAGAACAAAATAGGTAAAATGTTTTTCAAAATATATTACTCATGAGTACAACACCATACAATTGACTAACTTGTGCAAAAATAAATACAGTAAGAATCATTAGTCAACATGTCTCTTGAAAGAAGGTACGATATGACAGTGAGTTTTAACACAACATATTTACAAGGATGTACAGTACTATGCAATTTAAAAACTGATTATCAGACAAATCATTGGAATGTTTAATAACAGGAAATAACTAAACTTGGACATCCTGATGCAAATAAGATGGATTACTTGTTCCGCAATATTTTCAAAACCATGTACAATTATACAGCACAGTGCAAACATGTTCGGGAAATAAAATAGAACAAAATTACAAAAAACTACACTTCAGAAACAATTTCTATGTTTATACAGCACTATGCTAATGACTAACTGCAATATTTATACTCATAATGTAAACTAAAGACGAACTAACTTGAACGTCAATGTAAGAAAAAAAAATACAAGATGAGTGTCACAAAAAACAATTTGCTGTGTAAACACGTACAGCCCTTTATAAAAAAACCCATGCGGTAAATTTCCAAGCTGTGCAAAGATCTTGAAAACAGATTGTTGATATTTACATATGCATTTCTGATTCAAAAAGGTCAAATACCAAATCTGCCGACCGTCAGGTACAATGACGCTGGCGAGCTGGTAAACCATGAGGCAGCCGGTGACCAGGTGGCAAGGAACTGGCTCTCCCGACGCTGAGTAACTGCAACAGAAAACTCTAGCCGAAGTCGAGATGTCAGACGGTCGCGGAAATGGCATAATAATGCCGTAGAAGCTTCATGCACAGTCAGAGGAGTAGTCAAATATCTGCAGCGTTGATGAAACACGTAGATTACATGCTTCGCTAAAATAAAAATATAGGCACAGACTGATGGGAGCTTGACTGGGGGATAGTTCTGTAGCAGAAGAGTCCGATATGCATCAAATGTAAGATCTACTGTAATGGAACATTGGGCGATAGTAAATGCCAAGTTCAGCATTGGGAGTAATATAACACAGTGTTGATAGACATGGGAGACATCAGCCTCCCGAGCACAGAAAGGGCAAAGAGGGGAATCGAGAAGAGACATTCGGAAAAGAACGGAGGGAACAGGAAGGCGGCGATGGAGGAAAAGCCAATGGGTATTAATTTCTAGAGGAGCAGAAAGAGGAGACAGGGCGGCTGACCACACCGTAGCAGTGGCAGCAGGGGGAACATCAGGAATGGGGAGAGGAGGAGAAGAATGGGACATAGAGAGGAACCGATAAAGAGCTGACACCGAGAGAGAAGAAATGGGATGAGCTGAGCCAGAAGTAAGCAAGAAAAGAGGAAATGGGAGAGAAGCAGAAGGAACAAAGGAAAGACCTGAGTGGGAAGCAAGATGAGGAAATTGAGAAATGATAGATCAAAGAATAGAGTCGTAGATGTCACGAGAGGAGGAGGAGAGGAGAAGAGAGGGAGGGAGGCTGGCGAAGGGTCGCCAAGAAAGGTCAGGGTTAGTGAGATCTTTAACTGTTACCACACCTGCTCGGAGCCAGGTAGGATAGGCAAAGTACGGAAGATGAGAGGGGTGAATAATCGAAGAATAAAAGAGGGGTTCAGCAAGGAGCTCAGTTGTGGAATCAGGTGGAGAACGAGAGAGAGGGAGGGAACGAAGGAAAGTTAGAGCTTCACGGTAAACAGGGGGAAGTCGAATGAGGGTGAGGGGTCGGTGGTCCATGAGTAGTAAGGAGAGAAAAGAAAAGTTAGGGTTGCTCGGGGAGGCGATGACGTCCCTAGCTAAAACGGCATCTGGTACTGGCGACGTGAAGAGACGGAGAAAAGTAGTAATTCTGACGGCCTTGTAGTACTCCTGTGTATCAAGGAGTCCGATGCCGCCGTGATCCGGAGGGAGGCAAAGCTTTGTGACACTGACCCAGTGGTGGCAGGTCCATATCAGAGAAGTAAGACATCGGGTAATTTCATGAAGGCGGAGTTGTAGAGACTTGACACCAAGCCAAGAGTGTGTGCACAAGGAAATCAGGTAAGTTCGAGAGAGGCGAGCTCTCTGGAAGAATGATGAGCAGAACTGGGCTCTCCTCCAGGAGGCAGTTGACCTGAGCAAGCGTGGGTGAATAGCATTCCACGTGTAGAGGGGGGCAGCTTGCAAGGAACCAAGATGAACTCCAAGGAAGCGCTGTGAGATGGACGACCAGCTTGCTCCCCTAGGGGTGTCTACACGATGTGCCCATGAGCCCCACCATAAACCAGTGCTTTTAGATGAGTTGAGCGCTGCACCGGAGCATGAGGCATAAGCTGCGAATAGACGTTGGAGACACGGAAACTGTGAGTCATGACGGATGCAGATGGTGACATCATCTGCGTATGCAACAGAGGTAGTGGCATGATGTCTTGTGCAGGCAGAGAGTGGTGGCAGAACTGCTTTAAAGGATTGGTGTACAGAGCGGAGGAAGGGTTCAATTGCGATTGCAAAGAGTTGTCCGGAGAGTGGGCAACCCTGTCGCACTCCCCGGCGGAAGGGAATAGGCGCTGTGAGAAAGGTGGGCAGCTTGACCTGGAGAACGGCGTCTTGATAGAGTGAGAAAAGAAGAGAGACGAAGGAAGGAGGGAAAACCGAAGTGAAGGAGTGTAGCCGATAGATAGGAATGTGAGATATTATCAAAAGCGGATTGTTGGTCAAGAGAGAGAAGGGCGAGGGGTTCAGAGCGAGATCGGGCAAGATGGATTAGATCATTTAGTAGATGGATGTTATGAGAAAGTGAACGGCCGGGAACTGTGTAAGTTTGATTTGGGGAGAGAATGTGAGTGAGAATGGGGTTAAGGCGTTGGGAAAGAAGTTTAGTATAAAGTTTATAATCTAGATTTAAGAGGGAGATAGGGCGCCAATTCCCCAGGTCAAGGAGATCACCTTTCTTAGGGAATAGAACAACATATGCTACTGTGAATCGCCTTGGTAGAGGGGAGTGATTGAAAGCAGCAGAAAGTGCAGAAAAAGAGAAATGGTAGAAGGAGAGGTAGAAAGGTTTTATAGAAGAGGAACGTGAGGCCGTCCGGACCCGGTGCGGCCCTAGAGTTTAAAGAAGAAAACGTAGAGGATAGTTCAGAGAACGTGGGAGGAAGGAGGAGGGAAGAGGCAAGATGGGGAGGAACTTGTGGTAGGTTAGAAAGAAGTGATGCCAAAGCTGAAGAGAATGGCGGAGGAGATTCACAGAACTTCTCTGTATAGAACTTTCGGACCTGGGAACATAGAATGAGTGGATCATCAGACACCTCTCCAGATGCGAGGCGAAGGTGCCGAAGTGAATTCGATGCTGTTCGTGTTTTTTCCATGGATGTAAGGAAATCGTAATTGGATGCGTCTGGCGATAGATGTTGTAGCCGGAGACGTCGTAGAGCTTGTTGAGCCAGAGGAAGGAGGATTGATCGCAGTTCTTCTTGATAGTGGCAGAAGAGGGGATCACTTAGGCTTAGGATGGAGAGCATGGAACGGACATGGTTGAGACGCATGTTTTGAAGCGTTTTTGCTTTAAAAGAAAGTTCGCGAACGTGGAGAACGAGTTGCTGTTTAATGTCCAACCAAAAAGTCAGACTACAAGGAGCTGATTGAAGTTGAGGTCGTTTGTCCTCAAGGAAGAAGCGTACTGAAGTACAGAAGTCTGGGTCTGTAAGAAGAGTGTCGTCAAGAGTCCATGGACGAATTGTTCGGGGTTGTACTGGAACTGCTTGAATAATAAGAACGATGGCACAATGGTCAGAAGAAGCTGTAGGAGTGATAATAGATTCTGTCACAGCTGTAAGCAGAGTAGATGAGGCGTAGTATCTGTCAAGGCGAGCTGTGTACGGATTTTGATTATGTTGCGAGCGCCAAGTATGTACAGTCGATGAAGGATGGAAGTGACGGTGAACATCAATGAATGAGTTGTCGGAGACCACTGACTGAAGAAGATTCACCAAGTTAACACGGCGTTCTCTGGTGGAAGGAGATCGGTCCAGGGTAGGATTCAGAGTGCAATTGAAATCCCCTCCAATTAAAACATGATCTATGGGAGGAATGCGAGACAAGGCACGACGAAGGCGAGTAATAAGTATTGTCAAGTGGGTTGAAGAGCTTGGAATATAAATATTAAATATATGATAAGATGTGGAAGCTATGGTGAATGATGCACACTGTAATAGGTCTCGACATAAGTTTCGAACCGAAAAAGAGGTGATTATGGAGTTGAAAGTATGGCGGATACCTATAGCTAGACCACTATGGGATGATAGTTGGTAGGCGTGGTGAAATGTGTAGTTCCACTGGCGCCATCGTGAGAATATCGTAGTGGATTGGCAATTCGTCTCTTGTAGTAAGAGAAGATCAGCTCCTAACGGAGTGAGGTCTTCATGTACCAAGGCATTAGAAAATGGGGATGCAAATCCCCTGCAATTAAGAGATACAATCTTGAAGACTTTTTCCATTAATGCTTGCTGAAGAGCCTTCACAACAGGAGGAAATGATTTGAGTCGATTAAAATAGGTTTTAGCCCACGGATGTTCCTTGCGAAGGCGGGAGATGCATTGATTAAGGACTTGGATCTGATCATGCACTAGAGGGAGAAACGATGCATACTTTGAGAGTAAAGCATGCGTTGTGGAGTGGTCTGTCTTATGTGACAGGTATTGATGTAAATCTTCAAATGAAATCGGCCCAGTAGGAACCGAGTCATCCTTAAGGTATTCGACAAGATCCTCAAATTTAAGAGGAGGCTCTTCGTCGGCCTGGACAGAAGAGGCAGCAGCCTTTGATGGTGAATTCTTTCGAGAGGTACTACCAGTACGGGGAGAGGTGCGGGGTGATGCTGCAGTCGGCTTCTTCGGTGGGCGTCTTCGAGAAGAACCACGACGTTTCAGCGAAGGCTCAGTTGAGCTCTCATCAACTCGAGATTCGTGGCCAGAAAATCCGTCATCAGCAGATTTAGAAGTATCAATGATAAGGGCAGTGGAGAAACCCCCTGAAGGGGACTCCGCTACAGAATGACGACGCATGGGAAGCGAACAATTAAGTGAGGGAAAATCCAGTTGCTGGTCGAAGGATAAAGGGTCCGTAGACACGCGTTGACCAACTCCTGCAGTCGACTTTTGTGAAAGTTTCGATTCTGAAGCTTTCTGTGCAGTGGAAGAAGGTGTTGCTCGGCTCAGAAGAGGGCCAGAAGTTGTAGGAGAATTATTAGGAGCCTGTGATGCTAGATGTGGGCAATGCGCACGTAAATGATTCTCTCCTTGGCAAAAAGTGCAGTGGAGGAAGGTAGTCACTTCAATTCTCCTACGTTGCTGTCCACAACGAACGTTGAGCACCTTTGGGCAGGCGAGCAAATGTTCATCAGATGGAAAGATCACTCTTGCACTTCGGCGAAATCTTCCTATGGATTTATCGTCTGGATCTCTCGGCGCGGCTGAAAGAGTAGTAACTGGCCCAACAACTCGGCCGAACTTACTGAGTACAGTGCACAGCGCAACGTCTGACACCTCAGGTGGTACCGGATAAAATGTAACCTGGATTGGACGCTGAGAGACAGGTTCTGGTAGAAGATGGACGTCTTTGAGGGACAAACCTTCTGTCAAGACAAGATCCGCATGCTCTTTAAGAGCAAAGTACACCAACACAGCTCGAGGTTTTCGAGCCATGTGAGTAATACTGGCTCCAGCTGGAAGTATCTGCTTGAGAGCCATACTATATTCTTTCAACTTTGTGTCTGGGAGCGCATCAAAACACACTCCGAAGTCCATTCTAGAATAGAATTGTTTTCCCGCTGGGGAATCTTCGGGAATATCTATGGTGGCAGTAAGGCCATCAACAATGACGTACGAGTCTGGTAAGACTTCTGCAACAAACTTGGAAGGAGCTTTTGTTCCAGTAAGAGCGGCAGAGTATGCCCTAGGAGTAGGACTCGAGCGTGAGGGCTGCAACGCAACCGGCTGTTTGAACTGAGTTGAAGTAGAGGGTAAATTAGCAGCGCTGTCAGACACATTCATGTCTTCACTTAAAGCAACAGAGGGTTGCGCTGCACTGACGTCACTGGTCGAAGCAGGGCAAGAAGCCTGAGCTGTAGTTGAGGAGTCACTTTCCACTTCTAGTGGTTCGGTGACGTCACCTACAAGCATTGGAGGAGATTGGTCTCGTGTCGAGGAGGAGGAGGAGGCGGCAGGAAATGCCTCGCTGATATGGGCGTGGACATCGCTCTTATCAGCAGCAGCCGCCGCCATTGTTAATGACGAGGGCTACCTGAGAAATCGACCAGCTTGGTCGACAATTCAAATGATGATAACAGAAAAAATAAACTACTCACCAACTTGGGAGATGTATCAAAACAAAGCACGAACCTTCAGCTTGAAGGAACACGAAAGGAAAATGACGAACCACACGATAAAACACACTAAATAGGCACACAACACGGAGCTCAGACAAACGTGACTTAGGCCAAAGGTGGAACGACACCGTACTAATGTATGTCAATAAATGCTATGTTGTGTTTCTCTTCTAGGTGTCCGGTGACTTTTGTCATTATAGTGTATATACGACTCGATGATGTGAGAATATGATTAGAGTGCATGCTCACAAAGATTGCTGAGAAACGGAGAGGCAAAATGAGTAAATACAGTTCGTAACCTAAATCAAGATGGCAACACTATGTTCCATTAGATTAGTCCATACACGTAGAAGGAGAGATGGTATGTCATCATTACAACAAATTCCTCTATAATGGTAAATATATAGACTTTCAGCAAATAGGTTCATACTCTTGCTGCTGTGAGTAGTGAGGATTTTAACATCGTCCTATAAGTGTATATGTGTGCCACCAGCTACTAGTCTAGCTAGTGCTGTTGAGTGTGAGCCCGTTATTAAATCACGCAAGTGTTCAGACAAGCGGGTTTTTTAGGTCCGTATCTATATACACTATGTCGGTTTCTGTAGGGTTTGAAGTTTTCAGGGGTATAAAATAGACACCATATTTGTGTTCGGTTTCGACGGAATCCCTGTCGCGTTTAATCAAAGTGTACAATTGCGTGTTTTCAAGCCAAAGTTTAAATTAAACTTGCAACATGCATTTTTTTAAGACACTAGAGCATCCAGGATGGTAACTCAAAGATCCCACGTACCTGGTGGCTGAATAAGTTTGTTTCAAAGGAGTAAATGTAAGGCGTCGGTGCCTACGATGAATTGTGAGTACCGTCTGCATTTTGTAGCTGAGTGCATTTGTTTCCGACCATCTTTGTTTTGCTCGTCATTGTTTTTAGACCTGTTTTTTCGAATTTCATTTCTAAGTCATTTACCAATTCCTTTTTCACTTTTGGTTCGTCCGGGATGAGGGCACTATTGTCCGTATATCCCAGGGTTTTTATCGTATTATGTTCTTTGTCGATATTAGATATGTTGCGCCTGTCAAGGAAGAATGGAATCTGGCAATATTCAGTTCGGACGTATAGGTTTTAACGTTATTCCAGTAAAGAAAGTCTTCTTCGCATCACCTGACCTTGCATCCCTAACTAAAGGTATACAGTTAATATATTTTCTCACATCTTTGCTAAAAACAGTGTTTTACCATACAGGATAAAACAGTTCACTGATATGCAACGTCTCAGTTATTTTGGATGTATTTATCTCATATCTTTGTGTTGCAATGCCAATGTAGATTGTATCTTTTGGAAATCTTTTAACAATCATGTTTTTATTAGGATGACACACTAATACGGCTAATATGTTTTGCTGAAATATTTTTTAATATTTTAGTCAGGAACATGCAGACAGCGTGAGAATGCTACAAGAAAATTTCACGAACTGTTTGGAATTACGTTACGAAAATGATCGTTTTAAATTTTGAATTGCTTGCACTTTCTTCCAGGAAATCATTATGCAGGACTTTTTTAAAAACTTGAGTTACATCAAAAGCTGCGATTTGAGCTTCATTCATTTTCGCTCTCTACGTTATTCTAAATATGCTAATACACTGGTGTGCAAAAATTAAGGACGAAGAGGAGAAATTAGCATAACAGCGGAACGAGCAGGCAGAACGGACCGAAAGACCACTCAAAAGATAGACTAGGGTCCGGTACGGTAGGGTATGCGCATATATGCAGTATGACGTAAGGAGGGGGTGTCGGAAGGGTATAAAGCTCACGGGCGGTGTACGCTCAGCAATTCGGTGAAAGCTATTGCACGGTGTACATCGGTTTGAACGACGTCGAGTTGCTGCCACCGTGTGATATGGCCAACAGGCAATCCAGTAGACGACATCTGGATGAGTTTACTCGAGGTCGCGTCATTGGGAAGTTGGAAGAAAGTCGAAGTGTGACTTGTGTGGCCGAGGAGTTCGGGATCGCTCACAACATCGTTTCACGAGCTTGGAGAACATTTCAAACGACAGGAACAGCTGTCCGAGAGTTTAACAGTGGTCGTCCACGAGCAACCACGGCGGCGAACGACCGGTATATTTTCCTACAGGCGAGAAGACACAGACGGTGGACAGCGGGAGAAATCGCAAGGCACATGCAACAGACAACTGGACGTCCGTTATCGCGTTTTACCGTGGCCACGAGGCTGCACAAAGATGGTCTATTTGCACGACGACCAGTGCGGTGTGTACCATTAACGCCTGCTCATCGGAGACGGTGGTTTCTGGGGTGCCAGGAACACAAGAACTGGACACATCAGCAATGGGGTCGAGTTCTCTTTAGGGATGAGAGACGATTTAAAGTGGCGAGCGATTCTGGACGTATACACATCTAGAGAGAGCAGGAAACACGCAATCACACCTCCAACATCATCTAAAGGGACCGGTTTGGAGGTGGCGGAGTTCTCGGTTGGGGCGGTATCATGCTTGGTAACCGTACTGACCGCCACATTTTCCAAGGAGATTCACTCACTGGTGTCCACTATTATACCGACGTTCTCCTGCCTCACGTGCGTCTGTTTAGAGGGTCCTGAGTTCTTTTTCATGGACGACAACGCTAACCTCATCGTACAGTGGATGCCGCAGAGCTATTGGAGAGTGAAGATATTCAACGCGTGGATTGTCCCACAAAGTTGGACACCTGTGATAGCAAAGGAAAACGAAGTTTATTCACCTTCAATAATAATTGGTGGAGCCTCCAGGAGCGGCGATTACAGCTGCGACATTCCGGGGCAGACTCTCAACTAGGCGTTGTACGGTGGCTAGCGGTATTTTCTTCCACTCGGCGTGGTGGAGAAGACAGTTCAGTTCCTTCACCGATTTCGGACGGGGGGGGGGGGGGGGAAGGGCGGCACCCCTTAAGTCGACGATCCAACTAGTCCCAGAGGTACTCGATAGGGTTAAGGTCCGGGCTCTGCGCACGCCAGTCCATTCGATTAACCCCATTGTCACCATAACAAGCCATGGTAGACCTCGCAACACGACAGGAGGCATTGCCATCCTGAAAGTAACATGGGTCCACCCCGTAAAACTGCCACAACGTAGGAAGCGCATGGTCATCAAAAATGGTGCAGTAGGTCTCGGCGTTGAGTCTACCAGGAATTTCGACCAAGGGTCCCGTGCCATACCAGGAGAAACACCCCCATAGCGTAATTCCACCGCCGCCGAACTTCACAGTTGGCACAATACATTCCGGGAGGAGGCGTTCTCCAGGCAGACGCCAAACCCAGACCCTGCCATCCGAACGGTAGAGGGTGAACCTTGATTCGTCGCTCCAGAGAACCTGTTTCCACTGTTCAACGGTCCACTGTCGACGTTCTTTGCACCACTTTATCTGAGCAGCGCTATTGGACTTGGTGATCAAAGGCTTGTGGGCGGCAGCACGTCCATGACAACCGAGCAGATGGGCTTCCTTACGGATGGTATTCATCGAAAGAACACTCCCGGATGCCTGTTGAAACTCCTCGCGGATGTGGCCCATCGATTTGGTGCGGTTCTTCCAAATTTATCCGGCCAGCACCCGTCGGTCTCTAATTCCCAGTTTTGTGGGTCTGCCAGGTCGGGGCACATTCCGACAGTCACCTCTCATCTTCCACTTGCCAATCACGTAGGCCACTGTCGATTTTGGGTACTTCAAGTTGCTGGATATGTCACGTATGGATCGACCATTTCTGTGATACCCGACGATTACACCTTTCTCGAAATCAGAGAGCTCCGATCTGCGTGGCATCTTGCATGCGACTGGTTGCGTTGTTGTTTCCCACACGATATTTAACGGCTGCGGCCGTGACGTGTATCAGGACCGGAGATATCGTCGATTGCAGGGGTGTCCAATTACTTGTTGGTAGATAGTGTATATATTGCTCTGTGAACTTCACTTGCGCCACCTTTTGGTCTCCAGGAGCGCTCAGTTTTATAGGCTGGGGGTGGTCGTAATGTAATATATCATCGGTGTATGTCCCGCGCAACAGCAATGTGCACTCAAACCAACGCTCAAAGAGGGAGAGTTTCCTGTAGAAATTGGCAAGGGAAAGAGTGTTACGCTAAGTGAAATACGTAGTTGTGAACACCATGCGGAAATTGAAAAGATACCATGAATAGGTGCTGTTGTACCGAAATAAATAAATTTCTCATATCTGATTTCACACTATTCTGAGACTTACAACTTAGACTACGGGTTCTCAACGTGTCATACGCGTACCCCTTGGGGGTACGCCGTGAGAGGTGCACAACCTTGACATCGACGAATGACGTAATTGTTTCAGAATACCCGACGAACGACGACATAATAAGCTTACTTCAGATAGAACAGACTGACATCGAAGAGGCTGAAGGGAATGGCCCAGAAAAACTTCCTAGGGTTAAAAAAAAATCTAATATAAATCACAGTTATAATTCCGAAAAATTTGTTAGAATTTTTCAGACTCGCTAGATGGCGCGATAAGTTAGCATAGCAGTGTTTCTGTCTGGAACCAAACCTCTATTTCCGCCTGATTTTTCTAATTATTATATGAGCCAAATAGAAATCAATGAACAGGGGCAAAAGTGAGATTGGAATCTTGTCTTCTACAGATTATTTTAAATTCTACTGTACGATCATTTTTTGAAATGAAAATGTACACATTAGCAGATAACCCTTGAATTTGACCTGTTGAAACTCCGCCAACTTACTGAGGTCCACCCCCAAATAACATAATTGGTTAAGATGTACAAGTGGGTATTTTGTCTTTTCATTGTGGTGACAACAAGAGACTGCTTTCATTCTGAATATGGTGAGGTCTACAGTGATTCGCTGACGCCAACTTCTGGAACAGTCACTCAAGACGTAAAAGCCACGCCCAAGGAGTGAATGTTTGCGCCATCTATCACAGAAGATGAACCATAACACTCATTCAATGACAGACTTAATATATAAGGTTTATTTCATTTAATGTAATTGCGTATATCCACTGACAATATAATAACACGAAAAGTAATAGCTAACCAGCATCATACATCTGTTACGTCACACGCTGGCACAATTCATCCGGGAAGCAGTATCTAGTCACTTCACTCCAAAGACATTGGTGGAGAATAGACCGACAAACATATTTCTAGCGGTTCTAAAACGATGGAGACCAACTGAACGTGAAGCGCCATCTACGAATGGAGGGAGTTGGAAAGCAAGAGCTTTGGATTCAATTCATAATATACTGTAGAAATTACGCAGAAAGAATGTTGGCATACGACCGGATAACTTCCTCGATCCAGTTGTAATTAGCAAGTGCTCATATCCGAGAAAAAACACACAACACTAGTAAAGCAGGAAAATACGAGAATATATCGCAGCCGGCCATATATACAGAGCAGAGAAATAAAAATAGAAAGAAAACTATTAAACAGGAAAATTTCTCGTCACATACACTTAAATCTTACAGATATACCAAAATCTTAAAGATTTAGAACTGAAATACACGTGCAAACACGTTTTCAAATCAAGATATAATGTAAAAATATACGGTAATTGAGAGGTCAAATATTTTTATTTGTCAAGTTTATGTCCCCAGCATGGTCAAATAAGGAAAGTGCGTAGGGTGTCCTATGTATGTTTTTTGGTGACAGAAGGAACAATTAGGATTTTCAAATCAGCAGAAAAAATTTGAGCTTTGCAAACAGTATTACACATACCTTTCACAAAACTTAAATTCTTTCTTGTCAAAAATATTGAGCTCCGATAACAAGCAAATTTGTGACACGAAAGTATTGTTTCCTAAAGCAGTCGTTTTAATTTTTCTGCTCTTGGTGATGACCGACTGTACCCCCTTATTGCCAAGTAAATAATTACTTACTAACTAACTGATTTTAAAACAGTGACTGAACAGTTAAAACCATGAATTTAACCAAAAAACATTTATTACTGTGAGACGACACATTTTCAACGCAAACTTATCATTTTCCGGAACTGCATTCATTGGCACTTTAAAGATACGCAGAGCCTTTTCCAGTGCGTCCATGGTGACGCTATAAACATTTTCACTCGAGAGATTATTTTAAAGACGAGAAAATGCTTCAGTTATGGCAGTAAATGTTGAGCAGCCATTCTGTGTAAGCTGCTGTAAATATCGCTGTAGGACTTTAAGCGGCCTTTAAGTGATGTTTTATTTAGAATCCATTCGAAAATGGATGGTATTTGACATTACGCAAAAGCAAGGCAATAATTTAAAAGAGAAAACTCAATACCTGATGTTGCCAGAACGGTTCTCCTGCTGTGTGTTATTGGCTGCTACGGAAATTCGTGTTCCGAGGAGCCCATAGTTCCACAACTACTCATTTGAGTTCCGTTTTTGTGACATGAGCGCCTTTTATTTATCTATAAGCATCCGACTGTTTTCCTTCTTGAAGCAAACTGAGGCCGTCGTATTTAAGGCCTTAGTTCTCATAATACATACCGTAATACTACAAGTGAATCTGTACTTACAAACTTTCAAGAAACTAACAATTCATTTTTAGGAATACTGCACGAACTACTGTATTGAGAGTTCCAGTTTATTGATACAACGCAGAACGCATGCTTGCGAACATGTAATGATGCGCGATGGACACTGGCGAAAAAATAAAGTAAACCGCTGTTGGAAAAAATCGTGCTCACAGTTTGCTTCCGGTTCAAGAAATGAAGAACAAATCACCCAGGATGTTGTAGAAATGGAACTGAGATCGGATTTTGACGCTTCGGGCAGCGGCGGATATAGAGTTATCGGAGCCCTGACAACAGCATCACTTTTGGCATCCCTCCACTTTACCTGCATCCTTAAAAAATATCAATTTTTTTTATCACATACTCCCCCTTTCCCCATTTTTGTTATCATAATGTATGAGAAAGCACTGTTATCGCAAAAATGTTTTACTTCAAGGTTTCAACACGAATACACTTTTTGGGTTTCGCCAAAGAGGATTTGACCATCTTCACCACGCTGATGTGCGTGTGTGTGTGTGTGCGTGTGTGTGTGTGTGTGTGTGTGTGTGTGTGTGTGTGTGCGTGTGTGTGTGTGGTTTGTTTTCCCCATAACTCAAAAAATACTCTGGGGTGCAAAATTTAGGGACGAGCCATGAGTGGCCTGGATGTGAAAAATCCCGATCCCGTGGCGAATGAGTGGCCTAGATATGAGAAATTCAAACCATAGGAACTCCATTACTTACCGAAATGATGACAGAAACAACACCGACACAACTGCAAATACTAAAGGATATAGTGGAACTTTATTTAGAATTGGCTACATAGCACTGGGTGCCATGATACAGATGCATCACTGCCAAAGACGGTACGAAGGGAAGAGGAAGTCCTCAGTAGGGGATATGATACTAAATGATGTAGTGGAATTTTGTTCAGAATTGGCTACATAACACTGGGTGCGCTATGATACAGATGCATCACTGCCAAAGACGGTAAGAGGCGAAGAAGGCCCTCGGTAGGGTATGTGATCACCCCTAAAGACGATGCATGATATATTAAGCTAAACCATTTGCCCGACGACCGGTACACAGTCTGTTTGTATTTTGCACTAGGTTGATGAGTTCTTGCGCTAACATCGCACATTCTTTCGTCAGCGCCGTCTTTAGCTGTTGGACAGTTTCTGGTGTCTGTTGAAGTGCCGCAACGAATATCCTTAAAGCGTCCCTCACGTGTTCTATGGGATGTAGGTCAGAGGAAACGTGCTGGCTAATCCATCCACTGAATGTCTTCACTTTCCAGTTAATCATTAACAGCCACCGTAAGAAGGAGTGCTGCGCATACGTCCATTAATGCAAATTGTGGCCCAATGGCAGCTCGGAACAGACGATCATGGGGAAGAATTACCTCATTACAATAGCGCGCACAGGTTACAGCACCTTCTTCCAGTATCCGGTGCTCCGCACGTCCATCGATCAGAATACCTCCCCATACGAGGGCACCGAGGCCGCCATATCTATCCCTTTATTGATGTTCTCCGGGTGATACCGAGTACCTACCTCACGCCAGATTAGCTGACTTCCAGAATCGCTAGAGAGACTTTTTTTTTTTTTTTTTTTTTTTGATTGGAGGTTTAACGACCACCGTGAGCAACTCAATGGACTATAAGCAGTCGTCCGTCCCTAATTTAGAGTCACTGGTTCCAGGGAAGGGAGAGAGCCAGTGCCGTAAGACAAACACAACATCCATGTCTCACCGGGATTCGAACCCGGACCCCGTTCGGACGAATAATCAGAGGCCATCGCTTAGATCACGGCGCCACCGGGGCGGCCTAGAGAGACTAAATCTACTCTCATCAGTAAAGAGTACCGTACCCCACTGTTCTGCTGTAGAGTCCTTATGTTCCCTAGACCACTATAAACGATGTCTTCGGTGAGCACTTGTTAATGGAACATAGTGTGCTGGTCGTCGGTCAAGCAGTTTACTTTTGTATAGTCGCCAGGCCACAGTAAACCGCGAAATTGTGCGTCCTGTGCCTCAAGTTCAGTTGTTTTGAAAGGTTACTTGCTATCTGGTGTCGATCCCTTTTGGCTCTCGAAGCAGATAATGGCCCTCACTGGAGGTGGTTTTTGGTAGACGACCACTACCGGTCTTTCGTCCAACTGTACTTGTAATCTTGAAGGCTGACCACGCACACGATACGATGCTATGTGTGATACCGAACCCTTGACCAAAACTCATCACATTTCGTCCCTCCTCGAACCTCTAATTATTCGACCACGAATAAAATCATGACACCAGGGAATTTTTTATTTCTATTGACAATGAATAAAAAAAAAATATTACAACTATTATCACAACTAGTACCACTGTTAATAATCAAGTAATAATCAAGTTACATGATTAATAGTCAAGTATTAATTGTCAATAATATCAATAATCAAGTCAATAATTAATAATAATAAATATAATTATTTTTATTAATATTTTGTAATAATATATAGTTATTTTTATTAATATTAGTCATTAATATTAATAATCAAGTAATAATCGAGTTACATGAGTAATCATCAAGTTATATAATTACTAATCAAGTTATATCGTTAGTTGTGATTCACTACGGAATTTTTTATTTCTATTGACAATAAATCATTCACTAGGGAATGTTTTTATTTCTATTGACAATGTGCTGAAATTTTAATTTTGCACCATATATAACGATACGATGCTATGGGTGATACCGAACTCTTGAGCCACACTCATCACAGTTCTTCCCTCCTCGAGCTTCCAATTATTTATTCGACCACGAATAAAATCTTCAATACATTCTCGACGCGTCATTTCGTCGTCTCTACCACACATCGAACACAATCGAACGTCCGTAACACTTATGCACACCGTCCGGTGACTTCTGCTTCTGCTCAACTGATGCTTCTGGACTGCGTGAACGCATATTGTTCTTTCTTCACGCGAACCACACGTCATGCTACTTTGTTACCCTGTGCTGTTGTTGCTATTCCTAGATACGGTCATGAGTTAATTTGTATTTGAGTGCTACTGCAATTTACGGAGTTATTTTAGTTTTTCCACTTCGTCTGCACACCAGTGTATAATGGCTACCAGGACGAAAGCATGTTAGGTATGGTAAGTTATGGTACTACATTTAACACTTAGGGGGTTTGTGATACCCTCTTGGGGGAGAAATGGCTGCAGGCAAAAGTGGAAAGCTTTTGTTAAAAACAAGCTGGAACATTTATGAGCATGGTCACTGAACCACGGTATTTTAACATGCTACATAAGGTAAGTTTATGCTTTAATTGACATTTATGCCACGTGCAGGGTGGGATCTGCTGTCGCATATCATTAGATTTTATCCCTCTGACAGTTCCTCTAAAAGAGAGTCCCAACACTGACAAATTCTATTCCCGTGTCTCGTAAAACTAGATTTTCCAATGCTACTTTACTTGCATGGTAAGTCTTGTGATTGCCTCTTAAGCTAAACTTAATGAGTAACAAAGAAATTTTAAGGCGAAAATTAGAAGTCGTGTTAAACATCGAATTGAATAGCAAAATGTTAATTACATTCTAAGAAAATTGGCCGGAAGTAACACCAGGGCCTCAAAAAAAAAAAAAAAAATCATTTTGTTTCTGAAAGCTCATAGAGTGAGTGATACATTTGCTATTCTGGGTTTCGAGAGTATGATTGTGCCCGAAGTCGAAGAACGTCATTTACAAGCATAAATTTGCTAGCTTAAATGCAGGCTCACTAAGAAATCGTTTTAAGAGTAGCACACCACCGTTTGTGAAAATTGCAACACCGAGGAAGAATCGCGCTATTCAAATGCAATTTATATCACAGATTACTCATGTTACAAGAAATAACTGATTGCATTTGTAAAGCTATAAAAAATTTCTTCGCTTCAGAACTCAATATCGTGTGCAGCCACGTCGAGCAACAATAACAGCCTTTACACGGCGTCGCATTGAATGAATGAGGTTTTTGATATCACTTTGGGGAATAACCTGCTGGCTGTTTCTATGCGAGACTAGAGTTCATTTGTGGTGAATGGCGGAGACGCTTGACGGGATAGTTGCTTAGCTACCATGTTCCTGACATGTTCGATCGGGGACATATTCGGCGAACGTGCAGAGCAGGGGACAAACGGTATCTACCGTGAATGGAAGAGTTCTCGGAAATTCCGGGCCTCATGTGGCCAAGCATTGTCCTGCTGGAATATAGTGCCAGGACAACTCTGAAGGAAGGGTATCACATCTCCCTCTAAAACATCCCTGATTTATCGCTGGCTGTTGAGGGTTTGCTCAATTCGTATCAAGCGAGATCAGGAATTGAGCCCAATGCGCCCCAAACAATGACGCTTGGCGTTGGGGCCGGTATGACGCTGCAAGGTGCCGTTCACCACGACATCTTCGAACATGTATTCGACCATTATACAGCATCAAGCTGAACTGTGACTCATCAGAAAGCACGACATTTTGCCAATCAGCTCCGCAATGCGTATATTCCAGGCACCATCGCAGCCTCAGATGTCTGCTCTGAAACCCCATGCGCATTTCCGCAGACATTTTAATCATTTGCATGTCTCAAGCTGTTGTACATATCGTTTAAGTTTCAAGCTAATAACAGCAGTCCTTAGTGATGCTGCAATTTTCACAAACAGTAGTCTATTACAACATACGGCTCACATAATTCTACAATTTCTTTTAATGGCGTATATACAACACACTAGAGATGAGTCAGGCTCAATTTTAGGAGCCCCAGCCCGCCAGGGTCCAAAGGCCTAGAGCCCGGGCCCGGCCAGCTTTCTTTGATTACATGTGTTTGCTGAGCCCCGGCCCGGATTCTTGGAAAATTTTGCTTATCAAGGCTTGCATTTATGCATTATTCACTGGCCAAAGATATGGCCTAAGCAAGGATTAGTTTAAAAATCATTAGTTTAAAAAGTTTAGTTCAGTTAACCCACTTCACAATATTAATATGTTTTTAGAAATACTACGCATAAAGCCAAATGTTCTAAAATGTGGATTTGAAAATAAATAAATAATTAACGTGCCCTTCGACCGTATCAGGGGAATCAGTAATTTTGGTAAAAGCTGAAGAAAAGAAAATCGTTTAGAAACAAAAAATTCCATTCATTATTTCTTTTTGATTTCTAAATTTACTTTTATTTTGAATAAATTGCATTATAAAACGTTCAACGCAGTACAGACAGTTGCAAGTGTTTGAAATTTTGACTCTAGAAAACTAATATTTGCAATATAATTTACATATATGCTAATTGGTAAAGGTAGTTTAGAGTGATGTAGTAGAATATAAATAAAAAGCATGTAGGGAAATTTCCAAAATAAAAAAAAAGAACGTAAAAGCATTCCAGACCAGATTATTCTGCATTTTGTAACATTAACAAAGCTTTGCGCTTAATAGTATAATAATCACAATATTATCATATGTGTGTGCAGTTTCCAGATCAAGTTCATCATGAAAAATGAGAGAAAGAGAATTGCATCTAATGCCTCAGCGCTTCAACTTGATCTTCTTTTCTCTAAAACTCGACCTGCTGCACTAAAAATCAACGTCACCCCAAAATTCGCGGGAGTGAAGAAATTTTAAAAAAATAAATAACAATACTTCTAACTGCACAATTTTGGAAATTAATACATCATTTTAAAGATAAGAGTCTTGATTTTAATAAAATACAAAAAATGGGAATGTGATTTTCTCCCAGGTTTTCGATACCAGACCTCCTTAAACAAATCCTTGCTTGGGCCATAGCTTTGGACAATGCATAATGCAAGTCTTGCTAAGCAAAATTTGTCTTGCCATGGCAGCTAGCTTAGGAAATTGAAAATCCTTTCACCATGGTAACAAATCCACAATGGAAATTCAACCGGGCTCTGAATTACACGTGTTGAATTAATTACAGTAATGAAATTCAAGACGTGTAATTCTGAGCCCGGGCCCGGGTTTTTCGGTAGTTGATGAATTCTGAGCCTGTTCGAGCCCGGGCCCGAGCTCATCTCTACAACACACAATATACACCAAGCTTTCGTACTCCGCCGGGAAACTGCGCCTGCACTTAATTCTCAGAGCTTAAAATGGTCACAGGCAACGCCGAGCATTTTAATCTCCTTGCATGTGGCCATCTAAGCTCTGAGAATTAAGTGCAAGCGAAGCCTCCTTGCGGAGTGCGAAAGCTTGGCATATGTTGTGTGTTGTATACACGCCATTAAAAGAAATTGTAGACTTATGTGAGTCGTATGCTATAACGTAATTCTTTTCAAATTACGTAGGTTTGCAAAACATACATTTTAGAACACACAAAATATTTCTTTTCAAATTACGCATTAAGAAATTTAAGAATATATTTTTTGATAAACATAAATTCAACATACGAACATTTAATTTAAAATCTCATTTCAAAGAACACATTACATTCGCAAATTAGATTTCGGCAGTATTGAACTTTCGAAAAGGGATAAGACACATGGCGTGCGTCAAAAATAAATCAACCTCGCCTCTTTGAATTATTTTTGAATCATTTTAGCAACATTGCATAAAACTGACTGAAAATTATGGATAGTTTTTCATAATAGAGAACTGAACACGAAACGCAAAGTTCCACTCTTAATCCTATTAAGTTTTTTTAAAATGCCGAATGATGCAAAAGTAGTCTAGTTGTTTTTCACTGAAATACCCGAGTATTATATTTCTGCGAGAAGGTGAAACCAGAAATGATTTTCGATATTTTCACTGGAACAGAAGCTAAAAATTCAGGCACATTCAGCTAGGATGTAAACTGGAGCTATGCTGTCATGTTTCTTTCAGCGCGACAGAATAATATAGAACACAACGGCCGACAACTTTTGAGAGTAATGTCCGTGGTAGTAGTGATAAACGATTCACAGAGACGCCATCACATGCGTGTAGGAAAGGGAATGGAGACAATCGTCAGCGCCGATTTGTAGAGTTGTTAATAAGGCAAACTCTTAGTCGACAGATGGACGTGTGGTTCGAATCTCAGGAGAAGACAAGGGTGTAGATCTTTTCACCTGTCCTTGAGACTCTTCATTCCTTGGTATCAGTGGCCCTAAGCTATGAATGGACCATTCGAATTTCCGATTGAGACATGGGTGTTGTGCTTGTTCACTCTGCCTCGACTCTCTCCAATTCTTTGGGATCAGTAGCTCTAAGTTATGAATGGACCATTCGAATCTCAGACTAAGACATGGGTGTTTTGCTGGTTCACTCGGCCTTGACCCTCTCCCTTCTTTGGGGTCAGTGACTCTAAGTTGTGAATGAACCATTCGAATCTCAGACATGGGTGTTTTGCTGGTTCACTCGGCCTTGACCCTCTCCCTTCTTTGGGGTCAGTGACTCTAAGTTGTGAATGGACCATTCGAATCTCAGACTAAGACATGGGTGTTTTGCTGGTTCACTCGGCCTTGACCCTCTCCCTTCTTTGGGGTCATTGAAGTTGTGAATGAACCATTCGAATCTCAGACTAAGACATGGGTGTTTTGCTGGTTCACTCGGCCTTGACCCTCTCCCTTCTTTTGGGTCAGTGACTCTAAGTTGTGAATGGACCATTCGAATCTCAGACTAAGACATGGGTTGTGTGCTGGTTTACTCGGCCTCGATCCACTCCCTTCCTTGGCATCAGTGGCCCAAAGTTATGAATGGACCATTGGAATCTCCGATTAAGAGATGGGTGATGTGCTTGTTCACTCTCGACCGTCTCCCTACCTTGGTATAGTTGGCCCTAAGTTATGGGTGGACCATTAGAATATCAGATTAAGACATGGGCGTTGGGCTTACTATCGACCATTTCCCCTTCCTTGGTACCAGTGGCCGTAAGTTATGAAAGGATAATTAGAATCTCAGATTAAGACATGGGTGTTGTGCTTTCTACTCAGGCTCGACCCTCGCCCTTCCATGGTATCAGTGGCTCTAAGTTATGGATGGACTACTTTTTGTAGTCTCAGATAGTTTCGGGTAACTTTGATTCGCCTCCGGTTAAAAAAACAACCTGCTATTAAATAATTATAGGGCTGGCCTGAGGAAACTGTGAACTGTCCCAAATAGAAAAATAATAGTGTTGGAGGAAAATAATGATCTCACAATTGTTCTTCTAACTCAGAGGATGTTTAGTTTACTTTAAAGCAGATTTAACAAGGAAAGAAATCTGTTGATGTTTAGATATGTTGGAGGAAATATATTCAGACCAAGGGCAGGTAAAAAAGGAAATTGTGCCAAGTAAGCTTTTCCTTAAAATGCTACCTGACACGAAACAAAATGAAACCTTTGATTGTTTGGTGCTCTTTGGAAAAAGGAACTAGTAACTTAGTGTGGTAAAGCTCTAGTAACGTACAGTGCGGTTAGAAACAAAAGGAAAGATTACACTGAATTCTCGGGTGCAAAGAGCACATCTTTTGAATTTCTTCTTGCAGCAAAATGATTTTTCAAAGCGCGATTTTAAAAGCAGAGAAAATCAGCGAAAACGAAAATGCCGTTATTATTCCTATCGGAAAAACTGCGTGTTATTTAAAACACAACGTGAACAATATTTTTCATAGTGTATGTAATCAGCTTCAAAAAGAATATTTTCAACCGGATTCCTAAAATAGCCCAAACATTTACAAATACGAATAGATGCTTATGACTACTCCCGGTAGAAATGTGCGTTACGAAAAGTTATAAATTGGGAGAAAAATTTTCCTTGTTGTGAAAAACACCACAAAGGAAAATCATGTTTCAAAGAACATATATGGAGAATAAAGCAATATAACTTTACTGCTCCTAGCGGGGAAACTTCGTGTTACTTGAAGATGAGAACGAGCACAAAATTGTTTCATAATCAAGAGTGTTAGACAAAGAAAATATTTTTTCACTACGATTTTTATACCCCAAGACCATTTTGCAGATAGAAATATTCAGAGAGTGAGTCGAAAGTTTTGCAATATCTGAATCACTTTATCACTTTATGTCTTCATACGCACCTTTACGACGAAAGCTGCCTAGCATTCATAGTATAGGCCATAGTGTTGAAACGTCTTTAGCCATCTGTCGGCCAGTTCTTCGATTCCGCAAAGGTATCAGTTCTTGTCCTTCGAGGCGAAGAACTCCTTCGCCCTGTTGCCACCTCCTACTGGTTGTTTAACTGCCGCCCGCTAAGGAAGTGGGTCACGGACCGGAATAACTAATGATCCGACGAGGCAAGATCCGGACTATATGCAGGGTGTAGCATCAGTTCGATGCCCTCAAGTTCCTGGAGTTTTGCCCGGGTCGTTCGGGCGGTAAGAGGCCGAGCGTTGTCCTGCTGAAGGAGAGCATTTGTTCCAGACGTTGATAGTCCAACCATCTGGAACAAATTCGCAATGGATTATCGCCCCGAAATTCCACCAGACGCCCTGAGAAAAACGTTTTGTTAATTCAACAAAAAAATTGTTGAATCAACCAAAAAAATTAGTCGATATACAGTCAACAAAAAAGTTTGTTAAATTAAAAAAAATATTTTGATGAAAATTAATGTTCACTCTGCAAACTTTATTGTTATCATGACAGAACGTTTTGTTAATTTAACAAAATAATTTTGTCGATTGTTGGGAATTTCTTTGATACAACAATATGCATTGTTATCCTGATAAAACGTTTTTGTTGCTGCAACCAAGCATATTTTTATCGTGACACAGTAATTTCTTGCTCCAACAAAATTTAGAGTTATGTAGCTGCGCCATTTTGTCCCTAAACTTTTTTTCCGAAGGCAGCACTTTGCCGGTACAATAATTTTAGGAGGTGCCCTTCAACCCTGGGTGTCCACTGATGTTGTGTGTTAGGATTGCGGAAATAGACCCACATTTCATCGCACGTAATAATTCTCTTGATGAAACGTACATCGCGCGGGTTTTCTAGGAATTCCGTGCACACTTCCGCTCGGTGGTTTGCTTCAGCTGACGTCAGTTCGTGACGGACAATGCGGCAGCTCCTGTAGACCTTGGGAGGTCCTGAAGGTGACGAATTGCGGTGGTCTGTTACATGCCCAGCTCGCCTGATACTCTCCGAGTGTTGGTTGTCGGATTTGCCTCTACTGCCTGGTTCACGGCCTCCGAATCCTCGGTTCGCGGCTTATCTGACCTTGGCTGAACGTCGAGGTTTCTGTCACCTAAGCGAAATTTCTTGAACCATCTGGTTGCAGTGCTGTGGTCCATGGAACCGCCTCCTTTCGCATGACGAATGTTTCGTGTTGCTTGAGCAGCGTTATGGCCGAGTTCAAACTCCTAAAGCAAAAGTTCCCTAATTAGCCCGTTGTGGCTATTCATCGTTTAGGCGTCCCAACCACGGACAGAACGACGACATGCAAAGCTGTTCACAGCAACGACAACCACTTTATATCCCTTTCGACTGACTGCAGTCATGACTTGAACTAGTTTAAACACGTGACATACCCGCCGCAGGACATGTGTTTATGCAAATATTACAAAACTTTCGACTCACCCTTTGTAAAATGACGATCCCAAGTGACAAAACATTGAATTATGAAAAAGTTGAAAATATGAGAAACATATTTTTCTTAGTTGAAGCTGCGCAATGGAAAAGAAATCCAAATAAAGAGAATTCGTGCAGTGACATCAAAAAAGCAGTTTGTGCACATACGCCTCTAGAGAGGTAAAATTATACATTATTTAAAGTGGATGATGTTCGCAACTTGAATTTTAGCGAATGGCATACCCAAAGAATTTTTTATAGTACGAAGAGAACTGAAGAGAACCAGAATCATAAGAACAAATTCACAATTTGTGTCTTACCAGGATTCAAAGACAGACACCTCACTACGAGGAATTCACAAGGCATGTTTTCGTTCGAAGCTGGCCAGTTAATATTTCGTTCGAACGCTTTTTTGTTCGAACGAAATATTAACGGGCTAGCCTAGTGTCCAAAGCTATTATAATTTTACGTCTCGAATCGAGAATTATTCCCTACGAGGAAGGGAAATAACAAGGTTCTGTGTTTCAGCCAGAGGTATTCGTTGGAAAGTTTTTGTCACTTGTAATTATTTAAAGTTAGGAGATATCAGTTTTCAGCACGTCTTTTGTAAAAACGATCGTGCTTATGTTATCGGTTTGTCCATCTGTCCGTCCGCCTGTGGACACCATATCTCTGCAACTGATATTCCGATTTGAAAAATTCTTTCTGCATTAGGAAGCTTGAAATATGCAAATGATGATCCTTTATTTATTTTTTTTTTCACGATGCACAGTTTTGTCGCTTGAGGGCGTAAATGCAGATGATATCGAATTCAAAATACATTTTATTCCACATATTTGCTTCTAAACATCCGATTGAAAAAAATATTTCACATTTAAATTCCATTTATGTCGAAGACTATTTTAGGTATAGTCACTTTGTCAGGTCAAGCATAGATTTCCCGGTACGGAACGTAAAAGTAAACTGCGTTTCCTCCGATATCTCTGCTTCTAGAACTGCGATTTGAAAAATTATTTCTGCAGCGGATACAGCTCCTGATGGGAAAAATTTTGCATATAATTTCTAATTTTTGGTAAAAACGGTTTGGCCACCAGGGAACTTAAGTGTTAATTTCTGCTTCTGTTGCATTTGCAGCAAAATCTGATCTTCTAAAATCTCGAATGAAAAAATTCGTTCGTGTACCGATGGCACTCATGTCGACAAACCTTTTCGGGATATTTTCTTCTTAAAATAACGCATAGTGTTTCGGCCAGAGTGCGTAGATGTATATATTATTTTTGTCGATATCTCTGCTTGTAGGAGTCAGATTTGAAAAATTATTTCTTTTTTGGAGAGCGTTTCTGCTGCGAAATGTTTGTCGTAAAAATTCAGATTTTCTTAACGCACAAGTCTGCCTCCATAGAGCGTAAGTTCACGTTTCCGTTTACAGCCATATCTGCTGAACTAAAAACCCGACTGAAAAACCTTTTTCTTCGGTCAGATACTACTAACTATGCAAATTCTGTGAGCGTATTTTCTTCCCAAAATAATGCACAATTCGCTTCTAGTGGGCGCAAACGCTTAATCTGTTTTTCTCAATATCTCTGCCTCTACATGTGCGATTTAAATAATTCTTTTAACACCGGATGCCATATACTTTGTAGAACACTTTAGGCTAGTACATGAGGAATTTTCTAGTTCACAGTGTTATCGGCAGGTGGTGCTTTTGTACTTCAGTTTGCAGCTGTATCGCCGCTTCTAAAAACATTATTGAGACATTTCTTCCTTACAGCATGCCATTTTCTACACTAAAGATGTGGAGCATTATCATCTGTAAATAATGCACACATTTCACGCTAGGAGGCGTAATGATCAAAACCTTTTTCTCGGTACTTCTGCTGCCGGGAGACGTATTTGAAAAGTTCTTTTTCCTTAACATACTTTTTCTATGCAGAATATTTTTCGCCTATTTTCAACTTATCCATTAGGCAAAATTCTTCCGCTAGAAGGCATTGAATTATGTAATGTTTCCTTCTCTCGTATATTTCCTCTTTTAACTGTTCTATTTGAAAATCTTTTTGTGTCTGATACCTTTCTTATGCTATGAGAAACTTTTTGTGCGCCATTTGTTAATTTTCATAACATGCTTTTTAATTGCTGGTGGAACCAGATGTTTCTATTTCTGGATGTTTCATCCAGAGTTGAAAGCGATTGATTGTTTTCCTATCCGGTTCTATTGACTTTGAATAACTTTGATAAATTTAATTCGTGCTCATTACAACCAAAAATTCGGTGCCATCTTTCTTGTTTGAAGTTACTGTCTCCAGAGAAGAAAAGGTGACGTTTAAACATAACACCAATTTCTGCATTTCATCTGGAGTAAGTACTGCATGTTTTGCAGTATATAAAACTTCATTAAGTACGTAAGTGTAGCTGAAGAAATTCATCTCTTAGTAAGATCTACTGACATGTAGAAAACAACAACAACACACACACACACATAGAACACACACAGCATTCATACCTATGTTTCTGGCGATTTTTAGTTCCGCGACTTTCAAATACACGCACAAATATACATGTATATTTGGAGAAATCACTCATTCCTAATTTACGGTTACTGGCAGTAAACAAGGAAGTTAACCAGAGCAATCCTGACAATCATGTCTCAGCTGTCCGCTGAACATCTTCGTCTAAAACAACTGATTCTAAAAGAAATTTCGCAGATAAATGGGAGCGGTTTCTTTTGGTAAATCGAGCCCTAGATATGCTTTGAACAGAACATATCTTTCATTATACTGCATTTATGAAAAAAAAAACCGGTTTGTAACATTGCTCATCTACGAAGTATAAAAGGAATTTCCAGTATTCCTCTTTTCATTTTATTTATCTTCAGCGGCTTAACGTATTACTCTTTAAAGTGTTCAATAAATATGGAATCTAAATATTTTGCCTCGTGAAATGTGGATGTCTGAAACGCGTTTCCGACTTAATGAGTGGTGTCGCTGTCGCTTCCGCGGGAAGCGCTTCTGCGCAGAGTGAATCTATCGATCGTCTCTCTCTCCGGTCGTTCTTACATCTTCTCCTGGACTCACAGAGAGAGGTTGCCACGTCTCGGGATCACATCAGAGATCCCTCAGTTCTCACTCTCTCTGGTTTACCTTGAAAGGTGGAATCACCACCACTGCGTTAGCATCTTAGCTGACCTCCTCTCAGGGGTTCGGTTTTTGGTGAAGGGGTTCTAGAAGGGAAAATTGTAAAGATAGAGGAAAAAACCTCGGAATACAGCCATCTCAAAAACGAGAAAGATCGGCCGTGTGTGAGTGTTGCGCGTGCGCAGCGGAGGATCTGGCGTCGCAGGATGCGTTGAGCGTCCTGCAGATGATGCAGCGAAAACTACGAAGAAGATAAGAACCCCCTCGCCGAGAATCATCGGCATGGCCTCGTTCTATTCTCCGGAATGCAGTTATTTGGATCTCAGGTGCGGGGCCAAATCCCATAGTTCTGCCGGCTGGGCATAATCCCCCCCCCACGAATGTAGGAGCGCCCATTTTATTTTTCATTACAAGGATTCGTTATTTATCCACAAAAAAAAATTCAGGCTTTTTTCCTATTTTTCTAAATTCCATTTTTTGGTGAATCTAATTTTGAGTAGGTAACCAGCAGAAGAAATTGCCGAGGAGCTTATGGCTCCGTATTCCCCGGGTCCGACCGCCATCTGCCGTCGAGGCCATCGAGAAGCAGCATCATCAGCGGATGAATGGATCCAGCTGTGATGCCCTTGTCTCAGCATCCTCCATAAGCACCCCCTGGGCCACCATGATTAGAGAGAAAGAGTAACAACATGGCGAACGAGAGTAATGGGGACGGTGGCGGGGGGTGGGCGGCGGAGGCGGTGGCGGAGGGGGAGGAGGCATCGATGATGACGACTGTCTTAAGGAACGCAAGTGGTGGTGCTTCCTCCTGTCCAGTGTGTTTACCTTCCTCGCCGGACTCTTCATCATCCTCATCTGGAGGGCATTCGCCTTCCTGTGCTGCAGAAAGGACAAGTCCTCCGGGGTCAAAGTTCAGAAGGTCGAAAGAGATCCGAAGGGCGGGAAACAAGTTGGTAGTGGTGGTGGCAACGAAATTGGATTCATGACAGAAGCAAAAGATTGGGCTGGTGAGTTGATTTCTGGTCAGTCGACAACTGGTAGGATTCTGGTAAGTCCACTTTCACATCTTCTTCTTTTATGTGAAAAAAAATATTTGAAAACCCACATACATTCTCTTTTACCATGTCCAAGGTATCCCACTACGTTGGGGGCACTTTTTTTGAAAAAACAAATGCAAAAATGGGTAATTTTTTATGAAGGCTAATACACAAAAACACATGAACGTTGAAAAAAAATGATGTCAACATAAATTTTAAAGAAATAGGGAAATTTGTGAAAAAATTTAAGGAAATATATCGTTTACGGTAAACGCTCTAAATAAAAGCGTCACAGATATATGATGGCATTTTTTGCATCAGTATATGCCCATGACGATTATCTATGCAGTGAACTAAAAGGTAAGTGATGTTCCTAAACACCGCTGAGATACACTCATTCCTACATGCATTAGAGTGAATTTTTGACAAATGTCTTCTCTATGTTGAATGTAAATAGCTATAACCTGACTCTGAACTGACAAACAGCAAAACCTCTAGTTCATTGCATGCACAACATTGTAAGAAAGATGTATACCAAATTTCATCAATTTATTTACATACCGTTTGCAGTTATCAGGTTTTCCGTAAAGTTCGGGTCGAAAATTTCATCCTGCAAAAAACGCGTTTCAAGTGCAACTTCCCGTTCGTTTGACACCTGGATTTAGATATTCCGACTGCTATAACAAAGGCAGTTTTAGAATCCTAAAAAATGGGGTTTTTAAAATGAACGCATTTACAAAATGTGTAATTTGGCCCAAAACGACCTTTTCAACGTAGTGGGATACCTTAAGTAACAAATTCCAACACGCAAAACAATAAGAGGTAAGGGCAGTGGCGTAGCTACAAATTTTCGGCTCTTAAGCATAATAGTTGAAAAGCCCCCCCCCCGCTCCATTTGCCCTCTTTGTAAAACTAACAAAGAAAATTAAAATAGAAATCACCCTGTAAAACATTTATTTCATTAAGCAAATAATTCTTATAATTTTTATAGAATCAAAACATTATGACTGTCGAAGCAACTGCAGGTGAACGACGGCGTGCGTGATTGACATGAAACTCTATAAATAGAATAAGATCTGATACTGTTAATAAGTGTTATTCTTGTTCTTTAGATAGGAAAGGTAGTGCGAGTTTCACGAAAGCCAAACTGTGTTGGCCAGACGACTGAATCAGAGCATTTCCATGAGGGCAAGGCGCTCACGGAGTGGTTGGTACCATCAAAAAATGACCCGAGGATGGAAAACAACGAAGAAGTGTGTTGACCACGGTTCATCGATGCTAGAGGTGAGCAAAGGCTACCCCTTGTGGTACGAATCAACAGAAGGGATACTATGGAGCAAATTGTCGGTAATTTGAATGCTGGTGGCAGGAGTAATGTGCCACAATACATAATACATCGAACCCTTTTGAAAATGGGGCTACAGACTGCTCCGAGTAGGCATGCTAACCTCCCTTCACAGTCAAAAACGCCTACAATAGGCACGTGAACATCAAAAATAGACTTTGAATGATTGCAAGAAAGTGATACATGCTGTAACGATGAGGTGCCATTTAATACCCCTTACCGTGGAGATCTTTGATTACGTAACAACCCTATGTGAGTGGTGTGTCAGAACTGCATGATTAATAATTCGCCAAATTCGAACTTACCTGTTGGCAGCAGTTTTTGGGATTATTATTGCATTTCGGTCTTTCCATACCGTATATATTCATGTGTATGCTCGTTCCTTATTGCACTCGTCCTGATGATGAGGTTATAGTAACCTCGAAAGATCTTGCCTTTTATTATTTTAACTTGTGTAATTTTTAGCTGTAAATAAATATCATCTTTCAACTAGAAAAGCTAAAATGCATTAGTTTGTATCGTGTTCAGACAGCTCTTTTTGTATTGCTTAGTGTAACTTTAACACGAATTCAGTGATACTTGCTTCATTGGAAGAAAGTAGTTTGGTCCCATGAATATCGTTTCCTGTTGCACCATGTGGGCAGCCGTGCACGTGTGCTTAGTTTACCTGGGGAAGTGTTGTCGCCAAGTTGCACGAAAACATGCTGTTGGAGGAAGTGCAATGCTTTGTGAAGTATTCTATTTGGAAACCATAGGTCCAGTCATTCATGTCCAGGAAAATATGACGTCTACCACCTACCTAAACATCATTGGAGATCAGGTGCATCCTTTCATTGCAACGTTATTCCTCCCTAGTTGTATGGTTCGTACGCTCCTTGAAAACCTTGAAAAGTCCTTGAATACAAAAAGTTCATTTTCAAGTCCTTGAAAGTACTTGAAAAAGTTTAAGACTCCATAAATAGTACTTGATTTTTTTTTAAGTAATGATATGAAAGAGAATGTGTTATATACGTAATTGTTTGCGCTAAAAAGCTGCGTAGGAGATTTCTTTGTAGTTCTGATAAAGACAACAAGCTGATCAAATAGCGCAGAACTTGCGTTCAACCCATTGAAGTGTGTGGACAGCTGGTGCCTTGGCTGTTGATATCACTACAGATTAAAGCATCAGCCATGTTAGTAAAATAAGTGGAATGATGTATTCGCAAATTGTGATGGGTTTCTGTTTACTGGGGTTAGGGACATGTTCTTGACGGAGGGTGGAACTTCCAGCAATTCCTTGTGCATCACGCCTGGAACCTTAGTCTCCTGGCTGCATCAGAGCATCTAAGTCGTGCATCAAAAATAAAAAAATAAAGCAAACATTAAGTGTCATACCAGCAGACAAACACGAAAATAAAGCACCGTTTCAAAATATTCTACAAAATAAAATGATTTTGAAAAATTTCAGAACAGAGGGGCAATTCAAATTTAATAAAATAAACCAACATGGGGGCAGAGGGTAACAGGCAGGTCATTGAAGGTATGCTCACCCCAGCTGAGATTAATGGTCTGAACTTACTAAAATACCTACCTACTGACTGACGGACAGTTCACACATATGATAATTCGGGTTTAAAAAGTCCGCCACCCTGGTGGCGCAGTGGTCTAAGCGATGGCTTCTGATCATTCGTCCGAAAGGGCTGGGTTCGAATCCCAGTGAGGCATGGATATTGTGTTTGTCTTATGACACTGGCTCTTTCCCTTCCCTAGAAGCAGTGACCCTAAATTAGGGACGGGTGACTGCTTATAGCCCATTGAGTTGCTCACGGTAAGCGTTCTAAACCTCAAAAAAAAAAAAAAGGTCCTTAAAAAGTGCTTGAATTTATTTTGCTTGGAAGAGTACGAACCTTGCAGCAGTTGTGCCTTCTTTTAGCAGGAAAATGCTCCATACCACACGGCCCGGATTGTTCGAGAATGGTTCCCGAAACACGAAGAAGACTTCTAGGTATTCCACTGGCCTCCAAATTCCCCAAATATCATTCCAATCGAGTATCTGTGGTTTGTATTGTAACAACGAATCTGATCTGCGGTGGCCCAACTACGTAACTTACATGAGTTAAAGTATCTGCTGGTAACGTGTTGGTACCGGATACCACAAGACATCTTTACAAATTGTTTCTTGGTACCAGATACTACAAGAAACCTTTAAAAATTGTTTCTTGGTACCAGATACCACAAGACACCTTTACAAATTAATTGTTTCTTGGTACCAGATACCACAGGCTACCTTTACAAATTGTTTCTTGGTACCAGATACCACAAGACACCTTTACAAATTATTTATTGGTACCAGATACCACAAGACACCTTTACAAATTGTTTCTTGGTACCAGATACCACAGGCTACCTTTACAAATTGTTTCTTGGTACCAGATACCACAAGACACCTTTACAAATTGTTTCTTGGTACTAGATACCACAGGCTACCTTTAAAATTGTTTCTTGGTACCAGATACCACAAGACACCTTTACAAATTGTTTCTTGGTACCAGATACTACAGGCTACCTTTACAAATTGTTTCTTGGTACCAGATACCACAAGACACCTTTACAAATTGTTTCTTGGTACCAGATACCACAGGCTACCTTTACAAATTGTTTCTTGGTACCAGATGCCACAAGACACCTTTACAAATTGTTTCTTGGTACTAGATACCACAGGCTACCTTTAAAATTGTTTCTTGGTACCAGATACCACAATACACCTTTACAAATTGTTTCTTGGTACCAGATACTACAGGCTACCTTTACAAATTGTTTCTTGGTACCAGATACCACAAGACACCTTTACAAATTGTTTCTTGGTACCAGATACCACAGGCTACCTTTACAAATTGTTTCTTGGTACCAGATGCCACAAGACACCTTTACAAATTGTTTCTTGGTACCAGATACCAGAGGCTACCTTTACAAATTGTTTCTTGGTACCAGATACCACAATACACCTTTACAAATTGTTTCTTGGTACCAGATACCACAAGACACCTTTGCAAATTGTTTCTTGGTACCAGATACCACAAGAAACCTTTACAAATTGTTTCTTGGTACCAGATACCACAAGACACCTTTACAAATCTTGTAACGTCCTTGTCTCACCGGGTAAGAGCCGTTTTAGCGACACGTGGAGGAGCAATATCATGTTAGGCAGGTGGTCATAATGATTTGGCATATAGATTGTAAATAGTCAGATTAAAAAACATAATGTTTATTCTTATTTTTTACATTGGCAAAGTCTAATTAAATCTTTGATATTTAATTTATCTGCTACTTTGGTTTCAGCGAGAATTAGTAAAAGATATTTCATTTTTTCCTGACTTCAGCAAATAATTTTTGACTATTTTCAGCTTGTGGAATAATCTTTCAGAAGTAGCTACTGTAACAGGTACTACTAGATATATAATAACTGTTGTAGAAACGTACGGGTGAACTGATAAACTTTATTATTATTAACAATTCTGCGAGTTCTCTTATTTAAGCAATTGGTTAAATTTCTTCTTTTATAGAGCTGTATGAACCAATCTTCAAAAGCTGAATGGAGAAATGTTTACACGAATTCATATATCTCTTTAAATAAAATAGATAATTAAAACTTTGGCAAATAGTTTGCTTATTATCAAATGAGGTTGTCCTCTCGTTTTAATTTTTTATTCATCAGTAGTATTAATTTCTTTCTAAGAATTCTATTTCATTCTTAATAACTGCAGCTTATTCTGCTTACCAGAACATGCTGATATGCAGCATTATGAGATATCCTGCCATTGAGAGTATTAATATATACATTGTTACACGGCATATTCATCCCTTTACTTTTTTGCTTTTATACGGCAGTTATCCCATTGCATATCGTGTAATAACAATCAGATTTTAATGCGAGCAAAAACTCTTGTACTTGCATGCGCACTTTGCTCAAATGCTTGTATATAAACAGTATATACACAAGCATTTAAATTCCTTGTGTTGTCTTTTGTTTTTTTAACTTTTTGTGCATTTACTAATGAATTACATTTTCCCACTGTGATAATTCCTTGCATGCAAGTACTAGATAAAATGAGAGGACATTTAAGCACCATTATGTCAACAGGAGAGCATTGGTAATGATCTTTTACTTCTGAAACATTTTCTTTTGTGGAACACTGAAGACGAACGAAATTCGGGAAAATCTTGGTAAACCACTCCAGTTTAGCATTAGTCATTTATTAAAAAGCCAGCATGTGATAATCAAAGTTTGCATGTTTGAAAAAAGACAAAATAAAAATAAAAAATAACAAGCTAAAGCCTCTTCACATGGACATTTTTCGAATTTGACGAAATCTGCTTTTGATATATTTTGCCAAGTTCAGTTTTCTGCAGCTCAGTTTTGCGAGGATCATCCAAGTCTCGAATACTGAATTATCATGTATGTTCTATACGAGTATGCATATATATCATCATTCAACGAATGTTACATTGTGGTCTGATTTTGTCAAGAGCAACTTTTCTTCACTGAGTTCCAGCATGCTTTATGACTTCGCCCATTTTACAGGTGCGTGTTTTCTTTCACTTTTTTTTCTTAATCTGCTCCTCTCTTATCTGACAAAGTATTTCCCTTGCTCAGCACTAGTGCGTTATTTTAGCAACCTATTCAGATTATCGCTATCTGAGAACATTTATCCTGGAAATGATGTTTATGTGGCTTCTTATATTTCATAATCTATAGATTTCCTTTTACCCTCTTTCCGGCTCAGTAGATTAGTGTTCCTTGTCAAAGAACTAAACTGACTGTATCGACACCATCATCAAACATTCCCAGTCTTTGGGCCGTAGCTACAGAGATGGCAGGGGGGGGGGGGGCGGTTGTCCTCCCAAAATGGTCATACCTGGGGCGTAGGAAATAATAATGCACAAGTTGTAGAGAATTTTACTGAAAATTGTAACTCAAAAAAAAAAGGAAATTACACACTTTAGTATTTTCTTTTTTAAAGACTAAAGTTAGCCACATACAGTATTTCACGCAGCTAATCAATGTATAGATTAATCTACTCTACCAGTTGCGGACTCCGCACATGCACAACAGAAATTTCCCGAAACACAGGAGAGGTATATAAAACACTACGCGGGAACTCCTAACTTTCGTGACCTTTCCGAATAAACAGTAGGGATAAAGAGCTAATACTATATATCATCAGTGCTCTGTCACAGAAAGTGTCTCTCAGAGATTAACCTTGAAGGGAATTTTCCCAAGTCCTACACCGAAAGCAACTTCCTATTGTGTCAGGTCCATTATCTGATACCAATTCGTTCTGTGCTGGCTCGTTTTGCATCATGCATTTCTGCTGCGTGCTGTGTTGTCGGCTTTCACGTAACTGTTCCATTTCACTTGATACTTACAACAGTTGGCTGCTGGGTATTTACCTAATTTTCTCATGTTTAGTAAAATTATGTCAAAAACCTGAAATGCGATTTGCGAACGATTTTCATACTCTCCTATAAGGAAGGTGTGAGAAAGTAAAAACTGTGTATTATTTGAGCGGAAGTGAAGTTCTGAACTTGAAGGGGAGAAATTTCAACTCTATCTCCCTACAGATAACAAAATCTTGCTCTAGCCCTGGGTCTCCCCAAGTCTTTTCCACAACTTTCTCTGTGAGCAAACGTTTTCCACGTCATTCTAATTTCACCCACACGTCACCCACGTGGTCTGCGTTTTTGCTGTCCCTTGGTGCTCAGTCTAGTACTTCAGTTGTCCAGCGGTATTCAGTTTTAGAAACATGTCTAGTCCATTGCAGCTTGAGCATCTTTACTTGGCTCATGATGTCATCCACTCTTTTCATATTTTTGATCGATGAGTTCCTTTTCTGATCTCCAGGGAACTCATGGATCAGAAACCTTTCTTATTTCTGACCCATGAGTTCCTTTTCTTCTCTCCAAGGAACTCATGGATTAGAAATTTTTCATATTTCTGATTGATGAGTTCCTTTTCTGTTCTCCAAGGAACTCATGGAATAAAAATCTTTCATATTTCTGATCTATGAGCTTCTTTTCTGATCTCCAAGGAACTCATGGATCTCCTTTCCTAGTCTTCAAGGAACTCATGGATTAGAAATCTTTCATGAGTTCCTTTTTCTGATCTTTCTTGGTAACACCAAGCATTCTATGCTCCTCTTAAATGCTTCCTGTCTCTGTATGTATTTTTTAGTTAATGTCCATGCCTCTGATTCATAAGTAAGAACAGGAAGTATGCATTGATTAAACACTTTCCGTTAATGATATAATAGAAAATTGCTCTTGGAAATTGTACTCTTTCTTCCAAATGCACTCCAGCAAGTTTTATGTGCCAATTAATTTCTTCAAAGGTGTGTCCCTCACTTAATATATGTCGTCCAAGATAAATGTGGCTATCAGTTATTTCCAAATTTTCTCATTAACCTGTAAATCTTCAGTTCTAGTAAAACCACGGTACATCAGTCTTCTTTTCAAGTTCATTTTTCATTCCCCATCTTTGTTTTTATCAGCAAGTTCCTGGTTAATACCCCTCAGCTCTGAGGGGCTACTTGCAATGATTATTCTGTCAGAAAAAGAAGGGTAGCTTAAACTACCTCCATTAATCGGGTGTATAAAATGTGTTATTTAACGACAGATTTATAGCCCATCGAGTGGCTCACGGTAGTCGTTAAACCCCTAAACAAACAAATAATGTAGTATTTAGATTAGCTGTTTTTTCCTGACAGCAGGACGTAAGTGGCTCCTTAGACTGTTAAACGCTGTTGACTGAGACAGATAAGAGAAATATCAGGAGAAATACACGGACTGAATTGTACCACAGAAATTGTAATTTTGATGTTAGAGAAAAGTGAGTACTCTCCGGGTCGATGAAAACATTAATGCCAACGTATGCATTTTAAGGTGATTTGAACACACCTGCCACACATGTTAGATAAAAGATTACTTAGAGGGATTGCACACTCTTCGATATCAGGCGGTGCACCAACAGCCACCCTTGAAACGAGATGGATTGATGATGAGAAATGAGCCATCAGTAATAGAAAAGATATGTGTTAGTGCATGGAATCTTTAAATGGAATAAAAACGGTGGAAACGTTTTAGCAAGCCAGAAACATTTTATTTAAATGGTGAATGCCAAAAACAAGTTGATAGACGGTGTTGGCATAAAAATGAAAGAGACTGACGCCGAAGCTCAGGGAATTGAATAGTAGATTACTCAAAATACTGATGAAAATATTTTAAATAGAAATTGACGTTTTCCTAAAAATGGAAAGTTGTAAATTACCTCAGATATATTCCAAAGATCAGAAACTTTGAGAATAAACACTAATACAAATATTTTATGTTCGTAACGGCAAACAAAACAACGAGAAAAATGATATATATATATCATCATCATCATCATTGTCAACCATTATCAATCCACTGCTGGACGAAGGTCTCCCCAAGTTTCCTCCACAACGGTCTGTCTTATATATATATATATAAGACAGACCGTTGATACCTAAGATACCTAAGCAAAAAAATACATATATAATTTTGACTCACACCTAGTATAACATAGAAAAGGTTATGTATCTACCTGTGTGAGTAAAAGGAGAAAAGATAAAAAAATAAAATAAAACAACTGAATGTAGAAGGTGTCGAGAATACTGAGCCTTGGCTTTATCAAGGACCAGCAAAAACTCTGCATTTTCTCACTTCCACAAAGACCTAGTTGGAAATGGGTTTCTGCAAGGCCATAGATGCAAGTATCATTCCCACCTAAAATAGTTTAAAAAATATATATATAAGTCATGTCCTCCGTAGAGTAGCATGACCTAGCACTAGTTAACAATTTCGCTTGCATCCATTAACCTTCATGGCCCGACCCATGCTCTTCATCTGTTACAATTAAACAGAGAGAAGAAGATTAAAGAAAACTCAAGCTGTGAGAGTGACATAATAATTAGAAATGATTTTCAGCTATAACGAAATTCCAAGTTCGTTTGAGAGAGAATTTAAACCTGAAAAACAATGCAAAAGAAATCCAAATTTTACATTGCAATTAAAAAAGGAAATGTTAATTTATAACGAACAGATTTTTGAAAGAAAACTTGAGTCTAAAACCCCTACTCTACAACTTATGACAGCACGAAAACGAGAATAAGTTAAAGATAATAATTAACTAAAGAAAACTTTGTGAAAGTTATATACCTTAAACAGTTAGTTGCAATATGTACAAAGTATTTCAGCAGTGCTTTAAGTGCATAATTAATTAGTTATTAAGAACTTAACTACTTTGAAAAAACAGCGCATAGACAGCGCATAGAAAAGGAACAAGCTTAGCCGTCTTCTGTTCCTAGGTACCCCAAAAGACGCTCAAAGTTACAAAGAAAAGCAAGAGTTAAAACCCGCAAAAATGTTAACAGACAAACCAATGCTTAAAAGCTGAAAAGCTAAAAAACGACAGAGAAAAGGTACATGAAGTACAAACATTGAACTTATAAAACCTAGAACCCAAAAACAAGGAAGAGAGCTTACCTCTTGTGTGACAAAAACTTTTCTCCTCACAAGAGAAGAACATGGCTGACCTCTTCCGCCACTCCCTAGACGCAGTTGTTTTATTTTATTTTTTTATCTTTTCTCCTTTTACTCACACAGGTAGATACATAACCTTTTCTATGTTATACTAGGTGTGAGTCAAAATTATATATGTATTTTTTTGCTTAGGTATCTTCTTTATAAAATGTGAATTCTGAATTTTCAAAACTGCTGCGTTGCGCGTTTTGATTTTCAGGTTATTTTGCACCCTTCGTTTTAAATTCTAAATTTTTTCCTTAGTCTTCAGTTTTGCTCTTAAGTATATATATATATATATATATATATATGCATAATAAAACTACTAAAACACGAAATCCGCACAAATGAAACCAAATAGACAACACCAAATCACATATCACGATGAAATTCAAACCAAACCAAAATTATCAATCCCCAAAACAGCACCAACCAGATCAGAACAGATCAGATGTAGAAGAATTTAGGAGGGGAGTGTCTGACCCCAGGTCTTAAACAACCCTTAGAAATAGGAAGCTAGGAGATTAGGGCCAGAGTGTACGATAGGAAAGTGACACGGAAGCGAAGTAGAAAGGGGGAGGAAGACTCCTTTATTTATTACCTGAGGGTAAATACCCGGGGTCCGACGGCTTAACGTGCCCATCCAACGCACGGCGGATATTTAGTGGTTCGAGCGTTCGTACTTGCCCGGGATCGAACCCGAGGTTCCTTCGTGGCAATCATGAACGTTGACCACTAGGCCATCCGCGGCACAAAACAGCACCAACCAAATAAAATATATCATCATCATCATCATTGTCAACCATTATCAATCCACTGCTGGACGAAGGTCTCCCCAAGTTTCCTCCACAACGGTCTGTCTTGTGCCAGTCTCCTCCATGTCACTCCCGCATATTTACGAATTTCATCCACCCATCTCCCATGTGGTCTTTTTCTGGGTCTTTTCCTGTCCCTTGGAATCCAATCTAAAATTTCGGCTGTCCATCTATGGTCTGTCCTTCTGGCAGTATGTCCAGCCCATTGCCATTTCAGGGATTTAACTCTGATCATGATGTCTTCCACTCTCGTCATTTTTCGGATCCACGAGTTCCTCTTCTTATCTCTCCTGGTTATACCAAGCATGCACCTCTCCATGCTGCTTTGAGTTGTCTGCAGCCTTTGTATGTCTCTTTTAGTTAAGGTCCACGTCTCTGCACCATACGTAAGCACTGGAAGGATGCATTGATCAAACACTTTTCTTTTAAGACATAATGGCATATTGCTCTTGAAAATTATGCTGTTTCTTCCAAAAGCTCTCCAGGCAAGTTTTGTACGCCGATTAATTTCTTCATCAATGTGACCCTCACTTGATATCTGCTGTCCAAGATAAACATATGTATCTGTTATCTCCAGTTTTTCTCCATCAATCGATAAATCTTCATTTCTTGTAAAAGCATTGAACATCACTTTTGTCTTCTGAAAGTTCATTTTTAATCCCACTTCTTTACTCTTGTCAGCAAGTTCCTGGATCATACTCTGCAGCTCTGATGGGGTAGTTGCAAAAATGACTACGTCATCAGCAAAACGAAGGTGGGTTAGATAATCTCCATTAATCTTTATCCCTTTGTTTTCCCAGTTCAGTGATTGAAAGACATTTTCCAATGTGGCATTAAAGAGCTTCGGAGATATGGTGTCACCTTGTCTCACTCCCTTTCCAATTTTTATGTGTGTTGTATTTTCAAACAGCCGAATCTTTGCACTTGCATTTTCATAGATGTTATTAATAATATTAATGTATGCATTTTCAATACCGCAGGATTTCAGAGCCGTGGTAACTGCTGATGGTTTCACCGAATCAAAGGCTTTTTCATAATCGATAAAAGCCATGCACAATGGAAGTTCATATTCCCTCGCTCTTTCAATTAGTTCTCTCAGTACATGGATATGATCTATTGTGCTGTAGCCACTCCTGAATCCAGCTTGTTCTCTCGGTTGAGCCATGTCCAGTGTTACCTTCAAGCGGTGTGAAAGAACTTTAGTGAAGATTTTATAAACCACTGATAGGAGGCTGATAGGTCTGTAGTTCCTGAGATCCTCAATGTCACCTTTTTTATGTAGCAGGATCATTGTAGCATTGTTCCAATCCTCAGGAATCTTCCCTTCATTAAGGCATCGAGTGAAAATTTGGGCGAGTACTGTTTCAATTTCTCCACTTGCTTCTTGTATGATGTCTATAGTAATTCCATCTTCTCCTGGAGCTTTCCCCCGCTTCATGTTCTTGATTGCATGAGCAACTTCTGCTGGGAGGACTGGAAGAACTCTGGTACCTTTCATGATGTCTGGAGTACATGTATCATCCCTTTCATATAATTTGGAGTAGAAATCTTTCACTCTTGTCAAAATTTCGCCTCTATTTCTTGTTATAGTACCATCTTCTTTTCTCAGAGCTATAATCTGTTTTCTTCCCTTACTGAGATGTCCCTTTGCTATCTTTAGGCTTTGGTTGTTTTCAATTGCTTTCCTCACTAGCTCACAGTTGAATTTCCTTACGTCTTCAGTGATACTTTTTCGTGCTGTCTTGCATAGCTCTATATATTCCACTTTGGAAGTCACATCTTCTTTAGTTGTCCTCATCTCTCTTCTTTTTGCATCAACATTTTGGTTTTTCCTGATAATTTGTTTACATGCAACTTGTTCTTAGACCCAGCTAATTTTGTTGCTGTTTCCATAAGAGCTTTGGTTACTTTTCTGTTAACTTCCGAAATATCCACTTCTTCCGATGTTAGGCCTTCTAAAGCAGAGAATCTGTTCTTCAGTTCCAACTTGAAAGTATTATGGTGTTTTTTAAGGTTGGTTATGTCAATACATTTTGTTTGTCTTATGAGCTTGCCACGTTCCAGTTTAGTGTTGAGGTGCATCTTACATCTCACCAATCTATGGTCACTACCTGTGTTGAACTTGTTTAGCACACTGCAGTCTTCGATGACGAATTTTTTGTTACACATAATAAAATCAATTTCACTTGTCGTCCGAATTGGATGTCTCCATGTCCATTTCCTGTGTGGCTTTTTCTTGAAAAAGGAATTCAAGATGAAAAATCCTTCTGCCTCTGCAAACTCAACGAGAGTATTTCCACGCTGGTTTCTGTTGCCGTGACCGAATTTACCTACTGAAGTTTCATTCTGTTGCCGGTGCCCTATTTTTGCATTGAAATCTCCCATAATTATCTTCAAGTGCTGCTTACCTTTATTATTTAGATGACGAATTTCCTCATGAAATTCTTCAATTTCTTCTTCAGGATGACTTGTGGTGGGTGCATAAGTTTGAATAATCTGAGCCTGGTATCTTCTCGATAGTTGGATAACGAGTCGTGCAGCTCTGTCAGAGGAACTTTCAACTTCTACCACTTTATCCTTCAGTTTCTTGTTTATTATAAATCCAACACCACTAGTTCTGCCAGTATCTGTCCCACGATAATAGAAGAGATGTCCACTTTTCAGTTCAATGAGATCTTCTCCTTTTCTCCTTACCTCACTTAGCCCGACGATGTCCCACTTGATCCTTTGTAGTTCCTCTTCCAATTCAAGAAGCCTTGAATCAGAAGATAGGGAGCGTCCGTTGTAGGTAGCCAAGGTCAGCATCAAATGGCAGCCTAGTCCGGTCCTCCGGGGATTCTTAGCACCCTCTGCCTTCATGTCGCACTGGCCGCTGCCTTGGCCAGGTACATTCCAGCTGCCGGAGACTGAGGGCCAAGATTTAAGTTGTAGAGTCATTTTGGAGGTGTTTGGCCATAACTCACCACGCTGGCCAAGCGGGTTGGTGAGTGTGGGATAGCATTTCCTCTGATCCCGATGGTATAGTTATACCGCTATTTGCGGTCGTCAGAGCCCCTTTAGTGGGAACAGGATGCACCACGAGAAGGCGGGGTTGACATTTGTCAAGGAGAGGCTGTGATGTTACGCATCACCTGACCTTACATCCCAATAAAATATATATATATATGTATTTTACTGAAAATATAACAATCAAACTTCAAGAATTTTGATTTGAGATAAACTTTATTGATCTCTTTGGAAAAACTACATAGGTGAGAGTGGAAGAGTGTCAGAATTTAAAAATTGATAAAAGACACAAAGGAATCTGGAAACTTAAAAAGGTGACAGATTTTTCTTGTCTTTGAAAAAGGAAAGCAAAGCTGAATTCATAATAAACATCAAAGTCTTCTCTTAAGACAAAAGAAAAAAAGAAATTTATACCCACAAATCTGCATAAAAGAGTCGCTGCTGTACTACTAGTCTCTTATCTTCCTAATTTTAATTAAGGTTAATTAATTTTTGATACATCAAACTCTTATTTTGTTTCACAAAATACGTTCTCAGCTATAAAGGGAAGCATGTTTCCTGGTTTTGCTGATTAGTGTAAAATCATTATATGGATATCAGTTTTGAAATTAGCTCAGTAGATTTATAGAATGTAATATGCATGCGATGAAAAGCTATTTTAGGAGTTTATTTCTGGGTTTCTTCTTCTTAGTGGTTTTGTTTTATAAAGTGGAGGCCGTTTTGCTTCCGCCCTCTTGAATGACGAAAGACACGCACTTATTTCGGAGCGCGTGCCGCTTTGTCTGGCAATCCTGAAGGGTGTGATTTCCCTCATCTCGTGACATTCAGTGTGTTTTCAACTATTCTTGTCTTTCCTTTCGGGATCCCCGCATACATGATGCACTCAATGTGAATAAACCTCACCCATAGATAAATCTACAGCTCTAGTCGAACGGCGCACTTCTCTTTCAAGTGACTCACAAGAATAAAAAATTGTAGTGCATTTAAAACGATGGGATATATTATCCAATATAATGCTGGAACATTTTTTGTTCGTAGAATAATTTTTGCTTCCAGAAACAGCAATAATTATATCATAACATTTTATCTTTTAAAACTCAGACTCTTTCTTTTTTTAATGAGGATGGAGTTCTTCAATAATTTACACAAAACTCAATTTCTTTTGGTAAATATTTCATTAAAACATCCTCCTCTCACGGTGAATTAACTTTTTAACGAGAAATTGTTCTTTATATCCTTCTGGCTTAAAAAATGGCTGTATTTTTATTATTTGGAGCTTAACGACCAGAGTGAGCAACTCAATCGGCTATGATTAATCGACGGGTCCCAACTGAAGGTCGCTATCTCCAGGAAAGGGAGAAAGCCAGCGCCTTAAGACAAACACACCACCCATGCCTCACTCGGGAATTGAACCCAGACCTATCGCGGATGAATGATCAGAAGTTAGATACTACTGTGCCACCAGGGCAGCAGGTATCGTCCCTAGAGATGCAGTATAAGAATCCGAGCAATTTTTGGGATTGTACAAAGCTCTGAATTCTTCCAACCCCTTATAATGATTCTATCTGGGGTAATGCACACAAATCAACTATTTTTTTTTATTCTACTCCCAGTTGGAAAACAATATTATGTAATTAAGGCTGATTCCAACTTTGGCAGGCAGAACCATGGCACTTTTTTCTGAAAAATATCTGATTAGTTGTCAGATGTCCAGCCACGTGGATTGTAAGCATGCATCCATATTGCAACGTAAGTGGATGATAGTTTATCTCAATGCCTGAAAACTTGCTCTTTATAGTCCCAAAAGATGTTCCGGCTTAAAATATTGTTAGGTCTATGAATAATTTTCCAACATTTTATGTCGTCCGAAAGGGGTCCGGGTTCGAATCCCGGTGAGGCATGGATGTTGTGTTTGTCTTACGGCACTGGCTCTCTCCCTTCCTTGGAACCAGTGACCCTAAATTAGGGACGGGCGACTGCTTATAGTCCATTGAGTTGCTCACGGTGGTCGTTAAACCTTCAACCAAAAAAAAAAAAAACAACATTTTATGGTAGAATAGATGTTTTGAATCCTTTTAAATTTTTACCATGACATATAACCGTCGAACCACGAGTGACTCATTCACGGATAACTTTATTGTCAATTTTGTGATCAACTACACGGAATATTCATTTACAAGAGCTTACAAATCTGCGCTGTGTATCTCCTTCGGCTGTCTGCTACGCTGATTGTCCTCCGCGCTGCATTCACTACTCCTGAACTTCACAAACCACTCGCGACACGTGCTTGCACCTACAGCTTTCTCATCGTGTACAGACTAAATCCACTCTCGCCTTTCTGAAGCGAATTTTCTCTGATAAACATGAACAACAGACAGTGACGAATATGCACCCTGCCGTTGCCATGTTCAACTAACCACTCATGTAGGCTGTCCACCAACACGTGACTTATGGTTGCCACCTTACCTCCACAGCACGAAATCCTGACAAAAATTCAACAGCTTCGCTTTTACAGCTTGCTACGTGGACCGCCGGAAACTTATGCGTAGACTTAGTGACTTGGCAAGATAATCACCAGAACTCTCTTTCAGCAACATAGTCGAACACAATAGCAGGCTACACTGTCCTGACGGCAACATCTCTCTTTCGAAACATGCTACACAGCAACAAAAGGTGAAAATAATCCGCAAACACGTAAACCACATAATCTGATCTGCTCCGTGAGCGTGAGAGTGCATAGCATCAGAATAACAGACTCCATACACGATAACGTGTCAGCCCCCTTTTCAGTTTTTCATTCTCGTATGTAGGATCCGCATACTCTACAAATAAGAATCCTGCTGCCAGTGTGATGATACTAGTGGTAGTTATGAGATCAAAAGATCTTTTTCCACTCACGGAGGTCTCATTGCCAGTACGGTTGACTCCAAGCCAGCCTGTTTGTGTCTAGTAAAGCATACGGGGAGTTTGTCCTTGAATGCAGTACCCGTATTGTTGTAGATTTAAAAGCAGAGTTAAGGTGGAAATGGATGCGCTGAATCCTTTGTTGTACTGGGTAATCATGAAAAAATCGCTGGCACAACCTAGCTGCCCCACCCACTTCTCTACCAGTGCCAGTTTTTCTCCACTCTTCGAGTGTTGCGCTGCTATATCCCCTCACTTTCTCAATTTATGAACTTCTTCAGTACTATGCTGCATGCACAACCAGTCAAATGTGCGGTATCCAGTGCAGACGCGCCGAATGCTCCGATAGTCTCTCTCTGAAATTCTGTCAAATTTCATTTTTTTCTGACGTTTCGTGCTACAAAACTATTCCTCATCTTTTCTCCTAAAACTAAATCCTCATTATTCGTCTTATTCCTCACGGTTCGCGTTACAAAATTTTTCGTCATGTTTTGCCCTACGATATTATTCTTCGTGATTCTTCCTGGAAACATTCCACATGATGTGTCCTATAAACCAATCTCTCACCTTTCGTTGTACAGCGATATTCTGTTTCCTCGTGTTTCGTCCTACAAAGCTGCGTTACCACAGCATCTAGTCACCTGTCGCCGAAAGGGCAAGTGTTCAAGATCGAAGGCACTTGAATTTTGGCACTTCTGAATCAGAGGAAAAATCCCGAGAAATGGCATGAATGTTGTGATAATCCGACGAAGCTGGCTCTTCTGGAACCAGGAACTCCAAATTAGGGACGAGTAACTTCTTACAGCCGTAGATGCTAGTCGCCAATTTCTGCTGCTAGAGCGCGAGTCAGACGCATAGTTTTATGGCTCTGCTCCTACATTCAAAATTTTTTAATAGATTGCACCAAAAAAGTGGTGCTACAGCAGTTGCACCACTTTCTGAGAAAAGATACTTCCTTGTGTCGTGCCAACAAAACCCAACAACATGGTGAAACGCTTGCACTATTATGTGGTTCAATCTTGTACCACAACCTGGTGTAAAGTTCCACAATGTCGTTGGATTTTTTTTGCACCACATAAAGGTGCATCTTTTCTCAGAAAGTGGTGCAGCTGGTGTATAGCACCATTTTTGTGGTGCAACCTACCACAAAATGTTTAACAATATAGGTCGTACGTTTTGAATGAAACTTTTATGACACAGTTTCGTTAGCTTTTGTTCAGGTGAAGCTGAGTCATACGCATAGCAAAACTGGGTTGGACAAAAAGTATACATTCATTATATCAGAATGTTGATTTATTTATTCCTATACAAAAACTTTTATCCTATTTAGGCGACTACAAAGGATTACTTTCTGATAATATGATTTGGTTCAAAAGATTTGCCTCTGGCATTAAAACTTTTATGGTCTTATGGGGGAAATCATTGTCCGTCCGTGCGTGCGTGTGTGTGTGTGTGTGATCGGTAGTGTATTCTAATGAAATAGTTCGAATGCAGGTTACTAAAAAACTGCTGGCCAAGCGAAGTAAGTCTACACCAATCTATCTATCAGAACACACGCATATGCATACCAATACTTAAGTCGCAAGTTCTAGCTGTTTTAAATGTTTTATTAATGTAAGGCTGTGCATCCAAATTAAACCTAGATATTCTTGACACTATACAGAAATGAACAGTGTGTTTGATTAACCATCCAGAAACTCGCTGTTTCTCTGCAATTTCTTTCCCACTAGCTGGTGGTTGTATTTCTTTGTATTTACTTCAGCTTTTATCACGGGCACAGTTCTCATAAGCTATCAGATTTGGCCCTACCTCAGTAGTTTCCTATGACGTAAAAGCGACAAGGTCAGCCCAATTTTATTTTGTGTTCAGCTAAGCAACCGCTTTCCCAGCCCATTCATGTCTCCTTCTTTGAAATTTCAGATACGATTCTCTACATTTTCTTTGAGAAATACGACCTTTGTCAGGAAAGAAAACTACGTTTTATTAGTTCTATTCTTTAAAATTAGAGATTAAAATTGATCTTTGTATTACATATACATAGTATAGCTTTCGGTTTCCATACTTCATAAAAAAATGCTTAGTTTTTGTGCTTAGATCCCAAATATTCCTCAATAATTTTACAAGGTTTCTTTAGAAGAGGTGGCCGCACATCTAAAAAGTCCTGAAAAACTGAAGAAGCAGAGGGTGTCCTTTTATGATTACTAACTTTCAGAGACTTTGCACTAATGTAGCTTTTTTGACATTCTAATGAAAACACCGTTTTCTCTGTAGTTCTATGTTGGCGTGTGGTACAAGTAACTGAAGTGTATGCGCAGTCACCAACCTCAGGGAGAAATGTTATTGAATAATTTTGCACGAAAAGCTTGTTTAACTCAAACGTAGTAGGTCTTACGTGAGTTTTTTATACGTGAGTGGTGTAAGTGTTCGCAATAAGTGTGACATTTTGAACAAAAGTCTCGAGAGAAAGGAATGCACTAAAAGCAGTTTAACTTCCCGTAACTAAAGCATTTAAAGAAAGCAGTAGCGTTTAACATTTTAACTACCACAACGCCTAAAACGCCCGTACATACAAACGGCCATAGCCGTTCGAAACGCCTGTCTAAAGTGAGTCAGATTTCCTACCCTTACCTGTTCTTCAAATTTTCTCGACCTATGAGGAATCAGCAGGAGTTACCCTCGGTCACTATTGTTGTCATTAAACAAAGAAGTGAACCAACAGACAGTTTCGGCCGTTATGATATTTGGAGGGATAAAATATTTTTGGGTCATGGTCTTTAAAGGGTTAAAGTTGATAAAATATAGTCTAAACATTGCAGATCAATTTCTCGGAAAAAGGTACTTTCCTATCTATTTTAAAAAAAAGGCGTAGACTTGCACATATAAATCAGTACAATGACTTCTTTGTTTGTCCTCTATTTTAATCAACTTAAGGAAAGAAATCTACGATATTGGAAATTATTTTGTTAAAAGATTTAAAAACTCATATTCTCGAGATATTCATCATCATCATCATCATTGTCAACCATTATCAATCCACTGCTGGACGAAGGTCTCCCCAAGTTTCCTCCACAACGGTCTGTCTTGTGCCAGTCTCCTCCATGTCACCCCTGCATACTTTCGAATTTCATCCACCCATCTCCCATGTGGTCTTCTTCTGGGTCTTTTCCTGTCCCTTGGAATCCAATCTAAAATTTCAGCTGTCCATCGATGATCTGTCCTTCTGGCAGTATGTCCAGCCCATTGCCATTTCAGGGATTTAACTCTGATCATGATGTCTTCCACTCTCGTCATTTTTCGGATCCACGAGTTCCTCTTCTTATCTCTCCTGGTTACACCAAGTATGCACCTCTCCATGCTTTTTTGAGTTGTCTGCAGCCTTTGTATGTCTCTTTTAGTTAAGGTCCACGTCTCTGCACCATACGTAAGCACTGGAAGGATGCATTGATCAAACACTTTTCTTTTAAGACATAATGGCATATTGCTCTTGAAAATTATGCTGTTTCTTCCAAAAGCTCTCCAGGCAAGTTTTGTACGCCGATTAATTTCTTCATCAATGTGATCCTCACTTGATATCTGCTGTCCAAGATAAACGTACGTGTCTGTTATCTCCAGCTTTTCTCCATCAATCGATAAATCTTCATTTCTTGTAAAAGCATTGAACATCACTTTTGTCTTCTGAAAGTTCATTTTTAATCCCACTTCTTTACTCTTGTCAGCAAGTTCCTGGATCATACTCTGCAGCTCTGATGGGCTAGTTGCAAAAATGACTACGTCATCAGCAAAACGAAGGTGGGTTAGATAATCTCCATTAATCTTTATCCCCTTGTTTTCCCAGCTCAGTGACTGAAAAACGCCCTCCAATGTAGCATTAAAGAGCTTCGGAGATATGGTGTCACCTTGTCTCACTCCCTTTCCAATTTTTATGTGTGTTGTATTTTCAAACAGCCTAATCTTTGCACTTGCATTTTCATAGATGTTATTAATAATATTAATGTATGCATCTTCAATACCGCAGGTTTTCAGAGCCATTGTAACTGCTGATGGTTTCACCGAATCAAAGGCTTTTTCATAATCGATAAAAGCCATGCACAATGGAAGTTCATATTCCCTCGCTCTTTCAATTAGTTCTCTCAGCACATGGATATGATCTATTGTGCTGTAGCCACTCCTGAATCCAGCTTGTTCTCTCGGTTGAGCCATGTCCAGTGTTACCTTCAAGCGGTGTGAAAGAACTTTAGTGAAGATTTTATAAACCACTGATAGGAGGCTGATAGGTCTGTAGTTTCCGAGATCCTCAATGTCACCTTTCTTATGTAGCAGGATCATTGTAGCGGTGTTCCAATCCTCAGGAATCTTTCCTTCATTAAGGCATCGAGTGAAAATTTGGGCGAGTACTGTTTCGATTTCTCCACTTGCTTCTTGTATGATGTCTACAGTAATTCTATCTTCTCCTGGAGCTTTTCCCCGCTTCATGTTCTTGATTGCATGTGCAACTTCTGCTGGAAGGACTGGAGGAACTCTGGTACTGGTATCTTTCATGATGTCTGGAGTGCATGTATCATCCCTTTCATATAATTTGGAGTAGAAATCTTTCACTCTTGTCAAAATTTCGCCTCTATTTCTTGTTACAGAACCATCTTCTTTTCTCAGTGCCATAATCTGTTTTCTTCCCTTACTGAGATGTCCCTTTGCTATCTTTAGGCTTTGGTTGTTTTCAATTGCTTTCCTCACTAGTTCACAGTTGAATTTTCTTACGTCTTCAGTGATACTTTTTCGTACTGTCTTGCATAGCTCTATATATTCCACTTTGGAAGTCACATCTTCTTCAGTTGTCCTCATCTCTCTTCTTTTTTGCATCAACATTTTCGTTTTTCCTGATAATTTATTTACATGCAACTTGTTCTTAGACCCAGCTAATTTTGTTGCTGCTTCCATAAGAGCTTTGGTTACTTTTCTGTTAACTTCAGAGATGTCCACTTCTTCCGATGTTAGGCCTTCTAAAGCAGAGAACCTGTTCTTCAGTTCCAACTTGAAGGTATTATGGTGTTTTTTAAGGTTGGTTATGTCAATAGATTTTGTTTGTCTTATGAGCTTGCCACGTTCAAGTTTAGTGTTGAGGTGCATCTTACATCTCACCAATCTATGGTCACTACCTGTGTTGAACTTGTTTAGCACACTGCAGTCTTCTATGACGAATTTTTTTGTTACACATAATAAAATCAATTTCACTTGTCGTCCCATTTGGATGTCTCCATGTCCATTTCCTGTGTGGCTTTTTCTTGAAGAAGGAGTTCAAGATGAAAAACCCTTCTGCCTCTGCAAACTCTAAGAGAGTATTTCCACGCTGGTTTCTGTTGCCGTGACCGAATTTACCTACTGAAGTTTCATTCTGTTGCCGTTGCCCTATTTTTGCATTAAAATCTCCCATAATTATTTTCAAGTGCTGCTTACCTTTATTATTTAGATGACAAATTTCCTCATAAAATTCTTCAATTTCTTCTTCAGGATGACTTGTGGTGGGTGCATAAGTTTGAATAATCTGAGCCTGGTATCTTTTCGAGAGTTGGATAACAAGCCGTGCAGCTCTGTCAGAGGAACTTTCAACTTCTACAACTTTATCCTTCAGTTTCTTGTTTATTATAAATCCAACACCACTAGTTCTGCCAGTATCTGTCCCACGATAGTAGAAGAGATGTCCACTTTTCAGTTCGATGAGATCTTCTCCTTTTCTCCTTACCTCACTTAGCCCCACGATGTCCCACTTGATCCTTTGTAGTTCCTCTTCCAATTCAAGAAGCCTTGAATCAGAAGATAGGGAGCGTCCATTGTACGTTGCCAAGGTCAGCATCAGATGGCAGCCTAGTCCGGTCCTCCGGGGATTCTTAGCACCCTCTGCCTTCATGTCGCACTGGCCGCTGCCTTGGCCAGGTACATTCCAGCTGCCGGAGACTGAGGGCCAAGATTTAAGTTGTGGAGTCATTTTGGAGGGGTTGGCCATAACTCACCACGCTGGCCAAGCGGGTTGGTGAGTGTGGGATAGAATTTCCTCTAATCCCGATGGTATAGTTATACCGCTATTGGCGGTCGTCAGAGCCCCTTTAGTGAGAACAGGATGCACCACGAGAAGGCGGGGTTGACATTTGTCAAGGAGAGGCTGTGATGTTATGCATCACCTGACCTTACATCCCTCTCGAGATCACCACTCATTTTTTCAACATGGCCAAACCACCTCAGAATATCTGTCTCCACCTTTCTAACATCATTTTGCTTCACATTATAAATCTGCAACACATATTCTCTTATCACGGGATAAGAACACGTCTTGCCACAAACTTCTGTAAGTAACTTATCTGTCGAACAGACAAATGCCTCCTATGTTTCTTCTGCAGTATTAGGTTTCACTGTCGTGCATCACAGTAGGAATATTTGCACTTTCGTACACAGGTATACGGGCCGTTTTCGAAAACCCGCTGTATACACTATATTGACAAAAGTCACCGGATACCCTGCAAAAGCAAATGAACGGATTCGCTGCGTTGTTAATATGCGCAGTACAGCTGAAAACGGTATAAAAAGAAGTCTGCAGCTGACCGCGATCATATTGCACTGTGAGGTTGAGTGAAAATATCACGGCGGGAGAGAACTGACTTTAAGAAAAGAAAAAATATTAGGCGTTGTATTAGTGGGTTGTCCATAACAGAAACCGAGAGGCGTTTAAACATTTCCAAGTCAACTGTTTTGGATGTACTGAATAAGTGGAAGACACATGGCGTGCCTGAAGCAGCAAAACGTACCGACAGACCAAAGAAAATCAGTGATAGAGGACGTCGAAGCCTCAGGAGAGTCGTTACAACTAATCGACGGAGACCCCATTGTACAGATGAGTAAAACTGCTGGAACCTTGGTATGTACATGTACCATTCGCAGAGAACTTCGTTCCATGGGTTACCGTTGTCGTGCAGGTGCTCATAAGCCTTTCATCTCCACTCGGAATGCTACTCGTCGTTTAGCATGATGTAAAGAGCATTTACCGTGGACCGTAGATCAATGAAAACGGGTCCAATGGACTGATGAATCCAGATACACGATCCATCAGAATGATGGTCGTGTGTGTGTATGGCGGAAACCGGGGGAACGCTATTTACCACAGTGTTTTTTCCTACGGTCAAGTTTGGAGCTGGCAGTGTACTCGCGTGGGGGTGTTTTCATCGTGGTATGGTCCCGGCCTATTAGTTTTCGTAGATAAATCTGTTAACCAGCACGTCGACCTCGATATTCTGGGCAATTATGCCCTACCAAGTCCATGGCAATACTATGAAACCGAGCCTTGTTGTTACCAACAGGATAATGTACGGAGCCATAAAACAAGGACGGTTACGGCGTGATTTGACGATAATTCCGTATCGTGTGTGGACTGGCCAGCACAGAGCCCTGATCTTAATCCCATAGAGCACCTATGGGATGAATTAGAGCGCCGCTTAGGAAGTTTGGAACCAAGGCCTACTACTAAGCAATAGTTAGCGGCAGCATTATGTACTGAATGGAAGCGCATGCACTGACCCTTCGAGACACGCTTTCGACAAAGTTATGTGTTCCAAAACTTTGTCGAAAGCATGTCTCGAAGGGTCAGTGCATGCATTAAGGCCAAAGGTGGATCAACAGCGTACATTTTAATGTATGTTAATAAATGCTATGTTGTGTTTCTCTTCTAAGTGTTCGGTGACTTTTGTCAATATCGTGTATGTGAAATCATCGTAAAGTAGCTATGACTTTCAAAGCTGAATTCACTTGCTTAACTGATGTTACCATCTAATCTGTTTTCTCAGTCAAAAATGTTTCCTAAATATACGAACTCATTCACCTGGTCTGTCTCTTTACCATTTAGACCGACCTCGCATTCAGCATTAACAGTTCTCCGCTCAAAAACCATAACTTTCTTTGTTTTTCTTAGTTATAATCAGTTTGAATTTCATAAAAACTTCGTATACCCGGGAAGACATAGTTTGCAACTCACTAAAACAAAATTATGCTTCGATATGAAAAGCCGAAACTAATTCTGCTTGGCATTGGCCAAACAACTCAAACTCAGTGAGTTTGTTTCAGAACACTTAGATGGAAAAATCAACGGGAACCATCGGCTGTGGGCTGATCTTCTACATTGTTGTACTTTTATGACTTTAAAGAACGTTTTGACCTTCTTTGATTTGCGTGATCAAAAGTATTTCCTGGAATTTGTTAATAGCCTTTAATGAAGCCACAAGCTTATTATTTACTAGCAGATTTTATCAGTTTAATGTTATTTGTATTTCAGACCAATTTTAGCTTTAACAATAATATGGGTTGAAAAACTGAGCAATAAATAAATAATATATGGTTTTGGTGTATCGAAAAATAGTACTAAATGAAAGTGTATACCAGAGTTCCATGACAGACTGACTCAGAGGATATTTGATTGAAATTTTCTTCGTGATACCTGTAATAGCTTTCCTTAGTTATATTCAAAGGCTAAGGCTTCTAATCCTACATATTATATTATTTTGAAAATCCACTTGGAATGCTGACACAATGCATATCATAATCCTTGTGAGCTAACTCAACGTGCAATGAGCGATAAAGTACGTTTCAGAAATCGACATATATAATGCCCTTGTGCAATATAGAAATGAAGAAATCGACATATATATTAATTCCCTTGTGCAATATAGAAATGAAGATTTATCGATTGGTGGTGAAAAGCTGGAGATAACCGATAACTACATTTACCTTGGACAGCAGATAACAAGCGAGGGTCGCTTTGATGAAGAAATTAATCGGCGTATGAAACTTGCCTGGAGAGCTTTTGGAAATAACAGTACAATTTTTAAGAGCAATATGCCATTATGACTTAAAATAAAAGTGTTTAATCAATGCATCTTTCCTCCGCTTACGTAAGGAACAGAGACGTGGGCCTTAACCAAAAAAGACATACAAAGACTGCAGATAACTGAAAGAAGCGTGGAAAGATGCATGCTTGGTGTAACCAGAAAAGATAAGAAGAGGAACTCGTGCATAAGGAAAATTACAAACGTGGAAGACAGCATAATCAGAGTAAAATCTCTGAAATGCCAATGGGCTGGACATACGGCCAGAAAGACGGACCACTGAAGGACAACCGAAATTTTAGACTGGATTCCGAGGGACAGGAACAGACCCAGAAGAATATCACATGGGAGATGGGTGGATGAAATTCGAAAGCATGCGGGAGTGACATGGATGAGGTTGGCCCAAGACAGACAGTTGTGGAATAAACTTGGGGAGACCTTCATCCAGCGGTGGGTTGATAACGGTTGACAATGCTGCTGATATATACTATATATACAGTATATATCAGGGGCGAATATTCAGGGAGTGCTAGGTGTGCGGCGCACAACCATACATAGTCGCAATTTAACCTACATTATCGACATATTTTTTTCTGATTTATTTCTAATAAAACTCATCAGAGTTCGTCCTAAGGCTTCGAGTGGCGGTTAAAATTAATTTCCCCGTATAATGTTTTCATTAAGAAGAAAAGGTTCGTTCAGTAATCATATCGCATTCGCGCTAGCATCGTCGCGTGTACGGTTTCCCATCCGCGCATCTGACGATCTTAAAGCAGCTGTGGTACAAGCTCTACCCAGCCGACGCTGTAGGTCACATTCTTATTTCCATGTGGTTTCAAACGTAACCAGCCGAACTCACAGGGTATGCTAGCCAAAATGAGCACCGCTTGAGTCATACGGAGCAGTGCAATTCAACGTTGTGATACGAGTAGCTGTTATATTGTTGTTGTTTTTTATGTATTTCTAACAATACTTGCCGAAGTTTTTCATAAGGCTTTGCGTGTGTGGCTAAACTTAATTCCCTTGTGCAATATTTTCGTGAAGACGAGGAGGTTCGTTGCTTCGTGCAGTAAACAAAATGTAGTAAGTAATATTTGCAGCCGCAGGAGTGCCATTTTACCAGCGGACACCCCAAGTCTTTAAAGCAACTGTAATTCAAAGCTCTCCAGAGGGGGCTACAGGTTATGTTTTTATTTCCTTGTGGTTTTAGCGTAGAAGTTTACTTTAAATTCTTAGGGTGTGCGCGCTTAAAAACGTACCACTTGTAATACTTGTTTGCGTTTGAAATAGCGTGGAGTTATAAACACAATTCAACGTTCTGCTGCGAGTTACTGCTTTTCTGTCTTTCCGTGGCTGTGTGAGTCGATGTGTTTATGAGCACAGATTTAAATAAAAAATTTGAATTTTGACATTTATTTAGGTTGACGATGTCCTAAGTGTCCCATTTTCTGCCAGAGCTTTTGCAGATTGTGTAAAGCATGTTAAAGAAGGTAAGCCACGTGCTGTATTTAAAACTCATAAAAACATATTGAAAATTCGTTCATCACTCTAGTATTTGCACAGCAAATTAATTCAGATTTTTCTTACAATGGAGTATATGAAAAGATCTTTACCATAAGTACTTCGACGACCGCTAAGTAAAAGAAATGATTTCGTATGTTCAAAACCACTGGCTAATTTTACAGCTCGGTATATACACTGAAGAGCAATTGAATTAGAGATACCTGTCGAGTAACGTGTAGCACCACCTTTCGCCCTGATGACGACAGCGATTCGTCTCGGCATGGACTCGACAAGACACCGGAAGCGTTGGGAAGCCGTGCGGATCCACGACCGCTGAACAAGCACCCACAGTTCACGAAGATTTGATGGAGGGGGTCAGAGCCTCGAACATATCTCTCGATGGCATCCCAGATGTGCTCGATGGGATTGAGGTCAGGTGACCTAGCTGGCCAAGGAAGCGAGGTCACGTCGGTGGAGTGTTCATCCAACCATTCGGATTCAATTCGGGAGCGATGGCACGGTGCATTGTCTTGTTGCTGGATGAGGTCCCCAGTGGGATGTTGAAGACGCACAAACAGGAGCAAATGGTCGTCCAGGATATCCCGTTAGCGTTGACATGTAAGGGATGATGTCACACGTACCAGGGGTCCTATTTTGGTCCACGTTAACAGTCCCCAGACGAGAATGCCACCCCCAACAGCTTGAAGAGTACCCTGCTGGCAAGAAGGATCCATCGCTTCATGTGGTTTCTGCCGTACTCGTATCCTGCCATCCGCGTGTACCAACGTGAATTTCGACTCATCAGTCCAGGCTACATTTTCTCACATGTCTAGGGTCCTGTGGCGTTGTTCCAGCGCCCATGCTAATCTTTGCACCCTGTGATGTGCGGTCAGCAGCGGTACCCTCGTGGGACGATGGCTTCTGTACCCCATAGCGAGGAGATGGTTCTGGATATTGTGGCTGCTTACACGTTTTTGTGCACCATCGTTAAATTGCCGAGTTATTTCTTACACTATGGCTCGTCTATCCGCTGTTACAATGCGAGCTAGCCGACAATGACCCAGCTCATCCACACGCTGTTGTCCACGGCAGTTGGCCCTTGCAGGGATGGTTTTACCGGATTCGATGTACTCACGGTGCACCCGTGATACAGTGGCTCGTGAAAATCCCAGTGCCTGCGCGACTTTCGAGATGGAGTGACCCATTCGCCGGGCCCCGAAAATTTGCCCACGATCAAATGCGCTTAGATCCTTCGCCTTATCCATACTGCGTCCGACTCTTACCGATTCCCGTCGAATCACTCCTTATATTGTCGGATCGCTGCATACGTCATGTCGTTTCCGTTTACAGGGTCGCCCACAGCGCCACATTTGCATAACGCCAGCTGTCTCTAATTCAATTGCTCTTCAGTGTATAATAACATTTTTGCGTGTTTTTCCCTATAACAGGACAGCTGCATCTGCTTTAGTTTGGAGAAACAGAAAAGCTTACTTGCTCAGACTTATGAGAGGCGTTCAAACAGTAAAACTCCTTAGGAAGAAAGTTTATTTAAAATTTAGCACACCTATATTAAATTTTAGCATCTTTTAATATTAGGAAGACAGTTGAAGGGGAAAAACCGAATGAGTCCAAAAACTGGAATTTTACAGGAAAAAGAAAACAAGAAAGTGACTCATTTGGTTTTTTCCTTTCACCCTTCAGTTTTCATATAAATGTTTCATGGGCATTAATATCTTTGTCCCATTCCACGCAATGCTGGGAAAACCATCGTGATAACATGCAGGCCTATGATTTTGCAGTTTTTCACTGCTGTATTTCTCCCTTCGCCGTAATTACAGAATCGACTTTCGTCCAGCCGCCATGTTTACCTGAACAAGTAGAGAGAGAGAGAGAGAGGGAGAGTTTATCTGAAAGTTAAATGTCCGTTATCCGAAGTTCGTTCTGTGAGTCATGATGCTATTCTCAATTTATTAACGCTTTAGATCTCTTTGCATCGTTTTGTTATATGCTCAGCAACGATTTTTTTATAAATTTCAATGGAATAAACTCTAGGTACACTTCAGCTGACGGTAAATTGCTTTTAGTTTCAGTTGAACACGCTAAATGTATAACGTCCGTTGTTCCTCTCCCTCTTACTAGTGGTTCATTGGCTGCTGTGACGAAGAGTGTTTTCCGATTCAGTCAACGACGGTCTGCAATCTTTTGTGTGAGATCGAACGCAGGGTTTCCGTTCTCCGCAGCTGCATCATTATTTACTGTGAAGAGGAGTCTTTTTCTATGCAGCCAATGATGGTCCTTAAGCTGTTGCGCGTGAGTGAAGGCGCTATTTCCATTTTTTTATCACACTCTCGTGTACGAGTTCTAACTGTTCTGTTTTTGAATCGGGGTGGGATTTGTCTCTACCTTTATCTCGTGATATTATCAAATGTGAATACTGCCCCTACTAGAAGAATCTGGCGCGACGCTACGGTTGGGTTAACTTTTGTTCGATCAAAGTCTTTAGCTCCCTCCCCAAATATTTATTATAAACAGAACATATGACGAATGCAGCCATCTAAGATTTTAGCGAACTTGGATAAACGTATGTAGATTTTTCGAATTCACAGAAATATGTCATATAAAATGAACATTATGTTAAATTTAGTGTTTTACTATTCTGTGGAGTGGTGGGAATCCTTTAAGTGAATGTCTACGAGAATAGTAGAAAGACATCATTTTTGTAATCACAATTAAAAAAGATGAAAGATTCCTTGTCCGATTACAAACTAAAATTCAACAGCCTTATGACAGCAGATGTTAAAAAAAAGATTGAAAAAATGAAGTAAGTAAGCTAAAATTCCGAATAAATGATGATCTGTTAAAGGTCATGGAGGTTTGCATCCATGGTTCCCAGCACAATATATCTTGAAATACTACATAAAATGTGCATGCAAAAAATTGCGGTTTTTTTTTTTTTTGGTTTTTTTTTTACTAGGAATGACATTTTTTGTTTTTGGTTTGAGAGTTTAACCATTACACTGAGCAACTCGTTGTGTTATAAGCAGTCACCCGTCCCTAATTTAGTGCCACTGATTCCATAAAAATGAGAAAGCTAGTGTCGTAAGACAAACACAACGTCCATGACTCATCGGAATTGCACCCGGACCCATCTGGTCAGAAGGAACTGCGCCACATGGGCGGCAAGGATGACATCATTAGCTTCAGGTGAATTCTACATGAACGAAATATTTTGCTAAATTTTTGTGAAACACTCCAAATTTTGTGACCCCTGTAAAAAAATTACCCCCCCAATGGCCCATCCAGTTCTGAACTGCTAGCGTCGCCATTGCTGAATATGCTCAGGAAGCTACAAAGTGAAGCTTGGGATTGAGCCCCGCAGAGAATCAGCGATTCAGACATAACAATACTCACATACAGGAGAAAATTGAGCGGTTTATCCGAAGTGCGGGAACATTGTTTCAAAAAACTCGTGTCCTCGTGTAGATACAGCGATGATTCTTACACTCCGTTATGAAGGGAACTCCACATGCAGCCATTAGACGCGTAAAATCGCATTCGAATGAACTGTCTTGCGAAATAATGTCACCATTTCTTAATGGAAAATTTCATTCTGTTCGTCCGAAACAAAGAGTCGCTCTTCCATCTGAGAAAGGTACCTCAGAAAACAGGCAAAAGAAGAAAGGATCCTTTTAAAGATAATTTCAAATATAAAAAAATCCTTATACGAGAAACGAATGAGTCAGTCGAGCAAGCGGATCTTCGGCAAGAGACGCCTAGCAATTCAGCAAACGTGACGCCATCTAGCGGCGTAATTTGATTGAAGCACGTTCCCCTTAGCTAAAGTTCATCCGAAACAGTTTTCCCCAATGAAGGCGGATAACATCATAAACTTCTTTACTAAATCACATTTTTAACAACTTGGCCAAAAACAGTTGCTACTTCCAAGACCTGACGTAATGAGTCTGACGCGACACGCGTGATGCCACAGCACAAGAATTTTATCGCGTTAAATCACAAATTACAGCCTAGAACATCATACCTCTGGATTACCTTTCTTATAATACTATGAAATATTAAAAGATTTTGAAATTCGAATGAAACTTTTCTCTTCACTGTAACGGAAATAACAGATGACACACTAAATACTCGCATTAGAAATTTTAGAAACAGAAATCTTAGGGGAAATTTGTTTATTACTTTCGCAGTGTATCTGTCTCCTAAAAAACAGAAAGCATTCTCCAAATTATACAAAGGGCATTCTAAAAGTAATGCCTCGTCCCTCATAAGATTTTTTTTTGTAGTAGGAAAAATGTGAAACTTGGTGGAAAAATACTTAGACATGTTGTTAATAATGAAGCTGTCGTTTCACCCATGAGTTCACAGCCAGTTTAACGTCTGTCACATCGTCGAAACGTTCCCCACGAAGGGTGTTTTTCAAAGAGGCGATCAAGGAAAAAGTCTGAGGGAGACAAATCAGAACAGTAGGGGAGTTGGGGCATCACCGTTCACCCCATTTTGTCAACACACTGTGAAGTCTCCATTGAGGTGTGGGGACGCGCGTTATCATGGTGTAAAACAACACTATGAAGTGGAATGTCGCGTATTTTCCTTCTTATAGCTTCCTTTAGCTTTTATAATGTCTGCACATAGTGATCACTGCTTATTGTTGCAACTTCTGGATGGCGACAAGACTATTACCTGTGATGAAGTCTTTCACTCGTTGCGCGTTGGTATCTGTCACTGCAGTTGCGGTCTTCCACTCCGTTGTTTGTCCGACACTGAACGGTCTCCATCTCGAAACCTCTTCATCTATCTTCGGACATTACTGATATCGATAGTGGTAGCTCCATACACTACCAGGAGTCTTCTTTGTGGATTTCTGGAGCCTCACATCCCTCTTTTCCCAGGAATACAATTACGGCTCGCTGCTTTTTTCTGTTATTCATGATCTTTATTTCCGATTCTGAAAAAACATTTGTTTCCACATTGGTAACATAATCATAGTAACATGTCAGTACAGTTTCATTAAAATCACTTCAAAATTTCAGAGGCTATTTAAGGTGGAGGCATTACTTTCAGGATGTCCCTTGTATTTTCGATAGGATCTTATTCATTTAAAAAAAGACACTGAGTTAGCTGTATAGCGAGGAACATTCCACGTAACGAAATTTTACTTTGGGTTTTACAGTAATTCAAATATAATAGCTTATTACCCTTACATCAGAGCGCACTTACAGATTAAGTTGCTCGCAGTAGATGGTCTAGTGCTTAGCGTACACTACTTAAGGCGAAATAACTCTGGTTAGAGTCTCCACTGTTTGCGAAACATCCGCCGTGGTTCTGAAGTCGCATTATGTACGCTGGTGTCCAAACCCAAAGGACAAACACTATTTCGAAAGGTTACAACCACAAAATCAGACGTAAACAGCTTGTGGCAATTTGCGTAGCAGGAGACCATCAGTTGAAAGCCGGTGCACATGCAAAATGTCGAATCGTACGCACACGGGTCACGTGGTATCACTGAAACGGATAAAAGAGAAAAGGGAAAAATTGTTCCTTCAAACAATATGTGTTTGAAGAAATATCTGAACGTGAAGGCATGAATGAACAAACTTAAAATTTACGTTATGTCTTAAAGACATCATCTAGATGATTTAACACCGATAAGAATAATAGGGAAGCTGGATTAAGTTCACCGAGTAAGTGATGTTGCCAGGGAGTTTGGAATCGCGCATAGTGTGGTATCCAGGCACTGGGCAGCGTTTCAAACCAATGGAATGTGTTCTAGACGCATTTTAGGAGGTCGCTCTGGCTCTACTACGAGGCTTGAATACAGAGTTTTAGTTGTAACACCAAAACGTACTTTCCCCACAAGGGTCAGCTTGTGAGTCGCCTACATTTTAGCACAGGAACGTCGACATTCCAACAAGCCGTGGCAAGACGTCTGCGACATATTGGGCTATATGACCGAAGTCCTTTAGTCTGCGTCCTTCTATCCACAGCTCATCGTAGCGCACGTTTTCAGTCGTGTCGAATCCACAGAAATCGAAAACATCATCAATGGGCCCATGCACTCTTCACAGATGAGAGTCGTTTCGTCTGTCCTCCTATTCTAGACTTGAATTGATCTGGCGTGAAAGTGGTACTGCGTATCAGCACGAGAATGTGCAGGTAAGGGACAGATACGGCGGTTCTGGGGTCATGGTGTGGGGTGACATCATGATTAATGGACATACCGATCTACTAGTGCTGGAAAATGGGACTATGACGGGCGAGCGATTTTGCAATGGAGTTCAACATCATGTTCGGTTATTCAGTAGTGCTGTAGGGCGAAGACTTTCTGTTCGTCGATGACAACGCGACACCTCATCGTACGAGAGCAGTGCAGATACTTCTGGAGACCGAGGATATTCATCGCATCGAATGGCCAGCACGCTCTACGTCATGTTTGATTATTCCGTGGTTCTGTAGGCGAAGACTTTCTGTTCATGGATTACAATGCGACACCTCATCGTACGAGAGCACTGCAGACACTTCTGGAGACGGAAGATATTATCGCATCGACTGGCCAGCACGGTATCCAGACCTCAAACTCATCAAATACGTCTGGTACGCAATAGGAAGACAAATTGAGAATTAAAACTTTCCTCCAGAAAACAAGCAGGGCCTCATTCGTAATCTGTTGGAAGAGTGGACAAATTTGCCTCAGGAAATCTTCGATCACTTAGTACTCAGCTTGTCAATATGTATTGAGGGCTGCACCGCAGTTCGGGGTGGACATATTCCATACTGAAATGTCTCTCTGGCTGGTTATCGGTAAGCACTGCACATCCATTCTCACAATGTCCTTTGGAAATTTGTAACTTCTGCGTAAGCACCGATTACAATGCAATATCTGCGTGATTTATAAACAGTTTTTTGTGTCTTGTCATGTGTTTGTATGCTGTCAATGTAATTATTTTCCTATTTAGCTGCGATCATGTGTTGTTTTTCATATGCATGTAAAAATGCATTCCTTCATCAGGTTTTGTACACCAGTGAACTTGGTCATAAAGTAGAACTACTTGCTTTAATGAAGTCTAGCTTCTTTCGCTTGGAGTTCCGGTTTGGGCCATTTATAAAACTTCGTAACATAAACAGTGAACGAGATGGGATTCCAACCCGCAAAATTAAGATTTTGGTTCCTGGGTACTTGTACGATAGTGCGTACTGATCCCAGACAAAAACAAAATGAGGTAGAATACTGCAGACGCTTTCAGAATGTCCAGCGATACGTTTGGTAGAACGCCGGACCTTTAGCGATCAAAGTAGTTCCTCTGGATTTTTATTAGAAAAAGGAAATATCGATAGTTCTTTTTTTAAGGAAGAAATCGAAATAAAAAGTCTAAGAAAGTTAGAACAGCGACCTACATTCGACAAAGCTATTTAAACTTTTCTTTCTCTTAGTGATCATACAGTTTACGCAATTCTTCTAAATGAACGTCTCCCCATTTCAACAAATTGCGTCGTATTGCCACACTTCACTTATCGATGAAACTGAAAGATCCGTTTTACGTGTGTATTCTTCTGAAAAAGCTGATCTCGCCCAAAGACGTTTGAAAAGGAGTGGAAGAAATCCAAACAAAGGAAATCCTCGCCCCATGATCATTTAATCAATAGTAACTCCCCAGTGGCACCAGCTCGAGCCTTCTTCTACCTCCTTGATGGATCGGAGATCGATCGGACGAGTAAGAAACTGTCCCAGGGATCCATAAATAATTACATCTCCTCCCACTGACATTACCCAACTGACAGCCCATCACTGCGAAATCCATGTCTATTGCCAGAGCAGGGAGTTTAGTTTTTTTGTTTTGTTTTTTCGGTATCACTAAAAGTGACGGGAAAATCCCGAGCTGAGAGTTTTTTACACCAGTCCACCTGGTCTCACTTTTGGAAAGGAACTGAGCAAAAATCACACAACGTATGATACAAAAACATCACCAGTCCCTTATTAATTTCACTTTAAGAACTTGCCATCGGTTCCGATTGCTTTATAAGAGTGCGTAATGTTTCAGACAACCCATGGTGTGGGTTATACCTTTAATTCAGTCTGTTGATGAAAGTGTAGATTATGGCAAACGCTATTTTGGATTGCTGATTCCTGGTTGTTATGCACTTGTTTGTTGGTAGTCACCACTTGTTAAATTTTTTGGTATCTATGAATCATCTTATACATATGCACTCTGGTAGAATTTTTACCTTGTATTGGGAGTATTTTTACTTGAGTTATTCGCTGCCACCAGTGCAGAATTTGGTTGTAAAGCCCGGACAACTTTATTCACAATGTATTACTCTCCTCAGAGGCGTAGCGAAGGATCAAGCATTGATGACACAGAGCTGACATCTTCGCAGACATAACACTTTTAATCTATGTACACTCCGTTATAGTTGCTGCAATATTTACACTAATGATGGAGAATATCATCAATATTGAGGTTAATTTGTTGGTATTGAACGTGTACAGTTCCTTTTCTAAAATCTAGGTCACATACACAGCAAAAATCTTCTGTCTAGGTACACAAATTGTCCACAGTCGGTTATATGAGTCAAGATGAGATTACACTCTTGTCCGTCTGCAGAGGCATCGCACAGTTCTTAATGAGTACCGGTCAGGCTATTGACCATATATCAGTTACTTAAAACACAAGGAGCTCTCTACTGGAGGTATATTTTATCTACTTATTTTAGAGACCGCAGCCTATTTATTACCTCAGTAATTAACAAAAGGTCGACAACTAACCTCAGCTAGTGTCAAAGTATGCTGGCGACCCAACCGCAGCTGAGCGCCCAAACTTTTAGGTCTCAAAATTCATCCTGAGAGCTGATTCTTGATAGCTATACGAGAAGTCCAGCCAAAATCTCCTGCTCTTGCCTCCCTCAACTTTGTTTCGTGAACCTGGACAGCGCACAGCCAATTATAGGCTTGCATTTTGACCCCCGAATCCTGAGGCATCCTGTGCTCTCAGAGTCCTGTCGCCTTCCCATGACGTAATCTAACAGCCCCTTCTGCTGTTGCACTGGTCTCTGCAAATTCCACGATCCGAAATTCCTAGAAGGTCGCAATCTCTATCTGACTCTTGTGACCTTGTCCCAAAAATGGCTACAGTTTCTTCCTCCCTTCTCGTTCTCGATATAATGGCGTCCCATTATATGAGTTCAGAGTTTTCTCCATTTACCTTTTTTTTTTTTGAATTCAACAATACCACTGAATTTTCTGCCACCACTGGCAGTTTTTTTTCTCAATCTCTTTTACATTATTCCACGTTACCACACTGGTGTTCATTGCCTGGGTTCAAGCCTTCGGTGAGACATTTCTCTCATGTTCATCTGTCCTGCATTTCTTCATTTCCTGGGACCAACTAAACCCCAATTAGGAATCGGTGGTCCCTTTGATGCCCCTCATATCGTCACATTGCAAAAACTGAAGATAAAAATTGGATCTGTTTTTGAGAACTTAATTGCTGCATAAAACCAAAGAATCCACTTGTCTTTCGCATTCTGTACGTAAGCAATACGAGGCATGCAATCCACTTGGAAAAAACTGAAATAAACAAGCAAATATGCATGTTTGCTTTTGTTGACAATCACTGTGCGACAGCTTACTTTGGTTGGTGTTTAATTTGTGTTTTGTCCATTGACCAATACTTTGCTTAATTTGTAAAATACTTATTGCATTTCCCATTCACTAGGCGGCAATTGTTCCTTAGATAACTTTCAAGTAAACTTTCGAGCAGTGTGTTTTGTTTGGTTCCCCAGTTCCTTACTCTAGAAACAATATAATATTTCGCCATTGTTATTATACCATAAAAAATCTTTGGTAAGTACTTCTCTGATTTTTATCAGAGCAGTTCTTCTAGACTGTAAGAGCATAGCTCCATTAGAGATTCCAGATTAAAAATACTTGGATTTTTCTGTGAAATTAATTAATGGGAAATATTCTCTTGCGAAAAGATAATCTAAGACGAACAGGGTTTTCATTTACTCCACTTTGTCTTCTCAAAAGTGGAGTAAATAACAAAACTTCATTTGCAGGCATAAAACGTAAGACGTCATATGGCCGAAAGATTAAAATGTAGAAGAAATATTTCCGACTAATTGAAGATCTTATTCGGCACACAGACCTTGTTGTTTCCCGTGGCTCCTGGTATTCTTCTTCTTTCTTCTCGTTCGATCATCCACACAAATATGCTAAGATCTTTGACTTTCAGCAGAATTGGCACCTAATATCTCAGTGCACTACAGCATAAATACAGAGAACAACAAAATCGCTCTCCAGGTTGGTTGTCGTTTTTCAGAGATAATGTGCATTCATTATTTTCTAATTCGTATGTTTTAAAACATCGTACCAAATTTGTAACCTACCACTCGAGCACCCACTTATCTTGCGTCATCAAACTTCCAGAGCGTCGAGCTTGCTCGCCATGATTTAATTATGTGTTATAGTGTGCATTAATGCATATATACAGGGTATAATTAGCGCTATGACGGGAGATATTATTGTTCGATAATACAAGATGAGCGCTCCTTTTATTGCCACTGTAGCTATTTTTACTGCTATAATCTGCTGACTGAGATCAATGTACCTCTGCTGAGTGAGGAGATTTATGTGATATATATATGTATTATCATCAGGTGTAGCAACAGCCATTATTAATCTACTGCTGGACGAGGTCTCCCGAAATTTCTTCCACAACTTTCTCTCTTGATCTAGTCTCCTGCATATCAATTAATCCAGCAAGACTTCAAAATAATATATTTTTCTCTTTATAACACATTTTGTACATTGTATGTCTCACCAGTTTTTTGAACATACAGCATTTCCCCCATATTTAGGGTAGTTGCCCGAAATTCATCCCAAACTATCGAATTCTGTACAAGAAACAAAAAAAAAACAAAGAACACAATTAAGATAATAATTCTTCTGTTTGTTTATTAGGTGTACAAATAAGTTTAAAGCGTTTTTTATGTGACGTATACCGCTAATTTACATATTCGACATTCCTCCACGTTGTTGTCATGGAACCGTAACTGGTCCAGAGTATAAAATTGTGACCTAGAAGTTTGCCCAATAGTCAAACGCACGTGCACATCGGTAGATGAAAGATGGCAAGCGATACTACATTTATTCGACACTGCATTCGTCACGAATTTCATCAAGGAAAGAGTGCTGCAAAAGCATGTTCATCGATCTGTTCTGTTCTGGGGGAGAATATTGTATCGAAAAGCACGTGCGACTTGGTTCAGACGGTTTAAAGCAAGTGATTTTGATGTTAGCGATGGAGAACGTAGCGGTGTCCCTCAGAAAGTTACACATGAAGAACTGCAAGCATTGCTGGACGAAGATTCGTCTCAAACGCAAGACGAACTCACCGAACAACGGGGATAACTCAACAAACCATTTCCAATCGTTTACGCGCTATGGGAAAAATTCAGAAGAAAGGAAAATGGGTGCCACATGACCTGAGACAGAAGAACAACGATGAGCGTGTCATGAAGTGTTTGAATCTGTTGAATAAACAGCACAGAAAGGCATTCGTGTGAAAAATCGTTACGGGTGATGAAAACTGGATATGATACGACAATTTCAAATGCAAAAAACACGGTGTAGACCCCGGTGAAGCAACGACTTCGACACCGAAACGCCGTATTCACTCCAAGAAAGTTCTGCTGTGCATCTGGTGGGATATGAAGGTTGTGTTCTATTATGAACTATTGGAACAGGGCCAAACTGTTACTGCTGATCGCTTCAAGCAACAATTGCTGTGATTGAACCAGGAAATCTGTCAGAAACTTCCATTCATAGGCAAAAGATTGCGCCCCGTGAAATTACTGCATGACAACGCTAGGCCGCGTGTCACGCAATCGGTCAAGTAAACGTTATTGACGCCTGGCTAGGAAGTTTTGGAGCACGTGGCATATACTTGCAACATAAGCCCTACAGACTATCATTTGTTCCGATCAATGCAACATGGTTTGTCTGTTGTACAGTTCCGGACATGTGACGAAGTGCAAAAATCGGTTGACGACTTCATCGCGTCACACGACGAAGTATTCTTCATGGCTGGAATCCATCAGCTGCCCGACCGATGGCGGAAGGTGATAGATAATGACGGCGCTTATTTTGATTCGTAAAGGTATGGTTGTTTTCTCTGAAATTTCACGTTGCGTTGTCTTAAAACGCTTTAAAACTTATTTGTACACCTAATACTTTACAATACCTCAATTTCCTTCATGTCAGTGGCAGCGTTGAGCATGCAATGCAGATATTACTGGGGGTTTTATTTTTGCAAGATAACTGTTTGCGGCAACTGCTTTAGTACCTGTTCTCATTACCAAGATCTCTCGAGAATCGTTGACTCAGGCAAATGGCTTTACGGAGCTACTTCCTTCATGTAAATTAGCTCATTTGTGGTTTTCAAAGACTAGCTGATACAGCACTGTTTGTCTAACGGAAACAAACTGCTTCTGTGACATGTCTCCGAGCAAATGTTGCCAGAGACATTTGATTCAAGTCAGCAGAAATCAGCTGGTCAGGCTTTCTTTTTGAAATAAACACCGAGTGGCAATAAAATCTGAATTAATGTAGCATTGCCATTATATTATCCCAATGAGGGAAGAATTATTAACATTTACTGAAGTATCAAATAATAGAAGCGAATTACACACTACTATTCAGCATCTAACACAAGTGCCAACGAATAAATATGAGTCTTCTTCAATTTATAAAACAATAACATAACATTCACATTTACGTTGAAGCAGGTCACGATATGAGCCCAATTTCCTTGCAGTAGTCCAAATTTGATTCAGAATTAGCTAGTTGTCCTCCAAACAAATTTTTATAAAATTTCACATCGTACTGGAAAATTCCCGGATGTTCGCAAAACAGCTGCTATAGTAAAACAAAGAATCAAAGTAGTGTCAATATGGGGGTTCTGGCGCAGTTTTTCAGCATAGACGTAATATTAATTTTGCAGTGGCTCCTTTTTTGCCATTTTCGGTATATCTGCTCTCTTCGGCATTTTAACTGTATTAGTTACGGGGAGGTTAAGGGGAAAATTTTATACTCCCCCTTAACCTGGAAAATTTTTAATTTTACTCCTTAACTCCCCGTAACTAATTTAATTAAAATGAAGACAAAGAGAGCAGATATACCAAAAAAAGCAAAAGAGGAGCCACTCCAAAATTAACATTACGCCTATGGTGAAAAAACTGCGCCAGAACCCTCTTATTGAACCTACTAATCACCAACACAAATATCTATCGTAAAATTAAATCTAGGTAAGAAGCTATGTTTAAAACTGTTAAAACTTACATTAATGTCGGAATCTTGGTGAACTAACTGGAGCTTGACTTATACAACACACTCGATAAATCGACTCACAATATCTGCTTGTTGGAATATTTGTGTGATACATCAGAGTCGCATTGTGAAAAATTACCTCGTATTTCAAGACATCGCGAAAAAACTGTCAAGGAATGTAAAAAATAAACAAGTACAAAATTAGGTATTTCAGTATTAGGTTCAGGAGGCTTTAAGACCGGTAAATGTCAGTAGATTACTATTTATGAAAATCTATCAGACAAGTGTAGAGATCAGTAGAATAGCAGTACCTCTGCTGTTTTTTCCTTTAGGAGTTTAACGAACACTGTGAACAACTGTAAGAGCTACAGGTAGACGCCCGCCTCAAATTTAGAGGCGTTAGTTCCAGGGAAAGGAGAGAGCCAGTGCCGTCGGGCAAGCGCATCACCCATGCCTCATTCGGAACTCGAGCTCAAGCAGACAAACGGTCAGAGACCAGCGCTTAGACCTCTGTGCAGCGGGGAGGGCCGGTGGACTGCCGTTCTGCTTCATTATCCACCACAATAGCACTATGTGGGACACGCTGGCATATATGACACAAAGTCAGAAAGTGTTTGAGACACACATTAAGATCTCGCTGTATCCTATTCTTTGTCTACACGGAATTCCGATAGAATAAATGCTTCGAGATGTGCCATGAATGATTTAAAGTAGCCCGCGTTGCATAGAAGAATGTTAGACGAACTCCAAATTAACTTTGTAAGAAATTGCCTCACACTATGTAGATTTCTGTGTACACCCAGTACGTTTATTATTCCTCTCTGTAGTTCAGGTGTAGCATGGTAAAGCCAAAATATGCTAGGCTCATTTTTCTATTAACATTTCCCTCCCAATATTTCAATCAAAGATGTAACAAGAACTGTATCTATCCACAATTTAATAACGAGGAACTGTTAGACCAACTATAGACTGCAGATTCGAAATATTATGATCAGCGCATGTTTGAGGAAATCAAAGCAACTGCACGTAAACGATGGGGCGTATGAAGGCAATGAAACCGCATAAATAACATCTGATACTGAGCTCTGTTAATTAGTATTATTCTTGTTCTTCAGATGGGAAAGGCAGTGGACCTAAGCGAGTTTGATAAAGGCCAGACGACAGGTTCAAAGCAGGTTTATAGAAACCAGACGATAGGTTTATAGGTTTATAGTAACCAGATGACAGGTTTCTTGAATATATTTAATATTGGAGCCCCAGATGACAGGTTTATAGTAGCCAGAAGACAGGCTTATAGTAGTTTGACAGGTTTATATAGTAGCCAGAAGACAGGTTTATAGTAGCCAGAAGACAGGTTTATAGTAATTTGACAGGTTTATAGTAGCCAGACGACAGGCTTATAGTAGCCAGACGACAGGTTTATAGGTTTATAGTAGCCAGATGACAGGCTTCTTGAATATACTTAATATTGGAGTCCCAGATGACAGGTTTATAGATTTATAGCCAGATGAAAGGTTTCTTGAATATATTTAATATTGGAGTCCCAGATGACAGGTTTATAGGTTTATAGCCAGATAACAGGTTTATAGGTTTATAGTAGCCAGATGACAGGTTTCTTGAATATATGTAATATTGGAGTCCCAGATGACAGGTTTATAGCAGTCAGACGACAGATTTATAGGTTTAGAGTAGCCAGATGACAGGTTTCTTTAATATATTTAGTATTGGAGCCCCAGATGCCATGACAGGTTTATAGGTTTATAGTAACCATATGACAGGTTTATTGGTTTATAGTAGTTTGAGAGGTTTATAGTAGCCAGAAGACTGGTTTATAGGTTTATAGTAGCCAGTTGACAGGCTTCCTTAATATATTTAATATTGGAGCTCTAGATGACAGGTTTATAGGTTTATAGTAACTAGATGACAGGTTTATAGTAGTTTGACAGGTTTATAGTAGCCAGAAGACATGTTCAAAGCATTTCCAACACGGCAAGGCTTGTGGGGTGCTCACGGTTAGTCGTGGTCAGTACTTTAAAAAGTGATCCGAGAAGGAAAATCGAGCACCGCCAGAAAAGTGAGGGCCGAGTATGGCTCATCGATGCTAGAAGTCAGCGAAGTCTATCCCGTATGGTACGAGTCAATAAGAAGGTATGCTGTGTCTCAACTCTCCCGTAATTTTAATGCTGGTGACGAGAGTAATGTGTTCTCACAGCACACAGTACATCGAAACCAATAGCGTTGCGTAGCCGTAGGACGCTCCGAGTGCCCTCGGTTAATAGTCGAAAGCTCCTAGAATGGACACGCGAGCATCAAAACTGAACCTCGAATAACTGGAAGAAGATTGTCTGCTCCGATGGATCTAGGTTTACCTGGGGAAGTGTTGGCACGAGGATGCACCGTAGAATGAAACAAGCTGGTGGAGTAAGTGCAATGCCTTGAGCAATTTTCTGCTGGGAAACCCTGGGTACAGTCATTCATGTGCAGGAAACAATGATGGCTACCAACTAATTAAACATCATTGCAGACCAGGTATATCCTTTCATGATAATGTTATTCTCCCCAAGTAGTGCCTTCTTTCAGAAGGATAATGCGCCATGCCACAAAGCCCGTGTTGTTCGAGAATAGTCCGCGGAAAATGAAGAAGACTTCCAGGTATTGTCTTGGCCTCCAAATTCCCCAGATATCAATCCAATTGAGCATATATGGTTTGTGTTGGAACAGTAAATCCGATCTGAGGCGGCTCAACCACGTAACGTACAAGACTTAAAGGATCTTCTGATTAACGTGTTCGTACCAGGTGCCAAAAGAGACCTTAAGAAATCTTGTAGCGTACACATCTCGTCGGGCAAGAGCGCGTTTGGTGTCACTGGAGATAGTCATAATGTTTCGGATCTTTGGTGTATACAAAGTAGTAAAACTATACTAGCAGTCCGATTTATCAGCGTAAAAATAAAATCAAGCGCCCTGCTCCTATTTGAGATGATATAAAGAAATTAGTTTCCTACCCCACCCCTAAATCTACAACCATTCTAGAAATCTTAGAGATCATTACCAATAGTGAGGTTTGCAATTATATTGTCTCTCTAGAGTTACTACGAATTTGAATCCAGTTCTTAAAATTACTTCTTTCTTCCTTCTAATATACAGCGTGCTAAACCAGCGTGACACATCGTGTGTTTGAATGAAAATTACATTCGCATCTATTCCTTTGTCGTCTAGTCAAGCCATCGTGTTCAAATACGCGAAGCTTTCTACTATTAATTTTGCGGCCCGCGGATGGCCTAGTGGTCAACGTTTGTGACTGCCACGGAGAAACCTCAGGTTCGATTCCAGCCAGGTACGAACGCTCGAACCACTAAATATCCGTCGTGCGTCGGATGGACACTTTAAGCCGTCGGGTCTCGGGTACTGGCCCCCGGTAATAAATAAGGACGTCTTCCTCCCCCTTTCTACCTCGCTTCCGTGTCACTTTCCTATCGGGCACTCTAGCCCAAATCTCCTAGCTTCCTATTTCTGAGGGATGTTTAAGACCTGGAGTCAGACACTCTCTTCCTCAAAACTTCTACATCTGATCTGATCTGATCTGATGGGCCAGTTAAGCTGTCGGACTCCGGGTACTAACCCCCGGTAATAAATAAAGGCGTTTTCTCCCCCTCGCTTCCGTGTCACTTTTTTATCGGGCACTCTAGCCCAAATCTTCTAGCTTCCTGTTTCTGAGGGGCGTTTAAGACCTGGAGTCAGACACCCCGTTCCTAAAATCTTCTACATCTGATCTGATCTGAAGGACACGTTAAGCCGTCGGACCCCGAATACCGGCTCCCCGGTAATAAATAAGGGCGTCTTCCTCCCCCTATCTACTTCGCTTCCGTGTCACTTTCCTTTCGGGTACTCTAGCCCAAATCTCCTAGCTTCCTATTTCTGAGGGGTGTTTAAGACCTGGAGTCAGACACTCTCTTCGTAAAATCTTCTACATCTGATCTGATCTGATGGGCCAGTTAAGCTGTCGGACTCCGGGTACTAACCCCCCCCCCGTAATAAATAAAGGCGTTTTCCTCCCCCTCGCTTCCGTGTCACTTTTTTATCGGGCACTCTAGCCCAAATCTTCTAGCTTCCTGTTTCTGAGGGGCGTTTAAGGCCTGGAGTCAGACACCCCCTTTCTAAAATCTTCTACATCTGATCTGATGTGAAGGACACGTTAAGCCGTCGGACCCCGAATACCGGCTCCCCGGTAATAAATAAGGGCGTCTTCCTCCCCTATCTACTTCGCTTCCGTGTCACTTTCCTTTCGGGTACTCTAGCCCAAATCTCCTAGCTTCCTGTTTCTGAGGGGCGTTTAAGACCTGGAGTCAGACACCCCCTTTCTAAAATCTTCTACATCTGATCTGATGTGAAGGACACGTTAAGCCGTCGGACCCCGAATACCGGCTCCCCGGTAATAAATAAGGGCGTCTTCCTCCCCCTATCTACTTCGCTTCCGTGTCACTTTCCTTTCGGGTACTCTAGCCCAAATCTCCTAGCTTCCTATTTCTGAGGGTTGTTTAAGACCTGGTGTCAGACACTCCCTTCCTAAAATCCTCTACATATGATCTGATCTTATTTATTTTGCAGTTTGTTCTCTATCTTCCTTGAAAAAGCTAAGAAAATAAAATGAAACCTTCTAAGCTTTTGTACATCAATAGGTTCTTGAGGCAATGCATCGGATTACTAATATAGCTTTACCATTTTACTGATTAAAGTTCGATACAAATTTGCTTCCCGATGTTTTTTGCTTACTTCTCGTGAAGCCCTTCATAAATGCATACCTTTTCGTGTTTCTACATGTTTTTGCCACTAATTGTATGGCTTTCGAACTGATTAAAGAATAAGAGTTTTAGTTTTTCTATTTCGAAACAATTTCTTACTTATCTTGTGAATTGTATCACGTCGGTAAATATAATTGTGATGGCCTGATATCCACGTGGATAAGTTATGTGTTTTCTGATGAAATGCTCACATAATCACTTTCGTAGTTATTAAAACAGCGCGTAAGGAACTTTCGCAGTTAAAGGTGAAGAGATGAAAATCTTGGCTTGGACGAGAATCGCACTGACGAGACTGCTAATGAAAATCATAAATTATTGCAAAAAATTTCAGCACTCGGAAAGCGGACGAAAGATGGAATATGTTCGCCTGTTTTTATTATTATTCAATTAAACTCGGTATGGCCCGCACATGCTCTATTCAAGAAAGAGCAACAGGTTATAACTGTCGTGGTACATATTTCAAAGAATGAAGCCACATTATACAATATTAAGATAGGCGCACCGTTAAACGCAAATCTGGTGGGTGTGGCTTGGAAACTACGCCCTGGAAGGGACTTTCACGTTTCTCAGGGTGTTGTCCTGAAAAGCATTGCCGCCCGTGTTCTAAAAGAATGATTTATTAATCAGATTTTCCGGAAGGCGTAGAACCTTTCTGGGAGAAAGTGATGGCAGATGTATATGCTTCGCGCTTTTTTAGACTGCAATTTCGCCATAGTTAACAAGTTTGTCATTATTAAATGCATCCTGTCTAAACACGAACTAGTTTGGTTTAGGAAACTTCGTAATTAATGCATGTCATGACGGCAGAAATTTGCAATTCATTACACGTCGCTTACTGTAACTTCTCTTTTGCACCAAATCGACGAAAAGCAAATCAACAACGTTCTTTTCAGTTTAACACTGCTTAAAAAATAGTATATTATCATTTATAAGATACATAAAAGATCGATTATAATTTTTCTGATTTTAAGTGAGGTACAAATTAAGTCATCTTTGTGTTTCCAATGAAAGTAAGCAGGTGTTATACACGACTTGACTGAAGTCTTTTCTGTACAACAAATACGGAAAAGCAAAGACAGTGGCACTTTTTCTCTCTCCATTTGTTTCTATTTTTAAGAGTTGTGCAACAATCATGAGAAATGAAAACACAAAAGAGTTTACCATTCAAACTTTCGGATTAATGTCTCCTCAGACGGCAGAAAACCAGATTCGAAGAGCAAAGACAGCTCTGTCTCACGATCCTAACATAACAAACGCTCAACCGCCTCGCTACAAGAGAGTATGGTGTATTAGTTCCCTTTTCTGACGCTAACGGCTCTAAATTAGGGGTTCAGTATTTATTATACACTCATTGTCATAAAAATACGCGCGCACACACACACACACACACACACACACACACACACACACACACACACACACAGAAAGAAAGAAAAAAAAACCCATGCGATTAACGCGAAACTCAGCGAATAGCTACGGGAAGGCCAGACATACACATGATTAAAGTTGCGCCGCGCAGGGGACTCCACAATCGCGCCGAAGTGCACGGTAAGAATCCGGTGAGATCCTTGAGTGATAGGCATGCCGAAGAGCCGCCGTAGATGTGCGTACAGGCAAGTGACGGTGTTTGAATGAGACCGTATCGTCGGAATGAGAGAGACAAGGTGGCCGGCGCGCCGAATAAGCCGCCATTTGGGCCGGTCGGACAGTACGGTGCGACCGTGTTTGGAGCAATGATCACAGGAAGGCACCCAGACATGGCGGACTGGCTCTGGACGACCCAGACATGCCATCGGCAAAGAGGACTGTGGGATCGTGAGAGCGACACGCACAGATGCAACGACGTCTTTGTCCAATATCCAGAGACCTGTGGCGGTTGTACAAGAGACTCATGTGTCCTCCAGAACCATTTCCAGACTCCTGGCATAGGCGAATCTGCACTCTCGAGGGCCCTTACGTTTTCTGCCATTAACACCTGACCATCGTCGTCGTCGATTACAGTGATGTCAGCAGCGAGCAACGTGGAATTCTACGGACTGGCGACGTATAGTGTTCAGCAACGAATCCCACTTCTGTATGGGGACGGACGAGCATCGTGTCAGAGTTTGGAGGATCACAGGTGAGCGCTTCAATCCCAAACTCACTGTACAGCAGCACACGTCCCGAACTGCAGACGTAATGGTCTGGAGAGCCATCGCGTATGACAGCCGAACTTCCCTCGCAGGGATTCGAGGGACGTTGACAGCCTAGACCTACGTACAGGAGATCCTGCGGCCTCATGTGCTGACTTTCCTGCAGGACGGCCCGGAACCATTTTCCAACAAGGTAACGCCCGTCAATGTCATACGGCTCGGGTTTCCCAGGAATCTCTGCGTCATGCTTCGACGCTTCCAGGGCCTGCCAGATAGTCTGATCTCTCGCCCATCGAGCACGTGTGTGACCAGATGGGATGCCAGCTTTGTCCATGTCCCAGTGTTCATGATTTAGAGCGTCAGTTGCAAGAAGTGTAGGCCAATCTGTCCAAGGATAACATACGACGGCTTTTTGACTCCATGCCGGACAATAACCACCGCATGTGTCCGAGAACGAGGCGGTCCGACGTGGTAATAACGCTGACAAGAATGTGTACCGTAGGTCCGCGGGAAATCGTCCTGCTGCTGTGATATTGTAATCTCTTCTGTTCTTGGTATGTACCATCTCACTACTAAAATCTCATTTCAATCCGATGCTTCCTTCTTGGTGCGAGGATTTATATGGAAATAAGTGTATCTTTAAAATTCTTCAATGGTGTTCTTCTTTTCAGTATGTCTTAAAGCTTTGGGAGGAACATCATTTCACCTCAAGGATGGGTATTTTTGTGTACGGCACCCAACCTAATCCGTACATTTTTGGGTTTCGTCTTATATCTCAGAAAGGTTTTTATGCTATCGTGCTGAACGTTTGGGTATAGGGTTTTTTATAATATTTCGCATTCCCTGGTCCATGAGTCGGATTTTGTCATAATACGTTTTTCAAAATCATTTTTCATATTTCACAATTCCTTACATAAACTAGTACAGTGTTTTTATATTGACTCATATGATCTGGGAATATTTGTTTTTTCCCCCTCTTCCAACACTAAATGAAACGCATCTGTTTCCGACAATTTGATACGAACCGAAAACAACTTCCACAGCTTAACATTAGCTACAACGTTTTTCCGTAGTGTACTGTACTCGTATTAATCATCCTATTCGTGAAAAATTTTATATTTCAGGGATTTTTATTGTGTCGAATTGGATTCACTGAAAACATACACTCATCATCAAAAAAATAGTTACACTCAGAAGGAAGCAACCAACAAGAATGAAACTTGGTGGGTAGGTTTGGCATTGTGAGACATGCAAATAATTCACGCTCGGAAACGCATGTAAACAAGGAGGGGTCGTAGGGCTGTGCCTGAACGGCTACATAAGGTCATCCCGTTTCGCGTGCTTGCCATTCTGACTAGTGCTGTTGCATTGGTTGCATCCTTTGCAAGTGAAGAATGCCTCGGAGAAAAGTTCGGAAGCAATTCGAGCAGTTGGAGGAGTTCGAGAGGAACCGCATCATCGGGCTCCTGGAAGCGGGATGGTCTTATCACCGTATTGCGCGCTATACCGGTCGCGTGGATATGACCATAGCACGCTCTTGGCGGCAGTGGATAAATAAGGCACGCAGAAGCGATAGGAAGGGTCCAGGAGAACTAGACGAAACACGGAGAGAGAGGACCAACGGGTTGTTCGACATACGCGGAGTGGATATTCAGCGAGCAGTGGTGCCCTCCATGCATCGTCCGATTACGGCCAGCACCATTGTCAGACGGCTACACGACGTAGGACTGCACGCACGCAGACCGTTACGACGATTGCCCTTAGCAACAGTGCATCGTTTCCCAAAACTAATTTTGTCGTGCCAGACTGTCATGGAGCCACGCAGAATGGCAGCGGGTGATGTTTAGTGATGAGTCCCGCTTTTGTTTTGGAGGAGACGACCAACGAATCCGCGTGTTGGGGCACAGCGGTCAGTGCCATGATGAACTGTTTCTTGTCGAAAGTCACACGTCCTAAAGGCCTGGTGTCATGCTATCGGGTGCAATTGCCTACGATGCCCGATGACCTTTGGTGTTCATTACAGGCACTTTGACATCCCTACGTTACCGAGGTCCTGAAATTAGTGGCCCCCTACCTTTTCTGAACGCTCCCTCCGGTTCGATTTTCCAACAGTACAACTATCGCCCGCATACTACTGCTTCTCGCTAGTTTGCCTTCAAGGCACTGACACTCCGCCATGGCCAGCCGCATCGCCAGACCTATCGCCGATTGGAAATGTGTGGGATGCTACTGGACTCGCTATCTACACTCCACCCCTACCGCACAATCTTCAGGAACTGCGTGAGAAGATTCAGGCTGCATGAGATGGCTTACCGTAGGACACCATTAGGAATAATTAATGCAGACATTTGACGTTTACTAGGAACATCAAACAGAAGTCATCGCTCTTTTCACGTTTATAAATTCTGTTTGATGTTCCTAGTCCACGTCAAAGGTCTGTATTAATTATTCATTTGCCTTCTAATTATTTTATTTGTTCAGTTGCTGCTTACCATCTTTGGTGAATCCCTAGCATTGTGCGGGGCTCCAAGAAGCAATCTGCCAATTGGCTTGGAAGTTAGTGTATGTGAGTCTGGAGGAATTCGAGGCCGCTGTGGTGCAGTGGAAGCATATCCGGCGCGTAACTGGAAGACCTGGGTTAATTATGCACTGGGCCAATAATGTTCAAATTACTTGGAGTAATTGCAAATCATAAACTGAAGAAAAAAGTGAGGAAAGAATGGAGTGGAAGAACCACGTACGGGTATCATAGCACTCAAAATTACTTGTGATAATTGTTAACTCTTAAAAAGAAAATATGGAATAAAGTGAAGTGGGAGAATCATTTAATGGGAAGACAATGCTCATAATGACTTGGAATAATTGGGATTCCTAGACTTGAGGAAGCAAGTAAAGATAGAGTGGAACGGAAAAACCACGTATTGGTAAGATTATTCTCCAAATGACTGCGGTTAATCGAGATTCCTAGGTTCAAGGAAGAAAATATGGAATAAACTGGAACGGAAAAATCTAAGATTAGAGAAAGTGAAATGGGAGAAGATAGTGTTCAAAATGACTTGGAATAATTGAGAATCTAGGCTGCAGAAAGAAAGTGCAAGATCGAGGGAAGAGAAAGTAGATCATGTCGGCGGTTAAGAGTTACAGAACCCTTTAACCGGCTAGAACGAATTAACTCGGGGAGGAAAATGAGCTTAAATCAGCGAGAACGGATATATTTTATTACCTAAGAAGTGGACCGAAAGCGGTTGAAACGGGCCAACTTGCTCATGAGAATTACGGGCCAACTTGCTCATGAGAATTACATGCCAACTTGCTCATGAGAATGATTTATTTCCCCTTTATCTACTGTCATGCTATTCAAAGTGGTCATTTAGGGAGGTGATTGACACTAGACCTTTCTGACTGATTACCCTTTAAAAAGGGCCATAACAATGACGAAGGACCTAAAAATGAGAGAAAAGATGCTTGAGTCACTTGTTACTATCGAGTGGTATGATGCTTCGATCATGTCTTGGGTTATGGAGCAAAGAATAAAGAACTTTAAACGCCTGTCACCAAGAAAGGACTAGTGGGATACCAGTCATCAAGGACTATCACAAAGTAGTACTGTAGTTGGATGAATATCACTAAAGACTAGTGGGATGCCTATCAACAGTGACAGGTTCATGGTCAGTGTTGACCAGGTGAGAGGGGAAAAGGAATGGTTGTGGGGCAGCTTTCGTAAAACCTGAACGCTATGTGAACATTTCTGTTTGGTAAGCTTGGAGAGTTTTAGGCAACATTTAGTTCAGATGCATCGGCCGCTTAAAGGGTTACACAGCCAACGAAATGTAAGAAGCACTTACAAAAAAACATGCAAAGAATTATCTTCATTTGTTCATAATTTTTATTCTGTCTGTTGTCTAAGGAAGTGCAGTTGAGCAACGGTGTGGGAATCAGAAGAAAGACTTTGTATAACAAAACAAAAAAAAACAAAAAAAAAAAAAAACGAAAAAATATCGAGTGAGTACCTTGGTTCTCTTTGTAGACAATGTATGCTATGCATCTTCTGCACACCAAGACCTTCCTGGGTGTGAAATAAAACCAGTGATTCGAGAGTATACATTTATTTGTGTACGATACATTGTATTTATTTGCGTCACTCACGACCACAGCTAGCCACAGTCTGGTACATAAAAAGTGGAGTTAAATCATAACAACATACAATAGGATTTACTAATTTCTGAGATTGAGTGGTACTTAGATAGGCGGATTAATGAACGTTACTGCTGTAAAACCAATGAAAGAAGATATATGAATACTAAAGAACTAAGCTATGGCGGCGGCAATAGTAAGTATTTCAACTGTTTAGTTTTTCAAAAACAATATTTATTTTTATTATTATTATTATTTATATTATTCAGATTTAGACGAACGCAAGAAATGACCCTGATTCCTATGAAATGTGATGTAACTACGAAAGTCCATCTGCGCATGCGCAAGCTGAAATCTGACCTGAGATAGATATAAAAGCTGAATGGTAAGTGTGCTAGTGAGGGGGATTGGTACATTTTGGTCTACGATATCTAAAGGCTACACCCCATTGAGTTCCACCTGATTTTAAAGCTTTCGTCAATAGCAGGTAAACCCCCGCCCATTGCGGTGCAAGTTGAGAGAAAAAGACAAATTCGATGCGGTGCACCATTTTGATAGCATCAGAAATGCATTGTTTCAACAGCTTTTATCATATGGCATCAGGTTCTCGTAATTTACGCAGATTGCAATGAGATATTGTTACGTGATGAACTAAGTTTAGTAAAATATATTGTTGAGTAACAATGAAGTTAACTATTGTTGCGTCACTTCATGCAACAGCATTCAAAAATCAGATTTCAACAATGGTTTTGACTTCTTCCGTTACCCATTTCCGTTACATCGAAATTTTTTGCATAGGATTTATTTTACTGCTGTCGGAAAAGATGCATAGTAGCAATAGATATACGCGATCTACGTTGACTTTAGGAGAGGCACAGTTTTCGAATAGGGGTCTGTTTAAATGTGAAGCAAAATTAGATAATGAACAAATGAAGTGATGGAATTCGTCTTGCAATAATCGGCGGGAACGCAATTCAAGGCATACCGATATTAATACAGGGAAATTATAGTGATGTACTTATATCACAATTGGAAGGCCTTTTCATGTTAATGACCGACGGTTGACTATGAATGACCTTGCTATTAATTTTAGAAAAACTTAAATTATGATTTTTTTCTAACAAATTAATTTTTTCACCCCCATACCAACAAATATCCCTTAATGGGATACCTATCCAAGTTTTTCAGAGTCATAATTATCTGGGGATCTTAATTCAACATGACCTAAAATCGAATAGTCATATAAATTACCTTTCCAATAAGATCGCTAGGAACATCGGAGTCATTAGCAGTGCGTTGAATAATCTGGCCCCTCAACTGGTAAAATTATTTTATATTATACACTGATTCAGACTTTTCTTAATTACTGCATTTCAGTCTGGGGTAAGACAATTAAATATAATATAAATAGATTACAGATGCCTCAAAATAAATTTATTAGACTTTTTGAACTTAAATTGTTAAATAATCATTACTCCAGCACGCTTTGTCATTCTAGGCTTAAATCCAATGATTTTCATATCCTATCAATACAGCAATTACATGACTATAATATAGGAAAATTAATGCTCAAGAGAACTAAAAATAATGTATATCAGGACTTAATCATACTTAACACACACAGTCATTCTCATTATACAAGAAATAATTTTTTTTTTAATTCTTATGTTTTCAGTAACAGAGTTTTAGATCACATATTAATTACGCTGGTCCTATATTGTGAAATTCGCTGCTAAGTGATCTTACATCCCTTAACAATATTACATTATTCAAGACAAAATTAAAGTTGTTAAGTAATGCCATAGAGTGTAATAATATTGTGGAAAATTGTTGTTACCCTTTCATCCGCCCTTCAGTAGCATGCCAGCCTGACGTTTTGTTCTCTAAAGAGAACTCTTGTTATTTTGGGGGAAGAGCACTAGGTCAGGCCGATTTCGCCTTTTCCTTCCTCATTCCATGTTGTTACCACATTATATCACTTTGTATATGTACCATGCTATTGTATATTATTACTGTAGCAACTAAAATGTAATAAATGAAATGATTTTCAAAGTATATTACTAACAGCGTTAAAACGGAAATAAATATACTGTGAAACAAAAAGGACAAACATATTCAGAAAGACTATTCGCGTTGTGCTTCCATTTCCGAAATAAGCGGCTCTGCTTACCGTTATTTAAAAGAAAATTAATGGGTTTTTGTACCAGTTGTGATAGCATAACATTACGTCGGAAGTGTTGAATTTCTACCTGGCTACTAGCCAATTTCCAAGGATTAATAACCTCTTGTTTGAAGAAAATTATGCTTTGTTTATCCTTGTTAAATAGTTTGAATCGCAAATGCAATGCAATTAAGGTACGTAGTAAGGTTAATCTGGGACTGGTATTAAAATAGCATGGCTTCATGTGACAAATGAGAAAAGAATACGCGTCACGTAAATCTCTTTTTAAAAATTATTGAAGTATCACTCTCTTATTCAGAATAATCGTATTACGTGATATTTAAGTAAGACACGTTATATGTATGAAAGATGAAGGCTACTTGCTTAGCAGAGATGCATGCATCAATTCACCTACAGACACTGAAATGTCATATAAAACAGTCAAGGTAGTTGTGCCTTCGATGCACGATCATTTTAAAAATCCTCCATACATAAAAAATTCAAACACACTGGCAGAAATGTATTATATAAGATTAAAAAGTTTAAAGTAGAACAATAAGAACTTTCGGGTTTCCATAAAACCCATCATCAGATGACTAAATCAGAGAGTGAGGGTAAGACTAATATATAGAGAAGCATGGTTAAGAAATAATGAGGTAAGGAGTGCAAATAACAGACAGCGCCACACGTAAGGCATCGTGAAACATCTGGTGCAAATTAACATAAACAGTTATTAAACTTATATAATAAATGTTTAAATTCCGGCCGTAGGTTTGAATATTTTATGTATGCAGGCTTTTTAAAATGATAGGGCATCGAAGGCAACTACCTCGACTTTTTACATGACATGTTCTGCACGAATTTGAATATCTTCATGACACTGAAATGGTAGTTTCATGAAAACACACAGAAAATTCCACTTCTTTATCATTTATTCATTTTGAGGTTGTGAACTAAAGACGGAAGTACTTCATTAGCTACAGAATCTCTTGCTAAGGATGCACAACACTTTTGATCATTGAATTACATATCAGAAATTTTGGTGTTATTTTCTGCCCTTGGAAACTGCCCTTATTTGAACAACCAAATAAGTTCGCTTCTGAGAACTAGAAGTGTGTTCAAAAGGTGACAAAATTACTCTTTTTCAACAGCAGCCGAAAAATATTTAATTGAAGTGCCATTTGATAGTGGTTCTTCACCGTTTTAAGGACAGGATGATTAAACAGCTAAACTACATTTGCTGTTCTACAAATGGCTCACAGCAATGTATGACTGGGCACCGTAATAAGAGTGCTGTACATGTCTTAAAATGGATACAACGCATGAATTCTCCGCTTTATTGGTAAAATATAACCAACCCACTATGTACCTACCAGACAATCGGTAGCGCAAAACCCCAAATTTGCGGGTGAGGGGATTCGGACCCATATTTTCCATTTTCGGGATCGGATATTTTACCCCTTGAACTACACCGACGAAGGCTTATTGCTGCAACTTACCGTTCTGACATGAGCATCACCTCGGAAGTAGGTACGTCGCATACTAGGAATATCCACCCTCAAGAAAGGCAGGGGCACGAAATCGCAGGTTTCGGGTTCGCCGCAAACCATGGATGAAGTAGCTCGCTGCAGAAGAAGGAATTCGAATTAATTCCAAAAGATTTGTGGAAGAAACATCACACATTTTTCGAAACATTGGAGAAGAAATTCTAATTACTTCAAGAAGATCTGTAGAACAAGCATCACAACACATTTTTTCAAGCGTTGCAGATGGAATTCTCATTAATTCCAGAGGATGTGTGGACGAAGTATCATACATTTTTTCGAAGCGTTGGAGAAGGAATTCTCATTAATTCCAGAGGATGTGCGGGAGAAGCAACACATATTTTTCGAAGTGTTGCAGATGGATTTTTATTAATTCCAGAGGATGTGTGGAAGAAGGGTCACACATGTTTCGAAGCGTTGCAGAAGGAATTCTCATTAATTCCAGACGATGTGTGGAAGAAGCATCACACATTATTCGAAGTGGTGGAGAAGGAATTCTTAATAATTCTAGACGATGTGTGGAAGACGCGTCACACATGTTTCGAAGCGTTAGAGAAGGAATTCTCATTAATTCCAGACGATGTTTGGAAGAAGCATCACACAATTTTCGAAGCGTTGGAGAAGGAATTCTCATTGATTCCAGATGATGTTCGGAAGAAGCATTACACATTTGTCGAAGCGTTGCAGATGGAATTCTCATCAATTCCAGAGGATGTGCGGAAGAAGCGTCGCACATTTTTCGAAGCATTGGAGAAGGAATTCTCATTAATTACAGACGATGTGTGGAAGAAGCGTCGCACATTTTTCGAAGCATTGGAGAAGGAATTCTCATTAATTCCAGAGGATGTGCGGGAGAAGCATCACATATTTTTCCAAGTGTTGCAGATGGATTTTTATTAATTCCAGAGGATGTGTGGAAGAAGCGTCACACATGTTTAGAAGCGTTGCAGAAGGAATTCTCATTAATTCCAGACGATGTGTGGAAGAAGCATCACACATTATTCGAAGTGGTGGAGAAGGAATTCTTAATAATTCTAGACGATGTGTGGAAGACGCGTCACAAATTTTTCTTAGCGTTAGAGAAGGAATTCTCATTAATTCCAGACGATGTTTGGAAGAAGCATTACACATTTGTCGAAGCGCTGAAGAAGGAATTCTCATTAATTCCAGACGATGTGCGGAAGAAGCGTCGCACATTTGTCGAAGCGCTGAAGAAGGAATTCTCATTAATTCCAGACGATGTGCGGAAGAAGCGTCGCACATTTTTCGAAGCATTGGAGAAGGAATTCTCATTAATTACAGACGATGTGTGGAAGAAGCGTCGCACATTTTTCGAAGCATTGGAGAAGGAATTCTCATTAATTTCAGACGATGTGTGGAAGAAGCGTCGCACATTTTTCAAAGCATTGGAGAAGGAATTCTCATTAATTACAAACGATGTGTGGAAGAAGCATCACACATTTCTAGAAGCGTTGGAGAAGGAATTCTCATTAATTCCAGAGGATGTGTGTGGGAGGAGCATCACACATTTTTCAAAGCGTTGCAGATGGAATTCTCATTAATTCCAGAGGATGTGCGGAAGAAGCGTCGCACATTTTTCGAAGCATTGGAGAAGGAATTCTCATTAATTACAGACGATGTGTGGAAGAAGCGTCGCACATTTTTTGAAGCATTGGAGAAGGAATTTTCATTAATTCCAGAGGATGTGTGGACGAAGTATCATACATTTTTCGAAGCGTTGGAGAAGGAATTCTCATTAATTCCAGAGGATGTGTGGAAGAAGCATCACACGTATGTTTCGAAGTGTTGCAGATGGATTTTTTATTAATTCCAGAGGATGTGTGGAAGAAGCGTCACACATGTTTCGAAGCGTTGCAGAAGGAATTCTCATTAATTCCAGACGATGTGTGGAAGAAGCATCACACATTATTCGAAGTGGTGGAGAAGGAATTCTTAATAATTCTAGACGATGTGTGGAAGACGCGTCACAAATTTTTCTTAGCGTTAGAGAAGGAATTCTCATTAATTCCAGACGATGTTTGGAAGAAGCATTACACATTTGTCGTAGCGCTGAAGAAGGAATTCTCATTAATTCCAGACGATGTGCGGAAGAAGCGTCGCACATTTTTCGAAGCATTGGAGAAGGAATTCTCATTAATTCCAGACGATGTGTGGAAGAAGCGTCGCACATTTTTCGAAGCATTGGAGAAGGAATTCTCATTAATTCCAGACGATGTGTGGAAGAAGCGTCGCACATTTTTCGAAGCATTGGAGAAGGAATTCTCATTAATTCCAGACGATGTGTGGAAGAAGCGTCGCACATTTTTCGAAGCATTGGAGAAGGAATTCTCATTAATTCCAGACGATGTGTGGAAGAAGCGTCGCACATTTTTCGAAGCATTGGAGAAGGAATTCTCATTAATTACAGACGATGTGTGGAAGAAGCATCACACATTTCTAGAAGTGTTGGAGAAGGAATTTTCATTAATTCCAGAGGATGTGTGTGGGAGGAGCATCACACATTTTTCAAAGCGTTGCAGATGGAATTCTCATTAATTCCAGAGGATGTGTGGACAAATCATTCATTTTCTCGAAGCGTTGGAGAATGAATTCTAATTTATTCTAGAAGATCTGTGGAAGACGCATCACACATGTTTCGAAGAGTTGGAGAAGGAATTCTCATTAATTCCAGATGTGTGTGGAAGGAACATGACACATTTTTATCAAACCTCACGGTCAGGAGATTCAATTTTACGTTCGGGCACCAATATAGCACAAAACTCTTTCTGCCGCTGGTGGATTAAAACCCACGTCTTTTCTCTCCATAATCGGTCAACGACAGAACTACACCGACTGGGCTTATTGCTCCAACTTGCCGTTTAGCATGGGTGTCACCTTTAAGGTAGGTAATAAGTAGTGTTAGTAAATACTATTAGTCAAACTCAATTTGACTTTATATTGATAAATATTCCCAGAAACATCCTGCATTTATTTGGAAAATAAAATATCACTGTACTCTCTCAGACAAAGAAAAGTTGCTGCTTTTACGGTGTGCGCCAATTCGGGTTGGAAAGTAAATCATTAGTAACCAGTTGCATAAAACGTTACAACAAAACCTTGCACGATATGGAATTTTGGAAATTGTGCAGACCAGTGGTTCTCAAATTCCTTGAATGCAGTACCTAATGCCACTTCCTCTTGTTTGAAATTAACGTTATTTAATTTGTGGTAACACTAAAGGGAATGGATACCAATGCGTAATACACTGGTGTGCAAAACTTAAGGACGAGCCAGATTTTACCCTGTAGCGTCGCACTCGCACAGAAGCGGCCTGGATGTGTGAAATTCAAACCATAGGGACTCCTTTACTTACCGAAATGATGACAGAAGCAACGCCGACCCAACGGCAGATACTAAAGGTTACAGTGGAACTTTATACAGAATTGGATACATAGCACTAGGTGCCATGATACAAATTCATCACTGCCATAGACGGTACGAAGGAAGGAAGATGTCCTTAGTAGGGGATATGATCACCCCTAACGCCGATGCACGATTTGCACCATCTGTCCATACTTTATTCAGAATTGACTACATAGCACTGGGTGCCATGATACAGATGCATCACTGCCAAAGATGGTCCGAAGGGAAGAGGAGGTCCTCAGTAAGGGATATGATCACCTCTAATGTCGATGCAGGATTTGTACCATCAGTCCATACTTTATTCAGAATTGGTTACATAGCAATGGGTACCATGATACAAATGCATCACTGCCAAATACGGTACGAAGGAAAGAGAGGTCCTCAGTAGGGGATATGATACTAAAAAATATAGTGGAACTTTATTCAGAATTGGCTACATAGCAATGGGTGCCATGATACAGAAGCATCACCGCCAAAGACGGTACGAAGGGAAGCGAAGGTCCTCAGTAGGGGATATGATACTAAAGAATATAGTGCAACTTTATTCAGAATTGGCTACATAGCAATGGGTGCCATGATACAAATGCATCACTGCCAAAGACGGTACGAAGGGAAGCGGAGGTCCTCAGTAGGGGTTGTGAACACCCTTAACATCGATGCATGGTTTGCAACGTATGACCATACTTCGCACTAGGTTGGTAAAGCGTTCTTGCGGTAAGATGTCTCATTCTTCCGTCAGCGTTGTCTTCAGCTGTAGGACAGTTTCTGATATGTGTTGACACGCATCTCCCCAGAGCTTCTAACACATGTCCTATGGGATTTAGACAGGGGAACCTGCTTGACAGGGTGGACTCTATCATCCATTAAAACGAACTGTGGGCCAATGGCAGTTCGGAACAGACGAACATGGGGAAAGATTACTTATCACAGTAGCGCAGCGGTTCCAGTACCCCATTCCAGCATCTGGAGCTCCCTACGTCCATCGATCAGAAAGCGTCCCCATACATGAACACCGCGGCCGCTATATCTATCCATTTCATTGATGTTTTTTCCACAATACCAACAGCCTAGTTCATGTCAGATTAGCTGACGTCCAGAATCGCTAGACAGACTAGATCTACTCTCATCAGTAGAGAGTACGGTACTTCACTCTTCTGCTGCCCAGTTCTTATGTTCACTGGACCACTGCAATCGGTGTCTTTGGTTAGTAGTTGTTAATGGAACACAGTGTACTGGTTGTAAGTTAAACAGCCCTCCTTTGTGTAGTTCCCTGGCCACTGCAAACCGAGATATTATTTGTTCTGCACTCATGTTCAGTTGTTTTGCAAGTCACTTGCTGTCTCGTGCCAATCTCTCATGGCTTTTTGGAGCAGATAGCTGTTCTCACTGGGGGTTGGTTCTTGGTGGACGACCACCTGGTCTTTCGCCCAGCCGTACCTTTAATCTTGAAGGCCGGCAACGCACGCGATACGAAGCTATGGGCGATACCGAATTCTTGGGCCACAGTTGTCACGGTTCTCACCTCCTCGAGCCTCCGATTTATTCGACCAAGAGTTAAATTATCAAGATGTTCTCGTCGGGCCGTTTCAACATCTCTAGTATACAGCAAAGACGATCGAACGTTTATAACACTTATGCCGTCCGTCCGGTGACTTCCATGTAACTGATGCTATTGGATTGCGTAAGCGTATTTTGTTCTTACGTCACACAAACCACACGACATGCTCCATTATTACTCATGTGCTTTTGCTGCTTTTCCCAGACACACTCCTGTGCTTTTTTTGTGTTTGGGTGCTGCTTCTATTTACGGCGTTATTTTACTTTTTCCACTTCGCCCTTAAGTTTCGCACGCCAGTGTAGAAGATATTCAAGAAATATGTAATATTGTTTCACTGGAATAAATAAATTAATTTTTTTCATTAATGAACATATTAAAGTAAAACATTTAACAGACACACGCGTAATTTTACGTGAATAGCGTTAATGAACGAAATAAATAAATTCATCTTTGTTTATTTGGGGGTTTAAGGACTATCAAGGAGAACGCATACTGCCACGAACAGCCGCCCGTCCCTAATTTGGGGTCAGTGGCTCCAGGGAGGCGAGAGAGTAGCGTCTTAAGACAGACTCGTCAATTACTACTCATCCTAACTAGCATTATTAGCTCGGAATGAGCGCCTCTGACCATTGGGCCATCTGAGGGCTCATTCTTCATATCAGGTAGTGACTGGCATATGCCATATGGGTGCACACAAAGGCAGTGATATCAAGCTTCATATGTTAGTCAGCCTTAATCTCAAGTTCTCAATTCACCCCTTTCGTACGTTTAATTCTTGCTGTATGCTGATGCCGTCATTACCTACTGAAAAAACTTGTGATTCTGCTTATAACTTAACTTCCTCCCATATAAGAGGGAAATAAATTTGTTCAAGAACATGATTGTGGCCCTCTGAACTCTAATGGAAAGTAGGCAGGGTAAAAAGGGAAGGGAACAGGAATAACTATAACTCATTGTGACATGGGCAACGTTAGAACAGTACAGCGGTCATTAAACAGCCTTCTCAAGACATTTATCTCGATATTCATTAAACCGTGGTGCGCAGTTTCTTGGTATAGCCACTATCAAACAAAAAAATCCCGGTACAGAGAGGCACTTCAGGTTGTGGACCACTGATGTAGACAGTTTCCATTGGTTGGCTTCAAATTGGAACTCTACTATTTCTTCATGGTAAAGAGCAAAGTTCAGTGAGTTTTTCCAAAGACCAGACATTAGATAAACGTTTATCAGAAGTGTAATTATAGTGTCCCCAATGAGATCAATGATCTGATACACATCAATGAAATCGAGCATTGCTCTAGAAAGGATGCTTTTGAAATGGAGAGCACCACTGTCATGAAAGCAAAGGAGAAGCGGAATGCATTGTAGCAGTGCTTCTCCCTATACATGTACACTATATTGACAAAAGCAAATGAACGGATCCGCTGCGTTGTTAAGATGCGCGGTACAGCTGCAAACGGTATAAAAACGAGCCTGCAGCTGACCGTGATCATATCGCACTGTGAGGTTGAGTGAAAATGTCGCGGCCGGAGAGAACTGACTTTGAGAAAGGAAAGATTGTTGGGTGTTATATTAGTGGGTTGTCCATAAGAGAAACCGAGAGACGTTTAAACATACCCATGTCAACTGTTTTGGATGTACTGAATAAGTGGAAGACACCTGGCGTGCCTGAAGCAGCACAACGTACCGGTAGACCAAAGAAAATCAGTGATAGAGGACGTCGAAGCCTCAGGAGAGTAGTTGCAGCTAATCGACGGAGTACTGCACAATACCTCAGTGTACAGGTGAGTAAAACTGCTGGAACTTTGGTATGTACACGTACCATTCGCGGAGAACTTCATTCAATGGGTTACCGCGGTCGTGCGGCTGCTCATAAATCTTTCATCTCCACTCGGAATGTTACTCGTCGTTTAGCATGGTATAAAGAACATTTATCGTGGACCGTAGATCAATGGAAACGGGTCCTATGGACTGATGAATCCAAAGAAACGATCCATCAGTCTGAATGCCGTGTGTGGGTATGGCGGCAGCAGAGGGAACGCTATTTACCACAGTGTACTGTTCCTACGGTCAAGTTTGGAGCTGGCAGTGTACTCGAGTGGGGATGTTTTTAGTGGTATGGTCCCGGCTCGTTGGTTACCGTGGACAAACCTGTTAACCAGCACGTTGACCTTGATATTCTGGACAATTATGCTCTACCAACTCTGTGGTAATACTATGGAACCGAGCCTTGTTGGTACCAGCAAGATCATGCACTGAGCCATAAAGCAAGGACTGTTACGGTGTGGTTTGACGATAATTTCGTATCGTGTGTGGACTGGTCAGCACAGAGCACCCATCTTAATCCCACAGAGCACCCATGGAATGAATTAGAGCGCCGCATAAAAAGTTTGGAACCAAGGCTTAGTACTAAGCAACAGTTAGCGGTAGCATTATGTACTGAATGGAAGCGCATACTTATCGCTGTGTTCCAAAACCTTGTCGAAAGCATATCTCGAAATGTCAGTGCATGTACTAATGTATGTCTATAAATGCTATGTTGTGTTTCTCTTCTAGGTATCCGGTGACTTTTGTCAATATAGTGTATATGCATAAAGGATTGAATATTCGCATCATGTGTGAAGATGTACACTTCCGTAAATAACAAATCTGAAGGCAAAAGTAGTATTATAGTCCCTTGGTCAAGTGGTCTAGGAAGCGTTCTTCTGATTTCAGGTTTTTCTGGTTTTGAAGATCGAAGCAGGACAGGGATATAGTTTTACCCCTCTGGATCAGGTTCTCTCTCATCTCTGAAATCAGTAGGTCTAAATCGAGGGTAGGCAATATACTATCCTCGATATACACTGTATACTCCTTTTAGCCTAAATCGAAGATAGGCAACTCCTTATGTTCACGCGGGTCATGAAATCTCCAAAACACGAAAACCGAGAAAGCTTTATTAATGCTTTTAATTTAATCGTCACAATACCCAGTCTTGAATATCTTACAGTCCTTTATTGCATGTACTTGTACGATAACGTAAAATTTCTTATTACAACTTTATTTCTTCGCATAGAAACAACTTGGAACTGATTGAAAATCAGAAGAGATTCTGAGCTGACATCTTGTAGATAGACATTAAGATGCAGAATATTTTCTCATTTCAAAGTATCAAATGACACCCATTATTCACGTAGGCAAGACGAGTATCTGATTGTGCATTCCTGTTCAGGTCATCAGCTAGCTCTACTCCGCGCATAAGTGTGTGATTATAGGCAAAAGATGTGATCAAATTACGCTTTGTTGCTTCAGTATCAACTTTACGTAGCACTGCCATTTAATGAATTCTAGCGCTAATGTTTTCAGAAATCTTTATTAGATGTCATACTTATAAGAATCTCTGAAAAAACAATAACACTTATACAGATTTCTGTTTACAAATTGATGGGAGGGCAAATTAATAAGATTTCTGAAAATTTTAGTTTGGCCAGTTTAAAAACTAATGGCAAGGCAAGGCAAGGCAAGGAAAAGAGCGTAACTCATGCTAAGGATTTGTGAAACAGAAGCGTGGGTAACATTCTTCCACGTGGACTCAATGTTTATAGAAATGCTGATAGTTTTGTTTTATGTGTGCAAGTATACAATGAGTTAGTAAAGTATTCTTACCATCATCGCTCTTCAAGAAGAATCAACTGGGCGAAGGCAATGAAAACATGCAGCTAATTTAGGTACCAGAAGTAGAGAATTGTGACTCGTTGTAGAGATGTAGCAAGTTCGTTAAGTGAGAATGTGCAGACAGAGCGATGGTGAAGGAGCACACGGAGTGGAAAATTGAAGAAGGAATAGTCTAACACTCAATTAGTTGCGGTAATCTCGCAGTAACAGCGCGGAGTGGAACAGTTGGTGCGTGACGATAAAGGTTAAAATAACGAGTTCCGGTTGCGCAATGCATCGTACTCCATTACTGATGAAGTACTCTAGATTCACCGTTAGGGTATCGCTGCAAATCGCAAAAACTGCGGCTGACTTCTTGTCAAGAGCACTTTAATTAAACGTTTGATGGTCTGAGGAACCCAGATATATGCCGCAGGTTCGGTACTGAGAAAAACAGCCCGATGGACTCCGAATGTCTAGTGTGGACCATGGGAGCTGGAGGATATCAGATTGTGGTGTGACACTCTTCGGTTGTACTCTTTGGGCCCTCTGGTGTGCATGGAATGTTCTAACAAAAACATTAAACCTTCCACGGTGCCTTACGGACTCAGGCATGGCAGGAAGAACATTCTGCAGGTTTTCTGTTCAAGTCTTGGCCTCTGAACTCGTCAGAATTTCATTTCATGCTGTTATGCAACTCCGGAAACCAGATCTTAGGAATGGCGTCCCCTCATTATTCCGCGTTGTGGTATGTCTTACAATTCTTGTGGCTGCGTAGCTATCCGGAAGTGTTTTTCCATCTAATCGACTCCACTACGAGGGTCATAACAAAAGTTCTGCACACGTTAATTTTTCATATAGTACGAGGGTCATAACCAAAGTTCTGCACACGTTAATCTTTCATATAGTACGAGGGTCATAACCAAAGTTCTGCACACGTTAATCTTTCATATAGTACGAGGGTCATAACCAAAGTTCTGCACACGTTAATCTTTCATATAGTACGAGGGTCATAACCAAAGTTCTGCACACGTTAATCTTTCATATAGTACGAGGGTCATAACAAAAGTTCTGCACACGTTAATCTTTGATATAGTACGAGGGTCATAACAAAAGTTCTGCACACGTTAATCTTTCATATAATACGAGGGTCATAACAAAAGTTCTGCACACGTTAATCTTTCATATAGTACGTTAATCTTTCATATAGTAAGACAAACACAACATCCATGTCTCACCGGAATTCGAACCCGGACACATCTCGGACGAATGATCAGAAACCATCGCTTACACCACTGCGCTACCGGGGTGGCTCGCACAGAATCACTTCCACAGGTTCGGCGACACCTTCCTGAACAGAATTGTTGCAATTGATGAGACTTGCCCGTGATTTTGAGCCGGAACTGAAGTTACAATAAGCGGAATGGAGGCATCCAAGTTCCCCACGCCCTTCAAAGTGTAGTCGGCAACAATCCAAGTGAAGCAAATGATGATTTTTGCGTACGATGACAGGGTGTTGTGGTCTCTGATCGAATGCCGGTAGGACAAAATGTCAACGACTTCCTGAGGACAAAGTTGAGACCGAAAATTAGTCAAAATCTCTCCAGCTTGTTGGAAGGGGGAGCGATCTTGTTGCATGGCAACGCATCGTGTCATGGTGCAGCGTCGGTACGGCGACTTTTGTCGAAATATGGCTGGGAAACTTTATCCCACCCACCATACAGCCCTGATCTCAGACCACACGACTTTGATCTTTTCCCAAAGTTTAAAACAAAATCTACTCCATGACATCCACTACGAATCTCTAGACGAACTGTCATTGGACGTGAATCGAGTAATACGACAGGTGAACAAAGATGGCATACTACGGGGCATCCGGAACCTACCTCACTGCTGGCCAGCTGTCAGTAACAGCGGAGGGAAGTACAATGAGCGGCAATAAGGTAAGTTTCATCCGTTACTTCACACTTTTCTCAAAAATGGACAGTGTGCAGAACTTTTGTTAGGACTCTCGTGTACAAAGAATCATGGCTGTTCTACGCGCAAGAGGTACTCGCACACATTTATAGGTTAATGGCTACAACATTTGCTGAGTGTAATTAGTGGTGCAGATCGATGGTGATGCAATGTAATAATAACGCTCTAAATGCATAGTAACTTTATCTGCATCGGTGTGAAATTCGTCATTGCAGACGTTATGCCATGACACTGGAGTTCCAGGGCTTTTGATTGAACAATTATGCAATTTTATTTTCAACAGGGCGTGGCTCTTACACCTTCTTCTTCGAGTGTAATCATAGTTATTTGCAACTTTACCGAGATATTATGCATGAAAAACAGGGATATAACTAACTGACCTACTGAACTGGATTATTTTTAATACAGGCTGCAAGATGTTTCTTGTATTTTCCTGGCTTGCCGACTTCGTAGATACATTAAAGCTATTTTTGTGGCAGAATTTTGAGGAAGCACAATTTAAATGCCAGGTTTGGAGAAAATCCGGAGAGTGTCAAAATAAAATACAGTTTATGCTTTCACGCAAAAAAAAAAAAAAAAGAAGGAAAGAAAACAAGAATGTTCAGTGTACTTGCAAATATGATATGATATTCGAGGATTATAAGCCTCCGAAAAGAATTTTCCTTATCTCCCTCTCTTGAAACCGACAGAGAATGTGGCAAGCTTCCTTTCTGCGAAGGTAACTTATGTATGTATCCCACAATCAGACGGGTCTCCATTCCTTTTATGGCTGTTGTTCGATGCGCATCTAAACGATGGGTGTTGTCATTTGGGCTTCCGAAATGGCATCGTATTTCTTCTCCTTGAAGTTTGCTATGACGTCATTGGTGACGTCATCTTTCCAAAGCAACAGGGTTTAATGGCCGGGTATGGGTTGCCATGGCGACCGGCCCAACACCAGATCCGTTTTATCACAGCGAAACACCAAATTCTGCGTCTTCTCGCTCTGTGTCAATAGTTAGGAGATTCAAAAAGTATTGATCCACATACACAGACAGACGCCATTTATTTCCTCACAGTCTTCTCCACAATTGAATATCATCGCGAGGTCCAGACCTGTTTTCTCGCACACAGGCGCAATGTCGTTGCGAACTTTCGCCGACCTACAAATTATAAGCTTCAAATAGGGGCATTCGTCAGTCTCATCGGTGTCATTTTTCCTTTTACCGTTTTCCCCACTAAACACGTATTTTACAATTAGAAGTTATACTACTTCTTCCATGATAAAGCCTGTTAAATTATAATTCAAAAATCAATGCTTTCGAAATTGTGCAAATTTTCAGTTTCGGGAAGTCTTGCATCATGATCAATGTTCCGTATAAGCTGGCGCGCGCGCACAGACACGTAGCGACTTAACTTCCTCCGCGCAGTAAGTATTATAGATCAAAATTCCCAAAACCCTAATTAATTTTCATAAATCGAAAATCAATTACAAAAATAATAATAAATAAATAAAATTCGGGCTCCCAAAAGTCAAAACCACACTTTTCTTAAATGCCGTTCGCCTCCTTCTAAGTTCATCTCATCGTCCTTTTCATTCTCAAAGGCTTCTTGCAAAGTAGTTTCGTGTGAGCAGATAGTGTATGCGAGAATGTGGATCAGTGATTTTCCCACGCCGAGAAAGAGGCAGATATTGAGCCTTTTCTCAAAATAACAGATCAGCTCCAGTCAATCACAGTAAACCGTAACCAAGTTCATTATACTAAATAATACACCCATGCTAGTTGGCAGGGGTAAAAGCATTCTGGTCAGTTAAATTGTAATCCGCTGGTAAAAGGTTTTGCTCAAAACTTTGTCAGATATTAAGGCAGATTTCTTCCAACATCAAAGACGCTGAAAGACGCCTTGTGTTTGCTTTCAAGTTCGTTTTTGTACCGTACTTTTTGTTAAATTTAATAATGTGTAAACCAGCGGTTCCCAAGCGTTTTGACTCGCAGAGCCCTTTTTAGAATCAATTTCTATGGCGGAGCCCTTAGGCCTACCCTATGTCTTACAAGTTAATGGTGTTTAGGAGTAGTGTTACGGGGGTGGGGTGAGGGGGGGAGGGGGATAGATAGTAAGGGAATGTAAAGTAAAGAGATATCTAAATTAACAATTGCGCAATGTCAATGCAATGAAATTACATTTTTAAAAACTTTGAAATTTACCATAATATCTCAATTTATTCTCAACTACCAACAATATACATGATATTGCCAAAACTTGGCCATACATAAAAGTTCTTCCAAAGTTCAATAAATCAAACCATTTGCATTACAACAGATTTTACATTATTGGTGAGAGCAACAATAAAGGTCCCTACAATAAACTACACAACCAAACACTCAGAAAGAGGTCAAACACAAAAAACTCACGGAAGAATAGCTAAGAAATCACAACGCGATTGCTATGAAAATTGTGAAGTGACTCCAAATCCTCTATTCAAATGATCATATGTAGAGGATTTTAGGAAGGAGTGTCTGACCCCAGGTCTTAAACAACCCTTAGAAATAGGAAGCTAGGAGATTTAGGCTAGAGTGCCCGATAGGAAAGTGACACGGACGCGAAGTGGAAAGGGGGGGGAGACGCCCTTATTTATTACCGGGGGTCCAGTATCCGAGGTCCGATGGCTTAACGTGCCCATCCGACGCACGGCGGATATTTAGTGGATCGAGCGTTCGTACCTGCCTGGCATCGAACCTGAGGTCCTTTTCGTGGCAGTCACAAACGTTGCCCACTAGGCCACCAGCGGCCCGTGACTCCAAATCGACTAGCCAGCTTCTATTTATATGGGGCTAAGTTTCAAGAAGCTTCAAGCGGATTCCAGGAATTATCGAAGGATCGAGAATGAGAGAGGAACTTCTCGAATGTGCAATTCCAAGAAATCACTCAGACATTCAGTTCCAGGAAGGGCCATTAAGACACGGCACGCGACAGAGTGTGTGCGACAGGCCGGCGCACCGCTCAGCTTCGTCGTCTACTAGAGGAGGCGCGAAATTCAACTTTTCGTTGAGAATGTAATTTCTAGTTTCTTATTTTGATTCTACTTTTTGTTTCTTATTCTTTAATTTTATTCAATTTTTATTTATTTTATTTTTCTGGAGCGGCCGAGGAGCTCTATGGGCTCCGTGGAGCACAGCTTGGGAACCATTGGTCTAAACGAAAGAATTAGAGTTGTTTAGAACCACAGAAAACATTCTGCTGTTGCTTTTAATTTTTTATGTTTGAAACAACTTAGAAAAATCAAAACAAATAATTTTTTTTTGCCCAAGTGGCTTTAATGCCTGCCCTACTCATTCGGTTAGGGCCGCATTTCCTGTGGCCGCTTAGAGGAAATATTGCTCATAATTTTTCCTCAAGTGCGGCATGCCCGGATATGATTTCATTTAAAAAGGACTCATTTTACACTGAAAAGCAATTGAATTAGAGACAGCTGGCGTTATGCAAATGTGGCGCCGTGGGCGACCCTGTAAACGAAAACGACATGACGTATGCAGCGATCCGACAATATAAGGAGTGATGCGATGGGAATCAGTAAGAGTCGGACGCAGTATAGGTAAGACGAAGGATCTAAGCGCATTTGATCGTGGGAAAATTGTCGGTGCCCGACGAATGGGTCACTCCATCTCGGAAGTCGTGCAAGCACTGGGATTTTCACAAGCCACTGTATCACGGGTGCACCGTGAGTACATCGAATCCGGTAAAACCATCCCTGCAAGGGCCAACTGCCGTGGACAACAGCGTGTGGATTAACGGGGTCATCGTAGACTAGTTTGCATTGTAACAGCAGATAGACGAGCCACAGTGCAAGAAATCACTAGGCAATTTAACGTTGGTGCACAAAAACGTGTAAGCAGCCACACCATCCAGAACCATCTCCTCGCTATGGGGTGCAGAAGCCATCGTCCCACGAGGGCACCGCTGCTGACCGCACATCCCAGGGTGCAAATATTAGCATGGGCACGGGAACATCGCCACTGGACCCTAGACATATGGAAAAATGTTGCCCGGACTGATGAGTCGAGATTCACGTTGGTAAATGCGGATGGCAGGATACGTGTACGGCGCAAACAACATGAAGCGATGGATCCTTCTTGCCAGCAGGGTACTCTTCAAGCTGTTGGGGGTGGCATTCTCGTCTGGGGACTGTTTATGTGGACTGAAATGGGACCCCTGGTAAGTGTGACATCGTCCTTCACAGGTCAACGTTACCGGGATATCCTGGACGACCATTTGCTCCGTTTGCGCGTCTTCAACATCCCACTGGGCACCTCATCCTGCAACAAGACAATGCACCGTGCCATCGCTCCCGAATTGTATCCGAATGGTTGGATGAACACTCCACCGACGTGACCTCGCTTCCTTGGCGACCAAGGTCACCTGACCTCAATCCTATCGAGCACATCTGGGATGCCATCGGGAAAGATGTTCGAGGCTTTAACCCCCTCCATCAAATCTTCGTGAACTGTGGGAGCTTGTTCAGGGGTCGTGAATCCGTATTACTTCCCAACGCTTCCGGTGTCTTGTCGAGTCCATGCCGAGACGAATCGCCCATAAATCATCAGGACGAAAGGTGGTGCTACACGTTACTAGACAGGTATCTCTAATTCAATTGCTCTTCGGTGTATTAGCGACGTCCCAATGACCGAGTAGTCAGAGGCTCTTGTTTCTCCAGACTCACCATAGCTGGGCCCGGGTCCGGGCTTCGAATCAAGCATAGTGGCGCACCCGTCTCATAGCACCGGAGTGCCCGTTGAGAAATCAGTGACTCCAAAATAGAGACGGGCGATGGCTTATAATAGCCTCAGGAGCTGTTCGTGATCGTCTTTAAACTCCGAAAACAAAGCAAAAGCACTCTCTAAGTTAAAATTCTCATTGGGTCAAGCAAAAGAACATCAGTAAAAACATAAAGGCGCACATAATTCAAATTCAATGGAATAATATATCAACAGAGAGAGGAGGGGCGCCCATGGCTTCCCCACTCTCCCCAGTATTAGCGGGACTGATCCTCCAAAACCTGGAAAATAAAGTACTTACCGAATACAGAAGGGGACCATCGCTATATATTCCTTACGTATATGACATTCTGACATTTTAGAAATTTTCACGTGAGGAACTACATAAATTTTCAGAACACATGTCCTCAAAATATGCTACAATAAAGTTCACTGCAGAATTTGAGACTAATTACTCACTGCCTTTTTTGGACATACTACTCGAACGTGAGCGAGAAACGTACACCATCCGACATTCTGTGTACAGGAAACCCTCTGCATGCACAACAATAGTTCCTGTGAAGTCCTTCCACCAGATGAGATATAAGATGTCAGCAATTCACTTTATGTTAAATCCGGCATTTACGCACTGCTCTTCCCACTCATCACGACAGCACGAGATTAACAACATCAAGGATATTGCAGCGAGACATGGATACGACGAATACATTGTAAATAGCGTATTTGGAAAAAGAAAATGATAATATAATAAAAATAAAAAAAATAAATGAACCAAAAAAATGGTAAAATAAAATGATAATATAATAAAAAATGGCAAAATAAATGAACCAAAAAATGGTAAAATAAAATGATATTATGATAAAAAATGGTAAAATAAAATGTAATATGATAAAAAATGGTAAAATAAAATGATAATAAAAATATGGTGAAATAAAATAAAAAATAAAATAATATAATAAAAATAAAAGATAAATAAATAAATAGTAAAATAAAATGATTATATATTAAAAATAAAAAAATAAATAAATAGTAAAATAAAATGATTATATATTAAAAATAAAAAAATAAATAAATAGTAAAATAAAATGATAATATAACAAAAATAAAAAAAAATAAATAGTAAAATAAAATGATAATATAATAAAAATAAAAAATAAAAAAAGAGTAAAATAAAATATATATATATATGAACCTGTTTTTATTATTGTCCCGACAAATCACGCTGTGTCGGGACAATAATGAAAACAGGTTCGTTGGCTCACTTGATTTAAACCCCAGGATTATACCTGTTGTAAAAAATATTTGCAAAAGAAACCATATTGATTTTGGTGTTAAATCGAAAAATATGCTATCCATAATAAAAAAAAAAAAAAAAAAAAAGACAGGAATCTCATCGAAATGTCAATGAAATTTGGTATATATAAAATTTCTTTGAAGGCAGAGTCACCTACGGCAGCTGATAAGGTGTACATAGGATGGACCTCCCGTTCCTTAGAAACTAGAATTACGGAACACTGATATAATATTAGAACTGGATCAGAGGCCACAGCCCTCTCACGATCATCGAATGGAGGTGAATATTTCCCCAACTGGAACGAGGCCTCAAACTTAGTCACACCGTTTAAAAAACAATCCCTGCTATTTACAGAAAGCCTCATCATACATAGCCTAGGATATTATGACGCAATGAATCCACACCTCTATATATACCACAAGCTTGGAAACGCCTACTGGATGAAACTGAAAACGAAGGAACAAATAATTCCCCATCAAATGTGTAAAATCAGATAACAAAAATCATGATTTTGGTCTACGGCAAATGCGCAGAACATCGCTTCCTCTAAACTTTGTGTTTTTGCATCATAATGTTTGAACTCGTATTTTTATATACATGAGCTTCGAACGATGTTCCACATTGTACTTGTATATGACGATGAACCCATCGCGGGTCTGAAAGTACTCATGTATTTTTAAGTATTTTTAACCTGTATATATTAAATGCTTTTAATTCGTGATTCAGTTTAAATTTGTGTTAATCGTGCTCAGACGGCTGAATATTCCTATGTGGGAACATAAGTAAGTTAGTGAAAACAAATCTATGAGCAAAGAACAGGTTCATTCCATACTTTTAGCTAACGTCAAACAGAAGTCATCGTTCTTTCCACGTTTATAAGTGAGTCACGGAAAAATTATCATTGGCCACCACCGCGATCGAACCCAGGGTCTTCCAGTTACGCGCCGGATATGCTTCCAGTGCATCACAGCGGCCTCGAATTCCTCCAGACTCACATACGACTAACTGCCAAGCCACTTGGCAGGCTGCTTCTTGGAGCCCCGCACAATGCTGGGGATTCACCAAAGATGGTAAGCAGCAACTGAACAAATAATTAGAAGGCGAATGAATAATTAATACAGACATTTGACGTGGACTAGGAACATCAAACAGAAGTCATCGCTCTTTCCACGTTTATAAGTGAGTCACGGAAACATTTTCATTGGCCGCCACCGGGAATCGAACCCAGGGTCTTCCAGTTACGCGCCGGTAATGTTTCCACTGCAACATATAACTGAGTCACGGAAAAATTCTCAGTTGGCTTGACAGTTAGTGTATGTGAGTCTGAATTAATTCGAGGCCGCTGTGGAGCAGTGGAAGCATATCCGGCGAGTAACTGGAAGACCCTGGGTTCGATTGCCGGTGGCGACCAATGAGAATTTTTCCGTGACTCCCTTATAAACGTGAAAAGAGCGATGACTTCTGTTTGATATTCCTATCCCACGTCAAATGTCTGTATTAATTAGTTTTATATAACACTAGGCCATCATTAGTTCTGCTAGCAGAGATAAATTTATTTCACACAGTCAGAAAGGAATGTCCAATTATAATGTACGAATTCAACTTTAAAATATGAATAAACTTTTGCAGAATTTAGCTAAACTGAAGTTCTAAAACTTTGTATCCATGCTTAAGCCTCAAATGATTTTGCATAATGACAAGCACCACATAATAGTTTCTAAAACATTAGATCTTGGCCTTTTGTCCAATTCATTCATATGCCACTAGGAAGACAATAACTATGTTATGTATAGTAAGGCTAGCAACGGTGTCTCAGCCGAGATTGCATATGCGCGTGTAATTTTGACTGTATAATGTAGAAGTCATTAGATTCCACGCAAAATAATGCCCTTACAAAAACGTTCTTCCTTCTACAGGTTACCCTCCGCACAAAGAGCTGTATGATAATCTAAATTTCAGTTCACTAACGCAGTGACGATGGTCCAGTGCCTGCAGTGATTGCATTCCCTATATTAACAGCCCGGGGCCTTTTTCCTTAAAAGAGTGTCCAGGTAGTTTGCTTGTTGAACATTGACGTAACCTTCCTTTGGCACGAGACGCTACAAGAAGAGTTCTAAAAAGAGTAAATAGAATACACAAAGAACTGAAATGAAATACCTGTTCCGTTTTTTTTTTTTTTTTTTTTTTTGATTGGTGGTTTAACGACCACCGTGAACAACTCAATGGGCTATAAGCAGTCGCCCGTCCGTACTTTAGGACCACTGACTCCAGGAAAAGGAGAGAGCCAGAGCTGTAAGACAAACACAACATCCATGCCTCACCGGGATTCGAACCCGGACCTCTTTCGGACGAGATATCTTTTTTTTTTATTGGAGGTTTAACTACCACTGTGAGCAACTCAGTGGGCTATAAGCAGTCGTCCGTCCCTACTTTAGGGTCACTGGTTCCAGGGAAGGGAGAGAGCCAGTGCTGTAAGACAAACACAACATCCATGCCAGACCGGGATTCGAACCCGGACCCCTTACGGACGAATGATCAGAGGCCAGCGCCTTAGACCACTGCGCCACCGGGGCGGCCCTGTTCCGTTTTCGCAATTGATGAAGCAGCTATTTAACATAGTATCACACTTCCAGCGCAGAGAATAATCCCAAGAAGTCAGCCCGGAAGCAGGTACAGGAGTGTCAAACGAGCTATTCACAGAATTTGTGCAACGCAATCTGAGAGAGTGAAAATTCCATCCGTGTAAGGTTTATTCGTAGCGAGGACTCCTTTTCAACTGCTACAATAAGAGGATTCAATTGTGTGAACGCACCCTATACTGTGAAAACAACGTAAATGAGACTATCTCCTCAAGATGAGGCGATTTTATGACCATGTTAACTGTCAAACATTTAAATTGTGGTCTGAAGGACACTTCTCTTAGACACAGGGACAACTTCGTGATCCGCGAGTTATGGTGTCATTACCTAATACATAATTTACTAGAGCCCTCCTCCGTGCCACTTTTTAAGTTGCCATAGCAACAACCGAGAAACAGATGTTTGTGACGTCACGCTTAGCTTTTCGTGTTTTCGTGTAGGTGACATCATCACCTACACGCGCACAGTCCACGCGTATACCACTTTGTTTTGCTATCATAGCAACAAAGAACACAGCTGCTGGTGGACGTCATCTAATCCAAATCATTCTCAAATGACGTCAGAGATGCGTTACGTCACGCGGTCAACTCTAGAGATACGTAGACGAAATTTTTATTTTTTTTTTATTTTGGTTGGAGGTTTAACGATTACTGTGAGCAAGTCAGTGGGCTATAAGCAGTCGCCCGTCCTTAATTTAGAATCACTGGTTCCAGGGAAGGGAGAGAGCCAGTGCGGTAAGACAAACGCAACATCCATGCCTCACCGAGATTCGAACCCGGACTCCTTTCGGACGAATGATCAGAGGCCATCGCTTAGACCGCGAAGAACTTTACATCAGGAATTTTGGTTCACTACCTGAACCGGTGTTTAGCCATCTGTATGTGGCAACATCAAGAGTACGACGATCTGACGACGTCAAGATAAAAATTGTTCACGGAAAACAATAGGGGAAATTGATACAAGATTCACAGTCAATGTATACGAAAAATGTTGTGTACAAGGAAGTGTTGACGAAATAGGGACTAAAGGTTTTACAAAACACATAACAAACAGAAAGCCCGTCGTATCACATTCCATAATCGACTGCTAGGGAAATTTTCAGAAAGCTGTGAGCCAACGACGCCATCTATTGACGTGGAACACAAAAACTCAATAAATAAATTTCAATCATTTCTGTAGCATAAATTTTTTTTTTGATTGGAGGTTTAACGACCACCGTGAGCAACTCAATGGGCTATATGAGCAGTCGCCGGTCCCTAATTTAGGGTCACTGGTTCCAGGGAAGGGAGAGAGCCAGTGCCGTAAGACAAACACAACATCCATGCCTCACCGGGATTCGAACCCAGACCCCGTTCGGACGAATGATTAGAGGCCATCGCTTAGACCACTGCGCCACCGGGGCGGCAATTTTATTTTTCCTCGTCATTATTGACGGGCTTTCATCTAGTAGTGTATCTAGTGTGGCGATGTAGGATGGAATCACGGGAAACTACTTCTTTGAGAGAGTTGTGGATAGTTTGAGGCTAGACTTCGATGTTTCGGAAAGTATCCTTCCTGCTAACATCAGTAATTCGCAACTTCTCTCTCCTTCTAGCTGTTATTTCCCAAAAGTTATAAGCACCCAATTGTTTTCCCGTAAACGTTCACCTGTGGTTACCGTTAGCGGTTTATGTGGCTTCGAAAGTGCAGAAGACGCCTCGTCAACTATGTTATCAACTTTATCAGCAGCTAGACGCATTTTAGCGCTGTCACATTGTAAGATTTCGTAAAGCAAGCTGGTCTGCCCGTTGTATCGGTGAAAATATTTGCAGTGATAATAGACGTTTTTTTAATTCGTCTATTGTAATAAAAGTTGGGAGGAGAAAGAATTAACTGCATCGTAATTTCTTTCTGATCTCCGGATGTGATCAAATTTTACTTTTGTGCTTCAGCGTCCTTACCCTCGTTTAGAAATATTTTCATGAAGGTCAAAGAACTGTCTTGGCTCTTTCTGGTGTCATTCGTAGTACCTTTCAGTCCTGTTACTGCCCAAACCAAAATGTTGTAGTCGTAAATTTCGGAATATGTTCGTCAGACTTGAGGACACTTTGATTTGACTGCAGATGAACTGCTTAATGCCGTATTCTACATAGTTTTAACTCCACAAAAATATATAAGGTATATATAACTCATGAAAGAAATATCATGAAAGAAATACGTGATTCCACCATATAATACAAATTTTGAAGATGACAATCCGATTTTTGGTGTAAATGTGACAAAGATGGTAAGGCCGCCCCGGTGGCGCAGTGGTCTAAGGCGTTGACCTCTGATCATTCGTCCGTAAGGGGTCCGGGTTCGAATCCCGGTCAGGCATGGATGTTGTGTTTGTCTTACGGCACTGGCTCTCTCCCTTCCTTGGAACAAGTGACTCTAAATTAGGGACGGGCGCCTGCTTATAGCCCATTGAGTTGCTCACGGTGGTCGTTAAACCTCCAATCAAAAAAAAAAAAAAAAAAAAAGATGGTAAGTCAGATAATATCTGAAAACTTGAAAATTTCAATGTCTTTATTATCGTGCATCATTTTTTGAGCTGTGATTTATTGATTCTTTACAAAATGGGTTCAGGTCCACGGAACATAAGGAATGAGATGGCTTCGTAGAAATTTAAAACAAATTTGGAATTCAATTCTTTTTCGATCCATTCGCCTTGTCTTATTGTGTGTGGTTTCTAACAGGTGCTTTGTTTCAAGTGTCGGTGATGAAATTATAGAAGTTTGATGGAAAGATAGACGGATTTCTAGTTTTTATTCTGTGATGCCGCTCATTATATTCTCGGACACTATTTTATCCAAATGCAACTCACTCTCTCTCTCTCTCTCTCTCTCCTCTCTCTCTCTCTCTCTCTCTCTCTCTCTCTCTCTGTATGAAAGAAACTATTGCATTGTTAGTTAATGTTCAATACCTGAAAGTAAACAAAAAACTTTAGTTCTGTAACAACCTCAGATGTTTCTTTTTAGTATTCGAGACAATTAGAACTTTGCTTTTTTTTCGTGCTAGTGTGGCGATGTATTTACTGATCTAGCAAAGAATCTATAATTACAATTTAGATTTGCTTCGAAAGGATTTTTGCTCTTTATCCTCAAAAATCTTCAATCCAAAAATTCGAAATGTATGTGGTTCTCTAAGCGACGCAGAAATCCGGGGATGAAATTTAAGTTGTAGCATCTAAAAGGCAAATTTAAATTCTGTTTCGTTCTGAAATTGGGTTCGCTTCTTTTCTTTCAAACTTCGGGCGTACTTTTTGACCGGTAGAGTTTTGGTGGCATATTTTCTGTGGCAACACTTTTTGTTGAGTTCAAATTCAGTTTTATTGTTCCTTTGAAACCATACTATGTTCAAACTCCCCCCCCTCTTTATGATACCGGAGAAAAGCATTTGAAAGCGTCATTTAAGCGTCGTTTTTTCAACTTACTTTTGCTTTAGAACGCCACTTGAAATTCTCCTTCAGAGTACTGAACACACCACATAGTTTCTTAATTCTTCTCAGCCTGAGATATTGCTTTAGTAATGATGTGTCCGGCTTACCAGTCCAAAGCTAAAGAGAATTCAGTTCTGCTTAATAATTTTCATTTATACAGAGTTTGTGGAAACACAAGTTTTTCCGTGTCTCCTCACTCCGGAGTAAGTCGCTCTCCCAACTGAGCAACGGGGACAAAACGTCTCGCTGCAGATCTGTCGTCTTGACACATATTTTCACCTCTGTAGTACGTCACATCCTCTCCCTCTTAATTTCTTTTTTGTCTTTGAAGCGAAGTAGGAATTTTTCATTAATTCCAAACAATGTGTGGAACAAACATCACACATTTTTCGAAAAACCGAACGGCCAGTTGATCCATTTTCCACAATCGGGAGCTAATGTGAAAACACAAGTTTGTCCGTGACGACATCGAATCAGTGTCCCTTCACTCCGGAGTAAGTCGCTCTCCCAACTGAGCTACGCGGACAGAATGTCTCGCTGCAGATTTGTCGTCTTGGCACATGTGTTCACCTCTGTAGTAGGTCACAAGTTTCTACAGGGTCTAACCAACCTTGGGGAAGTTTTTTTACTAAGCATATTGGACAGAAAAGTTCCTATGAACAATAGAAGCAGTCGCGTTGGCCGAATGATAAAAAGGCAGGTGTTTGGCTAGTCGTCGGAGCTGGATATGGTGTCTAGTCCCGAATGACGCATGAGTGGTGTGTTCGTCTTAAGACGGTTGCTCTCATTAAATTTGGGTTATAGTTTCCTTCCCTCGAACAAGTGGCCCAGAATTAGAGAAGCCTAGTGAGTTGCTCATGGTGATCGTCAAACTCTCGAAACAAAACAAAAACACTGTGATTGAAAGCTTACCTTCCGCATTACAGAACATTTTTAGAGTGCAAGCAAGGAAGCCTGTCAAAATTTACTCTTCCTAGTAAATTTCCATTATTTGCACACTTGACGGTATAGTACATGTATTAAAACAAAGACCTTTCACTCTTGTGGGAAGTAATGCTACGTAAAGTGAGTCAACAGTTGTTCTATGAATCAGTTGTTCGAACGTTAGGTGTAAGTGAATCAGTGGCTTTGTTTTTGTCAACCAAAGTATACCATTACCACGAATTATCAGCTGAACTCCATTTTAATTACGGGCCAGTGAATTCAGCGTCTTTAACAGGATCGCGTTTTTGTAACGACGACGTACATCCACAATTACTTTTGCTGCCATCCTTGGACGTCATCGCAAGAGCAGATCTTATCCACCTGCTGTTGGAGTCTGGGAATGAGCCATACGTGTCGGAATACTTACTCTAAAGGGACAGGCGTTGAAAATTCTCAGACGTAGCTGTTTCACATTCAAATGTATAAGGCATTTTCTCCTCAGGTGCAACTCTAACAAATCACATACAGTGAGTATAGGCATTTTCACCAGATGATTTTTAACCTGTAGTCATATTTTCCAATGGCAAGAGTGCATTTCATCTGAACTTCTCCACTGCGTGCTTTTCACCGATGAATCGTCATTCACAAGAAATGGCATTGTGAATTTTTACAATATTCACCACTTGCTACTGTAAAATATTTGTTCATTATCCCAATCTCGGTATCAGCAAAGATTTCATGTGGATGTTTGGGCTAGTATCGTTGATGAATACCGTATCAGTTCATCTTTTTGCCACCAACTCTCAAAGGGCAGTAATACACGCATTTCTTGGAAATAAAACTAACCGCATTGCTGGAAGACCCCGTTAGCGATACGCTGTCGCGTGCAATTAACGCACGACAGAAAGCAAGCAGATATTAGCTTCCCTGTTAAAGAACATCTCAACGTAGGTAGCCTGCCCATTATATTGACAAAGGTGAACCCATTTCCAGGCCTGCACGATCTCAAGATTTAAATTCACTTTATTTCGTCTTTTTTGGACACCTCAAGACTGGTGTTTACACTATTCCTGTTTTTAGCACACAAGCTTTTGCGAACAGATCATGGTGATGTTCAAAGAACTCAGATCACCAGGGGACACTTCGAACGTGCGCGACAGTCAACAAGAAGACTGTGATGCTTGTATTGCTGCCCATGGAGGTCATTTCGAGCACTTTCTCTGGTGTGTGCTTAATCTTTGAGAGGGTGATGGATCTGAACCAAATGATGAACCAAAATGCTTTTGCGATCTTCAAATAGAAATGTTCACATAGGGTGCCGGGATTTACGAAAGCTGCGCAAAACAATTCATTTCCCCCTCTCATCTCAGGAATACCGACTTTGTTCTAGAGGAACAGGTGCTGGACATGGTCCATACTCGATGACATCTGTGATAAGCGCTGTATTCTAGTCCTTTATTTTCTGCTCCATGACCGAATGCGTGATGGGGAATAGTCGCCGCTAGATGGACGTAATGCCACTGGGTTGAAACACATGACTCAAACATCTTTTCCCTTCTTAAGTTACGTTCGTTGCCATTGTTATAGCTCTTTTAGCAGGTAATCAGTCAGAAATTATTAGTGTGAATCATCATCTTAAAGGACCAACTTGAATAACAAAGCTAAGGAGAAAGCAACGTTTTCTGATGCACAGGTTCACTCGTTCCAGCCGCTTTCGGCCTACTTCTGAGACAACTAATATATTCGTTCGAGCTGATATCAGCCGATTTTGCTAACGCCGAGTAAATACGTTCCTTGCGGTTAAAGCGTTAAATAATTGTTCCCATCGATCACCTTAAAGTGTACTGTAATATCTGAAATAAAAACTACGTAGTTGACTTCGTAGACTTTCTTACTTTCACTCTGAAAATGAGCTGTAACTCGAAATAGAAACCCAGTGTTCATGAAAACTTTTTCGATCATTCTACGCCGTAGAGAATGTTACGTTCCCAGTGTTTCACTACGCCCTTTGGAAACAACCTGCATTTGCTTGTAAACTGCACCTCAGATTTCAATTTTTCGGCTCTTAAATTTTTTTGACAATCTACTGTTTACTGCAAGAGCTCCTGCCTATTTATAAAAACTATGACTGTGAAAAAAAAATTAACGCTTTCTGTTACGTATTCTCGATTCCAAGACAGAAAATTTTGATTTTGATTCTTCAGAAATGAACTGGGGTTCATTTTCTTTACATACAACGCTTTAAAGTTTCATCGCACGATTCCAGACCTCTCCTATCACACACTCTCTCTCTATCTCTCATCTCTCTTTACCCTCCCTCCCGTTTTGATGTTCCCTCTCTCCCTATTTCCCAACTGGCTTCATCGTTCCTTCTAAACTTCTTTCTCTCCACTTTCTGCGCTTCTCTCGGCTCTTTCGTATCTCGCATTATCTACCGCTCCTTGCTGTAACTGTGTGCTCTCTCTCCGGAGAATAACTTCTCCTTCCCTGCTCCTCCCACCTCTCCATCTACACGACGGTAGGTTTCTTGGCTACGGTTTACAGATCACGCAACAACGAATGGATCACCGTCGCACGGAACGTGATAAACGAAGCGTGAAAAATGCCGTTCGTGTCGTCGCTGCTCCGGAAATGTCACTCATACACAAACTCAAGGGGTTACCACGTAATGAGAACTTCTTTTGTTAGTTTTCTCCTCTCTCATATCTCCCTCACCTTCGCTCAGCGAAAAATTGTCTGTCATTTAAAAGAAGTTCAAAAGTTTTCCGGGATAAAAGATGATGGCATGAAACCCTTTCGTAGGCACGTACTAGTCTCTCCACAAATATGTGATACCATGAAATCATTTAGAGAATACTCACTGAAGTATCTTCCTTAAAAGGGACTACAAATAGTTATCGTGTTGCAAAATATCTTTTTATCATCTCAGTCGTAATGGAAAATACAGAAGTTTAAAAAGAAGCTGGAATGGTCTTCTAAATGGTACTTGATGCCATAAAACCTGTTTGTGGGTAGGTAATGTCGTAAACTCGTTCCGCAGTTGTGTTATGGCATCCGTGAAGACAAAATACAAAGGAAATTTGGTAATATTGTTTTTACAGATCTTAAGGAAAACAGTAAGCTGTATTGCGTTCCTATACCACTGAATTTTTTCTTGCGTTCCGTTTATGTTTGCTGAGTAACATATAGTTAACGTACCTTTACAAAAAAGAGATTTAAATATTAATCTACAATATCATTTCTGAAAGCTTCTATAAATAAAAATTCAGATTTCAGTGGAATTTACAGTATTAATCACCACCACCATTGTGTTGACTGCTAAAAATCAGAAATTTAATTATGAGATTACCTTGCATGCAATCTGTGAAATTTGCTATGATGCTACTAATATCTCGTTGAAATCTGGAACCACAAAGCCTCGGGTGTCATCCCATGATCAGAGGTACGGGCGTCTGGCAAATTAGCCGAGTTCGGCTGGTTCTAGTTGCGGATAAAACATGGATGAGAAGCTTCTCTGAAACAAGCTGCCCTAAATCACGGTCTGACTATTCCTTATACGCTTAGATGCTCACGGCTGTGATTAGACACCAAAACAAAACCAGAAAAGTCCCCCAAGGATTTAGTTTTAGACATAGCATTGAAAATATCTCAAATGTTTTCTGAAGTTAAAATTTTATTCTGCGTCACTAATCTTTGGGGCATTCACTTGGGAAGTAAATCAGATTTCTTTTAAAACTATATCCTGAAACAAAAGGTAATGCAAAACAATTTCTCTGAAGAAAACGGAAAGTGAATTTCTAGACATTCCTGTGAAGAAAACAGAAAGTGAATTTCTAGAAAACGTCAAAGAATAAGATTAGGTCGCTGACACATAGCATTTATTGAACACAATCGCTTTAGGATCACTCCTGAGACGTCTAAAACAAGGAGATCCAATTAAGGGTTAGAATCATAAACCAGACTTTAGTAGAAGCCTTTGAAAACGTTTAATGATCCTACGGGTTTTAAACCTATAAAATTGCATTACGATTTAATAAAGACTACAGGGTGTTGAGGAAGAGTCAATAAATTAGGATCTGACGCTCTCAAAATTAATGAATATTCTTGGTTTTCGGAGATACTACACAATAAATATACAATACAATTAGACGTAAGTGAGTCTAAAGAACTTTCTTTTAGAGGCGAAAATACGAAACAATATTCGCCGAGCTTTTGCACTCCGATGGAAAACTACATCTGGAGTTATTTTTATAGAGCCTAGAACAGTGAAATACACTGAAGAGCAATTGAATTAGAGATACCTGTCTACTAACGTGTAGTAGCACCACCTTTCGCCCTGATGACGGCGGCGATTCGTCTCGGCATGGACTCCACAAGACACCGGAAGCGTTGGGAAGCCATACGGATCCACGCCCCTTGAACAAGCTCAAACAGTTCACGAAGATTTCATGGAGGAGGGTCAGAGCCTCGAACATTCCTTTCGATGGCATCCCAGATGTCCTCGATGGGATTGAAGTCAGGTGATCTAGCTGACCAAGAAAGCGAGATCACGTCGGTGGAGTGTTCATCCAACCATTCGGATACAATTCGGGAGCGATGGCACGGTGCATTGTCTTGTGGCAGGATGAGGTTCACAGTAGGATGTTGAAGACGCACAAACGGGAGCAAATGGTCGTCCAGGATATCCCGGTAACGTTGATCTGTGAGGGACGATGTCACACGTACCAGGGGTCTCATTTCAATCCACGTAAACAGTCCCCAGACGAGAAAACCACCCCCTCCATCTTGAAGATTACCCTGCTGGCAAGAAGGATCCATCGCTTCATGTGGTTTGCGCCGTACTCGTATCCTGCCATCCGCATGTACCAACGTGAATCTCGACTCATCAGTCCAGGCAGCATTTTCCCATATGTCTAGTGTCCAGTGGCGATGTTCCCACGCCCATGCTAATCTTTGCACCCTGTGATGTGCGGTCAGTAGCGGTACCCTCGTGGGACGATGGCTTCTGTACCCCATAGCGAGGAGATGGTTCTGGATGGTGTGGCTGTTTACACGTTTTTGTGCACCAGCGTTAAATTGCCGAGTGATTTCTTGCACTGCGGCCCGTCTATCCGCTGTTAGAATGCGAGATAGCCGACAAGGACCCCCTAATCCAAATGCTGTTGCCCACGGCAGTTGGAACTTGCAAGGATGGTTTTACCGGATTCGATGTACTCACGGTGCACTCGTGACATAACTCGTGAAAATCGCAATGCCTGCACGACGTCCGAGATGGAGTGACCCATTCGTCGGACCCCGACAATTTGCCCACGATCAAATGCGCTTAGATCCTTCGCCTTACCCATACTGCCTCCGACTCTTACTGATTCCCGTCGCATTACTCCTTATGTTGTCGGATCGCTGCATACGTCATGTCGTTTCCATTTACAAGGCCGCCCACAGCGCCACATTTGCATAACGCCAGCTGTCTCTAATACAATTGCTCTTCAGTGTAGATTGTTGAAATACACTGAGTGTAAAGAAATCGTGGGATACCTACCTAGTAATGAGTAAGCCCAGCTTCCGACCGGATAAGGGCAGTCAAACGGCAAGACATTGAGTCCAGTAGGCCACGAAAGCGTTCCACAAATATTTCCATCCATGTTTGCTGCACCGTTGTTTACAATTCCGTCGAATTCCTTGGTGGAGGATACAAACCTCGAACGGACCTCTTCTCAGTATCCCCAAGGATACAAACCTCGAACGGACCTCTTCTCAGTATCCCCAAGGATACAAACCTCGAACGGACCTCTCCTCAGTATCCCCAAGGATACAAACCTCGAACGGACCTCTCCTCAGTATCCCCAAGGATACAAACCTCGAACGGACCTCTCCTCAGTATCCCCAAGAATACAAACCTCGAACGGACCTCTCCTCAGTATCCCCAAGGATACAAACCTCGAACGGACCTCTCCTCAGTATCCCCAAGGATACAAACCTCGAACGGACCTCTCCTCAGTATCCCCAAGGATACAAACCTCGAACGGACCTCTCCTCAGTATCCTCAAGGATACAAACCTCGAACGGGCCTCTTCTCAGTATCCTCAAGGATAGAAACCTCGAACGGACCTCTCCTCAGTATCCCCAAGGATACAAACCTCGAACGGACCTCTCCTCAGTATCCCCAAAAATGTCCATACGGTTCATGTCCGGTGAACAAGAAGGCTATTCCAGGATGGGAACTTCTAAGGAACACTCTTCTAAACATGTTCTAGTCACCACGGATCTGTAGGGAGGTGCATTTTTCTGCTGGAAGAGTCCATTACTGTAAAAGGATGCAGAGAGTCTCCAAGGATGGACACATGGCGTGGAATGTTCAGAGATGCGTGTAGACGTACCAGAGGACCCAAAGTGTGCCATTTGAACACTCCCTAGACCATAACTGAGCCTCCACCAACCTGAACAGCTACTTGTTGACATATAGGGTTCATGGCTTCATGCCGTTACCACTACATTCGTCTGGCCGAAAATCTGGAAACTGAACACATCAGACCGGTATGCCCGACTCCATTCAGCCGAGATCCAGATCCGATATTCTTTCGGCCAATTGTGTGTGTAGTTCGTAGTTTTAATGGGTTAGCAATGGGACACTGGTGGGTCGGCAGCTCCTATATCCTATTGCGGCTAATGATCGCCTAGTGGTCTTGGTGGAGATGTTTCTGGGACCTTCCTCGTTGATTCGGTGGTAATCTGTGCCACTGTTGCTCTCCGGTTGGTTGCAACTGTGCAAGAGAGTGGTCGATGGTCAAGTTCATTCTACACCTTTCTCCGTCCACACCTCTGTCCATAATGCGATGTTGTTCCGGAAATCGGATATTCTTGATATTTTCTTTATACTATCGAACGGGAATGCTGAAATTCCTGTACCACTTCCACGATAGAGTGACCCATGCGTTGGACATTCAGTATCATCCGTCTTTCAAGCTCCATTAATTCACGACGTTCATTCATTCTGACATCGTGAATGCGATTCATTTCGTCTACTTAAATGCAATGATGTCCTCCAGGCTATAATGTATATACTTGCCAAGCAGTGAGTTTGTCCACAAGCGAGAGGGATGACAGAGTCGCGTTGCTCAGGAAACAGGTGTCCCATAATTTCTAACCTCTCAGTGTAATTCAGAAATTATCATACATTGGATCAAGGAGTTGCTGCAGCAGATGCTGCCGTCCCATTCACGTGAAGGTCCTTGGTTGAGATATAATGAGAGAGTAGTAAGGAAGGTACTACTGGTTATTCCTTTTGTGTTTGTTCAGAAAGTTTTCGCAAGCATCTTACAGGTCCAAGAACAAATTCTTGTTGCACGGGTCTAGGTGAGTTAGGATCTAGAAACTTCCCTGTACCGCTGTGCCAACGTAGTTTGTATCAAATGCTCTGCATCTTTTTCCATAATGGGGTTGCTCCTTTTTGGATAACTTCCCTGTATATGTAGGTTGTCGTTTGCCATCTTTATATTCCTTTGTGTCCCTTGCTCCTTCCCAGAAAGAAACTTTTTGTGAATCCTTCCCCTTACTATAAATAACCTTTTGTCAATCCTACTCCTTCTCAGAAGGAGCCTTTCTGTCAATCGTGCTGCCCGTCTGGATAGATTAGAGGCATCTCGCAAATTCCAGCCAGGCTTTTGTTTTGTACGAGTGGCTTACTTATTGAAACGGTGTCGTACATAGGTGCAGGAGATTTGATGGCCACACTTATCTTATATTTTTTCATGGTTATTGAACGTTAAGTAGAATTTAGAAAAGTACGTTATGGAACTGCAATACGGAAGTTATCCAAAAAGGAGCAATCCCATTATGAAACAAGATGAAGAGACTAGCTAGCAACTTACACCAACTACGTTTACACAGTGGTGCGACACACACAAAGTGTAAAGATCCTAACTCACCCACACTCGTGCAAAGAAAATCTGTCCTTGGGCCAGTCCGATGCCTGGCGAAACCTTCTGAGCAAACGCCAAAGCAACTAACAACGTTACCTATATTGAATCTCAACCACGGACTTTCACGTGGACGGAAAGTCAGCACCCGTTCCAACAACTGATATTCCAATGTGTGATAACTTTTGAGTTATCTCAGCTTATATTTTACTCTTTTACGCTCTGAAAAAGAAGCCTACAAGAAGCCCCCAGGAGGAGGGCGAAATTTTGGCGAATAATAAATGTTTTGTGTTTACGCCATTAAAGGAAGAATATTTAGACTCATTTTTAAGTGCAATATTAAGAATGAAAATTTCTCTGCTTTATGAATATCATGATTTCCTTAATTTAAAAATATAAAATATACAATATTATGAATGAAAATTTCCTTACTTTTAATAATATCATGTACAAACAGGGAATCAAACTTTCAGTTTTTGTAATATGGGTATCAATCATTACGACGAACAAGTAAAATTACTTGGCTTTCTTGAACTCATAATTCAATGGATCTTTTTCGCTTCCACAGAAACCTGATAAAGATTGGTCCAGTTCTTGGAAGGCGGGTAGAAAGTAAACATGTTGCTCTGAAAAGCTTTTTTCTGCGACTATCAAGAAAAAGAAAAACGTTTCTTGATTGTGTCTCCGCATGTAAACAAGGAAGTTCTGAAGTCCTAAAAATGAATAGGTCTGAATATCGAAATGCACAATGGATGGACTATTCAGTCACATCCATTGTGCATTTCGATATTCAGACTTATCCGTTGCACACTTAGATGTACAATCACATCCACTGCATAATTAAGTATTCGATCACATGCATTACACATTGAAATAATTTTGTATCTAGAATGCCATTCATGCAAGACAATCGTTTCTGTTATATTTCCGGGTAAAGTTGCAAGAATATTAAGCGTATAAAATTATCAGATTTGGCTCAAATGACTGCCCTGACGCCACGCAGTATAGAATGTTCAAAATGTCGAAACGTACCATGAGAAATATTTTGCCACCATAAAGAAACCTGTCCTAGATTCTTGAGAGGACTGCGTTAGCATAGGCAATTTTCCACTTCATTCCGCAGACGCTCCAACAGGAATGGCTAACGAAAGAGACACTTAAAGTATTCTTGGTGGCCTTGAGGAATATTTCATGTGTCTAAAATTTTTAATAATCAGCACCAGATATAGGGAATTTTATTCTAATTCCAGAATATCCCGCTACCGTCGCGATAGAAAATGCACGTCACCGTCCCATTCAGAAGTCTACTAATGCTACTACGCTACATGATACATCCACTGGTACATGGGTTTTTATATTACGTCAATGTTTCTCCTGTAAGAAAATACGCAAATCAAAAGTAATATGTAAATCATAGACGAAGTCATCGGTCTTTTCACGTTTTCCTTTAATTAACACACAGCAACGGAAAAATTGTATTTCGACATCGCTGAGATCGAATCCCTGATCTCTGGATAACTAGCCGAGTGCGTTCATCTTACGCTACGGTGGCAACAATCCACGGCGCTATGTGTGTTTATCTGTCAGCATCTGACTTCGCAAATCCGTAGGGATGGGCTCAGCAACTGAGACGTCTCCATCTGGTGGGGCTTAACGGCACAAGTTATTTAATTATAGCTAATAAATCCAAAGGGCGAGAGAAATGGTGAAACTCTTCCAGATACGTGGAGACAATGTAAATAGATAAAGCCGTCGCTCTTTCCACGTTTTGATTTAATTAACACATAGCAACGGAAAAATTATATTCCGAAACCGCTGGGATCGAACCCCTGATCTCCCGATAACTAGCCCAGTACTATAATTAAATAGCTTGTGCCGTTAAGCCCCACCAGATGGAGACGTCTCAGTTGCTGAGCCTATCCCTACGGATTTGTGAAGTCAGATGCTGACAGATAAACACACATAGCGCTGTAGATTGTTGTCACCGTAGAAAGCGAACGCACTCGGCTAGTTATCAAGAGATCTGGAGTTCGATCCCAGCGGTGTCAGAACACAAATTTTTGGTTGCTGTGTTTTAATTAAAGAAAACATCGAAAGAGCAATGACTTTGTTAGCCTTTCTTTCTGGTTGCAGTTCCTGGACCGAAGATTCACTTGTCTGCATCCGCGACGAAATTACATTACATGTGAGATTCTTCTCACCCTCCAGATAATGAAATCTTCAGATATTCCGACATTCACTGAATTACTTAATTGCACACTTTCTCTGTTGTAGGTTACTTCTAATAATCCAGTCTTGCAATCGAGTATCTTTCTTGTTCATCAACGGCTGCATCTTCTTATGGCTATTTTCGAAGCGTTTTTCTAGCCATGAAACACTCAAATGAGAGAAATATCATTACTCAACAAGTACAGCCGTGCTCTCTTTAACAGCACCTGTTAAATGCGCACCTAAGATTTTTATTCCCCCTTAAAAACCCCGAAAAGGCTATAATTTTTTTTTTCATTTCATTTGATGCTGCTAAGGTTACTTCATTTTATCGAATTATCTGGTACAGGTGTGATTTTCTAGTTTCATATATTTTTTCATAAGCTTTCATATATCTCCGAACCTGCGCAGGCACAATCGTTTTTTAGACGCTGTAGCTCTAGTACGATAAAGTAAAAAGTAGAGGTATTTCTTCGATAAAGTAGAAATGTATCAGTTGCATCAAAAGATATGTTAACATTATCTTGATGTGAATGATGAGAAAATATCATTGCACCACTTGCGTGAAGAAGGAAATGCTGTAATAATGAACAATACGTCGTAATCTATAATCACACTTTTCCATTAATGCAGTGAAACCTAGGAGTAACAGTCACCGCTAGGACTGGGAAAAGTGACCGTTGTTAGGAAGAGGTCACTGTTCGGAAGTTATGCCTAAGTTAACATTGATAGGCCTTTGTGGTTTTACCAAAGTTGAATAAATATATGAAGTTTGTGCACAATAAAAAAACGCTGCAGTGCTTTTATCAAATGCTGACTGCTTAATAAGACTTAATATAATAATTAAGTAAATAATTCATGGTGCAGAGGATTTTAAGAAAACAGCGTCTCACGTATGCGTCCCTTACAAACAGCAATCTAAGAGATTAAGGTTAGGGTATGCCATAGAAAATAAAAAGTAAAGCGTAACTGCACAGTTATCCAGCCGCGCGCCTTAGAACAGGAACAGAGCCCACAGGGACCAAACCGAGAAACATCGCCCCCAACGGGCAAACTTCCACGCCCATGAACCACACCCACAGCCTCCAGGGGCTATAGAAACATACATGGAAGCTGAAGATTGCCTTACGTGGAAGACGTTTTAACTCTTTTCTTGTCACTTAAGCGTACCACTGTACCAAAGTAATCCAACCCATCATGCATTAAGCAGTAAATATTCTTTGTCCCTATCTTATCTCTTTTGCCGAAGTAACCAGGTAAAATCCAAAAGACAGGGTGTCTGTTAGATCTTCTGTGGGGCTGACTGGAGTGTCCGTTAACTGCTGTTAAGAGGTTTCGTTGTTCGAAGGTGTCCGTTAATCGAGGCTTCACTGTACAAGTTGAGGCACAAAATCATTACATTGAAACCCGAGAAAAGAAACAAAGTATTGTATAACTTCCTTAGAAGCGCCTCCTCCTGTAGATGCATAAGTCTAAAGAAGCAGCTAACTACGCAGCAGGAAAGAAGCTACGCAATTCTTGAAACGAAAAACCTCATAAGTTGGAACGATGGGCCTTCCCGCGGATTGATTCTGTAGCATCGGTGTTTTCGCCATTCCCTTGATTCTACTTAACCGTCATCCGATTCGCACGCTTTTAGCTCACACTCTACCAAATCATACTGTGAAGATGAGCATACAAAATTGTTATCGCACGTTACAGAAGAGGCGTTTTCGGTTAGTAGGCCAGATACCTCTTACAAAATTGTTTTGGAACTGTATGCTCTGTTGCATGAGTAGCGTTGCCCGTACAACTGTATATTTATGTATTGTGTGATGAACATGCAAACCAATTTCTGTTTATTTCCCCCTTGTTTCTTTAGCTGTGTCACCTACATCTTAATTTTTTTTCAGTTATGACTCAAAAGTAGGGGGAAAGTAGAATAACATCTCAACGGCCATATTCTCAGCCAAGTGTCGAGCTCGTGACAGAAGCTCATTTGAAATTATAAGCGTCAGTAGGTATGCGTAAAGCTGAGCTCAAGAACTATTGCTCCCCAAAAGGAGGGATGTTTTTTGATGCTGTACATCTTTCCCGATACTAAATCCCAAGTAAAAAATTCGATGTAACGAAAATGGGTAAAGGAAGTAGTCAAAACCATTGTTGAAATCTGATTTTTGAATGTTGTCCCACGACGTTGCGCAAAAATAATTAATTTCACTGTTACTCAATAATATATTATACCAAATTATAAATTATTTCATCATGTGTCACATAAACGTAACAATATCCCATTCCAATCTGCATAAAGTATGAGAACCTCATGCCAAATGTGATAAAAGCCATTACAAAACGTATTTTTGATGTTATGCATTTTCTCCGACAGTAGTGAAGTAGCGACATCTCATTTCATCGGTGTCAAGTCGTTTCTTAGGTTCGTCTAAATCTGAATAATATACAGTATAATAACAATATTAAAAATAAATATTGTTTTTGAAAAACTAAGCAGTTGAAATACTTATTATTGCCCCCGTCATAGTTTAGTAATGATTTGCTTTTGTGACTCGTATATCTTCCTTCATTGATTTTACGGCAATAACATTCATTAATTCATGTACCGCTCAATGTAGGAATTAGTAAACTTTATTGTTTGTTTTCATGATTAAATTCCACTTAGTATGTACCGGGCTGTGGCTCGATGCGGTCGTGAATAACGCAAACCAATGCAATGTGTTGTGAGTAAATAAACGTATACTCTCGTATACTCTCGAATACCTCGTTTTATTTCACACCCACAAATATCTTAGCATGCAAAAGATGCATAGCGCAAATTATCTTCAGAGATTACTCGGGTACTCTCGAGACTTTCTTTACACATTTGAAAGCGTAAATGATAGAAGTGACAGTCTTGAATTACCTTATCGATATATGTAAGGCTATAGCAAAAGTTCATTGGGTAAAGAACTGACGCTTTACAGAGACAGTGTCAATTTTACACTTGAAAGGAATCTACCTAGGAGGTTCCCTAAATGCAATTTGAAATTATTCATAACATCGTGCACGTAATGATTTATTTTCAATCAATTTTAGTTTATCACTTGATACACTTATGAAGGTGGCTTATACCTAAGTCCTGCTATAAGTTCTATCACAAGGATAAAATTGGGTAATATAAAAACAGAAAAAAATGTGACATACCTTTTATATCATTTATTTAAACACTTTATGAGGTGCAACAATTGTTCAAAATGGAAGGTCTTAGCCTTCACATAGAAATTTGAACGACCTGGGTTATTCATCATAAGCTGCACGAATGACACTTGCTAAGTCCAAATCTACATGTGCGTCTCTCAAACCTCATTCAAGAGGCTGTCAATATTAGCATGCACATAAAAACAATCCTCGCTCTTCGAAATGTCCCGCGGTTTGTAGTGGGATGTGCTGGTGTTGATGCCTAGACTTGACGACGTCAAATCTTCACGTGAAGTAAGTACATTGTCCTAGAACTATATGCTATAGCTAGATGAGAGGCGCTGGCATTGTGAGCAGGCACGGAATTCAGCTGTAAGGTCTGGTGTCAGTTGTTGAACATTGTATGGTTCACGGAATTTTATGAAACTGCTTTTTCTTAGACTTTGGAACCAAATTTCACACCTTTATTAAAGAAGTGCGCCTCTTGGCCGCCCCGGTGGCGCAGTGGTCTAAGGCGTTGGCCTATGATCATTCGTCCGAAGGGGTCCGGGTTCGAATCCCGGTGAGGCATGGATGTTGTGTTTGTCTTACGGCACTGGCTCTCTCCCTTCCCTGGAACCAGTGACCCTAAATGAGGGACGGGCGACTGCTTATAGCCCATTGAGTTGCTCACGGTGGTCGTTAAACCTCCAATCAAAAAAAAAAAAAGTGCGCCTCCGTTGAAGCATGATAGTAACCCACAAACAAACTATTACTAATGCAGAGTGATGACCAGGCTGGACATAGGGAATAACGTAGTGAGCTTCCTCACCATTCCGGACATAAATTCTGTCGTTCTGTCTAATCAACTTCTATGAAATGGTGAATATTTTCTCAATGGCAAAAAACATGATTCGTTTCTCATTCTTAGTTAACGGACGAAGGAAACTTTTTGTTGCATTGCCGTGCAATTAATAAGTAAACCTGCATGTCTACAAATATCCTTCATTTACGAGAAACTTAGCATTGTGCGCTGAAGAAATCTTTGCTCTTATGACGACCTTTATTCTTAGTGAAATACATATCCACCAGCTTTTTGTAAATTTCTATCAATACGTTCCAATATTAGGCCTTCCGCATTGTGACCAGTTTAGTTTTACTTATTGGGTGATCTCTTCTTCCATGCACCCTACGACCCAGCTCGTCCCAGAAATTCTTCATAAGGTCACATCATATCTATGGACTCGTAGGTCTAACTTTCTGAAGGCCATGTTTTCAATCTAATGTATAAGTCAGTGTGATATGGTGCATTGTCCTGCTCATAAAGCTACAGACCTTCCACAGAGAACTGCCATAACACTGGTAGTACATAGCTCAGCATTCATGGTTTTCTCCGAAACGACTAATGGCCCAAGTTGAACCACGAAAAATTGCTCCATACGATCATGCTGCCCCCCCTAAACTCCATTACTAGGACCTTCTTCTTAGTGTCCGGTACAGCCAGTAACAACCACCTGACTGGTGCTTATGTACCATGACTCCTCTGTCCCAAACATAGGTTTCCATTCCCTATACAGTCTCATATCTACGTTCCTTGCACGATGCTGCTCTGCGTGTGGCATTATCGATGCAACTAGCGGTTTGGGGATAGCTTTTCGACTGCGGTAACTCATGCCATGTAGCGTCTTGTGCACAGTCTTGGTACTAACATCATGCTCAGTAATTTTCCATAGGTTTTGTGTAATTTGAAACAATGTTGATTTGCGTTTCGAGTGGAGAATTCTTTTTTTGCAGAGCCCTCCTGTTACATCTTCTTTTTTTCCCTTTTGGGTTGAAGGCTTAACGACCACCGTGAGCAACTCGAAGGGCTATAAGCGGTCGCCCGTAACTTATTTAGGGCCACTGGTTCCAGGGAAGGGAGAGAACCAATGCCATAAGACGAACATAACATTTATTTCTCAACGGGATTCGAACCCGGACCCCATTTTAGACGAATGATCATAAGTCAGCACTGAGATTACTGCCCTAGAGGAGCGGCCCTGTTATCTCCGTGTCGCTCCTTGGCTTTTCATTCCAAGGCCGTCTAGAAAACACAAGACCATGACATTAGAGAGACGAGTTTCCTCTTTTAGGGACGTCACACGGAAACCAAGCCATCTGATTGGTTTCCAACGCTGTTGTGTCAGTGACGTCAAACACGACACCGATCAGTCCATGTAACTTGAAATTGACGTCTTAAACGGAGGGAACTCCTCTCTCTAATGTCATGGCGTTGTATTTTCTAGACGGCCTTCGTCAGCCTCAGTCAGTCCGCTTCTATTTCCATATCATATCACCAATCGTCGACCTAGGGGTCTGCAATGCCACTGAAATGTCATATATGAGCAGAGCGATTGCTCACTTGGCACCCTATTATCAACCCCCTCTGAAAATCAATTAACTCTCTCGATCGAGGCATCTTCCATTCAGAGTCGTGCTATTATCTCATCACAGCGCTACGAGCAAATTTATAATTGGGTGTATGACTTGGTACTTGCGTAGGACCGACTTTACTATGCAATGTTGTTTGTTGGCTAATATGTCACGCCTTCAATATTATCTTCATACCGTTAGTCGATTATTCTCATATCACTGGAACTATGTACCGTTAAGCCTCTGATTGCTAGTACATAAACAATTCTTAATTGCACACGGAGGTAATTAGGCGACCTAACGGCCAGAAAAGAGAAATCGTGAAAACACTTACGAGAAAATGGTCTTTATTGTCGAAAGCTTTACGGCACTTCAGGAACACAATTTCATCAAAACGATGTTATCAGAACAATACAGAATTCTGAACCTCTCTTAACTTAGGTTCAACAAGTTTACATCTGTCTACCAATCACAACAATTTGATACAGTACTTGATTAAAAGCATGCCACATCACACCACATCGTCCTTTTTAGCTACTTGCTCCAACATTATACACCTCGTTCTTATGAAGTCCACACACACACACGTCATGCACCCTAACCACAAGAGTGCTGCCAACATACATTCAGTGAGTGAGACAATAGAACGTTAAAGTTATAATGTCAAAAAAGGATAGGCTCAAAATTTACATAGAGAAAGACAACTATAAAAATGAAAGTTTAATTAGAGTATATGTCATAATTATCAATTGGGTGGTGTCTGGGTATGGATGTAAGGTAGTGGATGTCCAGTTTAAGTTTCTACAGACGAGGCGTTAGCAAATCGCCAACAGTCGGTAGATAAAATCTCACTCGCAGATGTGTTTAATACCTTTCACACACACATTTCTGAGGTTTTCAACTACCAGAACATTATTTTTCTTTCTATTGATTCAGGCCCTGATCTTGACTACGACTGCTGAAGATTTAACATAAAGTCCTGATAGAAAAGAACTTTGCAACAAAATTCCCAGAACTTCAATTAATTGGACAAAACCCACAGACGGGAAAATGATAACATTAAAAAAAGTACTTATCCATTGTCGAACTTTCGAAGTTATGGGATGAAACCAAATGCAACTTATATCAACCATCAAGACAGCAAGATAAAATTAGAGAAAATAAAAATATTACAGAATTACTCCCAGACAGGAGAACACAAACACCAGCTACTAAATCTAACTCCCATTATAATCAGAAAGAGAAACTGTTAATTAAAAATTTTGAAGAAAATCTACTACTTACTGAAACAAGAAATACGACACCGAATCTTCGGTTGTAATGAGCACGTCTTTTGAATACTTTCGGACACGTAAAATACGTTTCAAAGCAGATGTTTAGAAAATCTGAAACTTCAGAAAAAAGGAAAATACACTCGCACCACCTACGCATTATTCAAAATGCGTAATGTGAGCAGGATTATTAATAATCAATGGAACCAGTTAAAAAAATCAACGGGATTTCTACAAGAGGTAAACCATCTAGTAATAGAAATAACTACTTGCACCCACTAACAGTGGTAAATTATATTACGAAATTAACAAATTGTGCAATTTGCACTAGCGGTGGCAAATTATTTTATAAAAAATGAACAGATTATGCACGAAACATTTCACATAGCGGAACGAAGATGTCAAAGACAAAGAATCGAATTGTTAGAAGAAAGATATAGAAGAAAACAACATATAACTTACACGCCCCTAGCGGAAAGCCTTTGTGTCACTTAAAGAAGGACATGCGTTCAAAATACTGTTCATAATGAAAAGTACCCTACCGAAAAAGGATTTTTCTAAGGGATTTTCAAAACTGAATTTACTCCATTAAATAAAACTATACGCTGACGTCTGCTGGTGGAAGAACTTTGAATAATAGAAAAGTTAACAATATGATATAACTGTTCTTCATAGCAAAAGTTATACTAAGAAAAAACTCTTTGGAAGCAGAAATAGCGAGAGAAAAAAAGTGTTGACATTTAAGCCTCCTTGCGGGAAAACAGTGCATTATTTAAATAGGATCAAGTTCTCCATCTTTACTGCAATGAAAGGCATGCATTGAAAAAAGAAATTTTCCGGCAGGATTTTTAGAAACAGAGATACCACCACCTAGCGCCAGAACTGTGAAATACAAAAATCCACGAGCGCATACAAAGTGCTCCACGTGGTAAATAGTATCCAGCGTTCAAAGAATTTTTAAATTTGTACTTTTAGCGAGAAAACTGGGTACTACTTGAAGACAAAACTGTACCCGAGTTAGTCTTTGTTATAAATGCTATCGAAAGAAATAAAGACAGAAGTTTTTTCAGTCGGATATTTAAAAGCAAAGATGTGGAATTAAATGGATTTTGTATTCGATGGCATCTGCATTTACGCCCTTTAGCAGTGCAGTTGTGCATCGGTAAAACCAGAAAGCAAGGATCATCATTCTCACGTTCAAGCTTCCCAATGCAAAACGAATTTTTCTAATTGGACAAACAGTGGCTGAGATCTGGTGTTTACAGACGGACGGACGGAAAAAGTGACACCATCATAATATACTTTTTTTGAAAAAGACGTGCTAAAAACCGACTCATTCGCAAGACTAAACATTCCTAAATTAAAAGAAACTAAAATACAAATCCACTTACCTATACAATGAATAAAATTATATATGAACTCCAAAAGGGCAAACCCAGCGTTGAGCACATACATTTGGTAGTTTACTGTACAGCAGATACTATAACACAATTTTATGGGCAAATTCTGTACTTACCTGATCAAATTAAACGTAGTCAAAAGCTGGAGAAAACAGAACAGAAATTGAAGTTACATTTAAATAGAACAATTAAAGATCTTTCGCACAAAGATAAGGGGAAAAAATAGAGCACTTAAAAATCACGAATAACACATAACTAACTCATTAGATATATGAGAAAAAGAAGAAACATGATGACTGATACTAAGGCAAACTGAGGCAGTATTTCGATGAATTAAAACAGACTCTTGAAGCAAAATGATCTAGACTCAGGATATACTCGTATGTATACATATGCAGCATTTAAACGTAGAAAGCAAAACAAAGAGTTCTTAGCTTATAAAAAATCGTTTTATAGTAACCTAATCAAAATACCCACATCTAAGACACTGAAAAATCCGCCCCGGCAAAAGAAGATATAAAAATTATACTGGCGCAGCGTATGGAACCGAAGATATACTAACAGAAAGAAAGCCTCTTAGATAAAAACTAATGAAATGGAAGCTGGGAAATGCTCAGGCATGTATTTCGATGCACTTTGTTATGATGAAATAACCAAGGCAACGAAGAACTTAAAAACTTGGACCCCGGAGCAGACAATATACATGCATTCTGGTGTAAAAAGTTTATGTCGGTTCAATATATTCTTATCGACTTTTTACTGGGGCACGTACAGATCCGAATTCATTACCCAAATTCTTTACTACTGGCACCACAGTTTTACTTCACAAAAGTGGAGATAAGACCAAAGAGCAGAACTATCGACTAATTACTTACCTGAACAATATTTGCAAAATTATTATTACCTCGATCCTTGCTGATAAGATTTACGAAGATTGCGAAAAGAATGAAGTGTTGTCGTGGGAAAAGAAGGGTTGCATTAAAAAGCGTCTTGATTGCGACGAACAACTGATAATTGATAAAACATTTCTACTGCACTTACAAACAAAAGTATCTGCAACATTATGATCTCAAAGCTTTCGATCCTGTACCACATGACTGGCTTTTTACACCTCTGAATGTTGACAAAATTCAACGTAAGACAATTAATCTCCTTCAGTTTCTGATGAAAGATTGGAAGACAAAATTAGTTCGAAATGAACTGAAAATTGAAGATATAGGTACCAATCATGGCATTTTTCACTGAGGCTAGCTAAGCCTATTCTGGATTTTCCTTTCTCCAGTACATTGAATAAAAATCCATGTAGGCACTAATATGGTGCCTACATCTTTATATTAAAAATATTAAGATGCATCAATACACAGTTACCCACTTGTTGTACATGAACGACCTTAAGTTATCCGCTAATAGCAAAAAGCAACACGACAGCCTGCTTTTGCAAAATTTCTAGTGATGATAAAAGTATGGAATTTAACCATCAACAAATGCGCGGTACTGGAATATTAAGAGAGAAATATCACTTAAAATTCAACCCTCAGAAAATCAATGGAATGACAGCCTCGAAGGTAACCAAACTTATAAGTATGCAGAAATAAAGAAAAATAGAATATTAAATCACAGTACACTTAAAAAGGAACTTACAACAAAATATACAATTCGCCTAAAAAATTCTGAACACTAATTTACTATGTATTTTCCAAAAATAAAATTATTGCTATCAACACTTCAACAATTTCTATATTAACGTACCTTTTTGGAATCTTTAAATGAACCAAAGGAGGAAGTGATATAATCAGTATATCATATCTTTGCCAGAAATAAGAGAAACAACTCAAACAATAATTCTTAGGCAAAAAAACCCAACATGTTATCACTAGAGTGGTGGCGACAGCAGACGAAGGCTTTACCCCAATGAGCCTGAATACTACTCGGCTCCTTACTCAATCAGAAAACAATTCAAATCCACTGGAGTCTGAAAAGAAAAAATTCTGACCAGAAAATATCCAAACTACTTAGATCTTGGAAATATTGACAAAAATTCCTCACTTCAATGTACAATGGATGAAGAAGGTCATTTTACAGCCCTACCACATGATCTCTATCCAGAAATCTAACGATTCTTCATTGGGATTCAAGACAACTTTACCGCAACGCAGAACTAGAGGGAAAACATAATGCAAATTGCAGATAAAGACACACGTAGAACGTATAGAACATCCAATGAACCCATAGAATACATTTCAGCCGGCTGCTCACTTTTTGCATCAAACAATACATTCCCAGGAATGACTAGTAAACTAAGATCCTTCATAAAAGCTTAGCCTAATTCAAGGTTATACTCCACCTTATTACAAGTACCGAACAGAACTTATTCTTGAAAATTAAAATCACATTACGAACTGGAACAAACCTATTATTACAGATAAGATCATTGGTCACAGCCGCCGCCGCCGCGGTGGCGTAGTGGTCTAAGCGCTGGCTTATGATCATTCGTCCACGAAGAGTCTGGGTTCGAATCCCGGTAAGGCATGGATGTTGTGTTTGTCTTACGACACTGGCTCTCTCCATTCCCTGGAGCTAGTGACCCTTAAATTAGGGACGGGCGACTGCTTGTAGCCCATTGAGTTGCTCACGGTGGTCGTTAAACTTTCAAACAAACAAACCATTGGCCACAAGCGATCTGTCATTATAATTGTAGACACAAAACTGAAGAAGATACAACTGATATTGATAGATACTGTACAGTAGTTCTGCTTGAAGAAAACATCCAAAGAATTGCGTCTAAGAAAATCTCGAAATACAAGAGTCTACAAATGGAAATCTAAAGGCTCTGGAAACAGAGCATGAACATACACTGCTGGCCACCCAAAATGCAACACCAAGAAGGACACGAGATGGCAAAGCCAGATTTACTTGACAGATACAAAGATGAAACGATTGAGCTTACAGGACCGTGCGACTTGCAGAACACGCAGACATCAATAGTTCGTGTGGCCCCCTTGGCTGGCAATAACGGTCTCTACACGCCGCGGCATCGAACGAAAGAGGCTTTGGATGTGGGCTTAGGGTATGTCGGTCCAAGCTGCATCCACACGTTCGCTACAGTTCATCTGGCGTAGCCGCGGGCGGTGCTTGCCGGGCCACTTGGTAGCCGATCAGCGACCAAACGTGTTTGACGGGCGACATATCGGGAGAACAGGCGGCCCACGGCAGCAGTGACACCTGGTGGGCCGTGAAGAATTGTTGCACGATGCGTGCCACATGCGGGCGCGCATTGTCTTGATGAAACGTGGCCGCTGGCAGGTCCTGCATGTAAGGGAGGACTACAGGGTCCAAAACGTCGGAGATGTAGCGGTGGATATTGAGTGTACCGGCGATACGTACCAGAGGGATGCTGGTGTCATATCCAATTGTGCCCCAAACCATAACGCCAGGCGACGGACCGGTATGGCGATGCATAATGCAGGCGTCATACAGTCTCTCGCCGCGGTGCCGCCACACGTGGATCCGACGATCGTGGTGTTGCAGGCAGAAGCGGGATTCGTCGGAGAAGACAATGTCGTGCGATTCCGTAGTCCAGGTGCGGCGTTCAACGGCCCACTGCCACCGCACTCTCAACTGGTGTAACGTCAATGGTAATCGGACCAATGGGTGCCCTGCGGCAAGTCCCCGCGACTGCAGACGACGTCGAACGGTACGTGCTGACCAGGTTGTTGCGCAGAACACCCTAATTCCTGCGCTAACGTTCATGATGTGGCGGCGCGAGCCGTCAATGCCCGCCGCACAACATGCCGGTCCTCTCGTTCGGTGGTGTGCCGCGGCTGCGGCAATCGCTCACGTCGATCCGTCCGTCCCCCCTGCACCCACCGAAACCATACTCGCCTCACTGTGGCTAGATGACGTCCCACACGGGCGCCGATGTTTTGGTACGATAAACCGCTGTCGCGATAACCCACTATTCGCCCTCTGTCGAACTCCGGAACGTGCTGGAATGACTGCCGTATTCTGCGACGAGGCATCAGGAAGCTTCCCACGCACAGGTCCGGCAGCACAACACACTTCCACTACTTACACCCCGCCTTCTGTGCACCCTTCTTATAGTGCTTCTTGGTGGTGTGCCGGCAGCACAAGATTTGCATATGCCCTTGCAATGCTAATCATTTGCATGTCCTCTCGTGGGCGATGCATGCTGCGAATTTCAGGCCAATCGGATGCTTCCTTCTTGGTGTTGCATTTTGGGTGGCCAGCAGTGTAGATCGTACCAGCTGTTATTTCAGCAAACGCGGTGGTACCTAAAACCTTCCTAAAAAAAAAGGTCGAAGAATTAGGATTGGCACAGAAACTGCTTCACCCAATCCAAAAGGCAGTCATTCCACAGATCTACCATATCACTTGAAATTTCCTAAATGTACAGGCTTGAGATTAATGATATCAGCACCTTCGCTCACCGGCTGCATCCGAGAAAGTCGAAAAAACCCAAATATTTTTGGAATATAACAAAACCCCAAATATTAATTAATAACACGAAACTGTACAACAACTATACTTAAAATAGTATAACTACCTTGGGTATACTAGTAATCCGAATTTCTTGGTGTAGGATAGAAATCAAAGTTACCAAGCTTTTGCACATCAACCAGATGGCTTTTTCTAGGAAAGTAGACAGCAAACTGAATAATAGAACACTTCAACAATTTGAACGCGGACGACTTGACGTGGCGATAAACAAACAGATGCGAATGTAATAATTCATTCAAAGACACAAGGCGTCATGTTCGTCTAGCACGCGGGATCAAGACAAGAAAACAAAAGGCATTCATTACTTGAAGAACTGGTTCCAAACTCGTGGCAACTCCAGAGGGACGTTATCATTGCATGACTCGCTATTGGTGATGTTTCGCGAATGGCAGTAGATCTTGGGGTGGAGTACAAAGCTAATTTCTAGGGGCAGTTGACTTGAACTTGACCTCTCTGGATAATGTCGTGGTTACTTTACCGTTTTATATGTCTCTTTAATTTTCGTTGACTCTAATTCTAAATGAACGTTTGGCCATTCCAATGTAGTAACGCTTGGAGCCGTCCGGATATTGCAGAGGGATTGCATAAACGCCTGCTCCATTGGAAAGTGGGGACTTGTCGGTGTTTCCTTTAAGCATGGCGTATAAAGATATCGGAGACCTGAGGCCGACGCTGATGTAACAATAAGAGTTCAGTGAACTTTAAAAAATTTACTTGCAAGAACCATCTAATAAACATCTCTAAAGCTTTTGAGTAATCATGTCTTTGCACAATGCTTTTTAATTATTCCAAAATCACTTATAGAGCAAGAACAATAATTTCGATAAAAATAAATAAGATAATTTTTTACATATGGTGAATAAACATTACTTTCAGAGCAAATGGTCAATTTCTGGTCCGAAGGTCTGATGGGTGGATAAAAAGTGAAAACACAGTAGGAGGGTTGACAAGAACTCTCCTGACTGACGCTGGCTTTCACGGAATACTTTGGAGACACCATAAACAACAGAGCCCACAATATAGGATGTACGCTGAAAGATTTCGAATCAGGATCTTCGTTACCAGTGTTTGGATAGCCCTGCGATCGATCATTCATATTGCTGTATAACATGAATTCGGATTTCGGGTAAGACAAGCTGTCTTTATTTTTGCGTTCTTTGTTGCCCTGGCAACATTGACTTAAATTAGGAAAGAGCGGCTGTGTTTAACCTTTGACGCGCGTAGGGTCCGCTGGAAAAAGATATCAGTGGTTTCCGAAATGTACACAGTCACAGATGTCACATCACAACGTAGAAACATCAAAGCTCCATTAATATTTTTCTCGAAGATTTGTTGCCTGAACAGGGAATTAAAATTGATTCTTATGTATTCAACTGCGCCTAATCTGCAGAGGAAGCATTATTATGCACAGATTTATAGCAGCAAGTGATGTATTTTATGAGGAACGACCATTAACTATTAATTTCACGATAGGATAATGACGTTAAGTAACGGAAAAATCATAGCAACATGTATTTAGGTATCCATCAACGTAAGCGGGAAGGATATTCGTTTTTTTTTTTGCGATTTTCTCTGGCCATTTTTCCTTGGCTTTCAGAGATTTACATTTTCTGTCACGGAAAGTAGTTTGTGAATGAATATTCTTTCCCAGCTTCTTCCGCTCCTCGTATAATACTTCTAGGTCCACTGATGACTATGTTGCGTGATAACTGATGCTACAAAAGTTTTGCGAGATAAGGAAACTCGATTTACCAGGAAGTCAGTCTGCCGTTGAAAAAAAAGGGCATGATCATCATCATCATCTTGGTCGTGATGATGACTCACTTTAGAAAAATCGTAAAAGTAATATAGTTTCAAGAGGGGATAAGCACTCACGTAACTACATCGAAAATGACATTCGCTTTCAAAAGTTTCAAGTAAAGAAGAAAAGTGGTGGATTCTATAACTCCGCATCAAATCGTACTTACAAAGTTAACTACGCACTTATTTCTTAAAAGGAAGACATATTTGAAAAGCACGTTCTTCAATGATACGCTTTTAGAGGAATGAATGATTTGTAAGCGTATGAAGCAAATTTAGAAATTCAAGTTTTATTTCTCCCAGTGAGAGATTGCATCGACTGCTGCAGCAGATCAATGCACCCTTGGGCTCGAGTCTCGAGTTGTGACTACTCTACCATTCTGGTTTTCTTCCTCTGCTAACGCCAACAATCTTAAATTAGAGATCGGCGACTTCGTCGTAACCTTCGAGAAATTAAATTACACTTCTTCCTCCGAAAAACTGAACGTCTATCTTGGCTAAAAGACTACGACAGAATAATCTGAGAGATTCCATGGTGCAAAAGAAACTTTTCAAAACCACCTTTTATAATGAAAGATATTGGCAAATATAAAGTTCGGGTTTAAGCGATCAAGCGGAAATACTCTGCAGTAGAAAGACTACGAAATTTTAGATTTGGGGGAAATTATTTCTTACAAAAAAATTACACATTTCTGTTAGAAATACAGATCTGTACGATATACGCATTGCCGACCAAGATGAGCCCGGGTTCGAGTTCCAGATAAGGCAAGGGTGGTGTATTTTCTTAGGGCACTGGTTCTCTCCCGCCCCTGGAGCCAAACGCCCCAAAATATGAGGCGGGTGACCGCTTATAAACCCCACAATCGCTTTATTTTGAGCTACACATAAAGTTAGGCCCCCCATTCTCGTGAGATACGAGCGCCAGCGTCGACTGGCTCCTCGATGATGTGGAATACACGAGACTGGTGACATGCATTCTCAACAGAGCCACACTGTATTATCAGGTGAGCAGAGGATGGAGGTCGAGAAACGTGCTCCGGCGCCAATATTGGAAAAAATTCTATACGCGGCACAAGTAGCAAGAGAAATTTCTGTAGCTGGAGATGAGTAAAGTGTGGACAGCAAGGCTGCGAAAATGGTTCTGGTGTTTCAATTCTGGGGGACACCAGTCCCGAAGACAAGCCGAGGTTAGGAAGTCCAACGACAACCAAAACTGGCATCCTAGTCAAGGCTGTAACAGCTAACCTCTATGCCGAACAACTACAGCTAGTGCATAAATATCTGCGCCAACACTACACAGTGCTCAACAATTGGAAGCGGGCGTTCCTGCAAGTAGATAATGCGCTGAATCCCACCTCCTGAGTAGATGGCCGAAAACTACAGGAATTGGAAGAGGCTGAGATCCTACCGCATTCTCCATATAGCCTGTTCCTTCTCCCATCCAACTACCATCTGCGTGGCTCGTTCACCACAAGGATGACACTTCGCTTTAGTGATGAATGCGAAATCAGAGAGGTTTTGTCCTCGAAATCTGTCTGGTACCAAAGTGGGATCGAGGCTCTGGTGGAACGTTGGCAAAGGACAATAGAAAACATCGGCCCATACTTTGCAGAATGAAATGAGCGTGCATTAAATGTTAAAAATTAAAATGAAATGAAAGCGTTGTTCTTTCTTTCCGCTTGATCCATCGTACACCACTCAGATGAATTTAACAAAAACTTACGGAGTCTCTGACATAGTCACCACAGGAAGAAGATCGTATTCGGAATGACGTAACAGCAAAAGCATTGCTATATTTGCGAAGCAGACTGCTGCAAATAAAAACTGAACATTCTTCTTTCATGTACGTGCTGAGAATTTTCTAACCATACTACGTATACACTGAAGAGCAACTGAATTAGAGACAGCTGGCGTTATGCAAATATGGCGCTGTGGGCAGCGCTGTAAACGGAAACGACATGACGTATGCAGCGACCCGACAATATAAGGAGTGATGCGACGGGAATCAGTAAGAGTCGGACGCAGATGGGTTAGACGAAGGATCTAAGCGCATTTGATCGTGGGCAAATTGTCGGGGCCCGACAAATGGGTCACTCCATTTCGAAAGTCGTGCAGACACTGGGATTTTCACGAGCCACTGTGTCACGGGTGCACCGCGAGTACATCGAATCCGGTAAAACCATCCCTGCAATGGCCAACTGCCGTGGACAACAGCGTGTGGATGAGCTGGATCATCGTCGGCTAGCTCACATTGTACAGCGGATAGACGAGCCACAGTGATAGAAATCACTCGGCAATTTAACGGTGCTGCACAAAAACGTGTAAGCAGCCACACCATCCAGAACCATCTCCTCGCTATGGGGTACAGAAGCCATCGTCCCATGAGGGTACCGCTGCTGACCGCACATCACAGGGTGCAAAGATTAGCATGGGCGCGGGAACATCGACCCTAGATATGTGGGAAAATGTTGCCTGGGCTGATGTGTCGAGATTCACGTTGGTACATACGGATGGCAGGATACGAGTACGGCGCAAACCACATGAAGCGATGAATCCTTCTTGCTAGCAGGGTACTCTTCAAGCTGGTGGGGGTGGCATTCTCGTCTGGGGACTGTTTACGTAGACTGACATGGGATTCCTGGTACGTGTGACATCGTCCCTCACATGTCAACGCTAACGGGATATCCTGGACGACCATTCGCTCCGGTTTGTACGTCTTCAACATCCCACTGGGGACCTCATCCATCAACGAGACAATGCACCGTACCATCGCTCCCGAATTTTATCCGAATGGTTGGATGAACACTCCACCGACGTGACCTCGCTTCCTTGGCCAGCTAGGTCACCCGATCTCAATCCCATCGAGCACATCTGGGATGCCATCGAGAGAGATGTTCGAGGCTCTGACCCTCCTCCATCAAATCTTCGTGAACTGTGGGAGCTTGTTCAGGGGTCGTGGATCCGTATGGCTTCCCAGCGCTTCCGGTGTCTTGTCGAGTTCATGCCGAGACGAATCGTCGCCGTCATCAGGGCGAAGGTAGTGCTACACGCTACTAGACAGGTATCTCTAATTCAATTGCTCTTCAGTGTATATGTCACATGGAAAAGAATGTTATAGACTTTCGATTTCCCTTGTATAAGGCAGAAATCTTTTGAGAAGAAAAAAACATCTAGCCGTTAAGAGAAATCCTAGCTTCTTTTAGAGAGGAAGAAATGTAGCACCTATGAAAAGTTGAATTAAATTTTTTGAACTAAACAGAAATTATTTAAACAAGAAATAAAAAAAATTCTGGAAAGGAATTTTCATATTAAATTTTTTTCTCGAAAAAGTTCAGTTTGTGTTGGCAAAAAATTCAACTGGATTTCTTTCACGGCAATGACGAATGAATTCATTCTCAATTTTTAAGAAGAAAGCAATATCTCGGCGCAGTTATTGCTGCTCAGTGGATAAATTCTGAATACCGGGTCTTTCGGATGCGTGAAGGAAGTTATCATTAACGAAATTATAAACTGAGTTGATTGAGCTGGAAAGGAAGTCACGCGTGTGTAAGACCGAGATGAGAAACTTCAAAACAGAATCCCGGAAACGCCACAGTGTTAATGAATTCAGTAACACAGAGTTCAACCGCAATTGTACTGCTGAAATTTACGAAATAAATTTACATGACAGGCTTCTTTTAATTTCGGAAATGAATTCTTGCACTTCTATAATTTGGAGTTTTCCGCATATATCAGGAACATAGAGAAAACTGCACCAGATAGTAAAAATAAACATACACTCAAGAAGCATACACTACTTCACCCACACATGCTAAATTTTATGATTTAAGAGGAAAGCAAGTCATTTTTTGTGAACAATATTATTTCAGATATAGACATTATCAATTGTGAAATAACAAAAATGCTAATTGCAGTAAAATTACATTTTCAAACTTCATTTCGCGATAGGGGCTTAGCTTCAAAAACTAGAGAATTGCGTGATACCTCCAGTTGGAAGTGTAACTTCGTATTGAAGTTACACTTTCCAAGCGTTCTCGGTTTCGTAGTGGAAGGATGGGCGTCAGTAGTTTAAGTTGCACGGACCCCACTCTACAAGGATGCCACATCTCAGCAAGGGCGTAAGATGCATAGGAGACACCTGCGTCCAGGTCACTGCAAAATCGGGGCCTTTTGTCTTTCTACGTGGTTCTAATATGTACTACACTCATGTGCAAGATTTAGGTTACAAACACAAATACTAACATTGTGAGAAAACGGTTAGAAATATTACACAGAAAAGCGGCAGAACTATAACATGGACAACAACACTTAACATACTCCAAAACGAAGATAAAGTACGGAATGAATTTCAAATAAACCGTGTTATTAAACACACAGACACAAACACAAACACACAGACACAAACACACACACACACACACACACACACACACACACACACACACACACACAAATATACAAATTAATAAACATACCAGAGGGACATAGGACATACTGATCGCCTCTACTGGTGACAAACGTATGACAGCTTCGCGGCATGTTGTCCAAAAGAGAGTCAATAAGTTCTGAGGGCAGTCTGTCGTACTGCTGTACAAGAGCGCTTCGAAGCTCCTGTTCGTTTCTTGGAGTGGATATCAGAGTACCCAACCGTCTCCCTAAAACTTCCCACAGGTGTTCTACAGGATTAAAGTCCCGACCTTATCTCTAGCCACTCCATGACCGCAACATCTTCACTTTCAAGGTATGCCAGCACCTTTCGAGTGGTACGGGCATTGTCCTGTATTAAAACAAATTTTGGGCCTACAGCCGCAGCGAACAAGCAATCACAAGGTGCTACGATCTTATCTCGATAGTAGAGAGCATTGATGGAACACCTGAAAAACATGTGCAGGTCAGTTCGTCCGTTACATCTTATGTCTGCCCACACCATACAACCACCGCTTCCATATGTATCTCCCTCTCGGGTGTTTGATAAATGGTGATGCATATCACGTTCTATCCAGAAGAATACAGTCCGGAATCCATTTGCAATGAGAAACGCGGCTCATCCGTGAAGAAAACGTTAGACAGCTATTCACGTGTCCAAAGCAGATGTTCCCTAACCCATCGTAATAATTCTCTCCTGTGTGAAGATGTTAGTGGCATGCACACCACAGGTCTTCTGACATAAAGGCCGCTTTCCTGAAGTCTTCTAATCACTGTCCAGCCTCAAACTGATCGTCCAGTTGCTACTGTCAGATCGGAAGCCAGCTGACGAGATATCATGCTTCTGCTGCGTCTTGCAGTTAAGGAAAGAAAACGGCCATCGGGGATGAAAGTTGACACTGGACGACCAGATACAGGTCATCTACGAACACTTCCTGTATTTTGGACAACCGTAACAAGAATATGAACACCAAACAAATATCCAAAGAAGTTGCGTACTTTTACGACTATTTTAAAAGTAAGGTCTCTGGCCTTAAAAGAAAACCCACCGACCCAAAAAGCAATCACTAAGTCGTTAAAAATCTTTTTATCAACCGTAAGCAAGGTAATAAACAAAGATTTGAATCTTAAAAAAACAACAACATAATATTGACTATCTTTTGCCTAGGCACGTGGCTGAGCGCAGAACATGAGAATCATTTAGCTTGAGACAGATGGACATTTATTGTCACTATTGATGAAGCATGGATCTACCTAAAAGACTGTTACAAAAAAGAGCGATTTACTATCGTAAATGAGCAGAAAAAGATTTACAAGCCCGGTTCCAAGAATCCAAGGAAGTTTAAGTAAGGGATTCAGGATTATTGATGGTTTCTCGTACAATGGGAAATTAAAGTTCAGAAAAGTTGAAAAGAACGTTAAAATCAATTATTACATATTACCAAAATAACGTTTTAACTCCTATATTTAAAGAGGAAATGCAATTCCTTTATCCACAGAGCCTTCAAAGAGTAAAATTCCATCAGGATACGTCTACCAGTCATTCATCCAAATCTGCTAATGAAATTCGTAACGAATGCAGTGTCGAATAAATGCAGTATCGCTTGCCATCATTCACCTACCGATGTGCAAGTGCGTTTGAATGTTGGGCAAACTTCTGTGTCACATTTTATACTCTGGACCAGTTACGGTCTCATGACAGCAACGCGGAGGAATGTCGAATATGTAAATTAGCGATACACGTCACACAAAAAACGCTTTAAAACTTATTTGTACACTTAATAAAATACCACTATTAATTTTAAGAAATGCCCTGTTATCTTGGAAATCTAGATGTATGCTCACATCGAGAGAAAAGGCTATCAGATAGAACATTTAAGAAATAATTTTTATTTAAAACATTAATTATATTGATGGATAATCGTTTTAAAAATGTACGAACATCCTCTGTAATTGTTAAATTAATGTGCTTATGGATTTCCTATGTATTTGGGAAGAATATTTCTTCTTTTTTTCCCCTGGTGATGCAAACAAGTCTGGGCGCTCAAGAAGCTACTTACATTCAATGCAAAAAAAGTGAGAAATGCATTACCGAGGTGAAGAGGAGGGGGAGGGGTGAAGAGAGAGAGAGGGGGGAGAGACAGAGAGAGAGACAGAGACACAGAGAGAGAAGGAAGTGGTAATCTACGATCAGTGCGAAAATAGCAAGAAAAGCTAAAAATACATTTCCAAAATAGCGAGAGATCGAAATAGAGAGATCCCTCTCTTCTGATTCAAGGCTTCTTGAATTGGAAGAGGAACTACAAAGGATCAAGTGGGACATCGTCGGGCTGAGTGAGGTAAGGAGAAAAGGAGAAGATCTCATTGAACTGAAAAGTGGACATCTCTTCTATTATCGTGGGACAGATACTGGCAGAACTAGTGGTGTTGGATTTATAATAAACAAGAAACTGAAGGATAAAGTGGTAAAAGTTGAAAGTTCCTCTGACAGAGCTGCACGACTCGTTATCCAACTATCGAGAAGATACCAGGCTTAGATTATTCAAACTTATGCACCCACCACAAGTCATCCTGAAGAAGAAATTGAAGAATTTTATGAGGAAATTCGTCATCTAAATAATAAAGGTAAGCAGCACTTGAAGATAATTATGGGAGATTTCAATGCAAAAATAGGGCACCGGCAACAGAATGAAACTTCAGTAGGTAAATTCGGTCACGGCAACAGAAACCAGCGTGGAAATACTCTCGTTGAGTTTGCAGAGGCAGAAGGATTTTTCATCTTGAATTCCTTTTTCAAGAAAAAGCCACACAGGAAATGGACATGGAGACATCCAATTGGGACGACAAGTGAAATTGATTTTATTATGTGTAACAAAAAATTCGTCATCGAAGACTGCAGTGTGCTAAACAAGTTCAACACAGGTAGTGACCATAGATTGGTGAGATGTAAGATGCACCTCAACACTAAACTGGAACGTGGCAAGCTCATAAGACAAACAAAATGTATTGACATAACCAACCTTAAAAAACACCAAAATACTTTCAAGTTGGAACTGAAGAACAGATTCTCTGCTTTAGAAGGCCTAACATCGGAAGAAGTGGATATTTCGGAAGTTAACAGAAAAGTAACCAAAGCTCTTATGGAAACAGCAACAAAATTAGCTGGGTCTAAGAACAAGTTGCATGTAAACAAATTATCAGGAAAAACCAAAATGTTGATGCAAAAAAGAAGAGAGATGAGGACAACTAAAGAAGATGTGACTTCCAAAGTGGAATATATAGAGCTATGCAAGACAGCACGAAAAAGTATCACTGAAGACGTAAGGAAATTCAACTGTGAGCTAGTGAGGAAAGCAATTGAAAACAACCAAAGCCTAAAGATAGCAAAGGGACATCTCAGTAAGGGAAGAAAACAGATTATGGCTCTGAGAAAAGAAGATGGTTCTATAACAAGAAATAGAGGCAGAAATTTTGACAAGAGTGAAAGATTTCTACTCCAAATTATATGAAAGGGATGATACATGTACTCCAGACATCATGAAAGGTACCAGAGTTCTTCCAGTCCTCCCAGCAGAAGTTGCTCATGCAATCAAGAACATGAAGCGGGGGAAAGCTCCAGGAGAAGATGGAATTACTATAGACATCATACAAGAAGCAAGTGGAGAAATTGAAACAGTACTCGCCCAAATTTTCACTCGATGCCTTAATGAAGGGAAGATTCCTGAGGATTGGAACAATGCTACAATGATCCTGCTACATAAAAAAGGTGACATTGAGGATCTCAGGAACTACAGACCTATCAGCCTCCTATCAGTGGTTTATAAAATCTTCACTAAAGTTCTTTCACACCGCTTGAAGGTAACACTGGACATGGCTCAACCGAGAGAACAAGCTGGATTCAGGAGTGGCTACAGCACAATAGATCATATCCACGTACTGAGAGAACTAATTGAAAGAGCGAGGGAATATGAACTTCCATTGTGCATGGCTTTTATCGATTATGAAAAAGCCTTTGATTCGGTGAAACCATCAGCAGTTACCACGGCTCTGAAATCCTGCGGTATTGAAGATGCATACATTAATATTATTAATAACATCTATGAAAATGCAAGTGCAAAGATTCGGCTGTTTGAAAATACAACACACATAAAAATTGGAAAGGGAGTGAGACAAGGTGACACCATATCTCCGAAGCTCTTTAATGCCACATTGGAAAATGTCTTTCAATCACTGAACTGGGAAAACAAAGGGATAAAGATTAATGGAGATTATCTAACCCACCTTCGTTTTGCTGATGACGTAGTCATTTTTGCAACTACCCCATCAGAGCTGCAGAGTATGATCCAGGAACTTGCTGACAAGAGTAAAGAAGTGGGATTAAAAATGAACTTTCAGAAGACAAAAGTGATGTTCAATGCTTTTACAAGAAATGAAGATTTATCGATTGATGGAGAAAAACTGGAGATAACAGATACGTATGTTTATCTTGGACAGCAGATATCAAGTGAGGGTCACATTGATGAAGAAATTAATCGGCGTACAAAACTTGCCTGGAGAGCTTTTGGAAGAAACAGCATAATTTTCAAGAGCAATATGCCATTATGTCTTAAAAGAAAAGTGTTTGATCAATGCATCCTTCCAGTGCTTACGTATGGTGCAGAGACGTGGACCTTAACTAAAAGAGACATACAAAGGCTGCAGACAACTCAAAGAAGCATGGAGAGGTGCATGCTTGGTATAACCAGGAGAGATAAGAAGAGGAACTCGTGGATCCGAAAAATGACGAGAGTGGAAGACATCATGATCAGAGTTAAATCCCTGAAATGGCAATGGGCTGGACATACTGCCAGAAGGACAGACCATAGATGGACAGCCGAAATTTTAGATTGGATACCAAGGGACAGGAAAAGACCCAGAAAAAGACCACATGGGAGATGGGTGGATGAAATTCGTAAATATGCGGGAGTGACATGGAGGAGACTGGCACAAGACAGACCGTTGTGGAGGAAACTTGGGGAGACCTTCGTCCAGCAGTGGATTGATAATGGTTGACAATGATGATGATGATGATACGATTTAATTAATTTCTCTAATAAATGTGAATAACTACATTATTGATTAAACGTCGCCAAAGCATTTTTACATGGGAACAACATTTTGGTATTTATTTTCTGATTGTTTGCTCTTTTTTTCGGGTGTACTGCTTTTTTATTGAGTGTACATTCAGCTTGTACACTCAATAAAAAAGCAGTACGAACCCAATGAAAACCTTTCTCAACAGCTTTTCAGTCCAAGCTGTCGCAAGCTAAGAAATATTACACGTTCCATAATGTGCGGTACTTAGTTTCTTCTTTTCCGATTTAAGAATAAATCTTATAATACTCTAAACTACTGTTTTATGTAGTTTTGGCGCTGCGATAAAAGTTCCTTTTGAGGATCTTAATGTACAAGTACGCAAACTTTTCCAGAACAGAAAGGAGAATACGAAAACCTTTTAAGCACGATCTCGGATAAGAAAGATTCAGCCATATTCACCGGGAAGTTGAAAACGTGAGAGGTGAAATTATACATAAGAAAAAAAGGGAACACGAGGTACGTGGTCTGTCTGCGTCATGATTGGATTGCTGGCAATGGCTTGCGCAGTTTTTGATCTTAGTGGGCTTAGTTTTCTTCTTCCTTTCCATGTCTTGGCTGTATGTGGGTTTTTTATCTCACGTGGATGTACTTTCCCCGTGTTCATGACAGTTACGAAAATCACGAAAAATTAGCTATTTGAATTCAGACTTACATGGACAGTAAAAATAAATTCTTTACCGAGAGCTATTTATTTCAGTTTTAGCTGTGGTTTCCCTCAATAAACACGCAACATCGAAATGCTTACTATTGTTAACGTCTAATAAATATACAACATCAGAATGAAACTAGTAAATAATAGTAACACAGAGAACATAAGGATGTATTGAGTTGATGCAATATTAACAAGAACACTTCTTCCCTATTTGATTAATACTGCGATGTTTCCAATCTTTCTCTGGTTTCGCTCATTAAATCCTACAACATTTTGTTGATGTTGATATTTCTCAGGAAAGAAACCAAGAAGAAATCGCTGGGGGGGGGGGGATTCACTATTGCTAACACTTTTCACATTCTTCTCCGACAGATACTAAAATGTGAAATTAACTCTCCTCATGGACTAATTATTCATAAAAACCTTTATACTGCGTCATCTTTTATAAATTCCCTCCACACAGTTGATAAATTGAGGAAAACACACAACATGTTTTAATCTATGTACTGTTGAAAAATTGAGGAAAAGACAGCGTATTTTTCCCACATACAACTGATAAATTGAATAAAGGACAGAGCATATACAGTATCATCATCATCATTGTCAACCATTATCAATCCACTGCTGGACGAAGGTCTCCCCAAGTTTCCTCCACAACGGTCTGTCTTGTGCCAGTCTCCTCCATGTCACTCCTGACATTCCAGCTGCCAGAGACTGAGGGCCAAGATTTAAGTTGTGGAGTCATTTTGGAGGGGTTTGGCCATAACTCACCACGCTGGCCAAGCGGGCTGGTGAGTGTGGGATAGCATTTCCTCTAATCCCGATGGTATAGTTATACCGCTATTGGCGGTCGTCAGAGCCCCTTTAGTGGGAACAGGATGCACCACGAGAAGGCAGGGTTGACATTTGTCAAGGAGAGGCTGTGATGTTACGCATCACCTGACCTTACATCCCATATACAGTATATATATACATATTTCATCAGCTGTATGAACATCTAAGTTTATTCTCAAAATTTTCGTCTGAACAATCGTAGTTGTTGTATTAATCCCTGTATCTAATCTTCATCACTTAAAACATTTCTCTACTATTATTTTTACTGTTTACAGGATGAAGTACATAACAAATATTATTTTTATGAATAATTGTTACGTACTTTCATTCAGATGATATCTTGGAACAAGAATAACTTCTGAAAACCAAATTAGCACCAAGATTCGGGCTAGAATGTAAGTAAAAAAGCCAGCTTGCAATATTTATTTTCGAGTAAAACTGTTTTAGGTAAATTTAAAGTGAAACTTTATTAAATTATCATCACACCCATTGTAGCATATGTAGCGTAAACTTAGAATGCATTAGTAAATAATGAAACTATCTAACAGAGTTTTGAAAAGAGAACTTTAGCAGAATATCTAGACTCAAAACAGACAAAAAAGCAGGAGAATACAGACCAGGATAAAGACACCAGAAAAAAATTGGTCACCTGCAGCAATATATGTAATTGTTTAATATGAAATATTTCCGAGGTTATTATTAGAATTTTATTTAAATATTTCTGGGTTACAGTGATGGCAAAAATTTTGGATACTTTTTGAAATTTTCATATTTTGTAACTTTGCAGACTTAGAGGAAATGTTTTTTTGCACCAAATGCAAATGCTTGTATGTCAATTTAAAGAAAGTTTAATGCTGAATTCAATACAAGAACAGAATGTAAATACAGGCAGTACAAAAAACGTTATGCAGGAAATACTGCAATCATGCTGAATATACTGTAATGCACTTAGGATTTCAATGTACTTTCAGCATTTAGTAGGGTAGCATTTATTCTTTAAAACCGCATCACAGCGACGTCTCATTGAACCAACAAGTGTTTGAAGCTCTGCCTTCCTTATTATTATACGTAGTGCCAGGAAGCAATTATAGCTTCAATTAATTATCGTTTATTTGATGGACGTCTCATTCGTACAAGGCTTTACAAACGGTGGCACAAATTTTCTATCGGGTTCAGGTCACGGCAGCTTCCTGGCCAGGTCAGCAATGGAATGGACTTCGTTGTGAACAACTGATTGCATGTTTTTGTTGGGTGGAAGGGAGCTAAACCCTGCTGAAAAAGAAATGGTGTATTGTTGGGAAAGAGATCCCTGATGGAAGGTAGCAGTTTTGGTTCCAAGACGGTGTCAATGTGTTTTCTTGCGTTAAGCGTGCCGCCGATTACATGAAGGCGGCCAACACCATTTGCTGACATACATGCCTAAATCATAACGCTTGTTGGGTGCTTTACATTGACCTCTATGCAATCACGATGTAGCTCTTTTTATACTCTACGTCTCACGAATTTTCGGCCATCACTACCAAATAAGGATATCTTATTTTCTTCACTCCGAAGAACTTGCTTCCACTGATCGTTTGTCCATCCAATGTGTTCTTTTGCCCACTGTACTCGTTTCGTGTGCTGCTGTAAGTTCAGATATGGTTTTTTTCTCGGAATCCTACGTCTTAGTCCCATATCTGATAGTCTGCTTTTTATCGTTCTTAAACTAACAGAAATACCAGTTGAACACAATTCATCTCTGATAGCCTCAGATGAAATTTTTCTGTCCTTCAGACACAGTCTTTCTATTCTTCTGTCTTCAACAAATTTCGTGTCCTTTTTTCGGCCTTTTCCCAGTTTGTTTTTCAGTGAGTTTGTTTCCTGGTAACGTAAGCAGCACTTTCGTACACCAGATGTTGTCACTGACCCACATACTTGCTTGTAATTTTAGCATAAGAAAGACCCGATTTACGTAATAAAACAATCCTGACCAATCAACCCTTTTCTTTGGTGCCATTGCTGTACTTATTATCTACACGTTAAATTTAAAGAAATACAAAAAATATTCACACAATCTACAATTACGCTTTACTTACACCACTAACAGTCTTTCTCCTACAGAACAAACAGCAAAACTGACTTTCCTGAACTTCTCACAAGATCTATTGCAGCTACTGCATTTGATTGGTCCCCAGAACAAGGAGTGTGATTGGCCAGTAGGGTTTGCTTTTACAATCCGCTTCTTAAATGAATCACACTTGTGTTTCTTTTTTTAGACTAAAGTAAGTATAACTTTTTTGCACTGTATACATTTGCATTCTGTTTTTTGTATTGATTTCATCATTAAATTTCTTTTAATTGACATATAAATATTTGCATTTGTTGCAAAATAACTTTTCCTATAATCCTTCAAAGTTGCAAAACAAGAAAATTTCAAAAAGTTTCCACAATTTTTGCCGCCACTGTATATATTAATAAAATATGTGTTATTTATTTCTACCGAGAAAATTTTAACCCGAAAATTTTGAAAAATTAAAAACAGTGGGACAAAAGACAGATGTAAGTGGCTGGCAAAAAGATGCCATAGCTTTTGGCTGGTCAAAAGAGCACAGCATCAAGGAAGTTGTTGAATTTCCAGGTGTTAGCAAAGGCAAAGGAACAGTTCTACGTGTTTCTAAAGATCAGTGTAAAAGAAAAGCTGTGATAAAAAGAAATAAAAAGAAAAGCTGTGGATCAAACGCCATTTGGCAAGTCGTGACCGGAGCCGATTTCTCGCCGGGTCAACGAAAAGAGATTTTAAACACGGCAGGAATTCCTCCAATTTGTTAATAATAGACCTCACACGTCTGAGTGAACATAGCGTAGGAAACTTCATCGAATGGGTATCTAGAATAGAGTTGCAAGACTAATGCCAATGTTAACTTCAGATCACCAAAAAGCTCGATTAATTTGGGCCAACGCTGACAGGACAAGGACTGTTGATAAGTTGAAGACTGTCATATGGTCTTTTTTCTATATTAGTGCCCAAATTATTTGTCATAAAAGTAATCATATCAGTAGAAAACTTTAGAATTGTATCGTTCTAGTATGGAAAAAACTCGTAATTCCTGATTTCCATCAGGTGCAATATTAAAGTTTTTATTTAGTTGCGGTTTTTCCGCAAGCACGAGCTACATGATTAAGATATCGAAGGTTCAACAGGGGCATCAAACAGAAAAAGCGGAGCTGTTCCTCAAGTTCTAAACGTTAATACGCAGATGTCATACATACACTTAGTGTCATAAAAATCCGCGCACCAAGAAAAAAACCGTGCGATTGACGCCTGACTCGGCGAATTGCTACGGGGAGGGCAGACATGCAAATGAATAAAGTTTCGTGCCATTCCGCATGGCCGAGCGTCCCTGACCGGCGCTGCAATCGCAATCCTTGGGGCTTATAAGGCGCCGCGCAGGGGACTCTACATGCGTGCCAAAGTGCACGGTAAGAGTCAGGTGAGATCCCTGAGCGATAGACATGTCGAGGAGCCGCCGGAAATGTGCGTACTGGCAACTGACGGAGTTTAAACACCGTATCGTCGGGATGAGAGAGGCAGAGTGACCGGCGCGCTGAATAGGCCGCCATTTGCGCCTGTCGAACGGTACTGGTGCGATTGTGTTGGGAGCAATGGACACGGTGAAGCACCCAGACACGGCGGACTGGCCCCGGACGACCCAGAAACACTACCAGCAGATAGGACCATGGAATCGGGACACCGGTAAGCACAGATGCAACGCCGTCCTTGTGCAATATACAGAGACATGTGACGGTTGTACAAGAGACTCCTGTGTACACCAGAACCATTCCCACAATCTGGCAGCGGCAAATCTGCACTCTAGACGGACCTTACGTTTTCTGCCATTAACATCTGACCATTGTTGGCGTCGATTGCAGTGGTGTCAGCAGCGAGCAACATGAAATGTTACGGACTGGCGACGTATAGTGTTTAGCGTCGAATCCCACTTCTGTATGGAAACGGACGATGGCTGTGTCAGAGTGTGGAGGATCACAGGTGAGCGCTAAAATCCCAACCTCACTGTACAGCGGCACGCGTCCCGAACTGCATGCGTGATGGTCTGGGCAGCCATCGCGTATGACAGCCGGACTTCTCTCGCAGTGATCCAAGGGACGTTGGCAGCCCAGCGTGGCGTACAGGAGATCCTGCGGCCCCATGTGCAGTCTTTACTGGCGGGACGGCCCAGAGCCATTTCCAACAATATAACGCTCGTCCGCACACGGCTCGTGTTCCCCAGGACTCTCTACGTCAGGCTTCGACGCTTTCGTGGCCCGCCAGATCGCTTGATCTATCGCTCATCGAGCACGTGTGGGACCAGATGGGACGCCAGCTTTCTCCATGCTCCAGTGTTCGTGATTTAGAGCGTCAGTTACAAGAAGTGTCGACCAAATCTGTCCCAGGATAACGTATGGCGTTTCTTTGACTCCATGCTGGACCGTATCATCGCATGTATCCGAGCCCGAGGCGCTCAGACGCGGTACTAACGCTGACCGGAATGTGTACCGCATGTCCGCGGGAAATCGTCTTGCTGCTGTGATATTGTTAATAACTTCTGTCCTTGGTATGTACCATCTCACTACTATAATCTCATTTCAAACTAATGCCTCCTTCTCGGTGCGCGGATTTTTATGACAATGAGTGTATATACAATGTCTTAGAATGTTAGTGTCTTCTATTGCGAAATGAACAGGTTCATGGTTTAGCTGCATATTCTCATGAGAGAGCAATTACTGCCTTTTCCCTAACTTCGGAAATTCCTTGATTTAAGTGAGGCTCCCATTATTTGCATTTCAGTGTTTCTAGCATCCTCTTTGTTCAGAGCTACTGATTTTAAACCAATACGCAAAGTAGTTCGTTTCTTACACGAGAAGGAACCAGCTGTGTTTTATTACATCTTAGTTTAAGGTGGCTCGTGCTATCTAGTTTTTCACTGTAGGTTTCGGAGCCGATTGCATATTAAGTAATCGATATGCGTGTCAGCTGGAGATCATAACGATTCCGTACTGTTTTCGATGTCATAATTCATGCTGAAAATCTTCCTCCGTAATTTTCAGTTTGATCTTCCTTGAGCTCTTCCCATCCACTTCAATCCCGCCTTCATTACTATTTCACCATACCAACTTCTGCCATCACGTGGCTGTCATAAATGGCTACCGCCTTTGTCCGTTTTCAGTATTTGCATAGGGGCCAGACCATCTCCATTTTGACTACTTGACAGAGGAAACAAAATTTGTGATACTTGCCATTGATCTAATCCAGTTATTTTGTCTGGCCTAGTAATGGGCAGTGGACAACCCATATTCATTTTGACTATTTGGTACAGAGGACAATAGGTGTGACACCTTCCTTGATCTGATGCATTCATTTCTCCTGTTTTAGTAATGGGAAGAGGAATCTCCAGCTATTTCGCCGACCAAGAGAGAACGGAAACATCGCTGTCGTGTTTTCCTGGAACCAATCAGGCACCCCTTCAACGACATGGCATGGCTCATTGTCCTGTTGATAGACACCATCACCACACAGGAAAGCGTCCAATACGAAGGGATACACGTGGTCATCGCGGATGGGCAGGTAGCCATTCACGTTCAAGGAACCATCCAGTAGCATCAGCGGTCCTAGGTCATACCAGGAAAACATACATGCACACTGCCATCATCGGCCTGTACTTGACCGAAAAACATGCCTGGGTGTTGCTTCGCGTGTGTCTTCTGAAGCCGTATCCGCGCCGTCCGTCACTTCTGCGGTGTATCAACCTTGATTCGTCGGAGAAGGCGATCTTTTACCACGATTCCACTGTCCAATGACGGTAGTCCCATGAGAATTGCAGGCGTCGTTGCCGATGGACCTGGGTTAACATGGGTGCTTTGACCCATGCTTAACAGGGTTTGCTTTATTGTTAACGGGGACACGTACCTGGGTGCCCCAGAGTTCATTTGTGTGGTTAATGTCTGCAATATTGCGCGTTGATTGCCCTTTACCGGTCGACGGAGGCGACGTTCTCCTCTCAGGTCGACGGCCTTTGGAGCTCCACAATTATGACGTCCAGAGGTACTTGGTGTACCAGTGGTTCATTCTTGGTACACCTTTACTACAGCACCTCGCGAACATCCCACAAAGTCTGCTGTTTCTGAGATGCTTCGCCTCTTGGCGCTGTAGCCGATGATCATTCCTTTTTGAACGTTCGTCAGATCACTAACTCTGCCCATTGTGCTCACGTAACGCCCTATGGCTCATCTGTCCTGGCCGGCAGCTTATATCTCCGTCGACCTTGTCACGTGCATTCTGCGACGCGCGTGGGCGAGTACACTGTGATTCCGGGGATGGTCATATTATTCTGATATATGACCATCCCCATATTATTCTGTTTTCCAAAAGTTTCCCACTTTATCGATCGTACAATTCCCCGACAGATGAAGCATATGTTTAACGGGAATTCAATAACTTCTGAGTCTAACAAATGGAAATCTTACACGGTCGAGTCACCAGCTGATATCTAGAGTATCCACCGTGTGTGGCGCGGACAGCAGCTATAAGGGCTAGGAGTGACTCAATAAGGTGCTGCAAGGTGTTCTCAGGTATGTGGAGCCATGATGACTGCAGTGCATCTGACAGCTGCTGGAGGGTGCGTGGTGGAGGATCCTTAGAGCGAACAACACGATTGAGGTGGTCCCACAGATGCTCATTGGTTTTAAGTCTGAGGAATTAAGGGGCCAGGAAAGACACGTCGCATTGTCGTGCTGGGAGATCCCATCCGCCCCAGGGAAAACAATCAGCATGTATGGGTGTACGTGGTCTGCAAAGATGGATTCATAACGAATTCGGTCCATAGTGCTTTCCGCAGGAATGAATGGACCTAGGGAACGAGATGAAAACATTCCCCAGACCATGACGCTGCACTCACCAGCTTGTGTTCTGACACCAATGGTTGAAGAGTGTTTGTTCCAGATGTTTTTCGCCTTATACGCCAACGTCCATCTGTTCGAAGAAGCAGGAAACATGACTCATCGGAGAAGGCAATCTTTTGCCAATCAGCGGATGTCCGATTCCGATACTGTAGTGTAAAGCCTTTTCTACCGACGCACCTTCGTTAGCATAGGTGCAGTGACAATCCGTCAACATAGAAGGCCCATACGCAACAGGGTTTGCTGAACTGTCGTTTTAGGTACATTTCCGGTAGATTGATGTTTTATTCGGCCAGTGAGTTGCTCCACTGTAGCGTGGCTATCGGCCGTCACGCACCTTCGAAGCCGACGTTCACCTCTCATATCAATTGCATGTGGTACCCCGCAGTTTTCACATCGCTTATTCGCAATTGGGCCATTTCTCCAATCACGATACACTTTAACCACAGCAGCATGCGAACAGTTCACAAACTGCGCTGTCTCAGAAATACTACCACACTAGGCCCGAAAGCCGTTAAGCATCTCTTTTTGGAACTCTGATAAATAGCTGCTTTTATTAATGACAGCAACGAGTGACATGTTTCCAGAATGTCTACAGAACACCTTATGTACCCTCCAAGCCAGCTCACGACAGTATTCTTTCATTGGCTACGTGTTGTTAACGTCAAAAGTAGGAGGTGGTCACAATAATGTGACTCGATTGTGTATATTCTTACAGTGTTTTACCATTACTAACTGAATTCTCTGTGATTTCAATTAAGTTCTGGTAATGAAATTCGTTATCAAGGCCGCCGAACCATGCATAGCTTTGCGTGTTTTGGACTCCAACAGCTGATAGCCGGTGACTGCGAGGTAGTTATTTTACTGCCAAAGATGAAACGATACTGACAATCTCTTTGAATATTTTTTGTGTTATTGATTGCTGTGTGATACCCAAACTTAAAGTTCTTTCAGTGTCCAGTCTACATTTATCAGTACATCTTTGCCTCGAAAGGATGGATCCGAAATGTCACCATGACCAAGATTTGCCGCAACATTTACGGCTTTTTCTGGAATAGAACTTCGCCACTTCTTAGCATGATGCTGAGATGAAAGCGTTTCTTCTCGACATCATAGCCGTAGGTTAAAACACATTTTCTTTCACATTCGTCAGTACAAAACGTGTTTTGTACTGACGAATGTGAAAGAAGCATTCAATTCCTCGGGATGAGTTGTGATATTTCCAAGTGTTTCCTCTCAGATTTTCCTCTTAGGCTTAAGATCGATTTCTTTTGCTCCGCTCGGCGCTCTAGTAGATTATCTCTGTCCTCTCTTCGGAACTTGACGAAATTCTTGCCAGGTGCATGAAGAGCGACTTCCTTTTGTCCTTAGGATGAAGAAACGTTCCTCTAGTTATATTCATGTCGATTGAAGCAATTGCTCTTCCTATGAATTTCGTACTCCAAGATGAAAAACACTTTCTTCTTCGTTCCGTACTTTTATGTTAAAGAAGCTTTTCCTGCCTTTTGGTTTGGTAGTCGTAGGCCACAGAGACATTTCTTACGGCTTTCATGGTTGTAGAGGGAAGAACATTTCCCTTTCGTTACATTAATGTGAGTTCAGGAATCCAGGTTAGCTGTACATTAAGACGTAGTAGATATAAATAGTTTTCGCTCGACTCTCGGCGTTGTAAAAGGCTCCGTATAACTTTGTCCGTGGTCACTTCTTCCACGTTAACTTCGTCCAGTACATTTCGTCCACGTTTCACTTTGTCCACATTCATTTCGTCTTCAGAATGGATGGAGTATGATGGAGATTTTCAGTTTTGATGGAATGTGTGTTACTAGACAGAAAAGAAAAAGGTTAGCGAACATTGCTTGTATGCGATTTGTTTTCCTGTTTAAGTTTTTCGCTTGAAATATAACGACTTTAAATGTTATTTAAAGTAAAACGTGGAACTGAACTTTGAAGAGCTTTTTAACTCTTTTGTGTGGTACGATGCCAATCACTATGGCATCAACCAACGTTTTACAGAAATCTTTTAATGTTTTGAAATATATCTTGTATATTGTCTACGCGTTCCAACCGTAGGTTGAAGAAGCATATATGCTTCAGCTTCGTCCGTCTGTCCGCACGATAAATCGCGTAAAAATGGTTCGATTTCGATGAAATTTTAGCATGTGGTAGGGGACCACCTAGGGACAAACACTATTGAAAATGGGACAAATGGGGTCAAAGATAAGGACATAGGAGCCTTTATGCGTCATAACTGTCGTAAATATGGTTTGATTTAAATGAAATTTTAGTATGTGGTAGAGGACCACCTGGAGACGAACCCTATTGAAAATGGGTGAAGTGGGATCAAAGGTCAAGAAATAGGAACAGAATACATTCCATGGCCGTCATAACTTGCATAAAAATGCTTCGATTTCGATGAAATTTTACTATGTGGTAGGGGACCATCTGGCAACGAACCCTATTGAAAATGGTGAAATGGGGTCAAAGGTCAGGACATAGGATCGCGATCCATTCCATTGCTCTTATACGTAATAACTTACGCAAAAATGCTTCGATTGAGACAAAACTTTTCATGTTGTTCCGGAAATATACTTTACCGATTCTGTTGAATATCATCGAAATGGGGTCAAAGGTCGGGTCATAGGAGCGATATTTATTCTACAGCTATTATCCTCTTAACTTGAGTAATAAGGTAAAAATACTCCAAATACGTGGCGACAGTTAATAAATATATGAATATTCCACAGCGGAGGCTGAAAAACAATTTTTCGGATGCTGTGTGTTTCTGGAACGCAGAAAGAGCGATGTATTTATTTATTTCTTGAGTAATAACTTGAGCAAATATTTCTGGTATATTGGAAAGCCTATCATAATCAATGCATTGCATGATTTTACTAACTTGTTTTCATATAGATCTTAACTTTTCACTATACTTAGTTTTTATTTTGATTATTAATTGTTTATTATTCCCGTATTACTAATTTTCATACGATTCAACCATAATGCTCTCTATATAGGTCATAGCTATTTAACGGGAGAAAAAAATCCATTAATGTATATTGCGGCATGAGAGAAAAAAAACATACTTTTTACATAAAGGAGGAAGGGGGCCTAAAATTTTCTTCTTCACTCACACACATTTATGGCCTTTTGAATAAACTTTTTACAAATCTGAATTTGCGAAAAAAATATAATATTGCTCATTTAATACTTAACACATAGTTTATCATTGCACTTATGATAATAATAATATATACTACGTATAACTTTGGTATCACTGGGCACACAACTTTTTTCTCCCTTTCTGCCTAGTAAAAACGATTCCACCAAAACAGAAAATTTCCCCGGTATTCCATTCATTCTGAGAACGTAATTGATGTGGACAAAATGAGCGCTGGTCAAAGTGAACCGTGGACGAAATGAACAGGTCCGAGTGAACGTGGACGAACTGAACACGGACAAAGTGATTCGCCACCTTTGTAAAAAAACGTTTTCTCTGCGTTTCGTGGTTCCCAGTGTGATATCCTTTTCTCTTGTGTTTCATTCAGATAAACTGAAGAACGACCTGTCTTCACTCGAGATTCTTTCCTCGAAGAATGAAGATGTGTTTACCCAGATTAAGGAACACTACCTTCAAACTCTGTTTAATTCAGTTTTTGATGAGTTATCTTCTTTTAGTTGGAAGGCATTCTCTTTCCTTTTATAACAATTTACCTCCAGTGAGATAAAGACATGCTATCCCTGAACTACGTTAAAGTAAACGTAGCTCAAATTATTTTTCATGATTTATTACGGAAAGAACTTTGTGGGAATTTTGAAATAAATGCGAAAGTCGGTTCAATGATTCTAGTCAAAATATGCGTGTGCTTTGTATTCCATGAACGCCACACAATTATTTTACGAAGTAGTTCTGATGGATTCAAGGTAATCAATAAATCTTTGCTCTAGTTGTGTTAGCTTTACAAATTGAATTTTTCATCATATCCTGCAAAACATGGCTCCATGATTGAATTTTTATTGTCTCATAAACTTGCTCAGTGTAGGTGATTTTTTGAAATTCACTTGCGCACAGATAACGACAATACGGAGGAAGATGGAAATGGTAAAACTTATTGAATGAGAACTCCGAAATACCGTCTATGCACGTACATTACTTAAACTAGTACAAATAATCACCATCAACACTCAGAGTCTTTACTAAAATCCTAAAAACAAATAAGTACAGTTTTAGGATCTTAGTAAAGATTCTGAGTGTTGATGGTGATTATTTGTATTAGTTTAAGGAATTTACGTGCATAGATGGTATTTCGGAGTTCTCATTTCAGCAAGTTTGCACGTTTTGATTCTTACGCCTTACGGTAAAACTTATACACTGCTGGCCACCCAAAATGCAACACCAAGAAGGACACGAGATAGCAAAGCCAGATTTACTAGACACATAACAACAGAAACAAAGATGAAACGATTGAGCTTACAGACCCATGCGACTTGCGGAACACACAGACATCAATAGTTCGTGTGGCCCCCATGGCAGGCAATAACGGCAGCTACATGCCGCGGCATCGAACAAAAGAGGCTTTGGATGTGGGCTGGGGGTATGTCGTCCAGGCTGCTTTCACACGTTGCCACAGTTCATCAGGCGTAGCCGCGGGTGGTGCTTGCCGGGCCACTCGGTTGCTGATCAGCGACCAGACGTGTTAGATGGGCGACATATCGGACGAACAGGCTGGCCACGGCAGCAGTGACACCTGGTTGGCCGTGAAGAATTGTTGCATGATGCGTGCCACCTGCGGGTGCGCATTGTTCTGTTGAAACGTGGCCGCTAGTAGGTCCTGCAGTTAAGGGAGGACTACACGCTCCAAAACGTCGGAGATATAGCGGTGGCTGTTGAATGTACTGGCGATGCGCACCAGAGGGGTGCGGGTGTAATATCCAATTGCGCCCCAAATCATAACACCAGGCGACGGACCGGTATGGCGATGCATAATGCAGGCGTCATACAGTCTCTCGCCACGGTGCCACCACACGCGGATCCGACCATTGTAATGTTGTAGGCAGAAGCGGGATTCGTCGGAGAAGACAATGTCGTGTCATTCCGTAGTCTAGGTGCGGCGTTCAACGGCCCACTGCCGCCGCACTCGCCGGTGGTGTAACGTCAACGGTAATCGGAGCAATGGGCGCCGTGCGACAAGTCCCCGCTCCGGCAGACGACGTAGAACGGTACGTGCTGACACAAGTAGTTGCGCAACACACCATAATTCCTGTGCTAACGTCCGTGATGTGGCGGTGCGAACCGTCAATGCCCGCCACACAGCATGCCGGTCCTCTCGCTCGGTGGTGTTCCGCGGCTGCGACAATCACTCACGTCGGTCCGTCCGTCCCTCCTGCACCCACGGAATTCACACTCGCCTCACTGTGTCTGGATGCCGTCCCACACGGACGCCGATGTCTCTGTACGATAAACAGCTGTCGCGCTATGCCACCATTCGTCCTCTGTCGAACTCCGAAACGTGCTGGAATGACTGCCATATTCTGCGACGAGGCATCAGGAAGCTTCCGACGCACAGGTCCGGCAGCACAACACACTTCCACTACTTACATCCCGCCTTCTGTGCAGCCTTCTTATAGTGCTTCTCGGTGTCGTGTCGGGCGCACATGGTTTGCATATGCCCTGCAATGCTAATCGTTTGCATGTCCTCTCGCGGGCGACGCATGCCGCGAAATTCAGGCCAATCGGATGCTTCCTTCTTGGTGTTGCATTTTGGGTGGCCAGCAGTGTATTAGGCATTAGCCTGAGAAAAAGTTAGCTGAGTTTGCTGAAGAGTTTATTCACAAGTTAAGTTGCATTTCCTCCCACATGTACGGCTCGATGCTTTTCCTTAAATTTCCTGACCCAGATGTGCTAATATTATTCAGTATAGTATTAACCATCAGCAGTTACAATGGCTCTGAAATCCTGCAGTATTGAAGATGCATACATAAATATTATTAATAACATCTATGAAAATGCAAGTGCAAATATTCGGCTGTTTGAAAATACAACACACATAAAAATTAGAAAGGGAGTGAGACAAGGTGGCGCCATATCTCCGAAGCTCTTTAATGCCACATTGGAAAATGTCTTTCAATCACTGAACTGGGAAAACAAAGGGATAAGGATTAATGGAGATTATCTAACCCACCTTCGTTTTGCTGATGACATAGTCATTTTTGCAACTACCCCATCAGAGCTGCAGAGAATGATGCAGGAACTTGCTGACAATAGTAAAGAAGTGGGATTAAAAATGAACTGTTAGAAAACAAAAGTGATGTTCAATGCTTTTACAAGAAATGAAGATTTATCGATTGATAGAGAAAAGCTGGAGATAACAGACACGTACGTTTATCTTGGACAGCAGTTATCAAGTGATGGTCACATTGATGAAGAAATTAATCGGCGTACGAAACTTGCCTGGAGAGCTTTTGGAAGAAACAGCATAATTTTCAAGAGCAATATGCCATTATGTCTTAAAAGAAAAGAGTTTGATCAATGCATGCTTCCAGTGCTTACGTATGGTGCAGAGACGTGGACCTTAACTAAAAGAGACATACAAAGGCTGCAGACAACTCAAAGTAGCATGGAGAGGTGCATACTTGGTGTAACCAGGAGAGATAAGAAGAGGAACTCGTGGATCCGAAAAATGACAAGAGTGGAAGACATCATGATCAGAGTTAAATCCCTGAAATGGCAATGGGCTGGCTGGACATACTGCCAGAAGGACAGACCATCGATGGACAGCCGAAATTTTAGATTGGAATCCAAAGGACAGGAAAAGACCCAGAAGAAGACCACATGGGAGATGGGTGGATGAAATTCGAAGGTATGCGAGAGTGACATGAAGGAGACTGGCGCAAGACAGACCGTTGTGGAGGAAACTTGGGGAGACCTTCGTCCAGCAGTGGATTGATAATGGTTGACAATGATGATGATGATGAAGATGATAGCATTAATCAGCTATAGTAATCCAATATCACTGATAACTAAGCAGAAGTAAATTATCGGTATCCTTAACAACAAAAAAAGAGCGTTACTACGTTGGGTTGTGCATAACAGCTTAAGCTTTGATTATATGGTCTTCTGCTGCGTTTCGTGATCCCAAAGATGGATCCTCGTATCACCTGCCACTATTTCTGAAAATAATCGTATCCACCTGTAATGAGTGATAAAATTTGACGATAGCAGTCCGATCAATTTATTTTTGTTTTTGTTTCTTTTCCTGCACAAACGTCTTGATTCTTGGGAAGCATTTTGCACAGACTAAACAGGTTGTGGCTTTCGGTTAAGATTGCTTCACTGGGTTCAGTTTGTAGCCGTCGTGGCCTACAAGTTGCGGAACTGTTTCCATCAGCGGTAAGGATAGTAACGTTAAAAGGGTCACTGACTTTTCCTCGAGCCTTGAAGCAGGAGCGTTGTTTAATTGTTGCAAACCATCTGAACAAGTGATAGTTTCCAACTGACATCTGTGCTTTGAAGAGATATTCCAATTCACACCCTCACCGTGATGTTTGGAAGAGAACAGTCTACGCCCAACTTTCCCATAATGAAGAGGCCACTTAAAGTCGTTCCTCATTTACCCCTTTTACTCCGAATAATGCAAAACTGCAAGATTTGTTTTAATACCCACTTTTTATCCAAATCTTCTTCGTGCAACATCTTAGTGTTGCCATCTTCTGTGGAATTAAAGGATTTCATTTTTGGATTACACTTACCTGTTCATCTGTGCAAGCATGGTTCTTTTTCTCCTTTTTCATGGTGTATTATTATTATAATGGATTCAGGCTTTATATTTTACTCACAACCTTCACTGTTGGTATCGTTATCGTCCAACACAGTGCTCAGATGCATCAATTTAGTAATATGTAAAATCATCATACATTGCAATTTTCCATAAAAATCCCAGGATCTTAACGTACATCTGCTCTACGATTATAAGAACTGGCCGACATGAATGCGCATTTAAAAACCTGTCCATTGAATGAGTCAATGAGTCAGGGAACAGAGTTGTTCTTAATCGTGGCACTGGACAGCGTAGTCTCCATGGTCGATGGTCGTCAACTGTATATATGTGCATTCGTAAATCCCGTCACGCGCAAATATTTCTTTCGTTCGTTCAAAATTCTGTGACTGCCAAATCCCCCCTCCTCGTTTTCAATTTTAGATACTCGATTACTTGTATTATCTTTCGAAAACTGAAATCTGTACTGATGCTCTCTTTTGGGAGCAAGAAGTGAAGTTCGTTACATTCTGATTTCTTTTGATATTTTCGAAGGCCTCGGGGACTGATTTTCTCTGATATATTCCAAGGGCTCGGGAACTGATTTCCTCTGACATTTCCGAAGGCCTCAGGGACTGATTTTTCCTGATATATTCGAAAGCCTCGAGGACTGATTTCCTCTGATATTTTCGAAGGCCTCGGGGACTGATTTTTCCTGATATATTCGAAAGCCTCGAGGACTGATTTCCTCTCATATTTTCGAAGGCCTCGGGGACTGATGTTTCCTGATATATTCGAAAGCCTCGAGGACTGATTTCCTCTGATATTTTCGAAGGCCTCAGGGACTGATTTTTCCTGATATATTCGAAAGCATCGAGGACTGATTTCCACTGATATTTTCGAAGGCCTCAGGGACTGATTTTTCCTGATATATTTGAAAGCCTCGAGGACTGATTTCGTCTGATATTTTCGAAGGCCTCAGGGACTGATTTTTCCTGATATATTCGAAAGCCTCGAGGACTAATTTCCTCTGATATTTTCGAAGGCCTCAAAGACTGATTTTTCCTGATATATTCGAAAGCATCGAGGACTGATTTCCACTGATATTTTCGAAGGCCTCAGGGACTGATTTTTCCTGATATATTTGAAAGAATCGAGGACTGATTTCCTCTGATATTTTCGAAGGCCTCAGGGACTGATTTTTCCTGATATATTCGAAAGCATCGAGGACTGATTTCCACTGATATTTTCGAAGGTCCCAGGGACTGATTTCCTCTGATATATTCGACGGCCTCGGACACCGATTTCTTCTGGTATATTCGAATCGCAGGACTCACCATCGTAGCTTGTCAGTTTTCCAAAAGTGCCAGATTAAACATGTTCAATTTCTTAATTCAACCGTTAGAAAAACATCTCATAGATTACATTCTGAACTCCAAGTAGTTATACATTTTTCTGTTTGGGTTAGCACTTTATAATTTAGGTGCTGAAGAATCTGTGCTGCTTATTTTACTGATTAGCAGCTACCCCAGTTCGATGACAACGATTTATGTCCACTTCAGCAAAACGAAGTAATGGAAAACGGAAGCTTAGAAAAAGGAAAAATCGATTGTGAGTATACAAAGCTCCGTTCAGTTCATTACGAAGTTTTCAAAAGATCTTTTCGTGCTCGAATAAATTTACGCATTTAGAAAGAAACGAAGCGTAAATTTTTCTAGTCGAAAGTTACACATATGTAAATATAAATGCCTTATGCGAACGGCATGCTACTGTTTCCGAATTTCGGCTAGGCTAGTCAAGAAGGGAAGACTGGAAAAGTCCATAAAGCAGTTGAGGGAACTTATTAATACAATACTGTTATGCTCTTAAAATATGTAAATGAAGCATAAAACAAAAAAAGAGGGTTATAGTCTCAACTGATTAGCTTACTATCTACAGCAATCTACTTCGGAAATAATTATAAGAATTCTTTTCATCCACAGAAATGAGGAAACATAGAATTTCTTTTCCAGAATTCAAGAAGATAAAATTAAAAGTCGGTTTAAACTATCCAGTAGGATCGTAAGTACCGCGCACAAATTTGTGCCTGCAAAATGTATAGAATTACGACTGGTCAAGTATAGAATAGTATCTTTACAATGCGTTTCACACTAAGAGAACGTTGCTATTCGAGACGATTTAAAAAGGCTGACAGACGGTGAAATACAGCCAACCGAAAGTAGTGATGCAAATATTGGAAAAGGACCGATAACCTAATCTGTAACAATGCTGCCGAAATATTTTGACGTGGTTACGTTAGTTATGTTGAATAATAGTCAAAATATTTGCTTTATTGACACTAATCATTACGAAATTAAAATATTGATCTTCCTTCACTTTTCAAGAGTAACACCCGATGGTATCAAACAAACGATTGTAATCTATACTGCAGTTTGAAGAAGGAAAATGTAACAACCATTTATCACGTCTGTTTAAAGTAGTACGTCATTTATTACAGATTTTTAACTTCATTTCAATCTACTGCAGAAAGACGAATAACTAAAAGGAATAATGCTTTGAGACATTTTGGGAATTATTTCTGGCACTTAAGTATTTTCAATACATATTTTCGCCATAGGATGTTCATCCATTTCTATGCCACTAAGCATTCGATATCTCATTAGGTAGTACGAGTAAATACGTTTTCTTACAAAATAATTATCACGAAAAGCAAAACCCATGATCCATAGCGAATTCATCTCTTCCATTTTTCCCTTAAATGAAAGAACATTATTTTTTTCCAAAATACTTTATTTTAATTGGTAAAGATAGCTATATTCAAATAAGGTGCGGGTTTTCATCAGGCTTCCTCTACAATAGGGTAGTCCGAGAATTAATTTTTCTACCATTCCCTTGCCGCAAAGTTTTATTCAGTTCCTCTTTATTTCAGTTAATATCGCTCATAGGACTTCTAATAAAAGTAAACATTATGAATATAACCAGTTCATTAATCTGTTGGTGGTTGTTCCCTTGAAGCATTTAACTCAATCAAAAATTTTATGATGGCAAAATCGTTTATGGAATTACAATACTCTTCTCCCATCTAATCTAATTTACAGACTCCTTGATGATAGTACATTCACATCTAACTCAGTTCAATTTTGGTATTCATGCATTTAATCTGACGACCAGGCCTTTTGGTGGTGGTAATGCCTTTCATGCAAATAGTCGAATTCACAGAGAGTGTATTTATCGCAGTATCCTTCACGCACTTAATCTAATCCACACACTTCCTCATGGTAGCATACTTCATGCTCCTAACACAATGCACAGAGTTTTGATGGCGGTACCGTTTGTGTATCTAATCGAATTCATAGATTTTGTGAGATACCTTCATGTATTTATTCTAATCTATACATTATTTGTGATAATACCTTTATACACTATCTACCAACAAGTAATTCGACACCCCTGCATTCGAAGATATCTGCGGTCCTGTTACACGTCACGGCCGCCGCCGTTAAATATCGTGTGGGAAACAACAACGCAACCAGTCGAATGCAAGATGCCACGCAGTTCGGAGCTCTCTGATTTTGAGAAAGGTGTAATCGTCAGGTATCACAGAAATGGTTGATCCATACGTGACATATCCAGCGAGTTGAAGTACCCAAAATCGACAGTGGCCTACGCGATTGGCAAGTGGAAGACGAGAGGTAACTGTTGGAATGTGCCCCGACCCGACAGACCCGCAAAACTGGAAGTTAGAGACCGACGGGTGCTGGCCAGAGAAATTAGGAAGAACCGCACCAAATCGATGGGCCACATCCGCGAATAGTTTCAACAGGCATCCGGGAGTGTTCTTTCGATGAATGCCATCCGTAAGGAAGTCCATCTGCTCGGCTATCATGGACGTGCTGCCGCCCACAAGCCTTAGATCACCAGGTCCAATAGCGCTGCTCGGCTAACGTGGTGCAAAGAACGTCGAAAGTGGACCGTTGAACAGTGGAAACAGGTTCTCTGGAGCGACGAATCATGGTTCACATTCTACCGTTCGGATGGCAGGGTCTGGGTTTGGCGTCTGCCTGGAGAACGCCTCCTGCCGGAATGTATTGTGCCAACTGTGAAGTTCGGCGGCGATGGAATTATGCTATGGGGGTGTTCCTCCTGGTATGGCAAGGGACCCTTGGTCGCAATTCCCGGTAGACTCAACGCCGAGACCTACTGCACCATATTGGATAACCATGCGCTTCCTACGTTGTGGCATTTTAAAGGGGTGGACCCATGTTACTTTCAAGATGACAATGCCACCTGTCATGTTGCGAGGTCCACCATGGCTTGGTATGGTGACAACGGGGTTCAACGAATGGACTGGCCTGCGCAGAGCCCGGACCTTAACCCTATCGAACACCTCTGGGACGAGTTGGAGCGTCGACTTAAGGGGTGCCCCCACCGTCCGAAATCGGCGAAGGAACTGAAATGTCTTCTCCAAGCCGAGTGGAAGAAAATACCGCTAGCCGTCGTACAACGCCTGGTTGAGAGTATGCCCCAGAGGGTCGCAGCTGTAATCGCCGCTCGCGGAGGCTCCACCAACTATTGAAGGTGAATAAACTTCGTTTTCCTTTGCTATCACAGGTGTCCAATTACTTGTTGGTAGATAGTGTATTTCTGTACTACTTTAAATCTTTCCTCCTTAAAGTTTAATATTGAGTTTCTCTGCCTTTGGGAAGCTAAATATGTAAATTCAACTGTAGCAAAATCTAGTCATTTATTTTAAGTAGAAATACGGATTACGACTTTTTGTTGCCATAGCAAGATGTTTTTCGACAAGAAATAGTTCCCATTCTGTTTTTCGGTGAAAATATCTTGCAATATCCTAATTCCACAGTCACTTTGCTTCCTGAAAAACCCTGTTTTCAAATCTTTCATACAGATTCCTTTTACGAACTGGTGGTTGTTTGCCATTCGAATCGTTTGGACAATGTGAATGTTGTTTGCACATACAGAGAGGCACTCGAACCCATTCAAAACTTTCTAAATACTGGGTCGTAAAAACAGGTTCTTCTTTGCAAAAACTGTACAATCTCCTATCTTCTGCCGCTCATGTATCGCAGTGGTCTAAGCGATAACTTGTGACCATTCGTCAGAGGTGTGTCCGGGTTCGAATTCCTGTGAGACATGGATGTTGTGCTTGTCTTACGGCAATGTCTCTTCCTTCCATGGAGCCAGTGACCAGAAATAAGTGGTAGGCAGCTACTTATAGCTCATGGAGTTGCGCACCGTGGTCGTTAAACCCCGAAGAAAATAATCCTCTTCAGTCTGTTGTCCATGAACATAGATATGCGGCTGTGTTTATTTGTGTAACTCTTTATAAAGCCGGGAAATTCATCTCAGTTTATAGTTTGCAATAGAATCAAAACATATTAAGTTGCTTAACATCTGATGTTAGTGTTTCCTTGGTAAATTTTTCAATTCTCACCGTTCATCCAAGTGAGCTTGGGTTCGAGTCGCACGTCAGCCCTAGGTGGTGTGCTTGTCTTACGCCACAGGTTCTTTCGCTTCCTTGCAACCAGGTTAGAAGTTGGCCGGTGACGCAACAGGATGCATTTTCCTGGGATATGAGAAACAAACAGAGAAAATAATGTTGCATGTTAGTCGTATGCATGGCTTGAATATCCCACTCCAGCAGGAAGTATTAATACATATGAGTATTCCTCTCTAATCAGTAATAATAAAAGTTTTATGTACGATTTTAAATTGTTTCGATTCTTTCTTTGCTCCCATGAGACGAAGAACCTGTACAATCGTCATTCAATCTCTTAGCGTCCATGTCATCTTCAATAATCTTAAGGATTTTACGTAATCGGAACCCAGTACTAAACAAACATGCCAACAACATTGCTACCTGCGCCAAAAGATGACGCAACATTCGTCTGGTACAGAATGATTCGCCTTTCACCTCTTTTTATAATTTTTGCAGACAGTATAATGTTTTTGTGTAGATGAGTGATTCTTAAGCTCTTATGTGAACTCTAACCTCAACATTGCGTTAATGTTACGTTTTGCTTCGCTGTAGAATACCACGGGGTTAGAGCTCGTTAGGTTTATTCTACTGCAAATTTAATAGACCAGGACAGCTTAAACTGGAACAGCTGAATACTCCCAAATTAAACTAGAGTTAATTGGGGAACATTCAGCTATTCCGGTTACTTTACTTAACGTGAATAGTCCAATCCTTTGTTTTAAGGGCACGTCGTCAAGCACGCACTTTATACAGCACACAAACTATCTTTAATTTAAACTCACAAAGATACGTGTTTTAATCCACATTTAAAAATACTTTTCCTCTGGACTACTTAAGCACAGGCACGTTCGCTCGCTGATTAGTTGTATACCAATATTGAAGGAGCATCAAAGGTCGACTAACGCAGGTTACTAACGGAAGCTGTTTTTAACATCATGCCATGAACATGATTTCAATAACATCGCGTGAAGAGCGTAGCCTAATACACTGGTTGATAACACACTACTTCTGATAAGATAGCTTTCCCATAACTGAAGTAACGTTGCATCTCGAAGACTGAACACATCAGTTCTTATCTCTAGCTTTCGATTAATTAATTGTACCTTGATCTGTTGTCAGGGTTGCAAAACTCAAATTCATCGGACAGAAATCATTGGCGTTAAGCTTAGAAAAATGTTTGACGAGAATAAACAAAATTTACATAAAAAGACGGGAACTAAAAAAGGGAAGGTTAAATTCAAGTATAGTATAGAAAGGAAAGTAGGAATATTCATGCGTTCAGTGTGTTTATAGAAGAAATGAAAGAACCCAATGATTCTTATTGCCTAACAAAATGTTGTTACTAATGGGAATAATTTTCAGCTACTTGCCAATGGAAAGATAGTTTTCTATAAAACATCAAATCGTATTACTTTAGAAACAAATCAGGTCACAGAAACTTAAATTTTACCAATTAAAGAAGTGCGTTACATCTTGAAATATTGATCATAGTGTAATACAATCTATGAATACCGTCTTGGGGATGTATGTATGCTTAACGGCCGGCCTTGAATTAAACATTGCCAAAAGCGTATAACCAAGCAAAATATTCTTTTACTCTTTCAGGTGGAAAGAGTTCGTATTAACAACTATATTTCATCTAAAGACAAAACAAAATCTTGCTTTGGAGTTGATTTTTACCTCCATCTAAAGCTCAAACAATACCATCAATAAACTATGGCATCTATATATTTAAAACACAAGGCCATTTCTTTCTACAATCTACCAGCGCCACCCACTAGAGCGATTTTAATGATTTTTTCTAAATGAAAGCTACTGGCAGACTGATTTGTTATCGCTAATTTTTATTGTCATAAGTAAGTTTTTTTACGTTACCATGGCATTTTCTTTTACAATCCGCCGTTCGTTATTCTGGCGTTTGTTCTCGCTTCAATACTTGCAACGCCATCTGCCTCTCAGCGATGGTCAACTTGGAACTAAGCCCTCCGCTATCAACTACATAGTTGTAATTATCGGAACCGGTTCAGTAGTTTTCTAGATTAGTAAAAAACATTCCGTATATTATCGTGAACTACTTTCTTTCAGGTTGCATGTAAACAAAGCGGAACCATACACGGGAAATCGAGAACTACTTGAAAGCGATCTGATTCGGTAGTACAGCCAAAAATAATAGAAAAATAATAAAATAATAAAAAAGTAAAATAGAATAAACGAGATATCCTGTGTCCACCGGAAAGAAATAAGCTCCCCAAAGGTGAAAGAATTATCTAAATCGGTTCAGTAGTTTTCGTGATTTCTTCAAACAAATCACAAACAAAGTTTCTCTCTTTATATATTAGTATAGATTATGTAATGATACCAAAAAGAAAATTATTAAAACCAAACTGGCAAAATAAAGCACATTTTTTTAATCCCACTGTGTAGTTATCTAGACACGAAATCATTTCGGGTCACTGAAGGAATACCTCAATACTCCAATGTAAGCCCGCCAACGACGGGTAAGCTCATGTTTATACAATGATGAGGAACGTCATCGTTAAATTCGCATACGAGTAGTTGGAAAAATTAAAACTTAATGGGAATATTACCAAAATTTAGCTATTGGTAATCCATCTTATACACTGCCCATTAATAATTCAACCACTTTTTATTATACACTGCTGGCCACCCAAAATACAACTCCAAGAAGGACACGAGATAGCAAAGCCAGATTTACTGGACACTTAACAACAGATACAAAGATGAAACGATTGAGCTTACAGACCCGTACGAGTTGCGGAACACGCAGACATCAATAGTTCGTGTGGCCCCCATGGCTGGCAATAACGGCTGCTACACGCCGCGGCATCGAACGAAAGAGGCTTTGGATGTGGGCTTGGGGTATGTTGGTCCAGGCTACTTCCACACGTTGCCACAGTTCATCAGGTGTAGCCACGGGTGGTACTTGCTGGGCCACTCGGTTGCCGATCAGCGACCAGACGTGTTCAAAGGGCGACATATCGGAAGAACAGGCGGGCCACGGCAGTAGTGACACCTGGTGGGCCGTGAAGAATTGTTGCACGATGCGTGCCACGTGCGGGCGCGCATTGTCCTGTTGAAACGTGGCCGCTGGCAGGTCCTGCAGGTAAGGGAGGACAACAGGCTCCAAAACGTCTCAGATGTAGTGGAGGCTGTTGAGTGTACCGGCGATCATATCCAATTGCGCCCCAAACCATAACGCCAGGTGACGGACCGGTATGGCGATGCATAATGCAGGCGTCATAGAGTCTCTCTCCACGGTGCCGCCACACGCGGATCCGACCATCGTGGTGTTGCAGGCAGAACCGGGATTCGTCGGAGAAGACAATGTCGTGCCATTCCGTAGTCCAGGTGCGGCGTTCAACAGCCCACTGCCGCCGCACTCGCCGGTGGTGTAACGTCAATGGTAATAGGAGCAATGGGTGCCGTGCGACAAGTCCCCGCTCTTGCAGACGACGTCGAACGGTATGTGCTGACACAGGTTATTTCGCAACAGACCCTAATTCCTGCGCTAACGTTCGTGATGTGTCGGTGCGAGCCGTCAATGCCCGCCGCGCAACATGCCGGTCCTTTCGTTGGGTGATGTGCCGCTGCTGCGGCAATCGCTCACGTCGGTCCGTCTGTCCCTCCTGCACCCACCGAATCCATACTCGCCTCACTGTGGTTGGATGTCGTCCCACACGGGCGCCGATGTTTCGGTACGATAAACCGCTGTCGCGATAAGCCACTATTCGCCCTCTGTCGAACTCCGAAAAGTGCTGGAATGACTTCCGTATTCTGCGACGAGGCATCGGGAAGCTTCCCACGCACAGGTCCGGCAGCACAACACACTTCCACTACTTACTTCCGTGCACCCTTCTTATAGTGCTTCTCGGCGGCGTGCCGGGCTCACATGATTTGCATATGCCCTGCAATGCTAATCGTTTGCATGTCCTCTCACGGGCGACGCATGCTGCGAATTTCAGGCCAATCGGATGCTTCCTTCTTGGTGTTGCATTTTGGGTGGCCAGCAGTGTAGTTATGCATTTTATTACGATTCGTGTTGCAAGTCAAGAAAAAATTTCAGTCACAACTTTTTCAACCGTGCATGGCCAGTTTTCTTTTAAAATTTACTTATTCCGTCTCCATGTACGATGGCCTTAATTTGATTATTTCTTTATTATTCCTTGTTACTGCTGGAAAATAATGAAGTTCACCTAATGAAATCATTCTCAAGCTTTTATCTGCCTCTTAAAATTGTCAGATTGATCCAACCCATAATCACGTATGCAACACGAATATCCTTGCATTTCGGATGGGTGCGTTGATCTCAATGAGAAAAGCACAGGAAAAAATCAGAGGAGTAATAAAAATGAAAACACATACATTATAAGTTTGCAGAATAATACCTTACATCGAAGCGCTGGATATAAATTTTTCAATACGTACCGTTACACAAAATTTAAATGCCACAAAGATCCTTGAAGCTGCAAAAGTTTCTAGATACAATATACGAGGGTAGTACCGAAAGTAATGCAAAAGTGGGCATAACTTTTTATTAACTGACAAAGGCCATTCAAATTGCTCATGCTGGTATGTTGATAGAGTAACTCTTCCTCTATACAAAGGTACTACTCAGCATAGTCTCCCTCACAAGCGATGCATTTGCGCCATCTTTGAACATAACTCTCAAATCCTCTTTGGAAAAATTCAGGTGTGGATTGTTGTACCCACTTCTTCACAGCCACTTTCACCTCGCCTGTGTTATCAAATCGTTGTCCCCGGAGATTGTCCTTCAATGGACCGAACAGGTGGAAGTCGGTGAGTGCCAGATCTGGGCTCTACGGTGAATAGAGAACCACCTACCAGCCTAGTTTGCTCATCGCCTGATTTGTTGCCAATTATGTGTGTGGTCTCGCATTGTCATGGTGAATGTGAATCCTTTCCAGATTCTTGTTCAGTCTCTTCCTCCTTATGGCTTCTCTAAGCTTCCTAACTGTCTCAATGAACAGCTCGCTGGTCACGGTACGACCGCGTTCCAGAAAATCAAGGAGAAAATCTGTCATCCCAAAAAACAGTTGCGATTACTTTCTGTGCTGATCTCTGGCTTTTGAACTTCTTAAGCTTTGCTGAAGAGGTGTGCCTGTCACCAGATCGAAAACAAAAACGTGTCTTCATTGGCTTCAAACGCTTCCAGCAGATCAGAGCAGACTTCTACTCTTATCTCCTTCAAATCTGCAATGAAGAAGAAAAGTTACTCTACCAACATGTGCAATTTGAATGACCTCTGTCAGCTAATAGAAACGTTATGCCCACTTTTATATTACTTTCGGTTCAACCCTCGTTTTTACCTGCAATGAAGAAGAAGGGTTTCTATAGAGGAAGAGTTATTCTACCAACATGTGCAATTTGAACGACCTCTGTCAGTTAATAGAAAAGTTATGCCAACGTTTGCGTTGCTTTCGGTTCAACCATCGTATTTACCTGCAATGAAGAAGAAGGGTTTCTATAGAGGAAGAGTTACTCTACCAACAAGTGCAATTTGAACGACCTCTGCCAGTTAATAGAAAGGTTATGCCCACGTTTGCGTTACTTTCGGTTCAACCATCGTATTTACCTGCAATGAAGAAGAAGGGTTTCTATAGAGGAAGAGTTACTCTACCAACAAGTGCAATTTGAACGACCTCTGTCAGTTAATAGAAAGGTTACGCCCACGTTTGCGTTACTTTCGGTACAACCATCGTATTTACCTGCAATGAAGAAGAAGGGTTTCTATAGAGGAAGAGTTACTCTACCAACAAGTGCAATTTGAACGACCTCTGTCAGTTAATAGAAAGGTTATGCCCACGTTTGCGTTACTTTCGGTTCAACCATCGTATTTACCTGCAATGAAGAAGAAGGGTTTCTATAGAGGAAGAGTTACTCTACCAACAAGTGCAATTTGAACGACCTCTGTCAGTTAATAGAAAGGTTATGCCCACGTTTGCGTTACTTTCGGTTCAACCATCGTATTTACCTGCAATGAAGAAGAAGGGTTTCTATAGAGGAAGAGTTACTCTACCAACAAGTGCAATTTGAACGACCTCTGTCAGTTAATAGAAAGGTTATGCCCACGTTTGCGTTACTTTCGGTTCAACCATCGTATTTACCTGCAATGAAGAAGAAGGGTTTCTATAGAGGAAGAGTTACTCTACCAACAAGTGCAATTTGAACGACCTCTGCCAGTTAATAGAAAGGTTATGCCCACGTTTGCGTTACTTTCGGTTCAACCATCGTATTTACCTGCAATGAAGAAGAAGGGTTTCTATAGAGGAAGAGTTACTCTACCAACAAGTGCAATTTGAACGACCTCTGTCAGTTAATAGAAAGGTTACGCCCACGTTTGCGTTACTTTCGGTACAACCATCGTATTTACCTGCAATGAAGAAGAAGGGTTTCTATAGAGGAAGAGTTACTCTACCAACATGTGTAATTTGAACGACCACTGTTAGTTAATAAAAAAGTTATGCCCACTTTTGCGTTAGTTTCAGTACAACCCTCGTATTTAGAAAATTCTACAGCTTCGATGATTTTCGTGGAATTTAAATTGTGTTATAGTACGTATTGACAAATTTATCTCCTGCGTTACAAGCAAAGGTGTTATTTGCAAAATGGAAGGCATTATTCTGGAACAAATTGCAGATTACGAAATGTAGCACCACGCATTCAAAAATTACAAATGACAGAATTGCGTAATATATCCGAGAAACAACACACACAAATGAAAAACTCGCCTCTTTATTTTCGCGTTTCTAGCTGATAGAAAGCATTTTATGAAAATATTTCCGCAGAAGAAGGTTGAACTCTCAACACATCTCCATTGATGGAAAAAGGAGGTGACGGAAGAAGAAGGTCTCATACAGAACAACGAGAAGTAATTGTCGAATAGTTCTCCCTTTGGTCGGAAATCATACTTTCACTTCTTCAAATGACGGTTAAACGAAGTCATAAGAGACCTTCAAATTACATTTACAACCACAATGAGGCTTTCTATTCACACTCAGCCTCATTGTTTTGTTCCTTTTGAAAGGACAAGCTTAGGACTATGAGAAACATACCTGAACGTTATGTCCCCAGAAGACCCTCCTTCAAAATTTTAAGTTTGAAATATGTTTACAAGACATGATTTCTTGTTGCTATGACAACGCGATAATTGTTTTTTGGCTGAACTAATCATACAGATATTGTAATACCATGCATAACCAAAAAAATTCCTAGTTTTTACTATATTTCATTCCTTAGCCTCTCGTACTTCAGAAGAAATATTTCTAAGGCCGATTTTTTCCACGATGTTTAAAATTACCACATGAGACAAACAAATAAACCTATACTAGTAATCCGGTGTATTGGGATAAAAATGCAAATATACGTTTCCAATCATTCACAGTTCAACCAAATGGCTTTTTCAAGGAAGGTAGACTGAAAACGAAGGTTCTTAGGTATCTCTTCAGGTTGGGTTCATTAGTGATCTATGTTCTCATTGGCTGTATCATTTGACGATACAGTGGAGGAGCGGAGCTGAAGCAAACCACAGCCCTCGTAAATTAAGACACAAAGGGGAACTTAAAGTTTATATGAGCAAAAGCTCAAATTGTTCTCCACTTAATTTTTTTCCCTTCGTTATGCAATTAAAAGAGAAAAGATAAATGAACCAGTTCAGAATGAATTCTTAAATGATATATAAAAAAGTTCCGTTCACCGTTTTTCATATTCATTTCTGAAACAACACGGTAGGGAACGTGAGATTTTTGGCCGAAACAAGTAAGGAATTTATATCGACAAAGAAATTCCCCGATCTTTTTTTATTTGTATAGTTTTAATAAGTTGATTAATACCACTTTTAAGTTATGTAGATATGCACTCGTAAAGGCGTGACCTTTGATATACAAAACCCTGGAATGTTTTGCTTTCACAAGCAACTGTCCATTCAAAACTTAATTTCGAGATTTTAATTTAGCACCAGCAGTGTTAATTCTTTGATTTTCAGTTTGTAGTTGTTTCATGTTCTGTAATATCTGCTGCATTTCCACTGACTGGTTTCAATTTTCAGATTGTGTGCCTTTGTCCATTTTTCTCGCCCGTGTAATTCGTAAGCGTCTCTGACCCAAGCTCACGAATTGCAAGGGTATTGCTTCTGTTTAGTCGGTTACACTCATTATACAAAACACATTTCCAGCATAGGGACTTTCTATGTAACAACTGCCATCATGTGAGGTGTTTCCTCTAGCACCTGTAGTTACAGCAAGAGTGTTGTTACTACAGCGGCGATTCATGGAAGGAATGGCATTTGATTCCAGCCTTTTCTGCTTACTCGATGGAAGGCCCAGTAATTATGATTTCAAATCACGTTCATAGTCACCTTGAATAAGATGTTTAAAGCAAATGCTGGCATGTTTTACATTGATATCATCCTTTCATTTTCATTTCAGTAGCCACGTTTTCTGCAACACTTCATCTTTTGGGGAATGCGTGATAAATAACCACAGTTCCTTTCGTTTTCTTATTCTTTGATGGGCACATGGCAACAGCACAGTTAGACATTGTTCTTACGAAATGACAGCACAGAATAGTGGGGTTGTGCAGTCTTCTGCTCAGCACAGCTATAGAACGATTTCTAAAGTTATCCCAACGATGCAAGTTTTAACAACACTTATACCGATACCGTTTTTTCTAGCACAACGCTTACCTTTTCCGTTAACATAACACTTATCCTTTTCTGGCACAATAAAATTCTTCGTCACTAAATTCCGATCAAATACCGCTAAATAAACTCAACAGTAATAGTAAATGAGTGTAAACAAACCATGGAAGCAAACGATATCCTTTCACAACTACGTCGTGCGCGAGTCTCCCAAAAGTGTCCTCACTACTGCGCATCGAAGTGGACCACCCATTGCTGAAAACCACAATCTGAATAATAGAACGCTTCAACAATTTGAACGTGGTGATTAGATTAGATAACAAACAAATATATGCGAATGTAATTTTCGTTCAAAAACACGGGGTGTCATGTAGGTTGGGCACGCGTTTCTTGCTGAAAATAAAGCTATGTTATTTGAAAATCTGGTTCCAAATTCCTGTCAGCTCTAGAGAAACGTTATCATTGCAAGCTTCGCTATTGGTAATAGTATCCAAGGTCTCTCGAATGGAGTGGAAGGAGGAAACTGATTTCTTTATATCATTTTTAAATGGTCTCCAAGGTTTCTCTTATGAGTAGAGTAGGAAGCTGATTTCTTTATATCATCCCACATAGGAGTAGCGGACTTGAATTTGTTTTTTTCCAGATAGGGCCATCGTTACTTTGCCGCACTTGGTGTCTTTTTTTATGCTCGTTGACTCAAAGGCTAAATAAAATAGAAGAATGGCTTTAGACGATACTACAGCGGTCATTCCGATGTAGTATCATATAGAGCCATTTCTGTATTTTAAGGGGATCGCATAACCGCATGCCTCGTTGGAAAGAGGGGGTTTGTCAGTGTTTTCTCTTAAACATGGCATATAAAGATGCAGGAGACCTTATGCCAACACCGTAGTTCATCTTCTTCAGTGCATTCTTGGGTTGATAGGAAACATTTTGAATGTAGCCCAGGTAGAGTAGTTGCAGCATAGAAAAATTTTGTGTGTAGTTAGTGTACAGTTCCTCTTTATTAGTTTATCACATAAGAGAATGAATCTCCAAGAAGAACATCTAGCGTAAACCTTTTATAACACAAGTGTAGGGGTGAGAATTTATGCACATCAATGAATTATGTGACAGAAATTTGTCGGCATAATATATTTTGATCGAAACTCTTTCGATTCGTGTGATGGACATTAAATTACATAAAATCTTATAAGAATGAACTGTTTTCATCAAGACATAAACATTTGATGTTAACTATTATCAAGTGTATTAAGATCTTCCTTAGGACGGATGTGAAAAAGCAACGGAACCTGAAATAACGGATGTTAAACCTTGTAAATGTACTAGTAAGGCGACATTCATGCCTTGTAACGACGATGTACTCTCGGAGGCACCACTATTGTTCCTGGCCGGGGGGAATTCAAGTTGTGGGATACACGGAAGGTGCAAGGTCAAGGTAAGGCGAAGGAAAATCAGCGCCGGAATTCACAGGTCCGGGAGAAAAAGGGTGAAGGGGGGGGAGGCACAGAGAGGCAGGCGGGTCGTCTGCTCGACGCGTGCTCCCGCTCGGAGCACGCGTCGAGCAGACGTTTTCCCCTACTAGGGGAAAACGTCGAGTTAGGAAGGGACTGTTAGTGGTTGGAGTGGAGCGTGGAAGGTGTTGGGGGCAGCACGGAAAGAACGTTTGTCGTAGGAGACGTGCCAGATATAGCACGGGAAAAAGTACGTTGTTGGAAGAGCCGGAGGGAGACACCGGTTGTCTGTAACGAAGTACGGAAAAAACTACCTACGAGAACACGTGTTCGGGAACAGAACACGAGGCTTAGCTTTCCAAACAAAAGAAGTGTGAGGTGCGCAAAAGATTCCGGCTAATAAAGACTTTCACGTTCGCGATAGGGAAAGAACTTGCAAAGGTTTTTTTGTGGAAAAGAGTATTCCGTTAATGAATAGGGACTCTGGAATTTTTGCGGAACTACAACTTGTAGGAGCTCGTGTTGCGGAACAATAGCTGCCAGAATTGATTATCTTTGATTAAACATTTTTTGTTAAGTTTCAAGCAAGCCTAATATTGAATTCATGCCTTGAATGTCTTGCCATTAATTTTACTTCCCCTCTCCCGAATAGCAGATCGTTTTAGTAAAGCTGGGAGAGTAAAAACGCCGGGCTGTCTTCAGCTTTTCGTTGATAGATAGTTTCCATACAAACAGAACCTTATAAACATTTACTTCCTGCTGTGGGGAATTTTCGATAGCACGGGAAACCAGGATCGTTTAGCTGATAAGCAATAATTAACATAATGAGCTTCCATCCCTACAACAAGACTTAGATAAGTCTAAAATTTCCCTTTAATTGTGTAAACCCAAATACTCAATATTCGCCGAGCTCTCACATTCTCTGTGTGACTTTGTACGGCCTTATTTTTCAAAACTTAGAGCAGAAATAAACAATGTTCAAACGATTTGAAGATTATGATTCTTAAATATTAAGCTATCATTATCAAAATTATCATTTGCTTAGTTGAGTCTACGCCATTAAAAGAAAATTTTCGACTCATCTAAGTCTCGGGTTATTTTATCTTGATGGTTTATGGTATTCGGTAAATGACAATACTGATGCCATCAAGAATTACAGTCATGTTAAGGCGCTGGTAATAGTGGATGTTTTTCAGTTGCAAACGTTTCTAGTCTATAAACCGATGGAACGATGAATGTAATTTTTACTAATGAAGATATTCATTGGAAGCGACGATTTTTTATTTTTACACACAAAAGATCATCTGTAAATTAAAAGAACTTACAAAACTATAAGCTCAAAATGTTTCGACCTAGCTAATATATTATGCCTTCGCCAGGTCTTCCTTATTATTACAATTTTTTTCTAAGTGAAAATTCTCCAAATACGTGGCGTCGGTGAATTAAGAAAGACATCGCCCTTTCCACGTTTTTTAGCTGTAATTAATACATAGCCAGTGTCGTTAATGCCCACCAGATGGAGACGTCCCCATAGCCGAGCCCATCTTACGGATTTATGATGTCAGAAGCTGACAGAAAAACTCACATAGCGCAGTGTATTGTTCGCTACCGTGGTGTAAGACTAACGCGCTCGGCTAGATATGGAAAGATCTGGGATTCGGATCCCCATCGGTGACCGAATAACAATTTTTAGGTTGCTATATGTTGCTAAAAATGTGGAAAGAGCGATGTCTTTATTTATTTATTTTTCAAATTGCTGTTTTGTTAACTGAACACATTGTTAGACTTGCTTCTGACAAAGGCATAACTTTAGTTATGTCAAAACATGTTGAGCTTATGATTCTGTAAATTCTTTTAATTTACAGATGATCTTTTGTGTGTAAAAATAAAACATAAATCGTCGTTCCCAACCAGCATTATTGTAATATTACACACGGAAATGCTTTACAAATATAAATGATGTTATCTCCGCATTTACAAAGAATGTTTGGAAGCTCACCACTTTCCACAAACAAGTTAGTAAATTCATGCAATGCATTGACTATAATACGCTTTCCAACACACCAGAAATCATTACTCAAGTTATGAGGATAATGGCTGTAGAATAAATCTCGCTCCTATGACCTGACCTTTGACCCTACTTCACCAATTTTCAATAGGGTACACGTCCCCAGGTAGTCCCCTACCACATGCTAAAATTTCATTGAAATCGAACCATATTCATGCTAGTTATGACTCATAAGGGCAATTTAATGGATCCCGCACCTATGTCCTGACCTTTGACCCCATTTGTCCTATTTTCAATATTCAATAGGGTTCGTCCCCAGATGGTTCCCTACCACATACTAAAATTTCATTGAAATCTAACCATATTTACGCAAGTTATGACGCATAAGGGCAATTGAATGCATCCCGTTCCTATGTCCTGTCCTTTGACCCAACGTAACCCATTTTCAATAGGGTTCGTCCCCGGGTGGTCCCCTACCACATAATAAAATTTCATTGAGGTCGAACCATTTTTATGCGAGTTATCGTGCGGACGGACAGACGGACAAAGCTGGAGCATATACGCTGCTTCAACCTACGGTTGGAAAGCGTAAAAAGAGAACTTTTTCACGTAGCAAACTCCTTAGACCTTTTGAAGACTATCGTCTTGCATGGCGGATGGGTCCCCCGTTCTACGATTTTCTTCCAAGCGTTCTACCCACTAAACAAGCTGAGACAATGCATTTCTAACTCTTAGAAGTGTAGACATGCCGGATTGTTCGGAAAGTAATGGCCGAATTGGAGGGTAAAGATGAAAAGGACATACCCCATAGTACACAACCTTGTTTTATTCGGAACAGACGCCTTCGGCAGCTGCACACCTTCAATGCTAATCCGGAAGAAATCTGGCTTTCTAGATGCAAGAAAGTCCCGGACTGGAATTTAGGACTCCTCTCGGTTTCTGAAGGTCCTGTCCTTGAGGTATTGCTAAAATGCATGAACATTTGGAAATCGGTAGATGCCAAGTCAGGTGAGTAGGCTGAATGTGGAAGGATTTCGAATCTCAGTTCGTGTAGTTTCTAGTTTCTATTTCGGGATTTGTGACACGTGAGGCCTCAGGTGCCACAAATCACGAAACAGAAACTAGGAGGAGGATAGGACCCTTCCTGTTCACCAGAAGGTGGTTGCTTGAAACAACTTCTGGTGCATTTGGTCAATTCCTTCACAGTATGTGACTGAGGTAATGCTTTCACCAGCATTCAAGAACCTATACTGTATGACACAGCGAACAGTCCACCACACTGTCAACAGAACCTTTGGCGTTAATATTGGCTTAGGATGTTGTTTCGGTGGTTCACAATGGTTCAGCCACTGTCCAGATCGCTTACAGTTGTCGTATAGAACCCACTTTTCATCACAGGTTACAATGCGATCAAGTAGGGGCTCCTTTTCATTGCTAAGCAGAAGATTACTGCACATCTCAATCTGTTGTTGCTTTTGATGCTCCATCAGTTCGTGTGGGACCCACCTATCGAGCTTCCTGACCTTAGCGATTCGGTGCAGATGTTCGGAAATGGTTGACACCGACACATTGTACTGTTTGGCGAGTCCTTTGATTGAGACGCGAGGATTTGCCTCCCCATTTGCCTTCAGAGCGTCGTTATCAATGACCAAATGTCGTCCTCGGCCATCCTCATCTCGTAGGCTCGTGTCACCGGAATGAAACGTTCTTTTCATACCACCATACTAGGCTCGTTTATCGAGGTACGTTCAGATGTTGCCTCCTTGTCTCATGCCTCGACCATATCACGGAAGGTTTGTGCTGTATTACGACCTAATTGTAACTAACGAAGCAGAATCACCGGCAACTCACTCCTTCCTAATGTGTTGTCCACGCTCATACGAGCAGCACCGACTGCAGCTCAACCGATTATGGCCAGTATGTAGCGTCTGAGTCCCCCTTCAACTCGTACAAATGGCTCTGCGATCGGGTTGGTCTGCAAACATTCTGGTCGAGTTGAATGTGACACAGCACAAAATCGGCCAATACTTTCCAAACGACCTGATATGTTCACATCAGAACCAGATTTTAGTTGATATCCTCATGTTTTGTTGCTATTTTATTTGCTGTAGTTTAATGACCTGTAAAAGCATTAAAAACTCTAATAAACCAGGGGCCTTAATATAGGTTTAACTGTTCTAAAGAAGGGGCAAAGCCAGCACCACGGGGCAAACACATCACTTGTGCCTTATCCATCACCTGAGTTCAGGACCGAATACGATGATTTTCCGGAAGTCCGCACCTGTGATCAGCTAAGCAACAGAAAGAGCTTATATACTTTGGATGCCTCGAAATACAACGGTACGAAATACACGTATTGAGGTTATAACGTCAGAATCTGGATACTTTAGTAACTTGAAAATACATTGTCGAGAGTGATATAGTGGTTAAAGAAGTTATAGTCTCGAAAAAGCTCCAGGACGATGGAGTCTTTAAGCTTTTGGATAGCCGGAGGGCCTTTACTTTCGGCATTTCTAGGACGAAAGGAATGTGGCTACAATTAGAACGAACAAGTAGAAATAAATGCAAAATTAAGCAGATATGATTAAAAGATTCGGGAAAGTAAAGCTTTACTTAGATGGCCATTTCTAGATATTGCTCAAATTTTCAAGGAAAACATTTTTCTTTCAAACAGTAGATGAACCCATTCTGGGTCTTTCTGTTTACTCGGAGTGTTTTGTATCATACTAGGCTCGTTTATCGAGGTTTGAGCAAAAAGGAAGAAAACATATTCCATATTAAGAGAGCAAGCGAAAGTAGTTTGTTTGCTACAGCGTCTATAACCCTACGAACTCGCTCCACATGTTCGAGTTAATGTTTCGGAACGTGCGAGGGAGGAATGAGTATCTCAGCCGTCAAGACGAAATAAATTGGTGTTATTTACGCGTCAAACTGAGTCATACAAGTTGTTGCCAGAATAATAACTAAAAAAATTCTTCCCATAGTTTCTTTTTGTACCTCCACAGCATAACGATGCGTTAGTGACAAGTGGCCCAGGAAAGCCATTGCATTCTAAGCACTGAAGCAAGTTGAGGTATGCTATTAAAAAGAGTACCTCGGGAACAGATATAATATCCGGATAGGAGATTACTTTCGGGCAACTCCCTCAATGTGACTAAATAAATTTTTCAGCTTCTCGAGGTGAGAATATTATGTTGTTTGGCCAAAATCGTGGAAGTAGAAACATTGTCCTAAAATATTGCACAGCTACTCAAAGTTTTTTGTGGGAACTGATATAATTTATATCCCAGGTCGTTTCAAAGCTTCTCAAAACCTGTTAAAAATCTCATTATTCTTTTGTGATGCAAAAATTTGATAAGAATGCAAAGCAGGTTTCGCTATCAACTGGGCACTAGCTTTAATGTATTTTGTTAATTGGAGGAGAATAACTTTGAACTTCTTTGATGGGGGGCGAATTCGGTTGACGCCGTTGCACATTTTGCCGTTTTTTCTCCGGTTCGAACTGATGAATTCCCGTTTCATCGCCTATGATTATGCATCCCAGCAATACGCCACCCTTCTCATTGTAGCGCTGTACGATTTACTTTCAAGTCTCTGTTGTAATTTTTATTCTTTTATTTTTTAATTTTAGGCATTTTCGGAAATGCTTTTTTACCACAAAGAATAAGATTTTGTAGTACTTTTAGTACTGTGTGTGATTCATGTTTAAATTCTCTCTCAGGCGGTTTGGTTGCTCAACCACGTGTTTTAGCTGAATATTTCTGATGATTTGTTCAAACCTTCTCACAACTTGTGAATTTTTTGAAATCGTTTTTCTGTTTTTTGTGACAGATAACGAATATGGGTTGGCCCAGGAAAGTTATAGATGCATGCAAAAACGTTTACTAAATTATTCTTCACGCACCTTTGAGGGTGGTTATGTTAATTAAAAATTTTAGTGGAATGTAAACTTGCATCTTGGGCTTTGCAGAAACCCATTTCCAACTAGGTCTTTGTGGAAGTGAGAAAATGCAGAGTTTTGCTGGTCCTTGATAAAGCCAAGGCTCGGCATTCTCGACACTTTCAACATTCAGGTTTGCTATTACTTTATTTTACTTTTTACTCATGCCTGTTAGGTTTTGAGGTTTTTTTTTGTTGTTTTTGTCCTTGTTAAATAATTTTTATTACAGTCTCTACTTAGTAGTATATCATCATCATCATCATCATCATTGTCAACCATTATCAATCCACTGCTGGACGAAGGTCTCCCCAAGTTTCCTCCACAACGGTCTGTCTTGTGCCAGTCTCCTCCATGTCACTCCCGCATACTTTCGAATTTCTTCCACCCATCTCCCATGTGGTCTTCTTCTGGGTCTTTTCCTGTCCCTTGGAATCCAATCTAAAATTTCGGCTGTCCAGCGATGGTCTGTCCTTCTGGCAGTATGTCCAGCCAGCCCATTGCCATTTCAGGGATTTAACTCTGATCATGATGTCTTCCACTCTTGTCATTTTTCAGATCCACGAGTTCCTCTTCTTGTCTCTCCTGGTTACACCAAGCATGCAACTCTCCATGCTGCTTTGAGTTGTCTGCAGCCTTTGTATGTCTCTTTTAGTTAAGGTCCACGTCTCTGCACCATACGTAAGCACTGGAAGGATGCATTGATCAAACACTTTTCTTTTAAGACATAATGACATATTGCTCTTGAAAATTATGCTGTTTCTTCCAAAAGCTCACCAGGCAAGTTTTGTACGCCGATTAATTTCTTCATGAATGTGACGATCACTTGATATCTGCTGTCCAAGATAAACGTACGTGTCTGCTATCTCCAGCTTTTCTCCATCAATCAATAAATCTTCATTGCTTGTAAAAGCATTGAACATCACTTTTGTCTTCTGAAAGTTCATTTTTAATCCCACTTCTTTACTCTTGTCAGCAAGTTCCTGGATCACACTCTGCAGCTCTGATGGGGTAGTTGCAAAAATGACTACGTCATCAGCAAAACGAAGGTGGGTTAGATAGTCTTCATTAATCTTTATTCCTTTGTTTTCCCAGTTCAGTGATTGAAAGACATTTTCCCATGTGGCATTAAAGAGCTTCGGAGATATGGTGTCACCTTGTCTCACCCCTTTCCAATTTGTATGTGTGTTGTATTTTCAAACAGCCGAATCTTTGCACTTGCATTTTCATAGATGTTATTAATAATATTAATGTATGCATATTCAATACCGCAGGATTTCAGAGCCTTTGTAACTGCTGATGGTTTCAACAAATCAAAGGCTTTTTCATAATCGATAAAAGCCATGCACAATGGAAGTTCATATTCCCTCGCTCTTTCAATTAGTTCTCTCAGTAAGTGGATATGATCTATTGTGCTGTAGCCACTACTGAATCCAGCTTGTTCTCTCGGTTGAGCCATGTCCAGTGTTACCTTCAAACAGTGTGAAAGAACTTTAGCGAAGATTTTATAAACCACTGATAGGAGGCTGATAGGTCTGTAGTTCCGGAGATCCCCAAGTCACCTTTTTTATGTAGCAAGATCATTGTAGCGGTGTTCCAATCCTCAGGAATCTTTCCTTCATTAAGGTATCGAGTGAAAATTTGGGCGAGTACTGTTTCGATTTCTCCACTTGCTGCTTGTATGATGTCTACAGTAATTCCATCTTCTCCTGGAGCTTTTCCCCGCTTCATGTTCTTGATTGCATGTGCAACTTCTGCTGGAAGGACTGGAGGAACTCTGGTACTGGTATCTTTCATGATGTCTGGAGTGCATGTATCATCCCTTTCATATAATTTGGAGTAGAAATCTTTCACTCTTGTCAAAATTTCGCCTCTATTTCTTGTTACAGAACTATCTTCTCTTCTCAGTGTCATAATCTGTTTTCTTCATTTACTGAGATGTCCCTTTGCTATCTTTAGGCTTTGGTTGTTTTCAGTTGCTTTTCTTACTAGTTCACAGTTGAATTTCCTTACGTCTTCAGTGATACTTTTTCTTACTGTCTTGCATAGCTCTATATATTCCACTGTTGAAGTCACATCTTCATTAGTTGTCCTCATCTCTCTTCTTTTTTTGCATCAACATTTTGGTTTTCCCTGATAATTTGTTCACATGCAATTTGTTCTTAGACCCAGCTAATTTTGTTGCTGTTTCCATAAGAGCTTTGGTTACTCTTCATTAACTTCAGAAATATCCACTTCTTCCGATGTTAGGCCTTCTAAAGCAGAGAATCTCTTCTTCAGTTCCAACTTGAAGGTATTATGGTGTTTTTTAAGGTTGGTTATGTCAATACATTTTGTTTGTCTTATGAGCTTGCCACGTTCAAGTTTAGTGTTGAGGTGCATCTTACATCTCACCAATCTATGGTCACTACCTGTGTTGAACTTGTTTAGCACACTGCAGTCTTCTATGACGAATTTTTTGTTACACATAATAAAATCAATTTCACTTGTCGTCCCATTTGGATGTCTCCATGTCCATTTCCTGTGTGGCTTTTTCTTGAAAAAGGAGTTCAAGATGAAAAACCCTTCTGCTTCTCAAACTCAACGAGAGTATTTCCACGCTGGTTTCTGTTGCCGTGACCAAATTTACCTACTGAAGTTTCATTTTGTTGCTGTTGCCCTATTTTTCCATTGAAATCTTCCATAATTATCTTCAAGTGCTGCTTACCTTTATTATTTAGATGACGAATTTCCTCATAAAATTCTTCAATTTCTTCTTCAGGATGACTTGTGGTGGGTGCATAAGTTTGAATAATCTGAACCTGGTATCTTCTCGAGAGTTGGATAACGAGTCGTGCAGCTCTGTCAGAGGAACTTTCAACTTCTACAACTTTATCCTTCAGTTTCTTGTTTATTATAAATCCAACACCACTAGTTCTGCCAGTATCTGTCCCACGATAGTAGAAGAGATGTCCACTTTTCAGTTCAATGAGACCTTCTCCTTTTCTCCTTACCTCACTTAGCCCGACGATGTCCCACTTGATCTTTTGTAGTTTCTCTTCCAATTCAAGAAGCCTTGAATCAGAAGATAGGGAGCGTCCATTATACGTTGCCAAAGTCAGCTTCAGATGGCAGCCTAGTCCGGTCTTCCGGGGATTCTTAGCACCCTCTATCTTCATGTCGCACTGGCCGCTGCCTTGGCCAGGTACATTCCAGCTGCCGGAGACTGAGGGTCAAGATTTAAGTTGTGGAGTCATTTTGGAGGGGTTTGGCCATAACTCACCACGCTGGCCAAGCAGGTTGATGAGTGTGGGATAGCATTTTCTCTAATCGCGATGGTATAGTTTTACCGCTATTGGCGGTCGTCAGAGCCCCTTTAGTGGGAACAAAATGCACCACGAGAAGGCGGGGTTGACATTTGTCAAGGAGAGGCTGTGATGTTACGCATCACCTGACCTTACATACCAGTAGTATATATATATATATATATATATATATATATATATATATATATATATATATATATATATATATGCATTTATTGGCCTAATAGCAAAACTAAAGAGAGTTATTTTCAGTTTTGTTAGTAATTTTTCAAATCAGACTTTAAGAAGCAGTGATGTCTAGATAAATGGAATGTACTTTGATGTCCTGGGCTAGAAAATTGCTCCAGGTCGAAATACGCACAGAATATTTCTCTTCCGTTGTAAAAAAAAAAAAGTAGAAGTACAAAACGAAAACAAAAACAGAAACTTTGCAGTCGGGTATTTTGAGCATAATTAGAGCAGCAAATATGTTGCAAGAAGAAACATGAATTTACGCCCTCTAGGTGCAAACTTTAAAAAATGTTTAATGATATGCAAACTAATCCTCACCATTAATGCCATCCGACACAAAGAATTTTCATATCGGACTTACAGAAACAGATATATCAAGAAATCTACAACTATTTTCACACCACCTAGCGGGAAAGCTGTAAAACATTTGAAAAAAGAACTGGGTCCCCGAAAATGGTCTTCGTAGTGAAAGATATTTGAAGGCTAAAATAAATTTTTAAATGGGATTTTAAGGAACGATGATATGAAACAAGACGTATTGTGAATTCAATAACCGCCTCCAAGTAAATATGTAATAAAAGGTTAGGACCAAAATGTATGAATTTTCGTGATCATAGTTTCAGATTACTGATGCAACACGAATTTTTCAAATTGGACAAATTGGTGCAGATGTATCGTGTCCACAACCAGACCAATAGAATAATGATATAATATGCACATATTTTTTTTGGTTTTTGCTAAAAACATAGTTTCACAATAGTGTCCTCAAAAAATATATCCCACAGTCGGAGTACAACAGAGGAAATACTAGCATTGCCCGGAGAAGCCGGGGAAGGAGTTAATTTTGCTTTAGCATAACCTTTTGCGAATAAACCCCAGAATGGTGATCGCGACCTCATAGAATAGCGCTCAAAATTGTGTTCACGTCTGCAGCAATTTAAATAAATACTTATATAAGAAGAGTTTACCTGTACTCATCAGATATGGTACTCTAGGGGAGAGTGTTTTTTAGAGTTCATTTATTACTGAGCTCAGAATTTAAGTGGCAATAAGAATAATAGTTCGATTGGAATGTGATGCATTATCGCAGAAGGTCGTTTGTTGCCCGTTAAGACCTTAACGAAAAGGACCCTAACAAAAAATAAACTTTTATAGCTTTTTTGATCATAATGGTATGCATCTTTTTATTTTCCTACGTAAATTTCTGGTTTAGTCAAGCAAAAATCAAAAGCCTTATAGGGGCATAGCAATACATCTCTCACTTAATAATGACAGTGACATTTGCTGAATTTTAGAATCTTTTATTCCTCTTAAATTAACTTTCAAAGGCTCATAAATAATGTGGTATTTTAACCACCTACGATACCGCATAAATTTCTGGTGCTTTCTGTGAATAAAGAGAGAGAGAGAGAGAGAGAGAGAGAGAATTCTCTCTCTTTATTCTCAAGTGTTCAACATAAAGAGAGAGAATTACCCCTTTCCCCCCCCCCCTCTCTCTCTCTTTATGTTTACGTAAATGATAAACAAAACATATTGACCTTTTCCATTAAGGGCAAGAATTTCTGGGTAAAGAAAAGCTGGCAAGAGTTTGTGAATTTTGTAAGTGTTTTACAGTAAGAAAAAGGGAAAAAAATGTCAATTTTAAAACGCAGAATGCTTTGTTTTCAAAGCTAGTCAGTCTTCGAAATTTCCAACCACTTAAATTTCGTACATAGCATCTGAAACATTTCTGCTCCTTAAAGCGCGAACTGAAAAACACTTTGATACAGCAAGAGCAATACTGCGTGAAAAAATAACTGTTTCATTATTTTTAATACACCACAATATGAATATTCAAGAAACGCATATAGCGTGTTAAATCCGTTTATTTCTTATGGTGTAGTAATCACAGAGATTCGCCAAGCTTTCGCACTCCAGTGGGAGGCTTTTTCAAGGCGACGGTAGACATTTCCCTGCATTTTTATGTTTTTATCATAAAGGTGTAGTCTACCAGAATGCCGTTCCCTCACAAATTACTGTCAATGCTGAGTATTACATTTCAGTTTTGAAGCGTCTCCGATGACACATATCGATTAAGCGAAGGGAAATGTTGGGCAGGTGGACTATGACAACGCCCGCCAACATGTGGGTACTTGTGTTCAACAGTTTCTCACGAAATGCAGTATTGAAACCATGCCACAGCCTGCCTGCCTACAGTGCTGACCTCGCCCCGTGTGATTTCTAGTTGTTTCGTGGAGCAAAATTCAACACAGAAGTTGACATCATTCAAGCTGTACAGGGGTCGCTAAAGCAGCTTCCACAAAATGCCTTCGCCACATGCTTTGAAAAACGAACTGAACGATGGGACCGTTGCATATCATCCGAGGCAAGGTACTTTGAGAAAGAATGACATATATTTTGCTGTACCTATATTTCTTCATTTTGTGTGACTTTACTCTCAGTTTTTATGGAATGGGCGTTATATTACTAAATGTTTTCTTTTCGAGTTACTCGTGTAGTGATTTCAGTATTCAAATATTCTACATTACCAGCCGTAAAATTTAGCTTTTTGTTTGAGCTTTTTATAGTTTCCAGCCGTACATTTCAATTTTTAGGCCAAGGAATTAATCCTCAAAATAGAATCCAATTGAAGTAACGTGATCTAAAAATACCATACCGCTAGTAATTCTGATTAATTAGAGGTGATATGAATTTAAATGCGTGTCGAGGTATATACTTTTTAACTCCAGTCGTTAAACATTGTCAGAACACTTAATAAACCCCAAGAATAAGTGTGGTTAAACTAATCTCCTAAACTTTTACTGCAATTCAAAATTCAAGAAAAGATAGTATAAGGGATTTGATTTTCAGAAAATCTCACAGAAATATTTCTTAATGTTTCCCCTCCGAATTATTCCTATATTTGTTTCAGTATTTAAATATTCTATAAATCCACTAGCCACAAATTTTATTTTTCAGGGAGAGGAAGAAATACTCAAAATGGAAGAATTCAGTTCAACTAATGTGATCTAAAAATATCATACCGCCAGTAATTCCGATTAATTAAAGGTAATACGAATTTAAATGAGTTTCGAGATATTGATTTTTCAATTAGAGGTGTTCACCATTGTCTGGAAGACTTTCCTCTTCAGACATCGGTGAACCACTGGTTTAGGACGTTCCAACAGTAATGTTTAAGTGCCCCCTCAATATGAAACTTCAAAATGAGTTCCTCCTGGACATCACAGATCTCAAGAAAAAATGTGGTTCAATTAAAGCTCAAAATACAAGCTTTTACTAGTATGACAAAATCACGTCCGTCAAATGAAGGAGTTTAATCGTATGATTTAATTGGAAGTTTAACATAGAGAGATTTAACTGTATGGTTCAATCTTAGACTTAGACAAAAAGATATTTTTATGCGGTCGAATCGTGGACAAAAAGTAAAATATTTTTAATCCAATCCACTAGCTAAGGACTGAAAACAGAAAATTTAATTATTAGAATCAAACGCACACGACAAAGTGTTAAAATGCAGTGGTGAAATTATATATACAAAAATAAGACAAAAAAAAAAAAACACCATCGTATCAAAGCTTCTCATGATCTTATCACAGATCTAAAGTAAGATGCTTTAATCGCGTGCTTCCTTCTGTTTCAGGGTTTGACGACCCTCCGTGAACATTTCAGGCTATAAAGAGTAGCACGTCCCTAATTTAGGACCATTGTAATCAGAACACGGAGGGAGCCAACCTCGGGAAGACAAACACAACATCAGTACTGTAATATCCGAACCCGGAGCCGGTAGTACGCAAAGCCCATTCCTTAGACCCTAGGTTCCCAACCGTTGAGACGTGCCTCCCTTGGCAGGCGCCAGACGATGCGCGCAATGTTATTTACTGTATGTGGATGAAAACATACACCCCTCCAAACAAATTGTGATAATCCTCCACACGCGCATGGTATTTTTCTGTCACTCTCTCATTTGTTTTCTGTCATCGCGCAAATAACGTTCGTTGTGACTGTCGCTATACATTCTACTTAATCTAGAACAAAAATAATTTACTTGACATTGAGAATGGACCACTATTTGAAGAGAACAACGAGTAGTGCAAAATCTGCAGACCAAAGTAAATCTAGTAATAGTAGCACGAATCCGGCGTTCAACAACCGCAGTATGTCATTTGTTTGTTTTCAAGTACTCGCCTGCGACAGCCTTAGACTTGCGAAACTTAGAAGACATCTGGAAACTACGCATGAAGATTATATACACGAAAATTGAAACGGCGGAAGACTGCGTGAATTTATATACTGTACATGGAATTGAAACGATAAAAGACGTCGTTCGACTGTGGGGTTACTGAATCATTTCTATTCTTTACAAAGTTTATAGCAGAGAAAGCTGGAGATAGCTGTGCTATAAATTCCATTGCGAAAAGAGTAGCGGTGCACCAATCAGCAATGCAAAACAAGTTCGAAGACTACTTTCCTCAGATCGACAGCCAAATTAATTCGAGATCCATTCTCCGTAACAGTGAGTGATATGCCAGAATTAAGCATGTTTGTCAAGAGCAATTACTTGAACTTTCGAGTGAAAAGACACTAAAAATAGCGTTTCACAAAACCCGACTTCTAGAATTTCGGCTTTCAGTTTGAAGCTAGTATAAAGAACTTACATAAAGTGCTCTAGAAGTGCTCCTTCAATTTCAAACAAGCTACCAGTGCGAAGCTGGGTTTTCGGCAATGGCTGCAGTTAAAACGAAGTACAGAAATCGTCTTAATGTGGAGAACAACTTGTGTGTGGGACTGACGCAGTTAGAACCAGACATCGATCGTTTGCGCAATTCAGAAGAAACCCAAGCTTCACATTGATGTGTACAGTTTGTGAAAATATGGAAAACATTATTTTAATTTATATTATTATAACTTTATTCAGCAGTAATATTGCTATGTACAGATATTACCCACTTTATTCGTGCAAAGTGCTGTTGGTAGGTATTATTGTATTTTTAGTAGTGCAGTTGTATTTTGCTTAATATTTTCAATCAAGCCTTACCGGTATAATTAAATTTGTAATAAAAGAAAATAAATATTAATTATATAGCAATGAATACCTGTGCGTACGCTGGGGGGGGGGGGCGCCATTGCAAGGTAGCTCCGATGAGGGAGGAGTACTGTAGAAAAGGTTGGGAACCGCTGAGCCTAGACCATTTGAAATCACGAGGTTTAATCGGGATTTTAATATTGAAAGTTTTAATTGTGCCCTTTAGTCAGACGCTGGAGATCAAACGTTTTAATCAAAGACCTGAGATAAATGTTTATTTATTAGATCATGTGTTAGTGCGCTTACTGGTTCATCATCCCTCAAAATATCGATGGGTCTCCCAATCTTAGTTTAAGATTACTGACACCAGCACCTAAAACCAAACACAGTACCTCTATGTCACTTTAACCAAACTCAGGCATTTATCCAAAGTGATCGGGATTTTATCCCTCCCAAATGGAAAACTTACGAGCTTAAGCCAGAAACGTTTTGAGTGCACGGCGTTAAACACAAATGTGGAAGGCTAAAACACTGTAGTTTAACCATAAGAGAAAGAGTGGTCAAGGTCGCTATTCGTCGTAAAAGTTGTGGCGTACTTGACTCTCGATCTTTCACGCTTAAGATGACAGCTCTGCAATGTGGACTGAATCTTGAGTCTAGAATAGTATTAGAGTTGACGTAATTAGCTGTTGCCGTAGTTCTTAAGTTGCCCAGCGTCGGCAGTACGCAGTTGGTTTTTCTGAAACTGATATCTGTTACGAGAACACAGATTCAACATGTCAGCACAGACGAAACAATCTCGCGGAATGTTCTACATTACTGACTTCACAGGCAAACAGTTTGTAAGCGATTTCTGCGGAGGATTAATTTCTGATTTCAAACTTCACGCATCTCTGAGCGCAGTGGATGTTTCTAGTTTTATCGTCCGCAATCATATCTGCAGTTTCCTACCTCACTTCCTTCAGAACCCAGATAGAGAAATGCATGTTTCACGTCGGTGGTTTGCTGATAACTCTCGTTTCGCACAGCCGTCTTCACCCTATCCACTTACTGCGCTTTCGAGGGTTGCCGATAAGTGAAGAGGCAGATACGTTGCCTTGGCAACCAAGTTATCCAAAAGGAGGTTGCGACAAGTTATCGATTGCTTGGCTCTGGGACCTCAGTATTCTACGACTCTGGCGCGACGCCTTTTCCCCAGGTCTATGACGTCAACATGTGAACGCAGCAGCCGTTTTCTTTTCTGTCTGTAGCAGCATTTTTTGATTAATGACTTATGTTTAAGCCTCACTGTTGTCTAATTTCATTTTGGTTGGTAGTTCATTTTATCGTTCAGTCTGTTTGTTCTGGCAGTATATATGCTTACGATTATCAAAGATAAAAACGTGAATCCCGTTTTTACTGTTATTTTTTCTGCTTTCGTGAAAGATAACATGTATTCCCAGAATAAAAACAATAAAGATGAAAGGCACTTGAGTGCGAAAGCGATTTGCATTTTGTAATGTCATAGAATATCCATACAGTATAATTGTTAGACATTTACACAGAAACGTCTAAACATTAAGGATATATATTGCGATTTTCTTCCATGAGAAGATGTTTCTGACGTTTCAAGAGTGTGAACTAATCGTGTTAATGAGGCTCCCGTACGAGAGTGTTTCCAACGCTCTAGGAACTAATTTTAGATGCTTAAATATAAAATCAGTGAACAATCACATAAACTATAAGATGCTTTTCATCATATAACCGATTAGGCTTATCAGTTTGCTTATGTTACATAGAAAATTAAGACTGAGAACTGGGGAATTGCGGGAGAGCATTGATCTCGAAGAGCATTTCTTCTGTGTGTTTGCGCGGAAGAAATGTATAAATCATCAGGAATTGATAGACAAATGGATGTTACAGGCAGATAGATGGATGCCAAATTAATCATGCAAGTGGACATGTCTAAAAATAAACTCGAAAATTACGTTGTCCTGGAACGAGAATCGAACCCGCGTCTCCGATTAACGTTCGAGTTCGTTACCGTTACTCCACCCAGAACAAGGAACCTCAAAGCAACAGACGATGTAATTTGGGACTCTGTAACGCTCCGTCGTGCGCAAATCGAAGCATATGCACTCACGGACAATGAAATTTGCTCACCTAAAAGAAAACATGATACAACCGCGAAATTTTGCAAATAGCTAGAGTGCGTACTGGTATGCAAGTTATCCACGTTTGGTGAGAGTGCGCGCATGACCCACAGCCTGTGGTGGCGCTGCAAGCATGAACGGAAAGACTAATAAACCGGCGTGTAGTCTATGCCCCATGAAAGCGAAAACCACCGGCCGACGCAAGCAAGAGTGCAGAAAGCTCTGACTGTGTGCGACAGGGATCCGTGTCCAACAGCTGTTCCAGTTTCTCATCGTCAACTTTCTGTGGTTGTCCTGGATGTTCTGCATCACGGAGATAGAAATTTCCCTGCTTAAACTGCTGGCACCACTTCTTGCACGTACTGTAGGACACAGCTGCCTCACCCAAAGCAGCACAGATCATTTTCTTTGCTTCCGCGGCACTTTTTTTCAACTGAAACGCGAACAGGAGGCAGTGCCTCAAATGTTGCTTCTCCAACGACATTGCTTTCACCGTCAACTTTCGTCACTTCTGTCACTACAGCTGTGAGCGGTTACGGTTGCCTGGAAAGCTGTTGGATGGCGCTGCAATCAGCCATTATCGCACACAGCTATTTGCATTTGCTGACGTTCTACGATCGTTTGCGGTTAGGGGCCGAGAATTAAGTTGCACACCTAATAGATTTAGGTTAGGGTTTCCTTTAGGAAAGAAGAGCGGTACAACTTCAGAGAGAATGAACTATGACTGCACATTTAGGCTGAGGCGCGTGCGAAAGCCGGAACAAAACCCACAGTGACCAAATCAAGAGGTGCCTCCATAAACACGCAATATTTCTGTTAGCAGCACCTACATCCCGCCGGCCTCGGTAGGGGACTAAGACACACGAGTGCTAGAGCACATTTCAAGTTATTACCGTTACACATTGAACTAAACATTAACTCATTTCTGTTTACTTAAGCATTCCATTATACCCCTCATGAAGCAACACATCCTGCCCTTGATACATTTCCTTTAGAAATGTTCTTTGATCGCATCTTGCTCGTCTGCCGAAGTAGCGAAGGAGCAAATAAAATCCGAAGGTCCAAGGCGTCCGTTAGATCTCCTTCTGAACTGATTAGGGTATCCGTTGACCTCTGTTAAGAGGATCCGTTCTTTGGAAGTTATCTGACTAGTGCTTATCTTACTGCAGCAGTTCTGTACCAACCAAAACTTGCCGTTGTTCAGAGGTGTCCGTTATTGGAGGTATTGAAAGCGTAACACATTTCCTTAACAGTTGCTTAACAATTTATTAGTTAATTAGTCATTCGCTGATCACGCTATAGCTGCCATATTACTTCTGCGCGATGAAGTAAAACGGGAACACTAATAATGACCCTATAGGAGCTAAAATAAGGGGAAGGATCTTTAAGTTACATATTGTGTATCGTATCATAACGAAAGGAATTTCAAAGTGCTTATTACTATTACACAATGCTTCGGCTGTATGAAAACGAGAAGACAGGTACTAGATACCAACGTTTTTTACAAGAGGACACAAGTACCAGGTATCACTGTTTCTTTATACAAGGACACAAGTACCAGGTATCACTGTTTCTTTATACAAGGACACAAGTACCAGGTATCAGTCAATTCTTTACACGCACACTAATCTCTTATTTAAAGAAAACTAATTAATCGTGAAAGGGAAAATTTCTAGGGCATAGTACCATGACAGTTTTGTTTTTGTTTTCCCACTTTAAAACGTGAAATTTGTGAAAAACAGTTTATTTACCTTGATATACACTAACGGAAAAAAAATCCCAACACCAAGAAGGAGTTGTGTTAGATAAACGACAGTTGGTAGGCGGTGAGAGTACATCTGTAAGATGACGTCTATGCAAATTTCGCGCTCGGCGCATACGTGTGGCGCTAGTAGCGCACCTCGGAACATGCAAAGCAGGTTTGCTGTAAATACGCGCTGTAACGTTCGTGAGCGTTAGTTATCGTTGAGATTCGACGTAGGGTGTTGATGTTAGTTAAGAATGCCTTTAAGAAGACGAACAAGCCATTATGAACAGCTCACGCAGTTTGAACGAGGTCGTGTAATAGGGCTACGAGAAGGAGGATTTTCTTTCCGCAATATTGCAGAACGACTTGGCAGGAATGTAGCCACTGTGCATGATTGTTAGCAGCGGTGGTCAAGGGAAGGTACTGCCTCAAGAAGACCGGGTTCCAGCCGGCCACGTGGCACTACTGAGAAGGAAGACCGCCGTGTACGGCGTATGGCCGTGGCGCATCGTACCGCGTCTGCGGCAGCAATTCGAGCTGCAGTTGCCACCACAGTGACACAACGAACTGTTACAAATCGGTTACTTGAAGAACAGCTCCGAGCCAGACGCCCTGTAGCGTGCATTCCACTTACTCCAAACCACTGCCGTTTGCGAATTCAGTGGTGTCAAGCTAGAGCTCATTGGAGGACGGAGTGGAGATCTGTTGTGTTTTCTGATAAAAGCCGGTTCTGCCTGGGTGCCAGTGATGGCCGTGTGTTGGTTAGAAGGAGGCCAGGTGAGCGCCTGCAACCAACCTGTCTGCGGCCGAGACACACTGAACCTACACCTGGAGTTATGGTCTGGGGAGCAATTTCCTATGACAGCAGGATCACTCTCGTGGTTATCCCACGCATCCTGATGGCACAGTTGTACGTCGGTCTGGTGATTCAACCTATTGTGCTGCCATTCATGAACAGCATTCCAGGGGTGTTTTCCAACAGGATAACGCTCGCCCGCATACCGCTGTTGTAACCCAACATGCTCTACAGAGTGTCGACATGTTGCCGTGGCCTGCTAGATCACCAGATCTTTCACCAATCGAGCACGTATGGGACATCATTGGACTACAACTCCAGCGTCACCCCCAACCAGCATTAACCGTCCCTGTATTGACCCACCAAGTGCAACAGGCATGGAACTCCATCCCACAAACTGACATCCAGCACCTGTACGACACAATGCATGAACGTTTGCGTGCTTTCATTCAACATTCTGGCGGTTACACCGGTTATTAATGTACCAGCATTTCACATTTAAAATGGCTCTTCTCGCGCTTACTTTAAGCTGTGATCTTGAAACCTTAATCGATTAAATATGTTACCTGTACAAATGTATTGCCACCATTTCATTGCTCTATAACAATTTTTTCGTGGTTTTGGGATTTTTTTTCCCGTCGGTGTATGTAAACAGTCTGAGTAAGAAGTTTTGTTTTACGTGAGATACTTGTTTCGAAAAGCGTAACAATAACTGGTGGACTCTCAGTCGTCTGTCAAAAACCTTACGTTAAAAATTCTTTCTTCAGCTGTTTCTAATTGTTTTATATATTTCAAAAAGAAAAAAAAAGTCGAACGTGACTTTACAACTAAGGACCACAGTTTGGCTCACTTTTCATTATAATGAGTTTACAAAAAATTAATTAGTATTGCACAAACAAATGCATTTCAGATTCTTGATGGTGAATATGATGGAATTCACTCTTTGTTGGACATAAGTCAATAACACACTTTACTTCCAGTTTACCGATTCTGCTATAACGCACCTTGAAAGTTGTGCATACTGCGCGAGCAGCAGGATGGTTGAATTTTATTTTATTTTCAAAATCTGCTTCCATCCCTCCCTGTAAGGGAAAAGTAATAATATTTGATGTCTGGGTAACCCAAATATCCAAATTTGCACTGTACTCCGACGCAATGCAACGTTCCGAATGTCATATTAAATTGCTTCACTCGCATCTTTTGTTATTATAAATGATGTATCATAACGAAAATTGTGTAATGTAGATGGTATTTGCAATACTTTTCATCATGGCATCTCTCACTACTGTTGCGAAAATAGCAATTGCGACGTCAAAGATCTGTCTGCTTCTCCTAATGTTATCTATAGACAATGTAGCACTCACTGTCATCGGTATTGGGTATGAAATTTCGGTAACCTTGAGTTTAAAGCTATTTGAGTACCTGAGGCGATTTGATATTTCGAATAGCGTTGCCAACATAATAGCTTTCCCATTAAAATGCTTCCAGAACGGGCAGCAAAGTTATCGCTCGCTATTGATCTTTAAGTGCATTCTGCGTGAAATATATTTTAAAGATGCATACAGAAACGGAGCTGGCAACATCGTATCATTGTTAAAAGTCGGCACGATGTTAAAACCCTGGGGGCGCTAAAAATGGAAATAGATGCAGAACTGAGATTCAGTTTCTGAACTAAAATAAAGGGTATAAAGTAAAATTTTGCTGATAATATATTCGCTCAGAATAGAAACTGCTATTATGCATTAAGGTTTGTGAGCGCATGTACCTTGAAGGAAGTTTGAGATGCGTTCATAATTCTTTTCCTTATTCATAGAATTTTCTTATTTGTTTCGTAGATACTGCTTTTGAAATATCTTTACTGTAAAACTGGAAACTATTAAATGGAAGAAATAACCTTTCGGAATGAAAAACAAAAACTCCCCTACCTCTGAAAAAGCATCTTCTTCAATAAGCCTAACCGTTTCCTGTTATAGATGATAGTGTATGCCATAAAATGATTTAATGTGATCAATATTCCTGAACTTCTGTTGGTTTGCTAATTTTTGTGAACATCAGTATCAAAGAATTCTCATATTAAATTGTAATCGTCTAATTTAATTGTAATCGTCTAATATTTCAGTAACAATATGAGCATTCTCATATTTAAATTGTAATTATTCTAATATTTCAGTTTGTTTACACTGTTAGCTTTTAATCAAGCCCATCCGTAGATGAGCAAAAGCTTGGCAAATTGTGTTCTGTTTTCTGACACTGATAAAACGCATTACCACTACAGTCTTATATACTTCGTGTATTAATCGGTTCTACTATTTAACAGGTATAATAACCTAACAGAAAAGTAGGTAAAACAAGAACAAGTAGGAAAAGTAGATGGGAAATGAATGCAGAAAATTCGAGACTGCCAGCCACGGCGTTTTCAAGGACCAGCTATGGATAACACTCTCTTGGTTCTGCAAAGACCAAGTAAACTTAGTTTCTGCTACGACATGTCTGTATTTGCTGATATTAAGAAAACAGCCAAATTAACATATCCCACCCTGATATTATCAAAAGCGCCCTGAAATTAAAGTTACAACACTAAAACGAAAAACACCAAAAATGTTACTCCCCACCGTAATATTACAAACAAACCTCATCAAAACCGCCCTAAAATTAAAATTACAACACTTAAAAGAAAAAACAATGCCACAGACATATCGTAAAACAGGCTCGACTTTTGTTAAGAATCAAATTAAGTAAAGGACGCCTAACACTGAAAGAAGCTTAACATTGAATGTTACATTATTTACAGCACATATTTCCTTATATCTTTAAGGACTATTTAAATTGAGCTAATGAGTAAAGAAAAAGCCTCAAAAGAGGAAACAAAATTGAAACACGGCACGTGGCACAAGAAAGACAAGTGGCAAAGCCAGAAAACGGACAATAACCAAAACTACAAAAAATTGTTTTAATACCCTCACAGGCAAAAATTAAAACAAGTGCAAAAATCAAAGAAAACTGAAATCTACTGACTTACCAGACAAAGAGCATCTGCTCTGTCCATTGTCTTCAATCCAACTGCAAAAAACCAGAAAACTATTGTCACAACTAGCAACAAAAACCTCCTGCAGAGCCCCACAAAGCAAGTAATGCTACAAAATTTGCTACTATGAACTAAATGTTTTTAAAAACTCAGGAAGCAGCAAACTCAAAAATGGCAACCTGTATTGGTGGAATGAGCATACGCTTAAAATAAACTCAGCCTACTGTATTTGTGTACCTAAAATAAAACTAAGCTTAAATCAGAATTCCTTAGTGTTTCAAATATTATACTATTTATATATATTACGGATATGCAAACGTTTCCGCCGTTTTAAGAAGAAAGGAGACATGAACAATTAGGAAACCAGTACACATTTATTCAACGAAATATTGGCCGTTAGCATCAATGACCTTTTGCCATTTTTCAGGCAACAAATTAATGTGCCTATGATAGAAGGACTCGGATTTTGAGCTGAAGAACGCAGTGACGAAATTTTCCACCTCTGGAAATGTGGTGAACCGCTGTTGGGCTAGGGCATGCTACATAGAGCGAAACAGGTGAAAATCTGAGAGTGCAATAACCGGGGAGTAAGTCGGGTGCGGTAAAACCACCCAGTGTAACTGTTCAAGGGTTGATTTCGTGGTGGCACCGACATGTGTTCTGCCAATATCGAGTAACAGGAAGAATGCGTAGCGTCCTTTACTTGTCCATGGGCCTTTTTCCTCGATTGCGCCGTTCAGTGTAATCAACTGATCGCTATATCGTTGTGCAGTGATTGTTTCGCCCCGGTTTCAACAGTTCGAAGTACAGCACTACAAGCATATCCCACAACAGACACATAACAGCCCCTTTATCCCAGAGATATCCTGTTTTGCAGTGGATGTTGATGTCTGTCCTGGGTCGACCCAGCATCGCTTGCCTATGGGGTGGTAACAATAGACCCATTTTTCATCCCCGGTGACAACCTTCCACAAGAAATTCTTCCCTCAAAACCTCTTAAGCAACGAAATGCAGATGCCCAATCGTTGACCAATATTACGCTCCGTTAAAGTATGCGGAACTCGCTTACCAATCTTCTGTATCTTCCCCAAGGCCTCCAGACGACGTACCACCTCCGATTGAGCCACTTTCAAACGTTTTCGCTAGTTTCGTAGTCGATTGCGTGGCATCCTCTTGCAACAGCGATTCCAGTTCCTCGTCTGCGAGTTCCTGCGGTCTACCTGCACGTGGCTTGTCTTCTAAGCTTAGATCACCTTTCTTGAACCTGGCAAACAATTCTCGACACGTCCGCTCACCCATAACCGTTTCACTATACGCCTAAAAGGTTGAACGGTATGATTCACTCGCACTTTCAACTTAATTAAACATGAATAATAAACAGTGCCGCAAATGAATTTTTATCGACCGCCATGCTTGGCTTCATGTACGAACCGACAGCACGGGTCGCCTGCCGGCTAGACCGCTACAGTGCCCGCTTGCGGGGCAGCAGAAACTTTTGCATACCCCTAATATATCAATATAAGTACCTACACTTATACCAACCTCATGTACTCATTCACATAAACCACTTATATTTACATATACATTCATATACACACACATGCTAACGTATACTTTCTACTAATATATGTATGCTATGTTGCATACCTTACACCCAAGATCATTTACTCATATACTCATTATTTATTTTTACATATTTTATTTTTATTTTATTATATTTTAGACATTTTTGTGTACTATATATTTATAAAAATTGTTCGAAAGGAAAATAATTAGCATAGATCTTTAGGTTCCAAAATGCAGTCGTCAGCATCACACTGTTCACCTCCATTAAGGCCTTGGTGAACAATCTTCGTAAGACCACTTGAAAGTCTAAATTAAGTCTGAAATCCTAACACTATATTTAACAACCTTTTTCTTAATGTTGATTGAATGAATATCTTGGGTACCTGGTTATTTAGAAAACATTACATAAGTACTTTTAGATGTTTAAGGAAGTCTGATTTTAAGTTAAAGATTCTTGCTATTCTTGGTACTTGAGCAATTAGTACATTTTCTATTACTTTATTGGAACATTACTCTTTCAAATATGGTATTTAATCACCTCGAAAGAAAAGCTATATCTTTTATCAAAAAAGTCTAATTACTGGATGGCTTACATTTAAATTAACAGACAGATCTAAAAAATCAAGAACCTGATTACTATTGTTAGTTTTGCGAAGATTAAGGCATTCTGGATATATATCACCAAAATCAGTTTCAATAACTTCTGAGTTTCACTCACGGACAATGAAATCTGCGCACCTAGAAGAAAAAATGCTACAACCGCGAAACTTTGCAAATAGCTAGAGTACGTGCTGTACGTGCTGGTAAGCACATAATCCACGTTTGGTACGAGTGCACATGACCGTACACTCTGTGGTGGTGCTGCAAGCACGAACCGGCAGCCTTATAAAAACGGCGTGTAGTCGATTTCCCATGAAAGCGAAAAGCACCGGCCGACGCAAGCAAGAGTACAGAGTGACAAGAATGCCTTGTAGACGCCAGAGACGTAGATTTATGCCACTTACGGACTTTGAGAGAGGCCTGATCGTCGTGGTGAAAACCGCAGGGTGGTCGGCGCGCCGTATAGCCCGCCACGTGGATCGTTCTGACCATACCGTCTGACTGTGTTGGGAGCAGAGGACACGTGACGGCACTACTACACAGCGGAGCGGCACCGGAGGACCAGCGGTAGAGAGGATCGACGGATCGTGCGATAGGCACGAAGGGATCCCATGGGGACCCGGTCCACTATACAGGCAGATGTAGCGGCTCCTGTGTGCCACCGAACCATTTCCCGACACCTTGCGGAAGCGAATCTGCAATCTCACCTTCCCCCTTACGTGTGGTGCCATTAACACCGGAACGTCACCAACTCCGTGTGCAGTGGCGCCAGGCCAGAGCGACGTGGAACGCCACAGACTGGCGACATGTAGTGTTTAGAGATGAGTGCTGCTTCGTTTTGGGGACAGATGACTATCGTGTCCAGGTGTGGAGGTACCCGGGCGCAACACCTCTACCATTGCAGGCATTATGGTCTAGGGAGCCATTGCCTACGATAGCCGATCAGGTCTAGTAGTGGTACGTGGATCATTGACGGGCCAGCGGTAAGTGGATGAGATCCTAGTCCTAGGCAACTCGAGCCGCACACAGCTCGAGTTGCCTAGGACTACTTACGTCCTGTCCAGACACTTTCATGGCCTTCCCGCTCCCCGGACATGTCCCCTATCGAGCATGTGTGGGACCAGTTGGTAAGCCAGCTGCAGACGTGCCACTCTACCCGGGATTTGGAGCACACCGTTTAGCACGTGTGGGCCAGTCTACCACATGACAACATCAGGTCAGGCAGGCGTCTGTTCGACTTCATGCTGGACCGTATTGCAGCATGTATCGCCGCAAGAAGCGGTGCGTCGCGCTATTGAAAATGACCTGACAGCGTGCCAGAGATTCCTCTGTAATTGTCCTGCAGCTCTATTTTTGCCATCATGTTATCATCCATCTGTATCATTATGTCCATAAAATTTCAGTTAAATCCGATGCTTCCTTCTTGGTACGCAAATTTCATTGCCCGTGAGTGTATTTATGCACAGTAAATCATCAATCTACCTATAACTAAGAATAAGAATAGCTATCTCTATGAGAACACCTATTTTTAATAAAGAGGTATTCTTTATAGAAAAGAAAGAGATCGTAAACAGCCCATGGGTACTCCGTTAAACTGTTTTGTAAAAAACCTTACTGAAAAGAATAAAATTCTTACTAATACAACTAATAAGCAAGGTGTTCCAAATATTAACTTGAACTATTGTAGAGAGGTCAAATTATTCATAGAGTTCCTTCAGCGTAGTGATGATATCTTTAAGTTGAAGATTAGTATATAGGTTTTCAAAATCATAACTATTGATGTTTACAGGCTTAATGCTGAGGATCTCCGAAATTACTTCAGAGTTGTTAATAATCCAACAATCTTTGAAGCTACAACTAGAACTATTTTTAAGACGAACGAGAACCTGCTTAAAAAGCGCATCAAAAGTCTGATCAATCTTCTTCTTATGACTTTCTACTCCTGTAGCTATGAACTTAAATTTCACTCGATCCTTGTGAAACTTTACCGTTGCAAAAAGAAACGGAAATTCAGGCTCATAAGCTCTAACTAAAGAAAGTTTAAGCTGTTTGTGGAAAGCTTTAAATTTATTAGTTAATTGCACACTGTTGACATTAACAGGGATATAGGTAACTTTATTATTTAGTTCTTGAGAGATTAAATTATAATACAAATACTTACAAACTATAGCAAAAAATATTGTTGGCTTTATCTGTGGTGGTAACAATATAATTATCTCGTGATATGGAAAGAGAATTTTTAATAGCTGGATCAAAAAATAAGCTTTTATCGTAAAGTACCGATAGATTAGCTAAATTAGCCTTACAATCCAGCAGAGTATTATGCTTCCATTCTGATAAATCCTCAATGGGCTGACTGAAAGCCAGATTTGTTTTAACTATATAGCTACTGAAATCGTGGATGAAGATGCTAAGAATCTGATCTTTAGAGATATACAGCAAAAGGCCTAAACTTATTGACTTTCTAAGCTCAGTGTCTTCAGTGAAGTTCATATTTCCTGTTATTGCATAGTAGTGATATGCATTATAAAAGTCAGTACCTATGTATCTTGCACATTCACAAGAAATTGGAAAATTGTCTGTCGTTAAGGAATTAGCTTTACAATGTTTAGCTCTAAACCTTATTGTTTTCACCTACTTAAGCTAATAATAGAATGGTGCTTAGTAACTGGGAAGTTGCTGACGTTATTGTAAAATAGTTCTTTCTTAAAGTTCAAAACTCAAGCAATAGCCGTCTCTCAGAAAAACTAATTTTGTTTTCTGACCTCATTGAACAGCTGATGGTACGCTAATTTCAGTGTTTTGAAAAGGAAAGAGACTATCTGGGAAAATGATGTCCTCGTAAGTTCTCACTGGATGTTGTAAACTGTTTTGTAAATACGTTGCGATAATTATTTACTTACACTCGTACATATATAACAAGCGCTTTTTACATCTCTCTTCATCATGAACTTCTTACATGTTACTGTCAGTGACATTCTCCGAATTTGACTCATAATTTAATTTTAGGATTTTATTCAAACAATTTATGCAGAAAGTAAGAAGAAATCTTTGATTCAGTAAACTATTCACTTCGCGCAAAACACTTGAAAAGAGTTTCGAAACTTGAATTTTGATAAAATCAAGATGTATTCTATTAAATATTTCTGAAAGACTATTTTTGAACGCGTAATAAATGCATTTGCGCCCGACTTAAGATTCATCACTTCCTGGTGTGAATTTAGTTGCTGTGTCTCCGTCCCTCTCTTCCCATCCCTTTCTTTTCCTTTTTGTCAGTTGTCGCCCTTCATGCTTGAAGGTTTATAACATTTAGCAAGAACATTATGTGTGCGTGATAAGAATACTAATTTGTACGTGTCATAAAGAGCGGATAGCGTCAGAGTCATCACAAGTAACAACAGAGTCCATTATGCATCCGGGGAGAGATTTCTTTTACTCGCTCCATCATTCTCTGTTCCCAATGTCCCGTGAAGTTAAATGAGCCATTCGCTTTTATGAAATCACAGTAACATAGTTTACCGTAATAAAGACTATTATGGGCACTAGATGGCACGTTTACAGCAGCATTACATAAATGCTGCGACTGTTATCACAGAAATGTAAACAGATCTATGCGAACATAAACATTCTTTAGTTTCGTATCCTGTATAAAACACTGCCTGTTTCCAAACATTTCAGTTTAGGAACATTTTACGTGGTGTTCTCAAACATCAACCTTGTCCTTTAAGGACGTTTCGTGGCTTAAATGCTTTTCTCTCACTCTGGGAATAAAGTTCAGCACGCGCAGTCGCATGAGAATTATAATTGTCTGCAACACTGTAGACGATAACCACGCTGGTTTGCGACAGATAATTACCCCAGTTCATCCTCAAAGTAAAGTACACGTAGGCGCCTTAGAAGCAATGACTTTAATTCTTTGTCTGATTTAAACGTCTAGACATCACAGTGATACTGAATGGTGCATTACATTTAAACTCCCGTAATCCTCTGAGGATTACGAGAAATATGCTCTGGATGGCTGCACAAATTAAGCACCTTAATGAGGCCGATCCTTTAGTGTGGTGCATATATTATTGAATTTCTTTCTTGCCAAGCACTGAAACCGTAGATGCTTATAGTGGCTTAAGAAGTTTAAACACACATTTACTAATCAGATTCTAACCCATGGAATCAAAATCTTTTGCTTTTTTGGTGTGGTGGTACTTACCAATCCTCGCGAGCATCGGAGGCTTACGGGAGTCGGCCATACCTAATTTAGGGGGGCGGCAACACCTCTCATTCACCACATGGGTATCTAGCTCGCGCCCAGTTCCAACAATTAACCAGAATCCCTCACCTTAGATATCGTAGCCAGTCACTTTTCATGTATTTTATAAAATTCGGTGACGTATCCTTACACACAAATACTGTAAAGACTACTAGAGTGTCGTTATTATGCAAGTAATGCAACTAAGCAGTTATTTGAAAGTGCAACATTTCTTTTTTTGTATCATATTTGGGGTTTAACGTCCATTGTGAGAAACTCAATGGGATATACTGTAGTTGCCACCTGTCCCTAATTTAGGGCTACTGGTTCCATGGTCGGTAGATAGCCAGTGGCATAAGACAAACACAACATCAATGCCCCGCCCGGAATTGGAACCCTAATCCATCTCGGACAAATAATCAGAGGCCAACACTAAGACCACTGCGTCACCAGACCGACCAACGCGTCTTAACAAAGAAACACAGCAAAGATTACTATCATACAAACATTAGGCAAGGAATATCACAAATTATTTATCCTATAAAGCAACTCGTCTTTGCAAATACTGCAAATACCTTATAGCAGGGGTCGGCAACCTGTGGCCCGCGGGTGCCTTACCAATCACCTTATATATTATTTTAAAATGACGCATCTATACTCTTTAAGAACAGATAAAAATCGGAAGTGGGCTCTACTCAACTTCGGATTTTTTCGCCTTTCAACACTTTTCATGTGAGAATGCGCAAATCAACAGCAAACACCTTCAGCGTACAAACAGTAATGGTACGTGGCAGCACAAGGCAATTAGATATCTGGCTCTGGGAAAGGAGGCAAGCTATACGATGTAAGATAGATGTGTCAGATGTGACCATTGTTCGCACTGTGTACTATTGTAAATAGTTGTTGGCACGTGATAACTTTTTTCTGCTGCGATGGACGCGAGCTGAGAAGAGTGAGACGTGATAAATGGCAGACCACCATTGAACAGTGGTTCATCACGTCTTACTCTTTCGTTGGCGAACGTCAACTGTGCGGAGTTGAGTTGTACGTTTATATTGAGCGAAAAATAATTTGGAGCATGGTATCAAACAAACGTAAAATTGATTATGAAATTTTGTTCCCGACTGAGTGATGAACACTTACATGCGACGATGCCGAATTTCTTCTTCAAATTTTAAAGCAGACATTGATAAGTTAGCAAAGGACATATAACCCCAAAAATCCCATTAAATAGGGCGAATGAGTTTGTACATTTTATTTTATATTTCAATGTTGTTTTTCGCGTATATTTCTGTCATACATTTTATTTTTGGTTTTTCTAACTAATATTTTGCTGTTATGATTCAAAAAAATTATATTTGTCTGTGTTTTAAACTTTTTGCTAAGTTTAAATTAACCTTTACCACGATATAAATAAATGTTTATTATATCCTGCACTTGCGGATCCTTACCGTATATAACTTAAAAGTCAAATGCGGCTCACATGTGCCAAAACGCTACTGACTCCTGCTCTATAGTGCAAAAAATACCACGACAAACTTGTTATTTAAGGACACACCTGCGTTGGGCTATGTTACTTATATGACTCTGACTCCTTCACGTTTACAACTTATAAACATCCCGGCATTTTTTGTCCAGACGAAAATACAGGAAAGATGTACTGTCCACCCCGGTGGACGATTGCACAGAAAATTATGTTCCTGGCAAGACGTCAGTGTTGACTTCACGTTCGAGTCCCGATGTGGGATGGGTGATATGTTTATGTTACGGCGCTGACTCAGTCTTCCTCTCTGGAACTAGTAGCCCTAATTAAAATACGGGCTACTGCCTACAGCCCTTAGAATTGCTTAAAGTGGCCGTTGAATCCGGAAAGTAAAAAGAAAAAAGAAATTGGCAGTGTGTATGTGTGTGGGCAACTGGGGAGTAGGACCTATCGCCATAAGAATGTAAGGTGTTCATCCCTGATTAGGTTATATGGTTGCGGATGGGGTCCGCGTCATCGGGAAGAAACATTGCCCATGCCTCGTCGAGGATTTGGGTCAAAGATCACCTCGAGCGAATATCCAAAATCCCGCGCCTCTGCCAATTTGATTATAAAAGCAGCAATCGGTTAATGGCTATTAAAAGTCCCTGCCTAGTTCTTAAAGTAATTTATGATCATCTCAGACAAAGCAGAGCACAAAGCCTAGTCAGGAAAGTATGATTAAAGCAGTCGTTCAACCCCAGTAGCTTGAAGGGTACGGCAATGAAAATAAAACAGATAGGTGGTTATGGTTCACTATGGCGAATTATCCAAGGAAGGCTGACACTGCACTTCATACTCGGTCACTGTGCTAACGGCGTAATCAAAATACTCGGTCTATGCTTCAGGAAAAATGTGACCAATACACTCCACATCAGTGGTATTCAATTTCGAGAAGCATTTCGGAAGATAAAAAGATTCTCAAAAATTCTTTAAATAAACCTTTTCCACTATGAATGGTTTCTCTTTCAATCTGATTTACAATTAGACAAAGACAATTGAGCTGCCAGATGGCACAGTGGTCTAAGCGATGGCTTATGATTCTTTGTCCGAGATGGGTCCGGGTTCGAATCCCGGTGAGGCATGGATGTTGTGTTTGTCTCACCACACTGGCTCTCTCCCTTTCCTGGAGTCACTGGCCCTAAATTAGGGACGGGCGACTGCTTATAGCACACTGAGATGCTCACGGTTGTCGTTAAATACCCAATCAAAAGAAAATAATTGAAAGGAAATATTTTAAATGGTTCCTGACATAAGAACCTTTTTGTTGTTCTAAAAGGTTCCTGTGTTAGGAACCTTTCAGAACAACAAAAAAAGTTAGTGGATTTCTCAGCATGGTACTACAGAGCAGCTGAAATCATTTCGGATTTCCAACCGAAAAAGAAATTTTAAGATGTTTCACGATTAATTTCAGTTACGCTATGATTGAAGATTATCTGTTTCTTTATAAATCATGACGTGGGATTTCTTCACAATTCAGCGACACAAGCGGAAAATGGTTCTGTTTTTTTCCGCCTACAAATACTAAAATTAATAAATCAACAAGAAAGATGACACCGAATTTTCGGGTGTAATAAGCACGTCTTTTGAATCCGTTCTGACGCAAATTAAATTTATCAAAGCTATTCAAAGTCAATGGAACCGGTATGGAAAACAATAGATCTGACGGAAGAAAGAAGTTTTTCAATCGGGTCTTTAATCCCTCAGATATTGCTGTAAACGGAATCGTGAGCTTACGAACTCTTAGAAACAGAGTCATCGACAAAAATAAGATGTGACTTTACTTCCCATGGTGGGAAAACCATGCATTAGTTTAGGAAGAAAGCACTCACAAAAGGTTTATCCATATGAGCGGTATCGGTCCAAGAAAAAAAAAAAATTAGTCGAGTTTTCAGGAGCCCAGATTTTGCTACAAATACATAAGAAGTAGAAATTAACACTTATGACCCCTGGTGGCCAAACCATTTTTAACCAAACATTCGAAATTACGTGAAAAATATTTTCCGTCAGGTCTTGTATGCGATACAGGAAGAATATTTCAAATCGGAGGTTTAGGAGCAGAAAACGCAATTTACCTTTACGCCTCCTAGCGGAAAGTCTATGAATTACTTGAAAATTTTGAATTTTTAGGAAAAACATGTCACACTAGAAACACTATCCAACAAAGGAGGCATTTTTTAAATTGGACTCTTAGAAGTCAAGATATTGACAAAAATAAGATATACATCTACGCCCCTGGCTTAGAAACCGTGAACTATTTTAAGAAGAAAATGTTTCTAAAAGGTTTGTTGACATGAGTAGTATCGGTCTACAAACGATGTTATTTTCAATCGAGAATTTAGAAGCTCATATTTTGCTGCAAATACATCGGAAGCGGAAATTAAGGTTTACGCCCCCTGGTGGCCAAACCATTTTTTACAAAAATTAGAAATTATGTGCAAACGATTTCCCATCAGGAGCTGTATCCGGTGCAGAAAGAATTTTTCAGATCGGAGATTTAGAAGCAGAGATATAGGGGGAAACGCAATTTACCTTTACGCCCCCTAGCGGAAAATCTATGAATTACGTGAAAATTTTGAAATTATATGAAAAGCATGCGACACGGAAAACAAAGAAGGAATTTTTCAAATCGAACTCCTAGAAGTCGAGATATTGACAAAAATAAGATATAAATCTACGCCCCCTGGCGGAGAAACTGTGGAATATTTTATGAAGAAAATATTCCGAAAAGGTTTATCGATGTGAGTGGCATCAGTCCACGAAAGAATTTTTTCAATCGATATTTTAAAAGCTCGGATTTTATGGCAAATGCATCAGAAGCGAAAATTAACACTTACGCCTATTGGTGGCCAAAATATTCTTTACCAAAAATTCGAAATTATATGCAAAAGATTGTGCATCAGGAAATTTATCCTATGAAAAACAAAATTTTCAAATCGGAGTTTTAGAAGAAGAGTTATCAGCAAAAATGCAATTTACTTTTACGTCCCCTAGCGGAAAATCTATGCGTAATTTGAAAAATAAACTATATCCAAAGTACTCTTCGACATAAATGGAATCGAAAGATAAAATATTTTTTTCAATCGGATGTTTAGAAGCAAATATGTGGAATAAAACGTATTTTTGAATTCGACATCATCTGCATTTACGCCCTCTAGCGGCGAAATTGTACATCCTAAAAATAAATGAAATAAAAGATAATCATTCGCATATTTCAAGCTTTCGAATGCAAAAAGAATTTTTCAAATCGGACTAGTAGTTGCAGAGATACCGTGGGGACGGACGGACGGACGGACGGACAAACCGATAACATAAGCACGATCTTTTTTTACAAAAGACGTGCTAAAAAGATGCTGTATCTTTTATGAGAATGCTGATATACAATATGTCACCTAAATTTAATAGAATTCGTAAACAGTACACATATTAAGAATTCATCTTTCGTTAGGACATTACAATGACGCACAACATTAGTCAATACATTACAAAAAGATCGTTTTGACAAATTTGATCTGTGAATAGTAGGTACAAAGTCAGATATTCACAAAGATTTTATACTGCTGCATGAAAAGTACAGGGCAATTGCAACCTTTCATAAAAAATTAACATTGATTACACCGCATCCGATTAAGCTACAGATACGGAAGTTGCATTAATGTGTGTATTATATCCTCAGGTTTCTTTGGATTCGACTGTTTCGTGCATTTACCTCGAAGTCGTAGTACAGTAGTCGAGTAAGCGAAAATGACTGATTTTTGTGGAACGGAGAGTCATAGTGATAAATATTCTAGGGATAGGGATTATGATGAGGCAGTCTCGTGTTGCGTTACTCATCGTGCTTCAATGTTCTCATTTGTAGCACAGGAAACCCTACGGAAGTAATGACACAAAAGGGTGCAAGTGAAAAGGTTGTAGGATTTGCAGGGATGAGCCGCAAAAAATAGTACGTACGGTTTTTTTTCCGGAATCAACCGTCACAGAGACTGCGTATCTGAACATGTTGGAAAAACTTCATTCCACACTTGAATGTTGACATGGAGCCTGATATGCTATTTCAACAAGACGGCACGCTGTCACATTTATTGAAAACTAAGTTGTTAGTTTTTCGCATTCGTTTCTCAGAACATGATTAGACTTTTCCATCTGAACCCTGGAAAGTGAGCTTACGTTATAAGGCTTACTACTCATATTCGTGTTGTATACATCCCACACCCAGTGTACGAGCATTAATTTGCTAATATCCAGCATTAGCTCATTATAATGCTCGTATTTCGTTTCCTCTGCTCACCAGAATGTGAGGATTTAGCATGGAGAATGAAGTTAGAGTTTGAGCGGAAGATGGAAATCTGAGCAATGCTGAGCAGCATCTTTCTCAGTGTCGGAGTAAAAAGGTAGGGAGGCTCGTGGCTAATTGTCCGAGTTTGGTTCAGGTTCGTGTTTGAGTTTAAGCATCGCTAGTGACGTTCTGTTTATTCCTTGTAACAAGTATCCTTAAATCATAAAAAGACAGCTTCCTGAAGATTCAAACGATCATAAGGGTACTAATCTCCCCCTCCAGAAAGTCGTCCCTACCCATGAAAATCTGAAGACAGCATTTTTTTCTGAGAAATGAGCTCGTAATATTTCACGATTTCTGTTCCTACAAATACTCAAAGGAAACTTTTTGTATCTTCACTGACTTAATTCTAATAAAGACCAACTTCTGCGATAATTGAAGTTACTGTTTTGCATAACTCGAGTTTCAGCTCTAAAGCGTGCGTTTGTAATAAGAGTCAAGTCAAAGTAAAAAACATAAATTTTTAATAAATTATAAAATTACAACTTTTCATATTTAGTTAATGATGGTAGATGCACAGTTATGCATGTATTGTCCTTCATTCACTAAAGTGGTTGTACAGCACAAATATCTCTTCACAATTTTCTATCCTCCGCTAATGTCCTCAGCTCCTCACACCTTTTTCTCCATGAATATTCACATAGTCATTTAATAAACGTCCGTCTTGGTGTTCTTCTTTTCCCGTCAAGTTCTTTCCCTCAATTATTCTTTCAGGAAATTGTTGTGTCGTGTTTCCATTGTTCCACACATCTGATCGCCTTCTTTGTATAACCTGGAGTATTCTTCTGACTTTGCCTGCTTTTCGAAGCACTCTGTCCTTGATCTTCTCTGTCCCGCTCACCCTAATGGTTCGTGTCCAGCAACAGATTTCAAAGGACTCGAAGAGTTTATTTTTCTTCCTTTTTTAATAAGTGTCCTTGCTCCGATGTGTATATTGCTACTGGCCATACAAAGGAGTTTTTATTCGTGTTTTTCTTAGTTTAATATCTATGAGATTTGTTGTTAAAAGTTGGTATTTATCTCTGAACACTCTTTTCGATTGTGCAACTGCCGTCCATATGTTACTTCCGTAACGCATACTTTCTAATTCCAGTGACACAGGTATTCGAAAAATGCTACTTGTTCTATCTGTCTTCCAGCTGCTTTAACGTTCATGGGATTAGCTTCCTTTTCCATCATTACAGCTTTTGTGATTGTAAAGTTTATCGTCATTTCCTAATCATATGTCTTATCATTTATTCTCTCCACCATCTTCATAAATTCTCTTTAGCTCCCTGCTGTTATTGTTTGGTCATCCGCAAACTTTATAATTTGACTCTCTGTCGACTAATCTCATTTTCGCACATATTCTTAATGATTCGTGTATTATCTTGTCTCCCACAATATAAAAATGGGCTGGGGAGAGTAGGCACCCTTGGTTCACGCCTCTTTCAATTTTAACAGGTTTTATCAAGCCTTCCCGGAATTACACTGTTGCACTTTGTCCAAATGCCAGATCAACTCAATAATTTGGCCTTCTACTGCCGCAAAAGAGGGAAGAGCAACTCCAGGAGACACTGTCGAATGCTTCCTCATAATAGTTTCTACGATCATTACGAAAACGGGCCTGGTTATCTTCTATATGGTTTCTAACTTATGAATCAAATCTTGATTTTGTTAATTTAAGAAAAATCCTCGATGTTTGCAAAAGGTCTTATAGTTTTTAATGATACATTCAATTGGTTCAGTCCTTTTCTGAAGGGAGATCATTAAAGGCTGTAGGAACTCATTAGGCCGCACTCCTTTTTCATCTGTATCGACTATCAGCTGATGCACCTATCATTATATCTTCTCACCTGACTTCTGTATTGGTGTTATAGCTGTTTTGAAAAAAAGAATAAAAAAAATTCAGTGGGTTGCTTTCAACCAATAGTACACTTTCTTTGTCTTGTGTACAATATACCACTAACTTTGCGATTTACATTTTGTAAATGCTTTCTTCCTATATAAAAATCCTCACTAACTTTTTTTTTTCTATTTAAAACCCAGTATTCATTCTGGAAATCTGTCGCAAGGCTTTTTAAAATTTTTCTGATGGATTTAGTATACAACAGGTTCATATAACCAAAGTGATGTACAATAATAATGGCAACAAAACTATATTTATGTATTATTATATTTAAAATATATATATATTGGGTGGGAAAGAAAGTAATGTCTGCAAACGCAAGGCAACAGGAAAGTGTTAATTACCGTACATACAAGTACAAATCAGCCCAAAATGTAGTCGCTATCGTTTGACACGACCTGCTCCTATCGTCTGGGCAGTTGTTGGATATGTCCCTGTAGAATTTCGGCGGCAGCTTGGACGAAAAGACGTGAGCAGGTACGAGTTCGACATCGTTCCAGTTGGTCAATCGCTATCCCTCTAGGAACTGCTCCAGTGCCCGGTAAAGGTGTTAGTCTCTTGGGGAAATGTCCAGGAATTAGGTGGAATGACCAACAGGAATTAGGCTAGGTAGGCCAGCAGTTCTCGGCTCAGGTATCTGATCTTGTGTCAGGTGACATGTGCTGTGTGAGGTCTCGCCCCATCCTGCTGCAGCAGCACGCCCTTGCGGTTCAGCAGTGCTGGTCGTTTCGACGTGAGCAATGCGTGCAGATCGTCGAGCTGACGGCAGCACACATCGGCGGTGATAGTGGTGTTGTCCAGCAGTAGCTCAAGAAACACAACACCTGTTACAGGGCTTGGAGCTGAATTCTATTACAGCACCCTGCGTGGAGGGTTTCTTTGATTTTGTTCATCAGTAAGTTCGGTATAGGTGGTTTAATCCGTAATTCATCCAACTGAAGCAGATAAAAACAATACAAAGCGTAGAAAAGTGAATCGACTGAGGCTAAATTTTGCAGTGAGGAAATTGTTTATTCAGTTCATACGGGGAATGTCACCAAGCTTCTGTCCTTTTCGTGCTTTCATTCTTTCCGTTCTCCCTCAGTATTCTACACCGCCGAAAATCCTTCTCTCTCTTACCTGGCCACTCAAAAACTATTCCTTCCTCCGTCCCTTTCGACCCGAAGCATACTGCACTCCAGCTAAAACTATCTTGCTTCGTCGACCCCTGCCACCGCGTTCCCTCCGGCCACACCCTAAGATGTCTCTTCACCGAAAATCGCAAGATTCCCTAATTGCCATCTGCTGCGTCGCGTGGGAAAGGAAATACTCAGCCTTTCGTCCAAATGGCGGGAAATGTAAGAAAATGAATACGATTCGCTATTTCTAAAAATGGCTACAGAATTTCACTTCTGATAAATATGTAAGCCCCGGTTACACACCACTCATATACCACCAAACAGGCAGCAGGACCTTACGTGGGTGTAAGCCGGCTTTGGGGGTCACCAGAGACTGCTTTTCTGGGTCCAGCCACTATCCCCGGGCGCTGCCATTGTCATACACGACCCATTTCTCGTCACCTGTGACAACGCGGTTCATTAAATGGTTCAACTTGGTCACGTGCAGCAGGAAAACGCATGGACTCATGCGATTTGCTTTCTGCTGAACTGTGAGTTGATCAGATACCCAAACTCCCCTCTTGTGCACCTTTCCACGTTGACCGAAATGGGTGATAATGCGTAGTCTCCAGATGTTCGGCCACTCCAGCATGGTCAGACGTGGATCGGTCTCCACTAAGGTCTTCAGCTTATCCATATCCTCTGCTGTGGGTCTCCCGGCTTTCGGATGGTCCGACAGGACGGAATATCTTTCTGGAAGCTGTTCAAACCAACGACAGCACGGATACGGCATTGGGGTACACACTGGTAATGTTCCTTACAGCATTTGCGGGGTTGCTACCGCGACGAAAATCACATTACATGCAATGGCGGATCTGCTCCTTGTCCACTTCCATTTTGGCTGGCGCTTACACTCTTCGCCTTTTGACTGCTAACTGCAACTGACTTAAGCCATCTATACCTGCTGATGCCATGCTGGTGTGCTGCGGAATCTAAGTGGTCAATGTGCGCGTGGCCGAGGCTTGGACTTCTGGTACCTCATCACCGGATACTACTTTATTTCCAACCCAATAGAATGTTCACTATATTGACAAAAGTCACCGAACACCACTTCAAAAGCAAATGAAAGAATCCGCTGCGTTGTCAAGATACGCAGTCCAGCTGCAAACGGTATAACACCAAACCTGCAGCTGATTGCGATCATATCACACTGTGAGGTTGAGTTAAAATGCCGCGGCGGGACAGAGCAGACTTCGAGAAAGGAAAGATTGTTGGGTGTTATATTAGTGGGTTGTCCATAAAAGAAACCGAGAGGCGTTTAAACATGCCCACGTCAACTGTTTTGGATGTACTGAATAAGTGGACGATACAGGGCGTGCCTGAAGCAGCAAAACGTACCGGCTGACCAAAGAAAATCAGTGATAGAGGACGTCGCAGCGTCAGGAGAGTCGTTACAGCTAATCGACGGAATACTGCACAAGACCTCAGTGTACAGGTGAGTAAAAATGCTAGAACCTCGTTATGTACACTTACCATTCGCTGAGAACTTCATTCCATGGGTTACCGTGGTCATGCGGCTGCTCATATCTCCACTCGGAATACTACTCGTCGTTTAGCATGGTGTAAAGAACATTTACCGTGGGCCGTAGATCAATGGAAACGGGTCCTATGGACTGATGAATCCAGATACACAATCCATCAGTCTGATGTCCGTGTGTGGGTATGGCGGCAGCCGGGGAACGCTATTTACCCTATTGTACTGTTCCTACGGTCAAGTTTGGAGCTGGCGGTGCAGTCGTGTGGGGGTGTTTTTCATGGTATAGTCCCGTCCCATTGGTTATCATGGACAAACCTGTTAACCAGCACGTCTACCTCGATATTCTGGATAATTATGCCCTACCAACTCTGTGGCAATACTATGGAACTGAGTCTTGTTTGTAGCATCAGAATAATGCATCGAGCCATAAAGTAAGGATTGCTAAGGCGTGGTTTGACGATAATTCGGTATCGTGTGTGGCCTGACCAGCACAGAGCCCTGACCTTAATCACATAAAGCAACTATGGGCTGAATTAGAGCGCCGCATAAGAAGTTTGGAACCAAGGCCTACTACTAAGCAACAGTTATCGGCAGAATTATGTACTGAATGGAAGTGCATACCTATCGCTGTGTTTCAAGACCTTCTCGAAAGCATGTCTCGAAGGGTCAGTGCATGCATTAAGGCCAAAGGTGGACCAACAGCGTACATTTTATGCATGTCAATAGATGCTATGCTGTGTTTCTCTTCTAGGTGTCCGGTGAATTTTGGCAATATAGTGTATATTGGGTCTGGGTTTATCTCACCAATCTTAAGAGCTTAATTCTAAACATGCTTCCTCTTGTTTTTTGTTTGAGCAAAATGAAGAAGCAAAATCGGTTTCCCTGTTCTACAGCCCAAATAAGCTCCCCACGAAGTTAGAGGTAAAGATAAATAAACATTTGCAAGTCTGGCCTATTTCAAAGAGAAAGAGCTGAATGCGTTTGTTCTGTTACCTGAATATAAAATTTGCAAGCGTTGAAAATGTGTTCAAGCAGCAGCACCGAAAGAATTGGAACAATACTTTGCACATTAGGTTTCCCTTTTCTCCGTTGTGATCCTGTGCAGTCCCGTAAGAAGCAAACTGCCTCCTTTTTTACAGAGATTCGTGGAATCTGGATATTATTTTATATACTGTTTCCATGTGCGTCATTCAGGTATGTTGAGGTATTTTAGAATTTAATAACATTGGAATAATACCATTACTTTAATACTGAGTGGAAAAGTTTGTGAAGGTAAAACTTTCAGGCTTTATGCGTTCTAAATATTTTTTTCTACTGAAATACGAAAAATATCACCATTTCTTAATTGACAACTTTACTTCATCCAGTCTCTTTGGAAACGTTTTCGGTTGGCTGAGGACGCATTAATTTACCAAGCTAATCGCAACGCTGCGAGTATGGCACTTTCGGTAAAGATGCTCGCATATTTACGTAGTTTTTAAAGTTTAGATTTCCAAGCACCTTCTCCGAAGGATGAAAATTAAAAAAAGAGAACTTTTTAAGTTTACAGCCTATATCACAATGCAAGAAAAACTCAAAAGCATCGTCAAGATGTTGGAAAATTTAGAAAGCAGGATGGAAGCAAATTTTCTTTGCCACATAAAGATTGCTGGAACCGCATATCTGAAAATCACAGGTTTCTCTCGCAGATAAAACACAAACAAAGGAATTGGATTGAAGGTAAGAAAAATAATTCTGTTTCGGATTCGTGAAGTGTTCCGCCGATAGGAAGTTCTGGAATGCAGTCCTTTACTAGGTAGCCCGCGCAGTTACTTTCTGGGTAAGAACGGAGTCTTGGTAAGAACACGCACATTTCGTGACTTGCCTATCCAACTCTAGACACGTGATCTGAGTATCAAAAGCCGATAAGCTCAGCTCGACTCCAGAAGCTATTAGACATATGGAATTTCTTCAGTAGCATCAGATCAACTAAGAAAAGGAAAGAATAAAACACTTTATTTTCCTGATTTTTTTTATGTGTTGTTCGATTGCTTAAATTTCGTTTTACATCTTGATCATTAAAATACGGATTAATTTTACCTACTAGGACTTAACGTGAGATTCGAGAATTCACAGTGAAAAAATATTTTGTTTGACTACTGAAATTAGCTGCATGTTTCAGTATAATTTTCACTTGCATCACTATAACAGTTTGTCCGGCTGCTCATTAATGTCAATAACAGACTATTTCAGATATAATGAAATCACATATTATTCACACAGTTCTAATACACATACAAAGGTTTTTCGCAGATTTCTCATACACATCGAAATTATTGAAGTATCTCTAATGTACATGGCGATTGTTTTCAGAGAACCAAATGTATAACAAGATAATTCGTATAGTTCTAATGCATGTCACTGGTATTCACACAGTTCAAACATAAACTGAGTGGCCAAATTATTATGACCACGTGGTTAGTACGTTTTTTTTTTTTTTTTTTTTGATTGAAGGTTTAACTACCACCGTGCGCAACTCAATGGGCTATATAAGCAGTCGTCCGTCCCTAATTTAGGGTCACTGGTTCCAGGGAAGGGAGAGAGCCAGTGCCGTAAGACAAACACAACATCCATGCCTCACCGGGATTCGAACCCGGACCCCTTTCGGACGAATGATCAGAGGCCATCGCTTAGACCACTGCGCCACCGGGGCGGCATAGCACGTTGTTGGACCATCTTTTCCCCTTACTACTGCTTGGATTCGTCTTGGCATGGACTCTATTAAATGTCGGGAAGTTGCTTGGGGTATATTAGCCCAAATGAGATGAATTGCACCTTCCAGCTCTTGAAAATTTGATGGTAGCGGATCCAGCTGTCAGAAGTAAGAACACAATCCTTGCGCAAAGTAACTATAATAATAAAATAACCCCGTCTATGCACGACATACACCAGGGCTCATGGTGGAACCTCCAGGTTTGTTTAATAAAGACATACACTGAGCATAAAAAAAAGTATATGATCGTTCGGACACCCCGCACCGGGATCCATCATCAGATACATAAAAAGAGGTAATGTGGGCAGGATACTGACAAATTTGTTATATCACATGTACCGCAATTGCGAATTGCCATCTGGTTTACAAACAAAACATACGATAACGATACAATTATGATTAAGTAGAAACATATTCAATTGGACAGTTATGCACAATTTTATCAGTAAACAAAAAAGTCCAAGGTCTAGGTATGACATATGGAACAGAGTCATTACAACACAGATGTACCTTCCATGCAATAAATAAACTTTCATTAAATGTTAATTGAGACCACTTACTTGGCGTGGCGAGGACCTCTGCTTCTGTTCAGCTGTGTGATTCGCCCTTCGACTTCATTCCACAAACGCTGCATTGGGCTAAGGTCTGGAGATTGAGGAGCACTATGTAGCAGGGGAAAATCTCCGTGATGCTGCTCAAAGCATTCGAGTATTAGGTATACAAATAAGTTTTAAAGCGTTTTAAGACAACTCAACATGTACTTTGAGAGAAAACAACAATATCTTTACGAATCAAGGTATGCGTCGTCATTATCTATTGCCTTCCGCCATCGCTCGGGCAGCTGACGGATTCCAGCCATGAAGAATACTTCGTCGTGTAACGCGATGAAGTCGTCAACCCATTTTGTCACTTCGCCACATGTTCGGAACCGTACAGCAGACAAACCATGTTGCATCGATCGTAACAAATGATAAACTGAAGGCGCTATGTCGGGAATATATGCCGGGCGCTTCAAAACTTCCCAGCCAAGCGTCAATAACGCTTCCTTGACCGATTTCGCGACATGCGGCCTAGCGTTGCCATTCAGTAATTTCATGGAACGTAATCCGTTGCCTGCGAATGAACGTTTCTGACAGATTTCCTGGTTCAATCGCAGCAATTGTTGCTTGTAGCGATCATCAGTAACAGCTTGACTCCGTTCCGATAGTTCATAATAGAGCACACCCTTCATATCCAACCACATACAGTACACAGCAGAACTTTCTTGGGGTGAATATTGCGCTCCGGTGTCGACGTCGTTGCTACACCGGAGTCTACCCAGTGTTTTTGCGTTTGGGATTGTCGTAACATATCCACTTTTCATCACCCGTATTGATTTCCCACGGGAAGGACTTTCTGTATTGCTTATTCAATAGATTCAAACACTTCATGACACACGCATCCTTGTTCCTCTGGCTCAGTTCATGTGTCACCCAGTTTCCTTCCTTCTGAATCTTTCACATTGCGCGTAAACGATTGGAAATGATTTGTTGAGTTACCCCCAGTTGTTCAGCTAGTTATTTTTGCGTTTGAGACGAATCTTCATCCAGCAATGGTTGTAGTTCCTCGTGTGCAATTTTCTACGGGGAGCCGATACGCTCTCGATCGCTAACATCAAAATCACCTGCGTTAAACCGTCTAAACCAAAACTCACACGTGCTTTTCGATACAATATTTTCCCTCAGAACAGAACAAATCGATGCACATGCTTTTGCAGAACTTTTGCCTTGATGAAATTCGTAACGAATGCAGTATCGCTTGCCATCTTTCACCTACCGATGTGCAAGTGTGTGTGACTATTAGACAAACTTCTGTGTCACATTTTATACTCTGGACCAGTAACGGTCACATGTTAACAATGCGGGAGAATGTCGGATATGTAAATTATCGGTATACGTCACACAAAAAATACGCTTTAAAACTTATTTGTACACCTAATACAATGCTAGTATGGCACGCAGCATTGTCTTGCTGAAAGTATCCATCTCCATTGGGAAAAACTATGAACATAACTGGGTGAACTTGGTCGGCAGCGATATTTAAATACCTTTGGGAGATCAGATGTTGCTCTACACGAATTAGAGTTAGAGGGCCCCAACACTCCCAAGAAAACATGCCTCAGACGATAATGTTCCCACCACTAGCTTGAAGAATAGTGACGATGCAAGATGGGTCAATATTTTCGCGCGTGCGCTCTCTTCATATCTTCACCCTTTCATCTACTTGGCGTAGTTGGAAACGTGATTCGTCGGACCACATTACCCTTTTCCACTTATTTACTCTTCAATTCTTGTGCTCTTGACCAAATCGGAGGCGTTTCTAGTTGTCCGCTGCAAATTGCAATGGATTACGGACAGGCTGTCTGCTTCTGTATCCCATGCGATGTAATATGAGCCGAACTGTTCGTTGAGAGGCCATCGGACTTGATCCCGGACTCAAATTATCTGTATCTGACGAAGTGTTGCCACTCTGTTGAACTGAATAAGTCTGCCTACTCTCTGCTCAGCTCAAGCAACCAGTAGCCATTGACGATCACACGCCTTGCGCTCAGACCCGATTATATGACTGTCCATTCCCTGTAAACTTTACCAACTGCTGCCCTCGAATATTCCAGAACTGCAGCCGTTTTGCTAATACTCGCAACAATGCTTCGAGCACGCACGATCTTTCCACGTTCAACGTCCATTAGATTGCGTCTTTTGCACATTATTTCTTTCGCAATGTCCTTCATTAGTCACTGCATGCCTCCAGGGTTTCCCTTTTATACCTATTCAGCCATATTACGTCAGTAGTATCTGCTGGATAGCTACCTTGCATAAATATCTGCTGGATAGCTACCTTGCATAAAAGTCATAATAATTTGGGCACTCAGCATATATATCTGTATATATATATGGGCCATGGACTCCACTAGCTTCCGGAAATATTCTGTAGGCAATGCACACCATACTTCCTGCAGAGCGATACACAATTCGGGTGTGTTCCGAGGTCTCGGATTCCTGTGTTCGATAGCGCGTTCCATGGCATCCCAAATGTGTTCTATCACGTTCAGATCTGGGGACATGGGTGGGATTGGCAACACCCCAAACTCAGATGAATACTCCTCTAACCATAATGTGGCTTCCCGACACTTGCGTGGAGGTGCATTGTACTGTTGGAACAGGCCTAACCCATCAGCATGAATGCAGGACATGAACGGGTGTACCTCGTCTGAAAGGATGCGCACATAGCGTTCGCCGGTCACAGACGTTTGTAGTCGTACCAGGGGTCCCAGTGAAGTCCAGCTAAAGACACTCCATACCATTACTGACCCCTCCCCCCTCGCCAGCCGGTACAGTTCCCTGTTGACAGGCGGGATCCATGGCTTCATGGGGTTTGCGCCACACACGAAGCCTTCCATCTGCCCGATCAAGTGTCCAGTGGCGGTGTTGCCGTGCTCAAGCGAGGCGCATAGCTCTGTGTCGTGCACCCATCAAGGGGAATCGAGTTGGGCTTCGGTTCGCAAAGCCCATATCGTGCAGGATACGTTGCACAGTCCGGACGGTGATGCTTGTTGAGGCTCCAGCATTGAATTCCGATGATACCTGCGAGAGTGTTGCGCGCCTGTCGCGTGAAACGATTCTTGACAGTCGACGATGGTCACGTTCACCCAATGTCTTTTTACGGCCACACTGGTATCGTACGTTGGAGGTTTTGCCGGAATTCTTGTAATCACGGTACACCCTTGCAGTGGTCATCCGTAAAAATCCGAACTTCGTTTCTACCTCCGAAATACTATGGACCATCTCACGAACGCCAACTATGACATCGCGTTGAAAATCGCTAAAATCGTTATTACTTATCATTCTCATGCCGAAAATAGCTCTGACAGTTGGCAAGGAAGTCTATCGCTTTACATACGCACTGGCGGACGCAACCGAGTACGCGCATAGGCGACGTTGCTATGTATTTTGCATAAGCTCGTCTGTACCAGTTTCTCTGGCACTTCAGTGTATATATACAGTATATTTATATATATGGGATGTAAGGTCAGGTGATGATATATATTCATCAGTGTTTCTGAAACTTCTTCAGATCACGAAGCCCAAAACAATATATACAGAGCGGTTCTAAACTTTGGGAACTTGTTCTATTAAAGATTTTGATAAATCAACAAAGGAAGAAATATTCTTCATCATACATGAAAATTTCACAGAATATTCAAGCAAAGCAAACTGAATTTGCTTGTACTACTTACTGGTCATCCATGTAACCCTTCTCAGAAAACCAGGACAATGAAATTTTAAAGTTTTCTGAGAAGTGTTACATGGGTGACCAGTAAGTAATACAAGCGAATTCAGTTTGTTTTGCTTGAATATTCTGTGAAAGATTTTGATGTAAAAATGACACACATCGCTCGAAATAGAAAATGTCACATCATGAAGAAGGCAGGAAATGAGATGAAACTTAACAACATGTACACAAGCACAAGTGAATTCATTTCTGAGGAACACAATGAAAAGCTCTCCCGTCTCAGGGAATCAAGAAATGCGCCTTCACGAAAGTTTATCATCCCAGTGATCAGTGTCTCGTTTTTGATTACTAAAAATCTTATCGCAGAAAGAACTAGGCATACTGGAAAAGGGTCCAAAGTTCTACCTGAGTACCCAGCCTTCCGTTCGTGAGCTAATCCTAGCAATTGAAAGCCTTCTCTACGTGGTACCAACCGCACACAGAGACCCAATCCGTCTTCAATGCTTCCAGCGCCTGAACAAATCGAATAAGCATCCCAAGACTCGACCCTCTAGGCCACATGACCTAACATATGTCCTAAAGTAAAAGGACGACCCATCGATCGTGTTTGCACTCACTGATAAATCAGGCCAGACTGCGGTAATGGACTCCGATGAACACAACCGTAAAATCATGGAGTTCATACAACAGTCGGACGGAATCCAAATTACCTGTAACCCATTAAATAGGTGGATTGCAGAGAAGTGGCAAAGAGAGTGGCAAAAATGCCCGCTATACCGGACACCCTAAGATCGGCCGCATTGCTTCCTCCGGGATCGAAGATACCCTCACTCTTTGCAAGAATTAAACATCACAAGCAAGGACTCCCGCTTAGGCCTATTGTTTCACGGAGGACATCCCATCAAACAATCTCGAGCGTCAACTAGCAACATTCCTATCAGATTTCCTTCCTGTCTCTACAACAGTCCTGTTGTCGTCGGGTGACTCTGTCATAAAACTTAAGAACTTCACTGTGGCTCCACACCACATCATCGGTAGTTTTGACGGGGTGTCACTGTATCCGTCAGTACGTGTCAACGAGGCAGTGGACACTTTGAAGTAAGCGCTTGCTGAATCTTCAATGTTCTCACGGGACTCACTACTGAGTATCTCCTACGCGATAGAAGTCGTGACGGAATCAATTTTCTTCTGTTTCAATAACCTAATTTACAAGCAGTCCAAAGGGGTTGCCACGGACTCACCGCTATCTGCTGTACTAGCTGAAGCCATCCTCAGACTGCTGGAATCAAAAATTCTTAATGGAGCTAAGTTCGCTTCTCTTATATGGCTCAGATACGCCGACGATGTATTTTTTATCTGGCAGCATGGAGTTGATGAACTGAACGCTTTTTTCGCTTTCATTAATTCTCTCAACGGAACATATGCTTTACCATGGAGTGTGAGGACAACGGCAGTCTTCCGTTTTTGGACGTCCTAGTCAAGAAATCTCGTTCTTGATCCCTCCAAACCAAAGTTTATTACAAGCCAACATATGTCCCGAATGTAATCCTACCTACCTCTATGGGACCCGTTACGCACAAATTAGCCATTTTAAGACACAGGGCTAAACGTGCCTTTACTCTCTCCTAGGACACTTCATCCAGACTTGAAGAAGTCGACAATCTAAGAGATCTGGCTTCTTCTGCCGGCTGCAGTGTGCAAGGTATGGAGGCCATTATAAAGATCGCCGACGCTGTGCTCTTCAACCCGGGTAGCCGCCATACCAAGCCTCCTCTGCAATACATTAGGGCTTGCCCTTATGTACCCGGCCTGACCTACTTCTTGCAGAAAACTTTAAAGAAACTCGGGTTTAGTTTTGGGATACGCTCACTGAGATCGATATCACGCCACCTGCTATCATCCCGGAACACCCATGCATCACTGACTGATGCGGGAGTGTACTCTATACCATTAGAATACATGGATAGTACCACCAAGCATTACATCGGAATGACAAAACGCTCTTTCGCTCTTCGACTAGTTGAACACAAGCGGGACGTCTCGCACGGAAGATTGACAAGCGCCTAATCCCGGGAAGTGGTTACCCATTCCGCCATTCCGAAGTGGGACCAGATAAAGCAAGTTGCTCCTTGTATTACCTCAAGGGCCACTGCCATCAAGGAAACCATGGAGATATTGACTAACTCTGTGGTTTGCAATGATGACATCTCACTTGAGCTTCTCCAAATATGGCGCACATTTCTTCACGCTTAGTACGCTTTTGTTGACATTTATCGTTGCCGCATGCACGCGACGCAATATATCAAGTTCCCAAATTCTGTTCTTGTTGATTTTAAAAATTTTCTATTGTTTATTTCTCTTGTCTTGCCTAATAACGAATGTCTGAAGTAGGTCTCCGTTGGTGTTGAAAGCTTACGCTTTAGTAATAATATTTGTACGTCAATAAACGGATATTTTATTTCATTATCTTACTGATGTTTTGACGTAATCTACCCGAACTTTAATTTTATATTTTTTTTATTGCTGTAATGTTTATGAAACATACTTTCACATGAATGGAACACAAATTTTGAAGACGTGAATCCGTTTTTTGGTGTAAATATGACATGGATGGTAAATCAGATTACATCCAAAAACTTTAAAATCTCGTCGTCCTGGAGCGGGAACCGAATCCGCGTCTCCCGGACGTATAGCGCCCGAGTATCCGGACCACTACACCACCCAGAACGGCCAAGTTTCAAGTTTGCGGTTAATTAGAATATGGATGTTAATTTGAATAAATTTGAATGGGCATCACAAACAAAAAGAATACCTGGTTATTAAATTGTTACTCATCTTATTTTCCCCCGTCATTATTGAGGGCTATCACCTAGTTCGACTATAATACCTCATATGAGTACGGGAAGTACTTATATACCGACGTTGATAAATACAAGGTTTGTCCGGAAAGTAATGAGACCACTTTTTCTGAGCCAATCAGAAGAGACGAAGGGCGGAGTCTCCGGGCGTGACAGGTGGCGAGGTATGTTAGGTAAACGATCGATGTTTCGTCAGTTGGCTCTGAGCTTTTACAGAGTGAGGATCGCTTGCGAAAGCTGACAGCTGTGTGAGCGTCGCGTAACGGTCAAAATGCAGAAGGGTGTCGAACAGCGATAGGCGGTAAAGTTTTGTGTTAAACGTAAAAACTCCGTAACCGAGACGCTTGCTATTATACAGAAAGCCTATGGAAAGGATGCTTTATCGAAAGCACAAGTGTTTCAGGGGCACGAAACGTTCACAGAGGGAAGAGAGAGCGTCGAGAATGAGCCACGCCCAGGGCGCACTTCAACGTCTCACACTTCGGACAATGTGGAAAATGTGAAAGCAATTTTGGACTCTGACCGACGTCTGGGTGTTAGATTGACAGCAGAGCACGTGGGACTCGCGAAATCCATTGTGCATGAAATCATCACACAAGAATTGTAGATGCGGAAAGTTTGCGCCAAATAAGGTTTTGACCGATGAACAGAGGAACAACCGTGTTTCGATTTCTCTTGAGGTTTTGGGTCGTGTGAGCAGTGAACCTGGTATTTTGGAGAAAGTGATAACAGGTGATAAAACATGGGTCTTTGAGTACGATCCGGATACGAAAAGACAAAGCTCAGAGTGGCACACTCCCGAGTCTCCTCGACCAAAGAATGCTCGAATGTGCAAATCGAAAATGAAATCAATGCTGATTGTCTTATTTGACAGTAAAGGTGATGTCCATAAGGAGTTCGTACCACCCGGACAAACGGACAACGCTGCACTTTACGTGGAAGTGCTTCAACGGCTGAAGAACAGAGTTGCGCGCGTCCGCCCGGAGATCACCGACACTTGGGTTCTTCACCACGATAATGCACCGGTCCATGCGTCGCTGAGAGTGAGAGGGTTTCTGGCAAAACACAACGTGGCAACGCTTCCCCAACTTCCCTACAGCCCGGACTTGGCTCCGGCTGATTTATATTTGTTTCCCCGGTTCAAATCCAGCCTGAAAGGACACCATTTTGGGACTGTTACAAACGTGCAAACTGCCGCGACGAGTGCTTTGAAAGCGATTCCTGTTTCCGACTTCCAGGCAAGCTACGCGGCGTGGCAGAAACGCTGGCAGCGGTGTATTGATGTTCAAGGATGTTATTTCGAGGAATTTTAATGTTATGTAAGTATAACTTCAATTAAACGTCTGTTATTGAATGAGTCTCATTACTTTCCGGACAGACCTTGTATATAACTAATTTCATCACAACTCTTTTATTTTACATATTAGAAGAAAAGACCATTCCATTTGGCAAATATTTTGTTAATTCTACACATTTTCAATGTAAATGAGATCCAGTTCATTCACAAGCTTTAGCTTTTTATTATAACTACTTTTCCTTTGCGTCAGATCTGCTACTGAAAACTCAGGATGCAATGTTAGCATCAGTAACGACAATAATTGAGCGGTTCTCGCAAAACACAAAGTGACTGAAACTGATTTCCTCGCTCGAATAACATATCAAAAGAATAAACATATCAAAGCATAAAAAAGTAAAAAGAAATGAGATTTACCAAGAAAGATGTGCTAAAGAAGTTTTTAAACCAATATTCATTTAACGTACGCTTCCTTTGCTGATTTACATACATCAAAATAATATCTATTTTCATCCATTCATTATGCAGCATGCCAAGTTTTATATTCTTCGAGCATTGCATATCCTTATTTTTGATTACTAACAGCGGCTAGATGTGCTAAATAACGTTTTCGGAAATCTCAATGCGTCGATATTCGAAATGTGGAGAAGGGATTATTGAATTAAGTCAGTAGTTATTGCAGCCTAGACAGGTGCTCTGGAATTTTCCGTTTGCAGACCAATATAATTCTTCGAAAGTATTCATAAATAGAATGCACATTTGGAAAATCTTTACTGCACATCCTTTTAAGCATTAATCAAAGAGTACTGACAGATCATGATGTATAAGTACACACAAGGGTTGCTGGTTTGAGAAGCCATTTTGAAATGTCACATCCATCAAAAACTGAAATCTGTATAGATAACGTCATTTGTGGAATTAAAATGTGACGGCGAGCAGCTTAACAACACTATTTCATCTGCTTTATTTTTCAGACATAACTAAGTCATAGTAATCTTATAAAATCAGAAAGATCATTTAAATAATCCAGGGTCATCTGGGCACATCCAGGTACAAATATGTAATATTTACATTTATACAGTGTTCGCGTTTTTCATCTGTACAATCTCTGTAAGTATAACTCCCGATTCCAGTTTCCGTTTATCGGAGCGGAGGAAAAGAAAATAGACAGAAACTGTTTATATGCATAGTCTTACATTCTATTTTCTGTACCCAGTAGTTCTTGTAAGAGAACCACTAGAATTACACTCGTTACGATACTTATTCCAGTTCAGTGATTGAAAGACAATTTCCAATGTGGCACTAAAGAGCTTGGGAGATATGGTGTCACCTTGTCTCATTCCCTTATCAATTTTTATGTGTGTTGTATTTTCAAACAGCCGAATCTTTGCACTTGCATTTTCATAGATGTTATTAATAATATTAATGTATGCATCTTCAATACCGCAGGATTTCAGAGCCATTGTAACTGCTGATGGTTTCACCGAATCAAAGGCTTTTTCATAATCGATAAAAGCCATGCACAATGGAAGTTCATATTCCCTCGATCTTTCAATTAGTTCTCTCAGTACGTGGATATGATCTATTGTGCTGTAGCCACTCCTGAATCCAGCTTGTTCTCTCGGTTGAGCCATGTCCAGTGTTACCTTCAAGCGGTGTGAAAGAACTTTAGTGAAGATTTTATAAACCACTGATAGGAGGCTGATAGGTCTGTAGTTCCTGAGATCCTCAATGTCACCTTTTTTATGTAGCAGGATCATTGTAGCATTGTTCCAATCCTCAGGAAGCTTCCCTTCATTAAGTCATCGAGTGAAAATTTGGGCGAGTACTGTTTCGATTTTTCCACTTGCTTCTTGTATGATGTCTACAGAAATTCCATCTTCTCCTGGAGCTTTTCCCGCTTCATGCTCTTGATTGCATGTGCAACTTCTGCTGGGAGGACTGGAAGAACTCTGGTACTGGTACCTTTCATGATGTCTGGAGTACATGTATCATCCCTTTCATATAATTTGGAGTAGAAATCTTTCACTCTTGTCAAAATTTCGCCTCTATTTCTTGTTACAGAACCATCTTCTTTTCTCAGTGCCATAATCTGTTTTTTTCAATTACTGAGATGTCCCTTTGCTATCTTTAGGCTTTGGTTGTTTTCAATTGCTTTCCTTACTAGTTCACAGTTGAATTTCCTTACGTCTTCAGTGATACTTTTTCGTACTGTCTTGCATAGCTCTATATATTCCACTTTGGAAGTCACATCTTCTTTAGTTGTCCTCATCTCTCTTCTTTTTTGCATCAACATTTTGGTTTTTCCTGATAATTTGTTCACATGCAATTTGTTCTTAGACCCAGCTAATTTTGTTGCTGTTTCCATAAGAGCTTTGGTTACTTTTCTGTTAACTTCAGAAATATCCACTTCTTCCGATGTTAGGCCTTCTAAAGCAGAGAATCTCTTCTTCAGTTCCAACTTGAAGGTATTATGGTGTTTTTTAAGGTTGGTTATGTCAATACATTTTGTTTGTCTAATGAGCTTGCTGCGCTCGAGTTTAGTGTTGAGGTGCATCTTAAATCTCACCAATCTATGGTCACTACCTGTGTTGAACTTGTTTAGCACACTGCAGTCTTCTATGACGAATTTTTTTGTTACACATAATAAAATCAATTTCACTTGTCGTCCCATTTGGATGTCTCCATGTCCATTTCCTGTGTGGCTTTTTCTTAAAAAAGGAGTTCAAGATGAAAAACCCTTCTGCCTATGCAAACTCTAAGAGAGTATTTCCACGCTGGTTTCTGTTGCCGTGATCAAATTTACCTACTGAAGTTTCATTCTGTTGCCGTTGCCCTATTTTTGCATTGAAATCTCCCATAATTATCTTCAAGTGCTGCTTACCTTTATTATTTAGATGACGAATTTCCTCATAAAATTCTTCAATTTCTTCTTCAGGATGACTTGTGGTGGGTGCATAAGTTTGAATAATCTGAGCCTGGTATCTTCTCGAGAGTTGGATAACGAGTCGTGCAGCTCTGTCAGAGCGACTTTCAACTTCTACAACTTTGTCCTTCATACTCTTATATACTCTTCATTAAATTGATCACTTGTTGCACTACTTTACACACATCTCATCACTTTTCCTGTAACATTTCTTTTCCGGTAACTCTCGCCAATTGGGGAAATCTGATCGGTGTACAGCAATGCTAGTCTTGCTGCAGTCTTAGTTTTCATTCTCATTTGTAGAACTGCACCACAACTCACGGGGTTGTCCCTTCTGTCTTCGTTGTTCCATCAGCTGTAAAACTAATCCCAGTTATTTTAATTTCAATTATTTTACTCGTGTTATGTGCTTTGCTGATGCGTTGTTAACACCAACATTTTTATTACAGATTGGAAAATGTTAAGTACCGGTGCAAATTCTTGCTTTAACCAAAAAGAGATTCGAAAATGACTTTAATCAATATCAGGAAGATTTGATTTCGTAATACATTTTAATATAGTACGAAGTAAAATATTATAATAGAGTATGAACAGCAGTGAAGAACTTTATCTCGATACCGTAGCACTTCGAAAAAGTCCTTATTAGATACATGTTCATGTATATGTTGTCCTTTTGGGGAAATCAGACTGTTTGCAATTTGCCATTTGCATTAAACATCAATACGGAAACAATAAAAATTCTTGCATCTCCTCACTTTGAAAAATCAAGGACATGCTAAAATTGCAAATAGTAATACAGTATTTAGTTTCCTAAGATAATTACAATTATAGAAAATTTTATTTAGGCTGTCATGTATATGCCGTCCTTTTCGGAAAATCAGACCGTTTGTAAATTGCCATTAGCATTAAACATCAATGAAAAAAATACTAAAACAAAGGGCGCATATCTACTGACATTCACAAAGAAGCAGATGATACATACACATACTCTATATTATATCCACTCTTATGAAAATGTAATCTACACACTCATATACATATAGTCTCTTGCTGACATATCATATATTCAAAGCATATATATACTGCCATTTACGAATTCATACACGTGTAACGCATATGTAGTATCACTTGGAAACGTCCCCACATCAGACACGCTACTGATTTTACGTAATCCATGTTCATCATTTTAGGTAAAATCATTTGTATCTTTTCCAATGTCTATTACATCGAGCAGAATAATACACGAAATAATGACGTAGTAAATAAGTGCATTTCGTGCTGAACAGCGCATAAAAATAGTCATAAAGTTCGAAAAGTTAAAAAAGTTAAAGCACGCCAGTGAGAAATGAAAATTTTTAATTTCAGTCTCCATCAATGCATAAATGATGTGTTAGACTCTCTAAGTGAAGGAATTTCGTCAATAACAGAACACATGAAAAGGTTGTTTCGTTCACATTCACTTTTGTAAAATTGTGGTATCCGTATTCATTATGTCATACTAAATTCAAATAAGTTTCGTCACTGGCCCACTTTACGAAGAGAACTAGTGCTTTAGCTTTAGTAGTTGAATTTGTGTTATGTTTTTTGTCATAAGCGTGTATTCACGTTACCTGAATTATTTATAACCAGCAGATACGGTGTAATTTTTCGTGAAGAAAATAGAAAGATTTAAATATTTTTTCGGTATGAAGTACTTTTTTGTTTTCTTATAAAACATGCATATCTTAAGCTGCAAATCCATTTACGAATGAATAAATAGGATTTTTCTTTTCTTTTTCACTTTGTAGGTGGTGCTGGTGTTCCTTCTTAGTATAGCGTCATTGATCATCTACTTCATTGATGCCTCTCGGTAAGTCTTCTTTTCTGCTATGACATTTTTTGACAAATGAGTCTCAGAAATTAATTATTTTGCCTGCTTCGTTTACAGTTCATTAATTGTAGCCCTTCGGCACGGAATAAAAAGCAGGATGCTCAGAATTCTTTAAAGTGAAAAATGAAACAGGTTTCAGTCTCCACCTTTATTTCGAGTGATTAAGGAATCGTGCCTCGAAATCAAGTGCCCTTAAAAAATTTGATTTAGTAATTTTCAAGAAATTTTCATGCCACGTAATATACACTGGTGTCCAAAATTAACGTGACAAATATAAAATCGTCAATAAAGCAAATTCCACACGACCGAGTTGAATGGCAGTAGGTACGGATATACATATATCGATAACACAGCAATACACAACAGAAAAGGAATGCCATAACCACGTGAGTAGGAAGCATGCGCATGGCAGTTCAAAGATAATGCAGCAAGTGGTGCGAATTTCGAAGGGCTAATAGGGAATGTGATTACCCTGAACAGTGGTACAGCTCACACAATGATCCACATGCTATTTGACGGCGAGTTTGGAGCAATAAAAGAAAACACCGCCACCAAGGCACGTCGGAGTCCCAGGAAGGTACTGGGATGGGTCTACCGGCTTGACGTTGCCCTTCTTAGTGCATTCCAGACATGCTCTATCGGTTTCAGAATCGGGGAACTCTCAGGCCACTCCAACTTGTGAATATCCTCAGTACTCAGGTATTGGTGGACCAGCTGTGGGGATGGACGTTACCGTCCATAAATAGAAACTGGGTCCAAATAGCTCCCTAGAAAAGCTGTATATAGGGCTTTAGGATGCCATCCCTGTAAAGTGCAGCGATCAGGGTGCCTCCTGGAAACACATGCAGCCGTGTGCGTCCATCCAATATGATGCCAGCCGAAACCATAAGTCCACCTCCGTAGTGGTCGATTTCCCTAATGTTGGAGGGAAGATTTCGGCTTCCCACCTCAATCTAAATGTACACAATTCGAGAATCCATGTTTGGCTGTATCGTAACTAGTCACTAAAGAAAACACATGCCCATTGATCTCGGGTCCAGGGGCGACTTTGTCTGGCACAATTCATAAGACCCTTCTGTGTGATGCGGCGAGTGAGATAAAGACCATTAGCCTTCTTGCATGCAGAGATCTTTTGAAGAGTCTTCTGTGAACTGTTTGCCTCGATATCGCAATACCCGCGGCAGAGTAGAGCCCCTGCGAGAGTTGCCTGGCTGTTGACTCTCTATATCGGCCAGCTGTTAGAGACAAATACCGGTCGTCACGACTTGACATGGCTCGTTGTCGTCCTGGCGTTGGACTTCTGATTATTGTTCAGGTTTTTTGTAAATATCTTTAAAGATTGAGAGCACGTAGCTTGACACATTTAGATATTTTGCTATCTCAGCTTGCAATTGGCTCGCTTCCAATCTACCGATCGCTCTCCACCGTGAAGAGTCTTCTAAGCAATGGTGCGAAGCCATTCTTCCACTAACAGTCCAACTCAAGCGTGAATTGCCACAGCACGCTCAGAACAGCGTTTATAAATGTCGTTTTCCTGCCAGCTCGATGACGTACGGTCGTCATTGCATATTTCTACAGGAACTAGCACAATATTGCTTGGGTACATCGGCTTAGCTTTTCCCCTGGCACATGTCTCTGTAAAATATTTAGAATCGGTCATCTCCTTCTGGACATATTTTCGAATTTGTATTTGTTGCGTTCATTTGGGTGTATATTCATTTGGGTGTATATTCATTATCAGTGTATATTCTCGTACTTGTGCTTGCCACGTTAATTTTGGACAACAGTGTATATTCACCAGTTCGTGCAAAGCAAATTATTCATTAACAAAAGTTTTATATAGTTCGTGAAGTTCAGAAAATAATGAAATTGCACTTAAACATTTCATAACCCATTCTTGTAATTTTCAGATGTAGATCCTGTTTGTGTGTGTAGCAAAATACTGTCTGATTTCTTGCAGCGACATCCCTAGATAAAGGAGAATAATTTATTTTGCGAATAATAAAGGCAACTTCTACTTCAGTAGTTGAAATCGTGTTATGCATTGTCATAAGCGTGGATTTAGATTATCTGAATTTTTTGTAGCTAGTTGTTAATTTTTGTTATGTGGAAACACTCCTCTGAGATTGAAAACGCAGCTTTGTCAAGTTCGTATATCAAAAGATCAGCGAAAAGAACGCGTATTCTCTGAATAAGTTATACGCTGCTGTGCAAAAATTAAGGACGAAGAGAAGAAATTACCATAACAGCGGAACGAGCAGGCAGAACGGACCGAAAGACCACTCATGAGATAGACTAGGGTCCGGTACGGTAGGGCATGCGCATATATGCAGCATGACGTGGGGAGGGGGAGTGTCGGAATTGTATAAAGCACACTGGCGGTGTACGCCCAGCAATTCGGTGAAAGCTATTGCACGGTGTACATCGGTTTGAACGACGTCGAGTTGCTGCCACCATGTAATATGGCCAACAGGCAATCTAGTAGACGACATCTGGATGACTTTACCCGAGGTCGCGTCATTCGGAAGTTGGAAGAAGGTCAAAGTGTGACTAGTGTGGCCGAGGAGTTCGGGATCGGTCACATCATCGTTTCACGAGCTTGGAGAGCATTTCTAACGACAGGAACAGCTGTCCGAGAGTTCAGCAGTTGTCATCCACGAGCAACCACGGCGGCGGACGACCGGTATATTGTCCTACAGGCGAGAAGAGACACACGGCAGACAGCAGGAGAAATAGCAAGGCACAGGCAACAGACAACTGACAACTGGACGTCCGTGATCGCATTTTACCGTTGCCAGGGGCACAAAGGCGGTCTATTTGCACAACGACCAGTACGGTGTGTGCAATTAACGCTTGCTTATCGGAGACGGCGGTTTCTGTGGTGCCAGGAACACAAGAACTGGACAGATCAGCAATGGGGTCGAGTTCTCTTTACGGATGAGAGCCGATTTAGTCAGACGAGCGATTCTGGACGTATAGACATCTGGAGAGAGCAGGAAATACGCAATCACACCTCCAACATCATCAAAAGGGACCGGTTTGGAGGTGGCGGAGTTCTCGTTTGGGGAGCTATCATGCTTGGTAGCCATACTGACTTCCACATCTTCCAAGGAGGTTCAGTCACTGGTGTCCGCTATTGTACCAAGGTTATCTCGCCTCACGTGCGTCTGTTTAGAGGTGCTGTGGGTCCTGAGTTCCTCTTCATGGACGACAACGCTACACCTCATCGTACAGTGGCTATCGAAGGCTGTTGGAGAGTGAAGATATTCAACACATGGATTGGCGCGCAAGATCCCCGGACCAAAATCCAATTGAACACGTGTGGGACCTTCTCGGGAGACGCTTGGCAGCACGTCACCAGCCGGCAGCAACGATTCCGCAGCTGCGATTGGCGCTACAAGAAGAATGGGCCGCGATGCCTCGACGGCTCCTTGACAACCTCGTCCTCAGCATGGACAGACGTTGAAAATCCTGCAACGCAGTCAGGGGTGATCATATCCCCTACTAAAGCCTGGATGTTTCTTGGCAGCCGCCTGTCACATGGACGTTTCTGTCTTCTGTTCAGTTGTGCTCGAAGCTACCTTTTCAATAAAGTGCCTTTGCATCATTTGGATTCCTTGTTTGGGCGGTTTTGTTCACTTGTCCCCTATTCTTACATCTTGGGAATCTTATGGTATGATTTGAGTCGATATGGAGCACTTCTGCACGACGTTACATTCGAAAAACCGTCTCGTCCTTAATTTTTGCACACTAGTGTAGTTCAGCTTGCTGTACTTCAGCAAATATTATCCATAAGTTGCTGAAGAAATTCGTGCCAATAACACTAACTGTTAGAATGCCGTCGTTGCACGATATAACATATTACTGAAAGTCCAAAAGGACGATGAAAATGACTTCAAGTCATTTTCATCGTCCATTTTGACTTTCAGTACTATATCGTGCAAATACGGCATTCTAACAGTTAGTACATATTATCCAATTACTGCCACGCCATATGATACAATACTAACCTCCACTTCCAACTTTCAGGAGCCACCGCGCTCAAGCTTATCCTTTTAGCTGTACTGTGTTGTAGCTTTTAACTACTGTTTACTAGTCGGAAGGAACAAACTAGCTTGTCACAAAATAAATGGCAGTTTGTAACGGCAACTTCTGAACATTGAATATATCATTAGGTTATCGTTTATTCAGCGTAACATAAGATATTATTCATTGGCGAAATACAAGTATTACTTTTTTCATTAGTCCTGTCTGCAAAGTATAGTTGTACTCATATTGCAGTGAACTGCAAACAGGCAATGCAGGACAAAAGTACAAAAGTACTAAACAGAAAGGTCATCGTAGTGGTTTAGGGCGATAGCTGCTGATCATTTGCCCGAGTTGATCTCGGGTTCGAACCCAGGATGAGGCGGTGTTCTAGTCCGATAACGCTGGATCTAAAGAGAATGAAATGTTTAAGAAAATATCTATTCCAGCAATTATTTAAAATATGCAAATGGTTCTCAGTAAGATTTACCAACCCGTTGTAAAATGATATACTACCGCCCCGGTGGCGCAGTGGTTTAAACGATTGCCTCTGATCATTACTTCGAAAGGGGTCCGGGTCCGAATCCCGGTGAGGCATGGATGTTGTGTTTGTCTTACGGCACTGGATCTCTCCCTTCCCTGGAGCCAGTGACCGTAAATGAGGGACGGGCGACTGCTTATAACCCATTGAGTTGCGCACGGGTATCGTTAAACCTCCAATAAAAAAATTACATACCATCCGTCGAACATCAAAGCTTCTTATCTTGCGGCAGATGAAATATTTTTACTTGTGCTCAATGTACATTCGCCGCCCCGGTGGCGCTGTGGTCTAAGCGATGGCCTCTGATCATTCGTCCGGAAGGGGTCCGGGTTCGAATCCCGGTGAGGCATGGATGTTGTGCTTGTCTTACGGCGCTGGCCCTCTCTCTCTTCCCTGGAACCAGTGACCCTAAATTAGGGACGGGCGACTGCTTATAGCCCATTGAGTTGCTCACGGCGGTCGTTAAACCTCCAATCAAAAAAAAAAAAAATGTACATTCACTGATGGGGATAACTCAGTTTAAAATAATTCTATGAGATTCATTATATAAAATGCATTTGTTCTGACGAATTGCAACCATTTACGTTAAATCCAAATAATTCTGAAATTCTGAAAACTAAATGCTTGACGGAGTGTGAGGGAGAAGTCTGATAGAAAAGCGTTTTTCCCGAACGGATGTTACTCAGCTGCTAGGAAACGCGGAGGGAATCTGGGAAAGAAGGCAGAGCAGAAAATGTTGTATGCCATTTACCGTATGTTTTGGCTTATAACTCAATATGGAGATACACCGATGATTTATTACATTATGATTAACACCTGTCTAGAGAAATGAGCCCGTCCGGTGGCGCAGGTGAAGTTCACAGAGCAGCATATATACAACCCGAGGGCCGGCTTTCGGTTAGTAGAGTGTTCGGAGTCAGAATGGAAAAAGCTGTCAATTTATCGGAGTTTGATAAAGGACAAATTGTGATGGCACGAAAACTCGGAACTACGATCTCGTAAAGGGCACGGCTTGTGGGTTGTTCACGTGACGCTGTAGTGAGTACGTATCAAAAGTGGTGCACACATGGCCAAACGACTTACCGTCGTCCGCACCTCATTAATGCCAAAGGGGAGCGGACACTGTCGCGCATTATTCACAGCGACCGCAGGGCCAGAGTGCGACAAATCACCCGCAGCTACGAAACTGGTGATCAGAGCAATATGTCACAGCACACAGTTCATCGCAACCTTCTGCGTATGGGCCAGCGTAGCCGAAGACCCAGCAGGATCCCCATGCTCACTGCACGTCATCGCCAACAACGCATGAAATGGGCCCAAGATAATCGAGATTGGACCGCGGATGATTGGAAGAAAGTGGCATGGTCTGACGAATCAAGATTCCTCGTGCATCATGTAGACGGCCGAGCGCGGATTCGCCGATTACCAACGGGGGCTATGGCACCTATATGCACTGTTGAGGGGAAACAGGCTGTCAGCGGCGAAGTTACGCTGTGGGCGATGTTTTCTTGTTATCCCAATAGCACAATCCCCGACAGCTGTGAGGTATCTGAACATCGTTTCGGACCAAGTTCACCCATTCATGGCAGTTGTGTTCCCTGTTGGTGATGGCCATTATCAACAGCATAATGCGCCATGCCACACTGCCAGAATTGTCATGGAGTATTCGAGGAACATGCTGGTGACGTTCTGTTAATGTTCTGGTCTCCAAATTTACCTGACATGAACACAATCGAACATTTGTGGTTAGACTTCAGAAAACGGTTTCGCGCTGAATCACCAACACCCCGAAATGTACGGGAACTGGAGGACCTGGTGTTGACGTTATGGTATTAGATAGCCGAGCATATCTATCTCCATCTCATCGAATCGATACCTCGCCGAGTGGCCGCTGTTTTGGGGGCTGAAATGGGTCCTACAGCTTATTAGGTAAGTGGTCTTAATGAAATTTCTTTTCATTATGTGTAAGTCAAATGGGTTAAAGTTCTCTATTTCTTTATTTTAATTCATAGATAGGTCGATTGTGAATATAAGACGAGGCGAGAGCAAATACAGTTAGTGTTCCGAAATTCTGTAGTTATATTTTCAATGTTTCAGTAAAAATTAAAAGAAAGAAAAAGGAAGGAAACTTTGGCACTTTGTAAAAAAAAATGTTGAATTTTTAAGTTTATTTTTTTTTTCTTACGAACTGATGCTAATGTATCCCTTCCCTCCTACCTAACTGTGGGAGACGCCACCGCGCAGAGATGAATAAAAACAAGTTAGTAAAATCATGCAATGCATTGATTATGATATGCTTTCCAACATACCAGAAATCATTACTCAAGTTATGAGGATAATGGCTGTAGAATAAATCTCGCTTCTATGACCTGACCTTTGACTCCATTTCGATGATATTCAACATATCCGGTAAACTATACTTCCGGAACAGCATGATAAAGTTTTGTCTCAATCGAAGCATTTTTACATAAGTTATAATGCATAAGGACGATGGAATGGATCCCGATCCTATGTCCTGATATTTGACCCCATTTCGCCCGTTTTCAATAGGGTTCGTTTCTAGGTAGTCCTCTACCACATGCTAAAATTTCTTCGAAATCGAGCCCTTTTTACGCAAGTTATGACGCATATGAGCAATGGAATGCCTCCCGCTCCTATGTCCTGACCTTTGACCCCACTTAACCCATTTTCAATAGGGTTTGTCCCCAGGTGGTCCCCTATACGACATACTAAAATTTCATTGAAATCGAACCATATTTACGCAGGTTATGACGCATAAGGGCAATGGAATGGATCGCTCCTATATCGTGACCATTGACCCCATTTTGCCTATTTTCAATAGGGTTTGTCCCCAGGTACTAAGCTTTCGTCGAAATCGAACCATTTTTACGCGAGTTATCGTGCGGACGGACGGACAAAGATGGAGCAATACGTTTCTTCAACCTACGGTTGAAAGCGTAAAAAAGACAGCACAAGGTCACCCAAGTGTGTCAAATAAAAGTGTTGCTTGCAGCGGAAGTTATGGTTCGCTGATTTCTTACACAGTACGATTAAATCAGAAACCAAAACAGCTTTTGATTTCAATCGGAAACAGGAAATAAATACAGGTAAGCATAATAAATGAAATCAATGGTTGATTTTAATTCAGTTGTGAGATACAATTGAGAAATTGGCAGAACGAAAAAAGACTGCCTTCGTTAGCAGCTGGTCATTGCTCTTCTTAAAGCCCTTGCCCGCCTGCTGTAGACACAGTTATCACCAGCCAATTAACTGCGTGGCAACGACGTGTTTCGGAGGTTTAATCTTTGCGTAATAAGTGAAATACACCCATTGTAGTTCTGGCGGCTTTGCAAAACCGGAGGTCAATGCTACTCTCGGGGTATTGGAGGGATCGCAAAGCGGATGCAATTTACATACGATAGCTGCCATTCCGAATCAGTCACGGCGATTTCGATGTTTCTGTCGAAAGGAAATATCCGTCTGAACAGCTTTTAAGCAAGTTCTTAGTGAGCAGAATATTACATTTTGTACTCTTTGGGAGTGGTTTCTTGAGAAGTAATATTGCTTCTTAGGGTGCTTGGATCACGACCGGTTTTAAGACAAAAAAAATGTCTCGCTGAGAAATTTCAGTAGATAAGTCGATGTGGGATATAAGTCGAGGCCCAGACTTCTAAAGAAAAAAGTATCGACTTATATAAAACGATACTTCCATTTCGTCGGTAGTCTTGTCGTGAATCAATATCAGAGTGCTTTGATACGTCAAACGTATATTTCTGAACTTTCTTATGGCGAGCAACATTCAGTTATCGATAATAATAACTGTGTCGTGACTGTTGGAGAAACTCTGACAAAGTTGAAACAGGTTCTTACTAACTGCATATCACTAAACCGTGTCTGTAACTTACTTAGGATATCCATTTGGCTTGGGGCTGTATTTATGTGCTTCGCTGCGATCAAACAAATACACAGATCATAGTCCTTTGTTACAGTCGATCAGTTTTGCATCACGTTTTATAATTCTTCCCCAAAACCTGATGTCCTTGCATCGTATAACCAGCTACGAGAAATCTGTGTGGTGCTCTTGCTTCGTCTCATTAAATTCACGAGGAATGCACTTTATGAGCTTTAGTTTGCTGGTGGCGTTTATGTGCCGAGAAACAGTTTCTACGCACACCCTGGGCAATTGCGCAAGTTCTCGCACCGTTTGCGGCGGATTTGCTTCACCAAGAGCCCCGAGATGATCGCCATTCACGCGAAAGGGTTTCACCTGATTTCCCTTTATTTGAAACATTCATACACGCGGAACGAAATTAACCAAACCTGTGCGTTTAGAAGTAGCATTTCACTCTACGCTTGATTTATTTTCCGAAATGCTTCGGCCGCGCTGTGACCTAGATGATACCTTAAAAATAAAAATAAAGTCCTTCTTTTTATGCTTCCCTTTGACTTTAAGGTCTAAAATGAACATCTATTTTAGTTTAACTATACATTAAACCGAAAGCAGCGTAATGTGGAGTGTACGCTAAAACATGGCGTGCAACTAGATGTTATAAAATATGTTAGTGCGGTTAAAAGTCAAAAGGGGCAAAAACATAGCGGTAATGTTCATACAACAATGTTACAATTAATGGTAAGGCTTTATTCTGCAACGGTGCGTGCGAATGCACTTTTCTGGACTAGTTGCCTTCATGCCCTTTCTTTAATGTTGTGTCATTCACTATCAGGATGTCTTAAACACAGCTATGAACAGACAAAGTCATCGCTCTTTCCACTTTTTTCTTTTAACTAACGCACAGCAACCAAAAATGTTTTATCCGGACACTCCTGGGATTGTACCCAGATCTCTCAAAAACTTGCCGAATGCGTTCGCCTTACACTACGGTGACAACAATCCACGGCGCTATGTGTGTTTATCTGTCAGCATTTGACTTCTCAATTCCGTAGGGATGGGCTCAGCAACTGAGACGTCTCCATCTGGTGGGGTCTAACGGCACAAGCTATTAAATTATAGCTAATAAATCCAAAGGGCGAGAGCAATAGCCAAAATCTTCCAGATACGTGGAAACAATGTAATTAGACAAAATTATTGCCTCTTTCCACGTTTTTCTTTTAATTAGCTATAATTAATAGTTTGTACTGTTAAGTCCCATCAGATGGAGGTCTCAGTTGCTGAGTCCATCGCTATGGATTTGTGAAGTCAGATGCTGACAGATAAACACACATAGCGCCGTGGATTGTTGGCCACCGTAGCGTAAGTCGAACGCACTCGGCTAGTTATCGAGAGATCTGGGGTACGATCTCAGCTGCGTCTGGATAACAATTTTTCGGTTGCTGTGGGTTAATTAAAACAAGTTAGTAAAATCATGCAATGTATTGATTGTGATACGCTTTCAAACATACCAGAAATCATTACTCAAGTTATGAGGATAATGGCTGTAGAATAAATCTCGCTCCTATGACCTGACCTTTGACCCCATTTCGATGATATTCAACAGAACCGGTAAAGTGTACTTACGGAAGAACATGAAACGCTTTGTCTCAATTGAAGCATTTTGCGTAAGTTATAACGCATAAAGGCAATGGAATGCGTCCCGATCCTATGTCCTGACCTTTGACCCTATTTTACACATTTTAATAGGATTCGTCCCCAGATGGTCCCCTACCACATACTAAAATTTCATCGAAATCGAACCATTTTTACGCAAGTTATGACGCATAAGGGCAATGGAATGCATCCTGCTCCTATGTCCTGACCTTTGACCCACTTCACCCATTTTTAATAGGGTTTGTCCCCAGGTGGTCCTCTATCATATACGAAAATTTCATCGAAATCGAACCTTTTTACGCGAGTTATCGAGCGGACAGACGGACGGACAAAGCTGAAGCATATACGTTTCTTGAACCTACGGTTGGAAAGAGTAAATAAAAAGAACAAGTTAGTAAAATCATGCAATGCATTGATTATAATACGCTTTCCAACATACCAGAAATCATTACTCAAGTTATGAGGATAATGGCTGTGGAATAAATCTCGCTCCTGTGCCCTGACCTTTGACCCCATTTCGATTATATTCAACAGAACCGGTTCAGTATACCTCCGAAATTACATGATAAAGTTTTGCCGCAGTCGAAGCATTTTTACATAAGTTATGATGCATAAGGGCAATGGAATAGATCTCTCTCCTGTATCCTAACCTTTGACCCCATTTTGCCCATTTTCAATAAGATTCGTCCCCAGGCATGTCCCTACAACATACTAACATTTCATCCAAATCGAAGCATTCTTACGTAAATTATGGCGCATAATAGCGATGGGAGTAATTCTGCTCCTATGTCCTGACCTGTGACCCCATTTCGCCCATTTTCAATAGGGTTTGTTCCCAGGTGGTCCCCTACCACATACTAAAGTTTCATCGAAATCGAAACTTTTTTACGTTAGTTCTGATGCATAAGAGCAGTGGAATAGACCCCGCTCCTATGTCCTGACCTTCGACCCCATTTCGTTCACTTTCAATAGGGTTCCTTCACAGGTGGTCCCCTACCACATACTAAACGTACATCGAAATCGAACGATTTTTACTTTTTACGCGAGTTATCGTGCGGACGGACATACGCGCGCAACGCGTGACGTACTGAGGCAGATGGGAATCGCGACCATCTGCTCTCAAGAGTGTGACGTCATAAAACTTTAATAAGATCCACACACAACGCGTGACGTAATGAGACAGCTGGCGTGACTGCGCGCCAAGATCTCAATCGCGAGATTGTGACGTCATAAGATTTCTAAGCATGGGTTACATTAATAGGACGACGCCATGACATTAAAAATGTGGTAATTTGGGGTGACTATATAACCCACTAAACGAATTTTCCTAAAGTCGAGATCAAGCTAAATCGATTTCTAGTACCAGAAAACGGTAGGTTAACGAATTTCATAAAATCCTTAGAGACGTTTTCAAAATAAAATTTACATGCATACAAGAATTGCTTCTTCAATAGTATGGGACAAGGGCGATGGAATGGATCCAGATCCTAATCCCTGACCTTTGACCCCATTTCGTCCATTTTCAATAGGGTTCGTCCCCAGGTGGTCCCCCTACCATATACTAAACTTTCATCGAAATCGAACCATTTTTACGCACGTTAGGACGCATAAGGGCAATGGAATACATCCCGCTTCTATGTCCTGACCTTTGACCCTACTTCACCCATTATTAATAGGGTTCATCCCGTACGACATACTAAAATTTCATCGAAATCGAACCATATTTACGCAAGTTATGACGCATAAGGGCAATGGAATGGATCCCGCCCCTATGTCGTGAACTTTGACCCTATTTCGTCCATTTTCAATAGGGTTCGTCCGCAGGTGGTCCCCTACCACATACTAAAATTTCATCGAAATCGAACCATTTCTACGTGAGTTATCGTGTGGACAGGCGGACGGACGGACAAAGCTGGAGCATATACCTTCAACCTACGGTTGGAAAGCGTAAATAAAAACGTGGAAAGAGCGATGACTTTTTCTATTCACATTGTCTCCGCGTATTTGGAAGATTTTCAGAGTTATGAACGACGAGAAGCTTAATTTTCCAAATGAGTCGTCCTAAAACGTACGAAAATTGTGTCAAATTTTATTTCAAGTTTCACACGAGTAAAGCAGAAATAAATCCCATGTTAGCAACTGACATCGAAGAGAACGCTTTTTCCGAAATACAAACGTACAGTGGTTATCGCGCTTTAAAACTTCTGTGGAGATCATGAACTCTTAAAATGTGAGAACGTTCTGGAAGAGGTTGAAAAGTTCTATGTCGACATATTAGTTTTACCGTAAAATATTAAACGTAGTGGAAAAGGCACATTCGTATTGAAATCTCGTTACTGTACTGGTTTTCGTTGTTCGAGTATAACGTTTCACATGTTAGTGATACCGAATTTCTGATGTAGAATGGTATTCTCAACATTTAACAAAAATCTCTCGTTTGATACTCTCAGAACAAAAGTTTTGGGCTTGCTTCCTACGGTGGAAGAATGTTTGAGCTCAGCATATGGACACCCAAAGGCAACTGGAAGAAGGATATTCTTCTTAGGTCGTACAATATCGAATGAGAACCTCATCCGCTTCTCTACGGTTGTCTTTGCCTTTTCACACTTACGAACTTTCCACCATTTTTTCCTTATCGAGTCATCTTTTCCTGGGTCTTTCTTGTGAACCATTTCAGGGTCCCATGCAGCCCTTCTACTTCCCTTCGGCTAGATGATGCGTCTGTCCATTTCCGTTTAAGGTACATTGATTCATTTAGTCTGTTTGTTTGTAAGCCTATCTAGGAATTTACTTTAACGTATTTTCAGAGTTTTTTTCTGATATTATTCCTTCTATCATTCACTGACTGTTTGTGTAGCATGTATTTATTTTGAATTGCTTTATTTTGTTCCCAAGTATTTCACAATGCATTAATATCGCAGTACTGTATCATTTGAAGCCTATTCTTTTGAGAGAAATGGAAATGTTGCCCCTGAATATGTCGTTTTGTATATTGTTCGACATAGGAAATGCCTCACCATGAAGGAATGTATCCGAAATTAGAGTAAACTTACTAAAAATGTTGACAAGTAGGTGAGAAAGAAGTGACTTAATTTGCAATCGTCGCAATCGGTGAGGAAACAATAAAATGTGACCTTAGTCACTAGATTATATGAAAGCCATGTTGGGCAATATATCTGGGCATTCTGAAAGATGGAATGGTTTCTACTGGACAAGTTCGGAGGATGTTCTGAGGTATCGCTGACACTGCGTCACTGACCTGTGTTCACAGTTCATCGGTATTGCTCACAGTTCATCGATATTGTTCACAGTTCATCTATAGCTGGTGCAGAGGCGTTAACTTGCCTGCCAATGACGTCGCATACCCTCACTGTTCTCTTTTGTGAAGTGTGGATATTGCGCGGCCTAGGGCAGTACCTGAACAACTTTAAGGCATTGTCTGCTGATGTTGGCAGAGTGCGGTCGGGCGTTATCTTATTGAAACTGGGTATCAGTGATAGCACGTAGATACGGCAGCAAAATAGACTACAGCATCTCATCGACTTGTCGTCGTCCTGCCATTGTACAGACTATGCGTGCGAGCTGTGAACAGCAATTGGAGCTGATAGCGCCGCAGACAATGTCACCAGGCTGAGGAACTGATTGAGAAGCTTTTTGTGTAGTGTGAGTATTGCCCTGCCTAGGGCAGCACCTGGAAAACTTTAAGGCATTGTCTGCTGATATTGGCAGAGTGTGGTGGGGAGTTATCTTATTGAAACTGGGCATCAGTGATATCACGGAGACACGGCACCAAAATAGGCTACAGTACCACGTCGACTTATCATCGTCCTGCCATTGTACGAATGGACGCAGACAATGGCACTAAGCTGAGGAGCCCCATGATGCTCTCGGAGGGCAGAAAGATCTGCCCGGTGGCCAGGTCGTCTGAGGACTGCCAATCAGCAGTCATCGGTGCTGAAACTAAAGTGAGACTCATCTCTGAATACGACATGGTTTCACTCGTCCCACCATAAAGTCTGATATGGCATCACTGCAATTTGCGCGACGATGTGCTGCGGTTAGTGTGACGATCATCTCAATGGCTGGCGGAACCGCAAACCTGCCTAAGATAATCTGCAATTTACAGTCCGTGTTGGCAAGGGGATATGCACAACTGGCTGTACACTTCTTCGAAAGTCGTCTGTTGTGCAAAGTGGGGCTGCTGCTGTTCGCCGTCGAATGCAGCGATTAAGGCCTTTTCATGTCCGCCTACGTGCGCTGGTCTCACTAAGGTGCAACTCATTACCTTCTTCCCATTGTTGTATCTCGACGCTTTTCGGCCGCTGCAAGGACCAACCAGACGTATGTAGCTCTATGATAAAACATCTGGTAAAGGTATCCGCTTGTTGGTAAGGTTTCCGATGACGTCTCCTAGGAATTCTCACTCCTTACACTTGCTTTCACCCCCGTGATCACTACGATGCAGTGGTGCACACGCCCAGGTGAAGATGACCAGATATGCGTACGCCGATCTGTTTTCCTCCTTCAATTCCCTCACCTGTCATGTGACTGTTTTGCAACTGCAATAATTTATATAGCCCAAATATCGACGCATACCAACCAATTTGCATGACCTTCTGACAAATACTTATTAGTGTGGCATTTTCCATGTCGAGAAGTGAATCTCAGCAACAACAATAGATTTTTAGAAATTCCGTTTTTCCATTATTTTGAGTTACACTGCCGGACAATTACTAAGGACGGATGACAATAGCAACGATAGCAATCATAAAATAGAAGGCAGGAAAATGTAGAAATTAGCATAAGTGCGGGATACAGTAAGACGTGTTGTGCGTATGCAAATTTTGGATCGCCGAACTTGTTCGTGACGTCATAGCGCTGATAAGAGATATAAAGGATTTGACGCGTATTGACCGTTGTTGTTCAAACGCAAAGTTGAAAGGGAAAGAATCAATTGACGAACTTGCAAGTTTCAGTATGTCTTCCCGACATCACCTAGATGATTTTACGCGTGGCCGTATTATTGGCAAGATTGAAGAAGGGCGAAAAATAACAGATGTTGCCAGGGAGTTCGACGTCAGCCACAGTGATGTTTCAAGGCTTTGGAAATCATTTCAAACAAATGGAGAGTTGTAGCAAACGTCACGGGGGAGGTCGTGTTCGCAGTACGACACCTGCAGAAGATCGGTACATAGTGCTATCAACAAAAAGTGACCGGCGCAGCAGAGCTAGTGAGGTAGCAAATCAGTTTATGGCTGCTACTGGCAAGCGGATCTCCCGAAAGACTGTCGCCAGACGTTTGCATGAAGGAGGACTATACGCCCGCCGTCCTGTTGTGTGCATTCTATTGTCAACACGTCACCGTACCGCCTGTTTGCAATGGTGCCATCAACATCGCAATTGGACTGATAACGACTGGTCTGCTGTCCTCTTCTCAGATGAGAGTAGATACAGTCTATCGCCTGATTGTCGACGACAACTGATCTGGCGTGATAGTGGTACTGCATATTGTCCAGCAAACATACAGGAAAGGGACCGATATCCGACATGTAGTGTCATGGTATGGGCTGGCATCATGATCAATGACCGTACGTCCCTCTATGTGCTTCCAAATGGGACTACGGCTGGCCAACGATACATTAATGATGTTCTGCTACCTCATGTTCGCATGTTCTGTGGTGCTGTCGGTGATAGATTCATTTTCATGGACGACAACGCAACATATCATCGAACACTCGCTGTCCAGGAGTATCTTGAGAGCGAGGATATTCAACGCCTCGTAATGCCAGCACGTTCTCCAGATCTGAATCCCATTGAAAATGTGTGGGATGCTTTGGGGAGGAGTCTTGCTGGTCGCCAATGCCCTCCAATAAACAAGGACACCCTCATCCCTGCACTGACAGAGGAATGGGATAAATTACCCCCACAGCTGCTTGATAATGTTGTGCAAAGCATGACACGAAGTGTGGAATCTTGCATCGCCTTCCATGGTGGCCATATCCCGTACTGACATCTTACGCCGGAACGCCTGTGGACGGTAATTGCATTTTTTTCACGTTTACGTATTCTGCACAAAATGGCCTGTTTGTCCCTTGAACACGTTCCAAAGCCTTCTGGATTTCAGAGCACAATAAATTGTCTTTCTTGTAATGTCCTGGCATTCTGACATTATTTTATTTCACTTGGCATCCAACCACACTTACTTTTTTATGCGCTATATAGCCGTTTATGATCCGTCCTTAGCAATTGTCCAGCAGTATATTTCTATGAAGAAATTGAAGGAACTTGCTGTTTCCGTGGTTCCTTCCACCATAACTTTATTAATTGCAGTGCACCCATCTTTCATTACGTTTGTTTTATTCCTTTTTTTTGACACACGTATTTTTGTTTTCCTCATCAAAGTCATTTTGTCTTTATTTACACTGAAGAGCAATTGAATTAGAGACAGCTGGCGCTGTGGGCGGCCCTATAACGGAAAACAACATGACGTATGCAGCGATCCGACAATATAAGGAGTGATGCGACGGGAACCAGTAAAAGTCGGACGCAGTATGGGAAGACGAGCGATCTCAGCGCATTTGATCGTGGGCAAATTGTCGGGGACCGACGAATGGGTCACTCCATCTCGGAAGTCGTGCAGGCACTGGGATTTTCACGAGCCACTGTGTCGCGGGTGCACCGTGAGTACATCGAATCCGGTAAAACCATCACCGCAAGGCCCAACTGCCGTGGACAACAGCGTGTGGATGAGCGGGGTCATCGTCACCTAGCTCGCATTCTAACAGCGGATAGACGGACCACAGTGCAAGAAATCCCTCGGCAGTTTAACGCTGGTGAACAAAAACGTGTAAGCAGTCACACCATCCAGAACCATCTCTTCGCTATGGGGTACAGAAGCCATCGTCCCACGAGGGTACCGCTGCTGACCGCACACCACAGGGTGCAAAGATTAGCATGGGCGCGGGAACATCGCCACTGGACCCTAGACATGTGGGAAAATGTTGCCTGGACTGATGAGTCGAGATTCACGTTGGTACATGCGGAGGGCAGGATACGAGTACGGCGCAAACCACATGAAGCGATGGATCCTTCTTGCCAGCAGGGTACTCTTGAAGCTGGTGGGGGTGGCATTCTCGTCTAGGGTCTGTTTACGTGGACTGAAATGGGACCCCTGGTACATGTGACATCGTCCCTCACAGGTCAACGTTACCGGCATATCCTGGACGACCATTTGCTCCCGTTTGTGCGTCTTCAACATCCCACTGGGGACCTCATCCTGCAACAAGACAGTGCACCGTGCCATCGCTCCCGAATTGTATCCGAATGGTTGGGTGAACACTCCACCGACGTGACCTCGCTTCCTTGGCGAGCTGGGCCACCTGACTTCAATCCCATCGAGCACATCTGGGATGCCATCGAGAGAGAGATGTTCGAGCCTCTGCCTCTCTCCATCAAATCTTCGTGAACTGTGGGAGCTTGTTCATTGGTCGTGGATCCGTATGGCTTCCCAACGCTTCCGGTGTCTTGTCGAGTCGATGCCGAGTTGAATCGCCGCCGTCATCAGGGCGAAAGGTGGTGCTACAGGTTACTAGACAGGTATCTCTAATTCAATTGCTCTTCAGTGTATGCGCGCATTGTACGAAAGGATAAATCAGCCCTTTCACCGTGTGTAGTAATGGACTGGTTTGTGCAGTTGATGATGGCTAAGGGTCAGGAGCGGCTGCTATTGCATCTTAGAGCGCATACATCGATCAGTTTTTGCGTTACTGCGCGGGAGGATATGTCGTAATCAAAATCTTCAGAACTTTCGAACGCTATGTTATTGTGGTTGGCGTAGTTGTTCTGCCCCTAGTAAGTATGGTGTGTCCCTTCTCGTAACACAGCACAATGACCCAATTAACTCCCAGTACAATGCTGAAATATCAAGCAACATTCACGTACACAACGCGCCGGATACTAGCAGGTAATGGACTATGACAGTCGACTGCCATCAATAGAAACCATCTCACTGGAAAACAGAAAATTGTGTCTAGCATGGATGCGAAGGCACAAAATCTGGACCGCCGATGTGTGAAAATTTGTCATCATGTCAGATGAATCGTCTTTTTCAAGGTTTAATGACCACCACGATTACCTTAAAAAGCTATAATCAGTCTACCGTTCCTATTTTAGGGCCACTGATTCCAGGGAAGAGACAGAGCCAGTACCATTAGACAGGAGTGCCACTCACACCTCATCCGCGACTAGAACAGGAACCCAACTCGGTCGACTAACCTGATGGTTTCAGGAAAATGTCTTATAACTCGGGCACTTGGATGGCTGAATCCGGTTTCCAATTCTATCATGCTCTAAGGCGTGTTTGGATTTAGAGAAAGGTACATGAGACACTAGGATGCACTAACAGTGTTCAGCGGAATGGAGGCGGTACTGCTGAGATCTGAAGACTCTTTTCGTAGCATGATCTGGCCCAGTGATCTTAGTGAAATAATGGCAAGAGTAGCCCACCTTTTTATCGCCGGCTATCAAGAACACTCTTTTATGATGACTGTGTATCCAGGCAACTCTGGGGTTTATCGACATAATAACTACCCATGTCACAACTATTGAAATGTTGGAAAGTGTTTTCAGGAACACGTCAATGAATTCAATGTCATCTCATGGTCGCTCATCCAGCCGGATCTTAATGCAATACTGTTACAAAGTATTCAATGAAATAACAAAAGAAATTTAAAGATATTTTAATATGCTTGTATTATGACGTACGTAGTACACTTGTGAATACATGGCACCAATCACATTTCAAAATGGCATCCTTTTGCCTTCACACGGTCCTTCAGACTATGTGGCCACTCATCAACAATAGCTTTAAGCAGGGTCTTCACAGGGGAAGCTGCTACTTCCCGCACCAAAGAGCGTTTGAGACTGTCAATACTGGGGTGTCTGTTTCTTCAAGTCATGTCCTCCAGTGTGGCCCACAACTTGTAATTCAATGGGTTGAGGTCTGGGCTGCTGGAAGGTCAATCAGCTGGAGAAATGAAGTCTAGAAAAATTCGCCTGAAGCCACTCCTGGGTTCACTTGGCCTTGTGGGCAGGTGAAGAATCCTGCTGAAAGCTCCACTGTCTGTTTTGGAAGAGGGTGTGACTAACATGTTTGACCACTGGCTCCAAATCCCTGTCCTGGTAGACTTTGGAGGATGTTTTCACTCCTTTCTCACAGAAATGGAGCTCCGTGATACCCTCGTAGGAGACTCCCCACCAAACCATGACAGAAGCAGGATGATGGCCGCTCCTGAACCTTGGAGCTTTCTTCTGAACCTTGGAGCTTTGCTCATGAACCTTGGAGCTTTCTCCTGATCTTCTCGCCAGATTGACTCATACACCCTGTCATTTAGGCGGTTGAAAGCCTCTTCAGTAGTGAAAATGTTTTCATCAGAGAAAAGGATCTGTCTGTGGCAATTGTTTGCCTAACGCTGCAGCAAAAGTTTGGCTTTTAGCACCCTCAGCTGCTTCAGCTGTGGGTGAGGAAGTGCCCTGTATGCCGCCGGTAAGCTCTCACCCTTAGGTCACTCCGCAGCACGCGTGACATCGACATTCTTGAAATGTTCAGCTCTCGAACCATCACTGGTTGATTTCTGACACGATTTTGTCGAATACGGGCTGACACTGCTTTCACCAGGCGAGAAGTCCTCAATGTACGCGGCCGAACCTTTTCTGGGGCTGTCAGCGACGGCCCCAGTCTCAAAGAACCTTTTTATGGTCCGGTAGACAAACATTCGGCTGATTTGCAGCTTCTTCAGCATGTTGAAAATCTCGGAAGCTGATTTTCCAACTTTGTGCAGCGCTATTACAGCAACACGATTCTCATAATCGCCACACTCCATGGCAAGTACTTCACGAAACACGTTATCTCCTCTGTGACTGAACGCACAATGATTCACTAGCTGCTTCATGCTTCCTTGCTGGACGGTTACGTTGCTCACCGCTTCCGTGCCATCTGTCGAACGTTTGTAACAGTATTTATGCTAAGACTGCATCTTTAGGACCTAAGTTCAGCATCTTTAAGACCTACTGGAAAAAGAGTTTCGAAGCTACGACTCTCCACCTTCGAATGTGCAAGCAATATGGAATGCTGGTAGCCAATGTGATGTATAAAGACACAATGCAGAATAAATAGGCAGCTTCTACGAGAGGACACCCTGCAATTCCATACGGAGTCCATGCCAAGACCTGTACGTATTGTATTACCGGCAAGTCTTGGTACCACGATATATATTCTGTTTGGGGGTTTAACGACCACCGTAACCAACTCTATGGGCTATAAAAAGTCGTCGTACCTAATTTAGAGCTCCACTGGCTCCTGGAAAGGGGAGGGCCAGTGCCGTATGACAAACAGAACATCCATACCTCACCCAGGTTCAAACCCGGACCCATTCTGCACGAATAGTCAGAAGCCAGCTCTCACACCACTGCGTCACCAGATCGGCAAAAAATCATTTGCAACATATTTAAGCAGAATTGCACTTTTATTATTTTTTAATTCTCGCACACTTCTCTATAGAAGATAATGGTTTCCTTTTTATCATTTTTAATTAGCAATTGTTATTATTCTGTATTGTTAGCGTCTGGTAAAATTATTTCTGATCATATTCAGATTGAACATTTTATCAGAATTTAGTTATATCTGCATGATACTTTGGTATCTTTTTACAATAGCTCTTAGTAGTTGTTTCAACTTTTCCGACACCTTTGAAGTTGTCCTTGCGCTTAGTTGGTTTCTTTTCTTTAGGATGTTTTTATTGTTTTCTTTTTTTAATTTGAAATTTTTCATACTTTTCAAGCAACTTTCATTTCGAATCTCAATGCCTTTTAAGTATAAACCACATTGCCCATTTGGGTTTATCGTTGTGTGTCATTTTCTTTGGTTTTTCAATATCATATCCAACGCAATAGTTTTCAATATCATGACAACTGTATTTGTACCATATACTCGTACCTATTGATTCGTTTCTTGAAAAACGGTTTTCTGTATTTCTGCAATTGCTAAATTAGAACGTGCGACAATATATTTAATTTATTGCTTGAGAGTGATTTAAATATTGTAGGAGTTTTCTGCTTTATTTTTCATTTGCTCATAAATTTTTCTTTTCAGAACTTCTTGCTGCCCAGTTAAAACCGATCACCTAAATTTCAGTGCCAGCTAGGCCTTCAGTATCTGCATTTGTTTCTCTTTCCATTGCTGCAGTTTTTCCCTGTTTCATTCTTTAATTTTCTTAATTTCGCTTTTGAGTTTTAGAAGTTTTATTTTCTTCAAGTTCAGGATTATGTATGTGCTATGAATATCATTTATCTATATATTTGCTCTTGAATTTTATTTCTTCAAGTTCAGTACATGAAAAAGGAATTATTTCTCGTGATAAATCGTCTCCTGAATTACAGTCTCTGCTCCCTAAACTTAAATCAGAGGCCGGGGATATTTCTTTCCAGATAGTCAACATTCGCTTTCGGTGGTCATGAGCTCATAGATTTGCCCTGTAGTAGCATTTTATAACAGCTGTATTTAAGTAAGTCGACCATTTAAACTGTTATGATTGTCCTCCCTATAGCTTTGTTGGGCTCTACCTTGCTTGCTTTAGAGAAGATATGACGTACCACTGAGATGACAGATCAGACAAAACGGCAAGTTACAGCGATAAGCTATGCTGGTGTAGTTCAGTCGGCAGAATGTCCGGCCCCGGAGCAGGAAGACGTGGTTTGGAGAGCCACCACCGGTAGGAAAGAGCTTGTTCGCTATATTGTCGCCTGAACGTAAAAATAAATATCCTGGGCGTGAGGTTTGCAAACAAAATATGTGGAATGATTGTTCCACTCATCGTCAGGAATTAATAAGAATCCCTTCTACAACGAGCATCTTCAAGCGCGGTTTGTCGGGGGATCCGAAACCTACGATTTCGTGCCGCTGCCTTTAGAAAGGCGGCGATTTATGAGACGTACCACTGAGGTGACACATCATTCACAATGGCAAGTCGCAGCGATAAGCTTTGTCGGCTTACTTCAGTCGGGAGAACGCCAGAGTAGGAAGACCTGGCTTCGAAATCTCTCCCGCCAAAAAACACTTGTTTTGCTACAAAAGCACTATCTCCTTTGCCAGTTTTTTGCCTGATGAACAGGGACCCCGGCATCTGGTGATGCCCTTGACTAGGGCAATGACCGAATCTGTGAGAGTTTTTCTCCTGTCCACTATACGGAGATATGTAATTGAACGCACTGAACTTCTGCACTGAACTACGACGGCAAAGCTTATCGCGACGTAGTTCAGGGGAGAGGCTGTTATTTTTCTCAGCTTAAGCCTCTGTCACCCCTCTGGAAGCTCACTGAAACACATAAAGACCTCCACCGAGACAAGGTTACGTTCCTTGAGGGGGTGTTGTTTTTGTTTGTAAGCAGGTTGTGTTAACTGGAGGCACTGCAAATGTAGGTTATGACTCCACAAACATTATATGCATATGGAAGGCCGTAAACAGCGAATACTTCCCAGGCAGGGAGAGGCAAGATGTAGTTAAAATTTGGAGAATAAGTTAAAATGCAACATGAATAGTAACAGTGATAACTGATGGCAATGAGCACAACGATCCAGCGCTGAGAAAAAACACAAAGTATATTTTAGTGAGTACGTGGAAGACAATAGCATAGTTAACTCGTGGAAAAATGTTTGTAGAAACTACACATTTTTTTTGTATTTCTTTCGTAAAGTAAAAATATATATCAAAAGGGTGTTGGGATGTTTCCAAGGCTGACTAAAGTTAAACTCAAGACAAAGTGCTATGTATCATTAATATCTAGATGAAAATATCGCGATGGGAAAATCTACTGGGTTTTTTTTCGCTGTAAAGTTGACACTTATGGGTTCGAATAACCAGAAGAATACTCTACCAGCGGGAAGCGGAAAAACGTACCTAGATGCATGAGGCGGCAAGCTATTAATAGCCTTCCAGTTCGACATGACTGGCATAGGTGAAGACCTTCACTAGCAGGATACAACCGAAGAAGGGTAACGAAGAATTTTTCCTGAAGATCAAGTGCACAAGTTATTACACCACATCTCGTCGAAGACAAAAAGAAATAGCTAAACTCTGATTAATATTGACGTTGGGCCTTTACGTATTTGATCCTTTATATAAAACATGGCTCACTTCATACGACCCGTGCAAAGAAACGATTGTGTGAGACTTCAAACAACTTTTACCATACCGCCCCGGAGGCCTTATAGTCGGAGGTGCGAGCTTCAGATTAATCGTCCGAAATGAGTCCGGGATCGAGTCTGGTATGAATCACAGGGGATATTCACTGAAGTACCATTGAATTATAGATACCTACCTAGTAATGCGTTGGTCCACATCTTGTTCTAACGACAGCGACCACAAGACGAAGTATGGAATTCACGAGCTTATGTAAATTTTCCTGCAGGTATCGCCAGCATGCCTCTTCTAAATACTGTCCATAATTCGCTCAGGTTCGTTGCTGATGGGAAACGTGCCAGAACAGCTTTTTCGACGGCATCCCAAAGATATTCCATGAAGTTCATATCTGGGCTTGTAGATGACCTCTCAAGCATTTCAAATTCACTACAATGCTCCTGCAATCATGCAGTAGCCAGGTGGGATGGGCAATTATCTTGCTGGAATCCGCCATCGCGACTGGCATGAATGAGTGTAAATGATCGCCTAGGATATCCACATATTTGTGGGGCACTCAAAGTTGATTGTACACATATCAAAGGTCCCAAAGCATTCCTGCTGAAGATACCTCAGATCATCACTGAGCCACTACGAGCCTGTGCTGTTACAACTCCATGACTTCACGAGGTAGACGAAAAGTCAGCACTCTTCCAACCAGCTCGATGCAGTGTAAATCTCTATTCATTACTCCAGGGTATTCGCTTCTAGCACTCTGTGGTCCAGTGTCAGTGTGATTTTGCCTACGCAAGGCGTTGATCCCGGTGCTGCGTGTCGTTAACAATGGAACTTTTGTGTACCCGTGGCTCCCAGTCCCTAGACGTTTAAGCGTACATTGCATTGTCCTTGTGCTGACATGGCGACTTGATCTACTGTTCAAAACGGTCGTGTTTTGTGATATCGCCTTGCAGTTTGAACAACGAGGCTCAAACGTCATAGACCACGAGCTGTCAAAACTGGTACACTTCTGCAATTCATTTGAGAGCTGGTTCTTTTGCCGCAATTGTCGTGTACGCGAAGCACTCTGGACACTGTAGTACAGGAAAACTCTAATGTGTTGATGACTTTTCAGATGGAGTGACCCATCCTGTGGGCACCTAAAATCAACTCTTTGTCAAAGGCATGCAAATCAAATGTTTTACCCATAACGCCTGTAACCAATCACTATTCGGGAAACTGTAGGCGATGGGGTTTTATTACGACCACCGTGAGTAACACAGTGGGATATAAGCAGTCACCCATCCCTAATTTAGGGTCACTGATTTCGGGAAAGGGAGAGAGCCAGGGCTCTAAGACAAACACAACATCCATGTCTCACCGGGATTTGAACCCAGACCCTTCCTAGAAATAATAGTCATGAGCCAGCGCTTAGACTACTGCGCCACCGGGGCGGGCAGTGATGGTTGTATTTAACCACATTTTAGACCGGGCATGCGCGATGATGCAGGAGTAGCTGCCAAGATTTTGCATAACTTCTGCTATCTCTAATTCAATGTACTTGTTAGAAGACGGTGTCCCTTTCCCGCTCCTTGGACCAGTAGCCCGAATTTACTGACGAAAGACTGCTTATAAACCTTGGAGTTGCTCGCAGTGGTTTATAAAATCAAAAACGAAAAAAAAAAAAAAGAAAGAACTTCCGCTACACTGGTATGCATAATCTACTCATCCTTAGGCAAAATTTAATGAAAGATATGAAGGTCGTGTTGAAATCACAAAAAAGGTAGCATAGATGTCCAAGTTTGTCTATCCAAACTGGGAATATGCATAAACAGAAATTTTCTGTAAAAAGGAGGAAGTACTGCATCTGGTACCAATTCAGGTGATTCTCAAATTTAGAATTCCAATATAAAGTAACTTAATTTTATCTAACAAAAATTGTTACAAGTATATTTTCCCTGTTGAAACGGACTTCCCGTAATGAGCCCTACTGCGGAATTTTTGTGATTTCCATTTAATCAAATCTGAAATTCTTTTGAAAAAATTGTTCCTTTGAAATAAATTGGAGATTTCCATTCCCCCTTTGCCATCGTTTGTTATCGATAATTAATGGAATGTCAGTGCTATGGATTATAAACCTTACGAGGCTGTGATGTTATAATATTAATAACATCTTTTGAAAGAGACAACACATGAAAAAAACAGTTCAGTAAGCGCTATTCGAGGAACCTAGTTACGTTTAGAAATCCAATTTTCAAATACAAAAAATAATGTTTGAAATGTTCCAACTCTTTTATGGACGCTAGCTCTTCCGAATGATCGTATTTGGCAAGAACCTCTATCATCAGGCGTGTTTTGACGGAAGAGTTTTTTTTTTCATTGTATTGCAGTATAACGTATTTGAAACGGTCAGTTGTGAGAACTGGAGAAATGCCAAATCTTCGATCTCATTCATCCCCTGAAAGGAGGCCAGTTGCAACTGCTGTTTCTAATTCATCGAGAAGATGTTGTCAGACAATGCCACTTAATCAAGGGTTTGGCCGGAAGGGCGACTGCTCTGGGTGGCTGGTGACGAGATTACAGAAAGAGACTTCTCTCTTTTTTACTCGTACGGGAAACATGAAGTCAAGACCAACATTGCTGTGATTGTTTTTGTAAAACCTCATCAGGGAGGCCAAAAAAGTTCCTTGATCTTCCTTTTTCTTTTTCTGGTTGCTGAGATAGAAGTTGTACATGACGTATATTATCTGAAATGACTTGGTATCAATAGTTTGGGTCCTAATCTTTTTCTTTCTCCAGAATTTCATTTATAAACACGAACTTCGCAGAAGTTTACCGTTGTGCTCGACAAAAGGCGGAAACGGAAAACTGAACGAATCTCACCAAGAAATGAAAATTATTTTTCCTAAAGGTGAAACAAACCCACGCCAAGTAAATGAACAAAAAAACAGGAGCTCTGGAAAAGGCAAGATGCAAGCAGTCAGTTCTAACTTGAAAGACCAAAAGGAAACAAAACACCTGTCTTCGATGAGGAACTAAAGATAAATTAAACAGAGAATAATTGAATAGTAATAACTTTTATTTTTTTTATATTTTTTTCCAGTAACAAAACTTTTAGGTTGAAATAAAAATCGTAATTATATGGTTTTATTTTAACTTTCTCTGTTACAAGTTTACAACCAAAATTTCTAGTTGAGACCAGCTTTCAGAAATCTCTTTGTGATTAGCATCTTGAAAATTTAAGAATCTTTCAAATGGTTGTAAGTACCTTTAAATGGATGTTTTGTGTCCTGTTTGAAGAACCAAAAGTCAAAAACTTTGAGCTTCGCAATATTTACAATTACAGCTCTTTTGGCACTTTTCAGTTCTTTAAAACTATGGTTCTTTTCACGTTTCTACATTTTTTCTTTTTAAATGTGGAACTTTGGTGTTTCTAAATCCATTATAACTGTAGTTATTTTAATATCTTGAATTACTTATAACTGCAATTCTTTTGGATATCTTTGTTAATGTAGTTCTGTCGACTTTTTTGAATTCTTCATAATTTGAGCTCTTTAGATGTTCGTGATTTTTTTCATAACTAGAGAGCTTTTGACATTATCCGACTGGGAGAAGAGCTCTATCAATTAAATGAGTTTATTTCTCATAACTTGGTTGAATTCAAATTTTACTCATCCATAGTACTATCTGAAACCTACATACTTTCATCTGTACTTAGCTACAGGGAAAAATTTCACTCCTACACTGCTGGCCACCCAAAATGCAACACCAAGAAGGAAGCATCCGATTGGCCTGAAATTCGGCGCATGCGTCGCCCGTGAGACGACATGCAAACGATTAGCATTACAGGGCATATGCAAATCATGTGCGCTCGGCACGCCACCGAGAAGCACTATAAGAAAGGTACACAGAAGGCGGGGTGTAAGTAGTGGAAGTGTGTTGTGCTGCCGGACCTGTGCGTGGGATGATGCCACGTCGCAGAATACGGCAGTTATTCCAGCACGTTTCGGAGTTCGACAGAGGATAAATACTGGCTTATCGCGACAGCGGTTTATCGTACCGAGACATCGGCGCCAGTGTGGGACGACATCCAGCCACAGTGAGGCGAGTATGGATTCGGTGGGTGCAGAAGGGACGGACGGACTGACGTGAGCGATTGCCGCAGTCGCGGCACACCACCGAGCGAGAGAACCGGCATGTTGTGCGGCGGGCATTGAGTGCTCGCACCGCCACATCACGAACGTTAGCGCCGGAATTAGGGTGTGCTGCGCAACAACCTGTGTCAGCACGTACCGTTGACTTCGTCTGCAGAAGCGGGGACTTGTCGCATGGCGCCCATTGCTCCGATTACCACTGACGTTACACCACCGGCGAGTGCTGCGGCAGTGAGCCGTTGAACGCCGCACCTGGTCTACGGAATGGCACGACATTGTCTTCCCCGATGAATCCCGCTTCTGCCCGCAACACCACGATGGTCGGATCCGCGTGTGGCGGCACCGCGTGTGGCGGCACCGCGTGTGGCGGCACCGCGGCGAGAGACTGTATTACGCCTGCATTATGCATCGCCATAAGGGTCCGTCGCCTAGTGTTATGGTTTGGGACGCAATTGGATATGACACCCGCACCCCTCTGGTACGCATCGCTGGTCTACTCAACAGCCACCGCTACATCTCTGACGTTTTGGAGCCTGTAGTCCTCCCTTACCTGCAGGACCTGCCAGCTGCCACGTTTTAACAGGACAATGCGTGCCCACACGTGGCACGCATCGTGCAACAATTCTTCACGGCCCACCAGGTGTCACTACTGCCGTGGCCCGCTTGTTCTCCCGATATGTCGCCCATCAAACACGTCTGGTCGCTGATCGGCAACCGAGTGGCCCGGCATGCACCACCCGCGGCTACGCATGATGAACTGGGGCAACGTGTGGAAGCAGCCTGGACCGACATTCCCCAAGCCCACATCCAAAGCCTCTTTCGATCGATGCCGCGGCGTGAAGCGGTCGTTATTGCCAGCCATGGGGCCACACGAACTATTGATGTCTGCGTGTTCCGCAAGTCGCACGGGCCTGTAAGCTCAATCGTTTCATCTCTGTATCTGTTGCTATGTGTCCAGTAAATCTGGCTTTGCTATCTCGTGTACTTCTTGGTGTTGCATTTTGGGTGGCCAGCAGTGTATATCAACTTGGAAAACGGTTACATTTTTTTCTCCAAACATAAACTGTGCTTGGAAAAAATTGATAGGGGGGATGGGCAGTTACATGAGCATCCCCTGCGCAGAAGGGAACAGAAGAAGGCCGAACGCAGACGATGAATATGCTGACAGCGGGACTTCTTAACAGTGTCTCGCAATCGACGACCGTGGGTAAACGTGGTGACCTGAGCTACTTTGATCGTGGACGCATTGTTGGTACAAGACAAGCAAGTCATTTTATCCCCCAAATGGTAGAACCCTAGGGTTCTCGAGGGCAACCGTATCAAAGATTAGGATAACATCGACGGACGTACCAGCGCCCAGAGAGGAAGCGGTGGCCGACCACACGCCATTGATGACCGGTGCCGACGTAGACTATTCAGTCGCATACAGACCGTCAACTTGCCAACGGCAGCACAAATCACATGCAGATTAAATGTTGGAGGCCCAATTAGCGTCAGCGAGGGAACGGCATGGCGTACGCTGTATGCCATGGGCTACGGGAGTCGACGCCCTACTCGTGTGTTACTGTTAACTGCTGGCATCGGACATTACCCTTCGCCCTGGTGCCGGGAACATCAAAACTGGACTCTGTAGAGTGGCGCCGCGTTGTGTGGTCAGATGATCTCGTTTTCAGCTGTACCGAACTGACGGGAGGATGCGGGTGTGGTATCGGCAGCATAAAGCTCTGAACGCGTCTTACCAGATCGGCTCTGTTCAAGGTAGCGGCGGCTATGTCATGGTTTTGTGAGCTTTCACATGGGACTCATTAGGTCTCTGGAGAAGTTCTTAACCGCTGCGCGCTAACAGCATGTGCTTGTTGATCACCTTCACGCTTTCGATGCCTTCGGGTATTTTACGGCCGATGGTCTGTTCCAGATGGACAATGCGCCGCCCCACTGGACAGCAACCACTCAGGCATAGCTCGTGGAACACTAATCTGAGTTCGGAACCATCCAGTGTCACCAAGAGTCCACGAATTGAAACCCTGTGCAAGCTCTATGGGATGCTGTGGAGCTGAACCTCAGATCCATAGATCCGGGACCTACGTCTCAGGCGGAGTTGTGTACAATGCCGCAACAGGTATGGCTCGCATTACCTCTAGAAACCCACTGGCATCTGGTAGAGTCGATGCCTCTGAGTTTAGAGGCTGTTATTCGCGCTAGAGGAGGACCAATACGCCGTTAGATAGGTATATCTAATGCTTTGTCAGTTGAGTGCGTAATTTGATACTACGGAAGCGTTTAGTTGAATATGTTACGGAAAGTATATGCATAAACTTTACGTGGCTTTGATGTTGCTTTATGTAACTGTCCTTTAGATGTCTTTCTAGCCGTAACATATATGTCTTTATCAAGTGATATGACTGGAAAAATGTTATTTGGTTAGAATAAAAGTGCAACATGCAAGAAAGCACATGTAGCGCCAGATGATCCAAAATAACACTGGACCATGAATGAAATACGGGATTACACCACATGATACAAATTTTGAAGATGGCGATCCGTTTTTTGGTGTAAATATGACAAGAATGGTAAGTCGGATAATACCCGAAAACTTGAAAATTTCGTCATCCTGGAGCGGGAATCGAACCGTCTCCCAGATAGCGCCTGTGTATGCTAACCCATATGCTATAACGCCCTGTGATGGTTATATTCAAGTTAATAGGAAACTTGAGATTTGGTCGTTCCGCGTGGTGCAGTGGTTAGCATACCCGGGCGCTATCTGGGAGACGTGGGTTCGATTACCGCTCCAGGACGACGGAATTTTCAAATTTTCGGATATTACCTGACTTACCATCCTTGTCATATTTAAACCAAATAACGAATTGTCATCTTCAAAATTTGTGTAACACTGGACCTAATGATAAGAGCAGGCACAAATCTTATCAGCTGATGAGTGTGCCTCATTCAAAAATGCCTCCAAGAGCTTGGTCTGTCACTCAGAACTCTTTTCATCAGACTTCTACATGATGTCAGTGGGAAACAGCGCGAGGCGAATCTCTCCAGAAGAAATGATTTCCACTGGTCCGTTGATCAGATTTTGAGCTCAAGGCACGATGTCAACTGCATTCATTTTATATCATCGACATGAGCTGCTTTAAACCTTTTAGCGGCTGGGAAGAACTAACTTTGGGTTAGGAAAGGGCAGAAAGCGGCTGAGACGAGTGAACCTGTGCATCAGAAAGCATTATTTCCCCCTTAGCTTTGTTATTTTAAGAGATCATAATCATTTCTGGCCGATTTCTTACAAAATATGCTATAGCAGTGCCGACGAACCAAAGAAAGTTGAGAGCTATCTCAGTCACTTTTGTCTGTGTAGTGGCATGGTGTCCGTGTCAGGGAGATTAGCCTTTCCCCACCATGTTATCGCTCATGTAGTACAAAACAGAAGACTAGAAGATAACTGTTATCACCAATGACAAGTTTTTGATAGCTGCTGCTGAGATGAGAAAAGGAAAGGAATTGTTTTGCCGTAGCTTTCAGAAAACCTGGCCGCTATGCCAACATTTCTGTTTCGAAAGCGCAGAAAATATTCGCCCTACTTAGTTTAGATACATCGGCCTCTCGAAAAGTTAAGACAGAAGAGGGACAAGCCGTAAGTAGTTGATGCACAGCTCCTGTACCACGGTTAGTGTGGAGGTGGGAGGTTCTCCAGTTAAATTGATATCCTAAGTTAGATGCGGCTGAGAGGTGGGTCTATTCCGGGAGGTTAATGCCACCATGAACAGTTCAGCGAAGTTAGATGCGACAGAGAATTGCGTCTATTTCGGGTGTATTCCTCGTGATCCTTTCATCAATCTCATTGTAGAAGACGCCATTTCTGCAGATGTTCTATCTTTGGGAAAAGATAATACTTCTTTACGCTGTAGGAACTTTTGAGGCAATGGCTCTGGAAAGGCCACTGATTTCCATGCCTATGGAACTCGTAGCTTCAGATCTCCGGAACTCGTGTCTTTAGCTCTCCGAAACTCGTGGCTTTAGCTCTCCCGAACTCGTGGCTTCAGTTCTCCCGAATTCTTGACTCCAACTTTCTGGAACTCGTGACTTCAACTCACCGGAACTCGTGGTTTCAGCTCTCCCAAACTCAAGACTTCAGCCAACCGTGCACGGTTGATCGAGATTTTTTCTACGTCATGGAAGCGTTCGACTATAAATGCAGTCTTGTTAAGCAAACTGTGAACACATCAGCAACCCCTGATTCTACAATGCGTGCATGTTAGAGGTGATAAAAAAAACAATTTTTTTCTAAAAGTTTTGTCAGGCTAATGAAAACAAATTGAGTTATAACGTTAAAAAAATTGGATCATGTGGGGAAACATCCTGCGCGTCATTCAGAGCTGTAGGTAACACGACTTCCAGCATTATGCGCGAGGTGTGAGTGATCACTCGAGGGGTTTAAGAATCATAAAGTGTAACCTTTATGGCTATTTTGTCATTATTGCCGCCGTATCTTACGCAGTTCACGAGATATAAGCTCAAACAAATAGCCTGAAAAACTGCTCATGAGGACAGTGCATCACGCCTAGCTTCCGCTTGACGACCGAATAGCTTTTTCAAGGCTACCAACTTAATTATGCAATAAACAATACAAAACAGACAGAACTAAAAATCATTTTGCATATTCAACTCTTTTGTTAAAAATGTAAACGGTTTCCAGTTCAGTATTTTCTGCATTGTTTATCGTGTAGTTGAGTTCGTAGCCTTAAAAAAGCCGTCCGGCCCACAAGTGAAAGCTTAGCGCTATCATTTGCCAATAAAAAACAGACTAAAATTACCGGTGTCTTATAGATTTCAAGTATTATCATGTCCTTTCTGTTTGAAAGAGAAGTCGAATAATTACTGAATATTATCGATTAATCTGATTTCTTTTTGGTATGATATCTAGTAACACTGGTAACGACGCTAGGAAGAAGAATCCTGTATGATTGTGGTTACTTCAAGCAGGTGCATGCAGAATCATAGGTGAATGTGTGGTTAGCTTCATTCTGTGTTACACACTTTTGAATTTTGTTTGTTTTGTGCAATTGTAAATGGTTTACTGGCACACTATTCTGAACTTTTATCAATAGAAATAGTGGAATAAAGGTAAGAGCTGGCCACGCACATAGATCGATACTAATGAGTTTATTGCTCTAAAAAGACATGTAATGCAATAGTTTTTCTGTTACGAGGGACATAACAACAGTTCTGCGCACGTTAATGTAAAACGGAAGCGGATGATGCAATCGGAAAAATGATTGCTTCATGTCAATATCAGACTCTTAGCAACGCAGTGGTGTCAGAATGACGCGCAATCATTTGCTGTGTGGAAGTGGGAGGGTTTGGAAAAGGAAGCGTGCAGCTCCTCAGGTCGAGTCAGGACGTTAGACCAGCGCTCTTACGTAAAAACATAAAACTCTGCGGGGGATAAACTCCGACACAGATCCACACTGCCGGGCAAGAAATTTGTGGGGAGGAACTCTTGATCGAAGCACAATTTCTTTCTGAAGACAAAGTTGAGACTGAAAATTCGTCAAAATCGCCCCAACTTGTAGGGAGCGGGAGCGATTTTGCTGCAAGACAAAGCATGGTGTCATGGTGCAGCGTCGGTACGGGGACTGTTGTCGAAATATGACTGGTAAATTTTATCCCACCCACCATACAGCCCTGATTTCAATCCACCCGACTTTGATCTTTTCCCTAAAGTCAAAAAATTGACTCCGTGGCATACATTACAAATCGCTGGACGAATTGTCATTGGACGTGACCCGAGTAATACGACAGCTGAACAAAGATGTCGTACTACGGGGCATCCAGGACCTACCTAACCGATGGCAAGCTGTCATTAGCAGCGGAGGGTAGTGCATATTGAACTTGAACGGAAATAAGGTAAGTTTTCTCCGTTACTTCACACTTTTCTCAAAAACGGACAGCGTGCAGAACTTTTTTAAGACCCCCGTAGTTATCAAATTTTAAGGATAAAAAGATAACATTAAGTCACAAATGAGCAGCCGTTTTGGAATTCTAAAAGACTCATTCTAGAAGTGAATAAAGGTTTGGAAGTCGGAATTTAGAAGGACTCAGTATGAAGACGGGAAATTTTCCATTGGTTTTTACTAAACATGTTATCACGGAAAAAAAATGTGTGTCGAAATCTTGTCCAAAAATCATGTCAGAGGTGGGGAACTTCTCAAATGATATTATTTTCTAAAAGTTAGCGAACGTTTTTAATACATAATTATTCAGCTTACTCTTTTAGCACTAGGCGCAATTATGTATTGATATAGTAGAATTTATTTGCTGGTTAAAATGAAAGTTATTTATTTGATTGATTGCTGTCTTTCGCAACTTTGAATTAACATTTGAAAAACAAATTAATAGTTCCTTACTAAAGGTTTACAGTTGTGATTCTGATTAAAGTATCCGCCGAGTCTCTTTTATTTGCTCAAGATCGATCTAGCGCTCTGTTTAATGACCCCAATTTCACTTGCAAATCAGGCTTAGATTTTACCAACAAATAAAACGTAGCATAAAGTGGCTTCTAATGCGAAATCTGGAACCAAAAAGAATACGTTACCGTATTAGGCTCCATTCTATTACATTTTGAATTTCCAGACGGCAGAAAAGATGTTCAGAAGAGTTTCTGCCGCTGTTGTTTTTTTCTTGTTGCATTGCTATTACAAAAGCAGTATCATTACCTGCGAGCTACAAAAATGCTTTGTAACAACGTTCAAGTAATGATACGGTTTTCTTCAACTAGAGGGTGTTGATGCTTATTTTTTACGCTTTCCAACCGTAGGTTCAAGAAGCGTATATGCTCTAGCTTTGTCCGTCTGTCTGTCTGTCCGTCCGTCCGCATCATAACTCGCATAAAAATGGTTCGATTTCGATGAAATTTTAGTATGTAGCAGGGGACAACCTGGGGGACAAACCCTATTGAAAATGGGCGAAATGGGGTCAAAGGTCAGGACATAGGAGCGGGATCCATTCCATCGCCCTTATGTGTCATAACGCTAAAAATGCTTCAATTGCGATAAAAACTAAAAATGCTTCGATTGCGACAAACCTTTATCATGTTGTTCCGGAGATATACTGAACTGGTTCTATTGAACATCATCGAAATGGGTTCAAAGTTCAGGGCACAGGAGCGAGATTTATTCCACAGCCATTATCCTCATAACTTGACTAAACATGCTTCTATTGCGACAAAACGTTAGTACGTTGTTCCGGAGGTATACTGAACCAGCTCTGTGGAATATCATCTAAATGAGGTCTAAGGTCAGGACACAGGAACGAGATTTATTCCACAGCCATTATCCTCATAACTAATCTAAAAATGCTTCAATTGCGACAAAACTTTAGTATGTTGTTCCGGAGGTATACTGAACCAATTCTGTTTAATATCATCGAAATGGGGTCAAAGATCAGGGCACAGGAGCGAGATTTATTCCACAGCCATTTTCTTTTTAATTGGAGGTTTAACGACCACCGTGAGCAACTCAATGGGCTATAAACAGTCACCCGTCCATAATTTAGAGTCACTAGTTCCAGGGAAGGGAGAGAGCCAGTGCCGTAAGAAAACACAACATCCATGCCTCACCGGGATTCGAACCCTCACCCCTTTCGAAAGAATGATCAGAAGCCATCGCTTAGACCACTGCGCCACCGGGGCGTCCCACAGCCATTACCCTCATAACTTCTGTAATGATTTGTGGTATGTTGGAAAGCGTATCATAATCAATGCATTGCATAATTTTACTAACGTGTTGTAAATATACATTACTGTTTATGAAAATTGCACCACCAAGGAAGAATCGCGCTATTCAAATGAAATTTATATCACAGATTCCTCGTGTTGCAGGAGATAAGTGATTACACTTCTGTAGCTATTCAAGATTTTTCGCTTGAAAATTCAGTATTATATGAAGCCACCTCGAACAACAATAACAGCTTCTACACGATGTCGTACATAATGGAAAATGTTTTTGGTATCTTCCTGGGGAGTAACCTGCCAGGCTGTTTCTATACGAGATCAGCGTTCATTTGTGATCAATGAAGGAAGTGCTTGAAGTGCAGTCACTTAACTACAATGTCCCAAACTTGTTCAATCGGGGACATATCCGGCGAACGTGCAGGCAAGGGAAGACGCGGTATCTGGCGTGCATGGAAGAGGTCTTGGACATTCCGGGTCACACGTGGCCGAGCATTGTTCACCAGGACAATTCTGAAGAAAGGATATCACCTCTGCTTCTCAAACATCCTTGATGTTTCGCTGGCTGTTGAGGGTTCCCCCAATTCGTATCACACGAGATCGGAAATTGAACCCAATTGCGCCCCAAACCTTAGCGCTTGGCGTTGGGCTAGTATGACGCTGCAATGCACCGTTCGCAGCCCCGGTGACGCAGTGGTCTAAACGCTAGCTTATAACCATTCGTCCGAAAAGTGTTTGGGTTCGAACCCCGGTGGGGTATGGATGCTGTGTTCGTCTTAAGGCACTAGCTCTCTCCTTTCTCTTGAACTAGTGGCTCTAAAGTACGGACTGGCGACTGCTTATAGCCGATCGGGTTGCTTACGGTGATTGTTAAAACTTCAATCAAAAATTAAAAAAAATATATATCATTCACCACGATGTCTTCAAACACGTATGCGACCATCATGGAGCATCAATTTGAATTGTGACTCGTCAGAAAACACGACCTGTTGCCAATCAGCAAGCCACTGTCTGCGGTTCAAGACCCCATTGCAGCCTGAGGCATCTGTGGTTGACGGTCAAAGGAATGCCCAGCAAAGGGCTGCTGGCGACCAGTTCTCTGTTAAGCAGAAGACGTTGAACTGTGCTTGACGACAAGGCCTGACTTGTGGCAGTGCTCCACTGCTGCGCAAACACCGTGGTTGTTGCTCTGCGATCGGTCACTGCCATGCGGTAGAGGTGTCTGTCATCCCTTGCAGTCGTGCGATTTTACCGTCCATTTCCCGGATTTCTGTGCGTCTAAGCCTCATCTGTCCACTGACGTCATGTATGCATCACTGTACTGGCGTTTCTTCTCGTACTAGTGGAAAATTCCGCGGTAGGAAAATATAGTTTCTCTCATCCCAGCAATGCTTTCTCGCGCAAAGTCGGTCAAGTGTTCATAATGCAACCTTCTTCAGCAACGGGGCATAGTGAGACACAAGAAATGCGCTTTCGACTCAATGTCGGCTCTTCACTGATCGCAACATCTCGTTTGAGCCAGCTCTTCATAGCAAAGACCGGATAGTTCAGAGAGCGCTGGTCAGAAACCACGCGCGCATTTCATTGACACTTTAACTCTTTACATGTCCCAACCTGTTGCACATATCCTGTAAATTTCAAGCGAAATTATACCAGCACTCCTTTTTTTTTTTTTTTTTTTTTTTTTTTTTTGATTGGAGGTTTAACGACCACCGTGAGCAACTCAATGGGCTATAACTAAGGTCACTCATTTAGGGTCACTGGTTCCAGGGAAGGGAGAGAGCCAGTGCCGAAAGACAAACACAACACCCATGCCTCACCGGGATTCGAACCTGGACCACTTTCGGACGAATGATTTTTTTTTTTTTTTTTTTTTTTTTGATTGGAGGTTTAACGACCACCGTGAGCAACTCAATGGGCTATAAGCAGTCGCCCGTCCCTAATTTAGGGTCACTGGTTCCAGGGAAGGGAGAGAGCCAGTGCCGTAAGACAAACACAACATCCATGCCTGACCGGGATTCGAACCCGGACCCCTTACGGACGAATGATCAGAGGCCAGCGCCTTAGACCACTGCGCCACCGGGGCGGCGACGAATGATCAGAGGCCATCGCTTAGACCACTGCGCCACCGGGGCGGCCTAGCAGTCCTTCAAAGCTATACCAGTAGTCTTTCGTGGTGGTGCAATTTTCACAAACAGTAGTGTAGTTGTTGTATTGTCTGACGTTTTATATGTAGTCAATAATTTTCAAAAAATAAAATGCAGATATGCCAGTCGAGATTTGCGATTTTTGAATACAATTCTCGAAAGATCGAAAAACTTGTGTCAAATCTGAAAGATTAGACATCCCATATCAGAAACATTAAATATCTTGCAAAATATTTTGGAGATGTCCTAATGGCACAAAAGTACGGGAATCTTTTGCACAATTTAAAAGTGGTAAAATTTCTGTTGAAGACGAAGGGTGTTTTAGAAGATGATCAAAGTTTCTGTGAACTAGTTTCACTGCAGCTCCGGAATAGATTTGTTACGAAAAGCGAGAAGTTATTAATATGGTCACAAAACTACTGCTTCTGTTGCAAATCGATTTCTGTTTTTCGTCTGTTTTTTCGTTGGTAGTAATTCAGCATTTGGTACAGATTCAGGAGACTCAACAAGAGATCAACCACCGAAGTAGTGCATTTGGCTAATCACCACCTCCTGTCTTTTTGGCTGGTATCAGTTGGGGGTTCTGTTCCTCATTGCCGACCATCCAATTAGAGGTTTTACCAGAACTTTATCTGAATATAACGTGAATGCGTGGATGGATCCCATACAATCATCCCGGAAGGTCATGGCTGCTTCCAACAGCTACCTGTGCGACCTGAATTATCCCGCAACATTGGTCTAGTCACAGAATCTGGTGCATCATCATTTCGTTTTTCGGAAAGGAATGACTATTCTTTAATGACATAAAAAGAAGAACAAAAATCTTAGAAGTTTCAAGAATGAAAGTATAGTTTCTGACTCGTTTGCAACAACGACAAAATACACCGAAGAACCAAAACATTATGACCACCTTCCTAATATGATGTCGGTCCTCCACGTGCCCTCCAGCCATTACTCGGCGAGGCATTGACGCTACAAGATTTCTAATGGTGTTTTATGGTATCTGGTGCCAACAAGTTACCAGCAGATCCTTTAACTTTTGAAAGTTGGTGAACGTTACATGCCTGAGCCGCTGCAGATCGCATTTGCTGTTCCAACACAAACCACAGAGGCTCGATTGGATTGATTTCTGGTAAATTTAGAGGCCAGGAAAATACCTGGAAGCCTTCCTCATATTCCGTGAACCATTCTGGAAAAACTTGAGCAGTGTGGCGCGGTGCATTAATTGCTGAAAGAAAGGGTTACCAGAGGGGAATACCGTTGCTATGGAAGAATGTACCTAGTCTGCAATGATGTTTAGATAGGTGGTAGACGTCATAGTTTCCTGCACATGAATGACTGAACCTAGGATTTTACAGCAGAACACTTCCCAAAGCATTACACTTCTTCCACCAGCTTCTTATGGCCCCACCGTGCTTCCTGGCGCCAACTCTTCCCAAGGTAAACGGTGAACACATACCACGCAGTCCATATAGTCGAACGGGAAACGAGATTCATCGGACCATCCGACCTTCTTCCAATTATTCAAGGTCCATTTTTGATGCTCGCGTGCCCATTGCAGGCGTTTTTGATGGCGCACCGAGATCAGCATTGGCACCCGGAGTAGGCTGCGGCTACGCAACCCCATTTTCATCAGGATTCGGTATAATGTGTGTTGTGAAACATTACTTCTGTCAACGGTATTCAAATTACCGCCGAGTTGCGCCACGTATCCGTTCTGTTGGTCGTACCATACAGAATAGCCTTCGCACACCACTTGATGAGCCATCGTCGTCACACACCTTGCCGGAGATTCGCGATTCTCCCCCCCCCGTTTGACCACTTTTTAAAGGTATTAGAGATGACTGACGGTGAGTACTCCACAAGCCTTGCCGTCTCGGAAATTATCTGACACAGCCGTCTGGCCATTAGAATTTTGCGTTTATCAAACTCAGTTAAGACCTTTGCGTTTCCCATCTGAAGAACAGAAATACCACTGATTAACAGAGATTAGTATCTGTTCTTATTTATTATGTTTCACGACCTTTACACGCACCGCCGTTTTGCTTCGATTTGTATCAGGACGCTCTTGTTGATAATGTTTTGCGTCTTCGTAGAGAGATACACCCACTGGGCACTGACGTAGAAACATTTATGCAGATGTAGTAAGATGTATGTATAACGTCACTTACGCAGTGTATATGCGAAATACGTGATCACGTGCATTACCACGTGATCTAGGCAACTACTGTTGCTTGGTAGTAATCGTCAGTAGGCTTGATCTCAAAGACTACTGTCTTGTGACGATTATATATATATTAAGAGAATACAACATGGTTCGTCACCAATATTTATTTTTCAAGTTGACCATGGTTTCGCTGGGTATTGACCTAGCTTCATCAGAAGGAATGGCACGTAAATATTCAAATTGCATATGATATCCTAAATGGTGTTTACAGTCACGTAGTTTGGTTAGATGCTTCCACGCGCTTGAGAGAAATGGGGTGGATGCCATGTCATTAACAAGTTGTGAAGTCGTCTGACATATATGGAAAGCTTCCAAAATATCAGATCATTCGTTCGAAAAGGGTCAGGCTTGGAATTCCGGTGAGGTATGGATGTTGTGTTTGTCTTTCGTTCCTCGTTTTCTCCCTTCCCTGGAGCCAGTGGCCCTAAATCAGGGACGGGAGACTGCTTATAGCCCATTGAGTTTCTCTCGGTAGTCGATAAACCGCCAATCAAAAAAAAATGTTCAGCTTTTCTTTCCTCCCTCAGTCTGATGTATGTGTATGCGTTCAAACGTTACCGGAGCTACTTTCCTATAATGTCTCGAGCGAGAAAAAAAAGAAAATAATCATTAGAACTTTCCTTGGAAAAACGTACTAATGAACTCCACAACTGATTTCCTTCGGCATGTCTGTGAGGTGGTTTTATCTCTCAGTTCTTTAAATTAATTTTTTAAACAGAAAGTGATTATCATTAGCAAGCGCGTTTACGAATATTATTGAAGTTCCTTTAAAATCTTTGTCATTCGTTTTATGTTCTCCTTTTATATTGCAGCCCTATACATGCTCATGTCAAACAAAACTGCCTCTAGGTAAACCAGGATTTTCAGTCATAAAGAACATTGTATGATTATGCCATGCCTTCATTCATGGAGAAACCATTGATATTCATCAAATTTTCTTGGAGTCTCATTCTATGAAAGCCCCAAGGAAGTGAGAATTATGTGCAGTTAGTTGAATAAATTTCAGCAGCCATGTTAGAATGGAGATCGAAAAGCAACGCATTGATCACACAGATATTTCGTTAGCAATGTATCCCAGAGCAATGCAGTGGTTGTGACCCACCAAACACTAACCGCGAATGAAATTGTAACATCATCACGCTTGTGCGTTGGCTCTATGAATTCGACTCTATACCAAGATACGGAAATGAGAAAACGATGGTATATTTTTTAGGGGAAAAAGTAACCTTGTCTTGTAAATCGCATACGCCGCCCCGGTGATGTAGTATTCTAAGCGCTAGCTTCTGAAAATTCGTCCGAGATAGCGCGGATCCAAATCCTCGTGAGGGATAGACGTCGCGTTTGTCGTACGGCATCGGCTCTCTTCCTTCCCTGGAACCAGTGGCCCTAAATTAGGGACTGGCGACTACTTATACCCCACTGAGTTGTTTACAGTGGTCGTTAACCCCTTCCCTCCCAAACTGTCAGACGTAACTTTTGGATATTCCTGATGATAATAATTTATCTTCGTTAGACGAGGTTTCCAAGTTGAACAGGAGTACTTTCTTACATGTACTTCACACACCCTAAGAAATAAAAACCCTAAGAAAGGCTTCTGTGAGTCCTTTGTAGCTTAAAAGTGAAAGGAACTTCTAAGGGATAATGTTGGAAAATGATGTCAGTTTCACTTTTCTTAAATGATTAATTGATAAGAAATTAATTCGGATACTATGATTGAGTTCACGTAGAAGTGAAAAAAGAAAAGTATAACCTTTCCTTTCTTTTGAAACATGGAAGAAATAAATCATTGTGTCATTTTCGTTTAATATAGCACGTAAGCAAACATTCTGGCTACCTTCTTTGGTGAATCGAAAAAGATAGAGCTTCCAACGCATAGTGCGAACAAATAACGTTCTTGTTTACTTTCGCTACATCGAGCAAACAAACAACATAGCTTTTGTTGATTAGTTTAGTTGACACATTGATTATCTTCGGCATTTTTCCCCGTAAGCGTGCCTCGAGCCTGGAAGATTTTGCAAACCCTTTGTATAAACAAAGATATGAAACGGCTGTAAGGTGGGTCTAATGAGGGGGTAGCATATATATACACTGGTGCAAAAAATTGACGTGACAAACACAAAATTACAAATAACTCAAAATCCACATGACGAAGTTTAATGGCCGTTGCTACGGACATACATATATCGATAACGCAACAATACACAACAGAAAAGGAATGCCCTCACCCCATGAGGGGGAAGCACGCGCATCATTGCATGGCCGTCCAAACGGAATGATGCAAATGAGGTGGATCTCGACGGTTTAATAGGTAGTGTGATCCCCCATAACAGTGATACATCTCGTACAATGAGCCCTCATATTGTTTACGAGGCTATGAATGAGAGTTTAGGGGAAGTAAGCGCCACTCCTCCACTTAGACATGCAGACGTCCCGGAAGGTTTCTGGGAGGAGGCGGACGACTTGCAGTTGCGCTTTCCAAGACATCCCAGACATGCGTTATCGGGTTTGGGTCCGGAGATCCTAAGGACCACTCTATCCTGTGAATGGTCACACTCTCGAGGTATTCGTCGACTAGCCGAGCCCTATAAGGACGGCAGTTTTCGTCCTTAAAAAGGAACTGGAAACTAAACTGAAAAGTCGTACATATTGCTCTAGGAGGTCATGCCTGTAGCGTGCAGCAGATAGGGTGCTTCCTGCACACGCCTGAAGCGGTGTGCATATATCAAACATGATGCCATCGCAAACCGAAAATCCTCCATGTTGGAGTGAACATTTCGGCGTCCACCTCTCTCCAAATGTACGCACGTTGTGAATCCGTGTTTAGGCTATACCGGGTCTCGTCAATGTAGAGAACACAGATCCTTTGCTCAGGCTCTAGTGGTGATGTTGTCTGGCTTAATTCAGACGGACCGTTCTGTGCGATGCGAAGAGTGGGATATAGCCCTTTGGCCTTCTTGCATACAAACCTCTGACGTGGAGGCTAACATAAATTGTTTGCCTCGATATCGCGGTTCTCGTAGCAAAAGAGAGCTTCTGAGAGAGTTACCTGGCTATTGACTCCCTGTGGTGGCGAGATGGTAGCGATAAACACCAGTCATAATGAGCTGTGGTGCATCGTGTGCGTTCTTTCCCCGGCCTTCTGGTTATTGGTCCGGTTTCCTGAAACATGTCTCAAGAGATTGGAGACCACTTGCATCGACACATTCAGCCATCTTGCTACCTCAATTTGAGATTGCCTTGCTCCCAATCTACTGATCGCCCTACACTGTAGTCTTCTAAGCGATGGTGCGGAGCCTGTCTTTCACTAACAGCCCAACTGAAGCTTCAATTTCCTCACCCCGCTGAGAACAAAGTTTATCAAGGTCGCGTGTCTGCCAGCTCAGTGACGTGCGGTCATTTGGCATATTCCGATATGAACCAGCACGATGTTGCATGGGTACGTCGACTGAACATTTCCCTTTGTACATGTCTCTGAAAAAGTCTTTACAATCTGTCCCCTCGTTTGGACATATTCTCGAATTTCTTGTTGTCACGTTAATTTTGAACACGAGATAATATAGAAATGCTGGTGATGTGCAAAAAGGCACTATATTTTTATTCAACCTTTACCAGCAGTGCACAGTATAACGTTCCTCCAGTTACTTCAAATCTCTCTGATAAAACTATTTTTCTTGGTCTGCAAACCATGCGCACTTAACCTCCGCATTTGTCTCAAAGTAGCTTCCCTTCAATTATTTTTTAAGAGGTTTCTTCGGCTATGATAAACAGAAGGAGATAAATCTGTAGAATAGGATGAATTAGGCAGCAATTTGAAGAATAGGTCTCAAAGAAGGTCCATCGCTTTGTGGGTCTTGTGTCTGGAGCATTGTCCTGCAAACAAATAACTCCTCTTAATAGTTTCCTCGGCGATGTTTAAGTTTGTGATGCAGTTGGTGTAGTAGGTCAGAATAATAGTCCGTGCTGATCGTTTTTCCAGATTCCACGTGATCAACGTAGACCATCTTCACTATACCAAAAGATTTATGCAAACACCTTGCTAGAAGTTGGCTGTCATCGAAATGTTTTAGGCTGGAGAGATCAGAATGCCGTCACTCATTGGATTGTTCTTTGGTCTTTGCATAATTGCGGTGCATTTAGTTTTTAGCGATAGTCATAATATGACGCACAAAATTTGAAGAATCTTATGGAAAATGGTCAAAAACAACTTTTACGCAATCAACCGTCACCCATTTCTGTTGTGGAGGTTCAGAGAAGATTTTTGGGCTTTTTATTTATTTATTTTTTGGTTGGAGGTTTAACGACCACCGTGAGCATCTTAGCAGTCGTATGTCCCTAATTTAGGGTAACTGGTTCCAGGGAAATGAGACAGCCAGTGCCGTAAGACAAACACAACATCCATGCCACACCGGGATTCGAACCCACACCCATCTCGGACGAAAGGTCACAAGCCAGAGCTTAGGCCACCGGGGCGGCATTTTGGGGCTTCAAGAGGCAGGATGGATACTTCGTCGTGTAGCGGAGCGTGTGGGACGTGGAAGTAGCAGAATTCAATGAGGTAGGCAAGAGAGGGCGTAGGCGATCAGAGTACTAATCGAATTGGTATTAGAGAACCACAGATGATTACCGAACCAGGAGATCGTCTTATTCGTCGACAGATTCATACCGCGCTTACAGCCACTTTTGTGAACATTCAACGAGGTGTGACTTCCGTTGGCTGTCAACCTATCTACCTTCGAACTGTAAAAGGCCGACTGACGGAAGGGGATTAACGTGGATGACGGGCATTTCTCCGATTGCTGATGACCGCTGCCCATCGTAAATACGAGTATCTTTTGGAATGGTACCGGCCGCGCATAGCCCACCTACAGGACAGAATAGCAACACGTTATCTTCAGCTTGGTACCCATGAGTTAAGCATACAAGCGCGGAGACGCGCCGTTGTAAACTCAGTGAAACGAGAACCACTGTGGAACGCCGTACTGCACGCCCTGTTAGTGTTATGACTAGGAAGGGATTAATTACGATCGTCTTTCATCGTTATAGTGTTCCTTAAGAGAAATATGGATACCCACAATAATCTCGCCAAGATTTTGGAACCCGACGTTCTTTCCTTTCTTAATGGGATGCCTGACTTCACTATTTAGCATGAAAACGCTTGCGCACATACCACAGGAGTTTCATTTAAATATCTTCGTGGCGTGAATATATTAGCCTTTGCTAGAGAGATCGCCGGATTTCTCCCCAAGTGAGGATGTATTGGCCGTTATTAGACGCCACCTACAGATCCACCGACATCCAACTGCGTCCATCGTTGTTCTATAGGATAGATCCACCGATATCCAACTGCGTCCATCGTTGTTCTGTAGAACAGATCCACCGACATCCAACTGCGTTCATCGTTGTTCTATAGGACAGATTCACCGACATCCAACTGCGTCCATCGTTGTTCTGTAGTTTCCTTTAACCCTCAACCACAGACGCCTCAGCCTGCAAAGCGGTCTCAAACACAGACACACATTGGTACGCAAATTGGCAAGAGGCCATGTTTTTTGACGAGTTACGATTCAACTTGATACACCATGATGGTCTCATATGTGTTCGAAGACACCGTGGTGAACAGCACCTTGCAATGTGTATTTTGCAGGGTCATACCAGTCCAACGCCTAGTGTCATGGTTTGGAGTGCCATGGATTCAATTCGCGATCTCGCGTGATACGAATTGTGGGTACCCTCAACAGCCAGCAATACATCAGGGATGTTTTAGAAGCAGTGGTGATACCCTTCCTTCAGAGTTGTCCTGGCGCTATATTCCAGCAGGTCAATGCCCGGTCACACGTTGCACGGAATGTCCAAGGCCTCTTCCATGCACAGCAAATATCTCTTCTTCCTTGGCCTGCACGTTCTCCCGAAATGTACCCGATTGAACATGTGTGGGACATGGCAGATAAATGACTCGCCCGTTAAGCGCATCGGCCCGGCAACACAAATGACCTCTGGTCTCTCGTAGAAGCAGCCTGGTAGGCTTATTCCCCAGGACGATATCAAACCCCCTTTCCATTCAGTGCCACGCCGTGTACAGGATGTCATTGTTGCTCGAGGCAGCTTCACACGATATTGAGTTTTGTAGCAGAAAAATCTTGTATAACTCTACAAATGTAGTCAGTTATCTCCTGTAATGCCGCCTCGGTGGCGCAGTGATCTAAGCGATGGCTTATGGCCGTTCGTACGGGAGTGGTCCGGGTTCGAATCCCAGTGAGGCATGGATGCTGTGATTGTCTTATGGCACTGGCTCTCTCCCTTCCCTGCAACCAGTGGCCCAAACATTAGCGACAGGAGACTGCATATAGCCCATTGAGTTGCTGACGATGGTCGTTATTTTTTTTTTTTTTGATTGGAGGTTTAACGACCACCGTGAGCAACTCAATGGGCTATAAGCAGTCGCCCGTCAATAATTTAGGGTCACTGGTTCCAGGAAAGGGAGAGAGCCAGTGCCGTAAGACAAACACAACATCCATGCCTGACCGGGATTCGAACCCGGACCCCTTACGGACGAATGATCAGAGGCCATCGCTTAGACCACTGCGCCACCGGGGCGGACGATGGTCGTTAAACCTTCAGTCTATATATAACAATGTCTCCTGTAACACGAGGAATCTATGAATAATTCAATTTGAATAGCGCGATTCTTTCTAGGTGTTGCAGTTTTCATAAATAATAGTGTATCTTTTCCATTTGAGGAACATTTTGGTAAAACGTTTTCTAATCCGTTACTGACGCGTAAAAAAGAATAGTTGTAATTTAAAAATCACAGAGAAAATTACAGAGACCATACATAGTTTTTGGTTATTGGTTAATTAATTCCTTTTTGATGTAACTGAAAATTGACTGCCCGTATTTGTCTAAACATTGTCATACAAACACGTGCGAAAAAATGTTCACTGAAAGTGTATTTTACTACGCTAGAGTCTACCTGGGAATGTAGGCTTGAACGATTCAAAACAAAGAACGCTAAAGCTCACGGTGGTCGTTAAGCCTCCAATCAATCAAAAAAAAAAAAACAGTAGACTGGTTTCAGTCACCTCCATATATGACAGCAGGCGCTGCACATTCGGCTCTTAAATTGGCGACGAATCATTCAGTAAGATGAGCACATCCTTGAAAAAAGTCTCAAACCTAACAAACTAAAGTATTAAAAATACGCGGTCGAGTCACATTATTGTAACCACCAGCTAATATCTAGAGTAACCACAATGAGCAGCGCGGACAGCAGCTAGACAGGCTGAGAGTGACTAAATAAGGTGCTGGAAGGTGTTCACAGGTATGTGGAGCCATGATGACTGCAGTTCATCTGAGAGCTACAAGAAGGTGCGTGGTGGACGATCCATAGAGCGAAAAACGCGATCGAGCTGGTCCCACAGATGCTCAATTGGGTATAAGTCTGGGGAATTAGGGGGCCAAGGAAGTACTTTAAAGTATTTATCGAACTCTTCCAACCACTCTCGGACATTTCTAGCTGTGTGACAACTCACATTGTCATGTTGGAAGATCCCATCCGCCACACTCACATTGTCATGTTGGAAGATCCCATCAAGACAATCAGCAAGTATGGGTGTACGTGATTTGCAAGGATGGATTCATAATGATTTCTTCCACAGATATGAGTGGACCCAGGGAATACCACGAAAACATTACCCAGACCATAACGCTGCCCCCACCAGCTTGTGTTCTTCCAGCAATGGTTTAAGATTGTTTGATCTCCGATGTTTCTCGACTAATACGCCAACGTCCATCCGTTCGATGAAGCAGAAAACGTGACTCATAGGAGAAGGCAATCCTTTGTCAATCAGCGGAGGTCCGATTCCGATACTGCCGTGCAAATGTAGGCCTTTTCTGCCGATGCACCTTCGTTAGCATAGGTGCAGTGACCATCTGTCTGCATCGGAGCTCCATACGCAGCAGGGTTCACTGAACTATCGTTTTAGACACACTTCCGGGAGCCCCTTGGTTCATTTGGCCAGTGAGTTGCTCTACTGTAGCGTGTCGATCGGCCCTCACGCACCTTCGCAGCAAACGTTCACTTCTCACGTCAATGGCACGTGGTGCTCGGCAGTTTCCACGTCGCTTATTCGCAATCGTGTTATTTCTCCAATTACGATTTACTTTAACCACAGCAGCACGCGAACATTTCAAACTGCGCTGTTTTAGAAATACTGACACCCATATCCCGAAAGCCGATAATAATCGCTTTTCACAAATATGATAAATCGTTCCTTTTATACATGACAGTTGTTGTTGTTGATTGGAGGTTTAACGACCACCGTGAGCAACTCAATGGGCTATAAGCAGTCGCCCGTCCCTAATTTAGGGTCACTGGTTCCAGGGAAGGGAGAGAGCCAGTGCCGTAAGACAAACACAACATCCATGCCTGACCGGGATTCGAACCCGGACCCCTTACGGACGAATGATCAGAGGCCAACGCCTTAGACCACTGCGCCACCGGGGCGGCTATACATGACAGCAACGAGTGATGTGTTTTCTGAACGCATACAGGACGCCTTATATGCCCTCCAAACCAGCTCACTACACGTGCTTTCTTTCGTTGGCTACGCGCTGTTGACGTCAAAAGTAGGAAGTTGTCACAACAATGTGACTCGACTGTGTGTATATACACAGTGCGTCAAAGAATTTTTAAGACTGGCACTAGATTTCAGCCTACGGTGGCACCACCAGTGTAATCGCGAATGCGTTATAAACCGTGACCATCTGCTTGCTTTCTGCCAAAAGTACTGCGCAGTTGTTAGTGTAACTCAAACGAAACGGCCGTTCATTAGAGAAGTAAAATTTTTTTCATGCTGAATTATTAAGATGGAACAAAGGGCTGTTATTAAATTTAACGCAAAACTTGAAAAAGTGCCTCGAAAACGTACCAAATGATGAAACAAGTTTACGATGAGTTTTGTTTAAGTTGATCAAATGTTTTCCTGTGGCACAAACGTTTTTTGGACGGAAGAGATACGCTAGAAGATGATAAGCATACCGGTAGACCAAGTTCATCTAGGACACCTGAGATTATTGAAAAAGTGCGTGATTTCGTGGCAAACAATCGATGTGCGTCACTAAGAATGATGGAAGAGTCTTTAAAGATCAACAAAGAAACGATTCGAACCATCCTGCATGAAGATTTGGGCAAAAAAAAAGTCTGTGCTAAATTTGTTCCACACACGTTAACCAATGAACAAAACTCAAGGAGAAGTGCACATTGCAGAGACATCATTTCAGCCGCTGAAAATGGTCCAAACTTCTTAAAATCGGTTGTTACAGGTGATGAAACATTGTGTTTTCAATATGATCCTAAAACAAAGCGACAAAGTGCGGAATGAAAGTAAAAAACTCACCACAAGCCAAAAAAACAAGAAAAGTTCCATCGAAAATCAAAACAATGCTCATTACATTCTTCGATAGTAAAGGTATTTTCCACAAAGAATTTGTTCCAAGTGGACCAACAATTACTGGTGAATTTTATTTAAATGTTTTGAGGCGTTTGATGGGCAGAATTCGTCGCATTCGTCCAGAATATCGGGATGAAAACAGTTGGTGTTTGTTGCACGATAATGCACCCAGTCACACCTCACTTCTTGTTTGTAGATTTTTGGCGAAAAATAACGTCTGTGTGTTGAATCATCTATCGTATTCGCCTGATTTAGCACCCTGCGACTTTTCTTTGTTCCAAAAACTTAAAATGACATTAAAAGGGTGTTATTTTGATGATATTTCGACCATACAAACAGCTTCGACGCGTGCTTTGGAGGCAATTACGCAAAGTGAACTGGAACTGGCATTCGAATCATTATTAAATCGTTGTAACAAGTGTATTGAAGCCGGAGGGACTTATTTTGAATAACAAACCAAAACAAGTTATAATTTCTTGTTTCTATTTCATTTTACAGACCCAGTCTTAAAAATTCTTTGCCACACTGTGTATATACATATTTTTCTTTTGACTAGGCAATGAGCACTTACTTTACAATGTTAGTGATTTTTTCTCATCCTCGAAAAATATTTTACGTCAGAGACGGTTGCCAAAAAGCTTATCAACTCGAAAATTTTAGAAACCAGATACGCGGCAACGTAAAAAATGTTGTCTTGGCTCCTAGTAGGAAAACAGATGAAATGAAAAAGCAAGAGGTAAGAGTTAATAATATCAGCCGTGGTTAGAATCGGCTGATGTTAAAATAACTTTTTCCGTGCAACCCGTGAAAGTCGAAACGTATCATCGAGCAAAAGATCAAATCTCGTGTAGCCTAGCGAGGGAATTTTAGATTAGAAAAGCTAAAGAAAGAATGGAAGAAAAATGGTCTTGGCTATAGGAGTCTTATGGAAAAAAATCTATTGTTTAGTATTGCAGATGAAGTTCTAAATGCGAGCATGCAAGAGCGCCATCTATCGGAAAAATACCAGAATGTAAAATCAGATAAATTTATATTATATTGCACATGGCTAAATTTTAATGAAATAAATGAAAAGTTTTCTTATCCGTGAATTAGAAACATACACATTGTTGAACTGAAAATAAATTTTATGCCCTAACAAAAATATTTTGCATTAAAAAGTTCGGAAACAATACATGATAACTTTTGTTCGTAATCGCAACTATTTGATATTCAAATTGGACTTCTGTTAATACAAATTTTAATATTCGGAAGTGGAGACAGAGTGTAAACTGTAAATCTAAGTTTCGGTCACCTTGCAAGAAAGCGAATGTGCGTCATTTAACGTATGTGTCGTATAAAACAAAATATGCAAGGTTATTTCTTGTTATTTCTTGAAATAGCTTCATCTATCTAAAATTTAAGAAAAAGGAACGCAGTTATGCTTTTATATGTATATAATATCGTATCAAACATTAAAAAAATGTGTAGCGCAGGAATACGAAAAGTCCATTTTCTTCTTGATGGTACACGGTATCAAGTGTAATACAACTTTTGGAATTCTACTTGTAGATGAGACGATATTGTGTATAAAGGTGAACAAAGTGATACTATAAGCTTGTATTATTTTTAAGAGCGTTTCAGAGACAATATATAAGAAATGCATGCGGTATGTGAACATTGCAAGACGTTTGAACAGAATATGCTTAAGATATATGATGAGCCATAGCACTCAGGTTTGGTCTTGGATGGAGAAGGGAAGGGGATCTTGGTCATAAACTAAATACCTTCTCACAGAAAACTGTCTATTTAAAAACCAAGTTCTAATTTTTATTTGTCGATATTGAAATATTTCGTTATGTTCCATGTTCTTTTACATTTGTATGATATCTCAACTTATAACATTACGAAAATTTTATTTTACTTTTATTATTATGTTTATTTATAAGGTAAATTAATCAAAGTTATTACTGTTTCCTTTTGCAGCATTGATTCTGTTTCGTTTCGTTCTTCGCTGTTTTTGCATGTATGTTCAAATTCTCTCGTTTTGTACTGCAATTTGTGCCCAATTTTTCACAATTTAAGCAGTATGCATTGCATGGCTAATATGTAGTTCAATATAGCCTATTTTGATTCATATTCTATACTACGTTACTTCTGCCATTCTCAAAGCCGTGGAAGAAGTTTTTTCTTTTGTCCTCGAAGAGCAGACCTCTACTTTCAGGCAATCAAATTAGAGGGCATACATTCAACTTTTATATCACGAAATGAAAATTTTCAGTGATTGTTAACGAAGGTGTCCTTCTTAGTAAATGATAACCTTAATCCGGATAGTTTGTATGTTGATAGTCTTTCCATTATGACAAATCAGCTATATCTGACGATTCAGGTTTTGCGAGTTGTTTTCTTGTGCTGCAGTGAATATCAGATAATAATTCTCAAGTCGTGAGTAATCTTGAAATATATGAAAGACTCTCCAGCTATTCAAGCTTTTCAATCAGTTCAGTTTCTTCAAACAAAGGGAAGTCTGTTAATTCTTTTCATGAGCGTATTTACCTATCCTCGTCCCATGTGTATACTTTTTTTCAATCGAAAATGCAAGTCCCTTTGGGTTTGTGCTATTAAAGAATACACTCCCATACAGTTCGTGAAAGTCCGCCTTAATTTAAATTTTTAATTCGATCTTAGGTCCATAGAAACTCATTTGATTAATAGGTTTGATATTGTTTTTCGCCGCCCCTGAGGCCGAGTGGTCAGAACCGTGGGTCTTTGGCTAGTCTTCCAAGCTAAGCCCGGGCTCGAGTACCGGAAAAAGCATGAGCGTCGTGCGCGGACTAGACTCCCAGATAAAGTATATGAGGCGTGCTTGTCACTCTGCAATTACTCTCTCCCTTCTCTGGAACCAAAAGCTCGAAATTAAGGACGACCGACTGCTTAAGTCCCTTTGATTTGCTCGAGGTGGTCGTTAAACCCCGAAATAAAAAAATCCTCTTCGAAAGTAGTAATGAAACTTTTAAGGAGCAAAAACAATAACAGCATTTCCCCCTTCGTAACGGAAGAACTGTAAGAGGCAAGGGGCTGTTTGGTTTCATTGCATATACTTTTTGAGGGTAGCGCCTGTAACTCAAATTGTGTAAACTCCCGTTTTGATTCCTCTTTCGTCACAAGAACAAAATAACTTCGTTACAATGACCACTTAACTAAGTATGCGTCTCAAATAGTTGTAATATTTATTTATTCGTCTTTACTTTACTTAAACATTACCTTCGTATTATTGGTCATTTGTTCACGTATCACTGTATCTTCTTATTGTTAAGTACCGTATCGCTGGCACACAAAATCCCTAACAATACACTGAGCTAAATTAGGTGACCTAACGGCCAGAAAAGAGTCGTACTAAATTTACGAGAATCACTGTCTTTATTTATTATAATAAGGCATCGAAGATAATCATCAGCAGCTATAACATAATTAGCAGCTCTACTTTATACTAAAAGCCATAGTAACAGTTTAATAAGGCATCGGAGATAATCATCAGCAGTTATAACATAATTAGCCATATTTAGTTTAATAAGGCATCAAAGATAATCATCGGCAGCTATAATATAATTAGCAGCTCTAGTTTATACTAAAAGCCATAATAATAGTTTAATAAGGCACCGAAGATAATCAGCAGCAGCTATAACATAGTTAGCCATAATTAGTTTTAAAAAGGATCGAAGATAATCATCAACAGCTATAACATCATAAGCCATATTTAGTTTAACAAGACATCGAAGATAATCATCAGCAGCTATAACATCATAAGCCATAATTAGTTTAATAAGGCATCCAAGATAATCATCAGCAGCTATAACATAATTAGCAGCTCTACTTTATACTAAAAGCCACAAGCTTAGCCTCTATATATTGAGGCTTTAAAATCTGAGAAAAAGTACAACTTCTTTACATATAGCTGGTCATGAAAATACAACATGACGCAGCGGTAATCTATCCACACCACATCACACTTTTTCGCCGCTTGATCCGAACATTTGTACAGCTCGTTCTTCTCATGTCAGACGTCATTCATCGAGACTGATGCCACAAAAACATTCGTTGAGTGAGAAAAATGTAACGATAAGTTTGAAACTCTTAAACAGAGTGAACCCAAAATTAACATATAGAAAGAAACTAAAATGAAAGTTAAATTCCAGAGTTAACTTTTCATCAGGAGGTGCACAACGTTACAATTTATGGTAGAGCTGCTAGTGTTAACCACTTCTTCAAAACGCCAACAATTTCTAGTAGAAGAAGTGGTGTTATGTACATAAAAATTTGGCTTTAGACCTAAAATGTGCTGTATAATCTTACAAATGCCTTTTACACGCACGCTTTCCAACATGCATCCGGATTGGTTTATGGTTGGAGAATATCAAAAGAAGCCTACAATCTTGCATTTGTAGGAGTACCGATCTTCTGTTCGTTTGCACTGTTGTCAAACATGAGTGAGTAGACTACGTGTATGAGTAGCGGTTACGAATAATTTCCATCATTGCACTGCATGATGAAATTGCTGCAAGTGCACCCAATGCTATAGACATCGTCCCTAAGCACGATGTCATCCTTTAAGACGATACCGCTGTTACATGAAAAGCTTCATGTTCCAAATTTTGCAGTGAAACAAGAAAACGAGGTTCAACACTTCTCATGGGCGCCTCAGTATCCCGATAAAAATACTATCGAGCCACTCTGATCAGTTCTTGAAAATAGGGTGAAAAGCACATTCTATCCTCCTTTTTCACTCACGCAGCTTGATGTTTTGTTTCATGAAGAATGGTGAAATATCTCCTTTAGTGCTGTAAAAGTTTTATTTGCAACCGTTCTTCAATGAATACAAGCTGTGGACGAACAAACAGCACATTCAGATTCTGTGGTTGGAATTATTACTAATAACGACTGTACGTGAAGGACACATTTGCGTTGGCATCAAGTCTTTTCAGTTTGAAAGAAATTGCAGATATACAAAATCATGGATTACACAGAAGAACTGATTTTTCTATTCCTATCACATTGAAACGAGATTTGGACAATGATTTCGGAAACAAAAAGGAGCATCTCATGTTATTCTTTCATTTATGTAATTATTTCTCTGCTTACCAAAATACCTATTTTGGGAGCAAACTAATTAATTAGAGAGTTGGAGAACGTGTTTTTTTAATTAGAGAACTTTGTATTTATTTAAGCGAGGAGTTTAGTTTTGCATGGAAAAATGGGAATGGGGATGGGATAAACGTTTCAGTTTTAAGCCTTATTTATTTAACCCCTCTTCGTTAACACCCCTTTCCCAAATAACTGTGATATATTTTTCCTGTATGTGTTATATTTCTGTGTGTGTTAACAAATCCATTTTTACAATTTCTCATCCATATCCCTTTCTTTTTCCCCAGCACTGGTCACTCCAAAAATAAAAAAGGGTGAGTAGAATTCCTCTTAGAATCATCTTCCATGTGTTATCCTTGCACAAACATTCACTGCACTGTACCGTAACCTCATTTTATTATGTTATGTAATATGAAATGTTAGCGCTCATTTATGGTGATAACGCAGTTTAACTGTGCTTGCAGAAAAAAATAGATAAAACTTGTTTTTAACGCTATACGTTTAATTTTTTATCAGCTTTCATTTCATTCATTTATTTTGCTATGGCAGCGGTGTTAGAGATAGATAGATAGATAGATAGATAGATAGATAGATAGATAGATAGATAGATAGATAGATAGAGAGAGAGAGAGAGAAGCGTTGTAGTTTCATAAAGATATACTAATGCTTTAAAACGTGGTGTGTCTTTTCATGGAAAGTAAATAGCATCAGGATTTACACTCTAGAATTTTTACTGTTGGAAATACGTATGTTTCTACTTGCTTTCGCTGGGTTTACAACTTTTAAAAATTACTCTGGTTTACAGCAGCGAAACCTGAATATTGAAGAAGAGACGCAGGCGTCACTTGTGCGCTCGAGAGGTGTGTTACGTGTGGGGAGGCTTAAAAAGCAAGACTCATTCTGATCACACGCGAGAACGATGATTTGAAGATGTGCAATATTAAGAAAAATGCCAGTAGGGAGAAAACAACGATTCTGAAATTGCTCGGTCATGTTAAAAAAATAAGCAATGATTCTTCACTTCCACTTGGACATAATAAAATCTATAAGACTTTAGTGGATACAAGTGACAGGAAGTCTGAGAAAATCGTTTGAGGAAGTCAGAGGAAGGCGGATGAAATCGTGTGTGGAAGTCAGAGGAAGGCCGAGAAAATAGCTTGTGAAAGTCAGAGGAAGGCCGAGCAAATCGTTTGTGGAAGTCAGAAAAAGGCCAAGGAAATCGTTTGTGGAAGTCATAGGAAGGTCAATGAAATCACTTGTGGAAGTCATATGAAGGCGGAAGAAATCGTTTGTGGAAGTCAGAGGAAGACCGGGGAAATTGTTTGTGAAAGTCAAAGGAAGGCCGAGGAAATCGTTTGCGGAAGTCCGAAAAAGGCAGAAAAAATCGTCTGTGGAAGTCAGAGGAAGACCGAGGAAATCGTTTATGGAAGTCAGAGGAAGGCCGAGGAAATTATTTGTAGAAGTCATAGAAAGGCCGAGGAAGTCGTTTGCGGAAGGAAGAGGAAAGCCCAGGTAATCGTAATCGGACCATATTCAGGAATACTTGTACCAGAAAAGATAATGAGTTTAAAGTTGAAACGTTTCTGTGTGAGACGTATGATGAGTGTCAGTGGAACTCGAATTGTGTGCCGAGATCATAATTGGATACGTTTGGTACATCCACAGCAAGAAGAATCTAATCTAATTCCATCAGTCATTTTCATTTGACAGATTCAACCTATGGTACTGAAAGAACAATTTACCGATATATACATATGAATTTAAGAACATTTAATTTTAACAGGACTGCTAGACACTGTTGTTGCTGATGAAATATCAGAATATGCACTGCTGGCCACCCAAAATGCAACACCAAGAAGGAAGCGTCCGATTGGCCTGAAATTCGCAGCATGCGTCGCCGGCGAGAGGACATGCAAACGATTAGCAATGCAGGGCATATGCAAATCATGTGCATCCGGCACGCCACCGAGAAGCACTATAAGAAGGGTGCACAGAAGGCGGGGTGTAAGTAGTGGAAGTGTGTTGTGCTGCCGGACCTGTGCGTGGAAGCTTCCTGATGCCTCGTCGCAGAATACGGCAGTCATTTCAGCACTTTTCGGAGTTCGACAAAGGACGAACAGTGGCTTATGGCGACAGCGGTTTGTCGTACCGAGACATCGGCGCCCGTGTGAAACGGCATCCAGCCCGAGTGAGGCGTGTATGGATTCGGTGGGTGCAGGAGGGACGGACGGACCGACGAGAGCTATTGCCCCAGCCGCGGCACACCACCGAACGAGAGATTGGTTGGTTGGTTGTTTGATTTTTATGGCGCAAGGGCCATATTTGGCCAAAGAGCGCCAGACATAAGACAGACAAAGAAACAGTATTAAAAACGTGCTATGAAGCTTAAAATATGGCTGATCAATTAAAACTGAAGAATGAGAACGATGGAAGGGCTAAAAAAGATAATGAAACAAACAGTATTAAAAACATGATACAATGATTAAAATCTAGCTGATACAGTAAAACTGAGAAATGAGTATGATGATAAGGCTAAAATCTAGATACGTTTAAAATAGTCAATTTGTTTAAAAAATGTAAAAACAGCAACAGTATTGCAGTGGTCATTTAGGAGCAGCTGCAGTGCAGCGGCGTCCTCGGTCAACAAATGAGAATGAAAGAAATCAAAACGTACATCACGAAAACGAACACAGGTACACAGAAGATGAGTGACGGTGAGTCGGCAATGGCACGTCTCACACATCGGCGCAGTGTCGCCACACACCAAAAAGTGGTGAGTGAAACGACAATGCCCAATGAGGAGACGCGCAAGCACCACTTCCTCCCTACGGTTCCGACGATATGAGGTTTTCCAGACTTCAAGATTAGGTTTAATACGATGCAGCTTATTTTCCACCTGTTGGTCCCACAGACCCCGAACGAGAGAACCGGCATGTTGTGCGGCGGGCATTGACGGCTCGCACCGCCACATCACGAACGTTAGCGCAGGAAGTAGGGTGTGCCGCGCAACAACCTGTGTCAGCACGTACCGTTCGACGTCGTCTGCAGGAGCGGGGACTTCTCGCACGGCGCTCATTGCTCCGATTACCATTGACGTTGCACCATCGGCGAGTGCGGCGGCAGTGGGCCGTTGAACGCCGCACCTGGACTACGTAATGGCACAACATTGTCTTCTCCGACGAACCCCGCTTCTGCCTGCAATACCACGATAGACGTATCCGCGTGTGGCAGCACCGCGTCGAGAGACTGTATGACGCCTGCATTATGCATCGCCATACCGGTCCGTCGCCTGGCGTTATGGTTTGGGGCGCAATTGTATATGACACCCGCACCCCTCTTGCACGCATCGCTGGTACACTCAACAGCCACCGCACCATCTCCGACGTTTTGGAGCCTGTACTCCTCCCTGACCTGCAGGACCTGCTAGCTGTCACGTTTCAACAGGACAATGAGCAACTGCACGTGGCACGCATCGTGCAACAATTCTTAATGGCCTACTAGGTGTCACTGCTGCCATGGTCCGCTTGTTCTCCCTATATGTTGCCCGTGGGACACGTCTGGTCGCTGATCGGCAACCGAATGGCCCGGCAAGCACCACCCGCGGCTACGCATGATGAAATGTGGTAACGTGTGGAAGCAGCCTGGACCGACATACCCCAAGCCCACATCCAAAGCCTCTTTCGTTCGATGCCGCGGCGTGTAGCGGCCGTTATTGCCAGCCATGGGGGCCACACGAACTATTGATGTCTGCGTGTTCCGCAAGTCGCACGGGCCTGTAAGCTCAATCGTTTCATCTTTGTATCTGTTGTTATGTGTCCAGTAAATCTGGCTTTGCTATCTCGTGTCTTTTTTTGGTGTTGCATGTTGGGTGGCCAGCAGTGTGGATGAAAACTTCGAACACCCAAAATGCGATGCAAAATAAACTTTATTAAGCACAGTAATAACTGCCACCAGCAACACACATTTGCAAAAGAGATAGAAGCTATTGCACGCCGTCGTAAAAAAATATCAAGCTTCTGAATGTGAAAACCTCATTGAATGAGATTTCAATTGATGTTTGATTGGGAAACGGTTTACCCCGTAGAAAGTTGTCGAGGTGCTTGAAGAAGTAATATTCCATACCCGACAGTACAGGTGAATAATGCGGATGAGGTAAGGTATCGTACCTCTGCTGGTGCATCTTCTGAATCGTCTGACGTGCAACATGGGATCTCGCATTATCATGGAACCATGCCGTGGTAGTGTGGTTCCATGATGATGTAGATTGACCAATGATGACAAATCGGGCTCATGGTGAATGACAAATGCCGGCTGTTCGGTGGATAGTTTTCCATTCATAATGAGACTTGCTTGACAATAACTGTCAGTCGTGATGATTTGATACCATTCTAAGAAAGAGGAGTGGATCACACCAGCTGTTGACCCCTAGGCACTAAACATCGTCTACCTGGGATGGAATACAGGGATTTGGGGATATTTCTCAGGATTTCACTGCGGTCGAACCATTGTGTCGAATATCGTTACGATGACTTAAAAACTCTAGAGCAATGGATCAAGGCTCCTCAAAATGTCATTCGTTCGGTTGCGGATAAGAAAATAGAAGACATCAAATCGTTGTGCTTCAAGCTGTTCCTCCACTTCATACGGAACCTATTTATCCATCTTCATTTTAACTATGGCTGTTAATGTCGGAAAATGATTGTATAATAAACTTCGAGTTTCTTGCCAAGTTCTCATTTTATTTGACCTGGATCAGATTCAATCAAAGGCCTCCAAATTGGCATGGCAGATAGCTCCTCCTGGTCTGCCGCATGGTTCACTTTCGAGGCTCGTATCACCCGAACGGAATTTAGCAAACCAACATTCTGTCTTGCATTCATTAACACTTCTTCCCCAAGTGCTGTGTTGATGCCACAAACTGCCTCCGATGCATGGTGTTCGAAGTTTTGAGCTCATAAAAAAGTTACACGACTTTGGTTCTTACCCTTCACCCGCTTCGCTGTTGTACAATCCTCTTTGAACTGGTACAATTGACGAAATAATTGGTACCATTGACGAAATGACCAGTGCTTCACACCAGCAACCTTGACGCTTTAAATTTACATATCACATGTCACATCACATGATGTGGTAATTCTTAAATTTCTTAAAAACAGTACGAATCTGAAAAATTGGACATTTCCCCAACAATAAGCTAATACAAACTCTTTTCCAAACAACGAAGCACCCATAACGATTGATCCAATCGAGACGATAATTGGTATGTTTGATGTACATGTATATAAAAGGAAACGTTTGCAATTCCAGAGCAGTTGGGCTATTTATTCGGATAAAACAGCTACACGAGTGGAGCAAGTCAGTACAATGTAGCATCCCCTCTGGCTCGGATACAATCAGTTACCCGGCATGGCATAGACGCATACATTTTACGGGTACTGTCCTGAGGTATAGCATGACAGATGGTGTACAAATTGTGGCACAGTTCGCCGACATTCTGGGATGGGCGTAGGTGGCGTCCTATATCATGTCCCAAACATGTTCGATCGGTGAGAGGTCGAACGATCGGGCTGGCTATGAAAGGGTGTCGACATTACAGAGGCAGGCCTGGGAAAGCCCTGCCGTGTGTAGCCGCGCATTATCGTGTTGAAAAATTTCTCAGTGATGCTCCGACATGACTGGCAACACAAAAGGTTGTAGAAGTCGTCGATGTACCATTGAGCTGTGAGGGTGGTACGGAGGATTACCAAGGGTGTCCGCCTATCGTAGGAATTTGCTCCCCAGACAGTTACTCCCGGTGTGCTAGCCGTGTGCAGTTCCACAGTAAAAGCAGGATCCGTGCGCTGGGCGGCTAGTCTCCAGATCCGTATGCGCTGGTCATCGGGGCCAAATGCAAACCTTGACTCATCACTAAAGACAACACGACGCCATTGGACATCATCCCGAGTTAATCGGGCCCGACACATCTGCAACCGGTGCTGGTGATGCTCGCTGGTCAGTGTAAAGCGGTGGAGAGGCTTCGTTGAAGGCACTCTCTGTGCCACATGTCGTCTGGCAAGGGTCCGGATGGCTACATCCGTACCTATAGTCGACACAACATAGTCACGGACGGTTGGGAGCGACGAATTCGGTTTTGTTCGTACGGCTCTCACAAGCACTCGATCATCGCGTTCTGTCGTTGCCCTCAGCCGTCCACATACCTCTGGGTCGTGCCCTGTTTGACCCTTTGACGCCAACATCGTCCGATTGCCTCAATGCTCTGATCCAAATGCCAACCGGCATTTCGGTCCCAGCGATAACCAGCTCGACTAACCGATCAACCTCGGGTAGTGTCCAGCGCCGTCGTATAATATACACTATATTGACAAAAGTCGCCGGACACCCGTTTAAAAGTAAATGAACGGATCCGCTGCGTTGTTAAGATGCGCGGTACAGCTACAAAATGGTATAAAAACAAGCCTGCAGCTAACAGCGATCATATCGCACAGTCAGATTGAGTAAAAATGTTGCAGTGGGAGAGAACTGACTTTGTGAAAGGAAAGATTGTTGGGTGTTATATTAGTGTGTTGTCCATAAGAGAAACCGACAGGCGTTTAAACATACCCAAGTCAACTGTTTTGGATGTACTGAATAAGAGGAACACAAATGAGGTGCCTGAAGCAGCAGAACGTACCGGCAGACCAAAGAAAATCAGTGATAGAGGACGTTGAAGCCTCAGGGGAGTCGTTAGAGCTAATAGACGGGGTACTGCACAAGACCTCAGTGTACAGGTGAATAAAATGCTGGAACCTTGGTATGTACACGTATCATTCGCTGAGAACTTCATTCCATGGGTTACCGTGGTCAGGCGGCTGCTCATAAGCCTTTCATCTCCACTCGGAATGCTACTGGTCGTTTAGCACGATGTAACTTATCGTGGACCGTAGATCAATGGAAACAGGTACTGTGGCCTGTTGAATCCAGGTACACAATCCATCAGTTTGATGGCGTTGGGTTGGTATGGTGGCAGCCGGGGGAACGCTATTTACCACAGTGTACTGTTCTTACCGTTAAGTTTGGAGCTGGCAGTATACCCGTCGGAGTGTTTTTTGTGTTATGGTCCCGGCCCATTGGTTATCGTGGACAAACCTGTTAACCAATACTTCTACTTCGATATTTTAGACAATTATGCCCTACCAATTCTGTGGCAGTACTATGGAACCGAGCCTTGTTGGTACCAGCAGGATAATACACCTAGCTATAAAGCAAGGACTGTTACGCCGTGGTTTGACGATAAATCTGTATCGTGTGCTGACTGTCCAGTACAGAGGCCTGATCTTAATCCCATAGAGCACCTACGGGATGAATTAGAGGAGCCGCATAAGAAGTTTGGAACCAAGGCCTGCTACTAAGCAATAGTTCGCGGAAGCATTATGCACTGAATGGAAGCGTATACCTATCGCTGTGTTTCAAAACCTTGTCGAAAGCATGTCTCGAAGGGTGAGTGCATGCATTAAGGCCAAAGGTGGACCGACACCGTACTAGTCAATAAATGCTATGTTATGTTTCTCCTCTAGGTGTCCAGTGACTTTTGCCAATATAGTGTATATACAGACTGACATGGATAGAGTGGTTGGGGATGATATGTACATAAGCTGTAGTAAATTTCGAAAGCTGTAAGCTAAATATCATGAGTTATAGGGCTAGAGGGGGAAATGTCTGTGAGAATGCTCTAACGAATGTAACTGGTGCTGTGTACATCCTCACCGGTGAAATTATGAATATCAATATTCGTATGATTGTTAACAGCCCATATGCATTGAGCATGGGTTTGTTTACACAACTCATAGCCATATAACCAGGAAATTGATTAAATTTAAAGTCCGGCAAGTGCCAGTGAATTTTATCATCTACTCCAGGAATTCATTATTTTTCATTAAAATCTTATTCTTTTGTTTGATGTATTACCTAATCGTACTGTTTACCATTTCATGTAACCTACTGACTTTAACTGTAGTAAAAATTGCATTGACATTTGCTCTTATTTTCTTTTCAGAGACGGCGTGGAGATGTGTCAATCATGGGCAACCAACACCACACAGCAGATAGACTTAGCACTAAATATATTTTTTATGGTATACTTTTTTATACGTGTAAGTATTATGTTGACATATATCTTCACATTTTTGTGACTAAAATTATTTTAATTTATCTGTCATCGCTTAGCTATACAGAGTATCCCTTAGGCTTAGAACATAAATTTAAATTCTGCCACAACACTGATTAAGGACCTGTAGTTTCTTGAATACTATTAAAAAAATCAATTTTGTTACCAACGTGAAGATAAAACTGCACAGAAGAAAAAATTGTAGGTTTTTGAAGGATCTTATAAAGCAAAGAAAGAAAAATGGGGGGCGGGAGAACGAAGGAAAGTGTCCACTTCTTGTAAGCTTTATCATGAACGATCAGTATTCTGCAGGTATGTCCTAGTTGCACTATATGACAAAAAATTAAAAATGAAGCAAAAGCTTTATGTAAAATGACCTGGAAACGTTATACGGGTCACCATCCTATATCAGAAATTCCGAAATTCGAAAAGCTCCAAAAACCGAAGTTTTTCCAGCGTCAGCCATCTCTGCATAAGAAGACTTGTTTTGGCGCTCGACCTGCAGCTGATCCAACCTGTACTATTTAAACAAAGGCATCGCTCTTTCGACGTTTATCAACACATAGCAACCGAAAAATTGTTATCCGACCATAGCGGGGATCGTACCCTAGATCTCTCGATATCTAGCCGAGTGCGTTTGCTTTACGCTACAATGGCCAACAATGAAAGGTGCTATGTACGTTTATCTGTCAGCTTCTGACAACACATATCCATAGGATGGGCTCAGCAACTGAGGCGTCTCCATCTGGTGGGCATTAACGGCACAATGGGCGGATAACAATTTTTCGGTTTGCTATGTGTTGATAAATTTGGAAAGAATGGTGCCCTTGTTTATTCACTGACGCCACGTATTTAGAGGAATATTTTCACTGTACTATTTAGTCTTTACATATCTCACTTAGTGTGAATATTCATGCGTTTCTCTGCAAAAATATCAATGTGTTTGATTACGGTTCATTTGAAGCGGCATACGTTAAAGTTTTACCGAATGCTTTTCTTGTAAATAAAATATCCCTGAGTATTTATGGTCTATAATTTTCCCCATATTTTATTTATCAATATAAACGGTCGAGTCACATTATTGTGACCACCAGCTAATATCCAGAGTAACCGCCGTGTGCAGCACGGGCAGCAGCTAGATGGGCTGGGAGTGACTCAATAAGTTGCTGGAAGGTGTTCACAGGTATGGGGAGTCAAGCTAACTGCAGTGCATCTGACAGCTACTGGAGGGTGCATGGTGGAGGATCCATAGAGCGATCAACACAATCGAGATGGTCCCACAGATGGTCAATTGAGTTTAAGACTGGGAAATTAGGGGGCCAGGGAAGTACTTTGAAGTCTTCATGGTGCTCTTCCAACCACTCTCGGACATTTCTAGCTGAGTGACACGTCCCATTGTCGTTTTGGAAGATCCCATACGTCCCAGCGAAGACAACCAGCATGTATTGGTGTACGTGGTCTGCAAGGATGGATTCATAACGAATTCGGGCTATAATACCTTCCACAGGTATGAGTAGACCAAGAGAATGCCTCAAAAACATTCCCCTGACCATAATGCTGGCGCAACCAGCTTGTGTTCTTCCAGCAGTGGTTGAAGATTGTTTGTTCTCCGATGTTTCCAGACTTATATGCCAACGTCCATCCGTTCGATGAAGCAGAAAATGTTATTCATCGGAGAAGGCAATCCTTTGCCAATCAGTGGAGGTCCAATTTCAATACTGACGTGCAAATATAAGCCTTTTATGCTGATGCACCTCGGTAAGCATAGATTCCGTGACCATCCTTCTGCATCGGATCTTCATGCGCAGCAGTGTTTACCGAACTGTCATTTTAGACACGCTTCTGGTAGCCCCTTGGTTCATTTGGCCAGTGAGTTGCTTCACTGTAGCGTGTCGATCGACCCTCACGCACTTTCGCAGAGAACGTTCACCTCTCACATCAATGAGAGGTGAATGTTCCTCAATTTGCACGTCGCTTATTCGCAATGGTGCGATTTCTCCAATCACGATACATTTTAACCACAACAGCACGAGGACAGTTCACAGACTGCGCTGTTTCAGGAATACTGCCACCCTTTGCCTGAAAGCCGATAACCATTCCTTTTTGCAAATCTGATAAATCGCTCCTTTTATCCATGACAGCGACGAGTGATATGTTTCAAGAATACCTACAGCACACCTTATATACCCCCCCCCCCAAGCCAGCGCACGACACGTGCCTTCTTTCATTGGCTACGCCCTGTTGACGTCAAAAGTAGGAGGTGGTCCAAATAATGTGATTTGAATGTGTATTACTTTGTAAATAAACTGTAGCGGTATTTGTAGTCCTTATTTATCCCACTTAGTGTGAGTATTCATACGTTTTTGCTGCAGTATTATTGTTTGAATATGGGGTGCTGCATTAGACCCCACTGAAGACGCTACCTTTATTCTGAAATCCGAAACACAACAGGTCCCAAAGGTTTCGGGAAAGAGAATGTGGACCTGTACTACCAGCAATAGAAATGTAGACCTGATTTTAATTAGCATTAATAAAATGGTAAATGAAAGTTTAGTTTCAAACCTAAACGTAGACCGAGCAATATAACGACTTAATAGATCTTAGTGAAGATGAGGTGAGAGGTAAATCAGATCACATGAGAAGCTGCTATGGTGCCTGAGTGATCTGAGGAGCTAGCTTCTGACCATTCGCTGTATTTGGGCCCGAGAAGGCTTTCGAATTCCATCCACCCATCTCCCATGTGGTGGTCTTCTTGCACTTTTCCAGTCCCCGGGAACCCATTCTAGAAGTTCGGTTGTCCATCGGTGGTCCGTCCTTCTGACAACATGCCCAACCCTTTGTCATTTCAGAGATTTTATTCTGATCATGATGTCTTCCACTCTTGTCATTTTCCTTAACCATGAGTTTTCTTCTTATCTCTCCTGGTTACACAGTATCTCTCTATGCTTCTTTCAGTTGTCTGGAGCCTTTGTATGTGTTTTTTAAAGTCCACGTCTCTGCTCCGTATGTAAGCATTGATAGGATTCAGTAATTAAACATTTTTCTTTTTGAAAAGAAACACAATGGCATATTGATCTCAAAAATGGTATTGTTTCTTCCAAAAGTTTTATAAACAAGTTTTATATATCGATTAATTTCTTCATCAATGTGACCTTTCCTTGTTATTTGCTGTCCCAGATAAATGTAGGTATCGGTTACCTCCAGCTTTGCCCCATCAATCTATAAATCTTCATTTCTTGTAAACGCATTGTACATTAGCTTTGTCTTCTGAACATCATACATGTAAAACTTTCTTTGTGGTTCACTTATTAGCGCTCTGTTTTTACAATTTCTATGCTATTTAGTGCGATACATAGCTTTCAGCAAAACAATATTACAAAACTCCTTAAGGGAATGAATCAAATGTAACAACTGATGCGATGGATAATTGGCTGTCAAGTAAACATAGCACGAAAACCAGCAATTCTTGTGTTCCTTTGTGAGGAAACATATGACAGGACAGGTGTTGTATTTGGTATGACATTATAGCAAGAACATAAATACATTTGCAGCAGCAAGATGTTAGTAAAGTCAGTACTGCCGAAAAGTAATTAAAGCTAATTAAAGACTTGTGCTTTTTTATTAATATATTTTAAAATATTCACATCATCAAAGTATGGCAGGCAATTTGATAAAGACAGTTTTATTGATCGAAAAAATTGGAAGTCACGAGAAGTAGCAAACCTTAATCCCATAATCGTAAAGAAAGCTCTGTTCTTTCGTTCGTTCGATAATGAGCAATTAAGTTAAACAACTGGGATTAGTTACGTGGCGTCTTCTATTATAAAAGTTATTGTTGAACACTAAAATTCTAGTAAGTAAACAAATGAAATGCTTGTTTGAGTTAAAATTATTGGAACATTTTTATTAATTTATTAAATTTTTTCTTTCTAGTAGTTGTAGGATACCACTTAAGAAATAGAATTAATGTTACCTTCAAGACAAAACTGAAGCTTTGCTCAGTAAAATTTATCTTCGGATTTGTTTGTCAAAAAGTATCAAAATAATTATCTGTCTGCAGCCAGGCACAAAAAATGCCATCTCTTTCCGGCGAAGTGAACATTTTTTGTCTTAGTGTTCATGTTAAGAGTAGTATAAGTAGCTCTATACATTGTATCCTTAATGTACTTCATTTTTTTTTCAGTTTATAGCTGCAAGCGACAAGTTGTGGTTTATGCTGGAACTGTATTCTTTTGTTGACTACTTCACCATTCCACCGTCCTTCGTCTCAATCTACCTAGATCGGACATGGATCGGTATTGTGAACATAATTTTTTTATCCTTGCATTAATTTTATTTTATGCTTTACAATTATTTGGAAATGCCATTTACCTTCGAGCGAATTGAAGTCCTTCTCCTGCGTAACTTTTTATTGAAATTAGAAGACTTTTCGTGGATTCCTTTGATTAGACAACTGCAACATTACGAAGATCCACACCTCTACGTGATTCTTCCATTAAAAAAATTCGAATGATGTTATATCAAAATCACTCCGTACTATCTCTAACGACAATTGATTTCTGCAACGCTAGGTTTTGACTGCAGAACTTTCTTTCAGGCAAAGTGGAAATAACTCGAATTCGTATGGCAACATTGGATGTGACGTCAAAGTCGTGCTTTGATTTCGGCTCAGGTCATGGTTTTTGTTGTCAAATCTATATTGTATAACAAAACACTATCTTAATGTATTCACAGAAAGTAAGAGGGGGGGGGGAGTGGGAAAAACAAAATAAGCACTGAGGAGTCAAATGCTGCGCTTACAGAAACTGACGGAGAGTATTCATGAAGTCAAGAGGCTGTCATAAGGGCTGAAGCCCTCAGCACACAACATTAAACATAAGGATTACTTGTAGGCATGCAGATGTTCGGATATTAATGGTGTGACAGTGTATATTTTGTTCGTCAGCTGAACGCAAATTCTCTTTTTGTCATAGTACTATAGTTCTTAGCAAAAGTACTTATAATACCTTCCGGTATTCCGGAGAAATGATGGTAACGAAAAGTTATTACGGTGGTCGGTCAGGATGCGAACAAACTGTCAGCAATTATCAGAGGAAAAGAGTCAATGTGGATCCACAACAGAAAGTAACTATTCCCTTGGGTGATTCCTATCTACGAAGTAGGTTACATTAAGTAGCTACCTTGAATGGAGCACCACTCTGAAAATTTAATATCATTTTGTAATGCATCAACTCTGACTCCTCACTCCTCTTACATGCCGGAGCACCAGTTGTACCATTCAATGACGTATAAGGTCATTCACTCTATCAAAAGTAAGCGTTTACTCATCTCTATTATATAAAACAGACTGTGTGTGTGTCTGTCGGTCGGATTTCGCATAGAATTAGGCGACCTAGAGCGACGAAATTTGATATGAAGGTACCTGTAGACATCTTCTGGTGCACCTCGAAGCGATTTTTTTTTAATTTGAATTTACTTTTTAGTTATTTAATGTTACGCGTTTCTACCCGATCTGAATGTGTCTTTCCGCTTTGTTGACGTCAACCTGATCACACCGAACGTTAAGGCGTGCAGAAAAGTAGTTCACCATAAATTTTAGGCGTTTCTTTTTTGGAATTCTGTTACGACTATTTTCATTCGTAAATACATTTATTTTGCCCTTTTTTGTAAGCGTTGTTTGCCAATTGTATTATGACCTAGAGGGCGGAGAAAAAAATAGAAAATAGAACGTTGTTTTAAAATCTCCGTTACTAATTTAAAACTGTCATACGTCAGAAGGTCATCATACTGTGACGACTTGTGAGCTAGAAAATAGAACGTTGTTTTAACGTAACTCTAAAAAAGGAATGGCTCAAATTTATCGTGAACTACTTATCTTCGTGCCTTCGCGTTGGGTGTGATCAGGTTGCATGAAAAGAAAGCGGAAAGGCACATGTTTTTTGTTAAGCGTTGTTTGCCAATTGTATTATGACCTAGAGGGCGGAGAAAAAAAAAAAATAGAACGTTGTTTTTAAATCTCCGTTATTAATTTAAAAGTGTCATACATCAGAAGGTCATCATACTGTGACGACTTGTGAGCTAGAAAATAGAACGTTGTTTTAACGTAATTCTAAAAAAGAAATGGCTCAAATTTATTGTGAACTACTTATCTTCGCGCCCTCGCTTTGGGTGTGATCAGGTTGCATGTAAAGAAAGTGGAAAGGCACATGTTTTTTGTTAAGCATTGTTTGCCAATTGTATTATGACCTAGAGGGCGGAGAAAAAAAGAAAATAGAACGTTGTTTTTAAATCTCCGTTATTAATTTAAAAGTGTCACACTTCAGAAGGTCATCATACTGTGACGACTTGTGAGCTAGAAAATAGAACGTTGTTTTAACGTAATTCTAAAAAAGAAATGGCTCAAATTTATTGTGAACTACTTATCTTCGCGCCTTCGCTTTGGGTGTGATCAGGTTGCATGTAAAGAAAGCGGAAAGGCACATGTTTTTTGTTAAGCGTTGTTTGCCAATTGTATTATGACCTAGAGGGCGGAGAAAAAAAGAAAATAGAACGTTGTTTTTAAATCTCCGTTATTAATTCAAAAGTGTCATACGTCAGAAGGTCATCATACTATGCCTCAACCTCCCAGAAAGAAACAATGTGTAGGAAGAACACAAAGAATGGATAGAGAAAATCAAAGAAGGAGAAGAGAACAAGAAACAGCAGAAGAACGAGAAAGAAGGCTGGAACAAGATAGGATTTCCAGAGCACAATCAAGGGCACAGGAATCATACCAGCAGCGAGAAAGAAGACTGAAACACAATAGGACTTCTACGGCGCAATCGAGGGCACAGGAAACTCCAGCAACGAGACGCACGTTGCTGGAGTGTTTATCGTTCTGACTGCGCTCCATTTCTCCAAACGAGACGCACGTTTGGAGAATTATCGTTCTCACTGGGCTCCATTTGCGGAAAACAATGTTTTGCCATGAGATGAACTTCGCCATCTAGAATATCAAATTACGCAGTGGTTGTAACCCGTCCGCAGGGGGTGATGATGGGGTGTAGAGAATACCAAACATCGCTACGAAAATTAATACTGATCTCGCACAATGTTGAACGTCTGGCACAAAGCGTTCAGGATTATTCACTTCCTTCGGCATGCTCCAAATCCAAATCTTCTCAAAGCTGAGAAGGTGGGGAAATGATGCTTCGTCAGATCAAATTATTTTTTCAATTATCCAGTGTCCAGATTTTGAAATACTAACACCATGGCATCCTCCTTTTTGAATTAGTATGTGTAATCAGTGGTTTGGTAATAGCAGCTATGCCATTTTCCTGGGAACTTCATAACTTTTTGAAGTTCCAAGGATAATGCTTTTCTAGACACTGCATTCTTCAGACTCACATTAATTTTCAATTCCGAAGTTATTTTTCAGCAGTAGTTTTATGTATTCTCGTAACATCATAATCTAACTTAATTGTTTATATGATATACATGAAGACTACTATTGCTCAGATGATTAGTTTTGCTGTAATGTTTGATTGAATACTTTTATCTTTTACGAAATGATAATAATGTTGGGATTTAACCCTTTAATTTGTATAAGCATACTGTTCTTCCATTCAAAATAATTACTTGATAGTAATGAAAACAGTTGTAATGCAAATAGTTAATTTTTCCTGCTGATTTCCTCTGTGGTGTATTATTAAAACCCTTATTCTTTACCCAGTATGAAGAATCAGTGAATTTTTTACCATAATATCTAATTGAAAATATTTATATAATAATTGTAATCATTGATGGATTTTAGGATTCATATATGTATATTAACCTCTTAATAACAAACTCCCTTCCCTTATCAATTATTTAAAGTGCATAAATTTTTTCAATATCTAATCAAAAATATTTGAATTATCATTACTGATGTCTTTTAGAATTTATACATTAATATTTGCCGCTTTATATTAAACTTACGTCCTTTTCAAATATTTAGAATACTATGAATATGGTAGCCAATTTTTTCCGTTTTACTTAAATGAAAATATCTGCCTGACACCATCATTGATGAATTCTTTGATTCAGAAATTAATTTTATTGCCTAATTAAACGTTCTCATCGTATATCAATGTCTAAGAGGTCTACTTATGAGGTCAATTTTTCTCTGTTGTCTTATATTAAAACGTTTCATTTCATATGGCTAATAAGTACTTTATAGCTCAGTCTGTCAGTAAAATATTACTTTATTGTCTTACTGGATGTTTTCATATGATACTCCTCAATATAATTTCTATGATGCATTGTTGTTTTTTGTTTTGTTTTTAGGCCTTCGGTTCCTCCGGGCGCTTCGACTAATGTCAGTGCCTGACATCCTCCAGTATCTCAATGTGCTCAAGACCAGCAGTTCAATTCGTTTGGCCCAATTGGTGTCAATTGTCATCAGTGTTTGGTTGACAGCTGCAGGTATCATCCATCTGGTAAGTGCTCCGCTTTCGCCAGCAAATTTGGCGACAAAAAGCTCCCAGTGATCGAAAGCTTCGGACGTATTTATCATGCATGCTGCTTTCAGAAATCACCAACGAAGCTTTCAGATTTTACACACCAGATCGAGAATGGCAAGTGTATAAATCCGTAATTCAAAGTTCTTCTGACAAGTGACAGCTCACAATCACGAGTCTACAGTTATTTCCCTTCACTTTGACGTAGCTTTTGTATCATAACTCAGTAATTTTGCATATTGATCCAAAACGAAGAATTTTGTGAGGGAGGGAGGAATAAAAGGTACTGCGTTCAAAAAATTTTGCTATCGGAAATTCTTATTTTGCGGACATATAATTGTACATAAAAAAATTTTAAACTAGTTTTGTGACACATGGTCTAAGCTTAAATTTCAAACTATGTTTTCTACTCCAAATGTACGATTACCAAATTAATATGTGTCATTAAAAAACAAAAAGAAGCATGAAGAAACGTTAGCTTGGAACATAACCAAATATCATACAAATAACAAACATAAAACAAAGCAAACTTACAATAAGTGCTTTATAGCTCAGTAGACTTACGGACATATAAGTCATTTTTAGGTTCTTCTGTAACATTGAAGACACTTTTATAACCAACAAAAAGAGCATACATTAAAAAATCAATGAAATTTCTTTGATTTTTTTAAAGAAATGTTTCAGAATTTTACCGTAACGGTGACAAAATTTTAATAACCAACATAAAGAGCATACTTTAAAAAATAAAACAAAATCCTTTGTTGTTTAAATAATTCTCAATATTTGAAAATTTACCTTAGATATGGCCGAAATCATGAGCATTTTCTGTCATTTTCTTTAAATTATAGCAAATTTGTTAAATTTTTATTATTATTCTGTTGCGATCGAGAAGAGACTATATAAAGTTCTAGTAGATAAAAACAATTCTTAAATGATGCGTAAATTAATTCAAAAAAGTCTGGATTGTTAAAATGGTGAAGGTAAGCTTTAAAAACGTGTAATTTTACCTTAGAAAACTCCTGAAACGGTGATATTGCAGTAATTAACACAGGAATGCTTTACATAAATTAAGACTGGGAGATGAACAAAGCTAGTATGTGTTACTGCAGCCAAAATTAAAAAAAGGTTCGCATGATACAGGAAAGGTTTTGAGCTTCACCATTACATTTTAAAAGATTTTCGGAGCATTATTTTTTGTCATAATCAGGCACTAGTGCTCAGTTTTATCAAAATTCAATATTATATCCAGTTGGCAAACTTTTCTGGAAAAGGCAACGGAATTGGAAAAACTTCAATATCGTAGCGGAAAAGCATTTGATTTGGAAACGAAAACAAAACTTTGCATGGAGTCTTCATATGAATAACTTTCTTCATATTTGAGGAAAAAAAGCTATGAAATTCTTTCTGACTGAAAGCTTATTCATGTACGAATTTCAAAATGAACAACAAAGTAATTTCGTCCAAACTTCTAAATCCTAGATCAATTATGTGTATGTTATTGATATAAACATTAATTATACACGTACAGTTCATTTCGAATACAATTCGACACTATTCTGATAACAATTATTCGAACACCTAACCTAACTTTATGTAATTATTTGAGTTCATATTTATAAAAAATACTTTGCGAGGGGAATGTGTAAAATAAAGCAGATACAAAAGCAAAATGAAGGCTCTGCGCTTTTGATGTAGGTATTTCAGGAAATAATGCTATTGTCTCCTGCTTCATAATAATCCGGACCGTATTGTTTACATAGCCATTGGAATTCTCATACACTAAATAAAAGTTAGAAAATATATTTCCGAACAGAAGATGAACATCGTTGTCTAAACAACATGGATTGAATTACGGAACCGTACACCTGTCTTCAGTAGTTTATGATTTAGCAGATTTTCCTCACTGTGCTGGGTGTTCCAAGAAATGTAGCACGAAAGTAAAAATATAATAGCATACTGACCGCAATGCAGTGGCACTGAAGAAGCTGAAATCAGGACTTTATGCCCAATTCATTATTTCTTTCAAAGTATCACTACGAAATCGCACAAATTGGTAGCAAGGTGTTTTTTTTTTAATCAGGGTTTTTCATTTGTTTAGTTTCAATACACGAATTCTAGTTTAGGGCCACTGATTCCAAGGATAGGACGGAGCTCGTTCCATGCAAACGAGTACGTCGTCTATATGTTACTTATTAATAAAGTCCAGTTGTCAGCACACAAATCCAGAAGCACGCAGTTCAACTGTCTTATGATTGTGATTAAAACAAATTGTCATTAATAAGTAGGAACTGTACACCAATTATTCTGAAAATAGTGTAACTATACTAATGATCGGAATTTCTTGGCGTAGAATAGAAATAAAACTTTCCAAGCTTTTGCACAACAACCAGATGTGCGGAAGGTTGGAAAGTTTTAGATGTGCAAGGAAGGTAGAAGTTAGCTGTCTACCTTCCTTGAAAAAGCCATATGGTTGATATGCGAAAGTTTGGAAAGTTTTATTTCTATTCTACGCCAAGAAATTCGGATCATTAGTATAGTTGTACTATTTTGAGAAAACAAATTGTTCTTTATTCCCGTTTCCGTTACAGGACGCAGAAGTTGATAAAATCATATTATTCTAATGATGAAACCGGAATAATCGCGATATATTTGGCCATGAAAGGGAAGGAAATTATGTGGAATTGAAATTTTGACTTGAAATTCACTATGTCTTCTAAATGTTCGGTACAGCGAAGGGTCATAATTTTTCACTCACGAAATAGAATTTCAATAATTCCGGCAGCAGACATAGCAGGCATTCCAAAACACCGATGTAGTGTTTGCGTCTGGAGAGAAGCCTAGTGAAAGACAGCATGTTAACTGTAATACATGTTATCAGTCAATCTGAATACGAGAGCTTAGAAGGAGCCGATTCACATTATAAAATTTACAATGTTCCATACAAAGAAGGATATTAAGAAAAGGATTCAAAAAGAAAAAAAAACTGATTTTTATCTTTAGTGACTATTAACCAATTAGAACAGAACAGCTTAGCTACAGATAATTCACACCTCATACTTCCCCAACGAGAGGTCAGAGGCGCGTGTTTTTGGTAATGCAGCTATGTTGCGTTCGGATTCAAATATCAGATGACGCATGCGCTGACTGTTTGTCTTTCGCGACTGGCTTTTTCCAACCTTTGTAACCAGTGGCCCAAAATTAAGACCGGCCATCTCTCTATATTGGACTTAAATGCTTGCGGGCGTCTTTAAACAACGCAACAACGACAGCAATAAAGAAACTGATTTCAGTAAATAGCAACAAGCAGCTTCAGAAACATAGCTCAGCTTTATAGGGCTGCCTGCCATTTGAAAATAAAAGTTTGTAATCCTCAGAACTGCAAATTAAGAAGTTCAGGTTCATGTGAGAAACAAGTCTGAGTCTGGAAAATAACCCATCTGCACCTTATGGTCAAAAGAAACGGAGTTCCAGCTCGTATCTGTATCTGGTAAAAACTGCTGAGCGAAACATTCATTACAGTACACTGCCCTAAAGCAAGAGCATATACAACTTAAAGAATGTATTATATAAGAACATAACTTTACTCACATGTACGTTGCTGATGGCTTTCAAGTTTCTGCTAAATATTTGGAACACCCAGCACATCAACGCTTCTGCCTTTATTTTATTCTGTTGCTTCATAACAGCGCTTCGGCTGCAAATACATGCGCATCATAGCACACAGGACAGCTTTCAGTTTCTCTCATACCCTAAGTATAATTTATCAAATTTTCATACACCATTTGATACAATGTGATTACGTTACCTTTTAAGGGTATTAGCGGACAGTGAAAAACTGGAAGGAGAAGCAACATATCAGCATATGATTGTTTTCTTTTCTATGATCTACCGGAGAGTAGCTTTTCGGGATTTCCTTCTGGACATAATTCTTCGGGAAGGACATTGGTGGCGTTTCCCATTACGAAAATAGGCTCATACTTTAATATATTTATCTAGAATATTATATTTTTATCTAGAACATGATGGGTTATCTGAACTTGACCGCTTTTCGCAGGTAATCTTAAGTCTCATATTGTGATATACAGTGTGTCCCACTCAATACCGAACCCGGCACTTCTTTAATAATATTAACACCAATGAAGATATTGCAACGAAATTTCAAGTGGACTTACCTTATTTCGTGCGAAATGTGATGGCATCGCAACATGTGCTAGAAGTGGCCACCATTTGCATCTAGACAGCGTTGAATCCGCCTTTCCTTTAATAATATTAACATCAATGAAGATATTGCAACGAAATTTGAAGTGAACTTACCTCATTTCGTGTGATATGTGATGACATCACAACATTTGCTGGAAGTTCCCACCATTTGCGTCCAAACAGCATTGAACGCGGCGCTGTCCGCCAGGAAGCTGGAGTGTTCCTTAGTGATAGACACATTCCTAAGTTTGGCGCCATAAAGGAGCAGTCCGCCAGCCAGCTGGACGCGCCTCTGTGCTGCTTTGTTATGCCATTTCGCTGAGTGTGTCTGCAGAATACGGTTGCTCGATAGTGAGTGCTCGTGCTCGTGGCTGTTTGCGTACGTATGAAAATGTATCGGTATACTCTGGAGGAGCGAGTGTTTATTGTTCGCACTTATTGGAAAATAGAAATTGGAGGACGAATAACTCTCCATTTGATATTACCAGTATGATGAAGCGACATCACACACCAGTATGGTCGAAATTTAGTCCTTTTTCGGCGACAGCGTCATTTCGAAGTGTCTATGGCCACCGGCCTCGCCCGATCTGACGCCTCCTGATTACTTTTTATGGGGATATCTAAATAGGAGAGCTTACCAAAAGAAACCGCGAACCATAGATGCCTTGAAAGCAAACATCACCGAAGAAATTCAGGCAGTGACGACGGACGTACTGGCAAGGACTTTCCATAATATGGTGCGACAGGTTCAATGCTGTGTGAACGCAAATGGTGGCCACTTCCAGCACATGTTGTGATGTCATAACATTTCGCACGAAACGAGGTAAGCCCGCTTCAAATTTCGTTGCAATATCTTCACTGGTGTTAATATTATTAAAGAAATGCCGGGTTCGGTATTGAGTGGGACACACTGTATAAACAGTATGTATCCCTGCAATTACCTCATATCTTCATACCAAGAAAGTATTCCTTACAAAGTACTATTTGTGTTCGTGATCATCTAAACGACGAAAAATATCCAGTGCAATATTCATTTATTTGTATAAAATGGAACACTTCAGTGCAAATCGCATAACTTGACTCTAACAAGTGGAAATTCATCATTGTTTAGGAACAAAAATGGCTTGTGATAATGCATGAGATAAATAACGGAGAGAGAACGGGACAGTGTATGGTATGATGACAATAAAAAATATTAACTGAGCAAAGATGTGCTGCCATCTCTTTAGAGAATACGCTGAGAGATAAGATCGATGTGACTTTCCATGACTTTTGAAACCTAAATCATGTTCAAGATATACATGTTCAATTCAAATATTTCTAAGAACCCCCTGATTTTTAGATACAGAGAGCAACAAGTCACGAATATTCGTTGCACATCATTCCAGCTGATGTAGACTGATGAATTAAAGAGTCAGTAAATCGCATTTTTTTAAATACAGTATATCTCATGCGGAAGTAAAATCACGTTTATTTAGTATCTGGATCCCAGGCAAATCCAAGTCATAATCCTAAATAAGACATCAACATACAATAATTTTAAAAATAGAAAACTTAATAAAAATCAGCCGCATTTATGACATTTACTTAACTAGATCGTTTTAAAGTGAGTCCAAAGTTATCTGAAATATCCCCATAGTCAGGACTGCTAAGTCTGGTAAAAGAATAATACGATTTATGTTTCTCATTGCTGAAAATAATAATAACAATACCTTTGCGTAACAAACAGAACCAACACAAACAGGAACACTTTAATTCATCATCGACTTCCTACTGTAATTTCACCGGGTGGAAAAGTCATCATTGTACGGGTCCGTGATTGACGGGAAACTAATACCTGACTTAATATCTTCATTATGATCCTCTTGCTTCTATCATGCACTAGAATAAAAATAACGGCATGGTATGAAAATACAGGAGAGTCGAATAGCTTTCTCTACCAAAGGAATAGCCAGTCGTTACTTTAAATTATCAAGATAAATTTCCTATCCAAAAAGAAAATGCACAAATGAGCTGAAATTCGTTTACAAAAATAACACCTAGAAAAAACATAAGTTCATCAGCATGTCTAAAATATCATATAAAAGATATTAAATAGAAATATTTACAGAAAAGCAAGCATGTGAATAAAAACTAAACGAAAAGCGATAGCTTCCAGGGGGATGAAAATTGATCACCTGCTCGCATTCTTGAACTGAAAGAAAAAGATGAAAAAAATATCGGTGAGAAAAACAAAAGGCGATAAATAGAAACAGAATCCGTTGTATAAAGTCTTTCCGGGTAAAATCTACGTTTTCGATATATTTGGTATTGTAATGCAGCTTTTAAAATAAAATACCGCTGTATGGTAACAAATGGCGTCAAATAGGAATAGAATCCGATGTGTTAAGTCTTTCAAGCTAAACTCTACGCTTTCGATATATTTGGTATTGTAACGCAGTTTTTTAAAGAAAATACCAATATCTGGCATAAGAAACGCCTGTTTTGTATAATGTTTCTTACATGTGATGGCCTTTTGGAAACGCCATATAAGTAAAATTGACATTGAATGGTATTAAGTAGAAGAAGCCTTGGTCTGATTAACACATTCACAGCACCCAGAACAAACAAATACATATTTCTCTACTCCTGCTTCTAAGATTACAACGCATAAAAGAAAACAAGCCATTTATGTAAAAACATGTTCGGAATAACTCGCTTTATCGCATGAAGAATTAATTGTAATTATTTAAGTTATTTGAACATAACTTCTAACATAATAGACGCTTATTGTGTACCAAAAGTAAGTTTAAGACTCTGTCAGTAAGCTAAATTCTGTAATATTTAAGAAGCGGGATTTGAATATGCAAACTGGACTCTTTTCCAGTACCGGTTTTTATTACATAAATTTTATTTACAGAAAGTTATAAATGGTATTCTTATTGAAAGGAATAAAGGGCGGGTTAATGTCTAAAACCAACACAACAAACAGAAACACAGAAGGTAAGTATGGCTTTAAATCACCAAGCAGCAATGCTTTTATGCCTTTAATTTGTCAAAACACTTGGAGCTTTTGGTACATGACCACATGTGTGACACTTGTTGTTGACAGCCAGACACTGATGTTATTGACAATATATTGTTTGCTAAATAAGTTTCTTCTTATGGGTAAGTAAAATCAAATCTTAATAGATGAAGTGCGTATTTTTCCGATTTCACTCCTCTTTTGTTGGTTTATTGCTTTTTTTTGTGTCCTTAGTGTTTTGAAGAATTTTATGTTTCAAGTGAAGTTTAATAAAGCATACATACTAATCTGATATCTGTACTACATATTTTAGTTGAAGAGCCCTGGCATTATCTGGTAACACTTTCTAAAACTTATTCAGATAATTAAAACTGCTATAAAACAAATTCATGAGATCACGAGTACTGTTTCTTTTGGAGGAAGTGTGATGTATGTGGGTGGGTGGGGATGGGGTAATGACCACCATGAGCAACTCTTAGGGCAATTGCTCGCTTTTAATTTGGTGCTACTAATTCTAGGCAAGGAAGAGAACTAGTGCCATAGGACAAACGCACCACCCATGCCTCTTTGCAGACTCGAATCCCTGCCCGACTCGGAAGACTAACGACAAACCAACGCTTCTGACCTCACAGATACCAAGGATGCTTACTTGTATTGCAAAGTTACACTTTGCTTTTCAAGTAGAACGAAGCTGTAACGCAGAAAATTTCAAAGGACGTCTATTTCCAATATAAATTATTTTAGTCTTAGGAAAGAAGGCACATACCTTACAGATAGACCTCACAGATACCAAGGATGCTTACTTGTATTGCAAAGTTACACTTTGCTTTTCAAGTAGAACGAAGTTGTAACGCAGAAAATTTCAAAGGACGTCTATTTCCAATGTAAACTATTTTAGCCTTAGGAAAATAGGCACAGCTTTAAATTTTCACTTACCTCTCAAGAATTTCTGAATTTTTTTTTTTTGTGTATGCTCACAAAACGTACAATCCATTTAAAACTCCCTACTTTTACGTTATCTTTTACAAGTTCCGCCCTTGGAATTTTTACCTGTACATTTTGCATTCTCTCGGCTGCCTATGGTAAGTTTTACAAGCTGATTAACATTTGTTATTTATCCACTGTTCACTACAAAACAATAGAAGAAAAATACAAGAAGATCGAAGCTAATGCCAGCAGCTTACTTCCCAAATACTTATGTGTACACTATGTCTGAAAGGATTTCCAATCGTGTACACGACGTCACGTGTTTTCACAACTCCATGCGAACGGTGCTAGGCCGGAGCGAGAAGTCTCTGTGTAAAACAGGTCACCCTTTTCCTTGTCCTGAGAGAGAGAGGTGATCAGAGCGTGCTGCCGTGGTCGTTAAACCCTTCCGTGTTCCCTTGTCTACTAATGTCCCTTCGAGTTAGGTCCAAAGAGAGTCTTTTCGCCCTTCTTCTTACATGAACCCAGCGAAATGCAATCTTTCTGATGTCTGACTGGCGGCCCTCTTTTGGGGGTACTCCCCTCTGGAGACGCACTAAGCTAAAACAAATCTCTTGCTTAGCACTTACTAAGCTGTCACCAACAATCAAAATTTGAAAATTCCCTTTAGTAACAGTTGCTTCATTTTTAAGAAATGATAGTCATTATGCATTTCATTTTTATTATGTGTGTGATTTAAAGTGGTTTAAAGAAACAAGGAACGTAACTGCATGCCGTGCGCCAACATTATTTTTTACGTGCCACCTTAGGTACCAGTGCCGTAATTTCGCCATCCATGACTTAGAGTATGGTCTATTTGAAAGGGTGTTATGAATTCAAGAATATTTACCTGTTATACAAACACACACCTCTCACCTTCCCTAAAGCCAGTGACCCTAAATTAGAGACCAAAAAGTATTTCGAACACTGGATGCTGAAGAGGTCACTGTACTCCCCAAAAAACGACATTTTTCTCGTCTTTAACATACATTTCTGATTATTGAAAATAAAACGCCAGGAAATACGTTTGAGATCCAACTGAATTTCTTAGGACGGGTAGATCACATGAGGAGGTGCACACAATTACAACCGCAGCACACATCCAAATGATTTTTGCCATCTAACCCCTTGTAGCTGTCTTGCAGGAGATACACTATATTGACAAAAGTTGCCGGACACCTAGAAGCGAAACACAACAGAGCATTTATTGACATACATTAGTACGGTGTCGATCCACCTTTGGTCTTAATGCATTCACTGACCCTTCGAGACATGCTTTCGACAAAGTTTTGGAACACAGCGCTAGGTATGCGCTTCCATTCAGCACATATTGCTACCTCTAACTGTTGCTTAGTAGTAGACCTTGGTTACAAACTTCTTATGCGGTGCTCTAATTCATCCCATAGGTGGTCTGTGAGATTAAGATTAGGGGTCTGTACTGGCCAGTCCACAAAATTATCGTCAAACCACGCAGTAACAGTCCTTGCTTTATGGCTTGGTTCATTATCCTGCTGGTACCGACAAGGCTCGGTTTCATAGGATTGCCGCAGAGTTAGTAGGGCATAATTGTCCAGAATATTTAGATAGATGTGCTGGTTAACAGGTTTGTCCACGATACCCAATGGGCCGGGACCATAACACGAAACCCACCCCCGCACGAGTACACTGCCAACTCCAAACTTGACCGCAGGAACAGTGCACGGTGGTAAATAGCGTTACACCCATGGACGAAAGATGGTTACACCGGCTGCCGCCATACCCACACACACGGCGATCAGCCTGATGGACCGTTTATCTGGAGTCAACAGTCCATAGTACCCGTTTCCATTGATCTACAGTCCACGATAGATGTTCTTTACACCATGCTAAATGACGACTAGCATTCCGAGTGGAGATGAAAAGCTTATGATCAGCCGTACGACTTCGGTAACCCATGGAATGAAGTTCTCTGCGAATGGTAAGTCTACATACCGAGGTTCCAACATTGTTACTTCCCTGTACACTGAGGTCTTGTGCAGTACTCCGTCGATTAGCTGTAAAGACTCTCCTGAGGCTTCGACGTCTTCTATCACTGATTTTCTTTGGTTTGCCGGTACGTTTTGCTGCTTCATGCAAGCCATGTGTCTTCCACTTATTCAGTACATCCAAAACAGTTGACTTGGGTATGTTTAAACGCCTCTCGGTTTCTCTTATGGACAACCAACTAATACAACACCCAATAATCTTTCCTTTCTCAAAGTCAGTTCTCTCCCGCCGCGACATTTTCACTCAACCTCACAGTGCGATATGATCGCGGTCAGCTACAGGCTTGTTTTTATATCGTTTGCAGCTGTACCGCGCATCTTAACAACGCAGTGGATCCGTTCATTTGCTTTTGAAGCGGTGCCTGGTGACAAGTCAATATAGTGTATAACAACAGCAGATCAGATAGAGCTAGTTTCCACAGTAGATTTGCAGGAATTGTCGCAGTAAGGTAGTGGTAGTAACTGAATATGCCCTCAGCAGCAAGCAAGACTCGTACGTATAGCTGACGGACTTCCAAAGACGCCGATGTGTTGGACTGCAGGAAGGCGGACCTTCTTTCTGCGACATTGCAACTTTTGTTGAACGAATCGAATATGGCGTCAGTAGGAACAGAAGATCTGTACCACCGACTTGATGTTCTGGAGCTCAACAGCGCGGGAAAACCGTTATCTCCACAGTACGACGTTGGCGGACTGATCCGGAATATAACGATGGCTCCGACTGATTAGCCATGTCAGAGGTCAGCATCACGTCAAGAGTTGTCTGCAAGTTCCGTCCCACGCCGCCGTTTGCCTCACAGACAGAGATGGAAACAGATGACGGGTCAACAATTTCTAGTAAGTCAAACGGCTTGGGTCAAGGTGTTCCTGACTCGATTTCAACCATTATTTTATTTTCGTTTTATCTTTGAAAAGCAAAAGAGAATTTTTTCTAAGAAAAATGCGCTTTGTTGAATTTTGTGCTCGATACTGATGCACGCCTGCTGAAAAATTATTTGCCATGCAATATGAAGGAAGAGTGTCCTCAGCAGGAAATGTATCCCTTCCTTCTGAGGGGCAATAATGGAAACCACATCCACATTTTGGATACTCTCAACTCATCATACACTTGAGAATTGATGTTGTTGTGAAACATATTCTGAAGCTTGATATGTTATCAAGAAAACAGCAGAAACTGAAAGTAAACATACAAAAAGTTGCTGAATTCAAACATTGTGACTGTAGCTCCATCAAAATTACGTGGAACAACCTTAACATTACTGCTGACGGACTTTTTGACTCTCGTAGATGTGTTTGAAAACATGTGTAAAACAGTTATATATAGGTTACGTCTTGCAATTCAAGGATGACAGTTTCAATACTTACTTGTAAGTAAGTGAATAAATTATACGAGTCTATAATATATTTGTTTGATTTCCATATACTCTAAGACCCCCACTGCGGAGAAACTTTTTTTATTGAACGCCCTATATATATATTATAGTTCAAAGCAGATTTGTTCGGGTCGGGTCGAATTGTATGACATCCGGATCGGGTCCGAGTCCAAAATTTTTGACCCGTTTCCAACTCTGCTCACAGAGGCTTAATCACTCACCGTTAATTGCTCCGATTTCACTTGGCTTTAAATCACATACGTTAGCGGTTGCAATGGGGACAACAACGTAGTCACTAGTGTGATGAATGGCAGCTCATACTGTAACGTACCAGGAGATGTGACGTACCTGCCAGAAGGACGCACACGACATAAAGGCAGATAGGAATCAGAATAAAACGTCCGCGTAGCTCAATTGGTAGAGTGACTTATTCCGGAATGTGGGGATCCGGGTTCGAATCCTGGCGTGGACAGAAATGGCGGAGAAATTTACTTCGTTATAATACTGTATTCTGACAAGTCGCGGCTCAATATAATGACCAATGATGGACGTATCCTTATACTGCAACACCGTGGTGAACGGCTTCTAGACACATGCACTCTGAAAGCGCTATTCCTCGATACCAGGCGTTCTTGTGCGGGGACTATTAGGTTGCAATGACGTTCCCGCCCCCTACGCATCGTAGGAACCTTGAACAGCCAGCGGTACATCGCGGAAGTTGTGGAGGCTGAGGTACTGCCATATCTGCAGACAGTCCCTGGTACCATTTTTCAAGAAAAACAAAGCCCGGCCTCATGTGGCGCGAGAACATTTACAATGCCTGGATGCCTGACATGTGCCACGTTGAACAAGTATGAGATATGGTCGCCTGATACCTATCCCATCCACCACCAGTAACCCAAGAAGAACCTTAGTTACGAATCTAGACAGCACGGAATGGGCTTCCGTAGTGCGACATCCAGAACATCTTCCCATCAATGCAACACCAAGCACGAGTAATTATCGCCGCTTACGGTAGGTACACAACATACTAAGTACTGTGCGCTCTGCATCACTTACAGGTCTGTATTTTTTATCATTTACATCTTGTATCGTAAGTATAAGTATCCCTCAATATCTCAAGTCTTTCTTGGTGCTGCATTTTCAACAAAGAGCAATGTATTTCCTTGAAGCAAAATGGTGTCGAAAATGGAGAAACCAGCAATTAATTCAGCTGAGGAATATTTAGCTATTCCGAAGAGTGTGTTTGATAGCGTAAAAGGACTACATAATTGACGAATGAGACCTTCAACTTTATTATAATAGTTGCCTTGCTACACTGATGTATCTAAAGCATTAGACAGTCACGTATAACTGATTCAACTCGCATATGTTTTAAGAGCTCAGTATTCCTTCATATGATAAGGTACATTACAGTGCAAGTGTTGTCTAGTGAGAGGAACAAAGAAAAATATACAATTAATAAAAGAACTTGATTTTTCTAAAGGTTACAAAAGATGTTGGGCCATGATTTTCAATTCAATTGTTGATAGCCCATGGAACGTGAAACTAGTTCCTCTATCCTTCAGTTTGTTTCTCTGCTATGCTATTAAACCATGAACCTTCCAAAGTTTGAAGAGTGAACATGTAGAAGTGAGTAAGCTTTAAAAATGTTGATATTGTTACCAAATATTCTAAGTTCAGAGGAAAAATCGAAAAAAAGATTTCTACGTGAACTCCATGTTTTACAATATCACCATTTAACCGTTATTTATAGATATTTCAGAAAATAATTACATTCGTTCTAAATAACTTTTTTTATTGATGGTTTAACGACCACCGTGAGTAACTCACTGGGTTATAAGCAATCGCCCGTCCCTAATTTAGGGTCACTAGTTCCAGGTAAGGGAAAGAGGCAGTGCCGTAAGACAAACGCAACATCCATGCCTCACCGGGATTAGAACTCAAACCCCTTACGGACGAATGATCAGAGGCCATCGCTTAGCCCACTGCGCCACCGAGGCGGCCTGAAGAACTATCCAGTGCCATAATGAATAATTTAGCAGGGTTTAAAGAAGTTCTGATTGGAAACGAGCTCCAAATTCGTCTTTAAATTACATACAGAAAAAAAAATGAAAAATGCACCTTTTCAGGCGTATTTTGTAAGTGTTCATGTTGTAGACCAAGCTGAAATTTTATTGGGTACTTTTATTTATAAACCACTAACTCATAAACAGTGTATCAGTAGCACCTATACTAACATTTTTGATTGAAACCAATGATTTATATTTATGTGTTGTACTCTTGATTCTCATTAGGATGCTTTCGTTTTTGGTATAGATAGAAAATAAATGTTAAGTTAACAAGTTCCTCTTTTTAAAGCTCTGGAAATGTGCTTTTTTTTTAAGAGAGTCTTTAGGAATTCGATTGAAGGAGCACAAATAAAACTCAAAAACTTTCTCAGATTCAACTGCCCTTTCACATTTCTTGAAACGAGGAACACACCTCTACGGGATAAATCTTATGTCATATCCAGTCATAATACTACAAACTCAACTTTATTTGCAGAAAGTTTGTACATCTTTAACAACTCTTCAGTAAGTTGTAACGAAGACTTGACAAAAATTATTCCCTTACCTTGGAAGTAATTTTTTAAAGAAAATACCACAACCACAAAAGACCTTTCATTTCATTAAATACATAACTGTCTTGAACCCCTCACTGATATCATTCTCCGAAAAGATCCAGGGAATCGCATCAGTATCAAGACGCATGCCCACTACGTCTATGACTCATTGGTTTTGATATATATGAAGAGCTGCAGCAGTTAGAAAAACTTTTTAGAAGCTTATTACACTATCATAGGATTTTAACTTTAACCTGATGATGTGCCAGTCGCTGGCACGAAAGATCTTGTGTGATGTTTTCACAAATATTCATACTTTTATTATTATTTCATAGTGTAATTAAAGTGATTCTCATCATTCACTTTGACTCCAGATTTTGTTAAATATCATGATTTCTGCACGAAGTTATTCACGATTTTTAAGAGAAAACGAAGTATTGAGATATGCTGTTCTCAGGTCACTTCTTTAAAATTGCAGAGCAGGAACTCCATGATGACGCAGAACTAAAAATTTCATTCAAGAAACATTGACATCAGAGAAGTAACTACACTTTCTTGTCATGGAAATTGTTTTCAGTCTTTGTTTTACGCTTTCTACAATACACTGCTCGACATAGGAAATGTCACAGCAAGAAGAAATGATCTGAGCGCCATTCAAAATGCTGGATGTCTACACAACTCAGTAGTAGATAAAAAAAAGAGCAAATTGGCTAGCCGTATCTACGTTTTTGTGTTCTTTTTTTTAATTCAAGGTTTATCGACCACCGTGAGCAACCCAATGGGCTATAAACAGTAGTCCTTCCCTAATTTAGGGCCATTGACTCTGGGGAATCGGGAAGGGAGAGAGCCCGAAGGACAAATAAAAAGGACATGTCCCACCGAGATTCGAACCTGGGCCCATCGCGGGCGAATGATCAGAAGTCATCGCTTAAACCACTGCGCCACAGGGTCGGCGTATCAAAGTTTGGTCGTCTTCACTTGGAAGTGTGCTTCGGAGTGATATCGGTGGGAAAGATGGCGTAAGTCGTCAGAACGCCTGAGCGGCATCATCGAGAATCCTACCGCCACACGGACACCTTTCGTAGAAGCTTCATCATAGTGCTACGTACGGTTGGCTGGATTCCCGTATCGCGTAGCTGCGGAAACGCAACAACTGTCGACCGGATGGGGCGATAATAGTTGGAGGAACGTAACATGAGTGGCCATAATGGAACTGGTTCATGTAGGTGGATGCCCGAACGGGGAGATCGTCGAATTCGACAGCAAATCATATAGGTCCCACAATCCACTGCAGACGACATTCAATGAGGTGTACGGCCAGCTGTTGACATTCCCGAATCGACACGGATTGTTAAAGACAGATTGGCTGAGACAGATTTGCAGTGTTGCCATCATTGCGACGCATGCCACTGACCGCAGAATATAGCCGCGCAAGGCTGCTGTGGCGCCGTACTAAACATGCATGGCCGGAAGAATGGAACATTGTCGTATTCAGCGACGAATCTCACTTGTGTGTTAGAGCCAACCGTCGCTGATTGGAAGCCTGGAGCCCATCTTGCTACCATCTGTAAGTTTAATACGTTACTTCAGCCTGGTGTTATGGTTTCGGTCGCCAACAGTTTCAACGGCCGTTCACCATTCTTAGGCATATTGGTTGCAGCACAACGATATATTGATGAAGTGGTGCTTCCCGTTTTGTTGCTGTATCTCTGTGGTATTCCTGGTGCAAAGTTTCAACGAGATAATGCCGTACGCAAGCTGCCGACATCAGTGCCTGCAAGCTAGTTAAGTGCTGCCCTGCACAGTGCGATCCCCAGACCACGCCGTCCGCCAGCTGCCGACATCAGGGCCTAAAAGCTGGTCAACTGCTGCCTTGTACAGCGCTATCCCCAGAATACGCTGTCCGCAAGCTGCCGACATCAGTGCCTACAAGCCGACCAAGTGCTGTCATGTACAGTGCGATCCCCAGATCACGAGGACCTTAAGCTTCAGCATCAGTGCCTACAAGCTGGCCAAGTGCTAACCTGTACAGTGCGATCCCCAGATCCCGCAGACCACAAGCTGCTGACATCAGTGCCTACAAGCTGGCCAAGTGCTACCTTGTACAGTCCGATCCCCAAGCCATAGCATCCGCAAGCTGCCGACAACAGCGCCTACAAGCTGGCCGAGTGCTGCCTTGTACAGCCCGATCACCAGACCACGCCTTCCGCAAGCTGCCAACATCAGTGCCTATAAGCTGGCCTGCACAGAGCGATCTCCATACTACGCTGTCCGTAAGCTTCCGACATCAATGCCTACAAGCTGGCCAAATGCGGACCTACGCAGTGCGATCCGCAGATCACGCCGTCCGCAAGCTGCCGACATCAGTGCTTACAAGCTAGCCAAGTGCTGCCCTATACAGTAGGATCCCCATGCACCTCTCCTTTACAGAACATGTAGGCCGTCATTGGAAAACGAATTATTAACGTTTCTGCACTTCCCTCCCTCAATGCCGATGAATTGTGGGTACAGGTCAACGACACATGGACATCGATACCTCAAGACACCGTCTGAGAACTTTTCCACTTGATGCCACGTCGTGTTGCCGAATGTACAGCCTAGTATGGAGGTTATAACTGACTAAACCCACAGTATACTGTCTCCTCTCCCGTTGAATTCATGTGATCCCTAAAAAAGTATATCATTTTTGCCCACATACTTTTATGCACATGTGTGATAAGTTTCTCCTCATTTTATGCATTCCTTCATGGTGTGGCACTTTCTATGTTGAACAGTGTATTTTTAATCCATATTGTTTGCAAATTAATATTGCGGTGCTCCTATGTAAAAGTGTATTTAAAGACAAGTTATATACGCATTTGTCGTTTGTAATATAACTGAAAGAAATTCGAATGACGAGATCATACAACTAACGTCCAATAAATTTCAGGACTGACTGCATAACTGACGTAACAGGAGTGGGATAAAAGTCTCACGTGTATGCCGGAAGATATCAGTTTTTGGCCAATAAGCGAACAGCTAGAAAACCGCTTTATACCTGTACCGACAGGCGGCGGGCGGGCATTAAGGGAGTCATAGCAAGCGTTCTCGTCCTATTTCGTTTTAGCCATGAAAGACCAGGGAGTAAACATTCGTTTTTGTTGGAAACTTAGTAAATCAGCTACGGAAACTTACAGAATCTAAAAGAAGTGTATGTATGGAGAGAAAACATTATCCCGCGTCATAGTTTTCGATTGCTATACAAGGTTTCGTGATGGACGGGAATCCTTTGATGATGATCCGAGATCTGAACGTCTCTTTAGTGTGCCGACAGCGGGAAAAATTGCAGAGGTGCAAAATCAGTTGAAGAAAGATCGTCGAATTACAGTGAGACTTTTGGCTGAGTCGGTGGGCATCAGTAAGTCTATCTGACATTAGATTTTACGCGAGGATCTGGGAAAACAAAAACTTAATGCCACATATGTACCCCGCATTCTGAATGATGACCAAGACTTTTGGCTGAGTCGGTGGATATCACTAAGTCTATCTGTCATGAGATTCTACGCGAGGATCTGGGAAGACGAAACCTTAATGCCACATATGTACCCCGCATTCTGAATGATGACCAAGACTTTTGGCTGAGTCGGTGGGCATCAATAAGTCTGTCTGTCATGAGATTCTACGCGAGGATCTGGGAAAACAAAAAAATTAATGCCAGATTGGTACCCCGCATTCTGAACGAGGACCAAGACTTTTGGCTTAGTCGGTGGATATCAGTAAGTCTGTCTGTCATGAGTTTCTACGCGAGGATATGGGAAGACGAAACCTTAATGCCAGATTGGTACTCCCCGCATTCTGAATGATGACCAAGACTTTTGGCTTAGTCGGTGGGCATCAATAAGTCTGTCTGTCATGAGATTCTACGCGAGGATCTGGGAAAACAAAAACTTAATGCAAGATTGGTACCCCGCATTCTGAACGAGGACCAAGACTTTTGGCTTAGTCGGTGGGCATCAATAGGTCTGTCTGTCATGAGATTCTACGCGAAGATCTGGGAAAACAAAAACTTAATGCAAGATTGGTACGCCGCATTCTGGATGATGACTAAAAGGGAGCTCGTTCACCGATCTGTCTCGACCTTCTGGGCACTGCAGCTGAGGATCCTGATTTTTTGTACCAGAATTATTGCAAGAGATGAAACAGGGTGCCTGACATATGATCCACAAACTGAGCGACAAAACGATGAGTGGAGAAGTAGCCACTAACAGTATTATATGGACATCACATCTATCTAAGCAGCCATTTCAAAACAACTTGCGGACATCTCTGAAAGTGACTTCCAGAACTGTTTTCATGATTTCCAGAAAAGCTGTAAACTGTGTGTTGATTCAGAAGCGCGGTATTTTGAAGAGACCAGCATTAATTGTGAGTATGGTACTTTTTTTTATATTCTTTATTGCGTCACTCCTGAAACTTTTCGGGCACAGGCTGTAGAACATTTCTTGATGTCGAAGAAGCCTGTAGCTACTACCGACCGTATTGGAGGCTATGATTATTAAGGCTAGTATGTTATTGCTTCCACATTGCATGGCGATAGTGCCTTCTCGGAGATCTTCTTTGCCTTCGCAGAATATGCCGAGTACGAATGCGAAAAGGTTACCTCATATAGAAACGCTGTTCTGCATGCAGATCTTATCCTGTGCACATTATCTTGACATAAAAATGAAGGATACTTGTGTTACGCAAGAGTAAGGGAAGTATGTGGAGAGAATAACATTTGACTTCAGGTGCTTTGGCATAAGTTCTGCCTGTGATGTAAGAGTTTTGCAACTGAAATACGTTGGTACTTCACGTGTGCTGCAGTGAACAAGAATTTGGTGTTATTTAAGTTATATGCATGTGGACAGGAATTCCAGGGCTCTTTCCATTTATACTCAGCGACTAGGACACAGTAACTCTTTCCTTGTGTTCCTACAGAGGAAAATTCGGTTGCATTTTCCTTGTATTTTTGTAGGCTGAAATTAGCTTTAACGACAAAGTGGTGTTGATGTACACAACTTTACACAACCAGATCGATGAACAGCTGTTACATGCACACCTAATTCTTCACTTAACTAAGGAGAATAATTCATAGGCCATTTTGGAGAATATCATTAATATCCCCCATATATGCATCCGTTGATAACTAAACAGCTTTCCAGAAACTCATCCCTAAAAATGTTTTAAGAGTTTCTATACGACTTTCCATAGGAAGGATTTCACTTATATGACTTCACGTAGTACGGAAATCTGCTTCTAAAGCTCTCTTAACAGTACAGCGTAAGGACACAAATAGCGAAAACTCTCCTGAGAAAATATCGAGTTTTGAACGGTCTTCACATTCGATTCTAGAGTAGAATGGGGAAAACAAATATGTCTCCTCTTCGAGATCATCTCTAGTGGGCATTTGTACGCAACGCAGGTTTAAGCTTGAACTGGTTAATGGTATAACAACGGAATATCTCATTTCCAAAAATTTCCAAAATGTCTTTTGATTTCTATTCATATGCAGTGACAATGAATTTAAAGGCAAATTCCCATAGATTTAATCCTTTAACGACCAGATCCCTGAAATCTTATGTTGCTTAAAATGCCATAACGCCCGAATCAGTCTGTTTCTCCTTTCATAATTTCGCCCCTCCCCTTTACAAGTCAACAAAAGAAGGATTAGTTTTCTGTCACCCCACGAAACTTCCTATCTGTGGTCTTAATCTGCATTGACCTTCAGATATTTCGCGCATTGCATTCTTCCACTAAGAAATTATACGATGTCATGTGAGTAAACAATATCGCCCCCGTGCGATACCAACGCCTGCTTTACTTATTTGTTTAGTGACAACAATAGTGACTGAGAGTGACTTCTGCTAAACCGGTAGATGCCACGTAAATTCAAAGAACAATTGGAAGTAGGAAATCCTACTTACTCTAGATGGAGTGTTTTCGAGAGGTCGTGGTAGTTTGGGTGTAAAGATGTTTCGGGCGTTATGATCGTTAAGGGGTTAATCTTACAGTCAAGTTTTCTTATATGATCAATGATTTCTCTTAACCTGTTTTTAGATAATTCCTATGCGTCTCGTCAAGTTTTTCTGGCTTTAAGGTAAGTATAGGGTTTCGTTGATGTTGGAAATAAATTAGAAATCTTTTAAACCTTTGGACATTAAAACTGATTTCTCGTGCAGCTGAAAGCACTCTATGTAGAGATTCACCTTCCCTCTATAGTTGGAGAATTCTGGAGATCCATTGGAATTTGTGAACCCGCAAAGCCTGACCTACTGGGAGTGCGTCTACTTCCTCATAGTCACTATGTCAACGGTCGGCTACGGAGATATCTACTGTCAAACGACCTTGGGGAGGGCCTTCATCGTGTTTTTTATTCTCGTCGGTTTGGTAAGCATTCCTCTTTCAAATTATCATGTGAATTAAGTACGGTATAGTACGTTCTTATGTGTTGTGTATATATATAGAAAAGGTATTACTGAATAATCACGAGTTGAATTATAAGCATTTAATTGGTATCCTCAGTGGAATTCTGACAGAGGCTTCACTGAGATTCTGATAAAAAATATTTCAACGCTGAATTCGACTGATAGTTACAAGAGAATAAAATTATAAATCGTAAATATACGCATATTTATGTATTTGTGTTAATAAAGAAAGTGAAACAAGAAACCATGAGAGAAACAAAGCAATTATCAAGCACTGAAGAAAAAGAAGAATTAAACATAGAAGCGAATGACGAAATTTAGCGATTGCATACAGAAAATAAGTATACAGCAGGTTTAGCAACTCTTCGTTTTAAGGTTGGAGTAATGTTCAAAAACGTTGCAGCGTAAGAAAGCAACACTTCTTATACGGAACAAAGATAAAGGAAAGCAACACTTCTTATACGGAACAAAGATAAAGAAAAGCAACACTTCTTATACGGAACAAAAATTAAAATGTTACATCTCTATGTTCCGCTCCCCATATATATATAATCAGTTTCCACTCTTCCTAATAAAAATGCATGTTTAGTGTAAATCGTAATGCACAAAAGAGTAACACCACGTATAAATTTATTTTTCTCTAAAATGCTTACATGATAAATGAAACATTCTTTTAAGACTTTGAAACTAGTATCTTTGAGGCTTCCTCTCAAAACGGAGTTAGAGGAACTGGTAGCTTGATTGGCAGGTAATTTGCATATTTGGCGAAGCAACATAGTTTTTTTTTATATATATTGGCACACTATAATTGCAAGTACTTTTTGTTTTTCATTACTTTGGCTTTCTCGGCTGTTAGAGCTAATCTGTTTGAACGTACTCCATGGCGTGCAATTATTTTATATAAATAAATAAATAAATAAATAAATAAATAAATACATCGCTCTTTCGACGTTCCAGAAACACACAGCAACCGAAAAATTGTTTTTCAGCCGCCGCTGTGGAATTGAAACACAGAACTCTCGATATCTAGCCGATTGCGTTACATTTACAATTACTTTATAATTTAATTCAAATGATGAATAAAAATTTAATGAAATTTTTGTCCAAATAAGAAAAAATACACCCAACCTCGTAGCTTTTGATCTCATTTTGAAAATGCGCATACATTAAAACACTTATGTCATAACTGTGTTTGAAACAGTTGCTCTAGTCATTATGCTGTATTCATGAATTACTTTAAAGTACAGAAGAATCATGATGTCATAATATGTTTTCCAAACTTTAAATACATTAATGAAGAAAATCTCGTAAAAATAACTTGTTTGAATCTTTGTCTTCCCGGTCTCAAAAGAATAACGATGTAAAATTGGAGTTTTTCTAAACAAATTTGATACATTTTACGAACTTTCTGGTGTTCATATTTGAAATAAAACTATGTTACAAGGGCGCAAACATATACGAAAGAAACTTTGCATTTAATTTTCCACATAAAAAAAACAAATTAACGTAACAAAGTGAAAATAAATTTGGCAGTCACCACTGAGACGTTATATGGTTGGGTGAAGGATGTAGTGAGAGCCTCATGGAAGGATGATTACGGCAGTATGACATTGTTGGCCTTGCTGAGGAACGGAAATGGTGCGACGGTTCCATAATTGTTCTTGCTTTGATGTGCAGCAGTGAAACCTGGGTAGTGTAGAAGAAACATAGGAGAAGCTTGTGTACTGGAGAATTGCGTTACTTACGGGAGGTATGTTGCAAGACACGTTCTGATCATATAAGGAAGAAAGATGTATTGAAGACGTGAAACAAAATTTTGGTAGTAGGGCGGAGACAAATGTTCTTAGGTGCGGCCATGTTGAAAGAATAAGTGGTGAGATGCTTTCTAGGGGAATTTATTCAGCCCAAGTGACAGGAAAGAAAGATAGTGCCAGGCCAAGGAATCATGTGAGGACCAGGTTCATAAATGCTTGAATGAGGAAAATAAGAAACTGAGTAGGAAGAACAAAGGTCTTGTAAGACGTGTGATGGATGTTAGTGAAGCTCGAGTTACTGCCGAGATAGCTGTTATTGGGTACGTTTTATACATAAAAAGTAGGTAAAATCTGGTTTCATCTGTTTTAAACTTCAATCTGGCAGATGAGCTCTTTTTGAGGAGCTTGCCTCTGTTATGTATACACTGTATTGACAAAAGTCATCAGAAGAGAAACACAACATAGCATCATTGACATACATTAATACGGTGTCGGTCCACCTTTGGCCTTAATGCATGCACTGACCCTTCGAGACATGCTTTCGACAAGGTTTTGGAACACAGCGATAGGTATGCGCTTCCATTTAGTACATAATGCTGCCGCTAACTGTCACTTAGTAGAAGGTCTTGGTTCCAAATTTCCTATGCGGCGCTCTTATTCATCCCATAAGTGCTCTATGGAATGAAGAATACGGCTCTATGCTGGCTAGTCCACACACGATACGGAATTATCGGCAAACCACGCCGTAGCAGTCCTTGCTTTATGGCTCGGTGCATTCTCCTGCTGGTACCAACAAGGCTCGGTTCCATAGTATTGCCACATAGTTGGTAGGGCATAATTGTCCAGAATATCAAGGTAGACGTGCTGGTTAACAGGTTTGTCCACGATAATTAATATGCCGGAACTATACCACGAAAAACACCGCCATATACGAGTACACTGCCAGCTCCAAACTTGATCGTAGGAACAGTACACTGTGGTAAATAGCGTTCCCCTGGCTGTCGCCATACCCACACACGACCATCAGACTGATGGATCGTGTATCTGGATTCATCAGTCCATTGGACTCGTTTCCATTAATCTACGGTCCACGATAAATGTTTTTTACACCATGCTAAACGACGAGTAGCATTCCGAGTGGAGATGAAAGGCTTATGAGCAGCCGCACGACCACGGTAACCCATGAAATCGAGTTCTCTGAGAATGGTAAGTGTACATACCGAGGTTCCAGCATTTTTACTCACCTGTACACTGAAATCTTATGCGGTACTCTGCCGATTAGCTGTAACGACTCTCCTGAGGCTTTGACGTCCTCTATCACTGATTTTCTTTGGTCTGCCGGTTCATTTTGCTACTTCAGGCACGCCATGTGTCTTCCACTAATTCAGTACACCCAAAACAATTGACTTGGATATGTTTAAACGCCTCTCGGTTTCTCTTATGGACAACCCACTAATATAACACCCAACAATCTTTCCTTTATCAAAGTCAGTTCTCTCCCGCGACGACATTTTCACACAACATCACAGTGCGATATGATCGCCGTCAGCTGCAGACTTGTTTTTATACCGTTTGCAGCTCTATCGCGCATCCTAACAACGCAGCGGAAAAGTTCATTTGCGTTTGAAAGGGTGCCCGGTGACTTTTGTTAATATAGTGTATATAAATAACTCAGGACCATCTTACCATGTCTCCGGCAAGAGTCTGAAATACGGGTAAAATGAGGGGACAGTTGTTAGTTTGTAGAATGTCCTTTTCATATCGTCAGGTGTAAAGTAGTGTAAGGAAAAAGTCATGTAGAGGAATGAACAACGCTGTGTGATCTTCCCATCAAAATCAGGGCTTGAGATGATGTTAGGAAAAGTCACAGAACGTGAAAAATTCTCAGAGCAACAGAGTAATCTTTAATTACAAATCATTATTCCATGTCATAATTAGTGTCATCTTCGTTCTTTTTTCTTGTCCGGAAGCTCTGTCGAGTAAACAAAAATCGTCGGATTCCTGTAAAGAACGTTGTTTTTCAGTGATTAATACAATGGCATGGGAAGCCATAATCTATTACAGGTTCTTATCGTACTGACTCCCACTTCAAAGGATTTTTTTCTCTAGCAAGAAAGTGCTTGTGCAGGTAATACTTGCATATTTTAAGAGTGTCTTGTCACAAACTGATTCTAGCGGGATCATGGAAGATGAGATGTTCGCGCTTTAGCCAGTTTAAACTATTTCCCAATCTAGTATACGACAAGCACAAAAAAAAACGTAAATAAATAAATAAAACAAAAAGTTGCTCCCACAAGAATGCATATTGCTCTCTTTTTTTAATATAAATTAAGGGTCGAAACTTCTGCATCACTGTTTACACGCAATTTATTCCATACTGCTGATCTTGTATGTACGTATACGTACTGCTTACATATACGTACATACAAAATCGAGTGACATTATTGTGACCACCAGCTAATATCCAGAGTAACCGACTTGTGCAGCGCAGACAGCAGGTAGACGGGATGAGATAGACACAATAAGGTGCTGGAAGGTGTTCACATGTATTTGGAGCCGTGCTGACTGCAGTGCATCCGACAGCTGCTGTAGAGTGCATTGTGGAGTATCCATCGAGCAAACAGCACAATCGAGGAGGTGGCACAGATGCTCAGTTTGGTTTATGTCTGGGGAATTAGGGCGCTAAGGAAGTACTTTGAAGTCTTCATCCTGCTCATATAGCCACTCTCGGACATTTCTAGCTGTGTGACACATCGCATTGTCGTGTTGGAAGATCCCATCCGCCCCAGGGAAGACAATCAGCATGTATGGGTTTACGTGGTCTGCAAGGATGGATTCATAATGAATACGGTCCACTGCGTCTTCCACAAGTAGGAGTGGACCCAGAGAATGCCACAAAACATTCTCCAGACCATAACGCTGCCCCGACCAGCTTGTGTTCTTCCAGGAATTGTTGAAGAGTGTTAGTTCTGCGATGTTTGTCGCCTTATACGCCAACGTCCATCCGTTCGATGAAGTAGAAAACGTGACTCATCGGAGAAGGCAATCCTTTGCCAATCAGCGGTGGTCCAATTCCGATACTGCAGTTCAAATGTAAGCCTCTTCTGCCAATGCACCCTCGTTAGCATAGGTGTAGTGACCATCCGTCTGCGTCGGTGGCCCATACGCATTTGCTGAACTGTCCTTTTAGACACTTCTGGTAGTCCCCTGGTTCATTCGGCCAATGAGTTGCTCCACTGTAGCGTTTCGATCAGCCCTCACGCACCTTCGCAGCCGACGCTCACCTCTCACATCAATGGCACGTGGTGTTCCGCAGTTTCCACATCGCTTATTCGCAATGGCTGCCATTTCCCCGATGACGATATACTTTAACCACAGCAGCACGCAAACAGTTCACAAACTGCGCTGTCTCAGAAATACTGCCACCCTTGACCCGAAAGCCGATAATCATCCCTTTTTGAAAATCTGATAAATCGTTCCTTTTATCCATGATAGTAACGAGTGATATGTTTTCAGAATGCCTATAGCACACTTTTTATACCATCCAAGCCAGCGCACGACACGTGCCTTCTTTCATTGGCTACGCGCTGTTGACGTCAAAAGTAGGAGGTGGTAACAGTAATGTGACTCAACTGTGTATAATATACACTATCTACTAACAAGTAATTGGACACCCTTGCAATCGACGATATCTGCGGTCCTGATAAACGTCACGGCCGCCGCCGTTAAATATCGTGTGGGAAACAACAACGTAACCAGTCGCATGCTAGATGCCACGAAGTTCGGAGCTCTCTGATTTCGAGAAAGGTGTAATCGTCGGGTATCACAGAAATGGCCGATCTATACGTGACATATCCAGCAAGTTGAAGTACCCAAAATCGACAGTGGCCTACGTGATTGGCAAGTGAAAGATGAGAGGTGACTGTCGGAATGTGCCCCGACCCGGCAGACCCACAAAGCTGGTAGTTAGAGACCGACGGGTGCTGGCCAGAGAAATTCGGAAGAACCGCACCAAATCGATGGGCCACATCTGCGAGGAGTTTCAACAGGCATCCGGGAGTGTTCTTTCAATGAATACCATCCGTAAGGAAGCCCATCTGCTCGGTTATCATGGACGTGCTGCCGCCCACAAGCCTTTGATCACCAAGTCCAATAGCGCTGCTCGGCTAACGTGGTGCAAAGAACGTCGAAAGTGGACCGTTGAACAGTGGAAACAGGTTCTCTGGAGCAACGAATCAAGGTTCACATTCTACCGTTCGGATGGCAGGGTCTGGGTTTGGCGTCTGCCTGGAGAACGCCTCCTGCCGGAATGTATTGTGCCAACTGTGAAGTTTGGCGGCTGTGGAATTACGCTATGGGGGTGTTTCTCCTGGTATGGCACGGGACCCTTGGTCGCAATTCCTGGTAGACTCAACGCCGAGACCTACTGCTCCATTTTAGATGACCATGCGCTTCCTACGTTGTGGCAGTTTTATGGGGTGGACCCATGTTACTTTCAGGATGACAATGCCACCTGTCATGTTGCGAGATCCACTATGGCTTGGTATGGTGACATTGGAGTTAATCGAATGGAATGGCCTGCGCAGAGCCCGGACCTTAACCCTATCGAGCACCTCTGGGACGAGTTGGAGCGTCGACTTAAGGGGTGACCCACCGTCCGAAATCGGTGAAGGAACTGACCTGTCTTCTTCAAGCCGAGTGGAAGAAAATACCGCTAGCCGTCGTACAACGCCTGGTTGAGAGTATGCCCCGGAAGGTCGCAACTGTAATCGCTGCTCGTGGAGGCTCCGCCAACTATTGAAGGTGAATAAACTTCGTTTTCCTTTGCTATCACAGGTGTCCAATTACTTGTTGGTAGATAGTGTATATACACTGAAGAGCAATTGAATTAGAGATACCTGTCTAGTAACGTGTAGCACCACCTTTCCCTCTGATGACGGCGGCGATTCGTCTCGGCATGGACTCCACAAGACACCGGAAGCGTTGGGAAGCCATACGAATCCACGACCCCTGAAAAAACTCCCACATTTCACGAAGATTTGATGGAGGGGGTCAGAGCCTCGAACATCTCTCTCGATGGCATCCTAGATGTGTTCGATGGGATTGAGGTCACATGACCTAGCTGCCCAAGGAAGCGACGTAACGTCGGTGGAGTGTTCATCCAACCATTCTGATACAATTCGAGAGCGATGGCACGGTGTATTGTCTTGTTGCAGGATGAGGTCCCCAGTGGGATGTTCAAGACGCACAAACGGGAGCAAATGGTCGTCCAGGATATCCCGGTAACGATGACCTGTGAGGGACGATGTCACACGTACCAGGGGTCCCATTTCAGTCCACGTAAACAGTCCCCAGACGAGAATTTCACCCCCACCAGCTTGAATAGTAACCAGCTGACAAGAAGGATCCATCGCTTCATGTGGTTTGCGCCGTACCCCTACCCTGTCATCCGCATGTACTAACGTGAATCTTGATTCATTAGTCCAACCAACATTTTTCCACATGTCTAGGGTCCAGTGGCGATGTTCCCGCGCCTATGCTAATCTTTGCACCCTGTGATGTGCGGTCAGCAGCGGTACCCTCGTGGGACGATGGCTTCTGTACCTCATAACGAGGAGATGGTTCTGGATGGTGTGGCTGCTTACAGGTTTTTTTGCACCAGCGTTAAATTGCCGAGTGATTCCTTGCACTGTGGTCCGTCTATCCGCTGTTACAATGCGAGGTAGCCGACGATGACCCCGCTCATCCACCCGCTGTTGTCCACGGCAGTTTGCCCTTGCAGGGATGGTTTTACTGAATTCGATGTAGTCACAGTGCACCCGTGACACAGTGGCTCGTGAAAATCCCGGTGCCAGCACGACTTCCGAGATGGAGGGACCCATTCGTCGGGCCCCGACAACTTGCCCACGATCAAATGCGCTGAGATCCTTCGACTTACCCATACTGCGTCCGACTATTACTGATTCCCGTCGCATCACTCCTTATATTGTCGGATCACTGCATACGTCATGTCGTTTCCGTTTACAGGGCCGCCCACAGCGCCACATTTGTACAACGCCAGCTATCTCTAATTCAATTGCTCCTCAGTGCATATGATCCTGAGTTTTTTTATCAGCCAAAACATTAAGACCACCTCTGCATTATGAAAATAAGGGCGCGTCCAGCCAGTCAAAGTCACGTGTCAAGGTTGCGAATGACATGTACAATACTGGGATCGAAGCCCTCTCAGTCAGTATTTCGTTTCACCTCAACATAGGGAAAACAACAAAAGATTTGTCTGATTTTGACAAAGGCCAGATTGTTATGGCAACATGCCTTGGTAAGAGGATCTCCAAAACAGTGCCACTGGTAGGCTGTTCATGTTATGCAGTAACTAGTATCTATCAAAGATGGTCCAAAACAAGTGACACTCCAAGCCATTGACAAGGCATGGACGGGCCACACCTCATTGATGCCAGAGGTGAGCGCAGTCTACCTCGTCTGGGGGTGAAGGGCACAATGCGTTCGATGTCCGAACACACAGTCATCGTACGCTCTTGGATATGGGTCTCAGCTGCCGCAGACCCTTTAGTATGCCTCGCTTGCAGTTGGCACGTAATAATAGACATTGTACCATAGAAGACTGGAAGCGGGTCTCATGGTCAACCGAATCCTGTTTTCTGTTACACCATGTCGACGGACGCGCTCGTGGGCAACGTTTATCCAAGGAAGATTTCTCACCTGGATGCACTGTAGGACGGATCAAGGCGGCTAAAGGAAGTGTGATGGTCTGGGCAATATTTTCTTGGAGAGCCCTTGGATCCATTATCCCTGTAGAGCAAACTTTGACAGCTGTCACGTACCTGAACATCGCGGCTGATCAAGTACACCCCTGTTATGGCGATTGTATTCCCTGGCGGAGATGGCGTCTTTCAACAAGACAATGCTTCATGCCACAGTTCGAAAAGAGTTCAAGAATGGCTCCAAGAAAATGAAGAGGAATTTCATTTATTGCCATGGCCCCCAAATTCACCGGACATGAATCCTATCGAGCATTTATGGGTTAGGTTGGAAAAACGGGTACGAGCAGCAACACCCCAACCACGTAATTTACAGGAACTTCGGGATCTTCTGTTACAGTTATGGTATCAAATATCAAAAGACACCTACCAACATCTCATTGAATCTGTGCCTCACTAGGTGAGATCTCTTTTGGCGGCGACAGGAGGACCTACATCATAGCAGGTAGCTGGTTTTAGTGTTTTGGCTGATCGGTGTATATCATCATCATCATCATCATTGTCAACCATTATCAATCCACTGCTGGACGAAGGTCTCCCCAAGTTTCCTCCACAACGGTCTGTCTTGTGCCAGTCTCCTCCATGTCACCCCTGCATACTTTCGAATTTCATCAACCCACCTCCCATGTGGTCTTCTTCTGGGTCTTTTCCTGTCCCTTGGAATCCAATCTAAAATTTCGGCTGTCCATCGATGATCTGTCCTTCTGGCAGTATGTCCAGCCCATTGCCATTTCAGGGATTTAACTCTGATCATGATGTCTTCCACTCTTGTCATTTTTCGGATCCACGAGTTCCTCTTCTTATCTCTCCTGGTTACACCAAGTATGCACCTCTCCATGCTTCTTTGAGTTGTCTGCAGCCTTTGTATGTCTCTTTTAGTTAAGGTCCACGTCTCTGCACCATACGTAAGCACTGGAAGGATGCATTGATCAAACACTTTTCTTTTAAGACATAATGGCATATTGCTCTTGAAAATTATGCTGTTTCTTCCAAAAGCTCTCCAGGCAAGTTTTGTACGCCGATTAATTTCTTCATCAATGTGACCCTCACTTGATATCTGCTGTCCAAGATAAACGTACGTGTCCGTTATCTCCAGCTTTTCTCCATCAATCGATAAATCTTCATTTCTTGTAAAAGCATTGAACATCACTTTTGTCTTCTGAAAGTTCATTTTTAATCCCACTTCTTTACTCTTGTCAGCAAGTTCCTGGATCATACTCTGCAGCTCTGATGGGGTAGTTGCAAAAATGACTACGTCATCAGCAAAACGAAGGTGGGTTAGATAATCTCCATTAATCTTTATCCCCTTGTTTTCCCAGCTCAGCGACTGAAAAACACCCTCCAATGTGGCATTAAAGAGCTTCGGAGATATGGTGTCACCTTGTCTCACTCCCTTTCCAATTTTTACGTGTGTTGTATTTTCAAACAGCCTAATCTTTGCACTTGCATTTTCATAGATGTTATTAATAATATTAATGTATGCATCTTCAATACCGCAGGTTTTCAGAGCCATTGTAACTGCTGATGGTTTCACCGAATCAAAGGCTTTTTCATAATCGATAAAAGCCATGCACAATGGAAGTTCATATTCCTCGCTCTTTCAATTAGTTCTCTCAGCACGTGGATATGATCTATTGTGCTGTAGCCACTCCTGAATCCAGCTTGTTCTCTCGGTTGAGCCATGTCCAGTGTTACCTTCAAGCGGTGTGAAAGAACTTTAGTGAAGATTTTATAAACTACTGATAGGAGGCTGATAGGTCTGTAGTTTCCGAGATCCTCAATGTCACCTTTCTTATGTAGCAGGATCATTGTAGCGGTGTTCCAATCCTCAGGAATCTTTCCTTCATTAAGGCATCGAGTGAAAATTTGGGCGAGTACTGTTTCGATTTCTCCACTTGCTTCTTGTATGATGTCTACAGTAATTCCATCTTCTCCTGGAGCTTTTCCTCGCTTCATGTTCTTGATTGCATGTGCAACTTCTGCTGGAAGGACTGGAGGAACTCTGGTACTGGTATCTTTCATGATGTCTGGAGTGCATATATCATCCCTTCCATATAATTTGGAGTAGAAATCTTTCACTCTTGTCAAAATTTCGCCTCTATTTCTTGTTACAGAACCATCTTCTTTTCTCAGTGCCATAATCTGTTTTCTTCCCTTACTGAGATGTCCCCCTTTGCTATCTTTAGGCTTTGGTTGTTTTCAATTGCTTTCCTCACTAGTTCACAGTTGAATTTTTCTTACGTCTTCAGTGATACTTTTTCTTACTGTCTTGCATAGCTCTATATATTCCACTTTGGAAGTCACATCTTCTTTAGTTGTCCTCATCTCTCTTCTTTTTTGCATCAACATTTTGGTTTTTCCTGATAATTTGTTCACATGCAACTTGTTCTTAGACCCAGCTAATTTTGTTGCTGTTTCCATAAGAGCTTTGGTTATTTTTCTGTTAACTTCAGAGATGTCCACTTCTTCCGATGTTAGGCCTTCTAAAGCAGAGAACCTGTTCTTCAGTTCTAACTTGAAGGTATTATGGTGTTTTTTAAGGTTGGTTATGTCAATAGATTTTGTTTGTCTTATGAGCTTGCCACGTTCAAGTTTAGTGTTGAGGTGCATCTTACATCTCACCAATCTATGGTCACTACCTGTGTTGAACTTGTTTAGCACACTGCAGTCTTCTATGACGAATTTTTTGTTACACATAATAAAATCAATTTCACTTGTCGTCCCATTTGGATGTCTCCATGTCCATTTCCTGTGTGGCTTTTTCTTGAAGAAGGAGTTCAAGATGAAAAACCCTTCTGCCTCTGCAAACTCAACGAGAGTATTTCCACGCTGGTTTCTGTTGCCGTGACCGAATTTACCTACTGAAGTTTCATTCTGTTGCCGTTGCCCTATTTTTGCATTGAAATCTCCCATAATTATTTTCAAGTGCTGCTTACCTTTATTATTTAGATGACAAATTTCCTCATAAAATTCTTCAATTTCTTCTTCAGGATGACTTGTGGTGGGTGCATAAGTTTGAATAATCTGAGCCTGGTATCTTTTCGAGAGTTGGATAACAAGTCGTGCAGCTCTGTCAGAGGAACTTTCAACTTCTACAACTTTATCCTTCAGTTTCTTGTTTATTATAAATCCAACACCACTAGTTCTGCCAGTATCTGTCCCACGATAGTAGAAGAGATGTCCACTTTTCAGTTCGATGAGATCTTCTCCTTTTCTCCTTACCTCACTTAGCCCCACGATGTCCCACTTGATCCTTTGTAGTTCCTCTTCCAATTCAAGAAGCCTTGAATCAGAAGATAGGGAGCGTCCATTGTAAGTAGCCAAGGTCAGCATCAGATGGCAGCCTAGTCCGGTCCTCCGGGGATTCTTATATAATCTGTATATATATATATATACGGGGTTCAAAGGAAAGTCTTATTCAGGGCAATAACTGAGGAAGGAGAGGTTCGAGCGGTACAGAAGTTAGGTTTATGTATAGGTAAAGGACAATGACAGATCGAATGAAAATGATTGGAGCACCCCTATGGCAATGTTAAGAAATTAGGAAACCCAATTCGCAAAGAACGCGAAATCGAAACGAAAGTCTAATTACAAAGTTGTAGCGCAGCGTCAAATTAGTAGGAAACGACATTCAGTACGCATGAATTACATACATGGACGGCTCGAAATGCTGATAAAGTGTACGCCGTCGGTGGATGGTCAGGCAATGCAAAATACCGGCCCACGATGGAGAACGATCCAAATGCATATGTAAATGTTGATAGTGACGTAGTAGTCGGTCGGTGAGATAAAATACCGAGACTGGGAAATTGAACGTAAATCGACGTACACGTTATAAACCAGATTGCGGAATGGGCTTACTTTATGGAGAAAATCACCGCAATGCACACGAAGCTGCAAGGTGGTGTGCCGAGCGTATTCTGCCTGGCCAACATCCAACTGTAGTGAATATTAACAGCTGTGTTCGCCGTCTTCGGGAGACCAGAAGCATACAGGCACGTCCGCGACGAGGCAGACCTACGGTTTCGGGTGTTACAGTGCATCTGATGCTGTCCTGGGAAATGTCCTTGCTAATCCCCGCATGAGATAAACAGGACAGTGTGTTTGGAAAATCCTAAACGAGAAGGGAGCTCGCCTCTACCGCGTCTTGCTAGTGCAAGTTTGGTGGATGGAGACCAGGTAAGGCGTTTCGATTTCTGCAATTTTGTACAAAACATTTTGGGGGTTAATCCAACCTTCTTGGCCGATATCCTCTGAACAGATGAGCCCCATTTTCCACGGCCGGAATCCAATCGGCATAACAATAATTAATGGGCTCTGAGTAATCCACCCATGGAGAAAAACTGCTCGACACCAAGTATTTTGGGCAACTAATGTTTGGTGCGGTACTTGGTAAAACACACTAGTCGGACACATTTTCTATGAAAAGAACATTAACAGGTCAGCAGTACTTTCAACTTTTACAGGACCCGATGTCTTTCTGGATGATCTCCTCCTCAGAGATCAGTAGTGCATGTGGTATCATCATGATGGTGCACCACCTCACAAGACAGCCAACGTACGGAGGTTCTTGGCTGAAACAATCATACACAAGATAATTGGTTATGGCGGTACGGTGGAGTGGTCTTGGCGGTCACCAGACTTAACACTTTGCACTTCTTCCTGCGCAGCTACTTGAAAGAACAGATGTATGCTACAGAACCTACTAGTCTGGAAGTTTACGACACAGCATTGTGTGCGCCTGTAACACAGTGACACCTGCCTTGCTAGATAGTGTACGAGAAACTATTCTTACACGCCCTGAAATGTGCATTGTAACTGATGGTGGCCACTTCGAACCGGCTCTACGTTAACTTCCCGCAGGTGCGCGATGTGCCTATAAGTAGGCATATCTCCTGAAACCTTTTTTCCCTGTTATGAATAAGCTTACACAGCTTCTGTCTCGTGTTACTATATATCTGTCTGTTTCTGCACGCTTTACATATTTCGAATTAACAGCATGTAGAGTCCTCCATGTACGTAATTCGTGCGTAAACTATGTCGTTTCCCACTAATTAATTCGACGCTGCGCTACAACTTTGTAATTGGACATTCGTTTCGATCTCGCATTGTTGGCGAGTTTCGCGTTGCTGCCGCTAAGGCCGTTTCAATCCCTTTTGTTCGATCGGCCATCGTCCAACTCGGACCCTTCCTTCCGCATTTATTGCCCTGAATAAGAACTTTCCGATGAACCCTGTATATTCATATAAAATATTACAATGATCCTGCTACACAAAAAAGGTGACATTCAGGATCTCAGGAACAACAGGAGGCTGATGGTGGTTTACAAAATCTTCACTAGGTTCTTTCACATAGCTTGAAGGTAACACTGAACCTGGCTCAACCGAGAGAACAAGCTAGATTAAGGAGTGGCTATTGCACTATAGATCATATCCATGTACTGAAAGAACTAATTGAAACAGCGAGGGATACGAACTCCAATTATACACTGCTGGCCACCCAAAATGCAACACCAAGAAGGAAGCATCCGATTGGCCTGAAATTCGCAGCATGCGTCGCCCGCGAGAGGACATGCAAACGATTAGCATTGCAGGGCATATGCAAATCATGTGCGCCCGGCACGCCACCGAGAAGCACTATAATAAGGGTGCACAGAAGGCGAGGTGTAAGTAGTGGAAGTGTGTTGTGCTGTCGGACCTGTGCGTGGGAAGTTTCCTGATGACTCGGCGTAGAATACAGCAATCATTCCAGCTCGTTTCGGAGTTCAACAGAGGACGAATAGTGGCTTATCGCGACAGCGGTTTATCGTACCGAGACATCGGCGCCCGTGTGAGACGACATCCAGCCACAGTAAGGCGAGTATGGTTTCGGTGGAAGCAGGAGGGACGGATGGACCGACGTGAGTGACTGCCGCAGACGCGGCACACCACCGAACGAGAGTACCGGTATGTTGTGTGGCGGGCATTGACGGCTCGCACCGCCATATCACGAACGTTAGCTCAGGAATTAAGGTGTGTTGCGCAACAACCTGTGTCAGCACGTACCGTTCGACGTCGTCTGCAGGAGCGAGGACTTGTCGCACGGCGCCTATTGCTCCGATTACCATTGACGTTACACCACCGGCGAGTGCGGCGGCAGTAGGCCGTTGAACGCCGCACCTGGACTACGGAATGGCACGACATTGTCTTCTCCGACGAATCCCGCTTTTGCCTGCAACAGCAGATATCAAGGAAAGGTCACATTGATGAAGAAATTAATCGGCGTATAAAACTTGGCTGGGGAGCTTTTGGAAATAACAGAACAATTTTTAAGAGCAATATGCCATTATGTCTTAAAAGAAAAGTGTTTAATCAACGCATCCTTTTAGTGCTCACATACGGACCAGAGACGTGGACCTTAACTAAATAAGGCATACAAAGACTGCAGATAACTGAAAGAAGAATGAAGAGCTGCATGCTTGGTGTAACCAGGAAAGATAAGATGAATAACTCATGGATCAAGAAAATGACAAGTGTGGACGACATCATAATCAGAATAAAATCCCTGAAATGGCAATGGAATTTTATTCTGATCATGTTGCCAGAACAACAGACCACCGATGGACAACCGAAATTCTAGACCAGATTCCCAGGGACAAGAAAAGACCCAGAAGAAGACCAAATGAGAGATCGGTGGATGAAATTCAAAAGTATGCAGGAGTGGCATGGAGGTAATGATAGTGGTATATATGTATGTAACAGTGAAAAAGTAACTAAGAAAAATGAAATTTAAAATGCGGACAAATTATATGAATGTAAATAGAAGAACGTAGAAATTAAAATGGAAAAGAAGGCTGCCATCATCAGGAGAGCAGCAGCATGGTAGAGAGTGGCTTTTCAGGTATCAGTAAACGACTAGGAATAAACCAATAGTCGACTCACCATGCTCCCTAAGACACTGAAACCTAAAAAAATGGAATAAGAAACACCCAAGTGACAATTCTCCAATAAATTTAGGGAACTGAAACTTACCAAATGGCGGCAGAATAATACAGCTGGACTGAGTAAAGCGTCTAAAATCGAGAGACTGAAATATAAACAGAAGGAAGACTAATTAAGTAACACGGTATTGGTGGAATGAAAGTTAAACAAAATAAGGAATGCCTTAATTAGCCGAAAGAGGTAAGCGTGGTAATAGATGCAAAAATGTGTATGTAAATGTTCTTATGCCACAAGGGACCTGTCATGTGGGGCTTGATATTTCCTGTTGAAATTAATATTGTAAGATCCTGTGTTAGTACAGAGTGCTGATGCGTAATTTAGATCTTCGGGAGGTTGAATTAAAATTAAGGATTAATTGATTAAAGTAACGTCTGAGAAATTAGATTGGAACACTATTAGATTTAAATTTATTGACTAGAATGTTGAGGTTCTTGATAATGTTTTCTATATTAGAGCATATTTTGACTATTCTATAAAACTGAGAAATAATGACGTTACGGTGAATACCAATGAAGACGTTGGAAGATCAGTGGGTGAATAACTTGATGTCAAAATTAAAATCCTGTCTCTCTTCAAAAAGGTCGATTTCAAATCCCATGTTTTTGTTATTTAATATCTAGGTCCAGGAAGTTGCAATACACAGTCTTGCATCTATTACTACGCTCACCTCTTTCGGCAAATTAGGGTATTCCTTATTTTGTTTAACTTCCATTTGCACCAACTACGTGTTACTTAATTAGTGTTTCTTCTGTTTATATTTCAATCTCTAAATTTTAGACGCCTTACTAAGTCCAGATGTATGATTCTTCCGCCATTTGGTAAGTCTCAGTTCCCTAAAAATTATTACAGAGTTGTCACTTGGGTGTTTCTTATTCCATTATTTAGGCTTCAGTGGCTCAGGGAGCATGGTCAGTCGACTATTAATTCATTCCTAGTCGTTTACTGACACCTGAAAAGCCACGCCCCCAGGTTGATGCTCTCCTGATGATGGTAGCCTGCTTTTCCATTTTAATTTCTGAGTTTTCTATTCACATTCATATATTTTGTCCTCATTTTAAATTTCATTTTCCTAGTTAAATTTTCGGTATTCCATATTATCCCTAATTCTTTCTTTCGGCATGTTGCATACTGCACAACCGAGATATTGGCCTTGTTTACTAGTTAGATTTATTTTTTCAGAATTTATTTTCTCAGATATATTCTTGTGTTTATTGCATTTTCTTCGGTTTTTCTTTCAACCTACTCTATACATATATATATATATATATATATAATAAAAAAATTGCAAGATCAGGTGATGCGTAACAAAGCATATCCGCTCACTGTAAAATATCAACCACGCCTTCCCCTGGTGCATCCTGTTACCACTAGAGCGGCTCTGACGACCACCACATAGTGGTATAGTTATACCGCTATGTGGATTAGAGGAAATGCTATCGCACACACACCAACCTTCTTGGCCAGCGTAGTGAGTCATGCCCCCCCCCCCAATAATTTCAAAATAGGAATTTTTTTTTTTTTTTTTGATTGGAGGTTTAATGACCACCGTGAGCAACTCAATGGGCTATAAGCAGTCGCCCATCCCTAATTTAGGGTCACTGGTTCCAGGGAAGGGAGGGAGCCAGTGCCGTAAGACAAACACAACATCATGCCTTACCGGGATTCGAACCCGGACCCCTTACGGACGAATGATCAGAGGCCAGCGCCTTAGACCACTGCGCCACCGGGGCGGCGAAATAGGAAATTAATTGGCATATAAAACTCGGCTGGACAGTTTTTGGAATAAACAGTACAATTTTCAAGAGCAATATACCATTATGTCTTAAAAGAAGTATTTAATCAATGCATCCTTCCAATTCTTACATATGGAACAGAGACATGGGCCTTAACTAAAACAAAAACATTCAAAGACTACACACAACTGAAAGAAGCCTGAAGAGATGCATACTTGGTGTAACCAGGAGAGATAAGAAAAGGAACTCATGGATAAGGAAAATGCCAAGAGTGGACGACATCATGATCAGAGTAAAGTCCTTGAAATGGTAATGAGCTTGACATATTGTCAGCAGAACGGACCACCAATGAACAACCAGAATTTCAGACTAGATTCCAAGGGAACAGGAGAAGACCCAGAAGAAAGCCACATGGGAGATGGGTGGATGAAATTCGGAAGCATGCCGTAGTAAAATGAATGAGACAGGCTCAAGACAGACAGTTGTGGAAGGAACTTGGGGAGACCTTAAACCGAATCCTTTCATCTGTCGACAAAATTACATGCCTTATAATTGCAGTCCAGTCCCGATTATCTGACCAAAACGGAACCGATAGGTGGTCGAATAAGTAGAAACAGGTGGGAGAGGTGTGAAATAAATCCAAAATCAAATTAAAGTGTAGTATAAGTATGAAATCACATTTATTAATAACTATTCTGTAGTACAACTAACATAACCAAGTAGACACCTGTTATTCGAAGAAATAAATTTGAAACAAGTCAACTAAATGAGATTTCAGATTAATTAAATACAGCATCTTTTAGAGTGTGACAAAACGGAAAACTTATTGTTTGAAGAAATGAGAGATTGAAGCTTGTTTCCCAGCACTTATCTTTCCTACCGCGAAGTTGCGCCAGCATCGCAATAACGTGCTGACATCTTACTTTCTCATTTTTTTTCTTTTTTTTTTGATTGAAGGTTTAACGACCGCCGTGAGCAACTCAATGGGCTATAAGCAGTCACCCGTCCCTAATTTAGGGTCACTGGTTCCAGGGAAGGGAGAGAGCCAGTGCCGTAAGACAAACACAACATCCATGCCTCACCGGGATTCGAACCCGGACCCCTTACGGACGAATGATCAGAGGCCATCGCTTAGAACACTGCGCCACCGGGGCGGCCATCTTACTTTCCCTTTTTGTTCAACGAAAGGGAAAGTAAGATGTCACGTTATTGAGATTTTTTATTATCCGTTTGGTATTACGAAATACAATATTGGCAAATATTGTATTTCGTAATACCAAACGGAATTAGAAACTCAGCCCCGGGAGCTGGAGTTTTTAAAGGCTGATTTTGTAGTTGAAGCCTCTTTCATCGCAGTTATAGAGGGCGGTTCAAAAATCTTGCTCTATTTTTAGAAAATCATTTGAAAATAACTACATAATTAACAGATATAAGATTTGCTGCGTTTGGAAGATAAACATCTGAAAATGTTTATGATACAAACTAATGCACTTCTAGGTGTGCCCAATTAGTTGCACGGAGGATGATCTACATGTACCCAATTTCTTGCTATGGTCTTTGTAATTAATTAACATCAACAGCATCAATAGCGTTCACGATCCGTTCCTTTAAGCCTTTTAAATCACTGACCTTTAATGTGTATACCCTGTCTTTGAAAAGTTCCATAAAATATCCAATAAGGTGTACAATTTGGACACGGAATCGGGCCATCTCGGCCAATACAGACTCCTGGAAACACAGTATCCAAGTTGTCGTGGAACTTGTGCCCCTGTGAAAAGAAGCTGCATATTGTTAAATGATAGCATCTGGCTTAAGGTTTTCGTCTTGTAGCACAGTAAAATTTTGCTACATATCTAAGTTGAAATTTGCAAATATATTTTTCTGCTGATGAAGAATGGCGAATAATGCGGCTGTGCATAGGACTAAGCCGAACAATAACTTTTGGGATGTAACGAATATGAGTTTGCGAGACGTGTGGGTTTTCCGAACCCCATATACATACGCTATGTGTTTAACTGCGCGTGTTACGCGAAATGACCACTCATCACTGAACTGACACGTCCAAGGAAATATTCATCATTGTCTAGGAGATTCATTAAGTTACAGGCAAATTCGAAGCGACTAGGTTTATCGTTTGCCTGAAAATGTTGAACAATCTGGGCTTTGTATGCATAATCAGTTTTTTTAGCAAACTTCGCATCATTGTTGTGCGTAACAAATGTGCAGCAACTTATCAGGTTGATTTCCTCAGACTCCAGGAAAATGTTTTCGGTACTTGTTCCACGTCGTCTCCTGAAACACTCGAACGTCCATTTCTCGGCTTGTCCAACATATTTCCAGTTTCTAGAAATTTATCTGTCCGTAGAAAGAAATAAATATCTTCACTTATGGACCTAAATACCATTATGTACCTTACAATCCATAGCCGATATGAAGCACATTGTTGGTAGTTCTGAGGATGGCTTTGCAAAAGCTGAAAAGCTTTAACGAGAGTTTTAATGGGAGTTTGATGGTGGAATAGTGGTGATCTTAAGCATGACGTGATTTTAGACTATTTATTGGATTTTAATGGTGAAATGTTTTAGACTTCTAGTTCAACTGGTTGTGCGACAACTGCATGTGAACATCGATGGAATAAGAAATGTTACCGGCATGTACATAATGTGTTGTTGGCATTTAGAGTGTTGGAATCAATGTGCAGTAATGTACATGAATAAGAGAATAAATCCAGATGTTTTCACCTACCGATGGAGTTATAGTTGGAAGAATCGCGGCGTGGTTGGGATTCATCAGTTTGTCCACAAAGAAAATAAATTGACACACCAACAATGTGCTTCATATCCACTATGGATTATAAGGTACGTAATGGTATTAAGGTCCATAAGTGAAGATATTTATTTCTTACAATAGAATTTTCGGTGTGAATAATCACTATATGACCCGGAAACACAAATTTTGGGTTTATATAAGATTTTTACTTATCTGTCCAGTTGTCGTAAATTTTTGTATTTACCTCATGCGTTTTTGTTTTATTGGTGGGGTGTAAGTTGTGATCACCTACTGTTCTACACATTGGTTTCGTGATGGGGAATGAATGCTTTAACACTTTTCCCGACAGATATTTTGTCAGAATTTTTACCTTCATTCAGATCCAACGGAAATTCATAAAAAGAAAAATTGCTGCCATCAGTTCAGCTTGAGATATGACTTGGACAACCTTGTTCAGATACTCTTCATGAGGCGTAGTGAAGAATTCACGCTACTGTGGAATAAGATGACACTATTAATAAACAGAACCAGTTTTATTCCATACAGGATATGATGTTGGATGATGTCGTACATATTCAGATAAATGAATCATTCTGAGGTTGTATAGCAGGCACAGACGCGACAGTTGTCACATTACAGTTAGAGTTCTGAGTTGACGTTCTTTTTCAATTCAAGAAGAAACACTCACAAGTTGATTACACCAGCAGCACCACAATCTTTCCATTCAATTATACAATACAGCTGAAGATAGTGAAACTAGATGTGTGCATGGTACTCGTCAGCTATCTACTTTTTCGGTGTTCTAGACCTTAGCCTGAACCAATAATAATTATTAAAGTTAAATACTAACCGCATTTAGTATAAATTTACCTAAACTACTCAGCCGCAGCCGAGAGCTCAAAATGGGTCCCCAATTCCATTTTCTGGTTACCTGACCTCCGTTTTCACTAAAAACTAGAAGAGAAGTGCCCACCAAAAGTTCCCTCTTCTCGCGTCTTCTCAACTTTCTTCGCGCCTGGACTTTGCACGGCCAATGAGAGGCTTGCATTCTATAGTCCCTCGTTCCCCCCCCCCTCTGTCTGTCTGTCTGTCTCTCTCTCTCTCTCTCTCTCTCTCTCTCTCTCTCTCTCTCACTCTCTCTGCTTCCTATATTCCTCCCACATCATTACGTAAGATGCAATACCCTTACTGTTGCTAGGGGCTCTGTGAATTCCATATCATCACACAAGTGCTCATTTCTTTTAGCATCAGGAGGGTCCCTGCCGAAACGCGTACGAAGATGTCCTTGCGCTTTAGTTCCTGATTTTATTTCAAAACTCGGCGCCAAATAAATTACTTTTTCTTGCATATTTTTCATTGTAGATTGCAGCTGCGAATAGGAAGAACAACTAGTGCCCTTTACACGCAATGATAGGCAACAAAACTTCATATATTTACCTTTCAAACACTGCAAATCTCATTTCTGTAAGTGTTATAGTTATTTTTTTATTAATTTTCTGAAAAATACGGCACAGGTTTTGGACCATCTTGCATATCTCCTGAACTGATACTATTTCATTGTCGACGAAACAAGGTTATCTCGTTTTAAATTTCAGCTGGTTTATCTCGTAACGTTTTTCCAGTAATCAAGCCAGCTTAAACTAATGTTGAAATCGGGGTTCCTTTCATTAAATTCCTTTCGGATAATTGAAGCTTTTTAAAGTAGGATGAGGCCTGCGATAGGTATTCCTTAGGATATAATTATAGGCATTCTTATAGTTCACTCGCATTTTCATGCACACATTTCCTCATCGCTTTTGGGACTCAATCAGAGCACCACTTTTCTAACTCATTTCTTTTTCTCTTCAAGTTCCCAACTGCAATTCGTCGCTCAGGAAATTTGCGGCAATATTTTCTTCATGAACTTGCCTTTGTCTAGTTTCTGTTCAACAGACAGAACCGCTTGGTTTCTAACATTTCATTTTGTCTCATGTTCAGAAAACAAAATTACTTTCATTGTCATGATTGTCCTAAAGCAACTGTTTTATGTCCATTTGAATTTAAATTTAAAAGAGATAGAGTGTTTTGTCTAAGACGTAGACAAGTGCGTCGCAATTTCTTTCGCTTGTCGACAACATTGAGTGACGAGGTTAACAGTTATTTTCTCGGCGAACAGGAGCAACTAAAAGTCCACGTGACCTACAGGAGGAAGTTGGCCTTTGCTCCGGGCTACATCTTGAAGATGGAAGAATACAGCATATTTTTCTTGTAGCCTTTATACATCAAGAATTGAAAAGTCGAACGAAGAGAGAAGGAAAGAGAAGAATTGTGAGCGTGCATAAACTGCACGAACATGGCAATATGTTAAGTAAACAGCGTAATCACGTTTATTCTATGGATCAAATCGCGATAAAATTTTCAAATAAAACGAATATTTCTGATAATCGGAGGTCCCGTAACATTTAAAAAAGCCGTGTTAGAATTTCTGTACAAATTTAGGCGTAAATGCATCACCTCACACGTTCAAGTTAATTGAACTTATCAACAGGAAATAATTATCATTTAAAATAATAGAAATTTAGAAGAAATGTCTCTGTCATTTTATAACGTAATTCGGTGTGTGCCTAATTCGCTCATTTCCAGAGTGGTGTTTATCTTTAAAAGTAGAAAAGAAATGGTATCAGCAAAGTTTCTATTGTTTATTGCTATTTTACTTCTTACTTAATTGAATTTATTTCTCTTTTACCCTTTCTTAATGCATTCAGTTAAGTAAACAACCTTTTAACTTCTCCCAGACTATTAAATATTACATAATTAACAATTCTAAATACATTGAATCCTCATCGATCTTAAGTGCAATGCATTATTAAAGCCGTGCACACATAAATATTGATATACAAACTCGAGCGAAACATTGGTGCTGACCTGACTGAATCTATTTCGGAGAAGCGCATTTTTCAGTAGCGTAAGAAATCCTGAAGTATCTGACCTTCAAATCGACTATCAATGACCTTTAGTACAGGACTATGATAACCTTGGTTATATTGAAGCTTCTGTATTCCATAAAACAATTACATCCAAAGAAATCATCGAAATGTTAACAGAACTGAGTTTTCTAACAATACAGTTGATGTATTGATTACAATGTCGAACAAATTGATAATGAGGAACAGTACACCAATTATGTAGAAAATAGTTACCATACTAGTTATCCGATTTATTGGCGTAAGAGTATATACATAAGCGTTTGCAAGCTTTCGCACATCAACCAGATGGCTTTTTCAAGGAAGTTAGACAGAAACTGCAAACTGAATTATAGAATCTTTAACAATTCAAACGTGGTGACTTGACAATAAAAAGTTACGACGTTATATATTTTTAAAGATACGAGGTATCACGTTAGTTGTGCACGCGGTATCCTGGCAGGGAGAAGACGTTACTTGAAGAACTGGTTCCAAATTCATGGCAACTCAAGAAAGACGCTATCATTGCGAGAGTCACTGTTGGCGATGATCTCCAAGGTTTCCCGAATGGCTGTACATTTACGGGTAGAGTACGTACCTAATTTCTTTATTTCTTTAGGTTCTACAAATTTTGAAGATGACAATCCGATTTTTGGCGTAAATATGACAAGGATGGTAAGTCAGAAAATATCCGAAAACTTCAAAATTTTCATCGTCCTGGAGCGGGACTCGAACCTGCGTCTCCCCAGAAAACGCCCGGGTATGCTAACCACTACACCACCCAGAACGACCAAGTTTCAAGTTTCCGAACAATTTGAATTTAACCATCACAGGATTCGCTAGTCGAAGCAACCGGCATTCATGTTTAGCGAATCTGGAGGTTAAGAATCTTATCCCATGTTTGCCCGGAGAAGCAGATAAATCATGAAAGAAATACGGGATTACGCCATATAATACAAATTTTGAAGATGACAATCCGATTTTTGGCGTAAATATGACAAGGATGGTAAGTCAGATAATATCCGAAAACTTGAAAATTTTCATTGTCCTGGAGCGGGACTCGAACCTGCGTCTCCCAGAAAAACGCCCGGGTATGCTAACCACGGAAACTTGAAACTTGGTCGTTCTGGGTGGTGTAGTGGTTAGCATACCCGGGCGTTGAAACTTGGTCGTCACGGAAACTTGAAACTTGGTCGTTCTGGGTGGTGTAGTGGTTAGCATACCCGGGCGTTTTCTGGGAGCCGCAGGTTCGAGTCCCGCTCCAGGACAATGAAAATTTTCAAGTTTTCGGATATTATCTGACTTACCATCCTTGTCATATTTACGCCAAAAATCGGATTGCATCTTCAAAATTTGTATTATATGGCGTAATCCCGTATTTCTTTCATTCTTTAGGTTCTATTATTCAGCTTGCAGTTTCTGTTTTAACTTCCTTGAAAACGCCATCTGGTTGATGTGCGAACGCTTGGAAATGCTTATGTATATATTCCTACGCCAATAAATTGGATCTGTAGTATAGTTACTAATGTCGAACAAATTTATGATTACAACGAAAAAAACTGATTTACACCCAGGAGGCAAATATGATTTTAAAAGCACTTTCAACTGTAGGGCAGCTGTTAGAAACTTTTTTCATGCTGTTCTTCGAAAAATACGTATTCTATTATTATAGACTTAGGAAAACATTTTCATTCAAAGCAGCTAATGAACTGGTTTTACAAAAGAAAGACCTGTAAATATTTCTTTTTAGTTTAACGACCATTGTGAGTATTTGATGGATTATACCGTAAGCAGTCGCCCGTCCCTAATTTAGAGCCCTCCCTTGGTTCCACGGAAGAAATATAGCGAGTGCCGTAAGACAAACACAAAATCCATACTACACCGGTTTTCGAACCTGGATCCATCTCGAACGAATGGAGATCTGCAAATGAAAATAGGCATTCCCAGAAGTTTGAGGAAAATTTATTTTTCTGCATGTGATATGAAAATGATGTATCTGTTATTGCCGTAAATAAGTAATTCGTTAACATTTTCTTGACTGAGTGTCTTCCAAAAATCACCTGTGAATGTTTTCACAATTTCAGTTGCATTTACTCTGTGCTCAGGTTTGTGAACTTAAAACTTCTTTTACTGCATAGCTTTATAGGTCACAGTTCAAGCAAAACAAATCCTTAAGAGTTTTTTTTTCTGTATTTTTGTCTTACCAACTTTATAATACTGAAAAAAGTTTGAGGTCACCTATGAACTTTCAGGAAGATTCTAACAGGATTTACCCCGTGTCCGTAACATTGTACTTACACATTATTTTATAACGGAGTTTTTGGTGATGGCTTAAAGTAAAAGCGATCACTCAAAATCTGGACAAAAAGCATTGAGTTTGTTCTAGAAGTTAGATTTGAAATAATAATGCATTAATTTAAGAGTAACACACGTCTGTTTGGCAAAATGCAAAACCTTAATTTGATAATTTTAGAAACCTTTCTGCTAACTGAAACTGAATTTAAGAAAATGCTCCCGAGCCATTAACTTCCAATAAATAGCGTCAAAGTTTTTTTGGTTCCCTGCACATATAGATATTCATATTGTCACAAAAGCTGCTTAAATGTATCATCTGATCAGTTTCTGTCGCAGAAGTATAACATGATTTTCGAGTACTACTCCCAGCGGAAAATGGCTGACGTTTACATGCAAATTAAAATTCTTCATCTCTAACCTAAAGCATTCTGCCCATACACGAAAGAAATTTTGAAAAAGTTTCCGAGAACAAAAGATTTTACGAATGGGATGGCAGCACCTGTTTTCATCCTGTTCAATTCTGCTTCCTAGAGTACTCTTCCGACTATAAATTGTCACAAGATACCATTGCTTGAATGGATTAGTCTTCAACATGGATTTCATAAATGGGTAGAGATTGTGTAAAGAACATTTGCATACACATAATTTTATTTCAGCACGATGAAATATGTTTTGTAAAAACTTTTTCTGAAATAACATATTCTCAAAGTATTTTAATACTCTAATTACCAAGATGTTTTCAGTTTTGTGACTTGAATGTGGAGTAGCTACACCTCTCATTCATTTCCGCTTGTATGTGGCCATTCGATTTCTTGGTGAATAAAATTTATAATTTCTTTGCTTCTGTGTCTTGATCACTGAATCATCTGGAAACGACGTTAAGGAAAGCTGCGGCACATTTTAGAGTTTGAAGTTATTCGCTCTATATTTCAGTGATATTATTTATTTCTTATCTAATATTGTAATAAGTGGTGTAATAAATTTTAATGTTCGTCAATATATGAACGGTGGCACAGCTTTTTCGAAATGATGTGTATGATCCCCGCCTTAATACCTAGGGAACACTTTTCCAATTTATCAACCTGTATTCGATTTGCTACCATAATGAAAGGAAATATTCTTAATCAAAACCACTGCTTTTGCTTTCTTTAAATATATATTAAAAATGCATGATTTATTACAAATATGTGTCCTTCAGTTACGTTTCACAAAATCATATCTACAAATGGATTTCGGAAACAATAAAGGCAATTTATTCCTTGTGTTCTTTAGTTCGCCACCAATTATTAATGTATTTAATAAATGTAAATTTTCTTTGACTTAGATTTTCAAGACAACTTGAACTTGTGGCGATGTTTTAAAATGTACGACTCTTTTCATAAAGTGCCTGCAGACAGGTTCAGAACGAATGTTGATAGAAATTAAAATGCATGAATTATATAGCGATTTATTCATACAAAACAATGCATTATACATCCGAATGAATATTTTATTCAAAATTAATTCAAATTATATTTCTTTATCCAAAAGAATACATGTTTTATTTATAAATATTAAAACTTAATTCTTCGAAATTATTAGTCTTTTAACTATCCATGAAAAAATGAAAAATGCATTGTATAAATGGCAAATTTTTTCCTTCAGTTTAATACAATAATATAGTCGTATGAGGATCGAAATATCTGTATAATCGTTGTTTCATAGTAGATAGAGAGGATCATATAATTCAATTTGTATGTTGAGCGGCTTTAAAAGGGATAGCTAGAAATTTCATAACTTAAACGTTGAGTATAAAATTCTTAAAATTACCATTTACTGAATTTATTATTTATTTATTTGGTGAAAAATCAGAATGCGTTTGAAAACGACGGAAAACAATATTAGATACAACAAATTGTACTGAAGGAACAAATTGAATTTTTCAGGATTGAAAAATTTATTACTACTCTGAAAATTTTTACTTTTATGTTTCAATGCTGAACGTCAGTTAAAGTGCTCGTCTTTAAGAGTTTTTCATAAATACATTAAATGCTTTCCGCTACTAATTCACTATTTTTCAAAAGTTAAAAAAACATTTTTGGCCATTAATGTTGCTCAAAAATGTTATCAGTTACTGTCTGCTTTTGATGTCAAATATACTTGTTTACAGTTTTTGCTCATTTTTGAAACTTTTGAATGTTTACTTTTTGATTAAAGCATCATGAAGCTTAAGGTATTAAAAAACCGAAAAATGAACAGTCAAAAAATTACCATGACATTTTTGTGGAATCTGTGTTTTGTGAAACATCAATGAGAACTAAGTTCATATGTATTTTATCACCAGAAGAAGGGTTGAGTGAGAGATTGGGACCCTAATGTTTCTCTTTTTGTCATTTTTGAGCTCACCAAGTGCTTTTCTCCCATCTCCTATAGGCTGTCTTTGCCAGTTGCATCCCTGAGATCCTAGAATTAGTGGGAACTAGACCCAAATATGGCGGAGAATTCAGGCGGGAACACGGCAAAAGGTACCTGGTTCTGTCACGTGTTCTCTCGCTGCCCGTTGTGATGGCTGCTAGCTATGTCACTGGACAACTCTCCTGTCTCTCTCTCATCTATCTTTCCTTTCCTCACAGCGTTTACATCTGGTGCATAAAAATACTATGTCTGTTGAAACAAATCTTCCTCGGGTCAATACATTCGTTAAAAATCTGAGGAAATGTGCGAAGTACAAATCGTGAAAGTGAAGGAATTCAAAGCTGTTGTCCATTAATATATGCAAAAAGAATTGATGTAGAAACGCTCAGTCTTCACCTCGGAGCCAAAAGAACAATAAACACCGCTTACTCTTGTCTGATTTCTCATTAACAGCATGAGATTTATAACACAAAGAAGTATTTTAAATTATTCTTCGTATTTCTAGCATTCTCCTCTCTTTCTCTCTCTCTCTCTCTCTCTCTCTCTCTCTCTGTCTCTCTCTCTCCACTCTGCTCTCCATTTCAATATACAATGTATGCTTATATAACTAGTACATGATTTCCTTATGTTTCATTTTTCTTCTAGAGTGATTCAACCTTTTCTTTTCTTCCATTCTCGTTTATCGTTTTGCTTTTTCTATTGAAACACGACTGCTTGCATCGAAATGAATTTGAAATCAAAATTCAGGCTATTATTTTTCATATATGTTTTTACTACTTTTCTCAAGTACTTAATTTCAGATGAATTATCGCAGTCATCCTTACGTAAACGAATCTTTTGAATTGACACTCCTTTCGGTTTCGATATTTTCATTTCTTACCTTTCTATTTCTTGAGACAACATTCTGTCTCCCACAATTTAATTTTTCTTTTAATCAGGTAGCTTTCTGAGAAACAGATCTTGTGCTACACACAACAGATTGTGGAATCAACGCTTGGCATTCTTCTTCTTCTGCCATGCGAATGTAACAAATCATTATAATGTTAAACAGGAACAACTTCTACAGAAATGTATTCTGCAAGCGATTTTCCTCATTACGCGTACATAATTTTGGTGATTTGTATGCCTAAGTGGCATCAAGTTTAGATGACAATAGCTTTTGAATTCCAGTGAAATTATGTGTTACTTTCGCGTGATATGCACCAGTTGTAAATACTATGTGACGCTCTTGTGTTTGGTGTATGTCGCGAGTGTAATTGTTGTTGTACAGCTGCACGCGTGAGTGTTGAGCATGAAAAAAAGGTATATAATTGTGAATATATTAGGTAATAAAATGCTAAACATGCCATCTGAAAACATGCATTAAACTTTTTTCGGCGAGAGCACATTTCAGTAAAGTGTTTGCTTTTATCGCTGGCGCACCTTAAGGAAAAGATATTTAAATGTCACTTACACATATATCAAAGCAAAAGTTTTATGTACACAAATATATAATGTAATCTGATTTATATTAATGATTTAAATTCATTAAAATGTAAGCACTTTTGAATATGTACTGCAGAAAATGCTTCCTCCTGTTCAGGTTAATCAACTTGACATCAGGTAAAGTTAAATACTAAGGAAAATTGAAAAAAAAAAGTTTCCGTAACAGAGAGCTTTCAAGAAACTATTTTATATAACTTAGTTCTATTCTATCGAAATGTTTAAAACCCAAGTGATATTTCTCTTTTGTATTTACTTGCGTAGAATGTTAAGAACTGTAAAATAAAGACAATGTTATATGATTTACTGGCATTAAAAAAATCGGTTGAGTGCATGGAAATTATGCCTTATTTCATTCATGAAACCACACTGCGTCTTTGAAATCCTATTCTGAAAATTTTACAGAAATTTTCAAGTGTGTGAAATAAAAAGTTTGGAAAAAATCGCTACTTAAAAACTCCTACTGAAGTCAGTAAAGCATGGTGGATGCTATTGTGCAATGAATTTTACGAAGGTGTATCAGAAAATAACTGCCCTACTACAGTTTCCATATTGCAACAATGTAGGTACTATTATATTGGCAGGCATATACATTAACAGTGAGGGCATTTCTCTCTATTATTACACAAACGATTCAAGGATATTTATCGTACTTCAGCACGAATCACATTTTACAGAAAAAGCGCATTATATCCAATTTCAGACATATAAGAATTTGTCGAATATGAAATCTCTGTCTATAAATGAAGTGGAATCATAGGAGAAGCTTACACATTTTTCCTTCATTTGAAGTCTTATCCGAAACGTATGGATTATAACTAGATTGCTCTAATAGCAGCTAGTAACAGAATTCCAGCTGATAAATAATATCAGCAGTATACAAAATTTTCTGAGCTCCTCAAACAGAAATGTGTACATAGCGGCAGAGTTTTACGAAAGCGAAGGCGAAGGCAAAACAATTCCTTTCCCCTCTCAACTCAAAAGTACCGATCATAAACTTGTCACGGGTTGCTCCATTCTAGACTTTCATTCTCTGTTTCATGTCCCAAGGCATGATGAACGTCATAATACTAGGTAGCAACAAGCGACTCAAGCATCTTCCTCTTTCCTTAGGTTTGTCGTCAAACCTGAAGTGGTATAACAGGCTGTTATACCCCTTTTATAAGATTCGTGAACCCCTTTTGTTAATGAGAAATGATTAGTGTCAATCATCTCCTAAATGACCACTTTGAATTACATCGATAAGAGGAAAAGCAGCGCTTTGGTTCAGTTGTTCCAGCAGTGTTTGGTCACTTCCCTGAGAGCGAACTTATTCGTTCGAGATGATTTCAGCTCATTTTTCTGACCCAGAGTTGATTAGTTCCAACTGATTAAAGGGTTGGGATGAAGCGTATACATAAAAAAAAATAATAACATGTCTTGAACACAGAGCACGAGTGTCTATTCTGACTACTTTCGCACTTCATTGTTTAAATAATGATGTTATTTAGTATTACAAATAATTCCCAAAGTAACAAGCTCGGTTTTAGACGAAGGTTTGGTGAGTTTCCAGACTAACGCAATTATGGATAGGATCTAGAATCTAAAAGCTTCGGTGACCCATGCAGTCTTCCCAAATAATCGCCTTCTGAAGTTGCACATCTCGACAGTAGGAAATATCTGCTCTTTATTTTGCATTTTCCCTACGGATTACGTTTTCCCTCGGCTTTTTATTGGGAATTTTCCATTCAGAACTATGCAGTGCAGTTCCAAGTATGGACAAGTCTGTTCCATCGCGTTTGCTTTAGTTGGAAACCTCAACATATCTGGCCCTTTTTTAATGAAGTTTATAAGCTTTTCGTACATAGTAAAAGGCTGTGAGATCAATAAAAGCACGAACAAGATCGAAGCCACTGATGCATAAGTGATTTGCACAAGATATAGCAACGATTCCGCGACCAAGATTCAAATCGCAATATTCTATTGCTTTTCTATTAGTACAGGTATAAGAAGAAAAATGTTTAGGCTATCGTTCAGTTATCCGTTAACATCATGTGGTTTGACGTTACTTGCATCGCGCCACGTCTAATACTTCGGCTACAGTAAATCAACAATCTTCCTTTACATTCAATCGATAATTTATATCATTCGAAGTGTTCATTTTTGCTAAATTTTTATCATTTTTGATGCCCAAGGAACAGGGTAGTATTTTTGTTTGAATCGATGCAAGCTACTTGGAATGCCAAATCCACTCTTTCGGAAATTGTACAAATAGCCATATCCCCCCAAAAATTAATACCGTAAGCTCACATCAAAGAAATAATATCAGCTAACTGTAGTCTAGCTATGAGGGGACATCTTTAGTATAGTCAAAGCAAAGCGCGCGTTACTGCTGTTAATATAATCCCCAAGACCATGCTCGATTTGTTGGGGTCTTTTGAGTTCGAAAAGTGTAAAATTATTACCATGCATTACGTTCGTGTGTTTAGTACTCAGTAATACAGTCGTTATCTGCCGCTTATAAGAAGAAAAGCTCCTGTTTAAGAAAATTGTGGAAGTGTTTCAACAGAGATCAACTTTCATTTACTCTCCATCGTGAAAAATGTCCCAGCGTTAAATCCTGTATCCCGCTAAAAGAGAAATAACAATTATGCTGTCAATCTGAAGTAAAATATGTTTCTGATCTTTCCTGCATTTGTTATCGGATTTAGAAACAACAACACTTACAACGACTGTACATTTTCCGGACGATACAACATCACAGAACACGTTGTTTGTCAGGTGTGACCATCGTGGAGTCATCCAAGTCGTAATGGGTCAAAGTCAGAAACTTTCATTCTGTAAACAATATCCTCTATAAATCGGAACATAAAAATATCGAAAGGAGTGATATACAGGAGGTGAAATAGCCAGATAACAGATTCTCTCCGACCAATCTTTTGGAAATTTTGCTTGAAGTGAGTTAGTGCTTTATCTTTTGGGCGGAAATTGCGTTGGTCGGAACTATTGCATTTGGAGAAATGTCTATCTAGTATGTTCATGTAGATGCTTTAGTTTACTCTATTTTCAACAAAGAAAACGTACCAGTAATTTTAAACTTTCCTAAAATATTATTTTTGGAGGTGGATCTGCGTTAAAAATGTTGCATGAGAAATTCCAGATTCCGAACACAATGTTTATATCAGTTAACAATGCCACTTAGTAAAAAGTTTATTTATTCAAAATAAAAGGTATGAATTAGAAATGTATCGTCACTTTCTAATATACCAAGTGTTTCAGAAGAAAATTCATGCATCTTTGTTATTTGATTTTATCGCAAGCAGTGTAGCAATTGAATTTCGTAATGTTGCAGTTGTTGACTTTTATGTAGTATCTGAGGAAATTTGTTTGGTAAAATCTGCAATTCCATGCCAGCTTTCCGAACGTTATTGTGTAGACTGCGCTGTTTTTACTCATTTATGTTCGCCTGACGCCTTTCCGATGAAATCTTTTCAGCTGTTTTCAATTTTTTAAACACTGGTTAATTTTTTCGACACGCTTCTTTAAACTTGCGAAGCATCACTGAAACAGATGTGAACTATGCAAACCGCAACATACAGTAAACGTTTTATTCCGTGGAAACCATTTATTTCATCTGCTGCAGCGCAACACGTAGTTCTGTTTCCTGGCGACCTTTTAAAATGAGATCGCCATCTAGCGTTGAAGAAAGAAAATCATTCCATACTTGACACTATGAATCGCATGCTCATAGGAGCTAAACGTGTTCACTTAAATATTTGAAGCTGTTCCCATAATTTAAGAACATTCCATATTTTTGGGAGGAATTTCTTTTCCGATACCACCTCGTATAAGTTGTTAATAGCATCCACTTCATGAAAAAATAGAAATGTGTAAAAACCAGCATGAAAAAAAATCCTTATTTAAGTAAATGTGACACTAACATTCCCTGATATTGAATGCGATTGGTCGCAGACAAGCAGAATTGGTCAGAGGTGCTGCTCAGAATGTTTTGTGGTGTGTGTTTTGCTTGACAGTCTAAAATTCTTTCTTCCTTCCATCTTTCCTATCTATGTCTGCACGTGCACCACGTCATCGATGCTTCTCCGTCTTGCACGTCGTGTGTCTCCTCCTGACCAATCATTTATAGGCGGTGTTTGCTAGCTGCATTCCGGAGATCATTGATCTGATTGGTTCCCGGCCAAAATATGGGGGAACCTTCAAGTCCGAACGAGGTCGAAGGTAAACAACGTAGTACTTCGCAAAAGTAGTTCACATCAGCTTTTTTTTTAATATTACTATCAAAACCATTAATTTTTTAGCAGAAAAGAAACGTCAGTTTTGTGTAGCGAAATTCTAAAAATAAACTGAATTCTTAAAACTTTAATGCGCAGTTTATTTGCTATTTTCAAAAATATGTTTCGTTTGTATATTTGAGGCAATATACGAACATTCTTATTTATGATTTTTAATTTTGAAGTCAAAAACAGTATGTCATAATCTCAACAAAATGTTCACTAAATATTAGGAATTAACCGAAAATGTGCCGTCTAAAAATGATGTTTCGAATCAAATGAAGTGTTTTAAAAATTTTAAGAAATCGGTACCTGAGCCCATGATGAACTTTGTAACATAAAAATTAATTATTTTTTGTAAAACTGACTGAGTATATAGCACAGCCTACCAATTTCAAGTCTGAATTACTTCTAAGAAAAAATTACATTTCAGTTTGAGTATTATCAAAGCATACAAACGGTTCGTTTATAATTTCTCTTGGTGTAACAATGTTTTCATTAGCTACGATTTTCTGTCTTGAGATAATATGTTAGGAAGCTTTCAAAAATTATCTCAGGTGATAAGGTATGCATCGCTACACACACACTAATAAGAAGCTCGGCATTTGCCTTTATGCTACATAAAATGAAAACATATTTGTTAGCGTTTGCATTATAGTAAGATGTCCACTGCAAAGAACTAGCTCAACAACATGTCGCCAACGGAACATCAGTTTCGGTGATGGCCTATTCGTAACGAGAATGATTTATATCTTTACATTGATTGGTTACTATAGAGACAGATTTTAACACTGATTGGCTGCTGTAGGGGAAAATCTTGTCGCTGATCGGCCATTACAACCAAAATTTTTATCAATTAAAACGTAACTCCATCTCTGTACTTTCCTTTCCTTTTCACAGGGCATTAACATCTTAGCCTTCACTTCAGCGGCTGAGGCACGTGACATATTTAATAACTGCTCATATCATTCGAGTGAGAGGCAACCGTGAGCAACTCTAAGAATCATAGGCAATCGCCGGTCTCTAATTTAGGGCTGCTGTTTACATGGAAGGGAGAGAGCCAGTGCCGTAAGACAAGCGTATCACATGCAGGAATCGAACCCGTAACTACTTGTAAGAACACACAGAAGCCAGACTTAGACCACTGCCCCACCTGGTGGCGAAATGATTTCCTACTTATTATTACAAATCATGTTTAGGGAACTGACGTTTCTTTTCCTTCTGCATATAGCTTTTTTTTTTTTTTGTTACATTTTGCACGAGCTTTTTAATGAAATATTCTTTTTTCTTATATCTAGTAGTCTGCTTGCAATAGAAATCCTGATATTTCATTTCATACATTTTCATTATATTGTCTAAAATTAATTATTTGTTCAAAATATCGTCAAAAGCGTATCGACTGCTTTGCAGAATGAGCTTTCTTTACATTCATAGTTAGCGAAATTTAAAAAGTGAAATAAATGTGATGGCATCCCCTTAACAGTGTGTTATATGACATTACTTTGTACTACAACAGTGAATAAATGCTAAGCACTTGAATACTTTGCATTGTTATTAAATGATCATAACGTTGTGAATAGCTTAGAAAAGAAAAGATTATTTGAGTACATTTGTATTCGATACAGTACAGCAAAGATTATCTAGAATAGTTACGCACAAGGTTTTTCGGAATATTGAGTTTTTTTCGCATAATCAAAAGTAAAAAAATCATAATTTGGGATGATGAATTCAATACGATAAAAAACAAGCTCATGTTTTTACAATTAAGTGCATAAAGATGAAGTATGCTTATAAAAGATGCATAAGAAACATACTATGCGCATTGAGAACAAAAATCGGGAATTTATTTTCGTCCGAATGCTTTTGCTAATGATTAATTATTTAGACAGTCGGTTTCCTGTTGATCTCTTTTCGGATAATCAATGCTATACTGTATTAAAATTCGAATGGACAAAATATAAAAAATTATTCCATATCAAAAAAGTTATTAATGAGATTACGTTTTATCAATCCAAAGTAACATACGTTAATGCAAATCAAAATGTAACATGCATTACATACCGTGAAAAACCACTGAAATTAATTTTTAATAAAAATATAAAGTTTGAATTAGGTTATGTGTGTGAATATTTAGCAATCGATCTCGATTACTGATTTGTAAAATCATCTGGTAAATGGTTTTAAAGACCAGTTTTTAGTAATAGCTTCCTGTCTCTTACCATAAAATTCTTATTCCTATTTCTGGTTATAAGGATGTGTATTCTTACAAAGGTGGACAACACCATAAAAAAAAAAAAAAATAATAATAATAATAATAATAATAATAATAATAATAACAACAACAATGAGAAGAATGAACTACGACATACGTTGAGTTAATTACATATTTAAAGATGAAGCATTTCTTTCATTTAAAATTTCCCTCTGGCTTAACTCAGAACTGTATCAGTGAATAAAACGAAAACTTTCGCTTTTTAGAGGTGACCTGTAATTTTACAAAATTAGTGTAAATTTACGTGAAAACACATACATGCATTACAAAATTCAGCACGTTCGAACTCTGTAAATGACAGCCTTCTGTTATGAAAATGCAAAATTAAATATTCTGCCAATTATCATTCAGCACGTTCGAATATTCAATATCCGGCCAATTAAATTCAGCACGTTCGAACTCTGTAAATGACAGTCTCCTGCTATGAAAATGTAAAATTAAATATTCGGCCAATTAAATTCAGCACGTTAGAACTCTGTAAATGACAGCCTTTTGCTCTGAAAATGTAAAATTACATAGTCGGCCAATTAAATTCAACACGTTCGAACTCTGTAAATGACAGCCTCCTGCTATGAAAATATAAAATTAAATAGTCGGCTAATTATCATTCAGCACGTTCGAATATTAAATATTCGGCCAATTAAATTCAACACGTTCGAACTCTGTAAATGACAGCCTCCTGCTATGAAAATATAAAATTAAATAGTCGGCTAATTATCATTCAGCACGTTCGAATATTAAATATTCGGCCAATTAAATTCAGCACGTTCGAACTCTAAATGGCAGCCTCCTGCTATGAAAATATGAAATTAAATATTCGGCCAATTATCATTCAGCACGTTCGAATATTAAATATTCGGCCAATTAAATTCAGCACGTTCGAACTCTAAATGACAGCCTCCTGCTATGAAACTGCAAAATTAAAAATTCGGCCAATTATCATTCAGCACGTTCGAATATTAAATATTCGGCCAATTAAATTCAGCACGTTCGAGCTCTAAATGGCAGCCTCCTGCTATGAAAATATGAAATTAAATATTTGGCCAATTATCATTCAGCACGTTCGAATATTAAATATTCGGCCAATTAAATTCGGCACGTTCGAACTCTAAATGGCAGGCCTCCTGCTATGAAAATGTAAATGAAATATTCGGCCAATTATCATTCAGCACGTTCGAATATTAAATTTTCCGCCAATTGTCATTCAGCACGTTCGAATATTAAATATTTGGCCAATTAAATTCAGAACGTTGGAACTCTTAATGACAGCCTCCTGCTATGAAAATATGAAATTAAATATTCGGCTAATTATCATTCAGCACGTTCGAATATTAAATATTCGGCCAATTAAATTCAGAACGTTCGAACTCTGTAAATGACAGCCTCCTGCTATGAAAATATGAAATTAAATATTCGGCCAATTATCATTCAGCACGTTCGAATATTAAATATTCGGCCAATTAAATTCAGCACGTTCGAACTTCGTAAATGACAGCCTCTTGCTATGAAAATGTTAAATTAAATAGTCAGCCAATTAAATTCAGCACGTTCGAATTCTTTAAATGACAGTCTGCTGCAATGAAAATGTAAAATTAAATATTCGGCCAATTATCATTTCTACAACTCACCAACGCGGATTCAAATGCAGTTAACCAAATTACTCTTACAACAAAATTTAGTCACTATACTTTGAGTCAAAATTGACCTTAGGATACGGTTGTCAGAGACAGGAAATCACACAGTGATAGAAACGTATTTAAAATCTGCGTTATACTTAATATGTCGCACGTTTTCTATAATTCATTTTAAAAGTGATAGTACCAAAATGTTTATTTTGTGGATTAGGAATTCTACCAAGCGAAACATGTTTTTTGTTTCCTGTGGAAATCCTACGTAACATCTCTTCAGATATGGCATACCAAATGAAAATGTTACATGTCGTTTTTTGGGATACGTCCACCCTTATGAAAAATAATGTTGTATCTGAAATTCACGTGTAATATCCTTCGTCGAAGAATGTGTTTCTGTACGATGTCAGATCAGGCGCTCAATTCCTCAAACGCAGAGTATAGTGGACGAGACTAACAATATCTGATTATGTGATGTTAAATAATCTGTGTTTTATACTTCCTAGGAGTGTCAAATAAAGTGCTCTACGAGAAGGCATATTATGGACCTATCTAGCGATATCTACGAGTGCCATGTCAGATAAGAGAGGATAAGTCTAGCTGCTGTCTGTGGATCTCAGATAAGATTCTTAAATTCCTAGAGACACAATATGGGTCAGTACAATATTTTTTTTCGTAAAATGTCAAACCAGGTGTTTTATTAAAAAACAAACATATTATGGATCACTCTAGGAATATCTGCCTGAGGTATGTCAAACCATAAAGTTTATACTTCAAAAGCACAGGACACGTTGTAGATTGTCTAGCAATATCTTACTATATGATGTCGAGAAAGATGCTTTATAATGTGATCTTTCTATGGGTTAGAAATTTAGATGCTCGGGAGTGTTACTAATGGTTTTGTGGAGCAGGAAAAAGGAATAACATATTTTTTAATCTCTCAGGTACTCTCCACTACGCTATGAATGGGGTTTAGAAAAAAACATAGAATAGAGCAAGATGAAGCCACTACCTTTTTCTGATATGAGTTATACTGTTCAAGATTCGCTGGATGCGGGTTGCAGGTACCTTTCAAGTGCAGGAAGTTATTTCTTTTTCTAAAGTTAGAAAAAGAAATACAACTTTGGGAAAAGAAATATGTGCATATCACATATTTTCTGTGGGTGAATTTGCGTTTAATGTAAACGAAGTCCGATCCACAGCACACGCATACAGAACCCCACACACTGGTCTCTAAATGACTTCATATGTATATGGGATTCGTAAACCTTCTAGAATTAGTAACTGTGTTGCCACAGCTCATTGTCAACTGAAAGAACAAAACGGGTTTCGTTCCTGAACAATTCGTTTCCCCAACAAACGGTCCTGGTTGGACGTTCATAAGATTATTGCAAACAGACCTCTTCATCTGCTACCTTTCCTGAACAAAACAGTAGTTCCTTCACCACCACAGAGTTTTTTATGTAATTAGATTACAGTAGAAATATTGGTTATGTTTGCGTCATATCGTATGTATCTAAACCTTTCCTTACATTTAACTAAAAACATTCACGTCGTCCGACAGCAATAATTGGGGAGCTCATTTTTTCTACAGCTGATTCTAGGTTTGCGAAAAATTCAAGATATTTATACCCTTTTCGTCTTCACCTCTCCGAACTTTTGGCTGGTTCTCTTTCCGGCATTACCTCGTCTACGAATCCTCAAAAACTCGCTCACTTCGGTGAAAGACAGACAAGTCGTATTTGTACCGGAACAGTTCAGTGGGTGTAAATGTCAAGCAACTTCATTTACTAAGTTAGCTTTTATTACAGGATAAAATACCTAATCCTGAATACATTCTAAACGGATTATATTTGTCCATAACAATGAACACGGAGATGCTGAGGAAGATTTCTAAGCATCCCACTTTTCTGTTGCATAATTTCCCCGCTATCTGGAAAAAATGTGCAATGTTTTACTTATAAAGGCAGTCCCGAAAACAAAAAAAATAAAGCTACCAGATTTCGGGTAAAATTAACTTTGTAGATATAAAGAGGCAAAGTTGTTTAGCCCTGAAAGAATTTCCAAAATATACACCGTCAACAATCAGTATGTGAAATGAGACAGAAAAATGTTCTTGCGTCAGCTTATGGACGCATGATTATAATAGACGATTAACCTTTTCGTATTAAACGTGGTTTCGTATTTCACGAAACTGAATAGCTCTGTTTCACAAATGATAAATTATTCGGAAGACTTTCCAGCTTCTGACAAAAAAGTAGGTTTAAATTTTTAATTTAATTTCAGAATCAGTGAAGCTTAATATTTGTGATAAACCTGGGAACATTTCTGATAAGGAATAACATTGCAATTCGAAAAAACTTGGAAATTAATACAGATATTTTAACGTGGACCAGGAACAAACTTGGAAATGGTTGACTTCTGTTTCGGAGCAGTCAGATTATTCTGAGTGTAGCATGTTTAACGCAAACATGACTTTATGAATAGGAAAATCCGAAAGTGGCGTAACTCTTATCATAATACGGTTGGAAGTTAGTAACATCAAATGAATTTATTGACATATACCGTATGTATCACCGTAATGATCCCGCAACAGTTGGGCTTGAACTATGAAAGCAGAAAACGCTCTTTTTTTTCACTCAAATGAGAAAACAAAATGTCATATGTGTATCGGAAATAAGTTCCGTCACTTTTCGATCGTCCATATAAGAGATTACTCATCAACAGAGAACATGTTATTCGGTGAAGATGAAAATAAAGGACGTTCATGTGCTTTAATCACTGATCAACAGTGGATTTTCGGTTTAGCAGTTGCTCAAGAATAACTGAGATTTGTTCATGTAACTCCTGAACGCTACACCTTTTTAGTGTAAAATTCAGTTTCTCTGTCATTTGATATAATATTAGGTTCTTTCAGACGAAATGTCAGGTTTTACATATATGTGCGGTTGACAGGAAATTTAGGAATTAACACATCACGCGATGTAATTGTGATCGGCAACCCTAAAGCGTCGAGGCTGCTGCCATTAACGGTCGTTTCGTCAGTGGCATCAGTTTCAAGAGGATTGTTCTACAGTGAAGAGGATAGTGGATCAGGGCCCAATTCGTTTCATTTTCTCATATGAGTTCAAACTTGGACACCGTGCATCGGAGGCAACTAGCAACATCTATACAGCATTTGTACCACGCACCGTTATTGGTTTTCCAAATACCAGTCCAGCGATACGAGCTTCCAAAGTGAACCACGTGGTGGACCAGAAGAAATTATTGATGGTGCCGAGTTGGAGCTCTTGACTGAATCCGATCTATATACACTGACGGAAAAATGACTGAATCCGATCCATATACACTGACGGAAAAAATCCCAACACCAAGATGGGGTTGTGTTAGATAAACTACAGTTGGTAGGCGGTGAGAGTACATCTGTAAGATGACGTCTATGCAAATTTCGCGCTCGGCGCATACGTGTGGCGCTAGTAGCGCCCCTCGGAACATGCAAAGCAGGTTTGCTGTAAATACGCGCTGTAACGTTCGTGAGCGTTAGTTATCGTTGAGATTCGACGTAGTGTGTTGATGTTAGTCAAGAATGCCTTTAAGAAGACGAAGAAGCCCTTATCAACAGCTCACGGAGTGTGAACGAGGTCGTGTAATAGGGCTACGAGAAGGTGGATTTTCGTTCCGCAATATTGCAGAACGACTTGGCAGGAATGTAGCCACTGTGCGTGATTGTTGGCAGCAGTGGTCAAGGGAAGGTACTGCCTCAAGAAGACCGGGTTCCGGCCTGCTACGTGGCACTACTGAGAGGGAAGACCGCCGTGTACGGCGTATGGCCGTGGCGCATCGTACCGCGTTTGCGGCAGCAATTCGAGCTGCAGTTGCCACCACAGTTACACAACAAACTGTTACAAATCGGTTACTTGAAGGACAGCTCCGAGCCAGACGCCCTGTAGCGTGCATTCCACTTACTCCAAACCACTGCCGTTTGCGACGTCAGTGGTGTCAAGCTAGAGCTCATTGGAGGACGGAGTGGAGATCTGTTGTGTTTTCTGATGAAAGCCGGTTCTGCCTGGGTGCCAGTGATGGCCGTGTGTTGGTTAGAAGGAGGCCAGGTGAGCGCCTGCAACCAACCTGTCTGCGGCCGAGACACACTGGACCTGCACCTGAAGTTATGGTCTGGGGAGCAATTTCCTATGGCAGCAGGAGCACTCTCGTGGTTATCCCACGCACCCTGACAGCACAGTTGTACGTCGGTCTGGTGATTCAACATGTTGTGCTGCCATTCATGAACAGCATTCCAGGAGGTGTTTTCCAACCGGATAACGCTCGCCCACATACCGCTGTTGTAACCCAACATGCTCTACAGAGTGCCGACATGTTGCCGTGGCCTGCTAGATCACCAGATCTTTCACCAATCGAGCTCGTATGGGACATCATTGTACGACAACTCCAGCGTCACCCCCAACCAGCATTAACCGTCCCTGTATTGACCGACCAAGTGCAACAGGCATGGAACTCCATCCCACAAACTGACATCCAGCACCTGTACGACACAATGCATGAACGTTTGCGTGCTTTCATTCAACATTCTGGCGGTTACACCGGTTATTAATGTGCCAGCATTTCACATTTAAAATGGTTCTTCTCGCGTTTACAATAAGCTGTGATCTTGAAACCTTAATCGATTAAATATGTTACCTATACAAATGTATTGCCGCCATTTCATTCCTCTACAACTATTTTTTCGTGGTGTTGGGATTTTTTTCCGTCAGTGTAAAATGCTCCGATAACTTGGCAAAAACCCTTACTGCACTATGCAACCATTTTCCGACATTTGACAGCCGTAAACAATGGAAAAAATTGGATAAACCGTTCCCGGAAAGCACAAAACACTACGATTGGATGTCTGCTCTTCTCTGCTTATCCGTAACCAAACGAATAACATTTTGAGGAGCCCCGTCACTTGTGATGAGACATCGGTGTTGCATGGCAGTCTCAGACATTCAGCGCAATCACTCGACCGTAATGAAGTCCCAGAACACACCTTGAAGTCAGTATACTATCCCAGTGAAACAATCGTCAATGTTTGGCGGTCCGCATTGGTGGGACATACTCTTCCTTCTTTCAAACGAATCAAACCATCACGGCGGACAGGTAATGTCAAGTTCTAAACATTATTCATGGGAAACTGTCCACCAAACAGACAGCATTAGTCAATCTACATGGGCCCATATTTCTCCATGATAACGCGAGACACCAAGTTGCACACTAGACAATACAGAAGATGCATTAGTTCAGGCTGCCTTATCTATCTGATTCTAACATACGGATTTTCACTTCTTAAAGACCCTCTACACTTCTCTAAAGGGTGAATCGTTCCCCACTTAAACATCAGTCAAAACCGCATTCCATGAATTCTCGCTCAACAGTTTTTCACGACGGCAAATGGAAGTCTGTATCTCGTAAAAGTGTGTTGCTGACGGCGGTGATCATTTTTGTTAATAAAGTTTATTTTGCACCAAATTTTGGATGTTTCACGTTCTCACCAGCATTCCGACATTTCATCTGTGACAACCTAGTAAATATCAGATATCGAATAAGATACAACAGCACATTTCACAATTTAATTTTCACTCGACTTCTCTGTCCATTTTCTGCAATTCTTAAATCATTCAGAAAAAAATGTTACGTAATATATACACGCAATGAACAAAGCATTAGAGATACCTACTTAATAGAGTGTCGGTCCTCCTCTAGCGCGAATAAGAGCCCGAAGACGTCAAGACATCGACTTCATCAGAGGCCGGGGGAATCTGGAGGTAATTCCAACCATGCCTGTTGCAACATAGTCCACAACTCTGCCCGATATGTCTGTCCAGGATCCAAGGACCTGATGTTCCGCTACACAAGACCCCAGAGAGCTTCAACAGGGTTTTAATCCGGGGAACTTGGAGGCCACTGGATGGCTCCAAATCCAGATTTATGTACCTCGAGCTATGCCTCGGCTGCTGAAACAGATCATCGGCCGCAGGATCCTCGAAGGCCATGAAGGAGTGCAGGTGATCAGGCTCCCCAAATCTTCACAGAGACACCACACCTTGAGCAGATGGATGCCCCACCCTGGCACGAGGGTTTATGCTGTCAACACCACATCTACCTCTCCCCCTCCCCGACCCCCGAAAACTCTGTACAGCTGAAAACGGAATTCATATTAACGCACAACGCGGTTTCATCTCGCAGAGGTTCAGTTTTGATGTCCCGGACACGAAGCGAGGCATACGTAATATCCGATGACGAGCAATCAACAGTGGCACACGAGGACGATGTCAGCTTCCGTTGTCCAGGGTATGCAGTTCGAGTCATACCGTTCTCTCTCGCTGACGCTGCTTGGGCCTACGATATTTAACCAGGATATGATTTGCGCCACCGTTGCGAAGCGGTCGGTATGTACGGGCCTAGATAATCTACGTCACCTCGGTCATCAAAGGCGTGCGTTCGGCCACTGCTTGCGCTCTGGGCGCTGATACGTCCGTCGATGTTATACTCGTGTTACGCCCTTGATACGGTTGCCCTCGCGAACCCTAGTGTTCTTACCACTTGGGCGACAGAACGACCTTTCTGTCTTGCACCGACAATGCGTCCACAATCAAAGTCGCTCAGATGACCATGTTTACCCACGTTCGTCTATTGCGATACACTTATAGAAAGCCCAGCTGTCCACCTATAAATCGTCTGCGTTCGGTTTAGGTATGTTTCACTCTGCGCTGGAGATGCCCTCACGTCAGCTTCCGAACACCGCTATCTCTAATGTTTTGTGCACTGAGTGTACTTACAACTGTACAGTTACGCCTATCATGTTCGTGGAATTATAAATCCCTTTTGCATACCGAATATTAAAGTAAGATAGACAGAAAACGGAACCATTGACGAACTCCTGCTTGGACATTTTTCAAGGGAAAGGTATTTCTAAGTTTCATTCAAAAAATTCGTTGACGACGGGGTGAAAAATATTGCGAACGAAGCCAGGAGAAAATTCATATCGAATTAACTGATAAACAAGCCCGGAGATGTATTCATCATCAAAACTTTTTTAATGCGCTTAAGCGCAACAATTTATTCTTGAAATTCATTCCAAGGCATTTCTAATTTTTCAATCCTTTTGATCTATGCAGTGTATATTGAAGTTTTTACAATGATAACTAACATGTAGGAAACACACAAAAAAACATAAATCATGATATGTACGTTAAAATTCATTCCCATACTTTTTCAGTTGTGCACTACGCAACTATCTATCCTAATAAAGTGAGTGAAGGTGTTTTTGTGCATCTTTCAGTTCTCGTACGCTGTAAGTTCAAACTTTATTGCAACATGTATGATCTGCGTAAATATTCTAGAAAAGCAAACTTTCAAATGATGATTTACTTGTCTGATGTTAGCAGAAATATTTTATTCCTGGACAGCGCTGCATAGATCGCTAGCGCCTGTTTTACGCATTATGTGTGTCTATCCTTCCAACTTCTTTATTTCTAATTTCAGAACTAGTTCTGGGAAATGAACGAAATGAGCCATACTAATTTTTCAATCCTTTTATCTTCTTGTTTGAAGAATACAGTGTATATTGAAGTTTTTACAATGATAACTAACATGTACGTACTGAAAAGGAATACGTTTCATTTATTTTTTCATTATTCATAAAAGGTCCCAGTTTATCCAGGTAGTACGATATAATATTTGAAGGCATTTATGTTTACCATTAGTTTGTATACAATTCAGCTGAACACCTTTTCATACCGAGAAATCATACAGTGGCTCTATTTCCATGAATGTAGCAGATTGTTAAATTCTGTAAAGATGGAAATCTCACATATCTTTGTCCCACTTGAGTAGAGCTCGGATGGTAAATTAGTTACTTTTAAAATGACCAGTATCAAGCGGAATTCACCACCTGCCCAATGGCAGACTGACGATCTGTAATGTTTCCTGGAAGCGGATTTTGTGCGGTCCACTTTTGGAAAAAATCATGAAGGCAACACATCCCTAAAAAAATCGATATGTCAGCATCACCGCTTACTGTTTAAACATCTTTACAACACTAGTCTACAAATCATTGAAGTTTTTATTAGTGAGACAATAATTAACAACATTCTACCAATTTTCCTGGACCGCAGATCTCTAGTAAAATTTAGTATAAGAACGAAATTACCCCTTTAATAAAGCAACAGAGATGGACATGATACGCCCTCTTAAAGAAACTGGCCAAAAACTCTAATTCATTCTTATGAATTTTATTACGATAGCTGAGTTCCGAATTTGTAATGTTTTCTTTGCTTTCAGTAAGAATGAAAATCCAAATGTGCCAAAAATTAATTTCTTTTTCAAGACTATCACTGATAAAAAAAATTACGAAAACGTCTTTCGAAAAATTGCGAAAAAAGTGTCCAGAATGAAAGAATTTCAGTGCAAACTTATAAAGTGAGAGAATTAAAGACTAAGAATTGCATGAATTAAAGTGGGGTGTACTTTAGAGTTCGGCCCCTGCCGTCTGCTTGAGCCAACGTGCTGCTGCCCAGGAAGTAGTAAATCAGATGCAGATCTCGTTAAAAAAAGCATATGCACATAAAAAGCAGCTACCCAAATACAATGAAGTGCCAGAAAAACTGGTACACCAGTCTAATACTTGGAAGGTCCCCCACGGGAGCGCAGGACTGCAGAAATACGACGGGACATGGACTCCACTAGCTTCCGGAAATATGCTGTAGGCAATGCACACCATACTTCCTGCAGAGCGTTCCACAATTCGGGTGTATTCCGAGGTCTCGGATTCCTGTGTTCGACAGCGCGTTGCATGGCATCCCAAATATGTTCTATCACGTTCAGATATGGGGGACTTGGGTGGGAATGGCAACACCCCAAACTCAGATGAATGCTCCTCTAACGATAATGTGGCGTCCCGATGCTTGTGTGGAGGTGTATTGTCCTGTTGGAACAGGCCCAACCCATCAGAATGAATGCAGGACATGAACGGGTGTACCTCGTCAGAAAGGATGCGCACATAGCGTTGGCCGATCACAGACTTTGTAGACGTGAAGTCCAGCTAAACACACCCCATACCATTACGGACCCCCCCTCCCACCAGACGGTACAGTTCCCCCTTGAAAGGCGGGATGCATGGCTTCATAGGGTTTGCGCCACACACGAATCCTTCCATCTGTCCCATACAGTTGGAAACGTGACTCGTCAGACCAGGCTACTTGTTTCCAGTCATCAAGTGTCCAGTGGCGGTGTTGCCGTGCCCAAGCGAGACGCATAGCTCTGTGTTGTGCACCCATCAAGGGGACTCGAGTTGGGCGTCGGCTCCCAAAGCCCATATCGTGCAGGGTACGTTGCACAGTCCGGACGCTGATGTTTGTTGAGGCTCCAGCATTGAATTCCGATGATACCTGCGAGAGTGTTGCACGCCTATCGCGTGAAACGATTTTGGACAGCCGACGATGGTCACGTTCACCCAATGTCATTTTACGGCCACACTGGTACTGTAGGTTGGAGGTTTTGTCGGAATTCTTGTAGTCACGGTACACCCTTGCAGTGGTCTTCCGTGAAAGTCTGAACTTCGTTTCTACCTCTGAAATACTATGGCCCATCTCACGAGCGCCAACTATGACACCGCGTTGAAATTCACTTAAATCGTTATTACTTGTCATTCTCATGCCGAAAACAGCTCTGACAGCTGGCAAGGATGTCTATCGCTTTATATACGCACTGGCGGACGCAACCAAGTATGCGCATAGGTGACGTTGCTATGTATTTTGCATAAGCTAGTTTGTACCAGTTTTTCTGGCACTTCATTTTACCGTTGGTACACCTCAATTCATTAAGGTACGCACCGAATTTCGAGTCTTTATCCCATCCTATTAATAGCATATTTGATTAGACTATATTGATTATTCAACTGCAACTACAATTGGCAAAAGCGGACTGAGGTAGAAAACATCAGCCGAAAGGGACGAGGCTTAAATTTAAAAGTCCAAAAAGGAAGAGGCTTGTATCAAAGCCAGAACATTTGCTACGTAGATTTTTTTTTCTCAAGCCGTTAAAGTGACAAACAAACTTATATATTCCATGATAAACAACATATTTATTTCTTGAGTAAGCATAAGGCCTGCAAGTCCAGAATTTGGCGACCCGCCTGGTATTCTCCCGGTATCACGGCGGCCCAGTCCGCGCCTTCCGGAAAACAGCTTACTGAAAACGCACCAAAAGCTGCCTTAGACGCACATTATTTTACGTTCTGGAGTATTAAACAATACGCCACATAGTTCTAGACAAAGATGTTTTTGGTTTGTGCTCTCGCAGCAAAAGAAACTGGTCAAATATGGATCTACGAAGTAATCTCTAAAATCTTCTGCACACTGACCCTTCAACTTTCAGTGCTACTTCTCGGGCCTTCGGTCATTTTCTTAAACACGCCCAGTCTTCAAATGAATCTCTGCACCCCTAATTTTTCGTTTAGCGAATTCGTACCTTTCGTTTTTGAAAACATCTTACTTTTACAGGCTGCACAATTCATCGCCAATTTGTTATCAGTTTAAGTCATTTAACTGAGTTTAATTTTCAAACTTTATTGCGTCCATATACAAAAATTCAGCGTCCAAACATCCTTGTCATAGCTCATAGGAGGGGTAAAACAGATATTAAAATGCAACTGACGTCTTCAGCTGGCATTGCAGACTCAGCAAAACTTGATTCCCGCAATTCTTCCAGTCAGACGAACTCTTTAGTGCACATTTTTACAACATTTGCTTCTGCGAATTCGACTCAGCATTCCTAGCAATTTATCCCCATCACGATGTTCTGATGTTAAGTGCTGTATCTGGTGGCTCTTTGAGTCGTCGGATTCATAGAAGCAAGACGCATAATTCGTAACTGTTACAAAACTACAGAAATCAGAAACGGAAGAAGCTTTTGATCATGCGGAAACCTTTCGGGCTGTAATGAGATAGAAATGTCGCGGAAAATGACACCTCTTTAAGATAGTCTTTCAGAAAGCCTGAGAGTTGTATTCAGATCAGTGCCGTATCTAGAATAAACAAGAAACAAATTATACACTCTTCCTTTGCTCAGATATTGTTGCAGAAAACTTTCAGTTTTCCTCTCAGAGCACATGCCGTTCTTTAATTAGTTAGCTTTTTCTTTGTTACGGGATTTTACGACCACCATGAGCAACTCACTAGTCTATAAGCAGTCTCCCGTACCTAATTTAGGGCCACTGGCTCCATGAAAGGGACAGAGCTAAGCGTCGTAAGATAACCAGGCACAACAACCATACCACATCCGGGACTCGATCCTTGACCCATTTGGAACAAATGATCCTAATGCAGTGCCGTTGGCCATTCGGTCTCAAGACAACTATTTAATTAATCAGTTGAATTGAATTTATTTTCAAGAAGTGGGAATCTAGGAATTTAATGCGTTAATCTCCTTTCCAATTTTCTAATGATGAGGGGTGGCAAAGTTGCGTTTATTAGAACTACAACAACATATGTTTAGTAATTAACTTATTCAGAGAGAGAAATGCAATTAATATATTTAGCATCAATTGCTAGAATGCCGTCGTTGCACGATATAAGATGAAATTCAACTTCTATATTTAGCATGTTTACCGCCTCCTCTCTCGACGGACTGACACATTTGTTTCTATTATCCGAGAGTTTTTCGACGCCATCTTGAAAGAAATCAGCCTTTTGACCTTGATATTAAGTGACGTCACGAAAATTTCTCATAATTTTACTTGCCGCTGCAAGTTTCAGCATTTTTTTGCTTTCTTTTGATGTCGGATATTGGTAACACCTTCAATCATGAAACATACGACGCAATTGCTGCAGTCGAAAAAGCGAGACGTTTATGTAAAATAGTGACATTTGCCAGTACACTCCGATATCTCGCCAGTTGATTTCTACACATATTTAGTCTGATCGCAAGAAGTTCTGAGTTAAGTCAAAGAGAAAATTTTCGTATATATGTTTTGCTTTCCTTGTGGACATTTCCTATTCACCATAAATCTATGGGAATTTAATAAATTTTAGGGCTACATACGAAATAATAATTTAGTCATTAAAACACGATAACGAAGTTTTAATACCAAGTGTAGAGTATCTATGTAGAAACTAAGATAAAAATACACACTTCACAACTGAAGCGCATACAAGCTTCTTAAATCAATTTCACTTTCATTGCAGAGCGTTTTAAAAATGTCCATTAATTAAAATGTATTTATTCTCGACACAAATACCCGAGCGTCTTAAAATCAGATATAAGGATATCATTGGAGTTATGATTGTTAATTTAATTATCATTAATATTCAATAAGCGAGAAAAAAGTCATTATGCTTTTCCCATGAAAGAAAAGAAGAATTTAGTCTTCGCATTTCTTAAAACAAAGTGATTTTGATATGTTCTCTCATTTCTCTTGTCTTTCGGAAGTGTTATTAACACTATAAAGCTACTATAAATGTAAGAACACAACTGGATTGCATATCAGCAGTTTTAAATACAACAGGTGTACTTACAAATAGTTTAAGCTCTGTACTTTCGAGGCATCTCTAAATAATTACATTGCTGAGAAGGTATTCCTGACAAAATACATAACTACGAAAGGTACCGTGAAAATTTCAAAAGTGTAGGAGTAATGGGACAGGCCTTTTGGATTGGTCTCAAAAAAAAAAAATAAACTTGGAGATAGGTACGTGGAAAAAGCTAGCCATTGCTTTACACATACTGGCCACTGAATTAGAAACTTTTATTCAGAACCAAAACGGACCTCTTTTAGCCCGAATTACAGCACGTACGCTGTTTGGCATAGATTCCGTAATGTGCTGGAGTGCATTTACGTCTACATCATACCAGGCGTTCACCATGCAGTCCTTTAACTGTCTCAGATTTTATAGAAGATAACTTTTTTCTCCAGGATCTATTTTTCGAAATTGTCCCATACATTCCCAATGAGGTTCAGATCTGGGTTTTGTGGTGGCCAGAGAAGATGGCGGACTCCGCTGTCATGTTTGCTGAACCACTGCTGAAAACATCTTGCGCGATGGACAGTAGCATTTTCGTCCAAGCAGCCGTCATCCGCTGAATAAGACATCATCATTGCAGGATGGGCTTGATCGGCAACAGTGTTTGGATAACTTCTGGAGGACACCCGACCTTCCTGCAATATCATGGGACCCGTTCATTATCAATACAAAGTGCCCCATACCATGACACCACCTCCAGAAACTTTAGTTCTGCTTACAAGTCAATCTTGGGGCATTGCTTCATGGGGTCCCCGCCAAACTCTCTGCGTACCGTCGGTACAGAACAAGGTGTACCAAACTCCTCGGACCATATGGCTTCTTTGTAGTCTTCCAATTTCCAGTCATGATGTTCCTTACACCATTATAGACAAACTTTTAACTTCTTCGCCGAAATCAATGGTTCCCACATAGCCATACGACTGCCAATACCGATCCTCTTCAATTTCCTGTGCATGCTTTGCTGAGATGTGTGAACTATTGATAGGTCGAGAACAGCCTTCATTGAATGTTTCGGTCAGTTGCTGCAAACAGGAAGTCCTGTTTCTCTGAACAAGTTTTCTTAGACGACGACGATTTCGTTCCTGGCAGAATGCCGTCACGTCACAGTAGCGCCTTTTAGACAAGCAATCAGGGTCATTTTTCCACTGATCACCCACAATAAGCCCTTTATCGAACTCCGAAAGACCGTTTGTTTTTTCCCATTGTGATCAAGACTACTGACGAGCAGCAGTCTTAAATATTTGCCTAGATCACGTGGTGACTTACATGACAAAGTATTTTGCATATACGCTGCTTAAGTGACGTTTACGTAAATCTGAATAAAAGTGTCTAATTCAGTGCCCGGTGTGTGTATAAAAGCATGCCGCATCACATTGTCGTGTGTTCTTGTCGTTCCATATTTTAATGCAATCTGTCTCCAGATATACTCTATGAAGAGCAGGTTCCCTCAGCTTGCACAAAATATCATCATAATTTATGAAGCATAGGCCATTGGTGACACCACCTTTAATGTAGAAGGACATTGCAGTGTTGGGGAGTACTTTTAGGAGCGTTCAGACGGAATGGTAGAAATACGAGTTACACAGCAAGATTGACAATTTTTGGCTTAAAACTCATAATACTTACTAGATGTTCTCCTAATGTACAAAACACCAGCCCACACTACCACACAAACGAATGGCCTGAAACTGCATTGTTCGAATTTCTGCTCTACAGGTGTCTCGGTGTACTACAATGGATCGACACCACTAGAGCCCTCCAATTCTCCAATTCCAAAGTGATAGGTGAAATCTACATATGTGGATATTTTAATTTGAACATCCCTGTATGTTTGATATTCATTATCTCGTAATCCGCGATATTATGTGTGTTCCTCCCACCAAGAACACGTATGCCTATAGGCTACATACCCGTTCGACGTTCATTCTACAAACATGGCTAAACTCAAGGTAACTATTTTCTGCGTCACTGTTTGCCAATATCGTAACTTTGCAACTTTTAGTGCAACTCGTATTGCATGGCCCCACCTTTGTGGTGCAACAACTTCTATATTACATGAGGTATGTTTGTAATTTTGAAGGGAATCTAGTAGATCAACTCCCACCAAATATCGGCGTTTTACATAGTGGCGTCTTGGAACTTGCAAAGCATGACCAATGATTTCAAAGAGGACTTGAGAAACATATCTAAAACTTGGGTTGGCTGTAAATTCGAAAAGAATGCGGGAACATACACTATATTGACAAAAGTTACCGTACACTTACAAGAGAAACACAACGTAGCATTTATTGACATGCTTTAGTACGGTGTCAGTTCACCTTTGGCCTTAATGCATGCACTTACCCTTCGAGACATGCTTTCGACAAGGTTTTAGAACACAGTGATAGGTATGCGCTTCCATTCAGTACATAATGCTGCCGCTAACTGTTGCTTAGTAGTAGGCCTTGGTTCTAAACTTCTTATGAAGCGCTCTCTAATTCACCCCATAAGTGTTCCGTGGGATTAAGATCAAGGCTCTGTGCTGGCCAGTCCACACATGATACGGAATTATAGTCAAACCACGCCGTAACAGTACTTGCTTTATGGCTAGGTGCATTATCTGCTGGTACCAACAAGGCTGGGTTCCATAGTATTGCCACAGAGTTGGTAGCACATAGTTGTCCAGAATATCGAGGTACACGTGCTGATTAACAGGTTTGTCCACGATAACCAATGGGCCGAAACCATACCACGAAAAACACCCCCACACGAGTACATTGCCAGCTCCAAACTTGACCGTAGGAACAGTACACTGTGGTAAATAACGTTCTCCTGCTGCCGCCATACCAACACACGGCCATCAGACTGATGGATCGTGTATCTGGATTCATCAGTCCATAGGACCCGTTTCCATTGATCTACGGTCCACGATAAATGTTCTTTACACCATGCTAAACGACTAGCAGCATTCCGAGTGAAGATGAAAGGCTTATGAGCAGCCGCACGACCACGATAACCCATGGAATGAAGATCTCTGCGAATGGTACATGTACATACCTAGGTTCCAGTATTTTTACTCACCTGTACACTGAGGTCTTGTGCAGTACTCCGTCGATTAGCTGTAACGATTCTCCTGAGGCTTCGACGTCCACTATCATTGATTTTCTTTGGTCTGCCGGTACGTTTTGCTGCTTCAGGCTCGCTATGTGTCTTCCATTTATTCAGTACATCCAAAGCAGTTGACTTGGGTATGTTTAAACGCCTTTAGGTTTCTTTTATGGACAACCCACTAATATGACACCCAACAATCTTTCCTTTCTCAAAAGTCGGTTCTCTCTCGATGCGACATTTTCACTCAACCTCACAGTGCGATATAATCGCGGTCAGCTGCAGGCTTGTTTTTATACCGGTTGCAGCTGCACCGCGCATCCTAACAACGGAGCGGATCCGTTCATTTGCTTTTGACGGGGATGTCTGGTGACTTTTGTCAGTATAGTGTATGTCAACAGACAATTCAGCGGATGACAGAAAGGTTTCCTATGACTGTTTTATAAGATGGCAACATATGAATCGCACAAGTCAGTTGAAAAGCTGAGACGAAAGCTACGTTTTGGACAACATTACCTTTAAATCCTCCTAACGAAGTGGCGTTAATGCATACGCATTAACGGAAAGCCGAAATGGCCAAAATTAGCTCTATCGAAACTCGCGTTGTTAAGATACTAACTTCTAATGCCCTAAGACGTGTTCGGAACGAGGCTGCAATACGCGTATATGTTCTGTCGATACTAGTTCCTTCTCTGTAGAGATTATAATCCCCAAATTAAGGATTTTAAATATTTTGTGGCGCGTCTGATTATGAGTGGGGGAGTCGTTTTAAATTATAAAAATAGCAAGGTAAAATAAATATTTATAAAAAGCTAGAACCTGCTTTACATTTTAGCGCAACACCCTTCCAAGGAAAATTTTTATCCTGGAAAATGAAATACGAAATTTCTCCTTAACTCTAGAAATAGAAGAAGTTTTTTTCTACTCTTGAGCTTAAAATAAGTTGTTTACCTATACTTTTTCTGACCTGTGAATGTAATTACATGTTGGCATCATTTGTTAAATCACGTCCCTCATAAATTGAAATTTTTAGCATATCTATTGAAATAAGGAATATGCTTACAATGTTACTTTGTTCATCGGTCTGGCCGTCCAAGTACACATATTAGTCCGATTTCAAAAATCAAACCTTGCATTTGGAAACCTAATTTCTGAGAACTTTGATCCTAGACTTTTGATCTTTTTCGGAAGTAGACCTTCACTGCTAGGGGACGTAGATGGAGATGCAATCGAGTTCAAAAATATTCCTTATTTCATATCATTGCTTCAGAAAATTCAATAGAAAAGTTTTTTCCACTATCCCTATTACCACAAAGACCATATTCTATACAGCTTCTTCTTCATAAGTATAATGCACAGTTTTTCCGTTAGAGGCGCCAATTTCCTATTGCGTTTTTTTTTTCCATATCTCTGCCTTTAAAAGTTCAATTAAAAATTTTCTTCTGCAAAGGATAAAGATATTGCAAATAATTCTGAATTTTTCCTAACACACTTTTGCACCAGATGGCATAAATGTTTATTTCTATTCATAGCATATTTGCAGCCTCATCTACGGGGCTCAAACCTTGAATGAAAAATATTTTACGTTCAGTTTCTGTCCGAAATAATGCAAAGTGTTTCTGCTAGCAAACGTAAATCTGCATTTTAGCTTTCTCAATAACTCTGAATAAAAAAAAAACAAAAAAACTCCGATTTGAAATTTTTTTTAAATCATATCATTCACTAGTAGAAGCATTTTGTATAAATTTTTGAAACTTGCATAATGCACATTTCTGACGCTGTACTGCGTGTGTGCAATTTCATTCGGAACTGTATTTCCGCTTCTGAAATTCCGATTGGAAAAAAAATTCTTTTGGTACTGTAAGCCATTTGTTACGGTAAATATTACGAAAATTATCCACTTTAAATGATGCAGAGTTTTCTTGCTAAGGGCTTATATAAATAATTGTGTTCTTTCAATTTCTGCTTCAAAAAGTCGGATTTAAAAAATTCCCTTTCCATTGTACAACTTCCACTATGACGAATAATTTTTTGTATTTTCTACTTTTTCATAATGCGCAATTCTGTCGCTATGGGGAGTAGGAATATTTTTTACTTGTAAGAGGATTTACAATTTTAAAACTCCAATGAAAAAAATCTTTTTCGTTAGATGCTATCCATCATGGAGAACATTTTGCAGCCATTTCTGCTTCAATTAACCGAGAGTTTTGTCGAGAAGAAGCATAAAGTTATATTGTGTTTTCCTTCATATTTATGCCTCGAATTGTTAGACTTAAAAAATTTGTTTTCTTTCGGATGTTTTATATGATGAGAAATTTTAACGCATAACTTTCAAATCTTTGTTACACATATTTCTTTCCTCTAGGGGGCGTAAGTATCTACACTCATCGTCAAAAAAATAATTGCACCCAGAAGGACGTGTCCGATTGCAATGCTATTCGGGAGGGAAGTAAAGGTGACCTGGAACAATACATGATTAAACATTGAAACTGATAGCGTCGATATTTATTGAGCTACACACCAATAAGCAGTGTCTCTCAGTATGGCGTCGGGCCGCCATGTTTGCTCACACAGCATGCCAGACGTCTCGGCATGGAGTTGCAAAGGTTCCTAATGGTGTCTTGCGATAAGCCATTTCATGCAACTTGAATCTTCTCACGCAGTTCCTGCAGATTGTGCGGTAAGGGTGGAGTGTGGATAGCGCGTCCAATAGCAACACATTTTCAATTGGCGAAAGGTTCGGCGATGCGGCTGGCCATGGCAGAGTGTCAGCACTATGAAAGCAAGCTCTCGAGACAGAAGCAGTATGCGGACGAGTGTTGCCCTCTTGAAAAATCACACAGTAGTGAGCGTTCAAAAAAGGTAAGGCCACTGATTGCAGGACCTCATTAACGCAACGTTGTACTGTTAAAGTGCCTGTAATGAACACCAAAGGTGATCGGACAGCGTAGACAATTGCACCCCACACCATGGCACCAGGCCTTCTGGACGTGTGACGCTCGACATCAAACCGTTCGTCTTGGCGCTGACCACGGTGCCTCCACACACGAATTCGTTGGTAGTTTCCTCTAAGAGAAAGGCGATACTCGTCACTGAAGATCACCCGCTGCCATTCTGAGTGGCTCCATGACAGTCTTGCGCGACACCATTCCTGTCTTTGGCGACGATGCAGTGGTGTTAAAGGCAGTCGTCGTAACGGTCTACGCGCGTGTATTTCAACACCGTGCAGCAGTCTGCTAAATGGTGCTGGCACTAATCAGACGATGCATGGAGGGCACCACTGCTCGCTGAATATCCGCAATCGTAATTGTTGTGTCACACCGCGCATGTCTGACAACCCGTCGGTCTTTTCTCTCCGTGGTTCGTCTAGGTCTCCCAGACCCTTCCTCCCGCTGTTGCGTGCCTTGTTCTATCAACTGCCACCAACAGCGTGCTATGGTGATATCCGCACAACTGGTATGGCGCGCAAAACAGCGATAAGACCGTCTCGCTTCCAGAAGCCCAACAATGCGGCCCCTCCCGAACTCCTCCAATAACTGGAATTGCTTCCGAACTTTTCTCCGAGGCATACTTCACTTGCGAAGGATGCAACCAACACAGCAACACGAGTCAGAATGGCAAGTATGCGCAACGGGACGACCTTATATAGCCGGTCAGGCACAGCAATACGAATTTCCTTGCTTGCGTCACATGCGCTGCCGAGCGTGATACTTGAATAATTTGCATGTCTCACGGTGCCAAACCTGCACTACCAAGTTTCATTCCTGTCGGTTGCTTGACTTGCTTACTTCTGCGTGCAATTATTTTTTCGACGATGAGTGTATTTACACTTGCAAGGGTTTTGCCGATTTTATAAATCCTGTTGAAGAAAATCTTTCTGTCCCCATTCGCTATGAATAGCATTGCGTATTTTAAATAATGTGCAGTTTTTTACAAAGGGGTTCAAACGCATTTTCTATTTCCTGATTTTCTCCTTTTTGTAAAAATGGCAAGCTTATTTAACCAGAGATTTCCAAGGTCATCTTTCCTGCAAACTGTTCTCTCGGAAACGTATGAATCAGTTGCTCTTGTAGGAACGTTTTCTTTTTAGGCCTACTAAGATTCCAAAGTTTGTAATTATTTCTGTTGTAGGGTAAAAACACATGCTAATGTTAAAACAAAGTAGTTGTACTTCACTCTAATGGCCGCTTACGGAACTATAGAAACAAGGGAGTGCTTCTGTATGTGATTTGACTGGTCGCACGCAGTTCGTGGATCTTATGCAGTAGCTTTCCAGAAAGTGCATGCACTAATTATACTACAAGTCAAAGCTGGCCCATCAGCAATTCTGTGACTGAAAGTCAGCAAGTAAGTGTCATTTTCCTCTGTGGAGGTACGATGAAAGATAAAACAAATATCAGAGAGAGCTTCCTAAACTTTTCTTTTAATAATAAACAAAATTTTTATTGTTACGGATCAGCTAAACGTTTCATTTGAAGGGAGTTTAAATATTTTTTTTCTCAAGATCGATTGGAGAATTTAAAGAAACTTTGGCTGCGAAATCACACTAATCTGCGCCAATACGTCGGTCAACAGAGCAACGCGAGAATAGGTTTACAGTATTTCTAGAACCACCATACAGGACATCTCGGCGTTGAATTAAAAAGCTATTTGTAGTACATTGTCTAAGTACACACCTCAGTATTTCGAATGCTTTGGAGAAAAGGACATCTACACTTTAAATTATAGGGTTAAAGAGTAAGTTACTCAACCTAACTTGTTGTCATTAGTTTAATACAATTTAGGACACGTTAGATAGCTGTAGAATTATATTAAAATTCATTTGGGTGTGATATAGGCATTGTTAAACATTAAATAATAACGCAAGGAACTATACACCAACTATACATAAAATAGTATAACTCTACTAGTTATCCGAATTTATTGGCGTAGATGAAATCAAAGTTTCCAAGCTTTCGCACATCAACCAGATGGCTCTTTCAAGGAAGGTAGACAGCAAACTGGAAAATAGAACGCTTCAACAATTTGAACGCGGTGACTTGACTTGACAATAAACCAGGAGGTGCTAATGTAATTATTCAATAAAAACACGAAGTATCATGTTCGTTTTGCACGCGGCATCCTTGGAGGAAAACAAAAGTCATTTATTTTTTGAATAATTGGTTCCAAATTCGTGGTAACTCTAGCGAGACGCTATCATTGCAGGACTCATTGTTGGTAATGATCTCCAATGTTTCCTGAATGGCAGTGGATTTAGGAGTACAGTAGGGAGCTAAATTCGGATAACTAGTAGAGTTATACTATGTTATTGTTAAACATTATTCTTAGCATTCAGGCAAACAAAACAGGTTCTTTGTTGGAGCAAAGTGTTGTCGGGTAAGCTTCACAAATATACGCATTATCCTGTTAAAACATTTTTTAGATAAGTCTTTCACTGAAAGCGTAGTTTTGGATGAAAAATATTTATAGGAACCTTTCTAACTGCGCATTTATTCGCATTTGACTAAAGTGATTTCAAGTAAGTTTTCTATCCTGACATCTAGCCGCTGATTTAAAGTTGATTTTCCTTAAACTATATGCTGTGCACATTGATGTTGCGTTACAGCGACTTTGGGTATTATCCTGTTCAACTGCACACATTGCCATTTGGTCAAACGGATTTTGAATGCGTTGACCAGCTGAAAGCCTTGTTCGCCCTAGGCAGAAATGACTTTGTGTAAGCTTTCCAATAGTACACATAGATTTACGGTCCACGCGAGTTTGAATGAGCTTGTCGAATATATGCTTCTGTATTACAGTGAAGGTATTTCAAATATTGTGTCCAATCACACAACGCCATTGATTTACCATGTTTTTAAGTTCCCTGGCAAACAGAACACTTTGGCATTGAAAATACGTGTATTCAGGTACTTGGGGCCTAGTAAAAATTCTAGGGAGACCTAATTTCGGTGGCTTCTTCGAAACTTATGACTTGTGCGCCTTCTCCAGAAACACACACACACCATACTTCACTGCGCAATAAATATAATCCTGGGCCTAAATAATTATTGTTTAACTGCATCTTCAAAACATATTGACGAAATGGATGAACCAATAATCACGTTATTTAGATAGGCACTTTGTAAAGTGATGTGGTTAATTTATTTTTCCAGCATAATAGATGACAACACGGATCAAGTTTTTGTTTGGAATATATTTGAGATATTTCCTTTGATCGTGAATCACACAACATTTTTATGGCATACTCGATGGAGAAAAATTACTTAGGACATTGCCATTTATCTGGGGGCCATTAAATTTCCTTTAAGACTTTTAATTTTTTTAATTTCCTTTATTTCCTTTAAGAGATCCGTATTCTTTGCATCGTTAACTAACTTTAGTGACTATTACTATTGCATATAAACACTTCAAAACCACTTAATGAACTTTGCTTGTTGAAGTCTTTCACATGTAAACACTTTTAAATTCCTTAATGAAAATCCATGAATCCTTCTTCGACAATTGAGAAAGAATCAGAACATGTTAAGATCACTTAGTACTTAAAATGCAGCTGAATTTTTTTTCGAACATAATTCATTATCTTATTATCTGAAAATGAATGCTATGGTTACACATGTAAATGAAATTTCCCTATGAAGATTATGCACAACTATTACTTCACAGGCAACGCTAACATAAAATTGTCTTGCTGTTTGCACGTTTTATTTATGTACCTCATGCGGAGTAAAGCATGAATGGCATGACGCATGAGAATGAGCATGTGTCAGCATGAATATCTGTCAACTTTAGTCTTTGTATTTCTATAACGTTTATGTGGAAGTGTGTCCCTTAGCGACGTGACATTGTTCCACAAAGAGAAACATTTATTATATGTAAACAAAAAGTCTGTATGTGCGAAATTCTTTCTAATGACCTGTGTTTTGTGTGTGTGCGTGATCTTCCAGGCACATTGTGGTTTGTGGACATATAACCTACGAATCCGTGTCTCACTTTCTTAAGGATTTCCTCCATGAGGACCGTGAAGATGTGGATGTGGAAGTCGTGTTTCTGCACAGGTATTTGACACGTCCTTCTCAATCTGTTTAAAATGCTTGATAAGAGCGTGCTGTAAAACACGCCACGATTAATTCTAAAGTTTTCCACATTGTAGCGCTCCAGTTACTTTCCAGGTTATGTTTGACAGGAGAGATTATACATAACTGATCATCAACCAACAATAAGTTACAGACTAAATAATACACAAGTTAGCGACTGTTGGTGAATTATTTATCCAACAATAAATCGGCACTGATGACATTAAAATTATCAGGAGTTAAATGTCTGAAAAATAACATAACACGGATCAAGTTTTTGCCTCAAAAATTGAAAAGCAGTTGATCACTTTTCTTTCAAAACTCTACCGAAAGAACCCCAGTGCAAGAATAACTTACTATTCTATGAACCTCTGCATTAATAATGAGTTGTTTCGGAGAGAAGCAGTGAACTCAGCATCAAGATGATTATGAATGTGGGAATTTTTCTTTGAAATTCCCGCTTCCCCTTTGTATGTTCGACATATAGGCTGTCACCAACAACTTGGATTAGGGGGAAATAACCAATCATAAATAAATTTCTAGGCTGGTTCGATTAAATCACTTTATATGATACAACTATATATATTTACAAGTTATTTACGGTTGATTTTTCAGTGATGAATAGGACATTTCTTGAACACACACGCTAGACTAAAAATGAATGTTCCGCTAATTATGGAACTTTCTGAAATAAATCTCACCATCATTTCATAACTGTTCGAATCTTTCTAAAAAACGTGTAGTGAACTGTTTTTATTAGTATCTGTAACCTAACACGACATGACTAACTAGCTGCCGAGAATGTTCTGTGACTTACCGGTCTACTGCATACTTCGACTCGAACTCACTCACTCTGTTCCCGTTTCTTTGCCCTGTTTACTTCGTACTTGTCTGGTAATACACTGCTGGACAATTGCTAAGGACGGATCATAAACGGCTATATAGCGCATAAAAAAGTAAGTGTGGTTGGATGCCAAGTGAAATAAAATAATGTCAGAATGCCAGGACATTACAAGAAAGACAATTTATTGTGCTCTGAAATCCAGAAGGCTTTGGAACGTGTTCAAGGGACAAACAGGCCATTTTGTGCAGAATACGTAAACGTGAAAAAAATGCAATTAACGTCCGCAGGCGTTCCGGCGTAAGATGTCAATACGGGATATGGCCACCATGGAGGGCGATGCAAGATTCCACACGTCGTGTCATGCTTTGCACAACATTATCAAGCAGCTGTTGGGGTAATTTATCCCATTCCTCTGTCAGTGCACGGATGAGGGTGTCCTTGTTTATTGGAGAGCATTGGCGACCAGCAAGACTCCTCCACAAAGCACCCCACACATTTTCAATGGGATTCAGATCAGGAGAACGTGCTGGCCATACGAGGCGTTGAATATCCTCGCTCTCAAGACACTCCTGGAAAGCGACTGTTCGATGACATGTTGCGTTATCGTCCATGAAAATGAATCTATCACCGACAGTACCACGGAACATGCGAACATGAGGTAGCAGAACATAATTAATGTATCGTTGGCCAGTCATAGTCCCAGTTGGAAGCACATAGAGAGACGTACGACCATTGATCATGATGCCAGCCCATACCATGGCACTACGTGTCGGATATCGGTCCCTTTCCTGTATGTTTGCTGGACAATATTCAGTACCACTATCACGCCAGATCAGTTGTCGTCGACAATCAGATGATAGACTGTATCTACTCTCATCTGAGAAGAGGACAGCAGATCAGTCGTTATCAGTCCAATTGCGATGTTGATGGCACCATTGCAAACGGGCGGTACGGTGACGTCTGGACAATGGGATGTACACAACAGGACGGCGGGCGTATAGTCCTCCTTCATGCAAACGTCTGGCGACAGTTTTCCGGGAGATCAGCTTGCCAGTAACAGCCATAAACTGATTTGCTACCTCACTAGCTGTGCTGCGCCGGTGTCTTTTTGTTGATAGCACTATGTACCGATCTTCTGCAGGTGGCGTACTGCAAACACGACCTCCCCCGTGACGTTTGCTACACTCTCCATTTGTTTGAAATGATTTCCAAAGCCTTGAAACAACACTGTGGCTGACGTCGAACTCCCTGGCAACATCTGTTATTTTTCGCCCTTCTTCAATCTTGCCAATAATACGGCCACGCGTAAAATCATCTAGGTGATGTCGGGAAGACATACTGAAAATTGCAAGTTCGTCAATTTATTCCTTCCCTTTCAACTTTGCGTTTGAACAACAACGGTCAATACGCGTCAAATCCTTTATATCTCTTATCAGCGCTATGACGTCACGAACAAGTTCGGCAATCCAAAATTTGCTTACGCACAACACGTCTTACTGTATCCCGCACTTATGCTAATTTCCACATTTTCCTGCCTTCCATTTTATGGTTGCTATCGTTGCTATTGTCATCCGTCCTTAGCAATTGTCCGGCAGTGGTAATACTAACCAACGTCTCCTTTCACTGGAACAGATTGATAGATGACGTCATGTGACCTCTCGCAGAAGACCCAACACCATTATATGTAGATAAATCAAAAACATAAACGCAATTTAAAAATAACGCAGTAACCGCAACGGATAGAAGTTGACGCAATACAACGCACATTCGCAATGGCTTGTGGGTAATTCGAACACGCACAGCGCAGCGCTCTGTCGTTAATCCAGTTCAAGCCAATGTTAAATAAGCATGGACGCTCAGCTGCGCGATTTCACCATTGTTGAACAAAGCGCCGAAGCGAGATTTCTTTGGGCAGGGACAGTGTAACCTGCTAAAATACACCAAAGAATGTTGGCTGAGTACGGAAGTGAAAGCAGCATGTATCAACGAAAAGTTTATGAATGAGCAGAAAGGTTTAAAGCGAGAAGAGCAAGTTTAACCGACGAAGCTCGATCTGGTCCACCATCAACATCGCGTACACAAGTCCAAATATACAGGGTGAATGGCTAGATTGTGACGTACCTGCCAGCAGGACGCACATGACATAAAGGCAGATAGGAATCAGAATACATGTCTGCGTAGCTCAGTTGGTAGAGCTGCTTGTTCCGGAATAAGCGTACTCGGGTTCGAATCCCGGCGTAGACCGAAAATGACGGAGAAATTCACTTCGCTATAATGGCGCCCGAACTACCCGGATGACCCGACCGTTCAAAATCTCGCAATGGTGTGATGTTCTTTCCACACCGCGAGATAGGAAAAATCAGAGAATCCCTTCTCCAGTGCTTCGAAAAATAAATGTGTGTGACGTTGCATTCCACACACCAGATTGACTGGGAGTTCTCAAGTGCACGTTCTTCAGTGGTTGTCTGCCTGCAACGATTCATGGTCACGGCTGATCCGTGGGCCGTGCCCCCGGCCCTCTTTCGGGGGGGGGGAGATGTGACGCACCTGCCAGCAGGACGCACATGACATAAAGGCAGATAGGAATCAGAATACATGTCTGCGTAGCTCAGTTGGTAGAGCTGCTTGTTCCGGAATAAGCGTACTCGGGTTCGAATCCCGGCGTAGACCGAAAATGACGGAGAAATTCACTTCGTTATAAGATAAGAGGAGACCAATCGGATTACATTGTCCGCTATTGCTGCACATTTGGCTGCATATACCATAGCGCATGATGATTTGTGGTACCATAAAGTTTGCGGAAGATGGGCATCCAAACAGCTTACTGATCTTCACAAGCAACAGCGCGTGGAGGTTGCGACCCAATTTCTGAAACAATTTCTGTTTTGTAGCGAAATAAAATAAAGAAGAAATTCAAACGGCAGCCCTCTGCAAAGAAAATAACGCTGACCTTCTTTTGGGACGTGAAAGGGTCCTATTCTGGCGCATTTTCAGGAACACAGACAAAGAGTGGCCAGTGCAATGTACTGTGCTATGCTTAGAAAGAAACTGAAACCTGCAATTTGCAACAAAAGAGGAGGAATACTGTCAAGAAAGAGTCTTGCTGCACCGTGACAATGCACATCTCCATGTAGCGGGTGTAACGGTGGAGCCAATGCAACACCTGCGGTTAGAATGTCTTCCATATCCCTCTTACAGCCCTGATCCCTGATATGGCGCCATGCGGTTATCACGTCTTCGGCCCACCTTAAAAAGGTTCTACGCAGTCGCAGGTTCGCCTCCGGAAGCGGTGCAGATATGGATTCGAGAGCAGCCGGAAAGTTTCTTCTCCCAAGGAATGAAGAAAATAGTGAACCGATACAAGAAGTGCATCACATGCAGGAGGACTGTGTGGAGAAGTTACATAACCATTATGTTCATTTGATTACAATTACCGGTACTAAAGGGTACGTTGTGTTTGCTTTTTGATTCTCCCTCGTAATTAATATAAGGGTGAACTCACGAAATAAGTTCCATGAGGTGGTTTTGTCCGAAATATCTGTGATTTGGCCTACTAATTTACACCAAGTAGGGCTGTTACCACACCTGTACGCTCACGACAGAGCTTTGTCAAGAGGGGATCATGTTCTTTTCTGTAAATTCACAATCGGAATACGAAGAACTCGTGCAGTTATCTGCAGTTGCAGACTTACGAACGCACATCTGTCGAATGGTATTCTCATTCTTAACTCTAAGAAATAAAAACCACTAAGGGCAACTCTTAGGTCTAGAAGCAGTCGCCTGTTCTTAACTTTAATTTGGGGCCACTGGTTCTATGAAGGGGAAAGAGCCAGCGTCGTAAGACAAAGCCACAACCCGTGACTCTTCTGAGACTTGAATTCAGGTCCAACACGGACGACTATTCAGAAACAGGGCCTCGACATCAGGCCACCTGGACGGCGCTGTCAATTAAACTTGCACTGAATGGTACTCAAATTCATTCAAACGTGTAACAAAATTCTGCTCATCAGGTAATGCTGTCATGGGTTGGATACCTGCCACAACACCACTGTTGACCAGAGCGGTTTAACTGAAGGAAGTGGTGGTCACAGTTTCACGTTCGAAGGAACAAAAACAGTCGGTACTGACGAAACAAATGCTACTGTAGAAGATAGACTGCTGCCAGTAGCATTTGTTTATAGACTGTTGTCAGAGGTCAAGAAATGAAAGTCTTGGTCAAATTCTGCAAGCTCAGCATTGTCTCATTTTACTGTCTTACAGAAAAGTTTTTACTATCTTATTTTTTTCGGTGGGAGTTTCTGATCGGAGTGTTAATGAATTTGGTACCAGAAGTTTTGACGATAAGACGTGGATTATTTTAAAAGTGCATAAAACGTGACTGTAGTTTATAAGGCATGAATGATTTAGAAAAGTGATAAGATCAGTTGATAAGATGTGATTCATTTTAAAATCTTAACATGATTGTAGTTTGTGTGCAACGAATAATACTAGAAGTTCAAAAAGCACAGATGACGCTTTTGAAACACAGATTACTTTTAAATTTAATGAAACAAGTGATTAAATTTGTAGGATGACTGTAGTTTTAAAATACATTATCTTCAAAGTTTATACAATACTAGTTTACTTCTCCAACCACTAATTATTTTGAAGATGTAAACTTAGTGGACTAATTATAATATACACCTACCTAATAACGCGTTGATCTACTTTTTGCCCTCACAACAGTAGCCAGACCTCTTGGTCAGGAATCAGTGAGGTGCTGAAAACACGAAGGTGATATCTCTTCCCATGAAGCGAGGATCACCTGTCGTAGAGCATCCACTTTTGCGGGTGGGCATTGACAGGCTCGAACAGATATTTCCAATTCATCCAACAAATTGCTAATGGGTGGAGGTTTGGTGATCAAGGGGGAAAGTTTGGATGTGGTAAGCTCACTAGAATGCTCCTGGATCCAATTTATCTGCACTAAGGACGTATTCGGTGTGGAGCGGCCCTATTGAAAAATGGCGTCCCGGTGCTGAAAGAGAATCGTTGCAAACCGGTCTAGATGGTCGGCAAGGATATTCATATATATTATGCCCGTAATGGAGGTTTCGACGAGTACAAGGGGCTTCAAGGACGCCCACGTAAACGCACCCCAAACTGTTACACCGCCCCTACCTGTCTGCGTGGCATAAACTTGGCAAGTCCGTTCCATCGCTTTGTGTGGTTTACCCTACAGACGCACCATCTCAGTGGAGTGGTAGAGTTAAAACCGTGATTCATCGGTTCAGATGGTGTGTTTCCAGTCCTCAGCACTCCAGTTGCAATAGGCCTTTATAAACTGCGGCCAAGTCTTACAGTGCCTTGTAGTCAACAAGGGGATATGATGTGGACGTTGACAGTCACATCCTGTTTTTTTTTCCCCATGGCACTAATGATAGTCCATGTGCATAAGCTTGTGAACGCGCCCTCATTGAATTCCGATGATGTGTGCCGCGTGCAAAACCTCTTAACAATGCGGGGCAGTCTGCGCTAAACTTGAGAGTCAATTGCACGTTTAAGGCCACATTTCTCCCGTACTTGGACGTTCTGTTATACCGGGTGTTCGAAAAGTCCCCTAGGAGTTTCGATTGACAACGGAACAAAAACGAACAGATCTACAGCCATGCGGTTTGCGGCATTTGAAAGAGTAATTATTCGAGTTTTTAACGCCATCTATTTCCAACAGATGGCTTTACGTGCTCTCAAATACCGACGCCAACTGCAAAACAACTGAAAATGTCGTCGCCGCAGGAGAAAGTAATGTGCGTGCATTGGTTTTTTGAGACGAAGTCTGTGATTACGGTACAAAGAAATTACCGTCGGACATATGGGAAAGACCCTCCGAGTGATTTCAGTATCAAAGCGTGGCAGAAGAAATTCTTGGATACTGGTAGCGTCCTGGACCGGTAAAGAAGTGGCAGACCCGCTGTCAGTGGAGAAATTGTGCAGAGCATACAGGAGGTTTTCGCTCGCAGTCTTAGCAAGTCCACGAGAAAGACCACTTTACAACTGAATGTTCCACGATCCACATTGCTGGGAGTGCTACACTAACGCCTGAAACTAACTGCATACAGAGTGCAACTTCCACACCAGATTAAACCGAACGATGGACCTCAGCGTTTAGCATTCGCTCGGGATATGTTGTATCGGCTGGAAGTTGATGAAGCTTTCCTACGCCGCATAATTTTCACGGATGAAGCAACCTTTTACGTGCCTCAAAAGTTAACTCTCAGAACGTTTGTATACGAGGTAGTGAAAATCCACATTCAGTCAGGTTAGCGCGTCGCGCACAGTCCAAAAGTGAATGTTTGATGCAGGCTCATGCATAATCGTGTAATTGGGCCATTCTTCTTCTCCGTGCTCACAGTGCAAGTAAATAATTACCTGGACACGCTTCAGAACTTTGAGGTCCCTCAAATACAGAATTTTCAGTCAAACGTCATACTGCAACAAGATGGCGCTCTCTCACGTTGGTGACCTGACGTTCGTGAATACCGGAACCTTGAGTCTCCCGACATATGGATTGGCAGAGATGGTCCCATTTTTTGGCCACCCCGGTCCCCGGATATCACTCCTTTAGACTTCTTCTTCTGGGGCTATGAAAAGGACATTGCTTACCGGGAAAGATTAAGCAGTCTTTAGGAGCTCAAACAACGCATTGCAGCAGTGTTTGATAGAATCGATCCTGACATGTTGGAGAGCACATGGCAAGAAATTGAACACCGACTGGATGTGTTACGTGCCACCAAAGGCGCACATGTAGAGTTGTGTTAAAGTAAGATTATTAAACTCGAACATTTTCTCTTTCAAATGCCGCAAACCGCTTTTCTGTAGATCTATTTGTTTTTGTACAGTTGTCAATCGAAACTCCTAGGGGACTTTTCGACCACCCTGTATATCCCATATCTTGGAATACACGTTCGACGGTCTGACATGGAAATCCCGACAGTTCAGGAGTTCCGGTGATTGAACAAGCGGTCTTTCCCGGAGCTACTATCTACCCATGGTCAAACTCGGGTCGCTGCCTTTACCCATGATCACTTTTCCTTGACTAGTTTTTAATGGCCAAAGACCTCCTCTATTTGGTTCCCTATCACTTCGTCCGTGTTCATTTCGTCCACGCTCACTTCGTCCAGTTCATTTCGTCCAACGTTCACTTCGTCCGCTGTTCACTTAGTCTAATGCTCACTTCGTCCACGGTTCATTTCGTCCTCAGAATGAATGGAATATCGTGGATTTTTTTGTTTTCATGGAGTTTTTGTTATATTCAGAAGAAAAGGTCAGTGGACATTGCTTGCATGCGGTTTTTTTTTCTGTCGGAGTTTCTCGATTAAAATATAATTATTTTAAATGTTATTTGAAGTTAAACAAGGAACTTAACTTTGAAGAGCTTTTTAACTCTTTTGTGTGGTACGATGTCAATTACTACAGCAAGACTCACGCTATGTTCGGAAAATGACTATAAGGTGGGATTTTTTAATAAAACTGCACTTTTACTTAGGCACTAAATATTATATTTACATAAGATGCCTAATATACTTTTACTTACTTAGACACTAATTACTATGCCCCATGTGTAGGCCCTTTTGACAGTTTTTATTCTGCCGATGTCATATTCAAAACGTTTACGTATCCACTCAAGGTAATAATATTGTGCTTTTACTGAGGCACGAAATATTAATTCATAATCCCTAAGGCCGTTTCAACAGTTTTTATTCTACGGATGTCATATTCATAGGGTTTACCTATCAACTCAAAGTAATAATATTGCGCTTTTACTTAGGCACTAAATATTATTTCATATGCCCTACGCCTTTTTCAGTTTTTATTCTAATCACGTCATATTCATAACATTTACATATCAAATCAAGGTAATAATACTGCGCATTTGCTCAGGCACTAAATATTATCTCATGGGCCCTAGGCCTAGGCCTTTTTTACAGTATTTATTCTACGGCTGTCATATTCATAATGTTTACTTATCAAGTCAAGGTAATAATATTGCGCATTTGCTCAGCCACTAAATATTATTTCATAAGCCCTAGGCCTAGCCCTTTTTTCACTGTTTTTATTCTAAGTACGTCACATTCGTAACATTTTCATATCAAATTAAGGTAAAATATTGCGCTTTTGCTTATGCACTAAATATTATTTCTTAGTCCCTAGGCCTAGGCCTTTTTCACAGTTTTTATTCTAACCATGTTGTATTCATAACGCTTACATATCAAGTCAAGTTAGTAACGTTGCATCTTTACTTTGGCTCCAAACATTAATTACTAAACCTAGGTCTTTTTAACAGTTTTTAATCCATTACACTAAATGTCCATAGCATTTGCATAACATGTCAAGTTATTAATATTGATCTTTTATTTAGGCCATAAAATTTTAATTACTAGGGCCTAGGACATCGTTACAATAAACACGTTAAAAGGTCCTAGGCCTAAGACCTATGAATTAATATTTAGTGCCTAATTAAAAACGGAATATTGCTAAATTGTTATGTCATGTAAACGCTTGAATATGAGATCGGCTGATTAAAAACTGTTAAACCGCCTAGGTCTAAGGCCAGTAAATTAATGTTTGGTCGTTATATTTTAATCGAGAATCTCCGACAGGGGAAAAATCGCAATCAAGCAATGTCTGCTGACCTTTTGTTCTGCCTATAACAAAAACTCCTTGAAAACAGAAAATTTCGACGGTATTCCATTCATTCTGAGGACGAAATGAATGTGGACAAAGTGAACAGTGGACGAAGTGAGCATTGGACTAAGTGAATAGCGGACGAAGTGAACAGTAGACAAAGTGAACGGTGGACGAAGTGAATAGCGGACGAAGTGAACAGTAGACAAAGTGAACGGTGGACGAAATGAACAGTGGACGAAGTGAGCATTGGACTAAGTGAATAGCGGACGAAGTGAACAGTAGACAAAGTTAACGGTGGACGAAATGAACAGTGGACGAAATGAGCATTGGACTAAGTGAACAGCGGACGAAGTGAACAGTAGACAAAGTGAACGATGGACGAAATGAACAGTGGACGAAGTGAGTATTGGACGAAGTGAACAGCGGACGAAGTGAACAGTAGACAAAGTGAACGTTGAACGAAATGAACTGGACCAAGTGAACGTGGACGAAATGAACACGGACAAAGTAATCCGTCACCCTCTACTTACAGGCATTGCCAGTTTCAGTGTGCCACGTGATTTGATGCGATACTTCTGCTCCGCATATTGTTGTCGGGGTGTACGTAGTAATTTCTCCACTCAGTGTAAGATATATGAACTTGTGAAGTTGTGAGGTATTTAAGGCTTTGATTGTTAAAAAAAGATAAAAGATATGAGCTTGTTAAGTATTTAAGGCTCTAACTGATAAAAAATGATGTGAATTTGTGAAGTTGTGAAGTATTTAATGCTGTAATTGATAAAAAAGAATATGAGCTCATGAAGTTGTGAAGTATTTAAGACTCTAATTGATGGGAAAAAATGTGAAGTTTTGAGGTATTTAAAGGCTTTAAATGATAAATCGTGGATTCAAGCCGGTAAGTAAACGCAGCTGGAGCACTTATATTATTGCGGGAACAAAAATGCTTCAGAAGAAATTTTAAACTCGAGGTTGCCCTACAACAGAGTTAACTCAGAACCTTACTTTCCACTGACTATGACCTACGTAGGAATTGGAAAGTCAATGCATGAAAATATTATCCGATTCCTTTTCTCTCTCATCTTCACACCAGAAAGTTAAAATTTGATACGTAAGCTCTTGCTAAGATTCAATACGTGATAAATTCTTAAGTCTTTAAAAAATAAGATTTCTCAAATTTTAAGCCCGTTAGCAAGCAAGTGATTTTTTTATTTGTGCAAAAATTAATGCACCTGAATGTTTTCTCTCTGTTTTTGTAATATTTTTATTAAAACTATATTTAATATCAGTTTAAGATGTTTCTTCAACTGTTTAGGAAACCACCGGATTTAGAGCTGGAAGGATTAATCAAAAGACACTTCACTACAGTGGAGTTCTTCCAGGGAAGCGTAATGAACACCATTGACCTCCAGCGAGTAAAGGTAAATTCCTTCAGAATAGTTTAACAGTTTTCTTTGAACTAAAACACAAAACAAAAGAGAAATTGGGGAAAATGCAGTAGTGAGTTGAGCAAAATATGTAAAATATAATAATTTGCGCACTACGGGTAAGCACACTCTGCACACTGGGAAATAATCAATTAGAATAAAATAACACATTCACCTACGAAGAACATTTTATACACAGTACAATATGCAACCAAAATATAGGAAGGGAGCATTGTTGCCACAAAACGTAAATGCATTCTAAACAGTGCTAAACTCGACACCAAAAAAAGAACAAGAAAAGTGACACGGAATTTTCCGTTTTAAAGAGCTTGCTTTTTGAATCATTTTCGACACGAAAAAAGTGTTGATTTCTCGAAAGCGTGGATACTCACCGCCTAGGGAAAAACTGCGCATAATTCAAAGTATGCAGTGTAAGCCGGGTTATTAACAGTACATAGAACCGGTCATAGAAAAATAGTAACAGGATTTTCTACAATGCATAAAGCATTCACAAATATAAATAGTTACTTTATCTCATTAGCGGCTGAAAAGTGTATTGCGAAAATTAACAAATTGTGCACAAACGGGAAATCGTACAGGAAGATATCACAGAAAAAAAGATTTTCATATCGAACAATTAAAAGAGGAGATAAATAGAACAAGTTAGTAAAATCATGCAATGCATTGATTATGATACGCTTTCCAACATACCAGAAATCATTACTCAAGTTATGAGGATAATGGCTGTGGAATAAATCTCGCTCCTGTGTCCTGAGCTTCGATCCCATTTCGATGATATTCAACAGGAGCGGTTCAGTATACCTCCGGAACAACACGAAACTGTTTTTGTCGCAATCGAAGCATTTTTACGTAAGTTGTGACGCATAAGAGCAATGGAATGCATCCTGTTCCTACGTCCTGATGATTCCATTTCGCCCATTTTCAATAGGGTTTGTCCCCAGGTGGTTCCCTACCACATACTAAAATTTCATCGAAATCGAATCATTTTTACGCAAGTTATAACGCATAAGAGAAATGGAATGGATCCCGCTGCTATGTCCTGACCTTTGACCCCATTTCGCCCATTTTCAATAGGGATCGTTCCCGGGTTGTCCCCTACCACATACTAAAATTTCATCGAAATTGAATCATTTTTCGCGAGTTATCGTGCGGACGGACAGACAGACAGACGGACAAAGATGGAGCACATATGCCTCTTCAGCCTACGGTTGGAAAGCGTAAAAAATAATTTTTTTAAGAGATTTTTGGAATCAAATAAACTCTTTCAAATGGAAATACGTGCTGAGTACCTCTCACCGAAGAATTTTGAAAAATGGATAAGCGCATCATATGCAAAAACTGTTCTTCATAGCAAATGCTATGATAATAGAAACGAGTTTTTTTAAATACGACTTTTAGAAGTAAAGATAGCGAGAAAAAGGTTCGACATATACGCCCCCACAGGGAGAGCATATTGTTCCAATATCACTGTAGTGAATAACATACAGGAAAAAAATTAATAGGAATTCTAGAAGTGGAGATACAGTTGCTAACAAAAACTTGCCACCTGGCGCCAGAACTATGAACTACGAAATTCCACTAATAGATTCAAATTGTTCCACAAGGTGAATGGTGTCTGGTGTTAAAAGAGATTTTTAATAGGGCTTTTAGAAGCAGATATATCGGGAAAATATTAAATATTCGTGCCCCCTAGTGAGTCAATTATACAGGGGGGTTTTTCTTCAGCAAAAAATGCGCATGAAATGTTTCAGAGTTGCTAGTATCTCAGAGACGTGAGAAAATTGTGGACATATGCATACGCGTGGGAACTGGGACAGAGGCCGCAATGTGAAAATTGATGTTAAGAATTATGAAGCGAAAGGCAAACGACGAAGTATTCAGTGTGTGTAAGTGTTTGTGTATTTACATCTAATTCATATAAAATGATCTGCAATAAATTAATTTCATCAAGTATACCTTTGATGTGCAACTTTCTTGGAATATGTTAATGTGTATCAGACCCTGCAAACAGAAGCAAAGAAGATGTTGGATGCCAGAGAGCCCGTGCACGGACTCACGGAAGAGGTAAGAAGTTAAATATAAATGCCTCTAATTACCGAAATTGAAATGCAACGCGAAAAGTAAGAACACACCCTTTTGGAAGAAGCACGTAAGGCGGATTTTGTGCGTGACGTCTGTATGTCTCAAGTGTTCCTTTGTAGAAGACTCATTCCCAGGTGAAAACGACACCAATAAGAAATGGATCCGAGTAAAGTTCAGCTTACCTGATTGTGTTGTCCTTATCCTTTTCTGGTTTCACCAGTTTTTTGCGCTTTCCAACCGTAGGTTGAAGAAGCTTATATGCTCCAGCTTTGTCCATCTGTCCGCACGATAACACGCGTAAAAATGGTTCGATTTCGATGAAATTTTAGTATGTGGTAGGGGACCACCTGGGAACGAACCATATTGAAAACGGGGTTGATGGGGTTAAAGGTCATGACATAGGAGGGGATCCATTCCATTGCCCTTATGCGTCATAACTTACGTAAATATGGTTCGATTTCAATGAAATTTTAGTATGTGGTAGGGGACCACCTGGGATGAACCCTATTGAAAACGGATGAAGTGGAGTTAAAGGTTAGGACATAGGAGCGAGATGCATTCCATCGCCCTTATGCGTTATAACTTACGTAAAAATGCTTCGATTAAGACAAAACTTTATCATGTTGTTCCGTAAGTATACTTTACCGGTTCTGTTGAATATCATCGAAATGGGGTCAAAGGTCAGGTAGATCATAGGAGCGAGATTTATTTTACAACCATTATCCTCATAACTAGAGTAATGATTTCTGGTATGTTGGAAAGCGTATCATAATCAATGCATTGCATGATTTTACTAACTTGTTTAATGGGATCACAGGCGTTCTTCTACTCTGCAATTTCGAATGTTCTGTAACAAACAGAGATAAATAAATCAGTAGAGGAAGATATTGGGTAAGCGTTTTTCATATCGCGTTTAAGAATACACTTCAGCTGTACTTTCGAAATAGCATCGTTAAACACGGAATAACGTAATTTTGCACATTTATTCATCACTGTGTACAGCAACGCAAACAACAAAACGAAACATCTTATTTAATTGTTTATAATTCTAATTATTGGCTTTCAAAAGAAATGTTGCTGTACCAACCTTCTTTAGCCCAAATTACAGCACGTATGCGGTTTTCCATAGATTCCACAACAGGCTGGAGTGCATCTACGTTTAAAGCATACCAGGCGTTCACCTGACAGTCCTTCAACTGCATCAGATTTAACGGAAGAGGACTTTACTCCCGGATCTGTTTTTATAGGCTGTCCCATACATTTTCAATGGGATTCAGATTAAGGCTTTGTGGCAGCTAAGCACGATGGTGGAAGTTGCTATCATGCTCTCAGAACCACAGCTGAAAGCATCTCGGCGATAAACAGCATTGTCGTCCATGAAACTTCCGTCGCCTGCTGGATAAAGAGTCAACATTGCAGGACGGACTTGATCGGCAACAATGTGTGGATAATCCTTGGAGGACACCCAAACTTCCAGAAATATCAACGTACTCGTTCTATACTAACGGAACGTGCTTCACACAATGACACCATCTCCAGAACCTTGAGTTGTTTTTACAAGGTACGCTGGGTTCATTGAATCATGGGCTATCTCCAGAACCTTGAGTTGTTTTTACAAGGTACGTTGGGTTCATTGAATCATGGGCTCCTGCCCAACTCTCTACCCATAGTCGGTACAAAACAAGGTATACCGCGACTCGTCGGACCACATGACTTTTTCCTAATCTTCCAGTTTCCAGTCATGGTGTACCTGACACCGCGGTAGACCAACAATTCCGGTTTTGGTTTTTCAGTGGCTTCCCTATAGGCATGAGACTGCCAATACCGATCGTTTGCAATTCTCTGAGCATAATTCGCTGAGATATGGGTCGGTAATAGCCTTTATTGAATGCTTCGGTCAATTGATGCACACAGAAAGTCCTGTTTCTCCGTACAAGCCTTCTCAGACGACGGCGATCTCGTCCCTAACAGATTGCCGTCACACCACAGTAGCGCCTTTTAGAAACACAATGTGGGTTATTTTTCTACTGACTAAAGACCCTGGATATCTCAACTTTTGAGAAACGAAATTTCAAAGTCGTCGCTCTAGCCGGATGGGTACCACCAATAAGCCCTTTATCGAACAGCAAAATACACTTTGTTTTTCCCATTGTGATGAATGATACTGACGATTACTGACGAGTAGCAGCCTTAAATAGTTATCTTAATCCCGTTGTGACGCACGTGACCACGTATTTTGCATTACACTGCTGCGTAAGTAACGTTTAATTACATCTGCATTAAGGTTCCTAATTCAGGGGCCGGTGTGTGTATGTGACGTGGGATGGTGTACGTAATAAACAGGCATCTCAGTGCAGGTGTGTGCGTGTGTGTGTGTGTTGCAACTCAAAATGCAAAAGAAATTACGTGACCTCTCTAAGATTTTGTAGCTGAAAACGACTCTCTCAAATGGTGTTATTGTTCATCTGTAGGTGCATGAAGCTGATGCATGCCTGGTGCTAGCCAACAAATACTGTCAAGATCCCGATGCAGAAGATGCTGCCAACATTATGAGGGTCATCTCCATAAAAAACTATTCAGATGAGATCAGAGTTATTATCCAGCTCATGCAATACCATAATAAGGTAAGATTTAAATTTATAAAAATCATTCCATGCATTCAACAGTGTGCTTCTATTTGTGCTTTTACAGAACATGGCATTTCTTTCATATGATTCCCTTTATGTAGTAATCACACACAAGTGCACCATTTTCATCTTGTAATAAACAAAATAAATGTAAGTAAGACTCTCAGAATTCTGTTCATAAAGTCATTTGCATTTTTTTATTCTACTCAGCCTAGTTTGGATAATTGCAAGATGAAATGCTCTCCAGTTTCTCACCAGCTGCCTTTATTTTTGTCTCTTGTTCGCGATTATTTTCGCTAGCTTTCTTTAATTTCATTCAACTATCTATGTCTGAAGATTCCTCTTTTCTGTTTTATTGGAGTAGCAAACATGTGTAGCGAACTGGTTCGTCTGTTTCGCAGAAGGGACAATGACAAAGTGAATTTTTATGTGCTTCTCTAAAAGAGACAAGTTCTTTTCTGACTTGATTTTGTGTGATGTCAGCATTGAATGTCCGTGTCAATGTTTTTGATATAACATCGGCATGCTTTTCTTTTCAACAGATGAATTTAATTCTTTGCATAAAAAATCATCTTGACATGTGTTTCAATTTAGTCTTCTGCATAACGGAATAATATTAAAATCATTGAATATTTAATGTAATTCCAAAACCAGCTTTCTAACACAGTACTTGATCTTTCAGTTTCTACTCAGTAAACATACAGGGTGTTGCTACCGAACCCGACATTTCATTAAAAATATTAACACCAACGAAGATATTGCAACGAAATGTGATGACATCACAACATATGCTGGAAGTGGCCACCATTTGCGTCCAGACAGCAATCAACCCGGCGCACCATATTGTGGAAAGTCCTTGCCAGTACGTCCGTCGTCACTGCCTGAATTTCTTCAATGATTACTTTCAACGCATCTATGGTTCGTGGTTTCTTCTGGTAAACTCTCCCAAGTGATGCATAAGTAATATTTTCATTGCAATAAGTTATCGTCATCGTTTTAACCGCTTTTTATTTTACGAATGACGTGGGTAATATTTATTCTTGTTGGGGATGCTCAGAAGTTCATTCTATCAAATTTCGGTGCTTACAGATTGTCTAGTATCAATATCGAAGTATTTAATAAGGAAATTGCGTAGAATTTAAAACAAATAGCTAAACTGACTATCAGTCAGTTTGAAGAATCGGTCGTACCCGTAAAAAAAGAAATTAATAGAGGTCGTAATAGGACTGTATGCTGTACGAACGTAAATGCAGTGTATTTAGATCTTAGTGAAAGATATGAAGACATGAAATATGTAATAGTGGATTAACAGGAGTGCTTAACACATGGGAATGAAACGCAGAATGGTACACATCATCGTATGATGCAAGTGCATAAACAAAAATCACTAATATAGATTTTTAAGTAACAGAGTTACTCACACTTATGAACACACAACAGCAACGCAAAATTCATCTAACCCGCCGTGAGTTGTGCTGGTAATAAGATGCCCCTGGTGAGACGCTTTTGCTTAAACATTTGCCAAAATGAGACGCTACAGTTTGCAACATGGTTAGGTATTTACTCTTATCATATGTGGGTCTAGCTTCTAGCATCGATGAGCTGTGGTTGGTCCACACCTTTTCTGTAGTTCGTGGTTTTTACCTCCTCGAACGACTTTTTGAAAGCACTAATAACGGCTAAACCACGGCACAAACCTTGCCGTCTTGGAAATGCTCTGACGCAGTCGGCTAGCCATTGCAATTTGACCTTGGTCAAATTTCCATAAATCTCCTGCCTTCTCATCTGAAGAACAGGAATAACATTGATTAACAGAGCTCAGTATCAGATGTGATTTATGTCGTTCCATGACATTCACACGCGCCATCGTTTACCTGCTGCTGCTTTGATTTTCATAAATACACACTGGTTATAATGTTTTGGATGTTTCGGAGAATATTTCTTAGCGGTACCATATTCTTTGAACTGCAACATCGTATGCCTTTAGTGAGGACATTCTGTCAATACATACACTATATTGACAAAAGTCGCCGGACACCTAGAAGAGAAACACAACATAGCATTTATTGACATACATTAGTACGGTGTCGGTCCACCTTTAGCGTTAATGCATGCACAGACCCTTCGAGATATGCTTTCGACAAGGTTTTGGAATACAGCGATAGCTATGCGTTTCCATTCAGTACATAATGCTGCCGCTAACTGTTGCTTAGTAGAAGGCCTTGGTTCCAAATTTCTTACGCGGCGCTCTAATTTATCCCATAGGTGCTCTATGGGATTAAGATCAGGGCTCTGTGCTGGCCAGTCCACACACGATACGGAATTGCCGTCAAACCACGCCGTAACATTACTTGCTTTATGGCTCGGTGCATTATCCTTCTGGTACCAACAAGGCTCGGTTCCATAGTATTGCCACACAGTTGGTAGGGCATAATTTCCAGAATATCGAGGTAGACGTGCTGGTTAACAGGTTTGTCCACAATAACCAATAGTCCGGGACCATACCACGAAAAACACTGCCACATGAGTACGCGGCCAGCTCCAAACTTGACCGTAGGAATATTACACTGTGGTAACTAGCGTTCCACCCGCTGCCGCCATACCCACACGCGGCCATCAGACTGATGGACCGTGTACCTGGATTAATTAGTCCATAGGACCCGTTTCCATTGATCTACGGTCCACAATAAATGTTCTTTATACCACGCTAAACGATGAGTAGCATTCCGAGTGGAGATGAATGGCTTATGAGCAGCCGCACGACCACGGTAATCCATGGAATGAAGTTCTCTGCGAATGGTATGTGCACATACCGAAGTTTCAGCATTTTTACTCACCTGTACAATGAGGTCTTGTGCAGTACTCTCTCTCAAATGGAAACCTCACTGTCTATGTACGATATTTATTAAAATATGAAAGATATTTACAGTTAAAATACCCCACTAGCACTTTCGGGGTAACATTTACCCCATCATCAGGTGCAACAGAGGCAATGCAGTATACTCCTTTATATAGTAGTACAACGATGCATTATGGGTATAAGTCATCAAACGTCGCATGGGTCGTGACCGTTGCCATTATAACAGTGTAACAGGTATAATTTCACAAGTTATTAGTTTAACATATCACAAGTTATTAGTTAACATATAATTTCACAAGTTATTAGTGATATGTTAAACTAATAACTTGTGAAATTATACCCGTTACACTGTTATAATGGCAACGGTCACGACTCATGCGACGTTTGATGACTTATAATGCATCGTTGCAATACCATATAAAGGAGTTCTGCATTGCCTCTGTTCCACCTGATGATGGGGAAAATGTTACCCCGAAAGTGCTAGTGGGGTATTTTAACTGTAAATATCTTTCATATTTTATTAAATATCGTACATAGACGGTGAGGTTTTCATTTCACTTGGCGTATTGTGCGAAGTCATTCTTTTATCGTTAGTACTCTCTCAATTAGCTGTAACGACTCTCTTGAGGCTTCGACGTCCTCTATCACTGATTTTCTTTGGTCTGTTAGTGCGTTTTGCTGCTTCAGGCACGCCATGTGTCTTCCACTTATTCAGTACATCCAAAACAGTTGACTGGGGTATGTTTAAACGCTTCTCGGTTTCTCTTATGGACAACCCGCTAATATAACTCCTAACAACCTTTCCTTTCTCAAAGTCAGTTCTCTCCCGCCGCGGCATTTTCACTCAACCTCACATTGCGATATGATCCCGGTCAGCTGCAGGCTTGTTTGTTTCTATACCGTTTGCAGCTGTACCGCGCATCTTAGCAACGCAGCGGATCGGTTCATTTGCTTTTGAAGGGGTGTCCGGTGAATTTTATCAATTATAACGAAGTGAATTTCTCCGTCATTTTTTTTCCGCGCCAGGATTCGAACCCGGCTCCCCTCATTCCGGAATAAGTTGCTCTACCAATTGAGCTACGCAGACGTTTTATTCTGATTCCTATCTGCCTCTATGTCGTGTGCGTCCTTCTGGCAGGTACGTCACATCTCCTGGTACGTTACATCATCTCCCCTTATTATTTTTTTATTTTTTTTTTATTTTCGAAGTGCTGGCGAAGGGATTCACTTATTTTTCCTATCTCGCGGTGTGGAAATAACATCACACCAATGCGAGATTTTGAACGGTCGGGTCATCCGGATAGTTCGGGCGCCATTACAACGAAGTGAATTTCTTCGTCATTTTTATCCGCGCCAGGATTGGAACCCGGGTCCCCTCATTCCGGAATAAGTTGCTCTACCAATTGAGCTACGCAGACGTTTTATTCTGATTCCTATCTGCCTCTATGTCGTGTGCGTCCTTCTGGCAGGTGCGTCACATCTCCTGGTACGTTACATCATCTCCCCCTTATTTTTTTTTATTTTCGAAGTGCTGGCGAAGGGATTCACTTATTTTTCCTATCTCGCGGTGTGGAAATAACATCACACCAATGCGAGATTTTGATCGGTCGGGTCATCCGGATAGTTCGGGCGCCATTATAGCGAAGTGAATTTCTTCGTCATTTTTATCCACGCCAGGATTCGAACCCGGGTCCCCTCATTCCGGAATAAGTTGCTCTACCAATTGAGCTACGCAGACGTTTTATTCTGATTCCTATCTGCCTCTATGTCGTGTGCGTCCTTCTGGCAGGTGCGTCACATCTCCTGGTACGTTACATCATCTCCCCCTTATTTTTTTTTATTTTCGAAGTGCTGGCGAAGGGATTCACTTATTTTTCCTATCTCGCGGTGTGGAAATAACATCACACCAATGCGAGATTTTGATCGGTCGGGTCATCCGGATAGTTCGGGCGCCATTATAACGAAGTGAATTTCTTCATCATTTTTATCCACGCCAGGATTCGAACCCGGGTCCCCTCATTCGGGAATAAGTTGCTCTACCAATTGAGCTACGCAGACGTTTTATTCTGATTCCTATCTGCCTCTATGTCGTGTGCGTCCTTCTGGCAGGTACGTCACATCTCCTGGTACGTTACACAATATAGTGTATGCTTGCTCATGAATAAAAGATAAAAGCTTCGCATGTTAAAATACTCCACTAGAATTAATGTTAAAATACTCCACTATGAATTAGAAAGCGTACGCTTGTGTGCAATAAGTGATCTAATGAATTCTTTGCAGGCGTATCTTCTGAATATACCAAGCTGGAACTGGAAGCGTGGCGACGATGTAATATGCGTCTCAGAACTCAAACTAGGCTTCATTGCTCAGAGCTGCCTCGCCCCTGGATTTTCCACGATGATGGCTAACTTATTCGCCATGAGGTCCTATAAAACAGTAGGTTGCATTTTCCTTTCGTTATATCAATAGCGAACTGTTATGACTTTCATTTAATTCACTGCTATTTGCTGTCTGTCTTATATATTCGATGACAACTTCTTTTTACAGTCTCCTGACATGCCAGCGTGGCAGAACGATTATTTGTGTGGTACAGGAATGGAAATGTATACAGAAAATCTTTCCCCTTCATTCGGTGGTATGACTTTCCCACAAGCAGCAGAGTAAGTTTAGAAATTTATCCCAATTGTTTCTTCTATTATGTTAGCATAGTTTAATGCCCTACAGTGTAAAAGATAGGTGATGTTAGTTCATGAAATATTTCTGAAAATAACGTGCAGCAAAGCTGCCGGTTGGTGCTCCCCTTTAAACGAAATTTCCGTTTATTCTAACTTTAGTATTTTGACAGATTTTTCGTAGTCAGTAATTCCGTTTATTTCAGAAAAGTCCGTTTCGATTTGTCCGTACACCAAAATAACTGATTGCTGTCTAGACACGGTACCAAACAATGGAGATAATTGCAGATTAAAAGATGAACTTTTATTTACAACTTAAAACCATATATACATGCGAGATCTTTCAGACCCACTATGGGTCCATCATCTTAAAACCATATATATATATACATGCGAAAGATCTCGCATGTATATATGGTTTTAAATTGTAAATAAAAGTTAATCTTTTAATCTGCAATTATCTCCGCTGTTTGGTACCGTGTCTAGACAGCAATCAGTTATTTTGGTGTATTTAGTTGGCACGAATAGCACGGATGTTTGGATTTGCCCGTATTTATACAGAAAGTTCGCAAAATCTTGGATTTTTTTATATCACCAGAGACATTTCTTACCTGACGTACGAAGTTAATCCTTTCCCTTTGCTACTGGTGGGTTTCAAACCGGGTTCGTGTTGAGCGGGAACCTTCGCGTGCTTCCGTTGACCCAGAAACTCTGTAATGTGCAGTCACGTATAAGGTAGAGCCCTAGTCACGCGATGATTGAAAGGTTTTGTTATTAATGTGGGTGAATTAGTTATTTTGTTTTCTGTTGGAGATTATTGTTTTTTTGAATAGATTCCAAATAATTTTATTCTTTTTATAGGAGGACTTATTACAAATTACTTATTTTTTTCATCCTGATTTATTGAAGCGACAGAATGCTTTGGAACTTGAGATATTTTTAAATTGACAATGACTTCCAATTGTCTTTCAGAAAAGGTAAAATGTACTGCCTTATAGTATTATTTCACAAAGTTTTTAAATATAAAATTTACTCCTGATACTATTGTGTTGGTACGAATGAAATATCCGGCAAAGGACCAGCACACGTGGACGGCACGAACGGAAAAGTAGGACAACTTACCTGAGCAAAATAAATCCCCCTCGGCATCGACACATAGTTGCCATCTGTCCGGCAAGGCCATGATCCCCGAACGAAAAACGTCTTGTGGCTGGAACCCGAAGAAGTCGTCAATTGCACGTTGAACCTCGTTGTCTGTCGTGCAATGTGTCCCGGACAGGAAGTGGCCTAGGAGACGAAACAGATGAAAGTCTGTCTGAGACAAGTCCGGGAATATAGGCAGGATGAAGCAATGCTTCCTAGCTCAAGGCACTTAGTGTCAGCATCGTTCGTTGTGCGACATGAGGGCGGACGTTATCCTGGAGCAGAAGTATGTTGACCAAAGCCGGTTGTTTCTGCAGAAATTTCCAGTTCATCTGGTGTAATTCAGCACAATAGCGTTTTGCAGTAATGGTTTGGCCTCTTTCCAAGAAACTCCGATGAATTATCTCGGCTGTGGACCATCAGACAAGGAGCATCATTTTCTTGGTGTGTAGGGGTGGCTTAGGATGCCGCCCAGCAGGCTGAGCCTCGCTTAACCATTCGTTTCCGATTACCATAAAGGACCCACTTCTCGTCGCAGTCGACGATTTGATGCGGTAGAGGTTCCTGTTCATTCCTGGCAAGCAACGACGTGCAAACTTACAAACGCCAAGTCTTGTTGGCAGTTGTCAACTCATGCGGCAGCCACATGTCCAGCTTTTCGACCTTACCCAGCGCAGCCAGACGCCGAACAACTGTCGCGTGGTGGACATCTACCTCTGCCGCTACCTCACGACACGTTTTTTGGGAGTCCGCTTCAACCACACGTAACAGAACATCATGCCCACGTATTTTGTTTTGCAGGTCCATATATCCGCTTCGAAATTTCACAAACCACCGCCGAATGGTTCGTTCGTTGGCTGTATTCTCCCCAAACGCTTTGTTAACGTTTCTAGCGGCAATTCCTGCACAATGGCCCATTTTAAATTCATATAGGAAGATGACTCTCAAATCCGGCGTCTGCATGTTTTCTTTGCAAGCCACGTTACGTCCAAACAAACCATGCCTGAAACTTGTTCTTCAAATCAGATCGTATCATATGTAGAGAATTTTAGAAAGGGAGTGTCTGACCCCAGGTCTCAAACAACCCTTAGAAAGAGGGAGCTAGGAGCTTTGGCTAGAGTGCCGGATAGGAAAAACACACGGAAGCAAGGTAGAAAGGGGAGGAAGACCCACTTTTTTATTACCTGGGGGCCAGTACCCGAAATCCGACGGCTTAACGTGCCCATCCGACGCACGGTGGATATTTAGTGGTTCGATCGTTCGTACCTGTCTGGGATCGAACCTGAGGTTATCTTCATGGCAATCACGAACGCTGACCACTAGGTCACCCGCAGCCCACATTTGTTCTTCACACATGTGCTAGCTATTTATAGTAACTCTGTGACGTAATACCCGCAACGCCTGTGGGTGGAACCACACACTGGTGGTTCCATTCTGCTGTGGTGGAGACCTGTCTCCAGTGCTCGTTCGAGCCGGACATTTCATTCGCACCAATCCAATGTAATAGCTTTTGTCTTGCGGAATCTTTTTTTTTATTGAAGGTTTAACGTCCACCGTGAGCAACTCATTGTGCTATAAGCAGTCGCTTGTCCCTAATTTAGAGCCACTGGTTCCAGTGAAGGGAGAGAGCCAACACAGTAAGGCAAGCACAACATCTATGCCTCACCGGGATTCCAACCAAGACCGGAGCCGTCAGGACTTCTCCTCCTGCTTTCTATATTTACGGGCCCGGCCACCAGCATAAGAATTTGCTTGTGACGTCACACTAAGCGACGGGAATGTCCATGGGGAGCTGAAGACAGTGTGAAAATATTCATTATTTGCTTCAAATTATTTAAATTCCTTTTGACTGATGATTGTGAGCAGTTACTATATGTACAAAATTTAAAATTTGTGTTTTAAAAAATTAGTGGCAAAGAAGGTTGAAGAAAGTTGAATGTGGTAAATGGAAAATGCTCAAAATGTAATCAAACTATGTAAATTTTAACTGGGACAAAAATGCGCTTTTGTATTTTTAAATACATTTTTAAATAACTATTGAAAGTTGGAAAATGACTGATTAAATAACAAGTCAGAGAAATGAAAATATACTATGTTTGCAGCAGCTACTTAATGAATCTGGTCTTTCTGTGTGCTTCACTAACAATGGGGAATATCTCCAGATTTTGGCAACGACATTGGATAATCATCATTACAGGGGAACTAAATTCTAACCCCAGTCTAACTACCCTAAGCCCCATACATTATATTTCAATCTCATTTTTATGCATTTTCAGTCTTCATTTCATGTGTGGGAAAACATTATCTAGCATGCATGTTCTAACATATGTTCGTAACCATGGGAGGGGGGGGGGTGAAATCAGTACAAGGTAAATTTCTTTTTCATTTATTTATTTCTGTGTTTACATTGTGCTGAGAGTTTCACATTCTCAGTGCTAATTTCGTCTAATTGGCAGCCTCAAAACGTTTTTATTTATACCTGTATATGCCCTGTAATATTTTGCAAATAAATAGGGATAAAAGATTGTATCTCTAATTCCTCCAATTTCAAAATAGATTAGGGAAGAAGGGAGGCAAAGTTGTTAAACACACACATAAATATGGACTGTAGTAGCATTATTAGCATTTTTTTTTCTGTGAATTTCTTTTCCAAATACGTTCTCAGTATTAATTTAGTACATAGTTGTGCTCTCCCAAATTTTTTATTTATTTTCGTTTGTACTGCAACATTAACCTGGTGCATCATTATTACAATTTTTCTTCTTTGTGAATTACCTATTCAAACATATTGTCAGTATATTAATTTTGGAACAGTTTGCCTCTTCAAATTTGTTATTTTTTGATTGAAAGCAATGCTATTTGTTCAGAAATCTAAAAACGCAATTTTGGAGGCTGTTTTATTAATTTTTCGCCGGTTTTTCTCTGACAGATCCAAATTGCAATGTAACAGTATGGCAACGTACTAACAGATGGCATTTCAGTTATTTTGTGCGTCTGTTTAAAACTGCATTACGATAGCTTTTTGGTATAACCGTTTATACTCGTACAGAACAGGAATAGCGAGAAAGCGCAATTCCTGTGAATGGTAAAACAAGCGCATTTTTTTTTTTTAATTTCAGTAGAGCTGCTGTCATAAAATAATTTGCAGAACACTAAAATATTTATTTTATTAAGCTCTTCCTTCAAGCATTAAGTACGACTGAATGCTCTGAAACGTATAGTGCTGTAACCTTCACGGTGCAAAACTCCGTCGCTTACCGTGACGTCACAAAAACGATGGCCAAGTCCTTAAAGAGAGGAGGTGTGAGTCCCGGGAACACCGTCAGGACCCATCTCAGACGAATGATCAGAAGCCCAACCCTTATACCACTGCGCCACCGCAGGCGGCTGTCTTACGGTATCCACAAAATTTTATTTTTATTTTCTTTAGATTGAAGGTTTAACGACCACCGAGAGCATCACGATGGGCTATAAGCAGTCACGCGCCCCTAAATTTGGGCCACTGGTTTCAGGGAAGAAAGCGAGAGAGCCAGAGCCGTAAGACAAACACAAAATCCATGCCTCACCGGGATTCGAACATGGACCCTTCACGGACAAATAATCATAAGTCAGCGTTTTTACTACTGCGCCACCAGGACTGCGTTCCACAAAATCATACATAAACATCATAAACACCAATATACTCGGTTTCTCATATAATAGCGAAAAAATATAATATATAATTTTTTCTCACTATTATATATTATATTTGGTAACCTAATATATAACAGTTGCTGCACAAAATGGGGGAGAGGGGATGATTTATCCGGTGCCACAATAACGAAAATTTCATGCGATATGCTATATCCACAATATCCGATCTCAATACAGAACTTCAAAATCAGGTCCTCCTACAGACGATTGATGTTTAACAGTTAATCAAATCTCAAGTATTCCAGCGAATCGGTTCTACTGCCGGAAATTTTCCATCATGTGGATACGGAAAAAGGCGAAAACAGAATTTTTTCGTTGATATACAAAAAGAATTGCGGAAAGGTTCCTGAAAATTCAGAAATTTCTTGGAGCACGAAAAATCAGTGAAATTTAGGCTTTTCCCCCTGATTTCACGGAAAAGGTCAGGAGTATTCTTCGTTAATTCACGAAAGAAATCGCGAAAAATGGCTCATGAATTTCAGAAAATATTTTACGGTGTACATGACTATGTATTTAAAACTAGCATAGCATGTTCAGTTGAAAAATTTAACACTGCAGATACTAGCGTAGGCTTATGCCACGCGTAATATTACTGGAACTGATGAAATTAACGTAATATTTCTATGGTCTGTATAATCACTGAAAATATGTGACATACTAAGTTCTGTTTAAATGGTACCTGACTGAAAAGGGTGAAATTGGCTAAAGATACGAATACAGACATTTGACGTGGACTAGGAACATCAAACAGAAGTCACTGCTCTTTCCACGTTTATAAGTGAGTCACCGAACAATTCTCATTGGCCACCACCGGGAATCGAACCCAGGTCATAACTGGAAGACCCTGAGCGTAACTGGAAGACCCTGGGTTCGATTCCCGGTGGCGGCCAATGAGAATTGTTCCGTGACTCACTTATAAACGTGAAAAGTGCGATGACTTCTGTTTGATAAAGATACGAACATGGACTTTTGGCAGGAATGGGTAAATGAACTGATTGCCCGCGCCATGATTTTTTTGGAGGAAGACCACTGGGACCAAGTGAATAAACTATAAGCATTCTTCCATCCCTAGTTTCGAGCAACTAGTACTAAGGAAGAAACTGTGCCGTTAAACAAACACCTTAAGACGGGATTCGAACATATCTCTGACGAATTACTAGAAACCAACGTTTCGCACCACTCAGCAATCGAGGCGTTTATCATTAGCGTCTAAAACAGGAATGAAGTTTGATGATTCTAATATTGTATCTGAGGGCACCTACGGCTCAAAACACTGAGCTCTGTTGAAACTATTGTACAGTCCTATGACACGTGTTATTTATACACAGTCGAGTCACATTATTGTGACCACCTCCTACTTTTGACGTCAACAGCGCGTATCCAATGAAAGAAGGCACGTATCGTGAGCTGGCTTGGAGGGTATATACGTGTGTGGTAGGCATTTTGAAAACATATCACTCGTTGCTGTCATGGATAAAAGGAGCGATTTATCAGATTTGCAAAAATAGGATGATTAGCAGCTTTCGGGCCAAGGGTGGCAGTATTTCTGAAACAGCGCAGTCTGTGAACTGTTCGCGTGCTGCTGTGGTTAAAATGTATCGTGATTGGAGAAATGGCACCATTGCGAATAAGCGACGTGCAAATTGCGGGGCACCACGTGCCACTGATGTGAGAGGTGAACGTCGGCTTCGAAGGTGCGTGAGGGCAGAACAACACGTTACAGTGGAGCAACTCACTGGCCGAATGAACCAGGGACTACCGGAAGTGTGTCTAAAGCGACAGTTCAGCGAACCCTGCTGCGTATGGGGCTCCAATGCAGACGGATGGTCACCGCACCTATGTTATTGAAGGTGCATCGGCAGAAAAGGCTTACATTTGCACGGCAGTATCGGAATTGAACCTCTGCTGATTGGCAAAGGATTTCCTTCTCCGATGAGTCACGTTTTCTGCTTCATCGAACGGATGGACGTTGGCGTATAAGGCGAGAAACATCGAAGAACAAACACTCTTCAGCCATTCCTAGAATAACACAAGCTGTTGGGGGTAGCGTTGTGGTCTGAGGAATGTTTTCGTGGCATTCTCTTGGTCCACTCATACCTGTGGTATGAACTATGGACCGAATTCGTTATGAATCCATCCTTGCAGGCCACGTACACCAATACATGCTGATTGTTTTTCCTGGGGCGAATGGGATCTTTCAGAACGACAATGCGACGTGTCACACAGCTAGAAATGTCCGAGAGTGGTTGGAAGAGCACGATAAAAACTTCAAAGTGCTTTCCTGGCCCCCTAATTATTGAGACTTAAACCCAATCGAGCATCTGTGTGACCACCTCGATCGTGTTGTTCGCTGTATGGATCATCCATCACGCACTCTCCAGCAGCTGTCAGATGCACTGCATGCAGTCAGCATAGCTCCACATACCTGTGAACACCTTCCAGCACTTTGTTGAGTCACTCCCAGCCCATCTAGCTGCTGTTCGCGCTGAACACGGAGGTTACTCTGGATATTAGCTGGTGGTCACAATAATGTGACTCGACCGTGTATGTAGCAGTAGCATTGAGAACTGATGAAACTAACGTGGTCTCATGACACTTGTGGCTAAAATTAGTGAATATTAATGCCATTGACCTTAGACGATAGTATCCATGTTTATGAAAAGTGAAGACTGGATGCTTCTATGGCAAGACTGACTAAAAACCTGATCACTTATCACATTAACATAAGTGTGTGACACGCATGACTTTAAAACTTAACACAAATACCGGTTATGAAAACAATGGCCTGTCTGCGAATTTTCTTTAAAGGATAGGCCCACTGCTTTCCTGTGAGTATTTCATTTTTTTATTAATAGATTGTAATATACATGTATTACACGTATAAATAAGTATGGGTGAGTGTTTCGCGTTCAAAACATCATACACAAAAGCAGACTCAGATGGTTAAATTTTCGATTATTTGATCACAAACACTTTTATATCTAGAAGTTAGATTAATATATTGATAAATCTAGCTACAATTTAGATCAAAGTTTTAAAATATCCATTTCTGATCATTCGTCCGAGATAGGTCCTGGTTCGAATCCCGGTGAGGATTGGATGTTGTGTTTGTGTTACGGCCCTGGCTCTCTCTCTCTCTCTCTCTCTCTCTCTCTCTCTATCTCTATCTATCTATCTATCTATCTATCTATCTATCTCTCTCTCTCTCTCTCTCTCTCTCTCTCTCTCTCTCTCTCTCTTCCCAGGAACCAGTGGCCCTAAATTAGGGACGGGCGACTGCTTATAGCCCATTGAGTTGGTCCCGGTGGTCGTTAAACCTTCAATCAAAAAAAAACTATTCATTAAAACAAAAAGTGAACCCTTCTTCAGATCACTTAAAGTTTTCACATCAAATTTCTGGAAGGCATGCAAGAAAATGTGTTGGGAACCTTATCAGTGATTAAAAGGTTTTAAGCCAATCCACGCCAGTTTAGGAAAAATATTATCTTATGTTTATCACAATACTGTGGATTAAACAAAATTCTTGTGTATAATGTGTCTAAACCACCTGTTCATAAAAGACATAAATAACAACAGATGTTAGGACGCTGCATATGGTGCTTAATAAAAATGTTTGACGCCCCGGTAGTGCAGTGGTCTAAGCGTTAGCCATTGACCATTCTCGTGAGATAGGTCCTGGTTCAAATCCCGGTGAGGATTGGATGTTGTGTTTGTCTTACGGCACTGAATGTCTCCCTCCCCTGTCCCCAGCGGCCCTATATTAGGGGCGGCAACTGGTTATTTCCCGTCGAGTTTCTCACTGTGATCGTAACCCCCCCCCCCCCATAACAAAGAAAGGTTAAAAGGTTTAATTCCAGGTTTTCACCAACCAACCGGATGGTTCTATCAAGTGAACATGTAATTTCCTCAATTAAATTCGTTTTAAATTAGCCGTTCATAAGTTTGTAACATTCTAGTTGAATACTAAACAAATCCTTAATCTGAGCCTGTTATTACTAACCAATGATTTTATACTTTTAGAAGGTGATATTTGAACCATTTTCAGTGCAGGTATTAGGTGCTTGAATTAATTCCCGCTGTTGTCCAATAGAGCGCATCAGTGGCGCGCTGTGACTAGGGCAACACGTAACCTCCCTTGCACACGCACGTACCGTCCGTAGTCTGGACGAAGCAGTGTGTGACAGGCGATCAGAGGGCACAGCACACGAGTTTGTATCGCATTCACGATGTCGAGTTTCGTACCAAAAAAGGAGCATTTGCGGGAAGCATTACTCTTCTGCTTTCATCTCGAGAAATCTGCAGCGGAAAGTCATCGTTTGCTAGTGCAGGCCTATGAGAAACATGCCCTATCGGAAACAACATGCAGAGAGTGGTTCCGACGCTTTAAAGCCAACGAATATGAAGTGAAGGACAAAGAACGCCCTGGGCAGCCGAAAAAGTTCGAAGATGGCGCATTGGAGGCCTTATTGGACGAGGATTTATGTCAGACGCTTCACGAGTTGTCTGAAACACTACGGGTCGATGAGACAACGGTTAGCAAACGTTTAAGGGCAATGGGATTGATCCAGAAGCTCGGAAACTGGATCCCACATGACAAGGTTATTCTACTCCACGACAACGCTGGACCTCATGTCGCCAAATCCGTGAAGGAACTCTTGGAGGCACTTGGCTGGGATTTCTTACCCGCACCCGCCTTATTCCCCGGACATTGCTCCCTCGGACTTCCATTTGTTCCGGTTGCTACAACATGGCCTGTCAGAGCAGCACTTCCTTTCTGTCGCGGATATCCAAAAATGGTTCGATGAATGGGTTCGTCTCGAAAGAACCTGCATTTTTCTACCGCGGAATACATTTGCTACCCCAACGGTGGGAAAGGGTCGTAGCTGCCAACGGACACTACTTTGGGTAGACTATCCTGTACAGTTCTGTGGCAACACACAGGTGTTTGTGTGGCAAAAAACAGCGGGAATTAATTCAAGTACCAAATACTGTTTAATTATTTTTCCATCTTGCCATTACAAAAATACTGTCCAAAAGTGAACAGGAAATTATTATAAAAGAAATTCCCACAGCTCTACATCTCAATACACAATTGCTTAAACTAAGAAGTGCCTAAGGAGATACATAATTAATTTCCAGAAAATGTGCTCTCTAATGGAACTACTTTTCTGCTTTTGAATGAGCATTGCAACGAAGGGGACTCTAGAAGTTTCTAGCAAAAAAAAAACAAAAAAAAACTGAACAATCCCATGTCGTAGTAGATAGCTTGTTGTTTGGAAACTCAGAGTTGAGAATTCTATTTCAGCACTAAGATTGTGCAATTTTTTAATTTTATGAAGAATGCCCCACATGTTGCTAAGAGCACGGAAACTACTTTTAAAGAGAAAAGACATTTCGGAAACTCTTTTTTAAAATTTTATCAACACTCATATAAAAATCCACTCAATACTAATTAAATAACACAGTCGTGTTTACAAGTGACGGCATATATGGAATTATTTGGGGATCACGTGATTCCTAAAAAAATATAAATATATTCACAAGTCGAAACACGTAGAAAATTACAATTTTGAAAAAACCGCATTCAGATTTTCAACATTTAAGTTAGAGATCGCTGAAATGAGGGCATCAATGAATCTGCAGTATAGCGGGGTTTTCCTGCTTTCGTTATATGTACAAGTTTATATGTTGAGTCACAGTAAGAACATCTAAGATATTTGGAACTTCAATCAGGAAAAACATCAGATCCATTTATTCGTTTCATAATTTATATTCTGAGATCATATTAAACTTTTCTGTGAAATAAATATTTCCAGGTCTCATTAACTTTCTTTGTAAATTATGTTATTATATTCCCAGGTTGTGCTTTGTGAAACTTAAGCTTCTCCTTTTGGCAATCGAAATTCCAAATGAGGATAGCACTGACACAAAAATTACAATTAATCCAAAGAAAAAAGTAAAAATTGGACCAAATACTCAAGGATTCTTCATGGCACAATCAGCTGATGAAGTAAAAGGTAACGATTTTTCAATTTCAACATTGAAAAATATGAATAAGTATTCTTAAATTTTAATTAAATTCCATGTACTTATACTCAGCATATAATAACTAATCTTTCATTCACAACTATAAACGTCGATATTTCAAATAATTTTTGTAAAGTGTTACCTGTGAATGTGTAAAAATGTGTATTTTTCAAAAAGAAGATTTTCATGAGCATGTTGGGATTTTTGGATATGTTTAACTGCTTTCTCCAGCAACGTTGAACTCATATGTTCCTAAATTTTAAAACAAAAAGTTTGCACCAAATCATTTTTTCATATGAAAAATAAGTTCAATGTAAGATATGTATTTTTTCATATGAAAAATAAGTTCAATGTAAAACGACCACTCAAAAATAGCAAAACATTTTCCATAAAGATAGAAATTACACAAAGGAATGCAATTTCACCCAACAGTTTTCCCATTTTCGATGAAAAATTGAAAAATATTTTTTACAACAGTAGTTTTTCAGTTTCGCAAAAAAAATTGAAAAACTATTTTCGTAATCAGATTGTGTTGTGCAGAAACAAAATTCATTTGCAAGAATTTTATCAGTTTGTAGTTTGCAGAAAACGTGGCTCTCTTGAATGAAATTTGGAAAGTATAATGCATGAGCTAAGCCAGGTTTCTTTACGGTTTGGCTTTTAAATAAAAATAAACAAAAAATTATGCTCAGCAATAAACCAACACTGGAAGTAATTACACTGGATGGTGAAGGGATTGAAACGGTCAATTTTTTAAATTTTATTTGAAATAACCTGTTAAAATGGACAAGGATAGGACAAAGTGATAAGATCAAGATAAGGCTACAAGTGGGTAAGATGACATTTGGAAATCAGAAGTATTTTTGAAGGAAAAGCCTCACTTTGCTTGAAAATGAAAATGTTTGAAGAGAGTACAATTTCGGTGATGACCTATGGAAATGAGACTTGTAGTTTAACTGAAGAAATGAATAAGCTGAGAATTTCACAAAACAGAATAGAAATAAATAGGTTTCACACTGATAAGCTGAAAGACAAATGAAAAGATTACATGAAGGACACGTGTCACAAGTTTGTCACAATTTCTTTGATAGAAAGACAGGAGATGGGCAAACATGATAACCATTAATGCCAATCCTCGTGACGGTAGAAAGGTGTGTGGCGAGAAAGACCTAGAATGACACGATGTGATAAAACAGTGATGACGATGGGAGTGCAATTTTAAAGACGAATCGTAAGAAAGATCGGGAATGAAAAAAAAATGGGATGGGGGAGATTTATCTAGTAGTTGGCAATCGTGGTTGAGAAAGAAAAACTTTAATGTTCCATAACAATGGACTTTTCAGTTTTACAGGAGCTTTATAAACAATGAAAACTTGAACTCTGACTATTTGAAAACACGATTCACTTTAAGAAAAATATTTCATATTTTATAATCAAGAATATGCTATTAGTTTTAATGCCCACAAATTTTACATTAATATTACAAATTTAAAAGTAGCATTGCGAAAACTGGAACGTCTTCCTTAAAAACAATACTCAACGATCTACGCGCAGACACGCATACATACTGAATAGCTCTTTCATTAGGTACTCGGTCGTATTATACGTGTGAAAAGGGGAGAAGTGTCAGCGTAACTTTTAAATAACAGTTTCTCAGGAAGGGATAGCTTGAAGTACATCATTTGTTTTCCCTTGAACTTTTCAAAGTTATTTTCTCATCATTTTTCGTTGATTTTAGGAAAAATTTTGAAACTGCTCTTGACAAAAGTTAGGGATATTGCAATTTGGAACCCCTGGTTCCTGTGTTTAAGCAAATCTTATCAGGCTAGAATTATAGTTGGGATAGTACAACAATCAACGATATGCGAATTTCGAGTTCAACATTGATGTCACGCACAAGCAGGCGTAAGAAAGGTGTATCAGGCATAAATGAACTGCGAAGCAGTAAATGTTCTACGGTGTGTTTTAATTATGCGAGTCTACAAACGCTGCTGTCAGACTGTGAGTAATACAGAGAATATATTTAACGTTTGAGGAACGCAAAAGAACAATTGGGATGCTCAGTCCAGGTTTAGTTAGACAGATATTGCAACAGCTCTTTTTGTGTACCAAAGTGAGCTCTTTTTGTACTCCATGCACTCCATTGACTCCATGCGATATCGCAAAACGATAAAGACGTGGTCGTCCGAGGACAACTACGTTCCAGCAAGAACGGCATGTCTCAATTCACGCTCGTAGAAACCAGACAATATCCAACCGCTACATCCCCGGAGATCTTCAAACTGTCCGTAATGAACTGCTTCAGGAAGCTTTATGGTCAGAATATCCTTTGCGTTGAATATCAGTGACTTCGACAACCCTTTTCAAGAAAGCTGTAAGTAGGTGCGACGCCTAGTGTGCCAGAAAGAGTGCTGAAATGACCTGTTCTGCGATGAGTCCAGATTTAGACTCCATTCAGGTAGTCGGCGACTTTGTGTCTGGATATCCTGAGGAAGGGCCTGCAGCAGCCATCTGAGCCAACTTACGCATCCATTCAACGGTGGCTCAGTCATGGTTTGGCGAGAGATAAGGTTCAGTGGCCTCTCAAATCTGTTTGTTCGGCTAGGGCTCGTGAACAGTAGCTTACCAACATCATAGGAGCACTATGACACTTTTACATGGTGTTCTGGATCACAGTTTCTCTTTGTGGACGACAATGCAGGACTTCACTGAGCTTGCATCATGGTTCGCGAGCTCGAAGATTTCGATATTCAACGTTTATCTCGACCTCCAAGGCTCTGAGATCTTAATCCTATCGTGCGTGTTTGTGATTCACTGCTCAGGATGCTGTACAGCTATGACATCGCTCTTATCACCCTCTCAGCCGCTTTTTATCCCCAAAACCAGCTGAATTATCTCATCTGCGGTATGCCATGATGATGACGGGTGTGAACAATCGAGAAGGCGTTACAACTTTCTCACTGACCAAAGTAAGCCTCGTGTGCTTCTCATTCCTTCTGCGTTTATGAGGTGTTATCCTGTTTGATTGCGGAAAGTACCACGCGACATCCTGACAGTATCATATCCGATTTGTGTTTCTCCTGCTATGTTGATCATTACTCAACCATGCGTTTGCTTTACGAGTTATCAATCCAGTTTTTTTTAACAATCCTAATTTTTTGAGCAATTTATATATTTACATATATACGCGGGAGAAGATGCAATTAACATAAACATTGTACAAGAAGCCCGTGGACAAATAGAAACTAAAATCGCCCAAGGTTTCACTAGATGCCTAAATAAATGGAAGTTTCTTAATGACTGGAATAATGCTACTGTGATCCTGTTACATACACAAAAAGAGGTAGACACTGAAGATCTACAGAACTAAAGATCCATCAGCTTCCTTTTAGCTCTTTACTAAGTACTGTTGCATTTTTCAAAGAAACTATGGATTTGGCTCAACTAAGAGAACAAGCTGGTTTCAGGAGCTGTTATAGCTCTATTGATCACATCCATGAACTGAGAAAACTTATTGAGAGAATGAATGAATATAACCTATAACCCAAAACAGATAGAATATCACACACAAAAGGGAAAATGATAGCAGATATAACTATTGTGATGTGCGCTAAGGGTTTCCGTACGCCCTTGAGCGCTGACAACTAGGTTTCTAAATGTTTCAAACGCCCATTACGTATGGCTTTTACTGATGATGAAAAGGCATTTGATTCAATGAAACGTCAGTAGTGTTAATGTCTTAGGAATTTTGAGGCTTTGAAGATACATACACTACATTGACAAAAGTCAACAGACACCCCTTCAAAAGCAAATGACCGGATCCGCTGCGTCGTTAAGATGCGCGATGCAGCTTCAAACGGTATAAAAACAAACCTTCTGCTGACCGCGATCATATCGCACTGTGAGGTTGAGTGAAATTGTCGCGGCGGGAGAGAACGGACTTTGAGAAAGGAAAGATTGTTGGGTGTTATATTAGTGGGTTGTTCATTAGAGAAACCGAGAGGAGCTTAAACATATCCAAGTCAACTGTTTTGGATGTACTGAACAAGTGGAAGACACATGCCGTGAATGAAGCAGAAAAACGTATCGGCGGACAAAATAAAATCAGTGACAGAGGACGTCGAAGTCTCAGTAGAGTCGTTACAGCTAATCGACGGAGTACTGCACAAGACCTCAGTGTACAGGTGAGTAAAAATGCTGGAACCTCGGTATGTACACGTACCATTCGCAGAGAACATCATTCCATGGGTTACCGTGGTCGTGCAGCTGCTCATAAGCCGTTCATCTCCACCCGAAATGCTACTCGTCGTTTAGCATAGTGTAAAGAACATTTATCGTGGACCGTAAATCAATTGACACGGGTCCTATGGACTCATGAATCCAGATACACGATCCACCAGTCTATGCGGCAGGCAGGGGAACGCTATTTACCACAGTGTACTGTTCCTACGGTCAAGTTTGGAGCTGGCAGTGTACTCGTGTGGGGGTGTTTTACGTAGTATGGTCCCGGCCTATTGGTTACCGTGGACAAACCTGTTAACTAGCACGTCTACCTCGACATTCTGGACAATTATGCCCTACCAACTCTGCGGCAATACTATGGAACCGAGCCTTGTTGGTACCCTCAGGTTAATGCACCGAGCCATAAAGCAAGTACTGTTACGGCGTGGTTTGACGATAATTCCGTATCGCGTGTGGACTGGCCAGCACAGAGCCCTGATCTTAATATCACAGAGCACCTATGGGATGAATTAGAGCGCCGCATAAGAAGTTTGGCAACGAAGGCCTACTACTAAGCAACAGTTGGCGGCACATTATGTACTGAATGGAAGTGCATACCTATCGCTGTGTTCCAAAACCTTGTCGAAAGCATGTCTCGAAGGGCCAGTGCCTGCATTAAGGCCAAAGGTGGACCAACACCGTACTAATGTATGTCAATACAGGCTATGTGTTGTGTTTCTCTTCTAGGTGTCCGGTGACTTTTGTCAATATAGTGTATATCAACATTATACGAGGGCTATACTGAAATTATTGAGCAACGTTTTAAAAATTGCGAGTTATAATTGTTGAATAAATAAGTACGACACTTTAATCTAAATACCTCAATGTATTTTTCTAGAAAATCTCCGTTTCTTTGCACACACTTTCCCTATCGTTCTGGCAGTTTAAAGACAACGTTGCGGAAGAGCCCCATTCCAGTTGCGCAAAGACACCAAGTATAATTTGATGTATTGCTTCGGCGCTGTGGTAATTTTGGCTGCGCATCTGGTCTTTTAGGAATCCAAATAGATGATAGTCGGAGGATGCTAGATCTGGACTGTAAGCTGGATGAGGTAAAAGTTCCCATCCTGAATTTCTGGATTTTTCCGAGGTCAAACGAGCAGAGTGGAGACTAGCGTTTTCGTGTAAAGGATGACTTTCTTTCCCGGCCGATCATCACGCAACGTACGGCGGAGTTTTCTAATATTTGGACATAACGGGCTGCTTTTTCGGTTTGTCCAGGTTCTAAAAAATCAATCAAAATGCACTCATCTGCGTCCCGAAAGGCAGTTCCCATAACCTATGCACCTGACGGATTCTTTCTGCTTGGTGAATGGAAATGATGCCATTCCACATTCTGGCATTTTCTATCGGGTTCGAAATGGTGGAACTAACTTTCGTCACCTTTCACAATATTCTGCAAAACATCGACCTTTTCGTTTTGATATCGCTTCAGACGTTTGTGATAAGATGTTTTCGCGCTGGTTTTTGTGGCCTTCTGTCATTAAATGTGACCCAGAGAGCACACATTTTCCAATATCCTAAGCTGCTAATAATTTCCTGAACTGCACTGAGTCGTACACCAAAGTCCCACACAATTTCTTTCACCGTCACACTTCTGTTATCACAAATTAAGGCATCAACCCTTTCCTTGTGTTTTGTATAGAGGCTGTTCACGGCACCAGTTACGAGGTTGACCATTAATATCTGCGAAACCGTCTTTAAAATGTTTCACCCAATTTCTCACACTGCTAGCACACGTACACGCATTTCCGTACGTACGCTGAAACCTACGCTGAGCATCGGCAGCCGGAGTTTCCTCTTTCACAAGAAACTGAATCCCAGCACTGTGACGGAACAATGTACCACTGTCATCCATCATTTCTCGCGTCTGTTTGGTCACATGATTGACGCTGGTGACGTCATTTGCCATTTCTAGCCACAAGGAGAGATGGCACTACCTGTCCACGTACTATCATTCTCCCAATGCACAATCTGCTTGTGTAATGCAGCTTTGCTCATTACTTTCAGTATGACCTACGTAATAACATCTATGAAAATGCAAGCGCAGATTTTTGGCTGTTCAAAGACACCGCACTTATAACAAGTTGGTAAAATCATGCAACGCATTGATTATGATATGCTTTCCAACATACTAGAAATCATTACTCAAGTTATGAGGATAATGAATATGGAATAAATCTCGCTCCTATGTTTTGACCTTTAACCTCATTTCTCCCATTTTTAACAAGGTTTGTCCCCAAGTAGTCCCCTACCACATACCAAACTTTCATCGAATCGAAATTGAACCATTTTCATGCAAGTTATGACGCATAAGGGCTATGGAATGGATCCAGATCCTATGTCCTGACCTTTGACCCCATTTCTTGCATTTTCAATACAGTTCGTTCCCAGGTGGTCCCCCACTACATACTAAAATTTCATTGAATTCTAACCATTTTTACGCAAGTTATGACGCATAAGAGCAATGGAATGGTTCCCTTTCCTATGTCCTGACCTTTGACCCCATTTCGCCCATTTTAAACAGGGTTCACCCCCAGGTGGTCCCCTACCACATACTAAAATTTCATTGAAATCCAACCATTTTTACGCGAGTTATTATGCGGACAGACGGACAAAGCTGGAACATATACAGTTTTTCAACCTACTGTTGGAAAGCATAAAAAATTGGAAATAGAATGAAAGAAGGTGACACCATATCTCCGAAACTCTTTAATGTCACATTGCAGAAAGTCTTTCAACCGTTGAATTGGGAAGACAGAAGGGTAAGGTTAATGAAGACAATTTAACCGACCTTCGTTGTGTTGACGACGTAGTCATGTTTTCAAGTACCTCCTCACAGCTACAATGTATTATTCAGAAACTTGCCGACTAGAGCAATGGAGTGTGGTTAAAAATGAACATACGGGGGAAATGTTTTTAGTGCTTTTACGAAAACTGAAGATTATTTTGGAAGCTGATGGAACAAATCTATAAGTAACCAGTGCCTACATTTACCTTAAATAACAGATATCAAACGGGGGCCACATAGAACAAGAAATAAATAGGCGTATAAAACTTGGCTGGACCGCTTTTGGGAGAAACAGTAAAATTTTCAAGAGCAAGCAGTTTACCATTATATCTTAAAACAAGTGTTAAATCAATACATCCTTCAGTTCTTGCTTACGCACCTTTATTAAGAAAGATATTCAAAGACTGCTACAACTGAATGAAGCATACATGCTTGGTGTAACAAGGAAAAATAAGAGGAATGTACAAATGATAAGAGTTGATGACATAATGATCAAAATGAAGACCCTCAAACTGCAATGGGCTGCACACACTGCTAGACGAATTGCCCACCGTTAAACAACTTGAATTCTAGACTGGGTACTAAAAGACAGGGAAAAGCCCAAAAGAAGATCACATGGGAGATGGGTGGATGAAATTCCAAAGCATGCTGAAGTGACTTTGAAGAGACTGGCTCAAGATAGAAGGTTGTGGAAAATACTTGGGAAGATTTTCATCCAGCACTGGTTTGATAATAGTTGTTGTTAATGATGATGATGAAACTCACACACATACATATGCTGTATATGCACATACATACGTTTATTGTCACATAGAAAAAAAAATTCAAACTCAGAGAGGAAGGGTTTATTTACTCGGTACAGTACAGCTGCACATATTTCTAAATTTTTGCACACTTTTATTTTCATGTACTTCGTTTAAGGCATTGCCACCAACCAGGTCAGTCTTAACAGTTATTAAAGCAACAACCTTTACTAGTGCTTGTATCTAAGATACTCTATCCTACTCATACCACACTCGTGTTACAATGGGACTAATTACCTACTCGTACTAGAATATGTTTATGAATTCTATGGTTCTGTTATTCTCATCCTAATAGGATATGAACAGTATTTCGTGTTCTTTGCTTTAAGAGATTGTAAATTCTACGACAACGATAAAAATTATTTACAACAGTAAACCAAAGAAATTTCTTACACACAAAACGTGCTCCTTTTTTTTTTTTTTTTTTTTTTTTTTTGGGTGAAACTTTTGGTTCCTTCGACTCAAACACATTCCAAATAAAGTGCTGTGAAAAACCTCCTGTGGTTTTCTTGCAATGCATCACATTGTTTGACCTTTCATTTGTACTATGAAAATTTTTGATTTAAATTAAAACTATTTTCCGCATTCTTAAAAGCTGTCTTACGTTTTTTTCTTTGATTTCAAACTAATCAAAAATATTTATTTCTTCGGTTTTGGTAGAGCTTGGTACTACTGCAAGCATTGTCATGAAGATGTAAAAGATGAGAAGCTTATAAAAAAGTGCAAGTGCAAAAATCGTAAGTTTCAATTGTTTCACTCTTTTTTATATAATAATTGCAAATTTCTAATGTATCTATCTACGCAAAACGTATTTATGGATATGCCTAAAATTTTTGGGCTTTCAAAATTCAGCTTCTGGTAATTTATTAGCTACCTACGTCCTAGTGGAAATGTCAGGTGACAATCCTAATGTTCAGAAGTTCATAAAAATACGTTAAGTATTTATTAGGTGCTTGAATGAATTCCCGCTGTCTTTTGCCGCACAAACACCTGTGTGTTGCCACAGAACGATACATAATAGACAGTTCAAAGTAGCATCCGTTGGCAGCTACGACCCTTTCCCACCGTTGGGGTAACAAATGGATTCCGCGGTAGAAACATGCAGGTTCTTTCGAGGAGAACCATTCATCGAGCCATTTTTGGATATCCGCGACAGAAAGGAAGTGCTGCTCTGACAGGCCATGTTGTAGGGACCGGAACAAATGGAAGTCCGAGGGAGCAATGTCCGGGGAATAAGGCCGAGTGGGGTAAGAAGTCCCAGCCAAGTGCCTCCAAGAGTTCCTTCACGGATTTGACAACATGAAGTCTAGCGTTGTCGTGGAGTAGAATAACCTTGTCATGTGGGATCCAATTTCCGAGCTTCTGGATCATTCCCATGGCCTTTAAACGTTTGCTAACCGTTGACTCATCGACCCGTAGTGTTTCAGACAACTCGTGGAACGTCTGACATGAATCCTCGTCCAATAAGGCCTCCAATGTGCCATCTTCGAACTTTTTCGGCTGCCCAGGGCGCTCTTTGTCCTTCACGTCATATTCGTTGGCTTTGAAGCGTCGGAACAACTCTCTGCATGTTGTTTCCGATAGGGCATGTTCCCCATTGGACTGCACTAGCAAACGATGACTTTCCGCTGCAGGTTTCTTGAGATGAAAGCAGAAGAGTAATGCTTCCCGCAAATGCTCCTTTTTTGGTACTCAACTCGACATCGTCAATGCTATACAAACTCGTGTTCTGTGCCCTCCGATCGCGTGTCACACACTGCTTCTCCCAGACTACGGACGGTACGTGCGTGCGCGAGGGAGGTCACGTGTGGCTCGGGTCACAGCGCACCACTGCTGCGCTCTATTGGGCAACAGCGGGAATTAATTCAAGCACCTAATAACAAAGTATTTTGTCAGGTTTTCGCAGAAGTCTTTTGTCAGGTTTTCGCAGAAGTCTTTTGTCAGGTTTTCGCAGAAGTCTTTTGTCAGGTACTTGTAAACTGATGTAAACACTGTAGGAACATTTGAGAATGTGAAAATGAAACCTGAATCTTTAATACGTTTTTAATTTTCCTCCAGATGGTAGCGAAATTGTACTAGATGTTGCAACTTGCCAGACTTTAAACCACTCCTGCCTAATAAATAATATAGTGCTGCGAGATGTTTGGGGAAGCGGGTGCTCCCAAAATGCATAGTGGATCTGTAGCCGAATGTGCCGATGCAAGTGGTCTTCAAACTCCGGAGACAGTTCCACTAATTTAACCTTTCTTTTAAGTTTCTGTGTTAATATATAAATTTGGTTTCTCCTCGTTAAATATTTTCTCATTTAAATGCCACATAATTTCTCCCAATGAGCGTTTGTTGCAATCTGACAAAGGACAATCAAAGGTAAATAAAGCTCTATATAAAGTTACAGAGCTGTTAAGATAGAGAGCGATATTCGCTGTGAGAGTGAGATGTATTCATGCATTTTGAGAGTGTTACCGACTAAAAATGAATCATAATTATGAATTCCAACCGTTGATATCTAGTGGCGCTAGGTGGTTGTTCTACTGCCTCAAAATAATGCCATACCCATAAGTAATCTTAACTTTCATGTGGTAGAGCAACGCACTTCATCTTCTCTTAATATTATCAAGAGTAGGATCTACTTTCGTGCAAATTCACGCACTGCTACCTGATGAACATACAACGATGAGCAATTACATTAGGACCACCCCCATCCTAGAGAAATGAGCGCGCCTCGAGACATGGCGCGCTCATTTCTCTAGGATGGGGCGTATCTGAAGTTCACAGAGCAGTATATATACAACCCGAGGACCGGCTTTCGGTTAGTAGAGTGTTCGGAGTCAGAATTGGAAAAGCGGCCGATTTATTGGAGTTTGATAAAGGCCAAATGGTTGTTCACGTGCCGCTGTAGTGAGTACGTATCAAAAGTGGTGCACGGGTGGCCTAACGACGAACCAACGTCCAGACGTGTGTCGTCCGTAGCTCATTGATGCAAGAGGGGAGCGGAGATTGTCGCGCATTGTTCACAGTGACCGCAAGCCCACAGTGCGACAAATCACCCACAGCTACAACCGTGGTGATCAGGGCAATGTGTCACAGCACACAGTTCATCGCATCACTCTGCGCATGGGCCAGCGTAGCCGAAGATCCAGCTGGGTTCCCATGCTCACTGCACGTTGTCGCCAACAACGCATGAAATGGGACCAAGATCATCGAGATTAGACTATGGATGAATGGAAGAAAGTGGCCTGGTCTGACGAATCCAGATTCTTAGTGCATCACGCTGACGGCTGAGCGCCGATATGCAGATTACCAACGGAGGCTATGGCACCTGGATGCACTATTGAGCGGAAACAGGCCGGCGTCGGCGGTGTTATGCTGTAACCGCATTGTTTTGGGAGGACTTTACGCCCCATTATCCCAATAGCACAATCCCTGACAGCTGTCAGGTATCTGAACATCGTTGCGGACCAGGTTCACCCATTCATGGCAACTGTGTTCCATGCTGGTGATGGTCATTACCAACAGGATAATGCGCCATGCCACAGTGCGAGAATCGTCAAGGAGTGATTTGAGGAACATGCCAGTGACTTTCTGTTAATGCCCTAGCCTCCAAATTCACTTGACATGAACCCAATCTCAATATTTGTGGTTCGACTTGGAAAAGTAGGCTCGCGCGAAGTCACCACCTTCCCGAAATGTACGAGAACTGGAGGACCATGCTGTTGACATTATGATGCCAGATATCCCAAGATACCCTATCACCACCGAATCGAATCAATGCCATGCCGAGTGGCTGATGTTTTGCTGGCTAAATGGCGTCCTACAGCTTATTAGTATATGGTCATAATGTATGGGTCATTGGTGTATATCCACCGTTGATGAATGACAGAACAAGTCAACTTGCTGATAACTTTATGCACCGTTGATGAATGACAGAACAAATCAACTTGCTGATAACTTTATGCACCGTTGATGAATGACAGAGCAAGTCAACTTGATGAACTAGAACAACTGGTAACTAACTATTTCCTTACTCTTTTCAATCATACTGTATAGAAGACGTTGTGATTATGGCAGATACTTTCAGCGTCCATACGTTCTTGCATTTCAAAATTTTCCAAGGCGGAATTTTAATTTTCTGAAGATATCCCATTAGAATATTATTCAGCTAAACTTTCGTGGCTTTGCTATGCCTAGTTATTTGTGTATGTAGGAAGGTATTACAACGAAACCTTCGTTAAAGGACACCTCCGAATAACGGTACCCTTGAGTAAACGGCAGGTTTTGCGAGCAGAGCAGCTGCCGTAGGATTAACATTAAGAACAACCTTCGATCAACGAAACCTTTTAACAGCGATCAACAAACACCTCTGTCAGTCACGAGGAAAATCGAATGGACACGAAAACTTCAAGAAAGTTCTCAAGTAACAGGCGCAGTTGGGGTGTTCGGTTCCCTTGTTGCGGGAGAATGACGCCAAACATGCCTAACCAGAGATTTCAGTTAAGGCCCCATATTTGCAAATGATTTTCCGCCAACGCTCTTGTTTTATACAGTAGTGCGTAATTGGTGGTACATAATGTGTTAATTTTTATGTGTCGTAATTAATGTTCAAACTTTTCGGCCTTACTTAGAGGACACCAGTTTTCAGTTTTTCAGTTTATAAGGGTTTAGCTTCGTATATAAAAAATGGTGTCCAAAACGAGACGACCTATTGTAAAGATTTTTCAGAGATATGTGCATGGCGAAACGCTAAGACGGCATACTCAAGAAACATTGTACTAACTCCTGTAGAAATATGCAATTGATGACCGTACATCGTCGAGTTCGCAGGCACGCCACCTTGATATAGTTTTTCTGAGCAGGGCAGTGGCAATTGAAGCTTGAGTTGGACTGTTAGTGGAAGAATGGCCCCAAACCATTGCTTTTTTTTTTTTTTTTTTTGATTGGAGGTTTAACGACCACCGTGAGCAACTCAATGGGCTATAAGCAGTCGCCCGTCCCTAATTTAGGGTCACTGGTTCCAGGGAAGGAAGAGAGCCAGTACCGTAAGACAAACACAACATCCATGCCTGACCGGGATTCGAACCCGAACCCCTTACGGACGAATGATCAGAGGCCAACGCCTTAGACCACTGCGCCACCGGGGCGGCCAACCATTGCTTAGAAGATTCTTTACGGTGGAGAGTGCCCGGTAGATTGAATACAGGGGGAATTGCAAAGTAAGGCAGCAAAGTGGCTGAATATGCAGCGGCAAATGGTTTCCAATCTCAGGAGACAGATCCAGAAAACCGGAACAGGAACCAAACGACCGAGACTGGGACGCCCACGAGCAGCATCACGACGACCGGTATTTGTTTCTAACAGCTCGCCACCATAGAGAGTCGACAGTCAGGCAACCCTCTCAGGAACTCTCCTCTGCTACAGGTACCGCGAAATCGAGACAAACAGTTTACAGAAGACTCCATGAGAGAGGCCTATATGCAAGAAGGCAAATGGTCTGTATCCTGTTCGCGGCATCGTACCGAAGGATCCGTTTGCGTTGGACCCGACACCACCACCTCGGACCTCTGATCAATGGGCCTGTGTGCTCGTCAGTGACGAGCCGTTGTACAGCATAAGCACTGATTCTCAAAGTGTGTAGATTTGGAAAGAGAAGGGAAACCGAAATCTTTCTTCTAACATTAGGCAATTTTCCCATTACGACGGTGGAGTAGTTCCAGTTCGGGTTTGCATCATGTTGGATGGCTGCACGTACTTCAATGAGGCACCTGCATTTCTCCACGCTACAGGGATGACATCCCAGAGCCCGGTGTATATCTTTTCAGGGGAGCTGTTGTCACCAGCTCCTTTCTATGGACAATAACGATCGTCCCCATGGGGCTCGGCTAGTCGACAAATACCTGGGGAGTGAGAATATTCACAGGATGTAGCGGCCGGCGAGATCTGCGGACCTGAACCTGATAGAGCATGTCTGGGATGCCCTAGCAATTGCAAGCTGGCAGCATCTCCCAGTATCCTTACAGGCGCCCAACGCGACGCGCCTTGGTAAATGAGTGATACTTATTGCCCCAAACTCTAATTCACAGCCTTGTAAACACCATGAGGGTTTGTTGTGAGAGCTGTATCGTTGTTCGGGGTTATCACACTCCCTATTAGCCCCTCCAAATGCGTGTCACTTGCAGCATCACGTTTAGACTGCCACGCTGTGATTCCCATCCGGTGATGGTATTTCTTGTTATTATTGCTAAAAACATCGATTCTTTGCTATTATTGTTTATATTTGATTTTGCATTTTTTATGTTTTCATTAGATTATAGAATCTTTACATGTAATTTTTAATTACATTTTAATTTACATTTATCTTTTTAAATTTAGATTTATTCTGTACGTCTACATTTTATGCGTACATTGATCACATAAAAGAATCTTTACATATAAAATATTTTGAAAGTCAAAAACTGATTTTTGCAATACAGAACTAAGGCCAATGATGCAGTGAAGGGACAAAGTCCGTGTCTTTAAACAAACACACCAACCAGGCCTCATCTTGGACAAATGGCCAAAAGCCAGCACCTCAAACCTCTGAGCTACCGGGAAAGCTCTTTTTTTTTTTTTTTTTTTTTTTTTTGATTGGAGGTTTAACGACCACCGTGAGCAACTCAATGGGCTATTAGCAGTCGCCCGTCCCTAATTTAGGGTCACTGGTTCCAGGGAAGGGAGAGAGCCAGTGCCGTAAGACAAACACAACATCCATGCCTGACCGGGATTCGAACCCGGACCCCTTACGGACGAATGATCAGAGGCCAACGCCTTAGGCCACTGCGCCACCGGGGCGGCAGGGAAGCTCTTAAAATGAGTGTTTATGCTGTTGCTAAGTTTATCGGTTTGTGCCTTAAGGACGTTAACTTATTTTTGCGTAAATACTTTACGAGTACTTATTCGGATGCTTTTTAAATGTTTATGTAAAATCTAGTTTTTGAAGAAATTTACTCTTGAAAAAATTAAATAATATAATGAAGGGGAAAATTACGTTTCTTATAAAATTTGCGATTGTAATATAATTTTTCTAATGACTTGCGTTACTTTTTTGCATGCAGCAAAAGAATCGAAGCAGAAAGGTAACTCTTTAACTGTTCTGATTTTTAACGTACTATTTCTTACGAAACTGATTTAGTTTTATACCAGTCATTTATGTATCATGCCAGATCTTTAAATGTTCACAGTTTTAACCTTTTCTATCTATGTTCTTATTCCGAATTTCAAAAACATGTTTTTTCATAGTTATTGTGGAGCATTTTAGTATTTTCTTTCCTTTGAACCAGTTATTTGCTTGAATTTTTTGCAAGTATTATCATGAGTTGCATTTGCATTTATGTTCTATGAATCACAAAAACTTAATGTTTAACTTTTTACGACGTAGTTAATACCGCATCATACATACCACATCTTATTGAGAATATAAGAGAAACTGTTTAAATGTAAACAGTTCATTGCAATTGATGTTAATTGTTAAAGACAGATTGGATATTCATTTTAATTCACAGCATTGCACAGCTTTTGTGAAAAAACAAGATGTTTATTTGCATGAACTGTTTGAATATTGTAAAGGATAGCATTAGTAATTTTGTGTATCCTTCTTCTATACCATTATGCCCTTCTAATTATTTCTCCTGCGTAAAGGGTAATGAAACATGCATATGGCTTTAGATTTCAAGTTGCAAAAATGTTAGCAAAAGCCCATTTAATAGAAGAACCCTGCACCGAAATCACGCGGAAATGATGCGCAAGAAACCGGTTATGTAAAGCATCAAATACTATGGCCAATAAACTAAAAATGGCAATGTAGGAAGCCACAGGACAGCAAAACTTGCAAACTGCACACGCAAGTGAATTTTACAGTATGGCCAATAAATGAAAAACGGCAATACATGAAGCCACGGGTCAGCAAAACTTGCAAACGTCACACATATGTGAATTCTGTATATTAGCGAGTGGAGTCGAACACGTGGGTAATTTGGGGGCTTAACACTGGCAGATGCAGTGGTAAGACGTCATTATTCTTTCAGAGAGTTCGTTTAGAAGATTCCTAGCGGTCAGCTGGCAGTTTTCTGGATGCCCCGCCCCGTAGGCTATCCACGGCAGACGATACCGTACAGGACATCCAGTACAAGATACAGAGTAGTCCACACAAGTCCGTCAAGCGGCTGTCGGGACAAGCTAATGTGCCAAAGAGTACAGCCCACTATTTTTTGAAAAGGAAGTTGCGTTCTGACCCGTACAAGGTGGCTACTTGCATCAGCTGAAAGAAACAGACCACGAGGCCCTTGTTCGGTAGAACAAGTGGTTCCAAGGGTTGCTGTTTGAAGAAGGTGAGGACATTCTGTACGTGAGTTTCTTTACAGATGAGGCATGGTTCCGCTTGTCCGAGTAAATCAACAGCTAAAACAGTCGTCTGTGGGTTACTGAAAATCCCCATGAATTTAAGAAAGTGCCTCTCCACAACTAAAAGTTCGGGGTTTGGTGTGCCATGACTCGCACGCGCATTATTGGGGCCATTTTCTTCAGTGAAACCATTCATTCAAAACGGTACCGTGGCTAAATCATCCAGTCATTCATATCCGAACTCACGGAACGAGAAATTAACGAAGGATGGTTCCAACAAGACAGTGCAACTATTCACACCGCTGGCGCATGAATACAGCTTCTGAAGGAATTCTTCGGAAATCGCGTCATCTCCCGGGGACTGTGGCCTGCCCGGTCACCGGATCTGACACAGCCTACATTTTTTATCTTTTTGAGCATGCTCGAACGGTAATCGAGAGATGCGAGTTCGATTCCCGTTCCAGGACGATGAAATTTTCAAGTTTCCTGATGTGATTGATATTACATGAGAACGTAAATACAGTCGATTCAGAAATGTCTGATTTCTGTGTTAATTATCATGCTAACTTTTTTTTCTGTGGGGAGCACTGGGAAGGAAGGTGTACGCAGGTAATCAGCATGTGCTTTAACAGCTACAGACTGCTATAACGACCCATATCCAACAAATCCCACGACATACCCTGAGACAGGTTTTCACCAAAATGCAGTTGCGTGTGCAGACATGTCTGGACGTCGGTGGGGCCCATTTCCAACATCTGTAGGAACCAATTCCACATGGTAAACGTTACTTTCAGTGCACAGTTAATTTTCGAACACCCTGTACAAGCAGAACCGTCTCAAGATGAAATGGCTTCATGTATAATTGTAGATCAATCCGTTGTCTGCCGCTTCTGGAGGCAATTTCATGACACCGAGTATCTCAAGAAGACCTGCACAAGGACAACGGAGGGTCACTTCTGCTCGGTAATACCTCTTATTGGTGTTAACTTCTGGGCTCAATCCAAACAACACGGCCGCCCTGGAGGCGCAGTGATCTAAGCGATGGTTTCTGATCATTCGTCCGAGATGGGTCAGGGTTCGAATCCCGATGAGGCATGGATGTTGTGTTTGTCTTACGGCCCGAGCTCTCTCCCTTCCCTGGAACCAGTGACCCTAAAGTAGGGACGGACGACTGCTTATAGCCCACTGAGTTGCTCACAGTGGTAGTTAAACCTCCAGTAAAAAAAAAAAAAAAAGATATCTCGTCCGAAAGGGGTCCGGGTTCGAATCCTGGTGAGGCATGGATGTTGTGTTTGTCTTACAGCCCTGGCTCTCTCCTTTTCCTGGAGTCAGTGGTCCTAAAGTACGGACGGGCGACTGCTTATAGCCCATTGAGTTGCTCACGGTGGTCGTTAAACCTCCAATCAAAAAGAAACACGGCACATCAGTTTGCCCAGACGTTCACTTTTGGCAACTCGATGAACTGTATCTTGACAAACAGTATATCAAAGATTGCATAACAGAGGTCTGTATACAACACGGTCAGCTGTGTTGTTCGTATCAGCGCATCCCAGAGAAGAGCTCGCTTCGAATGATGTCATCAAGATGTCCCTTGGGGCCCACCAAGTATGAGCACGTGTACTCTTTATCGATGAGGGCAGATCCTGTTTACTACCAAATTCTGGGAGGACATCCATATGGCGGGAACGTGAGATGCCATATATCAGTCGATGAACGTTCGGGAACGAAACCATTTTGCAGGTGGTGAGATAATGGTTTTAGCCTGAATCTGTATCAACTGCTGTTCTCCTTTCTACGTAATAACCAGGAAAAACGTTCGCAGTCTAACGACTCCCCGATATCTCGACAAGATCCTGTACTCTATGTTCATCTTTTTAAAGGCGTAGCGTAATTGGATTTCCTCTTAATGGATGATAACATTCGACCTCATAGGGTTTTGCAGGCTAATGAATATCTTGAAGGCGAAGATACTGCACGTATGGATTGTCCAGTGCCGTCACCAAACCTTACTCCGATTGAGCACGTTTGGGACTCTTCAGCTCGGCGAACTGCTGGTCGCTTCCCTCCTCCTACAGCTCTGCAGGATTTACGATGTGCTGTTCGGGTACAATGGGACTTAATCCTACAGTCTCTAGTGGACACTTTCATTCAAAGCATTGTTCAGCGATGTGAAGCTTGCATTGCTGTCCGGGGTAATCACGTTCTGTATTGAAGATTGTGATACCATTTTTTTGCTATGAGATATCTCTTCATGCCGAATTTCTCTGATAATTTTCAGAGGCCCATAATTTGAACGCATCTGTGAGAATACCTTTGCATTCTTTTGTGTTCACAATTGTGAAATAATTTGCCACACATCATACATAAAGTTCCTTTCCTTATGTTCATCACTTCGAAAGTTATTATCTGTTAATTAATTACTAGATTTTTGTGTTGTTGATTTAATTTTTAGCACCAATGTATTTCATATCCAACTATGCATGGTACAGTTTTTAATACCAGAATAACCGTTCTTGTAAGAAGCTGTTGTGGTAACATGAATGGTATTGTTAAAACATTAATAGAATTGCTCAAATTTTAGCTGATATATATTCCCATGCTCTTTTGTAAACCTTTGTTGAAGTTGATGAGATATCTAACTGTCCTGCAGAATCATAACAATCACAATCACAAATAAAGGAAACAGGCATTTTAATGGAATGCACTTGGCAATTTGAAACTTACATAAACGTTTTGGTAGAAGCGATAGTCATTTTCGATTCTCATCGGTTTTTTGTTCCGTTGTTAACGCTGTTCAACATCAACTCGTATTCTCCGTAAATGTTCTGAAGTTTCTTGTTGACACCTTACTTATCAAAGGGTTTTCCAGAATCTCTCGTTAAACTCAGTCCGAAGTTTTTAGTTGTGCCTAGCACGCTAAATGTGTTGCTTTTTCCTATTCAATCGCAGAATTCTTTCTCGAGGCACCTATTGATACATTTTGAAGCTGAAAATTAAAAAATATACAGATTAAAAGCTACCAAAACTAAACTTCCGGTATTCGTGAACTGTAAAAAGTTGGTGATAGTAGTTAACAGATAATTCAGCTGATTGATTCAATTAGTTGTAATGACAGGTGAAGCCTTCCTTTTCATTTAAAACATAGCTGTTTCCTAAGAGAATGACTTGCTATCATTAATTCCTGATTAAGATACAGCCGTTAAAAAAGAATAAATTAGTTTAATCATTATTTATTTCATCACAGCAGGGAATAAAATCTTTATGATGTAATCTAAGTTTTAATTGGTGGAATCGGAATCGAAAGAATCTCTCGGTTACTATGGCTGCGTGCTTCACGTCTACTCACATGAATTTCGATACACACAATAAGGCTACGCTATTCTGCGTTCGATTCCATTGTTTCTCGAATAAAGAAACAGAGATGTTGTAAATATACATAACAGTAGTAAAACGTCATTTATAAAATACAATTTAATTTGTGCAATAACGAAAGCAATATGCAAAGAAGACTTAAAAATTAAAACAAAACGTTTTTTAATTTTTTTCGATAGATGTTGAGACGGTTTTGATATGAAATAAAATATTTTATCTTTTTAATCACAACAATTTTCTTTTATTTTTTACGAATGCTTTATGGGCTTCAGTTGCGCAAAGTTAATGAACAGAAGAATCCAATAATAATAAAATAAGTTCTTAATAAACAAACTTTTTGTCTTTATTAACCTGAAAATCCCTAAGTATGGACCACTGCAAATTATCTGACGTGCAATTGCTGATTAAAAGAAATGCCTTCATAAAATGCGCACAGTTTTTAGAGTAAATAATGAAAACGGTTTTACTTATTTTATTTTTTTTAATTTTATATTGGTTAGAATACTTTAACTTTTACTCATATTTACTGGTGATAGAGAATCTTCATATTTTTCTGTACTTACTAGTGATGATGAAACTTCATTATCATTATTATAAGGGTTCTTTGAATAATTGCTTTGATATTCTTTTCTTCCTGGTTTTTATTTTGCCACAGAAAAAAAGTGGATTCATTTTAATGTAATGATATTTCAATTATTTTTATGGCTGATAAAAACTTGAAACAAATAACGTTTTTTTGCCATGTAATCCTTATGCATATCTGCAGTGTATTTTGAACGTATCTAGATACGATAATCTATGATGTTATTAGACAATATTAAATGTCGCATTTAATCATATCTAATATTTATCGTTTGAGATAATTATATGCTACACTAAAATGATCATTATTAGACGTTATTGAATTGTCATCTGGACATAATTTTTATCCATATTCATCACTAGATATGATTAAATACGAAATAGTGTTATATCTAATAAACTCCATCTTAAGATATGGTTGAATATCATCTCACATTCATCTAGATATCATTCGTATCCATATTTAACATTAGGTTTAACTAGAGGCGAACTGGTATCATGTCTAATAATCTCCGCCTTAAGATATGGTTGAATATCATCTAATATTCATCTAGACATCGTTCGTATCCATATTTATCACTAGATTTGACCAGAGACGAACTTGCATCATGTCTAATAATCTCCATCTTTAGATATTATTCTGTACTAAATTTAACGTTCATCACTAGATACAACTTAATACGACATCTTATTTTCATCAATAGATATAACTGGATGCTACGTCTAATATTCATCATCAGATAAGGTTACCTGAAGAGTTTAATCACAAGTAATGACAAATATCAGTTATTTATCATCAGATGTTATTAAATGCATTGATTTTCATCTTTAGATATCAGGTTCATCATTAAGTTTTATACCACCTCGATTTAATGACGAAGAGCAGCAAGGAATAATGCTGAAATGGAAAAACTCCACAGCAGACAATGAAGGGACCAGTACTCTCCGCCAAAATTAAAATGTCGAAAACTGAAAAGTAGTGCAGTCATGAACGCATTGTGCAGTTGCGTCAAACTGTCATGAGTTGCATAGTTCCATATTTCGTCCTTCGTATGATTTATTATTTACTGATTTCCTGCTTAGTGAAGGTTTTTAGAACCACACCTTCTGCAGCCAAGGTATATTAACTATTTTAATTCTGTTACTTTCGTTCGAAAGCTGAACATATGCATATCAGCAGATCAAGAAACATTTCACTTTGTTTCTTAAAAAACGTGCTGTAGATTATTACTTTCGCTACTAATACACAGTTAAAAAATTTGTTACAAGACCTGGTATCTGTATGAGGTACCTACAAAATCGTTCTGTCTGCTTGAAAAGGTGTTCTATTTTTTATCATATGGCTATCCCTATTTTTCCTTTGTTTACTACTATCTCTGGAATTCTGTTTTTAGTATCCTCAATTCAGTAATTAGATTTTCTTCTCTCGGTATTATTTTCTGCAACAGTGAGATCCGAAAACTTGCTGTTTTGATTTTGAAGTTTGAGTAGTGAAAGAAACCATAACATTTGCTTTACAATTCCACATATGCTTTATTCGCTTGTTCTCCTTTTTATCCATTTGGTGTTTTGTTTTTCTTTTCTTACGGAGATGGATCAAAATGGAAGAACGTGGTTACGTAAGATTTCTAGTTTTACTGATGAACGTCAAATCATTTTCTATAATTGGAAATGCGTGGCCAGATTATAAATAACAATCCAAAGGCAAGCAACTTCGCTTCCATTTCTCGGATCTCGATTTAATATTTAAAAACACAACATCCTTGCCGGCCATGATCAGATGTTTTCATCATGCAATTTAGGCTAGAGTTCGGAGAAAAGGGAAGACCTACATACAACAAGTGAAATAGTAAAAACTTATTATGTATGAGGAAAACGACTACAGAAGAACCTATAGTTTCATTCTAATATTACAAAATTTTTCATGCTTTTGTTTTATACTACTGTTATTTAAGTTACATGTGTTAGCTACTCAAAATGAAAAAGTAAATCAAACATATAAAAATAATTTTAGGGTCTATGGTAAATTTTAAGGTTGAAGTGAAGAAAATTTTGTAAAATGAAATTTCGGTAAGAGCCAGTTCCGTAAGATAGGCACACCATCCGTGTCACATCCGAGTCTTAGACCTAAACCCAACTCTGGTAAGTACAATAAGCCACAGGCCCGCGCATCTGATAGTTCAGCCACCGGGATGGTTTTTTAAACGATGATCTTTTGGTGAAGAAAAAGCCAGCACATTTTTTCTGCGTGGCTCAGTTTTAATTTGAAAAGTAAACTGAGCAGAAGGTATTTCTTTCAGCCGTAAAGGAATTTTTCATGGTGATAGAAGCGCATCGTCCTTCAAGAAAAGAAAAAATAATTGGCTTTGGAAATCAGGTCGGTGAATGGTTTCTGCGGCAGTGGCTAGTAGTTTTATCAGCTGATGGTTTCTTACGTCAGCCCCTTCTTTGTTTCTTTTAATACCTAATGAGCAGTGTTCGCGAACTGCTGATGTTTCCTGCTTTAGAAACGCCCAATTGCTTATTAAATCTTACATCCTTTCCAGTGATTTATCTCATATCATTTCACAACATGAAACAGAAACAAAATGTATTGGATTCATATACAGATCAGAACCTTATTCAATCCTGTCATATTAGTTCATGTATTAAACGAATGTTCCCTCCATGTGTGCTAATTAAATATTCTGCTAATTTCGAATTTTGCTAAATTTTGCACAGTAAATTTATTTCGAAATTATTCATGTTTTTTCACATGTATTTAATGTTTTCAGCTTTGACATAAAAGAAAGAAATACTGGCTTTGTGGATTCTTTTTAACATCCAAGAAAAGCTTACTGGTGGCTAAAGCAAATGTGCGAAAAATACTGTTCTCCATTAATGAATAAGTGAACATTTAAACATACAAAGAAAAAATTGTTCTCAATAGTTTTTATTCTGTAAAATAATTTGTCCTGTTTCTTCATTCAGTCGCTCAAATGAACTGCCAGTTTTGGTTGGACAGAATTTGTCACTTTATTTCATTGTAAGCATTCATTATACTAACCATAATGTCTTTGTTGTTTTTAATCCAGTGGCTCTATTTAAGAAAGGTGTCAGAGCTGTCCAAGTTGTGGGAAGGGCAAGTACGTACATTCCCAAATTCCTTTCCCTCCAACTTTCTTGCCGTTGTCTTAGGTGTTCCGAAACTTGCTTGGGTGATCAAATATTACACCTCTATTAGTTAACCGTATTTATTCAGATTTGTCATTGGCACAGTGATAAATTAGGAACGTAATGATTAAGTAGCTATATATATATCAGTTGAAACAATTTGTTTGTGATAATCGTTTAAAAGATTTTGAAAGTTCGTCACATATTATAGCACAACCATCAGCGGGCATGTTTCTTTATGCGTGAAACACAACGCAATGCACAAATAATTAATCATACTTGACCGTCAGTGCTTTTAAATCTTTAATTTACAGAGCATTCTCGATATGAAATGAGAAAAGGTTTAGTGAAAGAAAGAATGGCGAATAATTCTATAATAAGTTTCACTATTTTCTGCAAGTACAATCGTGGCCAAAAGTCCTGCACCATTAGACCGAAAGTCAATTTTTAATGTTTCAAGTCAACTTATACAGCGTAATGGTAAAGTCAGGAATACATATTATACATAATTTTAAAGGACATTTTATGCTGAATTCAAATATTTTTACAGAACGTTATTACTAGTAATAGAAGGGAAGTTACAAGCAAAAGTGCAGCATCTAGTCATAAAAAGCAAAAAATAGTGGAATTTGTGAAATTAGTGTACAATGCATTTAACGTGAAATTACTCTACAGTACATTATTAAAACTTTCAGGACACTTGAAATAACTTACCAAAAAACAAAATATGCTGCAATATTTAATTGGATAATGACGGTTTCTTAGTAACAAAGTGCACCTTCTTGGCATTGAACTAATGAGCTTCTCTAGTTGTCCATTGGTGATAACACGGCGCCATACGCCTCTTACATACTCAATTAATGCCGTTTTAGATGTGGGTCCTTCTTAACGGATCTTTTGCTTCAATCTCACCCACAGATTCTCTACGGGATTAAGATCTGGTGACTGTGCAGGCCACTGAAGTTTTCTTATAACTTTTCGATTAAACCACTCATCAACCAACTTTGGCCGATGACATGGCGCGTTATCGTCCTGAAAGATAAAATTCCGCAAACCCATGTCTTGTGCAGATGGTAAGTAGTTTGGACTCCAAAACATCCACATATTTCGATCCATTCAATGTGCCATCAACAATGTGCCGACGGTCAACACCACTGGCTGAAATACATACATGACCAGAACATCACCGAATGTGGCTGCCTCATTGTTGGCTGGGTGCCACCAGCCCGACGACGTACATAATTATTTCCATTATTAGCGGAAATATCAACAGTTCTTTCATCACTGAAAATAACATTTTTCCATTCATCAACAGTCCAATTCTTATGTGCCTTGGCCCAAGTAATTCTTTTGAGCCGTTATTGTTTAGTAAGAAAGGTTTTCGTGCAGTCAGTCCATTTTCTGGTAGCGTACGACGAACTGTACGTGAAGATGCAATAATGCCTACTTCATTCTCCCACTCATTTCTTAAATCAGTGGCTGTTTTAAATCTTGATTTTAAGGAACAACGAATCAACATGCGATCATCACGCTCAGTACACAGCCTCAGTCGACCTGTTTTTTTTTTCTGTTTCCGACATATCCAGTTTCTGCAACTCTATTAATGGTGCGCAAGATAGTGGAATGATCACAGCCACATTTAACAGCAATTTTACGACTACTGAATCCAAGTTCATGCAAAGTAATACATTTTGCCCTGGTTTGAAAAGGTAGGACCAATTTTCGGGTCTTTGTCATTCCGAAATTCAAATATCACCAGGAATTTTACATAAACTTCCGTCAACTGACTACAAGCAGCCTGGTTCTAAGTCGGCAGACTATTCTACATCCTTTTTTACGCTTTCCAACTGTAGGTTGAAGAAACATATATGCTCCAGCTTTGTCCGTCCGTCCGTTTGTCGGCACGATAACTCGCGTAAAAGTGGTTCGATTTCCATGAAATTTTAGTATATGGTAGGGGACCACCTGGTGACGAACCCTATTAAAAATGGACAAAATGGGGTCATAGGTCACGACATAAGAGCGAGATCCATTCCGTTGCCCTTATGCGTCATAACTTGCGTAAATATGGTTCGATGCCGATGAAATTTAGTATATTGTAGGGGACCACCTGGGAATGAACCCTATTCAAAATGGGTGAAATGAGGTGAAAGGTCACGACATAGGAGCAGGATGCATTCCATTGCCCTTGTGCGTCGTAACTTGCGTAAGAATGGTTAGATTTCGATGAAATTTTAGTACGTAGTAGGGGACCACTGGGGACGAACCCTATTGAAAATGGACGAAATGGGGTCAAAGGTCAGGACATAGTATCGGGATCCATTCCATCGCCCTTATCCCATACTATTAAAAGGGCAATTATTGTATGTATGTACGTACATTTTATTTTGAAAACGGCTCTAAGGGTTTTGATGAAAGTCGTTAACCTACCGTTTTCTGGTACTAGAAATCGATTTAGCTTGATCTCGACTTTAGGAAAAAAATTTTAGTGAGTTAAATAACCACCCCGAATTACCACGTTTTTAGTGTCATGGCGTCGTCCCATTAATGTTGCCTATGCTTAGAAATCTTATGACGTCACAATCCCATGATTGAGATGTTGGCGCGCGGTCACGCCATCTGTCTCATTACGTCACGCGTTGTGTGTGGATCCTATTAAAGTTTTATCACCGACACTCTTTCGAATAGATGGTTGCGATTCCCATCTGCCTCATTACGTCACGCGTTGTGTGCATATGTCCGTCCGCACGATAACTCGTGTAAAAATCGTTCGATTTCGACGAACTTTCAGTATGTGGTAGGGGATCATCTGGGGACAAACCCAATTGGAAATGGGCGAAATGGGGTCAAAGGTCAGGACATAGGAGCGGAATCACTTCCATCGCCATTATGCGTCATAACTTACGTAAAAATGCTTCCATTACGACAAATCTTTATCATGTTATTTCGGAGGTATACTGAACCGGTTCTGTTGAATATCATCGAAATGGGATCAAAGGTCAGGGCACAGGACAGAGATTTGTTCCACAGCCATTATCCTCATAACTTGAGTAATGATTTCTGGTATGTTGCAAAGCGTATTATAATCAATGCATTGCATGATTTTACTAACTTGTATATCTCACTAGCGGACGTCGGACAAAGCTATAATGGATTAGAGGGGTTCGAACGCCTTTTCAGAACTGGATTTGTGTTTCCCCACTTGCACGTTTTTGCTTTAACATCACTTCTATTACTGGTAATGACATTCTTTAAAAATATTTGAATTCAGCATAAAATAATTTCCTTTAAAATGATGTATAATATGTATTCCTGACTTTACCATTACGCTGTATAAGTTGACTTCAAAAATCAGAAATCTGAATAATATGAGATATCAGAATCCACGAATACATTTGCTTCCATAAAGGACGAAAGAAGTATAGTCACTGATGTGCTGTTTTTCATTTCTTCAAAGTTGAATAGAATTTTGCAAATAAATATGTAAAAATAGATTGACAGAGCATATTATCATTTCACAATTATTCGTGATTTGTATTTCAAACCATAAAATCGCTTCTTTAGTAATACAATCAAATGCTAGTTTGAACACGTCGCTTTTACGATATATAAAAGTGTTTTGATACTTCTTCAGAATGTCGTCAACTCGAACAGCTCTGTAGTGCAGGATTTTCTATGAGGATGTGCGTTTTATTTGTTTAACATTGTTGGTGCGAGGGCAGTGTACGCACAAAGAGTGTCGTGACACTTTGTATGAGTAAAAAATCCCGCTCTCACCGTTTTTTACAGTGCACAAACGCTCTGTGGAATACCAGAATGCATAATTAATCAGTATGTCAAATTCTATACGATCAGGAGTTTTCATTGATGTAAACGCAATGTAATTAGCCTCTAAACTGCCAACCCGAATAATTCAGTGACACATAAATTTTCATGAGACTACGATGCACTGCTTGTATAATTATAAATATTTTTTCATTGATTCAGCCTCTTTAATGCTGGCTTGAATAATGGAGTAACTTAAATTAGCCCCACATTACACAACGTCGTATCAGAGTAATATGACCACCCTCGAAATCACAGTGTACCCGCCCAGGCGCGTCACGGAGTGGAGGTGACAAGGCCGACCACACGAAGATAAAAGCGACCGACTAGGGCAGATGAGCCATAGTGCGTAACGTGAGCACAATTGGCAGAGGTAGTGATTTGACGGATGTCCAAAAAGGAATGATCATCGGCTACTGCGACAAGGGTGGAAGCATCTCAGAAACAACGTACTTCATGGGCTCTCCGCGAGGTGCTGTAGTAAGGGTGTACCAAGAATGGACCAATGGCACACCGAGTACCTCCCGACGTCATAACTGTGGAGCCCCAAACGACATCGACTCTAGAGAAGAGCGTCGCCTCCGTCGACTGATAAAGGGCAGCAACTGACCACGCAAATGAACTCTGGGACACCCAGGTACGTGTCTCCGATAACAGTAGAGCGAACTCTGTTACACATGGGTCTTCGATGTCGACGCTGCGTCAAGGCGCTCTTGTTAACCCAGGTCCATCGGCAACATGGGACTACCGTCATTAGACAGTGAAAGAGAGGGAAAAGGCTGCCTTCTCCGACGAATGGAGGTTTCTACTCCACAGAAGTGACGGGCGGTGGCGGATACGGCGTCAGACACACGAGAACCAAAAGCCGCACACGCTTATCTGTCAAGTACAGGCCAGCGGTAGCAGTGTGCACGTCTGGAGTATGTTTTCCTGGTATGACACGGTACCGTTGATACCACTGGATGGGTCCCTGAACGCCAATTGCTTCCTGTCCATCCTCGCTGACCACATGCATCCCTTCATGTTGGACGTTTATTCTGGTTGTGGTAGTGTATACCAACAGGACAATGCGTAGTGCCACGTCGCTAAGGGGGTACGTGACTGGTTCCAGGAACACGACAGCGACGTCTCCATTCTCCTTTGGCCGGCGAAATCTCCCGATCTCAATCCCATAGAACACTTGTGGGACTATTTGGATTGACAGGTTCGACACACAACCACGCCATCTCCGGGGACTTCCGTGTCTGCTGCAGTCCGAATGGGCAGTGTACCTCAAGCAACCTTCCAGAGTTTCATTGCGTCCATGCTCCGCCGTCTCGTCGCTGTCATCCGGGCCAAGGGTGGTTATTCCCAGTATTAGGTAGGGGGTCATATTATTCTGATGCGACTGTGTGAGCAATTCGATACATATTACAGATGGAAAATAAAACAGAACTTCCCTAATAATGTTCTCATGTGTTTTATTTTTTTTTTTTGAAAAACTCGTTTTGCCTCTTTGTTTCTCGGTAACTCTCACTGATTCCTTGAAGTGAGAAGAAAATTAGAGCGTATAGGTGTGCTGACAAATCTGAATAACATGGTCTCTAACAAGTAATATCTGCACCACCTATGCATGATGTTAGTACCTCTTTGTAGCATGAGATGTTTGTGTTTGGGAGTAATCTTCTGGTGTATCCTGTAAGCACTCAGCATAGTGTCTCTCTCTTTCTCTCTGTATCTCTGTATAACCACCTTCTTCCTCTCCCTTCTTTTCGTTGTGGTCTTGATTGTGCAAATCGTACTACAACTGTTCATCTGAAACCTACTCTTAGCTATATGTGGATGTACTGATTACTTGTTGCTTTTAAAAGTAAAACAATGGTAAGCTTTGTCGTTTAGGTAAATGGTGCATGTGATTTTAAGTGTTGTAATAAAAATGTTAGTCATGTAGGTCTGAAGAGAGCAATATCGTTGCTTTAATTTCAAAGTACTGTAGCATACTGGCTGTTACTAACTAGTAGCTTACAGTATTACATAAATCAACAGCATGATTGGTTTTGCATGGCTTTTTCTTAGGTGTTACTACTGCAGAACTATATTCAGTGAATAAATATCTACTTAGTTTCGTTTACCATTTGCTGAAAATCATTTTCAAGTTGGTTAAAATTTCATGAAAAAGTATTTGTTTTGTTGCCTGTTTTATATAACGAACTCCAATAATTTCTACTTGCAGATACCAAGAATAAGCATAGATGAAAATCATAATTTGTTTTTCTCCTCCAATTCATGCTTGAGTTCTTTTATTTTATTATTAAACTACGTCTCTGTTGATACGGTATGCGATTTACAAGCCATGCTTCCTATTAATAAATCTGTTTATTTCGCGTAAATTAAGATTTAAAGTTAAGGCTGTCTTTGAATGAGTGTAAGAGAAATTCTATCCTATATCTGCAATGTAAATTCTTTTGTACACATTTTTCTCGAAGACTATTACTTTGTAGTGTTCGAAATGTTAAGCACAAATAAAAACGATCTATAGCTAATATGTGCCACAGTTATTATTCCGAAAAAATTGTTAGAACTTTTTTGAAATTAAATTTATCTCACTCGAAAGTATTCCAATTTGAGCGCTAGATGGCGCGATAAGTTAGCTTAGTAGTATTTCTGTCTGGAAGAAACGAAATCTCTCATTTCTGTCTAATTTTATTTATTTTTTAATTATCTGGGCCAAATAGAAATAATTAAATGGACCCAAAAGTGAGACTGGAAACGTGTCTATCATAAAGTCTTAAATCCTACTGTGCTTTCATTTTTTGAAGAGAAAATGTGTACATTAGCAGAAAACCCTTGAATTTCAGGCAGAAACTACTCCTACCTACTAAACTCCAACCCCAAAGAACGTCATTGATTAAAACGTAACAGCGTGCATTTTGTCATTTCATTGTGAAGCCAATGAGAGACCGCTTCCTTTATGAATATGACGAGGTCTGCAGTGATTCGCTGACGTCAACATCTGGGACAGTCCCTCAAGACATAAAGGCCTCGTCCAAGGAGTGATATTTTGCGCCATCTATCGCGGTAGATGAACCCTAGCACTCATTCAAAGACAGCCTTAATAGCTACGGACAGTTTAATGTCAGATAATCGCCCCTGATAATTATTTCAATAATGTTAGGTTTTCATTATTCTCCTAAACATTTTAGTAATTCACACTGCCTCCGTAATCTATGCGCACTCTACTTATTCTAGCGGTGTAGAGTATTAATTCCTGCGACGATATAATGCGTGATACCTTAACACCGTGGGATTTAAGAGTTTTACCAGCGAGTTCACTGGCAATGAACTCGCTGGTATGAAACATGATGAAGTAGTACCAGCACCTCTTTTAAGAGAAGCTAACGCACCACAAAATATTATTTTTATCTTAAAATTAACCTGCTAGGTTTCTATTACGAGCTAAATGACAATTGCATTGACACAAAAAGACATATGTATGTGCCATTAGTCGACACATACTAGGCTGGTCAAAAGATCGCCCGTTTTGAGGTTCACATAATGTTCGGCCTCCATTTCTTTGACTGTGCACCACACTGACCTGGAACACACGATTGGGGGGATGTGCATTTGGCACGAAGCCGCATTCCCTTGTGACAACAGCAGAGGATGGAGGTCAATAAATGCGCTGTTTGGGTGCTCTATGCCATTAATGAAGAGGTAGCGGCAGCGAAATATACTTTCTCAGTTGAAGGCAAGAAAACAGTGGACAGCAGCAGTGCACAAAAATGATTCCGGTGTTTCAACACTAGACTCGAAGACAAACCGAGGTCAAGATTTATTGGAGTAGCAACTTATACAGGGGTTGGACAGAATAACGTGAACACCAGGGTCAGAGATGTGGCTTTTAATACAGCTGCGTACGTCCCAATACACAAAGGTATCCACCAATTTGTGTACGTAACAGGTTTGTTTAGAACCTCAAGGTCCTGTTTAAGTGCATTTAAAGTGTCTTGTTGCGAATTTTCTTTCAGGGTGATGACGAAAAGAGCTACCTAACGGCCTTCTAAAGAGGGCTAATTGTTAGTGGGCGGCTAGTTTCTGCCTCCGTGAGAACAGTCGATAAGGTAGTGGGGCTATTGAGAGCTACTGTGTCTTGCGTCATGACAGCATACCATATTTGTGGCAAAACCTCGTCTGCGAAACACAAAAGCGGCCGGAAAACGACCTTGACTGATAGAGACAGGAGAACATTAAAGAGGATTGATACCCCTAACAGAGGACCACGGCGCCGAAACTTCTTGCGCAGTTCAATCTGCATTTCCTGGCCCCAGTATCAACGAAAACAGGGCGCAGAGAACTGCATAAACAATGTAACCATGGCAGAGATGTTATTACAAAACCTCTGGTGACACGGGTGAATGCACAACGGCGACAACAATGGTGCCGGGAGCAAACAATGTGGACTGCCGATGCATGTAGTGTGGTTGGATTAGTCCACATTTACACTATTATCCACTGCAGGACGTGTTTACTTGTAGATAACACCTTCAGCAGCGTACAATCTAGGCATCTGTTCCCAACAGTGCAGCATGGTGGTGGCCCTGTCATGCTCTGGGTGGTCATATCGTGGTTTTCAGCATGTCCCTTGATTACCTTGAAAGGACCGATGACTGGGAGGTCGTATGAAAACGTTTTGGCCAGCCAAATCCATCTAATGGCGCAGTCATTGTTTTCTGCAAACTATACCATATATCAAGATGATAACGCCCCAATTCAGAGAGCTCGGAATGTCCAATCATGGTCTGAGGAACATGAGGACGAACTTTCACACCTTCCTTGGCCTGCCCAATCACCAAACTTAAACATCGTCGAGTCATTATGGTCTGTGTTGGAAAAGAGAGCAAGATCCCTCTATCTTCCTCCTGCATCTCTCAAGAACCTAGAGTATTTTCTGCATAACGAATGGTGTAATATCCAACTACCCACTACCCAGGATTTGTATGCGTCCATTCCGAGGAAGATTCAGGCGGTTTTTAATACCAAAGGTGGTCCTACACCCTATTAGGTACCTAAAACCTTTCTTCTTGGTGTTCATATTATTCTGCCCAACCCTTGTATACCTAAATCTTTCACACACCTATACAGGGCTTTATCGAGACAGGGCAATACTACAAACCTTTGTGGGGAAACGCATATAAGAGAATGGAAGTGACAATATTAATTGGTTGTGCCAAAATCTTTGGATGGCACTTTCGAAGTCTTAGATACACTTCCAATTTAGTTTTATACCGACTGGGTTTCTTCAACCATTGTTTCGAATTTGACATAACGGGCGTGATTTACAATTAGAAATTTCATCTTTCTGGTTACTGCGTTAAACTTTCAAAGTGTTACGTGTATTCTTCTGTCACAGTTGCCGGCGGGTTGTTTAGATTCCATACCACTGCTGCCCGTGTGTTTCTACGTGTTGTAAATAGTTTCAAGCTATTTAAAAATCAGCAGCTGCTCGATACTTGGAGCGAGGAAATACACAGTAGAGTCACATTATTTTGACCACCTCCTACTTTTGACGTCAACAGCGCGTAGCCAATGAAGGAAGGTACGTGTCCTGAGCTGGCTTTTAGAGTATACACTGAGTGGCCACTTTATTATGACCACCTGCTAGTTTTAAGCAAATGAGCTATGGCTTCACGCTGTTGCCGCTAGAGGGCGAGGCTAGTATAGAAAGGGAAAGCTTAGTGCTTGCGACAGTAGTAGACGTGATTTTTGGGTGACGAGATAGGGAAAAAATGCGATTTCACGGACTTTCAACGTGGGATGATTGTAGGAGCTCGAAGCCATGGAGCGAGTATGTTCCAGAGCAGCTGTTGTTAAAGTGTTTAAAGACTGGACTGTCAGCCAAAAAACTGGGTCTCCACGTGCAACGTGTGGTCGTCATTGACTAGTGACTGCTCTGGCGGAACGGAGAGTGTCCAAATTGGTAACAGACAACAGAAGGGCAACAGTGCAGCAAATTAAAAACCATCTTAATCAAGGATCCCCTCAAATGATCTCTGCAAGCATTGTTCGCCGTACACTGCATCGGATGGGATATGGAAGCCGAAGGCATGTTCGAACACCTTTGCTGTCTCCAGTTAACAAGAGAAAACGTCTCCAGTTCACACAGGAACACAAGATTGGACAGTCGATAATTGGAAACAAATTATGTGGTCCGATTAATCACGTTTGCAGTTGCACCATGCCGATGGCCGAGTGAGAATTTGGCGGAAACAGCACGAAAGCATGGACCCCAAATGCATTGCTACAACCCTTCAAGCTGGTGGAGGCAAAGTGATGGTTTGCGGAATGTTTTCCTGGCATGATTTGGGCCCTTTAATTCGTGTTGATCAACGTCTGACTGGCACATCATATCTAAACATCGTTGCGGACCAAGTGCATCCTGTCATGTGGATGGTTTATCCCAATGGTGATGGATACTTTCTACAAGATAATGCGTCCTGCCATAGTGCTCGTATTGTACAGGATTGGTTTCAGGAACATGCCGGTGAGTTTACTTTGCTTACGTGGCCTCCACAATCTCTAGATCTCAACCCCATTGAGAATTTGTGGGAGGAAGTTGAACGAGCCATCACACAGCTGGATCCACAACCCTGCAATCTCACACTCCTGGAAAGTGCTATTCATCAAGCATGGTCTCAGATTTCACAAACCACCTATCAACATCTCGTGGAGTCCATGCCACGAATAATCGACGCAGCATTAAAGGCAAAAGGTGGCCCAACGAAGTACTGAGGGGGTGGTCATAATAAAGTGGCCACTCAATGTATAAGGTGTGCTGTAAGCAATCTGAAAACATATCACTCGTTGATGTCATGGATAAAAAGAGCGATTTACCAGATTAGCAAAAAGATATGATTAACGGCTTTCGGCCAAGGGTGGCAGTATTTCAGAAACAGCGCAGTTTGTGAACTGTTTGCGTGCTGCTATGACTAATGTTTATCGTAATTGGAGAAATGGCACCATTGCGAATAAGCGAAGTGGAAACTGCGGAGCACCACGTGCCATTGATGTGAGAGGTGAACGTCGGCTTCGAAGGTGCGTGAGGGCCGATCGACACGCTACAGTGGAGCAACTCACTGGCCGAATGAACCAGGGGGCTACCGGAAGTGTGTCTAAAACGATAGTTCAGCGAACTCTGCTGCGTATAGAGCTCCGATGCAGACGGATGGTCACTGCACCTATGCTAACGAAGGTGCATCGGCAGAAAATGCTTACATTTGCACTGCAATATCGGAATTGACCTCCGCTGATTGGCAAAGGTTTGCCATCTCCGATGAGTCACGTTTTCCACTTTATCGAACGGATGGACGTTGACGTATAAGGCGAGAAACATCGAAGAACAAACACTCTTCAACCATTACTAGCAGAACACAAGCTGGTGAGAACAGCGTTAGGGTCTGGGGAATGTTTTCGTGGTAATTTATGGTATGGGAATGTTTTCGAACGGTAATCGGGAGATGCGATATCGATTCCCGCTTCAGGAAGATGATGAATTTTTCAAGTTTTCTGATATGATTTATATTACGTGAGAAACAGTAATCACAGACAATTCAGAGATGCCTGATTATTGTGTTAATTATCATGAAGTATTTTCCATGTATTATGAGAAGAATGTTTCTTCCACACTATATAGGAAAGAGGTGAGATTGAAAATTAACTTTTACAAAACAAAATTGGTGTACAATGCTTTTACAAGAAATGAAGACTTAGTTATTGATAATGAAAATCTACAGGCGACTGAAACGTACCTTGGGAACAAAATACAAGCAAGAGCCACATTGATGAACAAATTGATCGGCGTATAAAACTTAGTCGAAGAGCATTTGGAAGAAGCAGCACAATTTTTAAGACCTCAAGACGTCTTGAAAGAAAGGTGTTTCATTAGGGCATCCTTCCAGTTCTTATGCATGGAGCACAGACATGGGCTTTAACGAAAAAAGACATACAGAGTTTGCAGACAGCTGAAAGAAACCTAGAAAAAGACATACAGAGGTTGCAGACAGCTGAAAGAAACCTCGTGTAATCAGGAAAGATAATTGGGCGAAATCGTAGATCAAGAAAATAACAAGAGAGGAAGACATCGTGGTCAAAGTAAATCCTGAAATGGCAATGGGATCCACATATTGCTGGAAGAACGTACCCCCCATGGACATCTTAAACACTACACTAGGTACCAAAGGACAGAAAAAAGATCCAGAGGAATACCACGTGGGAGATGACTAAATGAAATTCGAAACATGCCGGAATGACGTGCAGGAGACTGGCTCAAGACCAGTAGTCGTGAAAGACACTTGAGGAGACCTTAATCCAGCAGTGGATTGTTAATGGTTGACATGATGATGATATGGAGTAAAATGCATTTTGAATTTAAAATCATCTGCATTTGCGCCCTCTAGCGGTGAAATTATACAACGTAAAAAATCTCAAGAGAAAAGGTGTGTAAAGCTCTAAAAAGATCTTAAGAGAAGAGATGTGTAAAGCTCTAAAATCTCTTCAGAATGGTAAGGCTCCGGGAGTTGATGGAATAACTGCCGAGATTTTGAAATGTGGTGACTCTGTAATTGACTGGTTAACGGAAATTTTCCAGTTGTGCTGGGAGTTAGAAATCGTCCCTCTGGATTGGAAGGACGTTATCATTGTTCCCTTGTATTGTATAAGGGAAAAAGTAATCAGACTGACTGCAAGAACTATCGTGGTATTAGCCTACTAAGTGTGCCAAGGAAAGTGTTTGGTGGGGTTGTTATTGAAAAAGTATGGGGTCTTACATCAGAGAAAGTGTGGGATGTTCAGAGTGGTTTTATGCCTGGTAAAGGCTGCACTAACCAAAATTTTGCATTACGCATGATGATTGAAAAGTATCTGACTATTGGTAAGGAAGTTATTGCTGTTTCATAGATTTAGAGAAAGCTTACGACTGAGTAAATAGAACACTTTTGTGGAAGGCATTGAATGAATATGGTGTTACTGCGAATCTACTTAATTAATAGTGTAAAAGCCATGTATGCTGGCAGTAGAACTTGTGTACGAGTGAATGATGTTTTATCAAAATGGTTCTCTATTGGTGCAGGAGTCAGACAGGGTAGCATAATGTCACCATGGCTGTTTAATTTATTTAAGGGTGCGTGCATGCGTGATGCCAAGAAAGACAATACTGGTTTATGTCTTGTATGATGTCCGTGTGTGCAGATTGTTGTACGCTGGTGACACTGTTCTATTGGCAGAGAGCAAAACTGAGTTGCAGAGTATGTTGTCCCAGATGTACGCAGTTTGCATGAAATTCAAACTGAGTATAAATAAAGGAAAAACCGAAGTTATGGTTTTTGAGAGAGGAACTGGTAGCACTGAAGGTAATGTGGCACAGTGATTGACCTGGTGAGTGAGTTTGTGTATTTAGGAAGCATGTTTGACAGAGAGAACAAATTGATGGCGAAATAAGTAGGCGAGTGAATTCTTCATTGAAAGTCATGGCTGCTCTGGGAGGTTTTCACAGGAATGATGGGTTCTCAAGAGAGTCCCGCATGGCTGTGTATGAAAGTGTAATTGTGTCTACTCTGATGTATGGCAGTGAAACCTGGGTACTACAGAAGAAACTTAGAAATCGTTTGTGCGCTGGAGAAATTCGCAACTTACAGGGGGGTTGTGGCAAGACACGGTCTGATTGTGTGAGGGATGAAGATGTGTTGCACTTGTGTAATGTGAAGCAAAATGTTGTTAGCAAGGTGGAGACTAATACGCTTCGATGATTTGGCCACGTTGAAAGAATAAGTGATGAGATGTTTTCTAAGAAAATCTTTTAGCCAAGAGGCAAGAAGGAAATGCAGAGGAAGGCCAAAGAAGTCATGGAAGGATCAGATTCAGGAGTGTCTGCATAAGAAAAAGATTATAAGTATGAAGTATAGAAGATCTTGTGTACGCCGTGTGATGGATATCAGTGAAGCCCAAGTTGTATGTCAAGAACGCTGTAAATGGAGAAGTTTGATACGGCAATAGTAAGTAAAAATTATCTGGTAGTTTGTATTTCTTTTTGGAGATAACCTCTGAATCTCAGAGAACAGCTTAGTTATATATGTATGTAAAAAATCGGAAAGCAAGGAGCATCGTTCTCACATTTCAAGCTTTCCAATGCAAAATTATTATTTCAAATCAGACTAATATAAAAAAATTAATCGGACTAATATTAGTGTCGACAGACGGAAGGAGGAAAAACGTGGTACCAAAAGCACGATTTTTTTTTCTTTTTCCAAAAGATGTGATAAGACTCGTGAGTTGCCAATTATAGTGAGAAAAGGTAAAGCTGCTTCTCATTTGGAATATCTTATGCGGAGTGATAAATTAAATGTTCTCTTACAGATATTGGAAGTGAGGATTAATGGAAAGAGGAAACCTTGGAGGGAAAAATAAATTTTGGCTAAATAACATAAAAAATTTGACTAAATAAAATGCAGAATCTCTAAAGGATTTAACTAAAATAAATATAGAGTCCTTAGAGGATTTACTAAATTAAACACAGAATCCTCAAGACTTGACTAAATTATTTAAAATAATGCAATTCTTTAATTAAATACAAAATCTTTAAATGACTTGAGAAAAATAAATACAGAATCCTTAGAAGATTTACTAAATTAAACACAGAAACCTTAAAACTTGACTAAACAAAATACCGAATCCTTAAAGAACTTGACTAAATTAAATGCAGAATCCTTAAAGGACTAGACTAAATTAAATATAAAATCCTTAAAAGACTGGACTAAATTAAATACAGAATTGTTAAAGAAGTTGATTAAATTAAATGCAGAACCCTTAAAGGACTGGACTAAATCAAATACATAAATCTTAAAGAACTTGATTAAATTAAATACAAAGTACTTAAAGGACACTAAATTAAATAGAGAGTCCATAAGGAACTTGACTAAATTAAATGCGGAATCTTTAAGACTTGACTAAATTAAATACAGAATCCTTAAAGGACTTGACAAAATTAAATGCAAAATCCTTAAAGAACTTGATTAAATTAAATACAAAGTACTTAAAGGACACTAAATTAAATACTTAATTGTTAAAGAAGTTGATTAAATTAAATGCAGAATCCTTAAAGGATTGAACTAAATTAAATACATAATTCTTAAAGAACTTGATTAAATTAAATACAAAGTACTTAAAGAACACTAAATTAAATAGAGAGTCCATAAGGAACTTGACTAAATTAAATGCGGAATCTTTAAGACTTGACTAAATTAAATACAGAATCCTTAAAGGACTTGACTAAATTAAATCAGAATCCTTAAAGTACTGACTAAATTAAAAGCAGAATCCTTAAAGAGCTAGACTAAATGAAATACAGAATCCTTAAATGACTTGACTAAATTAAATGCAGAATCTTTAAAGGACTGGACTAAACGAAATACAGAATTCTTAAAGAACTTGATTAAATTAAATAAAGAGTCCTTAAAGGACTTCACTAAATTAAATGCAGAACCCTTAAAGGACTTCATTAAATGAAATACAGAATCCTTAAAGTACTACACTTAATTAAACATATAATTTTTAATCAGGGCCACTAGGAGTACGGTGGAATTCGTCTGGGTGGTCGTTGACCTTTGTTCGGAGAAGGCACCCTAAGAATAATAATGTCATTTGGCTTAATAATGTCATTTGGCTTAATAATGTCATTTGGCTTAATAATGTCATTTGGCTGAGTGGGCCATGTTCGTTAGGTACGATTTTATTTTTGTTTCAATATCTAGTCGCCGTGTTCTAACTCATTGACACTCCCAATGTTATGCATGTGATATCCCATCGATTCATGAGAGCTTGCGCTGGACGGCTTGGACATTATAATCAAAATTCAACATGGTGCAACTTTGCATCATATTATGATACAAGTTTGCACCGTATTGCTGTTGTGTTTTTTTGTTTTTTGTTTTTTTGCCCCGTTTCTCAGAAAGTGGTGCAGCTGGTGTAGTACCATTTTTTTGCGCAGCCTATCACAAAATTTCAACAGTGTATAGCTGTTTACCATTCACTGTAAGATCGTATAATATATTCTGCACTTACAAGGGAAACTATCGGACCTAGCGACAACAATCGTCACGGAACGTTCTGCGGTGGACAAGCATGACTCCAAAGTAACAGGTGTGAAATACGGCATTTCGCAATTGCCCGCAACCCCTAGAACATGGCTTATAAAAGTGGGGCGCCCGCCTGTAATGTATGCAGCCATAAAGTGTCAAACAACATTTACTTGTTAGATGAGGCATCTAAATGTCGAGAGAGACCACGTAAAACACCATTAAGTTGCAAATGCCATATACATACCTCACTCCAAGTCCTGGTAATGTGTTGAGAGAAGGCAGTGCTGCAAGCAAAGGTAAATCTCGCACCACGAGCAGATAATAATGACGGCACTGGAATAACCGTCAGGAGCGTTGCTTGCACATGTCACGCACAGCAAAATTGATGTCCAACACATTACGGAACGGAAAAGGAGTTTCGTGTGGCAAGTATATAGACGCCTTCTACGCATAGAAAGCATACGTTGGTACTGCGGTGCACACAACTGGTTGTATATAAATGAATGCAACTTGAAAATGAAGATTCTGCATTGTCGAAAGAAATACACATCAAGGGGCTGGCAGTATCTGGTGGCTTTCAGTGGTATGATTTTTGTTTGCAAATTGACGTCCTTATCACCGAAGGCTTTGGTTGGCAAACTGGTGTCGGTTTGACCAGACCACGAATCCTGTAAGAGAAGGGAAGTTTCTGTTAGCTCTGGTTCCAGTACCTTAAGCATCCAGGGCAGAACGAGAGCTGTGGACACCTTACCATTCGTGCTTCAGTCACATTCTATATTTTGAGGTTGGTTACGTCGTACTGTTTCAGAAACGCGTTTGCCAAACTTCCAACCCGCTTCCTGAAAGCAGATGTACAGTTTCTTTGCAGGGCATATTGACATGTACATAAGCACCTGAATGGTATAGGAGTGAGTAGTCGATGCAACGGATTGAACAACAGCTTCAGTTGTCTTCCCCTCAGTCAGTGACAGCGTCCTGTTTGACGTGAGTTCGTATTCAAATCGTGTTTGGTCTGTATTGAACGTCATGTCGACATCAATTGCATTGGCAATAATGTAGTCCGTAACATCTCGTACAAACTCCAATGCGCTGTTCCTTACGGCCGTGTAAAGGGTAACATCCCGGCTGGCAACGAACGTCATGATCTTGCGTGATGAGATTTTATAGCGCTGTTTAAATTTGTGCAGGAAATATGTGCTGGCTTTAAAATTGGGGATACCCATTGCGTTAGATGTTTCCTTCGCCCACGTCTTTAAATGCCAGTAGTGAATTGAGACTCCCATGTTACGTGCATCTTGGAATTTGGTGTACATATGCTGGCGAATACGTGCAGTTTTGTGTTCCATCGTACCACCACTCTCAACAGCCGTCACTATTCGCTGCACTTTTTCTGGTGATATCTTGTATTTACCGGGTTGCTGTAACGGTTTTCTTTGCGAACTTCACACTGGCATAGATGCTCTGCATGGTTTGTCCGGAAAACTGTTCGTGGATGCTTTTCCTTTTCACTTTGGGGGGGGGGGGTTGATGGTTCATAGAAACTCGAATTGCTTGGTACGTTGTGTGCTGGAGTACCCGGTGTGTCACTATGTTCAGATAACGTGTCCGACGTTTCATCACTATCACGCCACACTGCTTGTACTTCAAACATGTCAGCGCCTCCAATGACATGTTGCTCCAAAACGCTATACAACTACCTTGCAATTCGCCTGTCAATGTACGTTGGAGCCGTGTCGTCCGCTTGGTATTTCTGCGTCACCTCGTTCACAAGTATCTGTACTACAACATGAGGGTTACAAGTCATTTTCTTAAAACACACAACACAATATTTGTATGCGTACTAACAGGCCCGTGCGCTGTCTCACACTACTCACGTTTAACATTCACTGACGTACACAACGCATGACACCTTCCAGGCATGCGCAGTATCACCCAATCACATCACACCCAAATTTGCATGTTGTTTGACACTTTATGGCTGCATAAATTACAGGCGGGCGTCCCACTTTTATAAGCCATGTTCTATGGGATTGCGGGCGATTGCGAGATGCCGTACTTCACACCTGTTACTTTGGTGTCACGCTTGTCCACCACAGAACGTCCCGTGACGATTGTCGTCGGGAGGTCCGATAGTTTCCCTTGTTAGCAGAAAAATCGGCAGTATTAGTATGGTCCTATCTTCTGGTTTTTAATGATTACTGTGCTGCATAATATAAAGAACGCGAATTTACTTTCCGCTCATTTACTGACAGGCAATTTTAATCCCTTAATTACTTCATGTATTATCTTATAACTTTTACCATTGCCAGAAATCCATTTTAAAGTACAGTATTTTTCATGAAGTATCAATAAGATTTTCTTAGTTTATTAGCTCAGTATGTTTTTAGTTGAGAATGAACGTTATGATGGAAAACATGTTTATTTTGCATTATACATTTCGTCTTTACGAGCTTCCTAATATCTTCCTTATCCAAATGCATTACAAATGAAGTATTGTTCCACGAGCATGTAAAACTCTATGTTGATCATCCTTTTAGATTACACCATTTCCCGAAGTGGAAGTGCTGTTTGGGTGGAGCTTGACCAATCTGGATTTGGCAGTAGTAGGTTAAGTTCAATTAGCAGTTTTTGACGCACAGCTTTTGCACAGAAATTCAATATTCGCAATATGTAATTTATTCACTTTTTCTGTTTTCTTACACTTGTAATTTTGTTTATTATAAATGTCACATTTGCAGTAACCGTTTGAAACGCTTGTTTCGTAGAATGACTTAATGGAAGAACAATGAACATACTCCTATGAATATAATATTATAATAGGAGTAAAGGATTTGTTTGCAGATGACGAGTTTTGCGTGTGCAGGAGCTTCAAAAAAGTTTTCAGTGAGGATGATAAAAAGAATCTTAGAACAATATATGTCTTCCCGTAGTACTGTTTGCTTTTTTAGAATTTATGGTGCAAGATACATTTCTTTATAGAATGCCATGGCAACTTATATTATGTGCAAGTGCAGCTTTCCGGGAGCAAATAATAACCTATAACTGTGAGGTGTTAATGACAATTTCTTTCTTTCCCTACGATCATCTTAATCGTGGGCAGAATGTGTACTCTTCAAATCTCTACCCTCGTGTTTGGTGCATCATGAGTTGCATACAATTACGTAGAAAACAGCAAGGTATGATTTTCTCATCTGTCTACAGAAAGCAAGAGATCCAGTTTTGAATTTAGATATGATTTGATAGACTTCAGTTAGTGCCATGGAACTTACAACAACCCCAGAACAAAAGTCTGGTAACTCGCAGATTGCCATTAAACACATGTCATGGTCATGTACGATTTCATTAATGTCGGAAGATGCCTATCTGATGCTTCGAATCGCAAATTTCGAACCGTAAACAGCTACACTCGAAACAATAAACTTTCTGTTACCTGTGTAAGGAAACAGTAGTATCCCGCAAATTCAATGTAAATCGTCTTTTTGAGAGGAATCATAAAAAATGTTTATTCTTTCTCAAATGAAGAAAGAAGGAAGTACATTTCACAAAAAGTGAAACAACATGAAAAACAATTTGTTTCGCATCTTCTTTCAGGCCAAGGAATAATATCAATGTAGCTAGTTTTCATCTGTCTCGCTATATAGCACCACATGGGAAACCACTTTGTGATGATGATTTTTTGAAGGCGGCTTTTTTAGCCACGTCCGACACATTAATGGAAGATTTTCCAGACCAGCAATTAATTGCATATAGAACTGAGGAAATGCCAGCTAGCAGGAACTCTGCCAAAAATAGAATAACAAGAATGAGTAACGATGTTTCGGACCAAGTTAAATCTGATTTGGACAACGCCGATGTGTTTTCAATATATCTTGATGAAAGCACTGATGTGATGTCACAAGCAAGGTTAGATATTTTTGTTAGATTTCCTTCTGGAAATATAATGAAAGAGGAATTGATTAAATCACTGAGTTTGCAAACTACGATCACAGGGAAAGATATAATGTGGGAAGTGAAGCAGAAATTTGTAGTAAAAATGAAGACTGACTTAAATAAAATAGTGTCTGTTCTGTGACTACTGAGGGTGCCCATAAACTTGAAGATAATAGGTTATGAACCGAACATAAATGCCTTGGGTAATACGTAGCATTTAGCAACAAGTTTCACACTAAGGTGATTATGTAAGTACGATTTTTCAATTATCTTCTTATAAATTAAATCAGGTTTAAATTGAAATTGTCTTATTCTTAAAACTCACCTACCACATTATTCTGTTAATGTCATTTTTATGGTATTCTCAAAAAGTGTCATGACAAAATGTTAATTAAAAGAAGAAAAAAAACGCAAACAAGAGGTGGCACACTACACACCTGAAAGCAGTAAAGCAAACTTTAAGCGGCACCCTAGTCGTAAAAAGGTTCGGCATCCCTGCTAGAGAGTATCATAGCCTTCACGAAAGTGTTCGAACCATGTTCGTGCCGTGCGAACCACTAAACAATCTTCTCCCTACATATATGCTTTTCATAAATTACTGACTGCCTGGGCCATGGTATTCCCACGTTAAATCTATTACAGTAGTTCTCCATGAAGTTTTACCCGCATATCCATCACGATTTCATCAACACTTTAACACTGATGGGAGAGCAACTCACACTGTCATATGGCGAACGATACCTGATCTCCTATTTTATAACATTTCCTCTTAACGGACCGATTTTACGACACATAGAACTGCATTTTGATTTGACTGCGCAAACCCCTGGAAACTTTTGCACGGCCTGATAGTTGTGTTCGCTGTACCGCTATTCCACAAAAAAGTGGATGTTATTTGGGTGCTTGATCAGTAGTTCATTTCAAGGCGTGAAATAGTTGCCCTCACTTGACAACTTGAAGAGAAACTCGTCTTACATGTGCTGCAAGAGCAATAAATACCATGGATAGCATGTGATGCATAATGTACGCAAATTATGAACGAGAGGGATGCCACCAAATAATCAGACGTAGCGAGCTCGAATTTTGAATAAAAAAAGCCTCACATCTAAAACGCTTAACATATTTAATTGTATTTTTTAATGTTTGTAATTAGTATTTTTTCAATTTCCTGATTTTAGGAGGACACCTAATAGAAAAAATTTGTCTTGAAAACGTGACAAACCAGTATCACAGAAATTGGGTGAGAAAACAATTTTTCGAAGGCGACATTTACAAGCGTATAGATATCGCCTTAAATAAAAAAAAACATTGGTTTATTTGGAGGTTTAAGGACCCCCGTGAGCAACTCAGTGGGCTATAAGCAGTCGCCCTTTCCTAATTTAGAGACACTGGTTCCGGGGAAAGGTGTAATCTAGTGCCGTAAGGCAAATCAGCGAGGACAGAAAAGATGAGTTGGGACGCATCGCCATCTATTGACATAGTTCGCATTAACGAACTGATTCCGTATCATTATTTACATTTGAGATTTTATTTATATTCACTTTCACATGAACAGATGGATATTTGCATTCTGAATTCGTAGTACTTGGGCAAGATAATTTTTCTGTAGGAACTGGTGTAATTTATGTGTAAATCTCATTCCTCCTTTATTCTTCAACTATGTAGGGCTGAGATTTTGGTAAATGTGTAGATTAGCGTCTTAAATTATTTCGTCGATAAAATGTTAGTATCTGGAAAAAGTGCGACGTACATATTTTAGAGTATCGAAATTAATGGCAAATGGTGCAGAAATTTCGTATTTTATACGTCGTTTAAAGATTTTTATCGTAACAGTTAACTGTAAGTTCGATGCTGTGAAGAGACGCTGCCGTAAGCCTAACGCATCGAACTTACAGGTAAATGTTACGATAAAAGTCCTTAAAAGACATTTAAAATACGAAATTTCTGCACCATTTGTCATTAATTTCGATACTCTAAAATCTGTACGTCGCAGTTTTCCTAGGTACTAATATTTTTCCGACGAAATAATTTAAAACGCAAATCTACACATTTACCTACTATTTTACTTAATATGAGTTTATATAGCTGAGGGTTTTTTCTAAAATTGAATTAGGTACGCAATTATCAGAATGAAAATGCTTACCACAAGCAACAGTTGAAGGTGACTTGTCATTTGGAGAAAAATCCTGAGAAGATATTGCTTTCAGCAACAGTTGCTTTAGGTTCTGATCTGAGGGAAACTCATGGAATGAAAATCCCACGTTTTTCGTCTCAGAACATGTGCACACCGGCCCACAACAGTAAACCATTTTGAAAATGGGTTAGATTTTGTTGTGAAAACAACAGTTTGGTTTTAAAACTGTAAGGTTTTTATTAAAAGAAACGCAAGAAAAAACGACGAACATACACAATCCAGCAATTCAAACGACGTGAAACTAAGTTGTTTATGCCATGGGAAGCAGTGCCATCTAACGGCTGAAATCGTCCCTAACGCCCACTGGTCAATCAGCAAAAGTCTATTGTCTTCAACGTTAATGTTATTGACTGTTCTTCATCCAGTTCAGCCTTGGGCAAGCAAAACATCCATGCCTCACCGAGATGCAAACCCGGACCCATCTCGGACGAATTGTCAAAAGCCAGCGCCACCGGGGAGGAAAATATTCATTTACAACACCTGATAAAAGGTCAGACGTACGGTTCATAGCTGTGAAATTGCGCAACGTACAAAGTAACAAATGTTTGTGCACGTTTGCTCGTTGTTCTAGCCATCGAAGATACTCTTTTTCCAATTTTTATAAGCATAAATGCAGCATTTCTGCTTATTCAAATTGACTAACTACTTGTAATGATAATTCTGCGTCACAGATGGCGGCACAGTACCGTCTACACGGTAGTTTCACGGATAAGAGGACGCGCAGACCAGAGGAGGAAGGGAAGAATGGAGTTGGTCGTTGGCGGTTGTTCGTTGTGCAGAATGAATTCGTTTAAGTTGTTAATTCTTGTCTTGTGTACTTGTGCTGTGTGTCGAATAAAATCTTAAGTATATGATGGCTGTAGTCGCAGTGAGAGGATTGAATTCCCTTAGACGCCACGAGTTCTACATAAATATCGTAAGACTGAAATACGTTTAAACTACGTATATCTTATGAAACTGTGCATCACAAAAATAACAATTCCGTAAATTACCTGTATCATGGTTAGGCATATCCGGTGAAAAAAGGCCGTTTGAACTGTCCTATACGTGGGGCAGTGTACGCATTACTTAACTATTCAGAATAAATTCCTGAATATCATTGTGTTTTGGGGTAAGGAAAATGAGTGACACATTATTTAATACAAATAATTCTACAAAATAAGTTACACCAAAATCATGGACACAACATTTTGAACGGAAATTCGGTGCAAGAATTGCTGGAAGAAAGGCGTTCGCAGAAATAACAGGCTGTAAAGAAAATCCTAAACAATTTTGAAAAACTGAAATATGAAGTAATTTTCCATATTGGTCCTTTTCTTAACAGTCGCGTTGTGATCACCAGTGAAAAGACAATAATTAACAGAAGACCGTTTAAATTCTAAAGCAACGCTGTGATTGCTGCACGGTATCCATTAATGTTAACAGGCCATTCATTATTCGTGACACACCGAATGCTGAATGATACCCTGAAATTCTAAGAAGCAATACGTATAAACAGTCGTTTCTCACTGCGGTAAACATCTCTGAATGGTGTGCAACCTCATCTTTCAAATGTGTTCGATAGGGTCTACATGAACGTTTTGCGGAAACACTGATAGGAAGACGTGATAACCACTGGATCTCTTCCTACCCTATAATTAGCTGGATCTCTTACTACCCTATAATCAGCTGGATCTCCTCCTACCCACTGGATCTCTTTCTAACGTATAATCAGCTGGATATCCTCCTACCCACTGGATCTCTTCCTACCCTATAATTAGCTGGATCTCTTACCACCCTATAATCAGCTGGATCTCCTCCTACCCACTGGATCTCTTTCTACCCTATAATCAGCTGGATCTCCTCCTACCCACTGGATCTCTTTCTACCCTATAATCAGCTGGATCTCCTCCTACCCACTGGATCTCTTTCTACCCTATAATTAAGCTGGATCTCTTCCTACCCTACAATCAGCGTTCCTAAATTAGGAACATGCGAATGCTTATGGACTACTGAGTTGCTCACGGTGCCCTCCCCCACCCCCAAAAGTTTTCCCCCTGCAAAAAAAATAGCGGTGAGTGTACAATAATTACAAAGTCCCCAGATTGTTTCATTTTCAATCAACTGCCGTCTTCCGAAAACGTAAGTTGCGGTACACTGACCACAGACTGAAACTTTAGCAGTTTTAATAGTGACAGGGATCCATATGTTGATATTGACATTCGTTGGGTGATTGACCTTTTCTAGATGTGTGTGTGTGTTTTTTTTTTTTTTTTTTTTGCGTTGCTGTCGATAAACTACCTAGAAATTGATTTGGCATCTATTTAATCTATCAGGATCGGGCTTCGTGAAGAAATGCATTCTTGACTGGTTTGCATAACACTATTTCAAAAATACATGGTGAGCCAAAAGTCATATTGCACCTGGCATAGCTGGCGATGCCTCCTATAATAAATACTGGAAACCCCCCCCCACCCCCACCTCCTGTGTGTAGACACGCATCCACGCGTTTACCGCTTCTAGGAGCAACAATCACGGATACGGTTTTGCGAAACTTTTCAATTAACTGCCTTGCGATGGGGTGCTTCAGTATCGGGAAATTTTTCTCTGTACTTACGTTTCACTTCGTTCGTTTATTCACCTCCACTACGGAACACATGTTCAATCAGAAAACTCGACCCTCAAACAACAATACCATGTTCAACCGGCCACTGTGAAGTGTAACGCCTCACCACTGACTTATTCAATCACGATTAGACGCCGGAAAAACCGGCTTCGTCGTTCAAGGTCAAACGCCGTGCCCCAAACACACGAACATTCTCCATTCACAATACTGCATGTACGTGCGCGATAACTACACTTTATTGACTTGTAACGTATACTCTATATTCACTTTCCTTTTGATTTTACTATCTCTGGTTATTTTATTTTACTATGTAAATTATCTTCTTACTGAACGAAATATTATTTCACCCGATGAATGAGATCTGGCAATGAGTGTAAGTCATGACGTGGTGGTAGCCAGTATATATAGGCGCGTTCATCGATAGCGAAAGGGAGCGTTTGGTGTTGTACGGAGAGATTTTGTTGTTATAAAAAGAGCGTTTGGTGTTGTACGGAGAGATTTTGTTGTTATAAAAAGAGCGTTTGGTGTTGTACGGAGAGATTTTGTTGTTATAAGGAGAGCTTTTGTTGTTATAGGGAGATCGTTTGTTGTTATACTAGAGGAGAGAGTTTCGTTCTATGCCATTAGTTTGATTCTTCATTATTGTGAAACAAGTTGTGTGTGTGTGCTTTGGACGACCAAGAGTCGCATAATAAAAGAGCTATTCGTAAGTACGTCTTTCTCAATTAATAGTTTTTGTCAGATCTCTGTCTGGCTGTTAGGTTTATATCATTAGTTTATTACCATTAACAACCAGCGTTAAGACTTTATTCATTCTAATTACTGCTGCAACATTACTACCAGTTATAAGTTTGTTCAATACTATTACTACACTACTAGCAGGAGACTTTATTCGTGTTCTTAATTAACTAGTAACAACAACCATTTGAATTCACTATTTGAAGCTCAGTAGGAAAGCTTCATTATTATCATTAGCTAGCTGGTAGAAAGAGCTTATTCATTATAATTAGCTTAGCGTAAAGCAAAATAAAGTTAATTCATTATAGACTTCTTATTATTTTTCTCATCTCAGAATTTCAGGTGTACAAGGATTTTTGGCTCACCGTGTACATCTCCAAGGGGTAACGATTTCATCTGTGACAAAAACGGTTGTAGTACAGAGAGTGATTGACACTTGTTTTACTTCATTCTGACTTTCAGTCCAACACTTGTTTTAAATCTTATATTTGTTACTATCGTTACTTGAAGTGCGGCACGTAGTGTTGTTAATCCTTTCACACTCGATTACATCGTTTTGTAATGAACAGACATGTGTGTAACTTTGAATGGGATTTTATGTGTATAGTATTACGTGGGATTTTCTGTGTGTAACTTGACGTGTGGTTTTTTTTTCGACTTTACTTCTTCTCTATTATAAAGTGCAGATATTTTTGTATGCAAGTTCGACTTTCCTCAACAACTCTCCTCTGTCTCTCATTACGGGCTGAGCATATTAGCGCTTCGGTTCGTTTTTTGATATCTTCAAAGAATATGTCTTCAGTTTTACTCGTTGAAATAAAAAAACACTATTCTTAATTATTTCCTCTCACTTGAGACTCGCACATTATTTTTATTTCATGTCAACAATTAATCATCAATGAACACCAATCCTAAATGCTATTTTAAACGCAATTCTTTTAAAATTCTTCAACCTGTTTGTAATTGAGGATGTTTTTTTCCACAGATGAAAGCGTTCACAACTCCACATTCCCAACCTTCACGCCTCCAGAAATACCCAAGAGAGTGAAACTTCGATGTAAGATTTAGTACCTAATTCACTTTACATACTAAAATTACTGTATATATAATGTTAATACTTGATTACTAAACTGCTTCAAGGAAATATAGTTTTCTTTTTTTTCATTTGTGTACCAGTTTGTTTCTGACATGGAAAGGGATGATATTTTAATGCTTGTGGAATTAGACTACGAAAGACCCATGATACGATTTTTCGTATCGGAATCTGTACAGGAAATTACCTAAGAATATTGCACCGACCTAATAATATCGTATCAGAATTTGTACATGGAAATGAGAGTTTTAATAGCCACGAACAAAAAAAACGAACTTACAGATATCATCAGGAAACTGAAGTTTGAGACAAAAACATCCTTCCAGTTAAAAATAAAATGTTTCGGTCAGTTAGGCTCTTAGGACACAAGACCAGTTTCTTTCTGGACCAGAAAAGCATTAGTGGTCACTTCCAAAACGAATGTGCCACTGCCTTACAAAGCAGTATATGTTCTTTAGAGTAGTTAGTTGCAGCATGCCGTTGCACATGATATAATATTTCATTTGTGCAGCTGAGTGGGATTGTGGTTGTATAAAACCGCAGCCAGACACTCAAGTTCTATACTCTTTCTTCAAGCAAGAACTTTTGCACTAACGCCGGGATAAATTGGCATAATTTCAGAATTATTGCCTACAAATGTTGTCTCGTAATTGCTGTCCATCAGTCTATCCAAAAAAATGCAATCCAATGAGGACACAATACAGGGTGATTCATAAAGAAGAATACTGTTTCAACGCACTATAAAACAAGAACAATGTAAGATATTTTATGTTACCTGTAACAGAATTGAAGGAGAATGTTTCAAGTTTTGTTAGAGGCAGTCACATATGTTCCATGTGTGCACCCTTAGTCACACTACACATATCAAGCCGGTAATCCATTTCCTCCCAAACGCGAGGTAAGATATCTGCATCAACGGCAGTGATAGTGGCTGTGATATGCTGTTTCAGCTTCGCTAGATCAACGGAAGGGGTGTTAAGTCAGGACTTCTGGGTGGCCATTGGGTCAGTTCAAAGCGTTTTGTCTTGTCAAAGTCAGTGAGATTTTGCAACATCTGCACTTTGTATGGAATCATTTTTAGCTTCTTTCCCAAAATTCTCCAGACAGTGGGCTGTTAAATCTGCACTTCACGACTCGCCCTCCGTGTTGATTTTCACGGGCTTCGTTGAATGGCGGTGCAAACATTATCGACGACTTCTTCCGATACACACGGTCGTCCAGGACTTTTAAGTTTGCACAAACAGCTCGTAGTTTCAATTTTTTTATGCCAATCGCAGATATATTTTCTGGTTGGAGGTACTTTTCCTAATCGTGATCGAAAATGCCGTTGCGCAACAGTTACAGATTCCGTTTTGCTCAATTTAAGAACACAAAACGCCTTCTGCACTGCAGACGCTGCCATTTTGATTGACTAGTCACATGACACGCGTGCTATCGCCTACGTCACTTTTCTAAGTAGCGGGACACAAACTTTATGAGTACATCTACCTAACGGTTTGCAGTTGTGGTCCGTGTCTTCAACTGTTACTGTTTTACAGCATCTGGAAACTGTATACTTCTTTATTGGGAACGTAGTAGTTGTATCCATACAAAATTGGCGATGGCTTTCATGGTTCACAATCTACTATGAAGTGGGTCATTATCATTGACAGTAAATACTTTAAATTAGATTTTGCAGATGTACATGATGTTTCTGTATTGCATTCGCCTAATCTTTTGAGTAGCTCTTTTTGTGAGAATATTTACAGGACTCTTCACTAGTAGCGCTTTTTGTGAGAATATTTACAGGACCCTTCCCCCTCATCTTTACGCGTGGTTGACGGCTACACATTGAGCAACGCCAGTGGTCGCGCGTGAGAGTTTTTTCTCACACTAACTTCTTCCACTGTTTAAATAGACTACTCCATAATGACACTTCAGAACGCCTTCTCTGCAAGAAAGGTAGTTAATGTATATAGTTACAAATCAAATTAAGCGAAAAACGCACTAGTGTCATTGTGTTATCTATAAAAATACAAAGTACAAACGCCAGTGGACGCTTCATGAGAAAAAGTCTTAGGTGATGCAAACGTCAATGGTCATTTTATGAGAGAAATGTTCACACAAAGCAAACGGGAGGAAAAGGCAGACTCTTTGAAGGTCAAAGACGCGCCAATTCTTATCGGAACTGATTACAGATTGTTAAAAAGATTCTAAAAGTCAGCTAGAGTGGGGTTGGTGCCATCAGGATCACTTCCAAATAAATGGAGCTCTTTATACGCACAGCGTGAGAGAAATGCTCATACGAGAGCAAAGGGCAGACTGTTTGCAGGTCAAAAACACGCTGCTCCTTATTGGAGCTGATAACAGATTGTTAAAAAGATTCTAAAAGTCAGCTAGAGCGGAAGTGGTGGCCCCAGGGTCACTTCCAAATAAATGGCGCTCTTTATATGCGAAGCGTGAGAGAAATTCTCATAGTGCAACCAACAACGGGTTAACGTCCTAACAAACAGTCGGCTTGACCGTGTTCGCTAAAGCATGTTTACCATTAAGCATTTACATGAAGTAATACCATGAGCAGCCTCTTGGCATCTGGCTCTACCCACTGCAACCACATTTCATCTACTATCCTAAATTGAGGAGGTATTTCTGCTCCGTCTCCAAATTTTGCTAGGAATTCGGAAAATGGTTTTGTTCTGAATCTATTGGGTTGGAAAGAAAATAATGTCTGCAAATGCAAGGCAACAGGAAAGTGTAATTACCGTATATACAAGTACAAATCAGTCCAAAATGTAGTCGACATCATTTCCGACGACCTGCTGCCATCGTCTGGATAGCTGTTGGATACCGTTCATGTAGAATTGTGACGGCTGGAACGCAAAAAAGGGAGTAAGTGGGTTTTCTACATCATCTCGGTTGGTGTACTGCTGTCCTCCCAAGAAATTCTGCAACGGCCGGAAAAGGTGGCTGTCGCATGGAACAATGTCTAGGAAATAAGCTGTGGGCGGTAGCATCTCCCAGCCCAGGTCCTTGATCTTGTGACAGGTCACCCGTGCTGTGTAAGGTTTCGCTCCATCCTGCTGTAGAAGGACGCCCTTACAGTTCAGCAGTGCTAGTCTATTCGACATGAGCGATGCATGCATATCGTCGAGCTGACGGCAGGACACATCGGCGGTGATAATAGTGTTGTCCTGCAGCAGCTCAAAAACACGGCACCCCGCATATCCCACCAAAACAGACAGCAGGACCTTACGTGCGTGTAAACCGGCTTTGGAAGTCGTCATGGGCATTTGGTTTAGGTCCAGCCACTGTTTCTGTGGGCTTACATTGTCATAAAGGACCCATTTTCCGTCACTTGTCACAGTGCAGTTCAAGAAAGGTTCGGCTTGGTCACATGAAAGCAAGAAAACGTATGCACTCATGCGGTTTGCTTTCTGCTCAACTGTGAGTTGGTGGGATACCCAAACTCCTCTTTTGCGTACCTTCCTACATTGACGCAGGTGCATGATAATGCTCGTGTGGTAGGCCCCAGCTGTTCGGCCAATGCTCGCGTGGTCACACGTAGATCGGTCTTCACTACCCAACAAAAACAGTCTTGCTGGCCCAACGCTATGTTGCTCCTGCCTAAACGTCAATAAAATGTCCGGGTGGCCAACAGAAGGGCCAGCAGGTGGCCAACAGTTGGCACCCCTATCAGTTGTCATGTGTCACAATAGGGCCATCAGTTATCTATCACAAGCAGTAGCTGCCACAAGTGGCCCTTCAGCGGATCTGCAAGCGCGTGCCATAAATGATGGCTAGCCTAATGTGGTACTCTAGTTTCCCGGCAGTGGCAGCCGGCAATCACGTGACGTAACTGATGGCTTACCTAATTTTGTCCGCTAATTTTCCAGTAGCAGCCATAAAAAAAAATTAAAGATAACCGCAGTTTCCCAAAGCTACAACTTTTTTTTCCCTTGCAAAACTTCTGAATTATGGCACTGCACTGGGGAAATTTCCTCAACAAACAGGAAAAACACCCGTTTCGATCTGTGTGGAAACGAACCAGTACTGGCAGCGTGGGAGGCGAGCTGTCTACCGACGGGACTGATTTACCACGCACGAGCGTGTTGCTTGAAGCTGAGTCTCTTTCCTGCGGAATGTGTAATCCAATGCTTCTCTCTTTAATTTTACAATATTGCGAGGTATTTTTCATAAAAGTCAGTTTTATATAATTCATAGATTTATTTTTTCAACGTAACGATAGTTTTTTCTTTTTTTTTTACCTTAAGGGAACTTCACTCATTTTCCAGGAGTGTACCAACTTAAAGGCGTTTTCCAAAGTTTTGTGCTGTCCTTGTCGTCTTGAAAGGCGATTTTTTGAATTAATATATTTACCGGTTCATGTCATATCCTGTTACATTTTTAACGTTGTATCTTTCCTTTCCGTTGTCCGAAGCTACATTTTTTTTAAAGAGGAAAGATATTCTATTTTACTTCTCCTTATTTTTAGAAGCGAATTCTTCCAGTCTTGTGTATTCAACCCGTGGATGAGTACATTACATCTACACAGCGTTGCTTTTTTATTTTTTGCTTTTTTTTTCTTTGAAATAATTGATAAATTCTGTACGCGTATAATTCTTTTTTTTTTCCAACAAACGTTTTTTTAATGTTTTTCCAGGACGGTTGTTTCAAGCGGTTTCAAATTATTTCTTGTTATTCATGGGAATGGAGTAGGTGTATTTCACGGCTGTAATCTAGTAGTTCATGTCTTAATCTGATATCTTCGTTGACGTGGCATTTCATTAGGAAATTAATTCGCCTCTCTACACATGGCTTTTTTTCTTAACATCCACTAAAATAACACGATGGCGATAGCGTCGTTTTCAACTAACTGGTACCACGAGAGACACGGCATGAGTTGCTTCTGTGCATGCGCAGTCCCGTTGCTTCCACCTGCTGTTGGGGTTGCATTGGTTGCCAGCAACGGGCCACTAGTGGCACTTGCTTGGAGGCCCGCAATTCACGCCGATGCTGCAGGGCTATCAATGGCTCGCCAACTAATGGCGCTGCCAACAACGGACCACTACCAGGCGGTGAGCGGCAGATTTCAGCCAGCAGTGACCCATCACTGCCAGCTGGTGGCCAGCAGTTTCCCAACACTTGTGTTTTTGCTGGGCCGTAACTGATGGCTTGCCGAATCGTGTCCGCCAATTTCCCAGTAGTAGCCATAAAAAAAATTTTTTTAAGAGTAACCGTAGTTTCCCGAAGCTGCAATTACTTTTTTTTTTTGCCTTACGAAATTTCTGCATTCAAGCACGGCGTTGTAGAAATTTTCTCAACAGGACCTGAAAAACGGCCATTTGGATCTGGGTGGAAACGAATTAGGGCTGTCGGCGTGTGAGGCGAGCTCTCTACCAACGGGACTGATTTGCACGCACAAGCGTGTGCTGAGTCTCATTCCTGCAGAATGTGTAACGATGATTCTCTTTTTCATTTCACAATATTGCGAGGTATTTTTCATAAATGTCGGTTTCATATAATTCATAAATTTATTTTTTCAACGTAACGATTGTTTGTTTTTTTATCTTAACGGAACTTCACTCATTTTCAACGAGTGCAGCAACTGAAAGGCGCTTTCTAAAGTTTCGTGCGGTCCTTGTAGTCTTGAACGGCGATTGTTGAATTAATATATTTACCCATTCATGTCACATTCTATTACGTTTTTCACCTTGTATCTTTCCTTTCAGCTGTCCGAAGTTACATTTATTTTAGAGAGGAAAGATATTCTATTTTACTTCTCGTTATTTTCAGAAGCGAATTCCTCCAGTCTTGTGTACTCAACCCATGAATGAGTACATTATATCTACATAGCGCTGCTTTTTTTTTTTTTTTTCAAATAATTGATAAATTTTGTACGCTGATAATTCTTTTTTTTTTTTTTTTACAACATAACGTTTTTTTTTTCATGTTTTTCCCAGGATTTTTGTTTCAAGCGGTTTGGTGTACGTTAAAACGAAAGATTACACAGAAATTATTTGTTGTTATTCATGAGAATGGAGTGGGTGTATTTCATGGGTATAATCTAGTATTTCATAGCTTAATTTGATATCTTCGTCGACGTGGCATTTCATTTTAGGAAATTAATTCGCCTCTCTACATATCTTTTTTTTTTTTTTCTTAACATCCACTAAAATAACACGGTCACGGTGGCGATAGCGTCGTCTTCAACTAACTGGTACCACGAAAAACAGCACGTGCTGCTTTTGCGCATGCGCAGTCCCGTTACTTCCACCTGGTGTTGGGATCTGCATCAGTTGCCAGCTACGGGCTATTAGTGGCAGTTGCTTGGTGGCCCGCAATTCACGGCGATGATGCAGGGCCATCAATGGCTGCCAACTGATGGCGCTGGCACCAACGGACCGCTACCGGGTAGTGAGAGGCAGATTTCAGCCAGCAGTGACCCATCACTGCCAGCTAGTGGCTAGTAGTTTCCCAACACTTGTGTTTTTGCTGGGTAAGGTTTTTTTTTTTTTTTTGTATTGAAGATTTAACGACCACCGTGAGCAACTCAATGGGCTATAAGCAGTCGCCCCTTCCGTAATTTAGGGCCACTGGTTCCAGGAAAGAGAGAGAGCCAGCGCCGTAAGACAAACACAACATCCTTCTCGGACGAATGGTCATAAGCCATCGCTTAGACTGCGCCACTCACTAAGGTTTGTTTTCAGCATTTCCACATCCACTGTTGCAGGTCTTTCGGCTCTGGAATGGTCTGACAAGTCAAAATTTCCCTAACGAAACCGTTCAAACCAACGACAGTACAAACGATGTGATATGGCATTGGGGTACACACTGGTATTGTTCCTTATAGCACTTGCGGAGGTGCTACCGCGACGAAACTCATACAGCATGCAATGGCGGATGTGCTCCTTATCGTCTTCCACGTTGGCTGGTACTTACAATCTTTGCTTTCTGACGGCTAACTGTCATTGATTTAAGCCACCTACTTGCTGATGTCATGCTGCTTGCTGCGCAGTCTCAGTGGCCAATGTGCGCCGTGGCCGGAGCTTGGACTTCGACTTCGGGTACCTCGTCAATGGACATAACTTTCTTTCCAACCCAATATTTAGGGCAAAGATTTAATCCTAGCTGTTTCCGTATTATACGCGATTTCGGTTTCTTAATCGCATTTTTGGACTGACAGTTATCTAAGAACTGCAGGTTTATCGGAATCTGTAGAGTTAGATGGCAGTTCAATATTTTAAAGAGTAATGATGTATCGCCGATGATAAGCAACTTCCAAACGTAGCATACTCATTTGTTTTAACTGAAAACGTTGTGGTATTTTTCTCCTTGTCCTAAGTAACTGCAATGCACGTACTCTGCATTTTTTCAATTGTTACAGTCCTTGAAAACAACTGTTGCAAACCTATTGGCGTAGCGGACTAAGCGAAGGCTTCTGACCATTAGTCCGAGATGGGTCCGGGTTTGAATGCTGGTAAAATATGGACGTTGTGTTTGTCTTACGGCGCTGGTTCTCTATCTTCCCTGGAACCAGTGACCCTAAATTAGGGATGAGCGACTGCTTACAGCCCATCGGTCGTTAAACCTCCAAGAAAAAAATCTTCATCGTGTTCTATAGATGACATATTCTGTGAATTCCTCGAACTCTTTATTTTCTCTGAACCGTAATCTGTGGCTTCAGAGATGAAGAAAGCACTATGGTGTCAAATAAAAGCACTGAGTTTCCATAGACAAACCATACGGTTCTGAAAACTGGTTGGAGGGATTCTTTCCTTAAATATTCTATCGCTGTTTAGTATCTGAGATGTGCATTTATCCACTACACTTCCGACTTCTGTAACAAACCAAAGTACTAAAAAAAGTTACATGATTTGGTTGATTGGCTATTTTTATGCCGGAAAGAAATAGAAATGATGCGACCATCACATACACTTTTTAAAGTAGCTGGAAACTGCATCATAATCGGGATTATAACTTTCTGAACGACCTGCATAAATACGCCTCATCAATGGACCGTGTTTTAACAAGAGAACAATTTTGTTCATCGATGTCCATGGGGATCATTGGTTTTATGAATGCTTCAGGGTTGGAAGACAGTCTACTATGCACAGAAAAAGAATCTGAACATATCATAAATAGCATTACTCCCGCGTAAACTGTATTTCATTCCATTTTTACACAAATCAGACCATTAAAAATCTCTGCGAACATTAATGAATGAAGAGTTTTTAAATTTTAACCTTCTTTTTACGAAGGTTTATATATTTTTCTAAAACAAGGAGAAAAGCATATTCACCGAAATTGATCATTTCAAAGAAAAAATTAGAATTTAAAACCACGGCTCTACTATTCCTTAAATACTAGTTCTGCATGTTGATTGAATCAACAAAGCGGCATTACGTAATGCAAAATTTCCTCTTAACACTTTAGCCATGTTTTTCCTAAGGTATGCTCCAAAATGATAGAACCGCTAGAATGGCAATGAAGTTTCGGACCCCATGGTCGAAGTCAGACAATATTATAGTGATGGGCATTTCAAATAGGTGTTGCAGTGTTGTACATGAAAAACTGAAGCAAATGCCATACAAATAAACGAGTATGAGAATTATAAAGATATTGACGTTAGAGATGCGTGTCCCAAAATGATAGAGCCCCGTCGTGAAATGCAAATGTCGCTGCAGAAAATTGTTGCTGCGGAAATGCAGGCGCAAGAAATGCCAATCGTTTCAGTACGTTGATGAACTGTGTGTTCGGACATATTTAGCTTTTCACCACAATTGACATTATGGGTAATGTCAGCCACAGTAGCCCTCCTGTTGCTGTGTACAAGACGAGATGGCCTGAGCTGACCTGTGGCATCAATGAGGCGTGGCCTGTCTACGCCTTGTCTACGGCTCGACGTGTCACCAGCTTCAGACCATCTTTGATGGGTACTAACAACTGCATTGCGTGAGCAGCCTAGCAGCGTTGCTGTTTCGGAGATGCTCTTACCAAGACGTCTTTGATATAACGATCTGGCTTTTGCCGAAATCAGATAAATCCCTTTGCTTTTCCCATATTGAGGCGAAACGAAACACTGACTGAAACAGCTCCGATCCACGTATTATATATACACTATATTGACAAACGTCACCGGACACCTAGAAGAGAAACACAACATAGCATTTTTTAACATACATTAGTACGGTGTTGGTCCACTTTTGGCCATAATGCATGCACTGACACTTCGAGACATGCTTTCGACAAGGTTCTGGAACACAGCGATAGGTATGCGCTTCCATTCAGTACATATTGCTGCCGCTAACTGTTGCTTACCAGTAGGCCTTGGTTCCCAACTTCTTATGCGGCGCTCTAATTCATCCCATAAGTGCTCTATGGGATTAAGATCAGGGCTCTGTGCTGGCCAGTCCACACACGATACGGAATTATCATCAAACCACGCCGTAACAGTCCTTACTTTATGGCTTAGTGCATTATCCTGCTGGTACCAACAAGGCTCGGTTCCATAGTATTGCAACAGAGTTGGTAGGGCATAATTTTCCAGAATGTCTAGTTAGACGTGCTGGTTAACATGTTTGTCCACGATAACCAATGGGCCGGGACCATACCGCGAAAAACACCACCACAAGAGTACACTGCCAGCTTCAAAATTGACGGTAGGAACAGTACACTCTGGTAAATAGCGTTCCACCGGCTGCCGCCATACCCACATACGGCCATCAGACTGATGGATCATATACCTGGTTTCATCAGTCCATAGGACCCGTTTCCGTTGATCTACGGTCCACGATAAATGTTCTTTACACCATGCTAAACGACGAGTAGCATTCCGAGTGGAGATGAAAAGCACAACCACGGTAATCCATGGAATGAAGTTCTCTGCGAATGGTACGTGTACATACCGAGATTCCAGCATTTTTACTCACCTGTACACTGAGGTCTTGTGCAGTACCCTGTCGATTAGCTGTGACGACTCTCCTGAGGCTTCGACGTCCTCTATCACTGATTTTCTTTGGTCTGCCGGTACATTTTGCTGCTTCAAGCACGCCATGTGTCTTCCACTTATTCAGTACATTTAAAACATTTGATTTGGGTATGTTTAAACGCCTCTCCATTTCTCTTATGGGGAACCCACTAATATAACACCCAACAATCTTTCCTTTCTCAAAGTCAGTTCTCTCCCACCGCGACATTTTCACTCAATCTGACAGTGCGATATGATTGCGGTCAGCTGCAGGCTTGTTTTTATACCGTTTGTTTTATACCATATTGTATTGTACCGTTTTTATACCGTTTGCTTTATACCATTTTTATTGTTTTTATACCGCGCTTCTTAACAACGCAGCGGATCCGTTTATTTGCTTTTGTAGGGGGTGTCCGGTGACTTTTGTCGATATAGTGTATATGATTCGCGACCTTGGCACGTGCCGCGGATACGCTGCGCGCGCGCTTATTTGCCTGACGCAGAGCAGAGGTGGTTTTAATGTTTTGGCTGATTGGTGTATTTATACAGATATATAGGTACATATATGAGTTTTGATTCTACTAATGTCGCTGAATCCATATGTTTTTGAGAGTGCTGACATACTATGATTACTCCAAAAGACTTCACTAAAAGTAACTAATATCTCCGGAGAAAAAAGGGAGATTGCATATTAATGTACTTTTCTTTACAGAATTGTTAAAAATGCTTCGGGATGTCCATTGCAATATGCAAGGAGATAAAGTATTAAATTTCTTTTTGATACAAACTGTTCTGACACATTAGTTATGAATTCAGTATTTCTTTCGCAAATCATGATATTCAATAATGTTGTCTGTTGAATTATTGCATACTTAAATGAAAATAAATCAGAATTCATAGAACTTTTCTATTAACTGTACGTGTTACTATTATTTTCAGCCACAGACCCAACTAAAAATCATGATGGATGTAAGTAATCTGGCTTACTTTTTTTTGTTTTTTGTGTTAAAATTCATTTGTTACGAATACAAATGTCGAAGTGACTATTTAGCTCGTCAAGATTATGCTCAACTTATGATAATGGTTTTAAATTTTTATCAGAATATACTTTCTTTGTGATATTTATTAAAATACTGCTTGAATAGAAATTTAAAAATTTTCATTTATTTACGTTTTTTGAAGAAGCTGAAGTACATTTGAAAAAAAGAAAGAGCGGAATAACTACAAAGGCGACAACAATTAATAATAGGAGAAGCGCTAGTTTAAAGAGATTCGAGTTTAGACGCTCCCTCTAAATTGGGGTGGAGGGGACATTCGCTTCAGCTAGATTTCTGACTAATGTTTTGTAAACGGGCATTCAGATATTTTATCCTTAAAAATATCTTTCAAAACGGGTCGCCCAGAAATGCAGTTTTAATGTAACGCTTTATTAAAATGAATTGTGGTGCTGATAACTAACACAAAAATACATAAAGCTGAACAGCTGTATTCCTCATTTCCAAAGAATAGCTGTTGATGTTATTCACATTTAGCAAAGACTACGAGTATTTCAAACGACAGGAACAGCTGTTCGAGAGTTTAGCAGTGGTCATCCACGAGAAACCACGGCGGCGGACGACCAGTATATTTTCCTACAGGCGAGAAGAGACAGACGGCAGACAGCGGGAGAAATCGCAAGGCACATGCAACAGACAACTGGACGTCCGTTATCGCGTTTTACCGTGGCCAGGAGGCTGCACAAAGTGGTCTATTTGCAGGACGACCAGTACGGTGTGTGCCATTAACGCTTGCTCATTGGAGACTGCGATTTCTGTGGTGCCAGGAACACAAGAACTCGACACACCAGCAATGGGGTCAAGTTCTCTTTACGGATGGGAGCCGATTTAGTCTGACGAGCGATTCTGGATAGATATTCAGTGATAGATATTTGTTGGATAGTGTATTCAGTGTGACATGTTTTTCATATAATTTCAAAATTTTCAAGTAGTTCATCAGCTTTCCGCTAGGGGACGTAGAAGTAAATTGCGTTTCCCCCGATATCTCTGTTTCTAAATCTCCGATTTGAAAACTACTTTCTGCACCGGATACAGCTCCTGGTGGGAAATCGTTTGCACATAATTTATAATTTTTGTAAAAAAATGGTTTGGCCACCAGGGAGCGTAAATCTTAAATTCCACTTCTGATGTATTTGCAGCAAAATATGAGCTTCTAAATTCTCGATTGAAAAAAACGTCGTTGGTAGACAGATACTACCCGTGTCCACAAACCTTCTAGAAACATTTTCTTCTTAAAATAATGCATGATTTCTACGCTAGGAACGTAGATGTATATCTTATTTTTGCCAATATCTTTACTTGTAGGAGTGCGATTTGAAAAAATCCTTCTTTGTTCGATAGTGTTTTCGATGCGAAATGTTTTTCTTATAAATTCAAAATTTTCAAGTAAACCATAGACTTTCCGTTAGGGGGCACAAAGGTAAATTGCGTTTTCTGCTTCTAAAACTCCGATTTGAAAAATTCTTCTTGTACCGCATATAAGACCAGGTGGAAAATATTTTTCACATAATTTCTAATGTTTGGTAAAAAATGGTTTGGCCACCAGGGGGAATAAGTGTTGATTTCTGCTTCTGATGTACAGTATCTGTAGCAAAATCTGGGCTCCTGAAAACTTGGCTAAATATTTTTTTCTTGGACCGAAACCGCTCATATGGAAAAACCTTTTGAGAATACTTTCTTCCTAAAATAATGAATGGTTTTCCCACCAGGGGACGTAATGTCACATCTTATTTTTGTCGATATCTCTGTTTCTAAGAGTCCGATTTGAAAAATTATTTCGGTGTTGGAAAGCGTTTCCGGTGCGAAATGTTTCTCACATAAATTCATATTTTTCTTAACGCACAAGTTTGCAACCAGAGGGCGTAAGCTCACGATTCCGTTTGCAGCAATATCTGAGGGATTAAAAACCCGATTGAAAAACTTCTTTCTTCCGTCAGATACTATTGTTTTCCATACCGGTTCCATTGACTTTGAATAGCTTTGATAAATTTAATTTGTGTCAGAAAGGATTCAAAAGACGTGCTTATTACACTCGAAAATTCGGTGTCATCTTTCTTGTTGGGTTTCTTTTTTTTTGTTTTTTTGTTTTGTTTTTTTGTTTTTTTTGGCTGTGTGTTTCGTGGTTTAACAACAACAATGACCAATTCTAAGGGCCAGATGTAGTCTCTTGTTCTTAATTTAGGGTGTTCCCTGGTTCCGGGAAAGGGATAGAGCTTGCGCCAATCATATCACCTACACTACATTCGTGATTCGAACCCGGTCCATCTCGGACAACTACTCCAAGGCCCACGCCTTATAACACTCGCCCACCGAAGCAGCTTCCAGCGTCTTCTCGCACCCTGTCTCCAATCATGTATGTCCCATTATCTTTAAATATCTACAGTAACTCAGACTCTTGAAATAGGAAAAAAATATTTAGTAAGAACAGAAAACATCTGATTTGTATATATTTCAGATACTGTATATGTGTCGAGTTCTGAGATAACCCACAATCTTGAAAAACACTAATTTTATATATGAAAAAAAAAACCTGCTAGTGCTCAAAGGAATGCAACTATGTAATGAAGGAAAATAAAAATTTTGCATCATCATCTTGAGCGATTTGGAGAGCTAAAAGAGAGGTAAAGGAAAATTTCGGTTCATTGCTCAAACACATGCATACACACGATGAACACACACAATGACACACTCCCGCACGTGCATGCGCACAAAAATCCGACTTGAAAACAGAATCAGTAAGATACGCTGAAACGTTGAACCTTCTCAGATGGGAGTAATAGTCTGGTACCCGAAAAGTTTGCGTGATTCATACTTGAATTGGCCCGGGTTCGAATCCAGGTGAGGCATATATGTTGGGTTCGTCTTATGGCACTAGTTCTCTCCCTTTCCTGGAGCCAGTTGCCCTAAATTAGAGACAGGCGACTGCTTTTTGACCGTCGATTTGCTCACGGTGATCGTTTAACTCCAAAATGAAAAAAAAAAGGAATTCATATGGCCTTCGGAATTTATTTTTTTTTTTTTTTTTTTGATTGGAGGTTTAACGACCACCGTGAGCAACTCAATGGGCTATAAGCAGTCGCCCGTCCCTAATTTAGGGTCACTGGTTCCAGGGAAGGGAGAGAGCCAGTGCCGTAAGACAAACACAACATCCATGCCTCACCGGGATTCGAACCCGGACCCCGTTCGGACGAATGATCAGAGGCCATCGCTTAGACCACTGCGCCACCGGGGCGGCGGCCTTCGGAATGAACAGTTACGGTTTGGATAATCGCCGAAATGATTGTGCAACTTCTGTGGTGAAAATTTAAATCTCTCAATGTTTCTGTAACGTAGAGCACACTTAGAAAAAACGAAATATCGTATTCCAGGAGTACCCTGTCGAACAAATACACTTCTACTGTATATTAGGAAAACATTATCTACATTTCTGCATTTCTCATGCATGAGGAAAACACTCTTCTTCGTGTAGGCGTTGTAGGTACTTTATCCTAGCGACGTCTTCTTATATTGAGAGACATGCCATCCCATATTGTATCAAAACGGGAGGGTTTTACTATACCACGGGCATGTATTGTATTATGGATTAAATGCTTATGTGGAAAATACTCATTAAACCAGAATATTTTCACATTCAAGAGGTCGCACAATATTCTAGTACATTGCCCTGTTATTAATATCTGGACATCCCTCTGTTGATAGTGGATATGCAAGCCCCACATCACAGACACAGCTACAGATATGCTCGTAATGCTATGATGGGATAATGGTACAACTTTAAATGAAAGATGCCTTGATCGACAGGGTTAACTAAATTACTCCAAGGATTGGTAACGGGATGCCACATAAGAATTCGCTCCGTTCGTGGCATTTCAGTGACATTGGGGATCCCTAAGTCGACGACTGGGGATGTAATATACAAATACGAACGGACTGGGTTTGAATCTCCCATGAAACGACCCAGTAAAGCTAACAGAACGTGACATGATAGCTTCCCAAAGGATTGTGTGCTCAGAACAGAGATCACTCAAACCTTATATGAGACTATTGGGACTGATGTTAGCAGCAGAACAGTGCGCAGGAGGCTCCACAACATACCCCGGTCGAACATCCATCCACAATCCGCTGATCAATTCGAATAATGCCACACACCGATTAGGGTCCTGTAAAGAACGTCAATCTTTGACTGTAGACTAGTGGTGGAAAACTGTGTTTTGGACCGAGGATTTACGACACACAGTCCAACAGTGTGATAGTCGTTCCAGGGTGTGTCAGATGCCGTTGTCGGTACGATACACTCCGTAAATGACAGATCGTGTATCGTCCCGACAATGAAGTTTGGTGAAGACAGAATGATGGTATTCAACTGTTTTTTTTTGTGTGTGTGTGTGTGTGTGTGGTTCGGTTTGGGACCATTAGATGTAATGCAATTGTTTGTGTGTGTGTGTGTGTGTGCGGTTCGGTTTAGGACCATTAGATGTAATGCAATTGTTTGTGTGTGTGTGTGTGTGTGTGTGTGTGTGTGTGTGGTTCGGTTTTGGCCCATTAGTTGTTTTGGATAAAACCATGAATTTTGAGCTCCACGTAGACGTTCAGGACTATTATACACTACCAACGTTAAATTAATACTTTAGGGAGGCCATTACCCTTATTAACAGAACAACGCACTATGTCGTACTTCTCGATTTGTTACTAACTGGTCTGGACGTTATAAAGTTGGGCTCAGTAGCCCAAACTGGCCAACTTTTATTCGGACATTCCCAGTTTCAGCAAATCTCTCTTGTATCTCCCCTTAAATAAAATAATACACTGAACAGTTCATATAATTCATCCTCAATCAAATACCTGAGGAAATCATTACATTCATCGCCTTAAGGTAAGTTCTCCAGGATTTAAGAAGAGGTCTACACCAGAGATAGAAACGGGTCAGGGGTCAACGGGTCGACAATTTCTTGCGGGTCAAACGGGTCAGGTCAAAGCATTCCGGAGCCAATTTCGACCCGGTTTTATTTCCGTTTTACTTTGGAAAAGAAAAAAAAATCAAACTAAATTGCGCACTCTAGGATTTTGTGCTCGATACTGGTGCCGGCGGACTGAAAACTGATTTTTCATGCAATATGAAGGAAGAGTATCCTCAGAAGGAAAATTGTCCATTCCTCCTGACGGGCAATGATGAAAACAACAACCACATTTTGGAAACTTTCAACTGGTCATAAACTTGGGGAAATTGGCGTTACTGTGAAAGCTATTCTGAAGATTGATATGATATCAAGAAAACAGCAAAAACTGAAATTAAACATACAACAAGTTGCTTAATTCAAAATTGTTGACTCTAGTGGCAACAAAATGTTTCACATTTTGATGGGCTATATAAGCAGCCACCCCGGTGGCGCAGTGGTCTAAGCGATGGCTTATGGTCATTCGTCCGTGAAGGTGTAACGTACCAGGAGATGTGACGTACCTGCCAGAAGGACGCACACGACATAAAGGCAGATAGGAATCAGAATAAAATGTCCGCGTAGCTTAATTGGTAGAGCAACTTATTCCGGACTGAGGGGACCCGGGTTCAAGCCCCGGCGTGGATAAAAATGACGGAGAAATTTACTTCGTTATAATGGCGCCCGAACTATCCGGATGACCCGACCGTTCAAAATCTCGCATTGGTGTGATGTTATTTCCACACCGCGAGATAGGAAAAATAAGAGAATCCCTTCGTCCAGCACTTCGAAAAAAAAAAAAAAAAAAAATAAGGGGAAGATGATGTAACGTACCAGGAGATGTGACGTACCTGCCAGAAGGACGCACACGACATAAAGGCAGATAGGAATCAGAATAAAATGTCCGCGTAGCTTAATTGGTAGAGCAACTTATTCCGGAATGAGGGGACCCGGGTTCAAGCCCCGACGTGAATAAAAATGACGGAGAAATTCACTTCGTTATAAAGGGTACGGGTTTGAATGCCGGTGAGGCATGGATGTTGTGTGTGTCTTACGGCACTGGTTCTCTCCCTTCAATGGAGTCAGTGACCCTAAATTAGGGACGGGCGACTGCTTATAGTCCATCGAGTTGCTCATGGCAGCCGTTAAACCCCCTATCAAAAAAAAAAAAAAACATTAGGTGGAACTGCCTTAATCTTACTGCGGAAGGACTTTTAAATGTCGCTTTAAATGTCGCAGATGTGTTTGAAAAAATGTGTAAAACAGTTAGCTTATGTCTTGCAAATGAAGGACGGCAGTTTTAACACTTCCTGTGAGTGAGTAAATTAAACGTTCCTATAATACCTTTGCTTGATTTTCATATAACCTAAGATACCCACTGCGGAGAGAATTTTTGAACGCCGTGATTATATATTATAGTTCAAAACATATTTGCCCGGGTCAGGTCCGATTATGTGGAGTCCGGGTCAGGTCCAAATATGCGACCTCCGGGTCGAGTCAGTGTCCAAACTTTTTCACCCGTTTCCAACTCTGGTCTACACTTTTGTGTTTGTTTTCACGTTTTTATTACTTCACTTGCCATTTTCAGTGTAATAAAGTATATATACCCTGTTGAATGCATCGATTATGCGAAAAGTCTATTATCACAATTTTTCATCAGTTATTTTTCTCATTAGAAGATTCAGTAATCCTCTCATTTTTTCTACAAGACCAGATGTTGATACACTGGTATTCCGCCGCTCCAATATCCAAGTGGTCAGAGGCTCAGGTTTGTGGTTTGTCTTTCAAAGTGAGTCCAAGCACTAGCTGGATGAGAAATCAGTGCCCGGAACCTGTGGCTCTAAATTAGGGACAGGCGACCTTCTATAGCCCTAAAAGTTGTTAAACCCCGAAATAAAAATTATAAAAACCCTATAATTACATTAAGAGAAGACGAAACTCAGTGCTTGCGGTCTCAGGAACGAACTTCTGTTTCTTCCTGCTGGTGAAAGAAAAAAGAAAACGCAATATCGAATGTGAAATATATGGTATAAATGAATGAAAGATTGAATAGCTCGATGAAGTCGTTCCTGAGTTCCAAATTAAAAGAGATGAAGAAACTGTGTGCTCGATTTAAAAAATTGACTGCACAGAAAAAAGAGCATGAAAGAAGACGACTCACATCCGATTGTTACTGACCCATTCTAGAATAAAGTTTTGAAAGCGCAGGATATTTATTTACGATCGTTTGAAAACGAAAAACACATAAACTGATACTTTTTTCTTTAAAACAAATTCAAAAGGCTAGTGCTTTAAAAGGAATTCGGTGGTTGAGTAGTTATAGGTTCTGCGATCTAACTTCTCGTAATGCTGGATCCCTTTTCATGTGTTCATCCAGGCTCCATTACTAGGAAATCTTTCTTTAAATTGCCCATATCTCTAATCCTGGAACTCTTTAAAATTTCCCGGATTTCCGTTCCCTGCAACTCTCTAAATTGCCTGGATCTCCATTCGCTGACTTTAAATTAGAAATGAAAGACTTCTAAGAACCTCAGCTGCTCTTAGGAATCATTAAACTCCGAAACAAAGATAAACTTCAACATTCCTACAGAAAAAATTGAAGATTTATTAAATATGTATAATAAAAACGTTCAAATACTGTGTTTTGGATGTTCTTAATTAATTATAAGTACACAAATATGTTTTTATGATATTGCTTTAATTACTCCATTTTACACCTAATGATATCTTCTTCAGTTTTAATTTAATCGATTACTCGAAAATCGATTTTCCGAAATGCCTTCTGCACAGTTATTTCGGGTAATCGATGCATCGCTGTAGTCTGAAATAAATCACTTTTAGCTTAGTCGATTATTCGAAAATAAGATTTTCCGAAAAGTCTTCTCCCAGGTTATTTCGGATAATCGATTCCTGACTGTAACTTGAAATAAATCCAATGCGTTTCCTTGTTTCTTTCTGTTTATTCACATGCAGTTACAAATCTCCAGAGCCAAGGTGGAGTGGGGAGGCACAATGCATCGCATGGTCCTCCAAGCGCGATCCATGCAAGCAGCCATGCAACTACCGGCCACAGTAGCACTGTAACGCACACGATTAGTACCAGGCAGAGAAATGCCAGTAACAAATCAAGGGCTCCTGGTAACCCTTCGACACCTCTAATTTCCCCGCCGAACGGTGGGCGGGGAGGAAATCCGACTACTGTCAGCTTCCCCAGGTAGGTTCTCCTACATTTTCTTTGTACTGTGCATGTGATTGCTGTATGAGCACTTTGTGCACCTTGCCTATCTCACACAACATGTGAAAATTATTGTGATAGTGTTGAAGCTATTGTAGTAGTGATTCGTGGGGCTTGAGGATTTGCTACGCACGCTCTGCCATAATGCTTTTCCACTTTTATGATGCTGCATATGTCTGAGCGAATACCGGTCTTGACGCCCACGTCATTTAAATGAAAGTCTTATAACCACATTTTACTAGTAGCTCAAAACTTAAATGCAATATTTTATGCATTTATATAAGCTTTCCGCAAACGAATATTAGTAATTCAAATGCAAATAAATATTGCAAAAACAGAAAGATGGAACAGAAAGCGTGGCGAGTTACGTTTTCGAGTGAGTTCTTTTCTTTGGATCAAGAAATTATGTGTACAGATCGAGAAATGCTGAACACGGAACTCAATCAAGTCCTAATACATGCCTGCCAACAGTTGCTACTATTTCGCCTTTTAGGTGGTGTAGTAAGGTAACTTTTGATGAGCATACTTCATTCTTTACGTAATCCCACAGTAAAAATCTAAAGATACAAGTTTAGGACGCGGAACTCGTTAACCAGTGACTGAAATTTTGCTTGCAACGAAATCGCCTGTGCTTTTTGTTGAACACCTAAGATGTATGTATTAACCAGAAGTTTGCAAATTAAAACTTTTTTGTGCTCATGAGTGTCTGTTCCAATCAAAATTGTCAACGCTATTCTGGAAATAATGAAATGCACACAGAAAGTGCTGCATTATAAGCAATATATGTTTAGATACTTACAGAAATCTCACGCTCAACTTGTTGATCCCCAATAAAGAACTCTACATTCCAGTCATTGGAATACCCTGTTATTTTTTGTGTGTTAACGTTAAATTTTTCAGTATATATTTGAATCTAAAACACCAGTTTTTCTTTTTGTCGGAAAAGCCTGTATATTCCGTATATATACAGTATATGCATTAATGATGCATATGTGAGTATGTACTTTTTTTTTTTTTTATGAATAGTGCATTACATTAAATATAGATAGATGAACGAAAACTGAAAATATTGCTCAATTTGTCTCCTGGGACAACTCTAAACATCAGAAATATTTAAAATTGATCCCGTAATTTTCCTGGGTGTGTGCGTGTGAGGCGAAACTGGTTTCGCCTCACAATCGAGCTGCGCACGTAGTGGCCCCTTGATAGCAATCAGTCCTATAACGCTTTATCTGAAGAAAAGAATGAACCCTATGGCTTTGAAATTTTGAATTTGTTTCAATAATGTACAAATGTCTTCACTGAATTAACTACGCGTAGTAATACTCAAACAAAGCAATTTCAAAAACATGCTGCAATTTCGAAATTTTTTCGAGTTTCGTTTTTTCCAATTAAAAAAATACAGCTAGGTCAGAAGGGGGCCACTAGTGGCTATTCATTCCAACTCTCTTCTTTCATCCCTGATACTTCCGAAAATAGTTTAACGATCGGCAACAGTTTATTAAAAACTGTATGATTACTTCGAGCTCATGGACAACAGAACAGGTTTGATTTTACACTCTCGGAAAACTAAAGGAACAATTTGAAGTGTTGTTCATGCAGAACAGAAAGATACCATTCCGAAAGTCGTATTTTATTGCTTGATATCGGTGTGTGCAGTATAAAGTATGTATGCACACGGGCATATATGGTGAACATGTATGTAAAGTCTATTGTAGTTTTCATTGATGCAAAAAAAAATTAAAAATGTGATTATATTTTTAGAAGTTCATGAACACTCTGAAAGCCATTTCAATAATTTAAATAAAAAAAAAGTGAAAGTTTACGAGCTTATAATGTAACCCAATAAAAATAAATAATAAATCTTGGATGGAACCTGTTTAGTAATTTAGATCAGAAACAAAAAACATGGTTGTTTAGTTTCCCGAAATAATTCCCTACAAAAAATTGATTATTCAGCAGTGTGCGAAAAAAAGTAGAAAACGTAACAGAAAAATGTTTGTATGATAAAGAGGTTATCCCCTTTTTAAGCTAACTGAATTTTTTACAGAAATTTGTGATTTTAATATTTCTCTCCTCTCAGTATGACTAGAATATTTTATGCTATGTGTTCTATGGCTCATGTATGAAATAACTGATTTCACTTTAGCGGCCCGTACATACTTTTGTTGCTTTTCTCTTCTTTAACATTTTTAATAATTTAGGTGAGAAAATCTGGCGTTTATAAGCTTTCAAAATAACTTATTTGCGTAATAAAATTTGCAACACTTGTTCGGTATTGCACCTATAAAATTTGCATCACTTCTTCGGCATTGCACCTGTAAATACTCAGAGAAAAAATGTTTCCAACATCCAACACATTTTTGCTTTATTACCTTCAAATTGTGAGTCTTTCATTTAGGTTACTTAATTTGGGCATTTTTCTTTCTTTTTAACACCAGCAGTACTAAGCTTCTTTTCAGTAACGAAATTACTATGAGGAATAAAAAATTTTATAAGGTTCTCAAGTGTACCAGATTTTTTTCTATGACTGTTTTGAAAGAAAAATTGTTCTTTTGTGCATTTGGTATATCATGTGCTTTGATCAGTTCTGCTGTTTTGAATTTTGATCATGAAGTTTGTACGCCATTTGATTTATTAAACGTATTAGTGATGTTAAAGTATTATAAAAAAATCAGTGTATCTATAATTATTACAGTCGCAGCTATCAATCACATTTGCGATGGTGTGTTACTTTTTAGAATATTGAAGAAAATGCCCAAGTAAAAACATTTTGCCTTTTCTTTGTGTAATCAATGTTTAAAAAAATATTTTTACACCAAGTGACTATGCATTCTTATTCGTAATGTAGAACCATCTGGTATTTATCACTTATGTGCATATGCGTGTGTGTGTATTGTCACTTACCGTAATTCATGTTTTGTGAAATTGAAGTTTATAGATGAAGAATAATAGCACTAAGTTTACTAATTTTGGAATAATATTTACATGTTATATCCAGCTTCGTGCTGCAAATAATTTCCTATAATACTGAACATTCCATTCTGGAATATTTGTCCTCCTATATCTCAATGAACGGATTTTATTTCAGTCAATTTTTACTCTTGTTTAATTGTCTGAAACAAATGAAGTACTCCTTTCTGTTGAACGTTGTGTGGGAAGGAAAAACAATATTTTTAGTAGACTCGAACTTTGGTTTTCCTTTGGAGTTTTTTTTCTATCAGCTATACAATCTTTATGGTCATCTTGGACATTTCTCCGTTTCAAAACGAATAAAAATATTTCCCATAGTAAGTGATTGACTTCGAGGTATCAGTTTTGAGAGACAATTTGCTAAGGAAACGGAATAAATATTTCAATATATCTGTTCGGCAAAGTAAAGTTGTAAAGATCCAAATTACTTTTCATCTGATGAAGCAATAATGGGTGGTTGTGATGGGACCAGAGATGATTTTTTCCAACCGTAAGGCTAAATTTTCTTGAATATTCTTGGAAAATCTGGACACTGAATCATTTCTGTCAGTTGCTGTTGACTGCTGTTTGTCCAACAAAACTACTAGCTGAGTAATACTCAAAAGACCACAAATTATGTGCAAACGAGAATTGTTCCTGGTGCATGGAACAAGAGGGAAGCACTTCATTGAATGACTACCCAGTGTAGTAAACAGAAGGAGAACTCTGACTTGCTCTTCCCATCGCAAGTCGGAATATGGAGTATGGATACTTTTCTTCAAGCTTTAAAAAAGATGGAGTGAGTACCAACCATATAAGTGTATATATAGATCTTCACATATGCGATGTAACCACAGGATCCCAGTCTTTTCTTTCCAGGAGGGAACAAGCGGGAATTATGAATGCAAATAACAAACACATGCACACATTGGTAAATTTCTACTCTCCTTTCTCTCTCAAATCGTTTCTACCAAACACACAACATAATGTAATAACTTAATTGAATAACGAATGCTCATAACCTACATAAATATTCAAATGAAGTTTGATAGCGTACTAGAACACTATTAAAATTTCTTTGCTGCTTCGCTGTATCATCAGTGCCGTCATATTTTTCGGGACCCCTGATCTCATATACTGTATATACAGAACCAGTGGCTGTTCTAGGCGGGTGGCCGGGGAGCCCAGACAACCCCCACCCCCCAATATAACCTTTTTTGGGGAATTATATATTTATATATTAATTTTTATTAATTACGGGAATACGTAGGAATTGTGCCCCCCCCCAATTTTTTTTCTAGAACCGCCACTGTAACAGAACATATACAACATATGGTATTATTACAATATGTGGTTATTTTTTTGTTCGCATATGGCATTATTACATTATATACAATGTATGGATATACACTGGCGGAAAGTGAAAAAAGAACACCGAGACGAAATTGGCGGACGATCATGAAATTTACATATGTTAATGGGGTCGAGTTTACGTAGGTGTGATGTTAATTTCGGGACCAACCGGTGAGCGCTTACGCCACAGCACGGCATAATATGCAAATTATCATCGGTGGTATTTATGAAGTACGGAGAAATGAATGTAATTAGTCGTCGGCGTACGGACACGTGCGAAGACCCTGAAGAAGCTGCAATGCCTGGACATGGAAGACGTGTACGATTTCAGCAGTTATCGGACTTTGAACGAGGTCGTATAGTCGGACTCTGCGAGGCCGGGTGGTCGTATCGTCGTATTGCGGAGCGAATTAGACGAGAAGTATCGGTGGTGGTACGATGGTGGCGTAGATGGTCCGAGGAACATTCCCACACGAGAAAACGTGGAACCGGGAGTCACAAACGGACTGATGAGCGGACCGATCGACGCATAAGAAGAGCGGCGTTGTCTAGCAGAACATTCACTGCGACGCAAATCCCAGCTGCCGTTGCACCTGAGGTGACTGTGCGAACAATCCGCAACCGTCTACTTGATGCAGGACTACGTGCACGTGTCCCTCTGGTATGTGCACCTCTGACTCCAGCCCACCGTCAGCAACGGCTGCAGTGGTGTAGCCAACGTCTGCACTGGAGAACGCAATGGCGATCTGTCGTGTTCAGCGATGAAAGCAGATTCTGCTTGGGAGCCTCCGATGGCCGTATGCATGTTCGCAGACGCCCAGGGGAGCGTCTCCACCCTTCTTGCATCCGCCAGCGACACACAGGGCCTACACCTGGTCTCCTGGTGTGGGGAGCGATCAGCTACCACTCCCGTACACAACTGGTGTTTGTACCGGGTACGTTAAACAGCATCTCCTACATCAACAACATCATTCAGCCTGTTGTACCATTTGTAAGATCGGTCCATCGTGGTGTTTTTCAGCAAGATAACGCACGCCCACACACGGCACGTACAACGCAACATGCTCTTCAGGGTGTGAGACAACTTCCATGGCCTGCACGTTCGCCAGATTTGTCCCCCATTGAGCACGTGTGGGATTTTATGGGACAACGACTTATCCGGTCTCCACGGCCAGCCACGACCATCCCCGATTTACGCGTCCAGGTTGAGGATGCTTGGAACTCAATACCCCAAACTTACATCCAACATCTGTTCGACAGACTCCATGCCAGAATTGCACAGTGTGACGCAGTTCATGGTGGTTCAACCTCGTACTAACCATGCTACATGGAAATGTTAGTTTCCAGTTTACCAGCAAATACAGCTGTATTTTGCCATAATGTTTTGATCACGTTATCCTCTGTATTCCGTTATTATGCTGTATAAATTTCGTTGGTATCAGACGTCTCCTTCTTGGTGTTCTTTTTTCACTTTTCGCCAGTGTATATACAATGTATGAGAGATATTATATACACCACCATCACCATGTTATCCCTATGAGAAGAAACATTCAATATCCAGTAACTTTTTAAATACCACTTGAATGAAAAATGGTATATACGAGTACATGACAGAAATTGTAGAACTCCATGAAGTGTAGGAAATGCATTCACATTTCGTTGCTTAGCAAATTACAAGAAAATGGGTGCTGAAAGATATGTTTCTTCCCCATTCTACAAATTATTCAACGAAGATTAAATTAAAACAAGAAAGAAATAAACCAACCAGCGCCGTTTCCAGGCAATATGACGTACCGGACAGAAATCCTGATATGGGGTCCCCGTCATTTTTATTTGTTTAAACAGCGACGATTGAAAGAATTTATGCATAAGTAGCCCAGGTGGGCAAACTCCAGTGATAAACATACGTGCACTTCTTCGTGTGGACAACACAAATATTGTTTTAAAGGAAAAAATGCGATTTGTGCGTGGCCCTCATGGCCCTCGAGGCTCAAGCCTCACCCACACTCGGAATCAGGACGGAGGTCGGCTTTCTTTGTTTCTTACTTTGTCACAAAAGATCCACTCTAACACCGAACTTTCATCCTGCCTCCTCGGGAAATCGAAGACACAAGCAAGGTTTTTAAAAAACAAGTTAGTAAAATCATGCAATGCGTTGATTATGATACGCTTTCCAATATACCAGAAATCATTACCCAAGTTATTACTCAAGTTATGAGGTTAATGGCTGTAGAATAAATCTCGCTCCTATGACCCGACCTTTGACCCCATTTCGACGATATTCAACAGAACCTGTAAAGTATACTTCCGGAACAACATGAAAAGTTTTCTCTCAATCGAAGCATTTTTACGTAAGTTATAACGCATAAGGGCAATGGAATGGATTCCGATTCTATGTCCTGACCTTTGACCCCATTTCACCCATTTTCAATAGAGTTCGTCCCCAGATGGTCCCCTGCCACCAAATTCAATCAAAATCGAACCATATTTACGCAAGTTATGAAGCATAAGGGTAATGTAATGCATCCCACTCCTATGTCCTGCCCTTTGACCCCACTTCACCCATTTTCAATAGGGTTCGTCCCCAGGTGGTCCCCTACCACATACTAAAATTTCATTGAAATCGAACCATACTTACGCAAGTTATGACGTATAAGAGCAATTGAATGGATCCCGCTCCTATGTCGTGACATTTCACCCTATTTATCCCATTTTCAAAAGGATTCGTCCCCATGTAGTCCCCTACCACATGCTAAAATTTCATCGAAATTGAGCCCATTTTACGCGACTTATCGTGCGGACAGTCGGACAAAGCTGGAGAATATAACTTCTTCAACCTACGGTTGGAAAGCATGAAAAAAAAGGCAAAAGAACTTCCAACTTTCTGTACTAGTGTTTCTCCTTTTCTTTAAATTAAAAAAAACCTGCTGGTGAGTGGGAGTGGTCCACGAGTTTGACTTTTGTAAACCCATAAGACTAGGGGCGTTGGGTGCCCCAATTTAGGTGGGAGCCCTGGGCACCGGCCCCATTGCCCTCCCCCTTAAGACCGCCATGACTACCATTTGAGTTTTGGACATCTCTATCTCTTGTTCCACAAAGCTTGAGTGACGAAACAGTTAATCTAATACAGGTACATATACCAGCCGCTGAATTAGAAACTTATTTGTTCAATACCGGGGTGAGTCTCTTTCAGCCTGAATTACAGCGCGTATGCGATTTAGCTTAGATTCCACATGATATTGGAGTGCATCTATATTTACATATTACCAGGCATTCACCAGACACTCTTTTAACTGGCTCATATTTGACGAAAAGGACTTTGCTCGCGGATCTGCTTACTTAAAATGTTCCGTACATTCTCAGTGGGGTTCAGATCCGTGCTTTGTGGTGGCCAGGAAAGATGGTGGAAGTCGCTGTCATGCTTGCTGAACCACTGTTGAACGTATCTTGCTCGATGAACAGTAGAATTTCCGCCCATGAAACAGCCGTCACCTGCTGCATAAAAACGCAAATATTGCATGATGGACTTGATCAGCAACAATGTTCAGATAATCAATGGAGGACACCGCAATATAAGGGCAGCCATTTCCTACCAGCAGAACATGCTCCACACCATGACACCACCTTCAAAACTTTGAGTTATGTTTATAAGACAAGCTGGGTCCATTGCTTTATGGGGCTTCCGCCAAACTCTATGCCTACGGTCGGTACAGAACAAATGTTACCGCGACTCGTTGGACCACGTTTTCCAGTATTTCGGTGTTCCTGAAACTTCTGCACACGAACTTTCCGGTTCTTCGCAGAAATCATTCGTTTCCGTATAAGCATGCGACTGCCAGTACCGATCCTGTTCACTTCCCTGCGCATAGTTCGCTGAGATATGGGTCAAGAACAGCCTACATTAAATTCTTCAGCCAGTTGTTGCACACCGGAAGTCCTCTTTCTCCGTACAAGCCTCCACAAACTAAAGACCCGTGATATTTCAGCTTAACCCGTCATCTTTGCTGTTTTCAAAATAGCCGCTCCAGCAAGATGGACACACAAAATAATCCCTTTAGCGAACTCCAAAAGATGCTTTGTTTTTCCCACTGTGATCAACACTACTGATGATTACAGACGGGCAGCAGTCTAAAATAGTTGCCTAGATCACGTGGCGATGCACGTGACCTCGTATTTTCCAATTCAGTGGCCGATGAGGGTGGTATTAACAGAGAGTTCACGAAGAAATTTTTAAGAAATTATTCTACGGTAGGACAAAGTTAATAACAGCATCAAGAGCGGCTGCTGTTGAGGATGATATATTTTGCTTAGTTTGCCCTACTTTTTCACACTGTGAGCATGTAGATTGACCTCCAAATTGCACTAGAAAGTTTCAGTATTACAGTCTACTTTAAATTTCCATTCTACTATTTCTGTTGTCCATACGTTTTAACCGCAGACCCCTATAGAAATAAAATAAAAAAGTAATAAACAATATAATTATTATCGAAAAAATTGGGGTAGTCCTTCCTAAGGACTATACTAACACACTGAGATTTCTAGGAGAGACAAGTTCCCTCTCCCCTCACGCATGGACACCAATAAATGTAACCCTCTTTGTAGTGTTTCTCAAATCAGTTATTTCGCATATACGAGGGCGGATCAAAAAGTTAGCTACACTGTTGAATAAGAAAACAAATAAAGATATATACTCAGGGAATGTATGTTGGTTTAAAGGTACAACATTTATTCATTTTTCGACATAGTCGCCTAAAGACTAAGCATTTATCGGGACGCATGATTAACTTTTCCATACCTGTACAGAAAAAAGTATCCTCCAGTTTGGTGCAACCAGTTAAGGACTGCAGTTTTCACAGCCTCTTCGGTTTGGAAACGTTGTCCACTAAGGCCCTGTTTCATTTTACCGAACAAATGGTAGTCGCACGGGGATACGTCGGGTCTGTGCGGTGAATATTGCCACACCTCCCACTTGGATGACTGCAGAAATGCCTCTGTTTTCCGTGCTGTGTGCAGTGTGTCGTTGTCGTGCAGCAGAATCACACCTTCGCTCAACTTACCCAGACGTCTGTCCATAATTGCCTTTCGCAAATTTCGTAGCGTTCGGCAATATGACTCAGCATTGGTACTCGTCCCTTTTCGCAGAAATTCTGTGTAAACAACACCTTTACAGTCAAAGAAAACAGTCGACATTACCTTTCCCGCAGAGAGTTGGACTTTGTACTTCTTCCTTGTTGGAGAGGTGACATGCTTCCATTCTACAGACGATCTTTTGGTTTTAGGGGTGAAACGGTGAAACCACATTTCGTCACCTGTGATGATTTGACGCAATAAGTCGTGAACCAAGACGAGTCTAAGACTACAGGAAACGTGGGTTTCTGTGCTGGTCGGTGAGTAAAGGTAGCACCCATCTCGCACACAATTTCCGAAGTCCCAGCTACTCGTGAATGATTGAATGCACAGTCCCATACGAAATGTCTAACGCACTGGCAATTTCCTTGGTTTTGACATGCCTATTATTCCGTATCATGATGTCAACGGCGCCAACATACACCAGTGTGCTGGATATTGATGATCTGTCTTTGCGGTACTCGTCCGTCAAATTTTTGCGACCCTTTTCAAATTGTTGGCTGCACTTTACAATGGCTGGGCGAGACATGGCGTTTTCCTCGTATACAGCACAGATTTCACGATGGATGTCAGCGCAATTCAGGCGCTTAGCCCACAAAAATCGAATGGTTCCTTGCACTTCCGATTTGGAGTAAGAATCCAGTTGACGCACCTTTACGAATTGCCTCCTGCACACGTCATACGCAGTTACTGAACTAAAACACCTCCCGTCGGCAGCTCTGACGTACACTGAAGAGCTATTGAATTAGAGACAGCTGGCGTTATGCAAATGTGGGGGCTGTGGGCGGCCCTGTAAACGGAAACGAACATGACGTATGCAGCGATCCGACAATATAAGGAGTGATGCGATGGGAATCAGTAAGAGTCGGACGCAGTATGGGTAAGACGAAGGATCTAAGCGCATTTGATCGTGGGCAAATTGTCGGGGCCCGACGAATGGGTCACTCCATCTCGGAAGTCGTGCAGGCACTGGGATTTTCACGAGCCACTGTGTCACGGGTGCACCGTGAGTACATCGAATCCGGTAAAACCATCCATGCAAGGGCCAACTGCCGTGGACAAGAGCGTGTGGATGAGCGGGGTCATCGTCGGCTAGCTCGCATTGTAACAGCGGATAGACGGGCCACAGTGCAAGAAATCACTCGGCAATTTAACGCTGGTGCACAAAAACGTGTATGCAGCCACACCATCCAGAACCATCTTCTCGCTATGGGGTACAAAAGCCATCGTCTCACGAGGGTACCGCTGCTGACCGCACATCACAGAGTGCAAAGATTAGCATGGGTGCGGGAACATCGCCACTGGACCTTAGACATGTGGGAAAATGTTGCCTGAATTGATGAGTCGTGATTCACGTTGGTACATGCGGATGGCAGGATACGAGTACGGCGCAAACCACATGAAGCGATGGATCGTTCTTGCCAGCAGGATACTCTTCAAGCTGGTGGGGTGGCATTCTCGTCTGGGGACTGTTTACGTGGACTGAAAGGGGACCCCTGGTACGTGTGACATCGTCATTCACAGGTCAACGTTACCGGGATATCCTGGACGACCATTTGCTCCCGTTTGTGCGTCTTCAACATACCACTGGGGACCTTATCCTGCAACAAGACAATGCAGCTCCCGAATTGTATCCGCTTCCTTGGCCAGCTAGGTCACCTGATCTCAATCGCATCTAGCACATCTGGGATGCCATCGAGAGAGATGTTCGAGGCTCTGACACCCCTCTATCAAATTTTCGTGAACTGTGGGAGCTTGTTCAGGGGTCGTGGATCCGTACAGCTTCCCAACGCTTCCGGTGTCTTGTCGAGTCCGTGCCGAGACGAATCGCCGCCGTCATAAGGGTGAAAGGTGGTGCTACACGTTACTAGACAGGTATCTCTAATCCAATTGCTCTTCTTCAGTGTACTGTATACTTTGCTTCCAAGCACACACAATCTGACTACAATCCTACTTGAGATGGCGCTAACTGTAACTTACTTTTTGATTCACGTACGTAGCACTTTAATGAAGTTGCAAGACGTTCCCTTAAATGATTTCAACTGATTTGTCATGTCTTTTTACCAACCAAAAAGATTAGCAAATAATGGATTGCAAAGACGTAAAAATTGACATTTGCATTGTTAGAGTGACATATGGAGTACAATACCGGAATATCAAGCAGATTGATATTTTTAAAGTGAATATTATTAAATAAATGGAGTCTGAGATTCAATATTATCTCAAATGTTTAGTCTAAAATCGCTATCTAAAAGTTCACAAGGTGTTTCATGTCTCTCTAAAATCTGCTATCTGAAAAGTTCACAAGTTTAACATTTAAAATTATTGCAGATTATCAACCAAAACAATCGCAGAAAGTATGTGAAATGAACCTTGCTTGCAGACTGCTTTTTTCAGTTCTGTGAAGCTTGTTTCCGTGCGTAAGAACAGAGATACAGGAACATGTAAATATAAAGGTCTTGAAATAATAGTCGAATAAAACTTTGGTAGAAGTACATTAAGGAAATTCATCTGAGTGTGGTTTTGCTGCATATAGCTTTCAAAATACATATGAAAGCTTTATTACTACTCTAAATGCGAGACCAACATAAGATCTCAGTTCATAAGGTGCAAACTGACAGGTGAGTAAAACAGAAGAAAATAAAACGTATAAGCATAAATGATCGTGACCACAGTGTCTATAAAACTAGTTGTAATACATGAGAAAGTGCACAGCAGCAAAATATAAGGCAATTGTGATCTTACTGCCAAAGAACAAATTATCAGTATCTAAAGTGCCAAACATCACTGCAAATTGTAGTAAAGAAAATTGTCTCCTTATTGACACAGAGGTCGAGGAGGACAGGTAGATTCAGAAGCCACAAAATGAACGACGAACAAAAAGTGATTTTACGAGATAAATCACGAACTTCAAGAGAAAGAAAAGTGATCAATAATCAAAACCTTGCAAAAATTCTAAACAACATAATTATGGAGCTATTATTGCCTCCAAACGGGTATGTGATAGCATAAACGAACTAATGAATAAGGTTGCATCAATAAATACTGTATCACATTCACAGACAGTTGTTACTTCATACTCTAGCGCATACTTTTGCAAAAATTGAGAGGAAGCAACAGTAAAATTTAAGGCATATGCTATCATAGTAAACAGTAAATTTAGAAAAATAATAAGCTCTGTTTCTTGGATACAGCAAAGCCTTTGCTTTTGAACGAAGACAAAGGACAAGAAGGTTTCAGGATTATGCTACAGAAGTTATTTCATAGGAGAAAATCCCAAAAGGATATAAGATATTAAATAGCTCCATCAACAAAGTTGTTCGGAAATCTCTCAAGTTTGATTAAAGAAACTAATTAGAGATAAATTTGAAACCGTGATGAACAGAAAGTCAGGCATGAAAATTTAGGAAAATTATGACACGGAAATCGTTAGGACTAGTCACAAAAAATGCAAATCAGTCGTAAAAAACGAAATTAATGAAAGCTACCAGAAGTTAGTAGGAAAACAACAAGACAATTCAAAGAGATACATGGTTTCGAAGAAACACAAATCATGAAAAGCTCAAAAGTTTATAACATGTCTTCAGAAATTTATAGTGAGCAAATGTAATTGCAAACATTTTTGCTTTGATGAGAGATCTTTGAAATCGCATAAATGCGAAACCTTTGACACGTAATTTGAAAATGTTGGCTTCGTGTTAGAAATGAGAAATTTACTTCTTCGTCAAGGTGGAATACGTGTTTGTTTTCAAGCCATTTACCGTTATTGCGTGAACTAGATATGCTACAGGTGGACAAGAGGACCGAAGGCCATGTACACCACTATTGTCCGAAGGAAGGTGGCATGTAAGTCATCTTTCTAAGGGCCACAATTAATCTCACAAAGATGAAGGAAACATTTGTTATGTACAAGATGATTGTAAACTCCTTCAACAAAACAAGAGGGGTGATAGTACACATCAAGACGAACAATATTTGCAATGAAACCTAGGGCCGCATTCCACTCCTAGTGCCAGAAAAGAGTAAAGTTGCATATCCACGTTGAGCCTACAACAGTGAAAACAAAGAGGCATACCTAATTTATGAGTTGCACAATTCCAATCGCATCAGAGAAAGACTCAAACGAGCTGCTCAAACTGGCGTCCAAGGGCGTCGTTGTACAGCCCACACCGGCGAATGCAAGACTGTGGCACCCTCTCGTAGACTTCCGGTGTGGTGTTGATCTTGTCTGCAGCAACAGCGATCCGCGCAACGAGATCTTCCAAGGAGTCCACAGATGTCTCGTACACCAATGTTTTCATGTGCTTCCAGAAGAAGTCCAGTGGATTAAGGTCTAGGAGCGTGGACTCCAAGCCACTGCGTCCAATCCACCGCCTGGCATATGTCGCATTGAGGAAGTATCGGACTTCGGTGGCAAAGTGTGCTGGAGCCCCATCATGCATAAACCACATGTTCCTCCGTGTGGTGAGTGGAACATCCTCCAACAGACCGAGAAATACTTGTTCCAGGAACACACGGTACGCTGCGCCGGTCAAACATACACGTCAATTCTCGTGTGATGTTCGCACGGTAATATCGCTGAACAGGTTCGGCTGAGTTTTTAAATGTTTTCTCCTCATCGTCTGCGCAAGTGTTCAGCGCACCTGATCTGCATCTTGTGCTTCTCATGCACTGGTTGGAACTCCATGTACCTGCTGGACGTTTTTCGAACGTGCTCTTTTCTGGCACTAGGAGTGGAATGCGGCCCAAAGTTCTATTGCAAATATTTTCGTCTTGATGTGTGCTATCACCCCTCTTATTTTATTGAAGGAGTTTACAATCACCCTGTATAACTAACTGATCAGGCAGAGCATTCTCGTACGTATCTTGCTTCAGCAGTACTGCTTTTGTGGCAAATATTTGGTTAATCTCGTAGAACATTTTAAAATTTTGAATGTATGTATTTATTATACAGTACACTATTGCGTGGGATGACATTTTATAATGCCTTCTTTCGGCTTAAAACTATCCGCTTTATCAGCTTTACCAACCACTTCCTACTTCATTTGACCTGCACAAAGCATTCCTTTTCTTAAGTTCAGATGATACAAGTCTTAGAGCAATGAAAATTAAAAAGAGGAGAAAGTATGAAAACTGAAGATCCATGGTCTCTCTAAAAAGGAAACACCTAACATTTTTGTTACTTATAATTTCCATGGCTAGACTTCGAAATATTCTGAAAAAGAAATAAAAAATGCCCAAAACATGTTCCGGACGGTATCTAAAACTGTGGATAATATAATAAGGAGTGGAAGTTATAGTTATTATCATCATTCTATGTAAATATGTTTACGACTAGGTGCCCGCTGGTTAGCAGTTACTGGAGTCCAGCACATTGATTTGTTACGTCACTGGTTGGGATATTTATGAATGTGAAACACCAGGAAATGATCGAAATTCTGAAATGAGAAGGAGTTGTGCAGTTCAGTTTTCACGATCTTGTTGTTAGAGTTTGTGACGTATACGTACCATACTATGCCGTCCTGAAGCTCTTCATTGGAACCATGGGACACTTTTCAGGAAAGATGAAAAGCCCTAATAAGCCAAAGAGGTCTGATTCACAAGATATGGTAACGTCTTTTTAAACAAAGAATGACACACGTATAACAAAGTTGTATTTTTACTTAAGGCAACACAAAAGAATATTATCTAAATCATTCATGACGAAGTGGTAACATATTCTACACGGAATTCTAACAGAACGAAATAGCTGCTATTCTTGGTGGCTATAGCTCTGTACAGTGGCGAACGAACAATCCACGGAATGGAATTTATTATTTCATCTAGCAACAGCAGTAAGGAAAATGGCTTTATAAACTAAGAATGGAACTTTTTTTATATCTATCGATAACTCTACAAAGCGATGAACAAAAAAACGGATTCTTTCAGCATTCATTTATAGTTCCATAAGTAATAGACAAAAAAATGGCCGCCAGTGGAATTGCGCTATGTTTAGCTATAGCCCCACACGGTGGCGAACAATGAAATGGTCAAACAGAAATGAATTCGTACTTTATCTAATTACAGTTTCTTAGAGTTGTGGCTAAACATATGATCCGATAGAACCTAATTTATGCTGTTTCTTGCATAGCTCTGTCAGTGGCGAAGAAACGTTAGCAAGCATATCAACATTGTGAACTCAAAGCATTGTTGATAGACATAGACAAACATTTTCGGTCTTTGAACAATGAGAAAAAATTCTCAGCTGCCAGTTTGATTGAACTGCGTAGTCAACGAGGCCAACTGCTTTACTGTTGCTGATTCTTCAGAGTTAGGTTTACTGTCTTATATAATTTTCATAAGAGTCAATACTTGCTTTACTGAAGGTAAATATTAACTTATGAATCAACAGAATAAATGTACTCCGGAACAAGGATCTTATCGGGGGAAGGCTAATGAATGCCTTTACTTTGTATTTTGTATAAGAGGTTGCAAGAATTGAAGTCAACCAGTTTTTATCCATTCAATTAAAATAATTGGCCAAGATACAATAATTATCTTGGAACCGATGTTCATCAGCACTTTTTTTTTTTGCTGTTCTAAATTGAAATGTCTCTCCGAACCAGAAACGAAAGGTAATCCAAACCGGAATCGAGAGAAACCAGGAATAAATGTGCATCGAAAGAAGCAGATGAAAACTTCGCCAAACTGAAATCAAATGCTCTTTCAAACAGGAAGCAAAAATCAGACAAATCGGTAGCAAAGTACACTGCTGGACAATTGCTAAGGACGGATCATAAACGGCTATATAGCACATAAAAAAGTAAGTGTGGTTGGATGCCAAGTGAAATAAAATAATGTCAGAATGCCAGGACATTACAAGAAAGACAATTTATTGTGCTCTGAAATCCAGAAGGCTTTGGAACGTGTTCAAGGGACAAACAGGCCATTTTGTGCAGAATACGTAAACGTGAAAAAATACAATTACCGTCCGCAGGCGTTCCAGCGTAAGATGTCAATACGGGATATGGCCACCATGGAGGGCGATGCAAGATTCCACACGTCGTGTCATGCTTTGCACAACATTATCAAGCAGCTGTTGGTGAAATTTATCCCATTCCTCTGTCAGTGCACGGATGAGAGTGTCCTTGTTTATTGGAGGGCATTGGCGACCAGCAAGACTCCTCCCCAAAGCATCCCATACATTTTCAATGGGATTCAGATCTGGAGAACGTGCTGGCCATATGAGGCGTTGAATATCCTCGCTCTCAAGACACTCCTGGACAGCGACTGTTCGATGACATGTTGCGTTGTCGTCCATGAAAATGAATCTATCACCGACAGCACCACGGAACATGCGAACATGAGGTAGCAGAACATCATTAATGTATCGTTGGCCAGTCATAGTACCAGTTGGAAGCACATAGAGGGACGTACGGCCATTGATCATGATGCCATCCCATACCATGACACTACATGTCGGATATCGGTCCCTTTCCTGTATGTTTGCTGGACAATATGCAGTACCACTATCACGCCAGATCAGTTGTCGTCGACAATCAGACGATAGACTGTATCTACTCTCATCTGAGAAGAGGACAGCAGACCAGTCGTTATCAGTCCAATTGCGATGTTGATGGCATCATTGCAAACGGGCGGTGCGGCGACGTCTGGACAATGGGATGCACACAACAGGACGGCGGGCGTATAGTCCTCCTTCATGCAAACGTCTGGTGACAGTTTTTCGGGAGATCCGCTTGCCAGTAGCAGCCATAAACTGATTTGCTAATTCACTAGCTGTGCTGCGCCGGTGTCTTTTTGTTGACAGCACCATGTGCCGATCTTCTGCAGGTGTCGTGCTGCGAACACGACCTCCCCCGTGACGTTTGCTACACTCTCCATTTGTTTTAAATGATTTCCAAAGCCTTGAAACAACACTGTGGCTGACGTCGAACTCCCTGGCAACAACTGTTATTTTTCGCCCTTCTTCAATCTTACCAATAATACGGCCACGCGTAAAATCATCTAGGTGATGTCGGGAAGACATACTGAAAATTGCAAGTTCGTCAATTGATTCTTTCCCTTTCAACTTTGCGTTTGAACAACAACGGTCAATACGCGTCAAATCCTTTATATCTCTTATCAGCGCTATGACGTCACGAACAAGTTCGGCAATCCAAAATTTACATACGCACAACACGTCTTACTGTATCCCGCACTTATGCTAATTTCCACATTTTCCTGCCTTCCATTTTATGGTTGCTATCGTTGCTATTGTCATCCGTCCTTAGCAATTGTCCGGCAGTGTATTATACACATAGGAAACAAATGGTTTTCAAACCGGACGCCAATTGTTCTACAAACTGGAAGAAACTGCAAGCTGTCATATAAACAGGAAAAATACTTGAACACTGAACTGGCAAACGATATACGGATCTAGTTGGCTGTTCATCTGATTTTGTAAACCACCTCTACATGTAACAGCATTGTCTTTATCTAGTACAGTCACGTCGCAGGGAAGGAGAACTGCTTTATTATTTGGTTGATGCAGCACTACCAGTTCCCTGTCAAAAATCCTGCAATCTATTCAAATTTAAACTTTAATTGAGGTTTCCAAAGAAGTTTTTGATCATGCCACTCTGTAGTTTTTTGTTACTGATTTTAAGTGGGTGAACAAAGACAAGCTACGGGAAATCGGCCTCATAGGATACCTTCTGCCTTTGCTCGAAGCACACGCAGCTAGACTGGCGGCATAGTCTGGCTGACAGAAACCAAATGATCAAAATTTGATTGTTCTTAAAAATTGTGGCCCACTAATGTGTTGCTAAAATAAGGTTGTAGGTAATAAATACATAATATGTGGTTTATGGTAACAAGTTAGTAAAATCACGTAATGCACTGATTATGATACGCTTTTCAACCTACCAGAAATTATTACTCAAGTTATGAGGATAATGGCTGTGGAATAAATCTTGCTCCTGTGTCCAGACCTTTGACCCCATTTCGATTATATTCAGCAGAACCGGTTCAGTACACCTCAAAAATAACATACTAAAGTTTTGTCGCAATGGAAGCAGTTTTACGCAAGTTATGAGAATAATGGCTGTGGGATAAATCTTGCTTTTGTGCAATGACCTTTGACCCCATTTTTTGATATTCAACAGAACCGGTTCACTATACCTCCGGAACAACATGATAACGTTTTGTCGCAATCGAAACATTTTTGGTCAGTTACGATGCACAAGGGCAATGGAATAGATCCCACTCCAGTGTCCTGACCTTTGACCCCATTTCGCCCATTTTCAATAGGGTTCGTCCCCAGTGGCTTCCTACCACATACTAAAATGTAATCGAAATTGAACCATTTTTACGCAAGTTATGACGCATAAGGGAAATGGAACAAATCCTGCTCTTATGTCCCGCCTGACCTTTGACCCCATTTCGCCCATTTTCAAAAGGGTTCGTGCCCAGGTGGTTCCCTACCACATACTAAAATTTCATCGAAATCGAACCATATTTACGCATGTTGTGACGCATAAAGGCAATGGAATAGATTCCACCTTTATGCCCTGACCTTTGACCCCATTTCGCCCATTTTCAATAGGGTTCGTCCCCAGGTGGTGCCTTACCAAATACTAAAATTTCATCGAAATCAAATCATATTTACGCATGTTATGACGCATAAAGGCAATGAAATGGATCCCGCTTTTATGTCCTGACCTTTGACCCCATTCCACCCAATTTTCAATAGGTTTCGTTCCCAGGTGGTTCCTTACCACATACCAAAATTTCATCGAAATCGAACCATTTTTACGCAAGTTATGACGCATAAGGGCAATGGAATAAATCCCGCTCCTATGCCCTGCCTGACCTTTGACCCCAATTTGCCAATTTTCAATAGGGTTCGTGCCCAGGTAGTTTTCTACCACATACTGAAATTTTATCGAAATCGAACCATATTTACGCAGGTTATGACGCATAAAGGCAATGAAATGGATCCCGCTCTTATGGCGTGACCTTTGACCCCACTTCACCCATTTTCAATAGGGTTTGTCCCCTGGTGGTCCCCTACCATATACTAAAATTTCATCGAAATCGAACCATATTTGCGCAGGTATGACGCATAAGGGCAATTGAATGGATCCTGCTCTTATGGCGTGACCTTTGACCCCACTTCATCCATTTTCAATAGGGTTTGTCCCCTGGTGGTCCCCTACCACATACTAAAATTTCATCGAAATCGAACCATTTTTACGTGAGTTATCGTGCCGACAGGCAGACGGACAGACGGACGGAAAGCGTAAATAAACACAGCGTATGATATTGGTAATAAATACAAAATAACAATATATACGCATAACGAACACACCTAACATGGTTGCTATTATATGCAATATCTACCGATTGTAACTACTATGTGGTTGTTCTGGCTTCTTCAGGCGATATCTGGATAAAATGCAGTCCACACGCTGCCTAAAATAAGAATATGCGTTTACTTTCTTTTTCTGTATGGGTTTTTAAATAAATTACACATAATTAATTATGTACTTAACAGGAAATCAATATTCCAATCATGTTAAAACTAGAAAAGACAAGCATTAGTAAAGAGTGAAGCAAGAAAATGGTACCACGTACGACTGTGTGACTTAAAGCTAATTTCTTACTACTACGTTAACTCAAAATTAAAGAGGCATACATGCAACTCTACTTTCGTCTTCTGTTGACTTTTGAAAGGATTGATTGATAAAGGAATTCTGAAACGAATCTTTCCGAATGGCATAGTGAAGATTGTCCCCTACAGCTCCCATTGATTTATCGGTCAACGATGCATCGATGCTCCTTGTAACGCTATTCGCCCGATCCCATATTCTTTATTTTTGGCTGCAAACACCACAGACTCTTTACTCCGGCGCATTACGCAGTGTTCAAACTATTATTACTTGGAAGTGAAAGTCTGTCAAGCCCTATAAATTACGCTTCTGTCTTCCTAAAGCTCTTCACAGTTTCATAAAAGAACTGACCCAGCATAGCATAAAACTGGGCTAAATATCCATTCACTTTTATCAGGTGCTCATACTTAACAATATTTCTTCTCCTGCTAAAATTAATCGCACCTGCTAAAAATTAATCGCATCTGCTAAAAATTAAATCGCTTCCTAAGGGCAGAAATGTTGTGGATATGAGAGATGTTACACAAACACAAAAGGAATATGCACTGGAGATTATTTGATTTTCTTATTCCATATTTCTTAAGGCTGTCTTTGAATGAGTGTTAGGCTTCATCTTCTGCGATAGATGGCGCAAACTATCACTCATTGGGCGTGGTTTTTACGTCCCGAGGGATTATCCAAGAAGTTGGCGTCAGCGAATGACTGAAGACCTTACCATATTCAGAATGGGAGCGGGGTCTCTCGTTGGCTCCACAATGAAAAGGCAAAATACGGGCTGTCAGGTTTTAACCAATGACATTATTTGGAGGTGGATCTTAGTTGGTAGGCGTAGTTTCTGTCTCGAATTTAAGTGTTTTCTGATAATGTACACATTTTCTCTTCAAAAAAATGAACGTACAGTAGAATTTAAGATGATCTATAGAAGACAAGATTCCAATCTCACTTCAGTGCCCATTCTTTGATTTCTATTTGGCCTAGATAACTAGAAAAAGCAGACAGAAATGAGATATTTCGTTTCTTCTACACAGAAACACTGCCAAGCTAACTTCTGGCGCCATCTAGCGCCAAATTGGAATACTTTCGAGTCAGATTAACTAAATTTAAAAAAACATTCTATCAATTTTTTCGGAAAAATAACTGCGACACTAGCTATGGGTCGTTTTGTTTTTTGTGCTCAAAATTTCAAACTCTACAAAGTAATAGTTTTCGAGAAAATGTGTACAAAAGAATTTGCATTACAGATATAGGAAAGAATTTCCGTTACACTCATTCAAAGACAGCCATAATGAACAGCTATGTCTTTAAAGTGGATTATCCTTATTTGTTTTGATTAAGAAAATAATTTCATACAAATTATTTTCTTAATCAAAACAAAGGATTTCTTTTATGTTTTATTTTCGGTCAAAAAAAGGTGTCTAAACTTCTAAAAGCTTCTGACTAATATCCACTTGCTTTCTTTGTTCAGATATGACAACACACTGCCATAAATAATTCACAACAGTTATAAATTAATTCTTTTTAGGTGTAAACGCTGTTATATTTTTTTCTCATTTCCTATGAAGAATTTATACTTATGCAGAAATGTTTTATGTGTTGCATTTGTGTATTGGTAACGTGTATGAAAAGAAGCTAGTGAAGTATGTTTATAGTTATCGCGCTTTACTTCCTGTATGTGTTGCCATCATTAAGCTGTATACATTTCTTTACATGAAAAAATACTTTGTACAGATCATTTTATTTGGCTTTCGTTTCGCTAGATTTTAAATCCGTTACCGAAGATGACAACAGAGTCTGCGCAGCTCAATGAAACATCAGCTATTCCCCTCAGCAACTGCTTAGTTGTCATAAATATGTGAATTTCCAACTTCTGTATGGTTAGAGTACGCTCTATAGCCTGTGCTTTTCATACTTTAATGTTTCATAAATTTGGGAAACTGGAGTTTAAGCTTTCTGTGTCAACGGCTTGAGCTCTTATTTATAGAGTGAAAGCAGAGTACTTTCCATATTGTTTAATATCATGTGTTCTTTCCAGTAACACTCAAATTGTTTCCAATTATATTAATCCAAAAGCAAACCTGGACCGCTTCCTGATTTGACGGCAGAAGGAAGATTTTGTGAAGTTTCTTGTAAGGTACTGTATGAAAGAAGATGACAGCATAGTAAATGTATGATGCAGCTCACCTTTTGAGACTATAAAACTGAGGAAAACATAGCATTCATTTCCTTTTTCAGCAATCCGTTATCTATCTCAAAGAATGACACGAAAAGTTAAAATTGCAACTTACATTATAAAAATATCCAGAATCACTGGATAAACAGTTTAAATTTCGTGGCAGCAGATTTTTTTTTTTTTTTTTTTTTTTTTTTGGTTGGAGGTTTAACGACCACCGTGAGCAACTCAATGGGCTATAAGCAGTCGCCCGTCCCTAATTTAGGGTCACTGGTTCCAGGGAAGGGAGAGAGCCAGCGCCGTAAGACAAACACAACATCCATGCCCAACCGGGATTCGAACCCGGACCCCTTACGGACGAATGATCAGAGACCAGCGCCTTAGACCACTGCGCCACCGGGGCGGCGTGGCAGCAGATGGAACTGCATTCCAGAAATTTCGGCCGAAAAGTTTATTATCTCGCAGTAAGTACAGTAGAACTCCTATTATCCGGACTCCAGATATACGGAACTCCAATTATCCGGATCGCTTATTCTTCTTTCAAGGCCAAGTAAAATTAAGATTTTTGTGGATTTATTTACGTGTTTTTTAGTTTTTTCATCCATTTAAATAATGCAGAATGATAATGCAGTACAGTAGATATTTATTTCTTAAACTGTATGACATTTGTTATTATAAAATACGATAAACGAAAAAATTAAATTCCCTCAATTTAATTAATAAATACGCATTTGGTCTACAGAAAAAAGACAACCCAATTATCCGGATTTTCCGAATTTACAGATGGGGTGTTGTCCCAGTTAATCCGTATAATTGGAGTTTTAAAAAAATTTAAGTAGCAAGAACATAGGAGAAGACAATCTCTAACTTGAGTTATATTAGCGATCATTTAAGTTACTTGATTTGTTCTTAGCGTCTCACATAGTTTCTCTAACACAAACAGGTGGGTTAAAATAACCCCAACAATGTCATTACATGTTATGTCATTTTTGTTTATGGTCCTCAAATGCTGATGTATGATCAAGGTGCAAGTGTCAAATGCTGATGTATGATCCCCCCTAGTGGAAAAGCTTTGTGTTGCTTAAAAAAAGTGGGTTCAAAATATTCTTTATAACGAAGAGTATCCTACCGAAAATAGGATGTTTTAAGGGATTATTTGATTCGCGCCAACTCTTTCAAACAAAAATATAGGTTGACGCACCCTGGCAGATTTTTTTTAATAATGAAGAAGTAGAAAATATTCAAAAAGTATTATTCGCAGTAAAAGTGAACAAAATCGTTTTTCAAACATGGCTATTGGAAAAAGAGATAGCGAGAAAAAGGTTTTGACATTTATGCCTCCTAGCGAGAAAACCGTGCCTTATTTAAATAGGAAAATGCTCCCCATCTTTATTGTAGCAAATGTCATACAGTAAAAAATAAAATTTTTTAAAGGAATTTTAGATGCAATTGCAAAACCCTGATGTACATTAACACCACCTACCAACAGAACTGTGAACTATAAAAAATGTAAATGATATATGGCGCTAAAAGATTTTTTTCCAATTGGATTTTTAGAAGCAGTGATATCGAGAAAAACAAATTTGCATTTGCTCCCCTAGTAAGGAAAATGTGCATTATTTTATGCAGAAAATTCACGTGAAATGTTTTCGCAGTTAGTAGTATCTGACAGAAAAAGGATTTTTTTTTCAGCCTGGGTTTTACACGTTCAGATATTTCTCTAAACATGGTGTAAACGGAAACACGAACTTATGTCCTGTAGTGGCAAACGTGTGTATGAAGAGAAATTTTAAGTTATACGCAAAACATTTCGCACCAGAAACGCTAGCAGACAAAGAAAGAATATATTAGATCGGGCAATTAAAAGAAGATATATCGAGAAAAATAAGATACAGAGGAGAAAAAACTATACATTATTTTAAGCAAAGGTAATTTCATAAGGTTTTCTCGAGGTGAAAGGTATCGGATCACAAAGAAGTTTTTTCAGTCGAATTTTCAAAAGCTCAGATATTGCTGAAAATACGAGTACATCAGAAACAGAAATATGCACTTATACGCCTTGTGGAAAACCCGTTCTTCATCAGAAATTAGAAATTTCATGCATAACATTTCCCATCAAGAGCTCTATCCGATGCAAGAGGAATTTTTCAAATCGGACTTATAGAATAAGTGATATCAGGGAAATAACACTTTACCTTTACGGGTTTTGGTGTAAAAATTGGATATTACTTGAAAAAGAAGCTGTACCCAAAATAGACTTCGTTATAAATGGTATCGAAGGGAAGGAAGAATTTTTGCAGTCGGATATTCAGAAGCAATGATGTGTAATAAAATGTATTTTGAATTCCATAGCATCTGCATTTACACCCTATAGAGGCAAAGTTATGCATCAGAAATAAAACGGACACCGAGGATCATCGTTCTCACATTGCAAGCTCCCCAATGGAAAAAAAAATTAAATTGGACTAACAGCGCTGCAGAGATTTCATGTGGTGTTTACAGGCGGCCGCAGGACAAAATGACACCATAAGCACATATTTTTTTACAAAAGATATGCTAACATCAGGACTAATGCCGAAACACAGATACCTAAGGGGACCTATTTGGAAAAACACCAGTTGGTTTCCCATGTGCAGCATGGCAACAATTTCAAATAATTGAAAACATATTCTAAAAGTGATACTACCTATATTTTGCAGAATTTCTTCGAAGTGCCGATGTTAGACTTCGTGTTATAACTATTTCATGCAAACGGATGCGAATCTTTCAAGAAAAACGCATCAGTGTTTCTGCTTTGTAGCTGAATTATCTGCAACGGAAACGTGTAATATTTCTGAATTAAATTCTTCTCCTGGTGGAAAATTGAGTTACCCATCAGATAAATATTAATGACAAGAAAATATGAATGACTTTTGTTTGAAGACCAAGTTGAAATTTGATGTTTGAACAGGAAAGTCGAAATAATGATTCAATTTGTTTCTAACAGTTGTTTTTTTTAATTTGCAATGCATATTATATAGTCGTTTTGAGGTGGTGGAATTCGTACTGAGGAGCGACTGTTCTCCCAACTGAACTATGCCGGCAGGGTTATCTCTGCTTAATTGTTGATTTGACTTATGCGTCACCTCAGTTGTACGTCATCTGATCATGACATGTAGTACGTTAGAAGTTAAATGAAAAACAGCATTTTAACACTAGCTGGTCAGTTTGGAAACGTACAAACGAGATTTCGACATTTGCCACCAGCAGAAAGTTGAATCAAAGTTTCATTTTTCGCTGTTCAGTGTCTAACTGTAAATCGGAAAAACGTAGTGACTTCTGCTTTACAAACTTCGTATTCTCTGGTGTCTTCAGCAGTTAAGGTGGTTGACGTCTGGGATATAGGACTTCGGTTTCAATACAGAGACAGACAAAGTTCTCTGCTTCCCTCCTTTTCTAGTGAACAGTAAACTGCGGAGGGGACAATCTTCACAGTCACGGATACTGGTGAAACGAAGGAAAGGGGAGTAAAACACACCAAAAATTAATAGATCAACGTAAGCTCCCTCAAAATAAAAAAATAAAAGGATATCTCATTATACTCAAGTTATTAAGTCTTTTTTGTGTTTTTTCACTAATTGAAAATATAGTCACTTAGACTGCCATACTTAGGTACTTAAATACTAGATATCTCATTATACTCAAGTTATTAAATCCTTTTTGTGTTTTTTCACTAATTGAAAATATAGTCACTTACACTGCCATACTTAGGTACTTAAATACTAGATATCTCATTATACTCAAGTTATTAAGTCCTTTTTGTGTTTTTTCACTAATTGAAAATATAGTCACTTAGACTGCCATACTTAGGTACTTAAATACTAGTAGCGTTAGTTTTTCTTTTCACCGTACCAGAAAAAAACACAATCACGATCAGTACGATCTCCAAACTTTTTATTTCGCCAAAAAAATTAACAGGTATTTTTAGAAAGAACCAGCAAAAGATTTTTATCAAAGGAAAAAAAGGAAGAGAAAATTTAACATTCACAGAATGAATGCTACAGAAACAAGAAATTCAAATTCAAATTTTCAGAAAACTTCAACAACTGACACACATAGCAAAAGGGTGAAGTGTTTTATTTATTTTGAGGTTATCTATCGCTTAACAATGGTAAAAATATATGACGGAAATATTTTTTGCAAGCAATTTTTGGTTACTTATTAATAATTACTGATAATGTATTTTTATGTCCATTCTTACGTACAACGATTATGTATAGGAAGAAGAGGACATTTTAAAAAAAAATAGATTCAGAAGATATTGCTATTTTAGCTGTTTACACTTATGAAAGTATTATTTTAGTCCTTTGTAACACTTATTGAATTCCCGATCATTGTTAAAGGTTCAAATTTCAGTTTTTAAGCTGTCCATATCTTGCTATAGCTTTCTTTGTCCGCTGGTAAAGAATTTATCCGGAAATTTTATTCTTCAGATCTTTTAAAAACTGAAATGAATTTTAAACCTCAAAAATTGAAAAAAAAAATGAAATTTCTGACCTTAAAAACTGATGTTTCGAATCTTGTCGTTAAACAACTTGAAAGGTGCTGCATTGTTAGACTTTTTGCATTTTTTTATAAATTTCCCTTTATTTTTGACGATGCTTGCACTATGCCTTTTCAAAAATGTATTGTTTGACGTGGGAAACGACTGATATTTCAGCTTTATATGACAGGCTATTAGTAACTCTTTAAAGACTCCATTCACATTTCTAGTACATTTCTCCAATTTCATTTTTAACCTTCCATCCACATTTCTTCGTTTTCTTTGAGATAGAAATCATGTAAAACAAAAAATGAAAATGGTAGTTGTTGCAATTAAAGAGTGATAAACTGAAATCAAAAATAAGTTGTTCTATTCTTAGAACAATAAAGCAACTTATTTCTTCGTGGGGATTTTTCCATAATGATATTTTTACTGAAATATATTATTTGTAACTGCAATTAACATGCTTCACTGAAATATTTATATACGCATCTGGAAACTGGTGGAGAAGACTGGCGGGTGTTAAATTCCTATGAGGGAAAAATGCACTGTATTTGTACATTAACTAAGGAATTAGTTCCCTGGAAAGAGTACGAATCCTTTCTGCTATCATTCAGACTGGAAAAAAGAAAGCTTGATTGTAAAAGAACCATATTCAGAAGATGGCAGAACTACATACCAATTAAAGTCGCCGATATTAAAGCAATGAGTTCGTAAATTAACAGGAGAAACCCACTCATACGGTGAAGAATTTGTTTCTCGAAGACTTTGATTTCAGTGGATAAAGCCCGGAGGATTTGCAGTTTAACGCTTAGATGTGTGGCTCAATTTCTTTAGCTGAAAAATAAATGCCATTGAATAAATTGCTTGACAACCACTTATTGTCTCCAGAGACATAAAAAGAACTTAGCTGCAAATCGAAAAATAAAATTTAATTCTCTCAATTGGCCTAGAATTGTCTGTGTACTCATAACACCATCTATTTTAATATAAATTGCTCAAAAAAAAATTAGGCGTATTACAGAAAAAATGACATCAACAGCTCATAACACACGCTTTTTATTATTGACAACATAATATACTGAAAGTAAAACAGAACTGAAACAGTCAGAAAAAAGGTGCCGCGTGCTGATTTCCAGTTTCAAACAAGATAAAGCCTCGTCGACTCAGCAGGAATGAGAAGTATAGGAGATTGTTCACAACCTCTTATCACCTACGTGGCATGCAGCACATGAGATGATTCGGCACGTATTGAGGTAGCGTAGTGACGCTCACGGAAGAGGTAAAATGTTACAAAGTTCTTAAGGTGTAATCGGCGCCAAGTGATGCCTATACAAGTTCCTCTGCAGCGCATCCAAGATTCCCTCAACAAGACGTAGGTCGGGGGACCTTGGAGGTAGAGGAAACACCGAATTCCGCGATGTGCGAAATCGAAAACCACAATATGAGCTTGATAAGGATGTTCATTATCATCATAAAGCACGAAATTATTACCTATCTCACAGTAGAAAAGTCTCCTAGGACTTTTCTACTGTGAGATAGGTCATAATACAGTATGATATCTTATTACAAATTTTGAAGATGACAATCCGATTTTTGGCGTAAATGTGACAAGGATGGTAAGTCAGATAATATCCGAAAACTTGAAATTATATGGCGTAACCCCGTATTTCTTTCATGATTTATCTGCTTCTCCGGGCAAACACGGGATAAGATTCTTAACCTCCAGATTCGCTAAACATGAATGCCGGTTGCTTCGACTAGCGAATCATGTGATGGTTGAATTCAAATTGATCGGAAACTTGAAACTTGGTCGTCCTGGGTGGTGTAGTGGTTAGCATACCCGGGCGTTTTCTGGGAGACGCGGGTTCGAGTCCCGCTCCAGGACGATGAAAATTTTCAAGTTTTCGGATATTATCTGACTTACCATCCTTGTCACATTTACGCCAAAAATCGGATTGTCATCTTCAAAATTTGTATTATATGGCGTAATCCCGTATTTCTTTCATGATGATATCTTATTGCTGATAATATCTTGATGATATCATATCGCTACACGCTAGCGTTCGTGTGCCCTCAATAAACACTCGGATCTGTGCAGCTATCGAAGCATATTCTCTCCCACACCATGACTCAGACGATATACAACAAATCAACAAATTACCAGACGGGACAAATGCTGCCTGCTGCGTGTTCCTGGTGTTCTCCAGACACGACGTTGCCGACTATTGGAATGTAAATTAATTCTAGACTCATCACAGAATAGCACGCTTCCTTCCACAATGGACATTGTTGCTGCTACACATACCGTTCTTGCAGGATTATCGCAAATCTTGATATTCGGCGTAATGGAAGTGTCGACTACAGACGTTCTTGATGCTGTCGGACACAGACAGTTTCATTACTTGCAGCTACACGGATAGCACTTCTCAGAACATCCTATATGTGGCGCCAATATGTTGTGTGATTTCTTTGAGAGTTTATTGTGAGATATCGGTCTCGTCGAACAGCCGTTGTTCTCGGACAGCCACTTTTCTGTTGTTGTTGTTTTGCAACATGGCCTTGCTCCCCGCAAACGCGCATGTATTCTATTTCTCACACTTTGAGTACATGAGGAGCTGTTGCAACATCTGTCAGTCTGAACCAGGATTTGAGCATTCTAGTTATCCTACTGCGTCTCTGAACGTCAAATGCCTCCTCTGTATTGATCACAGTATGATAGTGGTTTTCACATAGGTGCACAGTTAGGGAGCATCTGAGCCTGACCGCTACGAAGTCCATTTATCTTTCGTACATCTTTCTTCCATATGCGCGTACATAATATTAACGTTGAACCTGAAATTTGCATACTATTAACTTCGTACTTTCCAAGCAACCATTCTGATCTGACAATCTTTGCGTAACCTGTGCCTAGGATTCTAAATTGCAATGTGCCTAACTTTTTGAGAAGTTTAGATCTTTACGAATACGCGAGCAGTTTAGATATCTGAAACTGAAATGTACATCAAAACATATTCGCCTATTAATTCCTGGAGTAGTTTATGAAAACACAAATTTTTTCCGCGACGGCCATCGGAAGCGTGTCCCCTTACTCCGGGGTAAGTCGCTCTTCCAACTGAGCTACACGGACAGAATGTTTCGCTGCAGCTTGTCGTCTTGACACATGTTTTCACCTCTGTAGTACTTCACATCATCTCCATCTTAATTTTTTTTTCTCTGAACTCAAGTAAGAATTTTTCATTAATTCCAAACAATGAATAAGAACAAACATGACACATTTTTCGAAGAACCCAACGGTCGGTGGATCCATTTTCCATAATCGGAAGCCAGTGTGTTTTTTCGCGACGGGCGTCGAACCTGTGTTCCATCACTTCGAAGTAAGTCGCTCTCCCAATTGAGCTACGCGGACAGAATGTCTCGCTGCAGATTTGTCATCTTAACACATATTTTCACTTCTGTAATACGTCACAAGTTATTACAGATTATCTTCAAAAGTTCTTAAGCGATCTTTGCTCCCAGTATGGATGTTCCTTACGTTTATCATCGTGACCACAATGAGAAAAATCCTGAAAGCGAAATCATCGCAAACATTGTAAAAGATCATGAAAGAGGCAATCGTGAACAATGAAAAAGATCCTTAGATATGTCATTGGGAACTATGGGAAGATTTCTTCAGGAGAGCATCGTGAACGACGGGAAAGATCTTGAAAGAGATAGTTGTGAACAATGTGAAGAACCCGGGAGGGATAAGCGTAGGCCTGCAAAATTTGAATCGCTGAAAATTATGAGCAAGTTTTTGGCTAATTCTTACGGTATTTGGTGTGCTGATTTCAAAAATGATTATTCTCAAAGACGTAAAGTTTTTGACAAAATAGATGTGAAAGATATGAGGAAAATAGCCTATATCTTCGCATCCATTTGTGAAAAATCCTTACGTCTTGGAGAAAAATGTATTCTGAAGAAAAGTTTAGTTTACTAAGAAAAATCAAAAAATATTTTTATATGCAAAAATGTGTTGCAAACAACCATTTTAAAATGTCATTTGTATTTACAAGTCGTTATACTGCCTTATTCTTTTGCCTATAGTTCTTATAGTTCTTTATTAGTTCTTACAGTTCTTCTTTTTCTACACACATCTTGTGGGTCTTCTCGGTGCAGCATCCAAAGTAGTCTACACTGCGATCATGTGGACTTTTCATCTTCACTGGTATCGCCGTTCTATCTCATTTATATCTTAGTGGAATTTTTTTCTTGTTCCTTACTAGCGGCTTCAAAGTTTTAAAGAATGTAGTCCAAGTGAGCATTCAGAAAGTGAACCTTCAAGCTCACTGAACAACATAACTGCCTTGAATTTTTCTAGCACGTTTTCTACTATTTACATATTGTTCGGATCTTTGTAGTTCCCTAAAATCTTCTTCACAACGTCTTTAACAGCGTTCCAAGCCTCTCTTTCAAGAGGTTCCATTTTTGTTTCAAATGCAGTCTTTTAGGAGTTTTCCGAATGTCTTATCCGACAATAATGACCTCTTTTAATTTGACGTAAAAACACTCCAGAAACTTTTTTACACAAATACTTCAAACACTTTGCTTCCCTTTGCAAAGCTCTTACAAAGTGCATCATAAGTCCAAGTCTGATATGTAGAGGAGGTAGTAGAACGGTTTTGGGATCAACCAAACTTTCATAGATAATATTCTTGTTTCCTGGTTTTAAAGCAGCCCTGCTTGGCAATAGTTTTATGATCCAGTTCTGGCCCTTTACTCGGATTTCCCGTTCGAACAAATAGCATGAGTATTTGTGTATCATCCTTACTGTCTAAGGAGCATGGACAGCACTTTAAGATCAAGACATATCACACATTTCTGACCGTTGTAGTTGAGCTTCGTAAGAACTAAGACTATATTTGTTTACAATTGCCATAAAAAACTGGTTCATACAGTGGAACTAAGACTACAATTTTAGCTTTCTTTGCACAAACTAGTTTACTTTTTGTAGTGCAAACAAGCTTTTATGGATCCTGATGTCTTCTTTTTGTCGCAAATGTAATCCTTCTAGAGTAGATTTGTCAAATGATAGTAAATTTAGAAAATGAAGGAGATAAAATTTAAGTAATTGTTTTATACATAAGAACAGACGAATTAATACATAACAAAAATAAATTCTCATTTTGTGGAAAAATGGTATGTTAATGGAATTTTTTACAGTTGTATTTTTTCTGAAATCAGCATCCAAAAATATATGAAAAAGTGTGAACATTTTATCTACAATTTTTCCATCGCAGACATGTGTAATCGTAAAGAATGATATGCATCCGAAAGGAAATAAAGAATTCTTCGAAAAGGGGGAGTTTTAGATATCATCATGAATTATCTGAACGATCTTCTAGATGACCATTGTAAACAAAGGAAGCGATATGAAATTAAACTACAAGTGAGTATTATAGAATATTCTAAGAGAAAAACATCGTGAACACTGTGAAGGATTCTTAAACAATGCCCTATCAAAGCAGAAATATTTTCATCGATTATGAAGTTTCCATCGTAACGATGGGAGTATTTTCGAGATTAATGTGAATACTTTGCTGTGTGAGCATTAGAGAGACTGAAACGAGCAATGTGAAGGATTCTCGAGAGAATTATCATTAACAATGTGAAATATATTGTTGGCTCACATCCTTGCGTTTTGGAGTCACGCACCCGCACGCCCATTTGTTTGCAAACTGGTTACCACGGAAACCGAGCTTCAAGTTGCAGGAAATGCTGGGAGGACCTATGCGTGTTGTATATGACGCCAAAACAGAAGCCTTCCTTTTACGAGTGTTTATGTTTTCCAAAGGAAACTCTCCTGTGTGAAATTGGTATTTTAATGAATTTCTATCAAAGGTGTGATTATTTATTTACTTGTGTTGTTTTGCATCGTACGTGCTGTGAAAACCTGTTGCCGTACAAGAATCAATTACGATAAGTTTGGATCAGTTCAAAGAACTAAAAGGAATTATGCCTAATACCCGTAAAATGGAGAGAGAAGATGTTGATTGAGAACCCTTCGTCCTTTGATTATTATATTCTTATTTTCTTTAGTAGTGAAATATGATTCAGTTTTGTATCCATCGTGTGAATATTAAGGAATAAATAACTATAGAAAAGTAATTCGAAAGTACCGCCAATATCATTTCCGCAGTCTGTCGAATGTAAACATATATACAGTGGCAAAGCACCGATCTTCTTTTCGTTTTGAAAGCATGGTAGTTGTAATATTGTACGTATGGTGCTCATTATTTGAATTCGAAGTACGCTGACATAACAGTACAAAGAGAGACAAACTAGTTTTCATGTGTGAAGGATTCTTGAGACGATTATCATTAATAACGTGAAAGATTCAAAGAAGACAGGCTAGGTTTGATTTCATTCAATCAGGAGAGATCAAAATATAGAAATATGCGATAATCTTTACTTGCCTTTATATGTTAAAATTAATAAGTTCGTTAACATAATGTAATTCCATAAAATTGAGCAAATATGTTTAGCGCCGAAATCTAGAACATATCACAGCTTCTGTTACTTATATTTCATGAGTTCAGGTATGTATCTAAATCATGTATAGTCTAAAGTTCCATGTACTTCGCAATAACATTTTTCACGACTTCAGAATCAGTAAACAATCGTTTGCAACTCCATGGGAAATTTTCGGTAAGCCACGCTTTCAAAATCCTGCAGTTCAGTTGCGATATTCGCAAATGCATTCTATCTGAATTAAGTTATTGTATCTTATGGAATGAAACATCCTCACGTGCTACCTCACCTGAAATTTCGAACACTCTCACAAAACATCGCGTTACGATAACATGTATGCAAGTCCTCATCCTGAATTTTATAGCCTAATATTTTTAAACAGGCTAGCTAATGTGAATTCATGTAATACTCCGTAAATCTATGTTTCACTTGGCTATCCAAATTCTGAGTCTTAGCTAGAAAAGTTTTGAATAGTAAATATAATTTCTTTACGAATGAAAAAAAAACCTGCCAGTATTCATTCTCTGCTACCACGAAAAGTTGGAAGTAGTAACCGTTTTCCCACCACGCATCCGATGGGTCACCGTAAGAAAAGTGCGAGTACGTTGTATACAGTTACGTACCGTCACAAAAAAGCATGGTAAAGACTAGTAGTGAAAATGTTCTGTTGTACGAAACTTAAGGATAACACAAAATCTAACGATTACCGAACGTCATGGGGCTAAAAGAGCTTGCTAACATATGTCAGCGGTTTGAAGTATGAAGACATTCCATGATGTTCAGCCCGTATGCAAATTTGCTGTGAGCACGTGACAGCTGCAATGGTGTATATAAGCAGCAGGCCGATTCGTGTCTCAAACGAGGCCGCGGGTGGCCTAGTGGTCAATGTTCGTGACTGCCACGCAGAAGACCTCGGGTTCGATCCCAGGCAGGTACGAACGGTCGAAACACTAAATATCCGCCGTACGTCAGACAGGCACGTTAAGCCGTCGGGCCTCGGGTACTGGCCCCCCGGTAATAAATAAGGGCGTCTTCCTCCCTCTTTCTACCTTGCTTCCGTGTCACTTTCCTATCGGGCACTCTAGCCCAAATCTTCTAGCTTCCTATTTCTAAGGGTTGTTTAGGACCTGAGATCAGATACTCCCTCCCTAAAATCCTCTACTTATGATCTGATCTGATCTCTGTCTCAAATGAGTTCGTTCTGTTTTTCATGTGTTTCAGCGACGCAGCGAGACACTGTATGTCTGAGGTAATAAAAGGATGTCTCGCAGACATGATATGGATGGTTTTACCTGAGGCCGAATTACCAGCAACGTAAAAGTCGAGACTGTGACAGAGTTCGACAGAGTGTTTGCAGTAGCTCACAGCATGAGGTCGTGGCTTTTATCAGCATTCAGGAGACAGAGAATCGCTGCCAGATGTTTTACTTGTAGTCGATCCTTCTGTACGAGACAGGGATTTACAGATACCTGAACATAATGTCGAAATGAAGTCGGAAAATTATTGCGAGCCGGTTGGCTGTTTTACAAACAAGCTGCGATTGATCTGAATGGAATGTGCGACTGTGTATGATGCCATTGTTGAACGGGACAGGTATGATGGCAGCAGTGTCATGGTATAGGCCGGTATCACAGTCAATAGACGTACCGAACTGCCTGTGATGTATGAAGGGACAATAACCGCGGAGAGATACTTAAACGATGTTATTCTTCGTCAGGTTCGCCTATTTTAAGGATTTCGTTTTTATGGACAATAACGCCCGTATTTACCGTAGAGTAGCTGTGGATGAAGTACTGGCTAGTGAAGATATCCGTTTGATGAAATGGCCAGTGCCCCCAGCGACAGTCCAGTCGAATATGCATGGCACGCTGTGGAGACCATGTTGCGAAAGGGAATCCCCCACCATAAACCATTCCTCAACTTATCAGGGCCTCCAGCAAGAGTGAAACAATTTACCCTAAAAGCTTCTAAACCACTTGGTACTAAGCATGACACACCAGTGCCAAACATGCATTGCCGTGCGGCATAGACACTATTTCGGCATAGACACTGACTATTTCGGCATAGACACTGACCCCTACTGACTATTTCGCCATGTAGTTTGTTTATGAAATGCTAATGCAAGAGTGTCACTGGACGATAGGCGAGCCTGTACCTTCTTCGCAACATTTTCTCCTGTTTCGATCTCTATTTCATATTACCTATGATTTTTGATGTTGCGCGTTTCAGTTTACTGTTGCTATTACCATCGATATCACTTACAAAACCTTTTTTCCCGATTTTGACTAGTCAAAATGTACCTCGTCATTAAGTTTCGACAGCAGTCACTATTACCTTTTTTCCAATTTTGACTGGTCAAAATTTACCTCGTCATTGAGTTTCGACAGCAATCATTATTACCTCTACTTTCAATTTTGACTGGTCAAAATGTACCTCGTCATTAAGTTTTGACAGCAGTCAATATTGCTTCCATGAAGTGGGTTGTATAGTATTACCATGCATGGTCTACGCGACATAAATACACTAATTAAAGTTATTCAAAAAGAAGCGAATATTAGAGTGTCAAAATGTTTTTATCATTCCTCTAAAAACAGAGGTATTTTTTGTAGTAGCTAAATGACCTGTATATCTTCACATATATATGATTTGTAAATATTCACTAGTTCAATGAGGCGGATGCTAATTTTTACGATTTAAAATGTGTTCGGTGGAGAGATTCCGTGACAAAAAAATGGAAAACAATAATTTATTTCTTGATTTTTGTTATCCCACCATAAATGTTTTTATTTTTCAGTTATCCAATGTGAATGTCTCAATAACGTTTTGCTTTTGCTGGTTTCCTTATTGTGTTTACAGTATCACGTGAAGAACGTTGTCTCTTGTGCAGTGTTAAAATTTAATTCTCAAATTTGTTTCTATGAAAAATTCCTTGTAACTTTTCAGGTGTGAAAACGATATGCATTGTAACACGTTAATGACTTTAATTATTTAAAATTGAATGCCAGGTTCATGAACTGTGTTTTTTTTTCCTTTCCTTTTTTTTCCAGAAGGCAATGTTTTTACTTGGCGTTCTTCAACTTGTTTTTTTTTTCCTTTAAATCACTTTTTGTTCGTGAAGTGTTACATTTCAGCAAATATGTTCGAAATGAAATAATAATTAATTCAAAGAATAAAAAGGAGAAAAGAAATGTCAATAATTAATCAAAATCTGAAATTACTTCCATTACTGTTTGCTTGAGCTGTTTTTCTTGTATGTGTCGTCAGGCCCTGCTGCCATATAATGTGTGGGTGTCTGTGGCTAATGTGCTAGCACCTCACTCTCCACACGAGCGGTTGTATGTGTGTGCGTGCGTGCGTGTGATTGTGTCCGCACATCCTGTGATCACTTCTTCTTCCCTTTCTCCTGTTTCTTTCCAGCCCACTGGCTAACACAGCGCACGGCGGGCCAAGGAGCGTGCCCGACGACACATTCGCTGGCTTACACCTAGCCTATGAAGTGAAAAAACTCATGTATGCCTCTACTACTTCTTCTTCTCTTTACTTCTCTCACTTTTCACGCTTGCTCTCTGCTTTCGTTTTCATTTTTTACAACTGCTGTTTTATGCTGCAAGCAAACTAGATACCCTCTTATGTCATGCATGCGTTTTTAAACAAAGAAAGATATTTTTGACCTTGTCCAGCCCGTCGCGTACAGCTGGATAAGTGGAAGGAATAGAAAGAAAACGAAAATTCCCACTATTACAGATCAGTATAAATATACTGTTTATTTAATGTATCACGTATCTTCAGCATTCGAAAATCAACGAGATGCTATTTTAACTACAAACTGAAAAAAAATCAACTTACTAACTAGTAATATTGCTGGAAATTTAAAAATATTCTACTGTGTTTTCTTTATGAGATTTGCATCTCATAATTCACTGTTATGCGAATAATACAAAATCCAGGTAGAATGAACACAACTCTTAATTACCACAGATTTGCAAATATTTGTAGTGCAAGTACTTAAAATTTTCAAAACCCTGTAAAAAGTCCAATTTCCTGTTTTAAGTTGAGTGTTCCAGTAAATTTTCAACTGGTTTACCATTTATTTAAAACGGGCAACATGAAAGAAAGCATGCCTGCCTTGGATTTCTTGTTTGAGATTTTGACTAACTGTTACCTGATTAACCAGATATTCTATTTTCTCTAAAACCATATTTCATATTTTGTGGGGTTTTTTATTGACACTAAAATATGAAATTTCGTCAAAACAATTAACTTTACTCTAACTTTAGATTTGTGAGTACACAAAACTTATTTAAAATGCTGTAACTCACGTTTCTATAAATGGAATCCAGTTTTGCTATATTTACACTGAAAACTAGGCAGCTTTAATTCAAATGGTGAACATTGTTGCACTGTAATGCCATTGGTGAACATTTTTGTATTGTAGTAACCAGCACAAAAGTACGCTTCTACGTCGCATTCCTAATTTTTCCCCAACTTACACTATCCAACAAAAGTGAATTTCTGGCGATATGGACGATAGCTATTGAAAAACAAACACCCACACATAATAAATATATATATTAGGAAACGCAATGTTTTTGACGCTATAACCACATAAGTTGAAAATTGATGCATCAATTCAAATGAAATATAAATAGATATTGTAGGTTTAAAAAATTAACAATTTTTAATATTCAATTCACATCGCAGTGGTTCTCAAATTTATTTATTTTTACACTTCCTACATGAGCACAGAGCTGCCATTTCGATGGGTAGCATAATTATTGAAATAATAGCACATATGTAAGAAGTATGCTTAAGGAATACTGCACTAGACAAAATCTTCATGTACCATTCATAGTTAACTCATTTTACGTTTCCATTTTTCAAGGAAATAGGAACTTAAACATGTATATCAGTTCTCCTTCAGAAACCCTGCTTTTGTGTTTAATGGAAATGGAAGAATGATCTCACGTGCCTCATTTAATGTCTACATTGATTCAAAACATGTGAAAACGTGAGTCCATGACATCTTTTTAGATTTCAATTATTCCAACACTGGCGGAATTTTCCTGTTCCAGACGAACTCTTCTGAAAAGTCTAAGATCCGATAATCATATTATTTCATTCCGCTACTCAAAGTATTTCAAAGGCAACTGGTGTTATTTTTCGGTGCTTCGGATGTTTGTTTTCTTTTATAGACTTTAAAGATCGAGTGTTGGTGAATATACGACAAAACATCTACCTATTTGACCTGTCAATATTAAGATGTCGCAGCTCATCGAAGGTCATTTTAACAAAAGAATCTTTGAAACGGGTATAGCTCTATTCCCGAAAAGCCCCATCACCAAGAAGATCACTTCATGGAAAGGTTTTTTCATTGAAGTGAACATTTTTTCCAAGCGTTGTTTCACCGTACTTGATCGAAAGAGAATTTTTCGTGGCATCGAAAGAACATTTTTCCGAAGGGTCAGTTCATCAAAGCTTTGTATACATCTGTATTACTAAAGGATTCACTGGGGAGTGCAGTGCTTTCCCGGGTATGTTTATTTAAAATATCTCGTAATCTTGATTCATCTCTCTAAAAATTGTATAGGTAGTTTGTTAAGGATTTTCTTTTCTGCAATTTTTCTGAGACCTAGATTGTTTAACTCTAAGCTTAACTTCAGGTAAAATGGAGAGAATGTTTTTTTAAGGGAAATATATTTTTTGAAATATTATTCAAATTATCATTAATTCATATTATCTAATGATTTAGTTAAATTACTTATACTTAGTATCGACAGAATTAATCAGTAACGCTACTAACACCGAATTTATTATGGATGTTCTGCGTGGCTGCATTCCAAAGTAAATTAGACAGATTAACTTTTCCCAATATACACAGGTTTCTCCTGCTATCCGAAAGTTGAGCGTTGAAGCAATTACCATTCATTTATATAGCGAAACTAATTGAGCATCCCCCCCCCCCACACACACACACCCCAAAAAATCTTACCGAATCATACCAAATAACACATAAAGGTTAAAATAACGCTTAACATATAGTAAAACCAGGAATGATATAAATGCACAGCATATTGATAAATACACATTTTGCACATTACTGGATGCTGACTAAAAGAGCCCTCTTCGATACTAGCAGAACAGTTAGTAACTTCCGCAGTTTTCAAGATTCCCCCTCTCTGGTGTAAATAGTACTAATGGTGAACGAGACTAGTTCATCGCACGTACAATATCTTTGTTTCATTCACCACAAAATAATGCTTAATTACTTCCAGTTTTATGCTAAGCCTGATACCCTTACGAGCTGTCTTAGGATTTTCTGGTAACTAAGGATGCACCTTGTTAACGGATGCACAAAATAAATCGGATAAAGCACAGATGCTTACAGACACAGTTCAAAGCTATGACGGCTTGACGCTGAGTGTAGTTCCCAGGGAAGGAGTTTGGCGGAGCCAATTTTGCTGCTCGGGGTGAGCGCTGCCTCTATAACGGCTCGCTGCAAAATAAACGCTGAACGCTATTTTTGCTTTTCGCCTTTTTTGCGTAAACGTGAAAATCCTCTTTGGATTTCTTTCGTTTAGCAAAAACATTTAATATTTCGTAAAAGCGAATTGACGTAAAGCAAACTTTCGAAAAGCGAGGGACACCTGCATTTATTATGAATGCTTTCCGTGATTGCCTTCCAAAGTAAATTTGCCGGATTAACACATGAAAATATATGTATTTATTATGGATGCTTTCCGTGACTGCATTCCGAAGTAAATTTGCCGGATTAATATATGTAAATATGCCCGTATAATATAATATCGCATAAAATTTCAGTTGTACTGATTTATATTGTGTCCATAAGAACAAATACAGCAATGGTTGCTACACAAAATAATTCTTTAATCGCCATCGCATCAATTCGTCAGAACTGTTGCCTTAAAGTTAGGATTTATAAGTCTTGAAGACAAACGTGTTTTTAGTGAGTTCAAAGAAAGCACTTGACATTAATATCTCCAAAGTTTATCACAGTGCCATACATAATTTATTCTCTGCCTCTCACAACTGATTCTACATTGTAAATAAAATAAATGAAGCTAAAATGGCGCTTAAGAACTGTTTATAGAATTACAATAATCTAATTTAAAACCTTTCTTGAAGAGCATTTTGTAAGTTTGAATCAGAGATTTTTTTGGAAAATTAATCTTTCCGTGAAGCGATTCTTTTCGATGAAAATACCTCTGTAAAAATGATTTTTTTCTCCATCGCTAAAACGAACTTTTCGTTAAAATGATACTTTTGATCAAGCTGCTTCGATGAAGTAATCTGTCAGTCAAGTGAGTTTGAAGAGTTCTTTCCGCTATAAGAGTGATATCTCATGGCCATCAGTGGTGCACTATCTTTCCTATCTTCCTCTAACTTATCCAAGATCGATTTTATCAGTCCACCGTCGGCAAGCGTCACGTGTCCAGATTATGTGCTCTTGCTTTCTAAATGGAGCAGCTGGACTTGGTTTTGTCCAGTTCTAACCGGTTTGCTCTTTTCGTAGTCCATGGAATTGCGCATAACTCTCAAGTCTGTAATTCATGAAATTCAATATTCTTTTTATCTAACTCTTCGGGAGCGTCAAACATTCAGAGCCTTGCATTTCTACAAGCAAGACGTAATTTTAAAATATTTTGATCTTTATCATGATTGAGTTGTTGTTTTTTTTCCTTCACAACAATCATCTTTAATTTTTTCATCGCAATGTCTCAATCGATAATCACTTGCTCACCAGTACAGCACAAATGCCATTATTAACTAATTTTTAGCTCAAGAAAGTAAAATTGTCGAAAGCTCTACTTCCTCTTCTACAACAGCAAAATCTCTGAAGATGGAAGTTGATATGACCTTTGTCTTCTTAGCATTTATCGTCGACCCTAATTTTGCACTGTAGAATTTCATTCTCTAAATGAGTACTTTTAAGTTTTCTCTGGCTTCTGTTGAAACATAGCTTCAGAGTTGTTGCAGTAAAATCAGCATGTCTTCAGAACATTCCTTTTCTTACAGGAAGTATTAAAATACCTATGGGAGTAATTTCAATGAAACAAAACACGAAAGTGTGCCAAATGAAATACTCATTCTATTTGCATAGCTCTATTTAAAAAAGCCCGAACAATCTAATTTGTGTCTTTACGACTTATCACAGGGTATAAATTCAGTTAACTTGGCGAACTAGCATACTTAAACCAGTTAAAATCCTGCACGTAGAAATGTTATATTTCTCATGAATTATTAAGAAAACAAAATTGAAATCGTCATAAATAAGTTTTATTTCATGTTCATAAGGAATGTTAAGAAGAAATTAAATTTCAAAAGAATGAAACACGTTCCTAAATTTTATTAGGTAAAAATACGAAAATAAATTATGTATATCTTTTTCCATATATTTCAAGTTCTGCCATATAACTTTTCACATTCAGTATGTACAATTCATCTACAGTTATTTCCAGCAAAAATGCTAATTCGTGTATGTTACTGAACTGCTGTTTCCCAAAGTTTCTGCATTATGTTTGAATCAAGTGCCTATACACAGTATATACACTATCTACCAAAAAGTAATTGGACACCCCTACAATCGACGGTATCTGCGGTCCTGATACACGTCACGGCCGCTGCCGTTAAATATCGTGTGGGAAACAACAACGCAACCAGTCGCATGCAAGATGCCACGCAGTTCGGAGCTCTCTGATTTCGAGAAAGGTGTAATCGTCGGGTATCACAGAAATGGCCGATCCATACGTGACATATCCAGCGAGTTGAAGTACCCAAAATCGACAGTGGCCTACGTGATTGGCAAGCGGAAGATGAGAGGTGTCTGTCGGTATGTGCCCCTACCCGACAGACCCACAAAACTGGGAGTTAGAGACCGACGGGTGCTGACCAGAGAAATTCGGAAGAACCGCACCAAATCGATGGGCCACATCCGCGAGGAGTTTCAACAGGCATCCGGGAGTGTTCTTTCGATGAATACTATCCGTAAGTCCATCTGCTCGGTTATCATGGACGTGCTGCCGCCTACAAGCCTTTGATCACCAAGTCCAATAGCGCTGCTCGGCTAACGTGGTACAAAGAACGTCGACAGTGGACCGTTGAACAGTGGAAACAGGTTCTCTGGAGCAACGAATCAAGGTTCACCCTCTACCGTTCGGATGACAGGGTCTGGGTTTGGCGTCTGCTTGGAGAACGCTTCCTGCCGGAATGTATTGTGCCAACTGTGAAGTTCGGCGGCAGTGGAATTATGCTATGGGGGTGTTTCTCCTGGTATGGCACGGGACCCTTGGTCGCAATTCCTGGTAGACTCAACGCCGAGACCTACTGCACCATTTTGGATGACCATGTGCTTCCTACGTTGTGGCAGTTTTACGGGGTGGACCCATGTTACTTTCAGGATGACAATGCCACCTGTCATGTTGCGCGGTCCACCATGGCTTGGTTTGGTGACAATGGGGTTAATCGAATGGACTGGTCTGCGCAGAGCCCGGACCTTAACCCTATCGAGCACCTCTGGAACGAGTTGGATCGTCGACTTAAGGGGGGCCCCCACCGTCCGAAATCGGTGAAGGAACTGACCTGTCTTCTCCAAGCCGAGTGGAAGAAAATACCGCTAGCCGTCGTACAACGCCTGGTTGAGAGTATGCCCCGGAGGGTCGCAGCTGTAATCGCCGCTTGTGGAGGCTCCACCAACTATTGAAGGTGAATAAACTTCGGTTTCCTTTGCTATCACAGGTGTCCAATTACTTGTTGGTAGATAGTGTATATATATTACTCAACGTGGGAAAAGGCAAGCCTTCATACCCCGAATTGTGTAGGACAAAATGCAAGGACATTAACAACGTGCCGACGTAATACCTTTGCATTGTTTCGACAACAAATGAAAGACCTAAGTCTTGTGATTAGATTCACAATTTTTGTGAAGTTATATGACACTTTAATTGCAAATCACATAAGAAATTATCCCGTGAAAGTATTGAAGTGTATCTTGTTTAATGCCTTCATATATGGCTAAGCTTATCTACTAACACATCTTGAGCACAGTTCTACAGGTCCTCAAGCAAAATAAATAAATGCATCGTCAAATATGTTGCCAAATATATTCATTCTACCATGAAGTAGTATCAGAGTCCTCAGTTCAGAATTTTTGCTACTTTCACTTCCGCGACAGACAGAATCCTCAACCACATACCTTTTTGCTTTACTTGCTATGTTAAATATTTGGGCTCTAGGGCAATTCCTCGCTACAAAAACCAATTTCCACACAACACAACACTTGGTAAAATCTAGTAGTGACGAAGGCAATAATCCCTTTTCAGTTTCAACGTTTTGCCACTTTGCATGCCAGGGGTGAAAGGAAAAAAAGTAATTTTCCATTTCGGCTTCAGAATTACTTATTGCGCAGACGACACTAAACAACATACGTAAGGCTTCTGGAGGTTTTAATGCATTAACTATGCTAAACCATCGCGGAATCGCAACAGTTTTGGAACACGGTGAGTGAATTTTGTTTTGTGCATTTCCTTTGTAACTGATACATTTATTTACTCAGACTTTTGCTAGCAGAGTTGAGTATTTCTCACACAAGAATCTCAAAACTTTTTCTGCCTGCCTTTTTAGATTGGCCTGTCGTCGTGCGTACGTCTCTCTCAGCCTAATAAAAAAAAATTTTTGATTTTAATGCTCTGAAATTCTCTGTCCTCCTTTTCTAGACAAATTCAAATCTTTGTGTATACAAAGAAATTAAGCTGTTCTAGAGGACGATTCCTGCTCTTTTGTTAAGTAACAAACATATGGTATAATCAGATACAGTGATGCACCTGGTGGAAAAGTATAAGCAGTTTTGTGAAAGAGTGAGCCTCGTTTTGATAAGTTTCAATCTAACAGTCCAACTTAGGTACGGAAAACTCCAAAGAAACTCCAACTGCTGTATCATGCTACTTCATAGACAAAGTTTAAAATAAAAGATCACTGCGTGAATGTGTTCTTCTCAGTGAAATTAAGTCAGTCGGCTGTTCTTTTTGTAAATCTGATCGTGGTTGCCCTTTGAAGCATTCTAGGAAATCACTAGTTATATAAAGCTCACACATACATTTACCACAGTTGTGAGGAAGAGTTCGACATTTTACTCTTCTTAAATGGCCATCAGCAAAACGAAGGTTAATTAGGTAATCTCCACTAATCTTTATCCCTTTGTTTTCCCAGTTCAATGATTGAAAGACATTTTGCAATGTGGCATTAAAAAGCTTGGGAGATATGGTGTCACATTGTCCCACTCCCTTTCCAATTCTTATTTGTGCTGTATCCTCAAATATCCGAACCTTTGCACTTGCATTTTCATGGATATTATTAATGATGTATATATATCCACATGGGAGATGGGTGGATGAAATTCGAAAGTATACGGGAGTGACATGGAGGAGACTGGCACAAGACAGACCGTTGTGGAGGAAACTTAGGGAGACCTTCGTCCAGCAGTGGATTGATAATGGTTGATAATGATGATATATATATATATATATATATATATATATATATATATATATATATATATATATATATATATATATAAACTAACTGCAAACGATTATAGAACGTCGGCAAATGCAAATAGCTGTGTGCGATAATGGCTGATGGCAGCGCCATCCAACAGCTTTCCAGTCAACCGTAACCGCGCACAGCTGTAGTGACAGAAGGGAGGAAAGTTGACAGTGAAAGCAATGTCGTTCAAGAAGCAACATTTGAGGCACTGCCTCCTGTTTGCGTTTCAGCTGAAAAAAATGCCGCTGAAGCCCAGCAAATGATCTGGGCTGCTTTGGGTGAGGCTGCTTTGGGTGAGGCTGCTGTGTCCTACAGTACGTGTAAGAAGTGGTTCCAGCGGTTTAAGCAGGGAAATTTTGATCTCCGTGATGCAGAACGTCCGGGACAGCCACAGAAAGCTGACGATGAGGAACTGGAACAACTGTTGGACGCAGATCCCTGTCGCACACAGTCAGAGCTCGCCCAGGAACTCGGAGTGACGCGGCAAGCCATTGCAAAGCGCCTTGAATTTGGACGGATTCACAAGGATGGCCGTTGGGTGCCCCACCAACTCACAGCTGCGAACAAGTCTAGGCGCTACGATGTTGCTGTGTCCTTGCTCTCCAGATTCAAGAAGGATTTCCTCCACAAGATTTTGACCTATGATGAGAAGTGAATCCCCTACGATAATCTTAAGCGGCGCAAATTGTGGGTTTCTCCAGGTCAGCCTGCCACCAGTACCGCCAAACCGAATATCCATGCCAGGAAGTTGTTGCTGTGCATATGGTGGGATCAGCGCGGTGTCGTACGCAATGAGTTGCTCAAACCTGGTGAAACGGTCAATGCTGAGCGTTATTGTCAGCAACTCATTCGTGTGAGTGACGCACTGGAGGCGAAAAGGCCATACACCGGCAAGGGCAGTAGGTCAGTCTTGCTGCTTGAGGATAACGCGCGTCCTCACACCGCGAAAACGACTTTAAAGACGATCACAGACCTGGGATGGGAGATTTTGTCCCACCCGGCGTATTCTCCAGACTTCGCCCCATCGGATTATCACCTCTTTCGCTCCCTGCAACATCACCTGAGTGATACGCACTTCACTTCTGTCGAGGAGGTCCACACAAATATTGATGACTTTATCACCTCGAAACAGCCCTCTTTTTTCCGCAATGGCATTCGGCAGTTCCCTGACCGATGGTTCAAATGTATCCAACACGACGGGGATTATTTCCTTGATTAGGTACGTATTCGACTTGCTATAATTTGCTGTTAACGTGTCGTGCCTGTGGCCGATAATTAAGTTGCACACATAATAACTTTTTTAATTTCTTTCCCATATCAAGTACCGGCATTGTCTCCCTGCCAAGTAACGGTATTGTCCTCCTACTCGGTTCTTCCACTCTCTCTCTCACTCTCTCATTACATGCACATGCTCACAGTACATAGTCATTCTATGTGTATCATCTTCTGCCTGTTCTTTAAAATCAAAGGCACTATAACAGCATTTCGTTTCAGCCTCTGCATTTCTCTCTCACACTCTGTCTCTTTCGCACATCAAGGAAATACAAATACACTGTCGTAACTCCATCTCAGCCTGTGCGCTTCTGCCCTGCCTCTTTTTTTTTTCTAGTTCATCACATACTTAAAAACACAAGCTCCATGCCACCTAACGATCCGAAACGCTCATTTCTTGATTGGTGCTTAATATGGGTCCAGGCTCGAGTCCGAAATAGTGTGTTTGTCCTATGGCGCTGTGTTTCTTGTTTCTCCCCTTCCTAGAACCAGTGTCTCAGAATTAGGGACGGGATAGTGCTAATAATATTAAGTGTTACTCATGATAGTCGTTAAACTTTGAAACAAAAACGGGGGACTGATACGTCACAGTTTCTTTATTTGGTGAAAGAGCTTAGGCAGTTTTTCATGAAGTTTCCGAAATTTGGAAGGAGTACATCTGATACGAAGCGTCTGCTTTACTTGATACGAAAGATTTGGTTTATCTACCTGCTCTGCATAAAGACAACGAAAGTCCTAAAAAAACTATGGTTCATTATAATTGCTTTACCTCCTGAATGAGCTCTCTCTGCCACTTATTCAAGAAAGCCTTGAATATTGAAAGAAGTAAGAATGATGCGTAGAGACTACTTCGCCTGGTGAAAGAGTTCTACCTTTAACATAAAATGCTTCCTATGTCAGGAGAAGGACAGCAGGCATGTTACCGTAGCTGCAGCTTCTAAATTAATACACTATCAGGTTTAAAGAAATTATAGTTAAGTGAACTCAAAGTAATGAATTACCTTAAGGCAGTCGATCCTTTATTCAGGGTGCTCACATATCACCAGACACCGTCAAGCCGTTGAACTTCATCAGACACCGTCAAGCTGTTTAACTTCACCAGACTTACTAACCTATACCCATGAGTCTGTCTCACTAACCGGTTACTGCATGTGGTAGCATGCATGGGCGTAGTGTCGGGGGGAACTTGACCCCAACTTTAGAATTTTTAAAGGCGAAGGCATACTTAGGGGGGCTGCAAATATGAGTGATAGATTTAATGAAGTCCCCCTATGAAGTTCAAAGAGGAAGAATCAAGAACTTATATATACACACGCTTTTATGCTCACTTTTTAGATTTAGCTGTGGTTGATTTCAGGGGGAAGTAAAACCACGACAAGATGATATCATTGTAGAGATCCCATTTTATAACATTTTTATATAACTGTAAGAAGACGTGTAATATTTATAAGATTTTTTTACACTTAAAGGAATTTTATTTCATAAAACTTAGCATCTTGTGAAAAATACTGTGGACTGTTTGCCTTCGTTCACTATCAGCAGTGATTGAAGAGTAATGCAAAACAAAAAAATGTTTGTCATACACTTTAAAAACCCAAATTTTGTGACATTTACGAAGAAATTATTTCCATGCGGTCTCTCCTACAAAGCAAAACATCAGTTTACAATTATTCGCACCCCTCTTTTGGTCACACAACGCCTATGGTAACACGGTCTTTGGTTTCAATCATGTCTGAACTGGCATGTATACATCAAGGAAAGGCTCCTAGAAATTCAGATGCGGCGTTAAGAACAAAAGCATCACAGGAAGTGACAAAGTTCCAATAACTGTAAAAGGCAACTAATCTGGAAGGTTAGAAGGACGGCATGCGTAACAAGTGATGTAAGACTTTAGCCTGCTCTAGATGAAAGCTGCTGTTTTCCCGATAGAAGTAAGGTGGACACAATATTACAAGAACTTCTGTATTGGATATTACACTCGTCTGCTTTTGCAGTTCAGAGAAAAACAATCTAATGTACTTCCGACACACCTAGCAATTTATTCAATGCTTTTGGCGAAATTCGTTCTTCAAAAACTCCACTAAGTAGTCGATCTGCGGACTGAATCCCGTTTAGTGTTGAGCTGCGACGAAGAAAGTTTCAGTTGTTAAACCAGAAGTAAGAAATTCCTTTCAGGACCAAGACACTAGTACCGAAGGCATTATTAAAAGTTCTATAACAAAATAAATCACGTCCACATTACGCGACAGTAGGAGAAAGTTCTGTTCAAGAACTTAAATTAAGAAATGCATCGAAGAGTCAAAACACTATCGCCGCCTGCCTAATATGATGTTGGCTCTCCACGAGCAGCCAAAACAGCTCTACCCGGCAGGCATAGATTCTTCGAGATTTCTAAAGGTGTTTTGTGGTATTTGGTAGCAACATGTTACCAGCAGATCCTCTAACTCTCGTAAGTAATGTGGGTCAACCACCATAGGTATTGGATTTGCTGTTCCGACACAAAACACAGATGTTCGATTCGATTGATGTGTAGGGAATTTGGAAGCCGGGAAAATACTTGGAAGCCTTCCCCATGTTCCGCGAACTACTCTCGAACAATCCGGGCAGTATGACTAGCGCATTATCCTTTTGAAAAAGAGCACTACCTGAGGGGAATACCTTTTCCATGAAAGGATGTATCTGGCCTGGAATGATGTCTAAAAATCCCCCACCCCCGTACACCACGTCACCAACATTTTAGTGATGCCAACATTTAAACAGAAAAAGGCGTAGAAGTTATTAACAGCTGATATTACACTAAGTATAAGAAATTACAAATGACACTAGGCAAGAAGTGCAGATTAGCCATTGGACAAAGTCTCTGTCGGGGCAACCAATCTACGCCAAGGTCCCTGTACATATGCGGGCAAGTTCAAGGTCCCGGTACATATGCGGGCAAGTCCAAATTACAACATCTGTCACCATAAGCAAGAACTTGCCCGCATATGTACAGGGACCTTGGCGTAGATTGGTTGCCCCGACAGACACTTTGTCCAATGGCTAATCTGCACTTCTTGCCTAGTGTCATTTGTAATTTCTTATACTTAGTGTAATATCAGCTGTTAATAACTTGTACGCCTTTTTCTGTTTAAATGTTGGCATCACTAAACTGTTGGTGACGTGGTATACGGGGGGGGGGGGGATTTTTATCTGTATATCATGACTGCCTCTATCGTGTCCCTGTGGTGCTTTGGACCCGTAGATGGGGACAACGGGATCCCCGAAAGCGCTAGTCAGTTTTTTAACCTACTTTTAAATTGTAAATAAAGTGATTTTAATTTGCAACTTATGATATGGTGTTTTATCGCACAGGTAGACAGCTGAATTCTTGCATATATAACGCACACGTACTCGGCCGTCATATGGCGCAGCAAGAAACGAGATTCAATGTCATTCAAGGTCCAGTTTCGATGATCGCGTGCCCATTGTAGAAGCTTCCGACGGTGAACTCAGGTTAGCATTGTATTTGGAGCTGCATGCGGCTACGGAACCCCATTTTCAGCAGGGTTTGATGTACTGTGTATTGTGAATGACACATTTCTCCTGTCACCAGCATTCAAATTACCAGCAGGTTGCGCCACAGTATCCCTTCTGTTAAGTTGTACGATACGGGATAGCTTTCTCTCATCTCTAACATAGATGAGCCGTGCTTATCGGCCCATACCTTGCCGACACGACGGTTGGTGGTGGGGGGGGGTTCCCTTCTCGGACCACTTTTTTGAAGGTCCTAACCACTGGTGACCATGAGCAACCCACAAGCCGTGCCTTCTCGGAAACGTTCTGTCCCAGTCGTCTGACCATTGCAAATAAAGACGCGCTGGTGATGATGTTTTGGCTCTTCGGTGTATATGCATAAAGGGTGATTGTAAACTTCTTCAACAAGTTAGTAAAAACATGCAATGCATTGATTATGATACGCTTTCCAACATACTAGAAATAATTACTCAAGTTATTACTCAAGTTATGAGGGAAATGGCTGTGGAATAAATCTCACCCCTGTGCCCTGACCTTTGATCCATTTGGATGATATTCAACAGAACTGGTTCGGTATATCTCCGAAATAACATGATAAAGTTTTGTCACAATCGAAGCAATTTTACGTAAGTTATGATGCATAAGGGCTATGGAATAGATCCTGCTTCTGTGTCCTAACCTATGACCCATTTCGCCCATTTTCAATAGGATTCGTCCCCAGGCAGGTCCCTACAACATACAAATATTTCATCCAAATCGAAACATTTTTACGTAAGTTATGACGCATAATGGCGATGGAAGTGATACCGCTCCTATGTCCTGACCTTTGACCCCCATTTCGCCAATTTTCAATAGTTTTTGTCCCCAGATGATCCCCTAACACATACTAAAATTTCATCGAAATCGAACGATTTTTATCCGAGTTATCGTGCGAACGAACATACGCACACAACGCGTGACGTAATGAGGCCGATGGGAATCGCGACCATCTGCTCGCGAGAGTGTGACGTCATAAAACTTTAATAGGATCCGCACATTTGTTTGTCTACTGACGTCATGAAAATACAGGTCGCGCCATCTTTTTTCTGGACAATTAATGCGTTCACAAGGATGAAAATTTGAACATCGATTAAAATAGCTTCGTTTTATAAATTGGAATACCTAATATTTTCTAAAACATAGCCTTAATTATGCAATCCAACATTTGTTTGTCTACGGACATCATCAAAGTACAGGTTGCGTCATCCTTTTTCTGGTTTCAACACACCAAAGGAAAAGTTATTGATTTTTAATATAATTATGGTTATGTTTTCGAAAATATTAAGTATTCCAAGTTATAATAAGAAGTTATTTTAATCGATGTTCAAATTTTCATCCTTGGGAACACATTAATTGTGAAGGAAATGTGTACAAAAGTTTTTCCATTGGAAGTATAGGAAGCAAAATTACTTGACGTCCACCTTAATAATATGGGATAAGGAAAATGGAATGGATCGCAATACTATGTCCTGACCTTTGACAACATTTCGTCCATTTTCAATAGGGTTCGTCCCCAGTTGGCCCCCTACTACATACTGAAATTTCATCGAAATCGTACCATTTTTACGCACGTTATGATGCATAAAGGCAATGGAATGCATCCTGCTCTTATGTCCTGACATTTGACCCCAATTCACCCATTTTGAATAGGGTTCGTCCCCAAGCGGTCTCCTACCACATAGTAAAATTTCATTGAAATCGAACCATATTTACGTAAGTTATGACGTATAAGTGCAATGGAATGGATCCCGCTCCTACGTCGTGACCTTTGACTCTATTTGTCCCATTTTCAGTAGAGTTCGTCCCCAGGTGGTCCCCTACCACATACTAAAACTTCATCGAAATTGAACCATTTTTACGCCAGTTATCGTGCAGACGGACGGATGGACAAAGCTGGAGCATATACGCTTCTTCAATCTACGGTTGGAAAGCGTAACAAAACAAGAGGGATGATAGTACACATCAAGATGAACAATATTTGCAATGGAACCTAAGGCCGCATTCCACTCCTAGTGTCAGAAAAGAGTAAAGTTACATATCCACGTTGAACCTTCAACAGTGAAAACAAAGAGACATACCTAATTTGTGAGTAGCACAATTCCGATCGCATCAGAGAAAGACTCAAAGGAGCTGCTCAAACTGGCGTCCAAGGGCGTCGTTGCACAACCCACACCGGCGAACGAAGGATTGTCGCACCCTCTCGTACCTTCCAGGGGTGGTGTTGATCTTGTCCGCAGCAACACAGATTCGCGCGACAAGATCTTCCAGGCAGTCCACAGGTGTCTCGTACACCGATGTTTTCATGTGCCCTGTCCCAGTCGTCTGATTGTGGATTAAGGTCCGGGGAGCGTGGACTCCAAGCCACAGGTGCACCGCGTCCAATCCACCGCCCGGGATATGTCGCATTTTAGAAGTATCGGACCTCGGTGGCAAAGTGTGCAGGGGCGCCCCATTAGGCATAAACCACATGTCTCTCCGTGTGGTGAGCGAAACATTCTGCAACAGACAGGGAACCAATTGCTACAGGAACACACGGTACGCTGCGCCGGTCAAACGTATACGTCAACTCTCATGTGATGTTCGCACGGTAATATCGCTGATCGGGTTCTTCTGCGTTTTTAAATGTTTGCTCCTCATCGTCTACGCACGTGTTCAGCGCACCTGATCCGCATCTTGTGCTCCTCATGCGCTGGTTGAAACTCCATGTGCCTGCTGGACGTTTTTCGAACGTGCTCTTTTCTGGAACTAAGAGTAGAATGCGGCCTTAGGTTCCCATTGCAAAAATTGTTCGTCTTGATGTGTACTATCACCCCTCTTGTTGAAGGAGTTTACAATCACACTGTATATAAATACTCCAGTTTTTCCAGTTCTCCCAAATGTGTAGTTGATCCAGTTCTGTTTGCATTTAATCAGGTAATTAATAGTTAATGAGCAATTATCTTACTTTTTAGAAAATTTAAATGTCGGCTGCATCACGAAACCATCGATGTGCTATTACTAGTTTTATTGCTAGCAATCATGCCCGTTCTCAGAACGGTGAATCTATAAAACCATTTTTGAACATAAATTTGAAGAAAGGAAAAAGCAATTAAGGGAAAGAAAAGTAATTTAAAATCTGTAACTGTTTTACGATTTAGAACAACGTCGTGACGTCAGTGCATACGGTTTGACGTAAAACGGAGCAGGCTTTGACGCCCCTTAATTTTAAATCAAAATTTTTAATTTTCAAAGCATTTCAGTGATTCTGACAAAATTGTCTTTAAACCTATCAGCATTTTGAAACAGGAAAGCTAAGACCCCCCCCCTTTTGAATTTTTTTGTTTTCAGACTTTTTTCTAGGTGTAGAAATGGTAGAATATTCAAGCAAACAATGTTTGAAAGCGCTGTTGTTATTTTTGTTTTATTTATTTATTTATTTATTTGGGGGGGGGGTTGTCCGTACTTTTCTAGGTATACGGACCTTAAGACCTATATGCATGCCAACTTTCAGATTTCTAGGTCATTTAGAAGTGGTCAAACAATTTGCGAAACATTCAAGCAGGCAATGTTCCAAAGCCGCCATTTTAATTTTTTTCTTTTTCGTTTGCGTACTTTTCTATGTATACGGACCTCAAGACCTATCAGCGTGCCAATTTTCAGATCTCTAGGTCATTTAGAAGTGGTCGACCAATTCGTGGCCGGACACACTTGCATTTTGCATTTTACCTCTTTGCTTTTTATATAAGAGGCGAAAGCCTATATTTACATAGGTATTCATGTATGCCGGCGCAAAACACCGAAATTTAAAATAATCGCTACGTCATTAAGCATTACGTCATTACCCGTTTGGTTGTAGCCTGTCCTTTCACCCTATGAGAAAAAGAGTGCTAAAAATAGCTGCGTCACCATTGCAGTAGGTCACGGGATCTGAACTTTCCTGTGTGGTTAACTCTGAAGAGAGAATAAACCGCTCGTTCCTTTCCTTTGCGTCTTTAAAAAATGCTTAAAAATCAGAAAATGACTTTTTCTTAAAAAAAAGTTCTGTTATGACTTTTTCTTAAAAAAGTTCTGTTATGCTGTAAAAATTGCAATGCGTTATGATTTATAGTTTGCCATATATCCAATTTTTTAAATGGATCCTATCGCGAAATAGCGAATTTTGTGAATTTTAAAAATTTAATTTCTCGTAAACTAAATCGAAATTCAAATAAAGGGCGACGTGGTGCAAAAATTCGGCTATGGCCCTACATGCTTACAAAGTTTCGTAGTTCTGTTGCTGTTAGTGTGTCCTGAACGCGACCTGATAGCACTTTTTTGCTTACCTTAAATTTGAAATGCAATAGGGCTTGAAGTATCTCCAGAATTGAAAAATTGTTTATTTCAGTGAGTTCTCCGAATTATTCTCTACAAACGATGCGAATTTCATACTTTTTGTGCTCAATACTTTTTTGAGCTGCGAGCTAGATAAGCGCGAGTGTCGCAAGATTTCCAAAACAGCGGCGGCAGTAATTTTTTTTTTCGAATAGAGAGATATTTGAATTTATAAATACTTCAATTAAATGCTGACAATGTTTTCTCTATGTCTTTAATATTTCTTTAACATTAAACATCAAACATATAGCTTTTTAACATTGCTGTTATATTGCTTAACATGCCAATTACATCGATCAAAAATTATTTTCATCCAGTTATTTAACATCTTTATAAATGAAATATCAGGAAAATGTTTCATACTGTTGTAGAATGTTTTTAAAATTTAGATGCCTAAAATGTTGCAAAGATATTAAGCCAGAGCTTCAGGGCAACATAAAAATGTAACATGAAAATATTAATCCCATGATTATCTTTTTACATATTCAACTTTTGTAAGGCGATACGATGAAAATGGTTTCTCTTTATTTTTGACTTTTCCTGAAAGTTAAAAATGTCTTCTTTATTTTGTAAGACTTAACTATTTAAACGATTGAAAGATCGTATTTCTTTACCATATTCGTGAAGAGCAAGTGCAAATAATAACAAGAAAATATTATCATCATGTTATTTTGAAATATTCACAAATATTAAACAAATAATTTGGCCGAAACATCAACGTCACGGTGCTTTGTAGCATTCACAAAATTTGAGCATTAAATGCATTTCATAAATTTTGTAGTAGGATTCTTACTTTTTCTCTCGATTATGAAAATTTTGAGCGTTCTAAATTACAAAAGTAATTTTCGATGCGTTTGACATTTCGCAAAATGTATGTACGACAAAAGCCGAGGAAACATTATGGCAAATTCAGACATGTTTGAACTCTGTTTTCTCATGTTTCTTTTTTCCTATTTCCCCCTCCTTGCTCAGTGCATCTAAAAGGCATTACCATCATATTTCTTTACAATATTAACTGAAAAAACAATACTGTCGTGAGACATTGCTAGCAAATGAGTAAAAATACAACACAAACAAATGTCGCCATACCCCTTATTTTTGTTCAATTGATTTGCATATTACAGAGAGCTTCTTAATAGTTTCAGTTTTTCTTTAAATTAAAAATGTAAAACAGTGAGAGTAAATATTGCACTCATATTGCTTTACAATAAGTGTAAAAGTTAACAAACAAGAATAACAAAAACAAATTACCTTGAAGAACAGGAAATCAAGAACACATTTTTTTCTTAGTAATTAATGCCATTATGGTATTTCTAATTATAATCTACAGTGAAATATATTTAATTGCGGTTTTCATAGAGGCAATTTTCAATATTAATCCCATGATTATACCCCATCAATATATTAAAAATTACCTCTGTAAAACCCATATTTAAAATGCCTTCAAAGTACTTTTTTCTTTAAAGAATACATTATGTTCTACAGCCTTTATAAAAATTAAATTCAAAATATAGCAAAAACACACTGGAAAAATTTTAAGCTTGAAGTATTCTTTTTTCTTTACTTCGAGATTTAAGGACCAACATGAGGAACTCTAATGGACACAAGCAGTCGTCTGTTACTAATTTAGGGCCACTGGTTTCAGAGAACTGACACAGAAGTATACCATCCACGCATCATCCGGGACTCGAACCCGGGCCCTTCTTGGAAAAACAGCCGGAAGCCAGCGCCTCAAACCACCGAGGTGGTGCACTAATTTTTAAATGCCAAATGTGTCAGAAAAGCATCATTGTAGCCGCTACACTTAAAGCAAACTTTTATGCATTGTGTTTAAATCGTTTCCATGGGAATTTTTTTAACATAAATATAAAACACAAGTATATATGGTCCACACATTTCTAAACAAAATTCACAAAAGTTAATCCTAAAAAAATACCCATAACACATTTCGAAAAAGTGTACGTATAGGGAAAATATTTAATACAAATATTTTTTCTTCTTTTATGAACACCAGAAACGCCGTGAAAATTATTTTTTTTTAAATGGAACCCTTGAACTTTCAAATCTGGTTTGGAAAGTAAAAATCCACTTTCCTCTAAAATTACAAGAAAGGCAATTTTTCCATGCGTTACTTTTTAATCTCATTTCGAAGTTATTCATTAAAGACATAAGAGGGTATCGTCTTTAACTTATCTTTCCTTCAGTATAATCAAATGAATTGTTGACATTTTTAGCATGAAATTTTGCTCTGTAATTTTCAATGAGTGATTAACTTCAATGTTTGTTCCTTTCAATTTTAAGAGTACCACGCAGTTTCATTCACCATTTAGAAGTTTCTTAATTTCATTGAGCACAACGATGCATGAGAGCTAAAGCATTTATAGACGTTTCTCTGTGCTGGCATTGCATGTCGCATGAAAGCATGGCATGATGTGGCTGAGCATTGCTGACGTCATTCATTTTTTATTGCCTGTTTGTCTTTAACATAGTTGCCCTTTTTATTCAGTCCTCCCGCAAACCTTCCATTTCTCCCTTTCCATAAATAAAACTCCTTCATTTGTAGTTGCCAACCAAAGAAACCACCGCAAGAGCCTGGTAGCTGCAGAATGTAGTTGGCCAAGCATTTTTTATTTCTCAACAACAATGAGTTTTCTTTCATTAACAGTATGTTAGATTTGCCAGCTAGTTGATTTCTTGTTACGATATTACATTAGTAGCTTCTAATTTTATGTAATTTTTGCAAAATTGTTTTTAGGTTTCTTTTCCCAATTCATGCCTGATGCTTATCATTTCAATTTAATTTCTTCTAAAGTCAGTACTGTTTTAGTGTTATGCATTTTAGATATCCTTTTTCCTTTTTCATACAACAAACTATAAATATATATATATATATCAATATACATGTATTTCCTTTATTTGAATAACATTTTTCTGTTCTGTCTGATTGCAAACTTTTTGTTACAGCATCGATACGTTTCTTAAAATTTCTGTTAAATATGTTTCCTTTACGTATTTTTAGTGTATGTATGTCAAATTTTATTGACTAATGTTTATTACTTGTAAATATTGTTATTAACAGAAACTTGGAAGTTTCCTTCTGTGAAATAATTTTCCTGTTTCTGTTTCCTTTACGAGTGTATATCGCATATTTTAAATGCGACCAGTATAATATGAATATTTTAAATCCACGAACTGCAACTTGCGTTTCTCTCATTTGCTAAATTTTAGCTACGTTCCGAAGGAAACTTCATGGACTTCAAGAACCACTTTAATCCAAGACAGCGTAATTTCTCTAAACCGAAAGATTTTAACTACTCATTATTGACTTTGTTCTTCCTTCGCGTCATATTGACAATTTTTTCAGACAACAGAACCAGAGTCTACCATAGATCTGCAGCTCCAGTTTAAATACCTCGAACCGGCAGTTGCACACGATCGACCTCCAGTTGATCTACAAAAATACTCGAGTTTGAATTATTAATTAGGGTAAACATGTTAATTCATAACATTTTCTTTAGCGAAAAACAACATAACTTTGTTGTTGATATTGTAAGATAGTGGGCGCCGTCTACACTGTCTGCTGTGCACAACTGACCTCGTAGGACCTTTCCACTGCGCATACCAAACTTTGCAAAGACGCTCGCTTTTTCTGTGATATTTTTAACGCAAAGTTTATAATAATCTGCAAAACATGCTCCACGTCCACTTCCGAAACTTTTAAACACATCGTACAGCATTTCTTCAGTGTCAACAGCCATATCCACTCATGAATCAAATTATTGCGGGCACCGCATGCTCCGCGAGTAAAAGCATCCTGCCGGACGTACAGTGACGTCATCAGACGGGGATGAATATCTATGGACCGCAGTTATAGGGCATATCTGTCACTTCGCCAATACTAAGTCCGTGCAACTGGTAATGGGAATAACAGGGTTACAACTGGTAGGCAGTCGAGGTAAATGAAAGTATGCACTTGCTGTCTGAAACAACAGACAGCTCATGATACCTCAGTTAATGGCATGCAACCTGGGTGCACAAGGAAACATTTTCGAGTACACAATACAGTGGACGCTTTTATATTTGGTCCAAAGGAATTGGCGGGACGTTTATGTGCCCATATTGACCAATTTTCATCGATATCTCCGCTTGCAGTGGGCACGGGAGAACCGTAACTGGACACTGAGCGAGTGGAAAACATTTGATTGCTCCAATGAGCCCACGTGCTAGCTCCGATATGTCTGTGGACGTATTCGATACTGCGCGGATAAACATCTGTTACCAGACTACACGGTAAGACAGAGACATGCAAGCGGCAATGTTATCATTCTGTGGGTAATATTTTTATGGGCATCACTATATTCCCCAGCATTTTCGTTGGACACATCTCTACACCTTGATCCTACCTAAAGATTATTCGGGACCAGGAGTTGCCGTTTAGGGCCTCCGTAGCTGGGAATGGCATTGGCGTCGTTCAAAAAGACCCCATCACGTGTCACAAGGCTTGCTTGCTCTCTGTGGGAATGGTTCAAGGATCATGTTCCAGAATTTCGTGTACTTCCCTGGCCGACGAACTCCCCCCAACTTGAATCCCATAAAGCGTTTGTGAGATGTAACAGTATGTAGCGTTCGCTAGTCCACACTTGTGGCTTGATCCGTCGCTGAACTCCAGGACGCCATTTTGTCCAACTAGTGCAGAACTCCTGAGGAAACCTTTAGCAGTTTAGTGGAGTCGATGCCACTCCGCGTGCATTCGGTAATCTACTCTCTCCACATACTACCAGGTAGGTGGTCATAATGTTAAGGTCAATGAGTGCGTGTGCAGTGTAAGGGCTGTCTTCATCAGAGAGTAAACTACGCGTATTTCCTAAAGAGACCAGGCAATGTCCAGTGCCAGTTAGCTGGTGGTAAGACCATTCTGACTCCAATAACCCTTATCTAGAACATCCAGCAATTTAAAACATCTGAAAAGAATTAAATAAAGAAAATAATTACTTTTACATGTGATCTCCGTTCGCCAGAAAAAAGAAATTGGTAGAATATGTGCGTTCATAAATCCAGAAATTCTAATGCCAAATCGTGAAACTGTGTTGTCGTTAGAACTTTTAGTTGATGAACATACATTTCTTCCTATTATTTTTTTATCGCTATCATCCTAAAACTTACAATTTTTTTTATCATCGACAAATTTTTTGATCATGACAACATCGAATTTTCAAGTTTTAGATTTCTGATGTAACAATGAACAACTTGCATATTGCTGTAGTTTCACAAACATCCTTAACTGCGTCTTCGTGGGAAATGATTTAATTATTGACTTAAGGTCGCTGAGAGCTGCAATGATGGAATTTGTGTACTGGCGAAGTGAAATCTTGAAAGATGCTTTCTGGACCCACAAGATTCGGAAACTTGAGTTTGGTCAATAACAAAAGGTCAAAAATCGGAAAAATGAAAAGAATATGTAACTACTCAAATTTCAGTACCAATATTATTCATAATCAATATGATAGTGATCATCGAGGAACTGTTTAACACGTAAAAACAATGAGCAGTATATGAACTTTTGATTAACGCAACTCCTTCAAAGTCACTGACGATGCCATCTTGTAAGACAAAGTTAAATGTTAAAATGTTTGTTGGTTTACATTTTCAGACTGAAACATTTGCTGAACAACTTTGTTCCCACACTAACCACAACTCGTCCAAAATTGCAGGTTTAAACAGAATGAAATACAATTCATTCAACTAATGCTTAGTAATTGTATTTTGGGTAAATATAAATTGTTCACGCGTAATACAACGTCATCACCAGTAGCGACAACAGAGAAACAAATATTTGTGATGTCACGCTTAGCATTTCGTGTTTTCGGGCTAGTATTTAGTAACCGAAAATCGCTTCCCGCTGTTATGCCGACGTGCGACGTAACAGCTGTATGATTTAGGTTTCGTGTTCTTATTAGTGGTTATAATTATATTTGATAAATCTTGTATCATATTAATGCGCAGATATACACTATCTACCAACAAGTAATTGGACACCTGTGATAGCAAAGGAAAACGAAGTTTATTCACCTTCAATAGTTGGTGGAGCCTCCACGAGCGGCGATTACAGCTGCGACCCTCCGGGGCATACTCTCAACCAGGCGTTGTACGATGGCTAGCGGTATTTTCTTCGACTCGGCTTGAAGAAGACAGGTCAGTTCCTTCACCGATTTCGGACGGTGGGGACACCCCTTAAGTCGACGCTCCAACTCGTCCCAGAAGTGCTCGATAGGGTTAAGGTCCGGGCTCTGCGCAAGCCAGTTCATTCCATTAACCCCATTGTCACCATACCAAGCCATGGTGGACCTCGCAACATGACAGGTGGCATTGTCATCCTGAAAGTAACATGGGTCCACCCCGTAAAACTGCCACAACGTAGAAAGCACATGGTCATCCAAAATGGTGCAGTAGGTCTCGGCGTTGAGTCTACCAGGAATTGCGACCAAGGGTCCCGTGCCATACCAGGAGAAACACTCCCATAGCATAATTCCACCGCCGCCGAACTTCACAGTTGGCACAATACATTTCGGCAGGAGGCGTTCTCCAGGCAGACGCCAAACCCAGACCCTGTCATCCGAACGGTAGAGGGTGAATCTTGATTCGTCGCTCCAGAGAATCTGTTTTCACTGTTCAACGGTCCACTGTCGACGTTCTTTGCACCACGTTAGCCGAGCAGCGCTATTGGACTTAGTGATCAAAGGCTTGTGGGCGGCAGCACGTCCATGATAACCGAGCAGATGGGTTTCCTTACGGATAGTATTCATCGAAAGAACACTTCCGGATGCCTGTTGAAATTTCTCGCGGATGTGGCCCATCGATTTTGGTGCGGTTCTTCCGAATTTCTCTGGCCAGCACCCGTCGGTCTCTAACTCCCAGTTTTGTGGGTCTGCCGGGTCGGGGCACATTCCGACAGTCACCTCTCACCTTCCACTAGCCAATCACGTAGGCCACTGTCGATTTTGGGTACTTCGACTCGCTGGATATGTCACGTATGGATCGGCCATTTCTGTGATACCCGACGATTACACCTTTCTCGAAATCAGAGAGCTCCGAACTGCGTGACATCTTGCATGCGACTAGTTGCGTTGTTGTTTCCCACACGATATTTAACGGCGGCGGCCGTGACGTGTATTAGGACCGCAGATATCGTCGATTGAAGGGGTGTCCAATTACTTGTTAGTAGATAGTGTATAAAACAAATAGAAGAAAACATGGGTTAGCCTTGAGTTAAACCACTTTTAAATATACAGTCCTTGCAGTGAATGAGTGAGGAAATGAATATTCCCCGTGTGCAATTGCAAAAGAAGTAAAACAAAATATGACGTTTAATCTGCACATATAAAACTGAAAGCCCTCACTGACTCACTGACTCATCACCTAATCTCAGAAACTACTGAACTTAGAACTTTTATATTTGGCAGGAATGTTCCTTTAGCAACTCAAAATCGCACTACAAAGGGATTTCTTCCTACGATAACTTAAAGTGGGTCAAAATGGGTTTTCCAGCTTTGATAACGCTAGGACGTTTTGCAATGATCGAGCCATTGTTGCCCAGCAACTGAAGCCCCGCCCTAAGTTTGAGGTGACTTAAGTTGAGCTTCTCAGTATATATTTTGTTCTAAATTTATTTGTTCTGAATTTATTTAAAAACAACCCCTTAAAAATCACGTAAAAAGCGCTATATCATAATATGCTTCGCATTTAAACATTTATACCATCATTTGGCATATCGAATGTCAAGGATTTTTGAGTCAAAATCAAATTATTAACATTCGTTTTCACCGAAGCAACGGTGACGTAATATAAGTGGTTTTTTTTAGTCAAAATGAAATTACCAACATTCGTTTTCACCGAAGCGACGGTGACGTCATATAAGTAGTAAGGTGACTGCAATAAATATAAATATGCGGGTAGATTTTCATAGTAATTGAAATTTGAAAAAAAAAAAGTTTTCTCCTTGAGATGTTAGCAATGACAACACAATTTTGCTCAGGCTTCCAAGAACATCTGACTTGCTATTTTTTAAATGTAGTTTCGAACGAAATTGTTTATAAACAAGGTTCTTTTTACATTTATGCTGAAAGTAACAACTTATTTTGTTCTGGCTTCGATTATTATTATTTTTATTAGAGGTTTAACGACCACCGTAGATAAGCAGCCACCCGTCCCTAATTTAGGGTCACTGGTTCCAGGGAAGGGAGAGAGCCAGTGTCCTAAGACAAACACAACATCCATGCCTCACCGGGATTCGAACCCGGACCCCTTTTGGACGAATGATCAGAGGCCATCGCTTAGACCACTGCGCCACCGGGCGGCGGTTTCTATTATTATTTTGTTCTGTTGTCTATTAATATTTTAACGATGAAAGGGAAGAGTAACGACGTACTTTGATTTGTTTCGTGCAGGCTTGAAGTTTTAAATTTTCAGTTATGAATGAATTCGCTTATGTGTCGTCTGGCAGAATAAGTCAGGCAGAAATGTATTTCCCAAAAGAGCAAAGAAATGTGCAGTGTATGGCCATTTCAACTGTCGCAATTTGTTATGGTGTAGTATCTCTAGGGGGAAACTTTTTTTTTTTCAAATTTCGATTACTATGAAAATCTACCCGCAAAGATTTCAAATCAATGCTCTACATCTCAATGTCATTGAGGCCACCATATTTACTGGTTGGGCACATGGGGAATCTGTAGTTATTTCACGTTTACCTCTTATTCATCTGATTACCCATACAAATTCAAGAGATTACAGTTTCCTTTGAAGGTCTGCTTTGCTATGATGATCATTAAATCACAAGGACAGTTCTTAAAAATATTTGGTATCGACTTAAAAGAAAACTGTTTCTCTTATGGCCAATTTTACGTAGCGTGCTCAAGAGTTAGTTCTCCTAGCAGTTTGGTAATACTGGCGGATGATTCCAGAACAGCCAACGTAGTGTACAAAGAAGCACTAACATAAGTCAATATATTATTTTTATTTTTCCATTCGGTCATCGCTATAAAAATGTTTAGTTACAAATGACAACATTCCGCATCTTATAAGGATGCAGAAATTCATGCTATGAACATTATGTATTTGAATCCATTTTGATATGATATAATAAAGTTATAGAACAAACCGATCAAGTGTATTATTAGTATATTAATTTATGGTACAAATTATATTATGGTATGTTATGAAATCCTATATTATAGCAATATTTTTAATATCATCACGTTCGAAGAACGGGTATTTAGCTGGTTATTTATAAATCTACGTATATTTTCTTGTCAAAGGTTGTTCATGAGCCACAAAATGTAATAAATATTACTGATGGAACTTTTCCTGTTTCCAAGGAGTTGCTGAAACGACTTTGGTCGTGTGGCATAACTCAGCTCTGATGTAATGTCAAAATGCTTTGGATCATAGCCCACTAGAAACAAGAGGCCCTGAAACGATTTAGTCATGTGACCAAAATGGTTTCAGCTTCCCTGCTCTGAAGTCATGAACGCCATTAGCCCGTTAGCGTGTTGCTGTGAAGTTGTTCATATTTTATTTATTATTGTGATTTTCTTTTCAAAGAAAAACGAATTACCACTCGTTAAAACATATAACGTTCATTTAACACTGTAACAGAAAAAAATATTAGAGCGTTTTAGGAAAAAAAAAAGATTATTTACTTGTTACTGATATACAGGTAAGATCTCTTTTCTGTCTTAAGTAATGTAACGTGCAAAGTTTAGTTATTTATATATACATTGAAAAAAGAATTTGTTATGCATATGTTTTGCTGGTAAAACTATCTCAGTTGTTTAACGGTTTAGCATTTGTGTAAGATGATACATCTTGCGGAAATGTTTTTTGCACCGCTTTTGTTTTCCTTAGTGGTAGACACGACCTGGTGGTACATTTACTAAGTGCTATAAGTTCAAACGACAAAAGCCTGCCCTTCCAAAAAATAAAGACAGTAAAAAAAAAAACTCAGAAAATGTGTTCAAGTCAAACAAAAGAAATGCAAAAAAGTACTTAAAAGTCTTCTTCCTTGAGCAATCCATGAATAAAGAACACACTGACACGACACATCAGTAATGTTAACATTACGGGTATAGGCCAAAACCAAAAATACCGTCGTCGGAACCTTCAAAATGGCGGCGGACCAAAGTCCTTCAATAAAAATAGAAGGAAATTGAAAAAAGTTCCGCAAAAATCCGACAGTTCACCAAGAGCGAAACAAGAATTGTAAACAGGCCGCCATCTTGGAATCGATGCAGACATATACCATCAAAAACATTAAAATATTCGCATTTCGTACCACAACTTTTTAAGTAATTTGTCAACAAAACAACAGCACATTTCATTTATTTTGTGCGACAAATTTCAAAGTTTCCAGCAGCGCTGGAATTCTAAGCGAAAACTTCGCAAACACTTTGTTAGTTTCGTTAAAACATTAGCATTTCTTTCATTTCGTGTAAAACTTTCAAAGTAATTTGTGAACTAAATATCAGCACATTTTATGCACATTGCAACACAATCTTCGAAGTTTCCATCAGCTCGCGTTTTATGAAATTCTCCCGCTACCCTGTCAGCACATCACTGATAGCTGAGACGACGCACACACTGTAGCTGGGAGCTGGGCCTAAGTTGGTCACATGACCTCAGTGGCAGCCGTTCGTTTCAGGGTCTCTTGTTTCCAGTGGACTATAGCTTTGGATTTTTGCCGCCCCGGTGGCGCAGTGGTCTAAGGCAATGGCCTCTGATCATTCGTCCGAAAGGGGTCCGGGTTGGAATCCCGGTGAGGCATGGATGTTGTGTTTGTCTTACGGCACTGGCTCTCTCCCTTCCCTGGAACCAGTGACCCTAAATTAGGGACGGGCGACTGCTTATAGCCCATTGAGTTGCTCACGGTGGTCGTTAAACCTCCAATAATAAAAAAAAAAAAAAAAAAAGCTTTGGATTTAATGACGTCACAGCACGATCTCAAGCAGGTGTTTTTCACCAGCAGCAACAGTGAAAACCTGTTTTCGTTGTTATGGTAGTGAAACACATTTGCGAACGGAATCACAACGGAAATTGCATATGATAATTTTCGTTCTTTCCTTGTTTTTGTCTTGTTTTTTTTTTTTTTTGGGGGGGGGGGGGTAAGGACCATCATGAGCAGCTTTAATGTTGCCACTGATTCCACGAAGGGTAGGGAACTAGCGATATCAGACAAAAGCACCGCCCATGCCTCATCCGGGACTCAAGCCCACTTGGACGAACTGTCAGCGGCCAGTGCTTAGACCGCAGTGCCACGGGCGGCCATATGAGGTTGTTTGCCAAGCATGCTTGTATGCAATAGAACGCATTTTAAAGAGGAATTGGCGATTTTATGAGTTTAGTACCTGCAGTTTCGTCATACAAACACCTTCCTCTGATTCCTACCTCGATTTTTCTGATGATGTTTTTTATACTTTCGAAAGAAATAGACGTCAGGAGGCTAAATTAGTAGCGATGTTTTAAGTGGAATAATTTCTAATTCGACATCTTGATCAGGAAATGCTTTATTCATCAGTGTATCTTCATTTTTATGACCAGACCAAGAATCGAGTAGGAACAAGCATTTTTATTTCCTTTCGTGTCAAAACTGAAGACGTTCTTTAAACAATATTTGGCATGTTTTCGATGATTTAGTTGAATTTAACTTTAACAGAGAAAACATTTGAATATTTTCAGCAACGCAATTTTCCAAATTCACTGGATGTTTCTTGAAAGAAGATATTCATATTTTTACCGAGTTTACCAGGCGCAGATATGTGATTATATGTGAATCTGAAATTGTTCGAGAATGAGTTGTATCATTAATTGATTAGATAAGTGCTTTTGTATATTTTTATCCTCTGAGCCTTAATGTTCTACCACTAGCCATTTCAAACTGACATTTGTTCCGATTGGAAATTAAGATTTCATCGTAATTATAAACCTTGATGTCAGTGGCGTAATTCCAGATTTTGGCCCAGGAGACAGGAAAGGGTTTGAATTGGGGACCCTACCTTTTAACAGACGGGAAAATTAAGACATGTAGAATTAGTGGTAAACTACGGAATAGCTTGTACATAGAGGGTGCTAAAAATTACAAACGAAAGGGACTAAAAATGACATTTTCTTTATCAAGTCGGAGTGGAGACACCAAGACATATCAATCTATTATGGATTAAGATCTCTCCAAATCTCTTCCAAGACTCTCTGGCTTGAGCTATTCTCTTCCATGTGATTCCGGCATACTTCGAGTTTTATCCAACCATCTCCCATGTAGCCTTTCGAGTATCTTTTGATGCCCCTTAGTATTTGTATTTTAATTATCAAGCGGTGGTCAGTTCTACCATATGTTCTACCGATATGTCCAGCATATTGCCAAATGAAGGTCTTTGTTTTGACCATGCCATTCGTTCTTGTTATTTTCCTGGTCCACGAAATCCTTTTCCTGTTTTTCTTCGTTATACCAAGCATGAATTTACCTTTAGTCAAGGTCCATGTTTTTTTATCCATAAGCAAGAACTGGAAAAATGCACTTATCAAAACACTTTTCTTTTAACTTTCCTTTTAAGAAAATTGTTCCTGAAAATTGTGCTGCTTGTCTGTTAGCTTTCTAGAGATCTATGAATAGAAAAACGAAGTGTAGGGAGAAATGCTTCTGGTGCAGTTTTAGGTTTTTTTCGTAGAGATGAATTCCCTAAAACATAAAATCTGATTTCTATCCATTTTTTAGAAATCTTCAAATTGAGATTAAAGAATAAGAATTTTTTTGAAACTAATAAAGAATTATAGCCTCACTGAGATGAAAAGTGGCTCCTGATTTTCGCGAGCCAGAGGCAGACAATTCCTTTGCTTCATACTATTTACTTTCTTACTGGTTATTGATAAATCTGTTAATTTTGAAGACCAGATCGCTAGAATATTGAATTATTTCAACTTCAGCAGAGATATCCTTCTTTATAAGTACTCCGAGTTAGCTTTGCGTTAAGAACACCTCCGTTTTACATATTCGGAGCGATAATGAAGTGCCACGTGATTTCAACGTCACGTGCGGCTACTGTAAATTGTGCACACCAATATCTGCTGTACGTAATAAATAAATAGTTGCCACAAATGGGAAAACGTGGTAAGGTAAGCCAATTTGACAGCGGCTAAATTGTTGGAGCCCGAAGAAGAGGTGCCAGTATTTCGGAAAAAATCGCACTTGTTGGCTGCTCCCGTACTACTGTATCAAGGATGTACCAGGACTGGATTAACCATGCCCAGACATCCAACGAAAGGCTCACATTGGTCATCCACACTCGTTGGCTGCTCCCATACTACTGTATCAAGGGAGTACCAGGACTGGATTAACCATGCACAGACATCCAGCAAAAGGAAGCTAACATTGGTCAGCCACACTTGTTGGCTGCTCCCGTACTACTGTATCAATGGTGTACCGAGACTGGATTAACCATGCATAGGCATCCATCAGAAGGGCTCACATTGGTCAGCCACACTTGTTGGCTGCTCCCGTACTACTGTATCAATGGTGTACCAGGACTGGATTAACCGTGCACAGACATCCAGCAGAAGAGTTCGCATTGGTCGGCCACACTTGTTGGCAGCTCCCGTACTACTGTATCAAGGGTGTACCAGGCCTGTATTAACCATGCACAGACATCCAGCAAAAGGGCTCACATTGGTCGGCCACACTTGTAGGCTGCTCCCGTACTACTGTATCAATGGTGTACCAGGACTGAATTAAACGTGCACAGACATCCAGCAGAAGGGTTCACATTGGTCATCCACACTCGTTGGCTGCTCCCATACTACTGTATCAAGGGAGTACCAGGACTGGATTAACCATGCACAGACATCCAGAAGGAGAGCTAACATTGGTCAGCCACACTTGTTGGCTGCTCCCGTACTGCTGTATCAAGGGTGTACGAGGCCTGGATTAACCATGCATCCAGCAGAAGGGCTCACATTGGTCAGCCACACTTGTTGGCTGCTCCCGTAGTACAGTATCAATGGTGTACCAGGAATGGATTAACCATGCACAGACATCCAGCAGAATGGCTCACATTGGTCAGCCACACTTGTTGGCTGCTCCCGTACTACTGTATGAAGGGTGTACCAGGACTGGGTTAAACATGCATAGACATCCAGAAGAAGGGCTCACATTCGTCAGAGCGGTTGATCCTTAAGGTGAGCGTCGGGTGTAACGATTGGTACCTAAGCAACGACTTGCAAAGGTACCCAGCTCACCCACTAGTACAACAGCGTTGCAGTTCTACCAATTTCCTGATGCACCATGGGCCGTACCTTGCTTAGCCTGGGGTTCCACAGCCGGAGACCAACGAGGGTACCCATGATGACACCCAGTCATCTCAAACAACGCCTCTTATGGGTCAAGGATCGTCCTCAATGAACCATCGACAGATGGAAGAAGGTCGACGAGTCCTGTTTCTTGCTGTACCATACTGATCTCGAGTTTGCATATGGCGTAAACAGAATGAAGCTCTATACCCTGGTGGCACAGTTTGGGTTCAAAAGGCCAATGAAGGTGGTGTTCTTGTCTGGAGAACTTTTTCCTGGCAAATCCAAGGTCCATTTGTTATCATCCTACAAACACTGAATCGTGTTCGTTACAACGACCTGTTAGCCGACCATCTTCATCCATATCTGCAGGAGGTTTACCTGGACAACAGTGCCATCTTTTAACAGGTCAACGCACCATGTCATCAGGCTCGTATAACTACTGAGAGGTTGGAGGAACACGACGACAAATTTGCTACATTGTCTTTCACCCCTTTCCCACCCCCAAACTCCCCTAAAAGTAACCCAATTGAAAATTTGTGGGATATGTTAGAGCTGGATATGAGAACTGCTAATCCTCCTCCACGGAATGAGCCCGAACTGACGGAGCTGCTGCAAAGGACATAGATCAAGTTACGCATGGAGGATGTTCGACACCTTTTAGAAACACTTCCTAGGCGTTGTGAGAAGTTCATGTTTGCCAATGTGTTATTAGTTAGGTGTTCCTAACTCAAAGGGAACTCAGTGTAAAATTGTTATTTTCTACTTGAAATTCCGGAATCATTACAAAAGTTAAGCAGCAAAGTTTCTGAATTTCTAATCCAACCCGATTTCGCAAATCCCAATAATGAATTGTCTGATTTTCTCTTGATATTTTGAAAAAAAGCAAACATATTTTATCAATCTGACTGATGCTAGGCTTTCGAATTATTTTCCCTGAATTCTACTATGGTTCTAACATCTCTCGATCGAATTTTAAAATATTCTGCTGTGAATTAGCAAGAACGATTTTTGTCCCTCATGTCTGTCGGGCATATCCAAAAAACTTTCGATTTTCTGTTGGCTGCACTATTCATGAATTGTTTCCCTACCCGTTCACGTCGTGTTTTCAAATGAAGGTGGTACAGGTTCGGGTCTACTTGCTTGCTTTGGGCCTTCTTGACGTCAAATGCTCGTAGCTGGGATGCCCTATACCTTAACTTTGGTCAATGTTCCAATCCAAAGTTGTTTCGGTTGTTAAAAGTACACTTTGTTCTCGTATTTTTACTTCGATTAAATTGATGATACGATGAGCAAATCCGCTGTCTTCCTTTTCTGTTTATTTCATTCGTCGATATTTGTTTGAAACCAAACTGGTAGTCTCCGAAGAACGTTAGTTGGAATTACTAAAATTGTCATATCTAAAATAGAAGAAATGCATGCTGAAATGTAGTATCTAAATTCTGAAAGTGTTTACCTTTATTTTTAATGAATACATTTCACAAAACTAAAAAGACACGAACACAGAATTCTCAAAAAAAAAGGAAACTACGACATAAACCGATTCTTTGCAAATTTTATCAAAATAACCCGGTACCACTTTTTCCGAATCCAGTGGCTCTAGAAAATATCTATTGGTCTGCTTTTCTAGTACAGGTTTTTTATCACTGAATCTGTAGTACACCTCAAAGTACATCCCTTGTTCCAGATAGATTTTTTTTCATTACGTACACATTTTCTAAACGATATTGCAAATGCATTTGTTTGCAGTGGCTTGTGTGTACCTGTGTTTTAACTCATGGAAATACTACATTTTTAAATCGATAATACTCTTTTAGCATTTATGCACTTCTTTTTACATAAAAAAAAATAGCTATGATAAAACGCAAATTCTCGGAGTATAATCTGCGAGACAACTGACAGGAATGATTAAGCGATCATTTTTCAGTACCGCAATAGTACAACTGACATCAGAGAACAATGGTTTTGGCTATCTTGTTTCTTCAGCAAATTTTGTGGAAATTTTCCCATAATGATTACGTAATACGATCTATTGAATAACGTACTAATTAAATATCTTGTTTTACAATTTTGTCTCTAAACATGATATCTAAAGTTAGAATAAAAAAAATAAAAAAATCTACTCAAGAAACGTATATAGCATATCAAATCCGTTTATTTTTGTGGTGTAATAAGCACAAAGATTCTCCAAGCTTTCGCACTCCACTGAGAGGCTTTTTCAAGCAATGGTTGACATCAAAAAGTGTTCTGTGCATTTCTTTACTTTTGCTACGCAGTGCATTCAAAAAATTCACGTTTCAACCTGCTCTAGTAAAAATAAATACGCAGCTTTTTTATGTCTATCATTGCCTTAAAAAGCCTCCGAGTGTAGTGCGAAAGCTTGGCGAATCTCTGTGTATATTACGCCACAAAAGTAAGCTGGTTTAGTACGCTACATGCGTTTCTTCAGTATTCACTGCTTGGCGTATTTAAAATAACATTAAAAAATTCTACGTTAAACAGAGGAAACTTCAAGTGAGGGCAACATTAGTTTTACAGTGCTGAAGTCGAGCTTCAGGAACTTCATAAAATTAATTTAAGGACCAAAAACATAGAAAAAAGTTACGCAAACGCACTCTGGTTAGAGTCCCGATATTAGAAATATTTATTATTTTTTTTATTGGAGGTTTAACGACCACCGTGAGCAACTCAATGGGCTATAAGCAGTCTCCCGTCCCTAATTTGAGGTCATTGGTTCCAGGGAAGGGAGAGAGCCAGTGCCGTAAGACAAACACAACATTCATGCCTAACCGGGATTCGAACCCGGACCTCTTTCAGACGAATGGTCATAAGCCATTGCTTACACCACTGCGCCACCGGGGCGGCAATATTTAAATTATATTAATACTTAGAATGTTTAAAAATTAGAAGACCAACATTGGCTAAGAAGTGAAAATTCTTTTTTCGCTTGTTTAACTATTACTAATCCCCCCCCCCCTGTTTTACAACAAATCCGTTACACTGCTGCTACCAAAAGGCAAAGCTTAACTGTTAATATGTATTGATGTTACTACTATCTTAAAAAGTTATATTTTTAAAAACAGAAAAATGCACCTTATGTTTTAGGAAAAACAAAGCACCTGAAAATATCTACTTGAATAAATTTTGTGCTTTATAAAAGGCACCTGAAAACAAAATCTCATGGGGCCTTCAAAATTTTCACTTCTAATGAAAATTTATAGTAGTTGAAAGGGTTTGTAGGCAACGGATTTCATTAAGTTTTTTCACTCTAAACATCTTTCGGATATTTTAAAACTTTTCCCTTCGTCAGATTAATTATCATTAAGAGCTGAAAGAGCCTGGATCACTTCATATCCACCCCTCTTCAAATTGCTTATGATAATTGCAGCAAACTATAATTTAAATGCTGAAAATTTTGCCACCAAAGTTTCGTGAATAGAAATAAAAAGTGCAAAACAAACTGTTACAAAAAAGATAGATTCAAAGTGAAGGATTAATTACAGAAATATTTAAAACTCTTCTTCAGCTTTGCGGAACGCGAAAAAATTGGTTTGGGAAATGAAATTCATACAGGTAAATTTCAATAATCAATGCTGTTGCAATTTCTCAATAAAGAAAGGAAATCAAACATCTGAACACAAAAATATCCAGCATATATGCTTCACGTTTTCTCAGAAGTAAAAGTCTGAAGAATTTCTTCTTTTTTCTGGATACTAAGGAGCAATTAATATTTAAACGTTTCATAATACGAGTAGTTAAACCAGCCAATATAAGTTAAGTAATAAATTTGACTTATCTTTTCCGTGAACCGATATACAGTAGCGTTAATAATTTTTACTTTCAGTGGATTAATACAATGCAATTTAAAATATTATTCTCTCGAGTCTTTAAAGCAATTTCAATGTATTAATAATGTTATTAATCTTCCTAATTCAGTCTTTTGGGGTTTCTTGTACATACTTAGTCTGTGTAAATTAATTTCTTTTTTTATTCCAGAAGTTAAGATAAGTGCCTTATACTTAAAATTTATACTGCGCCTAATCTTGTTCTTTTGTTTGCGCACATATTTCAGGCCGACAAGTCGTCCTTCAGGAAACAACGGATCCACTAAACAAGAAGGACCTCTCTCGGTCGGACTGGCTGACGATCAAGCCAAAGACTTCGATTTTGAAAAGACAGAAATGAAGTATGATTCTACCGGGATGTTCCACTGGTGCCCTGCTAAATCTCTAGAAGACTGCATCCTGGTTAGTCTTTTATCTGACTCTGAACCAAAGTAACAAAATTTTTAATCATACATGCACTTCTCCACTGCAACTCTTTTAATAGCTGTTGCTTTTCCTGTCAGATTATGAGGGTCCACTTGTGCACCCTGCCAGATTTATAAAAGACTGCAAGCTGGATGGTCGCCTGTCTGACTTTAAGCCAAAATAACAAGATGTTCAATCACACCTATATTCCTCCATTACAACTCAAGTTGTTAATGTTTCTGTCAGATTGCACGAGCGTTGACTTGTGCACAGCCAAATCTCTAAAAGACTGGTTAGTCTCGTAATATGACTTCGAGTCAAGACTGAATTTTTTTAACGGCACACGTATTCCTCCACTGCATATAATTAGAGTATTGTTTTTTCTGTGAAATGACTCGAGGGTCCGCTAGTGCTCTTTCGAATCTATAGAAGACTTCATCCCGGTTAGTTTTCTGAATCTATAGAAGACTGAGACAAAATGATAGAATTTTAAATCTTACATGTACTCCTGCACTGCAGCTCATTTAAGAGTTGTGGTGATTCTTCTGACAGATTATACGATTGAAAAGTACGAGTATAAAGTTATAGACTTATAATTGCACGAGCTTATCTGTTGGAAGTGTAACAACTGTAAGTGTGGATAGAGCAATGCACCTGAATGTGCGTGTTCTTAAGACGCGTGCGCATGTTGCAACCCTGTTGTGCCAGTTCAAAATGAGGATTAAACTAGAACGTTTGTCTCGCGAAAAAGTATGAGGTGTAATTCAACTTTTATGAGCAAAATAGTTTCATCGGTAGGTCAACATGCTGCTGAATAGTGCCAGAAATTTTGAGGCTGATAGGGTGAATGTAACTGACGAAACCCGCAGTGAGTGCCCAAGCGGCAGCACCGCGAATTAAAATAATTAAAGATGGCAGGCGTCTGCGTACTGTGAAAAAGTACGCAGTCAGCACGTACACGACGGCAGGCGTGTACGTACTGTACTGTGCTGGCTTAATCCACTGAAACGTTATCGCTTCACCACAGATGAAGAAGTGAAAGCTGCTCCCAATACAGTATGACTCCAACAACGGGGGCCAGAATTTTATGCGAAAGGAATAAACAAGCTTATAACACTTAAAGACAAGTTCTTGAAGGTGTGACGTACCTGCCAGCAGGACGCACACGACATAAAGGCAGATAGGAATCAGAATAAACGTCTGCGTAGCTCAGTTGGTAGAGCCACTTGTTCCGGAATAAGCGGATTCGGGTTCGAATCCCGGCGTAGACCAAAAATGACGGAGAAATTTACTTCGTTGTATTGGCACCCGAACTTTCCGGATGACTTGCCCGTTCAAGATCTCGCAATGGTGTGATGTTCTTTCCACACCGCGAGATAGGAAAAATCAGAGAATCCCTTCTCCAGCGCTTCGAAAAATAAAAAAAATGTGTGATGTTGTATTCCACACAGCAGATTGACTGGGAGTTCTCAAGTGCACGTTCTACAGTGGATGGCTGCTTGCAACGATTCATGGACACGGCTGACCCGTGGGCCATGCCCCGGCCCTCTTTCGGGGGGGGGAAGATGTGACGTACCTTCCAGCAGGACGCACACGACATAAAGGCAGATAGGAATCAGAATAAACGTCTGCGTAGCTCAGTTGGTAGAGCGACGTGTTCCGGAATAAGCGGATTCGGGTTCGAATCCCGGCGTAGACCAAAAATGACGGAGAAATTTACTTCGTTATAAAGGTTTCACTGACTATTTGTGTATCAATGGATATTTTATTTTGTACATCCAGTTAAATGTACAATGAAATGCAAGGCATGTAACTATACTCTTTTTTTAAAGCTTGAATTCCACAATTTCATATTACGGATTTGGCCGGCAATAAATATTCATGCACTTCTCACAAACATAGCCTTACTGGTAAGGAGTAGAGCTACGCTTACCTAAATTGGTATAGAAGTATGGGGAAAGTAGGGCACGCGCAAATGAAGGAAAAGTCGCAAGTCTAGTTTCACGTTATATTCGAAGAATGACAGATATTCCGTTAATTGTTGGGAAGGTTGCCATTAGGAGAAAGTAGACAACTTAGAGAAACTGAACTTGAAATCCAAATCTGTTTGCCATTGAAGGGTAATTTCATTTGTACGGAGCAGATGAATGTGGAATCCACTCATCAAGTTTCAGAAAGGTCGTATACAGTAGGTCCGTGTGAAGAATAATCTGCGCTACATACTGCAACGCATTTCGCAAGCGACGCGCGAAAGGCCGGCCGCTGCTAGCAGCAATGACAGTGCAAGCCGCTTCATATCGTCATTCAAGATCCGGTCGTCCTACAGTGACTACGAATCGGGATAACAAATAGATCATTCAGGATGGTTGTCAAGACCAGAAACGATAGATATCCAGTGACACGATGACTGATGGAGTGTCGCTTGCATTCATCGCCTGAACAAAGTTGGCATGCGAAGGTGGTGCCCTCAATTTCTCCCACAGCTCACTCGAATCCACAGGTATTCCATACTACAATGGTGCGAGAGTCCAGATGAGTAGCTTGATGAATGGCACAAAATATCTTTTGTAATATGACCATCTGTCTGGGAGAGAATGATGATCACACTCTCCCATGGTGATGTACTAGCAAATGGACTTCCACATCGTGTATCTCTGAGCACCATAAGCAGCTCATTGCTGGTCCTCTGGTGCAGTTATCTCTCAGAGTCATCGAGGGTAATTTGACCACCCAACGGTTGTGGGCATAAACTTTTACCCTTACCTTTTCTTCAGAGGATGCCAAAGGTGAGATTCCAAAACGATGATTCTGCCTACATATCTCACCTTCTACACAATAGTGTCTGCAAACCGTTCTCCAACTACAGTGGCCATCCCGGTTGCCGGATCTATCGCTGATTTAGAACGCTTTGTACGCCATGAAACGACATCTGACATCAGAACAGATTCCAGTGCATAACGTGATGGACTTTTAGGTGCATGTGCTTCGTTTGGCCATTCTTAGAGCAGTTATTAAGGACACTCGGAAGGGCATTGCATAGCTGGAACATACACTTTATGATCTACATCTTTGGTTAGCTAACAAATTAGCAGATTTCGATACTTTAAACAAAATTACTTCAGTTCGTAGTATCAACATGTCATCAAATCACAGGATTTACCTTGAAAGAAAATTCGAAAAATTGATAGCTGGTAATAACAATAAGCAGGCTTACACGCATAATAATAACGGAATAGTGTATCCAGATAATGAAGTGTTTGTCAACTTGTCCGGTCATAGTCTCACTGAAATTCAGAAGCGAACTTTACGATATAATTTTAGCTTTACTATCTCAAGAAAGATACCGGTATCAGACATGGTTGCGTCAGTTGAGGAATTTCTAATAACAAGCAGTCTCAACTTTGAAGAAAAAGAAATAGTAAGACATTGCATCAGCCAAGTGATAATCGGAAATCACACTGCATTACCTAGACTCAATTTAACTACGAAAGAAATTAATACGCTTAAAGAATTGCGCTCAAATTCCAATTTAATCATCACTAGAGCTGACAAAGGAGGTCACGTGGCTGTTTTAGATAAAAAGCATTTGAGACGGACCTTACACAGAAATAAAGAATGATCCTTCACATAAACAATTAAAAGTAATACAGAAATTGGTCAAACACTCAGAAACTCTGAGCCAAAATATAAAAAGCAAACTTAAACCTTTATACGCCCGTTGTGTGCGATTCTGTGCTCTCCCTAAAATACATAAATCTGGCATTCCTTTCCGGCCTATAGTAAGCAATATCGGCACAGCAGCATATAAGTTATTCAAGTTCTTATCTTCAAAATAATCAACCTTGGTCACTTCACGCGAAACATCAGTTGAACATTCCATTGAGTTTACCAATCGACTCAAACTACACCCTTGCGTAGGCCAACTTATGCTTTCCTTTGATGTGGTACATATGTTCACCAATGTTCCAGTAAAAGGAGCTCTGGAATCCCTAAAAACAAGTCTTATGGAGCATCATTACAGCCAACCTGAAGTAGAAGAAATAACAAGAATCATTTGCATAAAACAGAACAGTTTTACTTTTCGTCGAACGTTTTATGAACAGACGGAAGGTCTAGCCATGGGCAGCCCACTGTCACCTAAATTTTTTTCTTTATTGTAGGTTTAACGACCACCGTGAGCAACTCAATGGGCGATAAGCAGTCGCCCGTCCCTAATTTAGGGTCACTGGTTCCAGGGAAGGGAGAGAGCCAGTGCCGTAAGACAAACACAACATCCATGCCTCACCGGGATTCGAACCCGGACCCCGTTCGGACGAATGATCAGAGGCCATCGCTTAGACCACTGCGCCACCGGGGCGGCTGTCACCTATATTATGTGAAATCTACATGCGTCGATTTGAAGAAAAGCTTTTCGAAGTTGCGTATATCGCGCGATACATATATGTTCAGATAAAGACAGTTTGGAAAAAGAACTTTATTTCCTTAAACGTGTTGCAGTACAGCGATGATACAATCCTTCCATTATAGATAAGGCTCTAACAAAATTCCGGAAACCGAAGCCTATCTCCATGTTAACTCCTGTGATGCACCCATTGCGATAGAATTTTGCCATTATTCCCTTTTCCGGTGACATTGCCTTCAAAATTTCAAAAAATTCTCAAAACCTTTAATTTTAAAGTGATTCTTAAACCCATAAGCAAAATGATTTTTTAGGATCAAAAGACTATATTGAAGACAAAAACTCGTGGGGAAGTTATGAAATTCCATGTGAATGTGGCGCTTCGTATGTAGGACAAGACTCGTAGATCCTTGCGTTTTCGATTGAAGGAGCACAAGACCTACATTCGGAACTGTGACCTAAAGAAGTCATCGATGGCGAAACACTGTTACGAAAAAACTCATAAATTTTTCTTTGAAGAAGCAAAATTAATTTACCAGCCAGATTCAACCACCAAACATGATATTTTGGAAGCTTTCCATATATACTTCTGGCCACCTAAAATGCAACACCAAGAAGGAAGCATCCGATTGGCCTGAAATTCGCAGCATGCGTCGCCCGTGAGAAGATATGCAAACGATTAGCATTGCAGGGCATATGCAAATCATGTGCGCCCGGCATGCCACCGAGAAGCACTATAAGAAGGGTGCACAGAAGGCAGGGTGTAAGTAGTGAAAGTGTGTTGTGCTGCCGGACCTGTGCGTGGGAAGCTTCCTGATGCCTCGTCGCATAATAAGGCAGTCATTCCAGCACGCTTCGGAGTTCGACAGAGGATGAATAGTGGCTTATCGCGACAGCGGTTTATCGTACCGAGACATTGGCTCCCGTGTGGGACGACATCCAGCCACTGTGAGGCGCGTATGGATTCGGTGGGTGCAGGAGGGACGGACGGACTGACGTGAGCGATTGCCGCAGCCGCGGCACACAGCCAAATGAGAGGACCGGCATGTTGTGCGGCTGGCATTGACGGCTCGCACCGCCACATCACGAACGTTAGCGCAGGAATTAGGGTGTGTTGCGCAACAACCTGTGTCAACACGTACCGTTCGACGTCGTCTGCAAGAGAGGGGACTTGTCGCACGGCGCGCATTGCTCCGATTACCATTGACGTTACACCACCGGCGAGTGCGTCGGCAGTGGGCCGTTGAACGCCGCACTTGGACTACGGAATGGCACGACATTGTCTTCTCCGACGAATCCCGCTTCTGCCTGCAACACCACGATGGTCGGATCCGCGTGTGGCGACACCGCTGCGAGAGACTGTATGACGCCTCGCCATACCGGTCCGTCGCCTGGCGTTATGGTTTGGGGCGCAATTAGATATGACACCCGCACCCCTCTGGTACGCATCGCCGATACACTCAACAGCCACCGCTACATCTCCGACGTTTTGGAGCCTGTAGTCCTCCCTTACCTGCAGGACCGGCCAGCGGCCACGTTTCAACAGGACAATGCGCGCCCGCACGTGGCACGCATCGTGCAACAATTCTTCACGGCTCACCAGGTGTCACTGCTGCCGCGGCCCGCCTGTTCTCCCGATATGTCGCCCATCGAACATGTCTGGTCAGTGATCGGCAACCGAGTGGCTCGACAAGTACCACCCGCGGCTACGCCTGATGAACTGTGGCAACGTGTGGAAGCAACTTGGACCGACATACCCCAAGCCCACATCCAAAGCCTTTTTCGTTCGATGCGTGTAGTGGCCGTTATTGCCAGCCATGGGGGCCACACGAACTATTGATGTCTGCGTGTTCCGCAAGTCGCATGGGCCTGTAAGTTCAATCGTTTGGTCTTTGTATCTGTTGTTATGTGTCCAGTAAATCTGGCTTTGCTATCTCGTGTCCTTCTTGGTGTTGCATTTTGGGTGGCCAGCAGTGTATATCAGAAGTATTTGTAACTTGTTAATGACATGGCATCAACACCATTTCTATCAAGTGCGTGGAAACAACTAACCAAAAGCAGTGACTGTAGACACCATTTATGATATCATATACAATTTGAATATTTGCGTGCCATTCGTCCGGATGAAGCTAAGTCAAAACCCAACGAAACCATAGTCGACTTGAAAAACTAAATATTTGTGACCAACCACGTTGTATTATCTTAATATACAGTTCGACTCATTTTCTAACTAAATTAGTTCATGCATTGCTGCGAGAGGGGGCCACACTTCTTATTGATATTACCCTGATACCCATGTATCCCACTCACTAAACAGTGTTCAAATATAATCGTATGATGCTTTCATCTGAACACAACTCAGAATGAATGAAACATGTTACAAAAACAAATCTAGGAGCAAAGTCCTCTTCCGTCAAATCTGAGCGAGGTAAAGGACTGTATGGTGAACACCTGTTGTGTTGTAGACGTAAATGCACTCCAACGCATTGTGGAATCGATACCAGGCTGCATACGGGCTATAGTTTGGTTTAAAACAAGGTCCATCCCGGTACTGAATAAAAGTTTCTAATTCAGTGGCTAGTGTATGTAGATTTCTCTTAAGGCGGCTACATCGGCGCCGATCGAGGACGCGTTTGAAGGTGACAACGTACAAAATTCTAAATATATTCGGTAGGCGGCAAATTCGGAGGTCTTTTTTCCACACGGAAAACCTTCGAGGAGTGAACATCGTCTTGAGTAATGGTAGCAAGGTGTGGCCTGAAGTTATTTTTCCAAATCAAAGTCCAGTTGCTCTTGATGTAAAGATGAGTTCTAAAAGTTCCAGGAAACTTAACATGCCAGGAATATAATTAATACAGACATTTGACGTGGACCAGGAACATCAAACAAAGATCTTCGCTCTGTCCACGTGACTCACTTATAAACGTGGAAAGAGCGAAGATCTTTGTTTGATGTGCCAGGAATGTACACATGATACAGCCGTCTATTGTAAATTATGGATCCTAGTCCAGTTTGCTTTGCTGCTGAAGAAGCGTGCAACTGGACTGTGGCAGCTGGTTCGAAATGTTGGCCTCAGCTTCACGGAAGACTGTAAATAAGAATAATCGTAAATGTTTCAGAGTACATTTAGTGGTATTTGCTTAGCATTATTTTGCCAAAACAGATCGAAACTGTCTGAGATAAAGGTGAATCCTAGTCTTGTGTATAGAGACAATCAAAATTCAAAACTTGAATTTATTATAACAGTTAACTTAAAGAATCTGCACATCTGTTTGACAAATTTTAAAAATTACATATTTTTCTCACCTTCAAGTATTTTTGTTTTCTCTTCTCCTGTTCTCCGTCTTTGCATTTTGTTTTCCAATTTCCCAACCTTTCGATGCTCTTCTCCAGCGCTGCTTTTTAACCTTGATCTTCTCCAGTGCTATCTTGTCACTTTTCAGGAGTTTTATGTTCAGTCTTTTAATTTTTGTTGCAGTTTTTCTTGCACCTCTTCAATGTTTTTTACTCGCCATCTCCTTTCCCACTTCTTCTCCGTTTCCTAATTATCTCCTTCAAAATCTTTTATGCATTTTATAATTGTTATGTTTGCATGGATGCAAGATGGAATGAATGGCTATCGACAGCTAATGAATTCTTATTTGTTTTCCTTTAGGATCGCAACCAAGCGGCCATGACAGTACTGAATGGGCACGTTGTAGTTTGTCTGTTCGCTGACCCAGATTCTCCTCTGATTGGTCTGCGAAATCTTGTAATGCCTCTACGAGCGAGCAACTTTCACTATCATGAGCTCAAACACGTGGTGATTGTGGGGAACGTCGATTATTTGCGGCGGGAATGGAAAATGCTACAGAATCTACCAAAGATTTCTGTGCTTAATGTAAGTAGGCGTTCCCTCCCTTTCCACTGCTACAGATTCTTGAAAAAAATAACTATGTATTTCTATAAATCTTTTTTTTTTTTTTTGTTACTATAAAACTGAACCGAAATACAGTCAACTCCGCTTATAGTAAACCTCTGCGGACTCGCATATTTCGTTCACTATGTCCCGAGGTTCACTAAAACCGAAGTGTCTTCCCTTACACCTGAAGTGAGTGGAATAGTGAGCAAGAAAATAAAATATGTACATGTGTATCTAAAAAATAATATTTTTCTGTACGTAGAGTATATTCATTAAATTAAGTAAACAAAATTAACTTTACATTACCTTAATTAGCATGAAAAGAGTCCGTTATGTGCCGCTGCTTGCTGCAAACGGTTTTAATAAATATTTTCTCTATGTCCTTTTCTAGAGCCCGTGCTTTTGGTACACTCGATTCTACATTTTCTATACATTCTAGGAACTTTAGCACAGTCTTGACACCCTCCAACATGTCTTTCACTGTTGAAAACGCTCTTCATTATCTTCCTCGTCATCTTCAGATTCGTTTTCTTCCATTCACAGCCTCAACAATAGTTTCATCCGGAATTTAATTCGTTATCACGGGATTTCATTCATTATAACTTCACAGTCAGCATCGATAAAATCTTCAGCTTGCTGAAGCTGGAATTCTTAAGAGGCACAGCTGGTCCTTAAGAGGCACATCGTCCTCTTCTTCGAATGCGACACGTCCAATAGACAAACCATATCTCCAGAAATAGTTCTGCATAGTGACAGTTGACACAGTCCTCCACGCTTTGTTTTCAAAACATACAACATTCAGAACATTTGTTGATGAGTTCTGCTTTGATTCCAACTTTCAGATTAAATGAAGCGTTACTTCCCTTCTGTAATAGGTTTTAAAGCTGCGAACCACACCTTAATTCATGGGGACTGACGTGGTGTTGGCAGGCAAGAACACCAGCTTGATGTTGCTAAGGTTCTTAATCTTACCTTTGTCCTTCAGAGCACATAAGGAGTAGTAGGCCTACAATATTGTTCTCAACACGTTTCTTCAAGTGTTTACAAGAAGGTTTGTTTTGAAATAAGTTACAATTTCATGCTGCAAGTACATTCTTTTCTTTGAAGTTCCATTTTTTAGGTTCACTATAACCGAAGTTGAGGGTTCACTATAAACGATAATTTTTAATATGCATTTCCGATGTTGCAGGTCGGGACCAATGTTTTAGGTTCACCATAGCCGAATGTTCACTATAACAGACTTCACTATATCCAGAGTTGACTGTATTTCTATTTTTTTTTTCACTATAACAGAGTTCACTATATCCAGAATTGACTGTATTTCCGGTTTTTTTTTCACTATAACAGAGTTCACTATATCCAGAGTTGACTGTATTTCTGTTTTTTTATCACTATAACAGAGTTCACTATATTCAGAGTTGACTGTATTTCTGGGTTTTTTTTTCACTAATACAGAGTTCACTATATCCAGAGTTGACTGTATTTCTGTTTTTTCCACTATAACAGAGTTCACTATATCCAGAGTTGACTGTATTTCTGTTTTTTTTTCACAATAACAGAGTTCACTATATCCAGAGTTGACTGTATTTCTGTTTTTATTTTCACAATAACAGAGTTCACTATATCCAGAGTTGACTGTATTTCTGGGGGTTTTTTCACTATAACAAAGTTCACTATATCCAGAGTTGACTGTATTTCTGTTGTTTTTTTCACTATAACAGAGTTCACTATATCCAGAGTTGACTGTATTTCTGTTTTTTCACTATAACAGAGTTCACTATATCCAGAGTTGACTGTATTTCTGTTTTTTACAAAACAATTCACAAACTCCTTTTCCATTACATTTGAACAAATACAATCAGTTCGTATTCCGATACAAATTTTGAAGTTGTGAATCCGTTTATTGGTGTAAATACGACGTGGATATTAAGTCAGATAATATCCAAAAACTTGAAAATTTCGTCGTCCTGGAGCGGGAATCGAACCCGCGTCTCTCGGATAGCGCCCGAGTATGTTAACCACTACACCACCCAGAACGACCCTGCTCTTTTTTGTTTGTTTTTTTATTGTAGGTTTAACGACCACCGTGAGCAACTCAATGGGCTATAAGCAGTCGCCCGTCCCTAATTTAGGGTCACTGGTTCCAGGGAAGGGAGAGAGCCAGTGCCGTAAGACAAACACAACATCCATGCCTGACCGGGATTCGAACCCGGACCACTTTCGGACGAATGATCAAAGGCCATCGCTTAGACCACTGCGCCACCGGGGCGGCGACCATGTTTCATTCATTGATATTCTGCGCCTCCGAGCAATCACGGGAATTAATTCAAAACTTCCAGATTCGCTATATATGAATGCCGGTAGCTTCGACTAGCGAATCCTGTGTTGGTTATATTCAAATTAATTCTGAAACTTGAAACTTGGTCATTCTAGGTGGTACAGTGGTCAGCATATTCGAGCGCCATCCGGGAGACCCGGGTTCGATTCCCACTCCAGGACGACGAAATTTTCAAGTTTTCGGATATTATCTGACATCCACGTCATATTTACACAAATAAACAAATAAACGGATTCACATCTTCAAAATTTGTATTATACAATTGTGTAATCCCGTATTTCATTCATCGTGTTCCAATGCTACAGAATCTTCTTAAAACATCGCTTCGCATAAATTCGTTCCTTTCCTCCAGCAACAAAATCTATGCAATTTCGCGAAGTATTCATTCTCTTTCCATTGCTACGGAATATATCCATAATCTCTGCGTTTTCATAAAATTATGCACTCATTTCTTTTCGGTTGCTACAAAATCTCTCCGGGTACCAACTCGGACTTGGCAAAAGTAAAGTATTCATACTTCTCCACTGTTATGCTAACGCACTATAATGTATGTATTTCACTGCATTCGTTTCACTTTCATCACTACTAAATCTTCTAAAATTATCCCTTACATTGCTATAAAAATTCAGTATTCGTTACTGTTTTACTGCCATAGTATCTTCTGAAAATGTACATGCTAAATATAAGAGAAATAATCATTTCTGTCTTATACCCAGATAGAGAAACCGAAATGACACTCTTTAGCATTTTTCTGGACAGCCAATATTGCGACAACTGATGGTACAAGAAGGATGTTCTTTAGTAATTCCGAACTGTTTGTTTGAAAGGCAACTTTAATAGCATGTTTTTCTAAATTTGCCTGTTCTTTCCTATTATCACCGTGTTCTGATGCACTACTTTTAAACATGAATAAAAACATGTGTTCCCTCAGGGCTTAAGCAATCAAGATATCCGCGTAGTAATTTTCTCCAGAAGTGTCAGTATGCGTATCATGGATTGTTGTCCGACGGAATTCCTCAGCAAACTTTCTGAACTTCTGTTTAAAATATTAATTTTATTAATCAAGCCCTGAATGCACACTTTTTTATTCACAAATACACGTTTTTTAATGTTTCAGTAAAAAAGTGGAAATAGGAATAATAACATTACTAACTTAATCCGAAGAATTCGATTGAGTGATTCGACGGTCAGAGACTTAGGGCACTCCTTTAAGAGGCACATGACGTACTCAGGGAGATCGTCAGTTCTTTTGGGATGACCACTTCGCTGGCAACAAATCATGTGACACGGAAATGAGCAACGTTATTGACCATACAGTTATAAGTTAAAGCTCTTTGAATTAAGTTATAGCTATTTCTTCCTTTCCGTTGAAAAATCAGAAAGATGTCAGTTTTTATTTTTGTTTTTATTTCGAGGTTCAACGACCATCGTTAGCAACTCGAACTAAGAGCAGTGCCCCCCCCCCCCTCTAATTTAGGGCCGCTGATTACAAGGAAGAAGGACAGCTAGCGCCATAAGACGAATGCGCTCAATGCCTCATCCTGAACTCGGACCCGTACCCAGCTTGAACGACTAGCCACAAACCCACGTCTCTGACCACTCGAACGCCAGGCCGAGAAAGTTGTCTTCCCGAATATCACGTGTGTATTTATAGAATTGTAGCACTAATGCTACAAAAACTTTATCATGGAAACATCATCTGACATAGGTTTTCCCCATATATTTTTAGAAACTGAAGATTAAACCAAACAGACAGAATTCTGAAGAGAAGAATTTCGGACTGTGTTGAGAGTATATACCAATTAGCCATTACATTATAACCACCTACCTAATAAGCTGCAGGACCCCCTTTAGCCCGCAAAACAGCGGCGACACGGCGAGGCATCGGTTCGATGAGGTGGCGATAGGTATCCTGGGGTATCTGGTACCATAATGTCAACAGCAGGTCCTCCAGTTCTCGTACATTTCAGGATGGTAGTGATTTAGCGCGAACCCGCTTTACAAAGTCGAACCACCAATGTTCGATTGGGTTCATGTCATGTGAATTTGGAGGCCAGGGCAGTAACAGAAAGTCACCAGCATGTTCCTCGAACCACTTCGTGACGATTTCGGCAGTGTGGCATGGCGCATTATCTTGTTAGTAATGGCCATCACCAGCAGAGAACACAGTTGCCACGAATGGGTAAACTTGGTCCACAACGATGTGAGATACCTGACAGCTGTCAGGGATTGTGCTATTGTTATAATGGCGCCTAAAGTGTCCCAAGAATACATCGCCCACGGCATAACACCGCCGCCGCGGGTCTGTTTCCGCCCAACAGTGCATTCAGGTGCCATAGCCTCCGTCGGTAATCGCGTCACTCACGCCGGGTGTAGGCGTGAGTGACGCAATAAAAAACAATGTGTTGTGCGTATAATAAATGTACGTATATTCTCGAATCACTCGTTTTATTTCACACCTAAAAAGATCTTGGCATGCAAAAGATGCATAGCATAAATTATCTACAAAGAGTGTAAGCGTACTTTCTCGAATTTTTTTATAATAAGTATTTCCCACCCCTTCTGTACATTACAGACTTTTCTCCCTTTACCATATTGCTTCTTTCTGACCCTCAACCCACCTTTTTCTAGATCTACCTCTTGGTCTGCTTCCTGGAATCACAGAATTCAACACGTTTCCGCAGTACTTTATCTCCCATTTAGCACACATCTTTATATTATTTTAACATGTTCTCACTATGTGAAAGACAATAAAAATAAAAAGTGAACTCCGTTTATTAGGCGTAGAAAATAAGGGAAACAAAAGATGCTATATTCTCAGAAATACATTTGTTCCAGTTGCTTCTGCGATCTTTAACTACTAAATGCCTGATGAAGCTACCCGGAGGTAGTGAAAGCTAGCATCTTTTGTTTCCCTTATTTTCTACGCCTAATAAACGGAGTTCACTTTTTATCTTTATTGTCTTTCACATTGATTGGGCGTACAGAAACCCGTTTCTTCATCGATCGTATATATATTTGTTATGTTCTCACTAATTATTTGTTATATTTAAGAAGTACACACTTAACCTCTGATGTCTTCATTATTAAGTCTATTTTGCCACCGATTCTATCTTTTTTTTTCCTACGGCGTTCCTTTTACCACTCTCATATCTGAGTTCTTTACTGTCTATAGAGACATTTGCTTTGAATCCAACTCTTGCCATAAAAGTGAATAGGCGTAAATCAGAGGTCGGCAACTCACGGCACATGTGTCATGCCCGGCATGCAGAGAGTTCTAGGCATAGGGCATAAAAAGAAATAACGTTATAGTAAATAAAAATATTTTGAGTCAATTTTTCTTTGAAACAAACCTGCTTTGCATATAAACATACACCGTAGCATCAGAATAATATGACCACCTACCTAATGATAAGAATAACCACCCTTGGCCAGGATGATAGCGGCGAGACTGGTGGCATGGACGCAGTGAGTGCCTGGAAGGTTGCCCGAGACACACGTGCCCATTCCGACTGCAGCAGAGCACGGAAGTCCCGAAGATGGCGTGGTTGTTGGCCGGCACGTCGAACCTGTCGATCCAAATAGTCCCACAAGTGCTCTATGGGAATGAGATCGGGCGATTTCGCCGGCCAAGGGAGAACGGAGACACCGCTGTCGTGTTTCTGAAACCAGTCACGCACCCCGTTAGCGACGTGACACTGCCCATTGTCCTGTTGGTAGACACCATCACCACCAGGGTAAACGGCCAACATGAAGGGATACATGTGGTCATTAAGGATGGACAGGTAACCATTGGCGTTCAGAAACCCATCCAGTGGTGCCAGCAGTCGTAGGTCATAGCAGCAAAACATCCTCCAGGCATGCACACTGCCGCCGCCGTCCTGTCCTTGACTGATAAGCGTGTCCGAGTGTTGGTTTTCGTGTGTCTGATGCCGTATCCGCCACTGACGTCACTTCTGTGGAGTACGTAGAAACCTCGATTCGTCGGAGAAGGCAACCTTGTAGTCCCATACGAACTGCAGGCGTCGTTGCCGATGGATCTGGGTTAACATCGGCGCCTTGACGCAGCGTTGACTCCCGAGACCCATGCGTAACAAAGTTCGTTCTACTGTTATCGGGGACACGTACCTGGGAGTCCCAGCGTTCATTTGCATGGTCAATTGCTGCAATGCTGCACGTCGATTGCCCTTTACCAGACGACGGAGGCGATGTTCTTCTCTGTGGTCGATGGTCTTTGGAGCTCCACACTTATGACGTCGGGAGGTACTGGGTGTGCCAGCGGTACAGCACCTCGCGAACAGCCCACGAAATTTTCTGTTTCTGAGATGCTTCCACCATTGTTACAGTAGCCGATGATCATTCCTTTTTAAACGTCCGTCTCTGCCATATGTGCTCACGTTACTCACTATGGCTCATCTGTCCTGGCTGGCCGCTTATATCTCCGTGTGGTCGACCTTGTCACGTGCATTCTGTAACGCGCCTGGGCGGGTACACTGTGATTGCGGGGGTGGTTATATTATTCTGATACGACCGGGTATTTGTTTAACCCCTTTGCTCGTGAATGTGAGGTAGGGGGGCGACCTTTTTTTTTTTTTTTTTTTTTTTTTTTTTATTGAGGTTTAACGACCACCGTGAGCAACTCAATGGGCTATAAGCAGTCGCCCGTCCCTAATTTAGGGTCACTGGCTCCAGGGAAGGGAGAGAGCCAGTGCCGTAAGACAAACACAACATCCATGCCTCACCGGGATTCGAACCCGGACCCCTTTTGGACGAATGATCAAAGGCCATCGCTTAGACCACTGCGCCACCGGGGCGGCAGGGGCGACCTTGTTTGAGGAGTAGAACAAAATTGCATTCACTTTGTCTTCGGCTTTCGGATCTACATTTACCTGGAAGCAAATATTTTCATGCATGAAGAGAGTTTTGAATCCATGCATAAGCCACCTGACTATAACACATTCAGAAGCACAAATTTAGGAATCCCGTTCCTGATACAGAGGAACTTCGCAAGCAGAAGCAAAGACGAAGATACCACGAATAATTCTTTTTGTGAAAAAAAAGCGTGTTATTTTTCCTTATTTGAACCGTTATTACTTATTTTATAGACATTTAAAAATCAGTTGTGAATTTAATTGAAATACCCCACTGAAAGGTGAAGACGAATTTATATAGCTACGTTATTATACTTTCGTATACTAATTGCCTTTAGAACTCAATTTTCTTCAAAATACATAACTTGTTTGTATTTTTATTATTAATGATAAAACAAATAAACAAATTTCATTTTCTAAGTTAATCGTTCTTTATTAATTATTAAATCTGATTTAAAAATGGGTTAATTTATAAAACAAATACGTAAGACTGTTCCGGCACACGAACGCGCAGTGCGTTTGTGCTTCCTACGAGTATTTGGTACATATTTTAGTAAAGAGCCAAACAACAGAATTAATAAAATAGGACAACAGTATTAATGTAGTGTATTCAGACAACAGAATTAATATAGTGTATTTAAAAATATTTTCACAGAGGAAGAGGTTAATTAGAGAATTAAATTTGATGTATATGTTACGGTAAAAGTGATTATCCGGTTATTATGCATAATCACCGATCATCTTGGTGAGTTTGATAAATCTCACTAAATTTCTCATTTTTACCGGCGATTTTACATAATTCCCAAATGAAGTTGGTAAATTTGATAAATATCCCAGAATTTCTCACTTTGACCGGCAATTATGTGTAATTCCGAAATGAAATTGGTAAGTACTTATGACTTTTAAACTAATTTTAGTAAAATAAATCCAAAAATAAGTTTTTTTTTGTTTTATTAATATTAGAACGATTTAATAAATATAAGAAAACTAAGAAAAATTTGTTTCAACTTAATATTAGAATTATGTGCACAGACATTTCAAAAAAATTGTAGGGAAAAATATAGAACGCTAATAATTCTTACTGCTTATTCAAACATGGCAAACTATCATGACATTTTGAGTTACATAATTTTTCATTTTTCTTGCATTTGGTTGAATTACACTTCCCTTTATATGAGCACGTTTAATACCCCTTACCTCCGAAAATTGAGGTTTTTCTTGCGCACTCACTAAGAGGCAGAGTGATATTTGGTACATTCTCTACGGTAAGAAATTGTTCGTCACATAGCACAAACTGGTTTCTGGTATACAATTGTGAAAGACGTCCCCTTCTTTGTTCCCAATGATAGTACTCATCATTTTCAGTAGCTAATATTACTGCAAATATATTCAAAAGTAATACTGGTACAGCAATGTACCGGAAAGTAAATTAAATAAATCTCGTTAAAATCAAGGTTACCCGACGAGAATGCATTATTTATCAAATTTACCATCCTAATATGACGATAATGCATAATGTCCGGTAAATTTGATTAATGAAGTAGAATTTATCATATTTACCTCTACGAACTGGAGAGTTTGCATAATCGCCAATAAATGTGATTAATTTGCAATATATGAAATAAATTTATCAAACTCACCAAGATGGTCGGTGATTATGCATAATAACCGGCGATTATGCATAATCACCGGATTTATCACTTTTACAGTAACATACTGTATGCATCGTATTATTTAGACCAGTGTTCGGCAAACTTTTATGAGTGCTGTGTCGAAGTAATAATACAAAGTGACCCAACGTGCCTCATTCTTCTAAATAGACTCATTTTCTAAGATGCATGGAAAACGACAAGGTAAATATAGATTTAGATGTAGAATAAATAAGATAATCTAGCAACATATACCAATACACGCACCAGAGCATCAGACCACTCGGCCTGACACGCTGGTTTGTGCTCTTTCTAAATTTACCCATAAGTCCCCGGTTGTGACTTCCTGGAATAAACAAGCCTAATTTGGGACTAGCAATTTAGAGACTCTTTCTAGTCTTTGAAACGCAGAAGAATTTTAAAACTTTGTTTCAGGAAGTTTTCCTGTTTCAGTCTTATTCTTGTAGAGTATCAGGCTTTTCTTCCACTGGGAATAAATGAAAGGATATAATGTACAGCATCGTCAGTGAAAATAATTATCATAAAGATTTTGCACGAAATTTGTTTTCAGTTTCTTTATAAATGGTATGAAGAAATTTCGAAAATTATTGCTTTTTTGTTCCTTGTTATTGTTAACAGGGCTCTCCATTAAGCAGAGCTGACCTTCGAGCTGTGAACATCAATCTGTGTGACATGTGTGTGATCCTCTCGGCAAAAATTCCCAGCAGCGATGATCCAACCTTAGCTGATAAAGAAGCCATCCTTGCCTCCCTCAATATCAAAGCAATGACGTTCGATGATACAATCGGAGTTCTCACGCATAGTAAGTAATCGCTTTCGTTAGTCTATCGCATACATTGCTTTAATTTCATAATGATGTAAATTCATGTTCAGCATTCATGCCGAATGTTTAGAATTTTCATAAATGTATCAGAAACCAGTTCCGTCTTAGCCCTTTTGGGGGCTCTGGGCCATCACATTTTCCGAGGCTCGTGATCTTTATATATCATCATCATCATCATCATCATCAACATCAACCATTGTCAATTCACTACTGGATGAAGGTCTCCCCAAATTTCTTCCACGACTGATATAGAAACATTTAATATCAAGCAATATACAGTAACTTTCTAAATACCACTTGAATGAAAAATGGTACATGACAAAAATTGTAGAACTCCATGCACCAAATGCACTCACACTTAGTTGATTACTAAATTACAAGAAATGGAGGCTAAAAGATATGTTTATTCCTTATTCTATAAATTATTCAACGAAAACTAAATTAAAACAGTAGATAGAAATAAACCAACTATAGTGCCATTTGCAGACAATAGGACGCACTCGGACAAAAATGCCGATATGCGGACCCCCTTATTGTTATTTATTTAAACAGCGAGGATTGGATATATATAAGTAGCCCTGGTGAGCAAACCCTAGTGATAAACATACTGTGCGTGCACTTCTTCGTATAGACCAGACAAAGGACTGTTTAAAAGGAAAAAGGGATTCGGAAAAAATGCGATTTGTGCGTGGAAGAGGGGGGGGGGAAGCCTGGCTCACATGAACATGCGCAATTTTTAATGTAATTTTACATTCTAGCTCACTGAATGATATTTGGTTCTGAAATGCTTTTGAAAATGAATCATCTGAGGTCGGGAAATGATTTTGTTTAAAAGATCAACACTTCTCCTGAGAACATAAACGCTTAAACGCTTAGATATGCCCTTGTGGAAGTGTACTGGTTGAATTTGATTCGGAATTTTAGAGGTGTATGCCAAAAATAAGATAAAACGAAACACTTGCTCCGTCAGTCAAAAATAAATCCATGCACTCACTGCACATTCTTGAGAACTATGTTCTTCAGGATACATGTTGGCACGCCACTTCGTTTTCCTGATACATGATACATATTTACGAATCACGCATTCTTACTTCCGTTCAGAATTTTCATTTCTTTTATCAAATCACTATCACCTCCACTTGGGACCGGGTGGGAGGTTGGCTTTCTTTGTTTCTTATTTCGTCACAAAAGATCCACCCGAACACCTTCTTCCCTCCTGTCTCCTCGGGAAATCGAAGCTACGAGCAAGCTATGAAAAAAAAAAAAAAAAAAAAAAAAAGGACGGAAGGACTTTCATCAACATTCTACACTGGTGTTTCTTCTTTTCTTTAAATAAATAAAAAAAAATATTGGTTAGTGGTGAAAGAGTTGGACTTTTTGTAAACACATAACACACTTCGGGCGTTGGGGGCCCCAGTTCAGGTGAGGGCCCTGGGCACCGAGCCCCGTTGGCCCACCCCTTAAGGCGCTAACATAGCAAAATCAATTAACGAAGTAAGCCTCATTTTATGTCTGTGAAAAAATACACTCTGCCAAAAAAAAAAAAAAAAACGAAGCACACAGGAGAAATCACCCAATCGGGATGAAAATTGTTATGTGCAATGCACATGTATAGGAAAGGAAATTATTGTAATTCCAGAGGTTAGGTCATTTATTCGGATAAAATAGCTACACGAGTGGAACAAGTCAGTATGTTGTAGAGCTACCTCTGCCTCGGATACAAGCGGTTACCCGGCAAGGCATATAGACGCGATCAGTTCACTGATATTGTCTTGAGGTATAGTATGTTAGATGGTGTCCAAATTGCGGGCCAGTTCGCCGACATTCAGGGGTGGGCGAAGGTGGCCCCCCATCATGCCCCAAACATGTTCGATAGGTTAGAGGTCAGGCGATTCGGGTGACCATGGAAGAGTGTCGACATTACGGAGGTAGGCCTGAGAGAGCTATGCCGTGTGTGATCGGGCATTCCCCTGTGGAAAAATTTCTCGGTGGTGCTGCGACAGGAATGGCAACACGTAGAATGTCGTCGACGTACCGTCGAGCCTTGAAGGTGATACGAAGGATACCAAGGGTGTCTGGCTGTCGTAGGAAGCGCCTCCCCAGAAAGTCATTCCTGGTGTGTAAGTCGTGTGCCCTTCCACGATAATGTCAGGATCCGTGCTCTAGCCGGCTCGTCTCCAGACAAGTATGCTCTAGTCATCGGCGCTAAGTGCAAACCGCGATTTAACACTGAAGGCAACACGACGCCACTGGACACTATCCCACCTTAATTGGGGCCGACACCACCGTCGATGCTCGCTGGTCAGTGGTAGGCGCGCGGATTGGCCTCTTCGAACGTAGTCCGCAAGTCATCTGCCAACGATCTGGATGGCCACTTCCGTACCTGTAGACGAGGCTACGTGTCCACGGATGGTTGAGAGCAACTAATTCAGTTCTGTTTGCGCGGCTCTCACAATCGCTCGACCTCGCGTTCTGTCGTTGCCCTCGGCCGTCCACTGCCCGCGTGCCGCTGGATTGTGCCCTCCTGGACCCATTGGCGCCAACATGTTTCGATTGCCGACCCAAATTCCTGGCGATACGGCGACTTGACCAACCGGCCTCTCTGTGCTCAATTATACGTCCTCTCTCAAATTCGCTCAGCTGCTCGTATTGTCAACGGATACAACGTCGAGGCATCTTCATAGTCCGTTAAGGCAATCATAGTCCGTCAACCGCAATCCGCTGTCATAATTGTCCCTGCATGCAAGATTTGCTTTTGATATACCCTTCGTGATTTGCGGTTCCCATGCGCTGCGGCGGGCCAATATTTAGTCATTGTTTTTTAATCCTTTGCAGTTTCAGCTATGCGGTACTTGCATGCTGAGTTTTATCAAGATCGAACAGCTTTTTCTGCGTATTTCATTTCTTTCTTCCTTTTTTATGCAAAGAGAGTACTTAGTAAAAGTGTCCACAGATCTAATAGGATAACTTCCAAATCTACAGGCAAAACACAATTGAACCGTAAGGTGAGTCTCGTGTAAATCCAGACATCGGAAAACCATAAAAATAGGCGCAAAGTGTTCTCTCTCTTTCTCTCTCTGTCTCTCTCTCTCTCTCTCTCTCTCTCTCTCTCTCTCTCTCTCTCTCAGGCAACAAGCGGTAAAACTAGGAGAGAGAGTACGTACTTGGAAGGCATGAACTGAATTGGAGTGTTCTTGAAGGTGAATTTGAAAGTATACAACCAAGGTGCAACCACTTAGACAGGCGAAAGTAGAAACTTGCAAGGCAAGGAGTTAACTGGATTATTCTTGACGGTGAAATTGAAAGTAGACAATCAGAACAACCTAATTAGACTGGAAAAAACAGGTACTTCTAAGACAAGGAGTTAAATAGAGTGTTCTTGGAGATAAATCTGAAAATGAACAACTACAATACAGCCAATATGGCTGGGAAAAGGAAATACTTCTAAAACATGGAGTTTAGTGGAATGTTCTTGTAGATAAATTTGAAAGTAAGCAAGCAAAATAGAGCCAATTAGACATGAAAAAGCAGATACTTCTAAGACATGGAGTTCAATGGAATGTTCTTGAAGATAAATTTGAAAGTAGATAACCAGAATACAGCCATTTAGACAGGCAAAGGCAGATAGATACATCTAAGTACGTGAGTTAAGTGAAGTAACCTTGGAGATAACAAGAATACAGCCAATTAGACAGGTGATTATGTGGGGACTCCAACGAACACTCAAAGGGACACAAAGAGTTCATAGTAGACGCACGCCCAGTGATACAGGATTAATGCAGAAAATCCTGCATTGGAAATTGTTAACACTTACACTATTCTGGAAAGCACAACAAAAGAAGAATTGATGTGGAGCCATGTTGCTTCATGAAGAAAAGAAAATTTTGAAATAAGGGCGATTTTACGCAGTTCGGGAAAACTACTCTCAAAAACGCACAAGTGTGTTTATTATGTCTTTATCCAGATGATTGTTCGGATACCTGAGAACTATGCAAGTTAAATTCACGTTTATAACGTATACGTATACGTTTATTTATTTTTATAATATGGTAAATACAAATTGCAAGCATTCGCTCTTTTCTGGGAGGCTTTTTCGAAGCAAAGGTTTGACATAATACTAACCTGTCTTTTCTGTTTAATTTCTACCTCGAAAATGAGTCACAGCGAAGAGCGAAAGCTTGGTCATTTGTATTTATCACATTATACCAATAAATAAACGAATTTATACTACGCTATAAGCCTTTTCAAATTGTTCGGATATTCTACATTAAATCTCACAACACGAAAGCTTTCATTAGACTACTGTATCGTCGGAGAAAGCTCTCATTAGACTACCGTATCGTAGGAGAAAGCTCTCATTAGACTACCGTATCGTCGGAGAAAGCTCTCATTAGACTACCGTATCGTAGGAGAAAGCTCTCATTAGACTACCGTATCGTAGGAGAAAGCTCTCATTAGACTACCGTATCGTAGGAGAAAGCTCTCATTAGACTACCGTATCGTCGGAGAAAGCTGCGATTATATCAGTCTTAACATGGATCTCTATATGAGGTACTGTTGCATCTTGGTTGAATTCTCCACTTTCTAAAAACCGAAGCTCTTGAAGACATTGGCGATAATTTTCGAAGTAGAAATGGTGGTGTTTAGCAGGGAAACATACCTCATCAAGGACTTGGGTAGATATTCTTAGAAAAATATTAAACCAATTGAAAAGATGTTTAAAGTAGAAAAAATCTTAAACCATGTTAACATAATTCTGCTTGTCATTTTCTTACAAAGGCACGAGTAAAAATTGAATTTTTCTTCATCAATAGTAGTTTAATAAAGTATTTTGCAGGTAGAAGGAAAAAAAGAATTTCTACTTTTTCTAACAGAGACATTTTTTTGCCATGAATCCTGTAACATTTAAACTTTTGCTACATGAAATCAGTATTAGTCATATAGTTTGCATAATACCGCTTCGCATAGTCGTCAAATCTAGAATGCCAATTTCTTTAGTTAAACAAAGAATTCTATCGAAGGAGAAACAATAACTGATTGAATGACGTAAGAAACACAATTCACATACTATACAAGCTTCGGTCCCCTATACATCGCAGGTGAAATCTTAGAATAATCAGTGATACAAACACCATTTAATAAAATAAAATAATAACTTACACTAACACGCTTTCTGGTGGAAGAACATATAGGATATGTCATTGTTTCAATGCTCCAGTTGTGATTCTAGGATGAGTTGCTGAAATCACAGTGCGAAGACCTTGACAGCAATTAGTGTCAGTTGCTTGGGTAACTGATCTAATTCTCTGAGAAAGGCAGGCATACGAACAGAACCTTGTATATGTCTATCATTAAGAGAACTGAGGCACTGCGTTTGAGAGCGTCAGTTGCTGAAATGACTGAAATAGGGACAAGCGTAGAGCAGGTCCATGATGAGGAATATGTTTGAGAGCATCTGACGAATAAATCGGCTATCACAGAAAAACCAGTTTAAGAGAAGAAATTAATTTGTGTGCGTGTGTGTGTGTGTGTGTGTGTGTGAGAGAGAGAGAGAGAGAGAGAGAGAGAGAGAGAGAGAGAGAGAGAGTCAGTTACTGACAGAGATGAGTCAACGAGGGCATTTAAGAAAGAATCCATATTATTTCAAGTCACTGAGTACACTAACACGTTTTCTTGTGGAAGAACATATAGGATATGTCACTGTTTCAATGCTCTCATTGTGATTCTAGGATGAGTTGCTGAAATCACAGTGCGAGAACCTTGACAGCAATTATTGTCAGTTGCTGGGGTAGCTGATCTAACTCTCAGAGAAAGGCAAGTATACAAACAGAATTTTGTGAGGATCTATTACTAAGAGAGTTGAGGCACTGCGTTTGAGAGCGTCTGTTACTAAAATGACTGAAATAGTGACAAGCGTAGAGTAGGTTCATGTTGGGGAGTATGTTTGAAAACATCTGACGAATGAATCAGCTACCACAGAAAAACAAGTTTAAGAGAAGGGAATGAATTTTTGTGTGTGTGTGTGTGTGTAAGAGAGAGAGAGAGAGCGTCAGTTACTGACAGAAATGAACCAGTGAGAGCATTTAAGAAGCAGAATTCATAATATTTCAAGCTTACTGAATGCGTCATGTCCTTATTCGGTAAATAGAAAGAGATCACATTAGAAGTCAAGCTGTTAAGTGAGATTTTAAATGATCTGAGAATCTTCCAGGCAGTCTAGAATCATATTTTAAGTGTGGCAATGGCGCCGGAAAGAGAAGAGCAGCTCCTGGTCTACACTGTGATCTCCAACACTGTGAAATCCTTAGCTTTAGCTGGAGTGCTGGGGAAACACCTCTGATTTTTACTTAAGACATATAGCGTGGAGGTCCTAGCTACCAAATGCCATCTTGAGACAGTCACACTAAGCAGAAACCTGTTCCATGCACAGTTAAGATTCGTTTTAACTTAAAGTGGCATTTTAATTATGTGATTCCTTTCATTTTATTCTATACGATCATTTACATATGAAAACCAGATGTCTTATGCATTAATTTTCCCATGCATCAATTTTTCCATGATAGGTTGCAGTCGGTGGCGTACATGCGAGGCTAGCTGGGCTAGCTGCGAAGCCCAGAGAATGCACAAAAAATTCAATTAAATATACACAAATATAAAACAATTATCAACTGTATTAAGATATGTCGACGCTTTTGCTGCGTAAAAAACACTTGCGGATTCGCTTCTTTTGTCTAAGAGAATCAGTCTGGCGAGCGAAGACCAACGGGGCTCCCCCTAGGGGAAGGATGGTGTCATCGCAACGCAACCAGCTCTACAAGTCTTCGCTGTTCTGATTCGAAGACCGTCCAAGAGATCGCCTGCTAGCGTTTCCATGACAACACGAATGAGCGGCTGAAGGGGAATGGAGCGTTGCTTTGGGCAACGGTTCGCTCAGAAAAGAGAAGACTTAGACTACCTAAGTCACTCGCATGTTCCGCACGTGTTTCGTGAGAGTTGTTTCAGTTTGTGTGAAGTGTCAATGAATTAAAATCGGTGATATTAATCTTAAATTCGTAGCTTTGTTGGATTCGAACTGTTTTGATAAGTGTTGTGAAACTTTCCTGAACATCTACTGTCAGAACTTAAAGAACTCTATGCTTAAAATTTTGATACGACTCGATTAAAAAATGTTGTGAAGGTGTTTTATTTCCTTGATGAATACAAAGAGAAATCAGTAAAAGACATTACTTGTTGCATAAAGTTGAATAAATTGGACATAGTGTTTTGTGAGGTGTACAAATTAGGAGACCTAATATTAAAGTTTACATCAAGAATTTCAACTGCCGAAAGAAGTTTTTCTGTGCATTAAAAAGAATCAAAATATATCTTAGAGCCACAAAAGTACAGGTACATTCGAGCAACTTGGCTGTTTTGTTATTAGAGAAAAACATCCTTTTTAAATATGAAAAAGTACTCGGAAGAAACTTTTCATGAAAACGTAATACTAAAGTTCACACAAAAGGAAAGAAGAATGGAATCCATTTACAAATAAAGTATTCAGAAGAAGAATGGAGTTCATGTACAAATAAATGTTCAAATCTGAATCCTCACAATTACTTGATAACATGTTAGCAATGGTGTGTACCTAAAATTTAGAGAAAAAGTTACTTATATTGCTTAACAACTAAAAATTAAACTTTGGAATTTTTTTTTTTAAATAGTGCGGTGGGTGGGGGACGGGTGAGAAAGCCGAGGTCTCGGACCCTAGATACGCCACTGGTTTCTGTCTTTCTGTCCTTATACCATGCGATACAAGGTATTTCAAAATGCCAAAGATCTTAACAGTCATTTTCATATTTAATTTCCCAAAGTCATAGAGTTCAAGGCTGAGTTATTTCGGTCAGGGAAATGACGTCAGCAATTGATATCCTTGCACAGAAGGCCTCAGAAAACTAGAAAATTCAGTAATGAGCATCATGATCTATGGATTTCAGGATATCTGAGGAAGTAGTCCTTGGTCATTTGAATCCGTGAAATTCTCGACATCGTAGGAAGATACTGCTGAATAAACAATGTTGATACTACAACATAAACAATGCTGATTTATAAACTTCGTTTCTTAAATCATTTTTCAGTTTACGTTCTAATATCCCTGAGCTCAATCCCAATTACAATGCTTATAATGTTTAAAATATTCCGTGCTACTCCTCAACTTTTATATGAGAATGTTGCTTAAATGGCAATACAGATGTTATTGTGTTTGATCGTTTCAGACCCGGGAGCTTCTGATGCTCTATCTCCCCTCGGAAGTCCAATTGTTATGCAAAGAAGAGGCTCAGTATACGGTACGAATGTTCCTCTCATCACAGAACTAGGTAAGTGCCAATTTATTCCCTTATTTATTTTTATATTTTGCAAAGTATGGGGGAGGAAATAGCATGAATGTGTTTTTCACGTCATAAACTGCACAACATATGCCAAGCCCTTAATTAAAGCTTGAAATCTCCAAGTATTGCTCATATTGGAACTATTCGAAATTTTATTGACAGAAAAGCTATCCGCAATGGAGAAGAATAGCTGAAACTTTCGAAGACACAGTATAACACATTGTCATTAAATGAATATCATGCAATACAAACAACCGAGTGTTGTGTCAAGCGTCTTTAAGAAATACAAGGCTCATGAACGGATCATTCTACTGTTTCTTCTGTCGTGTTTTCTTTCATTATATCGTTTTTGTTTGTTTGTCTGTTTGTTTCGGGGTTTAACTATCACAATGAGCAACTCCAATAACTAAAAGCAGTCCCCCGTCCATGACTCTGGTCCAGTGAATCCAGTGAAGGACGAGAGCTGCGCCGTAGGCCTCGTACATCCATGCACACCACCCATCCCTATTCCAGGGGTTGAACCCAGACCCATCTCGGACGACTATCTAGATACCAGCACCTCTGACAGCTTTGCCACCAGGGAGAAACTTTAACGACAACTATTATAATCTAAGGTTGGGTAGGCCAACTTTTATGTCATCGCGGATCAAACCTAAATATTTTGACTCCTGAGAGCTTCATGTAAATAAATAACCAAAATACATTCATTTGAGTGCATATAAAGTATATATATATATATATATTTATACTGCTAAAAGAAATAGGAGAGCAAAAAGATATTGTGGGGAAAATCCTGTACAACTGACGTTGTTGAACGTAAAATATTATTTTTATTTAAGATACAATAGAATATTCAGTAATCTGGGTAAGAAAAAGCGCATTGGCAAATTCTTATGTAATATTTTATCAAGGTTAATAGACGGTAAGGTTTGCTCATCCCACCTTCCTCGCAGACGAATTATCGTGACGTCAATGAGTGACGTCACCGTCCTAACACCTCAATCATAGATCCGAACTGTAGCTGTAGAGGAAGATGTCTTGTCAACAATTTTTATAACTCGAACAAAAGCAAAAGCACATTTACGTTAAATACAGAAAAATTCACAGTCATATGAATATTTCAGTAACGGAGATTTCTAAAATACCTCCCGCACAGTTTTGTTACATAAAGGGCGAGAAAACGGTTATGCTTTTAAATGTTAATTTAGTTACAAGGGAAATTGTTCCTGTTTTTATATAAATTTAGAAGGGAAACGCACAACAGGACATATTATTGTCATATAATAAAGAATTTCTTTATGAGGAATCGGAAAAGTATCTTAACAACATTCCACATTTTGTTTTTAAATTAAAAATTGAAAACATTATGCATTAAAATTCTGGTAGAATTTATGACGATTATTCCAGCTGGTTTACGAATAATAATTCCGACACGCTGGTATGGTTTAGATACAAAGAAACGTTGCGATTAGGTAGTCTTACGATGACAATTTGGCCAGTGACGTCACAAAGCATTCACCGGAAGTGCAGGATGAGCATAACCTTGAAATCTACTAACCTTGATATTTTATTATCATTTAATGAACACAAGATGCGATATGCTACACAACAATATGCATATCTGTACAACAAGAAAAATTACTTTTTAACGGGGATAACTAACCTCTAGTAGGGTGTGTGGTCCCCCAGAATGGCTAAGACCGTTGCACATCTGCGTGGCATGAAATTGATGATGTTATCGAGGAGGTTTAATGGGTATCTTCACCACTAATTATTGAGGGCAGTTTTCTGTTAAAGAAGAATCAAAGAAGGTGCCAGCCAAGTCCGTCCCAGACATGCTCAATCGGATTTAAGTCAGTGGAGCATGCTGGCCACTCATACGCTCGATTCCTTCCTCTTGAAGGATATTGTCCACTAGCCGATCTCTATGAGGTCGTGCGTTATCGTTTATGAAAAAGAACGAATCGCCGACGGCTGTATCATACGGCGACAATGGGTCTGAGAATCTCGTCTCTCTATCTTAGGGCTGTTAGACTGCAGTTTCGGATAACGTACAGGTCCGTACGTCCACCAATGCGTATGCATCACCTGAAAATCAGTCCATGTCCGCCGTAATGTAATTTTTCCTGCACAAAAGCTGGGTTCTTTCATGTGCCGGGTTTCCTACAGATAAGAACTTGTCGATTTTCAGACTCCAGCCAAAGAAGAGTACTTCAATTTACTCGACATTTCCCCAAACATGATTTCCACATCCCAATTTCTACTGACCGTACGGTAGCGTGCGCTAAAAGGAATACACACCATTTGCCTACGTGCATAAAAGCCACCTTAGTGAATGCGACTGCCGATAGTTTGAGATCACAACCTACGTCTTGTTGACACTAAAAACTCTATCTCTCACTCTCTCTCTCTCTATATATATATATATATATATATAGAGAGAGAGAGAGAGAGAGAGGTCAGGTGATGTTAGGTCAGGTGATGCGTAACATCACAGCCTCTCCTTGACAAATGTCAACCCCGCCTTCTCGTGGTGCATCCTGTTTCCACTAAAGGGGCTCTGACGACCGCCAATAGCGGTATAACTATACCATCGGGCTAGAGGAAATTCTATCCCACACTCACCAACCCGCTTGGCCAGCGTGGTGAGTTATGGCCAAACCCCTCCAAAATGATTCCACAACTTAAATCTTGGCCCTCAGTCTCCGGCAGCTGGAATGTACCTGGCCAAGGCAGCGGCCAGTGCGACATGAAGGCAGAGGGTGCTAAGAATCCCCGGAGGACCGGACTAGGCTGCCATCTGATGCTGACCTTGGCTACGTACAATGGACGCTCCCTATCTTCTGATTCAAGGCTTCTTGAATTGGAAGAGGAACTACAAAGGATCAAGTGTGACATCGTGGGGCTAAGTGAGGTAAGGAGAAAAGGAGAAGATCTCATTGAACTGAAAAGTGGACATCTCTTCTACTATCGTGGGACAGATACTGGCAGAACTAGTGGTGTTGGATTTATAATAAACAAGAAACTGAAGGATAAAGTTGTAGAAGTTGAAAGTTCCTCTGACAGAGCTGCACGACTTTTTATCCAACTCTCGAAGAGATACCAGGCTCAGATTATTCAAACTTATGCACCCACCACAAGTCATCCTGAAGAAGAAATTGAAGAATTTTATGAGGAAATTTGTCATCTAAATAATAAAGGTAAGCAGCACTTGAAAATAATTATGGGAGATTTCAATGCAAAAATAGGGCAACGGCAACAGAATGAAACTTCAGTAGGTAAATTCGGTCACGGCAACAGAAACCAGCGTGGAAATACTCTCGTTGAGTTTGCAGAGGCAGAAGGGTTTTTCATCTTGAACTATTTCTTCAAGAAAAAGCCACACAGGAAATGGACATGGAGACATCCAAATGGGACGACAAGTGAAATTGATTTTATTATGTGTAACAAAAAATTCGTCATAGAAGACTGCAGTGTGCTAAACAAGTTCAACACAGGTAGTGACCATAGATTGGTGAGATGTAAGATGCACCTCAACACTAAACTTGAACGTGGCAAGCTCATAAGACAAACAAAATCTATTGACATAACCAACCTTAAAAAACACCATAATACCTTCAAGTTGGAACTGAAGAACAGGGTCTCTGCTTTAGAAGGCCTAACATCGGAAGAAGTGGACATCTCTGAAGTTAACAGAAAAGTAACCAAAGCTCTTATGGAAACAGCAATAAAATTAGCTGGGTCTAAGAACAAGTTGCATGTAAACAAATTATCAGGAAAAACGAAAATGTTCATGCAAAAAAGAAGAGAGATGAAGACAACTAAAGAAGATGTGACTTCCAAAGTGGAATATATAGAGCTATGCAAGACCGTAAGGAAAAGTATCACTGAAGACGTAAGAAAATTCAACTGTGAACTAGTGAGGAAAGCAATTGAAAACAACCAAAGCCTAAAGATAGCAAAGGGACATCTCAGTAAGGGAAGAAAACAGATTATGGCACTGAGAAAAGAAGATGGTTCTGTAACAAGAAATAGAGGCGAAATTTTGACAAGAGTGAAAGATTTCTACTCCAAATTATATGAAAGGGATGATACATGCACTCCAGACATCATGAAAGATACCAGTACCAGAGTTCCTCCAGTCCTTCCAGCAGAAGTTGCACATGCAATCAAGAACATGAAGCGGGGAAAAGCTCCAGGAGAAGATGGAATTACTGTAGACATCATACAAGAAGCAAGTGGAGAAATCGAAACAGTACTCGCCCAAATTTTCACTCGATGCTTTAATGAAGGAAAGATTCCTGAGGATTGGAACACCGCTACAATGATCCTGCTACATAAGAAAGGTGACATTGAGGATCTTGGAAACTACAGACCTATCAGCCTCCTATCAGTAGTTTATAAAATCTTCACTAAAGTTCTTTCACACCGCTTGAAGGTAACACTGGACATGGCTCAACCAAGAGAACAAGCTGGATTCAGGAGTGGTTACAGCACAATAGATCATATCCACGTGCTGAGAGAACTAATTGAAAGAGCGAGGGAATATGAACTTCCATTGTGCATGGCTTTTATCGATTATGAAAAAGCCTTTGATTCGGTGAAACCATCAGCAGTTACAATGGCTCTGAAAACCTGCGGTATTGAAGATGCATACATTAATATTATTAATAACATCTATGAAAATGCAAGTGCGAAGATTAGGCTGTTTGAAAATACAACACACATAAAAATTGGAAAGGGAGTGAGACAAGGTGACGCCATATCTCCGAAGCTCTTTAATGCCACATTGGAGGGTGTTTTTCAGTCGCTGAGCTGGGAAAACAAGGGGATAAAGATTAATGGAGATTATCTAACCCACCTTCGTTTTGCTGATGACGTAGTCATTTTTGCAACTACCCCATCAGAGCTGCAGAGTATGATCCAGGAACTTGCTGACAAGAGTAAAGAAGTGGGATTAAAAATGAACTTTCAGAAGACAAAAGTGATGTTCAATGCTTTTACAAGAAATGAAGATTTATCGATTGATGGAGAAAAGCTGGAGATAACAGACACGTACGTTTATCTTGGACAGCAGATATCAAGTGAGGGTCGCATTGATGAAGAAATTAATCGGCGTACAAAACTTGCCTGGAGAGCTTTTGGAAGAAACAGCATAATTTTCAAGAGCAATATGCCATTATGTCTTAAAAGAAAAGTGTTTGATCAATGCATCCTTCCAGTGCTTACGTATGGTGCAGAGACGTGGACCTTAACTAAAAGAGACATACAAAGGCTGCAGACAACTCAAAGCAGCATGGAGAGGTGCATACTTGGTGTAACCAGGAGAGATAAGAAGAGGAACTCGTGGATCCGAAAAATGACAAGAGTGGAAGACATCATGATCAGAGTTAAATCCCTGAAATGGCAATGGGCTGGACATACTGCCAGAAGGACAGATCATCGATGGACAGCCGAAATTTTAGATTGGATTCCAAGGGATAGGAAAAGACCCAGAAAAAGACCACATGGGAGATGGGTGGATGAAATTCGAAAGTATGCAGGGGTGACATGGAGGAGACTGGCACAAGACAGACCGTTGTGGAGGAAACTTGGGGAGACCTTCGTCCAGCAGTGGATTGATAATGGTTGACAATGATGATGATGATGATGATATATATATATATATATATATGTGTGGCCTGAAATTCGCAGCCTGCGTCGCCCGCCAGAGGACATGCAAACGATTAGCATTGCAGGGCATATGCAAATCATGTGCGCCCGGCACGCCACCAAGAAGCACTATAAGAAGGGTGCGCAAAAGGCGGGGTGTAAGTAGTGGAAGTGTGTTGTGCTGCCGGACCTGTGCGTGGGAAGCTTCCTGATGCCTCGTCGCAGAATACGGCAGTCATTCCAGCACGTTTCGGAGTTCGACAGAGGACGAATAGTGGCTTATCGTGACAGCGGTTTATCGTACCGAGACATCGGCGCCCATGTGGGACGATATCCAGCCACAGTGAAGCGAGTATGGATTTGGTGGGTGCAGGACAGACAGACGGACCGACGTGAGCGATTGCCGCAGCCGCGGCACACCACCAAACGAGTAGACCGGCATGGTGTGCGACGGGCATTGACGGCTTGCACCGCCACATCACGAACGTTAGCGCAGGAATTAGGGTGTGTTGCGCAACAACCTGTGACAGCACGCACCCTTCGACGTCGTCTGCAGGAGAGGGGACTTGTCGCACGGCGCCCATTTCTCTGATTACCATTGACGTTACACCACCGGCGAGTGCGGCAGCAGTGGGCCGTTGAACGCCGCACCTGGACTACGGAATGGCACGATATTGTCTTCTCCGACGAATCCCGCTTCTGCCTGCAACACGAGGATGGTCGGATCCGCGTGTGGCGGCACCGCGGCGAGAGACTGTATGACGCCTGCATTATGCATCGCATACCAGTCCGTCGCCTGGCGTTATGGTTTGGGGCGCAATTGGATATGACACCCGCACCCCTCTGGTACGCGTCGCCGGTACACTCAACAGCCACCGCTACATCTCCGACGTTTTGGAGCCTGTAGTCCTCCCTTACCTGCAGGACCTGCCAGCGGCCACGTTTCAACAGGACAATGCGCATCGTGCAACAATTCTTCACGGCCCACCAGATGTCACTGCTGCCGTGACCCGCCTGTTCTCCCGATATGTCGCCCATCGAACACGTCTGGTAGCTGATCGGCAACCGAATGGCCCGGCAAGCAGCACACGCGTCTACGCCTGATGAACTGTGGCAACGTGTGGAAGCAGCCTGGACCGACATAGCCCAAGCCCACATCCAAAGCCACTTTCGTTCGATGCCGCGGCGTGTAGCGGCCGTTATTGCCAGCCATGGGGGCCACACGAGCTATTGATGCCTGCGTGTTCCGCAAGTCGCACGGGCCTGTAAGCTCAATCGTTTCATCTTTGTATCTGTCGTTATGTGTCCAGTAAATCTGGCTTTGCTATCTCTTGTCCTTCTTGGTGTTGCATTTTGGGTGGCCAGCAGTGTATATATATAAATTGTATGTCAGGATCATCGCACACACACACATATATACAGCGTTACATTCAGAGAGTTTTCTCTGGGAGGAAAATTACAAATTTTTAAGGGGCTCCAACTTGTTATTATATGATATTTTTATATACATACATTAATACATATGTTATTTATATATACATTAATACATATAACAATATTTTTAATAGAGTATAAAACTTTTCTTATGCTCGTATACAGAAAATGCAAATTCCAAGAAATCTTCACATACAAATGATTAAACATGTTATACCTTTATTTAAATTCAGTAATGGACCACGGATTTCACCATGCGATGGCGTAAAGTATTAAGGATGGTATTAAGAAAAGGCTGTGCTCTAGACCCCCATCCCAAACAACAACATTAGGAGTGGCAAAAATATCTTCGTCTTACTACAAGCGTGTTTCTGATTATTAAGGAATCATTATGGTGTTACCTGAAAACGTATGCTGTAAACCATTCCCCTGCCACTTGGTTTCAGCCCCTTTAGATTAGCACATAGTAGTAAAAACAACTAATTATTTGAAATTCTTGGATTTCTTTTTGTCACAAAGTGTAAGCCACATACCGCCAGGAAAAAAAGCAGCTTTCTATGTTAATAATTTGCTGTCGTTAAATAATAGGTAGCGCAAATATTTTGTTGTATTGGAAGCCCTAACATCACGTTAGCTGCACTTAAGCTTAACCGTATACATGGGAACTCGCCATCCAGAAGATTGAAATACAGCTGAATGCCAGCTACCAAAATATGATGATGTATTGCAGTGCAAACAGCACGCCGTTGGTGATTACAAATCCATAAGTAAACTTAACTACCAAATAAAAAATGCTTTTAAAAAATTTACAGAATTCTGAAACAATACTTGGCTTTCTTGTTTGCCCCTCTTGCATATATGATCAAGATGAACTGGTCTTCTTCTACCCTCCTGATTTTTATACAGAGAACGTATTAAGGAATTTTGGTAGCACTTCATAATAGATTTTTAACATGGAGAATTGTTCCATTTAATAAACAAATTTACAAAAGCATTCTCATCTAGGGCAACAAATTTTGCTCTAGAGTATATATATTTTCATAACTACTTTGATTTCAGAACTACATTTAAAAAAATTATTTAAAGTGTTAAAACTTTGTGTGAAGTCATTTATGGCTCTAATTAACAACGGAAATTCCGTTTTTTTTTTTGTTTGTTTTTTTTGTTGTTTTGTCGAGGGACGGTATGCATTATTGGCTCCATTGACTCGTCGGTTTTAGAAAAAGTAAATATACATGCCGACGGCAGTTTTAGTGTATAAAGCAAAGAAATTAATTTAAAACTTAAAATAATCTTAATGCTACTCCATGTAGATGCATTTTTTGTATTTTTTTATAATATTTTCTTAAATTTTTTAAATTAATTTTTTTCAAATATACATCTATAAATAAAAATAATTACACTAAATATAAGGGGTGATCACCCAAAAACCACGGGGGGGGGGGGTCCATGGATTTTCGGGAAGGCTAAGCACTCCTGATAAGATGCCTGAATACATCACTTCATATATACGTATATATCATCATCATCATCGTCAACCATTATCAATCCACTGCTCTGGACAAAGGTTTCTCCGAGTTTCTTTCAAAGTTCCATAACTGTGAGGGCGTACTTGCAGAAATGATCATGTTGTCAGCAAAACGAATGTGGATGAAATAAACTCCATTAATTTTATTCCCTTGCTTTTCCAGGTTAATGACTGAAAAACAGTCGGTTATGATGTATGTATATATGGTATACATATTGTGAAAATGGATTCGTGGCAAAATACAAGCATTGACTGGTTATTAATATTTGTTACTGTCTGAACAAAATGGATTACCGACTAAAAAAAGGAATGCAGTAATACTTTAATTAGAAATGGCTTTCTGTTCCTGCTTCAAGTAACAATTTGGGCAACTTCAGCAGTTTCGGCCACTTTCTACAAAAGCGTTAACTTTTCGGACATACTCAAAATGTTCTTTTCTTCTGAGGAAAGTGGTAAAATTTATTTCTCATTATTTCGTAATTTATTTATTTTTGAGGGGAAGTGTCTGTTAAGTTTCAGACCACTTGAATTGATAAGTATCTGACCCGTGAGTTGTAAAAATCTCCAAAAAAGAATATATTGTTTGTTTATTTCCTTTAGTCACACTTAAAGTCGATTGGATCTTTTTTCCGTGAGTAGATATACGTATAAAACATCTTTTGTAGTTTGTTCATTCGTTTGGGCTATGTAAGTTGTTTTTATGAAAACATATGTGCCGTCTTCTTATCTTTGCAAAATTATTTTCATTTCACTATGAACTTTTGTGACGAAGGATAAAAATTGTTAATTTAAAATCAATTATTCCTAAACCTTGAAAACAGAAAGGCTTGAAACTTCTCTCCATGGGAATTTTCTAGGGACTTTCCCCTACTTCTGGGGCAATGATCCCAGAAATTTTCATGAAAAAAGAATAATGATCAGCTATTTCCCATCGAAAATTAGAGAGGTAAGCCTTGAAACTTAAATTCTCCCATTCGTGATCCACAAAATTGTTTTGTACACTTGCACCTCTGTTTGAAAACATTCAGCGCTAATGGAGAAAAAAGAAAAAGTAGGAAACAAATGATGTCATTTCGCTGCAATAGCTGTGGAATAGTTTGCTGTTACATTCACATGGGTAGTTAGTCAACATATTTTGAGCAGAATGAAGACTTAGCAGAGAAGCTTAGTACGGCTTCAGTTGTTTCTGCTCATTCAGCAAATAAAGAAAACTTCTGGCAATAATGTTCGACCTCTCTTTCCTCTCTCTCTTTTTTTTTTTTTTACCTAATTCGGTGTTGATTAGTTGGACATCCGTATAAATCAAAATTTCCCTGTAGTTGCAAAAATGTTAAAACTCGTGCAAAAATCTTCAAATATTTAATATGGAGCAGCCAAAAAATCAAGTATTCTCATATCGAAAAGCAAATGATCACTCATTTGCTTTTCGATATCTTTTTTCAGTCTTTTCTTTAATCTGGGAATATCTTGAGCAGAATAAAAACTTGACATTTCCATTATATATATCATCATCATCATTGTCAACCATTATCAATCCACTGCTGGACGAAGGTCTCCCCCAAGTTTCTTCCACAACGATCTGTCTTGTGCCAGTCTCCTCCATGTTACTCCCGCATACTTTCGAATTTCAAATTCGAAAGTGGATATATATGCTATCCCACATTCACCAACCCGCTTGGCCAGCGAGGTGAGTTATGGCCAAACCCCTCAAAAATGACTCCACAACTTAAATCTTGGCCCTCAGTCTCCGGCAGCTGGAATGTACCTGGCCAAGGCAGCGTCCAGTGCGACATGAAGTCAGAGGGTGCTGCCATCTGATGCTGACATTGGCTACGTATAATGGACGTTCCCTATCTTCTGATTCAAGGCTTCTTGAATTGGAAGAAGAACTACAAAGGAACAAGTGGGACGGACATCGTCGGGCTAGTGAGGTAATTAGAAAAGGAGAGGATCTCATTGAACTGAAAAGTGGACATCTCTTCTACTATCGTGGGGCAGAAACTGGCAGAACTAGTGGTGTTGGATTTATAATAAACAAGAAACTGAAGGATGAAGTTGAAAGTTCCTCTTACAGAGCTGCACGACTCGTTATCCAACTCTCGAGAAGATACCAGGCTCAGATTATTCAAACTTATGCACCCACCACAAGTCATCCTGAAGAAGAAATTGAAGAATTTTATGAGGAAATTCGTCATCTAAATAATAAAGGTAAGCAGCACTTGAAGATAATTATGGGAGGTTTCAATGCAAAAATAGGGCAACTGCAACAGAATGAAACTTCCGTTGGTAAAATCGATCACGGCAACACAAACCAGTGTGGAAATACTCCCTTAGAGTTTGCAGAGGTAGAAGGGTTTTTCATCTTGAACTCCTTTTTCCAGAAAAAGCCACACAGGAAATGTACATGGAGACATCCAAATGGGACGACAAGTGAAATTGATTTCATTATGTGTAACAAAAAATTCGTCATAGAAGACTGCAGTGTGCTAAACAAGTTCAACACAGGTAGTGACCATAGATTGGTGAGATGTAAGATGCACCTCAACACTAAACTCGAACGTGGCAAGCTCATAAGACAAACAAAATGTATTGACATGACCAACCCTAAAAACACCATAGTACCTTCAAGTTGGAACTGAAGAACAGATTCTCTGCTTTAGAAGGCCTAACATCGGAAGAAGTGGATATTTTTGAAGTTAACAGAAAAGTAACCAAAGCTCTAATGGAAACAGCAACAAAATTAGCTGGGTCTAAGAACCAGTTGCATGTGAACAAATTATCAGGAAAAACCAAAATGTTGATGCAAAAAAAAAAGAGAGATGAGGACAACTAAAGAAGATGTGACTTCCAAAGTGGAATATATAGAGCTATGCAAGACAGTACGAAAAAGTATCACTGAAGACGTAAGGAAATTCAACTGTGAGCTAGTGAGGAAAGCAATTGAAAACAACCAAAGCCTAAAGATAGCAAAGGGACATCTCAGTAAGGGAAGAAAACAGATTATGGCACTGAGAAAAGAAGATGGTTCTGTAACAAGAAATAGAGGCGAAATTTTGACAAGAGTGAAAGATTTCTACTCCAAATTATATGAAAGGGATGGTACATGTACTTCAGACAACATGAAAGGTATCAGTACCAGAGTTCTTCCAGTCCTCCCAGCAGAAGTTGCACATGCAATCAAGAACATGAAGCCGGGAAAAGCTGCAGGAGAAGATGGAATTACTGTAGACATCATACAAGAAGCAAGTGCAGAAATCGAAACAGTACTCGCCCAAATTTTCACTCGATGCCTTAATGAAGGGAAGATTCCTCAGGATTGGAACAACGCTACAATAATCCTGCTACATAAAAAAGGTGACATTGAGGATCTCAGGAACTACAGACCTATCAGCCTCCTATCAGTGGTTTATAAAATCTTCACTAAAGTTCTTTCACACCGTTTGAAGGTAACACTGGACATGGCTCAACCGAGAGAACAAGCTGGATTCAGGAGTGGCTACAGCACAATAGATCATATCCACGTACTAAGAGAACTAATTGAAAGAGCGAGGGAATACGAACTTCCATTGTGCATGGCTTTTATCGATTATGAAAAAGCCTTTGATTCGGTGAAACCATCAGCATTACAATGGCTCTGAAATCCTGCGGTATTGAAGATGCATACAATAATATTATTAATAACATCTATGAAAATGAAAATGCAAAGATTCGGCTGTTTGAAAATACAACACACATAAAAATTGAAAAGGGAGTGAGACAAGGTGACACCATATCTCCGAAGCTCCTTAATGCCACATTGGAAAATGCCTTTCAATCACTGAACTGGGAAAACAAAGGGATAAAGATTAATGGAGATTATCTAACTTACCTTCGTTTTGCCGATGACGTAGTCATTTTTGCAACTACCCCATCAGAGCTGCAGAGTATGATCCAGGAACTTGCTGACAAGAGTAAAGAAGTTGGATTAAAAATGAACTTTCAGAAGACAAAAGTGATGTACAATGCTTTTACAAGAAATGAAGATTTATCGATTGATGGAGAAAAGCTGGAGATAACAGACACGTACGTTCATCTTGGACAGCAGATATCAAGTGATGGTCACATTGATGAAGAAATTAATCGGTTTACAAAACTTGCCTGGAGTGCTTTTGAAAGAAACAGCATAATTTTCAAGAGCAATATGCCATTATGTCTTAAAAGAAAAGTGTTTGATCAATGCATCCTACCAGTGCTTACGTATGGTGCAGAGACGTGGACCTTAACTAAAAGAGACATACAAAGGCTGCAGACAACTCAAAGAAGCCTGGAGAGCATGGAGAGGTGCATGCTTGGTGCAACCAGGAGAGATAAAAAGAGGAACTCGTGGATCCGAAAAATGACAAGAGTGGAAGACATCATGATCAGAGTTAAATCCCTGAAATGGCAATGGGCTGGACATACTGCCAGAAGGACAGACCATAGATGGACAGCCGAAATTTTAGATTGGATTCCAAGGGACAGAAAAAGACGCAGAAGAAGACCACATGGAAAATGGGTGGATGAAATTCGAAAGTATGTGGGAGTTACATGGAGGAGACTGGCACAAGACAGACAGTTGTGGAGGAAACTTGGGGAGACCTTCGTCCAGCAGTGGATTGATAATGGTTGATGATGATGATGATGATGATGATGATATATGTATATATATCAAGATTTTAAGGAACACTTTTGCAACAGAAAATGCACTGAAAGCAAGCTGAACTTGACAAGACTTGTTTAGGACATAGAAAAATATCATAAATAACCCTCGAAATCGTAAAAATATGGAAGCTAAAATTTTGAATCCAGTTTCTGTATAATAGAAAATGTCTCTAATTTCGGAGAAATACGAAGTAAAAAAATATATTGCACCCATTCTACTTCACGAATAAATGAAACTTGAACAATTTTTTGTAGGATAAAATATGAAAATTAAAAATTTTAGAAGGAAAATTACAAAGTTAAAGATTCCAGCATATTTGAATTTTATGACACCAAGAATGAAGAATTAAATAAATCAGAACACTATCATCAACTTAGTGGGCCGTTTATGCCCATCGCTGTCACCATGAAGCCTGTCCAAAAATCTCGATCATGCCTCTTTAGTTCTTGCATTCAGTCTTCCCCGATTCCAAGCATCACGTCCACTGACATAGTCCTGGGTCTTCCCCTCGATCTCGTTTTATTTATTTTGCTTTAATCAAAACAAATACTTCTCCACAATTTAACCATCCCACCTCCACACATGTCGAAAACATTCCAATCCCTTTTTACTGACAAATAAGAGGATGTCTGGCCTTTTATAAAGCTGTTCAAGTTCCTCATTATGTCTATATTCCGTTGCCCTATTGTATAGAAACCTCGCATCGTTTTGAGTACTCTTCCTTCACACTTCACAAGACGTTTGTGATCAGCTTTGGTAGTTGATCAGATTTCACAGCACAGGCAATACACCGAAAAGCCAAAACATTATGACCAGCGCGTCTTTATGCTATTCGAAGCAACTGCAGGTAAATAACTGCGAGTGTGAAGTCCATGAAACGGTATAAATAACACCTGATACTGAGCTCTGTTAATCAGTGTTATTCTTGTTCTTAAGATGCAAAAGCAGCGGACTTTGAGAACAGCCAAACTGTAACGGTCAGACGTCTGGATGAGAGCATTTCCGAGACAGAAAGGCTTATGAGGTATTCATGGTTAGTACCTTCAACAAATGGTCCGAAGAGGGAGAAATCACGAACCGCCGGTAGGGTGAAGGGAAGATGGTCGAAGTCCCTGCCATGTTCGCTGAACACATCTTGCGCGATGCACAGTAGTGTTTATAGTCCATGAAACAACCTTCGCGCCCCCTGGATATAAAAAGTCAACGTTGCAGGGTAGACATAATCGGCCAATGCTCAGATAATCATTGGAGGACACCCGATCTTCCAATAATGTCAGGGGACCCATTCCGTATCAACAGAACGTACTCCACATCATGACACCACATGCAAAACCTTGAGTTATATTTACAATGCAAGTTGGGTTCATTGCTTAGTAGGGCTCCCACCAAACTCTCTGCTTCTGGTCGGTACAGAACAAGGTGTACCACAACTCGTCGGACCACATGACTTTTCCCCAGTTTTCCAGTCTTAAATAGTTACTTAGATCACATGGTGACACACGTGACCACGTAATTTACATATACGCTGCGTTGCTCAAGTGACGTTTATGCCAGCGTAATATTTTGTAATTCAGTAGCAGGTGTGTTGTCCAAGAATCGTGATATACACTATATTGACAAAAGTCACCGGACACCCCACCAAAAGCAAATGAGCGGATCCTCTGCGTTGTTAAGATGCGCGGTACAGCTGCAAACGGTATAAAAACAAGCCTGCATCTGACCACGATCATATCGCACTGTGAGGTTGAATGAAAATCTCGCGGCAGGAGAGAACTGGCTTTGAGAAAGGAAAGATTGGCGTTATATTAGCGGGTTGTCCATAAGACAAACCGAGAGGCATTTTAACATACCCAAGTCAACTGTTTCGGATGTACTGAATAAGTAGAAGACACATGGCGTACCTGAAGCATCAAAACGTACCGGCAGACCAAAGGAAATCAGTGATAGAGGACGTCGAAGCCTCAGGACAGTCGTTACAGCTAATCGACGGAGTACTGCACAAGAACTCAGGGTACAGATGAGTAAAAATGCTGAAATATCCGTATGTAGTGTTTCTTTGCGAATGGTACGCGTACCATTCTCAAAGAATTTCATTTCATGGGTTACCCTGGTCGTGCAGCTGCTCATGAGCCTTTCATCTCCACTCAAAATGATATTTGTCGTTTAGCATAATGTAAAGAACATTTATCCTGGACCGTAGATCAATGGAAACGGGTCCTATGGACTGATGAATCCAGATACACGATCAGGTCTGCCAGACCTGCGCCAATTGCGCCAGCACGCGGCAAAACGTTGTTCTTGCGCCATTCTGATAAAAAAATCGCGATTTTGACGAAATCTGCGCCAATTTTGCGCCAAAAGTTAAAATTTAGCAGTCATCGATATTTTAGCGTAATCCTACGACATTCGAAATCGATTCAGCGGTTAATTCGTACGTGAGGTTCTTCCGCGAATTCGCGGAGTCTCCTGCCTTTTTTTTTTTTTTTTTTTTTTTTTGTCATTTTCGAGATCGATGCAAAATGCAAAAGTGAAGAAATTTTTGGGGTATTAGTTAGGGTGGGTCGTATTTCGTCTAGCGACGTTGTTTTGTCTTTTTAAACTTTCGGAAGCGAAAGTTAAACGGAATGCAAATTTTCCCCTTAATAGCATTTTTTTTTCTCTCGCGACTTCTGTTCAGTATTGTTGTTAAATATAATTTCATTTCATAATTTCAGCTTGAAATTGTAGGCAACGATTTCCGAAAACGGAAGTTAGGCCGCCCGAAAATTTCCCCGTAATCTTCGGCCACGAGATTCGTACGCTGATTCGAGGAATTCCGTCCTTTTTTGTTATCATTTGGACCATTTACAAGATCGATGCACAACTGAACTGAAATTTTGGGAGGATTGGAGGCGGGGGAGGGGGGGTCGTTTTCTTCGAAAGCGGAAAGTAGACTGAGGTAAGATTTCTCTCGTAATCGTGTTTTTTTTTTCTCGCGACGTTTCCTCTACCCAGTATTGTCAGATATCATTTTATTCTATCAATATTTGTATTTCAGCTTGAAAATGTTGGATAAATTTCCGAAAACGGAAGTCGGACGGAGCGAAGATTTCTTCCGTAATTGTATTTTCCCCCGCGATGTTCCCACTCCCCTGTAGTTGTTAAATGTCATCACCCTCATAAATGTGTGTGCATTTCAGTTTGATAAGGGTGGGGAAATTTCCTAAAACGGAAGTGACGAAGTTTGGAAATTTGTAAGAATGGATGCATGGTGTTCAAAAAAAAGTATTCGTTCTCTGAAAATTACACCATTTATCTAAAATAGTGAAAGCTCTGATATCAGAATCCATGGTTCTGAGGCTGAAAGTTCTTTAAGCATGATGGATAAAACTGTCATCTAAGAGAATAAAAAAACGAAAAGAGAAAGAAAAGTAACAAAGAAAAATGGTAAGGGAAAACTATCAGCAGAAAAAAAGTAAACAGTAGATGTGCAGTGGCAGAGTCAACAAAGAACAAATATGGCTGTGGAACTTGCTGAGAAGAAAGTAGGGTTTGCTCACAAGAGGAAACAAGAGTTTATTTTCTAGCCAATACAAGAACAAAACCAGGAAAACAAGCTGTTTGAAGCTATGTCTTTCAAAACCACCCTATTTTGTATGGAATTCAGTAATTTTATAATTGTGATTACAGTGGTGTGATCTAGTAAAATATTTTCATGAATAAATTACATGAACGATTCAGTTTTGTTCATGCTGAGTAATATTCACACTTTCTCACCACGCAGCCTGATTTTTCACCAAATTAATTGGTTTTTTTCTTCGTCAGTCACATGTATGTTAATTAAAATCGCTCACGAGCGCTATGAATAAGTGAAAGTATTGTTTATATCGCATAACTTGTAATCAATTATCAGGAATACTGATCTTTTAATTCTTACTTAAAGTCTTGATTTTGCCCTGTTCGTTCAGGTAGCGGAATTTTTAGGGGGGTTTCTTTTTCTCATTTTGGCCTACCGTGGGGAACATCTTCACTCTCACACTTTTCTTTTTCCAGATGGAAGGTGTGTTAAAGCACTTACTAACTCACAATCGTCTGCTTAATGTCCATGTCCATACATGCAGGACCTCACGTATGCAAGAGCAGTGACTCTTTCAGACAGTAACGACGAAAAAGTCATAAACTGATTCTACTACTACTGAAGAAGGAGGGGGTGCAATCCCACGCCAAAACGTCACTGCGCAAGCGTTAAGCGATGGAAGCAGCTTTTATCTAACCAACTTTACTAAATCTCACTGTTATCTTATAGTTTTGGTTCCAGTTGTAATTGTTCACAGCAATAACGGAAGTTTGACATTGATAATTACTGGATGAAAAACATTGTATGAAGAGTATCATAGCGCAACTGCTGAAAGGTGATTTTACAATTTGATTGTTAAATGCTACATTATTTTTCCTTTCATATCGAAGGTACGCTTTCCTTCAGAAAACCTTAGGAGTTTGTGATGCACACGCAAACCACGTATGCGTGGCTTGGCAGTTGGTTGGTTTCAGAAATAATGAATTTGCATCTGAATGCCATGAATCTCGAAAAATATGCTGCTAAAAACCAAACAAACAACAAACAGCAATTACATATTATTTATTCTTCCTAAGTGTATATTCGCAAGCGTTCAGTAACAATAGCAACAGTTCTTAGATACAGCAGCATCCTATTCGGGTTACAGCAAAACAAATGCATTCAGAAGAAAATCCCTAATATTAATGTGTTACGTTTAAAATATTGCAGGTCATGTAGTTTCAATAAATCGTGGGTAGTATAATTATTTTCCCATTTATCTCACTGTAGGAACGACAGAAATGCTAATTAACAGTCGTAAGAGAAGCAGTAAAATGTCAACAAACCTGAAATATAACATTTTTTCATAGTTCAAAAATTATGGTAATTCAGTATATAAACATAACTTAAAGCACAGCATGGACTTGAAACAATTAAAAATACTATCATTACCTGCTCCAAAACCTGAGTTCTGCTCCAAAATGCAAATTTTCTCGCTCCAAAACCCAACGTTTCTGCTCCAAATTGCATATTTTCCGGCTCCAAGAATTGCTCCGAAACATGGTAGGGGCACTAACACCCCTGCACGATCCATCAGTCCGATGGCCATGTGTGGGCATGGCGGCAGCCGGGAGAACGCTATTTACCACAGTGCTATGTTCCTACGGTCAAGTTAGGAGCTAGCAGTGTACTCGTGTGGGGGTGTTTTTCTTGGTATGGTCCCGGCCCATTGGTTATCGTGGACAAACCTGTTAGCCAGCGCGTCTACCTCGATATTATGGACCATTATGCCCTACCAACTCTCTGGCAATACTATGGAACCGAGCCTTGTTGGTACCAGCAGGATAATGCACCGAGCCATAAAGCAAGGACTGTTGCGGCGTGGTTTGAAGATAATTCCGTATCGTGTGTGGACTGGCCAGCACAGAGCCCTGATCTTAATCCCATAAAGCACCTATGGAATGAATTAAAGCACCGCATAAGAAGTTTGGAACCAAGACTTACTACTAAGCAACAGTTAGTGGTAGCATTACGTACTGAATGAAAGCGCATACCTATCGCCGTGTTCCAAAACCTTGTCGAAAGCATGTCTCGAATGGTCAGTGAATGCATTAAGACCAAAAGTGGACCGACACCGTACTAATGTATGTCAATAAATACTATGTTGTGTTTCTCTTCTAGTTGTCCGGTGACTTTTTTCAATATAGTTTATATAAATTTGCGTATTGGTGCGTGTGTTTGTGTGTGTGCGCCGATAGAGAGATGTGATATTAGTACCAGTAGTTTAGTTTTCCACTTGCTCTTTCTCTCTCCCTTAATGTGTTGCTATTTCTATTTTGCAGTGAATGATACAAACGTACAATTTCTCGACCAAGATGATGACGACGATCCCGACACTGAGCTCTATTTGACCCAACCTTTTGCCTGTGGCACTGCCTTTGCTGTCAGTGTCCTGGATTCTTTGATGAGCACGGTATGTCTTTCAAAAGGTTTCATCAAAATATTATTTCTTCAAACATTTTCATAGCTTTATGGAAATGCAGACTTTGGATTTCATGAAGGAAACTTCATTTTTGCTTTATGTCGCGCTGTATACAAATATTATATGAAAGTTAATACGGTTTTACCAAAGAAAAAATTTTCTGGAGGTGAAATTTGGTTTTTATATTTGCAAAACTGTATATCTTTTCTACCTTTTAAATTTCGTGAATACACGATTTATATATGCTTATTCACATAAATATATCTTTCTACTTTCCTCTATGTTAGCATCTTTTCCTGCGTTCCTAATAACTGTTACTTATATTCACCATTCATTTATTTTTTCATTCATTAACATATCACATTTATTTACCCAAAACTTTGTGTTCATAAAAATAAGATATCTCACACAAAAAACAGAAAGTCATAAGAAAATTAGGATTTAATGTGGATGCCTACAAATTATTTCCATCTCTTTTCTTTCACAACAAAGCATCCTCTCTCTAAAAAATCACTCCCACTATCACTAATGATCAATTTTACATCATCAATCCATCTTGTTTCAGGTATTCCCCTTAGTCTGCGACTACTATTTACTCCCGTGCAACAGATCTGATCAGATCATATGTAGAGCATTTTAGGAAGGCAGTGTCTGACCCCAGGTCTTAAACAACCCTTAGAAAGAGGAAGCTAGGAAATTTGGGCTAGAGTGCCCGATAGGAAAGTGACACAGAAGCGAGGTAGAAAGGGGGATGAAGACACCCTTATTTATCACCCGGGGGGCAGTGCCCGAGGTCCGACGGCTTAACATGCCCTTCCAACGCACGGCGGATATTTAGTGGTTCGAGCGTTCGTACCTGCCTGCGATCGAACCCGAGGTCTTCTCCGTGACAGTCACGAATGGTAACCGTATCGGTCCATGAGAAAAAAAAATTTTATTCGAGTTTTCAGGAGCCCAGATTTTGCTGCAAATACATCAGAAACAGAAATTAACACTTATGCCCCCTGGTGGCCAAACCATCTTTTACAAAAATTAGAAATTATGAGCAAAGGATTTCCCATTAGGAGCTGTATCCGTGCAGAAAGAATTTTTCAAATCGGAGATTTAGAATCATAGGTATAGGGAGAAACGCAATTTACCTTTACGCCCCCTAGAGGAAAGTCTATGAATTATTTAGAAAACTTGAAATTATTTAAAAAACTTGTCGCACCGGAAACTCTATCTAATAAAGAAATAATTTTCCAAATCGGACCATTAGAAGCAGAGATGTTGTCAAAAATAAGATATACATCTACACTCCCTGGAGAAGAAACCATGAAATAATTTAAAAAGAAAATATTCCGAAAAGGTTTATCGACGTGAGTGGCATCGGTCTAAGAAAGAATTTTTTCAATCGAGATTTTAGAAGCTCAGATTTTATGGCAAATACGTCAGAAGCAAAAATTAACATTTACGCCCCCTGGTGGCCAAGGTATTCTTTACCAAAAATCAGAAATTATATGCAAAAGATTTTCCATCAGGAGCTGTATCCGCTAAAGAAAACATTTTTCAAATCGGAGTTTTAAAAGAAGAGATATCGGGGAAAACGTAATATACGTTTACACCCCTAGCGGAAAATCTATGCGTAATATGAAACGGTAACTATTCCTAAAATACTATTCGCCATAAATGGAATTGATAGATAAAAGAATTTTTTCAATCGGATGTTTAGGAGCAAATATCTGGAATAAAATGTATTTTAATTCGACATCATCTGCATTTACGCCCTCTAGCGGCGAAATTGTACATCGTAAAAAAACGAAATAAAGGATCATCATTCGTATCATTAGAGCAAACATTTTACTCATTACAACAGTATTATTATTTGTTGATGCTCTTACGTTCTGTTCTCCTCCAAGAGATTTGAATTTGTTTTTTATCAATGTTCACGAGTTAAAATAAAATTAAAGTGGACGTCTAGTGATTTTGCTTCCTATACTTCCAATGGGCAAATTTCTGTACACATTTTCTTCACAATTATTGCGCTCTCAAGGATGAAAATTTTAACATCGATTAAAATAACTTCATATTATAACTTGGGATACTTAATATTTTCTAATACATAACCATTATTAAGCAGTCCAACATTTGTTTGTCTACTGACATCATCAATGTACAGGTCGCGCCATCTTTTTTCTGGTCTCAACACCACCAAAGGAACAATTTTTGATTTTTAATGTAATTATGGTTATGTTTTAGAAAATATTAAGTATTCCAAGTTATAATCTGGTTATTTTAATCGATGTTCGGATTTTCATCCTTGGGAACGCATTAATCGTGAAGAAAATGTGTACAGAAGTTGCTCATTGGAAGTATAGGAAGCAAAATCACTAGACGTCCACCTTAAGGAAGTCGCCTATCCTAATTTAAGGTCACTAGTGTATGGAGGTGGGTACGTCCACCCACAGCCTTTGGGCTAGCGCACTGCCTAAACTTATTTCTGTACTCGGCACTGGCCCAATTCGGATGTTTAGTAAGAAACCCTCGTTTCTGACCTTCCGTCAAAGGCCTCAGCAGCTTTCCCAACAACACACCAATTTTAAATGGAAATTCCAGAACTCTGGGTCAGCTGTCGACAGATATCCTAGCAGACATATTATGGGTTCTGAAGCTCTCATTTCTGTAAGGATTTAGAAACTATGGATCGGTTAAAAGAATTTCATTTTATTTCATTTATTTATTCATTCAGTTGCCACTACAGCAACTAGGAAAAGGAGGGAAAAGGCCGTAAGGCCTGACAATAGCAGTTTATGTATTTTCTCACAGACCTATAGATTTTTTAAAATTAAATTGAATTTGTCGTCAGAAAAGAATTTTTTCTGCTGAGAGATGAGTCACGCATGCGTTATCTGTTGGTTGAATTTTGAAGTACTTTAGATTAATGATGCCTGATGTTTGCATTTCAAAATCTGACGTTTACTCACCAACCGATATTTCAAAAGAAAATTTCATATTTTTCAAAATCTGACGTTTACTCTCCGGTCGAGATTCATATTTTGTCTCCAGTGATGATTCTTCACAAAAAGGCGTCACCCTCTTTACCATAGCAGTTTAAAAGGAATTAGCAGATGTTGTAACAATTGCGTTTAAACACGATATATTAGGGCAAAGTCCTCTATAGTACTGTTACACACGTTGTAGTACATGAGCCTAGAAAAGACAAGTTGACTTCGATGACAATGGAATATTTATGTCTACTACCAATTGAACACCAAGACCCTACAAAGTTAAACCGATCAGGGATTGACTTTGTATAGTCTTAGGTGTTCGTGTTAAGAATCTAATGATAAAGACTGAGACTCTTTGTAGAGTCTCAATCTTTATCATTACGGAAAATTATCAGCTCAACCGCTTCTGTGCTCATACAATGTTATCAGTGAAAAATTCTTATGTTATTCTCTTGTTCTTCAAGTTTTTACTATTGTTCGGAAGAAGTTGCAGCTTAATATCATCGGAATTTGCATTTTTGTTCGAAAAGGTACTTTGACGAGAAGAGTAACAAAAGCTTCTTCTTCTTCTTCTTCCCACTTATTAAAGATTATTCGTTCTCCAAAACTGAGGAAGCGAACTCTGCCTAAATCTTGATCTTAAACATCAGTTTAATATTTTTTTTCAATAGTAGAAATGCATTTTAGGTTAACATGTGCTTTCTCTCTCTCTCTCTCTTTTACGCGCACACACACACACACACACACACACACACACACACACACAATAGTACCAGATAATTTTAGGTTAATGCACGAATGAATTTTTAATCCAAAGCTTGCGATATCAATGTCTTCAGATGTTAAAAACTATTCAGGATTTTTAACAAGGCAATGAGAATAGCATGAATTGCCCGAGTTTACTGTTCAGTATGTATTTTCATACCAGGAAACTTGAAAATTGCATCACTTTGGAGCGGAAGTCGGACCCACCTCTCCTGATTTCCCATCGAGCATGCTATCTGTAACATACCCAGAATAGCGAAGTTCCATGTACACTGGATAACATGTTCGAATGAAAATCGTTAGGTGCGGTTTCAACACCAGCTCTAGAAAGGTGTAATTTTCGAGTTATCTAATATCATGATGCATACTGAACGGTAAACTGGCTATTATGATTGCCGTGTTAATAATGCCATGTTGGCCTTTTCCAATAAGAAAATTAATTTTTAATAGGCCATGTTGATAATAAAAATTAATTTTAATAGGCCATGTTGATAATAAAAATTAATTTTTAGTAGGCCATGTCGGCCTTTTCCGTTTGCTTCCTTGCTGTATGCATTCATTATGTTTTATTTCTTAACTTTCTGTATCTCTTTATGCTTCAGCAAAACAAATAAAATGAAATGAAATGAAATCCTCTAACTGTTGTATGTATTTGTAATAAATATTTCTTCCATAATTTCCATACTTAGGGGGGTTCGTTGTTGTTTTTTGCTATATTCAGATGCATTTTCTTTACCGGATGGTATTTTCATTTTATTTTATTTTTACATTATGCAGAAGTTTAACGTTTATTACTCGTCAAAGTAAAGAAAAGAACCTTAAACACTTCTGTCCCTTCCGTAATATCAGATTATTAATTATTCCATGAAGATTTCTAATACGGTGCAATCTGTTGTACTAAGGGACCTGCTTGCACCTAGCTCACGACAAACGGCTGAGAATTCTTTACGATACAAAAGTCGTGGAATGCACGGACCAATCCATTTTTTATATCTGCACAAGCAAGATATGGGTCTTTCACTTATAAGTTTAAAAGACATCTTGATTTTCAGCGACAGAAGAGATCTTTTATCGTTGCCTCCAGAATGAAGTCTTCTGTATCACCTCTCCTAAAAATCTGATTGAAAAATCGTACTTTTCCAAATACCATTCACTTTGAAGAAAATGTTGCGCTCATTTTCTACTTCAAATAAAGCACACATTGTTTCCAGAGGTCGCAAACATGTATTTCTACTTGAAAATAATACATATCTGTGACCCAATCTCTGTTATTAAATCCACAACGGAAAAAATCTTTTGGCATCGGTATCCACAATTTTTAAAGAATTGAAAATTGTATCCATAAGTAGGGTAGTAATTTTATCGGAGAGGGGGGGAGGCAAAATTCGCGGGGATGTCGCGGAGTAAATCGCAAAATGTCATGTTTTATACCGAAATTTCGAGAAATTTTGAAATTTTCGCGATTTACTCCGCGATCTCTCCGTGAATTTCGTGATTTAAACCCCGAAATTTCGGGGTGGCGCAGTGGTCTAAGTGATGACTTCTGATCATTCGTCCGAGATGGGTCCGAGTTCGAATTCCGATGAGGCATGGATGTTGTGTTTGTCTTACGACACCGGCTCTCTCCCTTCCCTGGAACCAGTGGCCCTAAATTAGGAACGGGTGACTGCTTATAGTATTGAGCTGCTCACGGTGGTCGTTAAACCGCCAAACAAAAAAAAAAAAAAAAAAAAAAAAAAAAAAACATTCGGGAAATACCATGCCAAATTTCGTGATTTCTTCAAATATTCGGCTTTTAGGTTCTGTCTCCACGCTTTGGATACGTGAGGTGCGTTGTCTGTCACATAAGCGGTTATATTCACAAAAGGTATTTCGTACGTATGGACGCATTGAAGTATTGCCTCGCTGACAGCTTTAAAATTTACGGATTCCAAAGTGATGCACTCAAAGCCGATTGCATTCAAAGAGGTTTCAGTATTACAGATTTCAACATTCGTTTCAGCTGATGGAACAGCAAGAATGTTCAAATTGTACCTATCTTCTGAATCAGTTGTTTCGTCTGCTACGATGCTTACACCGGATAGCGATTTAAAAAAATCTTTCACTTGTTGCTTGAGAATATCATTTATTTTCGGCAGATAACATTTCCGCATCAAATTTGCGTTTGGAATAACACCAATACCTTTCAACGAATTTTCTAAGTAATTTTTTAATATCCAGTTTGTAAGGTGGGTTGTTAGAGGCACAAAAGGCACCAGTTAATTTCGAAAGTTCAGTTGAGCGATGCTGTTCTTGTTCAGTTTTCTGAAATAATTCATCAACACATTTCTGCATTATTTTCGGTTGACTGCTCGGTATTTGTATGCAGCTTGTTTACTAAATGCTTTCGACAACTGTCCTTTCTTGAAAAATCCACTGGTTTGTTGCAACACGACAAAAGGATTTTTGTTCACATGAAATGCCCCCTTGTTGTACGCTTGCATCTTTCAGATGCACTCATTTTACTCATGTGGCTCATTCTCAAAATTAACAAACAATATCTAGAAACTTTATAAACTAAATATTTACGCGAAAAAAAAAATTCTAAGCTAAGGGTCTGAGAAACTCAAACACTCTTCTGTGAGCTGCTTTTTCCAGTTAAGACTACTAATACAATTGACGACATCCGGTTTACGATTTACTAGTACGGAAAGGCACCAAGGTCATTCAACAGCGGCGCGGGTGGAAACCACGAAAGACCACGTGTGCATTCTTAAGCAGAGTGCATGTGACATGGAATTACCCGTCAAGCTCTACGATAAGTCTCTTCGTAACGAACAATCTTGAGGGGTAATTCAAGGTTTAAAGATCTGGTTTGGACTTCGGAGTGGAATTACTTCGCGGTGTATTTTTATTGTAAATTCTAATGAAGGCGGTATTAAAATTATTTAAATATGAAAAATAATCTAAAAATTATAGTAGAAATTAGGCAAAAATAGGAGGAAAATCTAAAATTCGCCGATATATTTCATATTTTCGAAATTACAGAAAAATGCTTAAAATTCGCGCAGCGAAACAATTACTAGCCTATTCATAAAAATTGAGATTACAATAAATGTTTGATCTTTTTACATTACCACTCTTTCGTTTGGTTTAAAAGACCGGCTCATTACTCTCAAAAATGGTAGCATTCCTCTTCTTAACATTTAACATATAACCTATTCTGGTTGTGGAATCGAATCCACGTTTTCCTATTCCGGAGCGGCTGTTCTCCCAACTGAACTGCCCCGGCAGGCTTATCTCAACAACATTGTTTAATTGAGTTATTCTTCACAGTGTCGGTGCGTCATCTCACGTAGTATGTTGCAAATGCTTAGCAGTAATGAGATAAATGATATTTTCTGTATTGCTGTAATCGTTATCATAGAAATACGAATGTTGTTTTTATTATATTCGGTATGAAATAAATATCTTTTGCCGTTTTCCAGACGTATTTCAATGCTAACGCCCTCACCCTCATTCGATCTCTTGTGACTGGGGGAGCGACACCAGAATTGGAACTGATCCTGGCAGAGGGCGCAGGACTCCGTGGTGGTTATAGCACTCCAGAGTCACTGGCTAACAGAGACCGTTGTCGCGTGGGCCAGATCTCACTGTATGATGGACCCCTGGCGCAGTTTGGGGTAAGTATAATGCATCTCGTTTCGTTATTTTATGTATTGTTTCTCACCAATGTGTTTTTCAAACAGTTTTTGGAAGGAAACTTGAAACAAAGATAAGTTTTCACCCAGTAGTTCTTCCATAACAGTTTGACCATTATCAGAGCCCGCCAGGTGAGACGGCCGCAGCTGCGTTATAGCAGAAAGCACGAGACTCTTAGAAGGACCTTGCAAATAAGTTCATTTTTTTCACAGACGCAAATTTACGTTTGTCAATATGATTATAAACAGTTGAATTCACCTTCCAGTCACTAGTTTCGTTATAACGGTGAGAAAAAGTACTGGCGTACATACATATACATCACTAAGCTGTTCTCTGAGATTCAGAGGTTAGTTCCTCATAGAAAGCTCATCTGCCAGGTCAAAGTTGTTGTTTTTCTTCATTAGAGGTTTAACGACCACCGTGAGAAACTCAAGGGGCTATAAGCAGTCTCGTATCCCTAATTTAGGCTCACTGGTTCCAGGGAAGGGAGAGACCCAGTACCATAAGATAAACAAAACATCCATGCCTCACCGGGACTCGAACCCGGACCCCTTTCGGACGAATGATCAGAGGCCATTGCTTATCTTTCGGAAGAATGAATCAAAGGCCATCGCGATCTCACCTTGTTGAAGTGCAAATGATCAAGTGCCTGTTGACAACAATAAAGAATTAGCTGTAACAACTTCTTGAACTTTATGTGAGTGACACGTATTTCACTGTACGTGAAGTTTTTGATGCTGCCCATGTGGCGCAGTGGTCTAAGCGATGGCTTATAACCATTCGTCCGAGTTGGGGCTGGGTTGGAATCCCGGCGAGGAATAGATGTTGCATTTGTCTTACGGCACTGGCTCTCTCCCTTCCCTGGAACCAGTGACCCTAAATTAGGGACGAGCTACTTTTTTTTTTAATTTGAGGTTTAACCACCACCGTGAACAGCTCAATGGACTATAAGCAGTAGCCCGTTCCTAATTTAGGGTCACTGGTTCCAGGGAAGGGAGATAAACAGTGCCGTAAGACAAACACAACATTCATGCCTCACGGGATTCGAACCCGGACCCCTTTCGAACGAATGATCAGAGGCCATCGCTTAGACCACTGCGCCACCTGGGCAGCGGCGGGCGACTGCTTATAGCCCATTGAGTTGTTCACGGTGGTCGTTAAACTTGCAATAAAAAAAATAAAAAAAATATTAATTTTCTTTTTTCTTTGATTGGAGGTCTAACGACCACCGTGAGCAACTCAATGGGCTATAAGCAGTCGCCCGTCCCTAATTTAGGGTCACTGGTTCCAGGGAAGGGAGAGAGCCAGTGCCGTAAGACAAACACAACATCCATGCCTCACCGGGATTCGAACCCGGATCCCTTTCGGACGAATGATTAGAGGCCATCGCTTAGACCACTGTGCCACCGGGCGGCACCACTGGCTCTCTCCCTTTCCTGGAACCAATGGCCCCAAATTAGGGACGGGCGACTGCTAATAGTCCAATGAGTTGCTCACGGTGGTCGTTAAACCTTCAATAAAAAAATTGTAACCTTCAGCATCCTTGTTTAAAAAGGGGATGAATACTGAAAACTTCAAAAGGGCGAAGTTATTCGCATTTCTTCTGACGAGGACGCTGATGTCACAAAACCATTCCCAGAGCAATAATGTGATTTCCGGACGAAACTTCAAGTACAGCCCTTGCAGAGAACCGCTGGTGATTGTGTCCTCTCCGAAGATCGCAAACAAAAGCATAGCAGGCAGTAGTCATTTCCCTTCGCTCATTAACAGCTGCCTGAAAACTAGTAAAGAGATTACCTCAATCCCTTCCCCAGAACACTAACGAAAAAAGGAATGATTTTAGCTTATGGCATGATATTAAAAAAGGTTATAACGCTGAATTTCATTGAAATTAATGAGCCCAGGGAAACAGCACATATGGTGGCACAAAAAATTCAAGTCCTCATTCTGTGACTTGACACCGGTAACTGGTTCTGTTGAAAGGATATACAGCAGTAAAAGATCTGTGCGGTATTACAAAGCTATACGTTCCTTCCATGACTCTGCCTGCGTAGGTGCGTCCTTCACCGATAATTTTGGGCAGATGGTATGTTTACCTATTCCTTCCATATCGTGTAACCCCGCTAATCGATTTGGAGTTCAAAAATCAATTGATCCCCGAAGAGCGTGAACAGTCATTGCTCCTGGGTTCACTTGAAATGGCGTCTGTGCGAGATTTCATAGTTCAACCTTTGGCGCTGGATGCGACGAGACCCAACTTAAAAAATGAGGCCACGTGACTACCTAGAGTAAAGACACGCTTCATGAAGTTTTCGGCATGTAGGGATACTGTGCATTGCGGTTTCATTCGGTGCTATGTGGCCCAATTGCAAATGATGTGGTGCTGATAACACCAGTTGGTCGTCTTCTACTGAATCCTTTTTGCTGCTCACACTTCTACTGAATCGTTTGTCGATCGCTTGGTGTAAGGCTCGCCTTTTTTTATAGACATATTAAAGTCTGTACACAACGGATAGTACCACACTAAGCAATCCTGCAGCATTTGCTTCGCTTGTGGCCATCCTCGAGCTGAAATATTGCTCACTAAAACATCTCTCAATTAATGACGTCTTCCTAACCGATCTGCTGTCTCGAAAAGTGCTTGTACTTCACAGGAGAACTGTAGAACTCTTCTGAACTTCTCTCTCTAGGCTATCGACGCGTTTGCATATAACTATATCATTTATTTGCGTACTATACCTCAATATTTTGGGGCAATACCCTGTGAGAACTTTTTTACAACTTGTCCTCACTTTACCAAATTGTACTGCATTTGCTTCATGTGAAATTATAGATGAGTAAATTTGTTCATATATGATTTCTGTTTGTCTCTTTTTAAGGAGGGAGGTACCTACTGCGATTTATTCGTGTCAGCCCTTCGCAGCTATGGAATGTTGTGTATTGGGCTCTACCGGTTCAGGGACACCAGCTCGACGTGTGAGGCCTCCTCCAAACGGTACGTCATCACGAATCCTCCTGCAGATTTTACTCTCCTCCCCACAGACATGGTAAGTAAATTTCTCTTAGAAACTTCGTTACTTCTTTAAAAATACTTTTTCGTCTTCTAGTTTTAAGAAACTGCCTAATCATTTCTGTCAGATCATCTATTTTTGACGAAATTTCGTAACATTTGTAAAGGTTAAAAAGTTCTGAAAGTGTCTTAGCAGCCGGGTGATATCTGCCCAAGCTCCTAAGCAGTGCATCCCAAACATGCTCAATGGAATTAAGATCGTCGGACCACGTCTCGATCATACAGAACCACGATGTGAACCACGATGTGATCGTGCATTATTATCCACAAAACCATGAGTTATCGTATGGTTGAAAGTGTCACAAGACTCCTGATGATGTTGTCTCAGTGCATACTAGTGTTCATGTGTCCTTGTTAATCATTCAGTTCTGTGGAGCCATAGAAGCACATCTCTCCCAACACCATGACTGAGCCACAGCAAAACGGGTTTAAAGTTTAAAACAATTCTAACTGCAGTGTGTTCCCTGAGTTTTTCAGAAGCAAACTTGCCGACCATGGAAATTTAGACCAAATCTGGACTCGTCGCAGAACAGAACGCTTTACCACTGATCCTGCCACAATAAGTGTTCTCGCGCCCATTCACATTTTTCACGGGTTGCACCGACCATGTTATTCGGCACATTGCACGTCTCGATCATACACCTTTTTGCTGTAGTCAATTACATAACGCTTGATTATTTACCATGGCGTCAGTGGCACTTCTCAGGAACTGTAGAGACTAGGAAATTCAATTCTGGAGGGGGGTTACGAGCATTTATTGTGAGATACAGAGCAGTTTTCTTCGGACGGCAACTTTTCGTCATTTTGTGGCATCGCCTGGCTTCCAACAACGCTCAGGGCGTTGACTTATGACCACACCCAGACACTCATCGTACATCTTTACTTCTCATAGAGACAAAGAAGTATGATCCAGCTCTTCCTCCGAAGAACTGTTGCAACACTCTGAATGCTCAAGAACTACCATCGCATTATAGAAACACCTGAACATAACTATTAATAAGATGCTTCTGTTTGCCTTGCTACACTGCTTGCCACCGCAATGTTTGGGAACCCAGAAATTCACCCTTCGAATATCGTTCATTTTCAATCATGGATTCGGGAAGGAGTTGCTAGTGTGGGGAAACTCTTGTATGAAGATCGGCACTGGGAACCATTCAGTTAATTATCTCCGAGATTACCGAATTCTCCGGAAAATACAAAACACCATCTTCTACAGTTAACTCCTACCAAAACACTTCCGGCCCTGCAAAAATTACAGAATATCAATTCACTTCTTCGGATTTTCTGTCTAACACACACTCATTGTCATAAAAATCCGCGCACCAAGAATAAACCGTACGATTAACGCCAAACTCAGCGAATAGCTACGGGGAGGGCATACATGCAGATGATTAAAGTTTCGTGCTATTCCGCATGCCCGCGCAGCCAAGACCGGCACTGAAATCTCAATCCTTGGGGCTTATAAGACGCCGCGCAGGGGACTCCACATTCGTGCCGAAGTGCACGGTAAGAGTCAGGGGAGATCCCTGGGCGATAGACATGCCGAGGAGCCGCCGTAGATGTGCACACGGGCAACTGACGGAGTTTGAACACCGTATCGACGGGATGAGAGAGACAGAGGGGGGCTGGCGCGCCGAATCGGCCGCCATTTGGGCCGGTCGTACAGTACGGTGCGATCGTGTTGGGAACAATGGACACGGGAAGGCACCCAGACACGGCGGACTGGCTCTGGATGACCCAGACACACCACCAGCAGAGACCACCGTGGGATCGTGAGATTGGCACGCACAGATGCAACGATGACCTTGTCCAATATCCAGAGACACATGGCGGCTGTTCAAAGGAATCCTGTGTCCGCCAGAACCGTTTCCAGACGCCTGGCAGAGGCGAATCTGCACTCTCGAAGTTCCTTACGTTTTCTGCCATTAACACCTGACAATCGTCGGCATCGATTGCAGTGGTGTCAGCAGCGAGCAACGCGGAATGCTATGGACTGGTGACGGATAGTATTCAGCGGCGAATCACGCTTCTGTATGGGAACGGACGACCACCGTGTGAAAGTATGGAGGACCGCAAGTGACATCTACAATCCAACCTCACTGTACAGCGGAACACGTCCCGAACTGCAGGCGTGATGGTCTGGAGAGCCATGATCGGACTTCCCCCGTAATGATACGAGGGACGTTGACAGCCTAGCGCTACATACACGAGATCCTGCTGCCCCATGTGCTGTCTTTCCTGGCGGGGCGGACTGAAGCCAGTTTCGAACAAAATAACGCCCGTCCGCACACGGCTCGGGTTTCCCAGGACTGTCTACGCCATGCTTCGATGCTTCCGTAGCCTGCCAGATCGCTTCATCTCTCGCGCATCGAGCTCGTGTGGGACCAGATGGGACGCTGGCTTTCTCCATGTTCCAGTGTTCGTGATTTAGAGCGTCAGTTGCAAGAAGTGTGGGCCAATCTGTCCCAGGATAACATACGGTGTCTCTTTGACTCCACGCCGGACCGTATCTCAGCATGTATCCGAGCACGAGGCGGTCAGACGCATTGCTAACGCTGACCAGAATGTGTACCGTATATCTGCGGAAAATCGTCCTGCTGCTGTGATATTGTAGTCACTTCTGTCCTTGGTATGTACCATCTCACTGCTAAAATCTCATTTCGATCCGACTCCTCTTTCTTGGAGCGCAAATTTTTATGACAACGAGTGTATGTTCTACATAGGTCCTTCGCAGAATATTTCGTTACCACAGTATCAACTAACATCTGTCGCCTGTTTTTATTAAGTAGGTTTTTTTGGTTTGGGGGGGGGGGGGGTTTAAAGATTTCAGAACGAGTGACGCAAAAACGTATGTGAATTTTCGTGGGATAACAGCGTTTCTTGCAGGAGTGACCATCTCCGCCACTGCAGAACGTCTGGGATTTTAGCGTGTACCTGGACTGCATACAAAGAAGTAAAACCGTCAGCCGCACAAAAAAAATGTGGCCGTAAACGAGACGTTAATGTTCAAGGTGAGTACGCGCTCTCCGGCAGGTTGGTTGGTTGGTTGGTTAGTGGATTTTAGTGGCGCAAGGGCCAGGTTTGGCCAAAGAGCGCCAGACAAAGAACGATCAGTCACAGATTTTGAAAAGCGTGGAAAATGAGTAAGAGCAGACAGGCTTGGGAAAAGTTGAAAAAGAGTATGATGAAAGCAGGGAAGACAAGGTAGTTATTCAGATTTATAAAAAAAATTACTAACGGAGAAGGACGAACAGTCACTCTCCTCCCCCCACACTCCTCTGCAACGCTGGCAGAGGGCGGGGACGAACTGTCACTCTCCTCCCCCCATGTTCCTCTGCAATGCTGGTTGAGGCTGGGGACGAACTGTCACTCTCCTCCCTCCTATGTTCCTCTATAATGTTGGGTGAGGGTGGGGACCTCGCTGAGGCCGAGACAGTTTCAATGTTGGTCACGCGGACCGCGACAGTTGGATGGACACTGCACACCTTTGCGGATTGAGGGCCGGGTCTTCTGCACGTGCAGGCTGTCTGCGGGGAACCGGAAGAGGTGGGCGTCTTCAAAAGAGAAGGCGCAGACCCAGCTGGTCGAATAAGCTGGAGCTCGGTGAAATCCACCTGTGTGGCTTGTTCAACTGTAGATCGCCTGGCAAGTGCGGCGAGAGCTACAGGGCGCGGAACAAAGGGCTGCACGGGTTGTGGCAGAGACTGAACTACCGCGGCAAAAGTACGCTGTCGGGTGGTGGGTATACCCAACTTGGCCTTGGCAGCAGGGTACGAGAGGCCTTCCAGGGTCTTGAGACGCTGGATCGCCATCTCGTCCTTCCATTTCATACAAGTGCGGGAGTAAGCTGCATGGGCCTCACCACAGTTAACACAGGAGGCCGCAGAAGTGCAACCTTCCCCGTCATGTTCACTGGAGCCACAATTTGCGCAACGAGCGGAACTCTTACAAAAACGTTGGGAATGCCCGTACCTCTGGCACCTGAAACAGCGCAGAGGACTGGGAATGTACGGGCGAACGCCACAGACCAAGTAGCCAGCCTTGATTTCGGTCGGAACTTTCGGGGAGTTAAAAGTCAAGATCACATTTTTAGACTTAATGAAAGAACCATCACGCCGGAACATCATACGACGTGCAGCAATAACACCTTGGTCTGCAAGTTCAGTCACTAATTCTTCGTCACTGCATGGCAAGAGATCAAACTCCGAAATAACACCCCGAGAGGTGTTAAGAAACGGGTGAGGTGTCACTTTGACAGGAATGCCTTGAAGACTAGAGAGGCGCAGAAAAGCGTTACTCTGAGAAACACTGCAAGTTTGAACAAGCAGGTCCCCAGAGCGAAGCTTCCTCACAGACTTCAAGGGGCCAACCGCAGCGTCCAAAGCTTTAGAAATGAAAAAGGGAGATCTGGTGGACAGTCTCTCATTCGGATCGATGGATTCTACAAGTAAGTGTGTAGCATGCGTAGTCACAGCAATCGAGGGGAGACGACGCTTCGGAGCGACTGGTACAGCTGCCGAAGAAGAGGTTCCACATTCTTGGTCCAGGTCAAGGTCTAAAGACCGTTTAAGGGTATGAGACTTGGTAGGTTGAGAAGACGAAGGAGAGTCGTTTGCAACTATCATGTTCTCAGGTGACTTAAAGTTGGAGTTTCTCTTTCTGTTTTTGCCCATGGAAAAAAGGAGGAAGATTCGTCTGCAAACTACTCCACCCACCACCGAGTCCTACAAGGGAGAACTGGAGGTCCGCAAGCCGAGAAAATGACGCTGGACACAGTTCTGGAGCTTATACGTTGCAGATATAGTCCGTTGGCTGTGATCACACGCACTCGGCGGACACTTCGGCCTCCTGGTACCGTCATGCCAACGCCTTTGGCATGATCCCACAGCCCCCGGGCTCACCCTGCCGTGCCATACGACAAAAAAGCCGCTAAAGCCCGGTACACAACTTGGTACATGACTTCTGACTAGAGGTGGGTTAGTCTCTAGCCTCCCGTTTACAGCGAAGCCGGGGTCGAAGAGGAGTGTTGGTACACAGGAGGCACTTTATCCGGTCTCCTGCAACCTCAGCCGCCAGACATCCCATTTCCGCCTCACGGGTCTCCGCACGCGGCAAACATGCAGGTAGGTCTAGTACCCAAACCAGCTAAAAGGAAAAAAAGAAATCTAAAGAAGACAAATCCTGGCAGGGAACCTAAACTGAATCACAGCAACCTACGAACTGAGCGGTTAATATAAATCAGTTAGTGGTGGAGGGTAACAAAACCACAAGGCCGGGGTGTTAGTACATAACGTGGTAGCGATTAGGTAGAGAATACAACACGGGCAACTAGCCAGTGGAGAAAATAAGGAAAACGAAAAAGCGAGACACAAGACCAGCTCGGGATCGTGGGGCCGCAACTCCCCAACAGCTGGATGAACAGCCGTCCCTGCAAGCACCAAAACAAAAAACAAGCGGTGGCATGACATCAGATGTTGACCAGTCACAAGGTCAGCTCGGGCCGTGGGGGCGCCGCTCCCCAAATAACTGGAAAACCAGTTATCCCCGTGCGGGGCTCTCCGGCAGGGTAACACCGGAATGGAGCGACATAATGCATAGGATAACATCGTCAGTCATCCATGGGGCACCTATAAAAGTTTGTACAATAGTCATTCGATGTACGGTGACACGAGATGGCTATGGCAGCCGACGTCCACATTGACCATTCTTGTTAACAGCACGCCATTGGGCTGAAGCTGAAGTATGAGAATTAACGTCGTCAATGGACGGTGGAAGAGTGTAAATGAGTAGTTTGGTAAGATAATTCAGGTTCCAAGTACAATACGCCGACGGGAGGGTGCGTGTGTTTTGTTTACCATACGAAGCCATGGATCCCAACTGTAAATCCGGGGTGTTACACGCCGCCGGAGGTGGTGAAATGCTCTGGGGTGTGTGTTTTCGTGGACCACTTTGGGGCATGTAACGTACAGTGGTGAGAAAAAGTATTTGCACACATACACTACTTTGCATAAATAAAAGTGGAGAGCAATTGTGATGGGAAAAGAACCCAGCCCGACCCATCACTGGACCGGGCTGGGTTCTTTTTTTCATCAATTAAGTAAAAAAAAACACGGACTCGGGCTGGGCCTGTACTCTGAAGGTTTAGGATCAAGAAAAACGTTTCAACTCACAAAACGAAGAGCGAGTTGTGAAATATCAGATGGTGCAACTCACTGAGTGAAACGAAAGACATGGTAGTACACCCACCACTGCATGTTTTCATTAATTACAGCTGAAATCAACGAATCATGCTGTAAGATGACAGTCTGAAATGGGGCGGTTATTCTTTTTTAAGTTGAAATTAAACCCTGCTTTCTCTTCGTTGTCCTTAATTCCCCTTAACACTATGACAGCGAGAGCGGTCAGTATTTGAGTAACTACCCAGCGTACTTTTCACACACGATGAAGTTACTTCGTGATTTTGCGGGAGTTTTGTGAAATTCGTATTTAGAAAGGAAGCCCATTTATGATCACTCATACCTAAAACTGTGGCAGCGGTCAGCTTGGCTGCCATAAAGATTTCATACAAAACGCGGTAATTACTGAGAATTTGGCAATAGCCGTGGTCTTTGGATGTCATACAACATCTGACTGTCGTTTCAGAGCAATGTTTATACAACCAGAATTAGCAATTAAAACACATGGCTTTTTATATTTTCTGATAAATGCTTAAATATAGATACTTTTCACCTCTTCGAAACCAGATGACCGAGCTAGCTTCTGTCGTGATTCATTGCTACAAAGCAGAAAACGAAGTTTGAAGTATTTGTTTTCATCTTTGTGAGAATCGCGGCTACTTTTTTAAAGCTCAAGTGTGAAAGAGGAAATGCGTTTATATTTGTAACAGAAGTAGGTAGTCAGGTGCAAACAATATCTGTAGGAGGAATTCTGCGAGAAATCTCACGTCTCTCTGTGTTACATACCATTTAATACTGAAGTAGCTCAGTACAGTAAAGCAGCTTCGTTTCTCCAGGGGAAATTCTGCGTTTTTTGAAATATGTAATGGAGAACATGAGGGATGAAAGTCTGAAACGGGCCGAACCGTAAACTGGAAGTCTGAAACGGGCCGAATCGTAAACTGGGAAGTCTGAAACATGCCGAACCGTAAACTGGGAAGTCTGAAACGGGCCGAACCGTAAACTGGGAAGTCTGAAATGGGCCGAATCTTAAACTGGGAAGTCTGAAACACGACGAACCGTAAACTGGGAAGTCTGAAACTGGCCAAACCGTAAACTGGGAAGTCTGAAACTGGCCGAACCGTAAACTGGGAAGTCTGAAACTGGCCGAACCGTAAACTGGGAAGTCTGAAACTAGCCGAACCGTAAACTAGGAAGTCTGAGCTGCGCCCCCTGCAGCTGAAGTTCAGGCCCAGGCCTGGCTGAGCTTTCGAAATTAAAGCCCGTGCTGACGACCTCTACGCGTTCACAGCTGTCTCTCTGGTTCCCTTAGAACAGCTGTGATGTACTACAGAGATGACGTACATGTCAAGAAGGCAAAATTGCAGCGATAAATTTCGTCGGTGTAGCTTAATTGGCAAAGCATTCGGCTCCGGAGCAGAAGGGTACTGTTTCGAGTTCAATAACAGGCAAAATTTGACTTTTCACATTCACGTCCGATTGTGGAAATGGATATACAGACCATTGGGTTCTTCGAAAAATGTGTGTGATGTTCTTTCCACACATCGTCTGGAATTACTGAAAAATTCCTTCTTCGCTTCAAAAATGTGTGATGTTCATTCCACACATAGTCTGAAATTAGTTAGAATTCCTTCTTCTGTAGAGAACTACTTCAAGCATGGTTTGCGGCGGACCCGAAACCTGCGATTCCGTCAACCCCCTCCCCCGCGTTTCTCAAGGGGGAATATATGCGACGTACTACAGAGGTGACGCACATGTCAGGACAGCAAAGTTGCAGCAGCGATAAATTTGGTCAGTGCAACTTAATTGGGAAATCTTTCGGCTCCGAAGCAGAAGGATACGGATTCGAGTCACCGGCAAAATCTGCTTTCACACAGCGTGATAAATATTTCTTTTTCTTTCAGTTAGCCCTCATTTTGGAATTTCAAATTGAAAGCGACCCTTGTAATTCAGGCAAAAATGAGAAATAATCTGCCAAATTTTGAAGTGTTGATCTCTATTTCCCGATGAGTTGCTGACACAGACATTGTCTTTTATTATTACAGACAGTGGCGTAACCATGTTTCAAAATCTGGGGAGTCTGATCACACATACACACATTATATATATACATATACATACAATATTGTATACATACTGTATAAGATAAAGTTTTTGACCCCCCTCCGCCCCTCCCCCACCACACACACACACGCAGGAGCAAAGCAGTTGCTGAGGTGTAATCTAACGGGCACGATATAGGCGTTTCTGTTGGCGAATTGTGGAACTTAGCGAACGCAACTGTAAAACTATGATAGATAGGGCAGAAATGTAAATTACAAAGCTGTAGAACTGACTTTGCTTATTAGGAATCCGACTGACCGATTCCATCATAAAAAGAAGGGATCAATGGGAGAAAATACGCGGTGCACTGACGAGCAGTATAAAAGCACTATATGTATGTTGATAGGTCTGGTGGGCCGCGGGTAGCCTAGTGGTCAACGTTCGTGACTGCCACGGAGAAGACCTCGGGTTCGATCCCAGGCAGGTACGAACGCTCGAACCACCAAATATCCGCCGTGCGTCGGATGGGCACGTTAAGACCTCGGGCCCCAGGTACTGGCCCCCGGTAATAAATAAGGGCGTCTTCCTACTCCTTTCTACCTCGCTTCGGTGTCACTTTCCTATCAGGGCACTGTAGCCCAAATCTACTAGCTTCCTCTTTCTACGTTTAAGACCTGGGGTCAGACACTCCCTTCCTAAAATTCTCTACATATGATCTGATTTGGTAGGTCTGGAAAACCGATTACCAGCGAAGGAATATTGTTACGAATGTGAAAACCAAGATGGTCAATTTTCTGACTGTGGAATGAGTTTTGGACAAAGAACAATAACCATTGTACAAATTTAAAAAAAACCATAGCAGTCATAAAGTCACTCCATTCGTCTGTGTGGCTGGGGTTACCGGACTTTATTTTACATCTAGAATTCACGAACAAGACTACTATTGATAAAATTCCGCAATAGATAGAGGAGAATCTATGTAACACAGATATGACATCACATGAATTTAAGAGCATTACCCAGAAAATTAAGGCCGAAATCAAAAAATGCCAGAACATTTTCGACATATTTTCCCGAGAGGAATTGCAATTGCACCCTGTTTCTTTTGTGCAATGCATAATAAAATAACATCGGTATTTTGTTTGAAAATTTTCCCTAACCAGGCAGGCTATTGACTTCTACATTTACACATACTTTTCAAACAATTCAACATTGGTTTGATCCATTACCTTTTAATTTATAAAGACATGTGTAACACTTTGCGAAACTGAAGAATTTAATTAATGTCAGAAACTCATAATAAATATTAAACAATAACAGAAAATAATAACAGTGCAATGCAAAAAAAATCAACTTGCCGTTTTGTTGTATTGCAGAAACTTTCCGCAAATTCCAAAAGTTTTCCTACGTACGTCATTAAGTTCTACAAACTGGTTGTCCCTTGTTATTGTAGTTGATTGGTATTTGGTAACTCACACAGTCAGGCGGCCAACAAACGTCGGGAAGGAGAAGATAAAAATGTACACTACGGTCTACAGTATCTTAAAGTCCAAAAAACAGCCATTAACTGTGCACTGGTTCTTCACAATCCACGACTCGAACTTTCTCCAAAATGTCAGTAATCCTGTACAATAAACACACACGTCTAATTCTAAAGTCTTCTGAGGTCTCCCTGACTCTCTCTGTGCCGTGTAAAATGTAAGCGAGTCAAACGTTCACTCAGATGCAAGTGCACCCCCCCACACACACACACACACACCTGCCGAAACAAATGGGCATTGAGTGCTTTTTAATATCTATCTATTTGGGACTCCGGCCACTTGGCGCCACATGTGAAATGTGACACCGTCTGCTCCAGTCTCATTCCAAAGGTGAGCCAGTGGCTTTGAGTAGAGAAAGACCTGTTCATTGGAAGCATAGGACTCGGGATTCAGTCAGTGATAACCTTTCCTCTGACCCTGAGTAACTCAAGACAATAAATAACACACAGCCCTTTCTTTGCTTTTGCTGCTCTTCAGAGTTCTGTTATACGCCAACGATGTTGGTAACCATGCTGAATCAATATCGCTGTTTTATTAAGTACACATTTTACACGAGTTTGTATTCTACGAAACATTACATCTTATATTATTAAATTTAGTTAGTTCACATCATAAAAAAGTGTGCATCATATCATTATATCCCCGAAAAATGTGGCTCCTGATCCGCCTGATCCCCCCCCCCCCCCGGTGGTTACGCCTATGATTATAGATGTGCAATACTAACTTGAAATGCGTGACAGTGGATGATTTGTGATCTTTTTCGCAGTCAGATGTATAACTCACTCCTCTTTGTTTTTCACAGGTGTTCGTGCTCATGCAATTTGATCCTGGTCTGGAGTATAAACCTAATCGAGGGGATGAGCCCAAGGAAGATAACTCCTGACTCTTGCACTGTAGCGCCTTGACAGACGGTCCTTACTCGTTCATTTGAGCCCCTTTCATTCTCATGGCACGCTCACAGGGTGGGTGTTTAAGCCTTGATGACGACAGCATGTGGTCAATGCTCATGCTTCAGTTCTTGGGTTCAGCCCAATAAACTGAACGAGCGCCGGTAGCCTTCTTACTATTCAAGCCAAAGGGCTATCCACAAAATTTTGACCCTTTGTTGTCAACTTCCACCATGCGTTGAGTCATCAGAATAAAACTCTACTTCTTCCTACCCCACACCTTAATTGCCATAATTGGCTATTTATACCATCTTGTGCCTCTGATCATCTTCAAATGTAATTATCCTGTTAATTATCCACTTTATTACGTGATGGGGTTTAGCGGACGAGGTAAGATTTGACCCTTCAAAGTTATGTGTAAAAAGACTTATTCTTGTTTTGGGAATACGGTTTTGCTTTAAAATAAAGAAATATATATATATATACATATATGTATATATATATGTGTGGAGAGCTAAGTTTCTCCTTTGGAAATGAATCGAAGGGTCACTGTTGAGGTCGCTACAGTAGCTCTGCTTGCGGCAGCGTCTCCTGGAGGCGACAATCCAGGCTGAACTCTTTATCTATGAAGAAGATATGCCAATTACTTATCAATTATAAATGAAGATCTGAGACTGCATGGGTACGTTTTCTTTTCTAGGTTCCACGATGATTTGTTTTATCCTCTTTCACTTCGAGACACCCAGTTGCGTCCGACGACAATACACTGGGAACAAATATGAATCAAGATTCGAGTCTGTTTTCCTTCTACCCCTTTCCAAGTGTAACACAAGTGATGATGCTGATGTTGATGATGGCTAAACAAAAGGAATGACATAAATGGAAAGACTTCAGTGGTCACATTATTCAATGTCTGATCTTTCTCTTGTACAAAATGTAAACTACAGTAACGACAAGGCTCTCTCTATTGTGCCATAGCTGCCGCTGTTCGTCCCGGCCTGCCTTTCTGCTGAGGATCTTGTACATAATCAGCCATATAATTGATAAAGCTATTATTACACTTTCTCGCCCTGCCCTTCTGTGTGTGCAGTCATGTCAGTGTCTTTCATCAGTATGTCACCTTCGTCTCTGTGTCCAATAGCCAAATTACTGAATCTACTCTGTGCATAGAACACTTTATAAATAACTAAGCAGAGATGAAAGGCATCCTGTTGATACCATGCTTAATTAAGCCATCGTGACAAATTCCAGCAGTATCTTGAAGTAGCTGCTGATGCTGGTGATGCCAAAACTGTAAAACTTCTCAAAGGATACAAAGTTCAATCACAGTTATGTTCCCAGCCCTATCATTCTTTCTCTTCTTCCTCTTTCTCTCTCTCTCTATCTCTTTTTCTCTCTATCTCCTTACAACTGTTTTGGAGGGCAAGACCTTAATGCCATGCCTTTCATTCATGCTTTTACAGGTCATTGGAAGCTAAATCTTCGGTGCCATCAGTAGTTTGGTCGCTTTAAATTCATTCTAGCAGAGTGAAATGTCTCCTGTAGCCAAATACCGTGTCTGAATTTCATAACACGTCAACAAAATCATGTTTCCTAAAATGTATGCCAATGTATTTTTAACATTCTATGCATTGAAAATTTCATAACCTTCTGAAAGATGTTCACAGTCGAACTCGGTTACAACAACACAGAAGCAAAATGGCTCCCATAAAAAAATGCATTTCTAAAGCTCTCGTTTTTCTTTTTTGTGCCACCTAGAATTTTCAGTTGCAATACATTTCTGCCGCTTTAAGTTAATATTAACTTGATAAAAATAAAATTTAAATCTTTAAGATTTCAAAAAGAAATGCAGTATGAAAGAGTTTCCTTCCACATTTCGAAGTTATTTATTTGTGGAACTCATGGTCCTTCTCAGAAATCTGGTGACTTGATTAGCAATAGCACCGACACCGATGCAAGGGCCTGTTATTCCAACATTTGCAAAGTATTCACTTTGTTGAAATTCAAAATCTCCGTCTTGAGTTTTAATGACACGGAGCAATAATTACCGTGGCACTAGTGCGGGAGCTGTGGCTCTTTTCCCCTGTCATTAAGAAACAGTTGAATTCTATTGACGATCTTTTTTTGTGAGACAAACTTCGGTGAGACAAAAAGCATATCTATATTATCTTTACTTAATTTTTTGTCAGTTTCTGTTTCCAAATTACTTTGTTTAAGAGATGCAATTGTAAGACACTACACCGTAACAATTTTAACAACCAAAACATTTCGGCTTTTTTCACTTTTACAAACTTTTATTTTTAATTTTCGAGAAAGGTTACTTTGACTTTTTGCACAGTTGAATCGGATATCCTGCATGTACATTTTTCATCTTTACTTTTATCTGTCTCAATACTACTGCCGTTACTTACATTCCAAACTATTTGAATTATTCATCTTGATTTAAATAACTAAACTAAGGGATCATGCTGAGCTGAATGTTTTTATGTCCACAAGTACATTTGGTTGGTATGAAATCAGATATTCTTTCGAAAGTTTGTTGTTCTAACCGAGTTCTTCTGAAGCTCTTAGAGCAGAAAAAAATGTCATTGATACTAATGATCTCTCATTTTAATCAGAGGAAAATGTCAAAAGTGTAAGCAAGAAATCAAAGTACATTGTGATGTTTATGCATTCATTAGAATTAACCTTTCTGTGTGATAGCCTGACATCACCAGAAACAAGAGCAACTATTGAGTGCGTCTTGTTCTTCCACTACTGCTGGATAACTGCTTCACCAGTAAAGAGGTAGAGTTGATTAGAATTGTAGCCGCAATGCGTAGAATTGAATCGCTTTTCCCCCTAGCCACTGGGAAAAGTTCGGGGAGCGAGAGCAAGGAAATCAAAATTTAGCATAGACGAGATACAAACCCCGGTTTCGGTAGGAAGCTTGTTCCGAAAACACGAAGAAATAGCCAGTGACGTCAAAAGCTGCCTTGAAAAATACTCCCAGTAAAAGTTAACTTTGAACTGGTGAACAAAAAGCAGTTATCCAGTAGAAGTAGACTATGTATTCATATGTAAACATTTTGCAACTTCATGAGGTGTTTACTTTAGATAAAATCCATCCGTTGTAGAGTAAAGGATTTTCTAACTTTAAGAAGCTCTCCCTTTCAATCCCTCTCCCTTGTATCTCTCAATCATAAACACACAGAGCAGGTAATATATGGAGAGTGAATATGTAAAAATGACTGACATCATAAAGTAATAATAGGTTATTCCTATATTAAAATTTATAGCTTTGTACTCAACTGTTTTTACATCATACTTAACATTCATACAAACTACATTATTGAAACCGAAAATGCGCGAGAGTTTCTATTCTCCACTACTACAAAGAAGCACAAGGTTCATTAATCATAGTAATTGTTAATCTCTAGGAATCTGACATGATTACTATTGATAATAGAATAATACCTTAAACGCCAATCTCATTGTAAATCAACCCTTCCTTGCCAGTATTTCATCGACCCAAACCTACGCTTTTCAGTAAATGAAATAGGCATCAGATTTGATATTGAAGAATAACACAAACTTAAATAAATGATTAATTTTCTACTATTGAATTTTCGTAGTTTATTTTCTGACGTAATAAAGATTTGACAGCATTACCTAGTTATGAATACATTGTGAAAAAATAAATCGACGGAAATTCTGTAAAACTAGATTGTATTGGAAAAATTACATCCACTTATTTCCACAACTCAAGAAAGCAAACCAGTTGTATACCTTTGATGTTAAAGGGGCACAGTGTTCTTAGCGCTGGATTCTGATCATTTGTCATTGCTTGGTCATGGGCCCAATCCCGGTGAGGCATGGATGCTGTGTTTGTCTTACAGCACTAGCTTTCTCCCTTCCCTGGAGCCAGTACCCTACATTAGGGACGGGCGAATGCTTACAGCCCATCGAGTTGCTCCCGATGGGCGCTAAACCTCCAAAAAAACCCATGAATTTGGCTTTATCCAAATACAGGTAGAGGTCTGCAAGGTATTTTGGCAGTACTTGAAATAACTTTAGAAGAATATAAAAAGAGTATTTCAACGGATAATTTCACAACGGTCTTTTGCGAATTTACGCTGACAAAAATAGAGAGAGAAAGAAAAAAATGAAAGTATTCCCGACACATAATTTTCGGTGTCATTTCTTGAAAGTGTTTTTAAAACACTTATATAAGGTGTTACTCACTGCCTTTTTTGATGCAACAGGCACAAAACTTGCCATTTTGATACACACCGAAAGCGACGCTTTATATCGTCAAAAATAAAGCGGTTTGGTTAACTGGGTTAAAAATCAACTTGTGAAATCCGTACAGTGACACTGCTGCACACTCACACACACTTACACAATACAAAGGACATTGCCACTAAAAAGAGGCAAGTTCGCACATTACTAAACTGGAGATGCTTTTCAAGATCATCAACCATGACACATACGCAGTTTTCTGTATCAAATGATATTCAAAAATCACGTCAACGAATTTCTGTTGAAAATTTCAACACCAAAGTTTTGTTAAATATCAAAACAAAAACAAATGATGAGCGAAAATATATGTTTCAAGTCTATTCGCCCTGAAAATTTCAGTTTCCCGTGGATTTCTGGTAGTTCCGGACATGAAGTTCCTGTGATAAGGAATGAAAGCGTAAAAAAGCCCACATATCTCTGGTTTTAAGCTTTCATACCATATGACAGTTTGATGTGCAGAACTATAACACCTGTTTTTCCAGATGACAGCTCCCATTTTTACATGCTGCATTTTTCCTGATACAGGGGATTGATTCTTGTTTAGTTTTCCCACTTCATCCGTCGATCCAGATAAGTGGAGGCGGATATCTGTAAGACCTTTCGGTGTCAGTTCCGACCAAAAAGTTTTCCAGGTGAAGCGGTATGCTCCTGTTCCTATTGAAAGATTAACAGAATGTAACTAAGAGGTTGAAGCCGAACTTTCTCCTGACTCAGATGAAAAATGCGCCCTTAAAGAAATATAAATTATTCTCAGCAGGGAACATGAGATATGTTCTTATACAATGTGAAAGCTAAGAATTAATTATGTTTCATGCACGCAGAACCGTCCCCACAGGCTTGGAGCAGGTGGTCAAACCCCGTGCCTCGTTCCTGTGAGGTAGGTGACAGGTTGTGGGTTTATATTCCATAACCGACCATTTAATTCGCGACTTTCCTGAGTTTCAATGTATGTAACGTGAATTCGTGAATGGGTGCTACCCCTAAGACCTCCTGTAGTGTGCTTTGCCATTGCCAATCCCATACCCGGATGAGAAAAGAGACGTCAAAAAGGACATGTGACATTAAACTCCCGCCAAATCATGTGGAGTAAAGAAGCCTCGTGGTTAAGCAGTTCCGCTACATCGACGCCACCTGGTGTGGGATTGAGCTGAGGGAAAACCGATTTACAGAGCAGGTGATATTCCATAACTAAAATGATTGTCACTTGTGAACAAATGATTTTTCCACTTTTTCAAAAGTAAACTAGTTGATGATCTCAGGGCATCCAGTGTAATTTTCAGAAATTTTTATCGACGGACACTAAAGAACTGATGCAGTTTTCCCCTCATTCAGGTTCTTAATCTATTACGAGGAAATTTTTCATTGCTGTGCCCATCAGTAAGTAGGGTCCTTAGAAAAATTATATCATACCCTCAGTAAGATATCACTGATATGCAAACATATTACTGTCTAGATGGAACATAGGAACTCCACTTAGAAAAGAATCCTGAATCTTCATTTTAGATTCTCAAAGTAAATTTCTTTAAAAGAATTCTTTGTACTCCTTGAACTCCTTAAATGTATATATCTGTAAGAGAAGTAAGATGCATAAAAGAAAAATAGATAATACACAGTGCATGGTTTTTATTCTTTACTTTTTTCTTGAAGTAATTAATAATGCATTAAATACATAGCTGTTTTCAAGTTGATTTTGTATGATTTTTGCACACGTCTAGAAAAAGTATATTGTTTAATATGAGTTATTTCTACTGCACAAATTTTGCTACGCGATAAATGATGCATTAGCTGTATTCAAGTTGAATATCTCTGATTTTACCTAATTTCACACGTCCAGAAAAAAATGTCTTTGCTTAAGATGAGTTTCTTCGATTATATTAATTCCGTTATAGTTATTATAATCTTAATGAGTTTTTGATAGCAATTTTAAAGATGTGTTCTAGTCAGAAAATGATGTTTTTAATCATCTGAAGAGATCTTTAAAGGGATTGTTACTGAGCTGTAAATGATTGTCAATTGAAGTAATGTTTATCACCTGTTGTATGATTTTTATGTGTCTTGCTTTTGTAACAATGTATATGACGCGTTCTTGTAGTTTTTTATAGCTCTTGATGTACTGCTATGACATGGTTCATATTAACTGAGGCTACAGGAGCACAATCTGCTAGAATGTGACGTCACTGGCTTCTTCTCTTTTAGAATCAATTTTCCAGCCGAAACCGTGGGTTTGCAAAGCATCGTCTGTGAGAAATGGTGGGACAGTTCCTTGTTCGATGAGATGCCCCTTTTGTTTTATTAATCCTCAGTGGCTATTGGGGCTTAAATAGAATAGAAATAATGTTGGATACAACTAATCGCATTTCGGACATATTGTGCTGTTGGCAATCAAGAGAATTAAGTGTAGTGTGATATTTAAACAATTACTAAAGATGTGGCAGAGGTCTTGTCCTGCTCAATTAGATAGTCCTAAAATATCTATTATCCCCGAGATGCAACAACCATTACTAGACAATCTAGAGGTGATAATTCCTGCCTTGACTGCGAAATTGATCTTTTCGAATGGATAATAATTCAGCATCGAAGGAGAAAAATCTCCTCATCGAAACAACAAATCGCAGACAGGTGGTGTCACTTCTTTGCGAGCTTTGTCAATAAAGTAAAGATAAAAAATGTCTTTTGTCTTTCTTTGTGTCTTGTGTGTCTCACTTTCTGTTTATTAACATGCTGCTACCTAACAAAGCTGTAATTCTCCCCCAAAAATATTATTAAGATACCTGTTATGTAAACCAATGCCCAAACAAAAGCGCACTTTCCAAAGTACGAACGGGTATTCATGTCTACAGTGTTTCCATTTAGAAAAAGAACAAACAAGTTGGTAAAATCATGCAATGCATTGATTATGATACGCTTTCCAACATACCAGAAATTATTACTCAAGTTATGAGGATAATGGCTGTGGAATAAATCTCGCTCCTGTGTCCTGACCTTTGACCCCATTTCGAAGATATCCAACAGAACCGGTTCAGTACACCTCAAGAATAACATACTAAAGTTTTGTCGCAATAGAAGCAGTTTTACGCAAGTTAGGAGAATAATGGATGTGGAATAAATCTTGCTTTTGTGCAATGACCTTTGACCCCATTTCGTTGATATTCAACAGAACCGGTTCACTATACCTCCGGAACAACATGATAACGTTTTGTCACAATCGAAACATTTTTTGGTAAGTTATGATGCACAAGGGCAATGGAATGGATCCCACTCCAGTGTCCTGAACTTTGACCCCATTTCCAATAGGGTTCGTCCCCAGTGGCTCCCTACCACATACTAAAATTTATTCGAAATCGAACCATTTTTACGCAAGTTATGACGCATAAGGGCAATGGAACAAATCCCGCTCTTATGTCCTGCCTGACCTTTGACCACATTTCGCCCATTTTCAATAGGGTTTGTGCCCAGGTGGTTCCCTACCATATACTAAACTTTCATCGAAATCGAACCATATTTACGCATGTTGTGACGCATAAGGAAATGGAATGGATTCCACCTTTATGCCCTGACCTTTGACCCCATTTCGCCCATTTTCAATAGGGTTCATCCCCAGGTGGTTCCTTACCAAATACTAAAATTTCATCGAAATCGAACCATATTTACGTATGTTATGACGCATAAAGGCAATGAAATGGATCCCGCTTTTATGTCCTGACCTTTGACCCCATTCCACTCATTTTCAATAGGTTTCGTTCCCAGGTGGTTCCTTACCACATACCGAAATTTCATCGAAATCGAACCATTTTTACGCAAGTTATGACGCATAAGGGAAATGGAATAAATCCCGCTCTTATGCCCTGCCTGACCTTTGACCCCAATTTGCAATAGGGTTCGTATCCAGGTAGTTTCCTACCACATACTGAAATTTCATCGAAATCGAACCATATTTACGCAAATTATGACGCATAAGGGCAATTAAATGGATCCTTCTCTTATGGCGTGACTTTTGACCCCACTTCACCCATTTTCAATAGGGTTCGTCCCCGGGTGGTCCCCTACCACATACTAAAATTTCATCGAAATCGAACCATTTTTACGTGAGTTATCTTGCCGACAGACAGACGGACGGACGGACGGACGGAAAAAGCTGGAGCATATACGCTTCTTCAACCTACGGTTGGAAAGCGTAAAAAAGGTGACACCGAATTCTCGAGTACAATGAGCACGCCATTTGAATCGATTCAGGGAAACAATTTCTGAAAGTAGATTTTTAGAAAGAAAAAGAAATTCAGCAAAAAAGAAATTCATCTTGCGATCCCTATAGTGGAAAGTCTGCGCATCATTTAAAATTCACAGTGTGAGCAGTGTTTTATACAACGAATCAAACCAAACACAGAAAAAACATTTCAACAGGATTTTTATTATCGATAAATTATCCACAAATGGAAATAGGTACTTACGCTCTCCAGCAGCAGAATTACGAGTTGCGAAAATTCCCAAACCCTACATAAAATGTTCTTCATAGTGGAAAACATCCTACCCAAAAGGACCTTTGCAACTCTAACAATTAGAAGACGTTTAGAATAAGTGTGTTATAAACTTTACGGCCCCTAGCAGGAAAGCTGTGCATTATTTGAAGAAGAAAATGAGGCCGAAATGTTCTTAATAGTAAGGCAAATCCTACCAGGCAATGATTTTCCCAGGGTTTTTTTTTAAATCGGTGGTATTCTTCCGCACAAACATAAATATAAACTGATGCCTCCGTGGTGGCATACTGTGATTTATGAAAAGTAAAAGATATGAGCAAAGCACCGTTTATATCAAAAGCAGGGACGTCGCTAGACTTCGAAATCAGGAAGGGCGACGGGTGGACGAGCATTGTTTTTGGTGGGGTAAGCTTCATAACAACTTTATTTACAAAACACCGAAAGCAAGAATTTCTAATGATTTTCCCTACCAGCTACAAAGAAATTCGTGCAGTTCCCATCCCCTTGACACACACACACACACACACACACACACACACACACACGGATCTTACTAGTTACGCAACTGGTGTAAGATACAAGCGTTACTGGAATATGGCCTTCAACTTTTTGCTCAGTCTGAATGCACTGTCTTAATAGCTTTTCAAAATTTTGCATTTTTGCTTACGAAAATACTACTCTACTTGGGACAATTTATTTACAGGAAAATGTCGTTTTTGTTCATCTAAATCATATCTAACGTCGTCCCACCCAGACATAATCCTCCCCCTCTCCTTAATTCCCTTCCTTCAAGGCAGCGACTTTGTAGCGGAGGAATGCAAGGCAAAGTAGCCGTCAGTCACTTCCTGCAATCTCACTGTTCCGGGAACCGGGGCAGTCTTAAGAGCGCTAGTTAGCTTTGGACTCCTCTTTCCGTGTTGGAATCCCCCAATTTTGTAAAGAAAACAAACATCAGAACAATTCGCAATGACCTCACTCAGTGAATTTCAATCCACCCACCTCATTCTCCCCATAGCAATATAAACATGAAAAAGAGGCTTGAACTAAGGAATTGGAAGAGTGGAAAACAACTGAATTTTCATGGCCATGCGGATCCTATTTTGATAGCCTTTCTACGGACACGTGAACAATGCACTTCCTAGAGGGAAATACGTAGGGCTACATAAAGTAAAAACCCAAGACTTATTATTACTTGGCGAGTCCAGATTATATTTTAAAGTTAAAATATTGAAAATGGCACATTTTAAACTGGGTGAGCGGCAGGGTGGGTTCACACCTTTGGTGACGTCCCTGTTCAAAAGCTTTACGACAAAAAAGCGTTTTTCAAATATGGTGTCTTGAAGCAGCGATGGCAAGAAAAATTTTGTTACGTATACGCCCCAAGTAGGGAAAATGTGCCTTATTTAAAGAGAACAATGGTCGCAGGCTTAACTGTAGGAAACGGCATACAGTGGGAAGAAGAAATGGCATACAGTAGAAAAAGGAATGTTTTCAATAGCATTTTTGGAAGAGGAGATACAGTCACAAACAAAGATACACGCTAACACCCTGTAGCGCCAGAACTTTACAGTATAACAAATCCAACAGCATATGCAAAGCATTTCAAATTGGACTTTCAGAAACACAGATGTTTGATTTTAAGTTTGTGCCCCTAATGGATAAATTGTGTGTTATTTTGGGCAAGAAATGAGTATAAAGCGTTTTGGTAGTGAGTGGTATCTGATGAAAAAGGAATTTTTTCACTCTGGTTTTCGGACGCCCAGATACGGCTGTAAAAATGTTGGAAACATGAATAGGCTAGTGGAAAACCCTCTAGTGGGAAAACTGTGCTTTAAGAAATATTGGAAATTATGTGCAAAATATTTTTCACCAGAAACTTGGTCCGACAAAAACAAATTTGTTCAAATCTAACTTTAGAAATAGAGATATCGAGCATGTACGTTGCACACGACGAACACACAGCTGGACTGTTGATGCTCACCCGAACACATATCGTTGAAAGGCTTCAACGTCAGCACCGCTGCGGCTCCCAGGTGTCACAGTCTTCCTCAGCAGCGTCGACTTTAGTGGACAGATGGATGTATTTAGGAACAATCACTCTCTCGGCGATTCCTTGCTCATGACAGTGGAAGTGATCATCTTCGGCTTTTGGTGGTCGAGGAGAGGGAAACTCTTTGTCTGAGAGCTCTTTCGTTTACTCTGGCAATTTTCGAACCTTTTCTAGCTACAACGGAATTTATCCTCAACAAGTGAAATTTTCTACATATCATAATTCCGAAGTGGACCACTCACAACCTAATAGCCATTCCACCTGAGGGTGATGAAGTCGCCGCTTCCTCTTTAATTTTGATGCCTTTCTTCTGAAAGACTGTTCACTTCTGTACACACGGTGGAAACAAAGATTCCCGGTAATATTCGTGATAAAATTGTTTTAGCTTCAAAGTAACACAAAAATTCGCAGTGGGCAAGTCCTTACCTCGTTCCTTTTGTGCTGCGAGGGATTTTACGCAGGTGGTTTCTCCGCCCAATAGTTTCACGCAAAGGGCCGCAAACACTAAGTCTTTTCCGTACTGAAGCAGATTCCAGTGACCGCCCCTCTACCTCCTCCCTTACTTAATATGTGCAGCATGTTCATGGGCGTACTGCCCGGGTACTGGCCCCCCGGTAATAAATAAAGGCGTCTTCCTCCCCCTTTCTACTTCGCTTCCGTGTCACTTTCCTATCGGGCGTTCTAGCCCAAATCTCCTTCCTGTTTCTAAGGGCTGTTTAAGACCCGGGGTCAGACACTTCCTCCCTGAAATCCTCTACATGTGATCATGATCATGAGCATACTGATAGCCCCCGCAAACCCCGCAGTGCGGGGAGGGCTCACGGCTAAGACGATCTCTAGCCTCAGCATAAGGATTTTTCAATATTTTTGCGGAAACTTCATATGAAACTAGTTAAAGAAATAGCCAGGAATCTTTGATGGTAGCTTTGAATGAAGTGTTAAAAAGAAAAGCAACGTTTTGTTGTTGTTGTTTTTAGTAAATAAGTAAGATCTTCAAGAAATCATTTTAATTTTAGTTTATAAAAATTGTGTGATGGGCAAGCAGCTATTCCGGAGGACTTGAGGCATCTTTTCACAGCCACAGCAATAGTTCCTGTACATATATATCAACAAGAGAATGTGAATAAAATATCAGTTGAATATATGAAATTTTTATACCACTGAGGATAAGGCGTTATAAATTACACCTATTCGCCCATAAGTACGTATCCTACAGAATTAGCTAAAGGGTGTTCTTCACGGGAGACCTGCGTTATTTTTTTAAAACAAAGTCAAAAAAAGATATTTACTTTATGCAAAACATTGTGACATTAAGATAAATGTGTTTTTTTATATTCAAGAGTAAATAATGTAAGTAATTTTACTCTCTTTTTGTGCCACAATTCTTAAATGTTACTTTTTTATTTACTTACCTATGCTCTGCATTTTCATATAAATCGGAAGGTCATCAGACACTGTCACGCGGCCGTTATTCACTTACATATAAATCAGAAGCTCATCAGACACTGTCACGCGGCAGTTAATTACTTACATATAAAACGGAAGGTCATCAGACACTGTCACGCGGCCGTTATTTACTTGTATATAAATCGGAAGGTCATCAGACACTGTCACGCGGCCGTTAATTACTTACATATAAATCGGAAGGTCATCAGACACTGTCACGCTGCCGTTATTTACTTGCATATAAATCGGAAGGTCATCAGACACTGTCACGCGGTCGTTATTTACTTGCATATAAAACGGAAGGTCATCAGACACTGTCACGCGGCTGTTAATTACTTACATATAAATCGGAAGGTCATCAGACACTGTCACGCGGCCGTTATTTACTTGCATATAAATCTGAAGGTCATCAGACACTGTCACGCGGCCGTTATTTACTAGTATATAAATCGGAAAGTTCTTCAGACACTGTCACGCGGCCGTTATTTACTTGTATATAAATCGGAAGGTCATCAGACACTGTCACTCGGCCGTTATTTACTTGCATATAAATCTGAAGGTCATCAGACACTGTCACGCGGCCGTTATTTACTTGCATATAAATCGGAAGGTCATCAGACACTGTCACGTGGCCGGTAATTACTTGCATATAAATCGGAAGGTTATCAGACACTGTCACGCGGCCGTTATTTACTTGCATATAAATCAGGTCATCAGACACTGTCACGCGGCTGTTAATTACTTACATATAAATCGGAAGGTCATCAGACACTGTCACGCGGCTGTTAATTACTTACATATAAATCGGAAGGTCATCAGACACTGTCACGCGGCCGTTATTTACTTGCATATAAATCTGAAGGTCATCAGACACTGTCACGCGGCCGTTATTTACTAGTATATAAATCGGAAAGTTCTTCAGACACTGTCACGCGGCCGTTATTTACTTGTATATAAATCGGAAGGTCATCAGACACTGTCACTCGGCCGTTATTTACTTGCATATAAATCTGAAGGTCATCAGACACTGTCACGCGGCCGTTATTTACTTGCATATAAATCGGAAGGTCATCAGACACTGTCACGTGGCCGGTAATTACTTGCATATAAATCGGAAGGTTATCAGACACTGTCACGCGGCCGTTATTTACTTGCATATAAATCAGGTCATCAGACACTGTCACGCAGCTGTTAATTACTTACATATAAATCGGAAGGTCATCAGACACTGTCACGCGGCCGTTATTTACTTACATATTAAATCGGAAGGTCATCAGATACTGTCACGCGGCCGTTACGGGCTGTGTGTGTGTGATCGCGAGAGATTTTAAAGAGGCTGGCCTTAGTTCTCTAAGAGAATAAAATTTGCATCATATGAGTAACTTCGGCGCAAGTTTTTTTTAGATTAACTAGGACAGTCATTTTAATTACTACGTGTACATTTGTGTTACACACAATAAAGTGTAACAATTTCGGGATTTTACAAAAAATACCTATAGGTTCCAAAGAACTTGAATTATTAAAACTTCCGTAAAACCTAGTTAATAATATAGAATTCAAAAAATTTCGAAAGCAAATAGATTTTCGCGAAGAGGCCTCGAACATATTTTTTGCGGGGGGAGCCGAGAGTTTTTCAGGTACACCACCGAGCGTGTTTATAAATGGTGGGAGCACTTGGAATAAGAAAGATATCATTTACTTATCTATGCCATGTGAAAGAGAAAATATGAAAGTTTCCTCGTTGTTGCTGCCGTGGCGTGCATTTCCATCATTCACGCCCTGTCGTAGCTCTAGACCCCTACCACACGCATAGCCTTCCGGGTTCTGAAAAGGCATTTTGTATGCTACTATTCGGTCACAGGAAATTTCGAAGTGCGTACGGTAAAAAGCCACCAACCAGAAAGGATATTTACAAGTGGCATCAGCAAATTGTAAACACGGGTTGCTTTGTTCGGGGGAAAAGCAGTGACAGGCCTGGTGTTACTGTTGATAATGTGGAACGAGTGAGAGAGACATTCACAAGCCGGCCCAATAAATCAGTGAAGCGTGCATCACGTGACCAGCAAATGCCAGCCACGATAGTGAGAAAGATTCTTCGTAAAAACATTCTATGAAGCCGTATGAACTGCAGTTGGTGCATATGTTAAAGGAAGACGACAAAGAAACGTTTCCAATTTTTTTGTGAACTGCAAGGACTGACACAAGAACATGACGACTTTTTTAAACACGTTGTGTTTAGCAATGAAGCCACATTTCACACCAATGGGAAGATCAACCGCCGCAACTGTCGAATCTGGGGCAGTGTTGCATTCAGATAGTTTTTTTCGGGGGGGGGCAATTTCAAATTTTGAGGGGGCTGAAACTTATAAAAATTTTAAATAGAGTATATATTTTTTTTATGCTCGTATATCGCAAATAAGAATTCCAAGTAATCTACACATATAAGTGATTAAAAATGTAAATATGTTATACCTTTGCTTTAATTCAGTAGTGCACCACCGATTTTACGATGGGGTTGTGTAAAATATTGAAGATGCTAGTAAAATATCGCTTTGCCGGAGAATCCCCCCCCCCGCTAAACATTAGGAGCAGTAGAAAATGTACTCTCCTAGCCTGTTTCTGATTATTAAGAAATCATTACAGTGTTACATGAAAACTTATGATGTAAACCATTCCCCTGCCATTTGGTTTCAGTCCCTTTATATTATTTCGATTAGCATATAGTAGTAAAAAAAACAAATAACCGCTTGGATGCCAGTTTGAGGTGCCTCAATTTTTTTTTTTTTTTTTTTTTTTTGTCACAGATGGTTAACAAATGATCATATGTAGGGGGTTTTAGGAAGGGAATGTCTGACCCCAGGTCTTAAACAACACTCAGATATAGGAAACTAGGAGATTTGGGCTAGAGCGCCCGATAGGAAAGTGACACGAAAGCGAAGTAGAAAGGGGGAGGAAGACGCCCTTATTTATTACCGGGGAGCCAGTACCCGGGGTCCGACTGCTTAACGTGCCCATCCGACGCACGGCGGATATTTAGTGGATCGAGCGTTCGTACCTACCTGAGATCGAACCTGGGGCCCTTTCCGTGGCAGTCACGAACGTAGCCCACTAGGCCAACCGCGGTCCACAGATTGTAAACCACCAACCGTCAGAGAAAAAAACTTTTTGTGGGAATAATTTCTAATAATTTACTGTTGTTAAAAATTAGGCAGCAAATATTTTGTTGTATTAGAAACATTAACATCACGTTAGCTACATTGACTCTTAACAGCATACATGAAAAGTCTGCATCCAAAATACTGAAATAAAGCTGAATGCTAGCTTCCAAAATATGGTGGTGTATTGCAGTGCAAACATCGCTACTCTGTGAAATTAGGTTTTTGTTGTATTAGAAGTATTAACATCACGTTAGTTACATTGACTCTTAACAGCATACATGAAAAGTCTGCATCCAGAAGACTGAAATAAAGCTGAATGCTAGCTTCCAAAATATGGTGGTGTATTGCAGTGAAAACATCGCTACTATGTGGAATTAGGTTTTTACCGCAGAAGTAGTCCGAGTTGTGTGCTTGAAAAATTGTCCCTTCAGCGAGGCCTGTTTAATGTTTCACTGAAGGATGCTAAAAATTTAAGATTAGGTGTTTTTTATTATTATGGGTGTATTATTATTATTATTATTGTATTTTCCCTCATTAATTTTTTTTTAATTGATTTCTCCAAATATTCAGCTGTAAACGAAAACAATTAGACTAATATATAAGTCGAGATCGCCTAAAAACTGAATTATCTCTGCAAGTTTCTGAGTGCCCCAGAATTAGTGATGTATTCAGGCATCTTCTCGGGGGGGCTAAACACCCCGAGAAGTTGCCTGAATACATCACTAATTCTGGGGCACTCAGAAACTTGCAGAGATAATTGAATATGAGCGTGTTTTCTGCGCCTTGTCACGCCGAAAACTGTACAGGCCTTTCTTCTTTGCCGAGGTGGATTGCAGCATGATTTTTGTTGGTCCTCAAATTTTGTTATATAGTAGTATTCATGATAAAAACATAACGTCACAATACTTCCACAGTCTGCTATTTCAGCTCTGAAACACAGTATTTCCTTATCAACCTCAATTATCTCCCCAACTCTTTTCAGTCCCCTTTGTGACACATAGCATGTTTTGTGACATGATGTTTGGGTCACCTGCCCAACACTGCAGAGGTTTTGTTGATCCATTACTAAGGGGAAAAGCAGTAAGAGAAAATGTACAGACTAAGAAAACTTCCCCTCAGCAAAAAACCAGTAACAGAACTGAAATCTTGTTCTGTCTCTCAGCAAGCTAAAACTCATAACTGAAAGCCAGACCAAAAAGGTTGGTCATGATAAGGGTAGTGAAACAAACCAAAACAGAAGAAGTTATGAGCCTGGAAATCAAACTAAAACCTCATTGGCTTCTTACCTGAAGCCCAAACCAAAACTAAACATTGGCTGGCAGTTGGAAACCAAACCGAAACTAAACATTGGCTGGCAGTTGAAAACCATATTGTCACTGACTGGAAGTTTGAAACCCAAAATAAAAGTTCATTCGCTGAAACATATTTCAGAAAGTTCTTATCTATCAACATTTTCTCTACCCACACCCCCTTGTGATTATTAAATCAGCTGATAAAGCAAACTTCTGATATGTTGAAATGTGTTCTGTGCAATGCTAAAATTGGTTACTCCTGTTGATGCTTTGTCACACTGATAGCAGAAAAATTTACTGCACATAATGCTTCAAAAGTAGTTAAAAATCAGTCAGTGCTTAAAAATTTCTATTTGATTTTGTTTCAGTTTATCAATTGAAACAAAAGGAGCAAGAAACCTGCACATTGAGTCCAAATTATTAGTTACGAAGAATATAGGAATTAATTTTTCAACTATAAGGAAAATACATATTTAAAAATACTTAGCTTCTAAATTTGATTTGGAAATTTACCAAAACTGGAAAAATCCTTGTAATCATGGTACACAAGAAAATACATTTTTTTTTTTTTTGGATCTTGTTGCTACCTATTTATTTATTTATTAATAAAGTTTCATTTTTGATTATTCTCAAGGTATGATGCAGGGTAGCAATTTGGAAAGTTGAAATTTTATGTAAAACAGTAAGCAAACATTTCTTTTCGTTTTCGCAGTGGTTCTTACCCCTCCGCATGTGTGAGTAATTATCTTGTGAACACACAGTCTCTGTCTCTCTCTCTCTCATGCACGCACACACACACACACACATACACACACACACACACACACACACACACAAAGATTTCAGTTGAAAAACTGCCAGATGATATGCTTCATCATTTAAAACAGAATCAGTTAATCAGTGTCTTGCAGCTTTGTAAGGTAAACCTACATGCCAATTTTTAGCAACAACCTAAACGGTAGGTCAGGTTTGTAAAAAAATGGCTGAACTGTCAAAGGAGATCCTTCTATACATTTCGGATAATTTTAACTATCAGAGAAAATATACTGATAACCATTTTTTTTTCAAATATGTTATAGGATGTGTTAAACATCAATATATAAAAAAAGATTCTCCCTCATGCCAGAGCAATATTCTACAGAGCCTCCCATAAAATGTCTAAATGTTGCCGTAATTTTTCACTTCACCACTAGGTGGCACTGCATTTAACTGGTGTTTCAAGTAAAATGAAAAGTGTTTTCAATATCTAGGGAACCTTTTCCATGTGATTGCAAAGTTTCATTGTCCTAAATTCAGTAGCACACAAACTACAGCATGTTATGTAAAAAGTGGCATTCACTGCACAACTGCAAAAGTGAGTATTCGGCTAAATTTTGGAGCACTGTATTTTAAAAAACTATGAGGTTCAAAAAAATGAAACTTAGGATTTTCCCACATCTTTACCAGGTATATCTACCTGCCAAGTTTCATTAAAATCCGAGTCGGTGGGTGACATGGCCTTGGTGATCTGGCATGGAATGACCTGACGACTAAACCAGGCAGGGAATTTTAGACTTGCGGAATTTTAGACAAGAGCGCACCTTCCAATAGCGGAACACCTGATAAATTCCTTTGTGACGTACACTAGTAGAGGGAAATGACCGATCCGAGCTTAAATAGCAGCCCATAGACTTAACATTAGGCTGCTACTTTTTTCAGCAGCCTCTAGTAGCAGCCAGTAGCAGCCAGCAGCAGCCAGGCGGACGGAGCGGGGGGCGTGGTCAGTAGCAGCCTCTAATTCCCCGCTGCAATTTTTCCCCTCCGACCGAAGGGTGTGCTTATCTCCGAAGATAGTAGTATTTATTGGACTTTGTCGAATTTTGGGGGAAATCAATGAAGGTTTATTCCTTTTTTTTTTTTAAATTTAATGAAGGTTTATTCATTATTTATTTTCCCCTCTCTCGACCCACCTCCTTAGGTTATTGTTATGTAAAACGTTTTTTCCCTCGTAATTTGTTGATGTATTTTTTTTTCAATTAATTTTCATGAATTCCTCATGTGTCTTCCCTAATGAAAATTATGTAGGGTAAGTATTAATTAATCATTTCTCTTTTTTTCTCGAATAATACGGTCATGTCCTCATCTCAAGAAATGTTATTATGATATCTTATTTTTGTTCATAAATGTTTGATTTTGAGGGATGGCAACGCCCGAGTGGGAAAGGGGTTGGATATAGGGGGATGGCAACTCGATGTGTTGCCCCCTAGCGGTGCTTCTTGGAACTTTCGATTGATCTTTGATTTTGAGGGATGGCAACGCCCGAGTGGGAAAGGGGTTGGATATAGGGGGATGGCAACTCGATGTGTTGCCCCCTAGCGGTGCTTCTTGGAACTTTCGATTGATCTTTGATTTTGGGGGATGGCAACGCACGAGTGGAAAAGGGGTTGGATATAGGGGGATGGCAACTCGATGTGTTGCTCCCTAGCGGTGCTTCTTGGAACTTTCGATTGATCTTTGATTTTGAGGGATGGCAACGCCCGAGTGGGAAAGGGGTTGGATATAGGGGGATGTCAACTCGATGTGCTGCCCCTAGCGGTGCTTCTTGGAACTTTCGATTGATCTTTGATTTTGAGGGATGGCAACGCCCGAGTGGGAAAGGGGTTGGATATAGGGGGATGTCAACTCGATGTGCTGCCCCTAGCGGTGCTTCTTGGAACTTTCGATTGATCTTTGATTTTGAGGGATGGCAACGCCCGAGTGGGAAAGGGGTTGGATATAGGGGGATGTCAACTCGATGTGCTGCCCCCTAGCGGTGCTTCTTGGAACTTTCGATTGATCTTTGATTTTGAGGGATGGCAACGCTCGAGTGGGAAAGGGGTTGGATATAGGGGGATGCCAACTCGATGTACTACCCCCTAGCGATGCTTCTTGGAACTTTCGATGGATCTTTGATTTTGGGGGATGGCAACGACCGAGTGGGGAAAGGGCACTGCGTAGGTGTTAGATATGATGATGCTTCTTGGAACTTTATTATTTCGATGGATCTTTGATTTTGAGGGATGGCAACGACTGAGTGGGGTCCGTTGGGAATTTTTGCATTTATTCCTGTGGTTTGCAAGCAAGATTTCCCCCTCTTCAATACTATTTTTCCCCTGGAGGAAATTTTTACGTAACGATGCTGGGGAATTTTCTTTCCAAGGGAATAAAAATGCTCCTAAGGTCTTAGCGAGGTTCTAACTCACGATGATTTGGTTTCCAAAAATAGTCAGGGGGTCAAATGGTTTTCGTGTACTACGTATTCCCTATATATATATATTTTTAAATTACTTTTACGTTATTTCTTCATGTGTTTTTATATATTTTTCGTATGTTTTGAGGGAGTTTTTTCGTGTAGATGTAATGAATTTTCTGGGGAACTTTTCTTTTTCCTCCATTCAATTTTATTTCAGACCATGAGACGAGGAAATGCTTCTTTAGAAATTATTTCGTTCTTGTTCGCAGTAATTACTGGACATAGACTTCATGTTAATTCTGAGTCTTTCACCCCTGCAATAATATTTTCTCGTAATTTTTTCGTATGTTCAAGAACTCTACAGATCTTTCCCAGTTAAAATTCTGCTCAAACAATATTTTCGGTCTTTATTTCCTTATAGCTTCCCAATTTCCGATATTTTTCTTCCTCTATCTTTGAAATTTCATTAAACTTCTCAATAGGTCAGGATTCTTTTTTTTTTTCTTGGACAAACTTATGAGTCCTTTTATTTACACTATCTTTTTTTTTCATTTCATTTCAGCAAACGATTATTTTAGATGCAACAAATCGTCAGATTTTGGTTTCCTTATATAGCATATTTTCCAACTTGCTTAAAAAATATTCCTCAAAACTTGCATGTATGTCAAATATACATTTTTTTTATTCTTTCGTAGTTAGCCATACTTTTCGTGGACTGCCTCGACAGGAAAGCATTCCATGTCAAGACATACAATCTAAAACCTTTTTCTTTCAATAAAATTTGTATTCTTTGGGCTGAATATTTTTCCGTCTCGTCCGAAAAAACATTCATTCTAGAGGCAAAGCGACTAATTCCGTTCTTCCCATAAACATTATTTTTTTATTTATTTGATATTCAGAGTTGTATACATTTACTATCCAAAAAAGAGATATATTTAATGTAAAGGTATATTCTTCCAAGCTGGGGAAATATATGTATATATTAGTTCATTTCCAGTTAAAGGAAATGCATCTTTATATTTCAATATGAAAAAAGAAGCCCTATAAGTGAAAGCTCAACCTAAAGACGGATAGATTGTTCCCACTCTCTCTACTCTATGACATTTCTTTACTGAATGAACCATGGCCTTTTTTTCATGAACTGCTTTAAAATCTTCGTTCTCACTTTACTATTGTCAGATTCCATGTCCCTTCAGTTCTTTACTTATTCAATTTTAATTTATTAAGAGAGTAGAACTCTTTTAGGCTTTCGAAGTACTTTCAAGTCTTTCATTACGAAAATTTTCACTGTCATGAAAGAAGCCATAATCGAGATGATTTACTATCGTTTCAATGAAAGTGTTTACGCATTCATTGCTATGATGTCAGATTTCATTTTCTTGTACTTCGAACAGAAATGAGTTTGAATCATTCGTCGAGAAAACATTTTTCATATATATATATATTTTGCCTCCGAATCAAACGAACTCAAAAATAAGAGACGCACTTTAATATTTTTTTCCTCTTATGAGAGGAATACGGGAATATGATACCAAAATTAAAGAATATAGAATATCGACTTTCCTCTCAACACCTTTCATCTACGTTTTTTTTTTATTTTTTTTTATTTTCAATAAGCTGTTTCTATATTTTTACAACTGAATAGAATTATTTATTGAAAAGTTCTAAGTAAGACGAAAAATGGTTTTGTTGATTTCCTAAGAGGATGATTTTGGAAATTTTCGTTTTCTGGTAATTGTAAAAATCTCATAGAATAACATGGGAAAACTAGCATGCATAAAAGACTGTTTTGGATCGAGTAAATTGAAAGAATTTTACAAAGTTCATTTCAGAAAAGTACATTCCTTCCTAGTGTCAAAACGAATCACTTCGTTTTTTCTAAGATACACTTTGGAATCTTATAAAAGTGCATAGGGTCAAAAACGATTTTGATGATTTTACTAAGATGACAGATTTCGGATTTCTTATGATAGAAAATACAGTGAATTTCCCATTGAATAACATGGGAAACTGCGAAATTTAAGAAGTACGTTTTCGTTCAAGTAAAATATTTTAAAAGTCTTTTTTCGAATCAGTTGAAAACAGACAGGGTGTGTTTCTGAACAGCTCATTATTTCCCAAGATCAAAACGAATCACTTCGTTTTCTTTTTTTTTCTTTTTTTCCTAATGTGCGTTTCTGAAAGAAGTAAAAATAGTTTAGCTAGAAAATTGGAAAGATATTTTTATGAATCCTAGACTGGTTATTTTCGTATAGCTAGAGGGGTCTTCAGTGAGAGCACTTATTCTCTTTACAAACTAAGAGAATGAAGTGTAGTCAGTTTGAAAAAAAAAATTCAAACTCCCCTAAATTTAGCCTTTTGTCCTGGTTTCGACTCAATACTGTAAAGCATTGCTCTCAGACCAGTTGAATTCCTGGCCCTTAATGAAATACATTAAGCCTTTCCCTTAAAAATAAGCAATCTCTTCTTCAATACCAGATCCCCAATAAATTTCTTTAAGAGTTATTCATTCCCACTTTTACTTTTAAAAACTTAAAATTCATTATTATTTAACTCATTACAAAAAATGAAACTCATTCATACAGAAAAAATATAAATGAATAAAAATAAATAAAGTAGTCCTAAAAAGGACTGTTTTTCTGGGTCCCCTTCATACAGCTGCTCCATGATCGGTATAAGGAATTTTTTTTTTACCTGCTGATATCTCAGCACATTGACTTCACAGTCTCTAGCAAGTTCTTTACAATTATACTTTCCAAGAACGCTTTGGACGGGACATGGTCTCCAGTGACTGCAACAAAAGATTCTGCTAGAATCTTGGGGTTAAGCAATGCAACGGCATCATCGAAATACTTTTGCCACTTGGATTCGGGGGTGGCATATGCACAGCTGTGGGCCGTGATGTTTGCGAATATGCGATTTGGGGGTTGGTGGCACTCCATACAATAATATAAGTTATTGACATGTTCCTGAAGGCGATCCCTTACCATGTCAGCAAGCATGATGAAAAACTCTTCATCTGAGATGGAAGCAACAGGGGAAGAAATCCTTGGATGGTGCAAAACAGCCTTTCTAAAGACAGGTCCAAATAGTAGTTGAGTAATGCTGTCCCATATTTTCCACATTGATCAATAAGAGTTCCAAATTGTTGACAAGTCAGCTTTATCGGAACAGGATTCAATCGACGAAAACCATGAATTCTGGGGGAAAGCACTTCTAACGTGTAACTGCCAGAAGCATCTAAGAGGGAAGGACAGCAGGAAACGATAAGTTCACGATTAATCAAGATGTCACAATTCATGCCTTGAATCCAGTGTGATTTTCCCATGAATTTTCGGAACGTTGAAGCTGACATTGTTATTCCATTCTTAGAAGGGTAGAAAGATTCCCCATCTTTCCTATAACTTCGAATATGAACTCGGACCGTGTTGTTAAAATCGCATACTTTTGCAAACGTGTTTTCACCTAAATAAAAATGATGAGGTGCAAGATTTTTCATAGAAATTCTTGGGAGGATAACTTCTCCACACGATTTGGGCTTTAAAGGAACGGACTCACATACCTTCTTAGCGAGAGTAGCAGAAATTTCACCACTTTGCTTCATCGTGGAAATGGAATCGGTAGCGCTCAAAGCAACAGACAAAAAAGAAGTGACTCGTTTGAAGACTAAAGACAAACTGAAGGAACAGCTCTTATTCTAAGTCAAAACTGAGAAGAGGTTGGAGTTCGTCACTTGTTTACTGCTTGAGAGGGAAAGAGCAGAGTCATTTGGTAAAGAACACTCGGTTATCTTCTTTCTAAAAGTCAAATTCAATCTAATGTTTGGAGCATTCTTTTGTCGAGGCAGACCATGACTCCAATACGAATTAGTTGGTGGCAGGATCTGTAGTAAAGTTCCAGATCTCAAAGATAAGGAAACTGGTTTAAACCCGTTTCGCTTGAAAACAAGAGTCTCTTTCCTGTCCGAGAGATACTGATGTAATACAAGACAAAGGATCTAATTCAGCTTCGTCATCATGGTGATCACCGATTTGGTTATCACCATTTCTTATAAAAGTGCATGGGGATCAAAAAACGATTTTGATGATTTTACTAAGATGACAGATTTCGGATTTCTTATGATAGAAAATACAGTGAATTTCCCATTGAATAACATGGGAAACTACGAAATTTAAGAAGCACGTTTTCGTTCAAGTAAAATATTTTAAAAAGGTAATCAGTTGAAAACAGACAGGGTGTGTTTCTGAACAGATCATTATTTCCTAAAATCAAAACGAGTCACTTCGTTTTTTCCTAACGTACGTTTCTGAAAGAAGTAAAAATAGTTTAGCTAGAAAATTGGAAAGAATTTTTTATGAATCCTAGACTGTTTATCTTTTTTATAACTAGAGGGGTCGTCAGTGAGAGCACTTATTCTCTTTACAAACTAAGAGAATGAAGTGTAGTCAGTTTGAAAAAAATTCAAACTCCCCTAAATTTAGTCTTTTGTCCTGGTTTCGACTCAATACTGTAAAGCATTGCTCTCAGACCAGTTGAATTCCTGGCCCTTAATGAAATACATTAAGCCTTTCCCTTAAAAATAAGCAATCTCTTCTTCAATACCAGATCCCCAATAAATTTCTTTAAGAGTTATTCATTCATCCTTTTACTTTTAAAACTTGAAATTCGTTATTATTTAACTCTTTATAAAAATGAAACACATTCACACTTTTACTTTAAAAAACTTGAAATAACTTCATACAAAAATGAAACCCATTCCCTTTTTTACTTTTAAAATTATAGAAAAAATAGATGATACAGAACATAGGTTCACTTTCTCATTCACACTCATGCATACAGAAAACAAAATTAAATAGCGCTATTTGAGCTGCATGGAGGTGTCAAGATGGGTGGGAAAAACCTCCATCTATCATTCAATTGGACTAAAACTGTTGAAGGATGTGAGCTATTCTCACTAGCTCCTCCATGCAAGCTGTCTGTCTCGAGGTTGGCCATCCCAGTCGATGATTTTATTTCAATCATTTCCACTTCGGAATCTGAATCCCAAGTAAGATCAATAATTTCAACTTCGGAATCTGAATCCCAAGTAAGATCAATAATTTCCGGATCTTCAGAAGTTAAGTCAACAACCTCCGGTTCTTGGTTAGAGTCTTCCACAACCCAGAAGTTTTCCCACTGTGAGGGGGGAGGAAGAGACCTAATCCACTGATTAACGTAGAAATCGTCTCTAGATTCCTGGAGGAGAGAAAAATATATATATATATCATCATCATCATCATTGTCAACCATTATCAATCCACTGCTGGACGAAGGTCTCCCAAGTTTCCTCCACAACGGTCTGTCTTGTGCCAGTCTCCTCCATGTCACTCCCGCATATTTACGAATTTCATCCACCCATCTCCCATGTGGTCTTTTTCTGGGTCTTTTCCTGTCCCTTGGAATCCAATCTAAAATTTCGGCTGTCCATCTATGGTCTGTCCTTCTGGCAGTATGTCCAGCCCATTGCCATTTCAGGGATTTAACTCTGATCATGATGTCTTCCACTCTTGTCATTTTTCGGATCCACGAGTTCCTCTTCTTATCTCTCCTGGTTATACCAAGCATGCACCTCTCCATGCTTCTTTGAGTTGTCTGCAGCCTTTGTATGTCTCTTTTAGTTAAGGTCCACGTCTCTGCACCATACGTAAGCACTGGAAGGATGCATTGATCAAACACTTTTCTTTTAAGACATAATGGCATATTGCTCTTGAAAATTATGCTGTTTCTTCCAAAAGCTCTCCAGGCAAGTTTTGTACGCCGATTAATTTCTTCATCAATGTGACCCTCACTTGATATCTGCTGTCCAAGATAAACATACGTATCTGTTATCTCCAGTTTTTCTCCATCAATCGATAAATCTTCATTTCTTGTAAAAGCATTGAACATCACTTTTGTCTTCTGAAAGTTCATTTTTAATCCCACTTCTTTACTCTTGTCAGCAAGTTCCTGGATCATACTCTGCAGCTCTGATGGGGTAGTTGCAAAAATGACTACGTCATCAGCAAAACGAAGGTGGGTTAGATAATCTCCATTAATCTTTATCCCTTTGTTTTCCCAGTTCAGTGATTGAAAGACATTTTCCAATGTGGCATTAAAGAGCTTCGGAGATATGGTGTCACCTTGTCTCACTCCCTTTCCAATTTTTATGTGTGTTGTATTTTCAAACAGCCGAATCTTTGCACTTGCATTTTCATAGATGTTATTAATAATATTAATGTATGCATCTTCAATACCGCAGGATTTCAGAGCCGTGGTAACTGCTGATGGTTTCACCGAATCAAAGGCTTTTTCATAATCGATAAAAGCCATGCACAATGGAAGTTCATATTCCCTCGCTCTTTCAATTAGTTCTCTCAGTACGTGGATATGATCTATTGTGCTGTAGCCACTCCTGAATCCAGCTTGTTCTCTCGGTTGAGCCATGTCCAGTGTTACCTTCAAGCGGTGTGAAAGAACTTTAGTGAAGATTTTATAAACCACTGATAGGAGGCTGATAGGTCTGTAGTTCCTGAGATCCTCAATGTCACCTTTTTTATGTAGCAGGATCATTGTAGCATTGTTCCAATCCTCAGGAATCTTCCCTTCATTAAGGCATCGAGTGAAAATTTGGGCGAGTACTGTTTCAATTTCTCCACTTGCTTCTTGTATGATGTCTATAGTAATTCCATCTTCTCCTGGAGCTTTCCCCCGCTTCATGTTCTTGATTGCATGTGCAACTTCTGCTGGGAGGACTGGAAGAACTCTGGTACCTTTCATGATGTCTGGAGTACATGTATCATCCCTTTCATATAATTTGGAGTAGAAATCTTTCACTCTTGTCAAAATTTCACCTCTATTTCTTGTTATAGAACCATCTTCTTTTCTCAGAGCCATAATCTGTTTTCTTCCCTTACTGAGATGTCCCTTTGCTATCTTTAGGCTTTGGTTGTTTTCAATTGCTTTCCTCACTAGCTCACAGTTGAATTTCCTTACGTCTTCAGTGATACTTTTTCGTGCTGTCTTGCATAGCTCTATATATTCCACTTTGGAAGTCACATCTTCTTTAGTTGTCCTCATCTCTCTTCTTTTTTGCATCAACATTTTGGTTTTTCCTGATAATTTGTTTACATGCAACTTGTTCTTAGACCCAGCTAATTTTGTTGCTGTTTCCATAAGAGCTTTGGTTACTTTTCTGTTAACTTCCGAAATATCCACTTCTTCCGATGTTAGGCCTTCTAAAGCAGAGAATCTGTTCTTCAGTTCCAACTTGAAAGTATTATGGTGTTTTTTAAGGTTGGTTATGTCAATACATTTTGTTTGTCTTATGAGCTTGCCACGTTCCAGTTTAGTGTTGAGGTGCATCTTACATCTCACCAATCTATGGTCACTACCTGTGTTGAACTTGTTTAGCACACTGCAGTCTTCGATGACGAATTTTTTGTTACACATAATAAAATCAATTTCACTTGTCGTCCCAATTGGATGTCTCCATGTCCATTTCCTGTGTGGCTTTTTCTTGAAAAAGGAATTCAAGATGAAAAATCCTTCTGCCTCTGCAAACTCAACGAGAGTATTTCCACGCTGGTTTCTGTTGCCGTGACCGAATTTACCTACTGAAGTTTCATTCTGTTGCCGGTGCCCTATTTTTGCATTGAAATCTCCCATAATTATCTTCAAGTGCTGCTTACCTTTATTATTTAGATGACGAATTTCCTCATAAAATTCTTCAATTTCTTCTTCAGGATGACTTGTGGTGGGGGCATAAGTTTGAATAATCTGAGCCTGGTATCTTCTCGATAGTTGGATAACGAGTCGTGCAGCTCTGTCCGAGGAACTTTCAACTTCTACCACTTTATCCTTCAGTTTCTTGTTTATTATAAATCCAACACCACTAGTTCTGCCAGTATCTGTCCCACGATAATAGAAGAGATGTCCACTTTTCAGTTCAATGAGATCTTCTCCTTTTCTCCTTACCTCACTCAGCCCGACGATGTCCCACTTGATCCTTTGTAGTTCCTCTTCCAATTCAAGAAGCCTTGAATCAGAAGATAGGGAGCGTGCGTTGTAGGTAGCCAAGGTCAGCATCAAATGGCAGCCTAGTCCGGTCCTCCGGGGATTCTTAGCACCCTCTGCCTTCATGTCGCACTGGCCGCTGCCTTGGCCAGGTACATTCCAGCTGCCGGAGACTGAGGGCCAAGATTTAAGTTGTAGAGTCATTTTGGAGGTGTTTGGCCATAACTCACCACGCTGGCCAAGCGGGTTGGTGAGTGTGGGATAGCATTTCCTCTGATCCCGATGGTATAGTTATACCGCTATTTGCGGTCGTCAGAGCCCCTTTAGTGGGAACAGGATGCACCACGAGAAGGCGGGGTTGACATTTGTCAAGGAGAGGCTGTGATGTTACGCATCACCTGACCTTATATATAATAAGAAATAAAAAAAATAAAACCCTACATCCTAGATAAAGCAAAGAGAAAAATTAAAAATATTCTTACCGAGTCGAAGTCCAGGGAGGTGTAGGGGAATTATTTCCTTTCAACATCTGTGATTCTAATAGCATGCGTTACTTCAAAGAAAACTTCGAGAAGCTGTGAGAATCTGATATCTCTCTTGCTACTATTATACTAGCAGAAGGATTGATAAGGAGGGATCATGTGATAACATACACGGAATAGAATGGTCTTTGAGGTCAACTTAAATCGACAGATCGCTCTATTTTATAAACTTTCCATTGTACAGGAAATAACATCTTTCTCAAACACCATAGTTCATGGGACCTTCTAAGGAGGTAAAAATATTCTAACGCGTATCTAATCAATGTTCTGTATACTTAAGACCAAGCGTAAATGGAATCGATAGCACTCTTCCTCCCTGAAGGAAATGACGTCTGCATACATCTCAAAATCCTTTGTTCCCTAAGTCAAACGCATGGAGGGAAAATCAAGTAATCTTATCTGTATTCCTTCGTTGAAAGTGTATGTTTGTTTAGAAAAGATACAAAACATTTCCTTTCTCAAGTTAAATTCGAATCAGCATTACACTTTCAACGCTGATTCGAATTTAACTTGAGAAAGGAAATGTTTTGTATCTTTTCTAAACAAACATACACTTTCAACGAAGGAATACAGATAAGATTACTTGATTTTCCCTCCATGCGTTTGACTTAGGGAACAAAGGATTTTGAGATGTATGCAGACGTCATTTCCTTCAGGGAGGAAGAGTGCTATCGATTCCATTTACGCTTGGTCTTAAGTATACAGAACATTGATTAGATACGCGTTAGAATATTTTTACCTCCTTAGAAGGTCCCATGAACTATGGTGTTTGAGAAAGATGTTATTTCCTGTACAATGGAAAGTTTATAAAATAGAGCGATCTGTCGATTTAAGTTGACCTCAAAGACCATTCTATTCCGTGTATGTTATCACATGATCCCTCCTTATCAATCCTTCTGCTAGTATAATAGTAGCAAGAGAGATATCAGATTCTCACAGCTTCTCGAAGTTTTCTTTGAAGTAACGCATGCTATTAGAATCACAGATGTTGAAAGGAAATAATTCCCCTACACCTCCCCTGGACTTCGACTCGGTAAGAATATTTTTAATTTTTCTCTTTGCTTTATCTAGGATGTAGGGTTTTATTTTTTTTTATTTCTTATTATATATATATATATATATTTTTTTTTCTCTCCTCCAGGAATCTAGAGACGATTTCTACGTTAATCAGTGGATTAGGTCTCTTCCTCCCCCTCACAGTGGGAAAACTTCTGGGTTGTGGAAGACTCTAACCAAGAACCGGAGGTTGTTGACTTAACTTCTGAAGATCCGGAAATTATTGATCTTACTTGGGATTCAGATTCCGAAGTTGAAATTATTGATCTTACTTGGGATTCAGATTCCGAAGTGGAAATGATTGAAATAAAATCATCGACTGGGATGGCCAACCTCGAGACAGACAGCTTGCATGGAGGAGCTAGTGAGAATAGCTCACATCCTTCAACAGTTTTAGTCCAATTGAATGATAGATGGAGGTTTTTCCCACCCATCTTGACACCTCCATGCAGCTCAAATAGCGCTATTTAATTTTGTTTTCTGTATGCATGAGTGTGAATGAGAAAGTGAACCTATGTTCTGTATCATCTATTTTTTCTATAATTTTAAAAGTAAAAAAGGGAATGGGTTTCATTTTTGTATGAAGTTATTTCAAGTTTTTTAAAGTAAAAGTGTGAATGTGTTTCATTTTTATAAAGAGTTAAATAATAACGAATTTCAAGTTTTAAAAGTAAAAGGATGAATGAATAACTCTTAAAGAAATTTATTGGGGATCTGGTATTGAAGAAGAGATTGCTTATTTTTAAGGGAAAGGCTTAATGTATTTCATTAAGGGCCAGGAATTCAACTGGTCTGAGAGCAATGCTTTACAGTATTGAGTCGAAACCAGGACAAAAGACTAAATTTAGGGGAGTTTGAATTTTTTTCAAACTGACTACACTTCATTCTCTTAGTTTGTAAAGAGAATAAGTGCTCTCACTGACGACCCCTCTAGTTATAAAAAAGATAAACAGTCTAGGATTCATAAAAAATTCTTTCCAATTTTCTAGCTAAACTATTTTTACTTCTTTCAGAAACGTACGTTAGGAAAAAACGAAGTGACTCGTTTTGATTTTAGGAAATAATGATCTGTTCAGAAACACACCCTGTCTGTTTTCAACTGATTACCTTTTTAAAATATTTTACTTGAACGAAAACGTGCTTCTTAAATTTCGTAGTTTCCCATGTTATTCAATGGGAAATTCACTGTATTTTCTATCATAAGAAATCCGAAATCTGTCATCTTAGTAAAATCATCAAAATCGTTTTTTGATCCCCATGCACTTTTATAAGAAATGATGATAACCAAATCGGTGATCACCATGATGACGAAGCTGAATTAGATCCTTTGTCTTGTATTACATCAGTATCTCTCGGACAGGAAAGAGACTCTTGTTTTCAAGCGAAACGGGTTTAAACCAGTTTCCTTATCTTTGAGATCTGGAACTTTACTACAGATCCTGCCACCAACTAATTCGTATTGGAGTCATGGTCTGCCTCGACAAAAGAATGCTCCAAACATTAGATTGAATTTGACTTTTAGAAAGAAGATAACCGAGTGTTCTTTACCAAATGACTCTGCTCTTTCCCTCTCAAGCAGTAAACAAGTGACGAACTCCAACCTCTTCTCAGTTTTGACTTAGAATAAGAGCTGTTCCTTCAGTTTGTCTTTAGTCTTCAAACGAGTCACTTCTTTTTTGTCTGTTGCTTTGAGCGCTACCGATTCCATTTCCACGATGAAGCAAAGTGGTGAAATTTCTGCTACTCTCGCTAAGAAGGTATGTGAGTCCGTTCCTTTAAAGCCCAAATCGTGTGGAGAAGTTATCCTCCCAAGAATTTCTATGAAAAATCTTGCACCTCATCATTTTTATTTAGGTGAAAACACGTTTGCAAAAGTATGCGATTTTAACAACACGGTCCGAGTTCATATTCGAAGTTATAGGAAAGATGGGGAATCTTTCTACCCTTCTAAGAATGGAATAACAATGTCAGCTTCAACGTTCCGAAAATTCATGGGAAAATCACACTGGATTCAAGGCATGAATTGTGACATCTTGATTAATCGTGAACTTATCGTTTCCTGCTGTCCTTCCCTCTTAGATGCTTCTGGCAGTTACACGTTAGAAGTGCTTTCCCCAGAATTCATGGTTTTCGTCGATTGAATCCTGTTCCGATAAAGCTGACTTGTCAACAATTTGGAACTCTTATTGATCAATGTGGAAAAATATGGGACAGCATTACTCAACTACTATTTGGACCTGTCTTTAGAAAGGCTGTTTTGCACCATCCAAGGATTTCTTCCCCTGTTGCTTCCATCTCAGATGAAGAGTTTTTCATCATGCTTGCTGACATGGTAAGGGATCGCCTTCAGGAACATGTCAATAACTTATATTATTGTATGGAGTGCCACCAACCCCCAAATCGCATATTCGCAAACATCACGGCCCACAGCTGTGCATATGCCACCCCCGAATCCAAGTGGCAAAAGTATTTCGATGATGCCGTTGCATTGCTTAACCCCAAGATTCTAGCAGAATCTTTTGTTGCAGTCACTGGAGACCATGTCCCGTCCAAAGCGTTCTTGGAAAGTATAATTGTAAAGAACTTGCTAGAGACTGTGAAGTCAATGTGCTGAGATATCAGCAGGTAAAAAAAATTCCTTATACCGATCATGGAGCAGCTGTATGAAGGGGACCCAGAAAAACAGTCCTTTTTAGGACTACTTTATTTATTTTTATTCATTTATATTTTTTCTGTATGAATGAGTTTCATTTTTTGTAATGAGTTAAATAATAATGAATTTTAAGTTTTTAAAAGTAAAAGTGGGAATGAATAACTCTTAAAGAAATTTATTGGGGATCTGGTATTGAAGAAGAGATTGCTTATTTTTAAGGGAAAGGCTTAATGTATTTCATTAAGGGCCAGGAATTCAACTGGTCTGAGAGCAATGCTTTACAGTATTGAGTCGAAACCAGGACAAAAGGCTAAATTTAGGGAGTTTGAATTTTTTTTTCAAACTGACTACACTTCATTCTCTTAGTTTGTAAAGAGAATAAGTGCTCTCACTGAAGACCCCTCTAGCTATACGAAAATAACCAGTCTAGGATTCATAAAAATATCTTTCCAATTTTCTAGCTAAACTATTTTTACTTCTTTCAGAAACGCACATTAGGAAAAAAAAAAAGAAAAAAAAGAAAACGAAGTGATTCGTTTTGATCTTGGGAAATAATGAGCTGTTCAGAAACACACCCTGTCTGTTTTCAACTGATTCGAAAAAAGACTTTTAAAATATTTTACTTGAACGAAAACGTACTTCTTAAATTTCGCAGTTTCCCATGTTATTCAATGGGAAATTCACTGTATTTTCTATCATAAGAAATCCGAAATCTGTCATCTTAGTAAAATCATCAAAATCGTTTTTGACCCTATGCACTTTTATAAGATTCCAAAGTGTATCTTAGAAAAAACGAAGTGATTCGTTTTGACACTAGGAAGGAATGTACTTTTCTGAAATGAACTTTGTAAAATTCTTTCAATTTACTCGATCCAAAACAGTCTTTTATGCATGCTAGTTTTCCCATGTTATTCTATGAGATTTTTACAATTACCAGAAAACGAAAATTTCCAAAATCATCCTCTTAGGAAATCAACAAAACCATTTTTCGTCTTACTTAGAACTTTTCAATAAATAATTCTATTCAGTTGTAAAAATATAGAAACAGCTTATTGAAAATAAAAAAAATAAAAAAAAAACGTAGATGAAAGGTGTTGAGAGGAAAGTCGATATTCTATATTCTTTAATTTTGGTATCATATTCCCGTATTCCTCTCATAAGAGGAAAAAATATTAAAGTGCGTCTCTTATTTTTTGAGTTCGTTTGATTCGGAGGCAAAATATATATATATATGAAAAATGTTTTCTCGACGAATGATTCAAACTCATTTCTGTTCGAAGTACAAGAAAATGAAATCTGACATCATAGCAATGAATGCGTAAACACTTTCATTGAAACGATAGTAAATCATCTCGATTATGGCTTCTTTCATGACAGTGAAAATTTTCGTAATGAAAGACTTGAAAGTACTTCGAAAGCCTAAAAGAGTTCTACTCTCTTAATAAATTAAAATGGAATAAGTAAAGAACTGGAGGGACATGGAATCTGTCAATAGAAAGCCTAAAAGAGTTCGAAAGCCTAAAAGAGTTCTACTCTCTTAATAAATTAAAATTGAATAAGTAAAGAACTGAAGGGACATGGAATCTGACAATAGTAAAGTGAGAACGAAGATTTTAAAGCAGTTCATGAAAAAAAAGGCCATGGTTCATTCAGTAAAGAAATGTCATAGAGTAGAGAGAGTGGGAACAATCTATCCGTCTTTAGGTTGAGCTTTCACTTATAGGGCTTCTTTTTCATATTGAAATATAAAGATGCATTTCCTTTAACTGGAAATGAACTAATATATACATATATTTCCCCAGCTTGGAAGAATATACCTTTACATTAAATATATCTCTTTTTTGGATAGTAAATGTATACAACTCTGAATATCAAATAAATAAAAAAATAATGTTTATGGGAAGAACGGAATTAGTCGCTTTGCCTCTAGAATGAATGTTTTTTCGGACGAGACGGAAAAATATTCAGCCCAAAGAATACAAATTTTATTGAAAGAAAAAGGTTTTAGATTGTATGTCTTGACATGGAATGCTTTCCTGTCGAGGCAGTCCACGAAAAGTATGGCTAACTACGAAAGAATAAAAAATGTATATTTGACATACATGCAAGTTTTGAGGAATATTTTTTAAGCAAGTTGGAAAATATGCTATATAAGGAAACCAAAATCTGACGATTTGTTGCATCTAAAATAATCGTTTGCTGAAATGAAATGAAAAAAAAAAGATAGTGTAAATAAAAGGACTCATAAGTTTGTCCAAGAAAAAAAAAAAGAATCCTGACCTATTGAGAAGTTTAATGAAATTTCAAAGATAGAGGAAGAAAAATATCGGAAATTGGGAAGCTATAAGGAAATAAAGACCGAAAATATTGTTTGAGCAGAATTTTAACTGGGAAAGATCTGTAGAGTTCTTGAACATACGAAAAAATTACGAGAAAATATTATTGCAGGGGTGAAAGACTCAGAATTAACATGAAGTCTATGTCCAGTAATTACTGCGAACAAGAACGAAATAATTTCTAAAGAAGCATTTCCTCGTCTCATGGTCTGAAATAAAATTGAATGGAGGAAAAAGAAAAGTTCCCCAGAAAATTCATTACATCTACACGAAAAAACTCCCTCAAAACATACGAAAAATATATAAAAACACATGAAGAAATAACGTAAAAGTAATTTAAAAATATATATATATAGGGAATACGTAGTACACGAAAACCATTTGACCCCCTGACTATTTTTGGAAACCAAATCATCGTGAGTTAGAACCTCGCTAAGACCTTAGGAGCATTTTTATTCCCTTGGAAAGAAAATTCCCCAGCATCGTTACGTAAAAATTTCCTCCGGGGGAAAAATAGTATTGAAGAGGGGGGAAATCTTGCTTGCAAACCACAGGAATAAATGCAAAAATTCTCAACGGACCCCACTCAGTCGTTGCCATCCCTCAAAATCAAAGATCCATCGAAATAATAAAGTTCCAAGAAGCATCATCATATCTAACACCTACGCAGTGCCCTTTCCCCACTCGGTCGTTGCCATCCCCCAAAATCAAAGATCCATCGAAAGTTCCAAGAAGCATCGCTAGGGGGTAGTACATCGAGTTGGCATCCCCTATATCCAACCCCTTTCCCACTCGAGCGTTGCCATCCCTCAAAATCAAAGATCAATCGAAAGTTCCAAGAAGCACCGCTAGGGGGCAGCACATCGAGTTGACATCCCCCTATATCCAACCCCTTTCCCACTCGGGCGTTGCCATCCCTCAAAATCAAAGATCAATCGAAAGTTCCAAGAAGCACCGCTAGGGGGCAGCACATCGAGTTGACATCCCCCTATACCCAACCCCTTTCCCACTCGGGCGTTGCCATCCCTCAAAATCAAAGATCAATCGAAAGTTCCAAGAAGCACCGCTAGGGGCAGCACATCGAGTTGACATCCCCCTATATCCAACCCCTTTCCCACTCGGGCGTTGCCATCCCTCAAAATCAAAGATCAATCGAAAGTTCCAAGAAGCACCGCTAGGGGGCAACACATCGAGTTGCCATCCCCCTATATCCAACCCCTTTTCCACTCGGGCGTTGCCATCCCCCAAAATCAAAGATCAATCGAAAGTTCCAAGAAGCACCGCTAGGGGGCAACACATCGAGTTGCCATCCCCCTATATCCAACCCCTTTCCCACTCGGGCGTTGCCATCCCTCAAAATCAAACATTTATGAACAAAAATAAGATATCATAATAACATTTCTTGAGATGAGGACATGACCGTATTATTCGAGAAAAAAAGAGAAATGATTAATTAATACTTACCCTACATAATTTTCATTAGGGAAGACACATGAGGAATTCATGAAAATTAATTGAAAAAAAAAATACATCAACAAATTACGAGGGAAAAAACGTTTTACATAACAATAACCTAAGGAGGTGGGTCGAGAGAGGGGAAAATAAATAATGAATAAACCTTCATTAAATTTAAAAAAAAAAGGAATAAACCTTCATTGATTTCCCCCAAAATTCGACAAAGTCCAATAAATACTACTATCTTCGGAGATAAGCACACCCTTCGGTCGGAGGGGAAAAATTGCAGCGGGGAATTAGAGGCTGCTACTGACCACGCCCCCGCTCCGTCCGCCCGGCTGCTGCTGGCTGCTACTGGCTGCTACTAGAGGCTGCTGAAAAAAGTAGCAGCCTAATGTTAAGTCTATGGGCTGCTATTTAAGCTCGGATCGGTCATTTCCCTCTACTTACACTGAAGTGACGCATGAGTCAAAACGGCAAATTGCAGCGATTAACCTAGCCGGCGTAGATCAGTCCGGCTCCGGGGAACATTCCGCTTCGAAGTATCAAGACGTAGGTTCAAATCCCATCACCAGCAAAAGGTTTACACGCTGTACCCTCATGAAAAAAGGTTGGTCAGATTCTGGATGAAAGAGAACTATTGAAAATGCAGTGTAAAACGAATTCAGTCGTGGACATATTTTAACAACAATTTAACAGTGAGATAATTTTTAAAATCCTTTCATAATTGAATGTAAAATCAAACCACGCTCGAAACGGGGGTGTTTTACAAGATAATTATTTTCCTTTTAAAAAATTTTGTTTAGACGAAAGAAAAATCGCGTGTCTCTTGAAGATCCCATTTTCAAATAACTCATTCTGAAAACTAAAATGTGGACATGCCGCATACCAGTTTTCCTACGCAATTAACTTTCACATTTATTTTGTTACTGATTGCATACTTCGTAATGGTTCTGGTTCCTCGTCTTTGAGTAGATTGTTCCTTAAATGTACCATTTATTTTGATATATGATTCCATCATTTTGATCCATGAACTAGTTCTAGTAAAGCGTTGTTGCTTTCTAGATATATGTGGATGAGACAGATATTGAAATGCCTTTCCCGGAGAATCGCTTTGTGCTCTGTGTTAGTCCGGATATGTATGTGAGATGATGGACCATCACAATGATACTAGTGTTTCCTTCAAGATTAGTTAGTAAAGTAATGTTTGAACTCCTTTAAAAATACAAAAGGAAGCTAGAGCATACCAATGACACTGGGTCCCAAGTCCGGCGATCTATGTTTAACTGTAGTTAGCTTTGAATTAATTAATTTATTAAAGCGTGCTTACTTAGACAGAAGCACTGGCATCCAACCATTCGTCTGAGGTGGGTCCGGATTCGAATCCTGGTGAGGCAGGGATGTTGTGTTTGTCATACGGTCCTGGTTTTTTCGACCCCTTTCCTGGAGCCAGTGGCCCTTAATTAGGGACGGGTGACTGCTTATAGCCTATTGAGTCACTCACGGTGGTCGTTAAACGCCAAACCAAACCAAACCAACAACAAAAAATTCGACAGCACTTTTCGCACGTAAATACAACCCTTTTGCTATGTCATTTCACAGCAAACTATTAACACAGATATGATTTAGTTATTTAGTTATTTTTATGGAAATAACTTTTCAGATAGAAATGCAGCTTAAATGCAGTACCGATTATTATACACATGAACCAAAATAATTATTCGTTCATTTAAAAATTTAGGACAAAAAAAAAACGAAAAGAAAAGAAAAAACAAAAAGAAGAATACGACAAAGTCGGCCATTTCTCTGGTGGTCCATCTGGAAATGCCCTGATAGGCCAATCTGCCCTATGTAAAACGCTCAAATCGTTCGATTTGCTCATGAGCTCGATTTGCTCATGAGCTCGATTTGAGTCAATATAATGCGTTGGTAAGCCAAGGCATTATATTGACAAAGAACGGTCCACCGATGGACAACCGAAATTTTAGACTGGATTCCAAGGGACAGGAAAAAAACCCAGAAGAAGACCACATGAGATATGGATGGATGAAATTCGAAAGAGGCCGGAGTAACATGAAAGAGACTGGCTCAAGACAGACCGTTGTGGTGGAAACTTGGAGGGACCTTCATCCACCAGTGGATTGATAATGGTTGACAATGATCATGATGATGATAATGATATAACTATTAAATTAGTAATGTATATACAAACCAGTATAGATATACATTTATATAAAATAGAAAGTCAGATGGGGGCACAATATTTTGTGGTTTGCCCAGGCGCAGAAATGCTTAGATACGTCTATCTTTGTTTATTCTGTTTTATATCCTTTGCCCGTCCTCAACGGTTAGCCGCACCACCTAACTTCTCTGTCCTGATATGACCATAAAACATTTTTGGCGGAAATTTTTTTTAAATAAATACGTGCATGACATGCATTTTTAAAGAAATGCAAGGCTGTAGATGGCAGCACATAACACAATGAATGACTTGTTGGCCAATGTCGAACGAAAAGGTAAACCTTCCAAATGCGGCCCAGAATTTGTGTTTTGAAGTGACGATAGATGGCGACACGTTATCGCTACATCGTAAAGCCTTGCATTACGTTGTGAAAGTGGCAAAGGAAGTGAATAATATGGATTAAAGATGGCCCTTAAAAGGACCTTTATGAATGTACATTGTGGCAAATGTGGGAAATATTTATTATGACGGAAGAAAAAGTTTTCCTCGTGAATACGAAACTGTCTACCTAACAGAATAAAAGCAAGAAGAGTTTTATCTGCCAGGGAAAAACTGCCTAATCGCACGAATCAGGACTTCAAAGGCAATGATCTGAGGAAAGACGGCATTTCTTTTTTTTTTTTTTTGATTGGAGGTTTAACGACCACCGCGAGCAACTCAATGGGCTATAAGCAGTCGCCCGTCCCTACCTTAGGGTCGCTGGTTCTAGGGAAGAGAGAGAGCCAGTGCCGTAAGACAAACACAACATACATGCACGATCGGGATTCGAACCCGGACCCCTTACGGACGAATGATCAGAGGCCAGCGCCTTAGACCACTGCGCCACGTCAGGCGGCAATACCGTGGGAATAAATATTCCATAATATGGTCTGCCAAGTACATTTTGTGGTTGCCCTGTGTTAATTAATGTTTCAGGGGACGCCAATTGCTCTCAGTTATTTAATCCACCATGAAATAGAGGTTTCCTGTATTTCATTGTCAGAGGCGACTTTAGAGTCTTTTGGGCCCTAGGCGCTAACAGGTTCAGGAGGCCCCCTCCCCTTCTTATCGCCTCAGAAATTTTCGTCCGTCAGATTAGCGAAAAAAAAAAAAAAAAAAAAAAGTTAAGTCCAGAAAAAAGTTTCTACGTTTTTGAAAATTCCATTCTATCTTCCTATTATTAGAAAGTTTTGTAAGAAACAGTGCTAGTCTAATTCCTTTGTCTTCCCGTGCACATCAAACTTTCTGTGCCGCCCCGGTGGCGCAGTGGTCTAAGCGCTGGCTTATGCCCATTCGTCCGTGAAGGGGTCCGGGTTCGAATCCCGGTAAGGCATGGATGTTGTGTTTGTCTTACGGCACTGGCTCTCTCCCTTCCCTGGAACCAGTAATCACAAATTAGGGACGGGCGACTGGTTGTAGCCCATTGAGTTGCTCACGGTGGTCGTTAAACCTTCAATCAAAAAAAAAAAAAAAAAGACTTTTTGTTTTTACAGATATTTCAAAAACTATTTTGCGGCTAATAGAAATCTAAGGATATTAAATATGGCACTTTAAATACCGCTAAGGGCTGTCGAGTCGAAAATTCAAAAAAATAATGTTCTGTTGTGAAGAAACTATTCAACTTAAAGGAAAATATTATTTTTGTGCCTCTCAGATTAGGCTTAACTCTTCCTTCTCAAACATTTAAATTTTCCAATTAGTTTGTAAATTTTCTGCTAAAGGCCAACAAATTTGGTTTTCACAGATTTTTCAAAAATTATTTTTGCGAATCATCGAACATAAAAATTCATTAAAATTTTCCCATTTTTAATTTCACCAGTAGTTCATAAATTTCCCGCTAGGAGTTGTCTAAGTAGAAATTTCGTAAATTTTACCTTTGCGCTATGAAGAGATCATTTCAGTTACAGCAAACGTCCTTTTTGAGTTTGACACGTTAGGCAAAACTGATCACTTTTAACACCTTTTCAGTTGCAAGTTTCTCGGCAAATTTATCGCTGAGGGCGCTGTAAATGAAATTTCGAACATCGCGTGTAAATTGACATAAAATTTCACAAAATTGGAATGCATTTCAATTATATAACGTGCTTTTTCCATTGCTTCAGCTTTCGAAAATCATTATATTTTTTTTACATTTTGAGCAAATTAATAGAAAACGAGCATAGTATCAAGCAAAAATGAAATACTTGAAGACATTGGCAACCGGAAAACTCCTCCGCGTTAAAAAGACGGGTAAAATGCTATTTATGCACAGTGCTTCACTTGAAAAGGATGGATGACTTTTCGTGGAGGAGTTTTGGCATAGACAAATGCTATGGGGCAATAAAGGTGGACAGAATTTCATCAGTTACTACAGGAAAGCGAGAATGTGAAGACTTTCTTGAAAGCATTTTTTCTTATTATTTTCATCGAAAAAGCATTTTTTTTCAGTGTGTGAAAAGTAAAACAATACTAGCAATCCAATTATAAGTTTTCGGGGCCCCTGAAGCTCTGGGGCCCTAGGCGCGCGCCTAGTGCGCCAAATAGGAAATCCGCCACTGATCACTCGATAGCCTTTCTGCCCTTTTTTTTTTTTTTTTTTTTTTTGATTGGAGGTTTAACGACCACCGTGAGCAACTCAATGGGCTATAAGCAGTCGCCCGTCCCTAATTTAGGGTCACTGGTTCCAGGGAAGGGAGAGAGCCAGTGCCGTAAGACAAACAAAACATCCATGCCGGACCGGGATTCGAACCCGGACCCCTTACGGACGAATGATCAGAGGCCAGCGCCTTAGACCACTGCGCCACCGGGGCGGCCCTTTCTGCCCTTAGTTTAGACCAAGGGCGACAAATTTGTCCCTCCTTCACGTTTTTCCATCCATGCCACCATAGTTTCCTGTACATAAATTTAAAATAAAATTGATGTACACAGTAAGTCTTTATTAACAGCAAATGCATAAGACAGTTTACTCATCATTTTAACTTTTAAGATGGCGTCCTTGACTATTTTCACACACACACACACACACGGCAAACTCCTCCGAAAACTATAAAAACTGTGTGGTGTCAGAGTGGTAATCGAACTTTCTCATCATTTTAACACAAAAAAATTACGTCATTGACAATTTGCACATGAAGGTAGGAATTTAAAAGAGCCGCTGTCATGTATTCCTCCCATGCTATCGACATGAAACCGTGTTTAATTGCTTTCTGTGTGAAAGTAGTACCTGCTGGGAAGAAAGAATATTCGAAACGCTGGACAGCTGTTTCGAATTGCCCATCAGCAGAATAATTTTAGCCAGGGAAATATAAAATAAATTTTGCACTGATCGGTTTGCTATGACACCAGGTATTGCCTTTTTAAATTTATTTGCACAGCCGAATGCCTAGCAAGAACCCATGAGAGTCACGTACACCACACTAGGGGCCGAGAGGTCAAAGTCGCTGGTTGTCCAACGTGGGCTTGACCACGAGTCCCGAATGAAGCATGGGTGGTGTGTTTTTCTCTTACGGCGATGGCTCTTTCCCTTTCCCGGAACCAGCGGACCTTCAGTCGGCTTTTTGATGAAGGCAGCCATATCCTTTTGCACTGGCATTAGACAAGGCTGCGCACTTTCCGGGCAACTTTTCTCTATGGCCTTTGAGATTTTCTTCCATTACTTACGCAGGACTTTTTGTCACCTTACCGTATGAGCTCAGTCATCATTCGATTATAATAATGTCAGAGTATGCTGATGAGCTTTCGATTTTTATCCTTCATGATGATGATGCTACGCTTCTTGAGATGCCTATCAGCTATATGCCAACGCCTCCGGCGCTAACTTAAATAAAATGAAGTGCACGAGTTATGGTGTATGTCATGAATTGGCAGTCCGGACCTACCATAGACTCCTCTCTGGTCATCGGAAAGTCAGTTGTTTTGGGGTGTCCTATTGGAAATAATGACGCCAGTCACCTTCAAAACTATTCAAGACTTTTGCAGAAGATACAAGTTGTTTTTCGAAAGTGGCATCACGTCCGTTTGTTCACCTCTCTAACCGGGGTAGAACAGTAATTACCAACACACTGGCAGCGTCGCTGTTGTAGCATACCATCAAAGCCGTACCTCCTCCGCCACTGTTCCTACTTCAAGTCCAATCACTGATGGTTCGATTTATGTAGAATTATACACATCGGGTGACTGCTACGAAGCTCACGTTGCCCCTAAATTGTGCTGGTCAAGTTCTAGTGTCTGTAGAGATAAAATCCAATGCTTTCTGTATTGTTGCCCTTATGCGTCTGTTGGCAGAACCTGAATCCTCTGGCTACGTACTAGTTAATAGAGAGATTGCTCAATACAACTCCCAGCTTACTCTCCCCACGTTAGTGAAGATGGATCATTACCAACTTATACCATCTGAACTCTATGAATACTACGAACAGAGTTTAAAATTATGGAGGACACTTTCTCCAACACGTGTAAATCCGTCCTTGCCTAAAGAACTATTGTTGGAACCGCTGATTTACAACTCTGTTCTCCATCCCTCACATCTCTGCTTCTACACCTACACTGGTGTGAAAATTAAAGACGAAGAGGAGAAATTAGCATAACAAGGGAACGAGCAGGCAGAACGGACCGAAAGCCCACTCAAGAGAAGACTAGGGTCCGGTACGGTAGGGCATGCGCATATATGCAGTATGACGTAGGGGGGGGCGGAGTGTCGGAAGGGTATAAAGCGTAAGCTCAGCAATTCGGTGAAAGCTATTGTACGGTGTACATCGGTTTGAACGACGTCGAGTTGCCACCACCGTGTGATATGACCAACAGGCAATCCAGTAGACGACATCTGGATTACTTTACCCGAGGTCCGTCATTGGGAAGTTGGAAGAAGGTCGAAGTGTATCTAGTGTGGCCGAGGAGTTCGGGATCGCTCACAACATCGTTTCACGAGTTTGGAGAGCATTTCAAACGATAGGAACAGCTGTCCGAGAGTTTAGCAGTGGTCGTCCACGAGCAACCACGGCGGCGAACGACCGATATATTGTCTTACAGGCGAGAAGAGACAGACGGCAGACAGCGGGAGAAATCGCAAGACACTTGCAACAGACAACTGGACGTCCGTTATCGCGTTTTACCGTGGCCAGGAGGCTGCACAAAGGTGGTCTATTTGCACGACGACCAGTACGGTGTGTGCCATTAGCGCCTGCTCATCGCAGACGGCGATTTCTGTGGTGCTAGAAACATCAGCAGCAATGGGGTCGAGTTCTCTTTACGAATGAGAGCCGATTTAGTCTGAAGAGCGATTCTGGACGTATACACATCTGGAGAGAGCAGGGAACACGCAATCACACCTCCAACATCATCGAAAGGGATCGGTTTGGAGGTGGCAGAGTTATCGTTTGGGGCGGTATCATGCTTGATAGCCGTACTGACCTCCAGATCTTCTAAGGAGGTTCAGTCACTGGTGTCCGCTATTGTACCGAGGTTCTTCTGCCTCACGTGGGTCTGTTTAGAGGTACTGTGGGTTCTGAGTTCCTCTTCATGGACGACGACGATACACCTCATCGTACAGTGGCTGTCGCAGAGCTGTTGGAGAGTGAAGATATTCAACGCATGTATTGGCCCGCAAGGTCCCCGGACCTAAATCCAATCGAACACGTGTGGGACCTTCTCGAGAGACGCTTGGCAGCACGTCACCAGCCACCAGCAACGATTCCGCAGCTGCGATTGGTACTACAAGAGGAATGGGCCGCGATGCCTCAACAGCTGCTTGACAACCTCGTCCTCAGCATGAACAGACGTTGTAAATTCTGCAAAGCAGTCAGGGGTGATTTTTTTTTTATTGGAGGTTTAACGACCACCGTGAGCAACTCAATGGGCTATAAGCAGCCGCCCGTCCTTAATTTAGGGTCACTGGTTCCAGGAAAGGGAAAGAGCCGGTGCCGTAAGACAAACACAACATCCATGCCTCAACGGGATTCGAACCCGGACCCCGTTCGGACGAATGATCAGAGGCCATCGCTTAGACCACTGCAGCACCGGGGCGGCGTCAGGGGTGATCATATCGCCTACTAAAGACTGAATTTCTTTTGGCAGCCGCCTGTCACATGGATGTTTCTGTCTTCTGTCCAGTTGTGCTCGAAGCTACGTTTTCAATAAAGTGCCTTTGTATCCTTTGGATTCCTTGTTTGGACGGTTTTGCTCACTTATCCCATATTCTTACATCTTGGGGATCTTATGGCATGATTTGAGTCGATGTGGAGCATTTCTTCACGACGTTGCATTCGAAAAACCGTCTCGTTTTTAATTTTTGCACGCCAGTGTATAATACGTAGCTTACTGCAGAGATTGCAGTGGTCTCTCAACTTCTCCCCGTTGATTTTCGCTGGAAGCCTCTGTCCAAACTCTCTGGCACGCTTATTGTGTCCGACAGCGTGCGTAAAAGACATGTTTATTAGATAATAATGTTGTATGCAAAATTATTAAAATAAATTTGCACAACATAGATTTGTATTTATGTAAGAGACAAAGAAAAGTCCTTTGTTATACTGTAGAAACGCGTGGTTTTTTACCCACGAGTCGGCTTTTCTGATATCAAGATCTTTCTCAGTGGAAGAAAAGAAATTATAACAAATTGCTTATTTAGAAAAGGCACCGATTGCTTATTTAGAAAAGGCACCGATTGCTTATTTAGAAAAGGCACAAACTGCTTATTTAGAAAAGGCACAAATTGCTTATTTAGAAAAGGCACAAAATTGCTTATTTAGAAAAGGCATAAATTGCTTATTTAGAAAAGGCACAAATTGCTTATTTAGAAAAGGCACAAACTGCTTATTTAGAAAAGGCACAAACTGCTTATTTAGAAAAGGCACAAACTGCTTATTTAGAAAAGGCACAAACTGCTTATTTAGAAAAGGCACAAAATGCTTATTTAGAAAAGGCACAAATTGCTTATTTAGAAAAGGCACAAATTGCTTATTTAGAAAAGGCACAAATTGCTTATTTAGAAAAGGCACAAATTGCTTATTTAGAAAAGGCATAAACTGCTAATTTAGAAAAGGCACGAATTGCTTATTTAGAAAAGGCACGTTGCTTTCTGAGCCTCCCACGGTTCGGAGATGATGTGGCGCCGAACCACGAGAACACAGCTTTAATTCCTTCTACACACCTTTGTAGTGTAAAAGATTATCTCGTTTGACAGCAGTGAAGCCGAATCCACAGATGTATCTTCCGTAATGTAGAACAGTCTAGCGGTGACGAGTATTAAAGGGTACGAAAGAGTCTATCTTTTAAATCGAGAGTTACTTTGATTAAGGGTTAAGATCAGTGACCGAAATGGGAATGAAAATCAACGGATCCGAAGTCAGTCCTAAAAGCTAAGAAACTTCCTACGAGACAAGGTTCAAGACTAGCAAGGGAAAAGATTGATTTATTCAGGAGAGAGAGAGAGATGATTAATTTAGCAGATGGGACAGGGAAGATGTAGTTTCCCCAGTAGCAAAGGAAAGAGGATAAGAAGTTATTATGGATTTGAGATCAGAGCCGCTGCATGTAGAAAGTCGTGGTTGACGTGACAGGAGCGGAGACCTAAGTTTGTGCCATTACCTGCTCCACTCATCAAACCAAATTCCAAGTGCGAGGTTATGGCAGCGAGTCATACGAACGTTACTTGTTTTACAATATATATGCACTGGCTTCCATAAATTAAGCAACAAATGAAAAAATCGTGATAACTCAAAAAGTATGCAATCGATTCTGATGAAATTTGGTGGTAAGCTTTATTACACCAAATGCAACAAAAAAAAATCCGTAAGAACATGTGATACAAAGCATTTACATTTTGTATGAGTGGTGAAAATATAATAATACAGAAATATAGATATCAACATGAAATAGGAAAAGATACTTCAATACAGAGTGTGGTTACCCTGAACAGCAATACAGGTCCAACAGCGATGCTGTTAATTATGGTGGGAAGCTGCATCCATTGCTGGAATGCTTCCCGAAAGCATCAAAGACATGCTCAATGGGATTAAGATCGGGAGAGCACGATACGGACTATAGCCTCGTGTTCCAGGTACTGGTGCAGGAGGCGAGCTGTGTGAGGGGGGGGGCGTCATCCGCCTGCAGTACAAATGTATTGCCAATTGCGGCCGCATAGGGGCGATAAATAGGGTCCCGGATGTCGTCTCTATACCTCTGAGTATTGAGGTTTCCATGTGGCAACACATAGAGGTCGGTACGGCCGCCTAACGATATGCTTGCCCAAACCAGAACACTACCACCACCAGAAGTGCTTCTTTCCTGGATGTTAGAGGGAAGATAGCGAGAACCGGCCTCTCTCCAGATGTGAACTCGGCGAGAATCACTCTGTAAACAGTATCGCGACCACAGATATCATATACAAGAAGCTAGATTAAACACCCAGCCAATGAGGCGTGACAAGGTATAGGCGCCATTTACAGCGGGTCATCACGCTCCATTTAAGCAAGGCTACTTGCATTAAATCAACGGAATACTAGTTTGGTACTGTGCTTTGCTATTTATATTCAGATTCTAAACAGTCAGTACCCATTTAGAGGGAAAAGTTATAAAATTTAAGTTAAAAACAATAATACACTGAAGAGCGATTGAATTAGAGATACCTGTCTAGAACGTGTAGCACCACCTTTCGCCCTGATGACGGTGGCGATTCGTCTCGGCATGGACTCGACAAGACACCGGAAGCGTTGGGAAGCCATATGAATCCACGACCCCTGAACAAGCTCCCACAGTTCACGAAGATTTGATGGAGGGGGTCAGAGCCTCGAACATCTCTCTCGATGGCATCCCAGATGTGCTCGATGGGATTAAGGTCAGGTGATCTAGCTGGCCAAGGAAGCGAGGTCACGCAGGTGGAGTGTTCATCCAACCATTCGGATACAATTCGGGAGCTGCATTATCTTGTTGCAGGATGAGGTCCCTAGTGGGATGTTGAAGACGCACAAACGGGAGGAAATGGTCGTCTAGGATATCCCGGTAACGTTGACCTGTGAGGGACGATGTCACACGTACCAGGGGTCCCATTTCAGTCCACGTAAACAGTCCCCAGACGAAAATTCCACCTCACCAGCTTGAAGAGTACCCTGCTGGCAAGAAGGATCCATCGCTTCATGTGGTTTGCGCCGTACTCGTATCCTGCCATCCGCATGTACCAACGTGAGTCTCGACTCATCAGTCCAGGCAACATTTTCCCACATGTCTAGGGTCTAGTAGCGATGCTCCCGCGCCCATGCCAATCATTACACCCTGTGATGTGCGGTCAGCAGGGGTATCCTCGTGGGACGATGGCTTCTGTACCCAACAGCGAGGAAATGGTTCTGGATGGTGTGGCTGCTTCTACGTTTTTGTGCACCAGCGTTAAATTGCTGAGTGATTTCTTGCACTGTGGCCCGTCTATCCGCTGTTATAATGCGAGCTAGCCGACGATGACCCCGCTCATCCACACGCTGTTGTCCACGGCAGTTGGCCCTTGCAGGGATGGTTTTACCGGATTCGATGTACTCACGGTGCATCCGTGACACAGTGGCTCGTGAAAATCCCAGTGCTTGCATGACTTCCGAGATGGAGTGACCCATTCGTCGGGCCCCAACAATTTACCAGCGATCAAATGCGCTTAGATCCTTCGTCTTACCCATACTGCGTCCGACTTTTACTGATTCCCATTGCATCACTCCTTATATTGTCGGATCGATGCATATGTCATGTCGTTTCCGTTTACAGGGCGGCCCACAGCGCCACATTTGCATAACGCCAGCTGTCTCTAATTCAGTTGCTCTTCAGTGTACTCCTTAGTGCTAACTAGAATGTCTAGGCTCTTGCAAAATATTGAATTATTTCATATTCAGCCAGGGCTTAAATTCAAGAAAAAAGACATTCCGCCGTCTGCGATATTAAAAAATATCACGCTGGTTTTAATTTGTTGAGAGATAATAGGATTTTGACGTTTCTTGTAAATGAATCTTACATTTAATACGCCATTTCGTTGCTATTTTGCCCAAATAAATACTTTCAAATTTTAAAAACTGAAATTTCTTTAGTGCATAATAGACGAAATATCAAAATGTTTGGTGAAATTCAAAACTTTCTGAGCAAACATCATAAATAAATGAGAATGACACAGGTAACCCCAAGCTAGGAAAAATATTCACATTACTTCAGCTTTTCTATGTTAAAGCATGTGAAAGAAGAAACGTTTCGTGAGCTAGCGTGGAAGGTATATAAAATGTGTTGTAGGCAATCTGAAAACATATCATTCGTTGCTGTCATGGATAAAAGGAGCGATCTATCAGATTTTCAAAAAGGTATGATTTTCGGCTTTCGGGCCAATGGTGGCAGTATTTCTGAAACAGCGCAGTTTGTGAACTGTTCGCGTGCTGCTGTTGTTAAAGTGTATTGTGATTGGAGAAATGCCACCATTGCGAATAAGCGAAGTGAAAACTGCGGAGCACTACGTGCCATTGATGTGAGAGGTGAGCGGCGGCTTCGATGGTGCGTGAAGGCCGATCGACACGCTACAGTGGAGCAACTCACTGGCCGAATGAACCAGGGGGCTACCGGAAGTGTGTCTAAAACGACAGTTTAGCGAACCCTGCTTTGTATGGGGCTCGCATGCTAACGAAGTTGCATCGGCAGAAAAGGTTTACATTTGCACGGCAGTATCGGAATTGGACTTCCGTTGATTGGCAAAGGATTGTCTTCTCCGATGAGTGATGTTTTCTGCTTCATCGAACTCATCGACGTTGGCGTATAAGGCAAAAAACATCGGAGAACAAATACTCTTCAACCATTGCTAGCAGAACACAATCCAGTGGGGGCAGTTATGGTCTGGGGAATGTTTTCGTGGTATTCGCTGGGTCCACTGATACCTGTGGAAGGTACTATGGACCGAATTCGTTATGAATCCATCCTTGCAGACCACGTGCACCCATACATGCTGATTGTCTTTCCTGGGGCGGATGGGATCTTCCAGCACGGCAATCCGACGTGTCACACAGCTAGAAATGTCCGAGAGTGGTTGGAAGAGCACGGTGAAGACTTCAAAGTACTTCCCTGGCCTCTAAGTAAAATCCGTGATTAGGGAAAAGTCAGAGTTAGGAGAATACGTATAAGTAATGGTAGGTAGCACAGGTTTTTATTGCATTTAAAAGAAAGAATGATAATGGATGTCGTATGTGCTTTTTGTATGATGAAGTGTAATAGCATTTCGTATTCTGTATAATTTTATTTATGATTAAGAAACAATTTGAGGATTTAGAAAAATAAGGTAGAAATATTACTTTCAAAAAATGATCTAATTTGTTAACATTGATTGTACCCGCAAGAACAAAATAATTCAGTGTCCGTGTTCTTTACCAATATCGATAATAAAAATATTGTTATTTGTGAAACGTAAGTCCTAATATTATTTCCAGATATATGTCGCATTTTCTTAAGGTAGGAATATAACTAAAAGTCAAAAGGGAATACAGAATTTAAATTACAACTTATTTTTAGTAAAAATTCACGGGCGTGTCTCTGATCTCCCTGCACCAGTGACGGGGACAGGTTGAAATACAACGCGGTTCTTTCTTGTATGTTCATTATTCTTAAAAGGGGAATTTTTATTGTACAGACGACGATCACGTAGGTAAATTTATGTATAGATACATACATTCAGATGTCCACACATTTTTAGAACGTATTTGATAAGAAATTACAGATAATAAAAGAATGTTAGATGAACACGAAAGAAACATAATAAATGAGCTGAAGTTTACGTGCCGAGAAAACTACGAAATACGTACAAGAAACCTTCACACACGTAACTCACTCTAAGAAACTCCGTAGTGATTTTTAAGAACTAAAAAATCATGGATTGCATTATCCAGATTGGAGTCATGTAAGTATATTGTCTTCACAACCAGACATCCCGTCATTATTGTTAGCGTTAGCTGAGAGTTTGAGCATTTATGCTAATAGGGACTCCGCGTGTAATGATAATTACCATTGTGATATACCGGAGCCCTGGAAACAACTTGTTATAGTCCGCAACACCAATATTAACTTTTGAATTTTTTTGTATGTTTTAATTTTAATTTTATAGTTGAATTTGTAGTATGTATATTCTGTAGCAGGTGTTTGATTGGTGTTTGTGTGTGTCTGTGTTGTAAAATGATGGGATTCAATTGAGTGGGTGGTGTGCGTGTGCTTATAAATATTTTAATTTGTAATGATTTTGGGTCTCTTCCTAATTTGTGAAAATTGGGAGGGGGAGTGAAACTGTGTGCGCATGCTTATTTGTTACATGCGTCATTGCTGTAGCTTCAGTATGTACATATAGGGGGCGCACCGGACATAGACAATCAATCTGTCTGAAGATGGGAACAAGGTGTCCCAAAAGATCTTACTGATTGTAGTCGTATGTCTTTTAGTAAAGTTCTTAAAACTCACTACGGAGTTTCTCCGAGTTAGTTAGGAGTGTGGAGGTTTCTTGTATATACATATTTCGTACGAAAGAAACATCTTCTTTTTTTTTTTTTTTTTTTTTGATTGTAGGTTTAACGACCACCGTGAGCAACTCAATGGGCTATGAGCAGTCGCCCGTCCCTAATTTAGGGTCACTGGTTCCAGGGAAGGGAGAGAGCCAGTGCCGTAAGACAAACACAACATCCATGCCTGACCGGGATTCGAACCCGGACCCCTTACGGGCGAATGATCAGAAGAAAGAAACATCTTCAGTTGCCTGCTAAGAAAATGACAGACGTAAATAAGCTGTGGATCGAAGGTTATGTTTCTACTCTTTTTGAAGAGAAATATTGGTATTTGGTAATTAAAAACGCTATGAAAATCATGGAATTAGTACTTCTAAATGTAAAAGAAGAAATATTATTAATAATACAGGGATAAATCGCCAAGCATTGTTTTTAACGGGAAAAAGAACACCAAATGAATATCCTAAGATGGTGCGTACTTTTACGACTAGTTCAAAAGTGAGGTCTCTGGTCTTAAAACAAAATCTGCTAACACAAAGAACAATCGCTAAGTCGTTAAAAATATGTGTATCAACTGTAAACAAGATAATAAACAAATATTTGAATCTGAAAAAACAAAAAGCATAATGTTCACCGCCTTTTGCCTAGAGACGAATCTGAGCACAGAAAAAAGTGTAGACATCTTTATGAAAATCACTTTGCTGGAGACAGATGGAAATTTACTGTGACTATTGTTGAAGCATGGATCTACACTGCTGGCCACCCAAAATGCAACACAATGAAGGACACGAGATAGCAAAGCCAGATTTACTGGACACATAACAACAGATAAAGAGATGAAACGATTGAGCTTACAGGCCAGTGCGACTTACGGAACACGCAGACATCAATAGTTCGTTTGGCCCCCATGGCTGGCAATAACGGCCGCTACACGCCGCGGCATCGAACGAAAGAGGTATTGGATGTGGGCTTGGGGTATGTCGGTCCAGGCTGCTTCCACACGTTGCCACAGTTCATCAGGCGTAGCTGCGGGTAGTGCTTGCCGGGCCACTCGGTTGCCGATCAGCGACTAGACATGTTCGATGGGCGATATATCGGGAGAACAGGCGGGCCACGGCAGCAGTGACATCTGGTGGGCCGTGAAGAATTGTTGCACGATGCGTGCCACGTGCGGGCGCGCATTGTCCTGTTGAAACGTGGCCGCTGGCAGGTCCTGCAAGTAAGGGAGGACTACAGGCTCCAAAACGTCGGAGATGTAGCGGTGGCTGTTGAGTGTACAGACGATGCGTACCAGAGGGATGCGGGTGTCATATCCAATTGCGCCCCAAACCATAACGCCAGGCGACGGACTGGTATGGCGATGCTTAATGCAGGCGACACACAGTCTCTCGCCGCGGTGCCGCCACACGCGGATCCGACCATCGTGATGTTGCAGGCAGAAGCAAGATCCGTCGGAGAAGACAGTGTCGTGCCATTTCGTAGTCCAGGTGCGGCGTTCAAAAGCCCACTGCGGCCGCACTCGCTGGTGGTGTAACGTCAAAGGTAATCGGAGCAATAGGCGCCGTGCGACAAGTCCCCGCTACTGCAGACGACGTCTAACGGTACGTGCTGACACAGGTTTTTGCGCAACATACCCCCCTCATTCCTGCGCTAACGTTCGTGATGTGACGGTGCGAGTCGTCAATGCCCGCCGCACAACATGCCGGTCCTCTCGTTCGGTGGTGTTCCGCGGCTGCGGCAATCGCTCACGTTGGTCCGTCCGTCCCTCCTGCACCCACCGAATCCATACTCGCCTCACTGTGGCTGGATTTCGTCCCACACTGGCGCCGATGTCTCGGTACAATAAACCGCTGTCGCGATAAGCCACTATTCGTCCTCTGTCGAACTCCGAAACGTGCTGGAATGACTGCCGTATTCTGCGACGAGGCATCAGGAAACTTCCCACGCACAGGACCGGCAGCACAAGACACTTCCACTACTTACACCTCGCCTTCTCTGCACCCTTCTTGTAGTGCTTCTCGGTGGCGTGCCGGGCGCACATGATTTGCATATGCCCTGCAATGCTAATCGTTTGCATGTCCTCTCGCGGGCGACGCATGCTGCGAATTTCAGGCCAATCGGATGCTTCCTTCTTGGTGTTGCATTTTGGGTGGCTAGCGGTGTATAGCCTATAATAGGCTTCTCTCATGGGAATATTGAATGGGAATATTACGAATTTTTTGTTGTTAGTGACCTTTCTTATAGACTGCCTAATAATAATTCAACCGTTTATTATAGCTATGTACACTGGTGTTCAAAATTAAGAGAATTTGCACATTTTGTCGATTTTCACAAAAAGTGCGGAACCAAAGGTACAAATTATGCCGCCGAAGAAGAAGGCAAATTTCCAATACGTAAGCGCACACGTGCGTGTGGGCGGAGCTGTGACAGCGGAAGGCATGAAAAGCACACGTGGCTTTTTCCGCGATTAGTTCGCTCGTACTCCTCGGCGACATTCGTTGTGTTTCTTGCAGCAGTTGGTTCAATTTCATAAGCAATCAGGTAAAATGAGTTGCCACGAACGCATTGATGACGGAGTGAGGTGGAGAACCGCCTGTAGATTGAAGGCAAGGCAATCGCAAATGTGGAAACAGTTTAAGGACACCGGATCCATATCGAGAAGGCCTGGGCAAGGTCGTCCAAGAGACACGACGGCCAATGAAGAACGTTATTTGGCACTTTCAGCGAGGCGCCACAGGACTGCTACAGCTACACAGCTATCTCGTGAGCTGCATGCCGCCACTGGAACCCGAGTTTCAAGGGTTTATGTTTCACGAAGGCTTCATGAGAGAGGGATTTTTGCCAGAAGACCCGCTGTTTGCGTCCCGCTCACTTCAGAAAAACAAGAGAGCGCGTTTAGGGGTCAGACATCAGCTTTCGACCAGACTTCAGTGGGGTAACGTTCTCTTCACAGACGAGTCGCGATTCAGCTTGGACACTGATTCTCGACGTACCTTCATCTGGAGAGAACCTGGGACCCGACACCTTTCCTCCAACATCCGAGAAAGGGACCGCTATGGCAGCGGAGTTGTCATGGTCTGGGCAGGCATCATGTTGGACTGCCGCACACCTCTCCATGTGTTTGACAGAAGCTCCCTGACTGCTGAGAGATATTGGGATGAGATCTTACAGCTCTATGTTCGACTTTTCAGAGGTGCAGTTGGCCCTCCGTTCTTTTTTATGGACGACAACGCTCGTCACATAGGGCTCGCCTGGCCGACGATTATTTTGAAAGTGAGGATATTCGCCGGATGGATTGGCCAGCCAGATCGCCAGACCCAAACCTTATCGAACATGTCTGGGACGCTCTTGGTAGGGCAATTGCAGCTCGCCATCTTCCTCTGAGAACCATCCAGGAGCTGAAAACTGCGTTGCTGCAGGAGTGGGACCGACTGCCACGGGGACTCATCAAATGCCTCGTTTCCAGTATGACGTCGCGCTGTGAGAGCTATATGACTGTGAGAGCGGACCATACCCCATATTAGAGTCATTTTATGTTCGATCTTGCAACGTGGATTTTGGACATTCCTGCGCTGATGAGCCTTACTGACGATTATGAGTTCGTACCATGGCTGTTGTACGGTCTAATTTTTTCTCTTATATAACTGTGCATGCATACCAAATTTTATTCAAATGTGTCCATTAGTTTTTCAGATATTCGACAAAATGTTCAAATTCTCTTAATTTTGAACATCAGTGTATATGTATTTTACGATTCGTGTTATAAAAATTTCAATCACAGTTTTTTCATCCGTGCATAGCACGGGCTATGAAGCTAGTTCAATGAATAAAATACTACATGCAGTATGTACCAGAAAACTTCTTTTTATAATTACTGGGGATATAATATTTTCCAGCATTTTTCATAATAGACTTTTTTTCTACAGGTGGAAGAAACATCTGCCGTTAAAGTATAAAAATATAGTTCGTCTATGAATAAGATGTGTTCTCCGTGATCTTGAACATCGAAATTCAGATCATTGTTCCACGTCATTCCGTGTTACTCGGTTGTACAGGAGAACTGGCCACCGGAGAAGTGGCCACCCGGAGAAGTAGCCACCCGAAGAAATGATCACCGGAGAACTGGCCACACAAATTTTACGGGGCCGTAAAAAAATTGCGTTTTTGACCGCTTCGTGGCCCCGTCCCCGCAGGTTGGTTATCTGAATCACATAAAGTTTTTGTAATTTCGTATTTTCTTAATCGCGATATTTAATAATTTCTTTATAAAAAATGTTTATAATCTACAGCTCAACAAAAGACTTTCAAGGTTTATAAATTGCAGCTCCATAAATTCTCTGCAGGCATCGGTGGCTGAGGGGGGACTTAACGCCAAAAATATAAATAATTTCTGGTCAGATCGGGAGATTTTCGGCCTTTACAAATACAACTCAACAAATTCTCTACGGACATGTTCTAACGCAAGAAACCTGTTGGGGGGGGGGTGCTTAACACCAAAAATATAAAGATTTCTGAACAGATTGAGAGACTTTCAGCGTTTACAAATACAACTCAACAAATTCTCTGCGCTTAAATTAAAAATCCGTGCGAAGAGGTAAGAATCCAGATAAACGAAGCTGCCACTGCCTGATCCAGAAAATATGCGAGGGAAAAATAACTATCAGGTTAAATATTTAATACGTTAAAAAATATACACATAGTAGATTTTTTTTTTTTTTGCTTGTAAACGCTTAAAAATATCCGGATCGGACCAGAAATTCTTGATATTTTAATTTTTTGTATTAACCCCCCCCCCCCGCCCTCCCCAACAGGTTTCCTGCGTTAGCACATGTCCGTAGAGAATTTGTTGCGTTGTATTTGTAAACGCCTAAAATCTCCCGATCAGCCCAGCAATTCCTTATATTTTAAATTTGGGTATTTGATTTGATTTGATTTATTGAATATTCTGGCATACACTCCAGTAATACCATACATGACAAAGTTTAAGCCCTCCTCCTCCTCCTCCCGTCAAGTTTCTTGCATTTTCACATGTCATAGATAATTTGTGGAGCTGTAGTTTATAAACCCCTAAATTATTTTGTTGAGTTGTAGATTATAAACATTATTTTTTTTATAAAGAATTACGTTAAATATCGTAATTAAGAAAATACGAAATTACCGAAACTTTATGTGACTGAGATAACCAAACTGTGGGGACGTGGCCACGAAGCTGTCAAAAACGCAATTTTTATACGGCCCCTTAAAATTTTTGTGGCCAGTTCTCCGCTTTGTTTTTGGCCCGAAAATCATGGAAATGTTTCTTATTGAAAATGAAATCTCTCTATTCTAAAAAAAACTAACTGCCGCCGCCACTGTTTTAGAAATTTCACGACACTCACGCTTTCCTAGCTCGCAGTAAAAAGTGTTGAACACAAAAATATGAACTTTACATCGTTTGTAGAGAATTGTTTGGAGAACACGCTGAAATAAACCGTTTTCCGATTCTGGCGATACTTCAAGAGCTATTGTATTTGAAAGTTAAGATAAGCAAAAAAATTCTATCAGTTCGCGTTCCGGACACACTAACAGTAACATAACCATGAAACTTTGTAGGCATAGCCGAACTTCCGCACCTCGTTGTCCTTTTTTTTTTTTTTTTTTAAATTTTAAATTTCACAAAATTCTCTATTTCGGGATGAGATCCATTTTAAAAAACGGATATACGGCAAACTATAAATCATAATGCATTGCAATTTTTAGAGAATAAACTCACAACTATTATCCCTCTTTTAAAAAAAAATTGAGAACAAAAACATTTTCTGATTTTTAAGTATTATTTAAAGACAAAGATAAGAAACGAACGGCTTCCTCTGTCTTCAACGGTAACCACACAAGAATGTTCTGGTCCTATGACCGGATATCAGGGTGATACAGCTTTTTTAGCAATCTCTTCTCATTGGGTAAAAGGACAGGCTACAATCGAATTGGCAATAACGCAATGCTAATGACGTAGTGAAGCTTTTACAGCTCGGCGTTTTCCACTGGCATAAAAAAAATAACATAAAAATAAAAATGGTGGCCATGGAACATTTCTCTGCTTGAAATTTTCTTGAATTGTTCGACCACTACTTCTGCATGACCTGGAGATTTGAAAATTGCCATGTTGATAGGTCTTAAGGTCCGAATACTTAGGAGTGTCCGAAAACAAAACAACAACAACAAAAATGGCGGCTTTGGAACATTCTCTGTTTGAATTTTTCGCGAATTGTTGGACCAGTTCTCAATAACCTAGAGATCTGAAAATTGGCATGCTGATAGTCCTTAAGGTCCGGATACCTAAAAAAAGTCTAAAACCCAAACAGTTCAAAAGGGAGGCTTAGCTTTTCTGTTCAAAATGCTGATTGGTTTAAAGATAATTATGCCAGAAACGTTGAAATGCTGTAAAAATTCCATGAAACTTTGATTTAAAATTAAGGGGGCTAAAGCCTGATCAGTTTTATGTCGAACCGTATGCATTCACGTCACGGGCCGCGGGTGGCCTAGTGGTCAACGTTCATGACTGCCAAAGAGAGGACCTTGGGTTCGATTCCAGTAGGTACGAACACTCGTACCACTAAATATCCGCCGTGCGTTGGATGGGCACATTAAGCCGTCGAGCCTAGGGTACTCCCCCCAATAAACAAGGGCGTCTTCCTCCCTCTTTCTACCTCGCTTCCGTATCACTTTCCTATCGGGCACTCTAGCCCAAATCTCCTAGCTTCCTATTTCTAACGGTTGTTTAAGACTTGGACACTCCCTTCCTAAAATCCTCTACATATGATCTGATCTGATCTGATCATTCACGTCACGACCCTGTTCTAAATTGTGAAACAATTACGGATTTTAAATTTATTTTATTTTCCTTTCTTTAATTTTATGTTAAAAAATTATAGATTCACAGTTCGAAGAACGGGCATAACTGCTAGTATAAAAAACAAAAGAATTGTGAACAATAGTTGCTCAAGTAGTGGAAAATATAGCCATACGATATCTGTTTATTCAGAACAATTTTATGGCACTGAAATTGCAATGTGGCCAGTTCTCCGAACCCGGTGTTACTCGGGTGTATTCTACATTCTCACCGTTTGTCGAACTACCTGCGTATTTTTTGTTTGTTTTTTTCGCCCACCCAACCTTCCTCCTTAATTTGGTGCCGGGAGCAATCCTTCTGTGGACTAAGCTTCCATTTAAGTTGTAAAGTTCGTCAGCGTAGATTTTACCGTAATTTTTCCTGTAGCACGCACAAAGAAATGGCGCTACGAGGTGTGACATCTTTAAAGTATTTATGTCCAATTTCTTGCAGTTTATGACCCCGCTGTCAAAGGTTCATTCAGCAGAATGCCTCAATTTGTACTCAGTTGGCTACGTCTCCCGCCCTTCTGAGGAGTGTTTGCGGTAAATATATCTATCAGCCGGAGGATCTGCTGTTGACAATTGTGTTCTTCTCTTTGTTTCCTGTGGCTGTTAAGACAGACGCCTCCAGCGTGTCGTGTTCTGGCTTTTATTTAGTAGTTTGTTGTGTCTTTTGTTTCGTACCTTGTCACCCTGGCGACAACTGGATCAGGAAGACTGGTTGCCTTGTATCCGTGGGCAGAAAGAAAGGTTTCTTCTTCCATACACGCAAGAATGGAGAAATAAATGGCTACTGTGCGCTTTCATGAGACACTCATTATAAGCTTTGCCAATTTCGTGACGCAGTGAGGAACCTTGCTATTTTTGTGTGCTAATTAATCCCATGAATCAAATTCAATGATGAACCTAAATAATTGTGGGAATTGATCGATTAAGAATTTTGAAATGTGTTATTGACTCCGAATAACTAAATTTTTGAATATATACATAAAGACAAAGGCAGACCAGGGGCGTATCTTGGGTCCGAGACCTAGGCTACCCCCCCCCCCCCCAGTACTGTTTATTTTAAATTGCGAAGTTTACCTTTTAATTCTTAAGTACCTTTTTTTTCTAAATTTTAGGTATATGACATTCCATTGCTACCATGATACCAAATAATTATGAGGATTAGGATTTGAACACTTATTTGTACATGAACTCCATTCTTCTTTCCTTTTGTGTGAACTTGGGTGTTACGTTTTCATAAAACGTTTCTTCCGAGTGCTTTTTCATATTTAAAAAGAATGTTTTCCTCTATTGACAAAACAGCCAAGTTTTTTGTAATGTGCATGTCCTTGTGTGGCTCTAAGATATATCTCGATTCTTTTTAATGCTGAAAAACCTCTTTCGGCAGTTGCAGTTGTTGATGGAAAGTTTAATATGAGGTCTGCTAATTTGTACACTTCACTAAACACTATGTCCAATTTATTCAACTTTATGTAACACGTAATGTCTCTTACTGATTTGTTTTTGTGTTCATCAAGGGAATAAAACACCTTCAGTTCATTTTTTAGTCGAGCTGTATCAAAATTTGAAGCACAGAGTTCTTTAAGTTCTGACAGTACATGTTCAGGGAAGCTTTCACAAAATTTATCAAAGCCGTTCGAATCCAACAAAGCCACGAATTTAAGATATAATATCTCTGATTTTAACTCATTGACACTTCACAAAAACTGAAACAAATCTCGCGAAACACTCTTATGCGCGGGAGAATGCGAGTAACTGAGATAGTCTAAGTCTTCTTTTTCTGAGCAAACCGTTGCCAAAGCAATGGCTCATTCCCATCCACCAGCTGATTCAGGCTTTCATGGAAACGCTAGCAGGCGGTCGTACGGAAGGTTTTCGAATCAGAACTGGGAAGCCTCTGGAAGAGCTGCTTGCGTTATGCCGTTGGTTTTCGCTCGCCAGACTGAGTCAAAGAAGCAAATCCGCACGCATTTTTTTTTTCGCACCGAAAGCATCGACATATTTTAATACCGTTGATGATTGACTTTTATTTGTGTATATTTAATTCAGTTTTATTTGTGCATTCTCTGGGCTTCGCAGCTAGCCTGAGTATACGCCACTAAAGCAGACGTACTTCCTAGATCTCTGATTACTATGATCAAAAACCATTTCAGATTTGGAGGATATCGAGAAACTCCAAGGAAATTTTAATTAAATCCGGAACCAAGTTTAAAAGTGGCCTATAGCTTCTTGTTTAAATGTTTTGTCGGTAATTTGAGAGGCGTGCAGAATGAAAAAGTATAGCAAAATGCCGTTTGTGTTAGCAGCAGATAATAGTTAAGTGACGGATAGAAAAATACATACAGACAGTAGAACAAATTCAAGATGCGTCAGTGCAGTGATGTAGTTCTAAATAAAAACAAAAAAGTTGACACCAAATTTTCGGGTGCAATAAGCACGTCTTTTGAATCCGTTCTGAAGCACATTAAATTTATCAAAGCTATTCAAAGTCAATGGAACCGGTATGGAAAACAATAGATCTAACCAAAGAAAGAAGATTTTCAATCGGTTTTGTAATCCTTCAGATATTGCTGTAAACGGAATCGTGAGCTTACGAACTCTTAGAAACAGAGATATCCACAAAAATAAGATGTGACTTTACGTCCCCTGGTGGGAAAACCATGCATTATTTTAGGAAGAAAGTATTCTCAAAAAGTTTATCCGTATAAGCGGTATCGGTCGAAGAAAAAAATTAGTCGAGTTTTCAGGAGCCCAGATTCTGCAACAAATACTTCAGAAGCAGAAATTAACACATATGACCCCTGGTGGCTAAACCATTCTTTACCAAACATTAGAAATTATGTGAAAAATATTTTCCACCAGGTCTTGTATGCGATACAGGAAGAATTTTTCAAATCAGAGCTTTAGAAGCAGAAATAACGCAGAAAACGCAATTTAACTTTGTGCCCCCTAGCGGAAAGTGCATGATTTACTTGAAATTTTTAAATTTATAGGAAAAACATTTCGCATCGGAAACACTATCCAACAAAGAAGGAATTTTTCAAATCGTACTCTTAGAAGTAGAGATATTGACAAAAATAAGACATACATCTACGCCCCCTGGCGTAGAAACCATGCAGTTTTTGAAGAACAAAATTTTCCTAAAAGGTTTGTCGACATGAGTAGTATCGGTCAACAAACAACGTTTTTTTCAATCGAGAATTTAGAAGCTCATATTTCGCTGCAAATACAACAGAAGCGGAAATTAAGATTTACGACCCCTGGTGGCCAAACTATTTTTTTACAAAAATTAGAAATTATGTGCAAACGATTTCCCATCAGGAGCTGTATCCGGTGCAGAAATAATTTTTCAAATCGGAGATTTAGAAGCAGAGTTATAGGGGGAAACGCAATTTACCGCTACGCCCCCTAGCGGAAACTCTATGAATTACTTGAAAATTTTGCAATTATATGAAAAACATGTCACACGAAAAACACTATCCAACAAAGAAGGAATTTTTCAAATCGGACTCCTAGAAGTAGAGATATTGACAAAAATGAGATGTACATCTACGCCCCCTGGCGGAGAAACTGTGGAATATTTTAAGAAGAAAATATTCCGAAAAGGTTGATCGATGTAAGTGGCATCAGTCCACGAAAAAAAATTTTAATCGATATTTTAGAAGCTACGATTTTATGGCAAATACATCAGAAGCAAAAATTAACACTTACGCCCCCTGGTGGCAAAATTATTCTTTCCCAAAAATTTGAAATTATATGCAAAATATTTTCCATCAGGAGATGCATCCGCTGAAGAAATTTTTTTTCAAATCGGAGTTTTAGAAGAAGAGTTATCGGCGAAAATGTAATTTACTTTTGCGCCCCCTAGCGGAAAATCTATGCGTAATTTGAAAAAGTAACTATATCTAAAATACTCTTTGACATAAATGGAATCGGAAGATATAATTTTTTTTCAATCGGATGTTTAGAAGCAAATATGTGGAATAAAACGTATTTTTGAATTCGACATCATCTACATTTACGCCCTCTACCAGCAAAATTGTACATCGTAAAAAACAAAACAAAATAAAGGATCAACATTTGCATATTTAAAGCTTCCCAATGCAAAAAGAATTTTTCAAATCGGACTAATAGTTGCTGAGATATCGTGGGTACAGACGGACTGACGGACGGACAAACCGATAACAGAAGCTCGATCTTTTTTTACAAAAGACGTGCTAAAAAGTACCCTAGCGCTGAACGGATTAGGAAATTTCAACCTGAGCAAGATAATCTCAAATGTTTCAAAAACCCTGTGAAATGTGATTTTTTATTCTAATTATTCTGTAATTTTATTACATTTTCATTACTAATTACTTTCATCAATTTATATTAAAATTGCATAATAATTTTGGCAATTTTAAATAAAAGAAAGACCTACGTGGGAGCCATCTGCTAAGAATACTAAACTTTTATTTAAATACCGCTCTGTCGTTCTACAGACTTCATTATGAATAATACATATTCCAAATTTTTTTGTGTGAATAACACATATTCCAAACATTTTTTGTGAATAATACATATTAATCACATTGAACAAATGCAACTAACATACTTACATCAACTCAGTGCGACTAATGCACAATTTTTCCTAAGGTTATGAGGTTGATGCAGAATATGTCTCTTGTGTTGCCATAAGGAAGTAGAGAGTAAGTTCAAAGGATACTTTTATCAGAGCCTATATGGAGCAGTTTAATAGAAATGCCCTTCAGTACCATTGTGTTCTCTTGGGAGAATGCAATCTTAACCCCACGGATTATCCACTACCTATAACTTTTTGACTCTCGTCAAGAAGAAAAGAGTTCACACTGTCTTTGTACTCTCGAACCCTTATAATCAGTGAGACCCCTGCTGCGTAGTTAGACTGTATCGTTTCAATTATACAATATTGTCTTCTTTACCACCTCGAGCAGCTCGCAGAGCTATAAGTAGTCGCCCGTCCCTAATTTCGCGCCATTTAGAATCTGATGCTGAACAAGAAGTTCGCCGTTTCTTCCCCTCTATAACTGGAATCTGCAGCACAACTGAGGAAGAAAATGGTCTTAGAAGATCCAGGAGGATAAGGTGTTTACCTCCTGAGTTGAACACCAGTGTTCAAAAAAAGACCAGAAAAAGTAAGAAGGTAAGTATGAGGTCTTTGGAACCTCAATTGTCGGGTGGAGATACCGACGGATTCCCCTCTGGGGATGGTTTTTTTATGAAAAAGAAAAATAGATCAGATAATCCTGCGGGACCTGACTATTTTAAATTGTCGGGTGGAGATACCGACGGATTCCCCTCTGGGGATGGTTTTTTTTTAGAAAAAAAAATAGATCAGATAATCCTGCGGGACCTGACTATTTTAAATTGTCGGGTGGAGATACCGACGGATTCCCCTCTGGGGATGGTTTTTATATGAAAAAAAAATAGATCAGATAATCCTGCGGGACCTGACTATTTAAAATTGTCGGGTGGAGATACCGACGGATTCCCCTCTGGGGATGGTTTTACTGAAAAAGATAGATCAGATAATCCTACGGGACCTGACTATATAAAAAGACCTGACAGTGCTGCGGCATCAGGCTATTCCTGTGAGATTTTTCGCAAAAATAGAGTGAATTTGCGTCAGTCTACGGAAAAAAAAAAAAGGCCCTTTTGGGGGCCGACTGAAAATTTTTCCAAAAAGGAATTGGCCATTTCTACACTGCAGGAAAATGAAACGCAGTTAGAAAAGACTGAAACACAAATTCACAAGAGTAAAGCTGAGCTTTACGACAAGCAAATTGAAACACAAAAAAGTTTCAATAAAAGTGAGGAAAAAAGAAAGGTTCGTAATGAACAGCCTCACGAACTGCAAGAAAGCAGTGACAGCTTCAAAATACAGGAAGCAAAAAAAGACACAGAATTATTAAAAACGGACTCAAATAAATATCTCCGTAATATTAATTTATTACACAGAGAAAAAAAAAAAAGTTGTCCTTAAAAGCAATGTACAGAATTCTGTGCTAAAAGAAAGAATTGAAAAACATCGCAAAAATTTCCAAAACACAAATGTCACAGAGAAATTGCTTGCTGATGTTGACAAATATCTAGGCGAGAAGGAAAAACAGAAAAAAAAAAAAAGGCCCTTTTAAGGGCATGGGACAAAATTCTGTGCTAACAGAAAAAAATAAAAAACATCGCAAAAAAAAATTCCAAAACACAAAAGTGATAGAGAAATTGATTGTTGATGTTGAAAAAATCTTAAATGAAAATGCTACGCATAAGCAAAAAAACTGGTTACTCCAACCGTGGAAAAACCAAAATATTTCGCTGGCAGGCTTAGCAAAGAAATTAAAGATGCAGAAAAAAATAACTGTAATGAAGAGGCACAATTGCAGTATGCTAATAACAACGATGAAGAAATGCATCGGTTAGATGCTGTTACTAGTGCCCAAGATAGTATTACTGTTAGCAACATAGCCGTAGATAAAAAAAAAAAACGGCCCGTTTAGGAGCCGTTCTTTTTCTGAGGATGAAGGCTTAATAACGGAAACTAATGGCCTTAACATTCTAATTTGGAATGCGCAGGGTATCAAAAGACAACACAGAGAATTTTTAGCCTACCTAAAGTACAAAAAAATTGACGTTGCGTTAATTAATGAATCATGGCTAAGCGAAAAAATTCAATTCAAGATACCCAACTACAAGGTTTATAGAAAAGACAAAACCACCAAAAGCGGTGGAATTTTGATTGCGGTTGTTGATAGATTAGAGCAAAGTGAAACACCTTGCAACACTGAAGATGGTCAAGAAGCCCACTCAGTTATAATTAAAACCAAAAATAACCCGATCAAGCTTACGGCCTTTTATAATCATCCGTCACATACGGTTACCTGTGAAGCTCTAGACAAGCTTTTTGAGGAAGACATCCCGACCATAGTAGCAGGGGATTTTAATAGCAAGCACCGCTATTGGTACTGTCCTAGAGCTAATAAAAGTGGGAACAATATTTTCAGATATCTCTTAAATAAAAATATTGATCTGGGGGCTCCTTCCGAGCCCACCAGAACAGCGTTAAGAGGAACTAGTAATGTGCTAGATTTTGCGCTATTCAAAAATAATAGATATTATTATGAAATCTATACTGCAGCAGCGCTCTCATCTGATCATAACCCCTGTTCATCTGCAGCTTTGTACTGACAAAACTGTAATGGTAACACCCAAAATGGTCACGAACCTAAAGCAATTCACTGAAAAAATTAAATTAGTATCACCTCCAGAAATCGGAGATTGCAATAGCAAAGAAGAAATTGACAATGCTATTGAAACCTTTAACCTTGCCATTAAAAAGGTTATGGAGGCTTGCCAAACTCCTGCTAAAGAAAAAAGAAACCCGTATTTCTTACCCAAAGAAATATTGGATCTTATTAAGGAGAAAAATAGGTACCGCAGCAAATGGCAAAGAACCAGAAATAAAAGTTTTTATGACCTTTACTGCACCCTTAACAGGCAAATCAAAAGAGATATCAGAAAGTTTGAAAACGGTTCATGGGGTCAACTATTAGAGGAAGCACATATTGACTACTCTGAAAATTCGAATAAAAAAAATAAAATGACCCTGTGGAACCTTACTTCAAGTTTGCAAAATAAAAATATCAGATTACTCCCACCTCTCCAGAAAGCAGATGGGACGGTTGTTAGAACCGATGAAGAAAAAGCAGAAATTTTTGCAAACTCACTAGAAAAACAGTTTAAAATAAATGATATCCCTGACACTGATGTAGCCACTAAAATGAAAAAGGCTCTGGATACTTATTTTAAACATGCAGAGGATGTAGAAAATTCTAGAGTCATCGCCCAAAGTGCACAACTCTATGAAGAATTTACTAGTAAAAAAAACCTGTATTAACATCCCCAATTAAAAGTAAACAGAAAAGCTCTTCTAAAAAAAATAGAAGCACAAGGCATAGAAAACAGCAGCCAAAAGTTGAAAATGCTACGGCCTCCTTTACGTCCGATAGACAAGTTAAAGGTGCTACGACCTCTCGCGGGTCCGGAACGCCAGAAACTGAAAAGTTCAGAAATAAAAAAGGCCTTTTAAGGGCCAAAAAAAAAATTTTGTTCCTCCTGACTTTGAAAAACCACTACCCATCAGTGAAAGGGAAGTTAGGTTTCATATCAATAACCTTAAAAATAGAAAGGCACCAGGAAATGATGGCATAAATAATAAAATTATGAAAACATTACCGGAAGAGTATGTGCAAACCCTTACTAAAATTTACAACTGTGCCATTAAATTAAATTATTTCCCTGATGTTTGGAAGACTGCAGAGGTAATACTATTACCCAAGCCAGGTAAAAACCCGGCAATTCCTGAAAATCACAGACCGATTTCGTTGCTCCCAACCATGGGAAAAATCTTTGAAAAAATTATACTAGTTAGAATGCAACAGTTCTGTGAAGAATACCCAGTTATTCCATTTATTCAAGGAGGTTTTCGTGACAAACACTCCACGGTGCACCAGCTCTCGAGAGTTACCGAAAAATGTGCAGAGGGAATAATGAATAAAAAGCACACAGCGGCTATTTTCCTGGATGTAGCTAAGGCTTTTGATAAATGTCCACACGAGGCAATTATCTACAAACTAATAGCACATGACTTCCCACCATGGATTATTCATATAATCAAATCCTATCTTAAAAACAGAACATTTTGTGCAAAAATTAATGGGAAGATATCTTCAAAAAAAATTATTGAAGCCGGTGTTCCACAAGGCAGTGTACTTGCTCCTACACTATACTCTATTTTTACTTCAGATTTTCCGAATTTTAACAACAGGAATCTGACTACAGCACTTTATGCTGACGACACTGCACTGGCCTATACTTCCATGAATAAAAATCAAGCAACATTTATGTTGCAATACTATGTGGAAAAACTGGAGAATTACTTCCTAGACTGGAAAATTAAAATTAATACTGACAAGACACAAGCGATTCTGTTCTCCCGTAAAACATACAATTACAATCCTGACTTTGAAATTGAATTGTATGGTAAAAAAATACCTTGGGTAAAGGATGTCAAATATTTAGGCCTCATTATGGATCATAATTTGAATTGGAACAAGCATATCAAGGAAGCCCTGGCTAAAGCTCTTAAATTAAGAGGATGTCTCCAACCCATAATTAAAAATAAAAGGCTTAGCAAAAAAAATAAAACCTTGTTATGGAAAGCATGCTTCAGCCCGGTGATTACCTATGGCTGTCCTATCTGGGGTAACTGCAGAAAGCAGCAAAAAAATAATATTACCTCGTTTCAAAATAAAACTCTTCGTATGATGGTAGGACTAGATGGAAAAACATCCAATAATGCTATCCGTAGTATGCTTAATATCAGCTCTATACATTATACTATGTATGATCTAGCGCAAAGGTATTACGAGAAAGCCAAGAAACATCCCAATCCTCTTGTCAAAGAGGCCCTTAATTATGTTGTCAATGACACTGACAAATTTAAAAGACCGAAGGCTATTTTAAATAAAATTCCTGAAAAGAATCCAGTTCACAGTTATACTTCCAAAAAAACAAAAAATAACTGGGACTAAATTGAAATTATTCCTCACACGTAGGACGAAAGCCATAAATTGAATAGCAATTTCGGGTAAAAAAAAAAAAAAAAAAGGCTCTTTTAGGGGCCGAGCATAATGTTGCATAAAAGATTTATCTTTTTTTGTACCAAATATCTCTGCCCCTATAAAACAAGGTATTGTTGGTCTTGCCTTTTTTATTAAAATTTGTTGTTGTTTTTTCCTGGCTAAATACAAAACAAAAATAAAAAGGCTCTTTTAGGAGCCAGATGATGGCTACCCTTACCAAGCCAACGACAACCAATGGGGAAAAATCTTGTCTCTCATTGGCTGATGAGTGACGACGCAAAGTCAACTGCGCACTTATTTAAGCATCCAGTGCCTTCTCTGTAAATTACTTGTTGTTGACTGTTCCCTCTCCGCTAGTGATGACTACCCCTAAAGACCCTAGAGCCAAGGAAAATAGGAGAGATGCAGGCAGCGGCAGCGAGGTTTTACTTCTGCCTGACGCAGTCAACCTCCTTCAATCTACCGTCAGAGATACGATGCTGACACTCTTGGACACTCCAGTAGTGCAGCATAAAATCTGTGGAATCCTCAAGCCACTTATTGTAACTGAGGTAAAGGAGGAGATCGGCAAGCTTCATAAGCGATTGGCGGAGGAGGTGGAATCGGCAGCTAAAAAATTTAAGCGAATGGCGGCAAAATACTTACTAAAGGGAGTTGCATCCCAACTCACCATAGAGGAGGTGTCTGCGGCGCTCAAGGAGAAAGGTATTAATACCCGGAACCTTGAGAGAACTAAATACCGCAATGGGGCATCGAGGGAGGCAATGACCTTCTCATCGGAGGACCAAGTGACTGTTGGCCCCATCACCATCCTAGGCTTCAGGATGGCGTTAGAAGTATTCATGGAAAGGGGAGACTCCACCCCCCATGCAAGCCAGACAGAATAAGCAGCACAAGAGGAGGACCCAGCAGAGGTAGAGGAAGATTTAGAGGAAGGGGACCAACACCACCCTCTTCCTACCCCATCCGTGAGCAAACCTTTGCTCAGGTGGCTGCACCTCAGCAACCACCTACTCTTACTCTGATGGGGAATCCATCCAGCTCGGTGTTACCCATAGAGCTGGATGATAGGAAGAAATTGCAGCTGGCTTCCTACCTCATGTCTTCCCTTCAAAGGCAATTACTATAAGACCTGTGAATGCGAGGAAAAAAAAAAAAAAAAAAAAAAAAAAAAAAAGGGGCCCTTTTCAGGGCCAAAGAAAATTTTGCAAAAAGGAATTATTTTTCTTGTGCTGCATACCTCTCCCACTTACAAACAGTGGGCTGAGTATCATGTCCTAATTATAAAAAAAATTTTTTAGGGGCCGAGCAAAATGTGCATAAAAGATTTATCTTTTTTGTACCAAATATCTCTGCCCCTATAAAACAAGGTATTTAAACAAAACAGGACTATTTTTTTTTTTTCTCCGCTGTTGCACATAAGTGTGCAACAAGCAGGCAAGTAGCGAAGGGGAAAAAAAAATGATGATGATGAATGATTGGCCCTTAAACTAACGGCTTCCTAAATAAGGAATAAAAAAAAAAAAAAAAAAATAAAACCCATGGTTGTGGTTTTTTTTTTTTTTCTCGGTTGTTCACTCAAAATGAGTATCTTGAACCTCGATCGGTGTAATTTTGTGATCACACCACCTCAGCTATGGTTACTCTGACATGCCCACATGTGAAGAAACCATGGTATATAAAAAATGAGGAAAAAAAAAAAAAAAAAAAAGGCTCTTATAAGGGCCGTACTCTGTTCTTCAAACATGTGATCACACCACCTCAGCTATGGGTACTCTGACATGCCTCTCAAGAAACAACAAAAGTAAACCTGTGAAAAAATCCTGTAAACCAATGGGAAAAAATCTTTTTTCTCATTGGCTGGCGAGAAACACTGTGCAGAAGGCTGGTCTTGTCTTACCCGGTGTTCAAGACGATTTTTCTCTGGGTAAGATGTTCTGTGTGTGATGTTTTATTTTTCAGGTTCCCCTTTCCCGTGTCCTTTAATTCCTTTCCCCCTGTGCTCTGTGGCACAGGTGTACCGGGCATTTTTCTGCGGAGAGAGATATCACTTGAAATGGCTTGTTGTTACAGGTAAGTATGTAGGGCAGCTTACAACTTCACTACTTAACGGGTAACCGTCTACTCCCTCTCCTCTAATATTTCCATACTTTTCTTTCGTACTATCCTATCAGGGAAATCTGTTCCCAAATAGCTAATATTCCTCTTTTTCACCTGACAAAAGGCGCAGAGCGCTGTGGGTTCGGGTCTCTCAACCTTAGATAGGAAAAATTTCGCGCCATTGGTTCGGGTAAGGGACAGAACCAGCGTCATTGGCCAAGCGCATCACCCATGCCTCTTCCTGAACCCGAGCCAGGCCCAGACTAGAGGGAATAGTCAGAGACCAGCGCCTCAGACCGCTCGACCATCTCTGTAGTATAAACATTTGGTTAAGATAGGATTATGTTTGCATACAGAACACAGATTTACCTATTTTTGTTCACAAGATCATCTACAAAAATTCCTTGCCCAGCTTCTCTTACTATCTAACCACGAAAAGTGGCTTACCGCAGCTAAGCCTAAAAAATAGTACCTTAGGGCTACTAATTCTAAATAAATACTGCCTTAGCGCAGCTAATCTTAAAAAAATAGTGCCTTAGCGCCGCCAAACCTACAAAATAGTGTCTTAGGGCTGCTAATCCTAAAAAAAATAATACCTTAGCGCCGCTAAACTTAATTCAGGGTCACTGGTTCCAGAGAAAGGAGGGAGTCATTGCAATAAGAAACACATCATGCCTCACCATGATTCGAATCTGGACCCGTCTCGGACGAATGATTAGGTGCCAGCGTTTAGACCACTGCGCCGCAATGGTGGCTGCCATGGGTTCCAGGAGAGGGAGAGAGCCGATGCAGTACGACAAACACATCATCCATGCCTCACAGGGATTCGAACCAAGACCCACCTCCGACGAATTGTCAGAAGCCCGCGCCGCCGGGGCGGCAAATTTAGTCTACCTAAAGTCCAGTACTTTTTGATGCGTCTACAATTTATTTACTAAGTTTCTAGTCAAGTCAAGCCACAAGACACTTGTGAATAAGAAACTTTGAACTCTATTGAAAAGTTAAGCATTCATGCAGAGTGACAAAAGTACGTGTTTTGACTTTTTATGACGTCAGAGTGTTAACCTAAAATGGTCAATTCCATCCTGTACACCATATTTATGTGTAGAAACTGGAAAAAAACATTTAAAATCAATAAGCAACTGAAAGATATTTATGACACGACTTGTATTTTGCTGGTTTTCAGAAGTCTTACACGAGCGCAGATACGAAAGACTAGCCCACCACTGTTGCCAAGGCCGAAGCAAATTATACTGCGATAAAATGCACTCCGACAACTGTTGGAATGACAAAGATATGGGTTTTTCTTGGCTTGTCTGTCTTTGTCATTTAACGTACTAACAAAATTAACCCATTGTGCTAACAATAGGCTGACGAATCACTCTGACTGGGCGTGACCTCCCTTTCCTCGATTAATTTTCATAATCGTTATCTCGTGGACGGACAGGCAAGAGAGCGAAGATATATATGAATGCTGTTTAACACTAACAAACAAAAAATGCTGAATTTGGGAAAGCGTTAAAAGATAAAAAAGTAAAGAAGAAAAAAACGAATGCAGAGGAATTTCTTTTGAAAAGGACCTAGTTCCTCTGCCCCAAGACAGCAGCAGCAAGAAATTTAAAGATCCACCCTTCTGTTGGACATTCCATAATGCAGCCCGACCTGAACCTGTCGCAAAGATCAATGACACCTACTTCCGAAGGTCGAGAACGGGGAGGGCCACATACCGACCTACAATTCATTACCAACTGAAAAATTTTATATTAGCATAAGCAGTGAAATAAGTTTTCCATTTTTCTTTGTTTTCTGAATGTTTATTCATTTTCACCGCGCCACTGTCTACTCAAAAGTGAATGCCATTTTTCCTTCTCTTAAGTAAAAATGGAAATTTAACTGAAAGAAAAATACTTCTGGTTTAATTATGGAATCTTTTGAGGAAAAAAAAAAAAAAAGAAAAAAAAGACGGCTGTGGGGGCACAGAATTATAAAACGTGACTGGACTACATTTCAATTTTTTCGTGCATTTTTTGAATTCATTCTATTTCAAACATTATAACTTCAAAGAGAATTTCTGCCAGTGTTGCGCTGCACGTAGCTAATATTCAGGCAATTTCTTGTAATAATTTGCTGTACGCAACTATTTTTCGAAGACTATTTCTCTCAGTAATCTATTGAACGTAACTATTATTCACCACTATCTTCAAAGACAATTCCTTGCATCATTATTCACCCCTGCCTTCGAAGGTTACATCTCTGAGAAAATAATAACACTGTACTAGTGATCCGATTTATTGACGTACACTGTACAAAAATTCTGAAATTCACGGACTGCTGTCCGTCATTTGTTTCGGGAATTAACGAAGCATGTTTCTGATACTACCTTTCCGTGAAATGACGGAATAAAACCTGAATTTAACGGACCTTCCGTGCAACGGGAAAATTCTGAATTTTCAGAAACCTTTCCGCAGTTTCTTTCTTATATTAACGGTAAATTAACGTTTTAGAGATCTGTTAACGGAAATTCTGAATTTTCAGAAACCTTTCAGCAATTCCTTTCGTATATTAACATAAAATCTCTGTTCTCACTTTTTACGCATTCGTATGACGAGAAATTTCCTCTAATAGTAGTGACTCGTGGAAATACTTGAGGTTTGATTAACTTTCAAATTTCAATCGTCTGTCGAATTTTGAAGTTCCGTAGCGAGATCGGATCTTGTGAAAAGTATATCACATAGATATTAGATTTTGTTTGTTTTTTGTGGCCCAGAATATTTCTCCTTTCCCCTATTTGGTGTACCAGCTACTTATTATATATTGTGTTACTGTAAGAAACCGGGTACTTATTGTACAGATGATTATAAGATGTCTGTGTATCAGTCTTTGGACAACTTAACACAAAAGCTATTATAGCTATCGAGAGTAAATTTCATATTTAGTTTTTTTTGTGTGTGTGAAATACTGTAATACTAAAAAAGTACATTTCACCTTTTTTAAAGATAAATGAGTCATTGTCAGTTTAAAAAAATCATGTTGCAAAGCAATTTGTTGCTTCGAAAAACCACGATGAAAAATGCTTAATATTTGAAAAGTCCTCCTATGGAAAAAAAAACATAAATTACAAATCTATCCAGAAAAATAATAAGTTCCAACAGAAAATAAAATGACTAAATCACTCACATTAATGACAAAAAACAAAATCTCTTTGTCTTGCGATTAGTTTTATGACATACGTGAGTCTGGATGCTGAGCGTTTGTGGATCAGTTGGTGAAGGCACAAGTTGCCTGTCCGGCTAGCTATTATAGCGTCGGGTGTTCGATCCTGACCGCTGCGGTTAAGTGCTACGCGGGTTTGTTGATTTTGCGGAATTTCAATTTAAGTACGGAAAAACCAGAAATGGATTTTTCTGAAATAAACGGAATTTCTGTCTACAGAAATATCTGTGAAAATACGGAAATTGAAATGAACGGGCACTTTTACAAACGGAACTTTCTGAAAAAACACGGATACCTACCGGCAACTTTGCTGCACGTTATTTTCAGAAATTTTCCGTGAATTCACACCACTTATTTTTTACAGTGTAGGAAATAGACACATAAGCGTTTCTAAGCTTTCGCACATCAACCAGATGGCTTTTTCAAGGAAGTTAGACAGAAACTGCGGGCAAGGACAGTTTTTTCAAGGGCAGTTTCTGTCTAACTTCCTTGAAAAAGCCATCTGGTTCGTGTGCAAAAGCTTGGTAACGCTTACGTGTCTATTTCCTACGCCAATAAATCGAATCACTGGTATAGTGTTACTATTTCCTGCATAATTATGTACTGTTCCTCGTTATCAATTGGTTACCTCTTTGGTTTATGCAACTGCGATTAACCATTATTCCTGAAAGAAAATTCTCGCAGTATTCTGCTGTATGTAACAACTATTCACCAGTGACAATGAATGAGAATGAATGAAGGAAATTCCGTGCCGCATTATTCAGCACTGTCTTCAAAGGCAATTCCGCGAGTTACTCTTTTGTGCGTCAGTGTTATTTACCACAATAATAATTCGAAGGCAATTTCTTGCAGCAACACTACTCTATTGTGCATAACTATCTCTCGCCATTTTCTTCGAAAACAGTTATCGCAACACTCTGCTGTACGTAGCTATTATTCGCCATTGTTTTCGAAGGCCATCACACTCAGAACTTTGATGCATGTTTGTTCTTGTTTCGGGGTTTAACGACAACCGTGAGCTACTGTAGGGACTACAGGAGTCCCTAAATTAGGGCCAGGTTTCAGGGAAGGACAGACCAGCGCCGTAGGACAAGCACACCAATCACATTTCAGCCTGCCTCTCCCGGGGGTCCCTGACACTCGCTTCTGACCATTCGTCCGAGAAGAACCCTGGTTTGATTTTGGATGAAACATGGGTGGTGTCCATGTCTCATTCAAGACTCAAACCAGGGTTCTTCTCGGACGAGAGAAGGGGTGATCCCTTCACTGGACCCGGTTTCCCAAAGTTAGAGGCCGGATATCGTCGTTATACTCCGAAAACGCAGACCCAGCTCTGACGACTAACTGGAATTCAGCTCCCCGACCACTGCGCTTTCTGTGCGTAACCATTATCTAAAAACTGCTTGAATTTATGGCAGCTGATAATAATCATCGTCCATGATGAAATAAGTAAACTGTTTTAATCAAACAATGCTTCCCGACTGAAGTGCAGAGTCATTATTTCGTTTGTTGGAAAGATCTCTCTAAAAGTTCTTTTATGAGTTTAAGAAATAACTCCGTCCTAGTGGTCGAGTAGTTAAAAGCGTCGGCTTCTAGTGACTCGTCCAAGCCAATACCAGATTAAGGCCTTAGTGAGCCCCTAGCCTAAGGCACCTGAGTGAGCCCCAAAGCTAAGATATCTGATTGGGCCCCCAAAGAATTTATGAAGGAGAATTATTATGAAGTCCATTAAAATAGGAAACTGTAGCAGTATGCTTGAGATATATAACATGCAGCACATTCTTCAAGCTAATAAATTATCTGCAAAGTTTTTATAACAAGTCACTTAATTTCTAACTGTCCTCACAAGAGCATGAGTTAAAAGACTAAGATTCTTAGATTTTATTTTGGATTTTTTTAATAATTCAGCATTGTACACTTTTCTTGGTGAATCTTTTTGTTATCCAATGTGAAGCTACAGTGGACTTCGAACATTAACTCTTCCAAGAGCAAGTAGGGAGGTGTGGGTGGATGGTACTGAAAATGCTGAAACTGTCTCACCGACTACGCTGTACACAGTGTGACGTACTACAGAGGTGAAACATGTGTCAAGAAGACAAATCTGCAGCGAGACATTCTGTCATCGTAACTCAGTTGGGAGAGCGACTTACTCCGGAGTGAGGGGACACGGCTTCGATGTCCATCGTGGACGAACTTGTATTTTCACAACAGCCACATGAAACTCTTACCCATAGTGAGTTATTGCCATGAAATTTGTTCGTCTCCTAGCCGCTGCTTGTGAGTGGAAATCATACAAGACAAAACTAAAACTATTTTATAAACCTCCGTCTCTTTATAAATACACAGTCGATTCACATTATTGTGACCACTTCTTCCTACTTTTGACGTCAACAGCGCGTAGCCAATCTCTCTCTCTCTCTCTCCCTTTCTCTGTCTCTGTCTCTGTCATAGTTTTAAACCATAATTACAAAAATTGTGGTGTTTCTACTACTCTCAAAAATTCGTTCGGAAGACTTCCTCCATTTTTGATAAGTACAAACACTAAATTTAACAGAATTTATCTTGTTGAACAAAATTTGAATCTTAGATGGTTGCACCCGCCATATGTTCCAACTGGTGAAATATTTGGGGGGAGGGGGGCTAAAGGGTGGCCTCAAAAAAAGTTGGGTGGGCTGAATCCCATCCTAGTCCACCCGTAGCGTCGCGTCTGGTCATGAGTGTAAAAACATAGAAATGCACAACATGTGAATAAATTTTCTGAAAATTGTCGCACAAAAAGGAAGGTGCAAACTACAGTATTTTCTTTTCTACAGAGTAAGGTATTCTGTGAGGTTGGTTTCCCCACATGCATAAAAGAAATTATCTGAAAGAGTGTAGAGAGTAATCTAAAACTATGTGGATGTTCTTAGCCTCCGTGACCTTTCCGAATATGCCTCTGGGATGAACAGCTAATTTGTCATTTGCGCACTTTTACAGAAAGATTCTTTGAGCGTCTTACCTTGAACAGAATTTATCCGAGAGCATCTTCCCATTGCTACGTTCACTATCTGATATTAATTTTCTCTGCATTGGTTCGTTTTCCATTCTGCATTTTTGTGGATTGCGGTGTTGGCAGCATTCGCATGACTTTTGTTTCTTTGATATTTTAGTTAAATTACGTAAAAAATCGTAAGTACGATTTTCGAAAGATCATAACATTTTCCAATAACGGAAGTATGAAAACTTAAAACTGCTTACTCTATGAACGGAAGTACGGAAGTTTTGAGCTCGAAGGGGCGTAATTTCAAGTCTTTTTTTCCCGTTAAATATGAATATTTTATTCCCGAGCTTTGCCATCATGTTAACTACGTGCAAAATTTCAGCAACTCAAATCATTCCTACTACACTAGTTGCCAAAACTTCAGTAATAAGATGTCTTACTGAAAGTGAATGCGTCCTTCTTGGTCATCATCGTCCAACTGCGGAATGAGACAATTTTCCAGCATATCCAGATACACTATACCGTTGATAGTTTTCTCATGAAAAAAGACGGGGCTCAAACCTTATCTTTGTTAAGTGCACAAAACACATTCACCTTTGGGCTGTCATGAATGTGTTCCAGATATTCGCGTGGATCTTCGGCGTCCCAAATACTGCAGTGTGTTAACCTTACGGAACACTGAAGATATTTCATAGTCCAGGAATGAGCCATATTCCATAGTCAAGGAACGTCCCATATTCCATAGTCCAGGAATGTCCCATATTCCATAGTACAGGAACGCCCCACATTCCATAGTACAGGAACGTCCCATATTACAGTCCAGGAATGTCCCATATTCCATAGTCCAGGAACGTCCCATATTGCATAGTCCAGGAATGTCCTATATTCCATAGTCCAGGAATGTCCTATATTACATAGTCCAGGAACGTCCCACGTTCCATAGTCCAGGAACGTCCCATATTCCATAGTCCAGAAACGTCCCATATGCCATAGTTTAGGAACGTCCCATATTCCATATTCCAGGAATGTCCCATATTCCATAGTCCAGGAATGTCCCATATTCCTATATCCGATGCAACATTTCCCCATATAATTCTTGAAAAGCCACGCAATCTGGCCTACTAATTCCTTGAACCATGGTAAATCTGTATAGTTTTAAGTGTAATCGTTTTCGTAACACTCGCCAAATCGTCGGTTCAGTGGCGTACCGGAAAAGCATGGGGCCTCCCGACAAATAGTTTCTTCGAGGCCCTTTTGCAGAAATACATTAGCTTTAAATTATTGAATTTTTAAAATTTCATTAACTGGGTGTTATGGGCTTTTCAATAGTTCAAATTCTTTGGAATCTACAGGTATTTTTTTGTAAACCCAAAATTATTGCATTTTATTTGGTGTAACACAAATGTGCACGTTGTAATTAAAATGATTGCCCTAGTTTTATACCATTACAAAGTACAACAAAACGCTTTAGCCAAAGTTAATCATGTTATGCAAATTTTATTCTTTTAGAGAACCAAAGCCAACATTTTTTAAATGCCTCACAATCATACACACAAAACACGTCACTGCCGTGTGATAGTGTTTAATGACCATTTACGATTTATACGAAAATACAAAACACAGGTACGCAAACAAATAAGTTATCAAAAAAGAATTATGGCACACAAAATGTAAAATTACTTAAATTATTTACTTTTGAATATATAAGAAAAATCACATTACATAATGCCACAATGTTTTGCACATAGTAAATGCGTTTTTAGCCTTGACTCTGTTATTAAAAACATGACAGGTCTGTTTCTTCGTCTCCACGAACAACAACTTTTAGTTTATTATATTCTCAAGGATGTGTAGTTATGTGCAAACAGCTGTAATATCCTCATTAGTATAAAAATTTAATTCATTCAACTGATATTTCTTTGAAGCTCTGTTGCTAATGTACATGTATAGGAACTATTGCTATGGCTTTAAAAAGAGGCCTCAATTGCCTGGAATAGCTGCTTTCCGAACATCCAATTTTTACAAACTAAAACCGCGAAAATGATTTCCAAATGCTGTATTTATTGAAAAAAAAATACCGAAAATTCCTTTTGTTTTAATACTTCATTCAAGCTGTCATAAAAAATTCCTGACTTCATATTACTCTGTTATTTTAAAAATGCGTTCGCAGTTTTCGCAAAAAAAATTGTAAAATACTTTTTCTGAGGTTAGAGGCCCTCTCAGCCGTGAGGACCCCCACAGTGCGAGGGTTGCGGTGGCTATCAGTACGTCTGTCTCTGCGTCGGTTGTGAAGCACCCATTTCACGAGACGCACGTCGCATTGATTTCGTGGGAGGGACTACGAACAAAGCTCTCCCTCACTTTTTCCACGACAGCAACAGAAACACGCGGGAGACCAAGGGATTTCTCATAGCGAACAGAAGACCCAGTCTCCACACAATTTTTATGCCCAGAGTAAATATGTAGGTCTAATGGAAGAATCCCCTAAGAAACCGGGTACGAAATTTCCGATGAACAGTTGTCGCGGATTTTGTTTCTTCGAATCAAAATTCACAGATAGCACGAACCTAAAAGGTTATATGTATTACTGGAGACACCACTGGCTCTGCCGCCATAGGTCACAGCTAATCTGTGGTGTGACGTCACAAGCAGTCAAAAACGAACTAAATTATACCTTTGATAAAACAGTAAGCTTGTGTATCATTGATAAAGATTATTGAATTACTCATTTTATCTGTTTATACACTTAGAAGCTTTTGTTCCATTGGTTTCAAAGCAGCTTCTTTTCTGCGGCTGCGTCGTGCCTGCTCATGACGTCATTTGCAGCACGGACGGTGACTTACGGCGGCCAATGCTGCGTGGATAGGATTGGTGTCTCCAGTAATACACTGCCGGACAATTGCTAAGGACGGATGACAATAGCAACCATAAAATGGAAGGCAGGAAAATGTGGAAATTAGCATAAAAAGCGGGATACAGTAAGACGTGTTGTGCGTATGCTAATTTTGGATTGCCGAACTTGTTCGTGACGTCATAGCGTTGATAAGAGATATAAAGGATTTGACGCGATTTGACCGTTGTTGTTCAAACGCAAAGTTGAAAGGGAAAGAATCAATTGACGAACTTGCAATTTTCAGTATGTCTTCCCGACATCACCTAGATGATTTTACGCGTGGCCGTATTATTGGCAAGATTGAAGAAGGGCGAAAAATAACAGATGTTGCCAGGGAGTTCGACGTCAGCCACAGTGTTGTTTCAATGCTTTTGAAATCATTTCAAACAAATGGAGAGCGTAGCAAACGTCACGGGGGAGGTCGTGTTTGCAGTACGACACCTGCAGAAGATCGGTACATAGTGCTATCAACAAAAAGACACCGGCGCAGCACAGCTAGTGAGGTAGCAAATCAGTTTACGACTACTACTGGCAAGCGGATCTCCCGAAAAACTGTCGCTATACGTTCGCATGAAGGAAAACTATACGCCCGCCGTCCTGTTGTGTGCATCCCATTTTCCAGACGTCACCGTACCGCCCGTTTGCAATGATGCCATCAACATCGCAATTGGACTGATAACAACTGGTCTGCTGTCCTCTTCTCAGACCCCGCACGGGGATAACTGGTTTTCCAGTTATTTGGGGAATAGCGCCCCCACGGCCCGAGCTAACCTTGTGACGGTTTCTATTGCCTCTGCGGCTTTGACGATTACATCACCGAAGGGACAGCTGTTCATCCAGCTGATAGGGGATGGCGTCCCCACGGCCCGAGCCAATTTTCTCTTATTGTTTTGCTTTTTTCGTCTTTCGTTCATATATTGACATGTACCCGCCTCAGTTGTAGGCTGCTGAGGTTGTGATGAGGCGCCAGCTCCGGGTTTTGTTCCTCGTTCCCTTCCCTGTCTTTTCTCTTTTATGTTACATTTTCTGTTTTTTCCGGAGCTGGTTAGCTTAGACCTACCTGCATGTTTGCCGTGTGCGGTGACCCGTACAGGTGGAAATGGGGATGCTGGAGGCTGAGGTATTTGGGGGCCGGGTTGTAGTGTCTCCAGATGCCAACACTCCTCTTTGCCCTCTGCTTCACCCTAAACGGGAGGCTGGGAGTTACCCCACTCCTAGTCAGGAAGTCTGTGTCCGAGTGGCGTCCAGACTTCTAGCGGCTTGTCGTTTTGTTCGGCAGGGCGAGTTTGGGGGTAGGGTGGGCATGCCAAAGGGGTGTTCTCCGGGCACGGGAAAGTCTGGGTGCACGCCGAGCGTATGTCTGCCCTACCAACTTGCTATACCCGCTGACTATCCCTAGAGCCGTGTCCTGCGTCCTCTTGGGGTTGCGGACCTCCGGCTCTCCCTCGTTGGGCTCGGTAGTGGGTGGGGAGGTCGGCGGACGAATATTTTTCTCTTATTCATGGCTACACAAAGTGTTTCCCATGCTAGTACTTTAAAGCGCCCTGTGGAGGAAGGTGCACCCTCCTCCACGAAGAAACTTGTCACATCTAATTGTAATGCACTGTTTCTCTTAATCAAATCTGGTGACTCTTCACAGTCACTCAGTACCAAGAGTCCTTTCTGGATTAACAAGGCTCTGCAGGCTGTTGCTGGCTCTCCAAAGAGTGTCAAGAAGCTCCCTTCCGGGGATCTTCTCGTGGAAACTTCTACTCCACGCCACAGTGCCACCTTGCTGGAAACAACCGTTTTGCTTGACGTTCCTGTTCAGGTTTCTCCACATGGTTACCTCAATTCCTCTCGCGGTGTAATCAACTCCCGCGACCTGCTTGAGTGCAGCGATGAGGAATTGCTGGAGGAACTTAGTGAACAGCCTGTCATTGGGGTTCGACGGATTCTATTTAGGCGGGATGGGAAATCTATTCCCTCCCGTAACATCATCCTAACATTTGACTCCCCAACCCTGCCTACTTCCATCAAGGCAGGTAATTTACGGCTTGATGTTCGGCCGTATATCCCGAACCCCTTGCGATGTTTCAGGTGCCAGCATTACGGTCACTCCCAGCAGTCTTGCCGCAATGTTGCAAAGTGTGGTCGCTGTGGTTCCACAGAACACTCTTTGGCGGAATGCTCAGCAGAGTCTGATCATTGTGTCAACTGTGAAGGGTCTGATCATTGTGTCAACTGTGAAGGGTCTCATCCTGCTTCTTCTAAGCAGTGTCCAAAGTTGATAGAGGAACAGGCAATCCAACGCCTGAAGACAACTGAGCATTTCTCACATCCCGAGGCTAGACGGCGGATCGCCCCTTTACAACCAGGCCGGCGGTCATATGCTTCAGTTGTGGTGCAGAAGGCTTCAGTGGCGGTCCAGACTGAGGTGACCATTCCAGCGCGTTGTCCTTATGATTTTGAGGACATCGTTGCTGCTGGATTGGAGGCGCTGAAGTCTCGCCGCATTGCATCCAAGGCGACATCAACATCGTCGCCTAAACCTCCCTCTATACCGAGAACATCTTCGGCCATCACTGGGACCCAGGTCCAGGGCACTGGAAAGAAGAAGCCGGAAAAAGTGAAACCAGGTTCATCCTCCCCGAAACAGAGCAAGCAAAAACCACCTCTCAACACAGGGGGCAAGCACAGCCCTGTGTTACCTCCAGACACTGCGGATGGATTGGAGGTGATGGACGACATTGAGACTTTCTAGTCGTCTGTCTTTTTCTTTCTTTCATTTCATTTTTCATTGTGGCCACACTCATTCAGTGGAATTGCCGAGGTCTGCGATCCCGCATTGATGATTTGAAAGGCTTACTGTCTTCGCACACACCTGTGTGCGTTTGTCTCCAGGAGACAAAGCTTTGCACGACGGATACTCCTTCGCTGCGGAGACATTCCTTTTTCCGCAAAGATCACCAGGACGGCGTTATCGCCTGCGGAGGTGTGGCCGTCGTTGTTCCTCATGGTGTTCCTGTCACTGCAGTTGCCTTTCGGACGACTTTGCAGGCAGTGGCAGTGAGACTATCTGTGCACACTCTGTTCACGGTGTGTTCCATCTATATACCACCAAATGCAGCTGTAAGCCTTTCGGATCTGGAAGATTTAGTTGACCAGCTGCCGCCTCCTTTCTTCATCTTAGGAGATTTCAATGCACACAATCCGTTGTGGGGTTCTACCACTCGTGACTCCAGGGGCCGTGTTGTTGAGTCCCCTCTCTCCAACACGTCCCTCTGTCTCCACAACACCGGGGCAGTCACTTATTTTCATGAACCCACCCGCTCGTACTCAGTTATTGATCTGTCCTTGAGTTCGCCATCGTTATATCCTGACTGGTCCTGGAGCGTGTCTGATGATCCTCTTGGCAGTGATCACTTTCCCATCTTTCTCCGTCTAGCAGGTGACGGGTACCGTCATCCTACTCGCCCTGCTAGATGGGCTATCGATCGAGCCAAGTGGGACTCATTCACGGCTTCAGCGACCAAAACTCCAGACATGGTGACCTCGGGTACGATCGATGAAGCTGTTGCGGCGGTAACGGATTGTATTGTGCAAGCGGCAGAACCTACCATCCCCAGGACGTCGACTAAACTTCCATGTTGCCCGCGACCTTGGTGGAATTCCACTTGCAAGGCAGCTCGTCAGGCCCAACATCGGGCTTGGGGTAGGTTTCGTCGGTACCCCACCGACGCGAACCTACTTGCTTTCAAGAGAGCCAAATCTTACGCGCGTTTGGTACGTCGTCGTAGCCAACGGGAATCTTGGATACGATACGTATCCGGGATTAACACCACTACCAGCTCTAAGATCGTTTGGGACAGGATCCGCAAGATTCGGAGTAAGTACCCTTCTGGGGAAATCTCCATTCTTGAGAGTGGTGGAGGAACGGTTGCTGACGCTCAGGGTATTGCTGACTGTCTGGGCGCCGCATTTTCTTCGGTGTCCAGCAGCCGCAATTACGCTGCTTCGTTCCGGCCGGTACAGCCGCAGCTTGAACGGTCCAAGGTTTCCTTTGGACCGTTTTCCGCTACCGATTATAACAGCCCGCTGACTGCCGTCAAACTGAAGATTGCCCTGAATCGGTCCGGCCGAACATCTGTCGGACCGGATAACATCCATTATGAAATGCTGAAGCACCTTTCTCCGTCCTCTCTTGAATGTCTGCTGGTCCTGTTTACCAGGATCTGGCACGAGCGTGACTTTCCGGAATCTTGGCGCACTGCCATTGTCGTTCCTGTTCTCAAACCTGGTAAAGCTCCCGCTAACCCGTTGAACTACCGACCAATTGCTATGACGAGCTGCCTCTGCAAAGTTCTAGAGCGCATCATCAATTTTCGTTTAGTTTCTTATTGGGAATCACGTCACCTTCTTTCACCTCATCAGAGTGGGTTTCGGAAATTCCGATCCACCTCAGATCATCATCTTCGCCTTGAGACATCTGTCAGGGAGGCGTTTGTCCGGCGTCAGCACTTGGTCTCCGTGTTCTTCGATATGGAAAAAGCCTACGATCGAACCTGGAGATACGGCATTCTCCGTGATCTGCATGACTGCGGATTGCGGGGAAATTTGCCAACCTTCATTGCCGGATTTCTCCAGAACCGGATGTTTCATGTGCGCGTTGGATCGACCCTCTCTGCGTTATACCCACAAGAGCAGGGTGTCCCTCAAGGCTCCATTCTTTCTGTGACATTGTTCATCCTTCGCGTAAATCATATTTTCACTCTACTTCCTCCGACGGTTCGTGGCACCATATACGTGCATGATCTGCAGATCTCTTGCGCATCTGTCAACATGCGCACTATTGAGCGGCAGCTGCAGGCGGCCATTAATAAGATCTCTACCTGGGCCTCCCACAATGGATTTGGCTTCTCGACCCAGAAATCCGTTTGCGTGCATTTTTGCCGCAAACGGGGCCTTCACCCAGACCCCAGTCTCCGTCTGGATGGTACCACCATTCCTGTGGTGTCAGAAGCCAAGTTCCTTGGGCTAACTTTTGACCAAGCACTCACCTTCCGACCTCACATCCAGTCTTTGAAGGTGAAGTGCACGAAGTCATTGAGTATCCTGAAGGTCTTCTCTCGAACATCTTGGAGGGCTGAAGGGTGCACAATGCTTCGCATTTACCATTCTCTGATTCGGTCAAAGTTAGACTTCGGTTGCATAACGTACGGTTCGGCACGTCCTTCCGTGTTGCGGCCTCTGGATCCTGTCCATCACCAGGCTCTGCGGCTATGCACTGGTGCTTTCCGTACCTCTCCCGTGCATAGCCTGTATGTCGAGGCCCATGAACCGCCGTTGTGCATCCGTCGTAAGCAGCTGTTTCTTCAATTCTTCACCAAGTTGAGGTCTCTTCCTGATCATCCACTGCATGGTTCCATTTTCCAACCACAATGTGTCCGCCTATTCTCACACCGGCCTTCCTGTGTTCCGACGTTTGGGATTCGGTTGTCGAACTTAGTGCGCGATGCTGGTCTAGACTTGTGAAGGATTGGTTTGACCCGGTTCTACAATTAACTGCCTTGGCAGCCGGTTCAAGCAACGGCTGACCTTTCCCTTTGTGTGTGGCCAAAGTCTTCCACTCTTGCTCTGGTGTACCAGCAGCTCTTTGCCGAGAAACAGTCTCTCTTCCCGGATTTCGTGCCTGTATTTACTGACGGGTCGAAATCCGGTGAGGTTGTTGGATCCGCTTTCGTGTGTGGCGATGCCTCCCATGCTGAGAGGCTTCCGCCTGAATCCACCGTCTTTTCGGCAGAGGTGCGTGCGGTACACCTTGCTTTGTGTCACATACAGTCTAGATCTCATCGTCGCGCTATGATTTGCTCCGATTCCCAGTCCGTCATCCAAGTCCTTTCTTCTCCAGAGGACACGGACTCACCGGTCATCCGTGATGTCCGTCGTCTTCTTGGAACTTTGGAAGGTGCTGGAATCCTGGTCCGATTCCGTTGGGTTCCTGGCCATGTTGGGATCCGGGGTAACGAGCTGGCAGATCTCTCTGCCAGGTCTGTTTCCTCCGTGTCGCCAGCTCGGCTGCCACTGTCTTTCCGAGATTTTCACCCTTTGATCCGGAAATTTGTTTTGGATGAGTGGCAGTCCCAGTGGTCTCAGCAGGGCAGCAATAAACTCTATGCCATCAAACCACAGATCGGACTATGGAAGTCTAGTTTGCGGAAGAACCGTCGTGAGGAAGTTGTTCTTGCACGTCTCCACATTGGGCACTGTCGTTTTACTCACCGCTTTTTGCTGTGTGGCGAGAGTGTCCCGGTGTGTGAGGCGTGCAACTGTCGTCACACTGTCCTTCATGTTTTATGTACTTGTGTTCGGTTTTGTGATCATCGTTTTCGTCATTTTCACTCTCATCTGTTGGACGAAGAAGCAGCTATGCTGCAAATTATTCTCGGTGAAGCGTGCGACACGAGAGCAGTGTTTTCATTTTTACAGGAAATTGACTTTTTAAACTCGTCTAGATTTTAACTTGTTCACTCTCATATTTCATTTTTACCGCATCAGCCTGTTTTTAACCTTGTGTACGTTTTTTATTGATTTTGTTTCGTTTTGATGTCTTTTGTTTGGCGCTCTTTGGCCATCCATGGCCCTTGCGCCATTAAAATTAATGAACCAACCAACCAACCTCTTCTCAGATGAGAGTAGATACAGTCTATCGTCTGATTGTCGACGACAACTGATCTGGCGTGATAGTGGTACTGCATATTGTCCAGCAAACATACAAGAAAGGGACTGATATCCGACATGTAGTGTCATGGTATGGGCTGGCATCATGATCAATGGCCGTACGTCCCTCTATGTGCCTCCACCTGGGACTATGACTGGCCAACGATACATTAATGATGTTCTGCTACCTCATGTTCGCATGTTCCGTGGTGCTGTCGGTGATAGATTCATTTTCATGGACGACAACGCAACATGTCATCGAACAGTCGCTGTCCAGGAGTGTCTTGAGAGCGAGGATATTCAACGCTCGTATGGCCAGCACGTTCTCCAGATCTGAATCCCATTGAAAATGTGTGGGATGCTTTGGGGAGGAGTCTTGCTGGTCGCCAATGCCCTCCAATAAACAAGGACACCCTCATCCGTGCACTGACAGAGGAATGGGATAAATTACCCCAACAGCTGCTTGATAATGTTGTGCAAAGCATGACACGACGTGTGGAATCTTGCATCGCCCTCCATGGTGGCCATATCGCGTATTGACATCTTACGCCGGAACGCCTGTGGACGGTAACTGCATTTTTTTCACGTTTACGTATTCTGCACAAAATGGCCTGTTTGTCCCTTGAACACGTTCCAAAGCCTTCTGGATTTCAGAGCACAATAAATTGTTATTCTTGTAATGTCCTGGCATTCTGACATTATTTTATTTCACTTGGCATCCAATCACACTTACTTTTTTATGCGCTATATAGCCGTTTATGATCCGTCCTTATCAATTGTCCAGCAGTGTATAACCTCCTTGGCACGAACCGCATCTGTGAAAGCAGCCATTTTGAAATGCACGCCGCTGGCGGTTGCAGTTACGGAATTTAGTGCTATGGCACTACGTGAGGTAAAACCTGATATGTTTTGCTACAGAATAACGCCTCCAAAAAATTTGTAAGTATTCTGAATACATTTCAATATGCTTTCAAAATTGTAATGTCCTTTTCGAATCACCATGTATTAATTACATTCGTTGCCTAAAATTGAATGCATATCATGCAGTTAATTGCGTGTGTGTATTGCTCCCAAAATTTTCGCAATCCTTTTCCCATCAACTAAACTCCTCATCAGACTTTAGCAAGATTTCCATGTTGCATCAACTAAATAGTTGTATTCTAAAATTTTTTCCTTAGTCTTCAGTTTTGCTCTTAAGTGTCTCTCTCATGTTATACTTTTACAATGATTGTAGTAACTTCTGCGACAGTTTAGTAACATACACACTTTTTTTATTTTGAAAGGTTGATCAACACCCTGATTAACGAGAAACAAGTAAGAGCAAGAATTTAGAAGACAATAATCCGGTTTTTATAGGTGTAAACATGATCATACATGATTTACCGAGCTTTCACTTGCGAACCGGCGGCTTTTTCGAGGCACTAAAACAACGTACATACCAAAACAACATACAGAACAAAAGTTTTGTACTGTACTTTGTTCAACTGCCCCGAAAAAGCCACCCGTTGGCAAATGAAAATTTGGCAGATTCTGTACGATCCTGTTTACACCTATAAAAAACAGGAATGTTTTTTTTTTAGAGTTTTACACTTACTTGTTTCTTGCTCATTTTGGTGTACCCACAGTATCTCAACACTCTGATTTATTTTGTAAACCGGTTGCAAAGATAGAAGCAGCTATTTTATATTACAACATCAAAATGGATGTCGTAACTTAAGTATCACTGTCATGTTATAATGAGTTTGCTGACTCTTAAGATTTAGGGAATGTATTCATCATCAAAAATTGAGCAATGTTATTATGGTATAACGTTTACACTGAAGAGCAACTGAAGTAGAGATACCTGTCTAGTAACGTGTAGCACCACCTTTCGCTCTGATGACGACGGCGATTCGTCTCGGCATGGACTCGACAAGACACCGGAAGCGTTGGGAAGCCATACGGATTCACGACCCCTGAACAAGCTCCCACAGTTCACGAAGATTTGATGGAGGGGGTCAGAGCCTCGAACATCTCTCTCGATAGCATCCCAGATGTGCTCGATGGGACTGAGGTCAGGTGATCTAGCTGGCCAAGGAAGCGAGGTCACGTCGGTGGAGTGTTCATCCAACCATTCGGATACAATTCGGGAGCGATGGCACGGTGCATTATCTTGTTGCAGGATGAGGTCCCCAGTGGGATGTTGAAGACGCACAAACGGGAGCAAATGGTCGTCCAGGATATCCCGGTAACGTTGGCCTCTGAGGGACGATGTCACACGTACCAGGGGTCCCATTTCAGTCCACGTAAACAGTCCCCAGACGAGAATGCCACGCCCACCAGCTTGAAGAGTACCCTGCTGGCGAGAAGGATCCATCGCTTCATGTGGCTTACGCCGTACTCGTATCCTGCCATCCGCACGTACCAACGTGAATCTCGACTAATCAGTCCAGGCAACATTTTTTCACATGTCTAGGGTCCAGTGGCGATGTTCTTGCGCCCATGCTAACCTTTGCACCCTGTGATGTGCGGTCAGCAGCGGTAATCTCGTGGGACAATGGCTTCTGTACCCCAAAGCGAGGAGATGTTTCTGGATGGTGTGGCTGCTTACACGTTTTTGTGCACCAGCGTTAAATTGCCGAGTGATTTGCACTGTGGCCCGTCTATCTGCTGTTACAATGCGAGCTAGCCGACGATGACCCCGCTCATCCACACGCTGTTGTCCACTGAAGTTTGTCCCTTGCAGGGGTGGTTTTAACGGATTCAATGTACTCACGGTGCACCCGTGACACAGTGGCTCGTGAAAATCCCAGTGCTTGCACGACTTCCGAGATGGAGTAACCCATTCGTCGGGCCCCGACAATTTGCCCACGATCAAGTGCGCTTAGATCCTTCGTCTTACCCATACTGCGTCCGACTCTTACTGATTCCCGTCGCATCACTCCTTATATTGTCAGATCGCTGCATACGTCATGTCGTTTCCGTTTACAGGGCCGCCCACAGCGCCAGATTTTCATAACGACAGTTGTCTCTATTTCAATTGCTCTTCAGTGTACATTTACATTTATTGCTCTTATTCATGTACGTTCATCTGCATGTATAGACCACGATAAATCACCCCATCGGTAGATACCCCGTAAAAGACCCCGAGAGTTAGAGAGCTGCTAACGGAATTTCGCTGGGCTGTTATTCTACTCACGAAATTGTTGAGGAAACGGGAACAAACAGAATACAGATCTGTCGAATCCATGACGAAAAAGAACGTACTGCGTATCTGGTGTCTTTTCTGGAAGCCTTTAAAAATGATAAGTAAATAAATGAAATAAACTTTTCGTGTCACATCACATCAAAGTGTTATCCTTCTTAGATATGTTTAAGCACGCTGCTTCAGGATGATTATCAAATCGCTTCGACCGACATCAAAGTGAAATTAACTTCTCAGCTTTTGCGCGACCATCTAAAAATAGGAGCACTTATTGCTTGGAAGAAACCGATTACTCTCATAGCTTCCTCCCTCCCACTCTGCTTCCCACTCAGAGCGTAGTAAAGATGAGAGCGGCGTAGGTGAGTGTTTATGCTGGACGTGCGCGTGTGGGCTTTTCCAAAGCATAACCATTAAGCCAACACGTGTCTTCGTCACGAGAAAACAATTCTTTACTCAGTTCTAAAGACGTTCTTACGCTGAAGATTTCCTTTGATGTATTTAATTGCGTTAAAACAATTCAACGAGCATCTGTTTGAACTCCGTCTGCCCATGGTTCTGTCTGACATCAGTGGTTTCACACGAGCGTGTAACCGAAGTCTAGAGACAAGGAAGTGAAATATTTTGAAAAGGTTGACTACTATAAACAGCACATTTCGTCATACGTTTGTGCCGGAAAAACAGATGCAAGTGGGGGATACAAAACCTATTCTGACAGCACGATTGAGAACCAGTGTCTGGTTTCAACGTCTGTTCGGAACTAGCAATTTACTCATGATATCTACCCTTTTTGTAAAAACGCACGACGTCACCATACCGACCACGTATGGTACTAACATTGAGTCAAAATTAATACGAAGTTGATAATGCACATACATACAGCCTCTTCTTTTACACGGTTCAGAACCAGGAGTGAAGCTACTGGTGAGCTTCAGCCAATTCATCTTTTTTTTTTTTTAGCCCACTCTTTAGCTCCCAAACTATTTGAGTAGTTGGAACACATAGCAAGTGCAGTCATCTAAGATTTTGAAAAACTTGAATAAGCGTACATGAACTTTCCGGATTCACTGAAATTTTGTTATACAAATTGAATTCTTTGTTCAATATAGTGTTGTACTATTCTGTGAAATAGAGGGCGTCGTATGAGCGAATGTGTGGTACAGTAGTAGTAACACTCCATTATACAATAGTTTTAAAAGTTTATATTCCTCATCAGATTACAAACTAAAATTCATAAACGGCCTTTGACAGCAAACATTAAAAGAAGAAAATAAGACGTAAGTAGGCTGAAAGGAACACTTATAACTTGTTAAAGGTTATGGGGATTTCCAGTGCTACATACATTGAATAAATATTACATACAGTTTGTACCTAAAAACATTTTTTCAATATCTGGGGATAATATAGAAAACCTACTTAGCAGAGTCCCACTAGATAATCGAGACTCACTTAGATATCAATGCGTCAACAAACTGGATCAGGTGCAGAAGTTCTCCTCGACCGCTTCTAACAGAAATCCTGAGCACAAGGTGACCATCGCGCAGCTAAAGTGTGACCCTAGCGTGATCTATACCCTTACAGACAAATCTGGCCAGCTAGCAGTGATGAACAAGACGGACTATGATGAAGGGATCCTGGACTTCATCCGACAGTCGCAGTCAACACTCCAAACCAAATCCCCACTTAACCGTTGGATAGCGCAGGTTAAAATGGTGGCGAAGAAAACAGCGCTTCCGGACACCATCAGGAAAGCGGCTAGGATACCTCCAGGGCCAAGGATACCACCAATTTTTGCAAGGCTTAAGCATCATAAGCCAGACAACCCAATTCGACCAATAGTTTCAAGAAGGTGTGCTCCATCCTTCAATCTAGAGAAGGGGCTAGCTACATTTTTGTCTCCTTTCCTGCCGCATTCAAGTGTGGTGCTGTTGTCGTCTCAGGACTTTATAAAAAGAATTAGAAGCCTAAAGGTAGTGCCTGCTCATACCTTAGGGAGTTTTGATATTATCTCACTGTACCCCTCAATTCCTGTTAAGGAAGCTACAAACACCCTAAAGCAAGCACTCGCCGATTCATCGCTTTACAATGAAAATACGCTGATGGAGATATCCAAAGTCATTGACCTAGTTGCAGATGCTAACTATTTTAGCTTCCAGGACAATACCTACAAGCAGACCAAAGGTCCCAATGGGCTCCGCCCTCTCTGCAGTACTGGCCGAAGCAATCCTACGACCCCTAGAAGACCGGATACTCAGCGCACCTGGACCAACCCCATGTACATGGCTACGATACGCAGATGACGTTTTCTTCATCTGGAAAAAAACACCGAGGAGGAACTAAATCGGTTTCTCACCACAATCAATTTGGAACACCCTGCAATAAAGTTCACTATGGAGAGAGAGAAAAATGCATCTCTACCGTTCCTGGATGTTTTGGTCAAGAAGTCTCCATCCAGGTACCTCAGCACTAGTGTCCACTACAAACCTACCTATGTTCCTAATGTCATACTGCCTTCCTCATCGTGCCCCAAGGAGAGAAAGCTAGCACTTTTCCGACACAGGGCTAGGCGAGCTTTTACCCACTCATCAGACAACGCCGCACTCCACGCCGAGCTTGACACCCTAAGATCTTTAGCCTTTTCTGCAGGACACTCACCCAGCATGGTAGATCAGATCATACACCAGACAAAGTCTAAACTCGCATCCCGTGGCACCATATGCCCCACCCAAAAACTACAATATATAGGCTCATGCCAGTATGTACCAGGCTTCACATATTTCCTAAAAAATTCCTTAAAAAAAAAAACTTGGTTTCGGCATAGAGATTACCGCACCTAGGACAATAGCATCTTGTCTCGCATCAACAAAAACGGCGGCGTGGACCTGGATGATGCGGGAGTATACACTATACCCCTCTTGTACCCGGACGGAACAAACAAGAACTATGTGGGCATGACCAAGAGGTCTCTGAGGCTAAGACTCCAGGAACATCAAAGAGATGTCAAAAGAGGACTTCTCACTACGGCACTAGCGCGTGAAGTAGCCAACAACTCTGCAACACCTCTTTGGGGACAAATAAAGAAAATAGCACGATACACAACTGCCAGAGCCACCCTCCTCAGAGAAACTATAGAAATCATATCCAGTCACGGGATATGTAACGAGGAAACTTCAATGGACCTCCCACATGTATGGCGCACGCTCATTAATACGCGCGCTCCTAATCACACATCTCGAGTATGACGCGCACGTTCTGTAATAACTATAACAAACTTCTATTTTTGAATTCATAACTGAAACTCTGTTTTTTGTTTGTTTTTGTTTTTGCATTGGAATACTTATGCCTGAAGAAGCCACCCGTGGTGGTGAAAGCTAGCGTGTTTGTACTAGTGTTTATAATACTACACCAATAAAACGGATTTCAGCGTTTTCAGTATTACTGGTGTATGTCTACCCGATTCTTCCGTTAAAAATTTATTAATTTACTATTATGATTATAATTTTTTTTTTTAAACACAACTACACAAAGGATGAGTCACCAGAAGGGGGACGAACCGTCACTCTCCTCCCCCCACTCCTCTGCAATGCTGGCAGAGGGCGGGGACGAACTGTCACTCTCCTCACCCCCCCCCCCATGTTCCTCTGCAATGTTGGTTGAGGCTGGGGACGAACTGTCACTCCCCCCCCCCTATGTTCCTCTATAATGTTGGTTGAGGGTGGGGACCCCGCTGAGGCCGAGACAGTTGCAAGGTTGGTCAGGCGGACCTCGACAGTTGGATGGACACTGCACACCTTTGCGGATTGAGGGCCGGGTCTGCCGCACGTGCAGGATTTCTGCTGGAAACTGGAAGAGACGGTCGGCTGCAAAGGAGAAGGCCAAGAATCAGGTATTCGAAAAATCTGGAGCTCGGGGAAAAACACCTGTGTCGCTTGGTCAGCTGTAGATCGCTTGGCAAGGGCGGCGAGAGCTACAGGGCGCGGAACAAAGGGCTGCACGGGTTGTGGCAGAGACTGAACTACTGCGGCAAAAGTACGCTGTCGGGTGGTGGGTATACCCAACTTGGCCTTGGCAGCAGGGTACGAGAGGCCTTCCAGGGTCTTGAGGCGCTGGATCGCCATCTCGTCCTTCCATTTCATACAGTTGCGGGAGTAAGCTGCATGAGCCTCACCACAGTTAACACAGCAGGCCGCAGAAGTGCAACCATCCCCGTCATGTTCACTGGAGCCACAATTTGCACAACGAGCGGAACTCTTACAGAAACGTTGGGAATGCCCGTACCTCTGGCACCTGAAACAGCGCAGAGGACTGGGAATGTACGGGCGAACTCCACAGACCAAGTAGCCAGCCTTGATTTCGGTCGGAACTTTTGGGGAGTTAAAAGTCAAGATTACATTTTTAGACTTTATCAAGAAACCATCGCGCCGGAACATCATACGACGTGCAGCAATAACACCTTGAACTGCAAGTTCAGTCACCAATTCGTCTTCACTGCATGGCAAGAGATCAAACTCCGAAATAGCACCCCGAGAGGTGTTAAGAAACGGGTGAGGTGTCACTTTGACAGGAATGCCTTGAAGACTAGAAAGGTGCAGAAAAGTGTTACTCTGAGAAACACTGCAAGTTTGGACAAGCAGGTCCCCAGAGCGAAGCTTCCTCACAGACTTCAAGAGGCCAACCGCAGCGTCCAAAGCTTTAGAAATGAAAAAGGGAGATCTGGTGGACAGTCTCTCATTCGGATCGATGGATTCGACAAGTAAGTGTGTAGCATGCGTAGTCACAGCAATCGAGGGGAGACGACGCTTCGGAGCGACTGGTACAGCTGCCGAAGAAGAGGTTCCACATTCTTGGTCCAGGTCAAGGTCTAACGATCGTTTAAGGGTATGAGACTTGGTAGGTTGAGAAGACGAAGGAGAGTCGTTGTCAATAATCATATTCTCAGGTGTCTTAAATTTGGAGATTTTCTTTTTGTTTTTACCCATGGGGAAAAAGGAGGAAGATTCGTCTGCAAACTACTCCACCCACCACCGAGCCCTACAAGGGAGAACTGGAGGTCTGCAAGCCAAGAAAATGACGCTGGACACAGTTCTGGAGCTTATACGTTGCAGATATAGTCCGTTGGCTGTGATCACACGCACTCGGCGGACACTTCGGCCTCCTGGTACCGTCATGCCAACGCCTTTGGCATGATCCCACAGCCCCCGGGCTTACCCTGCCGTGCTATACGACGAAAAAGCCGCTAAAGCCCTGTACACAACTTGGTACAAGACTTCTGACTAGAGGTGGGTTAGTCTCTAGCCTCCCGTTTACAGCGAAGCCGGGGTCGAAGAGGAGTGTTGGTACACAGGAGGCACTTAACCGGTCTCCTGTGACCTCAGCCGCCAGACATCCCATTTCCGCTTCACGGGTCTCCGCACGCGGCAAACATGCAGGTAGGTCTAGCACTCAAACCAGCTAAAAGGAAAAAAAAGAAATCCATAGAAGACAAATCCTGGAAGGGAACCTAAACGGAATCTCAGTGCAACCTACGAACTGAGCGGTTAATATAAATCAGTTAGTGGTGGAGGGTAACAAAACCAGAAGACCGGGGTGTTAGTACATAACGTGGTAGCGATTAGGTAGAGAATACAACACGGGCAACTAGCCAGTGGAGAAAAGAAATAAAAACGAAAAAGCGAGACACAAGACCAGCTAGGGATCGTGGGGCCGCAACTCCCCAACAGCTGGATGAACAGCCGTCCCTGCAAACTCCAACAGCACCGAAATAAAAAACAAGCGGTGGCATGACATCAGATGTTGACCAGTCACAAGGTCAGCTCGGGCCGTGGGGGCGTTGCTCCCCAAATAACTGGAAAACCAGTTATCCCCGTGCGGGGCCTTGCCGTTCAGTCTGCTTAGTTGTTACCAAGTGCAAATACGTGAAAGTGTTGTTGTTGTTTTTTTTTTTTTATCGGAGGTTTAACGACCACCGTGAGCAACTCAATGGGCTATAAGCAGTCGCCCGTCCCTAATTTAGGGTCACTGGTTCCAGGGAAGGGAGAGAGCCAGTGCCGTAAGACAAACACAACATCCATGCCTCACCGGTATTCGAACCCGGACCCCTTACGGACGAATGATCAGAGGCCAGCGCCTTAGATCACTGCGCCACCGGGGTAGCATACGTGAAAGTGTATCGTACGTGTTTGAAAAATTGTATAATGTCTAGAAAGCAAATAAGTGCAAGAGTTTAAAACATAACAATCCGGTTTTTATATGTACGTATAAACGGGATCATACAGGATATCTTTCTCAAGCCACTAAAATAATGTACCAAATATGCAGTCAAGTGACATTATTGTGACCACCTCCTACTTTTGACGTCAACAGCGCGTAGCCACTAAAAGAAGGCCCGTGTCGTGAGCAGGCTTGGAGGGTATACAAAGTGTGATGAGGCATTTTGCAAAAAGGAATATTTCAGTCCACATATATGAGACTGGCCCAGAAACAAGGTACTATGGTTTAAAAAAAAAAAAAAAGTACCAAACTCCCTCCAGCCAGTGGGGGGGGGGGGGAATGTCTTCTCTGAGAAGCCCATGAGAAGCGAAGCGAAAAAGCCGACTCCTACATGGGAACTGAGCAAACGACAACTGTGTGGTTTAAGGTGCCTTGCAGCACATGGTTTTGTGAGAAAACTGGGTGTTTATCTGTCGGATTTTTCTTGTGTGGTTCTTTTCTTTTCTTCTATTTTTTTTTTTTTTTTTTTTTTTTTTAGGCACCCCTTTTCCCTGTCTTTTCCCCGATTACGGCGGCCTGGCGTTGACTGCGGGATAAATTGCTTTGATTGATTTGTTGCAGGTAAGTATGTAAGATAGCTTACAACTTCAATACTTAACGGGAAACCGTATACTCCTTTTGCTTTAATATTTCTGCACTTTTCTTTCATGCTGTTCTATCAGGGAAATCTGCTCCCAAATATCTTATCTTCTTCTTTTTCACCTGACAAAAACGGCGCAGAGCGCTGTGGGTTCGGGTCTCTCAACCTCAGATAGGAAATCTCTATTCGTTTTCAGAAAACATATCACTCGTTGCTGTCATGGATAAAAGGAGCGATTTATCAGATTTGCAAAAAGAGATTATTATCGGCTTTCGGGCCAAGGGTAGCAGTATTTCTGAAACAGCGCAGTTTGTGAACTGCTCGCGTGATGCTATGGTTAAAGTGTATCGTGATTGGAGAAATGACGCCATTGCGAATAAGCGACGTGGAAACTGCGGAGCACCACGTGCCATTGATGTGAGAGGTGAACGTCAGCTTCGAAGATGCGTGAGGGCCGATATACACGCTACAGTGAAGCAACTCACTGGCCGAATGAACCAAGGGGTTACCGGAAGTGTGTCGAAAACGACAGTTCAGCGAACTCTGCTGCGTATGGGGCTCCGACGCAGACGAGTGGCCACTGCACTTATGCTAACGAAGGTGCATCGGCAGAAAAGGTTTACATTTGCACGGCAGTATGGGAATTGGACCTCCGCTGATTGGCAAAGGATTGCCTTCTCCGATGAGTCACATTTTCTGCTTCATCGAACGGATGGACGTTAGCGTATAAAGCGAGAAATATCAGAGAACAAACACTCTTCAACCATTGCAGGAAGCACACAAGCTGGTGGGGGCAGCGTTATGGTCTCAGGAATGTTTTCGTAGCACTACCTCGGTCCACTCATAAGTGTGGAAGGCACTCACGACATCTATGTGGCTGATATCGAATATCCCATTGCTAATTCTAGCATGGCTCAGAAACATCCTTCCCTCAAAATGTTTAAGAGTTTGAGTACCGGCATTCTATAAAAATTTATGTGGTACAGAATCGCCAAAACGCAATGACATATCCTAACGAGAAGTTGGCTTGGCTGAGAACTAACATCACGCTGAAACGTTCCTACAGCGCGGCAAAAACGGATGAGATAGAATCAGCCTATACTTGATCTGACAACACACGCTTTTATAATCCGTTTCTCCCAAAATAGTTCCCGAGAGGCCAATAATACGAACTGTAACTTTCATATAACGCTTGGAAAGACTAGAAAAAAAGTCGTCTAAAAAAAATAAAAAAAAATGGGTGGTGTTCAAGTGTGTAGTTCAGGCGAACAGTGCAATCAAACTGGCGGCACCTCAAGCGCCGTTTTCACTTGGGACTCTAAAGAAAGGCTGCTGAAGTCAGTTCACCACCCTAATGGCCGAGTAGTCTGATGCACGGTATTCTGGCTAATCGTCCGAGATGAAGCAGGATTGGTGTCCCGAATACGAGATGAATGATATTCTTGTCCAATGGCGATGATTATCTCTCTCCCCTGAACTAGTGATCCCAAATTAGCAATGAGCCATACCTTTTAGCATTAGATTCTTACGAGTGTTGTAGAAATCCGAAATATACAAAAAACAACGCGTAAGCAATTCTGCAGAATTATGGCATACTGCTTTACAGACATTTAATTAGTTGAGAAAATGTAGACAAAGGAAGGGTTGAAAGCTTCATTGTAATCACAAAAACACATAACCTGACTCCATCTACTATGTTACAGCAAGATGGGTCACAAAAACACATAACCTGTTTTTTGTTTGTTTGTTTGGAGGTTTAACGACCACCGTGAGCAACTCAATGGGCTATAAGCAGTCGCCCGTCCTTAATTTAGGGTCACTGGTTCCAGGGAAAGGAGAGAGCCAGTGCCGTAAGACAAACACAACATCCATGCCTCACCGGGATTCGAACCCGGACCCCGTTCGCACGAATGATCAGAGGCCATCGCTTAGACCACTGCGCCACCGGGGCGGCACACACATAACCTGACTCCATCTACTATGTTACAGCAATGCACAAAATAACCAGACTCCATCTTGTTGCAGCGACTGACACCGTGTCCAATAATTCTTAGACTACACATGACACGATTTTTTTACTGCTACATGGAGACCTTTCGATTACACGATCTATCCGATTTATGCGCAAGAAGAGTCTTTCTATCAAAATTATTAACAAACAACAAAGATTTTCCTTAATAAATCTTTCATTGTGATTTGACAAAAACATTATTCAAGTAGGACATCTTCCTTCACATTCAGTATTTATCTTAATTTTCAGGAAAGACAGCTATTAATCTTTTTTGTCGGAGTATAGCAACGAGAAATGTTGAATTTCCAAGCGACCTCATGAAATACAATAGACTAATGGAAAAGATCTCGATCTACGCCCCTCATTTTGGAGTTAATGACCCGGTGCATACCAAGAACGAAATGCAATTATTACGCAACAACACAAATTCCAAACTTAACACCAAATATGCGGTAAAGAAGAGAGAGAGAGACAGACAGAGAGAGATAGAGGAAGAGAGAAAAAAATTAGAATGTAGGTGGTTACTCCTTACAGAAAAGGACACCGTCACCAGAGAGGGTAATTCATTCCTGTTAAACAGGGCTGAAATTTTTAATGGGGGAATAGTGGTTGGTTGGTTGGTTGGTTGTTTGATTTTTATGGCGCAAGGGCCATGGTTGGCCAAAGAGCGCCAGACACAAGACAAACAAACAGTATTAAAAATGTGGTAAAAAGCTTAAAATCTGACTGATGGGGGAATAGTGAGACATAGTGTTTTCAAAAGTGCAGAAATTTTCCTCGACTGAACGCAATTGAAAAAACTTCGCTATTAAATTATTACTTCTATCAAAGAAAGGCTTGCTTACGCGCAGTTTTAATTAATACTTTTGCAAAGTGTTTGAACACAAGAGGTACTTCATGATGACGTGATTTCTTATAGCCTTAGATACTCATAGGGGTAATTAACCGCTAAAAAAAACCCATCATGCTGCAAATTAAGAAATATTGATTTTTACCCATCAAACAGAAATCACCGCTCTTTCCACGTTTATAAGCGAGTCACAGAAAAATCCTCATTGGCCTCCACCGGGAATCGAACCCATGGTCTTCCAGTTACGCGCCGGACATGCTACCACTGCACCAAAGCGGCCTCGAATTCTGATAAACTACTAAACCTGCCTAGCTACCAAATCTGCCATGTGGTTTAACAGTTAGTTGTATGTGAGTTCGGAGAATTCGAGGCCGCTGTGGTGCAGTGGTAGCATGTCCGGCGCGTAACTGGAAGACCCTGGGTTCGATTCTCGGTGGCGGCCGATGATAATTTTTCCGTGACTCACTTATAAACGTGGAAAGAGATGATTTCTGTTTGATGTTTCTAATCCACGTCAATAGTGTGTATTAATTATCAACGATTTTTACCCAATTCATGCCCAGTATACGGGTGTTCCGTGTGACTTTTTTTTAATGAAATATCTCACCTAATGCCACTGTATAACTGTCATGACAGGAATCGAGAATACGCAGTTTGATTCAATTTTTGAAACAAAATCCAAACTCAGATTTCATCTGATGAATATCATAATGATCACTAACCTAGCTTACATTCTGATTTACCTCTCAATGAATGCAAAAATAGGCATGTTTATATGCATACTTTGGAACACACACAACAATTATCCCAATATGTGTAAGAGTGAACTTTGGTTCTCCCAGTATAGACTGACAATTTTCTCTTTCACTCCTTTCACACACACACGTTTACGGAGGGCTTTCAATAAGTTCTTAGCTCATAAGGCACGCGATAATACATCGATGTTGATAATGTTTGCTAGTATCGCACCATTTACGGGGCTTCAGGAAACTGATCTGTTACAAAAACCACTGATTTCGACGAAAATTATAACCGTGAATCCTTTGCGGAAACTGAATTTTTATGAAAAGAAGGAATTGATCACAAAGCATTGTTCACTGGCGTCAAAGTGAAAAATAGCCGTGCAATTAATCATCTCTGAAACCGTGGAACGTTTCAGAGATGAGGAAGAGGCCATTTAGACGTGATCCGCAGGCTGTAAAAAGACTTAACTAACGCAGATATGATACACTTACATGGTAAAGGCACTAAAGTTCCTATGATGCTACGGTATTCAAATAATGAGCTCAAGTTCGGTACGTGAATTACATAGCCAAACTAGATAGGCTAATTGTACTTATCTGACCATACACTTAGACGTCAACCCTACGAGTGCGATCAGAATTCTCAGTAGGCTGACTTAAGTTCAAACCGCAGAGTACTGTCAAAGATCTTACCAAACACCTCTCCTAAGTAAAGAAAAAAAAAGGGGGATTTTAGTGTGGTCTGTTTAAACTGATCATAGAATTGAAAAAGTTATTGTTGTTAGGTTTCATCGCGTTGTGTTCGACTCTTGGTAATTGTATGAACAAAAACCCACGATCTCGACCAGTTCTCAACAAGATCTTGCAGGTCTTTCAAGGTCATTCTATAAACGCCTTTGATTCTATCCAACCAACTTATTCTCTGCCTTCCCCCTTATTCTGCTTCCACCAACCTTGTCAAACATGCTCATTCGTTCAAATCCATTATTGGCATGCATCACGTGTCCAAAGTATTTGAGTGTTTGCTTACATATCATAGCCTCAAGGGAGCAACTGGTCTTGATTTGGTCAAGCATTGATTGATTATTTCTTCTTGCAGTCCGCCGAATTCTAAGTAGCCGTCTACAGACTGTAATTCAAATGCGTCAGTCTTCTCACTTTTACTCATCCGCAATGTCCAGTTTTCAAAACCCCACATTACAACAGGAAAACCCATTGCTTTAAAAATTCTGATCTTTGATGTCATTAAACTGTCTTTATACTTCATAACATTTACTAAATTTGTCATTGCCTTTCTCCCTAACGATAATCCCCTCTATATTTCTCCATCACACAGCCCCCTCATTATCTATTCTGGATCCCAGGAGAATGAAATTATCTGACTTACATATCCTACTCATCAGTTGTTAAATCTGTGAAGTTGGAAGTTGACATTACCTTTGTCTTCTTAATATCCAGCATTAAACATGCTTTCTCACTCTTTACTTTTACTTCCATGATGAGGTACACTAAGCCTTCGCCACATTCTTACCAAAGAGTAGTGGCGTCTGCATATCTTAAATTGTTGATAGTTTGACCTCCAACATGAATACTAGCTGTCATTTGATCCATGCCTGCCATTTTGAAAACATACTCGCTGCACAAGCCAAACAGATATGGAGAAAGAACGCAACCTTGTCGCACTCCCTTTCTTAATCTAAACCATTCAGTCTCACCAAATTCAGTTCTCACAGTAGCTTCTTGCTCATCATAAAGATTCATGAAAAGAACGATTAGGTGCTCTAGCACTCTAAGAAATCTCTAAACATTCCACAATACTGCATGGTCCACTCGGTCAAAAGCCTTTCTATAGTCAACGAAACAAAGGCAAGATTCTGGAATTCTCTTGCACTCTCGATTATCCATTTAAAAGTTGGCATTTGATCTCGTGCTCCTCTGCTTCTTCTGAAGCCAGCTTACTGTACTGGCAATTCTCTTTCCATATATGGTTCCGACCTTCTTTGTATGATCTTTAGCAAAACCTTGGTAGCACGAGGAATCAGTGCAATAGTTCTATAATTTGCACGTTCTTTTGGCATCTCCTTTATGCAATGGAATAAACACTGATTTCTTCGGATCAGAAGGCCATCTAGTCGTATTTTTAATTTGTTGGCAGTTAGAACTTTTAATAGCTCTACTTACAGAAACAGAAACAGAAACAAATGCTTTTATGTAAAATGGTAAGAAAACTTGATTACATTAAAAGTTCATCTCAGAAAAACGGACGATATTTCATTCAAATACAATTCTGAGTTTTGCCTATTGAGAATGGTTAAAACTCTCAATAGGCTGTTGTGGTTGAAAAGAATAAAATAGTCGGGTACCTCAGAAGACCTTTTTTTTTCACGCTAACGAATTTGATCAGAAATCTGCCCAGGCTGGACCTATTTAAAAATGAAAAGAAAGATAAAACAAAATTATCCCGTTGATTTTCCTCAGGGTGAGCTGTTGGTTCTACTACAAGAATCAAAGGCTGCTAAGTGGTTGCCTAAATTTAATATGATGACCCCTCCTGAGTAGGAGCTCAATAGGCTTGTTCTGGTAAAACAAGAGAAAAAATTCAACCTGATTATTGACATCAAAAAGGCACTTGGATAAAATTGATTCAACAGCTTTATGAACGGCAACAAAATAAAAAAAAAAGCTAAGTATCAGTTACTAAGCTGGCTAAATCAAAACATCAAAGACAGAAATTTTAAGATGCGTCTGTTAAAAAAATCCAAGTTTTGGCTAATGGCCATAATCAAAGATATCAGTAACTCGGCAAAACTGAAAAAAAAAAAAAAAAATTCCCACTAATTTCAATCAGGTGTCGCAGTGGTCTAGCTGTTTTCAGGTGCGGACTGGGCCGCCGAGATGCCGATTGAATTCCCAGTGGGCCGCCATGTTCTGTGCCTGTGGGCCGCCATATTCTGTGCCGGTGGGCCGCCATATTCTGTGCCGGTGGGCCTAATGCTAACTCACTGATGATGTACCTCCACCATTTGTACACTGTTAAAAATTTTGTGGTAGGTTGCACCAAAAAGTGGTGCTACACCAGCTGCACCATTTCCTAAGAAAAGATACAGAACATTGTGGTGCAAATAGAACCCAAAAATATGCTGCAACTTTGCACCACGACATTGTACAAGTCCGCACTACAATATGATGCAAGGTTGCACCACATTGTTGGGTTCTGTTTGCACCAAACAGTGGTGTATCTTTTCTCAGAAAGTGGTGCAGCTGGAGTTACACCTCTTTTTGGTGCAACCTACGACAAATTTTTAACAGTGTAACATTACGTTGTAGCGTAGCATCAATGGTGATGTTACATTATATTTGCTAATTATTTTTAAGTAACTCCAAAATTTTGTTAATTATGGTACATCGAAAATATAACTGGCATTAAATCAAAAACATATTGATTAAAATAAAATGCAGGTATATGTTGTGTAATTAGTACGCACGTAGTTCGTAGTTCGTTTCCATCTGGGAAGCTTTTGGTATGCATTAAATGCGAAAATTTACTTGGTATCCTAAAAATACATAGTTAACATTTTAATTATGAGGAAATGAATAAAAAAATCATGTTTATTTCTTTATCAAGTGATAATTAATAGCATTACACAAAATTATTTTACTTAGTTTCTTTTAAAAACTTCATCTATTTTTATTTTATTTTAGATTTCAATTCAATATTTTCAGAGCACAATCTAACTGAACAAGTGTCTTTAAAATATCGCCATCCTGTGAGTTTTCTTCAAAGAATCTTCTTAACGTTAAAAGACTGTTTTTCATCTTTGATTAAATCAGTGTCTTTGATATTAAGGTTCACCACAATGAAATCACGATCCGAAAAAAAAACGGGAATGGTTTTCTCGGACAGCTTGCAACTGGCTGCAGATCAAGTATGTTTTGTGTTAGGAAAGGCAAGCTAAAATGCATTTCCCTGTTGGCGGATGAAAAGAAAACGGCTGTATGTTAAGGGATCAAGGAATATTTTATATTGAGCATGTCTGTTCAGACCCAAGGAGTGGCGTTTTACAAGGGTGGCGGTAAATCTAGGGTTGACTGTATATTTTTCATTTACCATGCTTATAGGAGGAAACCAAGTCACGCTAAAACGGCAAAGTTTGTTCAACAGTTTGACGGTTTTAGAGGGGAAAAATCTTACGTATTAAATGTTCTGTTGAGTCAAACACTGTTTTCGTTACAACCAACCGTCACACCCCCCTCGACTCTGAAACTTATGCTCCGTTCCTTGCTGCAGATTTGCTGTACCTAAACTCGCTTTGGCTAATTGCACAGTTGTATTTGAATAATCAATACAATATAATCAAATATACTACCAGTAATCTGGGATAGAAACTCGAATTTCGTTGGATACGTTTATGCATTGAGGTTCACCTACGGTAAAATTTTTAGCTTGCCCTACGTATATACACAGTCGAGTCACATTATTGTGACCACCTCTTACTTTTGACGTCAACAGCGCGTAACCAATGGAAGAAAACACATGTCGTGAGCTGGCTTGGAGGGTATATAAGATGTGCTGTAAGCATTCTGAAAACATGTCACTCGTTGCAGCCATGGATAAAAAGAGAGATTCATCAGATTTGCAAAAAGAGATGATTATCGGCTTTCGAGATAAGGGTGGCAGTATTTCTGAAACCGTGCAGTTTGTGAACTGTTAGCGTACTGCTGTGGTTAAAGTGTATCGTGATTGGAGAAATGGAACCATTGGGAATAAGCGACGTGCAAACTGCGGAGTACCACGCGCCATTGATATGAAAGATGAACGTCGGCTTCCAAGGTGCGTGAGAGCCGATCGACACGCTACAGTAGAGCAAGTCACTGGCAGAATTAATCAGGGGGCTACCGGAAGTGCGTCTAAAACGACAGTTTAGCGAACCCTGCTGCGTATGGGGCTCCGATGCAGACGGATGGTCACTGCACTTATGCTAACGAAGGTGCAGAGGTGCATCGGTAGAAAAGGCTTACATTTGCACAGCAGTTTAGGAATTGGACCTCCCCTGATTTTCAAAGAATTGCCTTCTCCGATGAGTCAAGTTTTCTGCTTCATCGAACGGAAGGACGTTAGCGTATAAGGCGAGAAACATCGGAGAACAAACACTCTTCAACCACTGCTGGAAGAACACAAGCTCGTGAGGGCAGCGTTATGGTCTGGGGAATGTTTTCGTGGAATTCTCTGGTTCCACTCATACCTGCGGAAGGCACTATGGACCGAATTCATTATGAATCCATCCTTGCAGACCACGTACACCAATAAATGATGATTGTCTTCCCTGGGGTGGATGGGATCTTCCAGAACGACAGTGCGACGTGTCACACAGCTAGAAATGCCCGAGAGTGGTTGGAAGAGCACGATGAAGGCTTCAAAGTATTTCCCTGGACTCCTAATTCCCCAGACTTAAACCCCATTGAGCATCAGTGGGAGCACCTCGATCATGTTGTTCGCTCTATGGATCCTCCACCAGGCACCCTCTGGTAGCTGTCGGATGCACTGCCGTCAGCATGGCTCCACATACCTGTGAACACTTTCCAGGACCTTATTGAGTCAATTCCAGCCCGTCTAGCTGCTGTTCGTGCTGCACACGGCGATTACTCTGGATATTAACTGGTGGTTACAATAATATGACTCGACCGTGTATGTTTAACGCTTGGAGACCTGCATCCGATTTACTACTTTTTCGGCCTTACATCAATTCTTGAATACAGTTTTAGAGAGAGCCAGTGTCGTAAGACAAACACAACATCCATGTCTCACCGGGATTCGAACCCGGACCCATCTCGGACAAGTAGTCACAAGCCAGCTCTTAGACTACTCTGCCACCAGGACGGCCCTTGTGTATTGCCTCAGCAATGGAAGTATTTTTTTTTCTTACATTAAAGTCAACTATGGATACCCTGTGCCGCGAATCAAAAAAAAAAAAAAGGGGGGGGGGGGTTAAATGTTAGTTCCCTATTGCTTCAATATAAAAATATTGCAATAATTCGTAGACTTGTGTTGAAATAGTAAAACTGGTATACCGTTAGTTCTATGGTTGGGGACCTTAACAGAAAACAAACCAAGATTCTTATGGATCATTTTTTCCAAAAGTAGACCACAAAAAATCCACTTGCAGGACCGTTTATGCATCGCCAGTCTGCCACTGGTTGTTTTTAGGATAAAAACCTATGCCGATAAATTTTGTCTTTCCGATCAAGGATAGAAAGGAAAACGTTATTTCATTGCTCTGTTTAGACATATAGGTTATTTCGTCAGCAGCTGTTGCTTGCGGAGCGGTAATGATGAGCGAAGGCTTATATTGTTCGCAGTGTCTCTCATGCTGACGGATGTTGGACTCTCTCGTAGCATTGCGTATTAACAAATGACATAACGTGGAAGAAGAGAAGAAAGTGACGACACGTTGTTTTCATGGATTTCTCTTAGGGAGTGCCGCTTTTGTGGGAGTTGCTTACATGTTCTTTCCCAAGCTTCGCTTTCCTTGAAAACTCGGAATCAGAACATGTAGTTTCTTTTAACGTAAGAAGTGAATTCATTATACCCGACTTTAAATCGTGAACACGAATATGCAAGAAATACAAAAGTAATTTAAAATTTAGCAAAGCGACATTTCATGAAAATTTTCATATTATGCTTGATGTCTCAACAAGTATGTCTTATTTCATATCATTCATACTCGAATATTTAATGTTATTTGCAATCTTGTCTTCAGAAATTTAGCCTTTTTTTTTTTTTTTTTTTTTTTTTGATATTTCAGAGGGACACGTTTTCGTCCTTGTGAAATATAATGTATATCTGATTTTATTATATGTAGCACGAAATTTTTCATCAAGAAAGCAGTGTGTTAAACAGGTTCAACACAGCTGCTAGTGAACATAGAATGGTGAGATGTAAGATGCACCTCAACACTAAACTCGAATTTTGCAAGCTCATAAAACGAACATAATGTGTTGACTTGACCAACCTTAAAAAGCACCATAATACCTTCAAATTGGAATTGAGGAACCGTTTCTCAGCTCTAGAAGTTCTAACATCAGAAGTGGACATTTCTGAAGTTAACAGAAAACAAACCAAGGTTCTTATGGAAACAGCGGCAAAAATAGGTGGTGCTAAGAAAAAGTTGCATATGAAGAAAACATCAGAAAAAAACAAAAATTCTCATGCAAAAGAAAAGGGAAATGAGGACAAATGAAGAAAACATAACTTTCAAATTGGAATATACAGAACTGTGCAAGAGGAGGCAAAAAAGTAACGCAGAACACATAAAGAAATTCAATTGTGAACTAGTAAGAAAATCAATTGAAAACAACTAAAGCTTGAAGAAAGCAAAGGGACATTACAATAAGGAAAGAAAACAGAATAATGGCACTGAGAAAAGAAGATGATACTATAACAAGAAATAGAGGCAAAATTGTGCCTAGAGTTAAAGAGTCATATACAAAACCATATGAAAGGGATGATACACCTGTTCCAGACATTAAAAAATGTTCCAATACCAAAGTTCCCTCCAGCACTCCCTGCAGAAATTGCACATGAAATTAAGAACATGAAACGGGGAAGAGCTGCAGGGGAAGATGTAATTATTGTGGACAAGAGGCCAGTGGAGAAAATAGAAACTACACGCGCTCAAAGTTTTCACCAGATGTCACAATGAAGGAAAATTTCTGATGATTGGAACAATTCTACAATGATCTTGTAGCAGAAACTAGGTGACATTGAGAATCTCAGGAACTATAGACCCATCAATTTCCTATACCGTTTTATAAAAACGTCATTAAGGTATTTATTTTCATTAAGGCAAGCAGCATGTACTTGCCTTACCAATTCCCAATTAAAGGCTGCGTACGACACCGAAGGAACAGAACCAGAACAAATGAGAAAACACAAGACTCGTGTCTCATTCCGGACTTGAATTAAAGCTATTGGCGCGCAACTGGTTGGGATCGAACATATCAGCTGCTCATGCTCCCCAAGCTGCCACCCCGGTGCCCGAGTGGTTAGAGGCGCTGGCCATTGGTTAATCGTGCTAGTTGGATGCTTTCCATATCCAGATGGGACATGAGTGGTGCGTTTGTACTAGGGCCCTGGTTTTGTCCCTTCCTAGGAACCAACAGCTTTGTATTAGAGACGTGAAACTCCATATAGCCGAGATTTTCAAGGGTGGTGGTTTTTAAACCTCATTCCTACAAAAATCGAGTACCTTTTTAGGCATTTCTTTTTCATGAGATTGTTTTTTACATGTCAATAATCTATGCTTTCTTTCCATTCCAGGTGGCGAAAAAATTATTACGCGCATTTTTTGCTATTTCGTTAAACATGTGGATTCAGACATACACTATATTGACAAAAGTAACCGAACACCCTTCAAAAGCAAATGAACGGGTCCTCTGCGTTGTTAAGATGCGCGGTACAGCTGCAAACGGTATAAAAACATGCCTGCGGCTGACCGGGATCATACCACACTGTGAGGTTGAGTGAAAATATCGCGGCGGGAGAGAACTGACTTTCAGAAAAGGAAGATTGTTGGGTGTTATATTACTGGTTTATACATAACAGGAACCGAGAGGCTTTTAAACATACCCAAGTAAACTGTTTTGGATGTATTGAATGAGTGGACCAAAGAAAATTAGTGATAGAGGATGTCGAAGCCTCAGGAGAGTCGTTACAGCTAATCGACGGAGTACTGCACAAGACCTCAGTGTACAGGTGAGTAAAAATGCTGGAACCTCGGTATGTACACGTACCATTCGCAAAGAACTTCATGCCATGGGTCACCGTGGTCGTGCGGCTGCTCATTAGCCTTAAATTACCACTCGGAATTCTACTCGTCGTTTAGCATGGTGTAAAGAGCATTTATCGTGGACCATAGATCAATGGAAACGAGTACTATGGACTGTTGAATCCTTGAATCCCGATACACGATTCATCAGTGTGATGGCCGTATGTGAGTATGGCGGCACCCGGGATAACGCTATTTACCACAGTGTACTTTTCCTATGTTCTAGTTTGGAGCTGGCACCGTACTAGTGTGGGGGTATTTTTCGTGGTATGGTCCCTGCCCATTGGTTATCGTGGACAAACCTGTTAACCAACACGTCTACCTCGATATTCTGGACAATTATACCCTACCAACTCTGAGGTAATACTATGGAACCGCGCCATTGTTGGTACCAGCAAGATAAAGCACCGATCCATAAAAAGCAAGGACTGTTACGGCGTGGCTTGACGATAATTCCGTATCGTGTGTGTACTGGCCAGCACAGAGCCTTGATCTCAATCCCATGAAGCACCTATGGAATGAATTAGAGCGCCGCATAAGAAGTTTGGAACCAAGTCCTACTACTAAGCAATAGTTTGCGGCAGTACTATGTACTGAATGGAAGTGCATACCTATCGCTGTGTTCCAAAAAAAAAGCCTGTCTCGAAGGGTCAGTGTATGCATTAAGGCCAAAGGTGGACCGACACCGTACTAATGTATGTCAATAAATGCTATGTTGTGTTTCTCTTGTAGGTGTGCGGTGACGTTTCTCAACATAGTGTACATTAGATTTTAAATATTGGTCGTTTTGTTCAAGGTGCACGGCACTAGAGTTTTCAATATAGCAGATTTTGATTTTGGTAAAATTTTTATTCAGTTGACAGTTGAAAAATCAGGTTGAATGCCAGAAAAATTTAGGTGATTTCTAGTTATTTTAATTATATTTGTTTATTACCTGAATTTTTGCTTTGTGTTTTCTTACTTCAAGCTGGAATCAGCCGTAACTTACTGTGACAAACTTTTAAGTTTTCTTCCCATCTTGGCGATTAGGGTGGTGGGGCTATTAAGTGAAATGATCCTATGTAAAGTACCACTGAGGTGACGCACGGGTCAAACTGCCAAGTTGCAGTGATAAGCCTCGTCGGCGTAGTTCAGTTGGGAGAATATCCCGCTCCGGAGTAGGAAGACATGAATTCGAAATCGCCACTTATAGGAAATAGGTTATTTGCTCACACCTGTTTGTATGTGGTTGTCAAGTTTAATTTCTGGCAATCTCGATGGGGGCGCTGCAATACCGCTTTGGTAACGTAAACGTACATAGCAAAAGTTCAACCCTGAAGTTTTGCCCAATTCGTTCGCGCGGTATATAGATTGATTCTGTCGGGTTTTTTTGTTTTTTTTGCAATGATTAAGTGACTAAGCTGACAGCTGGATAGATTCGCCGATCGATGAGAAACATTAGCTGACTACTTGCATTTTTTTCATTGGACATTTCTTTGTTTTATTTTATTATAAATGCACATACAAGTGTTGTTACATTTGAAAGTTTCCGTATAAATTTGTACATAAATACACGAGCGTATAAGCACAGCCCCACTTAAATCCAAGATTATAATTTGGTCTTTCATGTTATCATCTACAAAAAATTCAATACTGGCCAAAAAAAGTGCACAGAGTCAAACGTTATGTTATCATCCTAAAGAAATAAATTTTCTTAGAACAGTGTGGACGGTATTGTAGAATTTAAATCATCAGACAGAGTGTGAGTCGAAAGATTTGCACTATTTGGATCACTTTATGTCTTCATACGTACAATTACGACGAAAGCTGAGTAACATTCAAAGTATAGGCCATCGTGTTGCAACGACTTTAGCCATCTGTCTGCCAGTTCTTCGATTCCGTGAAGGTACCAGTTCTTGTCCTTCGAGGTAAAGAACTCCATCACCTCAGCGTCCTCCTCCTGGTTGTTGAAGTGCCGTCTGCGAAAGAAGTGGGCCATAGACCGGAACAAGTAAAAATCGGACGGGGTAAGGTCCGAACAATATGCTCGGTGTGGCATCAGTTCGATGCCATCAAGTTCCTGGAGTTTTGCCAGGGTCGTTCACGCGGTATGAGGCCGAGCATTGTCCTGCTGTAGGAGAACGCACTTTCTGTTTACCAGTGCCTGGTACTTCTCCTACAAAATGGCATACATCCGCTCCAGCTGTTCAGAGTAGAGGTTTATCCCCTCGAAATTCCAGCAGACGCAGAGCATCACCTTGTGCTCGAAGCGCCCAAGTTTGGCAATGGTTTCCGGAAACAGGCTCGGGCTCAACCACTGCCGTTGTGTGATAGGACTACGGAAATAGACCCATTTTTCATCTCACGTAACAATTCTCATGATGGAACGTACATCACGCGGGTTTCTAGGAGTTTCGTGCACACTTCCACGGGGCGGTTTGCTTCAGCTGGCGTCAGTTCGTGAGGGGCAATGCGGAAGCTCCAACTAGTTGCCCTAAATTAATTTGGTTCCAGCTAATTTAACCTGGACCCAACGTGCCACTTATGCCTCATTCGAGACTCGATTCCGGATCCAAAACCATCGATTAAACAGAAGCAGTGCCTCTGACCACTAGACCACCTGGGAGGACAAATTTAATTGCTTCATTCGCTTGAGGTTTTGCTTCATGTTAATAATTAATATCTCCATGAACTTTTTGTTCCCCTGTGTTTCTTCATGACTAGGAATGTTCTTGTAACTTTCTTTTGGAATTTTTAATAAATGGATTTGTTTTTTTTTGGTTAGCAGTCGTGGTTCGTTTGCTCGAACTGTTAGATGATATGCATATTTTATTTGATATTCTTTCCATTTCTAGACAACTACTTTTCTCCTTTAATGCTTCGGCGTCAGCTACAAGAATAGAATAGATTTATGCCCTGTGCTTCATTCAGTGTTTCGGTTATACCTCATTGATTAGCTCAAAGAAAGCGTAAATGGATTACAAAAATGTGAAACATTACATTTCAGAATAAGTATTCCATAATTTCTTCCTTCTCATATAAAGCAAAAGTATTTTGAAATATTTGGTTATTGTGCACAGTTTGAAACTCAAACTTTTTTGAGCAGCTTAGTCGTCTTATATAAACTCTTGCCACTCGGTCAAAGTGCTTTTCACAGGTGAACAGGATTTGATTCTTAGCTATTTCTGCAATGCAAAAGACACCTGGAAGTATCAGATGCTTCAAATTAAAATTAAATGTTTGCGTAATATTAGTCTCTCACCTGTCTTCGACGAATAATGCCTATGTTCGTATCTGAACGACCAAACAAAACTTTGCGACGTAGTATAGACGACCAAGATGAGCGCGGGACGCCTGCCAAGTGAGTGGAAATAGAAAAGCAGTATGGAGAAGGATTTATATGTAAGATGAAAAGCAGACTGACTTTAAGGGAACTGGGAAATGCCAAAAAGGGGGAAGGAAATGAGTACGGGGAACGCAAGGTGGAGGGTAATAAGTAAGAAAAGTATTTCTACACAGTGCTAAAACACCCTGTAATTTACCTCCGTTTCCCTTAATTTAGATATTTAAAGCCTGTGAACTAATCGTGGAAGTATTTACCTAACCTTTCGGAAAGTGCGGGAAGTCTGACGGGCATCTGTGCAATCGAAGGCATCGACAAGTTCTCTCTCTCACTCTCTTTTTCTCTTGAAGGTCAAAACACAGACGACGCTGGGGTAAAAACGCTGCTTCTCTCAGTCTCACTTTCTATCAGCCAAGTAATATGAGAATAACGTCTTGTAACAGTTCGGTTCTCGGAATCAGCCAGTGTCGGAGGATTTTGTGAGGGAGGCTCCCAGAAACATGATGACCTCGGAGGTCATTTGTCCACTGTCTGTACGAGTGTGCGTGTGGGAGAATGGGTCAGGTCTCATTTAAGAAAACGGCAGACTCCAAATTCACAAATGCGACTACCGTTCTACGGCATTTGGGCTTGCGTACTTTTCATAGAGTTGCATACTTCAACTAAAATATTACTATATTTCTTACAGTTTATAAGAAAAGGTAAACTTATCTCCGTGATATTTCCAAACATCACTCCAACGAAATTGAAATATTCTATTTTGTGCAACAGGTTATCTTGAAATCGCCTGTAAAGAAAGAATGAAGCAGCCTTTTCCGACAGCCTTTTGAACCTATAGAAAATAAACTGTTCAGATTAAAGTTCCAATTATGGTATGTAAGAGGAATGGAAAGATTTTAGTAATAAAAATATGCAAGGTATTGAAGAAGTGCACGAAATCATATTTGAGAATTAAATAAAATCTTCAATTTCCTGTTCTAGAATAGAATTGCTGACGGGCATGTTCGACGATGGTTCAGTATGCTCTGCCATGTCGATGTGTTATCGATCTCCTATTTCCATATTCTTAAAACTATGCTGTTTCTGTGATCGGGTGAACCATTTCGAGAGAGCAGTAGACGCTCCCTCATTTTTACAGTAGTTTATTCTCCAAACTTATCTTCCAAATATTTTCGTAATCGAAGGTTATCGATTGAATGTGGATTAGCTCATTAGTGTCGTTTCATGGTGTAGATCCTCAATATACGCCCCATACATCTCCATATTTACCATAATTTCAAATCTTTCTTTCTATTTATCATTTTTGTTTGATTATTTTGTCTCCGAATGCTTTAAGACAAGCTAAGCCTTGCTTTCTGTTTCCTTCAGTTTGAAAACAGAGTTAATAACACGAGCTATATAAGATTTTGCTTTGCTCTGGAAAAAGTGAAGTTTCAGAGTGCTATGCTCTTGTGATTCTGAACCTTCTGATAAAAGGAATCATTTCTGGGATCAGCTAGGAATTTTTTTGAGACAGTTTAGAGATGAAGATAAAGTTATTCTACCAGGGTATTTCAGTGCTATGGTAAGTATTTAGAATGTTCTGGATAAGTTCGATAATCTTAGTACGTACAATAATGAAGAAATATTAGTAGAGGTTTGCACTTAAGAGTGGTTTGTGTGTGTCTAGTACAAAAGTGGCCAACCTGCTGCACGCGTGCCACAAGGGGCACGCGCAGGCTTTATAAGCGTCACACGCGCGCAAAGTAACTTTTTGTAATTTTAATAATTTATTAAACGATTTAGCATTTGTGACGGACATCCTGGTCCACCTTAAGAACTTAAATCTGCGTTTACAGGTTAGAAACAATCCTTTTCCAGTGTTGTTCAACTCAGTTAAGGAATTTAAAGCAAAACTTGTTCTTCTTGGAATGCATCTTTCTCGCCATGATCTCGTACATTTTCCTCGAATGAAACAACTGTTACAAACTGAGTTCGGTGAGGTTCCAAATATTTCTACATATCAGCAACATATTTCTAATTTGAAAAACTCCTTTGAAGCCAGGTTTTTAGACTTCCAAAACGAAAAACAAAATCTTCTTTTCACATTCTCTCTTTCTATCTAAGACATCATTTGGCATTCTACTGATGTGCGTACTGAAACTTTGGAGCTTCAGAATAACATTGCAATTCACAGCAAGTTCAAGGAGGTGTTTGGAAATCCAGCCAGCCAGGAATTTGCCACTTTCTGGAAATCCCCCCCCTCCCCCTTCTCTCTTTCAGTTTCCTGCATTACGAGACATGGCCCTGCGATATTGTTGCAGGTTCAGGTCGAAAAATGTGAAAATATTTTTCCAATCATGAACTTGATGAAAAATAAGTACCGTTCAGCACTCACTGATCAGCATCTCAAAAATCTGCTGGTTCTTGCTACTTCATCTCTAAATCCCAACATTAAAGAACTGGTGAATGGGAAAGACATCCAAAAGCCTCACTAAGAACTAAGCCTGAAGTGAAAATCCTCTAAATACGTGGCGTCAGTTGAATAAATAAATACATCGCTCTTTCCACGTTGTAACCACACACAGCAACCGAAAAATTGTTATTCGGTCGCCGTTAATGCTGAATAACAATTTTTCGATTGCTGTGTGTGGTTACAACGTGGAAAGAGTGATGTATTTATTTATTCAACTGACGCCACGTATTTAGAGGATTTTCACTTTGGATCTCGCCCTTTGGATTTAACTGCTATATAGCCAGTGCCGTTAATGCCCACCAGATGGAGACGTCTCAGTAGCTCAGCCCATCTTACGGATTTATGATGTCAGAAGCTGACTGAAATACACACATAGCGCTGTGTATTGTTGGCCACCGTGGTGTAAAGCTAACGCGCTCGGCTAGATATCGAGAGATCCGTGGATTCAATTCCCCGGCGGCGGCCGAATAACAATTTTTCGGTTGCTGTGTGTGGTTACAACGTGGAAAGAGCGATATATTTATTTATAGAACTAAGCCTGGTTTGTTTCATGTGAATGGAAATGTAGCAAGTAATTTGTGTTTTTAATATACTAGTAAACTAGTTCTTTTATGATTATTAGTGTTATGTTACGATAGTATTGGTTTAGCAATATTTTTCTCTTCTTCAGTACTATTTTATTTGAAGTATTATATACAGAGATACAAAATTTTTGTATCCTTTCTGGCTACCGTGGAGGGGAGGGGGGGGGGTAGGTTAAGAGGAAGTGGCACGTTCAAGATTATCTACATCAAAAGTGGCACGTGACGAGCCGTGCGTTGGCCACCACTGATCTAGTACATTTTTCAAATACAATTACATTCACCTAAGTGGTAAAATCGGACTTTGGTGCACAGAGAAGTGTAATCGATGTTGTCATTTATGATCAGCGACTGAAACATTAATTTATTGGGACTCGTGCGATGAGAGGTGTTGATGTTAGGTACGACCATTCCCTTGTAGTGTCAGCAGTGAAGCTGAATGTTGGTTGAAGAAAGATCGATACGAATACGCCGTTCATGAAAAGGGTGAAAGTTGAACAGCTTCTTGTAGAAAATAAGCAACACTCTCAGCTGCTCAATTAAAGACGGAATCAGTTGAATGTGTGTAAGTATAAAAAAAGAAGTAAGCATGTTTTAAGAGATATGTTGTCACTAACGTTGAAAGACGTGATACTGCGAAGGAGGTAAGCATTGAAGGTATAACGAAACAGTAAGATTAAAGAAGTTCTAAAACAAAAGAAAGAAACATATCCGGCTAGATGGCTTTCACACAGAAAGAATCATTTAAGATTCCATGCTCTTAAATTCAAAATATTACCCGATTGGTGAATGTTTTTGGATATTTCTTTAATGTTCTTTTTGTCAGAGAATCCCGAAAACTTGATATATCCAAGAGCTGATCAAAGAGTAAGGTAGGCTGCGGTTTGTGATTACGTAATGTATCGACATCAAATTTTAATGTTTTTTTTTTTTTTGTTGTTGTTGTCGCAGCACTGCTGCTTGCAAACAGTTGCGTTAAAAGCAGTGCATCAGGCGATCACGAATGCTACCCTTTTTAAAGAACGGAGCTGATTGAAACGTGTCTTTGAACAGAAGTGAACTATTTTATCGCTATTTATTTTGGTGGGAAAATGTCTCTCTCAGTGAAATTCGCCAATAGCTGGTAGCAAGCCACATGGGCAAAGATAAGAACTATTCGGCATGGAAGACATGGATGCAGAGTTCGATTTGTGACATGTTTTGGCTCCGAACGAAACTATCGCAAAAATTTCGAAAATAGAATATTGATGGCAAACAGTTCACTGGAATCCCGACAGCATCGATGGCGTTCATGAACACAGCAGTAATCGAGAAACTGATTTCAGGAAATCGATGCAGAAGTTTGATAGAATTTACAGTCTAGTTAAATAGAGAACTAAGAAATCTGTTGGAGTCGTTTGTGAGACGTTCTAGTATATCTTCCTTACAGTTCTGATTTTGTCCCATCTGATTTTCATTTGATGGAAAGCTTAAGAAAGAATTAAGAGGACGTCGCTACCAGAGTAAAAAGGTAATTCCAAATACTTCGTTCCAATCTCTGACATTTAGTACCGTCTCGTAAAAGTGGACCTGTATTTTGTTCCCAATGATAGTTCTTTTCAAATAGCATCCAAATTTCTTATTATAGCTTTCCAAAAGGCGATGACTAATGTTCAAAGGATTTATCTTTCCGTTTGTTTGTATGGGGGTTTAACGACCACCGTGAGCAACTCAATGGGCTGTAAGCAGTCTCCCTTCCCCAATTCAGGGCCACTGGTTCCAAGGAAGGGAAAGACCAGTATCGTAAGACAAACACAACATCCATGCCTCACCGGGATTCGAACCTGGACCCATCTCGGACGAATGGTCAGAAGCCATCGCTTAGACCACTGCGCATCGGGATGGCTTCAAATGATTGCATTCGTGCATTTCTCCGAGAAGTTTCGGATCATATATGACACGAACTTTATGAAAGTTAAGTTTGTTGGTAATGATTTGATACGCAGAACCATCACTTATTTGCACATGATTTGCCACTTCGTCATTAGTCGTCTGTCTGTCTTTTTCCTAACCACAGCACAGACGCGTTCAACGTTATCATCAGCAGTGTTCGATAACTGACGTCCCATTTCTTCTGCGTGAATTACGCTTGTACGCCCATTTTTAGCACGGAAATCCGTTCCTAGACACTCTGCTGCGACAAAAGAACACTCTTTCTATATTGTGCTGGAAACCTTCGATGAATTTCAGCGCTCCTCCAAAAAATGGATCAGGGATCGCTGTTCCTTACTGCACACAGAAAGCGGAGCAGCAGTACTAATAAAAATTCAAAGACTGATGGATGTGAAAATTTTGTAATTATTTGAAAATAGGAAATCACGAAAAAATGGGTAAGTGAAAAAAACGAAAAAGGAAATAAAAAAGGAGAGGAGGGTAAACCAGGCCCATATTGATATACTGATTCGGGAATCTAAGTTCATGTTCTAGCATGTGGTGCCTTCCGAAACATCACAGACAACCCGCCACAGCCAACACCCTCTCTAACTGAAAGCCTAACAAATTATTTATGACGTCATCATAGGGGACCGCATTTTTCCTTCCAGTGTTTGCCTGTCGACAAGTATAAGCAAAGGCTAAACAGACGGAGCAGCAGATGTTCGCATATAGTCACTGTTTATACTGGGAGTATTTCGCGATACAAAAGTAACTGTTAGCAATAAAATATAATGGTCTTTACTAGTGAAATATATAGCACAGCGCCTCCTGCAGCTGTGCTATATAACAAATCCAGTCAATTTTGCTGGTCAAAATATTACAAACTAGCTGTAAAGCCCGTTGAGATAAGAATACAACGGGTTCAAGAAATCGCTGCTATTCAACCCAGCAAAAACAGTCTTGCTGGGCCATTGCTGGCAGCCATCACTATATAATTTTATAATTAATTAAATACAATTTAAAATTCTACAGTTGATTTATAAGTTACAAAAAATTCTAAACAGAGACGTTTTTACGCTTGTACATGCTAGTGATAATTTGGCAAAAGAATGAAAATAATTTTAGGAACTGCATAAATATATTTTATTTTCTATAATTTTGTTGCGCAAAATGTACCGGAGAAACAAAAAACAATTCAAAATTCCTTTTTTTTAATGTTGGAATTATATATATATATATATATATCTCCTGTAACATTTTATATGGATACTTTATAAAAAACGAATCGAAAAGTGCGTTCTCCGGCTTTTAAAATCAACGTCCTCCACAATTTCTTAGTGCATTAAGCAGCAAGTAGCTATGATTTTGAAAATAAGTAAATAAATCCATTATAGGTTTTAAGAGCAAAAGCGTTAGAAAATGAATTTATTTTATATTACTTCTGCATTCAATTTCAGACATAGAACCGCAATACATTCCGTTAATCTTTTGGCTCCGCGAAAACAGTTATTTTAGTCATGGTTAACTAGCAGATGAAGAATAAAATCCAACGGGCAGACAGATGTCACACACAAGTCCTACCATTGTATTATTGATATAGTACGTATGAGCACATAAATTGCTGCTGTCACCCTAAATTCCCACCTTTTCGTTCAAACAATGGAATTATCTGGCCAGGTAATTTTTCGGTAACTCATATATATACACTATATTGATAAAAGTAACTGGACACCTACAAGAGAAACACAACATAGCATTTATTGACATACATTAGTACGGTGTCAGTCCACCTTTGGCCTTAATGCATGCACTGACCCTTCGAGACGCTTTCGACAAGGTTTTGGAACACAGCGGTAGCTATGCGCTTCCATTCAGTGCAAAATGCTGCCGCAAACTGTTGCTTAGTAGTAGGCCTTGGTTCCAAACTTCTTATGTGGCGCTCTAATTCATCCCATGGGTGCTCTATGGGATTAAGATTAGGGCTTTGTGCTGGCCAGTCCACACACAATACGGAATTATCGTCAAATCACGCCGTAACAGTCCTTGCTTTATGGTTCGGTGCATTATCCTGCTGGTACCAACATGGCTCGGTTCCATAGTACTGCAACAGAATTGGTAGGGCATAATTGCCCAGAATATCGAGATAGACGTGCTGGTTAACAGGTTTGTCTAAGATAACCAATGGGCCGGGACTATACCACGAAAAACACCCCCACGCGAGTACACTGCCAGCTCCAAACTTGAACGTAGAAACAGTACACTGTGGTAAATAGGGTTTCCCAGGCTGCCGCCATACCCACACACTGCCATCAGACTGATGGATCGTGTATTTGGATTTATCAATCCATAGTACCCGTTTCCATTCATCTACGGTCCAAGATAAATGTTCTTTACACCATGCTAAACGACGAGTAGAATTCCGAGTGGTAATTTAATGCTAATGAGCAGCCGCACGACCACGGTATCCCATGGAATGAAGTTCTCTGCGAATGGTACGTGTACATACCGAGGTTCCAGCATTTTTACTCACCTGTACACTGAGGTATTGTGCAGTACTCCGTCGATTAGCTGTAACTACTCTCCTGAGGCTTCGACGTCCTCTAGCTCTGATTTTCTTCGGTCTGGCGGTACGTTTTGCTACTTTAGGCACGCCATGTGTCTTCCACTTATTCAGTTCATCCAAAACAGTTGACTTGGATATGTTTAAATGCCTCTCGGTTTCTCTTATGGACAACCCACTAATATAACATCCAACAATATTTCCTTTCTCAAAGACAGTTCTCTCCCGCCGCGACATTTTTACTCAACGTCACAATGCGATATGATCGCGGTCAGCTGCAGGCTTGTTTTTACACCGTTTGCATTTGTACCGCGCATCTTAGCAACGCAGCGGATCCGTTCATTTGCTTTTGAAGGGTGTCCGGTTACTTTTGTCAATAGTGTGTGTGTGTTTGTGTGTGTGTAACCACACTATCAATCCACTACTGAATGAATGTCTCCCCAAATATCTTCCACGACGGTCTGTCTTTAGCCAGTCTCCTTCTCTCCTCCATGTCACTCCCGCGCATGGTTTTAACTTTCATCTACCCAACTCCCATGTAGTCTTTTGTGACTTATCTTGTCCCTTGGAATCCAGTCTAAAATTTCGATTATAAATTCTTCTGGCAACTCGTCAAGACCATTTCCATTTCTGGAATTTTACTCTGATCGTGATGTGTTCCACTCTTGTCATTTTCCTTATCCACGAGTTACTGTTCTTATCATTCCTGGTTGCAACAAGCATGCATCTCTCCATGCTTCTTTCAGTTGACTGCAATACAGGTAAATTACCAGTTGTTGTTACATAAAAAATAAAAATGAAGACAAATTAATCAATCCAGGAAGATTCGAGCATGGAATGCTACCCAATTCGTTTTTTGAGGGGAACGTTGATTGATAAATTCAAATATAACAGCACATAGTGGAAATATTTCTGTGCTAACGGCAGTAGCGCCATGTTGCCGCCAATCCAGAAACTTTTTGAACGCACGTTGTGTATGTCTAACTATTCTGAAATCTAAGAAAATGCAATGTTTGGATAGCTTTGAAATATATTTTTTGATTACGCAGTTTTCCCGGAAATTTTCATCTGGTTTTAGATATTTTGTTTCAAACTTACGCATGATAATACGCAAACAAAACCCTTCAATTCCATAGAAATTTTAGTTTGTTCTTAGGGACCCCGTGAGGAACCAACTTTTACTTAAAAACTGGATTGGGAAAATCCAGTTTTTAAGTAAAATTGGAAAATGGTCCAATGCGTTGAAAATGGCTGAAATCGGATTGATACTCAGAGAGCATGAGCGGAATCAATTCTAAAAAGATTTCCACGCCGCTAACTGCTCTCAAAGAAACCAGGTAATTCCCCCTTAAAAGGTATACTTCTCCTTTCAAGCAGGTAAAGTTTCTCCCCTTTTTATTGCCGCAATAACAGGCGTAGCGGGAGTATGTCCTCGACTGAAATTTCGTCTCCCCATTTTACAACCGCTAATGCCCCAATATAAGGCACAGATGGGTAAAGGCACGTCGGGAATGAACCAAAATTTCATTCATTCAACTGATGTTTCCTTCACCTTATCTTATTAATAGACATGCATAGAAACTATTGCTATGCCTGTGAAAATGGAGGTCTTCTCGAGTAGCTGCTTTCCTGTCATCCAGGTTTTATAAACTAAAACCGCGAAAATGATTCCTAAATATCTTACTTATTTATTGAAAAAAATTGTTTTTATTTTAATACTTCATTCAAAGCTACCGTCAAAATTTCCAGCTATTTCCTTAACGAGCTTCATATATGAAATTTCAGCTAAAAATTTTGTAAAATCTTTCTGCTGAGTCTTTTTTTACGCTTTCCAACCGTAGGTTGAAAAAGCGTATATGCTCCAGCTTTGTCCGTCCGCACGATAACTCGCGTAAAAATGGTTCGATTTCGATGAAATTTTAGTATGTGGATAAAGAGCCCCCTGGGGACGAACCCTGTTGAAAATGGACGAAATGGGGTCAAAGGTCACGACATAGGAGCGGGATCCATTCCATTGTCCTTATGCGTCATAATTTGCGTAAAAATGGTTCGATTTCGATGAAATTCTACTATGTTGTAGGGGACTACCTGGAGTCAAATTTTATTGAAAATGCACGAAATGGGGTCAAAGGTCAGGACATAGGAGTGGGATCCATTCCATTGCTCTTATGTGTCATAATTTGCGTAAAAATGTTTCGATTTCGATGAAATTTTACTATGTAGTAGGGGACCACCTGGGGTCAAATTTTATTCAAAATGGACGTAATGGGGTCAAAGATCAGGACATAGAATCGGGATCCATTCCATTATTCTTATGGGTCATAACGTATGTAAAAATGCTTCGCTTGCGACAAAACTTTATCACGTTGTTCCAGAGGTACACTGAACAGGTTATGTTGAATATCATCGAAATGGGGTGGAATGTCAGGGCACAGGAGCGAGATTTATTCCATAGCCATTATCCTCATAACTTGACTAAAAATGCTTCGATTGCTACAAAACTTTATCATGTTGTTTCGGAGGTATCCTTTTTTTTTTTTTTTTTTTTTGATTGAAGGTTATACGACTACCGTGAGCAACTCAATGGGTTATAAGCAGTCGCCCGTCCCTAATTTAGGGTCACTGGTTCCAGGGAAGGGAGAGAGCCAGTGCCGTAAGACAAACACAACATCCATGCCTCACCGGGATTCGAACCCGGACCCTTTACGAACGAATGGTCACAAGCCAGCGATTAGACCACTGCGACACCGGAGCGGCCTTGCTGTGTCGAGAAAAGTCCTCTCAGCAGTTAGGACCTTCCCGCAGAGCGGGGGTTGCTAGGACTATCACTACGCTCTTGCATTAATTAGATATTGTGTTGCTATCATGAATTGTATTTATCAGCATAAGAAATCTTTAAAAGAAATCATTTCTTGTCTTCAGCGGAAGTTTTTGTGTTTTTCATTTGTTGTAATGCACAGTTAGGTTCCGTTAACATTATACAGTTTTGGTTATTATTGTCAAGTATACTTTCCAAGAAATCTTTGAAGGAAAATTACCAACGTCTACTTGCCAAAGTTCAACTTTTTTTTTTTTTTTTTTGTAGAAAGTTTTGTTACGGTAATATTATGTAATTAATGGTCGATTATGGTTCTTTGCTGATAACAATGAACTTATACTTTTGTTGTAGTGAATGAGGCATGTTGGAGACGTAAGGAGCTAACTCGCTGGGTCTTCGAGATAAAATAGGGAAAAACGTGCAATGCCAAAAATGCATGTTTTAAGAATTTGGCTGTTCATAATTTTTCCATCTTCATCAGAGAAAAAAAAAAGGAAATGCTAGATAGGGCTGTGATCTCTGACATTAACTAATGAAAGGACAAAGCCATTACATTAACCACACTCCACCCTAAACGCATCCACAGGAAATGGTTTCTGGATTTGCTTGTATTACAGATGCCATCATATTCACCATTTGAGGGAGTGTTTTGTTGAAACACCTATTAGAGGACCACTAATGTAATTTCAGAGTACTGTCATGTGTTCAATAAAAGTTACTTGATTTCGCCATCCTGCTGCGTTCCATGTGGTGGAAGAGTACAGCTTCCACCACATGAATCCATCAGTACCGTGGGAACATGATGGATCCGCTACAATGTTCGTGCTTTCACGTTTAATGAAATTAATCTACAAAACAAAGCGAAAAGGGCAGAAAATGTGGGTGGTTTTGCGGAGTGGCCTCTTCAGTCCTGTGTGCACGGGCACTAAAATGTTCTTCCCTCCTTCTGTAGAGATAAGAATTCTATCACTCTCACATGAAATCATCTTCCGACACATCCTGTATGGGTGGCCTTTTGCTCGTCTCTATACCGTGACCGATTAACTAATTGAGAACAGCAAAATTTTGTAGCTCCCTGCTAAGTTATCTTACCTCCAAAAGTTACTTACCCACAATAAAGCCCATCAGGTGGCCAAAGCTTTTAGGGAAACATCTCCTAAGCATCATTTGCCATGTGGTGTTTAAAATAAAACAAATATAAATGGCTTTCGAAAGGGTGATACATTGTATTACCCCCGTGTAGTGCCGATTAAAGACCGTTTTCAATAAGGAAAATAAACTTTGAAATTTTGTAACACTGAAATAAATTTTTTCTTGCTCCGTATAAACACTCCGTAACAAATTACCTGGACGACATAAAAGATATCCGCAAGCCATCCTTCGGACAGTGAAAAAATAAATCACCGTTTAATATCTTAATATCTGATTCATGAAAAACTACTCACAGTTTTCAAAACAATACCGTCTCGTAACTTCATCCTATATATACATATATATATCATCATTCTCAACCATTGCCAATGTCAATCTAATGCTGGATGAAGGTCTCCCCAAGTTTTTCCCATAACGGTCTGTCTTGAGCCGGTCTCCTCCATGTCACTCCCACGTGCTTTCGAATTTCACCCACCCATCTACTATATGGTCTACCTTCGGGTCTTTTCCTGTCCTTTGGTATCCAGTCTAACATTTCGGTTATCTATCTGTACCATTTAAGCGATTTTACTGTGATCAAGTTGTCTTCCACTATGGTCATTTTCCTTATCCACGAGTTCCTCTTCTTATCTTTCCTGGTTACACCAAGCATACATCTCTCCATGATTTTGTCTGCAACCTTTGTATGTCTTTTTAGTTAGAGTCCAAATCTCTGTTCCGTACATAAGTACTGGAAGAATGCATTGATTAAACACTTTTCTTTTAAGACATAATGGAACATTTTTAAAAGCTCTCCAACCAAGTTTTACACGCCGACTAGTTTCTTCATCAATATGACCCTCTTCTTACATATGTTGTTCAACGTAAATGTAGGTATCGGTTACCTCTACCTCCAGATTTTCCACACCAACCGGCAAATCTTCATTTTTTGTAAAAGCATTGTACATCAGCTTTGTTTTCGGAAAGTTCATTTTTAATGCCACTTCTTTACTCTTATCAGAAAGTTCCTGGATCATACTCTGCAGCTCTGAGGGGTAGTTGCAAGAATGACTGTCATTACCAAAACGAAAGGAGATTATTTAACTCACCTTCGTTCAGCTGATAACATAGTATATTTATATATGAAATATTTAAGAGTCCCCTCTTCTGAAATTAACCAATAACATACAGCACAGGTAGAAACCCAAACGCCTTGGTCGGGTTGTAAACGAGGGGAGCATTCGGCATGCCTCGCCCTTAAAAAGGCCCTGCTAAATGGCTCCCTTTGTTTCTGCCTTTTGCCTCACTGTTTCCTCCTGCTTGGTCGTTGGGGTCCTTTGGTATTTGGTGCATATGTTTTTTCCTGTCAGACAGGTTGCTGAACTCTTGTTACATTTTGTCTGTTTTGGCTTATACGTATAACACAAATTGCACAAAAAAGAATAAGGCAAGTTTAACTTTGAAGAATTGGAAATGGAACAACTGGGTAAAGCATAGAAGTTTGATGCATAAAATGCATCAATTTTTGTTCAGGCTGGTCCTTAGTACTTGCGGCCCTAAGGGAAAATCCATTTGGCGGCCCCTAGTTGTATTTTTGACAGAAAAACGTGTATGTTTTTTAATTTTTCAGACATTGATATCAAACCAGATTTGAGCCAACAGGCTGACCCAGTGGTCAGATGCGCAAGTTTTTGTTTAATCATTCCGAAGTAGGTCAGCGCTTCATTCCAGTTACGGAATGAAACGCTGGCTTCCTCCCTTCCCTGGAACCAATGGCCCCAAATTAGGAAAGAGGGGCTGCTGTAAAACCCCGAAACAAAATATCAGGTTTAAGTAATTCATTTTTCCTTCTTTTTTTTTTTTTCTTTTTGTTTGTAGGTTTAACGACCAACGTGAACAACTCAATGGGCAGAGTTGGACGAACTCGTAATTGAATTAATCGGTAATGCATTACAGCGTAATGGCAATGGGAACGAGAACTTAGCGTTACCATTACATGGTAATGGTGAACTGGTCATTAGAATTACATGGTAATTGTAATGACATGTAACAGTTACCCATTACAATCATAATGGTTAATGGTTAACTATATGTTGGTAATTAACCAATAACTAATGGGTAACAATACAACGTGAATAAACCAGCAACCAGTACACCTTTACACGTTGTGTAGCTTATTTGACAATTGTTCCACCCCTCGGACCTCAAAATGCGTGTATGTATGTATTGGAGATTGTACGTATATGACATGAGTAATTGCCCCGTCTTCGCCGCAAGTAAAGTGATTTGAACGAAACAATACATATGAAGTAAGTACGAATGGGGTGTTTATTTCGTTTAGAGATACTCATTTCGTCCATCTCCAGTACAGTATTCTCGTCCATTACCTACGTTTCACTGTCCAAAATAATTACCCCACTATAGCCACAAGCACATATTAGCACTACACTCACAATTCAGCAACTCAGGGTACACTGCCGAATATTACAGAAATTTGCGAACTCTTGACATTTTTGCCGCACTTCTCAAGTGTTGTTGTCCATTACTTGTCCGATACGAACACTATACTAGAAAACGACTGACTCCTTTATACACTGGCGGAAAGTGAAACAAAGATGACACCGAATTTTCGGGTGTAATAACACCCCTTTTGAATCCGTTCTGACGCAAATTAAATTTATCAAAGCTATTCAAAGGCAATGGAACCGGTATGGAAAACAATAGTATCTGACGGAAGAAAGAAGTTTTTCAATCGGGTCTTTAATCCCTCAGATATTTGTGTAAACGGAATCTTGAGCCTACGAACTCTTAGAAACAGAGTTATCGACAGAAATAAGATGTGACTTTACGTCCCCTGGTGGGAAAACCATGCATTATTTTAGGAAGAAAGTATTCGCAAAAGGTTTATCCATATGAGCGGTATCGGTCCAAGAAAAAAATAATTAGTCGAGTTTTCAGGAGCCCAGATTTTGCTACAAATACATCAGAAGCAGAAATTAACACTTATGACCCCTGGTGACCAAACCATTCTTTACAAAACATTAGAAATTATGTGAGAAATATTTTCCATCAGGTCTTGTATGCGGTACATGAAGAATTTTTCAAATCGGAGTTTTAGGAGCAGAAAACGCAGTTTACCTTTATGCGCCCTAGCGGAAAGTCTTAAACGATTTACGTGAAAATTTTGAATTTATAGGAAAAGCATTTCGCATCGGAAACAATATCCAACAACGAAGGAATTTATCAAATTGGACTTTTAGAAGTAGAGATATTGACAAAAATAAGATATACATCTACGCCCCTGGCGTAGAAACCATGCATTATTTCAAGAAGAAAATGTTCCTAAAAGGTTTGTCGACATGAGTAGCATCGGTCAACAACAGACTTTTTTTTTCAATCGAGATTTTAGAAGCTCATATATTGCTGCAAATGCATTAGAAGCGAAAATTAAGACTTACGCCACCTGGTGGCCATCGCATTTTTTTACAAAAATTAGAAATTATGTGCAAACGATTTCCCATCAGGAGCTGTATCCGGTGCAAAACGAATTTTTCAAATCGGAGATTTAGAAGCAGAGATATAGAGAGAAACGCAATTTACCCTTACGCCCCCTAGCGGAAAGTCTATGAAATACTTAAAAATTTTGAAATTATATGAAGCACATGTCACACTGGAAACACTATCCAACAAAGAAGGAAGTTTTCAAATCCAACCCCTAGAAGTAGAGATATTGACAAGAATAAAATATACATCTACGCCCCCTGGCGTAGAAATCATGCACTATTTTAAGAAGAAAATGTTCCTAAAACGTTTGTCGACATGAGTAATATCGGTCTACAAACGATGTTTTTTTCAATCGAGAATTTAGAAGCTCATATTTTGCTGCAAATACATCAGAAACGGAAATTAAGATTTACGACCCCTGGTGGCCAAACCATTTTTTTACAAAAAAAAAAAAAAAAAAAAAAAAAAATATGTGCAAACGATTTCCCATCAGGAGCTGTATCCGGTGCAGAACGAATTTTTCAAATCGGAGATTTGGAAGCAGAGATACAGGGAGAAACGCAATTTACCTTTAAGCCCCCTAGCGGAAAGTCTATTAATTACTTGAAAATTTTGAAATTATATGAAAAACATGTCACACGGAAATCCAACAAAGAAGGAATTTTTCAAATCGGACACCTAGAAGGAGAGATATTGACAAAAATAAGATATACATCTACGCCTCCTGGCGGAGAAACTTTGGGATATTTTAGGAAGAAAATATTCCGAAAAGGTTTATCGATGTGAGTGGCATCAGTCCACGAAAGAATTTTTTCAATCGATAGTTTAGAAGCTCAGAGGCTATGTCAAATACATCAGAAGCAAAAATTAACACTTACGCCACCTGGTGGCCAAATTATTCTTTACCAAAAATTTTAAATTATATGCAAAAGATTTTCCATCAGGTGATGTATCTGCTGAAAAAAAAAAAATTCAAATCGGAATTTTAGGAGAAGAGTTATCGGGAAAAATGTAATTTACTTTTACGCCCCCTAGCGGAAAATCTATGCGTAATTTGAAAAGCAAACTATATCTAACGCACTCTTCGACATAAATGGAATCGAAAGATAAAAAAAATTTTCAATCGGATGTTTAGAAGCAAATATGTGGATTAAAACGTAATTTTGAATTCGACAACATCTGCATTTGCGCCCTCTAGCGGCAAAACTGTACATCGTAAAAAAAAAAAAAATGAAGAATCATCATTCGCATGTTTCAAGTTTCCGAATACAAAAAGAATTTTTAAAATCGGACTAATATTTGTAGAGATACCGTGGGTACAGACCGAAGGACGGACGGACTGACTGACGGATGGACAAACCGATAACAGAAGCACGATCTTTTTTTACAAAAGACGTACTAAAAAGAGCACCAAGAAGGAATTGGCGGACGATCATGAAACTTACATATGTTAATGGGGTCGAGTTTACGTAGGTGTGATGTTCATTTCGGGACCAACCGGTGGGCGTTTACGCCACAGCACGGCATAATATGCAAATTATCGTCGGTGGTATTTAAGAAGTACGGCGAAGTGAATGTAATCAATCGTCGGCGCACGGACACGTGCGAAGATCCTGAAGAAGCTGCAATGCCTGGACATGGGAGACGTGTACGATTTCAGCAGTTATCGGACTTTGAGCGAGGTCGTCTAGTCGGACTCCGCGAGGCCAGGTGGTCGTATCGTCGTATTGCGGAGCGAATTGGACGGGAAGCATCGGTGGTGGTACGATGGTGGCGTAGATGGTCCTAGGAACATTCCCACACGAGAAGACGTGGAACCGGGAGTCACAGACGGATTGATGAACGGACCGATCGACGTATAAGAAGAGCGGTGTTGTCAAGCAGAGCATCCACTGCGACGCAAATCCGAGCTGCCGTTGCACCCGAGGTGACTGTGCGAACAATACGCAACCGTCTACTGGATGCAGGACTACGTGCACATGTGCCTCTGGCATGTGTACCTCTGACTCCAGCCCACCGTCAGGAACGGTTGCAGTGGTGTCGCCAACGTCTGCACTGGAGAACGCAATGGCGATCTGTCGCGTTCAGCGATGAAAGCAGATTCTTCATGGGAGCTTCCGATGGCCGTATGCGTGTTCGCAGACTCACAGGAGAGCGTCTCCACCCTTCTTGCATCCGCCAGCGACACACAGGGCCTACACCTGGTCTCCTGGTGTGGGGAGCGATCAGTTATCACTCCCGTACACGACTAGTGTTTGTACCGGGTACGTTAAACAGCACCTCCTACACCAACAACATCATTCAGCCCGTTATTGTGCCATTTGTATGGTCGGTCCATCGTGGTGTTTTCCAGCAAGATAACGCACGCCCACACACGGCACGTGCAACGCAACATGCACTTTAGGGTGTGAGACAACTTCCATGGCCTGCACGTTCACCGGATTTGTCCCCCGTTGAGCACGTGTGGGATTTTATGGGACAACGACTTATCCGGTCTCCACGGCCAGCCACGACCATCCCCGATTTACGCGTCCAGGTTGAGGATACTTGGAACTCAATACCCCAAACTTACATCCAACATCTGTGCGACAGACTCCATGCCAGAATTGCACAGGGTGACGCAGTTCATGGCGGTTCAACCTCGTACTAACCATGTTACATGGAAATGTTATTTTTCAGTTTACCAGCAAATACAGCTGTATTTTGCCATAATGTTTAGATCACGTTATCCTCTGTATTCCGTTATTATGCTGTATAAATTTCGTTGGTATCAGACGTCTCCTTCTTGGTGTTCTTTTTTCACTTTCCGCCAGTGTATATGCTTCACGACAGGGCCTGAACCTTCTGAAATATTCTTGATTTACATAAAGCTCTCCAACTTCCCACTCCGCGATCATTCTGGAACTTTCTACAAACGTCAAACCCATTCTTGTTGCTTCTATAAAACATTCTACAAGACACTTTGATCTCTGTCTGCTATGATACATGGCCGACTTTTCTAGACATAGCTTTTGGCACACGTACATTTCTATGAACTATTAGTATGTAATTTGTAATTATTATTTGCAAATTGTGTAATTTTATTACCAAATAATTCCATTGCGTTTGAATGGCATCATTAAATAATTGAATTATATCCTTTTCATTGTAATGCATTACAGATTAATTCCATTACCTTGGGCAAACCATACTTGGGATTACCTTGTAATGCATTACCTGTTACTGTATTACACGTTAATTGTAATCTGTACTTCCATTACTTTGTAATGCATTCCTGCCCAACTCTGTCAATGGGATATAAGAAGTCGTCCTTACCTAATTTAGGGCCACTGGTTCCAGGAAATTGGGGGTCGAGCTAGTGCTGTAAGACAAACACAACATCCATGCCTCAACGAGACTCGAACCCGGACCCTTTCTCAGAGGAATGGCTATACGCCAGCGCTTACACCACTGCGCTACCTGGGCGGCCATTTTTCTTCAATTACCAGAAATTAAAATGTAAGAAAAATGCGTGCAAACTTTGAAAATATGAAAATAAGTCTTACTCCTTCTTATTTTTAAATGGAATTTTACATTGCTTACATGATTAGCATTGCAAAACTTTTCGGTCGTATAACTGAAGGTTTAGTTTTAAGCACGCTGTTTACAAATCCAGTAGGAAACTCAAAAGAGAGTAACACTTTTTTTAAATCTAAAGTACTATAATGTTTGCAATTTAGCAAACAAAACAGTTTTTAACGCTTAGGAGCAAAACTTGCAGACGGTAGAATAAGGTCCGAAGACGAAGCAATATAATCTTAAATTAGGATTAAAGATTCCAGCCAAATATTCTTGAGTATGTCGAACTTAAATGAGTTTAGAGAAGCTTCACTCGACTTGGCGACATTTTGACTGTTTATCTTTTTAGCGATTATACAATGCTGGCCACCCAAAGTGCAACACCAAGAAGGAACATCCGATTGTCCTGAAATTCGCAGCATGCGTCGCCCGCGAGAGGACATGCAATCGATTAGCATTGCAGGGCATATGCAAATCATGTGCGCCCGGCACGCCACCGAGAAGCACTATACGAAGGGTGCACAGAAGGTGGGGTGTAAGTAGTGGAAGTCTGTTGTGCTGATAGACCTGTGCGTGGGAAGCTTCTTGATGCCTCGTCGCAGAATACGGCAGTCATTCCAACACGTTCCGGAGTTCGAGAGAGGACGAATAGTGGCTTATCGCGACAGCGGTTCATCGTACCGAGACATCGGCGCACGTGTGGGACGACATCCAGTCACAGTGAGGCGTGTATGGATTCGGTGGGTGCAGGAGGGACGGACGGACCGACGTGAGTGATTGCAGCAACTGCGGCACACCACCGAACGAGGGTACCGGCATGTTGTGCGGCGGGCATTGACGGCTCGCACCGCCACATCACGAACGCTAGCGCAGGAATTAGGGTGTGCTGCGCAACAACCTATGTAAGCACGTACCGTTCGACGTCGTCTGCACGAGCGAGGACTTGTCGCACGGCGCCCGTTTCTCTGATTACCATTAACGTTACACCACCGGCGAGTACGGCGGCAGTGGGCCGTTGAACGCCGCACCCGGACTACGGAATGGCACGACATTGTCTTCTCCGACGAATCCCGCTTCTGCCTGCAATACCACGATGGTCGGATCCGCGTGTGGCGGCACCGCGGCGAGAGAATGTATGACGCCGGCATTATGCTACGCATACCGGTCCGTCGCCTGGAGTTATGGTTTGGGGCGCAACTGGATAGGACACCGGCACCCCTCTGGTACGCATCGCCGGTACAATCAACAGCGACCGCTACATATCCGACGTTTTGGAGCCCGTAGACCTCTCTTACCTGCAGGAACTGCCAGCGGCCACGTTTCAACAGGACAATGCGCGCCCGCACGTGGCGCGCATCGTGCGACAATTCTTCACGGCCCACCAGGTGTCACTGCTGCCATGGACCACCTGTTCTCCCGATATGTCGCCCATCGAACACGTCTGGTCGCTGATCGGCAACCGAGTGGCCCGGCAAGCACCACCTGCGGCTACGCCTGAAGAACTGTGGCAACGTGCGGAAGCAGCCTGGACCAACATACTCCAAGCCCGCATGCAAAGCCTCTTTCGTTCGATGCCGCGGCGTGTAGCGGCCGTTATTGCCAGTCATGGGGGCCACACGAGCTATTGATGTCTGCGTGTTCCGCAAGTCGCACGGGCCTGTAAGCTCAATCGTTTCATCTTTGTATCTGTTGTTATGTGTCCAGTAAATCTGGCTTTGCTAACTCGTGTTCTTCTTGGTGTTGCATTTTGGGTGGCCAGCAGTGTATGTATTAATTTTTTTTCAAGAAAGAAACAGATTAAAAATTGCATGATGATAAAAATCAACTCATGATTAAAATCCGCGACCCCTAGAAATGGCGGTCCTGGGCATGCGTCCTGCTAGCTTATGCTAAAATCCGGTCCTCTGCTTATCAAATCAAGGCCGTCTAGAAGATACAAGGCCATGATTTGATAAGAAGAGGCTACCACGGTAGCCTCTTCTTATTGGCTACCGTGTAACGTCTTTTACAGACGTCACGTGGTAGCCAAGGCTTCCGATTGGTTTCCAACGCTGTCGTGTGTGACGTTAACCACGAGACCTACGTATAAGGACGTGTAACATGACAGTGACGTCACAAACGGAGGAAATTGATCTCACTGACGCCATGGACCCGTACTTTCTTGACGTCCTTGGTCAAACTAACAAAAATATAAATGGGGATGTCACCTATTCAGATGGCAAATTTAGTAGGACTTCATGGAATCCTTAAGTAGGACAATGAATAAGAGGAAGGCACAAACAGGTGATTTCATGGGATAAAAGTAACTTAAAATGGAAATTAAGAGTCAATGGATTGGCAAAACTGGAAAGAAACGGAATGAGGTTTCATCCATCAACAGTCCGAAACAAATTAAAGAGAAGAAAAAATTATAAACTATCAACAGCCTGTCATAATTCACCATGTGGCCTATATAAAAGCTGCACGAAGTAAGAAACTGTAATTTACTTTTGATTAAGTGGAAAAGAAAGCTCAGACAGCGACAACTTTTGAATTGTTTTCCCTTCTCCAAATAACATCACGGAAGACGTCTCTCGCCACAGACTGATCTAAAAGGAGTTTAGGACAAGTGGCCACCAGACAACTGGCCACAGGACAAGTGGCCACACACACTTTAGGGGCCGCAAAGAAGTGCAGTTTCTTGAACACTTCTTCTACAAGTCGGAAGTATCGTGAAAATCTGACGAGCGCAACAAATATTATTGTCACTTATAAAATCAGAATGAATTGGAAACTCCAGCAACATAAATAAATTACCTTTATACCAAGAGAAAACATGCTTTGTTTAATTGTATTAGAGAGTAAAGTGAAAGATTGTGCGTCTCTTTGAGGAAATAAATCGCCCTGACTTTGTAAATTTTTTTAACCTACGGTGTTCAGTGAAATAACGAAATTACAACACAATTCGGAAAAGGATAATAAAGTGGGATTCTTTTATTCTTTCGGAGGAAGGAAATTGCAGAGATTTACCTAGTGTTATATCACTAGCTAAATCTCTGCAATTAAGAAGAGCGGCTTTCGTTCGATGCAGGAAAATGTCATACATTTATTCAGGTACTAAATATTAATTATAAGGCCCTAGGCTTAGGTTTTTCCGCAATTATTAGATGCCCAAATAAGTTTTAAAGCGTTTTTCGTGTGACGTATACCGCTAATTTACATATCCGACATTCCCCGCATTGTTGTCATGTGACCGTAACAGGTCCAAATTATAAAATGTAACACAGAAGTTTGCCCAACGGTCAAACGAACTTGCACATCGGTAGGTGAAAGATGACAAGCGATACAGCATTTATTCGACACTGCATTCGTTACGAATTTCATCAAAGAAAAAGTGCTGTAGAAGCATGTGCAACTATCTGTGTTCTGTTCTGGGGGAGAATATTGTATCGAAAAACACCTGTGAGTTTTGGTTTAGACGGTTTAAAGCAGGTGATTTTGATGTTAGCGATCGAGAACGTAGCAGCGCCCAGCCACATGAGGAACTGCAATCATTGCTGGATGCAGATTCGTCTCAAACGCAAAAACTAGCTGCATAACTTGGGGTAACTCAACAAACCATTTCCAATCGTTTACGCGCAATTAGAAAGATTCAGAAGGAAGGCAAATGGGTACCACATGACCTGAGCCAGAGGAACAAGAATGAGCGTGTCGTGAAGTGTTTGAATCTGTTGAATAAGCAACACAGAAAGTCTTTCCTGTAGAAAATCGCTACGGGTGATGAAAAGTGGATATGGTACGACAATCCCAACGCAAAAACACTGGGCAGACCCCGGTCAAGCAACCACTTCAACACCGAAACGCAATATTTATTCCAAGAAAGTTCTGCTGTGCATCTGGGGGGATATAAAGGGTGTGCTCAATTAGGAACTATTCGAACAGGGTCAAACTGTTACTGCTGGTCGCTACAAGCAAGAATTGCTGCGATTGAACCAGGAAATCTGTCAGAAACGTCCATTCACAGGCAAAGGATTGTGTGTCGTGAAATTACTGCATGACAACGCTAGGCCGCATGTCGCGAGAACTGGTCAAGGAAGCGTTATTGACGCTTGGCTGGGAAGTTTTGGAGCACCATGCACATAGTCCCGCCATAGCCCGTTCAGACTATCATTTGTTCCAAACAATGCAACATGGTTTGTATGCTGAACGATTCTGGACATGTGACGAAGTGCAAAAATGGGTTGACGACATCATCGCGTCATACGACGAAGTATTCTTCATGGCTAGAATCCGTCAGCTCCCCCGATGGCGGAAGGTGATAGATAATGACAGCGCATATTTTGATTAGTAAAGGTATTGTTGTCCTCTTTCAAATTACATATTGCGTTGTCTTAAAACGCTTTAAAACTTATTTGAACACCTAACATTAATCCGTCGTGCTCATATTCATAACGTTTAGATAACAAGTCAAGCTGAAAACGCTGCGGTTTTACTTAATCACTGAGCATCAAATAATAGGCCTTAGGCCCAGGCCTTTTTAGTAGTTTTCAATCAGCTGCGCCGGTATTCATAAGGATGTCATAGAAAATCGAGGTAATTGTGCTGCACTTTTACTCGGGCACAAAACATCATCTAATAGGCTTTAGACATAGGCCTTTTCATTAATTTTTAATCCACCGAGATGATTTGCATAAGGTTTGCATATATCAAGTTAATAATTTTGTGCTTATTAAATATTTCTAAAAATTCCTACGCCTAGGGCCTGTTGATGGATGTTTTGTGCCGAAGAAAAGCTACGATATTATTAACCTGATTTGTTATGAAATTATAAATATGAGCAACGTCTATTAAAATTTGTTAAAAAGGCTTTGGCTGTATTAATGTTTAGTGCCTAAGAAAAAACGCAATATTATTAACTTCACTTGCTATGCAAACCTTATGAATTTGAGCAAGACGAAAAAAAAACCGTCAAAAAAGGACCTAGCCCTGTGGTCTTGTAATTAATGTTTGGTGCCTATGAAAACCGCAATATTACTTGAGTTAATATCCAAACCTTATGAATCTAGGTTACAACTCTAGGCCATTTTAAATGGATTTAAACCTGTTTGAAATGGCCTAAAGTCTACTGATTAATGTTTGGTGCCTAAGTAAAAGCGCAATGTTATATATTTGACTTGTTATGCAAACGTTATGAATATGATATCGGCGGATTAAAAACTGTTAAAAAGGCCAAGAGCCTATCAATTAATGTTTGGGGCCTAAGTATAAGGGTTAGTCGAAAGTTTTGCAATATTTGCATAAACGCATGTGCTACGGCGGGTATGCCACGCGTTTTAAGTAGTTCAAGTCGCGCACTGCAGTCAGTCGAAAGGGATATAAAGTGGTAGTCGTTGCTGTGAACAGCATTGTATGTCGTCGTTCCGTCAGTGGTTCGGATGCCTGAAAGGTGAACTACTGCCACAATCGGCTAATTAGGGAACTTTTGCTTTAGGAGTTTGAACTCTGCCATAACGCTGCTCAAACAACACGAAGCAGTTGTCATGTGAAAGTGGAAGGTTTCCGTGAACCACAGCACCGCCACCAGATGGTTCAAGAAATTTCGCCCAGGTGACAGAAACCTCGACGATCAGCCAAAGTCAGGTAGGCCGTATGGGGGAATTTCGAAGGGATAATCCACTACGAATTTGTTCCAGACGATCGGACCATCAACGCCAACCTCTACTCTGAACAGCTGGAGAGGATGCATGCCGTTTTGGAGGAGAAGTACCCAGCACTGATGAACAGAAAGCGCGCTCTCCTACAGCAGGACAACGCTCGGCCTCATACCACGCGGACGACCCGGGGAAAACTCCAGGAACTTGAGGGCATCGAACTGATACTACACCCAGCATGCAATCCGGATCTTGCCCCGTCAGATTATTACTTGTTCCGGTCCATGGCCCACTTCCTTCGCTGGCGGCATTTCAACAACCAGGAGGAGGCGGCAGCTGGGGTGAAGGAATTCTTCGCCTCAAAGGACAAGAACTGGCAGACAGATGGCTAAAGACGGTGCAACACGACGGCCTATACTTTGAATGCTAGTCAGCTTTCATCGTGAAAGTACGTATGAAAACATAAAGTGACCCAAATATTGCAAAACTTTTGATTCACCCTTATAAAAGCACAACATTATTAACTTCCCTTTCAATCCTGCAGAGGTTGTGAATATGATCACGGCAGATTGAAAATTGCTAAAACGTCCAAGACTTAGGGCCCTATAATTAATGTTTCGTGCCTGACTAAAAGCGTGACATTATTATTTTGATTTTCTATGCAATTAATATAGTCACACTTTTGATAAATTAATATCAGTAGCTTGAGTCAAAAGCTGCTGAAATGGCCCATTCCGAGGGCCTATGTTGTTAATGCCTGGGTAAGAATGCAGCGTTAGGACAAACTACAGTGTATCTCGATACAAATAATTTACTTTCGCATTTTGCCAAAGCGCCACGAGCACGGCGAGGTGGCGGCAACAAAAGTGCGAACTTTACAGCTGACTTACGAGGACGTGGACACTGAACATCAAAAGTTAAATTTTTATACGGCTCTCTGACGCTTTTGTGGGCAGTTATCCGCTTGTCTTTTAGCCAGAAAATCATAAAAAGCTCACTGTTTTGTTATGTTAATAAGGAACGAAGGAAACTATTTTTGTGTGCACAACAGTTACTCAAGCAGAGGGAATTATATTACGGCTACACAACTGCATGTGGCAAATCGACCTCTGTGTGTGTGTGTGTGCGTGTGTGTGCGTGTGTGTCCGTCTGCCACTTTCCCAAACCCCATCTGATACAAAACTAGTTACATACGCTGAAACAAAACAATATGCCGATACAGGATTTCTGATATAATCACTATGCATCTGATAATAAAACTACCGCTCTAAAGTTACCTCTACGATTATCATCAATAGAATACTAAGTGCAATGTATTATAACTACTGAAACAACATATTTAGTGCTTCCCTGATTTTAACCACTGAAAAGCGGTAACAATAATTGAGCGGCCGAATCTCACTAGAAAATGTTCGTTAACTATTACTAATCACATGTTAGAAAAGAAAGTTAATTAAAAATATTTTTAAAGCGGGATGTCCAGTGGGTAACATTATTTTTGAGAATGGAATGTCCTCAGCACGGTTCTCGTTCATGTGGAAATATACTCCTTAGAAAATTTGCATAATATTAAACTAAAGCGGGAATTGAAACATCACCTTCCGAATTCTATCCAAGTATGCTATGGTTGCAGCATTCAAAATAATGAAATCTATAGAGCGACTGAACGGTAAGAGTTATAACAAACATCCAATGTTCTTCAGTCGTGGATCTTCTTGTCTCGCAGGAGAGGACTTCTTCCTCATAACAGGCATCCAGTAAAAAACAATTTGAGATAACACAAAACACGTATGATTAACCAATGCTCGTAAAGGTGAATTTAGGAAGTTACTCCTTTTTATTTATTCTAATTTTTCCACATAGGTACGCCTCTACTTCTACGTTAATCTGCTTCAGTCTCTCTTTCATATACGTACGCAATTATACATTTACACATGTAATCAAGCACGCACACGCATCCTATTTTCCATTTAGGTCTTCGCCTGTTTCTGTGTCATTCCACTTCTGTCTGTGTTTTTGCTTGCCTCCCCTCTCACTTCTCCTTTCTTTCACTTACGGTTGTTTCGTCCCCTTCTTCGTCGTCGTTCTACTTTAGTATATCTGTTTGCTTCCCTTTCAATCCCGCCTATCTCTATCTATTACTATTTTCTGTTCTCTTTCTATTTATATGTATTATTTTTTCGCAATTATTTTTTCCGTAAGCCAGTCTCAATTTGTCTGTCTCTCTCCCCTCTTTCTTATTCTACGCAAGTTTGCCTAGTTCTCCCATTCCCCATTTACCTGCATTTCCTGCTTGAACATTTTTTTCTTTGCCATTCCGTAGTGGTCGTATTGCTTCTACAAATCTGCGTGAATTTCTATTTCTGTCAATTGTTACTTCTTGTTCAAATAAAATCAGCCTTTCTTTTTTTCTTTTTTCTATCTATCTATCTATCTTGCATTCTGTCTTTGTATGTGGTGTTCTGCCTTCATGATCCAGATTCACACAAAAGGCAATCAGGCATTCTGTTTTTATTCTATCTTGCCCAAGACGTATCACACACTTTGATATTTATTCATAATGCTGCGTTAAAACTTTGAAATTTTATGCCAGACATTTCTCACTCTATAACCATCATGCATGCTCTAAAGAAAGATGTAAAATGATCTTTTTTTGAAAATTTCTTGCTTTAGTACAGATTCTGTGTATTAGTGGTTTTGTCTCGTGTGATCAATTTTCTTTAAGGAAAAAAAAAACAAAAAGAAACACGAGAAATAAGAAATACAACATCGAATAATTAACGAGTGTACTGAGCAGAGCACATCTTTTGGCTCTAAAGAATGTGCGATAATACAGAATATAATAAAAATCGAGTGTTTAATGGCATGTAAAATCTTACAAAAGGTTTCTGATAATTAACAACGTGTTCGTTTTAGAGAATGTAGTAAGTTGCAAAAAGTTTTTTCTCTTAAATCGGTCTTCTTGAAGGAGAGAAACAGTCGAAAGTAGAAATGTCAATTTACTTCTTTAGCAGAAAACTGAATTACGATAGCAGAAAATCCGTGCCAAATGTTATTCACAAAGGGATCCACCTATCCGAAACAAAACACAAATGGAGATACGATCGCGAATAGAAATACAAACTTGCGCTCGACAATAGAAAAGGCCGCTCCTGTGAACCTAGTGGCCATATACGCTGGTTCTTGGCTAGTCCTCCGAGATGGGATCAGAGTTCGAGTAATGATGAGGCAAGAGGATTGTGTTTGCCATAAGTTGCTGGTTCTCTCTTTTCCCTAGAATCAGTGTCCCTAAATTAGGAAAGAGCGACTGCTTATAGCCCTTAGAATTGTTTTCGTAATCGTTAAACCGGAAGTGAAAAAAAAAAAAGAAGACGAAAAAAATTGTGAATATTGAGATGAAGGAAACGGACGTAAATCTTTTCCAAAGTGACTGGTATTCTGCGCAGAAAATATTATTCTAATCGACGTTTTCGAAGAACACCTGTGATTTCAGATACAAGCACACATTTCCTTCCCGAACAAAACTGTGTTTTTGCGAAAAGAACGAGTACATAAAATATTTCCCATCACAGGAGCTTTCCTTCACAAAAAACTAAATCTTCGAATCTGATTTTTGCAACAGAGAACTTATATACATGTATACCCCCTAACGAGAATATAGGGAATTATTTAAAATGTACGACATGATCAGCATTCTTCATTAATATAAAATTAATTGTTCCGATCAGGTTTTCCGAAGCCGAAATAAATTCTCACATAGAAATATGTATTAAAAAAGTGCACTAGCGTCAGAATTGTGCATTATGAAAAATCAAAAACTCTCCATAGGAAAAGACAAAAACGATTTTTCAAATTTGACTAATAGGTGCATGGGTAAGGTGTTCACAGAGGGATGAATGGAAGAATAAAATGACTACAAAATTGTTTTTTTTTATTTTTATTTCAGGAGATGAGCTAAAAATGTAGAAAACGAAGCTAGAATAGTCACTATAGCACTAAAGGCAAATGTCGATTAACAGGTCGCTAACAGTAGTTTATCTGAACTTTGCAAACTGGAGCAAACCTACAGTCCAAAGAAAAAGCAAACTGTGAAACGATATACAAATTCTTGTTTCATAAGTTTCAAACTTTCTTCGCACTTTTTCTTCCGACATTATAGTTCTGTTTTTCTTGGAGCGAAGCCGCCAGAATCTCTCTATCATGATGGGAACGGGACGAATTCGCACGAAAATTATCTCGCGTTGAAGAAGGGACAAGAAGAGCACTCCATCTTCTTTGCTAGTTCAGTGGCAGGAGTGAGCGTTTAACCACTCAGTTGTTGGGCCTCTTCCTCATTTGCAGAAACTGAAGCCTTCAAATGACTCCACAAATAAGTATTTATATTAATGGAACGAATCTGTACTATTTTAGAAATTGCCGTTCGCGAACATTTATCAAAAAAAAAAAATGAGAACCCATGGCTCGCCAACTATTCACAATGGTATTCAGAAGTAACACAGTTTATTAATAGAAAACTGAATGACTGTGGTCAAGAATTAAAAACGTACTAATTCTTCAGAATGAAAAACTTAAAATTCTGAATGATAAAAATCACAGTGTATGACGTATATTCTTATTTAACTTTCATTTTCTTTCCCAGTGTAAAATTTGAGTTCGTTCTCTTTAAGCGTTTCAAACTTAACGTTATATTTTCTCACTCGGTGAATGTTATTTGGCAGCAGTCTTGAGCGGGTCGACGTGTGTATGCTTTAACATGATAACAACGATGTATATAATGTGTGGAGCGAGCACTGTTAAGTGAGGGTAGATTAGAGCAGCTTTGCGCTGTACGACCTTCAAGACCAGCTTTGTATTTTAATTCGGTAAAAGCACGTCAAGAATGACGGACGAAAATAAGATGAATAACTTTTTAATAACCAGGTATTCTTTTTGTTTATATATAATTTATGACTACAAAACTTGTGATGTTGAGATAGAATAAAATAACGTTTATTCATAGTTAAATGTTTATTTAGCATTGACTATAGTTTCGCAGAGCTATCATTGACGACTTATATAAGTGATGTGACTTGAAGATCAAATAAAGACATTAGAATACAAATTTGGAAGATGTGAATCCGTTTATTGGTGTAAATGTGACATAGATAGTAAAAAAAAATTGAAAATTTCGTCATCCTCGAGCGGGAATCGACCCCCCCCCTTCCCCAGATAATACTCGGGTGCTATCCGGGGGGCGCGGGTTCGATTCTCGCTCGAAGACGACGAAATTTTCAAGTTTTCGGATATTATCTGACTTAACATCCATGTCATATTTACACCAATAAACGAATTCACATCTTTCAAATTTGTATTGTACAATGGTGTAATCCTATTTCATTCATTGATAAAGCCATTAGTTTGTGATTATACACTACTCTCTTCTGGACGTTAGTAAGCCCAATATTGTTCATTGTGTAGTTTTAAGGATTTTGTGCTAAAAGTTACATGGAGCACAACTTTAAGAAGCATTACAAGTATCACAGATGTACGTGAAGTAATGTTTTGAGATAATACAAATTTAAAGTAAAAAACAAGTGAAGCATAGATTTTTTGAATAAACGGGCAACGGTATTTTGAAAAACTGATTTTTCGGGTAATCGCTTAAGTTAAAAAAAGAAAGATCTTGCTAGAGAAAAATTTGAAAAGATTATTGAGATATAATATTGGGTTGATTCATAAGTTCATGCCGGTTTCTCACCGCACTACAGGAATGTATTACATCAGAAGGGAAAACGGAATCAATCAACTATGTATCCTCTCCTAATTGTTTACGATGGTGTCCCAACATTTGGATAGGTCTGCAATGCCATTATTGAAAAAACGTGCAGGTTTTACTGCGAAGAAATCATCAAGGAAATTCTGGAGATCAACATCATTGTTGAACGTTATGCCACGGAGTGCATTCGACAGAGATCGAAACAGGTGATAATCTGAAGGGGAGACGTTTGGGGAATTGGCCGGATGTGGAAGAATCTCCTATTTCATGTCCTGAATGGCCATTTTGGCCATGTTTGCACTGCGAGAGCGTGCATTATCATGTTGGAGAAGGACACCATGGCGCCGATGTGGCCGTTTTTGCTGAATGGCTTCCTCCACACTGCAGAGTTGCTCACAATACAGTGCAGAGTTGATGGTCCGATTCCTTGGCAGCATTTCCTAGTGAATAATGCCTTCCATGTCCAACCAGACACACAACATGATCTTCACAGGATGAAGGTCATGTTTTGGACGTGATGTGAGCGTCTTGTTTGGGCTTAACCATTCCCTCCGATGCCTGCAATTCACGTCAGGTAACACTTTTCATATCCAGTAACAATACGTGACAGAAAGGATTTGTGTTGCTGAGAATATTTGCGACAACGGGCGAGCAAGGAACAATATATGGCAACAGGCTGATTCTTGTTGTCCTCGGTGAGCGTGTGAGGCACCTAAGGCCCCAATTTCTGGACCTTTCCTATACGTTCCAGGTGTCGCACCACTGTGGCCTGATCACAGTCCATCTCAGTGGTCGATTCGCGTGTGGTTTGAAGCGGATCCAAGTGGATGAGATGGTTCAAATGATCCTCATCAAAGTGAGATGGACGACCTGAGCGTGGAGAGTCGTTGAGGTCAAAATTGCCACCTCGGAACCGCTCAAACCATTTTTGGGCTGTCCTCGGAGCAATAGCATCCTCCCCGTACACAGCATACACAGCCTCGGTGGCTGTGGATTCCTTGTCAAACTCGTAGAGGAGCAGATATCGGAAATGTTCATTCCTCTCTACTTGACACTCCATACTTCCGGACCTGAAAACCAAAAAACCATTAGCCACAATCACACAACGCAATATGATTTCGATACACGATATTACTGGCTACATTTTGATATACAACCGGCCATCTGCACCATCACTACTGACCTGGGAAACACTCGTGGAATAAAACGGCATGAACTTATGCATCAACACAATAAAAAGAAGCATGATTAACTCTTGCACATAATGAAGTATGTATATTAAAATACACTACGGTGTAAAGTGGTTCAAGAAATGGATTTGCTATGCACATTAAGAAAATCCGCAATATTTTTCTGTGCAAATTTTAAGGTCCGTTTTAGAATAAGCAACGTTATACTGTACGTGTGTATACATTTGCTCTAGAACATTCAGGTATCTGACGATTGGTGGCTAAGTCACAAGTGTACTATGTCTGGACCTCAGTGGAGGTCATTGTTTGGGTCCATGCATCCATACAAAGTGAAACCTCAATTATACGTTTTTCTAGGGGATGATTTTAAAAAAAGTATAAATGTACAAAACGTATACACGAAATTTCAAAATGTGAAATACTGTTGTAAAATTTATGCTTTTAAGGTATATAAGATATTCCTTAAAAATGATTTATTTAATGTCGAACTGGCGGAGAAAGTATAAAAAGCGTTATAAATAATAATATATTTTACCGCATTGCAAAAACCTTAAACCCTCTGAAAATTAAAATTCTCATTTGCCTATAATCCTGATTATAGATTAAGACACATTTTCAGAACTAAAAACGTGAGACCAGTGCTTTAGCATTGAACTCATGAAGAAACTGCTGTTTTTTTCTGCAGATTCTGAGTGCATCCATTTGAAGCCAGAACGTTGAATATTGATTATACATTCAGGATTCTATTCTACTAGGCCACGAAGAATATTGATTAAAAATATTGTTGAATATTCATTATACATTTAGGATTCTATTCTACTAGGCCACGAAGAATATATATTGTTAAATATTGATTATACATTTAGGATTCTATTCTACTAGACCACGAAGAATTTTTTTTTTATTGGGGGTTTAACGACCACCGTGAGCAACTCAGTGGGCTATCAGCAGACACCCGTCCCTAATTTAGGGTCACTGGTTCCAGGGAAGGGAGAGGGACAGTACCGTATGACAAACACAATATCCATGCCTCACCGGGATTCGAATCCGGTCCCCTATCGGACGAAAGATCAGAGGCCATCGCTTAGACCACGAAGAATATTGATTACATATATTGTTGAACATTGCTTATACATTTGGGATTTTATTTTACTTGGCCACGAAGTAATGTAGCCACAAAGTTATGTTCCAGAGATTTATCAGTTTTTAAACAGCAGGCGGGTGCCTCTTTTTTGTTTGTTTGTTTGTGTGTGTGTGTGAGAGAGAGAGAGAGAGAGAGAGAGAGAGAGAGAGAGAGAGAGAGAGAGAGAGAGAGAGAGAGAGAGAGAGAGAGAGAGAAATGAAATGCGAAACCAATTTTTCATCCAAACCGAAAGTAAACATCATACCCTTCTCTGATGGGATCAGCGTTCAACTTTGGCTGCACCAAGAAGGAACTCAACAATGCTGTCTCAATTCGCCCAAAGTTGTAACACACCGGGTTGTGCATAAATGAATCAAAGAACTGTATATTTTTAATAATCTGAAATACAAAATTTTGAAGTGTAATCGCTAAAAGTGTAAAAGTGAATTACATACACTGATTAGCCATTACATTATGACCACCTACCTAATAAGCTGTAGGACCTCCTTTAGCCAGCAAAACAGCACCCACTCGGCGAGGCATCGATTCGATGAGGTGGCGATAGGTATCCTGGGGTATCTGGTACCATAATGTCAACAGCAGGTCCTTCAGTTTCCGTACATTTCGGGGTGGTGGTGATTTAGCGCGAACACGCTTTTCCAAATCGAACCACAAATGTTCAATTGGGTTCATCTCAGGTGAATTTGGAGGCCAGGGCATTAACAAAAAGTCACCAGCATGTTCCTCGAGCCACTCCTTGGCGATTCTGGCAGTGGCGCATTATCCTGTTTGTAATGGCCATCACCAGCAGGGAACACAGTTGCCATGAATGGGTGAACTTGGTCCGCAACGATGTTCAGATACCTGACAGCTGTCAGGGATAGTGCTATTGGGATAATGGGGCCTAAAGTGTCCCAAGAAAACATCGCCCACAGCATAACACCGCCGTCGCCCCGGCCTGTTTCCATCCTCCATTGCAGCCTGCTACAATAGTGTCTGTTGGTAATCGGCGTATCAGCGCTCGGCGTTCTACGTGATGCACCATGAATCTTGATTTGTCAGACAAGGCCACTTTCTTCCAATCATCCACGGTCCAATCTCGATGATCTTGGGCCCATTTCATACGTTGTTGGCGATGACACGCAGTCAGCATGGGGACCCTGCTGAGTCTTCGGTTGCGCATGCCCATGCGCAGAACGCTGCGATGAACTGTGTACTGTGACATATTGCTCTGATCACCATTTTTGTAGCTGCGGGTGATTTGTCGCACTCTGGCCCTGCGGTCGCTGTGAACAATGCGCGACAGTTTCCGCTCCCCTCTGGCATCAGTGAGTTGCGGACGACACACGGACGGACTACGGTTTATCATTTGGTCATCTGTGCACCACTTTTTATACGTACTCACTACAGCGGCACGTGAACAATCCACAAGCCGTGCCATCAAAATTTGTCCTTTTTCAAACTCCGATAAATCGGAAGCTTTTTCCCATTCTGACTCCGAACACTCTACTAACCGAAAGCTGGTCCTCGGGTTGTTCTGTGAACTTCACCAGCGCCACCGTTCAGTCTCCAGACGCGCTCATTTCTCTAGGCTGGGGGTGGTCATAATATAATGGCTCACTGGTGTATTACCGAGTTAAAAAGGAGATAGAAACTACAGTAAAATATCAGGACTAGCGCAAAAAAACGTATAAAAGTGAAAAAGGTATAACTGAGGAAAGAATAACCGAGGTTCCTCTGTATGTGGTGTCAGCTGTACGGTTATGCTCCGACTTTTTTTTTTTTTTTTTTTACTTTTGCTGGCATTTACTTAAAAACCAGAATTGTTTGCTTCTCCATTCTTGTGTAAATATGGGAAACTTGGGGCTTAGAGCACAATGAAACATGCTTGCCATCTTCTTCCTTGAGCTGCGTGAAAATGAAAATAAATTAATTAATAAAAAGGATTTTTTTTTCCAGCGTACCAATTAAAAATTTGCCCATATATCATCTACACAGATGAATTTTCCTTCATCTCGAATAATGTCCCACATTTCTTCAAGTTCAAATAAATAATAAATAAAAGAAAATATCAAACGCTATAGAAAAATATCTAACCGAAATCTGAAAGATGTAATTACGGAGTTCAAGTGCTCTAAATTCATTCAAAATTTTAATGAGTACAATCATACCAATCGAATATTGCCCATATATCATCTGTACGGATGAATCTTCCTTCATCTCGAATAATATCCCGCATTTCTTCAAGTTCAAATAAATAATAAATAAATAAATAAATGAAACACTATGGAAAAACATCTAACTGAAATCTGAAAGATGTAATTATGGAAGTTCAAGTGTTCTAAATCCATTCAAAATTTTAATAAGTCGACGGAGAATACTCAGATTCTCAAGCTTAGAAGTCACGCTCATAAAACTTTTTCTATGTTCTCACTATATTTTTGTCTTATACATTCGAATGTGCCTGTTTTAAGAATATAAACTAAGCTATAGCCCACATATCGATTTTTTTTTTGTCTTTCTATCGAACCGATAAGTGTTTCCGATCTCTGCTCTGGGCGAAGATTAAAATTCGAACAAGTAAGTAAATTGGGACTTTTTTGTGGGTGAATAAAAAAAGCATTTTTTTCATGGTGGGGAACGCAAACAAAGCTACAAATACAAATTCCAGCGGATTCTAGGATACTAAACATAAGCAATTCTAAAGGCAGATAAAACGCTGGTGAACCTTTTTCACTGCATGGACTTCTTCAACGGACGAAAAATTTAGCTCTGATTTTTTGGCGATTTAATAATTAATTTTAGCTTCAGTTTTAGCTTAAAAATTCTGAAACCTGAACTGTTTTTCTAAACTAATATAAAAGTTATCAAAGTTTAATTATTTAAAAAAGTGAAAAATATTGGATGGTTAATTGTCTTTTTCCATCATCCCCTCAAGTAACTTATGTTATTGTAGGAAGCCATATACGTAAAGATAAAATTTAGGTGCTAAAGCTTTAGTGAAGGTCTTTCTTTCTTTTTCGTTTTAAATTTTATCCAAGAGAGTTAAACAGTGTTAATTTGGAGGATTGCAGTGTTTTCTCTGAATGTCTTCTTGTACATTAATAAATGTTGATAAATAAAAGTACGTTTAAGTTTCAAAAAAGTCTTCCTGAAACTAAAACTGAGGAGTTTTCGGATGAGCAGTTGACCCTAACATCACCAACTTCTCACGAAACAAAATTTAAGATCGTAGGAAAATACAGTATTTAATTCGTTCTCTTCAAAATAAAAAGGTCATTAGCAGAAAGAAGCGCGCAGCGGGCGTTAACCCTCTCCGCAACTTTGGATCTAACGACCTCCAGACAGAAAATATTAGCCAATTTGCAAAAGGAAAAGGGAATGTTCCTTTAAAAAGCAGTAGGGGAGTCATATGAATGCATACACGTATTTCGCGATATAACGGGAATTACATCAGACAAACGTGTACGTTATTTTTTATCTATAAAAGAACTAAACGGTCGTATATATATATATACATATCGTTCGCTCATCAAGATATGGTTTTTCGTTCGCTACTGATGAAAGAAAAGGATAAGAGGGAGGGGCAATGATGATAGTTCCGGGACAGCGTCCCTGTCTGTAGAGCGCGTAATGAGCGAACTAAAAGTCCAAAGTTCCTCGTTCTCGCGGTCATCAGAGGAACTAATTAGATAAGGGAAGAGAAGGAATCCTCCTTCCGATGCTACAGAGAGGGAGAGAGAAAGTGCATCCGATCAGAAACAGCAGGAAGCAACAGCACTGTAATCGGATGCGCATTGGTGTGCTCGGGTCAAGTTCATCTGCGCATCGCGTCAGCGCCTCCTCCTCCCTTGCAAGCGAGCGAGAGAAGGTACCCGACTGAGGGCTTCCCCGCAAACATTTGAGCAGTTGTGGGCCTCATTCGAAGCATGTGCGAGCAGGCGGGGCTGTACCACTCGAATCTCATCCACGACCCCCGACGACAGAGACCGGAGAAGACGTGAAGTGATGAGGCACCCGGCCGTCCTCTGGCTGCTGCTCTTCCTCGGCCTCGAACTCTGCTGCTCCTGGTGCTTCGGCCTCTCTGTAACCCAGACCTGCCCCGTCCAAGGGGTAGGACTGGACCCAGCCTCCAAGACATACCTCGCACCGGCCGTCTTCCAAGGGAGATTGGTGTCCATGTCGAAACACGGTACCGCCGTTCTTAGGGCAACCTTCCGTGTACAGAAGGTTCTCAAAATGGAAGAGTCCTCTTCTCCGAAAGTGGTACTGAAGGAAAAAAATGACGTTATCGTGGAGTTTACTCTCAACGCTACTCACTCGCGTGCGCGGAGAAGGCCCGCCGGAGGAAGACTGCCCCCTTGCAGAGGGGTCATGATCCGCGAGGAGGACCTTGAAGTGCACCAGAGATATATTGTTTTTGTGGCTGTGAAGCGATCGTCTAATCTGCTGGCTGTCGCCATACCTGAACCCTTTGCCCGCAGAAAGGCGGTCTCTAAAATTTTGTGTCCAAAGTGTGGTGAGTAATTCGTTAACTTCTTAATTTGACTGCATGAAAATTTTATCATTTTCGTATACTTTCATAATTCAACTGTGTGTGAATGTTTTTACGTGCACCAGGGATTATTGAACTCGAATTTGAGCTAAAATCCTTGCGTGGATATAATTTCAAGAGATTTCTTAATAATTTTTTTAATGAAAACGATTTTGCTTTTAGAAGTTCAATTGGTATTATTTTCAAACAATTAAAAATTATTTATTAAATTTGGTATTCTCAAAATTTTTAAATCACTTTATTAGATTACTCATCTTAGTGTTGTGGTTTTTACACGCATGTTAATGTAACCCAAATGACGCCTTTCCTGTAATATTGATGTATAAGTAAAGTCCAGTGCTTGCTTAATTTCCTTCTGAAATGTAAACGCATTAATAAGAACCGATTCTCAGGTAAAAAAGAAATGCGAAAAATGAGGAGTATCGTAAAAACAAAACAAAGGCTGAAATGGTAAAAAATATGTATGTAATTTCTCTTTTTGCGAGCGGAAATCTTCCTAAAATCTCATGACCTACTATTCAAAACCAATTGTCGTCACAAACATTGCTGAGATCATATTAAAGGCTGTTATAGCGGTAAATAAAGATTATAAAAAAAGGTATACAGAGTGTAGAATTTCCACGTACGAAGATCAAAAGAAAATACTGAAATTTAACTAATCGGATATTTTCGTATTAAAAATAACTTATGCGTTTCTTCCGTTATGAGTAGCAATTTCGTGTTAATTATTTATCCTCAATTAAACCTCACTGATTTGTACAGTTTAATGAACGAAGTTTCAGTATTTTTTTGCCATCAGAATTGAAATATTTATTCAAAATTTACTGTTTCGGCAGGGTAGTCACCATGCAAATGAACGTTTAAATCCTTAGTGTATTAAGTACTTTTAACATTTTTTGGTGGGAGTCAACTCCCTTATGAGCGTCTAACACCAGGAGACATCCACCTTCCCCAATTCTGACAACTATATCCAAGGAAGTGCGAAAACCAATACGATAAGAATGATGTAAACTTAACTATTTCTTTATAGAATTTTTAATTACAGATTTTTTTTTCAATATGAACTTACTGCAGTATGCAGGCTGAAAATATTAGGCTCCTTCGCGATTTCATTCAGATTTACCCCAAGCAGGTTAAACTGCGATTATATAATGCCTCACCTTTTATTCCGGCGTTCAACCTATATCTTAGATTATGAATGTGTTATGAATATTTTTATATATGAGTATGGTAAAATAAAAACGCAATTTTCTTTTCTGTTACAAAGTTTTGAAATTTTCATTTGCAGTCAGGGGCTGCACGAAATCTTTTTAATATTTGTATATTTTCAATAAATGCCGTTTAAACATCCAATTGCAGATTTATACGAAATGCAATGTATTTGATTAAAGTTCCTGTCGCAACTGTTTATTTACTTGTGTCATACGAAGCTTCAACCTCAACATTCTCAAATTTTGATGAGCTTGAAGCGCACATTTTCGGTGATGGATTACGTTCTTAGTGTACCATGGGAAGGGGAAGTATCATGATAAAAAAAAAAATCAAAGAATTTTGCTCTAGAAACTAGATAATATTTGTAATAATGAAACTAACGCTGATTTTTCATAGATATGGGAAATGTATACCTGTGGCACCCTCGTTTCAGATGCTCTTATTATTTCATCGGCTCTAGTGAGAATGGAGCAAAAAATTAAATACGTGCTCATTCCAGAAAGCAAACGGAAATTCGTTGAGTGGTAAAGCTTTCGTTTGGTTACTTTACATAATATATTCTTCTATACCCCATAGTTGCCTGTTCTGAGATGCGTCCCATACTATATCCAGTAGCAGTTTGTTTCCTAAGCTTCAGTAAAAGAAAGTTTTGGGTATCAGTTCTTTCTTTTCTGGTGCTGATCCACAAATGATCATGATGATCATATGTAGAGGATTTTAGGAAGGCAGTGTCTGACCCCAGGTCTTAAACAACCCTTAGAAACAGGAAGCTAGGAGATTTAAGCTAGAGTGCCCGATAGGAAAGTGACACGGAAGCGAAATAGAAATGGGGAGAAAGACGCCCTTATTTATTACCGGGGGGGGGGGGGGCAGTACCCGTGGCCCGACGGCTTAACGTACCCATCCGACGCACGGCGGATATTTAGTGGATGGAGCGTTCGTACCTGCCTGGGATCGAACCTGAAGTCCTTTCCGCGGCAGTCACGAACGTTGCCCACTAGGCCACCCGCTGCCCGTGCTGATCCACATTTTAACTGCGCCATTTAAATATCTAATTACCGGACATAAAGTTATTTCAGAAACTTCTTTAGAGCATCCTGTTTTGTTTATAAAAGGATTTGTTTTCTTAAATATCTCTGTTTCATGCTTTCCAATCCTTAAGGTAAAATACAAAAATCTACTGGCACGAAAATGTGGAACTCTAAAAAATGTCTAATATAAAAATATTATATTATCATGAAGTCAGTCCAGTTCTGCAAAGTATTTTCAACATGAAATTTCAGGAATTTATTTTTTTAACTTCGTTATGCAAGTAAGCTCTTCGTTGATTATTTTTTCTCTGCCGCAAACTTTGTCCCTTGTGTTCGTGAAAGAATGCCTCTGTTTAATTCGGCAATGCATTAAGTCGAAATACAGTTGTTCTAGAAGAAGAAATGCATTGTTGAGTACAGCATCATTCACATATACCGGGGCCGCTTTGTTGGATCCTCTAGGTATAATTAAACGAATTATGTCCTTCTTGCGTTTCCAGAACATTTACTGTATGAAGATAATATCTGAAAGTAATTCGCATTTCTTTGTGTACTCCTGAAATATCCCAACTGCTGTTCGTACCTGATTTTGTTCTGCGACTAAAAATAACTGGAAACAAAGTGATGTTTGGAACACGTTAAGTGAGTACACAATGCTTTTCATTTATAACAAAGCAACAGTAACTCCTAGAAGCGCTTTTATGGGCAAATTAGCATATTTAAAAAAAAATTCTATAATTTTGTTGTTTTGATTAATCAGGCAAAAGCTAAATTCTTTGTTTCGGGTGCTTCATGCTTCTCTGAAACCTGTTTGTTCTTCATACTTACCAAGTTTAAATTCAGCTAATCTTCCCCGATTGCCGAGTAGTCAGCGACGTAGGTTTCTGGCTAGTTGCCCAAGCTGGATCCCAATTCAAGTCACAGATGAGGAAAGAATCTTTATATACAGTTCTTGTTATGTCTGTATATTTCGAGTTTACTTTTTATTTTAATCGATTCAACTGATATATCATCAGAAGTGCTCTAATAAACAATCGTGAAATTTTCATATGCATTTGCAGTAGTATAAATATCTACTGACGCGCTCGTTTCTTCATTAAGCGCCACTGACGATTAGTTTTTACATTTTTCGTATACGGTGCTGCAGTTAATTTCAGGACGCAGTTTCACTATTTTCCAAGTGTGGTGGTGCGAAAAATTATTAGCCATTCAGTTTGTTAAATCCATTAGAACAAATATTCGCACCGAAGTTATAGTTATTTTCTTTGGAATTACATTGTGTGCAATATCGATTTTGATTCAATAACTGATTTCAAACCATATTAGTTTCCCTTACCAAAATTTTTGATTACAGCTGTAACGTATGAAAAATCCGTTTATTGGCTTCTCGTTTACTTTAGAGTGAGCAGTGAGCGACTTCCTGGTGAGCCACCAGTCTAGTGCGCCAAAGCTTGTCTTGTGTTCTTATATATTTATGTCAATAAACGGGTTTTTCATACATTACAGATGTTGTTTTTGGTGTATTCTTCCCGGTGTTCTACAAATTTTTATTCTTGTTTTTATGTTTTTTTTTGTTGAGCGGTCCATAACCAGAAGTCGATAATTATTAACGAAAGTTCGATTAGCTCACAAGCAATGAAATAAAATATTTTCATCATTTTTTAACACAACCTCATATCATTTTCTGCCTCTGTATATTGTACATCCTCAAAAATAATTTTCTGCCTATAGTAGTCAAAACTTTTTTTTTTCATAAAAAAAATACTGCGTAACTTCTTTTGCCTTTATATCTTCTCTTGCTAAAGATTTCACATGATAGAGAAATTACTTTTATTTCACTGTTAAAACTTCATGAGTATGCAAAGAAAATTAAAAAGGTGCTTCTCTTCACCGTCGGAAATACTGTATATAAAAAACCTTTATTGTGTGCAATGCTCCTTTGTATTTGCAAATTAAAGGAACAGAGAATATAACTTCTCTTCGTACTTACTTATCGCTGATTTTTAAACTTACTTTTATAGATTCATGCGTTTTCTTTCAAGTCCCTTTTAAATTATTTCTTTAAACTTCCTTTTTGCTTCTTTTTTCATTTTATTTTCTTCTCCTGTTAGACTGAAACGTATCAGAAAGTTTAAACATATCTCAGGGTTCTTCTTTATTATTTTATTTTTTTTCCTGTTTTACATGTGACATTATTTATCTTCTTGGAAATATTTTCACCTTCTGCGTGTTGTGATTGAGTGATATTTCACAACAGAAAGCATGACTTCCATTCAGAATTGTTCCGGCGTAAAATTCCATCGTAAAGCACCAGAAATATTCCAAGTGGAATACCCAATATATAACGAGTGAGATTTAAAAAAATGAAAATATCGCATGCATATATTTATTTTGACCATCGGTGTTTAAATGTTGTAAAGTCTTTCACATGTAATTATAAATTGCTTGCATCTTCTGTACGTGTAGTACAAAAATCAGTCACGTAACAGGAAATATATGGAATTTATAGCAACGTGAAAACGCGTGTCCTCAATAGTTAAGCTTAGTTTAGAAAATGAATTTCTAGAAATTGAAAGGTAGTATTGAAGTTTCAACTTGCTTATCAAGACGTTAAAATAATTAAAGGCGTAAAATAATCGCAATTTTCAAGACGTAAACTAATTTATTGAACTTAAATTAGCTAAAAAATAACGTCGTTTCGAATATTGGGAAAGCGATCTCAAAGCACGACAAACTCTAACGTTACATCAGAATGACAAATGAAACTGTTGTATAAAAGAGGAGAGGGGGGGGGTAAAAGTGAACATGGTAAAGATTAAAAAGATATGTATCAGCAATATAACTTATGCCTGTTTTCGAACATAATTTCAAAGCAACTTTGTGGTGAGTAGGTCTTTGCAACTTCTTACTTTCCTTCGCTTATATAATCTGGTGAAGATCTGAAGTTCATTTCAGATAAATTATCTTTGCGATGAAGAGAAGACCTTGTAGTTATAAACTTCCGGATTGAGAACTTGGTAAACATCTGAAGTTAAAATTAAGAGCTTTGGATAAGTTTCGTCGAAAGAATTATCTCATTTTTAAGCACTGTGATCTTACAGACCTAAAAAAGTCAGAAATTAAATACAAGTTCTTAAGAATTTTTGCGTATTCTAAAAATTTAGATAAATAACCTTTGCGATAAAATGTTGCTGTTCTTTCAAATTCCCATGCTTTTATAATTTAGAAAATAACCGAAATTAAGTTGGAGTATATCAGGTAAAACCTGTTTTTTACAAATTTAGAAAAATAGCATAGATAAATATATCCAAAAATTGAAGTTTTATATCAACACTTCGGGTGGATTTCGTCCTGCTTTGAAAGTATAGGTGAATGACCTTCGTGATGAGGAGTTAGCTTCACTTTCACAGTTTCTTTAGGAACTCCAATTTGGGTACTTTGAATAGGTTTCGTAAAGCTTTAATTTGAATCAGGGATTCTGCATGAGTTGAGCTATATTTTCATCAGTTATGAGGAAAATTCCGGGCACGGGCGGGCTAGGCCTGGGCTAAAAGTTTTAACGTCTTGATACTAGATTAAAAACATCATATGGGATAGCAAAATGACGAACTGATTTGTGACATAATCAGTTCACCCTCACAAGTACTTTTCCATACTATTGATTCAAAATAGTAAATAAAATAAAGTCAAATTTAATTTCAGATTTAGTTTTGACTGGATAATTGATTTCTTCGAAATACATATACGCATTTTAAAAGACATTTCATTTAGGTTTCTAATAGAAGTGTTACCGTCTTTATTTTCTTTACCATGCAGCGTTTGTGTGCAACTGACTTACAAAACACTACATAAGATCAAAAACTTTTTTTTTTTTATTGAAGGTTCAACGACCACCGTGAGCAACTGAATAGGCTATAAGCAGTCGCCTGTCCCTAATTTAAGGCCACTGGTTCCAGGGAAGGGAGAGAGCCAGCGCCGTAAGACAAACACAACATCTATGCCTTACCGGGATTCGAACCCAGACCCAACTCGGACGAATGGTCATAAGCCATTGCTTAAACCACTGCGCCACATGGGCGGCATCAAAAACTTCACCTACAGTGAAATACGTGTCACTCAAATAAAGTTCAAGGAGTTGTTACTTACAGCTAATCCTTTATTGCTGTCAACAGGCACGTGATCATTTGCACTTCAACAACGTGAGATCAACGAAACTTGGGTTAATATTCACAATAACACTTAAGTACGAAACACAACACTGTCATTAAAGTAGAACACGTAGCCTTCAAAATATTTAAACGGCAATTAAGCAGTCTCGTATCCAAAAGAAGCATTAACGTTCACCACCAAATTCCCCTTCTCACAGCTACTGCGTAGCCTTTACATATCTCTCGTCTTGTTATATCACATGAATACGTCACTTGCGTACTGACCTCAGGGTGTTGCCAAACCTCCATTCATGTGAGAGAGAATATATCACGTTAAATTTGGAAAGTGCAAAAGAGAACAAACTCAAATTTACATAGGAAAAAGAACTAAAAATGAAAGTTAAAACAGAATATCCGTCAAAACCACCACGCATACATCACCTGGCTATCATCCTTTTTAAAAATGAGCTCTGAAACGTTGAAATGAAATTTCATTTTCGCTCTCTGGACTTCAGTTTCCCATAAGAAGGTGTAGGAGTGCTAAAGGCAGCCATCCGTACGTCGGGCTTGCTTGGTTGCTTAAACATAACCCTGCAGAAATCAGATAATGCGCAGCATGCCCTGATTTCTGCGCGGGACAACCAAAATTATATTTTGGTAAGAATTTGTACATTGTAATTAGAACTTATAGAATAAGATGTTTCGATCAGTTAACATCAAATAAAGATTACTAATAATCAAAATTGATATATTCAACATACATTTTTGAAATAGCGCATGCGGAATATATTATTAATATAAACATCCAGATCCGTCTCTTTGGAACGCTTGACGTCACACCAACGTCTGCATTGTTGCGTCGTCCCTTATCGATCAATTCGTGGGTGTCAAAATGATTGCCTGCTATATATTGTAATAGCAGGAGATCACTTTGGATGTCAAAGTGATCGCGTGCTAATTTAAAAACATTGGATTATCAATGACTCGAGTTCTATTTATTCGATCTACAAAATTCGAATTAAAATCTTAACATCGCGGCAAGTTGCGTTTGTATATTAATTTAATTTGACACAATTTGAATATTAATTTGTACGCTATAATTATTTTTTACTTTTTTAGTTTAACTCTCCGAGTTTAGTGCTCATTATATTATACATTTTGCAAAAAACAAAAATATCGATCTATCTAAACGCTCTAACCTACAATAAAAACTGAAATCTTGCGATGTCGAAGGGAGCAAGATTGCATCTAAAAGCAGATGTCGTTCCAATAACACATTGTCGAAAATTTATATAGTTCTGATTTGTAATACCAGATGTCGCATTATTCTGTAGAAAAAGCTTCGGTGTGAAACTTCAAACTAAACTTCGGATAGGACAGTGTAAAACAAGCCGTGAGGAATAACATGTGTGCCGGAGAAAAAGTAATTTAACGCGAAAAATCAAAGCAGAACTTATTAAGGTACGTTTACACGAAAACAACTCGACTACAAGGAATATTGTTGAACAACAACAAAAATTTCGCGCAGAATATTTATCGCGAGATCTTTTGAAAAACGGAAATAAATGACATTTAATTTTTAGTTCTAACATGAACGAGTTCTTACTATATAAGTTTTTACCATATTTCCTTACAAAAAGGCCGGCGTCTATTTGATTTGTTTTCAATCTGCTTCAATAGAAAATTTCACCGTTTTAGGACAGAAAACATCCCCTATATATTAATATTTAATTAAAGCTTAAAAACAACCGTCTTATGACGGGCTATAGACTAGCTTTAGTATAATGCAGCTGTATATCAGTTATAATTCTATGCTGAATTTAGTACAACAAACATTTTTCAGATCTTATGAGAAATGAAACAATTATATACAAAAATATGAAGGAAAAGAGAGAAATATCTCTGGTGGCCGAATGGTAGAAAGCGTTAATTGCTTATCATTCGCCCTAGATGGGTCCGATTTCGAATAGCAGATGAAGTATGGATAGTGTGTTGAACTTACGGTACTGGCTCTCTAACCTTCCTAGAACCAGTGGCCTCAAATTAGGGGCAAGCGACTGCTTATATATCCTAATGAGTTTACCGTGTGATTGCCGCTTAATCCTCAAATTAAAAAAAAAGGGGGGGGGGGGACATCTTTTATGTATTCAAATTTACGCATAAGCCTCAGGATTGAATGAAAAACGGGCACTGTTTCAAAAATGTTCAAAAGTTTTCTGCTGAATGACAATTTATAACCTATTTTTTTTAATTTTCTTATTTATTTTAAAGAAAATTAGGGCATAAACGGCATTAGGATTTCTTTGTTTCTTTTTTTTTCCCCAGCATACCCTGTGATTTACAAAACTCTACGTAAGCCTAGGGTGCCGAAGATCACAGCGTGAAACAGAAGTGGAAGTGCAGTACGAACCAAGGGTGAACACCCGTTTTCCCTAATTCCCGTTTGCCCTAATCACGTTTACCCCAATGGCGTTTCCCCGAAATCGCTTTTACCCGAATTCCCATTTCCCCTAATTTCGTTTCCCCTAATTCACATTTGCCCTAAACACGTTTACCCCAATGGCGTTTCCCCGAAATCGCTTTTACCCGAATTCCCATTTCCCCTAATTTCGTTTCCCCTAAATCTCGTTTCCCCTAATTCACGTTTACCCTAAACGCGTTTACCCCAATGGCGTTTTCCCCGAAATCGCTTTTACCCAAATTCCCATTTCCCCTAATTTCGCTTGCCCTAATCTCGTTTCCCCTAAATCTCATTTCCCCTAATTCACATTTGCCCTAAACACGTTTACCCCAATGGCGTTTCCCCGAAATCGCTTTTACCCGAATTCCCATTTCCTCTAATTTCGCTTGCCCTAATCTCGTTTCCCCTAAATCTCGTTTCCCCTAATTCACGTTTGCCCTAAACACGTTTGCCCCAATTGCGTTTCCCCTAAATCGCTTTTACCCGAATTCCCATTTCCCCTAATTTCGCTTGCCCTAATCTCGTTTCCCCTAATTCACGTTTGCCCTAAACACGTTTGCCCCAATTGCGTTTCCCCTAAATCGCTTTTACCCGAATTCCCATTTCCCCTAATTTCGCTTGCCCTAATCTCGTTTCCCCTAATTTCGCTTGCCCTAATCTCGTTTCCCCTAATTCACGTTTGCCCTAATTCACGTTTGCCCTAAACACGTTTGCCCTAAACACGTTTGCCCCAATTGCGTTTCCCCTAAATCGCTTTTACCCGAATTCCCATTTCCCCTAATTTCGTTTGCCCTAATCTCGTTGCCCCTAAATCTGGTTTCCCTAATTCACGTTTGCCCTTAACACGTTTGTCTGTGTCAAAGTTTCCCCTAAAAACATTTACTGTATCAAGTTTGTTCTAATTCTCCTTTGCCTTGATTCGCGTTTTCCCAGATTCATGTTTTCCGTAATTGATGTTTGTCCTGATTTTCGTTGAGCGAAATAAAACGTTTCTTTTATCGCCGAAATTCAGGAAAAAAATCGGATTTATCGTCAAATTTAGGAGAAAAATCGTTGTATGTAATTTTTTATCGTCAAATTTAGGAAAATATATGTATATTTAATCATCATCATAAACCATTATCAATCTACTGCTGGATGAATGGAGATCTCACCAAGTTTCTTCCACTACGGTCTGTCTTGCCCCAGTATCCATTTCACTCACGCATGCTTTCGAATTTCATCCACCCATCTAAAATGTGGTCTTCTTCTGGGTCTTTTCCTGTCCCTTGGAATCCAGTCCAGAATTCCGGTTGTCCATCGGAGGTCCGTTCTTCTGGCAATATGTCCAGCCGATTGCCTTTTCACATATTTTACTCTGATCATGTCTTCCACTCTTGTCATTTTCCTTATTCATGAGTTCCTTTTCTCATCTCTCCTGGTTGCACCAAGCATGTATCTCTCCATGCTGTTTCAGTTGTCTGCAGCCTTTCTATGTCTTTTTAGTTAAGATCCATGTCTCCCATCCATATGTAAGAACTCGAAGGATACATTGATTAAACACTTTTCTTTTTGAGACATAATGGCGTATTGCTCTTTAAAATTGCATTGTTTCTTCCAAAAGTACTCCATCCATCCATCCAAACAAGGGCGAGCGAAGGACATTTGCCGCGCCGTGTAAGAGAATATTTGTAGCACGTAGTTTATAAAACAGATCGTGTTTATGTTTTCTGTTTGTCCGTCCGTCCGTCTGTGGACACAATATCTCTGCAACTATTAGTCCGATTTCAAATATTCTTTTTGCGTTGGAAAGCTTGAAATGTGCGAATGATGTTCCTACATGTCGTCTTTTTATACGATGCACAATTTTGCTGCTAGAGGGCGTAAATGCAGGTGATGTTGAATTAGAAATACATTTTATTCCATATATTAATTCTAAACATCCAATTGAAAAAAATACTTTTAACTTTCGATTACGTTTATGCCGAAGACTATTTTGTAGGCATAGTCACTTTTTCATGTTTCGCATAGATTTTTGGCTAAAGGGCGGAAAATACAGTTCCTGATGTGAAATCGTTTGGATTATAAGTTTCTAATTTTTTGGTAAAAATGGTTTGGCCATTTGGGGACGAAAGGTGGGGAGAGTGGAGGGGTCTAGTCTAGTACGCTAAGAACTCTTAAAAAGTGGGCCCTCTGCGTTCACAATTCTATTTCTTGCTTTAATAAACGTTTAGTGCGATGTAGTACTTTATCTGTGGGGGCGTGACGGATACAATGGCTGCGTTGCACTTCTTTACACTTTTGTTGGCATGATTATCGAAGTCATCAACAAGAAATAATTCTCTTGCGATATCAAGACCCACCGTTTTATTTCGGTTAATAAAAATGAGGACAAATATAAATTAGGGCAAACGCGAATTAGGAAAAACTTGATACGGGCAAACGTAAAATAGAGGAAACGCGATTTAAGGGAAACGAGATTAGGGCAAACGAAATTAGGGGAAATGGGAATTGGGGTAAAAGCGATATCGGGGAAACGCCATTGGGGTAAACGCGTTTAGGGCAAACGTGAATTAGAGGAAACGAGATTTAGGGGAAACGAGATTAGGGCAAACGAAATTAGGGGAAATGGGAATTCGGGTAAAAGCGATTTCGGGGAAACGCCATTGGGGTAAACGGAATTAAGGCAAACGGGAATTAGGGAAAAGGATTAGGGGAAGTGAGGCTACGCGGAACCAAGTACGTTCATATACACTATCTACCAACAAATAATTGGACACCTGTGATAGCAAAAGAAAACGAAGTTTATTCACCTTCAATAGATGGTGGAGCCTCCACGAGCGGCGATTACAGCTGCGACCCTCCGGGGCATACTCTCAAAGAGGCGTTGTACGACGACTAGCGGTATTTTCTTCCACTCGGCTTCGAGAAGACAGGTAGTTCCTTCACCGATTTCGAACGGTGGTGGCACCCCTTAAGTCGACGCTCCAACTCGTCCCAGAGGTGCTCGATAGGGTTAAGGTCCGGGCTCTGCGCAGGCCGGTCCATTCGATTAACCCCATTGTCACCATACCAAGCCATGGTGGACCTCGTAACATGACAGGTGGCATTGCCATCCTGAAAGTAACATGGGTCCACCCTGTAAAACTGCCACAACGTAGGAAGCGCATGGTCATCCAAAATGGTGCAGTAGGTCTCGGCGTTGAGTCTACCAGGAATTGCGACCAAGGGTCCCGTGCCATCCCAGGAGAAACACCCCCATAGCATAATTCCACCGCCGCCGAACTTCACAGTTGGGACAATACATTCCGGCAGGAGGCGTTCTCCAGGCAGACGCCAAACCCAGACTCTGCCATCCGAACGGTAGAGGGTAAACCTTGATTCGTCGCTCCAGAGAACCTGTTTCCACTGTTCAACGGTCCACTGTCGACGTTCTTTGCACCACGCTAGCCGAGCAGCGCCATTGGACTTGGTGATCAAAGGCTTGTGAGCGGCGGCACGTCCATGATAACCGAGCAGATGGGCTTCCTTACGGATGGTATTCATCGAAAGAACACTCCCGGATGCCTGTTGAAACTGCTAGCGGATGTGGCCCATCGATTTGGTGCGGTTCTTTCGAATTTCTCTGGCCATCACCCGTCGGTCTCTAACTCCCAGTTTTGTGGGTCTGCCGGGTCGGGGCACATTCCAACAGTCACCTCTATTCTTCCACTTGCCAATCACGTAGGCCACTGTCGATTTTGGGTACTTCAACTTGCTGGATATGTCACGTACGGATCGGCCATTTCTGTGATACCCGACGATTACACCTTTGTCGAAATTAGAAAGCTCCAAACTACGTTGCATCTTGCATGCGACTGGTTGCGTTGTTGTTTCCCACACGATATTTAACGGCGGCGGCCGTGACATGTATCAGGACCGCAGATATCGTCGATTGCAGGGGTGTCCAATTACTTGTTGGTAGATAGTGTATATACGTACAACAAGTAGAAGAAATTTCTCTCCCTCTCTCTCTCTCTCTCTCTCTCTCTCCCTCTCTCTCTCTACATATATATATATATATATATATATATATATATATATATATATATATATATATATATATATGTATATATTGCAGCACAAATAAAAATTGGAAAAGGAGTTAGACAAGATGACACCATATCTCCCAAACTGTGTAATGTCACATTGCAAAATGTCTTTCAATCATTGAACTGGGAGAACAAAGAGATAAAGATTAATGGAGATTACCTAACTCACCTTCGTTTTGCTGATGACGTAGTCATTTTTACCACTACCCTTTCAGAGCTGCAGAGTACGATCTAAGAACTTGCTGACAAGAGTAAAGAAGTGGGGTTAAAAATGAACTTCAGAAGACATAAGTGATGTACAATGCTTTTACAAGAAAAGAAGATTTATTGATTGATGGAGAAAAGCTTGAAACAACCGATACCTACATTTATCTTGGGCAGCAGATATCAAGTGAGGGTCAAATTGGTGAAAAAATTAATCGGCGTATAAAATTTGGATGCAGAACTTTTGGAAGAAACAGCACAATTTTTAAGTGCAGTATGCCATTATGTCTTAAAAAGAAAGTGTTTAATCAGTGCATCTTGCCAGCGCTTACGTATGGAGCAGAGACATGGACCTTAACTAAAAAAGATATATCAAGACTATAGACAACTCAAAGCGCATGGAGAGATGCATGCTTAGTGCAACTAGGAAAGATAAGAAGTGGAATTTATGGATAAGGAAAATGACAAGAGTGAACGACATCATGACCAGAGTGAAATCACTGAAATGGCAATGGGCTGGACATGTTGCCAGAAGAACGGACCACCGATGGACACCTGAAATTTTAGACTGGACTGCGAGAGACAAAAATAGACCCATTTGTTCTTAATTCTCTTATGTACAAGGCGTAATTAGTCTTCTTCTGGGTCTTTTTTCTGTCCCTTGGAATCTTGTCTAAAATTTCAGTTGTCCATCGGTGGTCCGTTCTTCTGGCAACATGTCCAGCCCATTGCCATTTCAGTGATTTCACTCTGGTCACGATGTCGTCCACTCTTGTCATTTTCCTTATCCACAAGTTCCTCTTCTTATCTTTCCTGGTTACACCAAGCATGCATCTCTCCATGCTGCTTTGAGTTGTCTGCTGTCTTTGTATAATATATCCTTTTCAGTTAAGGTCCAAGTCTCTGCTCCATACGTAAGCACTGACAGGATGCATTGATTAAACACTTTCCTTTTAAGACATCTACTGTTTATTCCAAAAGTTCTCCATCCAAGTTTTATACGGCGATTAATTTCTTCGTCAATGCGACTTTCACTTGATATCAATTAATATACACTGCTGGACAATTGCTAAGGATGGATCATAAACGGCTATATAGCGCATAAAAAAGTAAGTGTGGTTGGATGCCAAGTGAAATAAAATAATGTCAGAATGTCAGGACATTACAAGAAAGACAATTTATTGTGCTCTGAAATCCAGAAGGCTTTGGAACGTGTTCAAGGGACAAACAGGCCATTTTGTGCAGAATACGTAAACGTGAAAAAAATGCAATTACCGTCCGCAGGCGTTCCGGCGTAAGATGTCAATACGGGATATGGCCACCATGGAGGGCGATGCAAGATTCCACATGTCGTGTCATGCTTTGCACAACATTATCAAGCAGCTGTTGGGATAATTTATCCCATTCCTCTGTCAGTGCACGGATGAGGGTGTCCTTGTTTATTGGAGGGCATTGGCGACCAGCAAGACTCCTCCCCAAAGCATCCCACACATTTTCAATGGGATTCAGATCTGGAGAACGTGCTGGCCATACGAGGCGTTGAATATCCTCGCTCTCAAGACACTCCTGGAAAGCGACTGTTCGATGACATGTTGCGTTGTCGTCCATGAAAATGAATCTATCACCGACAGCACCACAGAACATGCGAACATGAGGTAGTAGAACATCATTAATGTATCGTTGGCCAGTCATAGTCCCAGTTGGAAGCACATAGAGGGACGTACGGCCATTGATCATGATGCCAGCCCATACCATGACACTACATGTCTGATATCGGTCCCTTTCCTGTATGTTTGCTGGACAATATGCAGTACCACTATCACGCCAGATCAGTTGTCGTCGACAATCAGACGATAGACTGTATCTACTCTCATCTGAGAAGAGGACAGCAGACCAGTCGTTATCAGTCCAATTGCGATGTTGATGGCACCATTGCAAACGGGCGGTACGGTGACGTCTGGATAATGGGATGCACACAACAGGACGGCGGGCGTATAGTCCTCCTTCATGCAAACGTCTGGCGACAGTTTTTCGGGAGATCCGCTTGCCAGTAGCAGCCATAAACTGATTTGCTACCTCACTAGCTGTGCTGCGACGGTGTCTTTTTGTTGATAGCACTATGTACCGATCTTCTGCAGGTGTCGTACTGCGAACACGACCTCCCCGTGACGTTTGCTACACTCTCCATTTGTTTGAAATGATTTCCAAAGCCTTGAAACAACACTGTGGCTGACGTCGAACTCCCTGGCAACATCTGTTATTTTTCGCCCTTCTTCAATCTCGCCAATAATACGGCCACGCGGAAAATCATCTAGGTGATGTCGGGAAGACATACTGAAACTTGCAAGTTCGTCAATTGATTCTTTCCCTTTCAACTTTGCGTTTGAACAACAACGGTCAATACGCGTCAAATTCTTTATATCTCTTATCAGCGCTATGACATCACGAACAAGTTCGGCAATCCAAAATTTGCATACGCACAACACGTCTTACTGTATCCCGTACTTATGCTAATTTCCACATTTTCCTGCCTTTCATTTTATGGTTGCTATCGTTGCTATTTTCATCCGTCCTTAGCAATTGTCCGGCAGTGTATATATATCAAAGGAAAATTAATATATTACTCATGTAATATAAACTGCAACAAAACCGTGCTCTGCTGCAGGTATTAGATGTAGACAGTGTGTGCAAAGGAATATTAACACACAAGCAACCAACCCTGATAAAACAACTAGGACCTTATGACTTCCAGATGAAGAAAAGCACAATAAAAGAAATTATAAAATGACAAATTAATGTTAAGTAAATTATTATAAATACACACTCAGGACCCCTGGACCACTATACATGGAAAGACATCCAGAGGCTCTGAGCAAACACATTCAGTTCAATGCGCAAAATCTCGAAAAAAGCAACAACAGACGTCCACATTGAAATTGTATGTTATAAATTTCAATGCATTCTGTCTTCCTTACGTTTGTTGTTGCTTTTTTCGATATTTTTGGCATTCTCACGAAACCTGAACTGAATTTGTTTGGGGGCCTGTGGATGTCTTTCCCTGAAGAGCAGTCCAGGGGTCGTGAGTGTGTATTTATAATAATTTACTTAAAATTATTTTGTCATTTTATAATTTCTTTTACTGCGCTTTTCTTCATCTGGAAGTCACAAGGTCCTAGTTGTTTTATGAGGGTTGGTTACTTGTGTGCTGATATTCTTTCGCATATATACAGCATATATATATATATATACACCCAAGAGCAGAGTCAAAGACAAAATTTTATCTAAGAATTTAAAACTAAATTTGCTAAAAAACCTGAAGATCATGACGTGCAACGCAGCAGGTATGAATTTTCAGAATTCGCGTACTATTAAGAAAAGACAGATGCAAAAAATCTTTATCTGGTACTAAAACAACTAAAAAATACTCAAAAAACAACAAGTATGAGTAAAAAGGAGTAATAGCAACCTGAATGTAGAAAGTGTCGAAAATGCCGAGCCTTGGCTTTATCAAGGACCAGCAAAACTCTGCATTTTCTCACTTCCACAAAGACCTAGTTGGAAATGGGTTTCTGCAAAGCCATAGATGCAAGTTTAAAGCCCACAAAAATATTTTTTAATTAACATAACTTCGTCAGATTTGCATGAGGAATCATTTAGTTAAAGTTTTTGCATGCATCTGTAACTTTCCTGGCCCAACCCACGCTCGTCATCTGCCACAAAAAACAGAAAAACGATTACAAAATCCACAAGTTGTGAGAGTGTCTGAATAAGCCATTAGAATTATTCAGCTAAAAAACACGTTGCCAAGCAACCTAGCCGCCTAAGAGAGATTTTAAACATGAATAATAGTACCAAAGTACTACAAAGTCTTATGCTGTGTGGTGAAAAAAGCTTTATCCAAAATGCCATAAAATAAAAAACAAAAGAATAATTTTTTTTTAATTATGCCTTGTACATAATAGAATTAAGAACAAAATACGGAGAGCAAAATAAGAATAACGTCCTATTAGAGTTACAATCGGTATCTAAGGGAATAATGTCTGTCTTTTTTTTTTTTTTTTTTTTTTTGTTTGAATCTCTTAAGCAGCCAAATACTCGTTCTTAGCTTGCTTTGATTGGGGCGCTAACCAGAAGCAGGAATCGTGATAAACAGCGATCATGCGAGGCTAAGATCCAACCCATCACTGTGTTGACAGAACTCTCATTAAATAGATATATCGGCAAAAGAAAGAAGCCGTGGTCACGCGTGTAGAGCGTGTTTCCAATACCAATAAGTCAGTTGATAAAATGTATGCGAAATCGTATAACCCTTTCAAGATTTTTATCTTTATTGTCGTTTGTGATAAGCTTCAGGATGGTATTAGGGTGTTCTCCAACGAATTAAGACTTGCCTTTTTTCACTGTCAGCGAGCAAGAAAATGTCCGGCGTTTCTGTTTCGCTGCGCAGAGCGACTACTAAAGGGATCCTCAGGAATGCAAGGACTTAACGTTATTAGGTCCGCGGAACGGGTCCTACAGAGGCATCGGTAAGTCGGGTGCCACATGGTCTATCTGGCAACGGAGCCCAATAAATCCCAATCGGTCGACCTCCAGCCTCCCGAAGTGTAAACACTGCTGCCTTCGGCACACAGGTCACCGAAGTGTTTACAGCCGTGCAGTCAGTCTTCTTCTTGCACCGCCAACGAACATGTGCGCCGAAGTGACGTAATCTCAAACGAAAGAGAACTGCAAGATACTGACAATGCATTATGATTTTAACGCTTTTAATCATGCAAATTTAAGCGGCCAGTCCGATAACACTTCAGCAGGAGTCCACGCGATTGAGAAAGAAACTTAATTTGTTTTCTATGTATATCTTTTCACTTCATTTCTTCACGATATTCATTTTACTTTGTAAACGCCGGGATAAATTTGGAAGTTCACAAGTCAACTAAGTGATTTCTTCCAAGCTCTTTTTTTCTTTTTTTACTTAGCAGTTGAGTATCGTGATACATGCCTGTATTTCACCAGGAAATACGTTCGTATGAAAGTTCAGGGGGAAAAAACTGCTAGTTAAGTAGCTGTAGTCGACGAGAAAGGGAGAGAAAAAGACATAAACCTTTCTTCGACTTTATATAGTAACAGTTTACAAATGCTGCTTCAGCGCTATATCAGTTACTTCGCAAGAAAGAAAAAAAGAGAGAAATTATGCTTAAAAATACGGAATATATTGTAGGGGAAAATCAGCTATGCCGATAACGGAAAAGAAAATATTTTCAATAAATAGTGGCATTAGCATGTGCACTCTTAAAAAAAACGTGTAGTATAAATAGTGATATTAGCATGGGCATTTTTTCTCTCTTTCTATTGGAATAATCTATCGCTTTGCTTGTATTCAGAAAATATTCCGTCGTCTCCACTTGCAATGTAGCGTTTTTAAACACTTAATCACAGTACTTGTTCATATACCTTTTTTCAGCTGGGCCATTTTTATTATTCTCAAGCATGGTCTTGTTGGGAAACAATTAATATGCCATGAGCAACTGTTAATTAATACAGACATTTGACGTGGACTAGTAACATCAAACAGAAGTCATCGCTCTTTCCACGTTTATAAGTGATTCACGGAAAAATTTTCATTGGCCGCCACCGGGAATCGAACCCAGGAACTTCTAGTTACGCGCCGGACATGCTTCCACTGCACCACAGGGGCTCGAATTCCGCCAGTCTCACATACGACTACTGCCAAGCCACATGGCAGGTTGCTTCTTGGAGCCCCGCACAATGCTCGGGATTCACCAAAAATGGTAAGCAGCAACTGAACAAATAACTAGTTATTTATAACAAATAACAAATAACTAGAGTCATTTATCTGAACAAATAACTTCTAGTTATGTGTTCAGTTGCTGCTTACCAGCTTTGGTGAATCCCCAGCATTGTGCGGGGCTCCAAGAAGCAACCTGCCAAGTGGCTTGGCAGTTAGTCGTACGTGAGTCTGGAGGAATTCGAGGTTGCTGTGGTGCAGTGGAAGCATGTCCAGCGCGTAACTGGAAGACCCTGAGTTCGATTCCCGGGGGCGGCCAATGATAATTTTTCCGTGACTCACTTATAAACGTGGAAAGAGCGATGATTTCTGTTTGATCAACTGGTTAATTATTGTCATATTCTAAATTTCTGTTGTGTTTTCTTGTACCTCATTCAACAATTCAACCAGGCAGTATGTTTACACGTACGCAGGAAGGAAAAATTAAACTGCAATTCAGTAGTTGTCAATGAAAGAGATTTTTTTTTTAGATTTTTTAGTAAGCATTTTCTTTTTCAGATACCTAATTAATCAGTAATTTTGGAGGAAGAACAGAATCGGGTGGTACCCTCTGCGCGAAAAATCTTGGAAGGAACATAAATAGTAGAATTTAAGAACTTTAAGGTTTACCTTTCCATTTTCATGGAGAAATGAAGAAGCCGTCATGTTTTTTATTTACTTACTTTCTTTTTTTTTTTTTTTTTTTTTTTTTCGGAATTTTGATTGGGGAATGTCCCCCTACCTTTTTTTGAGGCACATAATATCCACATTTCCAAGCCCCGGCCTGCACAATAGCTTAGTTACCTACGTATAATCATTTTACCGTATGAGCACCAGCAGGAAACCGATAAAAAAAAATAGCGTACAATTTAAATGGAAGGCGCAGATGCTCGTTGTTTTACAGAATTAACTTTCATCCTTGTGACCAGCTCTTTAGAAAACTTATAAATTGTATTTTCAATGAGCGGGAAGGCCGCCCCGGTGGCGCAGTGGTCTAAGGCGTTGGCCTCTGATCATTCGTCGGAAGGGGTCCGGGTTCGAATCCCGGTGAGGCATGGATGTTGTGTTTGTCTTACGGCACTGGCTCTCTCCCTTCCCTGGAACCAGTAACTCTAAATTAGGGACGGGCGACTGCTTATAGCCCATTGAGTTGCTCACGGTGGTCGTTAAACCTCAAAAAAAAAAAAAAAAAAAAAAAATGAGCGGGAAGGAATGGAACCCAAATCTCCCGATGTCCGTTCAATCATGCTGCCGTTGCCCTATCTATAGCATTGCAGCTCTAAACATACTCCACTGGAAATCGCGAGATGCTTGTTTGATTCCCACACCAGGAATCAAACCAGAACTTTCCTACAGTTGGTGACATTGGGTAAAAGTCAATTTCGGCACCTCTATATCAAAAAGTAACAAACTCAAGTGGGTTTAAACTGTCCTCAGTACAACGGATACAGCTGTTTCACGCTAAAACCTGTGAGCTCACTGCTGCTTCTGGTTTTGGTTTCAATGGGAGATTTTGTTTTACTTTTTTAGACCCTGCCCTTTGTTAGTTCACAAATAGTTCACAAAAAAAAAAAAAGGGCATCTTTTCGGGAACATTTCCTTCCGTGCTTCTTTGTAAGTGATTTTCATGCACAGTACTCAGCGCATCAGCTTGTATCATGGAGAAATGAAGATTTTGAAAGCTGACAGCCATCCACGAAAGAAAGTATTCCTTCAAGGATCTTTTTTTTCATTTTCATGTAATTTTTCGGCAGTCACTTTGTTTTCATTTCAAGTTCGTGGAAGCGAGCCACGTGGCACCACCTAATTGAAACCAAATAATTGAATGTGAATCACTTCCGGGAGTGAAACGGGCGCCTGAAAGAATTTCGGATATCAGCCACAGAGGACCAGCCGTATTCTGCTTGTTTCACAGGATACTACAGCACTTTGTGGAATAAATTAGCTTTTCGCAAAACGCAGTCTAACTGTTTTGTCTATTGTATATGCATTCTAAGGCTGAATCAAGCCATTTCTGTAGAGAACAAACACTGTATGGAAAAGTCCATTCCGTGTTTGTTGACGAGTGAAAGATATCTAGGCACTTCAAACGTGGCGTTGCCTGACTTCTGAATTATCTTTTCAGGGGGATCTAAAAGTCAAAGGTATTATAACTCCTCCATTGGCAAAATATGCCTGTGAAAAATCAGCAGTGTATCAAAATCCCAAACTAATAATTGCAACAAGTTTATTCATACTAAGTTTGATAACGAAAATATACGTTTTTTATGCTTCTTTTGCAAAAGACGACAGCATTTTTCGGGTAAAAGGAATAATACGGTTGAAGTTCTATATCTCTGGTACGCTTTTGGTCAATATTCTGTCATTTCTGTAATCGTAATATCAGTAGTGGTTCCCGAGGGGGAGGGGAGAAGATTTGGGCGATTGCGCCTCGTAAAAAACCTTTCCTTTTAAATGGACAAGAAAATTTTTAAATAATTAATGTGCTTGTTTTTGTAAAATTATAGTAATAAACGCAGAAATTTTCGTAAATAGGTTTTATAAGAATTAATATTTGCTGTGAATTTGGAGGTTAAATGTTCTGTTCTAATTTCAGAAAGAGAGAACAGAAACAAGAGGCGTATATAGAATTTTAGAGGTACGGAGGAAGGACCAACGCGAAAAATGGAAGTTATTGAAATCCACCAGAACAATATAAAAGTTAATCAAAAATGAAAGAGAAAATTAAGCATTTTTATTTTTCTAATGGAAGGCACATTTTTCAACCAAAAGAAAGTTTGAGACACTTTCAAGGGGCAAGGCCCCTCCCCTTCTAAATACACCCTTGACAAAAAGAACGAAAAGTATAGTTTCAGAAAGAGAGAAGGTTGAGGGCGGAAAAGAAAAGAGATTTTGACTGATCATGAAAACAATGTGTGTGCTTTGCTTTATGTAATATTTCCACAAATTTCACAGAGAAAATCTCCAGCAAGACAATAAATGGCGCATGAATGGCTTGTTGAAGTGAATAAAATGAAAGTTCTTTTGGAAAGAAGTGGGAATCATTCATTGCGAAAGAAAAAACGAATCTTTTAAAAAGTAGCTGTCGTTGAGAAATGATTCCATGATTTGATTATAAAGCTTGAATCATAGAATCATTCTTGCTTAAGGCCTAGTGGTCAACGTTCGTAACTGCCATGGAGGAACCACAGGTTCGATTCCAGGCAGGTGCAAACGCTCGAACCACTAAATATCCGCCGTGCGTCGGATGGGCACGTTAAGCCGTCGGACCACGGGTACTGGCACCCAGGTAATAAATAAGGGCGTCTTCCTAGCTCTTTCTAACTCGCTTCCGTGTCACTTTCTTATCGGGCACTCTAACCCAAATCTCCTATAGCTTTCTATTTCTAATGGTTGTTTAAGACCTGAGGGTCAGATACTCCCTTCCTAAAAAGCTCTACATATGATCTGATTTGATCATTCTTGCTTAAGAATGATTCTGTAACACAAGCTGAAAATTTGTGTATTAAATTAAGCCTTCCGAACAGAAGGCCTCAAATTTATTTTGAAAGATTCAATCCAGACTTGATATTTAAAGGTGTGCTCGTTTCCTTGCAAGCCAAGCAATTGAATGCCAGGAAAATAGTGATGATTTTTTAATTGTTATTCCCACCTTGTGATTTAAAAATTTAGCACAATTCTTTTGATACATTTTTTTTTTAAGCCGTGCAATGCCAGGGTGGGGCAGCTTTGTCAGTCTGCGCGCGCGTGTTACCTTTCTACAAAGTCTATCTATCATTCTTTTTTAGACCAGAGAAGCCCCACCTCCTCCCCCGCAAGGCAGGCTTATGGATCTGCTGCTGCGTAATTCACGGTAATTTCAATGCACCCAGCAGATCTTTATTCTAACTTTATTAGCCTACGGTCACAAGTGGCTATTACGTCAAAATATATGAAAATAAATGACGGCTATCATTCATATGGTTTTCATTTCTTGCGTCAACATTCTTAGAAACTACTTTGGGGTCACTTTAAACTGGCTGAGTTTTTCTTGTGAAATTGTTTCTGTGTACAACTACAAAACACTCGGCAAACTTTACACAGGTAATGATACATTTGTTTTGTGGTCATTTGAACTTTTCAATCACGCACGAGGATCAAATGGCCCTGCCTTGTTTAAATAGAGCATGTCATGTCTTAACCGTGGCAGTGGAATCGTTTCAAACTGTAACCGTACACCCGTAAACACTGATCTACGCAGTTTTTTCCTTCATGGTATATTCACTGCCTAGTGCGTCACACTTACAATTTTCCTGCCAATAATGATCGATGAAATTATTTATTTATAATGATCGATGAAATTATTTATTTAAAATGATCGATGAAATTATTTATTTATAATGATTGATGAAATTATTTATTTATAATGATTGATGAAATTATTTATTTATAATGATCGATGAAATTATTTATTTATAATGATTGATGAAATTATTCATTTATAATGATCGATGAAATAATTTATTTATTTACTGAAATAGAGTATGAGATATTTGAGATCCAGTATGAGATATTTTGTGTTCTCCTTGTCGTATAGATGTTTTTGATCAACTTAATTGCATTCTCGTAAAATCTTGTTTATATAAAAATCTGTTTCGCATCTCTCCTTTGATATCATTTTATTTAACAAGGTGTTATTGTAAATACTCGAATTATTGCTACATCACGATCAACTCTCAGAAATGTTAGTGTTAGGCTGCATTATAGTCAACTCTCAGATATGTTAACGTAAGGTGCATAAATCTTAGTTTCATCTTAAAATAATCTGCTCAGATCCCGTGCACATTTTTATGCACAAAAATATTAGCTTTATCTTTGTTTTCTACATTCCTTGTCACAGGCAAGAAAAAGATTTTTTCTTTCCTGTGAAAGAAAGGAAATTTTCCTCCTGAGAACATTTATTTTCGAAGAATGTTAGTTTTTAATGAAAATTTGGTCCTTTTCTTCGAAAATGTGATCAAATTTGGCGCAAAAATGTCATTTTCTCTTCTGCGAACTTTAAATCCCGTGTCTGTCCGTGAGGTTAAAAAAATCTCAGTTTGAGAAAAATGTTGATTCGGCCTCATGTATGACTCTAGGTATGAAAATTTTAATTCTGAAAACCCTTTGTTCAGTCATTTTGGTCCTCTGTGTGAAAATAATCTGAAATTCTACAATCTTTATGTTCAGTTTTCGTCTGTGACAGTGCACTGCTGGTAAACGTTTCAGTTACGTTTAGAAATGTTCTGTTCGTTCAGACGCAGGCGAGATGCTAGCATCTCTGGGTGCAAAAATATCAGTTTCGTTTAAGAAAAATCGTTTAATCTATACTAGCACTCAAAACTAAAGAGTAATTCACAAATTCGTTCATAACTTGAAGTATTTAGGAGGAAATTCAATGAAACTTGGTGAAGAGGTCATTATTAGAATACTTATGTAGCTCAGCCGAAGAAAATCATAATCTTATAATTTGCATGCGTTGATGTCATAATTTTGTGATTTACATCAAGCAGTAGTGCATGAGACAATATTTACAGTCATTTGCTTAGGACGTGTGGTATTTTAATATGGAGTATGATTACTCTTCACAGTCACGCAGCTCCAGCAACAACTTCCCATACTTTTTATGAAGGTATTGATGAGATTGTAATGTTCTTCAATGTTTAAATGTATAGCTTAGGGAACACTACGTAAAGTTTGTTCTTCTTATTCACTTACTTCAAGTGAAACAGAAGTCACTGAAATAAAGTTCAAGAAAAAGTTACAGTTCTTTTTTTATTCCGTCAATACCTCATAGACACTTCACTCGATATCCAGTACTTATGAAGAACTAATTCTTAACAGCACTAATAATTTGATCTAACTTGAGTTAGTAAGTACAATAGTAGTTTAACGAACTCTTACACAAATATATAAACACCACAGACAGACTCTAACTTCAAGAACAGACAGCATAAGTGTAAGATAGCTTCCACTGCTATTACACCAGCACACACACTTTTAATCTACTAGCAGGCTTAACACATTATACTGTATATATGCAGCAATCTTACTTGTCAACCATGCACACGGCATTCACCCTGACCTCAAGACTGTTGCCAACATAGCATTCAGTGAGTGAGAAAATATAACGTTGAGGCTGAAACGCTAAAAGAGAACGAACTCAATATTTACATACAGAAAGCCAACTAAAAGTGAAAGTTAAATTAGAATATAAGTCATAAGATATTGAGGAATTAATGACTACTTTTCAACAAGAACTTTGTTGAGTTCTTAAAGTGTTATGGCAGGAGGCTGACGAGCTCCAATGTGTCTCCCTAGAGCATCCTAAAATATATATGTTCAGTGGTCAGGATAAATGGGTGTGACTACTCTATTCTGTGAATATTTTCCTCTTCACGAAAATCGTCGACCAAATCAGCTCGTTGAGGTGGGGCATTATTGTCTATAAAAATGAAATCCAGACCGACGGTTCCCCTGAGCGGCCTGACATATCAGGACCTCGTCTCTGTGTCTCAGGGCAGTAACAGAGCAACTGTGAAAGATGTGCCGGGATATGCGCCCGCTAATCAGTATTTCTGCTCAGGTCATAACTCCTCGGCCACCAAGGTAATCCCTTTCTCTGATGTTAGAGAGACTGCTGCGGGTCCTTGGTTTTCTTCAAATTAGAATATGTCTTATAAGCTGAATCGCGATTCATCTATGAAAAGAGCATTCGCCTACTAGTGATATATTCATCTATGAAAGAACATTCATCCCCAGGTGATATATCTATGAAAAGAACGTTCGCTCGAAATGTGATTTCTCCCGGCATAAAGGCACTGCTCACGAAATCTTCTACAAACAGTGTGCCTTAAAACTCTAGTTCCTTAGCTTGTACAATCTCCAAAGAAAGTTGTCTAGCGGGCATCACTCCGATCCGTCTGACAGTTACTACTCTTATAAAGAACGTCTGCAGCAGTTGTTGCTCTGGGACGGCCATGTCCTAATCGACGACGAAGACATCTGCTGTCTGTTGAAACTGTCTTCAGAGTCTAGATAAAGCATCCTGGAGAACATTCAATGCTCTGGAAACTTCCGTCTGGAATTGACCTGCTTCCGTCCTACCAATCTAGAGGATGTTCACACATATTTAGAACGTCTTTGGTAAGAAATTACAGAAAATAAAATAAATTCAAGGAATTGTAACTGGCAACAGCGTGTTAGATGAACAAGAAAGAAACATCTGCTGCAGTTTAATATCGTCTGCTAACAAAATGGCGCACGTAAACAAGCTGTGGATAGAAGGTTATGTCTTTGCTCTTTACGAAGAGAAATATTCTGAAATTAGAAAAACGCTGTGAAAATCATGGAATCAGCATTTCTAAATGTAAAATAAGCATTATTACTAATAATAGAGGGGGAAATCGTCAAGCAGTGCTTTGCAGCAGGAAAAAGAACATCGAACGAATATTCAAAGAAAGTACGTACTTTTACGACCGTTTCAAAAGGAAGGTCTCTGGTCTTAAAATAAAATCCGCCGACTCAAAGAGCAATCGCTAAGTCACTAAAAATCTCTGCATCAACTGTAAACAAGGTAACAAACAAATATTTTAATTTGAAAGAAAAACAAAAAATATAATGTTCACCTCCTTTTACTAAGCAGCTGACTGAGCGCAGAACACGGTGCACACTTCTTTATAAAAATCACTTGGGCGGAGACAGATGGAAATTTATTGTGTCTATTGATGAAGCACGGATCCACCTAAATGACTATAACAAAAAAAAGGTCGATTTACTATCGCAAAGGAGCAGAAAAAGTCTTACAAACTTGGTTACAATAAACGAAAGAAAGTTTCTGTAAAGGATTTATGATTATTGCTAGTTTTTCGTACTGTTAAAAAATGTTCAGTACGTTGCACCAAAAAATGGTGCTACACCAGCTGCACCACTTTCTGAGGAAAGATATACCATTGTGTGGTGCAAACAAAACTCAACAACCTGGTGATCTTGCACACAATGTGGTGCAACCTTGCATCATAACGTAGTACAAACTTGCACCATGTTGTTGGATTTTGTCTGCACCAACAATGATGAATCTTTTCTCAGAAAGTGGTGTAGCTTGGGTAGCACCACTTTTTGGAACAACCTACCGCAAAAGTTTTAGCAGAGTACAACGGGAAATTAAAGTTAGGAAATGTTCAGAAGTATGTTAAAATGAATTCTACGAAAATAATGTTTTAGCTCCTATATTTAAAGAGGAAACACCATTCCTTCATCCAGATAGCCTTCAAAGAGTGGAACTCCATCATGATAAGGCTACCAGTCATACATCCAAATGTACCACTCTATTTCCTGAAAAAATGAAAAAAAAGAGACTGGTATATAGTCTATAGCTTTTATTCATATTCCTTCAAAGTCCCCTGATATGTCACCAATGCAGGGGTTACCCTGGCTTTTCTAAAGTTTTCGCCAATTTAGTCGCCAAATTCAATTTGTTTTCGCCAAAGTGTTATAACAGTACGAAAAGGTAATGCCCAAGGCTTTTGTTCCATCGCCAAACCGACTTTTTTTTTTTTTTTTTTCGCAAATTGCGCTGAACGCGATCGGCAGCGCGACCCCTGCCAATGGACTATTGTGCCTTCGGACTGCTAAAAAGAGTGCTTTCTGAACGAAGACCTAAAACTTTGATTGTGCTATGGAAAGCAGTGGAAGAGGAGTGGAATAAAATACCACGACCAATTTTAAGAAATACGCTGTTATCCTGAAAATCTAGATGCAGGTTCATATCCAGAAAAAGGTCTATCATATTTTTTCTTTCTTAAATGTTCTTTCATTTTAAAAATTAATTGCGCTAGAAAATTGTCCTAAAAATGTGTGAACATCCTCTACCGTTCTACATGACTTCATGACATAATCAACTCAACTTTCCACTGAAGTGAAAGCAAAATTCGTCTAGCCGCCCCGGTGGCGCAGTGGTCTAAGGCGCTGGCCTCTGATTGTTCGTCCGTAAGGGGTCCGGGTTCGAATCCCGGTCAGGCATGGATGTTGTGTTTGTCTTACGGCACTGGCTCTCTCCCTTCCCTGGAACCAGTGACCCTAAATTAGGGACGGGCGACTGCTTATAGCCCATTGAGTTGCTCACGGTGGTCGTTAAACCTCCAATCAAAAAAAAAAAAAAAAAAAAAAATTCGTCTAGAACAGGTACAAATGCGGGTATCCAAGTTTTGACGCAATCCAAATTTGCATATTCCGTCTTGCCGACGGCAAAAGTAAACGCGTGTTAGTCTTCGGCATAGCGAAATTTGTATGTTCGCCAATTAGTGCATTATTTTACGTGCATCGGCACCTATATACGTTTTGCTAGACCATCCTTTAATTTGGAACACCAGTGAATTTGTATTTACCAGCATTTATTGAGTTGTCAGATAAGTTCGCTCGGTTTTACCAATGTTATTTGAAGGAACACGGACAATATTTTGACAATAGTTTTTTTTTTTTTTTGTAGCTCTATTCTTTTGTTCATCGGCTTCGATATTATATTTGGTTTAACTCTTTTTAGCCATATGGAGTGCCAATTAGACAGAAATGAGCATTTTCAACCCTTGCTTCTCTTCACTTTCAATCAAGGTTCCAAAGCTGCTCGAGATATTTGTGCTGTGTCCGGAGAGGCGCTATTACTGACAGAACTGCGCAGAAATCGTATTCACGCTACAAGAAGGGGAAATTTGACCTCACAGACTCTCCGCGTTGCGGCCGACCTGTTCAGTTCAATGAGGATGGATTGAATTAGCTCATCCATGAGGATCCGCGTCAGTCCACTAGGGAATCGGCCCAGCAGATGGGATGCTCTCATGATACCGTCCCTCGTTACCTTCACTCGATGGGTAAGGTCCAAAAACTCGGTGCATGGGTGCCACATTCTCTGAACGCAATAGACAAACTCCAGAGCTCCATCATCACCGCTAGTTTCCAGGCTACTCGTGGACACAGGGATTTCTTTATTGCATCGTCACTGGTGATGAAAAATGGTGTCTCTATGTCAATATGAAGCAAAGGAAAGAATTGCTAGTCCTCACAAGTAAGCAACACCTCGAGCAAAGGCCGAGATGCATCCACGCAAGACCATGATCTGCGTTTGGTGGGATTGGGAAGGTGTAATTCACAACGAATAGCTTCAAAAGAACACCACGATCAATGCACAGCTTTACGTTCAGCACATGCACCGGCTCAAAGAGGTAATTCAGCAGGAACGACCCAACCGGCGACATGGTGTATTTCTTCAACACGACAAACCTCGCCCCCACGTCGCTAATCTGATCAAAACTGCTATTCAAGATCTCGGTTGGGAAGTTCTACCGCGCCGACCGTATTCTCCTGATCTAGCTCCCTCAGATTATCACCTTTTCCGGTCGCTTTTCAACAGTGTGCGAGGCGTATCGTTTAACAACGACGTCGAGCTGAAACGGTGGCTCGATGACTTCTTCAAGCCAAAACCCGGGGATTTCTACCGTCGACGCATTGACAACCTATTGTAACGTCGGCAAGAAGTCGTGAACAATGAAGGAGAATATATTATTGACTGATTTGTGAAAATTTTTTCATAAGAAATACGGATTCCAATAATTGGAAAAAAAACAAAAACGAACGAACTTATCTGGCTTGCCAGATAAGTTCGTTCGTTTTTGTTTTTTTGTTTTTTCAATTCTTTCCTTTGTGCACAAAAGATTTCAGTATGTACTGAGAACATCACATTTTCTGCATCAAACAAAGATCTTCACTCTTTCCACGTTTATAAGTGAGTCACGGAAAAATTCTCATTGGCCGCCACCGGGAGTCGAACCCAGGGTCTTCCAGTTACGCGCCGGATATGCTTCCGCTACACCACACAGGCCTCGAATTCCTCCAGACTCGCATACGCTAACTGCCATCGCACACGCTAACTGCCAAGCCAAGTTGGCAGGATGCTTCTTTGAGGCCCGCACAATGCTGGGGATTCACCAAAGTTGGTAAGCACAAACTGACGAAATAATTAGAAGGCGAATGAATACTTAATACAGAAATTTAACGTGGACCAGGAACATCAAACAAAGATCTTCGCTCTTTCCACGTTTATAAGTGAGTCACGGAAAAAATCTCATTGTCCGCCACCGGGAGTCGAACCCAGGGTCTTCCAGTTACGCGCCGGATATGCTTCCGCTACACCACACAGGCCTCGAATTCCTCCAGACTCGCACACGCTAACTGCCAAGCCAAGTTGGCAGGTTGCTTCTTGGAGCCCCGCACAATGCTGGGGATTCACAAAAGATGGTAAGCAGCAACTGACGAAATAATTAGAATAATTTTTTTCTGCATTTTCCGAGAATGTTAAATGTGTTTCAGAGTGAAGCGTTTTCCTTGATGTGTTTCTGTGGTTGTAAAATCTGTCTTTGCTGACATCATAGTAGTTTCTACTAAGAAAACATTCACATATGATATTTTGTTTAGTGTATTTCTGCTGCCAGAAAATCCCAGTTTTTGCTTAATTATATCGCTTTGTCCTAAGAACAATAGCTTCTGCTTAGGACATTTTTATCTGTTTGTTTCTGCTTTCATATCAAACAGGTTGTTGCTGTGTTTTGCAATTTGTACTGAGAACATAGCTGTTTATACTATGAACATATCACTTTCTACTAAGATTTTGTACCATTAAGAGGGGTGACTACGGAGGAGCGCAGCTAAAGAGAGGGCGCAAAACGTCACAACTAGTAATCTAATTAAAATTGGAATTGAAACTTCACCAGTTTCTGGTGCAATTAAAATTCCGATTTCTTCCTCAAAATGTTCAGGAGATGCTAGTTACTCACATTCAGAAATGAAGGGGTTCTATAATCCGTCCAGCTGAAGAACCACGTCCTTTGACGACAACAATGGGGACCGCGATGTTTTCCTTTAATTGGACGAATAAGGCGAGAACGTCGTGCACGTTGTTGAAAATCCTCTGGGGACTATTTGAGCATTACTGTGACTTCCAGCCATGACTACCAGCTTCATCCGACCCGTTTTATGTGGTACCGAAGGTCCGAACTCCGAAATAGTTGAGAAAGGCTGTGCAAACAGTCACAGTTTGGAATGTGCCTCCAGCATAGAAATAACATGGGGTTATGACGTCAGTTTTGTTTTGTGGAGCATATACAGTATATATGATATGATATGATAGAAAGACTGATGGTGGCCCGGGCGCAGAAATGCCTAGTTACACCTCTGGTCCTATTTTGGAATGTGCCTCCGGCATAAAAATAACATAGGGTTATGACGTCAGTTTTGTTTTGTGGAGCAGTATACAGTATATATGATATGATATGATATGATAGAAAGACTGATGGGGGCGCAATATTTTATGGTGGCCCGGGCGCAGAAATGCCTAGTTACACCTCTGGTCCTATTTGTTTCTACAATAACAAAAACTATTGCTGGTGAGAACTTAACGCTTTATTCTCTGAAAGTAGCAGTTTCTACTGCTGACATTTGCTTCTGTTTGTTTTTGTGATCGTAAATTCTCAGTCTCCACATTAAGAACGTCGTTGTGTGCAAACCCCACGTTTTATGCTCAGGAATTTTTCTTTACGGCTCAACCCAATTTAAATGTTCAGAGAATAAGCAGAGCATCTTGTCCAGAACACAAACTGAGATTTTGTTCTTCAGAGAACAGTTTTCTCAAAGAGACATTGTGTTTTCCTGCGGTTGTTAAATTTCAGATTACGTTCAAAACCTTTTGTTCAGGAAGTCATCGCGTGTTTCTAAGGTTTTAAAATGGCAATTTCTGCTGAAAACACACTGTTTAACCTTAGCTTCTACCGAATCTGAAATCTCTGTGACTGCTGTGAATATTCTATTTTCAGTTTTCGCAGTGAACATTTAATTCAGTGTGCTGTTAAATTCAGTTTTTAGTTCAAAAATGTTTTTGTCCTTGCTTACACAAAAGGATATAAACATCTTAATTTCTTCCAGAAACATTCTAAATAGCGCTCGTGTAGCAGATTTAGAATCTTGTTCAAGCTTTTTGTTGTACCTTTGTATGCTGCTGTGCTTGCAAAGATCTCTCTCTCTCTCTCTCTCTTTTTTTATTTCATCTGAATCGACGAAGTCATATCCTTCGGAAAATGATTTTAACTGAAGACGCAAACGGAAACGAATTCGTTAAGCTTTCTACTCGAAATCCATCAAGACTCCTGCGAATAAAGAAAAAGGGGGAAAAGGGGAAGGTAGTACGAGTCAAGGAAATAATCACCACTCCTTGTAAAACCGGACTCATTTTAAAAGGGAGACAAGAAACATTGTTCGAAACCTACTCCATAACCTAAGAAACAAGAAGAAAAAGAACGGCGCAGAGGAAAAAGTGAGAATGAAACAGCGGACGCGGGACTTTTATTTTCCCTGCTAATTGAAGCTACCATGAAAGTGATATTTCAAGCAGAACCAGATGAACATCAAGCGGCTTCACACCTACAACGAAAATAAACGTACCTTGGGTGGAAAAAAAGAATCAAATGATAGTAAAAACGCAAAAAGGAAAGCTACTCAACCAAATCGCTCGCAAGGCGAGTGGTGTGTTAGTGGAAGTCTTATAAAAGAGTTCGACATCTCAGAGATTTGACGCAGACGGAATTGCCAAGCATGGCTTTGAGACCAATCAGTTGATTAAAAAGTGGAGGTGTGTTGCCGCAAAGTCGACATGCATCATTGCCGGTCCCCCTTTAATTAACCGTCGGGCCGAACCGGATTTGACCTCAGCGAGTAGGCCAACATTTAACAGCTGTCATAAGCATGCTAAATACGCTGCTTTGTACGATCGTCTCTCACCAGGGAATCGCCTGGTTGCTAGCAGACAGCATGGTCCCATCGGTCCCGATTTCTTTTATTCTCTCTCTCTCTCTCTCTCTCTCTTTCGCTTTTCGTAGTATAGATGCTTTGCTCAACTATCTTAGTTTCGTTTTTGTTGATTTTTTTTTTTTTAGTACAGACTTTGTTGACTTTACAACTTGTTTATCCGTCCACTGCACTGATTATTGCAGGAAAAGAAACTTTTCTTTGCGATTCTTAATCCACATCTATTTATTTAACATGCGGAGAGTTTGTTTGAGCGTTATCTCTCCAACGCCAATTGGTCTAACGAGATTTCGTTGTTCATGCCGAAATAAGCGCAAACAATAATTAATCAAAGACGAAAAATTTGATCATGTGTGATCTCCCAAATTTTTTCTAACAACATTTTATTCGATCTGTGTATGCGGTGTTTTTCTCATCTTTGTGACTCTACGATGGCAGTCTTTCTTACAGTAACACCGTTTAAAATTAAATAGCATGACTTTCGCTGTTTCGGGCGTACCTGTGGAAAACTTAAAGAAATCAAAAACATAAGTAGGCAATGAAAAGGTGTAAATTTATAACAGTAGTTGACAAAATAAAGATTCTGAAGAAGGCCCATGGTGGTATAGCTGCTGCAAGAAATGTAAACACATGCACTGACCTCCATAATTTTGATCCCCAGCATTGCACCCATATTTTATTAAAATGATTCCCTTTGTTACGTCATTGTATTTCCGACTGCGACTTTATGTTTTTACTTGAATGCTTGATTTTTTCGATTTTATTTTACATCATCTCAGTCCACTACTGCAGTAAACTTTCCCGAAGTATTTTCCACAATTCCATTCTCTCGTCCTTGTCACTCTTGCATGCTTTCGAATTTCATCCACCCATCTCCCACGTGGTCTTCTTTTGGGGTCTTTTCCTGTCCTTTGGTATAGAGTCTACTGTTTACGTTGTCTATCGGCGGTCAGTTCTTCTAGCAATATGTCCAGCCAAATGTCACTTAAAGACATTTATTTTGATCGTGATATCCTCAACACTTGTGATTTCCCTGATCCACGAAATCCAATCTTTCCTAGTTACGGAAAGCTGCATCTATCCGAGCTTCTTTGAGCAGTCCATATTCTCTGACCCTTCAACGACCATAACGCCCAAAACGCCCATACATACAAACGACCATAACGACCAAAACGCCCGTACATACAAACGACCATAACCGCCTGAAACTCCTGCCTAAAGTGAGTCTGATTTCCTGCCCTTACTTGCTTTTCAAATTTGCACGACCTATGAGGGATCAGCAGGTGTCACCCTCAGTCACTATTGTTGTTACTAAACAAAGAAGTGAAACAACAGACAGTTTCGGGCTTTACGGTATTTAGAGTGATACAAGTTTTTCGGGTCATGGTCGTTAACGAGTTAAAGTCCATGTCACTGATCCATAAAAACCAGAAAAATGCATTGATTAAATGTTTATATATATATATATATATATATATATCATCATCATCATCATTGTCAACCATTATCAATCCACTGCTGGACGAAGGTCTCCCCAAGTTTCCTCCACAACGGTCTGTCTTGTGCCAGTCTCCTCCATGTCACCCCTGCATACTTTCGAATTTCATCCACCCATCTCCCATGTGGTCTTCTTCTGGGTCTTTTCCTGTCCCTTGGAATCCAATCTAAAATTTCGGCTGTCCATCGATGATCTGTCCTTCTGGCAGTATGTCCAGCCCATTGCCATTTCAGGGATTTAACTCTGATCATGATGTCTTCCACTCTTGTCATTTTTGGGATCCACGAGTTCCTCTTCTTATCTCTCCTGGTTACACCAAGTATGCACCTCTCCATGCTTCTTTGAGTTGTCTGCAGCCTTTGTATGTCTCTTTTAGTTAAGGTCCACGTCTCTGCACCATACGTAAGCACTGGAAGGATGCATTGATCAAACACTTTTCTTTTAAGACATAATGGCATATTGCTCTTGAAAATTATGCTGTTTCTTCCAAAAGCTCTCCAGGCAAGTTTTGTACGCCGATTAATTTCTTCATCAATGTGACCCTCACTTGATATCTGCTGTCCAAGATAAACGTACGTGTCTGTTATCTCCAGCTTTTCTCCATCAATCGATAAATCTTCATTTCTTGTAAAAGCATTGAACATCACTTTTGTCTTCTGAAAGTTCATTTTCAATCCCACTTCTTTACTCTTGTCAGCAAGTTCCTGGATCATACTCTGCAGCTCTGATGGGGTAGTTGCAAAAATGACTACGTCATCAGCAAAACGAAGGTGGGTTAGATAATCTCCATTAATCTTTATCCCCTTGTTTTCCCAGCTCAGCGACTGAAAAACACCCTCCAATGTGGCATTAGAGAGCTTCGGAGATATGGTGTCACCTTGTCTCACTCCCTTTCCAATTTTTACATGTGTTGTATTTTCAAACAGCCTAATCTTTGCACTTGCATTTTCATAGATGTTATTAATAATATTAATGTATGCATCTTCAATACCGCAGGTTTTCAGAGCCATTGTAACTGCTGATGGTTTCACCGAATCAAAGGCTTTTTCATAATCGATAAAAGCCATGCACAATGGAAGTTCATATTCCCTCGCTCTTTCAATTAGTTCTCTCAGCACGTGGATATGATCTATTGTGCTGTAGCCACTCCTGAATCCAGCTTGTTCTCTCGGTTGAGCCATGTCCAGTGTTACCTTCAAGCGGTGTGAAAGAACTTTAGTGAAGATTTTATAAACTACTGATAGGAGGCTGATAGGTCTGTAGTTTCCGAGATCCTCAATGTCACCTTTCTTATGTAGCAGGATCATTGTAGCGGTGTTCCAATCCTCAGGAATCTTTCCTTCATTAAGGCATCGAGTGAAAATTTGGGCGAGTACTGTTTCGATTTCTCCACTTGCTTCTTGTATGATGTCTACAGTAATTCCATCTTCTCCTGGAGCTTTTCCCCGCTTCATGTTCTTGATTGCATGTGCAACTTCTGCTGGAAGGACTGGAGGAACTCTGGTACTGGTATCTTTCATGATGTCTGGAGTGCATGTATCATCCCTTTCATATAATTTGGAGTAGAAATCTTTCACTCTTGTCAAAATTTCGCCTCTATTTCTTGTTACAGAACCATCTTCTTTTCTCAGTGCCATAATCTGTTTTCTTCAATTACTGAGATGTCCCTTTGCTATCTTTAGGTTTTGGTTGTTTTCAATTGCTTTCCTCACTAGTTCACAGTTGAATTTTCTTACGTCTTCAGTTATACTGTTTCTTACTGTCTTGCATAGCTCTATATATTCCACTTTGGAAGTCACATCTTCTTTAGTTGTCCTCATCTCTTTTCTTTTTTGCATCAACATTTTCGTTTTTCCTGATAATTTATTTACATGCAACTTGTTCTTAGACCCAGCTAATTTTGTTGCTGTTTCCATAAGAGCTTTGGTTACTTTTCTGTTAACTTCAGAGATGTCCACTTCTTCTTATGTTAGGCCTTCTAAAGCAGAGAACCTGTTCTTCAGTTCCAACTTGAAGGTATTATGGTGTTTTTTAAGGTTGGTTATGTCAATAGATTTTGTTTGTCTTATGAGCTTGCCACGTTCAAGTTTAGTGTTGAGGTGCATCTTACATGTCACCAATCTATGGTCACTACCTGTGTTGAACTTGTTTAGCACACTGCAGTCTTCTATGACGAATTTTTTGTTACACATAATAAAATCAATTTCACATGTCGTCCCATTTGGATGTCTCCAAGTCCATTTCCTGTGTGGCTTTTTCTTGAAGAAGGAGTTCAAGATGAAAAACCCTTCTGCCTCTGTAAACTCAACGAGAGTATTTCCACGCTGGTTTCTGTTGCCGTGACCGAATTTACCTACTGAAGTTTAATTCTGTTGCCGTTGCCCTATTTTTGCATTGAAATCTCCCATAATTATTTTCAAATGCTGCTTACCTTTATTATTTAGATGACGAATTTCCTCATAAAATTCTTCAATTTCTTCTTCAGGATGACTTGTGGTGGGTGCATAAGTTTGAATAATCTGAGCCTGGTATCTTTTCGAGAGTTGTTATATATATATATACATATAATGGTAAATTGCTTTTGAGAATCTCTTACTGTTTACTCCAAATACACTCCGGCCAAGTTATATACGCCTAAAATAGTACAACTAATCTAGTAATCCGATTTATAATCTTACGCCAATAAATCGGATTACTTGTATAGTTTTACTATTTTTTACATATTTGATGTACAGTTCCTCGTTATTAATTTATATGAATATATTAATTTTTAATTCTATGAAGCCTTTGCTTGATATTTGTTGCTCAAGGTAGATATGGTTACTTCTAAATTTGTTCCAAATCTTCAATTCTTGTAAAAGCATTGTACGTCAATTTTGTTTTCTGGAGATTCATTTTTAATCCTACTTCTTTACTACTATCAGCAAGTTCCTGGACACACACCTGTCTTTGCACCTGTCTTTTTCTATATAAAATAAATGTCATTGCTGCATGTTTACGAAATTATTATGTTAATTTACTTTTGGTTTTTAATTTTCGTGAGTTAAATCAATCGCAAACGGTCGAATCCCGTAAAACACGTA